>CM066048.1:86088826-88694299 GCA_033557465.1 Ichthyophis bannanicus | reverse complement strand
CCCATCAGCCCACTTCCAGTCTTAGCCCCCCCCCCCATGGCCCATTACCAGTCCTAACCCCACCCCCCCCATCAGCCCACTTCCAGTCTTAGCAACCCCCCATGGCCCATTACTAGTCCTAACCCTCCCCCCCATAGCCCATTACCAGTCCTAAACCCCCTTCCCCCCTATCATTCCAAATTAAAAAAAAAAAAAAACCCGGCTGCTTCTGCCGCGGCAGCATCAAGAGTTCTGCCGCGGGGCCCCCCCTGCCTGGCAGAGCCTCCCTGCATCATCAGCTAGCTTTGAATCCCAAAACGCGGGCTTCTTTGAGAGCCGCGAGAGTTTCCCTTTCTCGCGGCTCTGTTAATCCCGCCGAGGGTGATGGGAAATCCCATCAGCCCCGGCGGGATTAACAGAGCCGTGAGAAAGGAAACTCTCGCGGTTCTGAAAGAAGCCTGCGTTTTGGGACTTGAAGGTAGCTGATGATGCAGGGAGGCTCTGCCGGGCAGGGGGGGCTCTGCCGGGCAGGGGGGGCTCTGCCGGGCAGGGGGGGCCCTGCGGCAGAACTCTTGATGCTGCCGCGGCAGAAGCAGCCGGTTTGTTGGGTTTTTTTAAAACTTGGGATGATGAAGAATGTTTTTTGCGCGGGGCCCCCTGAAACGCGGGGCCCTGTGCAAAAAACATTCTTGCTCAATGGACGGGACGGTCCTGCTTAGACATCCGATTTCGGAAATGTCCTGGACATCGCAAGCCACACAGGCATGGAAAGGCATCTGAGAAGTGCTCGTTTTGTCAGGCAAACATCTGGAAGGTGTGGAGAAGGTGGTGCACTCGTATCCCCTTTACTTTATCTTTGACAACAAACACTGAGGGCTCATGTTTTCGTTTTGCCATGCCACGGGATGTTCCTGTATGGACCGTCCCCGCCCCACAGTTTATTAGCGGGGATGTCTATATGGACACTGGTACAGGCACCCACATCAGAGGTGTTTTATATTTCTAAATTCAGTCCGAAACATAGACGTGCCTGGCGTTTTTCTGCAGATCTGCCCTGGACATCCCAGATTGCAATTGGATGCTCTTTCTAAAACGCTGCGTCACATCTTAACTGCTAAGTAGTAGACCAGTCTTCTAATTTTTGTAGATCTTTTCTCATGTTATTTACTCCCTCCAAGGTGTCCAGTCTGCTGCAAATTTTCATGTTATCCACAAATAGGCAAATTTTTCCTTTTAACCCTTCGGCAATATCATTCATGAAGACATTGAACAGTAACAGTCCCAAGACCAATCCCTGAGGCACTCCACTATTTACTTTCCTTTCTTCTGAGTGAATTTCATTTACCACCACCCTCTATCATCTGTCAATCAACCAGTTTCTGATCCATTTCACCACCTTGGGACTCATCCCAAGGCTACTCAGTTTATTCATAAGTCTCCTATGAGGAAGAGTATCAAAGGCTTTGCTGAAATCCAAGTAGATCACATCCATTGCATGCCCTTGATTCAGTTCCCTGGTCACTCAGTCAAAGAAATCAATCATATTTGTTTGACATGATCTTCCTTCAGTACAATTATGTTGCCTCAGATCCTGCAATCCATAGGATTCCAGAAAGTTCATCATCCGTTCTTTCAGGGGTGTCTCCAGTACTTTTCCTGGCACTGAGGTAAGCGTTACTAGCCTGGAGTTTCCCATCTCTTCTCCGTTACCACTTTTGTGAAGAGGGGCCACATCAGCCCTTCTCCGGTCTGAGGGAACCAACCCCGTCTCACAGGATCTATTAAATACATCCTTCAAGGGTCCCACTAGATCCTAAATGACCTCAATCAGTATCCCGAGATATGTCTTATCTGGTCCCATGCCCTTGTCCTCTTTCAGTTTTGCAAGTTGTTCATAGACGCCTTCTTCCATAAATGGTGTGGTGGCGTCTACTCCATTCCCATTAATATCTCTGTCAGTCATGCAAATGCTTTTCCACGATTTTCTTTCGTGAACATGGAAGGGAAGTATTTCTTTAGCACTTCCACGTCTTCCTTGTCACTTTCCACAATTTGGCCCTCAGTCCTTTTGAGTCTTGCAGTTCCGCATCTGGCTTTCCTCCCCTCCCTAATATACCTAAAAAAAGTCTCTTCACCTCGCTTCCCATCTTTGGCCATTTTTAATTCTGCATGTGCCTTTGCCATACTGATTTTTCTCTTAGCCTTTGACAGCTTTTTCTGGTATTCTTTTCCGTGTTCCTCTTTTTTTAATCTGAATTTTGTGAACGCTGTCTTTTTTTTTGCATTATTTTTGCAGCCATTTCTTTGAAGAACTATGTCTTCCATGTGAAGATCCTCTTATCAACCCTGAGCCAAAAAAAAAAAAATTGATGAGTTGAAGACTCTAGTCTTGACGCTAATTTTGAACTGTTTCAGCTATTGCAGTTCCTTTTGGCATTAAAAAATTGTCTCTATTTAGGCTTCAGTTAATCTTCTCTTTAAAGCCTCCAAACGTGACCATCTCTTGTCTCTTATCTCTCGCCACTGGTTATCTATCTACTCTAGAATGCAATTCAAGATTCTGTTGCTGGTACATAAAACTTTTTTTTTGGCTAATCCTAGCCATTTATCTTGTCTTTTGGTACCATACAAATCACAAATCTCCACATGGTCTCAGTAGATTGATCATCTTGCCTTACCTATCTCCAACCCAAATTAGATTAGAAACAACAAAGCATCTTGTGTTTCTTATGTTGCTAGACTTTTACCAAACTTGGACCCACAATGTCTGTCGAGTAGGATCTAGGGACTCTGTTTGTTTATTCTCTACCTTTTTTTTCTATTTTCTTTCATTTCTTTCTAATTCATTTGTTAGAATCATGAGCCACTTTGTTGTTCTTTGAACCAAGAAAGATATATCAAATAGAAATGTAAATGGGAATGATTGGCAGCTGTTAATTGGCAGGACGATTTTACAGTGAGAGGATGGAGGGTAGGATCGGGGGCTAAAGGTGCTAGGCATTTGTCAAGCAGCATGATTAGTGTGTGACGTAATGAAAATCCACTGTTCAGTTGTCTATGCTGTATTTATGTAGAAGAGTCATGCCTTCACCGTGGATCTGGTGTTGGGGGTAATGATTCTGATGATGATCAGCACTGCAGCACCCCCTAGCTTTATATTTGAACCCAAAACTTTTTGTACTCCTTAGAGAATGAAATAAGGCTTAAACAAAAACTTATATATCCTAGGTGAGGGGGGTTCCGTGATAAAGGAAGAGCCTTCCATTTGCTGTTTTAGGACAAATCTGGATCATGCCATGAGGGAAGGGGTAAGAATAGGTATGGTCCATCAGGCAGGGCAAGAAAAGACAGAGGGAAAACAAAGGATCACATGGACATTTCTCTCTTCTCTAATTCCTTGTCTTTTTCTGTCTTTCTGCTGCAGATTCTCCCTTTTTGACGATGGCTCGACCCCATCTCCTTTGAGCCTGAAGACTTTTGACAGATGGAAAGATGTTCCTGCCGTTCTATACCGCACCCCATCATGTAATATCCCCTCTGCCTTTCCCGTTACACCCTGTCCTTCCCAAGACCCTTAACCTGCAACGCATGGGCCCCTGTCCCAAATGGGGGCCCTGAGAAAACTGAACCCTCCCTTCCTCTCTTCCAAAAAACCACATTCCCTACCCTCCTCGTCTATTCTTTACCAGGTAAACCAGCTTCACAGAAAAGAAAGATCTTTTGCAGACCATGAACTCTGACTTCTAACTTCTGTGTAAATGAAATGTATTCTGTGTTTCTCTGATACCGACTATCACTAGGGTCTCTATTGGCTAATAATGACTTCAAGAGAATATTACCAGAGTCTCCCTTTCCTCCCCCCTGTCTCTGAGCAAGTGGGGGTACAGTCAAGGAGGCACCAGAAGGAAGTCTGACCGGACCATCGCTTGCGCTGCAAACTAGCCACAGGGCATTTTGGGCCATTGGCCATTCAATAGTATCCCTTGTTTGGCTGTAAGAGCCTTCCAACACAAATGGCAAGTGACACAGTTATAAAGTGACACATCCACTCTGGACTTACACCCAATATAATTTATATGTTACGTATCCAAGTTTCTGTCAGATATATAATGCTGGAAGTATTTTGATTTTAGGACTGCTGGAACAGGGCATAAATTCACTTCAACCAACTTTAATTGTGGTTTCTTTGACTTATCAGTAAATAATAGAATTATAAGAGCAGTGGGCCTGATTTTCAGAAGGGCTGATATTTAATTAGCGGGATATTTGCTGGTGTATCTGGACAGTAGCTGCTGCTGAATATTCCAATTGTGTAGCGCTCTCTGGATAAGTACCGACCTTATCTAGAAGGCAGAGATTATCAGCCGGGAGTAATCCGGATAGCATTTAGACCTGCTTTTCGTGTGGCCTAAGTTATCTAGATCAGTGCCGGCTGAAAATCGACACTATCCGGATAAGGCCGGCACTTACCCGGATAGCAGCCGCTCCACAGTACCGGGGCGGTCCCAGAATATATTCAGTGGCATTCTCCAGATAACCCCTCCCCCTCTCTGGATAAGGGTTTTGAATATCGCCCCAATGCATCCTAGCCAGAGCATAAGCAGAGGAACAGCGCCCTAGAGTCTGCCCCGTCCAGGGCACTGTCCTAGGAATACCGCAATGGAGGGCGCCACACCCAGAGTGTGATCCCAGGAAGTCTCTGCTATAGTGCGACATCGCCAGCCGGAGAATTCCTATTGTACCAGCATCCGCAACAGCACCAAACTCGAGTTTTATAACAGGAATATCGCACTACCGTGTGTCGCATCCGGCGGTCTCCCAGGGGCCCAGTGTCCCGCTACTCCATGGCCTTGGGAGGGGCTGCAAAATCCGGCTTGTCCTGTGGAATTCCTCTGTCCCAGCAACGGCATTTCCCCATCCTCCCCACCCTGTGTCGACCCCAGCTTGTGAAGACAAGGGCAGCGGCTGTGGTATGCCACTTTTAGCCGTCTCTTTCTCCTTTGCTGCTAGGCCCTGAGTATCGTGCTTTGAACCAGGTGGGACTGTAGTGTCTTAGGTGGTAGAAAGCATGACACTGGCCCCAGGCAATAACGGAGGAAGACATGGCCTGAGTCGCCACACTTTCAGTGCGCTCTCCTCGCAAGCCAGGCTGAGAGTGTGAGAGAGAGGGAGGGGTAAGGGAATGAGCGTGGGAATCCGAGGGTATGAAGGGCATTGGTGGAGGGAGTGGGAGTGATGTGGAGGGAAGGCGGCAGAAGGTGAAAGGATGAAGGGGGGTGTGGGAGATAGTAGGTGAGAGTATCAGAAGGGCTGTGAGGTGTGAGAAGATCATTCTTCACTGTCCTCCTCCTGGACTGCCTCCCCAGTACCACGTCCCTCCTCGTCCCCCTCCTCTCCTTCCCTTTCCTCCCTCTGCTTCCATAGTTCCCCTTCTGTGCCCATATCAACTCTTTTCCTCTGCCCTTCTTGCCTGAGATCTCGCCTCATTTCCCTCCCCCCACCCCCATCTCTCAGATCCCTTCTCCTAGTCTCTACCCTCACCTTCCCTTCGCCTCTCCAAAGGAACATCGTAAATTAAAGGGACAGAAAAGAAATGTCATAAAATTATGTTATTTTTATAGAGTAAACTAAAATAAAAGGCGTATAAATATGCAAATAGAAAAGACCTCTGCAACTGTACCACGTCTATGCTGCAGAAGTGTTGCTGCCGAGTTTATCTTTCAGCTGGTGCCAGAAAGGGAGGCCTCTGGCGACAGTAGGGAAAATCAAAAGCGATCCAGAGGACCCCCCCCCCCATCCAGAAGATGGCGCGCTACAGTGTGCCAAACCCAGCGCCTGACCACGGGACTACTGCACTAGGGAGCGGGCTGTTACACGGGGACGGCACACTATAGTGCGCAACGTAGAGAGTATTGCCTGGACGTAGAGCATTCTGACAGGAGTAGCGCCAGGTCCAGAGCTTTACTAGAGGAGCATCATATGAAAGTTTGTTGAAGCAGAGCATGTAATTGAAATACTGCCCTGTAAAGCGCCTAATTCCAGACTGTAGCAGGCTAGCAATGTGCCCTGTGCAACGGGTCTCCCCCCACCCACTCAGCTGCGGGCAGGAACCTTTTTTTCTTGTGCTTCCAAGAAGTCCAGAGATGACATCAGCGCCCTGTCTGAATCCGCACCCTGTGTGCCTGCGCCGCTCGCACCATGCTTGGCACTGCCCTGATTGCCCCCCAATACCACCCTAAAGTGTAGCACCACTACTAGTGCTGCTTAGCATTTGTATAGTGTTACAAGGCATATGTGGTGCTATACACATACACGTGAGGGACAGTTCCTGCTGGATAGAGCTTACTATCTAGGCAAGACAGACAATAGCGCAAATAGGGGACTAAGAGACGGCTAAGGGGAAATGGTTTTAGCACACATGGCTGGTAAACGGGACAATAAGGGGGTCAGGATCCCAAAGAAGGTGCTTTTGGATCCTGCCATATCTACAGCATCACCACCGAAGCATTGCAGCGTCGTGGGCGTAACCGAGAGCATGTCTGCAGGACTACTGCACTGCATTTTGTTAAATCCAGAACACTTTCTCAGGAAAATCTTACCGTTCCGAGTGTTATCACACAAATGCCACAGTACAGTGTTTAACGTTCAGAATACAGTCAAACCTCGGTTTTCATGATTAATCCGTTCGAAAAAGTCTGACTAAAACCGAAATGTATGAAAACTGAAGCAATATTTCCCATAAGAAATAATGTAAATCCAATTAATCCGTTCCAGACACCCAAAAATATTCACAAAAAATACATTTTATAGAGAATAACTATATTTTTACATACAGAAAACAATGAGAAATAAATATAAATGACTAATGAAATGGATAAATGAACATTTAACATCACTGAAAGCAAGCTAAGTACAGTACTGTACAGTACAGTATGTTAACATCTGGCCTTAGCCACCCCTGACAAGCTGCTGTGCCCAGCTCTCTTCGGAATCACATTGAATTCAGTCCATTAAAATACCTTTACATTATCTGCTCAATGCTTCAGAATGGCAGAAAATCTTAATGATATAGCTTCAGACGTACCCTGCAAGAGAAAGAACTGCCTCCCACATTCATGCAACATCTCCTGCTTACGTTGACAGCTTTTCTTCCCTGCTACCGGGACAAAATCTCAGTCAAAAGACGTTGAAAACCGAAGCAATGCATGAAAACCGGGACAAAATCTCAGTCAGAAAAGACGTTGAAAACCGAAGCGTATGAAAACCGGGGCAAATGAAAACCGAGGTTTGACTGTATTGCCATATGAGAGCCGTGCTATAGCATTCCAGAGCATTCCCAAAGGAATACTGCACTATACTCTGCCAAATCCGGAGCGCTCCCACTGGAATTCCCGCCTATAGGACCCGAGTCCCAAGCGAGAGCCCGAGGAATTACGTTTTCTAGCCTGCTTATCAAATTTAATTTTTTAATTTAAACCCGCCACCGAGGTAAGCACAGCAAGGTTGATGTCCTTGGCGTAGAATCCCCCACTTCCAACGCTGAGAGGTCAAGAGTGAGGGCGAGAGAGTGGGTTGCAGTGTGCAGACAGAGAACGTTCTTCAGTCAGCAGGAGAGAGGCCCAGATCTGAGGAGTGACAGTGGCAAGAGAGATGTCTGGGTCTCGGTGGCAGTAGCAGGATAGAGGCCTATGCCCGAGTGAGTGGTGGCATTAGTGACGTGCAAGAAAGAGCTGGCCTGCTCACTTTCCCCTTTGCTGACACCGGCCTCTCCGTTCTCCAGCTCCGCTAGGACGAGCTCCACTTGCTCAGCGAATGCTAGGGAAAGAGCTCCCCCCATCCAAGGTATCAGCAACCTGTTCCCATGGGCAGCATGAAGATCGGTAGCATGAGGGTACAGGCCTGGGACACAGCTCCCCCCAGGCTTTCCTGCCAGACTGGACTGCCACTGCCCTCCTTAGGCTGGAGCCTTGGAAGTATATGAAGATAGAGGAGCAGAAAGAAGGGAAGAAACAGGAAGGAGAGAAGGGAAAAGCGTAGGGGAGAGGCTGGGGAAAGAAGAAGGGATAAAGAAAGAGGAGATAAGTAGGGGGCAGGGTTCCCAGCAAAGAGGCAGGATTACCAATTTCTGAAAATTCTGATAAATATATAATTATTATTACTGAAGCTGTATCTCCCATAACCCTGGGAACCTTGCCCTCCCCCCAGCTTTTGAAATTGCTGGAAGACTCTCCCCCAATGTGGCCTTCTGGTAGCATGATATGTTCTTTAACAGCTTTGGGGACCTCTTCTATAGTGTACGAAATTCAGAACATTGCCATTGGAAGCCCACACTATGACGTGCCATCTCCAGAGTGGTCCCATAGGGAGAGGGCACCAGAGTGCGTCAAATCTAGAGCACCACCAGAGCTACCAGACCCAGAGTGCTACCGTAGTGCTGGCTGGAGATTCCCTTCCGAGGGACAAGGCAGCACCAAGCTGCCAACCAGATACCGAGATCCAAGACAATAGCAATACTTCTAGGGGTCGACCTTCAGCCCAGCAGCATCTGCTATATGGATAAGCACAGCTGAAAGGAATATTTAAGTGGTGCCATCTGGATAATGGTGCTGAATAAACTTTGGAATTATTTGGATAGCTATCTGCATAACTTGGGATGGCAAAAAAGCTCTCAAATAGCCTATCCAGATAGCAATGGAAAAGCCCCATGATCTAGATAATGCTGGCACTCACCACGCTATCCCTAATCTCAGCACTGACTCCATCTAGATTTTTTTATTTTATTTATTTATTTATCTATTTCTTCTATACCGCCCCTTCCAGAGATCAGGGGCGGTTTACATGGAACAATTTAACAGTTTTGTATACGTTCGTATAACATTACATTGAACAAGAACTTTTTAACTTTTTACATATAACAGAACAGTAAATTATTAAAACTATTTACAAGGTGTATATCACTGCTGAATATCCTCTGCTGCTAAATATTGATCCAACGATGCTTATAGGACTACTGGATGTACACAGCATTGTACAGTGATGTGAAGTATTCACGCACAATATGTCCCTGCATACTGTGGCAATGGGAAATAAGACGACTTGCCCAAGAAGCAGGATATGAACCCTCAGCCCATTGCTCTAACCACTAGGTCACTTGTCCCCGAGAGGATGCCGAGATTCATAAAGTCTCTAGGCTGCTATCTGCCAGTGCTCATCCATAGTATCGTAAATGATTCTGCTGGGTACCCCTGAACATATCAAAAGTGACTTCATGACTCCAGGAGAGAGGGTGAAACAGACAGGGGTAGAAGCTGCATTCTCCTCAGTTCCCCAGTCAAGGATTAAGGCCAAGGCAAAGCTACTCATATTCTGAAGACAGCTGTGCCGATGGCGTCTAGAAGTGCGTTTCAGCTTTCCAAACCAAGGGAAGATAGTCCAAGGGCTGTGGAGCAGATACAGTATAGCATCTACCTCTCGAAGAAGAGATGAATACTACTAATACTATTTATATAGCGCTACAAGGCATACGCAGCGCTGTACAAGGGCAGGCCCTGCTCGTTAAGTCTGCGCCAGAACAGACTGGCAAACCTACTGAGGAAGGCTTTGAACTAAGATTTTCAGCTGGACAAAGCTCTTGGGTAAATACAACATTAAACACTTGTAGAGAAAAGGGCAAACAGAGCACCATATGTAAAGCCGTGTATACTAACGCCAAGGCATGGGAAATAAAGTTCCCGATCCAGAGGCTGTAATGAAAGAAGCTGACTTAGATTTAGTGGCGGTCATGGAGACATGGCTCATAGAGAGCCATGATGGGGATATAGTTAAATGGGACGATAATCTATTCAGGAAAAACAGAGAATTAAGAAAGGGAGAAGAGTAGCCCTATACTTTAAAAATAATATTAAAGCAACAGAATTGCAGGGCTCACAAAGTAAGGAGGAGGCACTGGGTTAATCTGAAAAGAGGGAATAGGACGTCTACATGGTGTGATGTTCAGACCTCCTTCACAGGCAGAAGATTTGCTATGAAAGGGGATGGGCTAAAGCGCGGTGACTTCAATCTGCCAGATTTTAAGTGGGACAGCCGGGCGGCAGTGTCATTGAGTAGAGAGATCCTGGATTCTCTGCAGGGAAACCTAGTCCAGCAACTAGAAACAGTTGTCGTGGGATCATTTTTTGTGAATTAAACAGTGATTTTTTAAAGTGTTTGAAGTGACTAATAGGGTTTGGGATTAAGGTAATATATAGCAAGGATGTTATTTTGCTTTTTGATTGTGGACCACTTTGATGCGCTAAAGGAAGAACATTCTATCAAATTTGGATAAATAAACAATGAAACTAACATGTGAGGGGGAGATTTTGGATGTGGTGCCTACAGATGGGAAGAGTGCTTCTGATTTCACAATGGGTGATCACCTGAGGTCCAGTGATCACTGGATGGTGTGATTCAATATTAGAGCAAAGGTGAGGGTCCTAGACCTCAGGAAAATTAAATTTGTAAGTAAGAGGTAAAAGAGGCTGCTATGGTGTTTTAAAGAAGTACCTAAAAAAGGTATGGGACAAAAAGGTTACTATTCATAAACTATAAGATCATAGAAAAGGGAAGACAAGCAACAATATCTGGAGAAGCTAAGGGAAGCTAGGAAAATAATCAGGAAAGCAAAGATGCAAATGGAAGTGAAAAAAGTAAAAAACCAGTCAGAAGCGAGGTAAAACAAAGATACAAGAGAATTTGACTTTAATAGAGGTATAAACCCAATTCCTGGGGAAAAAAAGGAAACCACAACCAATGTGGTCATGTTTCAGCACTGCCTTCTTCAGGGGTGTAAAGCACTACAAAGAATAAAAACAGATACATTAAATAATTCATTAAAAATAATAAATGCAATGTCAAACACTAAAAAGATAAAAACGATAAATATAACAAAGATGAAGGGCTCGATTTTCAGCTGTGCGGTGCTATGAGCCGTGCTGGCGCATAGTCCACCCCCTTCCACCTAACCCGGATTTTCAATGTCGGGGTCATATGCGGCCCCGGCATTGAAAATCCAGGTCTCACAACACAACCCGGAAGCTGCAGGAGCTAGCCGGGTAGCACTGATTTTCGATGCTACATGCTTAGCCCCTGCTCCTAAAAGACAGGCAAGGAAAAACTTTGCCTATCTTTAAGGTGCAGAGGGCTAAGCAGGTAGCATTGAAACTTAGTGCTAGCAGATTAGCCCTTTCCTCCACCCCCACTTCGCTCCTAACACAACCCGATGCTAACTGCATAGCATCTGGGCACGTTAGAGACTTATCCAGGATTTTCAAAAGGCACTACCCGTGTAAGTGCCCTTTGAAAATCCTGGATAAGGCATTTACACAGGGAACTAGGGCAGTTACCCCTGCAAATGCCTTCGAAAATCTGGCCCGAAAAGCATAATGATAAACACCATTCCAAACATAAAATCAATTAATAAATACCAGTAATATATGAATTTTAGCGACTGGAGATTCCTTACAAATTTTGAAATATAATACAATATTTAAAGTGATATATATAGTGATTGTATCACCTTATTTGGACTTGAACTTTCACCATTCTTTTGTTTTTTCAAGTATACAAAGGATTTGTGATTTTATTTCTTTCATTCAATATACCGTTCAGGAGCCGCGATCCCCAGCCGCTGACCACAATCTTCTTTCCCTGCAGCCCAACCCTGATCTGGCCTTCCATGGCCAGGGTTGGGCTGCAGTGAATCCCCTGCACCCTCTCACCTTTCCACCGCAGCCTGGGCCTGCCGTCCCCCGACGTCTAGGGGGACTTATTCCACCTCTGAGGTGGAATAGGTCCCCCGTCCAGTTTGCCAACCCCGGACGTACAGGGCTGACCTCAGAATCGGCCCTGTACGTCCGGGGTCACGGACCAGCCATGCTCTGCTCTAACTCTGCCTCTGGAATGCCTTCTCCCACCCCCGGCTAAGCTTCCCCATACAAATGTCTTGTTTGTACGGGGAGGCTTTTGACGGGGACAGCAGGGGAGCAAATAGCGGGGGAGTGCACAAAAGGAACAGCGAATGAGCAGGGACAGATGCTCCTGGAACGAAGAAAGCATGGATATCTGGAAAACCTGACTGGCTGTAAGGCAGGTTTGGTGGATATATGGAAAAACCTTATAGCAGAGAAGGCTGAAACAAGGACTGTATCTGAAATCAAGAAAGCACGGGACAGGTACCAGAATGTCTGAGGAAGGGATTGTAAAAATGGGCACTTGATATGGGTGAGATGTATGGTGTTTTTCTGCTATTCTGGTCTATCAGGTCAATATTCAACTTCTGTAATTGATGTGTTGTTTTTGGTTTTTTTTAAAGTACCGACTACGGGGTTTAAAACTGAAACTGGAATCCAGATATCCTTCGGCACTGAATATCCGGTTTCAGCGGCAACTGCCATTGCTATCTGCCTTTCTCGTGATCTAACTTTATGCGGCCACTTAGCTGGTTAGTGCACTGAAATCCGCCACTAACTGATTACGCACTAGGAAATGCTCTCGCCCTGCCCACAGACCATCACTATCGGGATGTGCCAAGCGGTTAAAGGGGAGATCCCGGGTACTTTCCATTTAGCAGGTCCTGCTAACCAGATAACCCCTTTTTAATATCAGACCCTTTGTTTCTATGCTATCAGGGTGATATCATATGACACTGTACCAAACTAAAAATCATAGGAATTCCCTTCTCTAAGCTGTATAATCCAAAGGCTTCCCACTGTACCGTGCCAAATCCAGAACATTTTGATAAGAATGCCACAGTTTACTGAGATATAATTTATTTTGTACAATTTAAAATACATTATAATCAGTGGTTCCCAAACTATCCCAAGTCCTAGCAGCCTGTAAGGTTTTCAGGATATCCAGAATGATAATGTGTGATACAAATTTGCACATAGTGGATCTCAAATGTATTCTAGATTTCCTGTTACAGGAACATGTTGCAGGTTCTGAGGTAGACAGGCTTGAGAGTCAAAGGGAGGGGGGGAGAGGGATTTTCAGTGGCAGTGACCAGCGCACTTAAAGCGGCTCGCCATCGCCACTTTAACATTGGCCTGGATATTCAATGCCGGGAAATTATATAAAGACCATAATTGCTCAACTTGTAAAACACCTCAACAATTTTCCTCCAGTTTCCTCCAAGGGACACTGATAACGCCAAAACCAAAATAGCAATTATTAAACTAGAGGAGAAAGAGCCTCAGTGCATTATCAATATTCCTCTACGTGGCAAGAGAATTAAGCTTAAGGCAAGGGACATTGAAAGCTTAAAGATAAGTGAACTGCTGATGTTTTTGAATTGGTAGCACAGTTCTTTAATCCAGTAGATTTCAGGAAAAGAAGTCATTGAGGGCCAGCTGTCTTGAGCAGGAAATGGCTAAGCTTATAGTTGTCCTTTGCGATTGAGCTATGTTTTAAACGTTATGTCTACTTTTCTATTATTTTTATGAAATAATTAAAAGCATGGAAAAAATATTAAAATTTTGAATATTACAGTAGATTTTTCAAATTGGAATATTATTAATAGTGTTAGAGGAGTGTTTTTTTAAGACCTGTGACGTATGCGAGAGTTACTTTCCCTTTAGGCAAAGCATTCTCTTGCCACGTAGAGGAATATCGATAACACACTGAGGTCTTTTTCTCTTCTCATTTAATAATTGCTCATTTCGTTTTGGTGTTTTCAGTGTCCCTGGGAAGTAAGTTTTTAATATAATTTGTTGGTATATAAGCCCTTCCAGCGGTGTGTGTTTATTGTTTTTGCAAGGCTAGGGCCATATGTGGACCCCAGCATTGAATATCCAAAGTTACCTGGATTGCGATTTTGCAATCTGGTCATCAACGATATTCAGCAACTGGACAGATAGCAAAACTAGCTAAAGTTAAGACAGCTATTCAGTTCTCCTAACTTTAGCAGGTTATGGTTAACTGGGCAGCAATTGGATCTTGGATTCTGGGCAGTTTTTATTTGGTTTGCAGGTCTGCAACTGCATAAATGTCTTTGAATATCCCCCTCCCCCGACCTTCTGAAGCCACATTACCCCTTCTGTCCACTAGGTGTCACCAATGCTCCACCATTCTATGATATATGCTAGCAAATTGACAGCTTGATCTCCAGGAACAAGCAGGAATAAGTCCTCACATATGGGTACGTCGGTACCGACGGAGCCCGTGCGGGAAAGCTCCCCAGCTTCTTAGAATAGAAGCTTTTGGGACCTCCCACTGCACATGCGCACTGCCTTCCCGCCTTCCTGAACAGCTCTCCTCAGTTTCTCTTTTTCCGCGGAGCCAGCAGGTCGTGTTCCTGTCACCGCTGAAGAAATTGTTATTTTATTTGTTTCTTTAGACCGCGTACCTGCCTTCCCCATACCGATACCGGTATCGCCGGTCTTTTCTTTCTTTCTTTAAAAATTATAATTCTTTTTTCTTATTTTTTAGCTTTTTGGTCACTTCAGAGAGGCCTCTCGGCCTACTCAATTTCTCCTCATGGAGAAGCCAGCCCCTGGATTTAAGAAGTGTACCAAATGTAATGCTGTTATTTCAGTCACAGACACCCATGACTGGTGTCTGAAATGTTTGGGGCCTGACCATTCCATACCGGACTGCCCATCTTGCTCCCACATGTCTAAACGTGGGCTGCAGAACCGGGCCAACAAATTCCATGTGCTGTTTGCTTCAGAGAATACAGCATCACAGTCATCCAGGTCTTCTTCTCCGGATGGATCTCAGGTAACCAAACCTTCTGTGGGCAAGTCCTCAAAGAGCAAATCTCCTTCAAAGCATCGAGAGGCTCTTAGCTTAGAACTTGAGGACCCTGCCCCAGCCAAACAACCCCGGCGGGAAGTCCAACTTCCAAAAACGCCAATTCAGGGGTCTCAGGTTGATATCGATGCTACGGCCTCGACAGATCACCTGTTAGCCTGCTCTGGGGTACCGGGTCACTCCGGTACCGACATCCAGGCAGCTATGGCGTCCATGGGCGATACTGTACAGTCCATGCAGCAGGCCGTCATGGCTTTCATTAAAGCTGCAACGCCATCGGTTCCGCTTTCAGCGGTTCCGGGCCCGATACCGGTATCGTCCGCCATGCCGGTATCGAGGCCGTCCACCTCTAAACGCAAGTCGGTACCGTATGGGCTTTCGCTCCATACCGGTTCCATACCCGATACGCCCGATATCGATACCGATCGGTACGCGTATCGTGCGTTAGAGGAAAGCACCGATTCCTCTGAGGATTTTCACTCCTCTGATGATTCTGCTGAGTTTTCACTCAACTTACCTGAGGAGCCCTCTTCTCCTAAAAGGAGAATGTCCCCTCCAGAGGATTTGTCCTTCCAGGACTTTGTTTTAGATATGGCTACAGCCCTTTCTATTACCACATCCTCTGAAAAGGAACCCAGATCCAAAAAACTGGATATTTTGGGATACTCAAAGGCCCCTAAGGAGGCAGTTACCCTGCCTATCCATGAAATCCTTCAAGAACAACTGATGGATTTCTGGGAAAATCCTTTGACTTTGTCTCCTTATTCCCGTAGGTTGGACACCATGTATAGGGTCCCTCCTTCTCCTGGTTTCCAAAAGACTCAATTGCCCCACCACTCTATTGTGGTGAAGTCTGCAATGAAGAAGATTAGGAGTACCAAAAGGCACTCTTCCACCCCTCCAGGACGGGAATGTAAGACTTTGGACTCTTTTGGTAGGAAAATTTTCCAGGCTAGTATGCTTATAGCCAGGATTAATTCCTACAGTCTCTATATGGGCATGTTCCTGGAGGAACTTGCCAAAAAGGTGCGGCATTTTGCCCCTTTATCCCTGAGGATAAAAAGCAGGGATTCCTTTCCCTAGTGAAACAACTCTTAGAGGTTTCTAAGTTCTCTAATAGGGCAGCATATGATTCCTTTGAGGGAGCCAGTAGGGCTTCGGGCATTGCTATTGCAGCCCGACGTCTTGCTTGGCTCCAGGCCTCTGATCTGGAACCTTGGGTTCTAGATGGCTTACGGAATCTGCCCTGTACAGGTGAGAACTTATTTGGGGAAGAGTGGCAAATCAAAGCCACCCAGATGGATGCTGAAAATGCCACCTTGGAAAGACTTTCAAAGTCCACTTCAATTCCTACTAAGAAAAAGTCTTTTAAAAGGCCTTACTATAAGAAGGCCAGAGTTGCTTCAAATACTGGCCAGCAGTCTTCTCAACCTCGCTATACTGCTAAGCGTCAGCAATCCAAACAAGCACGAGCTAAGCCTGCAGCAGCTACTGTAGCTCAGCAGGCTCCAACCCCTCAGGGGTTTTGACTTGCTCCTAGGGAACTTGCCACTTCTGGTTCTAACACAACCAGAACCTCTCACCATACCCGGAAGGTTGGTTCACTTTGCTCCCAGATGGGAACAAATCACAACAGAACAATGGACCCTCTCTATCATTCGAGAGGGTTACAAACTTCATTTCTCCAGCCTTCCTCCCCATCATATGGTGAGACCATTCAATTCTCCCCCATCTCTCCTAACCCTGTTGGGTCAAGAGGTTTCCTCTCTTCTTGCCCAAGGGGCCATAGAAGAGGTTCCTCTTCCTCAACAAGGGTCCGGTTTCTACTCCCCTTATTTTCTCATTCCAAAGAAGACAGGGGGATTCAGACCAATCCTAGATCTGAGAGAATTGAACAAATTTCTCTTCAAGGAGAAATTCAAAATGCTGTCTCTCGGCATTCTCCTTCCTTACCTCCAGGGTCAGGACTGGCTTTGTTCTCTAGACCTACAGGATGCGTATACACATATACTCATCCATCCATCCCACAGAAAGTATCTTCGCTTTCTGTTTCAGGGAAAACATTTCCAATACAGAGTACTCCCCTTCGGTCTAGCCTCTGCTCCAAGAGTATTCACAAAATGCATGGCAGTCGTAGCCGCATTTCTAAGAGGCATGGGAATCTTTGTCTTCCCATATCTGGACGACTGGCTCATCCGAGCTCCAACTCAGTCACAGGCCCAGATTTCCCTGGACCACACAAGGAGCCTTTTGCAGTATCTGGGACTGGTAGTAAACCTTCCCAAGTCCCAACTCATCCCTACTCAATCTCTAGAATTCATAGGGGCCCAGTTGGACACCATCACTGCAAGGGCCTACCTTCCACATGTTCGAGGCCAGCGCCTCCTGAGTTTGGCCTCCCAAGCTCAGTCCAGCACTCACTTGACAGCCAGGGAAATGCTACGCCTACTGGGTCATATGGCCTCCACAGTGCATGTGGTGCCCTATGCTCGTCTTCATATGAGAGCAGCTCAATGGACCCTGGCCACTCAGTGGACTCAGGCGTCAGGAGCGCTCTCAGACCAAATACAAACCTCCGATCGTCTGTTTTGGTCCCTCCACTGGTGGACTTCCACCAAGAATCTGTTGTTGGGGGCTCCATTTCAACCATTGCTACCCCAAGCAACCCTCACAACAGATGCCTCCCAAACAGGGTGGGGAGCCCATCTGCAAACTCTCTCCACTCAGGGCACTTGGTCTCTACAGGAGACCACCCTTCATATCAATCTTCTGGAACTGCGAGCAATTTACCTTGCCCTCAAGGTCTTCCACTCCCTCCTAGCCAACCTCACTGTCCTAGTTCAGACGGACAATCAGGTGGCCATGTTTTACATAAACAAACAAGGAGGGACGGGCTCTCTGTCGCTTTGCAACGAAGCTCTAAGACTATGGGCCTTCGCCAGAGAGCATCAGATTCACCTGCTAGCAGTGTATCTCCCAGGAGTTCAAAACTCTCGGGCAGACAGGCTCAGTCGAGTTCTGCTGCCACACGAATGGTCCCTACATTTGGACCAAATACACCGAATCTTTCAGGAATGGGGGACCCCGGACATAGACCTCTTTGCAAGTCCGTGGAATGCCAAACTTCCCCGGTTCTGTTCCAGAACTCCGTGTCAGGGAGCTCAGGCTACGGACGCCTTTCTCCTGAATTGGAATCAGGCATTCCTATATGCCTTTCCACCCATTCCTTTGATTCCCAAGACTCTGTTCAAACTCCAGAGGGATCATGGAACTATGATCCTCATAGCTCCACGCTGGCCACGCCAAGTGTGGTTCCCTCTACTTCTACAGCTCTCCCAGGGATCCTACTTGGATCTGGGAGCTGCGCCAGACCTCCTGTCTCAGGAGGAGGGGACTTTGTGGCACCCAAACCCCAAATCCCTTCACCTCAGTGCTTGGTTACTGAAGGCTTAAGCCTTCAAGACTTTCATCTTTCCCAACCAGTGAAAGATATCCTTTCTGCCTCTAGGAAACCCTCTACCAGGCGTTCCTATGCTTTCAAATGGAAACGTTTTTCCATTTGGTGTGCTCAGCAGGGTCTTGACCCTCTGGCACTTCCTTTGAATTCTCTTCTTGATTATCTCCTGCATCTATCCAATGCAGGCCTCAAGACGAATTCGGTAAGAGTCCATTTAAGTGCTATTGCAGCATCCTTGAAACATATAAATGGACAACCTATCTCCTCTCATCCTCTTGTTTCAAGATTCATGAGAGGCCTGACTCTCACTAAACCTCCCATCAGACCACCCCCGGTCGCATGGGATTTGAATCTAGTGCTCGGTCAACTTATAAAGCCACCTTTTGAGCCAATGTTTTCCACCTCCTTGAAATTTCTTTCCTGGAAGGTCATCTTCCTCATTGCAGTCACTTCGGCTCGCCGCATCAGTGAGCTGCAGGCTTTAGTGGCTAATCCACCTTACACAAGATTTCATCATGATAAGGTGGTCCTTAGGACGAATCCCCACTTTATGCCTAAAGTGGTCTCGCCTTTTCATCTTAATCAAGAGGTATATCTACCTGTCTTTTTTCCAGCTCCTCATGCATCCAATGCAGAGAGGAACCTTCATACTCTGGATTGTAAAAGAGCTCTCGCTTTTTACCTTAATAGGACTCAGCCACATCGAAAGTCTTCTCAACTTTTTGTGGCCTTTGATCCTTCCCATTTGGGACTTCCAGTCTCCAAGCGTACACTTTCCAATTGGATTGCTCAGTGTATTTCTTTTGCTTACCAGAGCAAAAACATTTCTCTGGAAGGCCATGTCACTGCTCACAATGTGAGGGCCATGGCAACTTCTATGGCTCATCTGCACTCTGTTTCCATAGATCAGATCTGTCGAGCCGCTACCTGGGCCTCGGTTCATACCTTCACAGCCCATTACTGTTTGGACAAGGACTCCCGCCGGGATGCCTTGTTTGGCCAGGCTGTCCTCAAGCACCTGTTCCATTCCTAAACAACTCCTGCCCACCTTCCCAGAATGGATGCCTGAGATCCATACGAAGATGGCGAACCTTTACAGGGGATCCCATGCATCTAAGCTAGGGAGTCCCCATATGTGAGGACTTATTCCTGCTTGTTCCTGGAGATAGCACAGTTACTTACCTGTAACAGGTGATCTCTGGGAACAGCAGGAATTAGTCCTCACAACCCACCCACCTCCCCTAGGAGTTGTATCTTTTATCTATCTATCTTCCTGTCCTCTCTCTGTTGACTCAGCTATAAACTCGAAACTGAGGAGAGCTGTTCAGGAAGGCGGGAAGGCAGTGCGCATGTGCAGTGGGAGGTCCCAAAAGCTTCTATTCTAAGAAGCTGGGGAGCTTTCCCGCACGGGCTCCGTCGGTACCGACGTACCCATATGTGAGGACTAATTCCTGCTGTTCCCAGAGATCACCTGTTACAGGTAAGTAACTGTGCTATGTCAGTGTGCCAGTAAACTGTGTAAATGCCATAAAACAGGGATTTTCAAAGGCACCTACCCGGTTAGTGCCTTCAAAAATCCCCTCCAAAGTCCCCTACGCGCCCCAATGCTCTCCGGTTAGCAACAGGGTGTGCTGGGGCGTTCCAGGGCGGAGCGGGGGTGGAGGCAATTTTCCATGCTGCCCGGTTAGCGCTCTGCACCAAAAAGATAGTCGAGGAAAACCATTGCCTATCTTTACGATGCAGAGCGCTAACCGGGTTTCTGCATCCACACTGATTTCTAAATAGTGCAGTATATAAAATCAAATGAATAAATAAATAAATGCAACTAAAAGAGAGTAAGTTTTGCCTGGAGAGATGCCACCTCAGTAAGGTGCCCTGCAGAGTCTGAGACAGTCCTGGTTTTCCCTCATTGCATGCATTTAAACTTGCTAACAGGCTTCAGATTTTCAAGGCCGCTTGATCCAATCCAGGTCTACAGCACTGCATGCAGGGACTTGTAGTTCTGATCTTCCTATGGTATAAGAACATATGAACATACGGCCCGATATTCAAAAGGCATTTATAAGGTTAACAGTCAGTTAACCGTGTAAATGCCTGCTAACCGGATATTTGCCATCGAATATCCCCAACTAAGCCCCCTATACGCTCTGATGCTAGCTGATTATCATCGGGGCGTGCCGGGAACATTCCAGGGCAGAACAGCGGCAGGGACCGGTGCTAACCATGCAGCATGGATATTGGAAGCTTCACGGTTAGCGCTCGGCGCCTATAAGGTAGGCGAGGAGAACCCTCACCTATCTTATAGGCGCCGAGGCTAACCGTGCGTCATCCGATATCAATGCTACAAGGTTAGCCTCAGCGGCTACCAGGCAGTACGGCCAGACCCGGATATTCACTTCCGTCGCTGCAGAAGTCAATATCCAGGGTTAAGGGGTCAATGGGCAGGGCTAAGCGGCTACGGTGCTTAGCCCTGCTCAGACGAATATCGGGCCCATAAGAACTGCTATACTGGGTCAGACTAAAAGTCCATCAAGCCTGATATCCTCTTTCTAACAGTGGCCAATCCAGGTCACAAGTATCGGACAGGATTCCATGCCTCTTACGCCCAGTGGTTTCCCGCAGGTCTACCTTAATAAAAGTTGATGGACTTTATCCAAACATTTTTTTAAACCAAGCTACCCAAACAGCTTTTACCACAGCTTCTCACAACAAGCTCTGGAACTTAACTACGTGTTGAGAGAAAGAATATTTTCTTCTACTTGTTTAAATGTATTGCTTAGTAACTTCATGGCGTGTCCACTAATCTTTGTACTTTTTGAAAGAGTAAACAATCGATTTGCATTTACCCGCTCAGGATTTTGTAGGCTTCTATCATTTCTCCCCTCAGCCGTCTCTTCTCCTTTGCCCATAGGAGGGTCGTTCCATCCCCTTTATCATTTTGGCCACCCTTCTCTGTGGGGGTCATTTTAAAAGGCTTAGATGTGATTTGGACGTCTGAAAGCATACCTACACAGAGACACCCCCGCAGCCATTTTACAAATGACTTTTGAAGATGTCTCTCTGCTGCAGGGATGTCCAAATAGGCAGGGGGTGTGGCAGAGGCATGTCTAGGGCAGTCCCTGGGGGACATCTGTGACCATATCCAAATTTAGACCTGCTCCTAGCATGACTAGACTTTGGAAACGTCCTTGTTTGAGCCCTAAAATATCTGGAGGGTGTAGAGCCAGGGTCAGCTCGTCCACTAGGTGAGCTAGGCGGCCAGCCCGGGTGGGCGGCGGTGGCAGTGACACACATGGGTGGCCGTGCTGCCCCCCCCCATCTGCCTCCAATTCCATCTGGGGGGGAGGTAGGCAGCAGCTGAGGGGGGCAGTGTCATGTGGGGGGGGGGGGGCAAGGCCTGGGTTTCTTCCTAGGGTGGCAGAAACCCTTGGGCTGGCTCTGTGTAGATCAGTTGGCACTCCACTATCCTCAGCAGTCTTCACAATTACAATGATATATTTTCTTTTATTGGGAAACTTGTCTTGTGTTTGATCCACTACAGCATGTCTCTTAGCATCCCCGGTATTTAATACTATGCTGGGGACATCCATGTGGACATTCTGGCTTGGACATCCCAGATTGCACTAGTTCCACTATATCCTTTTGAGGTACAGTGCCCAGAACTGCACACGCTATTCCAGGTGCAATTGTGCTATTGCTTTCTCTCAGAAACAAGACTTCAAGTCCCTGCATGCTGACGTATAAAACAGCATTACAGTAGTCTGTCCTGAAAATCTAGTACCAGTTTGCAATCTGTGTTCTGATTTTCACAGGGAAAGCAATGAAAAAACTAGGACGGGTTTAGGCTATCCAGTTGACGTTACCCTACTCATTTAGTCTTCCTAAATGATTTCCTTTTGCATTACCACATTCACCAGATAATATCTAGTTTCCCTCTTACTTCTTTTCTAATAGGGATCCCCGGTGCCTATTTCAGGCTTTCGGGCTTTCTGGAACTATTTTTCCCTGTGCCGTTCCCCTGGAAGGCCGTTCCATGCATCCATCATCCTTTCTGTGAAGAAATATTTTCTAATTTTGCTCCTGGGTCTACCTCCTAGCAACTTTACACAATGACTCCATGTTTTAAAGCTTCTTTTCCATGGTATGTTCCTAATATGTGCACCCTTGAGATATTGGAATTTATTGCCTCCTCTGTTCTTTGGGTTATTCCTTTTTCTGTGCACTCCAGCATCCTCCTGGCTCTGGTCACTGCCTTCTCACGTGGCTTAGCTACCGTGAGATCATGGTCTGTGCATGTCAGTTCCTCACTAACCATATGTACCCCAAACGCAAGGCTCTGTACTCTTTGCACTGAATGCTGTCTCCCAAACACTTAGCCACTGCCCACACTCTCTAAGACCATGCCTCGCTTTGTCCACAGTCTCAGGAGTGCGCACCCTGTTAGTATTCACCACAAACCGGAAATCTCTTTTCTGCTGACCCCTTGGTGGCTCTTCCAGCAGCAGCAGCAGCAGCAGCAACTGTGAAGGTAGAGGGTGGAGAAAGAGAAGGTCAATCACTGGCTTAAAAGGGGAACTTTGGATTTGGGAATTGGAATCACAGGGAAGGAGGGCTGAAAGACCCTGGACAAGCTTCTCTGCTATTTTTTCAGAATTCTAAAGGTAGAGCTATAAACCCCCTCCCCCGGCAGGGATTTGGATACACACCTGTTCTTGAATAGGAGGCCCTAATAGGCAGGACAATGGCAGATTAACTGTGCGCTATTAAGCAGGTTAATGAGGTGTACAGGAATCTCGCCTTCTCCCATCCCAGAATAAAAGACTCCTTCCACCTCTAGTCAGCCCCTAAACTCCCCCCACTGTCCTCTTCGCTAACAGCAGTGACCCAGAGGCAGGTACAAACTAGAAGAACATACCCCCCCCCCCCTTTATTTTTTTTAAAGAAATGACTCTCCACTCTTCAGATTTAACATAAGAGGAACCCCCTCAGAGGTTAAAACCTCCCATTCCTGCGATGCTGCCTCTTTAATCTTCAGGGCCCTAATCAAGCTCAGGCGGAGGATCCCTGCTGGAAACGGCCCATTTAAAATCCCTTTCATGCCAGCTTTCATTTTACCATTTTGTCCTACTTTGAGGAGTGTGGCTGGCAGCTGAGATAGCGGCATAGAAAGGCATCGGGGGAACAGACTAGGGAGAGGTCCTCAGACACAAAGAAACACTACAAACCCATGAACACCATATGCAGAACCACACACACAGAAAAGCACTAAGAACACATGCAAAAGATAAATACACACATACATATACACACACAAACACAGACCCTCTTGCATCATTAACACAACAATCAAAGTCTGAAGTCTGATCCAAAATGAGTCCTGTACCCTACCCCTAAACTCTGTCACAGGGCAAATCTTCAGCTGAGAGTGGGAGACGTGTTAGCAGCAGCAGCTGCATGTGTGCTGAATAAGAAGTGTCCTTAATAGAAGAACTGCCGAGTGAAGCCGGCTCACCAGCCCAGTCCTGGTTACCATTTGGACTGTGTGTTTTAGGATCGGCCAGCAGGTGGCGCCTTCACACCAGAGACATCAGCATTCTAGTCTCTGACCTTGCCAAGATCTCTTCAAACCTCACAGGAAAGGATAATTGTTATTATCATTATTTTCACCATCCGGATGAGTGCTGACCTTATCCAGATAGCACCTTTTTTGCTTGGCACTTCTCTGGGTAACTTAGGCCGCATGCAAAGCAGGCCTAAATTACTATGAGGACAAGCACCGACAGAAAATCGTCACTATCCGGATCTAGATTAGGGTCACCAACTTTTTCACCGAGAAAAACCCGACACCTGTGGCTCGCCATGCTCCACCCATTCTCCGCCCCTAGTCCCACCCCTGCCCCGCCCCCAGCCCCACCCACAAAAATTACCGAGGATACGTGTAGGCTAACTTCCTTGGTCAGATAATAATTAAACTGGGAACCCCAAAATCCAAACATGAAATGTACAACACTGGAGAAATAAAACTATAAAGTAATTTCCTCTTGCACTAAACAAAAACGCAAAGATGTTACCAATACACACTTCCCAGACCAAACATATTCCAGCTAATAAATTCAAAATAAAAAGTATTTTTCTACCTTCTGTTTGGGCGTTTTATTTTTCAGTTGCAATTGCTCCAGTCACTTTCTTCTGGTTTCTTCGTGTCTTCTGCGAGCTATCCATTTGTCCTTTCTTCTCTTTTAGATGTTTTCCATTCTCTCTCTATTTCTGCTTTAACATACTGATTATTTCCCTTTTGCTCTTTCCCCCAATTCTTTCCTTATTCCTTTATCATCCATTTAAATTTTACCCTTCCATTCTCAAGCCCCTCACTCTCCCAATACCCAGCCCATCATAGACTTTTCTTCCAAACAAAATATTTTTTCCCCTCTCCACTCATTCCCCATCTATTCTAGTCCTCCCCCAAAATCAGTTCCCTTATAGTTCTAGACCCACCCAGCATCCACTCCCTTCTAATCCCATTCTCCCATGCCCCACATCAGCCCATTTCCAGTCCTATTCCAGCTCTTCATCAGCCCATTTCCAGTGCTAGCCCTCACATCACAGACCATTTCCAGTCCTAGCCCCCCCCCCCATCACAGCCCATTTCCAGTCCAAGTCCCCCATCACAGCCTATTTCCAGTCCTAGGCCCCCACCCATCACATCCCATTTGCAGTCCGAGTCCCCCCGCACCATCACAGCCCATTTGCAGTCCTACCCCCCCCCCCACCATCACAGTCCATTTGCAGTCCTAGCCCCCATTATTACAGCCTTTTTCCAATACAACGTCCCCCTTCCTACACCTTAGGCCATTTCCAGTCCAAGTCCCCCCCCCCCCCCCATAGCCCTTTTCCAGTCCAGGTCCCCCTCCCCATCACAACCCATTTCCAGTCCATGTCCCCCCCCCCATAGCCCTTTTCCAGTCCAGGTCCCCCTCCCCATCAAATCCCAGTTCCAGTCCATGTCCCCCCCCCACATAGCCCTTTTACAGTCCAGGTCCCCCTCCCCATCACAGCCCATTTCTTTCCAGTCCAATGTCCCCCCATAGCCCTTTTCCAGTCCAGGTCCCCCCCCCCTTCACAACCCATTTCCAGTCCAAGTCCCCCTAATCACAGCCTATTTCCAGTCCAAGTTCCCCCTCCCTCCACCATAGCCCATTTCCAGTCCAAGATCCCCCCCCCATAGCCCTCTTCCAGTCCAAGTCCCCCCCCCCATAGCCCTTTTCCAGTCCAGGTCCCCCTCCCCATCAAAACCCATTTCCAGTCCATGTCCCCCCCCCATTCCCCTTTTCAATTCCATGTCCCCTCCCATAACACCCCATTTCTTTCCATTACAATTCCCCCCCCCCCCCCCATAGCCCTTTTCCGGTCCAGGTCCCCCCCCCCCCCATCACAACCCATTTCCAGATCAAATTCCCCCCTCCTAGCCCTTTTCCAGTCCAGGCCCCCTCCCCCCATCACAGCCCAGGCAGTCCTTGGCCTCCCCCCCCCCCAAAACCGCGGCTGTCTGAGGCTTTAGAGGGAGCCGGGGAAGCCCGCGCGAGGCCCCGGCTCCCTCTGAACCGCTGCCAGTGTGAAGAGCCTTTTCCTTCACGCTGGCGGCTGTTCCTGTGAAGCCGCGATTGGTGGGAAAGTTTAAAGGCAATGCCCTTTAACCTTTCCCAGCATTCGCGGCTTCACAGGAACAGCCGCCAGCGTGAAGGAAAAGGCTCTTCACGCTGGCAGCTGTTCAGAGGGAGCCGGGGCCTCGCGCGGGCTTCCCCGGCTCCCTCTGAAGCCCTCCGGGTTGGGAGAAAAGCCGTTTTTTTTGCTCTGGCCGCTCCCGATCTTGCGGCCAGAGCAAAAAAAACGGCTTTTCAAGGGCCGGTTTTGCCTCTGCGCCGGCAGCCGGCCTGGCCATGGAAAAACCGGCCAGGCCGGCTGAAAACCGGCCAGTTGGCAACCCTAATCTAGATAGCACCACTCGGTGTGGATATTCAACAGTATCTTCTAGCCGGATACTGCCATGGAATATCCCACCAATATTTAAATGCCATGGAAGACCATTGTTGTTGTTGTTGTTAAGTGCCATCGAGTCGGTGTCGACTCATGGCGACCCTCTTGATAGTTGTCCTAAATTGTGTTCGGTCTTCAGTCAGGTGGCTCATTGTTGATAGAGTGGTATCCATAGTTGCTGTTATTGTATCGATCCATCTCACTGCCAGCCTTCCTCTTTTGCGTTGACCTTCTATCTTGCCAAGCATGATGTCTTTCTCTAATGATCTCTCTCTTCACATGATGTGTCCAAAGTATGAAAGTTGAAGTCTTTTCATCTGAGCTTTTAAAGAAAGCTTAGGTTTGATCTCCTCTAGTACTGACTGGTTTGTTCTTCGGGCAGTCCATGGTATACATAGTATTCACTGCCAGCACCATAATCCAAAGGCATCAGTTTTCTTCCTGTCTATCTTTTTCACTGTCCAGCTTTTGCATCCATATGATGTTATTGAAAATACCATGGCTTGAAAGAGTCGAATCTTTGTATGGAGAGAGAGATCCCTGCTCTTGAGAATCTTGTCTAGGTCTTTCATAGCCACTCTGCCAAGAGCAATGCGTCGTCGGATTTCTTGACTGCTTGTTGCTTCTTTATTGATAGGTATCATATCAATATCATTGATATTGCTAGGTATCATAAGGAAAGGAATGGAAAATCAGAATGATTACACTGGACCAGCATTTCGACTTCAAGGAGCACATAAAAAACACAACCAGAACCATATACAATAAAATCAGAACATTAAGGCACCTTAGACCCATGCTACCCCCTAATGATTTCCGAACCATTTTCCAGGCCCTCATACTACCACACTTTGATTATGCAAATGTAATCCTGTATGGTCTCCCCAAGAACACCCTCAACCCACTGCAACTCGCGATGAACGCGGCGGCCCGCGTTCTCTGTGGTCTTGCCAGAACGGATCATATTACCCCAATACTTAAGGAGCTCCACTGGCTACCAATATACTGCAGGTTAACATACAAAATTCTTCTCATTACATTCAAGATCATCAATAGCCTAGCCCCCACGACACCCAAGGACCTCATCACCCCTACCCCGAATAACAGAACAAGGAGAACAATAACGGCCAACACTTTGAACATCCCTAAGGACTCCATAAAGTGCACCCAAACAACCAGGAGAAGAGCCTTCGCCTTCTACGCCCCAAAATGCTGGAACGATCTCCCACCTGAAATAAGATCGATCAAAGACCTCATTCAGTTCCGGAAGGCAATCAAACACCACATCTTCCTGCTACACTTTGCACAAGCATCCACCCCGCCCCCGATCAATCACCCCCCAACCCCCAAAAACTCTCCATACACTACATAAACAAATGGATCTCAAGTAATAGCAGCCCCGCCTATAGACTTTGTGACAATTCCGACTAAGTTATAATCTTATGCTCTATGTTTATATGTATATAGTTACCCTGTTTTGTTCCAAGTTGTATCTCCTGTTACAATGTAAGCGCAAAACAGTCTCAACTGAA
Organism: Ichthyophis bannanicus; assembly: GCA_033557465.1. Classification (NCBI taxonomy): domain Eukaryota; kingdom Metazoa; phylum Chordata; class Amphibia; order Gymnophiona; family Ichthyophiidae; genus Ichthyophis; species Ichthyophis bannanicus. Next base: position 88,666,510 of record CM066048.1, on the reverse strand, counting down.
TTGAGCAACCTTTGTTAAATGTAAACCGCACCGATAACAAATAGCGCGGTATATAAAAGATGTTAAATAAATAAAATAAAACAAAGGATATTATAATGCCTCTGTATCGTTCTATGGTGCGACTGCACCTTGAATATTGTGTGCAATTCTGATTGCCATATCTTAAAAAGGATATAGCATTATTAGAAAAGGTTCAGAGAAGAGCCACCAAAATGATAAAGGGGATGTAAGGATACCCCTATGAAGAAAGGCTAAAAAGGTTAGGGCTCTTTAACCTGGAAAAGAGATGGCTGAGGGGAGATATGATAGAAGTCTATAAATTAATGAACGGAGTGCAACGGGTAAACGTAGATCGATTGTTTACGTTATCAGAATATAGGAAGACTAGGGGACATGCAATGAAGCTACAGGGTAAACTATTTAAGACTAATAAGAGAAAATATTTTTTTCACTCAACGTGTAATCAAACTCTGGAATTTGTTACCGGAGGATGTAGTAAAAGCTGTTAGTGTAGCTGGGTTTAAAAAAGGTTTGGACAAGTTCCTGGAGGAAAGGTCCATAGACCATTATTAAAAAGAGACCCAGGATATCACTGCTTGACCTAATACAAGCATTGTGGAACCTGTGTCTTTTGGGGAAACTGCTAGGTACGTATGACCTAGATTGGCCAGTGTTGGAAACAGGATACTGGGCTTGATGGACCTTGGTCTGACCCAGTATGGCATATCTTATGTTCTTATGTTTATTGTAGTACTTTTCCTTGTCCTGTCTTGCTGAACATTGAAAATCTCTGTTGAGTTTTGCGATTGTCTTTCTTTCTCCTCTGGCTTTAGCTTTTCTGCGTTTCTGGGCAATTTTCAGAGTTTCTTCCATCATCCATTTTGGCCATTTTTGCTTTTTCAACTTTTCTAGACACTTTTTGCTTTCTTCCAACACAACCTTCTTGATGTCATTCCATAACTCTTCTGGAGCTCTGTCATTTGTATGTAAAACAGCAAATCGATTTTGCAGGCAGTCTTTAAATTCCAGTGGTATATTCTCAAGGTCATATTTTGCTGCATTCATGAGTGGTTTGCTCTTTTTCAGCTTTAGCTTGAGTTTGCATACTAGTAGCTGGTGATCTGTACCACATTCAGCTCCAGGTTTTGTCTTTGTTGATGTTATAGAGCTTTTCCATAATTGACTTCCACAGATGTAGTCGATTTGATTTTTGTACAATCCATTGGGTGAAATCCATGTGTACAGTCGCCACCTGTGTTGCTGGAAGAAGGTGTTTGAGATGAATAGATCGTTGGTCTTGCAGAATTCTATCAGTCTTTCTCCAGATTCATTTCTGTTGTCAAGTCCATATTTTCCAACCATTTTGCCTTCTTTGTTGCCAGCGTTTGCGTTCCAGTCACCCATGACTATCAGGATATCCTGTTTGCATGTTCTGTCAATTTCAGCTTGTACCTGTTCATAGAACTCATCAATTTCATCCTCTTCTGCAGCTGCTGTTGGGGCATATACCTGAATTATAGTTGTTTTGATAGGCATTCCTCGTAGATGAATAGAGATTAAGCTTTCGCTGATTGCATTGTATTTCATTACAGTTCTTGCAAGTTTCTTCTTTATTATAAATGCAACACCATTTCTTCTTTGTCTTTCATTTCCAGCACAGTAGACCATGTGATCATCTGATGCAAAGTGCCCGATGCCAGTCCATTTTAGTTTGCTGACACCCAGCAGATCAAGTTGTACACATTCAATTTCATTCTTGACCACCTCCAACTTCCCTTGGTTCATGCTTTGTAAGTTCCATGTCCCAATATGTAAGACATCTTTACAGCTTCTGACTCTCATTTCATACGCAGCTACATCAGCAATCAGACGTCCCAAGGGCTTTGATCCAACCACATCATAAATGCTGGCTTTACTCTGAAAAGTCTTCAGCTCTTCCCCAGTAGCTAGTTGAGTGCCTTCCGACCTGGGGATCTCATCTTCCAGCACTATAGTGCAATTTGTTTTATTGTGACTGTCCATTGGGTTTTCATGGCAAGATACAACTACTACTACAACTATTTAGCACTTATATAGCGCCACGCACGCAGCGCTGTACAGGCATACATAAAAGAGACAGTCCCTACTCATCAATATTGCCGTTGCCTGGTTAGTGATCGGGCTCTGCGGCGACCTCAGATATTCAATGCTGGGACCAGATATGTTCAGCGCCGGCGACTAACCGCTGTAATCGTGCTGGCTCATGCCACCGAATATTGGGCCCTAAGATTTTAGCACCTATAGACAAGAGATCTCAAAGATTGGGCAGCCCAAAGAGGAGCAGAGGAAAACCACAGTGCCACAGTAGCCCCCTGCTGAAGCAACGCTTGCCTGTGCCCCTAACCCAGTCCTCGGGACACACCTAGCCAGTCAGGTTTTCAGGGTAACCAGAATGAATGCTATACATGAGAGAGACCTGCATGCCCTGCTTCTGTTGTATGCGGATCTCTCTCATGCATATTCATTGTGTTTATTCTGAAAAGCTGACTGGCTACGTGTGTCCCGAGGGCTGGGTTGAGAATATCTGCCCTGAAGTAAGCAGGATCAGGCTGTTCTTTGGCCTGGGTAACTGGCACCTTCAAAACCTGGTGCCCTAAGCAGTGGCCTGTGCCTAAATCTGGGCCTGCTCAGTGCTGCTTTTGTTTTGAGCTTAGGGTCATTGTCCCGCGTAAGGTGAATCTTTTCCCTGGTCCCAGTACTGGAGCAGATTGGAACAGGCCTCCACCCAGGACCGGCCGGGACATTACATCATATCCTTTCCTTGATGTTCACAAGCCTTCCTGCCCCCACTGCCTCAAAGCTTCCCCACGCCATCATGATGCTAAGCTCCCTCTACGCTTTGCCGTAGGGATGGCGTTACCGTTAGCGGGATGATGTGCTCTGTTTTACGCCCATGTCGCTTAGCATTCAGACCAAAAAGTTCCAATTTGGTCTAATTAGACCACAAAACCTTCTCCCAACATGTACACAGTGTTCCTAAGCCTTAGCCAGAGACCTCGTTAGTTCTTTTAAAGCCGTCCCAGTGACCTTCCTCAGCGGCGAGAAATTTGGCCTGTTTTCTTCTCTCTTGTGAGGGTACAGCACCTACAACTTTATTACTGGTTTTGCTGAAGGGAGCGGTAAAGAAAAACCTGACAGCGAAGGTGTGCGGGAAGGATGCTACGCAAACGTGCTGGACTGCTATCTGCCGCCTAACATTAATATTCTGCAGAGAATTTTGGAGAAGAATATTGCTGTTTCGGAGTCCGATGGCATTGCAGCACAAGTACCAAACTGCTTTTCCTTTTTCTGTGCACAAGGTATAGGTGCTGCTAACACAGATCACCGCGAGCACGTGCCCGGCTTGCTGTCCTTGTTTAGCACAGACCTTTTGCTTAGAGCTTATTTGCATGATGTTTACTTACAGCATCGGTGAACAAAATGTGTGCGTTCATCTTGTGTTAGGAAACCCTGCGATGAGTTTTAGAGCTGGGCTCTAGCGCCAGGTTTCTGCGTCGAGGCCTGATTCAGATTCAGGAAACCTCTCTGGCCTGGCAATGTGTTTGTGAGCTGCTAAAGACAAATATAATGTGTGTGGGGGGGGGGGGGGGATAAAGAATTACAGAAGAGAGCTAGCAAAGACCGTTCCTGGCTTTGAGTGCTGGGTCAGGCAAGACCGTAGGAAGGGCTGTGAACAGGAGGGACACTGACATCACCATGGGGCTTCCAGAAAGCTCGATAAGAGCAAATTCCTGTACATTGCTGGGGGGGGGGGGGGAGTGTAGCTCACCAGGGCCCTGAGCTCAGGAGTGTCTCTGGTCGTGTAACTTTTCTGCAGGAGAGGATATATTTCGCTGTTGTTTCTCCTGTTTCACTCAACATTTGATGGAGTTTCTCCTGCTCGTTTTAATGTGCGACGTCTTTTATTTTTTTCTTTCAGTTCTGGGAGATGTGCCTCCCTTCTGTCTTTATCTTTTGCATGGTACAGAAGGCAATGAAGCTCTGTTGCATTGTATGAGGACCCTGGCTTCTTGGGGTTACCAGTTTAGCTTTTGTCTACATGTTTCTGTCTGTAATTTGTGGTTCCTTCTTCTGTATTTGTTTTGTGCTCTGTATGGATGACCGAGGTAGGTAGACAGCTAGCATGTAGTTTCTGTCTAGGGATCTGTAGCACTTTGGCTTGCTCTGTTTTCCCAGTAGGAGATGTATTGGGGGTTCTAGGACTCAGGGCAACGTTTTCACTGCTGCCTTTTCATAGGTAGGGTTATTGTTGTTTTGAGTCCTGGCAATTAGTGCCATTATGGTGCGGCAGGTTTGCTATGTAGGTACTGAGTGTGTGGCTTTTTCTGTCTCCTACTCTTTGTCCTTCCACAACTTGCTCTGCTCTGTCCCTAGTCAGCACTTCGCCCTCATCCCCCCCATAGCCTCACATTTTGTCTGCAGCAGTCAGGCAGCCTGTGGGCGGCTGTGAAACAAGAGAACAACAAAGCTTCCAATGTGAGGAAAGAAAACAAGACAGAAAAAGAATATGTAAAGATCTTTACAAAATAGAGAGAAAAAAGTTTTGATATTTCCGCCCTATTGTGTTTTGTCAGTTAAAGGCTGGCTGTCTCCTTTCCTGGGGGCTGGTGATGGATGGCACCCTGAGTCTGGGGTACCTCTATTCTTCTGTAATTAAGCCCCTGACAGCCTAGCAGCTGTGGGGAAGATGGATGGGGTCTGAGGACAGGGGGAAGCAGGGGCTGGGGTGTTAGCAGAGGTGATGGGGGGGGGGGGGGAGGTTGATCCTGATGGTACCAGGCAGCTGGGCTGAAAGGAAGAATGGGGCATATCCTCAACCCTCCATTCACAGGTGGGAGCAGAAGGAAAGGGGGAGAGGGCGGAATTCTGATCCGTCGCATAAGGAAAGCGAGCATGTTCACCGAGAGCCTCTCTGGGCCTCTCTCCTAATCCCCAGCTCTGCTGCTGACTCTGTCATCTTGGGAAAATTCCTTTATCTTCCTGTAGGCCTGCACTTTTGGGCCATGGCATCACAAGCCTTAATTTGCCAATACCTGGAGGGTGTTCTCCTATTTTATCTCCCTTCCAAATTACATGCTCCCAGTCACTGTAGCGCACGTGCTTTCAATGGTTCACCGCAATCATGGGCCCGCGATCTAGCCAATAGGTGCCACTGTTGCTTGATGTCTATTGACTCTGTCCATCCCCCAAAACTATGAGTGCTACCCACAATACATCTCCAGCTCCAGGTAACCCAGGGATCAAATCCAAGTCCGGCCAGATGGCAGCATAGGAAACACTGCCATAAGAATATAAGAGATGCCCTACTGGGTCAGAACAAGGTCCATCAAGCCCAGTATCCTGTTTCCAACAGTGGCCAATCTAGGTCACAAGTACCTGGCAGGTTCCCAAAATATAGATGGATTTCATGCTACTTATTCCAGGGGCAAGCAGTGGATTTCCCTGGCCCTCCTTAATAATGGTTTATAGGCCTTTCCTCCAGGAACTTGTCCAAACCTTTTTTAAATCCAGCTACACTGACAGATTTTACTACATCCTCCGGTAACGAAGTCCAAAGTTTGATTGCACGTTGACTGAAAAAATATTTTCTCTTAGTCTTAAATAGGTTACCCTGTAGCCTCATTGCATGACCCATGGTCTTTCTATATTTTGATGGCATAAACAATCTACTTTTACCCATTCCACTCCATTTATTAATTTATAGACCTCTATCATATCTCCCCTCAGCCGTCTCTTTTCCAGGTTGAAGAGCCCTAACCTTTTTAGCCTCTCCTCATAGGGGTATTCTTTCATTCCCTTTACCATTTTGTGGCTCTTCTCTGTACCTTTTCTAATAACGCTATATCCTTTTTAAGATACGGCGACCAGAATTACACACAATATTCAAGGTGCGGTCGTACCATGGAACGATACAGAGGCATTATAATATCCTTTGTTTTATTCTCCATTCCTTTCCTTATGATTCCTAGCATTCTATTTGCTTTCTTGGCTGCCACTGCACACTGGGTGGAGGGTTTCAACATGTTATCCACGATGACGCCTAAATCTTATTCCTGGGTAGTGGTTTCTAAGGTGGTATCTTGCATTGAGTAACCGTAGTTTGGGTTGTTCTTTCCTAGGTGCATAACTTTGCACTTGTCCACATTAAATTTCACTGGACCAGTTTCAGTCCCCGGCTCTATCCCTGACACACTGCATCTTAAAGCAACTACCAAAAGGGACTGCTACTGCTGGAAAGAAATCTGCACGTGTAAGTATTTCTTTACTTCTGGAAAATTCTCTAAATCTTGGGGAAAAGTGAATTTTCTGGGTTAAAGTTAATAAATCTGTGTATTAGAATTCAGTGTATTTGCTAACTCACTCAGGGCTCAGTCGCCCCGGAGAGCTTTTAATTTAATTTAAACCTCAGTCATTACTCCAGAGAGCTTTTAGCTTAAATTCAAACCTCTGTCAGCAGCCCCAGAGAGCTTTAATTTAAACTTAAACCTCAGTCAGTAGCCCCAGAGAGCTTTTAGCTTAAATTTAAACTACCATCAGTATCCCCAGAGCTTTTAATTTAAATTTAAACCACAGTCATTACCTCAGAGAGCTTTTAATTTAAATTCAAACCTCAGTTAGTAGCCCAGAGAGTTTTTAATTTAAATTTAAACCTCAGTCAGTAGCCCCAGAGAGCTTTTAATTTAAATCAAATTAGAATATAGCTTAGCCTAGAATAGGGTAAATATTCTTTGTGTAGAAAGAAGTAAATTGTTTCTATAGACCTTTACAAAGAGGCCTTTCAATTAGAGGGCAAAAGTCCTGTGAAACTGTTTTAAATAGGTGTTTAAAGCCAAATGACAGATCAAAGCTGCAATTTCAGATTCTCCTTCTATCATACCAAGGGCTATATGAATCACCCAGAAAATTGTTAAGAGATTATCTTAGAAGCATAGGTCAGAGCACAGTGTAGCAAGCCAGTTTTTACTAGGTGTTCAATCCCTCCCACCCACCTCAGGGATAATCTTAAATTTATGGGCTCTTAAACCTATTGAAGGGGAAGAGGTGGTCAAATTCCCTTCAGGTTCAGCTGGTTATCCTCATCAGAAATAGAATGATTAATCTTGAGGTGAACTAAGACACTTAAACTTATTAGGTACAGTTGTATCAGTACAAGTATTCTTTGCAACTTTAAGCAGACAACTTAAATAATTAAACAAAACCTTAAAACTAAGATGCAGACAGCTGTCCAGCAGCGAGATGGTGCCTATAGATCTTTTGCATTAAGTGTCACATGTATGATTTTTTTCTCAGTCGGTGAGAGGTCTTATGTATGCAAGGAGTGCCTTTGCCTCAGGGAACGCGTCCGATCTCTGGAGGCTAGAGTAGCAGATTTGGAAGACATAAGGGGGGTTATTTGTGCCGGCTCCCGCCCCAACTAACTTCTCCGCTGATTGTGCAGGGAAGTTTGAGGCAGGGAATGGGCGGCCCAGGGGCAGAGTCTGCATAGGCAATAGGTGGTCACTGGCCCTGGACGTACAGGGCCAGTGACATGTGTGGGGAAGTTATTCCACCTCCAATTTATTTATTTATTTAACTGTATTTATATCCCACTTTTCACCGGGTCAAAGCGGCGTTACATACAAGGGTGGGGAAATTAAGGTAGAATAACTTCCCTGGTCATGTTTTTGTTCCTTGCCCAGGACGCAGATGAGGCAGGGGGGCCAGGGGACATTCCCCACAGCCTGACCCTGGCCTTAGGAGGTCAGATCGGGAGTCGGGCTGAAGGGAATAAATCCCTTTTTCAGGCGGCCGGCATCACGGCTCTTCAATGGAGCCGAGGTGCCATGGAAACATGATGCCATGGTGCCACGGCTCCATTGATGAGCCTTGACTGACTTAGCCTTGATTGAATCACAGTCCCGGCCTGCACGTGCAGGACTGTTCACGATTCTGATCCCGCAGGACTAGACGTGCCCCGTGGGATCAGATTTGTGATCCCCTCCGTACTGATACCACCTCCAGTCTGGCAGCCTCTCTGTTGCCATGGAGGAGAGAGATCGTATGAAAGAAGAGCATAATCTTGGTGTGGCAGGAAGTGATCCTGTAGCTAGGACCTGTCCTCCAGGTGATGTAAAGCCATCTTGCAATAAGGAGGTTTCTCCAGGACCATGTGTCCATGAGGGAAGGGTTAGGACAGCTGTTTTAGTTGGCGATTCGATCATTAGGCATGTAGATAGCTGGTGGACATGAGGATCACTTGGTAACATGCCTGCCTGGTGCGAAGGTAGTGGACCTCACACGCCACCTACACAAGGTTTTAGATAGTGCTGGGGAGGAGTTTGCTGTCTTGGTACATGTTGGTACTAATGACATAGGAAAGTGTCCAGAGGGAGGTTCTAGAGGTCAAATTTAGGCTTTTAGATAGGAAGTTGAAATCCAGAAGTTGCAGGGTAACATTCTCTGAAATCCTTCCCGTTCCACGCACAGGACCCAAAAGGCAGGGAGAGCTCTGGAGTCTCAATGCGTGATTGAGACAATGGTGCAGAGAAGAAGGTTTTGGATTCATTAGGAACTGGGCAACATTCTGGGGAAGGGAGGGGCTTTTCCAAAGGGATGGGCTTCACTTTAACTGGGGTGGTACTAGGCTGCTGGCATTAAACTTTAAAAAGGAGATGAAGCAGCTTTTAAACTAGGTAATAGGGGAAAGCCACCAGTTGCTCAAGAGCCCATGGTTCAGAAGGATGTATCCTTGAAGGATACTAGCAAAAGAGAGAAGTTAGGGCATCTCAACAGAGAGATTCCAATGAAGATAAAAGCAACCCAGAAGCCCTTAAAGTACAGAGCTCAAAGATTCAAAATTATCTCTATCAACTTATAACCAGATTAATATGAATAAAACACAACCTCTAAAATACCTGTATGCAAATGATAGAAGTGTAAATAATAAGATGGGAGAGTTAGAATATATAGCTCTAAATGAAAGGTTAGATATAATTGGCATCTCAGAGATCTGGTTGGAAGGAGGACAACCAATGGGACACTGTGATATCCGGGTACAAACTTTATTACAAAAATAAGGTAGAACAAATTGGTAGAGGGATTTCACTCTATGTTAGAGAGGGCATTGAGTCACATAGGATTAAAGTTTTGCATGAAATAAAATACACTGTAGAATCTCTATGGATAGAAATCCCATGTAAAAAGGGGAAGACGATGGCAGTGGGAGTTGCGACCCACCAGGCCAGAATGAACAGATGGATGATGATATGCCAAGAAAAATCAGGGAAGGTAACAAAAGTTACAACATAGTAATAATGGGTGATTTAAATTACCCCGGTATCGACTGGGTCAATGTCACTGCAGGACATGCTAGGGAGATAGTTTCTAGCTAAAATAAATGACTGCTTCTTGGAGCAGTTGGTTCATGAACCAACAAAAGGGGAAGCTATTCTGGACCTAGTCCTTAGTGGAACATGGGATCTGGTGCAAGAAATAAAGGTGTTGGGGCCACTTGGCAATAGTGATCATAGCATGATCTCATTTGATTTAATAAATGGAAGAAGGATGGCAAGGAAATCCACAATACTACCTTTTACCTTTCAAAAAAGTTAAAAGGAGGAAAATAGGAAAAAACTAAAAAGGTGCAGCTGCAAAGGTTAAAGATTTACATCAAGCATAGGCATTATTCAAAAATACTATCTTGGAAACCCAGGTCAGATGTATTCCACATTTTATGAAAAGTAGAAGGAAGGCCATAGAATTGCCAGCATGGTTTAAAGGCGAAGTCAGAGAGGCTGCTGTAGCCAAAATAGCATCTTTCAGGAAATGGGAAAAGGAGCCAAATGATGAAAACGAGAAGCAACATAAGCACTGACAAGTTAGAAGCAAGGCCTTGATAAGGCAGGCAAAGAGAGAATTTGGAAAAAGAAAAGCTTGCTGTGGAAGGAAAAACACATAATACAATCTTTTTCAAGTACATTCATAGCAAAAAATCTGTGAGAGAGTCAGTTGAACCACTGGATGATAGAGGGGTAAAAAGGGCGCTAAGTGAGGACAAGCCCATAGTGAAAATATTGAATGAATTCTTTGCTTTGGTCTTTACTAAAGAAGATGTAGGGAAGTTACCCATGCCTGAAATGGTATTTAAAGGTGATATATTGGAAGAACTGAAAGAAATATCAATAAACCGAGAAGATGTATTACAAGCATTTGATAAACTGAAGAGTAGTAAATCACCTGGACCGGATGGTATACATCCAAGGGTTGACGAAAGAACTGAAAGATGAGATTGTAGACCTACTATTAGTAATCTGTGAACTATCATTAAAATCACCTGTAGTACTTGAAGATTGGAGAATGGCCGGTATAACACTAATTTTTAAAAGGGTTCAAGGGTTGATCCGGGAAACTACAGAGTGATGAGCCTGACCTCAGAACTGGGCAAAATGGTAGAAACCATTATAAAGAATAAAATTACCTAACATGTAGATTGTCATGGTTTAATGGGAGAAAGCCAACATGGATTTAGCCAAGGAAAGTCTTGTTTTACCTATCTGTTATATTTTTTGAAGGTGTGAATAAACAGGTAGACCAAGGTGAGCCAGTTGATATAGTATACCTGGATTTTGAGAAAGCCTTAGACTAGGTCCCTCTTGAGAGACTCTTGGCGAAATTAAAAAGTCATGGGATTGGAGGCAGTGTAATATTGTGGATCAGGACCTAGCTAAAAGATAGAAAGCAGAGAGTAGGGAGAAATGGCCAATTTTCTCAGTGGAGACAAGTGAATAGGGGAGTACCCCAGGGATCTGTGCTGAGTCTGCTGCTTTTTAACATAGTCATAAATAATCTGGAAATGGGAATAATGAGTGAGGTGATCAAATTTGTAGATGACACTAAACTATTCGAAGTTGTTAAAATGCAAGAGGATTGTGAAAAATTGCAAGAGGACCTTAATAAATTGGAAGTCTGGACATTCAAATGGCAGATGAAATTTAATGTGGACAAGTGCAAAGTTATGCACCTAGGAAAGAACAACCCACACTATAGTTACACGATGCAAGATTCCACATTAGGAACCACCACACAGGAAAAAGATTTGCGTCATCATGGATAACATGTTGAAACCCTCGGCCCAGTGTGCAGCGGCGGCCAAGAGAGCAAATAGAATGCTAGGTGTGATAAGGAAAGGAATGGAAAATAAAACAAAGGATATTTTAATGTCTCTGTATCGTTCCATGGTATGACTGCACCTTGAATATTGTGTGCAATTCTGGTCACCATATCATAAAAAGGATATAGCGTTATTAGAAAAGGTTCAGAGAAGAGTCACCAAAATGGTAAAGGGGGTGGAAGGATTCTCCTATGAAGAGAGGCTAAAAAGGTTAGGGCTCTTCAACCTGGAAAAGAGACAGCTGAGGGGAGCTGTGCATGAAATGAGAGTCAGAAGCTGTAAAGATGTCTTACGCATTGGAACATGGAACATACGAAGCATGAACCAAGGGAAGTTGGAGGTGGTCAAGAATGAAATGGAACGTATACAGCTTGATCTGTTGGGTGTCAGCTAACTGAAATGGACTGGCATCAGGCACTTTGCGTCAGATGATCACATGGTCTACTATGCTGGAAATGAAAGACAAAGAAGACATGGGGGTATGTTTACTAAACTGCATTAGTGCGATTCGCGTTAGGAGCCGCGGTAGAGACAGAAACCTCAAATAAGGACATGGGCGGTACATCGTTTCCGAGAACGCGCCGAGAACGCGCGTTACAAGGCGCCATAAATGAACGAGCACTACAGGGCACGTTACCGCGCGTTAATCTTAAGAAGGCGCGCAGGCATACAAGCACAGTAACAGAGCTGTAGCACAATGGTTACAACACTGACTGATGGTACAGGGGTCATGGGTTCGATTCCCCAGTGGGCCTAATTTATAAGGCTGGCTGAGGCAGCACCCTTTACATTTAAGTAGTGATTGTTGAGGCATGTGACGTGTATTTTAATTAGTGCTGCCAGCAAACACACCCTCACGGTGGCATAACCTAAGGTGCCGCATAAGGCACCCCATAACGCACTCCATAGGGCACATTATAAAGTGTACTGTCCGCCAAGGCACCTATAATGTCCCCTATAGGACACCTTATAAGGCTGTGAACAAAGCCCTGGCTGGCTGCAGGACTGCACGTCACCACACAAACTGTCTGCTGTGGTTACCAGGATAGGGGTAACACACCCGTACCCATGATGCACTGCACATGCAAATCAGCAGTCGAGAGATGGGCACAAGATCGGGTATGCACCCCCACAGCACCTTGGCCTTGTAGGGGGAACAGACCGTGTGGCACTGCCACAGAGTAGCCACAGACAGTCACATTGTGTGGGTACAGTGCCCACCCTGAGGTTGAGGTGGGGTGCCCAGCACCAGGTCCACAGCACCTTTCATGGCTGAAATACACCATGCTGCAGGTCCCCATCAGTGTGTGATAGGTAGTTCAGTTAGACACACCTAGGATACATCTGTGTCCTGCTGTATGTCTCGGTCATGTCTAGGCGATGCTGCACCCAGAATAGTGCATATCCTGTGTTGGTGCCATCGTTACCTGCTGTAGGTGTGGGGGGGGGGGGTGTATGGACCCATAGGCAGATTATGTACCACCACACAACCCACCCTCTGGGGCTCAGGGTGGGAAACAGGATCACCCACCAATAGATCCACAGTCTACCTCCCTGCAATGGCAGCAGTAGAGGGGACCAGCAACCCCAGTCCTGCTGGGGAACAGACAGAGCAGTACACATCCATAACGCAATAGCAGACAGACGGCAGGCCTGGAAATGCTCAGCTGCCCCCCACCATTATCTGACATTCTCCAGAAGCAAGCCTCCAGCCGCTGCACCCTGCAAGGTGTTCCAGCAAGACACATACTAGCTGCAGACAGTCCGCCAGCTAATCCATAGTGCATGGTCCTGGAGGAGATGCATGTACCCAGAATGGGGATGTCAGCATACACACCAAGCAGATAAGTCAGTGATTGGGCCCCAAAAGGAAACCCATAAATATCACATGAGAGAAATGCTATATAGCACTATGGGGGAACCTAGCCATGCCATGGTCACTGCTCAGTCAGGGTGAGAGTGACCTCCCAGCAGGACATGCTATGGCCACCCTGTCCGTGCAGGTGGTGGCCAGGCACTACAATGTCCGAGCCATTGCCCTATGCCGTGTGCAGATGCATCCAGGCCAGGCCACCCTATCAAGGCTATTCCCACGGTACCTTGCTCCTCATTATGCACATTGGCAGGCCAATACTGGCAACAGTGCTAGCAGTGTGGGCTGTGGAGGGTGTTGGCAGCCAATAACACACTGGATAGACAGACACACACTCCCCACACCTATGCCAGCACTGTGCAACTATAGAGGTGTTGGGCAGCCCAGGCCACCACACAGGTCCTGGGCACAGTACAGGCATGGCTATGGTACGCAATACTGTAGGAGTCACTCCCCATGTTGGTAAACACTGTCAGACACAAGACCTGTAGCACACTCCACAGACATCAGAAAGGTTGCTATGATGCAGCTCACTCAGAAAAGTGTACTTAACCTAGGAATTGCTATCTGCCAATACTCATAGCAACCTTTTGATAGATGTGTACCATATTCCCCGGTTTAGGGTGGCATTACTAAGGTATGCAAGTGCTAGTATTGGGAGATGCACGCAGAGCCCAAAGTCCTGCCTCCCCAGGAGGCTTTGGATAATGGGGCCTGTGGGTGCGGGTGTGTCTGCCTCTGTTGGCTGCTGCTTTACGGCAGAGGTTCCCAACTCCAGTCCTGCAGTGCAAAACACTGTTCGGGTTTTCATGCTGTCCCTCATGAATATGCATGAGATACATCTGCATACCATGGGTTGGCGCATAGAAATGCAGCACGGGCATCTTTATCAGAGGCAGCATGGAACCGGAATGGTGTTTGGCCCTCCAGGACTGCATTTGGGAGGCTCTGCTCTAGGTAATGTGCATGTTTATGGTGTCTGTGCTCTGTAGGGTAAAATGTAGGTGTCTTGGGCATGTTTACGTCATCTGCAATAAAGGTGCTGTCTGTATTAGCACGTTGTAGTAGTGGGTAAAATATGGGGACTGGGTTGGCGGGAACCACAGCTGGGACTTGAACCTGTGACCCTCTGCTTCTGAATACACTGGTTTTGTGCACTGCACCACCTTGTTGTCACAGAGTCAGTACATTCTTTGGTGATACCATGACTGTTCGTCAGACAGGGCCCATCTGTTGCAGTACACGGCACCCACCTACACAGGGCTAGACCACAGTCTGCTCTTGGCAGCTGCCACTGCCCCCTCCACCACCAGTATCCCTCAGCCACCATGCTGACATGCCCTTCTGCTGGTGGTGCTGGTGGTGCGCAGTCTCAGGCCATCCAGTGTGCAGATAGGCGGCTGCCTATGGTGCGTGTTCTGGGGTAGGGGTGCCTGCATAGGTGTCCACGCTTCCCCCCAGCACTGCCTGCCAATGTTCCGTGCCCTTGGGGGTAGCTGCTGGGTACTATCCCCTGTGACACTGTGGAAAACAGTCGTGCCCATGTTGGGCCTTCAGCAGTTGCTGTCTGGCTGCTCTGCTGCTTCAGCATTCGTATGGGCCACCTAGGCATCGCCCTAGTCCGCACTGTGGCTCAGCTGCACCACGGCATGTGCCGCCTGCGGCCCTCTGTATCCCCTTCTCCAGCATCTGTCCAGTTGCCATTCCAACATGCCCGCCCTGAGGTTGCGGGACATGTGCACGCCATAGGAACCCTGTCCGATGGTGGGGAAAACCCTGAGCAGCGCTATTTCACTGTGGGCTCATTTACCTTGTATGGGGACGGATTATAGACTCTTCCACGATTTATATCTGTTCTATGGAGCTTACTCGGGGGGGGGGAGGGGTTGATGTTTCTCATTGATACCACTATTGGCCAGCTTAGTTATGGTTTTTTTCCAGTTTGTTGGGGTCATTTTCAGTGTTTATATGCCCTTTTGTTCTGTGCACATGTATCACACTTATCACTTCTTTTAGGTTTCCCTGCTTGGGTTGTACATTGCTGACACTGAAATGGTTTCTCTCCCCTGTAATGTGCATTTAACGGCAGGTTTTCATTCGCGTTGGAATTGAGCTCTTCAGATCAGCACGTTAGTGTGAAGGGAGCCTCTCCCCACCCACTCTCCGCCCATTGACCCCTTCTCTCCGCCCTCTCTCCACCTTCTGCGGTGTTTTACCGCGCCGCGGGGCATTACGATCGTTAGCGCATCATAACGCGCGTTATGTAATGTTAACAATCGTAAGCGCGTTATGTACGATTACCGCAGTTTAGTAAACATACCCCATGGTGTTGCATTTATAATAAAGAAGAAACTTGCAAGAACTGTAATGAAATACAATGCAGTCAGCAAACGTTTAATCTCTATTTGTCTACTAGGAATGCCTATCAACACAACTATAATTCAAGTATATGCCCCAACAACAGCTGCAGAAGAGAATGAAATTGAAGAGTTCTATGAACAAGTATAAGCTGAAATTGACAGAACATGCAAACACGATATCCTGATAGTCATGGGTGACTGGAACGCAAAAGTTGGCAACAAAGAAGAAGGCAAAGTAGTTGGAAAATATGGACTTGGCAACAGAAATGAAGCTGGAGAAAGACTGATAGAATTCTGCAAAACCAACGACCTATTCATCTCAAACACCTTCTTCCATCAACACAAGCGGCGACTGTACACATGGACTTCACCCAATGGATTGTATAAAAATCAAATTGACTACATCTGTGGAAGTCAACGATGGAAAAGTTCTATAACATCAACAAAGACAAAACCTGGAGCTGACTGTGGTACAGATCATCAACTACTAGTATGCAAACTCAAGCTAAAGTTGAAAAAGAGCAAACCACTCATGAATGCAGCAAAATATGACCTTGAGAATATACCACTGGAATTTAAAGACTTCCTGCAAAATTGATTTGCTGCTTTAGATACAAATGACAGAGCTCCAGAAGAGTTATGGAATGACATCAAGAAGGTTGTGTTGGAAGAAAGCGAGAAGTCTCTACAAAAGGTGAAAAAAGCAAAAACGGCCAAAATGGATGACGGAAGAAACTCTGAAAATTGCCCAGAAACGCAGAGAAGCTAAAGCCAGAGGAGAAAGAAAGACAATAACAGAACTCAACAGAGATTTCCAACGTGCAGCAAGACAGGACAAGGAAAGGTACTACAACGACACATGCAAGGAAATAGAAGCAGAAACTATTAGAGGAAGAACAAGATCGGCTTTCCTAAAGCTATGAGAGTTAAAGAAAAAATTCCAGCCTCAAATTGGAATGTTACAAGATGCTCAAGGTTCTATGTTGAATGATGTTGAGAAGATCAAGAAAAGTTGGAAGGAATATACAGAGTTTTTATATGATAAAGATCAAGTGGACCAACAGCTGTTTCAACCTGTACCTTATGATCGGGAACCATTGGTGATGAAAGAAGAAGTTGAAGCAGCATTGAAAGCCTTATCAAAGAACAAAGCACCAGGCATTGATAGCATTCCCATAGAAGTATTACAGCAATCTGATGCAGCTGTTACCGTACTTACAAGGCTCTGCCAAGAAATATGGAAGACAACATCATGGCCAACTGACTGGAAAAGATCTGTGTTTATACCAATACTAAAAATGGTGATCCAACTGACTGTGGAAATTATCGCACAATCGCTCTGATCCCACATGCCAGCAAGATTCTATGGAAGATTATTCAAAAGAGACTACAACCATACGTGGAACAAGAACTACCTGAAGTGCAAGCAGGGTTCAGGAAAGGCGAGGAACGAGAGACATCATTGCGGATGTGAGATGGATCCTTGAAAAGACTAAAGAATACCAAAGGGATATCTATTTGTGCTTTATCGACTATAACAAGGCTTTTGACTGTGTAAACCATGAGAAACCCTGGGCCACAATAAGAAGCATGGGTATACCGGAACACCTGATCGTTCTCTTGCACAATCTGTACATTGATCAAGAAGCAACAGTTCGAACGGAACAAGGAGAAACAGAAAGGTTTAAAATAAGCAAAGGTGTAAGACAAGGCTGTATACTTTCCCCCTACCTGTTTAATTTATATGCAGAACAAATCATCAGAGAAGCAGGATTGTATGAAGACAACAGAGGTGTGAAGATTGGTAGAAGACTCATCAACAACCTTCGCTATGCTGATGATACCACATTACTGGCTGAAAGTGAAGATGATCTGAAACATTTGCTTCTCACAATCAAAGAACATAGTCTCAAAATGGGCCTGCACCTTAATGTAAAGAAGACAAAGATCATGACAACTGGCATAATCAACAGGTTCATCGTTGAAGGAGAAGAAATTGAAATTGTGAACAACTTTAACCTACTTGGATCAACTATCAATAAAGAAGCAACAAGCAGTCAAGAAATCAGAAGACGCATTGCTCTTGGCAGAATGGCTATGAAAGACCTAGATAAGATTCTCAAGAGCAGAGATGTCTATCTCTATACAAAGATTCGACTTGTTCAAGCCATGGTATTTTCAATAACATCATATGGATGTGAAAGCTGGACAGTGAAAAAGATAGATAGGAAGAAAATTGATGCCTTTGAATTATGGTGCTGGCGGCAAATACTGTGTATACCATGGACTGCCCGAAGAACAAACCAGTCTGTACTAGAGGAGATCAAACCTAAGCTTTCTTTAGAAGCTCAGATGACAAGACTTCGCCTTTCATACTTTGGACACATCATGCAAAGAGAGAGATCATTAGAGAAAGACATCATGCTTGGCAAGATAGAAGGCCAACGCAAAAGAGGAAGGCCAGCAATGAGATGGATCGAGACAATAACAGCAGCTACGGGTACAAGTCTGTCAACAATGAGCTGCCTAACTTAAGACCGAACACAATTTAGGATAGCTATCCAGAGGGTCGCCATGACTTGACTCCGACTCGACGGCACTTAACAACAAAGAAAAGGTTCAGAGAAGAGTCACCAAAATGGTAAAAGGGGGTGGAAGGATTCTCCTATGAAGAGAGGCTAAAAAGGTTAGGGCTCTTCAACCTGGAAAAGAGACAGCTGAGGGGAGATATGATAGAGGTCTATGAATTAATGAATGGAGTGGAACGGGTAAACGTAGATTGATTGTTTACGTCATCAGAATATAGAAAGACTAGGGGACATGCAAAGAAGCTACAGGGTAAACTATTTAAGACTAATAATAGAAAATATTTTTTCACTCAATGGGTAATCAAACTCTGGAATTTGCTACCGGAGGATATAGTAAAAGCTGTTTGTGTAGCTGGGTTTAAAAAAAGTTTGGACAAGTTCCTGGAGGAAAGGTCCATAAACCATTAATAAAGAGGACCCGGGAAATCAACTGCTTGCCCCAGAACAAACATTGTGGAATCTGTGTGTCTTTTGGGAACCATCCAGGTACTTGATACTTGGATTGGGCACTGTTGGAAACAGGATACTGGGCTTGATGGACCTTGGTCTGACCCAGTATGACAGTTCTTATGTTCTTACGTGCTACCTCATGGGAGTCCCTTTATGTCTTGGTGCCTCAGTTCCAATGTTTAGCATCTGTGTGCAACATCGGGGCAAGTCACTTTACCTTCCGATGCATCGGTTCTGATCCCCAGCTCAGTTACAGACTCTGTGTAGGACCTTGGGGTGAGTCACTTTGTCTCCCTGTACCTCAGCGCTGCTCTCTGCCTCGGACCTCCTCCAAATTATCCAGTCTCCTTGCAGTATCTTTTGCACTAAAGACTTTATACAAGTCTAACTTATTGTGAATTACTAGCAACAAAGCAAGCCACAGCACCAAACCCTTGAAAACTTCCTGCCAGGAAAAGAAGCCAGGAAATTAGTGTACTTTTGAAAGTTGTGTGGGTGTGGGGCGTTGCACTTCTGCCTGTCTCTCTGGGCAGCCTCTCTGCTTTCTGTCTCTCTTTTAAATCATGCCTAGAGAATGCAGGAGATGGAAGGCCGCGGCTGTGAACAAAATTTAACACATCATGTTTGAGTTTCAAGAAAAACAGCAGAAACAAATATTTAGATGTCTTACAGCCCCACAGCGACAGAATGAAGAAATAAAAAAAAAGTGAAAGAGTAGAGATTATTTTTCTTTCGTTATTTCTTAGACAACTTAAATACGAAAACACCTGGTTTCTTTGACAGCTTTTAAAACTATTTACTTTTTATGGGTGATGTAATTAACTTCACTTCGAATTTCTTGAAATATTTACCTCTGGTTCGTTTTGGGGCCAAACAAGGGTTCTTTAAAATAATATTTAACTCTGAGGCCGCCTGCACCATCCATATGTGTGTGTAGTCTGCAGAATGAACAGAATTAAACAAAAAGGGGTTGTAAATATTGCTGTCTGTCCCCTTTTCCAGTCCGTCATCTGCTCTCCTGCTGGGAATGAACGATTTTACAGTTCTTAGAGCTCGATAGGCAAAAGCATTTACACAGTTTATTGACCTGTAAACCATATAAATGCCTCTTAGTGGGATATTCAGCTGCAGTAATATGGTAGCAGTCCGGGAAGGGTACCCGTCACTAACTAGTCAGCGGCGATGTCGCCATTGTCCAGTTAGCTTCTGGGCTGAGCAGCTGACCCAGATATTCATGTCGGTGGCTGGATATAGCCCCAGCATTGAATATTCAGGTTTTGTGTTTAGTGGGAATGGTTAGGCACTATAATGGCACCAGCCGCCTCTGCTGAACATTAAGCCCTTAGTCTATAGCTTTTTTTGACACACAAAATATAAAAGATGGTTTTATAAAGCATTCTCTGTACTTACGGTGTGTACAGACGTCCTCTGTCCAGGGATATTTACCCATCCATGTCTGTCCATGACCTCGGTGTAGCTGTGATTGCTGCTGGATCTGTGCCTGTATTTTAGAAAGGCATGTTAAAGACCAGCATGGTCCATCGTCTACTCAGTAAGGGGACTAGAGTTGTAGTGTTGCTCCTGTTGTGCCATGCAGGGCGCCCCCCTCTATTTATGAGGTTATTTACGTTTGCTTTTGTTTCATCCTTTTGTTATGCAGCGATTACTGGGTCGTTCATCTTTCGGGGTGGAGACGAGCGATTTCAGATGGCAGCTATAGGTGCCTCCCTTCATTGCTGCTACTCCCCACGTGAAGTGGGATTTTAGAAGCAATGTCTAGGAAGAATTTGGGGCATCCAGAATACAATGTCCAAACATCCAGGGGAGTGGCAGCAATGAAGAGAGGCATGTAGAAGCGCCCTTCCGAAATCACGCCATCTCCACCCCGAGAAATGAACATCTCAATAACCATTTTTGGCAATGAGTTCTGCGTAGATAGCAAAGTTGGGTACGTGCACAGGTGAGGTCATTTCACAAATATTAATGTCCCCGAATTTCACAGCCTCAGAAACAGGTACTTGGATATCCTGGCTGGGGTAATTCAGAAGGGGGGCGGCAACTATGTTATGAGGCATGCACGTCCCGGCCGGCCATCTCAGATAATCAGTCGTGCGGCCGCAGGCCAGTAATATGTTTGGAGTATGTATTTACATGCAGTTTTCTTTGGCCAGGAAATGCTAACTGTGACTATGAAAGTGCCGTTTACTCTTCCCCTTGGAAGGGTTGCAGCCCTGAGGAGTATGTACGCGCATGGACACCTCAGCAACCAGGGCCAGGCAACATGTCTCACTGTGAAATTGCACCGCGACATGCATCTCCGCGCCTCCACCACACCCCATGCTACATGGACGTGCTTGTGCCACGGATGTCCATATACTCGGCTTTCTAAAATGGCTGTGGGGATGCCTCTGTAATTTGACTGTTTATGTGCCCATTTTCAGACATCCAACTCACGAGTAGGGCTTCTAAAATGACCCCTATAGGCACCTAACTGTCTTTATAAAATTGTGACAAAATACACGCCTTCTTGCCCTCTAAGTCTAGGTGCCGTGTTATAAAATTATTCCGACAGGATGTAAGTAAACATTTACACGTCTTTAGAGCAGATGTGAATTTGTGCGGTAATAAGGTCATTGTACAAGCCTATTTTATGAAGGCACATAGGTACCTATGTTGCTTGCATACATTAGGTGCCTTTTTGAACATTTCACATAGGCTCCCTGTTATGAAGTTAGCTCCAGAAAAGAAAAAGGGGGTTTTTTTGCACCTTGTTAGGATAGTGATAGCTGGACTGCCCGCCTGATGAAATGAACACAGTGACAAACCAGACTGAGAGTTTATTTGTGAGAGAAAAGATGCCATTTTTTAAAATTTCCTCAGTCTGCCTCACCCTTTTCACTCCATTTTATTACAGCAAAAGTTATTAGAAAGCCAGTGAGTTAACCTGTTGAATATTTTTCCTAAAATGAAAAAGTATCTAAAAAAACAAGAGAATTTGAAACATTAGAGGGACCATCAGGAGTCTCTGACTTTTGCAGGCCCTGTTCCTCTGCATGTTCTCAGAATCTGCTTGCGCATTCCATCTCTGAAAAAGAAATCGATTTAAAGTGCCTGACAAAATTCCTAAAAAATAGTCATATGGACAGAGACAGAAAGAGGGGAAGCATGAAAGAATAGCAGAGGATTTGGAGTGAGTGGGTTTTCCCCTGGCCTTAAAATCCTTTCAGTTTCCATGTTTTACTATTGGCTAGGTCTGAACATGGGTCTCTGTGACTGTCTATCTTCGTCTATCTGTCTGTAGCTATATCATTGTACATTTGCATTCCCCTCTCCGTCAGAATGCAATGGATCGTCTGGGGGCTTTGAGAATGAAACATGTCTAATCAAGATGCCCCCCTCGGTTCTATCATCTACCCACTTCTTTTTCATGACTTGCGCTCCCTGGCTCGTTAATGTGTGAAGAGAATAAACCCACATCTCAGACAGGTGCCCCATGCCCTCTCCTCTCGCGGAACAGTCAACAGCTGCGAGTTACCAAAAACATCTGGGAATCAGTGAAAGCAAAAACACGTATCCCCTACCCCCCCTCAAAGCTTCTGAGGACCCCTAATTGAATTTAGTTTACAGACACAAGCCCTCCATTAGCCCTTCATATGGGTGTATTAGATGACAATGTTTGCTTTGTAATGGTGAAGGCAGAGACGTCGCAAGAGGGGGGCAAGAAGGATAAGCCCCCGGGGGGCCAGTCTGTGGATGTGTGAAAGAGGAGGGGTGCTAAAGGCAATCTTTGCTTGGGGAACCATTTTGTCCAGTGGCTGCCCTGGGTGGAGGGTGGGATACGTAGGAGCATTCTGGCAAATCTACTTCTCTGTGAGTTTGGCCAAGTGTAGCACTTCAGCGCCCCAGAGCTGTTGCTGAGCATGCTAGGCAGGCAGATTTACATTCCACTGCACCCCTAACGTCTTTCTCCCACCACATCTCCAGTTCTCTTTCCCTCTCTCCCCTTTTCTGGATGATAGTAGGACAGTGGCCTACCTGCTGGCTTTGCACCCATATCCTACACTTGTCTTGCAGTCTTTTACCCCCCCCCCCCCCCCAGGCTTTACACCCTGGTTGACTGCTTCTCTCACCCACCCCTAGTTAGAGCCCTGGGATGCTTTTAGTTATGTCCCAATTTTCAAGTGCCTCTCTCATGGCTTGCAGTTGAGGGTAGGGGATGGGAGAGCAGATATGTCAGCAGCCAGACTAGGGGGGGTGGGGTAGGAAGAGAAGGATGGATGGTGGAGAAGACATGATGGAGGGGGAGGAGGAAGGGAAAGAGTGATGGTGGAGCAGGGTTGTTGAGGGTTTTTTTTAAGTGCCATCAAGTCAGTGACACAGCAGTCTCTGGGTTTTCTTGGCATGGTATGACTGGAAGTAGATTGCCAGGCCTTTTCTTCCGAGGCAATGATGGGTAAAGTGACTTGCTCAAGGTCACAAGGTGTGCCAGTGGGAATCAAACCCTGATCTCTGGGGTACTAGTCAGCAGTTCTAACCACTAGGCTACTCTGGAACAAGAACAGCAGTTTGGACAGAAGAGGAAGAGCATTAAGACTGATCTAAGTCCTTGTTTCCCAAGACGTCTCCATATACACTGCAAACGAAGTGAGCGGTGACAGAGGGAGAGGGGATAGAGAAAGAAAGAGGGGGAGGAGGAGAGAAGGAGAGTCAAATGAAGTGAAGTACGGGGAATAACAGAAAGGGGAGAGAGTGGAAAGGGAGGGAGAAAAGGGAAGAGAGAGAGAGACAGGGGCAGGGAGAAATAGCAAGAGGGATAGAATAGAGTGAAGGTGGGGGCATGAGAGGGTGGGGAAATAGGAAAGGAGGGGGAGAGTGGGAAAAAGAGAGAGACACAATGCCAAGAGACCACAAAAGAGTACTGAGTTTTTTGGAGACCACTTCTGGAGCCCAGACCCCTGGCAGCTGGTGAGTTTTTAATCACAGAAATGCTTTCAAAGCTCAGGGCATCAGATACGGAAGAAAAACAGCTTTCAAGGTCTCTCCGATTTCTTAGTGATGTCAGATTTAATGAGCAACTCTCAAAGTGTTTTTTTGGTACTTTGTTTCTAACCATGCGAGATGGATTAGTTCTATTTCCAATAACAGAATAGAAACATAAGCATATTACAGCCCAAATTCCCACCACTGGCAACACAACACAACCATGGCCAGAAGTCCACATCAATCAATGCTAAAATACAACCATGCTCCAAGCTAGAGCTGGCGGTTGCTGCCAAGGTAGTGCTCGTAGCCCTCTGGGGGGCATCTCTGCCATTGCACAGCAGTAATTCCTCGAGAATGTGCCAACTCTTACCACAGTGTGTGCATAAGAAGCTCCAGAAGGAAGCAAAGCATGTGGTCCCCGGCCAAGATCTATCGCCATGATCAATGGGCTCAATGGAAGGGGGGGGGGAAATTATATTAACAATGGGGAAGAACCCAGAGTGGTTGCAAATGAAGGCTCATGGAGCCATTGCCTAAGAGTCTTGTTTTGATTGAGTTGGAAGCCCCAAAAGAGCAAGAGGAAACTGCTGGGCCAAAAAAATAGAGCCCAAAGCAAATAAATCATAATATATCCAAGCAAGAGAAAAGCTACCCATAAAATAAACTCAACTATAATCAGAACTCGGTCATGCTTGAACCTTTGGCATAAATTAAACTTATGAAAGAACCAAGACAACCCAAACTCAACTAGAATGGAACCAATACAAGTGGGCCATGATCAGAACTCAACCTTGATTAGACTCCAAATACAATCATTATACAACCAAAATAAAGATGACAGAACCCATTCCATTCATACCAATAATCAGCCCTGACAGAACCCAATCCCAGCCATGATAGAACCCAAACTAGCCTGAAGAGAACCCATCTCGAGTATGACAAAACCCAAAACCATGAAGACATCAAACATGATGGTAGAAACTGATCTGAACAGAGTTTTGTGGAGCAAGATGATGATCTCATCTGCTGAGACTCTGTGGAGAAGTCTCTTTCAAGCCCTTTGCTTCTTGTTATTTCAAAATGGGTACAAGGAAGGGTAAAGTTCTTGCTTACCCCTCCGAATCATCAGGAGGAACTTCCATAATGCTTGGACCCATGGACTAATTTGTTCTGGGCTCCACAGTAGAGGTTTGACTGCCTTTGTTGAGCGGAAGTCCCGTAGTATTGTCTCCGGTAGCAGACAATGTTTCCCTCAGCTCAGGGATGCTACTTGAGGAACAGAGCTTTCTTGGTCTGGACCCGATGCTTCCTTCATTGGCTGCCAATTTACAATGACCTGCACTTAGTCCAGAGTGTGCAGTATGTACAATGGCGGGAACAATGGCCACAGCAGTTGAGATAGAGGCGGTAGGGAGGTTAGTATTTACAGCAGTGGCAAATTGCCATGTTTCTTCAACTGCAGAAGCATCCTATGGAAGGAGAGAGAGGCTTGATCCTGGTGACTTCCATAAAAGCTACTGGAAGCAGATCAGATCTAGGAGAGACTAAAGTTGCAGTTCGGATGACTCCAACAACTGTTCCTCTGGAAGAAGCATGGAAGGCTGTAGTTAAATTGGAACTAATCATTTCTTCTGCAATCTGGGTTATATTATTGTCTCTTGTTGTTGTTGTTAAGTGCCGTCGAGTCGGAGTCGACTCATGGCGACCCTCTGGATAGCTATCCTAAATTGTGTTCGGTCTTCAGTCAGGCGGCTCATTGATGACAGACTGGTACCCGTAGCTGCTGTTATTGTAGCGATCCATCTCATTGCTGGCCTTCCTCTTTTGCGTTGACCTTCTATCTTGCCAAGCATGATGTCTTTCTCTAATGATCTCTCTCTTCGCATGATGTGTCCGAAGTATGAAAGTCGAAGTCTTGTCATCTGAGCTTCTAAAGAAAGCTTAGGTTTGATCTCCTCTAGTACCGACTGGTTTGTTCTTCGGGCAGTCCATGGTATACACAGTATTCGCCGCCAGCACCATAATTCAAAGGCATCAATTTTCTTCCTGTCTGTCTTTTTCACTGTCCAGCTTTCACATCCATATGATGTTATTGAAAATACCATGGCTTGAACAAGTCGAATCTTTGTATGGAGAGACACATCTCTGCTCTTGAGAATCTTATCTAGGTCTTTCATAGCCATTCTGCCAAGAGCAATGCGTCGTCTGATTTCTTGACTGCTTGTTGCTTCTTTATTGATAGTTGATCCAAGTAGGTTAAAGTTGTTCACAATTTCAATTTCTTCTCCTTCAACGATGAACCTGTTGATTATGCCAGTTGTCATGATCTTTGTCTTCTTTACATTAAGGTGCAGGCCCATTTTGAGACTATGTTCTTTGATTGTGAGAAGCAAATGTTTCAGATCATCTTCGCTTTCAGCCAGTAATGTGGTATCATCAGCATAGCGAAGGTTGTTGATGAGTCTTCCACCAATCTTCACACCTCTGTTGTCTTCATACAGTCCCGCTTCTCTGATGATTTGTTCTGCATATAAATTAAACAGGTAGGGGGAAAGTATGCAGCCTTGTCTTACACCTTTGCTTATTTTAAACCATTCTGTTTCTCCTTGTTCCGTTCGAACTGTTGCTTCTTGATCAATGTACAGATTACGCAAGAGAACGATCAGGTGTTCTGGTATACCCATGCTTCTTAATGTGGCCCAGAGTTTCTCATGGTTTACACAGTCAAAAGCCTTGCTATAGTCGATAAAGCACAAATAGATATCCTTTTGGTATTCTTTAGTCTTTTCAAGGATCCATCTCACATCCGCAATGATGTCTCTCGTTCCTCGCCCTTTCCTGAACCCTGCTTGCACTTCAGGTAGTTCTTGTTCTAGGTATGGCTGTAGTCTCTTTTGAATAATCTTCAGTAGAATCTTGCTGGCATGTGGGATCAGAGCGATTGTGCGATAATTTCTACAGTCAGTTGGATCACCTTTCTTTAGTATTGGTATAAACACAGATCTTTTCCAGTCAGTTGGCCATGATGTTGTCTTCCATATTTCTTGGCAGAGCCTTGTAAGTACGGTAACAGCTGCATCAGATTGCTGCAATACTTCTATGGGAATGCTATCAATGCCTGGTGCTTTGTTCTTTGATAAGGCTTTCAATGCTGCTTCAACTTCTTCTTTCATCACCAATGGTTCCTGATCATAAGGTATAGGTTGAAACGGCTGTTGGTCCACTTGATCTTTATCATATAAAAGCTCTGTATATTCCTTCCACCTTTTCTTGATCTTCTCAGCATCATTCAACATAGAACCTTGAGCATCTTGTAACATTCCAATTCGAGGCTGGAACTTTTTCTTTAACTCTCGCAGCTTTAGGAAAGCCGATCTTGTTCTTCCTCTAATAGTTTCTGCTTCTATTTCCTTGCAAGTGTCATTGTAGTACTTTTCCTTGTCCTGTCTTGCTGCACGTTGGAAATCTCTGTTGAGTTCTGCGATTGTCTTTCTTTCTCCTTTGGCTTTAGCTTCTCTGCGTTTCTGGGCAATTTTCAGAGTTTCTTCCGTCATCCATTTTGGCCGTTTTTGCTTTTTAACCTTTTGTAGAGACTTCTCGCTTTCTTCCAGCACAACCTTCTTGATGTCATTCCATAACTCTTCCGGAGCTCTGTCATTTGTATCTAAAGCAGCAAATCGATTTTGCAGGCAGTCTTTAAATTCCAGTGGTATATTCTCAAGGTCATATTTTGGTGCATTCATGAGTGGTTTGCTCTTTTTCAACTTTAGCTTGAGTTTGCATACTAGTAGTTGATGATCTGTACCACAGTCAGCTCCAGGTTTTGTCTTTGTTGATGTTACAGAGCTTTTCCATCGTTGACTTCCACAGATGTAGTCAATTTGATTTTTATACAATCCATTGGGTGAAGTCCATGTGTACAGTCGTCGCTTGTGTTGCTGGAAGAAGGTGTTTGAGATGAATAGATCATTGGTCTTGCAGAATTCTATCAATCTTTCTCCAGCTTCATTTCTGTTGCCAAGTCCATATTTTCCAACTACTTTGCCTTCTTCTTTGTTGCCAACTTTTGCGTTCCAGTCACCCATGACTATCAGGATATCCTGTTTGCATGTTCTGTCAATTTCAGCTTGTACTTGTTCATAGAACTCTTCAATTTCATTCTCTTCTGCAGCTGTTGTTGGGGCATATACTTGAATTATAGTTGTGTTGATAGGCAATCCTCGTAGACGAATAGAGATTAAGCGTTCGCTGACTGCATTGTATTTCATTACAGTTCTTGCAAGTTTCTTCTTTATTATAAATGCAACACCATTTCTTCTTTGTCTTTCATTTCCAGCATAGTAGACCATGTGATCATCTGATGCAAAGTGCCCGATGCCAGTCCATTTCAGTTCGCTGACACCCAACAGATCAAGTTGTACACGTTCCATTTCATTCTTGACCACCTCCAACTTCCCTTGGTTCATGCTTCGTACGTTCCATGTTCCAATGTGTAAGACATCTTTACAGCTTCTGACTCTCATTTCATGCGCAGCTACATCAGCAGTCAGACTTCCCGAGGGCTTTGATCCAACCACATCATAAATGCTGGCTTTACTCTGAAAAGTCTTCAGCTCTTCCCCAGTAGCTAGTTGAGTGCCTTCCGACCTGGGAGTCTCATCTTCCAGCACCATAGCACAATTTGTTTTGTTGTAACTATCCATTGGGTTTTCATGGCAAGATACAGAAGTAGATTGCCGGGCCTTCCTTCCGCGCAGTTTAAGTTTGGTGTTGTTGCCGTTGTCACAGAAATGTGATCCTCCGCCGTCAACACTATCCCATTCTGCTGCTGCAAAACCAAACTATCTTGGTGGGGCTAACTCTGAAGGACCGTGCTCAAATAATATTGACCTCTGAGAAAGAGTATCGTATATCTGCTATAGAAAATGTCTGTCTTGTGGAAAACTGAGAATTCCACTAAAGTGAAGAATTTTTGATTTACTAACATCCCTAGGCTGCCTAACCTCTTGATTGTGGCTCTCTTTTAAGCACTACCTGTTGGAAAGCCTCCAAATTCCCCCAAAGGTGATGCACCTCTATATCTAAGGTGACATCTTATGACTTCCAAGGAAGACACTTAAAGGGGAAAGATTGAGGAGAGATGCTGGAAACATGGAAGGGGAGGGAAGAAAGATTGAGAGGAGCTGTTGGAGACAGGGGAAAGGAGAGGTGATGAAGAGATCATTAAAATGTTCATCTAGCCCCCATCAGTGATTTTAAAAGTGGCACTTTACCCAAAATAGTTTGGGAATCCCTGACTAGAGATCCTGTTCTGCTTAACATACCCATAATTTTATTGTCCTGGCTTCCGTCTACCAAAATAAACCCAATATTTACCTGGAAAGATGATGAGTCCCTTTTTCCACTTATATTCTCTTGTTTTTGTGTTTGCTATAATATACACTGATACATTTGCAGGCAAAAATAAAATAAAAACAGAAAATGAAAGCCTCTCGGTTTACGTTTTTTTCTTAAAACATAAGGCCAGTGCTTCTACGTATTCCTTCTTCTCCCTTTTTGGATGAAGCCACGGTAATGGTTACCGAATGGGCATGACAGTTACCACAGGCTGATTCCTGCAGGAACTGCGCGTCGCATGATGGGGTGTGTTAGGAGTGGAGAGTGGATGTGGAGAGCACACAGAGATTAGCGCATATATATTGCGCACGTTCAGTGTTGCGGTCAGCGCAGGTGCAGCAATCTCACCTCAATGGGTGGCGCTAAGAGCACCCCGCGTTCATTGCGAATGCTTCTGTGTGGTAACTGCCAGAAACATACTGGCCCCACCCCTGTCAGTGCACCACAATTTTACTTACTGTGTATTTATTTTTATGCAAACGTGCGGGAAGTACAGAAACATACCGCACCTTAGTAAAAGGCCTCTAAGTTTTCCTTTCTTCTTGGGTATTAATAATGTTCGTTTTTCTCAGACTTTGCAACTACGCTGACTCTAACCAGCCCCGCCCCTTCTGACACGATTTGCATAGGGGCGGAACCGGCAGGTCAGCGCTCAGAACCAACAGCTCACCGTGGTTCAGAGGCAGTGCTGCTTTGCAGTAATAGTCCACCCTTTAAAGATAGGTGCTCTAGGTCACCTCCTAGTTTACCCAATGGTAGCACCTGCCCCGCTAGAAACGCAGTCCAACCCCTCTGCCCATAACATTAACCTCGACTTCTACATCTAGGTCAGAATCCAGTCCAACAATACTAGGACCTCACCCACTTCTGTGAGTGACCTGAACAAAACAACTGCAATAGGATGCAAGGCTAACCCCAACAACCTCTCCCCTCCAGTCCTCTCTCAGTGCTCCATTGTCTTCGGCATAGGTAAGGAAGATCTGAGCTTCAAGAGAACTAGAGGAGAGTTATGATTTCTCAGTTGGATGACCCTACTTTAGACCCATGAAGCTTGCCCCCTATAGAAGAAACATTCGATTCTAGTAGAGCGTTTTGCAAATGATAGCCACTAAGGTTGCCTCCTATGATTTCAGAAAGTATTATTGTCAAGCGCATTGCATCATGTTGCTGTGATCCCAACTTTGACTCACCTTTCAGGGGACTACTAATACTACTATTAATCATTTATATAGCGCTACGAGGCATACACAGCGCTGCACACAAAGACCTGGGGCAAAGATGGTGATTTCCCTTAGGGTCCTGTGTCTCAGGCTTTAATGCAGGTTCACAGCTCCTACCTGTTGCTGGGGAGCAGCAGCTGTGAACTCATTGTGGTCCTGTCGACAAAGAGTCATGTCATGCGTGCAATCTGGCTTTCGTCCTTTACATTCTACTGAAACAGCTCTTGTTAAAGTCTCCAATGACCTGCTTCTGGCAAAATCCAAGGGCCTTTACTCGATCCTCATCCTTCTTGACCTCTCTGCTATTTTTGACACTGTTGATCACCATCTTCTCCTCGATACCTTGTCCTCATTTGCTTTCAAGGGCTCTGTACTATCCTGGTTCTCTTCTTATCTCTCCCATCGCACTTTCAGCATTTGTGCTGGTGGTCTTCATCTGCTGCTGTCTCTTTCTCAGTTGGTGTACCGCGAAGTTCTGTTTTGGGTCCACTCCTTTTCTCCCTCTATTCCCAGTCCCTTGGTGCACTCATCTCCTCCCATGGTTTTCAGTACTATCTTTACGCTGATGACTCTCAGATCTACCTCTCTATACCTGAAATCTATCCGGCGAACCCAGCCCAGATCTCTGCCTGCTTGTCTGACATTGCTGCCTGGATGTCTCACCACCATTCAAAACCGAACCTGGCCAAAACTGAGCACCTTATATTTCCCCCTAAACCCACCTCCCCCCCTTCCTCCCTTCTCTATTTCTGTGACTGACATTACACTCCTCCCTCTGTCCTTAGCTCGAACCTTGGGATCATCTTTGACTCCGCTCTCTCTTTCTCTGCACACATCCAACAGACAGCTAAAACCTGTAGCTTCTTTCTCTATAACATTGGGAAAATTTGTCCCTTCCTTTCTACAGACACTTATCCACTCTTTAGTCACCTTCCGTCTAGACTACTGCAACCTCCTCCTTGCTGCTCGCCCTCTGAATCATCTCTCTTCCCTTCAATATGATCAAAACTCAGCTGTGCGGCTAATCTTCTGCCATCCTCGATATGCTCATATAACCCTTCTCCTAAAGTCACTTCACTGTCTCCTTATCTGTTTCCATAAACAGTTCAAGCTTCTCCTATCGAAGTATAAGAGCATTCATTCTGCGGCTCCTCAATACCTTTCCTCCTACACTCCTCCTCGGGAACTCTGCTCTTCTGGCAGATCCCTTCTATCTGTGCCCTTCTCTTCTACTGCCAACTCCAGACTCCCAGTCCTTCCACCTTGCTGCTCCTTATGCCTGGAACAGACTACCTTAGTCTTTGCATCAGGCTCCATCTCGGGTCCCTTTTCAAATCCAGGCTGAAAATTCACCTCTTCGAGGTGGCTTTTGGATCCTGATCCGTTTCGACTCTTATGCGTTTCCTTACCATTCCCCATGACATTTCCTTGTCCTCAGCTGTTTGTGTTGACCGTCCTAACTAGATTGTAAGCTCGTATGAGCAGGGACTGTCTCTTACATGTATCTGTTCAGCTCTGCGTATGACTTGTAGCACTATACAAATGATCGGTAGTAGTAGTGTGTGAGCTCGCAAATTAGACCTGGCAGACAGGGGAGAAGTGGAAGAACTAGATTTCTCTATACAGTATTTGCTTGGAACAGACTTAGAATCTCACTTCTACTTAATATTATTAGCATTCAACCCTTCCACGTATCACAGGTAACACCATTTAAGTAAAAAAAAAAACCAACAACATCTCAGCATCCCCTCCTTCTGCACTACTCCGCTTCAGCGGTCTCAAACACCTCCAATATTAAGGGTTTTGTATCTAGGCCAGAATTAGAGCTTCAGCTGAGGATTTCCCGCCTAGTCCCATTTGAGCATCTCTGACCTGTGCCTCCTCTTCTACCTGAGTTTTCACCTTCCTTTCTCGAAAGGATTACTCAAAATTATTTCACTGGTGGTTCCTTAAAAGAATATTTTAGACTCCCCCATTCTTCCCCTTCCCCCCCCCCCTCCCACTAACACACACAAATACTTCACTGTGCTCACCCAGGATACGGTCCAGCAACGGTGGAAAACATTGTTAGGAAACTCTCCACCCTTTCACATAATCCCTGCTGTCTATGGTAGAATATGTTGAAGGTTCACTCCGCTGTTCAACACAGTCCCTTTTGTTTTATGGCAGGATGTGTTACAGGTACACTTAATCCATAGACACAGCACCCTGCCATCTATTTTTTTGTGATTTGACCAATCGGAGTACTTGCTACTGATTCTGTGTATAAACTTGGGTTTAGTCATCTTATAGACTGACGGATCAGTATTGAAAGACTGAGCTCAGCACACAAGAAGATTATAAAATTCTAAGAGGACCTTGAAAAATTGGGAGACTGGGCATCCAAATGGCAGATGAAATTTAATGTGGACAAATGAAAAGTTATGCACTTAAGGAAGAACAACCCAAACTATACCTAAGTGCAGGGCCGGCCCTAGGGTTGGTCCAAAATGTTGGAGTCCTAGGCGAACTTCAATCTTCACACCCCCTCTGGCTGTCAAAATCTATTATTTAGCTTTGATTGGCCTGTTTTTGTTGCTTTCCAGAGGTTCCTGCCCTAGGCAACTGCCTAGTTTGCCTAGCGGTTGGGCCGGCCCTGTCTACAGGATGCAAGGTTCTACATTAGGAGTCGCCACCCAGGAAAAGGATCTAGGTGTCATCACGGAGAATGCATTGAAATCTTCTGCTCAATGTGAGCAGCGGTCAACAAAGCTAACAGAATGCCAGGAATAATTATAAGAGGACGAAGGGAGCATGAAACCGTCTCTGCAGCACTCCATGGTGTGATCATCGCTTGAGTATTGCGTGCAGTTCCTGGTCGCTGCATCTAAAAAAGGATATAGCGGAACTGGAAAAGGTACAGAGAAGGGCAACCGAAATGATAAAAGGGATGGAAAGATACCCTGTAAAGGACAGGTTTAAAAGGTTAGGGCTCTTCGGCTTGGAGCAGAAACAGCTGAGGGGGGTCTATAAAATAGTGAGCGGAGTAGAATGAGTAAATGTGAATTGATCATTTACTCCTTCAAAAACAACAAAGATTAGGGGACACACAATGAAGCTACAAAGTAGTACATTTAAAACTAATTGGAGGAAATATTTTTCTACTCAACATGTGATTAAGCTCTGAAATTCATTGCCAGAGAAAGCAGTAAAGGCTTTTAGTGTAGCTGGGTTTTAAAAAAGGTTTGGACAAGTTATCGGAGGACAAGTCCATAAACCATCATTAAAGTGGACTGGGAGAAATCCACAGCTTACCCCTGGGTTAAACAGCATGGAATCCGTCCATCTGACAGGTACTTCAGACCTGGATTAGCTACTGTTGGAAACAGGACATTGGGCTTGATGGACCTTCGGTCTGACCCAGTATGACAATTCGTATCTTATGTTCTTATGACCTTGCGATAAGTCACTTTATCATCCTGTATCTTAATTCTTAGCCCTGGTCTGTCACTAACTCTGTCTCATAAGATTGAACACATTCTGTTAGCAGTCACTGAGTTACCCTATATCTGGTAGCCCTGAGTTAATACAGACCCATTTACCGCTAGAACAAATTAGTTTATTTCCTGCTTTGGGCCTGGGGTAATGGCAAGTTTTTGTGTTAATAAAAAATGTCTTCTGGGGGTTCTTTCCAGCTCTTCACAATCCCATTGTCATGTTTTCAAGCTTTTAAGAGCATCAGTCATGCATGATGCATCACTAAAGCTTTGAGTTTTACAGAGTACACCAGGTGTGAAGGTCATAACCTATAAGTCAACCTGAAGGGAACCTTGGGAGATTGAGGGGAAAGATGTTAGTTTAATGATAGTCAGGGATGAAGTGACCCCCCTCCCCACCACACACTTACCCCTTTGAGGGGACCTGTGCACAGTGGCCACTTTATTACATTGTAGTTCCTTCCCTTGACGCTTTTGTCCCTGATTTTCCTTCAGCTGTGAGCTTCTTAGGACACTGGGGTGAGTCCTCTTCATATACACGCATATATGAACATCTCATTCGACTTTTATCATGTCATTTCCCTACTCACTAATACCTCTGCTGCCCCTCCCCTCAAAAAAATGCAAGGAAAGTATACAAAAGCATTTCTTCAGGAAAGGTTTCTGACATACAACTGTAGAAGGGGTATATGTAAGGGTGTATTTGTGGGCTGTAGGGTGCATGAAGGGTTGTGGTGAGTGGAATTCTGTTGGGGGATATGGCTGTGTGTATAGATAGGGAAGGGACGGTGAGTGCACAGTGAGTGGGTGGGAGATTGTGTATGTGTGGGAAGGGTGTACTTATGAAATGTGTGTGGGGTTTATACATGGAAATGTGTGTTTGGGAGGATGCGTGTGTGTGGAGTAAAGGTTGCGTTGGCTGTGTGCAGCACAGATTGGGCAGGTGTTGAGTATAGGTATATTTTAGCATGGTTTTGTATGGGGAGGTTAGATGCATATGGTTTATTGTGTGCTTAGGGATTTGCATGTTGTGTGCAGGGTTGTGTGTGTAGATGGGGTTTTGGATTGCATGATTTCTTGGAGCGTGGCCATGTGCCTGTAGGTGCAGAATGTGGTCCTGATCAGATCCAGATTTAGGAGCTTGGCACCTCAGGCACATGAGGAGATAGATCATAGAGCATGATCCTATAGCAAGCAAAACCAGGTTGCCTGTGTCTAAGTTCAGGACTTGTTCTGAGGACTGTGAAGGGGTACGTGATGATGGCATGCATGTGAACTGAGAAGTACGGGGTGAGGTGGCCTGGAAAGTGCTTTTTGGCACCATCCTTCACCAGCTGCATCATTGTGCTGGGGAGTACAACAATTCCTGAGGTGAGAGAGAGTCAGATGTGGGTTTGGGTTTGTGTGGATGGTTTTGGAAGTACCTTTTCCAGCCGTGTTTCACCAGCTGCTTCAGTTATTTGTTCTCTGTCTTTATTTGCCTGTGTTGCTCTCTTCCAAAGTGCTGGCACCTTAGGGAGGGACCTTTAGGAACACAGTAGTCATCAACATAGGGCTGCCCATAACCTTCCTATGGAGAGCAATGGGGATTTTATGGGCATTTCGATACTCTGTAAACACCACCCAAAGTTTCCGGTTTCTCGTCTGAATTATTTGCAATTACTTTCTGCATGCCAAATCTGGTGAATCTCCCTTTCCTTTGTATCCGATGTTCAAGAAGTGAACAGGAAAATGTACTTTGGTAATTTTGAGAGAACCCTATGCAGATTGTGGGACAGGCATGCCGAATGTGAGCGAGAGAGAGAAAGGCATAAAAATACCGAATGTGGGAGAGGTGAACTGAGACAGGCCTACTGAATATGGCACAGACGAGCTGAGCGTGAGGCACGTGCTGAAAGTGAGATAGACAGATAACTAGAAAGATGAAGAGGTAGGGTGTTTGTGAAAAAGAAGCACACTAACCTTCCCTGCTAGCTACATCTGGAGACTGTGGGGTGTGTAAGTGAGGCAGCATAGACAGTAGTAGGTGCTCTCTGTCTGGAGCTGTGACTGATATGCTTGCATTGCGTTCTCGAGCGCTTTGCTTTTAAAGGCTTATTGGCTTTAGTGACTTCAGAGAGAGCTTGGAGAACCTCTGATTAATCAGTCCACCTTCCCGCTCTCTGCCTGCAGCCAAGACTTGTGTTAAAAGCCAGCTGCTTGGGGGCTGGCAAAGTCACAACAATAGTACAATACCAAGAACAGAAAAGATTATTCTTGGCTCAGACTGTAAAGAAAGCTCAAGCAGCCAGAAAATCTCTTCGGTTGGTCACAGGCTACAGAAGGCAGCACAAGCAGCCAGGAGAGC
Organism: Ichthyophis bannanicus; assembly: GCA_033557465.1. Classification (NCBI taxonomy): domain Eukaryota; kingdom Metazoa; phylum Chordata; class Amphibia; order Gymnophiona; family Ichthyophiidae; genus Ichthyophis; species Ichthyophis bannanicus. Next base: position 88,630,628 of record CM066048.1, on the reverse strand, counting down.
GCTTCAATTGATCAGAGACCATGGAAGGAAGTGTAAAGGACTCAGAGAACTCTTTAACTAGTCAGAGGCTGTGGAAGGGAGCACAGGCAGCCAGGAGAGCACTTCTATTGGTCAGAGGCTGTGGAAGGGAGCACAGGCAGCCAGGAGAGGGCTTCTATTGGTCAGAGGCTGTGGAACGGGTCACAGGCAGCCAGGAGAGCGCTTCTATTGGTCAGAGGCTATGGAAGAGAGCACAGGCAGCCAGGAGAGGGCTTCTATTGGTCAGAGGCTGTGGAAGGGGGCACAGGCAGCCAGGAGAGCACTTCTATTGGTCAGAGGCTTTGGGAGGGAGCACAGGCAGCCAGGAGAGCACTTCTATTGATCAGGGGCTGTGGAAGGGAGCACAGGCAGCCAAGTGAGCACTTCTATTGGTCAGAGGCTGTGGAAGTGAGCACAGGCAGCCAGGAGAGTGCTTCTATTGGTCAGAGGCTATGGAAGGGAGCACAGGCAGCCAGGAGAGCACTTCTATTGGTCAGAGGCTGTGGAAGGGAGCACAGGCAGCCAGGAGAGCGCTTCTATTGGTCAGAGGCTGTGGAAGGGAGCACAGGCAGCCAGGAAAGTGCTTCTATTGGTCAGAGGCTGTGGAAGGGAGCACAGGCAGCCAGGAGAGCACTTCTATTGGTCAGAGGCTGTGGGAGGGAGCCCAGGCAGCCAGGAGAGCGCGTCTATTGATCAGAGGCTGTGGGAGTGAGCACAGGCAGCCAGGAGAGCACTTCTATTGGTTAGAGACTGTAGGAGAGAGCATGGGCAGCCAGGAAGGTACTTCTATTGGTCAAAGGCTTTGGAAGGGGGCACAAGCAGCCAGGAGAGAACTTCTATTGGTCAGAGACTGTAGGAGAGAGCATGGGCAGCCAGGAGAACACTTCTATTGGTTAGAGGCTGTGGGACGGGGGCACAGGCAGACAGGAGAGCACTTCTATTGGTCAGAGGCTGTGGGAGTCAGCACAGTTAGCCAGGAGAGCACGTCTATTGGTCAGAGGCTGTGGGAGGGAGTGCACTTTCTGTTTTTCCTGTTTTCTCAGTTTCTTTTATTGTCTTTCTCCTTCAATGGCCTCTTTTACTCTCTCTCTCTTCTCTCCCCCCTCCCCTCTCTCCAGATGGTAGTGAAGTTAAACTGGGAGCAGTCAGTAGGAATATAGAAGGCAGTTCATGGGTGGTGAAGAAAGGGATCACTTCAAACCAGATATTAAACCCTGGAAAACTTTTATTTCTAGGGGTTAGGTGTGGAGAAACAAATTAAAAACCTTTAGCCTGTCTTGAAATCCATCCTCTGACTCTGTTCATTTCTTGATTGGGATGTGGAGAACCTTTGAAGCCTGGCAATGGACCCCTTAACCACTGTGAAATGACTGGTAGAGCCTTCAGGTCCAGCCTCTGTCCTATCACTGTAAGCCACATTTGGACACTCAATTGTGTCTGGCTGTGAAGGAATCCAGCCCTGCTCTTCCTATATGAGGGGTTTCCTTGGCACACAGGATCACAAATCCAGAACACCTCTGCTCTTTCTTGATTGAATGGGACTCACAGAAAAAAAAAGCCCAAAGGGACCTCCAAAGAAACAGATGCTTGCAAAGGACTATAAGGGGTCATCTAGAAACCACAGAATGCTGTCTGTGCTGTGTTGATTTTATATGTATCAGAGTGACGTCTGTATGGGGTCTCTGATGAAGATCCATGCTTCAACTGACATTGTTGTATTTATACTACTGGTATGAGTGATGTTTGCTTCAAAAAGAAATAAGCAACATCTCTGACATGTTCTCCAATCTTTTCATAAGAAGAGTCGCACAGAGCATTTTAGACTACTGAGAGGGACGTCACCCTCTGAGTTTGCTGAGTGGAGAAGGGCACAGATAAAAGGGATCTGCCCAAGGAGCGGAGTTCCTGAGGAGGAGTGTAGAGTGAGATAAGAGAGGAAAGGTAGTGAGGAGCCGCAGAATGAATGCACTTGTAGGTGAGTAGGAGAACATAGTAACATAGTAAATGACTGCAGATAAAGACCAGCTTGGTCCATCCAGTCTGCCCAGCAATACGGCAAGAGTAGGTGCACCTGTCACTCTGTGCAGGCCACCCCTCCCCATGTCTTTGTTTAGGGGTGTAGAAGTTTGAACTGGATGCGGAAATGGATAGGGAGCCAGTGAAGTGGCTTGAGAAGAGGGGTTACATGAGAAGAGGAAGGAGGGAACGGACACTGGGAATGGAATAGGTAATCAGGGTCAGTGATGATATTTCACATCTCCCCTTGCCTCTGCCCGCCCCTACCCAGCATCTACTTCCTGTTCCCCCCCCCCCCCCTCCTCAGCACCTCCTCATGCTTCCCCCTTGACAGGGGCAACGGCATGAGAAGTAACAGGAGGCTTTCTCCCACAGTGGACCATCCTGGCAGTGACTCTTCTGGCAGTCCTGTGAGTAACGTTCCTGCCAAACAGGGCAGGCATTACCACTACGTGCGCTAGGTGCTAACCTTCGGAGAGCGACCCATTCCCACCACTACCATCGCTGCCGCCGCCCCTCTCCGGGATGTGATAATAAAACAGTGCCACCGTGCTTACCCAGAGCCTCTGAACCGCTGCGCTCTGACCGGCTGGTTCCACCCCCATGCACACAGGAAGTCTGCGTCGGAGGGGGCGGGACTGGCTAGTTAGAGCTAAGCACCAATAGCACGCAGCGTCAGAGGCTCTGGGTTTGCTCTGTGATGCTGTTTTATGGTCATTACCGCGGCTGCAGGTCCCAGAGAGGGGCTGTAGGGGAGAGGGGAGAGGAAGATTCTGTGCTATCGTGCTTTTAGTAGCGAGGAGCAGGCGATATCGCAGTACCTCCCTCTACCGACTACCAGCAGCAGCGCAGTTGGTGGGAGCATTGTCTGCGAGTCTGTTCAGAATTCATGGAGCAGACTTCCTCTCCTCGGTGCTGATCCTGTTAGCCTCTGAGGTTTGAACATGTCTGTGGGTACGCTTGCGGACGGAGCGGGTCAGCAGCAGCAAAACAGGCTCCCATGCCCCTCCTGCTTCCACCGGTGATCCAGATGCGGTCTGCGGGTGCAGTGTGGGGTTCCCTGTTCCACTGGGACTCTTCTTTAGGGATTGAAGGAAAACCTGGTTAATCAGTAATTGAAAGGACTGGCAGTGGTTCCCAGACAACCTCTCCTCCTTCACTCCCTCGAATAATAAAACTACTCCTGGGCAGGTATGAGACTCCCAGTCCAGGTTCAGAGGGGAAGAGGCCAAAACAAGGAAGTGATGAGCAAGTATCTGCTGGGGTAACGGACGATAACTTGACCCCTTCTCACCTCAGGCTGTCTCTCCCTCTTCCATTTCTCTCATATCTAGGCCAACATTTATGGATGTTCCTCTTTTCCCAATACTGTAGCCAGCTAGGAAGTTTCAGGAGAAAGAGGTACCTGGTAGTACCCCAGAGGTCCCTAAGAGCTGGCAGCATCCTACTCTGGGAAAGAGGGAAGTGGTTCCTAAGACAGAAGAGAGAGAGAGAAACAAAAGCTGATTCACAAGTCAACAATGGAACCACAGATACACAGAGAAGCAGTGAACCAGGCCCAGAAGGGGTTAACTCTCAGGCCTAAGCACCGACAGATATTTGCCAGGGCACTGCTTCTGACTGGCATTTATCTGGAAACCAGAAAGATAGAGAGAAAAGGAAAGATTGGGAAAGATTAGTGCAGGTCCTTCAGTTTTGCTTAAGAACCCCTCCAGCCCTCTGCTTCTGTCCCTAATCATCCATGGGGAAAGCAGAAGAGAAGAAACCCTTTTCTAATTCTTTTTCCCCTTTTAGGATTATACAGGGATTTGCAAAAGAATGTTAAAACTGGAGTTAAAACACAGGGAGTGGTCCAAGACTCCTGATATGCCTCCTGGTGGGGGGGGGGGGGGTGTTCCCTGGGGTGGAGGGGGAAGTAACCAAATTAGTCGTCTTTCAGTAAAATATCCTGGATTTCTCTCTCCCCTCCCTATTCCCACCCTGACAGGACTTGGAGGGGGGGGAGGGGGGTGTCTCGTATACACCTTCTTGATTTCAAGGTCTAGCCACTTGGATTTTAAATGTCAACACTCAGTCCTATAGGGTTTGTTATTTAGTTTAGTTTAGGAGTGGGAAAATGTTTAAAAAATTATTTTTGTAGATTAAGGGGGTTGTTTTAGAAACTTATTCGCAATTTCCATGTGTAAATAAGACTACTCACATGTATAAATCACATCCAAACATAAAAGGCCATTTTAAAAGGACCCATTTTACATGTGGATGTTCATATTGTGCTGACGTCTTTCAGACGTGAATTTCTGAAAGCATATTAAACTAGATCTTGGGGAAAATAAACAGTCATGTAGGAGCTCATGAGTCGAAGCAGGGTTATCTACAAAGACTACCATCAAATAAAGGGAAATTAGGGTGGCCTGATGACGAGAACATGTTAGCATAACAGACATCTCAAAGACCTGGTGGGAAAGGGATAAGCACAGGGACACTGGGAGACCAGGGTGCAAAGTTTTTCAAAATGACACAGACGTGATGGTGGTATGGCACTTTTGTTAAGGAGTCCATGAAGTTGATACAGATTCTGAGGGAAAGCAAATTGTATTCTGGAGGAGTGACCTAGTGGTTAGGGCAGTAGCCTAGAGCCAGAAAGACCAGGATACAAACCCCACTGGCACTGCTTGTGGCCTTGGGCAAGCCAAAACACTCTGTGAAATGCTAAGAAAAGACAGATAGGCCATTAGATGTGGAAATGCAGTAATAGTGGGAGACTCCAGGCAAATATGCAATACATACTGTTGAGTCAATATTTATTTATTTACATTCTCTTATATACCACGCTATTCTGCATCAGTGCGGTTTACATTGAACAAACTGAAATTACATTGAACAGGGCATTATAACTTGGAGATAACTATTTTACAGGGAACATGGGCAATGGAGGGTTAAGTGGCTTGCCCAAGACCACAAGGAGCACCTGTGGGACTAGAAACCCCAGTCCTTCTGGCCCAAGGTTGCTGTCCTCTAGTGGAATTTGAACCCCTGACCTTCTGGCCTGAAGTACCTTGCCCCAACCACTAGGCCACTCCTCCACTCCCATACTGACTCCTGGTGACCCAGCAGCCCCTAGGTTTTCTTGGCAAGGTGTGACCAGAAGTAGATTGCCAGGCCTTTCTTCCAAGGCCACAAGGAGTGTTAGTGGGCATCAAAACCCCGATCTCTTGGTCACCAGGCCATTGGTCTAACCACTAGGATAGTCTTGGGTGAATGTCTCATCAAGGAATGTCAAAGAGGTTAAGTTTTTAGATACCATAAAAGATAGAGAGATTTCCAAGACTCACGAAGCCTACTGACTATTACCTGATGTTGCTTGTCTACGCTGGCACATATGATACTGTTAGATATCCCTCTGAGCGTATCAAGAGTAACTTCATGGCTCTGGAAAAGACAGTCTTAAAAGGTCTAAATATGGACACCCTGGAGAAGATGCAGGAAAGGTGAAATATGATAGAAAGATTTAAATACCCCCATGGTATAAATATTTGGAAGTCAGTCTTTTTCAATGGAAAGGCAGATCTCTGTGGGCGGCATGCGATGTGCTTCGGCACACAAGGTCTGCTGCTTCTGAACCCCTGAAGTTATGGCAGAGGGGGGGGTCAGAAGCAGCATGCCATGTGTGCTGAAACACAAGACCTACTACCGAGCTGCGCCCCGCCCCTCAACCCTCACCGCCGGAATTGGCAGTAGCGCAGCTCAGCACAGGGAGGAAGATGCTCAGAGCACGGGGGGGGGGGGGGGGGTTTGTGGCATGGCCAGGGCTTCTGTCTAGGGCAGCAGATGTCCTTGGGCTAGCGCTGCAGCTCTGGAATGAGAAGTCAGGATGAGTGTGAAAGGGGTTACACTCAGGAGTAATCTAAAGAAATATTTATTTAAAGGAACAGTATTAGGCACATGGAACAGCCTTCAGATGGAAGTGGTAGAGATTAAGAGAGTATCAGAATTCAAGAAAGCATACTGGGGATCTCTGAGGAAGAAGAAGAAGTTATGGAGATTGGGCTGTTGGTTTGATGTTCAGGCTAGGGAAGCCTTATGTTCTTTTCCTGACATCATTGTCTATATTTCTATGACTGCTTCATGGAACAACTTGTCCTAGAACTGACAAGAAGGGAATCTAATTTAGATATGGTTCTCACTGAAATGTATGCTATGGTGAGAAGGTAGCAGTGACAGAGCTGCTTGGAATTAATGATCATAATGCAATCAAATTTGAAATAATCACTAGAGGGACAGTAATATATAAAAATACTATCTTAACATATTTAAAAAAGGAAGATTATGATACAATAAAGAATATAATTATAAAGAAACGAAAAAGGAGCAAGTATGAAGTATAACAATTATTTTAAAATACTATTTTGGAAGCCCAGATAAAAAGTATTCCACAAATTAGAAAACATTGAAGCCAGCAAGCATCTGCCAGGATGCCAAATAGTACCATGAAAGAGTCTATTGAAACAAAAAAAGGCATAGTTTACAAAATTAGATGTAAAATATTATGTAAAACAGACAATTTGAAGAGAGACATCCTAAAGAGACAAAAGATAATAACGAAAACTATTTTAAGCACATTAAGAACAATAAACCTGTGAGAGTCTATTGAGCTATTATATGACTAAGAAATAAAAGGGGCACTCCATTCCATTTATATCCACCAATCATTTACACTTTTCAGCAGATAAAAAAGCCATACATAATTAACATATAAATAACATTGATCAATGACAAGACAAAATAGCATACTCACAGATATCCTAGAAATTAAAAGCTTTTGAAACAAATAAGCTTTGAGACCCTTCCAAAAAGACAAAAGAGTTTGGGGTTTCCGCAGTGCAGAAAGAAAAGTATCCTTCTCAGGAAGAAAAGTCCATAATTGAAAAACTGAATTAGTTCTTTGCTTTGATTTTATGGTGGAGGATGTTGGGCAGATACCTACATTAGAACCACTCTTTGTAGGAAATTAACAAAATCAATGTAAATCTTGAAGAGGTGTTAGAGTAAATTGACAAACTAAATAGCTGCAAATCATCAGGACCTGACGGTATTTACCCCCGAGTTTTAAAGGAATTCTGATATGAAACTACAGACCTATTACTGGCAATCTGCAACTTATTGTTTGAATATGCTTCTGTATATGAGGACTGGAGGGTAGCCAATGTAACACAGTTTAATAGGGATCCAGAGTGATTCAATTAACTACAAATCTGAGAGCCTGACATCAATGCCAGTTAAAATGGTGGAAACTATTGTTAAGAACACTATACTGGCCATAAAGATAGACACGGCTTAATGGGGAAGAGCCAGCACTGATTTAGAAACGGGAAATCATGCCTTACTAATCTATTAGAATTCTTTGAAGCATGAATAAGCATGCAGTTGAAAGAGAACCAGCTGATATATTTGGATTTTCAAAAGGCATTGGATACAGTCTCTCATGAGAGACTAAGAAATTAAAAAGTCATGGAATAGGAGGCAAAATCTCACCGTGGATCGCCAACTGGTAGAAAGAGACAGAGAAAGATACGAGAGAGGGAAAACCATGGAAACATGGAGTGAGACATCCACAAGGAGAGACAGAAATTAGAAAGAAAGAAAAGAGGGAGAACAGGAGAGAGACAGTTTTATAAAAGCCCTTCAATAAATCTACTCCCCTTAGTACTGTGTGATGGTATTAATCCAGAGACCTCAATTTGCTCTGAAGTCACTACAAAATCAAGTCACTGTCAAGGAAAAGGCAGAATCAATGAACTATCTCTCACAATGCACAAGGCATTAGTCTGAGATCTGTCACTCGGTGAAAACCAGAGGATGGACCGGAGTGCTGTCATGCATACTACAACTAGGGACTGATTCCCGAGTTACATCTTATGCTTCCCACGCTGAGGATGTTGCAAAGGCTGCGCTCACAGTCCCTGGAGAAAAGCGTTGTAGACATTGAACAATGATGGCTAGAGTTAGTGGCTGGAGTTAGGACCCATGATTCCAGGGTTCCGGAAGGTCAAAGAATGTCACTGCAATGGGCTAGGTGAGTGGGGAGGGAATAAAAAACAGGGTAAAAACCCTTCGAGCAGTTGCAAAGAGTCTCAGCTCCAATCCAACTGGAAGCCCAAAGGAAGTAAGTGAAGTTGAGTGGAGGAGTAGCCTAATGATTAGGGGGGTAGCCCAGCACTGGAAAGACCAGCGTTCAAATCCTACTGATGCTCCTTTGGCAAGCCTCTTAACCCCCTACTGCCTCAGGTACAAGCTTAGATCATAAGCCCTCTGGGGCAGGGAAATAACTACTGTATCTGAATATAACTTGCCTTGAACTACTACTGGAAAGGCATACGCTAATAAATAAATTACCTCTTCCCCTTCTCATCTCCCACACTCAAAATAATCCCCATGTGCTCTAGTTTTGCAATGAATAACTTGCAAGGCATCTTAAAAATGGGAAAACTCATGACTGATTCTCCTCCCTCCCCCCTGCCAGTAAAAATGACAAGTGTCAGCTCATGGTGAGAGCAAGCCATTCAGAATGTAAAGATTTTTACAGACATGGTAGAGAGAAATGTGCATTTGAAGACCACAAAGAGGCAACAAAGCAGCAGAATTTATATTTAAAAATAATGGGTATGAAGAAGCTATTGACTTAATTGAAACTACACCTTTGGGAGAAGTCGTGGTTAGAAAACTGGCACTAATTACTTTCAGTGGAATGGAATCTGAATGTTTAAATGGTGCTTGTGTCTTTATGATGTCATAACAAACAGAAACCAATTGGATCTAACAGGTACAAGGGTCATAATATGTGACTTGCAAGAATATAGCCACCTCCATGGCCACCCAAAGAGAGCAGAAGGAACTATGGAAAAAACTTGCTCGACCTGGCTCTTTGGTACATCGATTGCTAAATTAATCTCTGCTTCTCTCTCTTCATCCTAAAGAGGATAAAACTTACTTATGAAGCTTCTGTTCTGTAGATCCATCTTGACCTCTACAGAATACAAATAACATAGGCCATAATTATAACAAATAAACAGAAATCACAGACACAATTAACATTACATCAAAGATATCACATAACATATAATCACAACAAAATGACAAAACTATCCATATTTAAAAACTCTAGTCCCAATCGAATATGCAAACAGCTATGCCGAAGGTGAGAAAACTCACCAACCTATGAGAAAAAATTATTTGCCAATCTCCAAAGCCAACAGGTGATTGACAGCTTCCCATGACAGCTTTATAGAGTTAACCCCTCCCTACTCAATACAATCAGCCTTCTCCTCCCCCCCACCCCACGCAATTCCTCTTGTGGGTATGGAGTAGGTTTTAGCTCTCAAAGTGTCTTTTGTTAAACTCTCCCCCACCCCAACCAGGGGCAATTCCTGTTGATGACCAGGGACTGAATAAACCAACAGGGGTTAATTTAATGTCACTGCACCCCACCTCCTCCCCCTCCCGAGGCTCCAAATTAAGAGTCAATCTGAGCTGGTTAACAACAAGCCCCCTCCAGGCCTGTGGTCATGTTCCTGCCGGTGGTCAGATAGAGCCCTTCCTCTTACTGAAAGACTGAAAGAGCAGCTTCCCCATCCATCTTCTGGTGAATGGGCTGTCTGGTGGCAGAAGGGGGGGGGGGGGGGAGGCCTCATTATAACAACAAGCGCTACCAGCAGATGTACAAATTAACCAAACACTCCCTCCCTCTTCTCCAACTCTCCATCCATCCTTACCCCTCTTTCAGAGTCAGGCTTGAGAACCTTTCTTCACCTGACAATTTGTCCAAAGAGTGGGAAAAGAAAAGAATCACAAGTTATGGAAAGGAAATGTATTTATTTAACAGGGGTTTTATACCGCTTTATTATTTCAGTCAAAGTGGTTTACATTGTAACTTAAACTTGGTAATAATGTACATTAAACAGGGACATTGATAATTGGATTTTTCTGAGCAATGGTGGGCTAAGTGACTTGCCCAAGGCCACAAGGCGTGTTAGCGGGAAATGAAGTATAGTCTCTTGGGTCCCAAGCCAGTGTGCTAACCATTAGGCTACTCTTCCACTCCAATAGCAAATAACAAAGATAGTTCCTGGGTTCAGATTAGGATTTTCTTTTGCTTCTGTGACTCATTCTATTAGCAACCCTTCCTCCCTGGTGTCTCCCCTCATCCCCTACCTTCCTCAATAGTTGTCTCCGGCTTTCTTCTTATACCTTAACCTCGTGGAGCCTGATTTTATAACAGGTCGCCTATATGAGAAGTCCTAAGAAGTGCCTATGTGGGCATTTACAAGACTAGGTCCCCGGAATCTGCCTCAATAGCAGGCAAATGCCGACACATACATTTCCACCTGTTCCTCTGGGAACACCTACACACAGCACGTGTAAAGGTAGATGCTGTCTTGTCACTGCGTGTACCCCTATCACACATAGCTCGGGGTAATTTTATAAAAGACCTTTTCTGCGGAATTCAAAAAGTCATAGGATAAGCACAGAGGATCCCTCTATAGGAAGAGGAGGATTCCTGCTCAAATCATACAAATCATAAATGATTTTCATACTTCAAAAAATCACAACAGGAGTCACTGCCAAAAGGTACAGTTACAACCCAAAGTAAAAAGCATAGGGTGGGGGTAACCTGGACGGAGAGGTACTTCCAACCCTAAACAGCTGGCTCGATGACTCGATGGGCCATGCTAGTCTTTATCTGCCATCATTCATTATGTTACTATGCAGGTGAAACAGCTTTTATCCTAGAAAACCTTTGTAAAATTCTCCACTTAATGTATTACTTTAGCAACACATATAAAATTGCTAGCCCATGAAGCAACCTTTTTCTAACTCCGGGTTACATTCTGTGACTCTCCCCCCTCGTCCCAAACTACTGCTCCCAGTGCAGAGATGCCTGACCACCCTTAATACAAAGCAAACACCTTCACTGCATCCAGGATGGGGTAATTTATGTTGACCTTCCCCCCCCCCCTCCCAATTGTTTTGAAAAGTTGGCTCCTCTAGCACCAAGTGAGTCATCTCTGCTTTCTCACCTGAAGGAGAAGTGGCCTAGTGGTGGGGGCCCAGAGGGCTGGTAGTTCAACCCTCCCTGGAAGACAGCAACTTCAGGCTGGAGGGAATGGGGTTTCTAGTCCCACAGTTGTTCCTTGTGACCTTGGGCAAGCCACTTAACCCTCTTTACCTCAGGTACAAAAACATAAATTGTGAGCCCTTCTGGGACAAGGGAAATGCATACAATACCTGAATGTACACTGCTTTGGCCAGGTGAAACGTGGTATATAAGCACTGATAACTAAATCATTTGAGTGGTGTCTGTGTAAAAGCAGGGGACAGTCAGCTTTTCCCAAAACCTCTCACTCTACTGTATTCTCAACTGAAGATGGGGCTTTTAGCTCCGAAATCAAATTAAAAAATGCATTGTTGTTACTGATTAACCTTTATTTCTATATATTCCAATAGACTAACACTGCTTTATGCTCAGGTCTCAGTCTGGTTTGGGTAGATGTGGGAGGGGGGCTGAGAGCAGACCTTAGGATGGAGAGCAACAGCTGTGGCTACCTCTACCTCCCAGTGAACAGTCAGACTCCAGCTTTGTATGTCACGAGAGCAGGGCCGGCCCGTCCATTGAGCAAGAATGTTTTTTGCACAGGGCCCCGCGTTTCAGGGGGCCCCGCGCAAAGAACATTCTGCTTTTTTTTAAAATGACTTAAAAAAAAAAAACCTGGCTCTGGCTGCTACCGCTGCCGCTACCACCGCGGCAGCGGCAGAATGGAGTGTCCCGCGGGGCCTCCTCTTCTCCTTCAGCCCCTCTGCAAAGGCTTTGAGATTCGCGAAGGGAGAGCGTCTCCCTCGCGTCTCTGTGAAGCCTTCAGCCCCTCTGCAAAGGCTTTGAGATTCGCGAAGGGAGAGCGTCTCCCTCGCGTCTCTGTGAAGCCTGCAGGGGCTAATGGGAAATTTCCCATCTGCCCCTTCAGACGCGAGGGGCTGATGGGAAATTTCCCATTAGCCCCTGCGGGCTTCACAGAGACGCGAGGGAGACGCTCTCCCTTCGCGAATCTCAAAGCCTTTGCAGAGGGGCTGAAGGAGAAGAGGAGGCCCCGCGGGACACTCCATTGTGCCGCTGCCGCGGTGGTAGCAGCAGCAGCCAGAGCCAGTTTGTTTTTTTAATTGTGCCATAAGCCCGGGGGGGGGGGGGGGTTAAGATTGGCAAAGGGGGGGGTGGTAAGACTGGCCCGGGGGGGGTTTAAGAAGGGCAAAGGGGGAGTGTTAAGGATGGCACGGGGGGGTTAAAATTTGCCAAGGGGGGGTTTAAGACTGGCAAGGGGGGGTTAAGACTGGCAAAGGGGGGGTGTTAAGATTGGCAAGGGGGGGTTAAGAGTGGCAAAGGGGGGTTGTTAAGACTGGCAAGGGGGGGTTAAGACTGGCAAAGGCGGGTTGTGAAGAGTGTCAAAGGGGGTGGTGTTAAGATTGGCAAGGGGGGGTTAAGACTGGCAAAGGGGGGGTGTTAAGATTTGCAAAGGGGGTGGTGTTAAGATTGGCAAGGGGGGGTTAAGATTGGCAAAGGGGGGGTGTTAAGACTGGCAAGGGGGGGTTAAGACTGGCAAGGGAGGGGGTTAAGCGGCAAGAACTGGCAAGGGGGGGGGGTTAAGACTGGCAAGGGGCTGGGGGCTGTCTGGAAATGGGGCGATGGGGGGGTTAGGACTGGTAATGGGCTATGGGGGGTTAGGACTGATAATGGGCTATGGGGGGGGCTAGGACTGGTAATGGGCTGTGGGCTGATGGGGGGTTAGGACTGGTAATGGGCTATGGGGGGGGTTAAGACTGGTAATGGGCTGTGGGCTGATGGGGGCTGTCTGGAAATGAGGTGATGGGGGTTAGGACTGCTAATGGGCTATGGGGGGGGTTAAGACTGGTAATGGGCTGTGGGCTGATGGGGGCTGTCTGGAAATGAGGTGATGGGGGTTAGGACTGCTAATGGGCTATGGGGGGGTTAGGACTGATAATGGGCTACGGGGGGCTAGGACAGGAAATGGGCTGATGGGGAGGGGTTAGGACTTGAGGTGGGCTGATGTGGTTAGGACTGGTAATGGGCTGTGGGCTGATGGGGGGTTAGGACTGGCAATGAGCTATGGGGGGCTGACTGGAAATGGGCTGATGGGGTTAAGACTGGAAGTGGGCTGATGGGGGGTTAGGACTGGTAATGGGTTATTGGGGGGCTTAAACTGAAAATGGGGTGATGGGGGTTAGGACTGGAAGTGGGTTGATGGGGGGCTAGGACTGGTAATGGGTTGGGGGGTTGCTATGACTGGAAATGGGCTGAGTGGAAGGGGAGGCTTGAACTGCAAATAGCTGATGGGGAGGGAGCTTGGAATGGAAATGGTCTGTGAGGGAAGGGAGCTAGGACTGAAAATGGGCAGACGGAGCAGCTAGGATAGGACTGGAAATGGGCTGTTGGGGGAGATAAGCTTGGATTTGGGCTGTGGTGGGGGTTTGAATTGAAATGGACTCATGGAGGGGCTAGAACTGGAAGTAGGCTCATGGGGGGCTTGGACTGGAATTGGGCTGAGTGGAGGGGAGCTAGGATTTGACATGGGCTGATGGTGGGGCTAGGAAATGACTAGAAATGGGCTGATGGGGGCTAGGATTGTAAATGAGCTGATGGAGGGACTCAGACTGAAAATGGATGGGGGAGCTAGGACTGGAAATGGGTTGATGGGGGGCTAGGACTGGAAATGGGTTGATGGGGGGCTAGGACTGGAAATGGGCTGATGCAGGGACTAGAAGGGAATGGATGCTGGGTGAGACTGGAACTAGAAGGGAGCTGATGTTGGGGGAGGATTAGAATGGGATGGGGTTGGGAGAGTAAAATGGAGAGGGGAAAAATATATTTTGTGTGGGAGGGATGAAAAATCTACAATTGGCCGGGTATTGGGAGAGTAAGTGGTGATTGAGGATGGAGAGGTAAAATTTGTGTGGATGAATAGGAATGAGGAAAGAGCAAAAGGAGAAAGATTAGTATGTTAAAGCAGATGTAGAGAGAGAGAATGGAAAAAAAAACTAGAAGAGAGAAGAAAGAACAAATGGACAGCAGACGATGGACAGTTAGCAGAAAACATGAAGAAACCAGAAGAAAGTGGCTGGAGCAATTGCAACTGAAGAAAATGCACAAAAGGTAGAAAGATATCTCTTTATTTTGAATTTATTAACTGGAATATGAAAGCTCTGGGAAATGTGCATCATTAACGTCTGCGCTTTGTTTGGTACAAGAGGAAATTAATTTATAGTTTTATTTCTACAGTGGTGTTGTACATTCCAAGTTTGGCTTTTGGGGTTCCCAGTTTAATTATTGCCTTCCTGTTTCTAAATTGTGATTCCTTGTTTGGTGATGGTCTATGTTCTGCATGTGTAACTGAGCTGAGGTATTCTATTTATGTAATTCCTATTTGACATTGCCACTTGTTCTCTTTCCCCAGTATTCTCTGAAATGTATTGGTTTAATATTTGCAGTGTTGCCTTTTGATAGGTAGGGTATGGTGCTTTGTGAGTCCCGGTAATGCTGTCAGGGTACGGCGGGTTTGCTATGGGTTCTAAATGGGCAGCGTTTGTAGTAGTTCCTAATGTGCCTGGCGGTTGGATTATAGTAATGTAGAAATCTTTTAGTCTTTCTTTATCCATACACTCATTAAGAGACATATTTACTAAAAGTTAGTGTCTGGTAACATTATGCAAATATTTATGCAAATAAGACCACTTATGCAAATGAGGCCCCGCACCGAGTCTCCGCACATGGCCCCGCACCCCCCTTGGGCCGCCCCTGCACGAGAGACAAGTGCTGGGGAGTAGGGGGAACCGTCCTCTAAGGAGCACCTCACTAACATTATCACCTTCCTGGCTTTTAGGGATAGCTCTGCCCCTCCCCACCTCAAGCTCCAGCTTTGTGATGATCCTTTACCATGGCGCCTCTCAACCTTTTTAGTTCATGACCCGCTTTCACATTGACATAATCCTTGTGGCACACTTGGTACATTTTGTCCAATTTTTACCCCTGCCTCACTCCTCCCAGTGACAGAAGCGCAGTGTTTTTATCCTGTGTGCCTCATTGTGCTGGCTTCAATCTGACATTTGAGCAGACGGGACGGGTGAGTCCCGTGAGATTACCACAGGGGCGGGCAAGGTTTTCAGGATTTCTGCAATGAATATGCATTACATATATTTGCATATGTAATCCTGGTCCCATGGGTAGAGGAGGGGTTATCCACTCCCAGAGTTGGTGTTAGGGAGGGGTGCAAGCAGTCCACTTACCCTGGCCCCCATGTCACAAGGGGCCTCAATCTTGTTTTATGCTGAAGGAGCTAGAGCTTGCTAGCAGACTTTGGGTCCCCTCCCAAATTTCAGCCCTTGGCCTGAGCATGTCTAATACTGGTTCTGTCCGCTCCTTGCACCGCTCCTCCACTTTCCCTGTAACACAAAGATCAGTCCGGGCAGTTTTTCATAAAAATCTCCTTTAGTGGTGAAACCTCCCCAAAAACAATAATGATAAACAGCAAAGAGCCCTCTGTTTGTTGTACTTGTCTTTCTTGCATAGATTTTAGGGGCAATTTCTCCAAATGGGTTGGTTTTGCACATACT
The DNA here is from genome assembly GCA_033557465.1 of Ichthyophis bannanicus. Classification (NCBI taxonomy): domain Eukaryota; kingdom Metazoa; phylum Chordata; class Amphibia; order Gymnophiona; family Ichthyophiidae; genus Ichthyophis; species Ichthyophis bannanicus. The sequence goes on along the minus strand of CM066048.1, from coordinate 88,614,923 downwards.
ATTACCATGACAGTAATAAATCTCACTCCTAAACCAGGGTATGTGAAGTAAGCTCTGTGGAGCAGGGACTGTTTCTCACATGTATGTGCACAGCACTGCATATGTCTTGTAGCACTATACAAATGATAATGCTTCTTCTCCCGACCTCAGTGCAGACTGATTCACCTTCTCCTCTCTTTCTGATCTTCTGTAGGACCAGACTCCTTGTTCCTTCTCGGGTCCCTGGGAGGCACCCAGCTTTACCTTATCTCCCAGTCAAATATAAATCTACAACATAGCAGTCACTAAATCCATCAGGAATTTGGCCAAAGTACCTGAGAGTGTCTGTGAAGATATAAAACTAATAAATGCACATAATAAAAGAAAATGTATACAAAGAAATAAAATGTAAAAATATAAAAGAAAACAGAAATTCTGTGATGGTTTGCAGTTCGCCGGTAGATGCCTGGGTTTTTCATATTGAGTTACTATCATTAAGTCATAAATTAAATGCTAACTTGAAGAAACAGATTTTCAAAGCAGCCTTGAATATTTTTGATAGAGGATTCTAACCACACTTTAGTGGGTAGCTTATTCCACATTTGTGGAGCATTGCTGCAAATGCTGTTTGTCTAGTATTATCAAGGTTTGGTCCTATATAGACTGGCACTTCCTAGAGCAGTTGAATGAAAAACTGTGCCGAAATTAAGCACGGGATTTTACATTTAAAATTTAGCGTTTTGCATGCCCACTGCACTACCCTTTAGCATGGTTGTTTTACCATTGATTATCCTGCACTAAAAATTCTTACTGCATTGGGAGTAAGATTAGCAATGGAAAATCAAGCTTCAAACACTATGCTAAAGGATAGCATCACTTACTGCATCAGGTCCCATATGTGAGGCCTCCGGTGCTCTGATCCCTGGGGGAATGATACAGTATCTTACATTAAAAAAACAAATATATCAGCAAGTTGCACATATCCAGTGAGTCTTCTCCTGCTTCTTATTGTGTCCATGCACAATGCTTCCCAAGCACATCTGTCACAGCATTGGTTGTCTGTTACTTAAGTACCCATGAAAGCCTTTGTAAGAAGTGTCTCTGAAGTTGTCCTGTACAAGCAGAATTCCTTTCAGTGAGTTCCTACTCAGGCTGCTCCTTTCTTTTGTCCACTGGCTTTGCATCAGGGGAAATTACACTCTGCATTTGCACTGTGAGAGGGGAAAGCAGAGAAGGTCTTCAGTAGATCCAAGCAACAGGTTTAGAGCCCTATTCACTAACTTACAGTATCATAGGACAACTTACCACTGGATTCACTGAGAATCTGCTGTAAATTATTTTTGCTTTTCTGACCCCAGGAATATGGCATGCTGCCGGCCACAGCGAGTCAAGTATAATGGCCCATACTCAGGCCTGCTATTTGTTAAAGGGGCCAATGCTTAGGGGAAATAAGCACACCCTCCCCAATCTCCTCTTCCAACGAATGTTCCCAAACTCCCAGACCATCCACCCCGATCCCTTCTTCAGATTAATACTCTTCCCCACGCCCGGACCTCGCCACCCTAATCCCTCCTTTGCACCCATTTTTCCCTCCACTCACTCTACCCCCTCCCCTTAGCATGCGCTATGTACCTCTGGGGTGAAGTGGGGGGTGAAAGTGATCCCTGGTTTCTTCAATTCTAGTATCTCCCTCTTCTAATAAAGTATTGCTTGAGCACCTAACAGCAATCTTAGAAACAGAAACATGACAGCAGGAAAAGACCACATGGCCTATCAAATACTATAGTCTCTTTTTCTTTTAGAGATCTTCTGTGTTTGTCCCATGCTTCCTTGAGTTCAGATACTGTCCTCGTCTCTATTACCTCCACTGGGAGGCTATTCCACGCATCTACTGTTATTTCCGTAAAGAAATATTTCTGCATATTACTCCTGAGTTTATCCCCTTTCACCCTCATCCTATGCCCCCTCGTTGCAGAGCTTACTTTCAATCCAAAGAGGCTCTCCTCTTGTGCACTTATGCCACAGAAGTATTTAAATGTCTCTATCATATCTTCTCTATCCCTCCTTTCCTCTAACGTATACATACTAAGATCTTTAAGTCTGTCCCCATATGGTTTTTAACGAAGACCACTGACTATTTTAGTAGCCACCCTCTGCACCGACTCCATCCTGTTTATATCCTTTTGAAGGTGCGGTCTCCAGAATTGCACACAATACTCCAAATGAGGTCGCCCCAGAGACTTATATAGAGGCACTATCACCTCCTTCTTTCTACTGGCCATTTCTCTCCCTATGCACCTAAATATCTTTCTGGCTTTTGTTGTCGCCTTTTCTACTTGTTTACTCACTTTAAGATCATCAGAAACAATCAAGCCCAGGTCCTGCTCTTTGCCCCCTACACTGTATAGTTCCCTTGGATTTTTGCAGCCCAAATGCATGACCCTGCATTTTTTAGAATTTAATCTCAGCTGCCAAATTTGTGACTATTCTTCAGGCTTACTAGATCCTTCCTCATGTTATCTACTCCTTCCTGGGTATCTACTCTATTGCAGATTTTGGTATCATCCACAAAGAGGCTAACCTTACCCGACAGCCCTTCCACAATATCACTAACAAAGATGTTAAAAAGAATCAGACCCAGGACAGATCGCTGCAGCACACCACTGGTGACCTCCTTCTCCTCAGAGTGAGCTCCATTTACCTGTACCCTTTGTCGCCTCCCATTCATAAGAACATAAGAAATGCCATATTGGGTCAGACGAAGGTCCATAAAGCCCAGTATCCTGTTTCCAACAGTGGCCAATCTAGCTCATAAGTACCTAGCAGTTTCCCCAAAAGACACAGGTTCCATAGTGCTTGTATTGGGGCAAGCAGTGGATTTCCCGGGTCCCCTTTAATAATAGTTTATGGACCTTTCCTCTAGGAACTTGTCCAAACCTTTTTTAAACCCAACTACATTAACAGCTCTTACTACATCCTCCGGTAACGAATTCCAGAGTTTGATTACGCGTTGAGTGAAAAAATATTTTCTCTTATTAGTCTTAAATGGGTTGCACTGTAGCTTCATTGCATGTCCCCTAGACTTTCTATATTTTGATGGCATAAACAATTAATCTACGTTTACTCGTTCCACTCCATTCATTAATTTATAGACTTCTATCATATCTCCCTCAGCCGTCTCTTTTCCAGGTTAAAGAGCCCTAACCTTCTTAGCCTCTTCTTATAGGAGTTTTCTTCCATCCCCTTTACATTTTGGTGGCTCTTCTCTGTACCTTTTCTAATAACACTATATCTTTTTAAGATATAGTTTCCAGAACTGCACACAATATTCAAGGTGCGGTCACACCATGGAGCAATACAAAGGCATTATAATATCCATTGTTTTATTCTCCATTCCTTTCCTTATGATACCTAGCATTCTATTTGCTCTCTTGGCCGCCGCTGCACACTGGGAGGAGGGTTTCAACATATTATCCATGACGACGCTTAAATCTTTTTCCTGGGTGGTGGTTCCTAATGTGGAACCTTGCATCATGTAACCATAGTTTGGGTTGTTCTTTCCTAGGTGCATAACTTTGCACTTGTCCACATTAAATTTCATCTGCCATTTGAACATCCAGTGTTCCAGTTCATCAAGGACCTCTTGCAATTTTTCACAATTCTCTTGGGTTTTAACAACTTTGAATAATTTTGTGTCATCTGCAGATTTGATTACCTCACTTTTATTCCCATTTCCAGGTCATTTATGAATATGTTAAAAAGCAGTGGACCCAGCACAGATCCCTGGAGTACTCCACTATTCACCTTTCTCCATTGGGAAAATTGGCCATTTAGCCCTACCCTCTGCTTTCTATCTTTTAACTAGTTCCTGATCCACAATAGTACACTGTCTCCTATCCCATGACTTTTTAATTTTGCTTGTCAAAGGCTTTCTGAAAATCCAGATACACTATATCAACCGACTCACCATGGTTTACCTGTTTTATTCACACCTTCAAAAAACACAACAGATTAGTAAAGCAAGACCTTCCTTGGCTAAAGCCATGTTGGCTGTCTCTCATTGGAGTGGAGGAGTGGCCTAGTGGTTGGGGCAAGGTACCTCAGGCCGGAAGGTCAGGGGTTCAAATTCCACTAGAGGACAGCAACCTTGGGCCAGAAGGACTGGGGTTTCTAGTCCTACAGGTGCTCCTTGTGGTCTTGGGCAAGCCACTTAACCCTCCATTGCCCATGTTCCCTGTAAAATAGTTATCTCCAGGTTATAATGCACTGTTCAATGTAAACTGCCTTGATATCATGAAAGGCAGTATACAAGAAATGTTAAATAAATTAAACAATGACTATTTACATGTTTAGTAATTTTGTTCTTTATAATGGTTTCTACCATTTTTCCCAGTACTGACGTCAGGCTCACCAGTCTGTAGTTATACCAATGTTTAACCCAGTCAGTCACTTTAGGGTCCATCCCTAGGGTGCTCAATTTATTTATAAGTTGCCTGTGCAGAACGGTGTCAAAGGCTTTACTGTAATCCAAGTACACCACATCTAGGGCTCTCCCTTGGTCGAACTCTCTGGTCACCCAGTCAAAGAAATTAATCAGATTTGTCTGACAAGACCTGCCTCTGGTGAATCCATGCTGCCTCGGATCCTGTAATCCGCTGGACTCCAGAAACCTCACTATCCTCTATTTTAGCAGAATTTCCATGAATTTAATCACCACAGACTAACAGGCCTGTAGTTCTGAACCTTATCCTTACTTCTGCTTTTTTGTAAGGGGACCACATGTGCCTTTCTCCAGTCCTCTGGGACCACTCCCGAGCTTAAAAACGCATTGAGTCATTACAGCCACTACAATGTCCCCAAGTTCCTTCAATATTCTCGGATGTATCCTATCCGTCCCCATTGCTTTGTCTACCACTAGGTATCAGGCCGCCAAAGAAGAAATCACACTGATCAAAACAAAATTAAATGTTTTCACACCAGCAATTCAACGAAATTAAAAAAAAAAACAGTATTAAAATGTTTGCTGTTGGGAATACTCCCAATCATTACACTGTAAACCCTGCAAAGAAATCACAAATGCTGATGCCTTGTCCCACTTAATGTTATAGTTACAGCCCGACATTACAGTACCTTGTAGCGCAGACCCAAGACTCTGGTTACTGATTTTGACCCTATGTCAGGTCCATACTTGGATATATTCTATCCTACACGCCTCAGTATGGCCCAGCCTCTTATGACCCCTCCGCCAAGCAGTCACACCTTCCTTTCGCTGCCTCCCTTAATATTCATCATCTTTCAAACTGCTCCCTCAGGGGCTGATTCAATAAAACGGGCCACGCTTTGTGGACAGGTTAGCTCAGTTTTAAGGCACTATTTTGTGCGCTACCGTAAGTGCCCGATGTAAAAATGAGTTTTGCACACAAGTTAACTGTTTGCAAAGCCTTGATGCTCGGCACATTTAAATCAGTTTCAATCCATGTTAATGAAGGAATTAGCCATTCTGCATGGATGCAGAGAAGTGCATAGAAGACCCGAAGGCGGAGCACAGCATTGGGGCTTTAACACAAGAAGGGATAAAGGGTTAGCTCACTGCTGTGCAGTCAGGGATATCGAGGAATGTATGTCCGTTCCTTCTTTTTCCTACAGCATACAGGACCTGCAGCTTTTTCTGACTTCCTTGAGGGGCAGGTGCGCTGGAACAAAGAAATGCTGGATTGTTGACGAAACTGGTATGGGCAAAACCGGTGTACTGACACTTTGCTGTTGCAAGTGCATACATCTGCGCCTGTGCTGTTCTGTGCATTTCTCCTCTCTATGCTGTTCTCCTGCTGGCTTGCTAGTTATTTGTGGCTTGTTTTGTGTCTCTCCAGTGTGTGCCCTTTCCAATCGGGCCTGCTCTCACCTGCTCCTTCCTGGGCCTCGGCCCTTCCGGAAGTCACTCCCAGCTCTCCTGCTCAGCGAGTGTGTGCCCTTTCCAATCGGGCCTGCTCTCACCTGCTCCTTCCTGGGCCTCGGCCCTTCCGGAAGTCACTCCCAGCTCTCCTGCTCAGCGAGTGTGTGCCCTTTCCAATCGGGCCTGCTCTCACCTGCTCCTTCCTGGGCCTCGGCCCTTCCGGAAGTCACTCCCAGCTCTCCTGCTCAGCGAGTGTGTGCCCTTTCCAATCGGGCCTGCTCTCACCTGCTCCTTCCTGGGCCTCGGCCCTTCCGGAAGTCACTCCCAGCTCTCCTGCTCAGCGAGGTACGCTGCCCCTACAGTATAAAACATCGGCGCCTGCGATACTGTGATTCTCCTCTCTATGCTGTTCTCCTGCTGGCTTGCTAGTTATTTGTGGCTTGTTTTGTGTCTCTCCAGTGTGTGCCCTTTCCAATCGGGCCTGCTCTCACCTGCTCCTTCCTGGGCCTCGGCCCTTCCGGAAGTCACTCCCAGCTCTCCTGCTCAGCGAGGTACGCTGCCCCTACAGTATAAAACATCGGCGCCTGCGATACTGTGATTCTCCTCTCTATGCTGTTCTCCTGCTGGCTTGCTAGTTATTTGTGGCTTGTTTTGTGTCTCTCCAGTGTGTGCCCTTTCCAATCGGGCCTGCTCTCACCTGCTCCTTCCTGGGCCTCGGCCCTTCCGGAAGTCACTCCCAGCTCTCCTGCTCAGCGAGGTACGCTGCCCCTACAGTATAAAACATCGGCGCCTGCGGCGCCCGTCGCCGCGGCGCGCGACTGGGGCGCGCACCGAAGGAGCGCACCTAAGAAGCACGACGTGCTCCTTAGGTGCGCTCCTTGGGGCCGCTCCGGCCGCAGAGGACTTCCCGTGCTTTTTCTCTGGCTTAGTGTTTTACATTCTGTATTACTTCCCTCTCAGTTCTTCAATCCTGTCCTTCTTTCTACGTCATTGCATTGCTCCCCTGGATCTGCTTTTAATCTAGGGCTGGTAGGTGGATCGGTACATTATTCTGCCTGCCCTTTCCTATATTCTCATTCTCCCATGGCCTCTATCCCTGTTCTCTGGGGCAGGAGGCCACTGAAGCCTCTCCGCTACCGCTCTCGCTGTACCGCAAATCTCCATCTCTGTCCCTTCTCTGTCTCCACACTTCCTTCACCTTCTCAATCTTGTCTCCCTCCTAACCCTTCACAGTTTCATCTCTCTCTTGGTCTGGTCAACTGTCGGTCCCTGCGCAATAAGACCCTTCTCATTCAGGACCTCGTTCTTCAGCTCTCTCTCGACCTCATTCTTATTACAGAAACCTGGCTCAAAGACGGCGAGGATGCTTTGCTCGCCCGCTGTCTGCCACCTGGTTTCTCGGCCATTTCCGTTCCTCGCCCCGGTCGCCCAGGTGGTGGGGTCGCTGCTTTAATCCATCCATCACTTAAGTACACACAGATATCCTCCTCTCTGTTGCACTACCCGGAATCTCTCTTACTTCGCCTTCATACTTCACCCGCCATCCATATCCTTCTTATCTACTCTCCTCCTGGTCTCTTCGCTCGGAACTCTGGGATGCCCTCTTGTTAACTCTTACAGATGTAACCTTAGCCTTTCCTCAGATCCTCATTGCAGGAGACCTCAACCTTCACGTTGATGCCCCCTCTTCCTGTAGGGAACATACTTTCCTCACTCTCCTTCATGATCTCTCTCTGACACAGCATGTTACTCTTCCTACTCACCAGGCAGGTCATACGCTTGACCTACTCCTCACCCCCTCCTCCTCCACTTTTTCTCTATCAAACATCCACTCCACCTCCCTTCCCTGGTCGGACCACGTCTGCCTTTCCGCCTCATGCTTCGGTCCAGCAAAGTCTTCCACCTCCCCCACTTCCTCTCCGTCACCGCCACAACAGCTACGTCGTGTCCTTAACTCCCATACACTCCTGCAATTTCCTGTGGCTACAGATCTCCTTCCATCTGACTTTTCTCTACTATCCCCCAATTCCCAAGCAATCCTCTGGTCTTCGTCACTTTCCTCTGCTCTTGACCTTATTGCCCCTCTCCGTCCTCATTCTAGCCACCGTCATTCCTCTCACACATGGTATCACAGCGGTCTCCCGACTCCTCCGTTCCCAACTTCGTAGGGCAGAACGGCTATGGCGCAAATCTCCCTCCCCAGCGACCTTATCTACCTTCCACGCTCAACATTCCTTCTACCGCTCACAAGTGCACTCCGCCAAGCGTTCTTATTTTTCAACTGCAATCTCTACTGCCCCGAATCAGACTAGGCACCTCTACTCTGTTCTCCGTACTCTTACATCCATTCAGGCTTCTCCTTCCACTCCAGTAGTCTCTTCCTTTCCACCTCCATCACTACTCGCTTCCTTCTTCAGCAACAAGGTCTCTTCTCTACGATCATCCTTGCCTTCCTGTCCTCCCCCCATTACCTCTCCGCCCCCTGTTCCCTCCCCCCCCTCCTACCTCTTGCCTTTCTCACTTCTGGGCCTCTTTTGAGCTAATCACTCCCCCTGAGCTTCTTCATCTTCTCTCTATCTCCAAGAAAACCACCTGTTCTCTTGATCCCATTCCTTCCTCCTGGCTGCTAACCCCTTCTCTAGGCTTTCTTCCTTTCATTCTCTCTATGTTCAACTCTAGTCTTTCCACTGGGATCTTCCCGTCATCCTGGAAGCACGCGTTAATTCGCCCCATTCTTAAGAACACTTCACTTGATCCTCTGGTTCCTGCTCACTATCGTCCTGTTTCAAATCTTCCTTTTCTTTCTAAACTCTTGGAGAAATTTGTTTTTGCCCAGCTATCCCATCACCTCGACTCTATTAACTTCCTTCACCCCCGTCAGTCTGGGTTCCGTTCCGGTCACAGTGTTGAAACTATCCTTCTTGCCTTCACCAACACTTTACATGTAGCACATGATCGTGGTGACATCTCGGTGGCGGTTGCTTTTGGATCTTTCAGCTGCCTTTGATTTAGTTGACCACTCTCTTCTTCTTCACCGGCTTCGGGATGCTGGCCTTTGCAGCACTGTACTTCACTGGTTTCACTCCTTTCTATCTTCTAGGTCTTGCGCGGTCCTTTCCCCTTCCCCTTCCTCTTCCTCCTCTGATCCTTACACTCTCTCTTGTGGGGTCCCTCAGGGTTCAGTTCTTGCTCCTCTCCTCTTTAACCTCTTCCTAGCCCCCCTTGCGTCCCTGATACAGCAGTTTGGTATTTCTACTTTTCTATACGCAGATGACATTCTACTGCTCCATCACACTTCCCCTTCCTGTCCTGATCTCTCTATTCTTGATTCATGTCTCACTGCTGTTGCTGGCTGGCTCTCTACCAATTGTCTCCACTTGAATCTTGCTAAAACTATTGCGATCTGGTTCACTCACGGAGGTCCTTCCCCCACTCTGGCTCCTTCCTTTTCTGGTTCCCCTGTACCTCTGGTCTCCACCTTCCGGTACCTCGGTGTACTTTTGACTCTGATCTATCCTTTCACTCTCACATATCACATGTCACTACCACATCTTTCTTTTTTCTTCGTCAGATCCGTTCTATTCGTCCTTTTCTCTCCCCCTCAGCTCTCGTCACCTTGGTTCTATCCTTAGTCATGTCTCGGGTGGACTTTGCTAACTCCCTCTTTATCGGTCTTCCAAAATCTCAACTTACCGTCTCCGTCGTATCCAGAACACTGCTGCACGCTTGGTCACTTGTTCCTCTCCCCGGGATCACATAACTCCTTTGCTTTTTCACCTTCACTGGTTGCCTATACCTTTCCGGTTTACTTTCAAGCTTCTGATACTGACTCACAAAGCTTTTCACACTAGCACTCCTCAATATCTAACAGACCTTCTTTTCTTTCACTCTCCTAAATACACTCCCCGTTCCTTTCACCTCAACCGTCTTACCCTTCCTGCACCCTCTCGTGCTCACTTGCAATCTACCCGCTCCTCCGCTTTCTTTTTTGCCGCTCCTGCCCTGTGGAATGCCCTCCCTCCCGCTCTCCGTCTTGATCCACAATTCACCAGCTTCAAACAACAGTTAAAAACACATCTGTTCTCCTTGGCGTTTAATGTTCCCTCTCCTTTTGTATGATACCTCTGCCCTCCTTTCGTTCCTCCCAGCTTACTCCTTGTCTATGTCTTGTCCTGTCTCTCTTGATTTTAGCTGTCCTGTCAACCATTGTATTTCTTTTCCTTTTCCGTTGGCCTTGGCCTCCTTTTATTGAATTTTAAATGTACACCGCTTTGCTTTCCATGAAAGGCGGTTTTTATCAAGTGTAATAAAACATAAACATAAACATAAATAATAATATTGCAAAAAAAAACAGTATGACCAGAGCAGTGCAGGTATTGAGAAACACTCAAATATAACAAAATAAATCACCTTGTAGCAAGTAGTGGATCAACCATTACAATTCAAAATTGTTGACGCCACAATTCAAGCGCTAATAAGCGTTTCGTTGATCAAGTCGCTTCTTCAGGGGGAAACTAAAAAATGTGTAAACAAACCACATTCAACATGAAAACATCGATCCAAAACCTATGCCTAATACACCCAAAATAAACAAAAACCGAACACACTTACCCAGACCCAACAGAGTATTGACGCAAACAACTAGCTATGCAGCTACTGGCTCAACGCCACAAACCGCCACCAGCTTCCACTCCAGCGTGCATGAATCCCAACAACACACACTCATTTATAGACACCCCACTTACGTCACCACACTTACGCAGCTCATTACTCCTCCTACAATCCAAACCAATCTGACAAAAGAACAACAGATGACATCATCTCAGATACAACCACCCCATTCAATCTGAGCATTCAACCCCTGTGGTATCACTGTTCCTACTAAAAAAAATCCACTTTTGCTCACAAAGCAACAGCGTCTGTTCACGGGCTCGACCATCCCTACCCACTAATACCTGGTCCAAACAGAAGCATCGTAACTCCCTAAAAGAGTGGCCTAGCTCTAAACAATGAGATACTATCGGGACCTCAAGGACCTTACATGAGAGCCTACTCTTATGTTCTATGATACACGTTCTGAATGACCTAACAGTTTTACCAATATACAATAACTCACAAGGGCACACAATCCCATACACCACTGAGCAAGAACTACAAGATGTCTGTTTCTTCAATCGAAAGCACTTTCATTGATAAATCAACTGAGAAATCGTACAAGAAACATCACAAATAGAACACTTCCCACAGGGACTATGCCCTTCCACAATGGTTTCCCTACACAAAGGATGCAGTACGGAAGGACATAAATAATCTTGCAAATTACGCTGCCATCTCCAGACACACCTAATGGACTTCTTACTTAAACCCAGAACAGTCTTAATAACCTTAAGATGTCTGTTGATAATCCGTTGAATCGAAACACTCAACGGAGAATACTTCGAAATAAAGTTAACCTGATCATCATCCTGCTTCTCACTCTTCTTGCGCGGAGTTAGCAACAAAGCCCTGTTGCTAAACAGCACCCTTTTAAAAGCATTCTGCACTGTCCTAACAAGATAACCTCTAGACACAAAACCCTTAGCCAGAGTGTTAGAGCGTAACCTAAAATCTTGATCATCGGAGCAATTTCTCCGATACTGTATAAACTGCGAAAAAGGTAAACTTTCACGTAAATGTAAAGGGTGTGCACTCTCAAAATGTAACAAAGTGTTCCTATCAGTGGGTTTCCTATACACTGAGGTAATCCAGTTATTAGCACCCTTTCGTATCACCACATCAAGAAACACGATTTAATCCCTGGCAAAAGTACTAGTGAACTGAATGTTGCTATCACACTCATTCAACCATTGCACAAATTCCTGAAAAACACTATCCGGGCCATCCCACAGCATGAACACATCATCTATAAAACGACACCACAGCCTAATACAGGGCTTGAACTGAGAACAAGATATCCATTGCGCTTCAAACACACCCATAAATAAATTAGCGACTGACAGCGCCACAGTGGCTCCCATCGCCACTCCAGAAATCTGATGATAGATCTTACTCTCAAACAAAAAATGATTCTGGAAAATGGCCAATTTAGTGAGTCGTATCAAAAAGTTAATCATCTCTTCTGCCAAATCCCCACGGCCATGAAGTGCGCTTTCCACCACTCGATATGCTGCTTCTTGAGGAATCGAAGTATATAAAGATGTCACATCAAGAGTGACCAAAGCTACAATGGGAGAACTTGCCAAATTTGAATGTTCATTCAGGATATTTAAGAAATGGGTAGTGTCCCTTAGATAGGAGGGAATATCCAATAATAAAGGACGAAGAAAGGAATCAACAAAAGTAGACAAAAGCTCCAATACTGTCCCCCTGGACGAGATTATAGGCCTCCCGGGAGGACGCACACAGCTCTTATGAATCTTCGGAAGCAAGTAAAATTTAGCTAAAACTGGAGATCGGACATTCAGAAACATACATTCCTTCTTGGAAAGCAATTTCGCATCTAAAGCCACCCCAGTCAGCTCCTTAATTTCCTTTTGCAAAACTTCCGTAGGATCTGACTTTAAACATACATAAATGTTAGTGTCCATCAATTGATGTTCAGCCTCATACAAATAGTCTTCCCGGGACAAAATCACAACAGCTCCACCTTTATCTGTTCTTCGGATGACCAGGTCCGGTCTAGAGACCAAGTCATCCAAAGCTACTTTTTAATTTTTAGGCAGAGCAAACACAGTCAAAAAAGGCCAATTATTAGAGGATTCCAACATCTCTACATCATGTAATATTAATTGTTTAAACACCAACAATGCTGGAGGCAATTGTCCCGGAGGGGTCCAGTTTGATTTAACAGGGATCATCACCTTCCTTTGGGCTTTACATGCCTGCTCATTTGAACACTTTTGATTAGAGGCAAAAAAGGCTTTTAAATGTAATTTCTTCATCAAATTCTCCAGATCCACTCTAAATTGAAATGAATCAAACTGAATTGAAGGGACAAAGGACAATCCTCTATCCAACACTTTAATATGGTCATTAGATAACGGGAAACTAGACAGATTGACAATCAGTGATGGAGCTGACACATTCTGTTCTATAGAGAATCCTAATTTCTCTGACGACCTCCTCCACGATTCTTGGGCCAGCCACGACTTTCCTTTTTCTTTTGGCCCTCCTCCAAAAAATCTTCACGTGAAGCTTTACTGGCACTTGATCCCGAAGATTCTTCTGATGATAAATCAAACTCCACACGCTTCTTCCCTTTCCGTTGTTGCTTCCGATTTACATTCACCCAAGGATACACGTACCCGTAGAGTAGTCATCATCAGGGGCGGCCCAAGGGGGGTGCGGGGCCATGTGCGGAGACTCTGTGCGGTGCCTCATTTGCATAAGGGGCCTAATTTGCATAAACATTTGCATAATGTTACCATACACTAACTTTTAGTAAACATGCCTCTTAATGACTGTACGGATAAAGAAAGACTAAAAGATTTCTACATTACTATAATCCAGTGCCAACCGCCAGGCACATTAGGAACTACTACAAACACTGCCCATTTAGAACCTATAGCAAACCCGCCATATCCTAACAGCACTACCAGGATTCACAAAGCACCATACCCTACCTATCAAAAGGAAACACTGCAAATATTAAACCGATACATTTCAGAGAATAACCTACTGGGGAAAGAGAACAAGTGGCAATGTCAAATAGGAATTACATAAACAGAATACCTCAGCTCAATTACACATGCAGAACATAGACCATCACCAAACAAGGAATCACAATTTAGAAATAGAAAGACAATAATTAAACTGGGAACCCCAAAAGCCAAACTTGGAATGTACAACAACACTGTAGAAATAAAACTATAAATTAATTTCCTCTTGTACTAAACAAAGCGCAGATGTTAATGATGCACATTTCCCAGAGCTGACATATTCCAGTTAATAAATTCAAAATAAAGAGATATTTTTCTACCTTTTGTGCATTTTTTTTCAGTTGCAATTGCTCCAGCCACTTTCTTCTGGTTTCTTCGTGTCTTCTGCTAACTCTCCATCGTCTGCTGTCCATTTGTCCTTTCTTCTCTCTTCTAGTTTTTTTTCCATTCTCTCTCTACATCTGCTTTAACATACTAATCTTTCTCCTTTTGCAATTTCCTCATTCCTATTTCATCCACTCAAATTTTACACCTCCATCCTCAATCCCCACTTATTCTCCCAATATCCGGCCAATTGTAGATTTGTCTTCCCTCCCACACAAAATATTTTTCCCCTCTCCCAGCTCCATCCCATTCTAATCCTCCCCCAACATCAGCTCCCTTCTAGTTCCAGCCCCACCCAGCATCCGCTCCCTTTTAGTCCCCGCATCAGCCTATTTCCAGTCCTAGCCCCCCATAAGCCCATTTCCAATCCTATCCTAGCCCCACCATCAGCCCATTTCCAGTCCTATCCGAGTCCCTCCATCAGCTCATTTCCAATCTCAGTCCCCATCAACACATTTCTAGTCCTTTCCTAGCCCCACCATCAGCCCATGTCAAATCCTAGCTCCCCTCCACTCAGCCCATTTCCAATCCAAGCCCCCCATGAGCCTACTTCCAGTTCTAGCCCCTCCATGAGTCCATTTCAAGCCAAGCCCCACCACAGCCTATTTCCAATCTTAGCACCCCCAAAAGCCCATTTCCAGTCCTATCCTAGCCCCTACATCAGCCCATTTGCTGTCCTACCCCCCCCCACTCAGCCCTTTTCCAGTCCTAGCTCCCTCCCCTCACAGCCCATTTCCATTCCAAGCCCCCGTCCCCATCAGCTATTTGCAGTTCAAGCCCTCCTTCCACTCAGCCCATTTCCAGTCCTAGCAACCCCCCCAGCCTATTACCAGTCCTAGCCCCCCCATAGCCCATAGCCCATTACCAGTCCTAAGCCCCCCATCAGCCCATTACCAGTCCTAAGCCCCCATCAGCCCATTTCCAGTCCTAAGCCCCCCATAGCCCATTACCAGTCCTAACCCCCCATCAGCCCATTTCCAGTCCTAGCCCCCCCCATAGCCCATTACTAGTCCTAACCCCCCCATCAGCCCATTTCCAGTCTTAGCCCCCCATCAGCCCATTTCCAGTCCTAGCCCCCCCAGCAGCCCATTTCTAGTCTTAGCCCCCCATCAGCCCATTACCAGTCCTATCCCCCATCAGCCCATTTCAAGTCCTAACCGCCCATAGCCCATTACTAGTCCTAACCCCCCCCATCAGCCCACTTCCAGTCTTTGCCCCCCCATAGCCCATTATCAGTCCTAACCCCCCTCCCCCCATCAGCCCAAATAGATAAAAAAGCAAACCGGCTGCTGCTACAGCTGCCGCTGCCACCGTGGCAGCGGCAGAATCAAGCATCCCGCCATGGGGCCCCCCCTGCCTGGCAAAGCCTCCTTGCAGCATCAGCTCCGGACGGAGTCCCAAAGTGCGGGCTTTCAGAACCGCGAGAGTTTCTCTTTCTTGCGCGGCTCTGTTAATCCTGCCGGGGCTGATGGGATTTTCCATCAGCCCCGGCAGGCTTAACAGAGCCGCGAGAGGTCAGAGAAGCTCTGCCTTTGCGGCTCTGAAAGCCCGCGCTTTGGGACTCCAGAGCTGATGCTGCAAGAAGACTTTGCCGGGCAGGGGGGGCCCCACGGCGGGACGCTTGATTCTGCCGCTGCCACGGCAGCAGCAGCCGGTTTGCTTTTGTTATCTATTTGGGCTTATGTAGAATGTTTTTTGCACGGGGCCCCCTGAAACGCGGGGCCCTGTGCAAAAAACATTCTTGCTCAATGGACGGGCCGGCCCTGGTCATCATAATCACGTTTTAACTTCTTCTCCTTGGCTTTCTTTACCTCTTCTCTTAGTAAATCCACCTGCTTCCGATTTTCATCTAAATGCTGCTTAAAACATGCTTCCGGCTCTGTGGACTTCAATGACGCTATCATTACATCCATTTGTTCATTCCACTCAATTAAACTCACTTTTGTCGTATTAATCACCAACACCATTAAGTCCAATGAGAACTTGTTTAAAATACAGTTCCAACGTTCCAAAAAGGACACATCTGCAGCAAATAACCGAGGTTCCTTATAAACTCGAAGCCCCCTAGGAATCTGTTGTCTCCGTACATACTCTATTAATGAAAGTCTGTGTAGTTCGGATCGAATAATGCGTTTTTTGTAAAATGAGAGTCTTCTCCCAACTATTCACAGCTACAGGAGTTTCACTCTGCTCGTCCAAACCAAAAGGAGTGATTTCTTTACATAGTTCAGAAATCTGAACATTTGAAAAACTAAAAACATCTTTCCATTGAGATTGACCTTCCATCACTTGTGCTTCAAAAAAACGTAGGTCACTATTAGACTGTAGAAAATCCACAACAAATATTGAAAAACACTCAAATATAACAAAATAAATCACTTTGTAGCGGATCAACCATTACAATTCAAAATTGTTGACACCACAATTCAAGCGCTAATAAACATAGAAACATAGAAACATGATGACAGAAAAAGACCACAAGGCCCATCTAGTCTGTCCTTCCATAACAACTACAACAGTCCACTTTTTACCTTTAGAGATCCTCTGTGTTGGTCCCATGCTTTTTTGAATTCAGTTACTGTCCTCATCTCTACCACCTCCACTGGGAGACTATTCCACGGATCCACTACTCTTTCCGTAAAGAAATATTTCCGCATATCACTCCTGAATCTATCTCCCTTCACCCTCATCCCATGTCCCCTCGTCGCAGAACTTGCTTTCAATTGAAAGAGGCTCTCTCCCTGAACATTTATGCCACGGAGGTATTTAAACATCTCAATCATATCACCTCTATCCCGCCTTTCCTCTAAGGTGTACATATTAAGATCCTTAAGTCTGTCCTCATATGCTTTATAATGAAGACCACTAATCATCTTAGTAGCAACCCTCTGCACCGACTCCATCCTGTTCACATCCTTTTGAAGGTGCGGTCTCCAGAATTGCACACCATACTCCAAATGAGGTCGCACCAAAGACTTATACAGAGGCATTATCACCTCCTTTTTTCTGCTAGCCATTCCTCTCCGTATGCACCCAAGCATCCTTCTAGCTTTTGCCGTCGCCTTTTCTACCTGTTTAGCTACTTTAAGATCATCGGACACAACTACGCCTAGGTCCCGCTCTTCTTTAGTGGACAAAAGTACTTCACCTCCTATACTGTATTGCTCCCTTGGATTGCTGCAGCCCAAATGCATGACCTTACATTTTTTAACATTAAATCCCAGTTGCCAAATTCTAGACCATTCTTCAAGCTTAGCCAGATCCCTCCTCATGTTATCTACACCTTCCTGGGTGTCTACTTTATTGCAGATTTTGGTATCATCCGCAAAGAGGCAAACCTTACCCGACAGCCCTTCCGCTATATCACTAACAAAGATGTTAAAAAGAATCGGACCAAGGACAGATCCCTGGGGCACACCACTGGTAACATCCTTCTCCTCAGAGTGAGCTCCATTTACTTGTACTCTTTGTCGCCTCCCACCCAACCAATTTCTAACCCAAGCAGTAACTTTAGGGTCCATCCCTAGGGTGCTCAGTTTGTTTATAAGTCACCTGTGAGGAACAGTGTCAAAGGCTTTACTGAAATCTAAATACACCACATCTAGAGCTCTCCCTCGGTCCAACTCCCTGGTCACCCAGTCAAAGAAATCAATCAGATTTGTCTGACAAGACCTGCCTCTGGTGAATCCATGCTGCCTCGGATCCTGTAATCCGCTGGACTCCAGAAACCTCACTATTTTCTCTTTCAACAGCATTTCCATTAATTTACTCACCACTGAAGTTAAACTAACCGGCCTGTAGTTTTCAGCCACATCCTTACTTCCGCTTTTGTGTAAAGGCACCACATGAGCCTCTCTCCAGTCCTTTGGCACCACTCCCGACTCCAACGAGGCATTGAAAAGGTCAGTCAGTGGAGTTGCTAGAACGTCCCCAAGTTCCCTCAGTATTCTAGGGTGTATCCCATCCGGTCCCATCGCTTTGTCTACTTTAAGTTGAGCTAGTTTCTCACGAACACAGTCTTCTGAAAATTGTTCAAGATGTCCCTCGCTTCTGTTCTTATTTGTGGGTGTTTTCTGAGGTCCTGTTCCTGGTTCTTCATCTGTGAACACAGAACAAAAATATTTGTTAAGCAATTCCGCTTTATCCTTATCAGCTTCTACATATTCCCCCCCTGTACCCTTGAGTCTGACAATACCACTTTTGCCCTTCCTCTTCTCACTAATATATCTGAAAAATGTCTTATCCCCCCATTTTATTGCATTGGCTATTTCCTCCTCCTTTTGAATCTTTGCCTTCTTGACTACTTTGCTAGCTTCTCTAAGTTTTTCCAAATACAGATGCCTGTCTTCCTCTCTCTGTGATCTCTTGTATTTCATGAAGGCCTCCCTCTTTTTCTTCACTTTTTCAGCTACTTCCTTCGAAAACCATAGCGGTCTCCTGTTCCTTTTGCCTTTATTTACCATTTTAACAAAAAGGTTGGTTGCCTTTAAAATACCCCCTTTCAGTTTTGTCCACTGTTGTTCTACATCCCCCAGCTGTTCCCATCCCACTAACGACTCCCTGAGGTATTGGCCCATCTTCGCAAAGTTAGTCTTCCTAAAGTCTAAGATCCTCACCTTGGAATGGATTCTAACAGCCCTAGTCCTAATACTGGACCACACCACCTGGTGATCACTGGATGCAAAATGATCTCCCACTACAACATCAGAAACACTTTCACCATTGGTAAGCACCAAGTCCAGTATGGCCCCTTCACGTGTGGGGTCTGTTACCAATTGCCTGAATAGTTCTCCCTGTAGAGAATCCAGGATCTCCTTACTCCTAGATGATACTGCAGCAGGAATGTGCCAATAAGCGTTTCGTCGATCAAGTCACTTCTTCAGGGGGAAACTAAAAATGTGTAAACAAACAACAATCAGCATGAAAACATCGATCCAAAACCTATGCCTAATACACCCAAAATAAACAAAAAACAAACACATTTACCCAGACCCAACAGAGTATTGACGCAAACAACTAGCTATGCAGCTACCGGCTCAACGCCACAAACCGTCGCCAGCTTCCACTGCAGCACGCATGAATCCCAACAACACACACTCACTTATAGACACCCCACTTACGTCACCACACCTACGCAGCTCATTACTCCTCCTACAATCCGAACCAATCTGACAAAAGAACTTCCGTACTGCGTCCTTTGTGTAGGGAAACCATTGTGGAAAGGCATTGTCCCTGTGGGAAGTGTTCTATTTGTATGTTTCTTGTACGATTTCTCAGTTGATTTATCATGGAAAGTGGTTTCGATTGAAGAAACAGACATCTTGTAGTTCTTGCTCAGTGGTGTATGGGATTGTGTGCCCTTGTGAGTTATTGTATATTGGTAAAACTGTTAGGTCATTCAGAACGTGTATCATAGAACATAAGAGTAGGCTCTCATGTAAGGTCCTTGAGGCCCCGATAGTATCTCATTGTTTAGAACTAGGCCACTCTTTTAGGGAGTTACGATGTTTCTGTTTGGACCAGGTATTAGTGGGTAGGGATGGTCGATCCCGTGGACAGACGCTGTTGCTTTGTGAGCAAAAGTGGATTTTTTTTAGTAGGAACAGTGATACCGCAGGGGTTGAATGCTCAGATTGAATGGGGTGGTTGTATCTGAGATGATGTCATCTATTGTTCTTTTGTCAGATTGGTTCGGATTGTAGGAGTAATGAGCTGCGTAGGTGTGGTGACATAAGTGGGGTGTCTATAAGTGAGTGTGTGTTGTTGGGATTCATGCGCGCTGGAGTGGAAGCTGGTGGCGGTTTGTGGCGTTGAGCCGTTAGCTGCATAGCTAGTTGTTTGCGTCAATACTCTGTTGGGTCTGGGTAAGTGTGTTAGTTTTTTGTTTATTTTGGGTGTATTAGGCATAGGTTTTGGATCGATGTTTTCATGTTGATTGTTGTTTGTTTACACATTTTTAGTTTCCCCCCGAAGAAGCGACTTGATCGACGAAACGCTTATTAGCGCTTGAATTGTGGCGTCAACAATTTTGAATTGTAATGGTTGATCCACTACCTGCTACAAAGTGATTTATTTTGTTATATTTGAGTGTTTCTCAATATTTGTTGTGGATTTTCTACACTCTAATAGTGACCTACGTTTTTTTCAGAGCAGTACAGGCGCAGATGTAATGCACATGCAACTCTGCCAAACAGAGCTGTCCCTAGCCCTGGTCCATGCGGGCATGCAACTGGCATGCTCTGCAAAGTCAGTGCACGTTTTTTTGCATATGGTCCATTTGCATTCTGTTTGCTTACTGCATCGAAGAGTCATTTTTTTCTTTTCCTCCTGCATTAGGAAATCCTGTGATGATCATTAGCACAGAGCCCTAACACATGCTTTGTGCACTGGCCCCTCAAAGGGTTCACACATGCTCTCACCACCAGCATTTATCTCTTATCCTCACCCTCTTTCAGCACTCTCCCCCTTTCCTCTTGACAAATAATTGCTGCCTGAAAGACTCCTTCCTCCCTTCATCAGCACAGAGATCTAGGGCGTAGCAGAGTCCTGTACTGCAGGCAGCGAGTTGCTTAGGTGGGGGCGTGATGTTCAGAGGGAGAGGGATTAGCACTGCAGAGGCTTTTCTCTCCCTTTGGTTGCTGTTCTGGTGACTCCCTGCTCATGCCCTTTCTTTCCCGTCTTCTGCAGAGCAGAAGGGACTGAAGCGGCAAGCAGGGGGTTTGAAGCACAGGTCAAGGCATGATGGTACGACCCAGGGCAGCAGGCCTCGTGAGGTGGCACAATGGCCCCTCTATATTTTTCAAGGCAGTAACAGAGCAGCTTGGTGCAGTCTTCCTGTGAGAGGGGGCAGAGGCAGGAGTGTATACGTGCATGCGGATGCTTCAAGACCCGTGGCTGCACTGACCCCAGCCTGCTCTGCTGCTACCTTGAGCAATGTGGAGGGGCCTTGAAGAGATTGGACAGTTGGGTGACGGGAAAGAGAAGAGGAAATGCTGGACACCTTGAGGGGGAGAGAAGCGGAGATATTAGGCTAGGCTATAGGTTAAGGAAAGAAAGGGAAAATGCTGGATTATTGGGGGGGGGGGGGGGGGTAGGACCCTGGGCTACCCCAGGGAGAGAGGGCAGCATGGCTGAAGGTTCCCTAGGGCAGCAGATAGCCTTGGGCCAGCCTTGTAAGAGGGTAACATCATGCTAGGGTTCCCAGGGCACTTTTCCAGGGCACTGGTGTTACTGAGAAGCAGCTGCAGGGGTACCAGAAAGGGTCACCTGGGCCCTGGCCCACCCAAAATCATGGTGGCAGGCAGAAGGCTGCATGCAGGGATTCCGTCCCCCACGGGCAGAAGAAGAAGAGAAGTTGCAATCACGGATGCCCGCTGCAGACCAGGAAGGGTCTTTGCCGCGATCACAGCTTCTCTTCTCCTACCCATGGCGGGTGGAATCCCCGCAGGCAGCCTACTTTCTGCCGGCTGCGATCATGGCAAAAACCCTTCCTGTTCTTCTGCGGGGATCCAATCTCCAGCAGGCAGAACAAGAAGGGTCTCTGCCCGCAGGGCACA
Organism: Ichthyophis bannanicus; assembly: GCA_033557465.1. NCBI lineage: Eukaryota > Metazoa > Chordata > Amphibia > Gymnophiona > Ichthyophiidae > Ichthyophis > Ichthyophis bannanicus. The sequence continues at coordinate 88,593,453 of CM066048.1, read as the reverse complement.
GCTTGGGACGGAGTCAGGATGGTGCTTGGGCCCCCAAAATAGAAGGCCTTCTGCCGCCCCTGCACTGCTGTATCACAGGACCTTATACTCGTCTCATAGACCTCACATTGAGATCTCATAAGCCTTGCACATTCATACCGATAGACTCTTACGCCCTACAGACCTTCACATTTTGATTCATATATACTTTCACTCAGCCCAGTGCAAGGGTATTAATAACCCCGCAAACCTTTACCCATCCACCACCTTCTCAATAAGCTTTCAGTCCTCTAGAATACCTCACCTCCCTATTTTGCTGGCACTGAAAAACCTTGAGATCTCATTTTTTTTTTCCAACTGGTACTAAAGCTCCAACAGCAAACATATGGCTGGGATACATTATGGTTCTAAAGCTGTCACTCCTTTTACCACTTCTACGTTGGCCAGCCAGATTCAGGGTGTAGAACAATGAGAGGTAAATTTATGAAATGCTTCCAGGCATCTAAGATCTCCAGCAGAAGGGAAGATGACACTGTACGCAAAGTTGACAATGGGACACAGATCACCACAGCCTGTAGCTTTGACACCCTGATCGCACTTCCCTGGAGCTAAGGAACCGGTATGCAGCCCTGGAAGTGGAAGAGGCGGCAAGAGCCCAGGACTAGGAGGTATCAGAGCTTGAAAACCCCAAAGCTGTAGAAGAAGCAACCACTAGAAGGTGAACGGTAGTGGTGGCTGGTGACTTCCTTATGAGGGGTACATAGCCATAGGGGTTTTGGGGGGCCTAGGCCCTGCACCTTTTGTTCAGGCGCCCCCCAGCCAGATTGCCATGCAGCATCACTCTAATTTCAGTCTGCAGCAGCTTTACTGCACTCTCTCTCTCGGCGTGCTAAAGCTATATCTCCAGAGTCCCCAACCCCGGCTTTCTCTCTTCACAATCTCCCTCCTTCCTGCTGTTCTCACACATGAACTTCAGCCTCTGGTGCGGTTCAAGGAACAGTTTGACTTGTGCATGACTGAACCGTGAGGGAAAAAGAAGCGCCTATGGGGGCTACAAATTGCAAAAGGAAGGTTTGCTATAATTGTCTTTTACTTTTGGTTCACCGGCACTGACTTTTTAAAAAAAATTTATTTATGCAATTTTCAAAATAATCACAAGAAAATACACTTAAGCAATGAGCACAAATGCTCGTAGCTTAGCCAACAAAGTTCTGGACCTGGTGGAAATGGATTTGGACATTGTGGCCACTACAGAAACATGGTTTAATGAATCACATGATTGGGATATAGCCATAGCTGGCTATATATAATCTATTCAGAAGAGACAGAGAAAATGGAAAAGGAGGAGGAGTAGCCTTGTATGTCAAAAGCAATATTAAAGCTACTGAAATGCTTGGTGCATGGGGAAAAGAAGAAGCGCTCTGGATTGCGTTGGAAAGAGGAAATGGCACTGTCATCCATATTGCTGTAGTCTACAGACCTCCGACTCAAATTGAAAAGATAGATAACGAATTGATTATAAATATTGTCAAGATAGCCAGAAAGGGGGAAGCGATCATTTTGGGTGACTTTGAGCTACCTGATGTGGATTGGATTACTCCTTCTGCACATCTGGAAAGAAGCAAAAAAATTGTAGATGCTCTCCAAGATGCATCACTTAGACAAATGGTCATGGAACCAACCAGGGAAAGCTCAATGCTGGATTTAGTGCTCACCAACAGTAATAGCATGTCGAATGTCTGCGTGAGTGTCCCTGTGAGCAGCAGCGATCATCACACGGTGTGGTTTGAGATAAAAGCCATGGTACAGGCCAAACATAGCAAGCTCAAAGTCCTAAACTTCAAAAACACTGACTTCAATAAAATGGCCGAGTACCTAAAGGAGGAGATGACAGGGTGGAAGGAGATAAGGGAAGTGGAATTGCAATGAGCTAAACTAAAGGTGGCAATAAAAGGGGCAACAGATAAATATGTAAAAAAAAGTAAATAAAAACAAGAGGAGAAGGAAACCTATTTGGTTTTCCAAAGAAGTGGCTGCTCAAATAAAGGCAAAAAACACAGCTTTTGCAAAATTCAAAAGCTTGCAAACAGAAGAACACAGAAATGAATACAGGATCAAACTCAAAGAGTCAAAACGAGAAATAAGGATAGCAAAATCAAAGGCAGAGGAAAAGATGGCTAAAGATGTTAAGGGTGGCGACAAAACTTTCTTCAGGTATATTCGGGAAAGGAAGAAGATCAGAGTTGGAATTGCAGGACTCAGAAGTGCCGGGAAAGGACTCGTGGAAACTGACATAGAAAAAGCGAAATTGCTAAACAAATACTTCTGCTCTGTTTTTACTAAAGAAAATCCTGGAGATGGACCAGCTGTGACTCCCAAATATAAAAATGGGAATGAAGTAGATACCACACCATTCACAGAAGACGAGGTATTGGAACAACTTGCTAAACTGAAAGTGGACAAAGGCATGGGACCGGATGAGATACATCCCAGGATACTGAAAGAGCTCAGAGAGGTTCTTGCAGGACCGTTAAAGGATGTCTTCAACAGATCCTTGGAAACAGGAGAGGTTCCTCAGGACTGGAGAATGGCTAATGTCGTACCTCTACACAAAAGTGGTGAGAGGGAAGAAATGTCAAACTACAGACCTGTGAGCCTTACCTCGGTGGTGGGAAAAGTAATGGAGGCACTCCTGAAAGAGCGAATAGTGAACTTTCTCAAAACCAAGAGGTTGCAAGATCCGAGGCAACATGGTTTTACTGAAGGACGGTCTTGCCAAACAAATCTGATTGAGTTCTTTGACTGGGGGACCAAGGAACTAGATCAGGGGCATGTGATGGATGTCATCTACCTGGATTTCAGCAAAGCCTTTGATACTGTTCCTCATAGGAGGCTTGTCAATAAACTCAGTAGCTTGGGGATGGGTCCCAAGATGGTAAACGGGATTAGAAATTGGTTGACTGACAGACGACAGAAGGTGATGGTACATGGAGCTCACTCGGATGAAAGGAAGGTGATTAGTGGGGTGCCCCAGGGTTCGGTCCTGGGCCCGGCATTGTTCAATGTATTTGTGAGTGATATTGCTGAAGGACTGAATGGAAAAGTATGTCTTTTTGCAGATGACACAAAAATTTGCAACAGAGTGGACTCCCCCGAGGGAGTGGATAACATGAGGAAAGATCTAAAAAAGCTGGAAGAATGGTCTAATGCTTGGCAATTACAATTTAATGCGAAAAAGTGTAATGTCATGCACTTGGGTAGCAGAAATCCAAGGGAAATGTACGAAATAGGGGGCGAGAGGTTGGTGTGAATGGCTCAGGAGAAAGACCTTGGTGTGATTGATGATCTCAAGGTGGCAAAACAGTACGACAAGGCGGTGGCAAAAGCCAGGAGGATGTTGGGCTGCATACAAAGAGGGATTACCAGCAGAAAGGAAGAGGTACTTATGCCACTGTACAGGTCGCTGGTGAGACCTCACTTGGAATACTGTGTTCAGTTTTGGAGACCATATCTTGAAAAAGATGTAAAAAGACTGGAAACTGTTCAGAGGAAGGCGACCAAAATGATTTGGAGCCTGCGTAAGAAACCTTATGAGAAGAGACTTGAAGACCTAAATATGTACACTTTGGAGGAGAGGAGGGATAGGGGAGATATGATTCAGACCTTTAAATACTTAGAGGAACAATGAACAAACAAACCTCTTCCAAAGACGGGGAAGCTGCAAAACTAGAGAGCATAACATGAAGCTGCAAGGTGGTAAATTGAAAGGCAATGTCAGGAAATATTTTTTCACTGAAAGGGTGGGGTATGCTTGGAATGCTCTCCCGATGGAAATGGTGGGGGCAAACACGGTGACGGAATTCAAAACAGCATGGGACAAGCACAGCGGATCCCTTTACAGCAACAGGATAAAACCAAAATAAACTGAACCATCTAACTTCTCAACAAATAGGGGTGTCCTACATGGAGTGGTGGGTCCACCCCTAAACATAGACATGGGGAGGGGTGGCCTGCACAGAGCGACAGGTGCACCTACTCTTGCCGTATTGCTGGGCAGACTGGATGGACCATGCTGGTCTTTATCTGCCATCATTCACTATGTTACTATGTTACAGAAAATAATTTACATACAAATGAAATACACTACATCACAATGGCAAGAAATACAAAAACCAGTAATTATTCACTAGCCAACAAATAATAAGCAGGGGTCAAAACAAAGATGAAAGGAACCGGCATTCAATTTTACTTTTGATTCATCACCACTGAGTTTTACTTTTGGTTCACCGCCATTGACTTTTACTTTTGCTTTTGGTAAAGTACTTTTGGTTTATCACCATTGACTTTTACTTTTAGTTCACTGCCATTAACTTTTATTTTTGGTTTGTCACCATTGACTTTTACTTTTGGTTCACAAACATTGACTTTTACTTTTAGTTCATTGGCATTGACTTTTATTTTGGGCTCACCAGCATTGACTTTTTAATTTTTTTTTTTATTTATGCAATTTTCAAAATAATCACAAGAAAATTCACTTGCTACAGAAAAGAATTTACATACACATGAAATACAGCCACATCTCAATGGCAAGAAATACAAAAAACCAAGAATTATTCACTAGCCCACAAATAACGAGGGGCTAAAACCAAGATTATAGGAACCAGTATTGACTTTACTTTTGGCTCACCAGCATTGACTTTTATTTTTAGTTCACTGCCATTGACCTTTGCTTTTGGTTCATCGCCATTGACTTTTAGTTTTGGTTCATCGCCATTGACTTTTAGTTTTGGTCACCTTCTTCACTTTTGAAATAAGTAGTTCTTTATTTGAGTGGCTTTGTGAAGTACTTTAAGAAAACAGAAGAAGACATGCATTATAATTTATTAAGAGGTGTTCTCAGTGGTCTGCAATCAGGGTGCTCATGTGTTCTGACATGCAAACAATAACAGAATGGATTAAAGATATGCCGTCTTTATTTTGGTATAAACTGCTACTTTTATTAGGCATGATATACCTAGCCCTGATTATTTACATTTTTGGATTATTCTCAGCATCTAATTCAAGTTTTGTTGAGATATCAGAGGAATTAGGCATACGATGTGTGTTCAGCTCATATTTGACTCCCATCTTAAAGGTATATCAATTATCTTATGTTCAAATGACACTTGATATATTTAAAATGTATTTATTTATGCAGCCCTCAATTGCACAGATTTTTCTCTGGGATTTTTGGTTAGCTTAGAGGGCACACCTTTTAATTCTCTATACGTAATTTTTTCAATGACTACCAATACATCTTCATTTCTTGTTTTATGATGTCTTTTGCTGTACAAACGCATTTTTATATAAGCGGAACCAAATTGGTATCAGTGATTAACTCTTTTACAGATTTATTTATAGAACTGAATTAACAATCTATGCTATCCTACAATGAATTATTAATATAATTTTGTATGATAATAAATGTATTCTTTATTCTCACTCTAATAGTTTTAATACAATTTTATGTATATGATTTGTGATATTAACTTTATGTTTTCATGTTATTAGTGTTTATTGTTTTTGTTGAAAGATAGGGAAAAGGATGGATTGGTGAAGCAGTGTGAGAGGGTGAAAGAAGGGGAATAGAAAAGTGATTAGGGATAGAAGACAGAAGAAAGAAACTGGAGACCAAAATGGAGCTGGGGCTAGTGAGAGAATGAGAGTACAGAGGGTGAAAACGGAGGAAGAGGAGGGACAGAAGACTGGCGAAAGAGAGGCGGGGACTAGGGGAACTGAGAGTGCGATACAGAAAGCTGCTAGGTAGGTGAGAAGTGAAAAGAGGGAGATTGAAGAGTGGAGGGTGAGAGAAGATAGGGTAGAGGAGTAAAATCTGCCTATGTGTGGAAAAAGAAGCAGACTAATGAAATGAAGAAAAAAGATGAACGTGAAAAGCCATTGTCAGAGAGAGATAGAGAGGATGGAGGGAAAAGATGGATAGAGAAGAAACAGAACATGGGAATGAAACTCTGGAAAAGGACTTAGGCAAAGACAGATAAGAAGAAAGGGAAAAGACCATGAGCAATCCAACTAGAAAAATAGAATGTTAAGAAGAAAGGGTGAGGTTGGTTTTCCAGACTTTCAAACCTATCATAGGGGGAGGAGCTTGTTTGGCATCCTACCTGGAAAGATGGAGGAGCATGGTGCTGGTCCTTCCTGCTCTCTTTCCAGCTTCTTCCTGGGGTTGTTATGCCGGATAAGAAGAAAGGGAAGCAGAGGTGAGGTCCTGACGCTGTTGAAGGCCCAATGAAGATGCAGGTAACTTTGAAAGAGTGTCCACGCTTCTCCTTGCTGAGATCCATAGGAGCTGTGGTCGATTTGGGTTCCTCTGTGCTAGATCGGAGCGCTGAAAGGGTCTCTCTGAGCCCCAAGGTTCGAGCAGTTCCCCCACAACCCAGACGTGACCTTGGCGGAGGGGGTGCGGCGGTGGTGCAGTATGCCGTAGTGTACTCATCTAACCGAATGCCATTGGGGTACCTGACGCTGACTTCCTCGCCAGTGGAGCATGGTGACGTGCGAGAGATGGGTTCTTCTGGAGATGTTGTGGGTGAGTCGGGAAAGCCTACTGCCGTGTCGTTGCAGACGCTGTGGGAAGCCCTGAAAGGCCTGGAGTCCTCTCTGACTGCTTCGGTGACTGCTTTAAAAATGGAGGTACAGACTGTTACGGCAGAGTTTCCCTGCCAGTCTCAGCGTTTCAGCCAGGTGGGAGAGAAAGTTCAGTAGTTGGAGCAGGAAAGTTTGAGCCAGAAAGAACTGTCATTGACACAAGTCAAAGAAAAGGAAATATTGGTTCGGAGGATAGACTTTCTTGAGAATCAATCTAGGAAGAATAATCTTCGCTTCCTTAACTTCCCTAAGTGTCCGCTGATTTCTTCTGTGGACATAGTGAGGATGTTTTTGAAGGAGGTGTTGAATTTTCCAGTGGATAATATTCCTCCCCTAGTTAAAGCTTTTTACATCTCAGCCCCTGGGGGTTCAGGGAAGTCTTCCCTGGGTGACTTGGAACATGATCAGCTCAACTTAACTTCTGTTCTGGAATCCTCCTTGGAGGTAGTCACAGAGCAGACTACTCTGGTGGCTATCTTTGTGCTTGAGGCTGACAGAAACTCTGTGTTAAAATTGCATTTCTGCAATATGCAAACAATCTTTTAGGGATCAGTTGTGCGAATATTTCCTGATTTTTCACGGGCGACCCAGGCCCGGAGGAAAGCCTTCCTGGCCTTGTGGCCTAGGGTGGCGGCCCTCGGGCCTGGGTTTGCTTTAAAATTTCCTTGTAAATGTGTGGTTTCTTTAGAGGGTAGAATTTATTTGTTTTTTGACCCTAGTCAGCTAAATGATTTTGTGTCTAGTTGAGAGGGTGGATTGGGGGCCACACAGTGAGCGCGTTCCAGCTATTTCTGCTGTACATAGTCCCCTCTAGTTGTAGGATACCTATAATAGAGGTTATTGCCTAATATGTTTTATCCTTTCTTCCCCCTTTATTGTGGTCTATCATGGAGATTGTATTTGGCGGGTATTTCTACGTTTTCTTTTCCTGGTTTGTTTGAATTTCCAGTATGTACCTGGGTGATATGTTTTTTTTATGAAAAGTGGATAAAATAAAACCCATCATACAGCAATACTACTGCGCTATGGTGCTGAATGGATTTTGAATGATTCTCTATCTCTGTGGTTAGTGATGGAGAAAGTACTCGCAAAACCTTTTTCACTGACGGCGTTTTCTACAATGAAGGTTCCTCACTCCAAATTGAGTGCTCCACTGTCAGTTAATACTATCAAGGCACTTGTTGTGCATCTTCCTATTCTGCTTCTGAAAAGGGCGATTTGATAAGGGAATTCATAGCATTGGGCAACTGTTTGTAGATGGGACCATGGTGAGCCAAGAATACTTGGTTATTACCTTTGGGTTGTCACCATCTCAAGCACTGAAGGTCGTACACCTGAGCTTGGCACAGGATTCACCCTGGTCGGGGAGGGCTTGCCCTTCATCTGACTTGCCTGATTTGTGCAGGGGGATTATGGCAGAGGGCAGACCTAAATCTTGCTTTTATGCAATGTTGATATGTAGCAAATGTCCTTCACCGCTAGGACTTCGACGAACTTGGGAATTTGATGCTGGCATCCCACAAGATGAAAAAAATTGGAGCTTGTTTTGGGGTGACACTGTGCATCCTACTAAGTCAAGTAGTCTTTCCAGTCACTATACTTTCTAGCCCAATGTGCATATTGGACCCCTCTTTGGATGTGTGGAGCGGGCCTTCTGCAATGCAACAAATGTTGGTGCTGCTCCGTAGGGGTGGGAACCCTGTAACATATGATTTCTGAATGTTCTTCTGGAATGGAGTATGGAAGTACATTTGTGAAATATTTGGTTTATGTACCACTTTAGTTTTGCAGATTGTGTTATTTTGTTCACAGTGTGTGAGTAAAAATCTTAATAAATGTGATAGGGGGAGTGTGTGTGAAGGAGGTGTTTCCTGCCCGACTTGTGCCCCGCGGTTGGAGAAGGCTCTACAGGCACCTGCAGGGATTCCTGGTGCATCTACGCGGCGCCTTGCCCCGACGTCATCACAGGGGCTTAAGATCTGACCTGCTCAGCGGTCACGCGGTTGAGGTCGCGCTTTGAAGGGACGCGATTTAAAGGGGCAAGTAATGCTCCTTATGCGCTCCTTCGGCGCTCGAGGAGCTTTAGAGGCGACGTTCGTGGTATGGGCAAGCGCAGAAGACGTCCTCACAATGTGAGTACTGTGAACCCTTCTAAAGTTACTAAAATTGTTGGTCCTATGGATAAGCACGTTGTTTCGGTTAATGTAGTAGAAGGAGACTCTGTTGCTGCCACCAAGTCTTCGCCCCTTTTGGATGGCTCCTCTGTTTTGGGGTTTTCAAACTCTGCCCTGCTTGCTGAACTTGATGCTATTGGCCCAGTGACTTCCTCTCCTGTTATGGATGAGCAGTCCCGTGAGGCTGATAGTTTGCCTCCAGTTGCCCTCATGGAGAAGATCTGTGACCCCGCGGTAGTTCCTCTGCCTCGGGTTGTTCAGGTGCCGGAGGTCGCTGTGAGGTTGCATCCTGATGGTTCGCCTGCTATTAGCGTGTACATTCAAAATATTTCATTAGTTGATGTATGGTCAGTCCTCTCATGAATAGAGGCTTCTATTGCTTCTTTAGCTTCTGCTGTTTCTCAGTTCTCAGAATTTGACAGGTTCTGTAGCTAAAATGGCTCAATATGATTCTCAATTGCTTGTTTTGGATAATAAGTGTCAGAAATTAGAAACTCAATGTGATACTTTACAGAAATCTTCTTTATCTTTTATTAAGGATAGTACTATTCTTCATGCCCAGCAGGAATTATTGGAAAATACTTTAAGGGCTACTAATATCAGATGTTTAAAATTTCCTTATACTCGATTATTGTCTCCGCAGATTTTGGTTGATAAATATTTATCTGAAGTTTTAGGGTATGAAGATAATGCTAGACCGGTTCTAAATAAGATATATTATTTGCCTGTGATAGGGGCTCCTCGTGGTGAAGGATCCCCAGGGGTAGCTCCTAGAAGTTTATCAGATTCATTAGATGTTTCTAAATGTATTGAATCTTCTCATGATATAATCTCTTCTCGGGCCACTCTTTTGGTGTCTTTCTCTTCTGAGGCTGATAAAAATGCAGTTATGCGTTTGTTTTTTCTTAATAAGAATGCTGATTTTTGTGGGGGGAAGATTAATATTTTTCCTGATGTCTCTAGGCAAACTCAGCTTAGGCGTAAGGCTTTTTTGTTTTTAAAGCCTCGCGTTTTGGCCCTTGGTGCGTCCTTTTACCTTAAATTCCCTTGTAAATGTTTGGTTACTTTAAGGGGCACCAAGTATGTTTTCTCCGAGACTTCATCTTCAGAATCGTTTCTTCAAAATCAGGTTTCCCCACAGCTGTAATTGGGAAATATCTTCTTGTTATTCGGTAAGCTAGAAATTAGAGTTTTGTGTAATATATTGGGCATTGACTCTCTCCTATGGCGCTTTCTTACTTTGTTTTACTTTATTATTATGTGATTTTTTTGCTGATATACGCCACTCCCCTGGATGTGGACTATGTTATTTTCTGTTTTATTGTCTTTTGAAATTTGTTAATATCTTTTGGAAATTTCAATAAAAATATTATATACAAAAAAAAAATAAAATAAATGTGATAGAATGCTCTTCGATATTTTGCTATCCCTTGCTTGGCAGCTCATTCTGCAAAGCTGGAAAGATACTTCCCATTTAAATGTGACATTTTGGTGGCATGCAGTTTGACTCGTAAATTGGAGGGTGCTGCATCTGTATCCTCTAGCTGTATAGCTGAAGTGGAAAAGGTCTAGAACACTCTAAATGACCATTTGACTAGTAGCTAATTGTTATAATATTTAATTTTTTTTCATGGATCTCTGCCTATATTTTTATTATTCTTGGTTTTGTATGTATGATGTTGTTATCTGACTTTTCTTCTCTGCATTTGCTTGCTTTTTTAAAATTTAAATAAAGCTGGAAAAAAAAAAACAAATAAAATGATCAGACAACAAGGGCTCAATTCTGTCCCGGACGTCGATCCCCTCTGTATCTCTGGTCTGAACCAGATGTACAGAGAGGATCGCGATTCTGATCCCGCGGGGCACGTCTAGCCCCATAGGATCAGAATTGCGAACAGTCCTGCATGTGCAGGCCGGGACTGTGATTCAGTCCGGCCTGCACATGCAGGACTGTCCCCGGCTAACTCAATCAAGGCTCCTCAATGGAGCCACGGCACCATTGCGTCATGTTGCCATGGCACCGCAGCTCCTTTGAAGAGCCGTGTTGCTAGCCGCCGGACTGTAGGACCTCATTCCCCACAGCCCGACCCCCGATCCGGCCTTCAAAGGCCAGGGTCGAGCTGCAGGGAGTGCCTTCACTGCAAGCCCCGGGCCCGCCTCAAAATGACATACAGGGAAGTTATTCCACCTCGGAGGTGGAATAACTTCCCCGTGTAAGTCGCCAGCCCTGAACATACAGGGCCAACATTAGAATCGGCTCTGTACGTCCAGGGTCGGTGACCGCACAGACTCTGCTCCCAAGCCGCCCCTTCCTCGCATAACCCGGTGGGGAAGTTAGTCGCAGCCGGGTGAAGGCAAGAATAGCGGGGATGGACGTCCCATTGGGCTGTCCATCCCCGCAATTTGTGGCACAGAATAACCCCCCAAAGGTGCAAAAAATGTATTTTATTTTGCATTCTTAGTGATTGGAATATGTCATTTTTAGGAATGTATTTTGTGTGGTTGAGATGAAGTATTCTACTACGGATCTGTAGAAGTCCACCCTGTTTTAGTTTATTTATATAGCGTGTATTAGTGTTCTGGAGTTACTATAATATTTGCAGTGTTGCCTTTCCATTGATACTCTTTTGGGTCCTGGGCTTTATTGCTAATATAGTATAGTAGGGGCTCTAAGTGCCTTTTTTTGCAGAATGCTGGCAGTGAAGAGAGTTTATGCTGTTGTTACACAGGTGACACTAGAACTTGAATATAATTTTCTACATGTTGGGTTGTAAAAGGAACAATTGGGAGGAAAGCTGAAGCTATATAAAAAAGTAAAGTCAATTTAGCACATCTAAAGTTTTGACTCATCATACATCAGTTGTGCCTTCTTAAAACTTGAGCATAAAGCAAAGATGAAGGGTATGTGCTAAATAATGACATATGAAAATACTGGCAGCAAGAACCTTCCATGTTCTGGAATAAATCAGTCCTTTCTCTATACTTCAGTGCAGTATTTAGTAGGGACACTAGATGATGATGGTGTTCTCACAGTAACATCCAAGGAGTCTTTATACACCGCTATAGACCTTCCTCACTCATATCCATACATGCTCATAAAGGTTTGATAAATCCATTCATCTGAAATCCTCTCCTCTCCCAAGTCCTTCCTGCCCCTCCCCCCCCCTCCCCCCCAATCCACACCCAAGAAGGTTCCAGGCTGCATCTGGTGGGCCTCTGTATCTCAAATCTAAATTGAGAGGGCCATTTATGTCTCTAATCACTCCCAGATTTGGTTCCAGCTCGCAAGCTCATTCATCTGGATCATGCAAGCAAAGGGGATAATTATGGGCCTCTGACCCTTCTAGCTAAGGACACTGGTAGTCCTAGATTCTGTCGGGTTCAATGAGCAGCCTAGTTATGAAGGTCTGGCCTCCCGATCCTAGTGGGTGTGTTGGCTAATTGGGAAATTAATTTAATAGTCATTGCTCATTTAGATCTTGCTATATCACTCATTGCAAGGAAATAAGGCATCTGGTAGAAAGGTCAGAGTTCAGAGGTCATGGGAATGGGGTTTTGAGGAAATCCTTTCACAGAAGAGAGCATGGGAGCTTAAATAGAACAATTAAAATGTGCTGCTGGTTTCTATGAATTTTTGCATATTAATATATTTTTAAAAACTCCTTGAGAGAGAGCTTGGTACACGACTTAGACCAGAAATTGCCATGCTCTGGTCAAGTCATGGAGAATGAGCCAGGGCTGGTTTTTACCCCATTGCATACTGGAACGTGTAGTTTCTGTTTTCCATAGAGAACCTGGAACTCCAACTCCCAAGAAGCACCAAACTTATCTCTGATTTCCTGGAGCCTGTTGGTAGCTCCTAACAAATAATGTTATAGAGATCATACAACTGACATTGTTTTGCATTCGGTGAAAATAATATGTAAGTGGGGAACACCAGAAATTTATCCACATCAAAATGACTTGTGCACACAGTATGGGATGAACAGGGCTGGAAAACCAAAACCATGTCAGTGTGTCATTAACCTGGGTGAGGAAGACCGAGGAAGGCCCCAGCATCTAGAGAATGAGTCCCTACCCAGCATCTGGAGAGAGCAGCAATGGCTATCAGGATGGAGAGAGCAGAGTAAATTCAAGGACGCCAGACACCATACATACCCTCCCGCCAGTTTCCCCCCTGATTCAGGACCAAAATAAATCAATCATTTTCCTTGTCCTTGACTTCTACAGCTGTGCAAACTGGGGACAGGATGGCGTTTGGCAGTAGTATTTAGCAGGGATAATTATCTCAACTTTTGGTTAAACTTTGCAGACATAAGCAGGGCTGTCCCTACCACTAGCAAACTAGGCAGTTGCTTAGGGCGACTGCTCATGGGAAGTAGCAAAGAGCAGGGCATTCGAAGCTTAACAATAGATTCGGACAGCCGGGAGATGGGGGGGGAGGGGGGGCATAAGGCTTAAGGTTTGCCTAGGGTGCCAACATCTTAAAGCTACTCTGGGGCCAAGCCAGCCCTGGAAATAAGAGTCAATAAACAAGATCTAGGTGATTCCTTTTGAACAGGACTAACTCAGTCCATCTGTGACCAGCTTTCCAGAGCTGTGTTTCCTTCATCAGGTCAGGCAATTGAGCTCTAACTCCGCCCCTACACCTCTTCCCTTGTTCTCTTTCAAGATGAACCTCTAAAAGCTGATATACACTTCCTTCACCCGCTCTTTATAAAAAGGGGGGACGTTACTAAGATGCGGTAAAATGTTGATGGGAGGCACACTCAGAGGCAGCTGTTAGAGTGACTGGCTATTGGCACTTGGATTTAGGACTGGATATTCAGTTTGCCCAGATAGTGTTTTAGCTAGCCGGTCAGCAGCGATTCAGTCGCCGGCTGGATAGCTAAAACACCTAAAGTTAGAACAGTTTTAGATGTTTTAGATGATAGTGGGTTAGTGGCTCAATATCACCGTTGACTAGCTAACTAAGGTTTTCATCCCCACTCCACCCCAATCCTAACCAGTTAGCGTCAGGGTGTTTAACTGAGTTAGACTGGGATATTCGTTGGTATTAACTGGATCCCCAGTGAACAGCATTTCCGAGGTTTGCAAGTCTGCAGGCCATGTAAATGCCTTTGAATGTGCCCCCCATGGATTTTACCCATTGGAGCCACTAAGCTGCGGTAACTCAGGTAACCTGCAGTAAAGAAATAATGGAAACATAGTGCTAGCTCAAAACTGGCATTATTTTTGCCAGCCGGGAACACTAGGCCTCAAACACATGTGGTCCAGTGCTCCCGGTCGCATTCTTAAAGTGGTCGACAAATATTCAGCAGTAACCCGCTCCAAATATCAACCCACAGAGCACACCCTCTTGACATCATGCACCCTCCACATTTGCCCATAACACCTCTCAACCCCCCTCCAAGACCCCATCACACTAAGAAAGAACCCCCCCCCCCCCCACCTGTCCCAGAGGCCTCCTGGGCTACCTATCAATGGCATTGGTGGTCCAGGGGTGTCGAGGCAGGAGCGATCCCCAGTCACGCCTGCCTGTTGCAGTGTAAGGTTCAAAATGGTGCCCACTACCCCTAGTGGTAGTCTCATGGTACTACCACTGGGATGAATATGAGCTGCACTATTCCATTTGCATACTAGTGAGGAGTTTAGCATGCATTTCCATCTCAGTGTTTAACGTGTGTTGAGGTGCCAAATTGTGTGTTATGGTAAAATAGCACATAACGTGTATTAAGGGCCAAATAACATGCTTTATGGCCATAGCATATTTTAGTAACTACCTCCCCCCCCCCCCCCACCCCCTTGGTCTTCTCTTGTCCCTTCTCTGTACAGCCTGAGAAGGAGAGAGGTAATAGCCTAATGGTTAAAGCAATGGACTGACACCCAGGGAAGTAATGTGCCCAAATACCACCGTTGCCACTTGCAGCGCTCCTTCTGACCTTGGGCAAGACACTATCTTTTCCATAGCCTCAGGTAACCCTTAGATTATAAGCTCTTTAAACAAGGACATTTATCACCACTATACAGCACTGCACACATCCAGCAGTGCTATCAAAATGGTAATTATTAGACATTTCATACTCCAGTGGGGCCATAGGTCATCTTGGCCATTCTCCCCAGAAGTAGTATTTGCTGTCACCAAGCCAGTCTGGATCCCTAAAAAATAATCGCCAATAAGTGATGTGTTCCGTGAAGCTCACTTCCAGTGATAAATAATGGCTTTTCCAAGTCTGTCTGGCTAACCAGGGTAACAGCACACCTGTTTGGTTAGACGGGACAAACAAACCAATCTCCATCCCTGTCCCCATGCTACTCCATCCCTTTTACCATATTGAGTGTCCTTCTTTGTTGTAATAATGGTAATAATGATCAAATGAGGTTCTTGAAATCCTTGGAGGTGATGTCACTGAACTCTATGGAGGGAAATGATGTGAGGAAGGGATATGCAGAGTTAAGGAAGTCTCTGGGGGTGAATGAAGAAACATAGAAACATAGAAACATGACGACAGAAAAAGACCACACGGCCTATCTAGCCTGTTCTTCCATATCAACAACTACAACAGTCCCCTGTTTTCCTTTAGAGATCCTCTGGGTTGGTCCCATGCTTTTTTGAATTCAGATACTGTCCTCATCTCTACCACCTCCACTGGGAGACTATTCCACGGATCCACCACTCTTTCCGTAAAGAAATATTTCCACATATCATGCCTGAATCTATCCCCTTTCACCCTCATCCCATGTCTCCTCATAGCAGAACTTGCTTCCAATCAAAAGAGGCTCTCTCCCTGAACATTTATGCCACGGAGGTATTTAAACATCTCAATCATACCACCTCTATCCCACCTTTCCTCTAAGGTGTACATATTAAGATCCTTAAGTCTGTCCTCATATGCTTTATAATGAAGACCACTAACCATTTTAGTAGCCACCCTCTGTACTGACTCCATCCTATTTATATCCTTTTGAAGGTGCGGTCTCCAGAATTGCACACTATACTCCAAATGAGGTCGCACCAAAGACTTATACAGAGGCATTATCACCTCCTTTTTTCTGCTAGCCATTCCTCTCCCTATGCACCCAAGCATCCTTCTAGCTTTTGCTGTCGTCTTTTCTACCTGTTTAGCTACTTTAAGATCATCAGACACAAAAGAAGAGATATCTAAGGGGTGACATCATTGGAGTCTTTTGGGATTAACGAAGAGGGGAAGAGATATTTAAGAGGGTGCTGCTAGGCTTTAATGCATATATTGTTTGCTGGAAAGGATTCAAGGACTGAACACCAGTTCTGGGTGCAGCTGGCTGAACAGGTGCATGCGAAAGATGAAGAGGAGCCTCTTGTAGGGATTATGGATTTTCTATGGGGGTAGGGTCACCAACTTTTGACGTTTTCAAGACTGGGCACCTTTCCAGAAGGAAGCATCCCTCTCTGAATCGCAGACATGTCCACTCTATCATTGTCCAACTGCCACTGCTGCCCAACACAAAGCCTGGGACGCATGTGCTCTTAAAGGCCTTTCTGCATCCAGCTCCTTTTGGCGCGCACTTCCTGTTGCTGTTGGAGTGGATATAGAAGAACCTTCAAGAGTACATGCATGAGCTCCAAAGCTTGTGACGGATGGTAGTAGCAGTGGTATTCGGAGTGAGGCTCATCTCTACCCCCAGACAATACAGCATGGGGTTACACTGTAGAAAGGACTGCAACACCGGACTGTCCAGTTCAAAACTGGGCAGATGGTCACCGGGGGGCTAAGGGACTGGTGGGGAGGAGGGATAAACACATTTTCACCCTCTAGCAAGCTCAAGAGTATCTGCTTTGCTCTTGCCTCTTGCCTGTCATTTTTTTTGGCTCTGGGGAGCTCCGTTCTGGAGGAATGAAGCTGATGGTGTTGTGCGAGGGCTCCTGCCAAGTGACAGAATCCAGAGTCTGTAACCTGGGGAAGGGAATGTGCCCTTCTCTTTCCTTTGGTAGAACTAGTCTGAGGAGGGGAGCGCAGCTCTCAGAAGCTAGCCACAAATGCATGAAGTTAAGTCCAGTAAAATGGCATCACCAATAATTTGTTAGCTGCTTTGAATTTCTAGGCTTCTGTTTCTTTTGCTGTCCAATTTATGACTTTTACGTTCCAATAGCGTTTCTTGAAATTTGAGGAAAACATTAAGAGAAAGATTCAGAGAGAGAAAGCTGATATAAAAAGGAAGGGGCAGAGTGAGCAATGGTATGAGGAGGGAAAAGAGAATAAACAAAGACATGGAAAGAAGGATAAAGGACAGCAAACAATGAAAGAAAATTAGAAGCGAAAGAAAACGGAGGAGAGAGGCTAGGAAGAAATGAGGGGGAAGATAAAAGTGCAAGAGAATGAGAGTAAGCGAAGGATAGAGGGAGAGAAAAAGAATAAAGGAGACACAGAGGGAGTGAAAAAGGAAACATGAAAAAGAGAAGTGTGAGAAAAAGAGAATTTGCTTGTCAGAAAGGAGGGAGAGCAGTAGTTGTCTCTCTTTTCCCTGAGAATGGCCTGTTTGTGAGCCCGGACATCTGAGGGGAGGCGTCTAGGGCAAGTGGACAGGGGAGAAGGAAGAGTAAATAGGGGGCAAGACTGTGCATACATTTACCCCTACGTCTCCCCCTGAAGTGAGTAGCCTGGGTTCAGTGTACATATGACTGTACTGTCTTAGAAGACCTCTCTGCGGCTCCCTTTCCCTCAACCCCACCAAATCTACCTTTCTGGCTTTCATTAGGACTCCAGGGGAAGATAATATTTCATACCCACATAGCAGCACTCCTCAACCCCTTCCAGGCACTCCTCTGGGATCCGCAAACCTATACAAAGAGGCTTAGGATTACAGCTCACTGACAGATAAGGTATCTGGGAGAGGCTGAGAAGCGGACCCCTGGAGGCAAGAGAAACCCCCTTTCCCCTAATTAAGAAAAGATGCTACGGTATACTTTCCTTCTTATAATAAAAAGAAACGTCTGAAACACGCATCTTTGACGGTGACACAGCTGGAGTTTCTTGCCCTGCCGTGGGAGTTACAGCTATCCTACTGCACCCACATGAAAAAGCTCGTGGGTGGGAAAGCTCTTTTCTTGAGATGATGCCAGTGTGTGGTGCTACTTCTGTAACTGCCCAGCTCATATTCAGTCTTTTCTAATCGGTATTTTTATTGCAGAGTGGCAATGGAATATCAAGCTGTGCTCTCTCCAAAATAATGATATGATTGGACAAGTGCAAAGTTTTGCATACAGAGAACAACCAAAATGAAAGTTATACAATGCAAAGTTCCACATTAGGAATCACCACTCAGGAAAAGGATTTGGGCGTCATCGTGGATAGTACACTGAAACGCTCTGCCCAGTGTGCAGCAGTGGCCAAGAAAGCACATAGAAAATAAAAATATGCAAAGCAATATGTGCCTTTGAGTCAAAGCTGACCACCGAGGACCCAGCAGCTCCTAGATTGAGTAGACTGGAGTGGAGACCAGCGTTTGATTCCCACTAGCACTCCTTGGGTCCTTAGGCAAGTCACGTAACCCTCCATTACCTCAGAAGAAAGGTCTGGCAATCTACTTTGGGTCACACTGCCAAGAAAACCCAGGAGCTGCTGGGTCGCCAGCACTGATCCGGTAAACTACAGGCCGGTGAGCCTGACGTCAGAACTGGGGAAAATGGTAAAAACCATCATAAAGAATAAAATTACTCAGCATGTAGATAGTCATGGCCTAATGGGAGACAGCCAACATGGCTTTAGACAAGGCAGATCTTGTCTTACTAATCTGTTATGTTTTTTTGAAGGTGTGAATAAACAGGTGGACAAAGGTGAGTCGGTTGATATAGTGTATCTGGACTTTCAGAAAGCCTTTGACAGGGTACCTCATGAGAGAATTTTGGCAGAACTAAAGAGTCATGGGATAGGAGGCAGTGTACTATTGTGGATCAGGAACTGGTTAAAAGACAGAAAGCAGAGGGTAGGGCTAAAAGGCCAATTTTCCCAATGGAGAAAAGTGAATAGTGGTGTACCACAGGGATCTGTGCTCGGTCCGCTACTTTTTGATATTCATAAATGACCTGGAAAAGGGAATAACAAGTGAGGTTATCACATTTGCAGATGACACAAAGTTTAAAGTTGTTAAAACCCAAGAGGATTGTGGAAAATTGCAAGAGGATCTTGATAAATTGGAAGACTGGGCATCCAAATGGCAGATGAAATTTAATGTGGACAAGTGCAAAGTTATGCACCTAGGAAAGAACAATCCACACTATAGTTACACGATGGAAGGTTCCACATTAGGAACCACCACCCAGGAAAAAGATTTAGGCGTCATCGTGGATAACATGTTAAAACCCTCCGCCCATTGTGCAGCGGTGGCCAAAGAGCAAATAGAATGCTAGGTATCATAAGTAAAGGAATGGAAAATAAAACAATGGATATTATAATGCCTCTGTATCGTTCCAAGGTACGACCGCACCTTGAATATTGTGTGCAATTCTCGTCGCCGTATCTTAAAAAGGATATAGCGTTATTAGAGAAGGTACAGAGAGGAGCCACCAAAATGGTAAAGGGGATGGAAGGATACCCCTATGAAGAGAGGCTAAAAAGGTTAGAGCTCTTCAACCTGGAAAAGAGACGGCTGAGGGAGATATAATAGAAGTCTATAAATTAATGAACGGAGTGGAACGGGTAAACGTAGATTGATTGTTTACGTCATCAGAATATAGAAAGACTAGGGGATATGCAATGAAGCTACAGGGTAACCTATTTAAGACTAATAAGAGAACATATTTTTTTCACTCAACGTGTAATCAAACTCTGGAATTTGTTACTGGAGGATGTAGTAAAAGCTGTTAGTGTAGCTAGGTTTAAAAAAGGTTTCGACAAGTTCCTGGAGGAAAGGTCCATAAACCAATATTAAAAGGGACCCGGGATATCACTGCTTGATCCAATACAAGCATTGTGGAACCTGTGTCTTTTGGGGAAACTGCTAGGTATTTATGACCTAAATTGGCCACTATTGGAAACAGGATACTGGGCTTGATGGACCTTGGTCTGACCCAGTAATGCATATCTTATGTTCTTATGTTCTTGAATATTGTGGGCAATTCTGGTCACCATATCTTTAAAAAGGATAAAGCAGAATTAGAAAGGATACAGAGAAAAGTGACCAAAATAGTAAAGGGGATTGAAGGATATCCCTATGAGGTAAAGGCTTAAAAGGTTAGGGCTTTTCAACTTGGAAAAGAGATGGCTGAGGGGAGATATGGTAGAGGTCTATACAATAATGAATGGAGTAGAATGGATAAACATAGATCGGTTGTTTAGTCCTTCAAAAGGTAGAAACACTAGGGGCACGTAATGAAGCTTCAGTGTGGCACACTGTTCCCTCTAAGCTGTGCGCGTGTGCGCGCCCACACACCTCGCCGAGCGAGCGCACATACTTTACAACAGAGCGCACAAAAATTACGGTTCTGATTCTGATAGAAAACAACACAGACATCTTAAAATTTAAAAGTTGCTGTGTATTTATGGTTTTCACAAGTTCTACAATATTTTCTAGTGCAATCAATGTGGTGTACATACTGTATTCTGACGTGTAGTCAAATTTTAAAGTATATATTCTGGTCTTTGGTTATCTGTAAACCGCGCTGATTGTAAATAGCGCGGTATATAAAAACTGTAATAAATAAATAAATAAATATAACTCCGAGTGTCGTTATGTGGCGCACAAAAATTTAACCTTCCTTCAAAAGCTGCACAGCTGATATTTTATGTGCACACGGCCTACAGAAAATTAGAGGGAACATTGGTGTGGCACATTTAAGACTATTCGAAGGAGGTATTTTTTTCACACATCGTGTAATCAAACTCTGAAATATGTTATCAAACGATGCAGCAAGTGTAGCTGGGTTCAAAAGAGTTTTGTAGGAGTTCCTGGAGGAAAAGTCCATAAACCATTATTAAAGAGAACTGGGAAATTCACTACTTACCCCTGGGACAAGCAGCATGGAATGTAGATACCTTTTGGAATTCAACAGGTACTTGAGACCTGGAACGGGCACTGTTGGAAACAGGATACTGGGTTTGATGGACTTTTGGCATCTCTTATGTTCTTATGTTCAACTGCACCCCTTCACGTTTTTGTTGTTGCTGTGTGTTGGAGGTATATCAGTATCCTTCCCCAGGGCTGGCCTAAGGTGGCAGCTTCTTAGGGGGGTGGGGGGGGGGGCAAAGACCAGGGCATTCAAAGCTAACAGTAGGTTTTGACAGACTGTGGGGGTGGTCTTAAAGCTTAAGGGTTGTCTAGGGTGCCAACATCTTGAACCCTGTCCCTCCCTAACCTTTATCCCTCTTATTGGTCTCAGCTGAGGGCAGATTGTGACACAGAGCTGAGGTGGGGGGTGGTGGGGGGGGGGAAGAGGGGCTTCCTTGGCCCTATAAGCTTTCAGCAAAGAGTCTTGTGGTGGGTGCACCTTCTCTCTGCCATCAATAAGTGCAGATTGCTGTTGACCTTGGGTGAGGTGGTGTGCCTGCCAGAGAGGGGCTGAGAGTAGAGGAGTAGTCAGCAACCCTGGAATGTGTGGGGAGGGCCTACAAAGCAGGATGGGGGACAGTGCAAAAGGGATATTTTCTGTTTTCACCTTGCACAGGGAAAGGGCAGATGAGCTGTACACGTATGTGGGAGCGTGTGTCTTTAATTCATTGGGGGGGTGTACGTGTGTTCTGAGGTAAGTGCATTTGTCTCTTACCTCACCTTGCAGTGCTTTACCAGTGATAAGGAGTAGTAGTCATATTTCTTTTCATTTCATTTATTCATGGACCGCATATGATGTATGACTTTATCTATTTAGCATCTTTTTGCATACCGTCTTTCTACCACTGAAGACGGTTTCCAGAGAACTTAGTGCAGAAAGATTAAACATTAAAACAGTAAAGTGCACATTTCATAGAACATTTGGTTTAACAGTTCTTTAACATCAAACAGTTTGGGGCTTTCCTATTTACAAACAGTTATATTACTCTGACTAGCTTAGGAGGCTTAACTATGTCCAAGGTGCAACAGGTTTGCATAGTGGGGCTGGCGTTCAATGTTCCGTGACGGTTCTCCTGAACAGCAGATTCTTTAGGTTTTTGCGGAATTGGTTGGTTTGGTGGATGGATCTGATTTGAGGTGACAGCGAGTTCCAGATGGTTGGAGCGTATAGTGAGAAGGCTCTATGGTTGGTTCTCTGGGTGTATAAGGGTTTGTCGGTAGGTATTTCCAGCATGTTGACCGTAGATTTTCTCCTGGGTCTAACGGGGTTGTTGCTTGCTAGTAGTGTAGAGAGGTGTGTTTGCAATTCAGTTTCTGGGTATATATTTTCTTGTGTGTATTGGAACGGCTGAGTAAAAGTGTTTCTGTATGTGAGTTTGTATGTTTAGTGTGTGTTTAGTATATCTTTGATGTGTGTGTGTGTGACTAGGTGCATGTAGACCTGTGTGAGAGAGAGAGAGAGAGAGAGCATTGATGAGTCTGGGTGTGTGATTTGGTGACCATATATGTGAGCTTTAAGCTTGCCCGTCTGCACCTATAAACCTGTAATTCTCTTTATGTAGAGGGGCAGCTGAGAAAGAGATCCAGAACCATGTCTCTGTCCCTTTTCATCGTGTGGCTGTCAGATCCTGCCCCTGAGACAGAACAGGCACACCACCTCTCACCTGACCCCCCCACCTGTGACATTGCCTCTCCCCTGACCTGTGACATTACCTCTCCCCTGACCTGCGATGTCACCTGACCCCCACCTATGACATCACCTCTCTCCTGACCTGTGACTTCAGCTAGTGTTTAGCAATCGGCTAGCTTCTATTCTCAGGGTCTATCTGCGACATGTGCCTTCTCTCCCCGGTCTCTCTTGATTCATTTTCCTCCATTTATAGCCCATTTAAATCCCTTGCCTGTCGCCTCCTGGGTTATCTCCCACAGATGCTGCAGTATGTGAAAAGTGCATTCTGATATGAGTCTCTAAACTGGAGGGGAGGTGGGGGGAGGGGAGAGGGAGTAGAAGGAGAATGGGAGAGGAGAGAGAAAGAGAGAGAGGGAGGGAGGGAGAAGAGCAGGAAGGGGAAAGAGACAGAGGGCAATCATGTTATAGAAATCCAAAGTTAGTGAAGAAGGAGAGGGGAGGGAGAGGGGGGGCGGCAGGGTGGCAGAGCACTGAGCAAGAGCAAGCCAGAGATAGGATTTCAGACAGTAAGGCTTTCTTCCCCCACCCCCTCCCCGGGAAACAGCGCAGCTTAGAGGCCTCCCTAACAACCTCTCTGGGACCCGTTTCCCAATTATTTACATTTTCCAGTCCAACTGCATAAACAGAACGCCTTTCAAGATCCCCATTGCTCCTGCTACATATCATTTCTCTAGCAGCAGAAGAATTCACACTGACAGGCATCTGAAAAACATCTGGCACCCATCCCCATGTAAAGAAAGAAAGCCGGGACTTGAGGCTGCAACTGTACCCTCTTTTGTCTGCTGCCACCCCCCCCCCCCCTCCCTGCACTTCAGGTGGGGAGTGGCAGGGTGCTTAGGGGACAGGAGGAGATTAATGTTTGGAGGGATGCAAGGGATGGGTTTGCAGTGGACTGTCCCTTTACTCTTAGCTCGAACCCTTCAGTATTCATTTCTCATCAGGGATCTATTTCTTTCTTTCTATAAGGTTCAGAGGGAAGTGTGTCCATAAAACCATGAAGCAATGGATACTGCAAGGGTCACAGCTGTGTGTTGTCAGAGCTATGTCACATAATGGCATTGGTTCTAGAAGTGGGATTGGAACCTGGGTCTACAGCTGTCACAGCTCTCTGCTTCTAGCACTAGGTCAGAATAAGGCTGGGATTGAAAGCTGGGCTTACAGATGTCACAGCTCCTAGCACTAGGTCATATAGCAAGGGGCTGAGATAGTAAGGCATGTGTTAGAGCAGTGCGCTGAAGCTCAGGGCATGGCTTCCCAATACAAGTGAAACAAATAGTTTTGCTCCCAATGCTTAAACTAAATTGCATGCAAAAAACATGTGTGCAAAACTGTGTCCAAACACAGAAGAGGAAGTTGGTCACCATGGAATATTACTTTATTCTATCTCCTTCTTTCCTTACTGTCTACACATTATGCATTTTTAAACTCCTTAGTTTATGGTTTATTTAAAATCTATTATATTGCCCTTCAATCTCAATTCATTTTTGGCCACATTTCACTTAAATGTAGCGCCTCTTTTTGCATTAGTTATTAAATAAGTCCAATAAAAAGGTATCACCGGGGCGACCCAAGGGTGCGGCAGCGCCATTTGCAGAGATTCATTGGGAGGCCTAATTTGCATAAATATTTGCATATCCACTGGTCCTCATTTGTATAAACGTAATTTATTTTATTTTAAAATGTATATGCTGCCCATCTAAAATTTTAAGCAGCTTTCAAAGGAGTCCTTCACAAGCCTCTTTTTTGTCCTAATAATGACTTAGGGGCATGTGCACTAAACATTAATGTTACCCAGAGACATAAATGGGTGTCGCTGCACTTAGCACACATTCAAATTTGCGAAAGCACTTTAATCTGTAGTAAACATGCCACTTGATGAGTGTCTGAAAACCATTTGCATGCACAGGGAGGATAAAGAAAGGCTACCTTATTTCTGCATTACTGTCCTCCAGCGCCAGCTTGCAGGCGCATTACTATAAACCCTGCTCATTTAGAACCCATAGCAAACCTGCCATCTCATAACAGCACTACCAGGACTCATACAGCACCGAACCCTATTTATCAAAAGGTTGTTTTTTGTTGTTAAGTGCCATCGAGTTGGTGTCGACTCATGGCGACCCTCTGGATAGCTATCCTAAATTCTGTTTGGTCTTCAGTCAGGCAGCTCATTGTTGACAGACTGGTACCCATAGCTGCTGTTATTGTATCAATCCATCTCATTGCAGGCCTTCCTCTTTTGCGTTGACCTTCTATCTTGCCAAGCATGATGTCTTCCTCTAATGATCTCTCTCTTCGCATGATGTGTCCAAAGTATGAAAGTCGAAGTCTTGTCATCTGAGCTTCTAAAGAAAGCTTAGGTTTGATCTCCTCTAGTACTGACTGGTTTGTTCTTCAGGCAGTCCATGGTATACACAGTATTCGTCGCCCACACCATAATTCAAAGGTAGCACTGCTCATGAATGCAGCAAAATATGACCTTGAGAATATACCACTGGAATTTAAAGACTGCCTGCAAAATCGATTTGCTGCTTTAGATACAAATGACAGAGCTCCAGAAGAGTTATGGAATGAGATCAAGAAGGTTGTGTTGGAAGAAAGCGAGAAGTCTCTGCAAAAGCTGAAAAAGCAAAAACGGCCAAAATGGATGATGGAAGAAACTCTGAAAATTGCCCAGAAACGCAGAGAAGCTAAAGCCAGAGGAGAAAGAAAGACAATCGCAGAACTCAGAGATTTCCAACGTGCATCAAGAGAGGACAAGGAAAAGTACTACAATGACACTTGCAAGGAAAAAGAAGCAGAAACTATTAGAGGAAGAACAAGATCGGCTTTCCTAAAGCTACGAGAGTTAAAGAAAAAGTTCCAGCCTCGAATTGGAATGTTACAAGATGCGCAGCACTACAAATATTAAAGCAATACATCTCTTACTGGGAAAAGAGAACAAGTGGGTCTACTACAGAGAAACTAGATGAACGGAATAGCACAGTTCTGTCATACACGCAAAACGAACTGTCACCAAATACAGAACAAGGGATCACAATTTAGAAATATGAAGACAATAATTGAACTGGGAACCCCAAAAGCCAAACTTTGAATGCACCACAATACTGGAAAAATAAAACCATGAAATTAATTTCCTCTTATACTGAACAAAGCGCAAAGATATCAGCGATGCACATTTCCCGGAGCGGACATACTCCAGTTAATAGATTCAAAATAAAATACTTTTTTTCCTACCTTTTGTTGTTTGGACATTTTATGTTTCAGTCGCAATTGCCACAGCCTCTCTCTTCAGCGTTCTCCATGCCTTCTACTAATGCTCCGTTGTCTGCTGTCCATTTGTCCTTTCTTCTCTCTTCTATTTTTTTGCCATTTTCTGTCTACATCTACCTCTGACATACTGATTTTCACTTTTTGTTCTTTTCTCCATTTCTTTCTTTACTCATACCCCATCCACTTGCTCCCTCTAGTCTGACACTCTATTGCTTCCTCTATCTGCTCTTCTCTTTCCCGTCTTTTCAATGTCATTCTGTTTCCTTTTCCCTGTTTCTTGTAGTAACTTGTTTTATATTGTAAATTGCTCTGACGCCTTGAAATTGGGTGGTGTATCAAGGTAAAGATATAGATATAGATACAGGTACAAATGTAGATTGTGAGCCCTTTGGGGACGAGGGAATATATCCAATACTTGCTTGTAGTGATTGTAAACCGCTCTGTTGCCCTTCAGCCTGGGTGGTATATCAAGAAATTGCATAAACATAAACATAAAACATAAACACTCATAATAACACATAGGGGCTTGTTTTCAAAGCCGCGGTAGCGGTTTCCCATCGTTATGGGGCCGCGGCTCTGATAACGATCGGAAATCGCTACCACGGCTTTGTAAACAAGCCCCATAGTAACATAGTATATGATGGCAGATAAAGACTAGTATGGTCCATCTAGTCTGCCCAGCAAGGCGGCAAGAGTAGGTGCACTTACCGCTCCATGAAGGTCAACTCTCCCCATGCCTTTGTTTAGGGGTGTACCCACTGCTCCATGTAAGTCACCCCTATTTGTTCAGATTTAAGAGATAGTTATGCTTATTTTGATTTTTTCCTGTTGCTATAAAGGGATCCACTATGTCTGTCCCATGTCACATTGTAGAGGAAGATTGGACTGATCAGCCCAAACTTCGTCCACTGTGCGACTGAACCATGCACACAGTCGATTGCTGTGGGGGAGGTATTAAACGCCATGTTTCAGAAGCTGCAGGCAAGTGAGTGGGTGAGAGTGACTGGATGAAGGGGGGGGTATGAGATAGAGAGAGAGACAGAGAGGGATTACGTTATCTTGGGAAGTCATAGGAGAGGAGGAGAGACACTGGGAGAAGTCTGGGTGGGGGTCATGAGAGAGAGAGACTGGGGAAGCCTGGGGGGTGGGGGTGTCATGAGAGAGAGAGAGAGATAGTAAGAGAAGGAAACTAGGAGATGGCTGGTGGGGTGTTATGAGAGAGACTAGGGGAAGGTTGGGGGGCTTAAGAGACAGAGAGAGAGAGGGATACATGCATGCATGCAGCCCCTCCCACTCCCCATGAGACACACACAAACACACACACATGCAGTCTGTAATGCTTCCCATGGCACACACATGCACACGCACCCCAACACACATACATGCATTCATGCAAACACACTCCCTGAAACATATGTATGCAACCCTCAGCACACATACACACACACGTATGCAGTCCTGACAAATATGCACCCGCACATAGCCTGCAACATACATATGCACGCACGAACCTCCAACACTTCTGTGTGACACCTATCAAACCCCCCCCAGCCATCTGATTCTGCAAATGGGGGAAAGGTGCCTTTGAGTGACCCTGCAGGTCGACACTTTTCAGCTTGTTCGATATTGCACTCTGCTTTGAGATTGGTCGGAAAGGTGGATAAGCAAATGCAAAAAACATACATAAACAGACGCACATGGGTACGCGCTTGCAGCAAAATCAATATTTCCTGCATAAAAACACATTATATAAGCACCTGGAGTTCCATGTGCTTAGCTTATGTACATGTGCATGTCTGGAATACGATTCTACATAGAAATAGTACTGATATGGTATCATTTATATTTCTGCAATGTTTTACTGTTCATTTCTCAGCTGCAGCACCTCCCTCTTAACCTTGCATTCAGTGGCACGATCACCTCACCTCCTCATCCCCTGATGGTTTTTTCTTTGGCTCATTCCCTTCAACCAAACAAGGAAAAAGTTACAGAGACTTCATGCTCGCTCAAAAGATAAGAGCATTAAATCCTCACTAATTCTAACCTAACTGCAAAAGAATGAGCTAACCTTTTACTCCTCCTCAGGGCACACGGTAACACCCCAGTAATGGAAAACTGTGCGCTCAGCTTTCAGGTCTTCCATGCATGTCTTTGTAGCCGGATTTAATAGCTAATACCATCATTACCATTTGATTTAAATGAGCAGTATGCAGATATGTTCCCTAGTCCTTGCACACAGTTTTCTTACTTCATAGGGCAGTCGTAATACTGCATAAAACTTTGTGCAGAACCTGTGATAAGCTGTGTGCTAAGCCTCCCATACTTTATTAGATCAGTCTCTAAGACTGGTGCCAGCAGTGGGATTGGAACCCGATTCTCTTGGTGTCACAGGTCTGTGCTCTCAGTGCTGGGTTACAGACTGAGAACAGCAGCGGTAGTATTACAAACAGTGTGAGATCCCTCCCTCTCCCCAGGACTGTCAGGGAAAAGGGTCAGTCATATCCAGGCAGAACTGTTCACAAAATTATCAACATGATGGAGAGAAAAATTATCCCAAGCCGGCAGAGCTCGGAAGGTCGTGGCTGGATTTATAGGCTCTTTCATGTCAGACCAAGTGTTTCTCTTTCTGTCAATGGGCCAGGAACATGTGGAGTGAGCTGAAGCAGCCAGGATTGTCTAGAGGAGAAAAGAGAGAAAAAGTGTTTGCGTGTGTGGGGGAGGGGGCACCTTGAAGAAGACTGGGAAAGAAAGAAAAAGACCAAGTTCCCTGCTACTCTTTTTTGCTGCTACTTAATAATAGTGACTGTACTGTCCCCTCCCCCAGCCACCCAACCCACGGTGGATTCCAACTGATCCCTTCACGAGATTCACTTTATGTTTCAACAAGAATATCAGAAATGTTTAAACACACTGGTGTAAGTTCTAATGAGGGGTCCCTGGGCGACATTTTGTTGAGGGCTCCTTATTGTCGCAGCGGCGCAGTGCCCTTCTCCCCCCCCCCTCTCCCCCCCCCCCCCCCCCGCGTGCAGGCAAACTTACTTTAAAATCTTTGTTGCGCTGCCTCCATTGTTTTAGGCTTTGAGGTTTGGCAGCCATCACCTCCCTGCCCTGCCAGGCCCACGTCTCGCGATGCAGCTGTTATTGCCGGGCCACAAAACTTAAAAGAAGAGAGCAGAGGCTGTGCAACACACATTTTAAAGTAAGTTTGCTGCTCTGCCTTGACTGCCGCTGTGTGCGCCCCCTTCCTGCCCAGGTCCCCCTCCTCCCACATTGCAGCCACTATTTGGTGTAATTTATGCCACTGTTTAAACACCATGTATATGTGCAGTGGGGTTAGAGATAGGCGTTGCTCCAGTTTCAACAACCACACACAAAACCCTGCTCATTCAGAGCCTATAGCCAACCTGTCATCAAGGTCAGCCCAAAGGCCCTGATACCTTAGGTGAGCCTTCAGCCATGTGCCCCTTGCAAGGCAGCTCAAAGCCCTACTCCCCCCTCCCTCCCCAGGGTGGCTCAAGTTTCTACCCCCTCCATAGTCCATCATCTCCTTTTTCTTCCCCTCCCCCACCTCCCACATGGCCAGCATCACCCATCCCTCCCCTGCCCTACCCTCCCAGGGTGCCCAGCATTACCCCTACCCCCAGGGAGCCAGCCTCATCCCTTTTCTCCCTCCCTAACCCCCCCCCAAAGGTAGCCAGCATCACCCCTTCTCTTTCCCCCCTCCCCCTCTCCTACCCCCCCCCCCCAGGTAACCAGCATCACTCTACCCCTCTGCCCCCCTCCAGGTAGCCAACATCACCCCTTCCTTTCCCTTCCCTCCCCTCCCCCTCTCCTACCCCCCCCCCCAAGGTAACCAGCATCACTCTACCCCCCTCCAGGTAGCCAACATCACACCTTCCCTTCCTCCTCCCCATCCCCCCAAGTCCAGCCTCTCCCATTCATTCCCCCTGAAGTGTCCAGCATCTTTCCCTCCCTGTGCTGCTGCTGTCTAACCTCCATTGGAGCCAAAGTGCTTCAAGGCCGGCCAGTTTCTGCCCCTCTGACACAAATTTTAAGTACCTGGGGGTCACCTTAGAATACTGCCCTTACCTTTCATTAACATATCAGCTCAGTGGTGAAACATTCTTTCTTTACCCTACGTCAGCTTAGAGCCATCTGTCACTTTCTCTCCTCCTCCTCCTTCACCACGCTGCTTTTCTCTCTGGTTCTATCCCGCCTGGATTATTGCAATGCCGTCTATGCCGGTCTTCTCAACTTTCAACTCCGCCGTCTTCAAACTGTTCAGAATACTGTTTTATGGTTATTAGCACAATCATCCAAGTTTGATCACCTCACTCCCTTGTTGCTTTGCTTTCACTGGTTACCTGTCCAATATTGCATTCAGTTTAAGGTCCCATCTGGTTCATAAACTTTTGCACTCTGGATAATGCCCCCTCCCCCCCTATCTTTCGGCTTCTATTATCCCCACGCACCTCCATGACTTCTGCATTCTATTCACGGCAATCCTCTCTATCTCCCCCCTGTCTCTCGTGCTCAATATGAGTCTACTCGTCACTCTGCTTTCTACTTTCTTGGTCCTAGTCTATGGAACTCACTCCCGTCTGATCTTCGTCTCGAACTATCCTACGCTAGATTTAAAACTCTTCTCAAAACCCACCTGTTCCGCCTTGCTTTCGACCTGAGCCCTCAGTGACCGGGATCCTGCATCCCTTTGCCTGCCTAGCCTGTGATATTGCCCTTTGTCCGACACCCCCCCTCCTTTTGTTCCCACATACATGTCTTTGTGTTTTATCTACAAAAAAACAGCAACAGCCACACCCAGCAGAACAGAACCAAAAACAAAAGAGTGGCAGGTTCACACACTACACCTTTATTGTGAAATCAATAGGTGGCCTAAACCCAACACAGGACCGTGTTTCGTGTTGTACTTCATCAGGGGTTATCAGGGCACACTGAGTACCTTGGGTGCATCACGCCTGTGAAGCTGTGTTTTTGGCGATTTTAGCGACGGAATAATTTTTATCATTGATATTAGTTACTTCAATCACATATTTATGTGTATTGTGAAGTCTTTATCACCACACACCGATCAGTGTGCCCTGATAACCCCTGATGAAGTACAACACGAAACACGGTCCTGTGTTGGGTTTAGGCCACCTATTGATTTCACAGTAAAGGTGTAGTGTGTGAACCTGCCACTCTTTTTTTTTTGGTTTTGTGTTTTATCTATCCTTCCTCTTCCCTGTCTCAATTTTGGAGTTCTTTTCTTTTCCAATTTTAATTTTGGAGTCTATCCTCCTGTAGTTTTTATTGTAACCTGCTCTGCTGATTTGAAGGGAGTTATAGCAAATTTTAATAAACCATAAACTTCCTGTTGAAGGGGGCTGGATGCAGCAGGCCTTGTGTGCCTGTGCTGCTCAAAGGTCTGCCACTGGGTTGTCCTTGCTTTGGATGAGTTGGCTCTGGTGGAGGTCAGGCAGCAGTGACAGTGGCAGGAAGGGTGCTCAATGACCTGCTGCTAGTTTGCCTTCCTGGTGCCGTATTGCTGCTCCATTAAACCTGCCACCCTAGTGTCCACCTAGGGGTACGGTCAGCCCTGCCTGCCATAACATAACAGCACTGCAAGGATTTGCACAGCACCAATCCTACTTATTTATTTTTATAGCTGTATTTATATCCTGCTTTTCCCCCAGGTCAAAGCAGTCAATTGGGAGATACATTTAACATGAGGGGATATTTGGCTGCCTCAATATGACACACATATGCTAATACTTACAGGGAACATGGGCAATGGAGGGTTAAGTGGCTTGCCCAAGACCACAAGGAGTACCTATAGGACTAGAAATCCCAGTCCCTCCAACCTGAGATTGCTGTCCCCAGGTGGGACTTGAACCCCCAGCCCTCCGGCCTGAAGTACCTTGTCCTAACCACTACGCCACTCCTCCCTTCTGAAAAGGCACTACTACAAATATTATATTGTGCCCTAGAACAGCAGTGCACCTCCTACTGGGGAATTGAATAGGCAGGACGGCTACAGATCCCTACAAAAAAACCCCTCTCACCGAATAGCATATCTCAGTCACACACATAAAATGCAAATAAATCCTAATGCAACACAACACGGGAGAGAGAAAACCAGAAATGCATTTTCTCTACTACTGAGCAAAACACAAAGACAAAAGAGATGTACATTTACCAAAGACATATTTCAAATAATAAATTCAAGATAAAATACTTTTTCTACCTTTGTTGTCTGGTCAGTTTTGCCCAATCACATTGATCCCATTCTCTTTTTTGTGTTCCTCTTTTTTATTCCAGGGTCTGCTGTCCATATGCTGGTTTTCCTCTTTCCTTTGTCTTTCATTCATTCCTCCCTTACATCTGTTTCTGATATTGATCTTTCCCTTTCAGCTCATTCTGCTTATTCACTCCAACTGCACCCTCTAGTCCTCAATCTCCCTTGTTTTTATACTTTCACCTATCAACTTCTCATCTTCTTCTCAGCCCATCTCCCCATTCTTAGCCTCTCCTTAGTCCTCCCATTTCCCCTGTCTCACTCTTCCCATCCTCCTCCTCCTCCTCCCAATTCCACCCCATATACTCCATCTTTTCCTAGCCATCATCTACTTTTCTCTATCACTTCCTTACTAGCCCCAGCTTTTTACTTGTTTGGCATTCTCTCAAATCCCTTTTTTCTGCCTCTGTTCCATACCCAGTATCCAACTGCTCCTTTTCGCCACTACCCCAACTTTATTTCCGTTCTCCTTTCACTTGTGTCCTTGCCAGGCCCCCACCATGGCCTCTCCCACATGGTTTCACCATGTCCAGCAGTTTCTCCCTCTCCCTCCCCCAAGTCCAACATCTTTCTTTTTTCTCCCCCCCCCCCCCCAGAAGTGAAGCATTTAATGAGAGCCACGTGCTACTGCTTCTGCGACCCAGGAAGGAACACTAAAATAAAAAGGTGGCATTTTAGCTGTCCCTAGTCTCTCCTCTTGCTGCCAGACCTTGCACCCTCCCTCTTCCTGCCCCCGGGCTCACACTGTTCTTCTTCCTGCTACTGGGGAAGGTATTTAGTTGGGTTTCTCGCTGATGATGACACTGCCGCCGTCACCCTGTGCAGTGAGACGCACCAGCACTGAGAAAGAAAATAAGAGAAAGATACAAGTAAACAGAGGAGTTCCTTGCGACCTTGGACAAGTCACTTAACCCTCCATTGCCTCGGAAGAAAAGCCTGGCAATTATATTTCTGGTCACTACCAAGAAAGCCAAGAGGCTGATGGGTCGCCAGGAGTCAGCATTGATTCGAAGGCACACATTGCATTGTATTTTTGCAAGTAGACAGAGAGAAAGAGAGAACAAGAGGGGTCTAAAATTGATACAACATTATAAAGGAGAGACTCCCAATAAAAGCCCTGTGCCTCCAATTTAGCAAACAGCCACGGGTGAGATTATAATTCTCTCCCTTAAGCTTGCTGGGTACCTTCACGTAGTGACCCCATTGTACAAAACCTATACTGAATCCCAGCAAGGCAACAGTACGATTGAAGTATGGTAGGAACAAAAAAGAAAAATAGATACTGGCCGCACGTCTCCCAGGACAAAAAGGTGCCCACTGTAGCTTATGCACTAGGGCTATCGATGGTGGTTGTGATAGTGCAAACACTGCAGATGTCCCAGATAAAGGCCATGGTGAGCCTGTTAATGGATCCACTGTGGCAGGAAATAAACCAGGGAAATTAATGAAAACGTTGAGGATTAACTACGGGTAAGTGGACGTGTGCAGATAAGGAAGAGATAATGTACTGCTACTAGTACTACGCTGAGCCTTAGCAGTAAATTTAAGAGACTGAGATCACACTCCCGATGCCCTGGCTTAGAAGTGAGATTCCCGACTGTCGTGGTATGCGCAAAACTAACCCATTTGGAGAAACTGCCCCGAAACGCCCCCAAATCTGAAAAAGAATATTCAGGTCTGGTCTCACCCAGAGCCAGATTTTAAGCAGGAGTGCTCATGGGCATGTGTTAGAGGAGGACATCCTGCCTCATTCCTGCCCCCCCCCCCCCCACATGCCCGTGCCTCCTCCACTGTGCTCCCACACTCCCCAATCTCCCCAAACAGTTTTCCCCCTCACCTGCAGCTTTATAGCTGTGGTCTGTCCTGACAGAAACAGCGACTCCTAAACCAAAGTTCAGTTTGAGCAAGGAAAGAACGACCCCTGTGAAGTTAAGCGCAGGCAGCAAAGTCAAAATGGGGCTGTGTGAGTCCAGGTCAGTACATGAAAATCTATGGGTTAGTCAGTGCATGCCTGTCACTGTCTGTGAATCTATTTGCTAGGGGGACTAGACGTGCACAAGATCAGTCCTCAAGACCGGCAAACAGGCCAGGCTTTGAAGATATCCCTAATGAATATGCATGAGCTAGATCTGGGATGCAAATATACCTCATGAATATTCATTAGGGGCATCCTGAAAACCAGGCTGGATTGTGGTGCACTAGGACCGGAGTTGGCCACCCCTAAGCTACATGAAAGCCAGGTTCAGATCCCACCGCCGCTCCTTGTGATCTTCGGCAAGCCACTTATCCCTCCGTTACCTCAGGGCGTGATGCAGAAGCCCAGTGCTCTAGTGCATGGTACGTAAATGGAAGTGTAGTGCAGAGGTTTTGCTCAGCAATGCGGTAGTGTCAGCAAACAGCATGCAAAGGAGCTGTACACAAAACATCTGCACTAAACAAGGGCAGCGAGCCAAGTGCATGCACATAGGAGTCTGCATTAGCAGCACCTCTGTCTTGACACACACAAACCCCCCCCCCCCCCCCCCCCCCCCCCCCCCCCCGTTTGGGACATGTGTACATGCGCTGGAATGCTATGTGGTGCAAAACAGCAATATTATTCTAATCTATATGGAAGTTCTTCTCGGAATAATATTGCTCTCATGCGCCGCACAGCCTTCCAGCATACGTATGTTCATTACATTCTTCCAGCACAGTTTCCCTACTGGTTTTTTGAGCGCTTTCTTCAGCAAAGTCAGAAAAAAGGGTTGCGGGTGTTGTATGCTCAAGCACCGGGCATAAACGCCTCGCCAGCACTGACCACAGACCTATGAGCTAACCCTTAACGCCTCCTCACTTTAAAACCCCAGCGTCGAGCTCGGCCTTCTGGTCTTCTGTGCACTTCTCGGCCTCTGTGCGGCACAGCTAATCGCTTTGGTACCATCCAATTCACTGCACTATGCAGTACCAGTCGTGTTGCTGAGAGCGCCCTGATGATGCTCCTGTCAGGTCCCTTCCTGTACGCTGCACCCACGCTAGTGCAGACAATTGTTTACAATCACTGCGCTATCCCCTGCGCTCTAATGCAGCAGCCTATTAGACTGCAAGCCCTCTGGGGACAGGAAAATACCTACTGCACCTCAATCGAAGTTTTCTGGATAAAGGTCTGAGCTAAGTCCAAAATCTCTCCCCTTCTGCTAATTGGCTGTAAGGGTATTAAGTGTGTGGGCAGTAGGAAGTTGGGGGTACTGCAAGCCAGGAGGAATGTAGGAATATCCTTTGCCCCCTCCCTCACTGCTGTCTCCTTGAGCTGGGATATAGCCTTATGCATGTGGCAGGTAAAGGAGATCCGTTGTCCCTTGGGCTGGGATCAGTGCATATGGTGTGTAAAAAAGACCCTCTCTGTTCTCCAGATGTGACTGGTACATGTAGTGTATAAACATCTGGGGCGTGTAAAGGAGACGGGTTCTTTGTTAGGGCTAGGATCAATGCATGTAAGGTGAAAAGGAGACCTGCCTTCTTCTTGGGCTGGGATCGATATGTGTGGAATGTAAAGGAGACCTGCCTTGTCTTTGGACTGGAATCCGGGAGTGCCCTCATGTTATCTCTGGGCAAACATTTGTTGAGTGCTAATGGGCAAAATGACCTTCTGACCCCTGTGTAAAAGCCAGTATAGCACAGGGCTGGTGCCTTGGCTATCGGTGGCCTTCGAACATGGGCAGGAGAGAAGCATTCAGGCACAAGATCAGTGCGTACACAGGAGAGGAGTCAGGGAATAGGTCTCTTTGAGATATATGAAGGCACTTGGTTAGTGGTTGGGCAAACCGTCTTGCTTCCAGATTATTCTGTGTCCTCAATGACATGTTTTAAAGCTGTAAAGACATTAGGGATGGCATTTTACATAGTCATTTCCGGCCAGTTATGAAATTCACACTGGCATAAAAGTATGCACTTTGACATGATGGTGCGTGCTTTGCTGGTAGGCAATCACAGAGGTGGACTTTGGGAGGAGCATGGGCGGAGTCCACAAGTATGCGCATAGATTACAAAATGCTATGGGGCAGAGGCATTGGGATGCCGTCTTCTATGGGGGGGGGGGGGGGTAAGCTCTGCCCCTTGGCCAGTCGAACTCCATGCGGCTGAAATCTCCGGCCTTCCCCTACTTCTGCCTACGGGAGACTGGGTCCCCGCAGGCCAACGAAGAGGAAGCTCCGATCGCAGCCGCGAAGCTCTGGTGGGGCCAGGGCCCTGTCGTCCCCCCATTCCGATGCCTATGCTATGGGGGGATATTCAAAGGCATTTACATGGTTTGCAGACCACTGGATAGTGTCACTAGATATCCACAGGCGGCACAGCTACATGCCCTGATGGTGCATAGCCAGCATCACGGCATTGCAGGGCGGAGTGGAGATGGCACCCAGGCAGTGCCGATATTGAGCCGCTGGCTTAACTTTACCCATGAGAACTAACCTGGCAGCAGCTGAGCATTAGCTCCCGGGCCATGTGGCGACACAGATGCTGGTGGCAGGATATGTCCTTGGCATTGAATATGCAGGGCTAGTAGTCAGCGGTGATGGCTATGTGATGACTATGTGATTTACAAGGGCTAACTGTCGCCGCTGAATATCCCCACCCTCTATAGTTTTAAGGTTACCAGATTTTTTGCAGGCAAAAATCTGCTACACATCAGAAATGTATGAATTGTATGGGGGAAGGGAAAAGGGACACCTTAGTTCCAGATTTGAACAACAAGGCACGGAGGAGGGAAGAGGAGTCATTACCCTGCCCGCTCCCCCCACCCCCAATTCATCCCATTACAGCAACAATATCACTTCCCAGAAGACACATGAACAGAGACATAGAAGCAGTGATGCATTTCCCCCGCACTGTGCAACCTATAAAGAGAATGGATGGAAATTCTAAAAACTGACAGATTCAAATCACTAAATTGAAAATAATTTTGTTTCTAGCCCCTCTGTCAATGTTGCTGGAATCAGCGACAGGAGGCTTCCAAACAGATGGGAGTCGGGGACACAGCTCTAAAATTGGGGACAATTGCAAAAATCAGGGCCATTTGGTAAACTTATATAATTTACATGTACCTAAAAATTATAAGCTACAAACCTTTACACGGGCACCATGACTCAGGTGAATGTAAGCGTGAGATCTGCCACTTAAGCAGTTGTGGGCAGATTATTTTTGGGGGGGTAGGGCATTCTGCAGAATTGTGGGGTATTTATGTGGGGGATATTTTTTGAGAGTGGGATACTTTGTGGGGGTAGAGAAATTCCGGGGGGGGGGCAGTTTTGCAGGTGGAGATAGTTTGTGAGGTGGTAGGGCAGTTGCACGGAGGTAGTTTTGGGGATGAAGGCATTTTGCAGAGATGTGGGGTAGTTACAGGTTGGGGTAATTTTTGGGGTTGGAGGCACTTTGCAGAGTGGTGTGTTAGTTGCAGTGGGTATGTTTTGGAGGTGAGGCACTTGGAGTGGCGAGACACTTGTGGGTGTAGTTTTTGGGGGTGAGGTAGTGTGCAGGGGCATACTTTTGGGGGGTAGGAGCAGTTTGTAGGATTGCAGTGGAGTTTGTGGGATTATTTTTTGGAGGGTTGGGGGCAATTGCAGGGTGGTATCTTTTAGGGTGGGGACAGTTTGGGGCTTGGGGAGAGTTGAGAACAGGAGAGAAGATGTTTGAAAGGGGCAGTTCCCTGCTGTGTTTCACTGTATGTAAGTTTCTGTGCAGCAGAAGCTGGAACTCCTTCTCCCAAAGAAGTGCATTGGCCATTTTTTGGGGAGCTTATGTTTTTGGAACCCCCAATCCGATCTGGCTCATTTTCAAACCTGATATGTCTTTTCACTGTTTTTCTCATTCATTCCCAGGTTTCATCCCATTCCGTTTAATTTTGGGGAGTTATTTTGCCCCCTGACAGACAGATAGACAAACCCCTTTTGTATAATGCTTTCCAACTTCCACTAGGTCAGAAACAAGAAGGCAACTAAGGCACGGTTCCCCAAGCCTGCCCTGGGATTTTCAGGACATCTGTAATGAGTGGGTATGAGATAAATTTGCATATACTGAGTCTCCAATATATGCAGATTTACCTCATGCATTTTTCTTTGCGGGTATCCTAGAAAGGTTTGGAGAGCTTTAGGTTAAGGAGAGAAGAAGAAAGGATGTAGGAAAGTGAGAAGGTAGGAAGGAAAGGAGAAATAAAGTAAAGAGGTCTAGGTTGGTGGGAATAGAGATTAGGTAGGAAAGAGAGGGATAATGAGGGGAGGGGAAAGGAGGGGAGAAGATGGAGGAAGGAGTTAAAATATAGGGAAGAAAGATCCCATCTCCCTCCACCACATCTTGAAGCACTCTGGTACCTGCAGTGGTGATTCAATAGGTAAACAGACCCTATCAATACCACCATGTACTGTGGTGCAAGTTCCAAAGCCTGGACTGGCCAGATGTCTCCCTCCCAGAACTGGGTCACTAGATACTTCCAAGTCCATACAGGCACTGGGGGATAAACAGCAGGACATGTTCAACCCCGTTCTCTGTGACACCGATGCTGCTCAGCAGCTGTGAGTAACTGCAACAGTAATGGAAGAAACATTAATACCTGTCGAAAATATGTGAAAGTAGAGGCATTTCTAAACATAACTTAAAAACATGTTGTTGTTGTTAAGTGCTGTTGAGTCAGTGTTGACTCATGGCGACCCTCTGGATAGTGGTCCTAAACTGTGTTCGGTCTTCAGTCAGGCAGCTCATTGTTGATAGAGTGGTATCCATAGCTGCTATTATTGTATCGATCCATCTCATTGCCAGCCTTCCTCTTTTGTGGTGATCTTCAACCTTGCCAAGCATGATGTTTTTCTCTAACAATCTCTCTCTTCGCATGAGGTGTCCAAAGTATGAAAGTCGAAGTCTTGTCATCTGAGCTTCTAAAGAAAGCTTAGGTTTGATCTCCTCTAGTACTCTGACTAGTTTGTTCTTCAGGCAGTCCATGGTATACACAGTATTCATTGCCAGCACCATAATTTAAAGTTTTCGATTTTCTTCCTATCTTTTCACTGTCCAACCTTTGCATCCATGTGAAGTTATTGAAAATACCATGGCTTGAACAAGTTGAATCTTTGTATGGACAGAGACATCTCTGCTCGTGACCTAGGTCCTCTGGTCTAGGTCCTTCATAGCCATTCTGCCAAGAACAGTGCATTGTCAGATTTCTTGACTGCTTGCCATTTCTTTATTAATAGTTGATCAAAATAGGTTAAAGTTGTCAACTATTTCAACATCATGGCCAACTGACTGGAAAAGATCTGTGTTTATACCAATTCTAATGAAAAGTGATCCAATGGACTGTGGAAATTATCGCACAATCGCTCTGATCCCACATGCCATCAAGATTCTACTCAAGATTATTCACCAGACATTACAACCATACTTGGAACGAGAACTGCCTGAAGTGCAAGCATGGTTCAGGAAAGGACAAGGAACGAGAGACATCATCGCAGATGTGAGATGGATCTTTGAAAAGACAAAAGAATACCAAAAGGATATCTATATGTGTTTTATCAACTACAGCAAAGCTGTTGACTGTGTAAACCATGAGAAACTCTGGGCCACATTAAGAAACATGGGTATACCAGAACACCTGATAGTTCACTTGCACAACGTTTACATCGATCAAGAAGCAACAGTTTAATCGGAACAAGAAGAAACAGAATGGTTTAAAATCAGCAAAGGTGTACAACAAGGGTGCATTCTTTCCCCTTACCTATTTAATTTAACTTAAAAAGATAAGCTAAATATAAAAAAACACGTATTACATACACGAAAAACCCTCATACCAGCAGCCAGCCTTGATGAGAGGGATGCCTGCCAAAACTGTGTGAAAAGGACCTTTTAGCCCTGTTGTTTGTACTACCTTTTTTCTCTCAGAGGTGTGGAGAGACATGGAGGGAGAGGTGTAGACAGGCAGATTCCTCACTCATCTAAGGACACAGGAAATAAAGGACACACAACAAAGAATAGAAAGAAAGAGACCAAGTAAGGCGAAGCTGTAAATTTAGTCAGGCTTCACTAGGCCTCAGGAAACAGGGAGTCTGAGATATGAGGGTAGATTTCCCAGCAACCAGATTGTAAACACTGATAGTTGGAAAATTGTTTGATATTGTTTCTGTCCTTCCAGGCTCTCTCTCTTTCTTTTCTCTCCAGCCTTATAAAATGTTTACCAAGGATTCAGACATGAAAGGTCTATGGTTTTCTTAATTTGAAAACAGCTATTCCTCTTAGGCACACAAAAGAGTCTCAGGCCTTTCTTCACCACAAAGAAAACCTTTCCAGAACAAACTTATTTCCATCTAGACCTCGAGGAAAAAAGAGCAGAGATGCTGAAAGCTTTTCTTTTCTTGGTTTGTTAGCAGCATAATAGCTGATAGCCGATAAAGACCAATTCATCTTGTTCAGTTAAGTTGTTTTTTGACTCCTTGGCATACACATTTTCTTACTCCCCACCCCCATCTTTTACCACCAAGCCAGGACTTTTCAAACATGTCCTGGTAACCCCACAGCCAGTCTGGATTTCAGGACATGCACAATGAATGTGCTTGAGATGCATTTAGATACATGGGGTCTGCAGTGTATGCAAATTTAGCTCATACATATTCATTGAGCATGCTCTGAATACCCTATGGGATGACCAAAGGACAGCTTTGGGAAGCCCTAATGTAAAAAGCTTCCAAAATGGTTGCCTGAGTAATCAGCTGCCTAGTGTCCCATGGCCATACCTGCGAACCTTTGACAGAGATACCAATTTTAGTGGGGGAGAGCATCCACCCCCTACTACTGGTGCATTGCTAACATGCAATTCGGCCTGTGGGCACCCATTGAGGTGGCATTAAGCACTTGTGCTAACGGCATCATTTTTGGTTAGCG
Organism: Ichthyophis bannanicus; assembly: GCA_033557465.1. Classification (NCBI taxonomy): domain Eukaryota; kingdom Metazoa; phylum Chordata; class Amphibia; order Gymnophiona; family Ichthyophiidae; genus Ichthyophis; species Ichthyophis bannanicus. The sequence continues at coordinate 88,552,478 of CM066048.1, read as the reverse complement.
CATGCTCAAAATGCCTGCGCTAACTGCAATGCACTATGTAGACCCTCAGTCTTCCCCAACCCATCCAGTCCCCACCCAAACATGCGCTATCCAGGTAGCATGGGAGTTTTAGTGCACTAGGTTTTAGAGCAGCACACTTGCCCTGCACCAAATCCCATGTCAACAGTTAGTGTGGTTTAGTATACCTGCCCTCATATCTTCGTAGTTCCCCAGCTTTAATATACTCTTCAGCCAAGGGTAGACCTCTCTCCTTTTTCCATACTCTTGCCAGCAGTAATTTAGCTGCTAAAGGTAGCTGAGATAAAAGCTGAGACTGTTCGCCTAAGGAGTCAGAACTCATCCGGAAACCCAAACGAAAGAGCTTAGGGCACAGTGGTAGTGCGATCGTTAATCTCTTAGTTATTGCCAGCTGGATCAAAACCCAAAAGGAATGTGCCTGTGGGCACTCCCACCACATCTTCAACGATGCCCTCTCCTCCACGGCACCTTCAGCTTCTTGGAGAATCCAACTTCCCCATTCTGTCCAATTGCACACAATCTCATATTGGATTTGTATGAAATTCGCAAGAAAGGAGCATCTGCAACCAAACATGTCTGTTTCATTCCAGCCCTCTTCTTCTACAGGGGGAATGAGCCAGCGATTCCCAGCTCTGATGCGGGACAGGTGTTCAACAGGAAATGTCTCCATCAAGTTTTTATATAACTTAGACATTAAAGCCAAAGCATTTCCCCCGGAGAACAAAACGTTTTCCAGATCATGTGCAGATCAGCAGAGCTGATTTTAGTTTTCTGACCTAAGCACAAAAATAGCAGAACTGGGAGTACTGGAATAATAGGATCTACACCTGCGCCATATTTTCTGTCACACTCATGGAAAGAAAATGTCCATCTCTGAACAAATCAGTGAACTTACATAAACTCTTAGATTCGAGGGTCATGCATAATCGGAAAAACTCATCCCTCAGAAAAGGTCTAACATCTCTCATCTTCCGAAGTGGAGACAGAGGCCCAGATAGGCTTCTCCTTTTCTGCACCACCTTCCAATCAGAAATTCCAGGCATTATTAATGAGCAATTATGTGCCTCTTAAAATGTCAGGATTAGTATCCGACAGGCAACTTCAAAAATAGAATAGCACTTAAAAACATCACTCTCCAAGTTCATCCACAACCGATCTGGGGGTAAGTCATGAACATCTTTAAGAGCTCTTGGGACCGCCACTCTCTAGTGAAGTGTAGATTAGGACACCCAAGGCCTCCTTTCTGCAATAGAAGTGTAAGGCACTTTCATCTAATTCTAGGACGTTTCCCATCTCATAAAAACCTCCCCAATCCTGTTTCTCACCTCTTGAGAGGGGATATGGGAATGAAAGTAAGAGGCTCCCCAAACACAAAATTGAATTGCCGCAATAGAACCTTTTTAGAGTGTACCAAATAATGTCATTCCAGTTGCACTCATATCACATACCTTCGGAGTTAGATTTAGAAACTCTACTGTACATCAGCAGTTTTCCCACCAGAACGTGGGGTCCTACAGGGTTCACTTTTAGAGCCTGCTCTTTTCAATTAATTCCTGGCTCCGCTGGCCTTCTTAATACAGATGATATTCAGATCATCATCACTCATGAGTGCTAGGACGTTCCTTTTTAGCACAAGGTTTCCAAACATCTGGACATGATTGCAGCCTGGCTTACAGCACATAAACTTGTTGGATAATCTTATAATCATTATTGCCAAGTGGCCCCAACACTGTAACTTCTCGCCCCACATTCTGTGTTCCACTAAGGACTACATCCAAAATAGCACCCTCTCTTGTCTGCTACCAAACCAGCTGCTTCATAAAACAATCATTTATTTAATTTATGAACGTTACATCTGTAGTACGTCCTGATATGACATTTATCCAGTCAATATCGAGTTAATTTAAATCACCCATTATTACTGTGTTGCTGAATTTGTTAGATAAAGTAGTCTGAGAGCCCTGTGAGTCCACTATAATAAAAATTAAATAAGAAGAAAAACAAAAAGGAGAATAAGGTGATACCTTTTTATTGGACTAACTTATTACATTCGTAGACTAGCTTTCGAAGGTTAAAACCTTCTTCCTCAAAGTAGGACCAATAGCTGTTGAAATCCAAATATATAGGGGAAGAGGGATGGATGGTTGATCAGAGGGTGACCAGGTTGTAAATATTTATAGTTTATAATGGGGTAGGCAGCCCATATCCTTGTTGGGTCCTGTCCTGTCTGATTCAAAGTATTTTCTCGTCTTCATTTCAAAGGTTTTACCATCCTAGATAGATCGAAATCTTCCCTTCAGGACCCTCACCATAAAATCATCAATGATGTGCTCTGTGAAATGCTGTCCGACAGTGGAGGCTGTACAGACTGAATTCACACCTTGGCCTGTTCTGTTTGGCATTATCACATGTCTGTCAGCATTCATCCTGCTTTTAACATTTGGCTCGTCTCTCCAGCGTAGCAGCCCTTTGTACATTTCCTGCATTGAGTCATACAAACCACATGCGAGGAACAGCATGTGTAGGATCCCCTTGTGTTGAATGTTTATCCCATGTGGGTAAACCGTGGGGTCCTGTGATGTGTGTTGGCATAATTTGCAGTTTGCTCTTGCTATATTGCAGGAATTTGTGCCATCCTCATCTTTTTGGGCCTCTATTGGGAGTCTGCTTCTCAATCATTTTTATTTCAGATTTGGTGACTATTGGAAGGCCAATATTGGTGCAGCAGGGAATATCTATCTCGGTAATTCATTTTCCTAGAGTAGTGGTTGTAAGTCCTTTATTGTATGATGTTTTGCAGTTGTTCCATTTCTGGGGGACCCTCTTTGAGGTTGTCTCTTCCCTGTATTGTAGAAAATTGTTTCTGGGTGTTTTGAGTGAAGTGACAGTCTTCTTGGAGATGATTTTGGGATTGTAGCCTTGTTTGAAGGATTGAGCCAGAATTTGGAGGTGCTTAGCCCTGTCTTTTGGGTCAGAGCAGATGCAGTGATATCGTGTTGCTTGATTGTGTATGATGGCCTTTTTGGTACGTGAAGGGTGAAAGCTAGAGTTGTGAAGGTGGCTGCACCTGTCAGTTCGTGTCCTGTATATAGCTGTCCATATATTGCCATCGTTGATGGAAACTGTGGCATCCAGGAAGTTAACTTTTCTGTGGAGTAGTTAATTCTGAATCTGATTGCAGAGTGGATTGTTTAAAAGATTTGTGAAACTGAGAAACTCCTCTCCCTTAGTCCAAATCATAAAAATGTCATTGATGTACCGGCAATATTTCAAAGGTTTAGTCTGATATGTCTTCAAAACGGTCTTCCAGTTCGGCCATGAAGAAGTTGGCATATTGGGGACCATCTTTGTACTTACAGCCATGCCCATGATATGTAAATAGATGTCCTTATTGAAACTGAAGTAGTTGTGAGTTAGAATGAATTCTATCAATTTCGTAACAGTTTCTGTTGTGTATTGGTGATCCATGGGAGATGCCCTAAGGAATTTGTCACAAGCATTTATTCCATCTGTACGCAGAATGTTGCTGTATAGTGATTACACATCCATTGTAACTAGGAGCATGCCAGGTGGTAGTTGCTCAATGCTTTTTAGCTTGTTCAGAAAGTCTGTGTTGTCTTGTATGAAGTTGCTTGGTCATGTACTAGTGCTCTGAGATTCCACTGAAGTCCAGATATTTCCTCTGTGAGTGTGTCAGTACCAGATATAATTGGTTTGCCAGGATTTCCAGGTTTGTGGATTTGGGGTAGCATGTATAAAATGCCCACAGAAGGATGGTTGATCTGAGTTTTTTCAGATGAGACTGTATGGTTTATGGTTTAGGCATTTGATATACCGCCCTTTACTTATGCATCAGAGCGGTTTACAGGTATATACTAACAGGTACTTTTTATTCCCTTGTCCCCGAAGGGCTCACAATCTAAGTGTACCTGAGGCAATGGAGGGTTAAGTGGCTTGCCCAAGGCCACAAGGAGCAGCCATGGGACTAGAGACCTCAGTCCCTCCGGCCTGAGGTTACTTGTCCCCATGTGGGAATTAAACCCCCAGCCCTCCGGCCTGAGGTAACCTGTCCCAACCACTGAGCCACTCCTCCCACCCTCTGTACTGGTTTTGGGAATGTTTTAATAAGATTTTTTAATTGCTTCGTGTACTCCTGTTCCTCAGTTAGTTTCTTGTACTATGTACTGTTTGAGAGCTGTCTTTGTCCTTCCTCTTTACACTTTTGTGTGTCCATGAATACGCCAGCACCTCCTTTATCTGCAGGCTTGATTGCGATGTCTTGGTTATTCTGTAGGTGTATAATGACAGCTCTTTCTAGTGGAGAGAGGGTTGTAAAGACATTTCTTTTGTTTGCCGGAGAGTTGTGATTTTACTCTATATCTGAAACTCTCTATCTAGTTGTCTAATTTACTGTTTTGTCCATCTCTTGGGGTGAAATATGTATTATTTTTTTAGTATTGTAGTCCAGTATTTTAGAAGTATTGCCTCTTTTGTGGAAATGTACTTTAAGTCAGAGTTTTCTAAAAACATTCTTCCAAGATCTGAATATATCTGTAGGCCTTTCATCACTTGTCTGTTCAATCTGGCCAGGTGGGCTGTAGTGTACCCCTACCCAGCGGCAGAACTTCAAATTATAGATCCCCAAGCAACAGTTTTGAAAGGGATCCCAGAGTAGGTGAAGTGCACTTCTGAAGATAACAGGAACAGCTGCAAGTGGGCCCCCTTTTCCTTGGGGTCCCCCTGCATCGCAGGGGCAGCTTGAGCAGAATTTATGCCATTTACCCCTACCACGATTCTCTTCCCCTTCACACGCGAAATGTCTATCCACAAAGAGTCCACAATGCATTCTGTTTCCTGCAGAACACCAGTTGCATAATTGATTTGACTATTGGCCCATGCGTGATGAGAAAGAGAAGCTTGCGCTGTGCTCTGTCAGCCCCCACTGCACCTACATCCTATCTAAAGTGACCAACCGTCCTGTATTTTAAGGACTTGTCCCTGGAATTATATTACATCAGTCGGGAGGCCTATTTTAAAACATGTGTCCCGCTCCTACATATTTGTACAAGCGGACTTCTCCACTCCAGCTGAAACTGTCAAAGGGAAACTATTTATATGAGACTATTTCCATCAGAGTCACAGAAACATACATACATGTATGCACTCTGTTCTACTTCAGTCTCACACACATGCATATACATTCAAGCAATCTGTGTCGTCTTTCTACACTACTTGCATTGATTACTTGGATCAGTGGACCACTCACTTTCAGGAGATTGGGAAACAGCAGTGGACTCAACGAGGTTACTTACCTGTAACGGGAGTTCTCCGTGGACAGCAGGATAAGTCAGCCACACTTGGTGATGTCCTCTGGGCGGAGCCGTGCATACGGAAGTGCTCTCTAGAACTCAGAAAGGTGAGCCCTACCTGGGCCCACCTTAGGTAGCCCATCCTACCGGTCCGCCCCCTGGTCCGGCCAGTGTGTTCCCAGCTAGCCAGTTCCCGGACAGGGAGCGGATTTGGCAGGTTGACCTCCTGCAGGGGAGGTGGGCAGGATTGTGTGGCTGACTTATCCTGCTGTCCACGGAGAACTCCCGTTACAGGTAAGTAACCTCGTTTTCTCCATGGACCAGCAGGATTGCGTCAGCCACACTTGGTGCCTCCCTAGCTGCAGGTATGCTGAGGTGGAGGAGGAGCCTAGTAGCACATTGAGGATTAGGCGTAGAGCTTAGTGCAACGACTTTATTGCAGTAACATACGTGAGGAGTAACAGCATCAGAACTGTGCAATAACATAAGAACAACAGGTGCAAAAATGCGATAACCAACAGCAACGTTAAAACAATGTGCAATTAGTGCAAGAACTGTGCAACAGTGCAATAATTAGTGCAATAACTAGTGCAATACAGCGGTTGTGCAATAGGCAATAACAAGGGACTGATACAGGGCCTAGGCAGCTTCTCTTGTGTCCATTGCCGTGGAGAGGACGGCAGTTCCTAGGGTGCAGTCCTCCTGAGCCTTGAGGTCGAGGCAGTAGTGCTTTTGGAACGTGTGCGGAGAGGACCAGGTGGCCGCTCTGCAGACGTCCAGCAGAGGAACAGAACGAAGGTTGGCTATTGTGGTGGCCATAGCCCTGAGCTTGTGAGGGCCCATTCTTGGCAGGTTCTGTGTGCCTGTGGGATCGAGGCAATGGGAGACGCATGAGGCGATCCAGTGCGAAAGGGTTCTCTTGTTGACAGGCCTGCCTGGCCTGCTGGGGTCGAAGGATACGAACAGTTGTTCGCCTTTGCGAACGGGTTCCGTGCGGAGCAGGTATACCCAGAGGGCTCGCAGACAATCAAGCGTGTGCAGGCGGCTTTCTTCTTCGGAGGCGTGAGGTTCTGGGAAGAAAGCCGGAAGCTCAATGGATTGATTCACGTGGAAGGCAGAGGCCACCTTGGGCACGAACTTGGGGTTGGTCCTCAGGGATGCTCTATCCTGGTGCAATTGTGTGTAGGGGGGGTGGGACATCAATGCCTGTAGCTCGCTGATTCTTCGGGCAGATGTAATGGCCACGAGAAACAGGGTTTTCCATGAGACATACTTCATTTCGGCCGACTGCAGTGGCTCGAAGGGTTCCTTGGTCAGTCGAAGGAGTACAGTGTTGAGGTCCCAAGCTGGAACGGGACGCCTGAGCGGGGGTTTAGATTTACCAGGCCCTTCATAAAGCAATTTGTCAAGGGTAGTGCTGCAATGGAGGTAGCCCCTTTGGGCTGAGCATGGAAAGCTGCAATCGCAGAGAGGTGCACTCTGACGGATTGAGTTTTAAGGCCAAGGTTAGATAGCGAAGTCAGGTACTGCAGGACCTCGGGAAGCGGGCAAGTGGTGGGCTGCAGGCCTTGTGCTGCGCACCAGATGCTGAATCTCTTCCACTTGAGGCCGTAGGACTTCCTGGTGGAGGGCCTCCTGGCCGCTAGAATCACATCCTGCACCTCTGACGGGAGCATGAGTGAAGAGAGGCTCATCCGCTCAACCTCCAGGCAGTGAGCGCTAGGGCTTTGAGGTTTGGGTGCATCGTTTTCCCCCCGTCCTGCGTGAGTAGGTCTGACCTGAGTGGCAGGCATATGGGTTCCACTTGTGTTAGGCGTTGTAGGAATGCAAACCACATCTGTCGGGGCCAGTAGGGTGCCACTAGGATGGCTCGAGCCTTGTTGCGAGCCAGCCGCTGGAGTGTCGCCGGAATGAGAGGTGTCGGGGGAAAGGCATACACCAGAGACCACTCCCCCCAGTACACGTCGAATGCATCCGCTGCCATTCGCTTGCTGAACGGGTGCCTGGAGCAAAAGAGGGGGCATTTTGTGTTCTGCTCCGTGGCGAACAGGTCGATGCTCGGGCGCCCCCAATGACGGAAGAGACTGTCGGTGACCTCCGGGAGGAGTGTCCACTCGTGCGGCTGAAGCTGCCTGCTGAGCTTGTCGGCTAAGGTATTCTGATCGCCCGGTAGATAAGAGGCACGGAGATTGCACCCGTGTGTCAGGGCCAGGGACCAGATCTGTAGAGCTTCCTTGCAGAGGGAGCGAGAAGCTGTGCCCCCCTGCTTGTTGATGTAGAACATGGCCACTTGGTTGTCTATCTGGATGAGGACGGACTTGTTCTGTACGTGCGTTAAGAACACTTTGAGGGCATACTTGATGGCCCTGAGCTCCAGGAGGTTGATGTGCAGGAGTGTTGATGTGCAGGCGACCAGGCCCCTTGTGTGCTGAATTGCAGAATGTGAGCACCCCAGCCCAAGTTGGATGCGTCCGTAGTTAAGGTCAGTTGGTGCTCGGGTGGATGCATGTCCTTTCCCCCCGAGAGGTTCTCCGGAACAGTCCACCAGTGCAGCTGAGTCTTGATTCTGGAGGTTATGGGAATGCGGGTGGAGAGGGGTTGCAAGTGTTGGTTCCAGTGGGTGCGTAGATGGCACTGTAGTGGTCGCATCCGCAACCTGGCGATGTGGATGACAGACGTGGTGGCGGACATGTGGCCCAGAAGGTGTAGGATGGACTTCGCCGAGGAGGTCTCCGCAGAAGCCAGGCTGGCCGCGAGTGAGGTCAGAGTCACAAGCCTGCGTTGGGGAAGGAATGCCTTCGAGAGTTGGGTGTCGATCTCTGCTCCGATGAACTCCAACCTCTGTGAGGGGATGCGGTGCGACTTGCTGTAGTTGATCACGAACCCCAGGGAACAGATCAGGGACTCGGTTATACTCAGGGCTTCTTGAAGCTCCGGTGCTGATGGGGCTGTGAGGAGCCAGTCGTCCAGGTAGGGAAAGATGGATACATTCCGTTTGCGGAGGTGCGCTGCGGGTACCGCCACACACTTCGTGAATACTCGTGGAGCTGGCGAGAGGCCGAAGGGAAGGACGCTGTACTGGTAATGTTGGCCCAGTACATTGAAGCGAAGGTACTGCCTGTGCGACTTGTGGATGCGGATGTGGGTGTAGGCATCCTGTAGGTCCAGGGATGCCATCCAGTCGCCGGGTTGAATCAGGGGCAGGATGGAGTTGAGGGAGTACATCCTGAACTTTTCTTTGACGATGAACTTGTTGAGTTTGCGGAGGTCGAGGATGGGACGGACCCCGCCTGTCCGTTTGGGGATGAGGAAGTACCTGGAGTAAAAGTCAGAGTTTATCTGGTCCGACGGTACCTGCTCTATAGCACCGGAGGACAGCAGGTGCATCAGTTCGGTGGCCATGGCTAGGCGCAGATGCGGTGGTGTAGCGCTGATGGGATGGGTACTTTGGCGAGGTGTTGAGCTGAAACGTATCCGGTAGCCTTCTCGAATGATTTCGAGAACCCAGGAGTCGGAGGAGATGCTTTGCCACTCAGTTAGGAAGTGAGTCAGGCGACCCCCGATTCGGGTGACCGCCGGAGGATAGGCGTCAAAAGGATGGCCCACTCTTCGCAGGGGGTGGGTTGTTCTTCTTTTGTTTGCGGTCCCGCCGGGAGTTGCGTTGGTGAGCGGGTCCGCTGTAGGAGTTGTTTCTGTATTTGTTAGGCTGCCATTTCCTGTTGGAGGGGTACTTTTTGTTGGAAGAGTAGTACGATCGTCTCTGGACGTTGCCCTTATGCGTTCCACTGTGGCGCTCAAAGCCATCTTCTGCAAGGATTTGCAGAGTGGTGCAGTGCTCTTTCATATCGTTGATGGTGTCTTTAACTTTGTCTCCAAAGAGCGATTCCCCTGTGCAGGGTGCATTGGCTATACCATCATGCGTGTCCTCACGAAGGCCAGAGGCTCTCAGCCATGCCCAGCGCCTCGCAGATATAGCCGTAGCGGCAGTGCGCAAGGCCATGTCGAATGAGTCAAAGGTTGCGCTGGCCAGGTGCTTGCTGCATTCAGACATATCGAGAAGGGCACTGGAGAGTAGAGCCTGGGATTCCTTGGGAAGGGATGCAGCCGATGTTCGCAAGGTCGCCATGCAGGTGTCCAGGAACAGGACTTGCTGGAATTGGTGAGCTGCGATTTTGGCGCTAAGCATAGCCCCCTGGAACACCTTCTTCCCGATGTCATCCAGGAGCTTGTTGTCTCAGCCAGGGGGGCTATTGGCGTGAGTGCGCGAGGACTTGGTGCGCTTGAGCGCTGAAGACACGACAATGGAGTTGTGTGGAAGCTGGGGTTGAGAGAATCCAGGGGCAGGCTTCACTTGATACTTGTAGTCGAGCCGCCTGGGAAACGGTCGACCAGATGCTGGTGTCTGCCACAGTTTGGAGTGATTGTCCAGTAGCCTCTGGTGCACTGGCAGTGCAAAGGCGGGTTTTGATGTCGCGAGGTATTTCAGAACCTCTGGAACTGTCTCCCCTGAGGCCTCGGTGACATTCAAAGCGAGGGTAGAGGCCAGTTTGGCCAAAAACTTGGGGTAGGTGAGGTCCTCCGGAGGCGGGGGGTCCTCTGTCTCAGCAGACTGCGTCTTCTCAGAGTTCGTATGCTCTATGGAAGCCGAACCCACCACTGCTGCTTCGATGTCGTGGTCATCAGCGGTGCTGTCAGGCGAATGGTTTTCGTGAGCCGGATCGGGTGAGGGTCCACGGGCGAGTTCTCTGATCCTCTCCTCCGGGGTGGAGGTAAGCGCTGCTCCCAGAGATTTCTGTGCGCGGTCTGCGCTGGGTGAGAGCGAGACGTGTGCCGTGGGTGTCGTTGAAGCAGACTGTCTCACCAGCTGGGTTAACAAGTTGAGAATAGCAGAGGATGTACTGTGGCTGGATCTGCTGCGTCTGGGAGTGCTCCGATGTCCGCTGCTGTCGCTGTGAGGATCATCCCGGCGGTTTTTGCGGCATTGGGAGTGGTGGCGGTGGTGCTTGGTGTGACTGCGGCGTTTTGACCGATGAGCTCCGTGGCCAGAGTCACTGCTACTGCTGCGCCCACTGTGCCTGGTCCGCTTCCTGCGGTGGGAAGATCTATGGCTCGAGGTGCTCCTGATGTGGCTGCTGGCACTGTTGAACCGAGCACTGGCGCTTGAGGGGTTAATAGCCTCTGCAGATCTCCCGAGGGCATTGCTGTGCAGAGGGTTCCCAGAGCCATGCGATGCGCTGCTGCGAGGCTCTCTAGATTCAGTTCCCGCAGCGATCAGGCTGGCCGGGCTGCTGATTTGGAGCAGGGTCAAAGCCGCGGTGGAGGGGGCGTGTTGAAAACTGGCTTCCCCGAGGCACGGAGGAACAGAGCACTGCACAGTGTTTCCTGGCGTTGAGGCCCCGCCCCCGGGGTGGGCGGAGTTGGAGGACCCCGGCCGAGGCTGGGAGGACTGCAGGAGGGCGCCATCTTGGGCAGCATGGACTGGAGGTGCAGAGGGCTGCCGCGTGTAGAAGACTTTATCCGCGAGCCCCAGAGCGTCCAAAAAAGCAGCTGGAGATATAGTAGCAGCAGAGCTTACCTCCGTGGGACCGCGGGTGGCGGCGCTTGGTCCAGGAGTAGCAGCAGAGTCCTTACTGTGCACCGGGCTGGGAACGGAGGCCCCATACGGCGCGTCTCGCCGGGAGGGAGTCCAGTCGGCAGCAGTGGAGGCTCGGCTGAGGATGGAGGCCCGTTCAGGCACATCCTGGGCCGGCGGAGGGTCAGCATGAGGCGTGGAGGCTGAGCACACCCCATGGTAGCCTTTCTTCATTTTCCCACAGTGGGAGCATCCGTGAGAGGTATGGTTCTTGTTGCCACAGTGAGGGCACTTTTTAGCATAGTATTTAGGCATTTGTCTAGCAAAAATTAAAACAAAGAAATAAACAAAATGAGAGCAGAGCAGGGTCCGTCTTGCTGGCAAGGCGGAAGAACGAAAACTGGCCGGACCAGGGGGCGGACCGGTAGGATGGGCTACCTAAGGTGGTCCTAGGTAGGGCTCACCTTTCTGAGCTCTAGAGAGCACTTCCGTATGCACGGCTCCGCCCGGAGGACGTCACCAAGTGTGGCTGACGCAATCCTGCTGGTCCATGGAGAATTTCAAAAACAACTGGAGTGGTGTGAGCTAGAGTCGTCTTTAGAATACGTTTTGTCTACAAGACCCGGCCTAGAGGCAGTAATAAATGATACTGAACTGTTTCATGAGTTCTCTTGTCTTAAGACATTTGTTTCTGAAGAAAAAGTTCAAGAATGGGAAAAAACAGACACCATGGTTGACAAAAAATGTAAGGAGGTGTTTGGATACCTCAAAAGTAATGAGGTACCATATAAAAATGTATGCAAACTGGTTGAATTTTTTTATGTTTACTGGGTTCCAATGATCCAACAGAAAGGTGCTTTTCAATCATGAACAAAGTGTCGTCAACAGAAAAAACCCAACTGCATGTAGAGACTCTCAAATGTCTAATGATTGTAAAGTACAAGTTTGAGCCAAGTAGCCCAGAATTTTTTAATTATCTTAGTGGAAATGTTGCTCTTTTGAAGAACATTCACTCTGTAGAGAAGTACAAGTAGGCCTGATTGGCACATTTGTAAGTAAAGTTATAAAACCTAGCTACTGATTAAAATTTTGGGTTAAAATTAAAATTACTATTATAAACATATTTTTTATTTACCTTAACTTTGAACCCCCCCGGCTTGATTGAGTGTCTCATATTTGAACTTAGAAAAAATGGTCAGGTTATCCCTCTCCCAAACTCTTTTCTACAAAAGCCTGTCATAGATTTCTCTGCACTGCCCTTAGCCCGCTCTTCTGTATTGAAAGAGGAGAGTATCCCCTTTCCTACCCCCTGCAGGTATGGCGTCCTTGACAAGCTCATTCATTCTCCCTGCTGTCAGAGAGAAAAGAGGAATGCCCAGCGGCCAGAATCAGCTGCATCTGGACAACCTCTCAGCTTTCAAGGTGCGGCCGCGATACAGTTACCCTCAACCGACCTTGTCAGGCTGAAGAATAACTTTCTTCTGAGGTTACTGGAGCACAGTCAGGGAGGGATGGGGGAACGAGAGGCAGAAAATGGTTTGTAAAGCCACAGCAATTAGCAGCCTGTTCGAAGGACTCTGTGTGAAGCACAAGATAGCAATGGCCATTCTCTGTTCAGACTCCTCCAGCGTTTTCAGACACACTGCATTTTACTAGAGTCTCCTCTGGTATAGTTAGCTCCTAGTCTCTCGGTATTTTGGCCAGGCCCAGATTTAGGAAGAGGCAACTGCCTCTGACTTCAAATTTTCAGAGCTGTTGAAGCATCACCACCACTGCCGTACCACTATCTGGACCTGCTGCCACTTGCTCTGGAGAGAGGCCTGGGCTCTGTCCCACCATAGCAAAGCCAAAAAGGGGTCATCAAGGCCTTGCCTTCCAACAGGGCCTGTGTTGCTCTATCCTGTCCTTTGCTGGGTTTCTTGTCACCATGGTAACCTGTTCAAGAAATTGAGAACCACATCACACCATGCGAGGCATCTTTCTGCCATTGCTACTGCAGGGCTGGGGATAACCGCTCTCCAGGACAAGTCCTCAGGGACTCCGAGATAAGGGGAGAGGGGACGATCTAGCAAGGACATTGGCAGGGGGGGGGGGGGATCCTCTGAAGGGGCCACTCAACTCCTTCATCTCCCTGTCTAGTTTCCAGTGGGTGCCAAAAATTAATTTCAAATGTTTTCTATACTGAATCTCAGATACAAACAGTTTAATAAATACCAATGCCTTATATGTACCAATCTACAACAGCCAGAGATATAACTCTTGTGTCTTTTTACATTTTCATGGTAAGAAGACCATGGGTCCAGCTCAAGAGTATCTTGTATATAATGCCAAATCTTTCCGGCAGATTCCCTGCCCCCAAAGACTGAATAGTGTGTGAGCTGAACATTTGAGGAAGTATCTGCAACAATCCAAACTCCTGTTGCAGATTCTTGAAAGACTTCATCTAATCATTTCTGAAACCACTTGAGCTAACAATAATATTCCTCTCTGAACCTCGAAGTCAATTCCTCTTAATTGACTGTCCAGGGTAAAACCTTCATTCCCCTCTAGCTGAAGAAATTGCAAAACCTACACTTGTTGGTTGAACCTAAAATAAAGAGCATTTCCTCAGATATTCCCTCTTTATCACTATTAGTAATGTTGCATTTCTCGAATGAAGGATGTGACATCGGTGTAGTAGATAGACCAGCATCTTTCCATAGCCGAGAGGTGTACAGTGCTCTGTATTGAACAGTCTTTATGTTGTCTTATTGCATAAATCCTCCCTTCTGCCATCTTGTCATTAGACACGTCAATGGAATATGTTTATGTTTTGCCCCTGTCCATATCAACTTAAGAATAGTTTGTAAAGAGAGCTAATTTATTTCTTTTACTATTTGTAAGAGAAGCCACTTCAGAAAAAGTACCATTTTGAATGGATTTATTTCAGATTTATTTTCTTTGCTGGGGAGATTGGAAGACTCTCCAATGAGGATGCTTGTTCGCTATCTGATCTAGAAGCAGGCCAGCTGTATATTACAGGCCTGATATTCGAAAGGCATTTACATGGTTTACAGCCCAGTAAACCATGTAAATGCCTTAAATCAGGATATTCAATGGCACTTACGTGGTTGATGCCATCGAATAATCCCCTTCTAACTCCCCTACGTGTCCCCATGCTATCCGGTTAGCATTGGGGCGTGTCAAAGGCGTTCCAGGATGGAGCGGAGGCAGCAACAAGCAATAACCAGGCAGCAGCAATATTGCATGCTGCCCGGTTAGCGATCTGTGCCGAAAAGATAGGCAAGGAAAATCCTCGCCTATCTTTAGGCGCAGGAGCTAACCAGGTAGCATGCAATATCACTGCTGCCCAGTTATCTAATATAACTTCCAGCATGTGCAGAAATCCCCGGATATTTAATGCTGGGTCGCATATGATACCGGCATTGAATATCCATGGTTAAGGGTCGGAAGGCAGGGCTATGAGCAGTAGCGGCACACAGCCTGCCCAGAAGAATATCGGGCCCTACGTTTAGATATCAACTTAATATCTCTGGTTAACTAAATCCCCAAATAATGAAATGACCCATCTGCCCATTTCAATGAGAAACAAGCATTCCATAAGTCATGAATCCCTTCTTGAGGGTCTAGTGCCCTCAGATTTTTACAAATTGATTTTAAGCCTACAGAATAAACTAAAGAGGGCTAAGGCCTGCATAAGACTATCTAGAGAGGCTCTAGAGTCTGTCAAATGGACCAATACAAGAACATAAGATATACCATGCTGGGTCAAACCAAGGTCCATCAAGCCCAGTATCCTGTTTCCAACAGTGGCCAATCTAGGTCACAAGTACCTAGCAGTTTCCCCAAAAGACACAGGTTCCAAAATGCTTGTACTGGGACAAGCAGTGAATTTCCCGGGTCCCCTTTGATAATTTATTTATTTATTTATTTATTTAAAGTCTCTTTTATACCGCGCTATTCAGCATCAGCACGGTTTACAATAAACAATGAACATACACATTTCCAATAGTACTTTGTGTTTACATATGAACAGGATATTCAACTTGGCTAACAGGGTAACTATGTACAACAACAATATATACAATATATACAATTTATAGACTGGTCATGTGGTCATGATAATGGTTTATGGACCTTTTCTCCAGGAACGTGTCCAAACCTTTTTTAAACCCAGCTACACTAACAGTTTTTACTACATCCTCCGGTAAT
This sequence comes from Ichthyophis bannanicus, assembly GCA_033557465.1. Lineage (NCBI taxonomy): Eukaryota > Metazoa > Chordata > Amphibia > Gymnophiona > Ichthyophiidae > Ichthyophis > Ichthyophis bannanicus. The sequence continues at coordinate 88,537,367 of CM066048.1, read as the reverse complement.
GAATTCCAGAGTTTGATTACGCGTTGAGTGAAAAAATTAGTCTTTAAGGGTTACACTGTAGCTTCACTGCATGTCCCCTATTCTTTCTTCATTTTGATGGCGTAAACGATCGATCTACTTTTACCTGTTCCACTCCAATCATTAATTTATAGACCTCTATCATATCTCCCCTCAGCCGTCTCTTTTCCAGGTTGAAGAGCTTTAACCTTTTTAGCCTCTCCCTCATAGGGTTATCCTTCCATTTACTTTACCATTTTGGTGGCTCTTCTCTGAACCTTTTCTAATTCTGCTAAATCGTTTTTAAGATAGAGTAACCAGAATTGCACACAATATTCAAGGTGCGGTCACACCATGGAACGAAACAGAGGCATTATAATATCCTTTGTTTTATTCTCCATTCCTTTCCTTATGATTCCCAGCATTCTATTTGCTTTCTTAGCTGCCCCTGCACACTGGGTAGAGGGTATCAATGTGTTATCCACAATGACGCCTAAATCTTTCTCCTGGGTGGTGGTTCCTAATGTGGAACCTTGCATCGTATAACTATGATTTGGGTTGTTCTTTCCTAGGTGCATAACTTTGCTGTTGTCCACATCTGCCATTTGAACGTCCAGTCTTCCAATTTATTAAAGTCCTCTTGTAATTTTTCACAATCCTCTTGGGTTTTAACAGCTTTGAATAATTTTGTGTCATCTGCAAATTTGATAACCTCACTCATTATTCCTATTTCCAGGTCATTTATGAATATGTTAAAAAGCAGCGGACCCAGCACAGATCCCTGAGGTAAGCTTTCTATCTTTTAACAAGTTCCTGATTCTCAATAGTACAATGCCTCCTATCCCATGACTTTAATTTCGCCAAGAGTTTCTCATGAGGGACCTTGTCAAAAGCTTTCTGAAAATCCAGATACACTACATTGACTGATCCACCTTTGTCTACCTGCTTATTTACACCTTCAAAAAATGTAACAGATTAGTAAGACAAGACCTTCCCTGGCTAAAGCCATGTTGGCTGTCTCCCATTAAACCATGACTATTTACATGTTCAGAAATTTTGGTTTCTACCATTTTTCTTGGTACTGACGTCAGGCTCACTGGTCAATAGTTTCCCGGATCACCACTGGAACCCTTTTGAAAAATTTGTGTTACATTGGCTATCCTCCAATCTCCGGGTATTACTGATGATTTTAATGATAGTTCACAGATTAGTAATAGCAGGTCTGCAATCTCATATTTCAGTTCTTTCAATACCCTTGAGTGAATACTTTCTGGTCCAGGTAATTTGCTACTCTTCAGTTTATCAAATAGTTGTAACACATCTTCCTGGTTGATCGATATTTCTTTCAATTCTTCTGCTGCATCAGTTTTAAATACCATTTCAGGCATGGTAACATCCCTACATCTTCCTCAGTAAAGACCAAAGCAAAGAATGAATTCAGTCTCTCCGCTATGGCCATGTTCCCTCTTAGTGCCCCTTTTACCCCTCTATCATCCAATAGTCCAACTGACTATCTCACAGGCTTTTTGCTATTAATGTACTTGAAAAAGTTTTTATTATGTGTTTTTGCTTCCACAACAAGCTTTTTTTTCAAATTCTCTCTTTGCCTGCCTTATCAATGCCTTGCATCTAACTTGCTAGTGCTTATGTTGTTTCCAGTTTTTGTCATTTGGCTCCTTTTTCCATTCCCTGAAAGATGCTTTTTTGGCTACAACAGCCTCTCTGACCTCACCTTTAAACTATTCTGGCAGTTTTTCGGACTTCCTTCCACTTTTCTTAAAGTGTGGAATACAGTTGATCTGTGCTTCCAAGATAGTATTTTTAAACAACACCATGCTTGATGTAAATCTTTAACCTTTGCAGTTTTTTCTTAACTTTTTTCCTCATTTTATCATAGTCTCCCTTTTGAAAGTTAAAAGGTAGTACTGTGGATTTCCTTGCCGTCCTACCTCCATTTATCACTGGTATTATCTTTAGTTATGTCACGGGTAGATTTCTCCAATTCATTGTTCCTTGGTCTCCCTAAAAATCAGGTAACCAGACTGCAAAGAATACAGAATACTGCTGCACGCCTTGTCACACATTCCACTCTCCGGGATCATGTCACTCCTTTACTCTTCTGTCTTCACTGGTTGCCTGTTTCATTTCATTCTCAATTTAAGCTCTTGACCCTGTTACATAAAGTTTACCACACTAGCACCCCATCGTATCTGATTGATCTCCTCTCCTTTCACTCCCCTAGGTATACACCCCGCTCTTTCCACCTCAATCGTCTTGCCCTTCCTTCCCCTTCCCGTGCCCACTTGCAGCTTACCCGTCTTTCTGCTTTTTATTTTGCTGGTCCTGCTCTTTGGAATTCTCTCCCCTCTTCTCTCCGTCTGGAACCACAATATGTCACTTTCAAACAGAACCTCAAGACCCATCTGTTCTCCCTAGCATTTAATGTTCCTTCTCCTTTTGTATGAGTTTACCCCTTTTTGTATATTAGATTTGCCTTTTGTATCTCATCCTGTCTCTATTATCTTTTTCTTATTCTGTCCTTTATAATTTTGTACATTTCCTTTCTTTTTACCGGCTTCGGCCAAATTTTTATGTATTTTATTATTGTACACCGCCTTGATTGATATAGAAAGGCGGTTTTTATCAAATGATTAAACCTTAAACCTTTTTTACTAAATCAAATGTGATCATGCTATGATCACTATTGCCAAGTGGCCCCAACACCCTTATCTCTTGCACCAGATCTTGTATTCCACTAAGGACTAGGTCCAAAATGGCTTCTCCTCTGGTTGGTTTAAGAAGCAGTTGATTATTTCATCTAGAAACTTTATCTCCCTAGCATGTCCTGCCGTGACACTGAACCAGTTAATACCGTGTTATTGAAATCATCCATTATTATTACTGTATTGTAACTTTTGTTAGCATCCTTGATTTCTCTGAGCATTTCATCATCCATTTGTTCATTCTGGCCAGGCGGTCAATAGTACACCCCCACTGCCATCTCCTTCCATTCCCCTTTTCACATAAGAACATATAAGAACATAGGATATGCCATCCTGGGTCAGACCAAGGTCCATCAAGCCCAGTATCCTGTTTCCAACAGTGGCCAATCTAGGTCATACATACCTAGCAGTTTCCCCAAAAGACACAGGTTCCACAATGCTTGGTCAAGCATTAATATCCTAGGTCCCTTCTTAATAATGGTTTATGAACCTTTCCTCCAGGAATTTGTCCAAACCTTTTTTAAACCCAGCTATACTAACAGCCTTTACTACATCCTCCGGTAACAAATTCCAGAGTTTGATTACATGTTGAGTGAAAAAATATTTTCTTTTATTAGTCTTAAATAGTTTACCCTGTAGCTTCATTGCATATCCCCTAGTCTTTCTATATTCTGATAACGTAAACAATCGATCTACGTTTACCCGTTCCACTCCGTTCATTAATTTATAGACTTCTATCATATCTCCCCTCAGCCGCCTCTTTTCCAGGTTAAAGAGCCCTAACCTTTTTAGCCTTTCTTCATAGGAGTATCCTTCCATCCCCTTTACCATTTTGGTGGCTCTTCTCTGAACCTTTTCTAATAACGCTATATCCTTTTTAAGATATGATGACCAGAATTGCACACAATATTCAAGGTGCGGTCTCACCATGGAACGATATAGAGGCATTATAATATCTTTTGTTTTATTATCCATTCCTTTCCTTATCATACCTAGCATTCTATTTGTTCTCTTGGCCGCCGCTGCACACTGGGCCGAGGGTTTTAACATGTTATACACAATGACGCCTAAATCTTTTTCCTGGGTGGTGGTTCCTAATGTGGAACCTTGCATCGTGTAACCATAGTTTGGGTTGTTCTTCCCTAGGTGCATAACTTTGCACTTGTCCACATTAAATTTCATCTGCCATTTTGATGCCCAGTCTTCCAATTTATCATGATCCTCTTGCAATTTTCCACTATCCTTTTGGGTTTTAACAACTTTAAATAGTTTTTTGTCATTTGCAAATCTGATAACCTCACTCGTTATTCCCCTTTCCAGGTCATTTATGAATATGTCAAAAAGCAGTGGACCCAGCACAGATCCCTGGGGTACACCACTGTTCACCTTTCTCCATTGGGAAAATTGGACATTTATCCCTACCCTCTGCTTTCTATCTTTTAACCATTTCTTGATCCACAATAGTACACTGCCTCCTATCCCATGACTCTTTAGTTTTGCCAAAAGTCTCTGATGAGGGACCTTGTCAAAGGCTTTCTGATGGTCCACATACACTATATCAACCGACTCACCTTTGTCCACCTGTTTATTCACACCTTCAAAAAAACATAACAGATTAGTAAGACAAGATCTTCCTTGTCTAAAGCCATGTTGGCTGTCTCCCATTAGGCCATGACTATCTACAGGCTGAGTGATTTTATTCTTTATGATGGTTTCTACCATTTTTCCCGGTACTGACATCAGGCTCACTGGTCTGTAGTTTCCCGGATCACCCCTGGAACCCTTTTTAAAAATTGGCATTACATTGGCGATCCTCCAATCTTCAGGTATTAAAGATGATTTTAATGAAAATTCACAGATTACTAATAGCAGGTCTGCAATCTCATATTTCAGTTCTTTCAACACCCTTGGATGTATACCATCCAGCCCAGGTGATTTGCTACTCTTCAGTTTATCTAATAGTTGTAATACATCTTCCCGATGTATCGATATTTCCTTCAATTCTTCCGCACCTTTAAATACCACTTCAGTCATGGGTAACATCCTTACATCTTCCTCAGTAAAGACCGAAGCAAAGAATTCATTCAGTCTTTCCGCTATCGCCTTGTCGCCTCTTAGTGCCCCTTTAACCCCTCTATCATCTAATGGACCAACTGACTCTCGCACGGGTTTTTTGCTACGAAAGTACTTGAAAAAGTCTTTATTTCGCGTTTTTGCTTCCGCAGCAAGCTTCTTCTGAATTTCTCCCTTTGCCTGCCTTATCAATGCCATGCATTTGACTTGCCAGTGCTTGTGCTGTTTCCAGATTTCGTCGTTTGGCTCTTTTGTCCATTTCCTGAAAGATGCTTTTTTGGCAACAACAGCCTCTCTGACTTCACCTTTAAACCATGCTGGCAGTATTTTGGACTTCCTTCCACTTTTCTTAAAGCGTGGAATACAGCTGGTCTGGGCTTCCAAGATAGTATTTTTCAACAACACCCAAGCTTGATGTAAGTCTTTAACCTTTGCAACTGCTCCTTTTAGTTTTTTCTTAACTATTTTCCTCATTTTATCATAGTCTCCCTTTCGAAAGTTAAAAGGTAGTACTGTGGATTTCCTTACTATCCCTCCTCCACTAATTAAATCAAATGCGATCATGCTATGATCACTATTGCCAAGTGGCCCCAACACCCTTATCTCTTGCACTAGATTTGGTGTTCCACTAAGGACTAGATCTAATATGGCTTTCCCTCTGGTCGGTTCATGAACCAGCTTGCTCCAAAAAGCAGTCATTTATGTCATCTAGGAACTTTATCTCCCTAGCATGTCCTGCCGTGACACTGACCCAGTCGATACCAGGGTAATTGAAATCACCCATTATTATTACTGCGCTGTAACTTTTGTTAGCTTCCTTGATTTCTTTAAGCATTTCATCATCCATTTGTTCATTCTGACCAGGCGGTCGATAGTACACCCCCCCACTGCCATCGCCTTCCCCTTTTTACATGGCATTTCAATCCATAGAGATTCTACAGCAAATTTTGTTTCCTGCAAAACTTTAATCCTTTCTGACTCAATGCCCTCTCTAACAGAGCGCAACCCCTCCACCAATTTGATCAGCTCTATCATTACGATATAGTTTGTACCCAGGTATCACAGTTTCCCACTGGTTGTCCTCCTTCCACCATGTCTCTGATATTCCAATCATATCTAACCTCTCATTTAGTGCTATATATTCTAACTCTCCCATCTTATTTTTTAGACTTCTAGCATTTGCATACAAGCATTTTAGAGACTGTATTTTATTCATATTAATCTGGCTATTGGTAGACATGGGTAATTTGGGGATCTTTAAGCTCTGTCTGCTCCATACTTAAGAACATAAGAACATAAGAAATGCCATACTGGGTCAGACCGAGGTCCATCAAGCCCAGTATCCTGTTTCCAACAGTGGCCAATCTAGGTCATACGTACCTAGCAGTTTCCCCAAAAGACACAGGTTCTGCAGTGCTTGTACTAGGTCAAGCATTGATATCCTGGGTCCCTTTTTAATAGTGGTTTATGGACCTTTCCTCCAGGAACTTGTCCAAACCTTTTTTAAACCCAGCTATACTAACAGCCCTTACTACATCCTCCGGTAACAGATTCCAGAGTTTGATTACACGTTGAGTGAAGAAATATTTTCTCTTATTTGTCTTAAATAGTTTACCCTGTAGCTTCATTACATGTCCCCTAGTCCTTCTATATTCTGATAGCGTAAACAATTGATCCACGTTTATCCGTTCCACTCCATTCATTAATTTATAGACCTCTATCATATCTCCCCTCAGCCGTCTCTTTTCCAGGTTAAAGAGCCCTAACCTTTTTAGCCTCTCTTCATAGGAGTAGCCTTCCATCCCCTTCACCAATTTGGTGGCTCTTCTCTGTACTTTTTCTAATAACTCTATGTCCTTTTTAAGATACGGTGACCAGAATTGCACACAATATTCAAGGTGCGGTCGTACCATGGAGCGATACAGAGGCATTATAATATCCTTTGTTTTATTCTCCATCCCTTTCCTTATGATACCTAGCATTCTATTTGCTTTCTTGGCCGCCGCTGCACACTGGGCGGAGGGTTTTAACATGTTATCCACAATGACTCCTAAATCTTTTTCCTGGGTGGTGGTTTCTAATGTGGAGCCTTGCATCGTGTAACTATAGTGTGGGTTGTTCTTTCCTAGGTGCATAACTTTGCACTTGTCCACATTAAATTTCATCTGCCATTTGGATGCCCAGTCTTCCAATTTATCCAGATCCTCCTGCAGTTTTCCACAATCCTCTTGGGTTTTAACAACTTTAAACAGTTTTGTGTCATCTGCAAATTTGATAACCTCACTAGTTATTCCTTTTTCCAGGTCATTTATGAATATGTCAAAAAGTAGGGGACCCAGTACAGATCCCTGGGGTACTCCACTATTCACCTTTTTCCATTGGGAATATTGGCCATTTAGCCCTACCCTCTGCTTTCTATCTTTTAACCAGTTCCCGATCCACAATAGTACACTGCCTCCTATCCCATGACTTTTTAGCTTTGCCAAAAGTCTCTGATGGGGGACCTTGTCAAAAGCTTTCTGAAAGTCCAGATACACTATATCAACAGACTCACCTTTGTCTACCTGTTTATGCACACCTTCAAAAAAACAGATCAGATTAGTAAGACAAGATCTTCCTTGTCTAAAGCCATGTTGGCTGTCTCCCATTAGGCCATGGCTATCCACATGCTGTGCAATTTTGTTCTTTATGATGGTTTCTACCATTTTCCCTGGTACTGACGTCAGGCTCACCGGTCTGTAATTTCCCGGGTCACCCCTGGAACCCTTTTTAAAAATTGGTGTTACGTTGGCGACCCTCCAATCTTCAGGTATTACAGATGATTTTAATGAAAGTTCACAGATTACCAATAGCAGGTCTGCAATCTCATATTTCAGTTCTTTCAACACTCTGGGATGTATACCATCCGGTCCAGGTGATTTGTTACTATTCAGTTTATCAAATAGTTGTAATATATCTTCCCGGTGTAGCGATATTTCTCTCAATTCCTCTGCAGTATCACCTTTAAATACCACTTCAGTCTTGGGTAACATCCCTACATCTTCCTCAGTAAAGACTGAAGCAAAGAATTCATTCAGTCTCTCTGCTATAGCCTTGTCCCCTCTTACTGCCCCTTTTACCCCTCTATCATCTAATGGTCCAATTGACTCTCTCACAGGCCTTTTGCTACGAATGTACTTGAAAAAGTCTTTATTTCGTGTTTTTGCTTCCGTAGCAAGTTTCTTCTCAAATTCCCGCTTTGCCTGCCTTATCAATGCTTTGCATTTAACTTGCCAGTGCTTGTGTTGTTTCCAGTTTTCATCATTTGGCTCTTTTTTCCATGTCCTGAAGGTTGCTCTTTTGGCAGCAACAGCCTCTCTGACCTCACCTTTAAACCATGCTGGCAGTTTTTTGGACTTTCTTCCACTTTTCTTAATGCGTGGAATACAGCTGGTCTGGGCTTCGAGGATAGTATTTTTAAATAACACCCAAGCTTGCTGTAAGTCTTTAACCTTTGGAACCGCTCCTTTTAGTTTTTTCCGAACTATATTCCTCATTCTATCATAGTCTCCCTTTTGAAAGTTAAAAGGTAGTACTGTGGATTCCTTTACTATCTGTCCTCCACTGATTAAATCAAACATGATCATACTATGATCACTATTGCCAAGTGGTCCCAACCCCTTTATTTCTTGCACCAGATCTGGCGTTCCACTAAGGACTAGGTCCAGTATGGCTTCCCCTCTGGTCGGTTCATGAATCAGCTGCTCCAAGAAGCAGTCATTTATTTCATCTAGAAACTTTATCTCTTTAGCTTGTCCTGCTGTGAGACTGTCCCAGTCGATACCGGGGTAATTGAAATCACCCATTATTACTACTCTGTTGTGGCTTTTGTTAGCTTCCTTGATTTCTTTGAGCATTTCATCATCCATTTGTTCATTCTGGCCAGGCGGTCGATAGTATACTCCCACTGCCATCACCTTCCCTTTCATAAATGGAATTTCAATCCATAGAGATTCTACAGCAAATTGTGTTCCCTGCAAAACTTTAATCCTTTCTGACTCAATGCCCTCTTTAACATAGAGCGCAACCCCTCCACCAATTTGTTCAGCTCTATCATTACGATATAGTTTGTATCCAGGTATCACAGTGTCCCACTGGTTATCCTCCTTCCACCATGTCTCTGAGAGTGCAATCATATCTAACCTCTCATTTAGTGCTATATATTCTAATTCTCCCATCTTATTGTTTAGACTTCTAGCATTGGCATACAAGCATTTTAGTGACTGTATTTTATTAATTTTATTAATATTAATCTGGCTATTGGTAGGCATGGGTAATTGGGAATCTTTATGCTCTGTCTGCTCCTTACTCAAGGGCATTTGGGCTACTATACTCCCTTTTGGAACCTCACTGTTTTTGGTAGTATCCTTCAAGGATACCTTTGTCCGAACCATGCGCTCCTGGGTGACTGTCGGCTTTCCCCTATTTTCTAGTTTAAAAGCTTCTCTATCTCTTTTTTAAAGGTTAATGCCAGCAGTCTGGTCCCATCCTGATTAAGGTGAAGCCCATCCCTTCGGAAGAGCCCCCCCTTTCCCCAGAATGTTCCCCAGTTCCTAACAAATCCAAAACCCTCATCCTTGCACCATTGTCTCATCCACGCATTGAGACTCCGGAGCTCTGCCTGTCTTTTGGGTCCTGCACGTGGAACAGGAAGCATTTCGGAGAACGCTATCCTGGAAGTTCTGGATTTCAACTTCCTACCTAAAAGCTTAAATTTAGCCTCCAGAACTTCCCTACCACATTTTCCTATGTCATTGGTACCAACATGTACCAAGACAGCAGACTCCCCCCCAGCACTATCTATGATCCTATCTAGGCGGTGTGTGAGATCTGCTACCTTCGCACCAGGCAGGCATGTTACCAGGCGATCCTCACGTCCACCAGCCACCCAGCTATCTACATTCCTAATGATTGAATCACCAACTATAACAGCTGTCCTGACCCTCCCCTCATGGGGACATGGCCCTGGAGAAACGTCCTCGGTGCGAGAGGGTTTTACATCACCTGGAGGACAGGTCCTAGTTACAGGATCACTTCCTGCCACACCAGGGTGATGCTCTCCTGTCACGCGACCTCTCTCCTCCATGGCAACAGGGATGCTGCCAGACTGGAGGTGGGACTTCAGGACTATATCCCTGTAGGTCTCGTCCATGTACTTCTCTGTCTTTCTTATGTCTTCCAGGTCTGCTACTCTAGCCTCTAGAGAACGGACTCGTTCCCTGAGAGCAAAGAGCTCCCTGCACTTAGTGCATATGTAGGACCTCTCACCAACTGGGAGAAAATCATACATGTGACACTCAATGCAAAAGACTGGAGAACCCCCATCTCGTTGCTGGACCTCTGTCTGCATCTTAGTTTAAAGCTTGTGTTTAGGTCTTTTAAATTCGGTATATAATAAGGATTGGTGTAGATGCTTATACTAATAAAAGTGTATCTAATACCCCTAATACACCCTGTGTACCTGAAGCTTAATTAATCTCAGGTCCTCTGTGTATGACTGATTTGGATTAAGAGCTGCACCTGAGAGCAGCCCCTTTCCTCTAAGATGTGCAAGTACCTATAAAACTACAATTACCCCAGTGGTGGGTGGGTGCTGGGGAGGGAGGGAGGGAGATAAGTCCTATTAAAGAGGGCAGTTACAAGGTACCCTGTCAACCCTCAGCAGGGGGATGGGGGTACCACACAAAGCCCAGTTAGTTGAGAGAGGCAAGGTAAGTACAGCTGAGAGGGCTGAACTAGCACACCACTAAAACAAACAATAAATAATTAAACAAACAGTTAGACAAACAGTAAATAATTAAATAAACAGCTAGAACTCACAGTAAGATGTCCCAGGAGGCAAATATCCCCTCACTAGCAGAGCTCTGTAAAAGTACAGCCCTTCTCTGGTCAGAGAAAAGCAAACTAAAACAGACTATGCACACGTGGAGAAAACAGGAAGAAGGCTACACAATACCTCAGGGGGAGGGGGAGGAGTCAGGCAGGCAAGGACAGGAAAAAAGTTTAAACAAACAGCAGGTTCTGGGGAGAGAGATGTAATTCAAAATGGCTACCACACAAAGCCCAGTTAGTTGAGAGAGGCAAGGTAAGTACAGCTGAGAGGGCTGAACTAGCACACCACTAAAACAAACAATAAATAATTAAACAAACAGTTAGACAAACAGTAAATAATTAAATAAACAGCTAGAACTCACAGTAAGATGTCCCAGGAGGCAAATATCCCCTCACTAGCAGAGCTCTGTAAAAGTACAGCCCTTCTCTGGTCAGAGAAAAGCAAACTAAAACAGACTATGCACACGTGGAGAAAACAGGAAGAAGGCTACACAATACCTCAGGGGGAGGGGGAGGAGTCAGGCAGGCAAGGACAGGAAAAAAGTTTAAACAAACAGCAGGTTCTGGGGAGAGAGATGTAATTCAAAATGGCTACCACACAAAGCCCAGTTAGTTGAGAGAGGCAAGGTAAGTACAGCTTGAGGGCATTTGGGCTACTTTACTCTTTATTGGAACCTCTCTGCTTTTGGTAGTATCCTTCAAGGATACACTCTTCCAAACCATCCGCTCTTGGGCGACTGTCGGCTTTCCCCCATTATCTAGTTTAAAAGCTGCTCTATCTCCTTTTTAAAGGTTAATGCCAGCAGCCTGGTTCCATCCCGGTTAAGGTGAAGCCCATCCCTTCGGAAGGGCCCCTCCTTTCCCCAGAATGTTCCCCAGTTCCTAAGAAATCCAAAACCCTCATCTCTGCACCATTGTCTCATCCACGCATTGTGACTCCGGAGCTCTGCCTGCCTTTTGGGTCCTGCGCGTGGAATGGGAAGCATTTCGGAGAACGCTACCCTGGAAGTTCTGGATTTCAACTTCCTACCTAAAAGCCTAAATTTAGCCTCCATAACCTCCCTACCATATTTTCCTATGTCATTGGTATCGACATGTACCAAGACAGCAGACTCCTCCTCAGCACTATCTAAGACCTTATCTAGGTGGCGCGTGAGGTCCGCTACCTTCACACCAGGCAGGCATGTTACCAGGCGATCCTCACGTCCACCAGCCACCCAGCTATCTACATGCATAATGATCAAATCACCAACTATAACGGCTGTCCTAACCCTTCCCTCATGGGCACATGGCCCTGGAGAAACTTCCTTGGTGCGAGAGGGTTTTACATCACCTGGAGGACAGGTCCTAGTTACAGGATCACTTCCTGCCACATCAGGGTGATGCTCTCCTGCTACGTGACCTCTCTCCTCCATGGCAACAGGGATGCTGCCAGACTGGAGATGGGACTTCAGGACTATATCCCTGTAGATCTCGTCAATGTACCTCTCTGTTTTTCTTATGTTTTCCAAGTCTGCTACTCTAGCCTCTAGAGAATGGACTCGTTCCCTGAGAGCAAAAAGCTCCTTGCACCTAGTGCACACGTAAGACCTCTCACCAACTGGGAGAAAATCATACATGTGACACTCAATGCAAAAGACTGGAAAGCCCACATCTCGCTGCTGGACTGCTGTCTGCATCTTAGTTTTAAGCTTGTGTTTACTTACTAAGGGTTGCTATGGATATTTATACTAATAAAACTGTACCCAATACGTTTAATATACCTTGTTCACCTGAAGCTTAATTAATCTCAGGTCCTTAATGTATGACTATTAAATTTAAACTACAAGCTCTCTGCTGGGTATGAAATGTAACCAGAAAGTTCTCTTATGTGTTTTAAATTTAAACTTAAACTTAAATTGCTGCTACTAGGCCCTGACTGATTTAACAAAAAACAGTGGGTTCACAGATTAATTAGCTTTAATACAAAGAAGTCCTTTCAGAAAATTCCCGGAAGTATATACTCACAATTGCAGATCTCTCTCCAGAAGAAACAATCCCCTTTCTAGTCCTTCAGTGAATTTTATTTCCTGCAAAACTTTAATCCTGTGTGACTCAATGTCCTCTCTAACACAGCTTAACCCCTCAACCAATTTGATCTACTCTATCATTGAGATATAGTTTGTACCCAGGTATCAGTGTCCCACTAGTTGTCCTCCCTCCACCAGGTCTCTGAGATATCAGTCATATCCAACCTCTCATTTAGTGCTATATATTCTAACTCTCCCATTTTTTAGACTTCTAGCATTTGCATACAAGTATTTTAGAGGTTGTATTTTATTCATATTAATCTGGTTATTGGTAGGAAGGGATAATTTGGAATATTTAAGTTCTGTCTTCTCTGTACTTAAGGGCATTTGAGTTTCTTTTATCTTTATTGGAACCCCTCTGGCGAGAAGCCCTAACTTCATTCTTTTGCTAGTATCCTCCAAGGATGCATCCTTCCGAATCAAGTGCTCTTGAGTGACTGTCATCCACAGTGGCAGTGAGGTGGAATTCCCTTGCCCTCATTCTCAGGAGAGGCTCCAGGGGTAAGAAAAACAAAACAGCAGACAAGGGCATCCTTACCTAGTGCCCCTTCGATACCTCCCTGTTGGTTAGGACAACTGCTCTCATAAACTCTCCAGAGATGCCATTCTGTTCGAGGTCTCTAATAAATGTCGTATGAGCATCAAATCTTAAAGAAAAGCGAGGAGATACTTTGGTACGACAATCTTCCTAAGATTCGTTACCGAATATCTGAGAGTCACAAAGCCCGTGTCGCTGTCCAGGCTTATATCAAGCATCTTTCGGGATAGCTTGTCTCCTACGATTTTAATTTTAGCTTAATATCAAAACTGCTTTATGAGATTGATCTATGGGAACTCGGTAGCTGTGATCTCTGCCCTCCTTGGACAAACAGGAAGTCTATGCAGAAGATAGAGAGTGAAAGAAACTGCTCCGCAGGGCCATCATGTGCAAGTAAGCACTGCATCGCAGTTTGGGGTTAATCGCCGGCACTGTAGGCCCTGGGGAGGAGCGACAGTGGCAGCAATGGGCGCATCAAGAAGGACGACAGGATAGAGGGTCTGCCTAGGTGCCTCCAGTCCTTTTACCGGACCTGGGGGCAATCGACCAAGGTTTCACTTATACAATCATTTCTCATACGGCCTATGATACATCTAAAGATAATACAATAAAATGACAGCTTCAAACATATCAGCCTGAGAAATTTTACAACCGTTTCTCGTACTTTCCCAGACACACACATATATATATAGTCATAGAATAAAATCTTAACACGCAGTAAGCTTAAAAATCCTCCTTTTAAAACATACATAATATAAACTGCGTTTATATAACAATAGCAGCAGCCTTTAACATTGTGGACCACAATTTCATGCTTACACAACTGGTGGAAACAGGTATCGGTGACACAGCATTCGCATAGTTCAAATTCTATCTGTCCGAAAGATAAACAACAGTCAGTTCTGTTTAACAGCACTGTGTTACTACCTTGAGCATGGAACTGCGGCGTACCAGAAAGATCCATACCGTCATCTATCTTATTTAATATCTACTTCAAGCCTCCAGCTGAGCCGTCTCTGGTGATGGGCACAACATTCTATATCCATGCCAGCGATATAAAGCTACTCATCAATGATCCGTCGGTAGATCACTGAACAAGATTTAGAATTATGTTTTAGAAACATGATGGCAGAAATCTACCCACAGATGTGAGCAGATTGACTGCCTGTCTAACAGCAGCTCAAGAATGAGCAAAAAGCAATGGACCTGATATTCAAAGGCATTACACAGTAAACGCCGCAAACACGGTCAGTGTAAGTGCCACTGAATGCCCGTGGGTATTGTTGCAGCATGTCCTGATGCTAACCAGTTAGCTTCGGGGCGGAACCTGGGGATAACTGGTCAGTGGTGATATTCAGCCACTACCCGGTTATCTCTCAGTGGGGAAAGTCAGGTGCAGCAAAGGCTGTCCTAACTTTCACCGCCAAAGCTAACCGAGCAGTGGCTCAATATTGCGTAGACGGTTAGCTTCCTGCTTCAAGGGCTGACCCAGATATTGGTTGGATATGGCCCCTGCATTGAATATTAGGGTTTAGCATTCAGCTGCTGCTGCTGAATATCGGGCCTGACAAATTTTGCCTGAACCCAATTAAAACAGAGAGTCTGTGAGTTCCTAATGCAAGTGGACAATTATTTGACATCAAAATCCCTTTTGGGAAATATGAACTCCTCATAAAATCACTAGCAAGAATCTTGGGATACTGCTGGACTCATCACTTACTTTGAGCCTACACATTCAGGCAACCTTTAAAAAACTATTCTGTCGCCTGTGACAACTACGGAATCTCTCTCCATATATCGAGAAGATGAGTCTGATCATGCTGTGATAACGTCATGGCTAGACTACTGCAATGTTTCGTATATTGGTCAGATCACAAAGAGCTTGCACCTGTTCCAATGAATTGACAGAGAGTTGCAAGTGGCATGACCGCATCACACCCTTCCTGCAAAAACTGCACCGGCTGTCAGTAGTCTGCAGGGCCAAATTTAAAATCTCTCTCTAACTTTTAAAGGACCATGGACCAAATGGGCCAAAATGCCTAAAGAATAAGGTTGCCTCAAGGATAAAGTTACCAGATGACCCCGATTTTTGGGGATTGTCACCGATTTTAGAGCTGGGTTCCCCGACGCCCATCTGTTTGGCAGCCTCCTTTCCCTGATTCTGGCAATGGGGATAGAGGGGGTAGAAAAACATTTTAAATTGCAATTTAATGATTGGAATGTGTTGGTTTTTAGAATTTCCATCCACTATCTTCATATTATTTAACAGTTTTTTATACCACTTTATCATTTCAATCAAAGTGGTTTACATTGAAACTTAAACTTGGTAATGTACATTAAACAGGGACATTGATAACTTGGAATTTTTCTGAGGCAATGGAGGGTTAAGTGACTTGCCCAAGACCACAAAGAGTGCTAGTGGGAATCGAGCCCTGGTCTCTGGGTTCTCAAGCCAGTGTTCTTAACCAATAGGCTACTCCTCCTGATATTTTTGCACAGTATGGGGGAAATGCATCACTGTCGATTTGTCTGCTTGGAAGTGATATTGTTGTGGTCATGGGATAGATGGAGGGGGCAAGGTAATGACTCCACTTCCCTCCTCTACTCTTTGTTGCTCAAACCTGAAACTAAAGTGTCCCTTCCTCCTGCACTCTCCCCCCAGCATGCACACACACACACACACTTCAGATATATGTCCCAGATTTGCCTGCAAAATATCTGGTAACCTTACTCGAGGAACTTCCCTAATTGTACTCTCACATGTTGTGACACCCACCAGCGAGCTTTCTCAGGAGTAGCCCCACACTCCGGCACTTATTCCTAGAGGGAATACGTTTACCTCAAGTTTACCTTTACTTCAGGAAGCACATAAAAGCCTGGATCTTCTCCCAAGCTTTTAATATCTGTAGTGACTGATTTCCCATTCACTCATACTGCTTCAGGGCTAGCTTGCTGCACACCCTGAAACTGACCAAATCCACATACCTTGTTCTTCTGTATACATAGTTTAGACTCAGTTTGATATACATTTTTGTTTGTCTCTATGCCTTTGTCTTTGCCCATCTTGACTGTATGTCCCGGCTGCACCTGTCCCCTCTTCTCCTTATTGGGATGTTTCACTGCATGGTTCAACATTGTGAGTATCTTATTTATACCATATGAATGTTCTACCGTGCTGCCTTTTATGATACGTCATTTGTACTGTGCTGACAATGTGAGTATCCTGTGTGTTATCTGAGTGTTGTACTGGGCTGCCTATTAAGATATATCATTTGTTTTCCGCTAATACTGTATCATATTTCTAATTTGAATGTTCTACTGTGCTGTGTTACGCTGTTCATTACTGACATTGCGGTATCTGCTATTGCTTTCCTCCAAGTTTATCTCACTGTTCTTATTGTCTATTATACTGACATGATGGACATTTTGCTATTGTAAGTTCTCTGTTGTGTGCCACCTTGGGTGAATCGTTTCATAAAGGCAGTTAATAAATATTAATAAACATTACATATAATCAGATAAACTAGAATTTGCCTGAAAGAATTATCCCTTGTTTATAAGTATTTTTGAAAAAGCCCAGTCTCTAATTTCTTATGAAATAAATTACACGATTTCTCCATTGTTAATTCTACTAGGATACTATTTCATAATCTCAGACTTTATCTCTAATAGTCCTCTCCCTTGACATTTTCAGTTTGCATTCTTGTTTTGAAGGGAGTTTCAGTTGAAATAATGCTTTTGATTGCAGATCTCTACTTATCCTCTGACCTCTATACTGTATATCCCATTAAATAGGATGGTTATTGTTAAGTACCAATGAAGCAATGTCAACTCCTGGTGACCCTGTAGCTAGTTGTCCATGCTGTCATTATCCAGTGGGTTTACTTGGCAAGGTACGACTGGAGGTGGATTGCCAGACCTTTCTTTGACATAGAAAGCCTAAAACACCTGGAATTCCAATGTGCTCCCCCATCCAAGTACTAACCAGACCCAACCCTACCTAGCTTCCACAATCCAATGCACTCAGTGGCATGGCAATAGCAAATAGGGTAATACCTGACCATAAAGGATTTTAAAAAATAATTAAAATAATCTTTAAAACTATTCTGAATACGTGAAAGAGTCTATGTCCCTTGGGGTGTTCTGCTATTGACTCTTTTTCAATTGGAAGACAAACCATTTATATGAACTCTTTAGCCCCTATTTACTGACGTAGAGTACAATAAGATACTTGCTTCTGTTTTTTTAGCTAATAGTAATCCATGCTAGGACATTTCCTCCTATTGAATGACTTCTTAATTTCATAAGGAGTCTCTCCTGAGAGACTTTGGAGTGCTTTTACTAAAGTACTGTAATAGATTGCATTTACCATACCTTAAGGGCAAAACCTAAGGTGCTGTAAGTGCAAAACATGAACTGTAATGCAATGGGCGTAGCCAGCATCTGCCTTGCATTTGCTGCACAGAGCAGATACTTACTTCATGGGCTTGTATTACATGTCTCAGAAGATAGCGTGGATGCAAAGTATGTAATGTAGGCCTCGGCACAGAATTTAAAAAAATAGTGGCTTCCATGGTGGTGCAAAGTGACCACTCCTATCTCCTCCTAAATGGTTAGTAATTTTGATTTTTAGAATAGTTTGTACTATTTTGCTCACCATTAACATCAGGCTCATTGGTCTCTAGTTTCTCAGATCACCTTGGAGCTCTTTTTAAGAATTGGTATTTCAGTGGCCACCCTCCAGCCTTTGGATACTGTTGCAGTTTAAATGATAGTATACAGATGGCAGGTTAGCAATTTCATATTTGAGCACGTTCAGGATTTTGGGATGAATACCATCTGGTCCTGGTGATTTGTTGCTCTTTAGTTTGTCAATATGTTCTATTATGGGTGTTATTTTAAATACCCAGTATGATAACATCCAAGTCTGGATGGGGGCATAGCAGAGGCAAGACCGAGGCATTCCTAAGAATCTGGACATTCCTGCCTGATCTCAGAAATGCCCTGGATGTCCCGAATCGCATCTAAAGTTAAACCTGCTCCAGGCATGAACAGGTATCTGAAAAGTGCTTGTTTTGTCAAGCAAACATCTGGAAGGCGTGGAGAAGGAGCTACACTAATACTCCCTGTATTTTATATTATGTTAACAAACACAGTGACAGGGAATGGGGGCTCATGTTTTCACTTTGCTATGGCCATGTTGGAAAGGTCCGATGATGGGACTGCTCCTGCCCTGTCTTCCCACTGAACCACTAGAGATGAAAATAGGAATTTGGGGAAGAGGAGGGTGGGAAGGGCATATAGTCCCCCCCCCCCTTTGCCAGGTGACTAACCAGGATATTACTTTTATATGAAAAGAAGGAGGAGGGAAGGGGGTACCAACTGGCTAGCCAGGAGTTTTTAGTGGATCGAAGGGAAGGGGTGAGAAGGGAGGGGGGTTACTTTGCCCGGGAGCTGCAACGATCCCCCGGACAGTTCCTAATAGGAATTGGTGCTGCAGGGAGGGGGGGGGGGATGCAAGTCATTCTTTATTCATATTGTCAGTGACACAGATTGCAACATTGGTGAACTGACAATATTGTTGAGGAGAGGGAAGGCCCAATCGCTGGTTAGGACACCTGATCGCTTCCAGGGAAGACAGGCACTGGCAAATGGCAGCAGGCACACTGCTGCGTTATCAGGCTTTCAGGCATATAAAGCCAGCTGTTGAGGTTGCATGATCAGGCCAGATTTTGGCAGCCACCTCCCCTCCCCGCTCTGTTTCCACCCCTACAGCCCTATATCATGCGAAAAGCAAATATCACAAAAAGGTGCCTGCGATATCTTATTTCCTCATACATTAGCTACTACTGCAGAGTAATAAATCCGTCTCTGTCCTGTGGTAGCAGCTAACACCCTTGAGTAGACAAACCCCTTAGGCGCTTAAGTATGGCTGAAAAGAGGGCACACAGTTAGGAGCCTAATTTAGGGGCACAGATTTTTTTTTAATATATAGACCTCACGTTTATACCTAGTTTATATTAATAGGTTTTTGTCAAATCTGAAAAAATGTAAACTTAGAAGTACGAATGTTAGGTGATTGAATTTTCCTCACATTTCTAATGTGACTATATTTGAGAGAAATTTTAGATTTTCCTGCGATGACTTTTCCTACAATTAATAAGGCCTATTCTACTGAGAATAACAAAAATGAAAGTATTTCTAGTTTTGAAACATCTTTGGTTAAAAATAAGACTAGAATTGTGAATTCAGAGAATTCTTTTCAGGATTTAATTCCACGATCTCTGGATAATGCAACAATTTTAGCGGGTCTGTTTACTAAACCGTGTTAGCTGTTAACACTGCAGCTAGCGCATGCAAAATACAGATAATGCAGTAATTTTCTGCGCTATCTACAGAACGCGTGTTATCTGCATTAGTGGGCGGGTAAGAGTGGAGAGTGAATGTGTCTGCAGAATGCAGTAACTGTCGGATTTTCAGGCAGCGTAGGTGCTACTAATACCGTTTCAATGGGTGGCGTTAGCTGCCTCCAGGCTGTTGTTCCACCCCACTCTCCTCAAATTTGGTTTCGTTTGAATTGGAGTCAGATAAGGAATGGTGGTTTCATTGGTATTTCCTTAGACAGGATATGAAATTCCTAGGACAACAGATTAGAATTTATTCGGATGCGACTAGAGAAACTCAGTGTAGATGGTAATCTTTTTTGAATCTTAGATCTTATGTTATTCCCGTAGGAGCTATATTTTTCCTAATTAGCCATGCAATTGTAAAATCTTGTATAATGACTAAAGATTATTTATTTTATCACCCTGTGCAATTCAAAATTTTGTTGAAGGGCATCAGACCCGTGGAGGAGATTTAGTGGAGCTGGGTTCCTCATAGTAATGTGAAAATGTCTGGCTAATATCACCTGTTTGTTTAATTTCCAGTGTTTTATGTTTTTTTTGATGACTGTCTTTTTTACTTTCTGTTCTTTTTTTGACCTGTAAATTGTATTGATTTAATCGTACGATTCCTTATTTTGTTAATTTTTGAAAAACTGCAATAAAAATGATTAGAACTGGAAATCTCAGGGGGTGAATGACCTGGGGAAGAGATATTAGGGGAGTTATGCCATTGGAGGCAGGGCCAGGCCTCCGTTAGGTGAACTAGGCATCCACCTAGGGCAGCAGAATTTGGGGAGATGGCAGTGCAGCCTAATAGTAACACTTTAAAGTAGCCAGTTTTACCTACCTCTTCCCCCTACCACAGCCACCACCGCCTCCTTACCTCCATTCTTCAGCTTTGCCCAGGCTTCAAAAGATGAAACTCTGCATGCTGGTGGGCTTTGCAGAGATATTTAAGGAGGCCGTGCCATTGGGAGTCTTTAAGTGAATAAGGAAAAGTGATATTTAAGGGGATGATGCCACTGAATTCTCTGGAGGGGGATGAAATGAGGAAAAAGATATTTAAGAGGCTGATGCTACGGAAATTTCTGAAGGCAAATGAAGTAGTTCCTTCAGACTATTAAGCGTCTGCTAAAGGGACCGCAATGCTCCAAGCAAGACAGGAGAGGTTTTTCTAGCCTTGCTGAAAGCGTTCTCTTGGAGTTTCCAATATGAAAAACTACGATGAATCAAGCGTTGAAAAGAGCAGGATGACTCACCTGTTCTTTATATCCTAGAGGAAATCTGAAGCCAGACCGTCCTCCTTTCTTTGAAGCTAGAACTACCTATCTGTAACTGTTTTTTGTCTCTTTGCGTCCATCTGATTTTGCTAAACCTTGAGAACACAGCCTGAAGCTTTGTCCCGACCGCAGGGCTGCGGTGAGGTCATGTGTGGGCTGAAAAAAGAAAAGTGATGACCAGAGAGGACTTGCATTCTTTTCCTGACAGGACCAAGATAATTAAAGTTTCCTGATGAAGACTAGAAAGCGGAAAAAGGAGGGCCTTGACTGAGATGGGGGGGGGGGGGGGGTGGCGGGGGAGGATTCAAGGACTAGGGAAGGATGGGATTTATCTCTCACAGGATGAGGAGGAGGGAGAGCGTTCCTGTCTTTGAAGTGAGCAGATATTGATTCTCATCTCATTGAAATGCTTTGGAGAGCTTTGTCAGTCTCACTCCCACAGCTTTTGGGATTTGATGGTGGTGCCTGCTGCAGGGAGTGTAGCGGAATAGATAACCTTGTATTGAGAGATATATTAATATCTGGAGTTCTGTCTGCCCTTACGTTAAAAGCCCAACTTTACTTATCTAGTTTCCCTTCGGTCATCATTGCCTCAAATACCTGCAACGGAGTCTCTACTGCTGAATCCCAAAGCTCCCCCTCTCTCCACCTCCATTCTACGTTAGGTAAGAGCTGTCTTCTCCCCTAGGAAATTTCCTCTCTCTCACCCCTTTCCTCTCACTCACAAAGCCCCCTCCCCCCAACCCTGTATGACCCACTGGGAGGAGTTCATATTCCTTCCTTACCAGCCCTCTGTCCCAAACAAACTTTCATTGTACTTGATCGAGAACTGTCTCCTTCATATACCCCCCCCCCCCCCCTCCTCCTCTCCCTACAGAATTTCTCCCTGGAAGGACTCTTCCAGAACCACAGTGAGAAGAAGGTTGTCACCCTCTCTCTGTCCCCCCAAAGCTTTCCTCCTTTTGTCACACTGGGCGTGGGGGTGTCTGTCTTTGTCCCTCTCACTTTCAAAGCTGTCCTCTGTGTCCCACACTGGGAGGTGGTCCTCTCCTGTCACTGCCAAACTTCTTCCCTTTGACCTGCA
Source organism: Ichthyophis bannanicus (assembly GCA_033557465.1). Lineage (NCBI taxonomy): Eukaryota > Metazoa > Chordata > Amphibia > Gymnophiona > Ichthyophiidae > Ichthyophis > Ichthyophis bannanicus. The sequence goes on along the minus strand of CM066048.1, from coordinate 88,515,346 downwards.
CTGAGAGGGGGCCACACACATAGTAACAGAGAGAGTGCAGCACGGAAAGCCCAACTGAACCATCCAGCCTGCTCAGCTATTGCTGACGTCCCCTCTGTCTTGCAGGAGAAATAGGATGTCACCTTTCCTTTCATCCTGTGTCCTACACTGGAAGGGGGGCATCTCTCTTCCATTCATCCTGCCATCTCACACAAGAAGGGGTCTATTTCCCTTCCTCAAACCCTGCTATCCTACACTGGAAGGAGGGTCTCCCCCTGCTATCCCAAACTGGAAGAGGGCTATTTCTCTCCCTCCGTCCCACACAGGGAGAGGACAGTCTTCCTTCATAGACAGTTTCTTAAAGCATTATAACACACAAGCAGTAAGGCAGCTTCATCCTGTGGTTTCTGCATCTCCTGCTGGTACGTTAAACCAGCTTTTGGATCATGTTAGATGGGGTGTGCTGGTGGTGGTGGGCATATGTGTGATGGTTCTTTACTGAGCTTCACACTGCTTAAAATGAACAACTAACTGATCCTCTCAACCTCTACATTTATTGTCCTCTTTCACTCTCAGGCAGCTTCTTCTCGCTTTTCATATTGTCCTCCTACCCTTCTCCTCTGTCCTTTTCCTGCACCTCTGGTTATTGCCTCTGCTCCCTCCCCCCTTCAACAGCTCCTATAGCATTGCATTGCATTCTGGGACATGTAGTCCCCCTACCCCTTGGTTATCCCACAGTGTGTCCATAAACAGAGAGCAGACTCCTTTTCCATTATGTTTTATTATCAAATAATTTAATTAGAAAAAAATCAAACATTTAAAATAGTACTCACAAATCTGAACAATGTATATACAGTTTTTACATAGTTTTCTTTTGTAAATTAGACACTCAAACAGTGAGAGAGTGAGAGATTGAAGCGCGTTGGAAAAGGAGTGGGGGGGGGGGGACGTCTCCGCAGTTTGAGTCTATCGATAATATATCCTCCACTTCCCATTTGTGCAGGAGACAGCATCCTGATTCCAGGAACTCATTTCCTCAGGAAAAGGTTCAGAGGTGTGGATGGCAGTTTCAGGATGTGTCCCCAGAGCGTCCTTTCAAAATGGCAGCAGAACAGGGAGGAGGAGGAAAAGAAAGGCCTTGAACCTCCTTCAGGTCAAATCACCATCATGTGGACTTGACATTTTGTGCTTTCCAAGGCTCTGATAGCGTGTTAATGCTTCTGAAGTCAGTCAACGCTGGAGTCAGAAATTTTGGTTAAGTGTTACGAATCATGAACGCCCTCACCAGCAAAGAAAACAGCTCTCTCCAAGATACTGCATTAAGTCTTAAGGTGTTACACTAAATATTAATAAAACGAAACAGACTTAAGTCTGATGATAAAAATCAGTTGCTGCTGCTGCTGCATTCTAGGGTACATTTGAGTTTTGAACCATGAGCAGCTTTTAAACCAGGTTGGGGTACTGATAAGGATACCAGTGCCTTAGGTTTTCTCAACCAAGTGGAGTTACCGGGAGATGATCTGAGATTTCCGTTTGCCTTGGAACTTGGAATAATCAACCCTTCCTCTCATAGCATGGAAGGAAAAGGAAGTAGAAAATTCTGCTTAACAGAGCCCCTAAGAGACTGGGGGAATCTGAGGTAGGTTTAGCAGTTGATCCACGTCACTTGAGACAGGCTAACTCAGTCCTGGTTTGGCTTCATTTCATCGCTGGATCACACAGTTCCCCATTCACAAGGGGAAAAGCAGGAAGAATGATCCTATAAAACCAGAACTCTCTCTGCCTAACCGCACACTGCACTGTGGGAAATAATAGCAGCCATTTTCGTCCTGCTCTCTCGATGCAGAAAAGGACAAATCCCACAACACACCTGGAACTGTGAGGGAAGACAGGGCTGACTCCATTGCTGCTTGCTTGGAAAAATCCGTATCTTTTTCTTCCCTCATCCAGTCCATATTATAGTTTAACTTGAAAATGACATTTGGTCAGAGGGACAAATCAAAATGGCAGAATACCGAATAAAGAACGGCTGGGGTAGAAAACTAAAAAAAAAAAAGTGTTATTTTTAAAACATAGCTTTCATTCGGTCAGAGTATGCACAGAAAGGCACAAAAGCAAAACGTTTTATCTCCATTTTTGTCCGGGGTAATGTTCTTATGGTTGATGAAGAGAGATAAAAGTCTGCCGAAAAATATTTTGGCTTCCACGAGATTCTCCTCTACAATTTTCAGTCTATAATTTGGTTCACAGAGAAGGGAAAGGCCTTCAATATGAAGGCTAAAGGGAATTCAACACAACCCCCCCCCCCCCCCGAAAACATTTAAATACACAACAAAACCGGGCCTGCCGCCCACTCTCATACAGTCATGATATCACTTCCTTCTCTGGCCATGGAGGATACTGCTGACAGGCCACACAGGTCCATTTAGCTTTGGGCAGCAGGGGGAGGAGAGATGCTTAGCTGCTACCCCCCCCCCCCCAATGTCGCTCCGCAGAACAGAGAGATGGGTCTTGCCAGAGTGGCAGACGTTTCCTTTCTTCCTCCATTCCTGGGTGGACTTATTTTTCAAAACCCTTTCCCCTCACTAGTTGAAAGTTTTTCTGCTCGTTGCGGCATGTTTACTAAAGGTTAACGCAGGTTAATTATGTTAATATGGGTCAAGTGCTGCAACGATCCTTTTATTTCTGTGGACCGTGGCAGCACATAACACGTTAGGGCCCTTTTTGCACCATGGGGTGCTGTGGTGTTGCATCAAATGCACCCATAACACACAAATCCGTGGTGTGTTAGGGCAACATCACAGCCTTTACCAGGAGCATGGAAAGCAGGCTCCTGGCAGCTATCACGGCGCCTGCAGCCCACCGCGCAGCTACTGCAAGTGTGCTGCTTGTGCGGCGTTCACCCCGCTCACTCTCCTCCCCTAACCCTCCCACTTGCAACCCTAACGCACCATGGACAGTTAGCGCCAAAATCCAGCGGCACTGTCATAGCCCCACCCTACCTGTCAGTGCGTATTCAATAGGTGCCTTTGGCGCACGCCAGACCCGCGCTGAGAGCTAGCGTCCTTTCGTAAAAGGGCCGCTTTGTGTCGTGAACACGCATTAACCTTCAGTCAGCATGCCCCTTTATCTTTTGATTAAAGAAAATACTAAAAAAAAAAAAAAAAAAGATTTCAGGATCACGTCATAAAACAACCCCCCACCCCCGATCTTTCCCATGTGAAGCGGGGGGAAAGGGATGTGGTCCGTCATCAGGGGAGAAGTGAAGAATACAGAGATGACTGCTAGTCATAGGAGAGAAGCTGAGCTCACTTTAAATTTTACCCTCGGTACCTGCTGCAAGTTGCAGCTGTGCCTCTAAGACAGGGTTTTGCAATACAGGCACTGATGTGGATTTACCTCACGCATATGCATTGTGAGCAGCACGAAACGCGGACGGGCTGAGTGCATTCCGAGGACTGGGGTGAGAACCGCTGCTGAAAGAACACCAAAGGCTGCAAAGTCCCCATGAGACGACGGACATAAAACCAGGACTGGCTCAGCCTGCCCCTTATGATCTGACATTCATTAATCAGCGCTACGCTCTGCAGCAGGCACATGGGATGGGTCAGGCACTTTTTCCCATCTACAACTGGCCTGGTGACTAGAGCAGTGGGCTGAGGACCACGTAAAAGCAGGGTTCACATCGTGTTTTTCCTCTGACACTCAAGTACCATCTTGAGCAAGTCACCAGCTTCGGCTGCCTTAGAATGTAAAATCTTTGGGGCAGGGCACTAGCAATGCTCTAAACTGCCTTTTTAACATTTTTTTAAAAAAGTGGACTGAAACGCCAAATATTATTCTATCTATTGGCCAGTGTGGAGTAACGTTGGGCACTCCTTTCCAGGGAAAAGGATCCTCCCTAATCTCCGCGCCCCCCCCCCCTCATCTTCAAAGCAGATGGCAGTAACCATTTACCCCCCTCCCACTTTAGCAGCTGTCACCTCAACTCGGTGCAACAAAACAGGCTGATCTCATTTTGATTTTGCCCTCCCCCCAAGCATATGATTATCTGTAGTTCTGATTTTTTTTAGGACAACCAATGGGAACAGACTCAGAACTACAAATCCCTGAATGCACAGGGCAAGACCAGAAGTGGATCAGCCTGTTCAGATGCATTTGGATTTAAGATTGAATTACTCTCTTTTCCGAAATCCAAGCTCAATGCAAGTTATAAACAGGTACACAAGTTATTGCCCAGTTCCCAGAGGGTTTACAATCTAAGTTTGTACCTGAGATAATGAAGGGTGAATTAGCTTGAAGGTGGTCACACAGAGCATCAATGGGAGAAACAGGATTTGAACCCAGGTTTCCCTGGGCCTCCAGCCTGCTGTCTAACCACTGGGCTACTCCTCCACTCCAGTTCACCTGGGGTGAGGTGGTCATCATACTTCCTCCCTTCCCCTCATCAGTCCCTTTTTCCACATTTTTGAGGTTTTCAATGCCTCTCTGGCATGGGCAAAGTGCAAAGCTCTCCCCAATGAGGGCCAGGGGCGTCCGATGATTCTAGGAGGCAGTTGGTGGTCTTTGCTTGGCTCCTGTGCACAGAAGCCTCTTCATCGGCAAGAGCCCCGCTGGAGAGAGGGAGGCAGGGGAAAGAGGGTGGGCGGGTTGGCATACTGTTCCCCTTGAGGAAGCGTAAACATCCCCCTTCCTCCGCCTCCTTCAGTACCGCACTGCAGCCGGCGCATTTGCCTGTGACCTCAAGAGCTGGACGCCGATAAGGATCTTTTTCTGGTGGCCAGCCAGAGTCACCCCGATTCGAAGGAGGTCTCTGTGGAAACAAATTCAAAGCACAAAATAAATAGACACCTCCAAAGGTCTTTTTACATCCCTGCACAGCCTCCCTTTCAGCCCAACCTGGAAAATAATTGAAAAACAAAATAAATTAAACAGACATGGGCCGGGTCAGGAGCTGTGCTGCAGGTGCAGTCTAGCTATGGTTCTGTCTGTTGCTACCCTCCAAAACATCAGTAAGACAAAAAGTCCCAAAGTAACACAGGGGAGGAGGAGATCCATGTCTTAATTTGAATTCGTTTTTTAAATGGATTATGTCTGATGAAAGGCCCTTGGAAGCTCTCAGAATTAAATTGTTGTCTAACTTCTAAAAGATCATCATTCACACCAGTGGCTTGGCTGTTCTCTCTCTCAGCTAATTGTATGTTTTTCTGGTCTGGCATCATTCATTTTCTATCAAGTTCTCTTTTGTACTTTCAGCGTTAAAGTGGTATTTGCACCCGTTCCATGTAACCAGTTACCCCTGCATCCCTTTTACAGGGCAGCTTCTTCTCTACCAGAGAAAATAACTCCCCTGGGGACATTAGCCGACAGGCTGTGGTGGGACTTATGACTCTCAGTGTAATCTAGCAACCTCCAAAAATCTCTCTACTGCCTCCATCCTCTTCCCCCTATTAAAAAATACTGGAGGTGGGATGCTATGGAAATTAAAAGGATCATCTTACTCAGTAGAGATCTGACTGATGACATCTAAAGAGGTAAAGCCTGCATTGAGGAAATTCTCTTCGTAGCGGCCCATCTTGATGGCCCGTAGCCACTCACCCACGGAGCCGAAGGAGGAGTAATGTGGCACCCGCTGGTCCAGGAGGGGATGAGAGGGCCTGAGAAGGAGAAAACCAAAGCCACAGTGAGACTTAAGCCCTCCTCTTGGTGACCCTTCTAACCCATGAGAGCTTACCAATCTATGCCTTAGTGGAGGGGGGTTAAGTGACTCGTTCAAAGTCACGTGGTATCGAGTGGAGGTGTGTGTGTGTATTGGTGATAGTCAGCCAAGTTCACAGCTCTGCAGGGCATAGTGTCTCGATCCTGCCAGGAGTGCTTTTGAGCTTATATATGAGGAAGGGAAATGGGACACGGCTTACCACATACCCGGACATGAATAGGGATACAGAGACAGGGAAGGACAAAAGGAGAGTGACAGAGTCTGAAGGAGGCTGAAATACATGATGACAGTGTGCTTCCTTCTCTAATAAAGACAACCTCAGATCCTGGAGCTGGTTTAATCACCAATTGCTGACATCCCCTAGTGCAACATGGACCCCTGGCTCATTCGCACCCCCTCCCCTCTACTTTCTTCCCCAAGGCCCTGTGTTCATCTCCTGCCTGACTCAGGCTAGGTGGGAGCAGGAGTTCCCTGGCAGCAATAACAAACTACCAGATAGTGCGGTGTCCAAAGCGAGAGGCAGAGCGAGTCCTCTTCTTCCACTCATTACATGCTGGGATCCATAATTATGATTGCTCAAGAAATGAACTACAAATCCCAGCATGCACTTAGAAGAAACACAAACTGGCAACTGGCTTGGTCTCCCCATTACTGCCATAAAGCTATCTGGAAGCCTTATGCAGTACCAAGAAGAGGAGAAGGGCAGGGGCTGGGATAGTTCACTGGGAAGAGGGATTAAAAAACCCTCCAGAACTTAAATGCACTGGAGCTTAGCTTCTGCCAGGTACTCCGAGGCTCTTCCCTGTTGCAAGCCTGTTCTCTTATACCTAGTGGAATACCAAGGGAGAAGTCAAATGAGGCATGGCATCCATGCACCAGCTTGTGGGGGGCACTGAATGGCCCCGAGTTCAGTGGATTCACTGCCCAAAAGATAAATCTAGCTGTGCCTATGTAGACTGTAATGAGTGCAGTTGTGGGAGTGAGACAAATGGCGGCTGAAAGGGTTGCGGCCATGAGGGCAACAGAGCCGTGCTCCTTTCAATTCACGTGGCTGCCACGGAGCTATTATGTTAACTATCTCTAGGAGGGGACAGAGAGAGATTTAAAGGAAGGACACAAAGCAGGAAATGATACCTCTCATCCACACCTCCTGTTTCACTGCAACCCACAGCCAGAACCTGCGCCATCTATACCTTTACATCACATATGGGCACAGTCAGCTTCTATTCTATTTCAACTTTCGTCTACACGTTGCCATTTCTAATTTGTGGTCATTTATTCTGTATTCGGTGAGGGTCTGACTGTTTTGCATTGTGATGTGATGGAGGTGAGGGTTTCAGCAACTAGCTGTGGCTCTTTCCAACTTACCCGCCGTTCTCCCGTGAAACAATCTTTAGGCTGGCTGGGTTGCGGATCAGCTTGTCCAGAGCGCTGACGATTTGGGGGAAGCGCGGCCGGGCATTGCGGTCCTTCTGCCAGCAGTCCAGCATGAGCTGGTGCAGTGAGGTGGGGCAATCCGGAGGCGGGGGTAGACGGTAATCCTGTTCGATGGCATTAATGACCTGCAAAACAAAGGAGTGAAAAGAGAAATTATAGAGAACAAGCAGTAGAGGCGACAGAACCCTACCGGCAGAGACTCTGTTCCCTTTTATCAGCATAATATCCTCTTAATTCCATCCAGTTTCAGGGTAAGATCCGGGGCTCTCCAAGTACCCCCTACCCCCCAAACCTCTCAGTTTCTCTCTGAGCAGCTGTAATTCCATGCTGGACTCATCACTGCTTCGTCCATGTTCCTCCTGTATTTATCTACTCTACTGACCAACAAAAGCTTCTCCCCCCACCTCCACCTCCCCAGAATGCTCCAGGTACAGGTTTGGGAGGAGGCAGAAATGTCACCAAATCAGTTCTCCCTGTTAATCCTGTCCGGCCAGTGTTGAGTACGGACATGAGTTCATTTGTGACTGCATCTCCAGGATGTAGCCAGGTTCGCAGTATTGTAGGGTGGCCACCTCACCCCAGGTCAACCAAACAGGCTGCTCCAGTCCTGGTTTTGTTGTGGCATGTAGTTCAGTTTGTTCCCTTGAATCACTAAGAAAATCAAAACGACAACTGCACACATGCAATGGGGCAAGAGCAGAGCAGAAATCACCAAAAATAGTAATATGTTGCCAGATGGCATGTTGGACACCTACATCCTGATTCGACATGTCCCAGTAGGGCCTCTCCCCGAATGACATCACTTCCCACATGACGATCCCATAGCTCCAGGCGTCACTGGCAGAAGTAAACTTCCGGAATGCAATAGCTTCCGGCGCTGTCCAGCGGATCGGGATCTTCCCTCCCTGTAAGATAGAGTTGGGGTGGAGGGGGGAGGGGAAGGAAGAGAGAAAGAGAGACAGATACAAAAGCTGTCACATTCACAAAACCATTAGGGGGGTGGAGAGTCATGATCCGACAGGTTGGAAGTTCAGCCCAAACGTGGTCTCTCTAATCCATATAAAGGAGACTGATGGCCCTGCAGGAATCTCACAATTTCTACAAGATTATTGGGGCTGATGGGTAACAGATCTCAGCCCCTTCATAGGAAGATATTCTTTACTCATTCAGCAGGAAAATTATGACATCTTTCCAGAAGAGACCCTCATGCTTCAGAACACTAAATCTAGAGAGAAAATGGCAAAAGGATGAAGTCATGATGCGATTGAGCTTGAGGTGAAAGGAATTATATTTTGGGTCATGGCGCCACTGAATGAGCTGAGAATAAGCGGTGGGTGTTTCATTTCCACCTTGCCCGGGATTTCTGGGTGCATAGAGCAGATGAGACAGTGCTAAGACTCAATCAGTGGACCGCTGGCTTCCAGTCCAGCCAGCGGTGGGAACGGAGCAGAATGCAGCATAAAGGGCACAGGGTTCAGCACTGGCCCAGCTCTGGTTGTCCAAGCCCCAGCGCGTTCTGGGATTTGTTGGACTGCTGTTTCAAATGGACTGTGGTCCCAGAAATGCTTTAGGAGAGAGAGATGACTTGGCTGTAGTGTGCGAGTAACACCCCATCTCCCCCATCCTGCCATAACCTACCAGGGAGCTTGTGTAGGTGGGGTCCGAGGAGTTCTCTTCTAGAAATCTGGACAAGCCGAAGTCTGAGACCTTACACACAAGGTTGCTGTTTACAAGGATGTTGCGGGCGGCCAGGTCCCGGTGAACGTAGTTCATGTCAGACAGATACTTCATGCCCGAAGCGATACCCCGTAGCATACCCACCAGCTGGATGGGCGTGAACTGTGCATCGTTCAGCTACAAAACAGAACAGAAGGATGAGAAACCCAAACATCTGGCCAGTCTAGGCTCTCCTCTCCTCCTCCAGAGCAGAGGGGCTCTGCTCATCTACCAGGACAACTCGTCCCACCCTCACACTTAAAGTTTCTGCTAATACGTATCCTTAGTCTTCTCTGCTCTAACTGGAGTTCCATTACCTCTTTGTCTACTTCCAGTGTAGACTGACCACCATACTCTTTATACCTCCCCATTCTCTCTTTCTCTTTTTATGAAGAAGACTACAAAGCCAATCATCTTCTCAAGCAATACGTGGCTAGATGAAGCCAGAGCAACAGAAATCCAAGGTCTGTTAGGTCCTTCTTTGCCACAGATCCTCCCCCCCCCCCCATCTTACCCTGAGGAAAGAGTCCAGGGCCCCATTCTCCATGAATTCCGTGATGATCATGACGGGGCAGCTGTTGGTAATGACTCCTTCCAGGCGGATGATGTTAGGATGATCAAACTGCCCCATGATGCTGGCCTCACTCAGGAACTCCCGCCGCTGCTTCTCCGTGTAGCCGCCCTTCAGTGTCTTGATGGCTACACAGTTCTCCTTCTTGTTGGGGACCTTCAGCCGGCCACGGCACACCTCGCCAAATTCCCCTGGATGGTGGAGTTGAAGAACATTTAAAAAGGGATATCAAGAGTTCCCAATGGCCTCTTTTCTCAAGGCAGCACATCAGCAGTCCTTGCTTTGCTATCTTCTCCTTCACTACCCCTTTTTTCTACTCACTATAGCTTCTTTCTCGCCCATCTCTTTCTCATCACCCCTCACCCCCCTATCATTGGTTTAGCCTCTATTCACCTCTCCTTTGTTCACCCACTCTTCCCCCTACAGACTGAACATTCTTTCACTCCCATATCCTTCTCCCTACTACCAGCTTGTTTTCCTCTATCCTATTTTCATCACATTCTCTTCTTCTTCCTTCCCTTCCTCTCTCCTCCCATCTCCAGACTGGGCTAATCAGCCTGGGTGTTGCCTGGAATCTATCCATACCTCCCAAAACACCGGGGGCTCACCTCCTTACCACTTCCCCCACTTTCTTGTCAAGTTCTCACCTGCCCCAATCACCTCCTCGATCTTCACGTAGGACACGTCAATCTCTTTGGCAAATTCCCGAACAGCTTCATTGGGATCTTCATAAGTGAAGGGGTCAATGTAAACCTTGGTGGCTGGGTGAAAGGGGTGAGATGTCATCATCATTAAAACTACTGCAGATATTTGGAGCATAATCAAAATATCAGACTCCTTCGCTCAGTACAAGAGTGCATCGTTGATACCCAGAAAATTTATTAATAATCATCACCCTTTCTGTGTAGAGCACCTAATGTCCCTTCTTGCCTTCAAAAGGTCCCTTAAGCACGAGGCCATTAATGGTCTCTGTGCATCCATCACCCCTCCGCACAGAGGAGGCTATTACTGCTTCTTGATTTTCAATATACTCTATAGATAGGCTGGGGGTAGGAGCACAAGATAACATTAGAGAGGATCAGATCATGGCCTGTAAATACTTCATGGATCAGTCTACTATGGTGTCCCGGTCAGTCTGTACCCCACCCCTGGTTCTCTCCATCCTTGTACTTGCCCCCACCTCTCCTTCTTCTCTTTTCTTGGTGGGGGGAACAAAAATCACTCTCCTCTCCCCCCCCCCCCCAACAAAGTGAACTGGCAGGAAACCTAGCCCCTGGCTCCCGGTACTCACTGTGGCCGATGAGGTACTGGCTATGTTTATCCGAGTACTCAGGCTCTCTCCCATTCCCCTGTTTCCTGCACAAAACAATAGGCAGCAGAAATTCTTTAGCGTTTCTTTTGGCTCAAGAGCAGAGACTTTTTTATTTTTTTTTCACTTTTTAATTTTTTTTTAAACAAAAATCAAAGAAGGCTATGAATTCCAAAATGACATCTGATGTCCCCCCTGCCCCTCCCCAAGCTTCTGTGATGTGCTTAAAATAGTGAGGACATCTATCCAGCTGCCTAGGGAGGGTGAGAGGGAGAGGGTGATGAAGATGATGGTAATTTTCTGGTTCAGTTTAGTTTAAGATTATGAAAAATGTTTATACCGCCTTTCAGAAACAACAGAGACACTAGGGAGGACACACAGATGAAGGGAGCTTGGGGTTCAACGTCTGTCTCTCCCTCCCACGGGATGGCTTTTGGGCTAGTCCTGTTTTTTTGACATTTCCTATTATCCCGACACTTGTGGTTAATTCCAAATGTCTCAGCGATGGGTTTTTTAAAAAGGCAAGGATGAGAAAAAGGCACACTAGGCTCATCCTAGGAAGGGAAATAGAGAGGGATGAGTGTACAAAGGTGAGAGCGAAAGTGTGTCGAAGAGACTGTGTGGTGTGAGCAAGGACACACATGTTTAGTGCGGTGCCTACCAGATGTACACAGTGCGCAATCCCTACTGCTTGACCCTTCCAATTAAGTCAGGACAGTCTAAAAGGTAGCTTGATAGCTGGAGTTACTTTACCTAACTGCGTAAATCTGTGAGAAGTTGAACGTGGGCCCAAAAAAAAAAAAAAAGAGGATCTGTGAAGGTGATTGCAAAAATGCGTATTTCTGTGAGTGTGTAGGGGAATCCCTCTTTGGTAATATTCAATTTTCCCTGCCTGACCTGAGCCATGGTACAAGGATCATTCAACCAGGCTGTGCCCACATAATAGCAAAGCATCTCCCCCCACACCAGGGCAAAATTACAATACTCAGGTCCATTAAACTAGCAGTCAGCTTCAGAATACACACTCCTCACTTTCCCCTCTGCCCCGGCCACGTACCTGCCTCCCCTACAGTGCTCACCTGATGCAGACCACAGCCACGATAATCACTACGATCACCAGGACCACACCCACGGCAGCAGTGCCCGCAATCAGCGCCATTTGGTCTTCCTGCCCATCGTTCTCTGTGAAGAGGGGAGAAACTCCTGATTATACAACTCAGGCTATACACACAACTCCCCCTTCCATGACTCAAATATCCAAAAAGCCCAATGTAGAATCTCAGCGACCTCTTCAGGGAGGGTGGGAGAATGGGGGTTGAAAAAAATGTGACGATGTTTTAGCAGCCCACTAATAGCAACCCGCGCCCTGGCCAATCAGTTAACCCCTTCCTGACCAACATGATGCCATGGTAAGGCTCTCTGGGATACCTCAGAGGAAATGAGGAATGAAAAAGTAAACTTGTCAAACAACCCAGCAGAACGGATTCATGTATATACTTATTTATTTGGACTTAGCTCACGCCTTTTCTGCTATAAATGATTACTAAGTGCCAGCAGCATTGCTCTTCTGATACCAAAGTTTGTGCAATTGAAGATAAAGACGAGAAGAAGGGAAACCATTAAACCTCTGTGGAACTGTGACCTTGCCCCAGTGCAAAGCAGGTGCATCCCACAACGTAATGCGGATCGGCAAAGAGGATGCCAGGCTAAGCTTCGTCTCGTTCAGAGGGGGAAACCGTGGGAGGGAGGGACCCAGAGAATGAAACCTGCCCTAAAGAGGAAATTTTCCCAGATGCACCCAAAAGCCTGACGGAACGTTGTTGTGGGTTTAAATGTACCCCTACTCCTCTCGCAAATAATCAGCAGAGGGGAGCGGCGGTGGGTGCACAGCAGTCTGCTTGATGCTGAGCTGGCCACAGACTTGGTTCAAGACATAGTATTGGCATCATAGGCAAACTTTCTCGCCCTTGGCTGTCCGAATCTATTGTTTAGCTTCGAAAGCCTTGCTTTTTGCCACCCCTCCAGAAGCTTCCACCCTAGGTGACTGCTTAGTTTGCCTAATGATTGAGCCAGCCCTGGGTTGATGATGCAATGCCTTGCTCATTTTAAAATCTCAATGCCGAAAAAACAAGGAAACCCTCGACCAGAATCAAATAAAAAAATCACCCAAGAAAATTCCGATCTAATAAAGGAACAATTCTCCGTGTATAGCACTTATTTTTGTTGGAGCTGCCAGCCCAGTGAAAGGAACAAATCAATTCACCACCGTGGTTTCTCCGTTTTAATTAAGTAATTTTTTTAAAACAGCTTATCCTTGTGCTTAGCTGGTTGACAAATTATTTCAGGCTGTACAGAATACCACAGAAACCAACAAAGTGTCACGTTTCCACCATTCAGAAACCCCTCCCAAAATGAGAGGCTATAATATGCAAAGGTCCCCTAAATAATGGTATACCAATCAATCTGTGTGTTTAAGCCATTGAGGTAGACAGTGTCCAATAAATAGATCCACCTCTGCTCTAACCTTTGTAAATATTGAACATGATCACCACCCCGCGAATCTATCGTTACGTGATCCAATACACGCCAGTGAAGAGACTCAAATGTATGTGCATTGTTAATAGAATGATCCACCATTGCCCGTGCCAGCTCTACTATGTTGGGCGTACTTCTAGATCTATAAGGACAAGATTGAGTGAGCATGCATCACGTCTTCGGACAAAGAATTTTGCGGCGCCAATGGTGGACCTCCCCCTTATTTGATTGGCTTTGTGTGCTTCAACTCATCTGATCGGTTGGAAGTTGCTCTCGTCAGCTGGGCGATCAGACGCCGTGCTGGATTATTTAAGGCGTTTTCTCTAGCAAGAGTTCCTTATGGCTGAAGACTGATCGCGTTGAGATTGACCTGAAGCAGGGTTATTAAGTTTTAAACCCAAAACGTGACACGTTGTTGGTTTCTGTGGTATTCTGTACAGCCTGAAATAATTTGTCAACCAGCTAAGTACAAGGATAAGCTGTTTTAAAAAATTACTTAATTAAAACGGAGAAGCCACGGTGGTGAATTGATTTGTTCCTTTCACTGGGCTGGCAGCTCCAACAAAAATAAGTGCTATACACGGAGAATTGTTCCTTTATTAGATCGGAATTTTCTTGGGTGATTCATTTTAAAATCTCAGCATCGACCTTCAGATGTTTTCATGCACAGAGCCTAGTGTGCCTTAAGGGCCAACTGTCTAAGTGCACACCTACATGTCTGCTTAGATCTGCCCAGGAGACCTTCCTGTCAGCTTCCTTGGCAAGAGGCTAAGGAACAGGTTTACTAAGCCCCACGCTAGTAACATGTGTTTGGGCCGAATTACTAGTGCAGGGCACCATGCTAGATGCAGAGGAGGAGGAGGGAGGGGAACAGCCATACCCATGTCTATAGCGTGGCTCGCTGCATTACTACGGCAATGGGGATTGACTACCTCACCCAATGTGCTCCCCACCAAGCCACAGCACCATGGGCTTATAAGGCCTGCCCTAAAGCCACTGTGGTGGGAACGCCCAGGTAGTGCAGGTTTTTTAGCACAGGGCCCCATGTCACTTTTTAGTGCGGCGCCAGAAATGCGCATTACCCAAGCAGTGCGCTTTAGTAAACGTACCCCTAAGCTTTCTCAAACCTTACAGCAGGCCATCTGACGTCTTTGGATAGGGCTGGATTTAAGATGCTGGTGCCTTGAGGCAGGTCTGGAGAACAGTGGGTGGAGAAGTTTCTCTCTCAAGATATCGGAGATCATAGCCCTCAAGCAAAAGGAATCAAGTTCCTGTTTAGGCCACATGTTTGGTGCCTTCAAAATGTGCCCCCTAGGCAGCTGACTGTGCTGCTTATGCCTACATACAGGCCTCTCTGCGGATACTTCTACCCGGTTATGTTGCAATAATTCTCACAAAAGAAAAACATGCGCCTCTCTTCCCTTTTAAAATACCACAAGGAATAACATACCCACGGGGTCTGCACCTGCTGTTTCCATTGATACTTCTTGTTTATTTATTTAACAGGTTTTTATATACTGCTTTATCATTTAGTCAAAGCGGTTTACATTGTAACTTAAACTTGATAATGTACATTAAACAGGGACATTGCTAACTTGGATTCTTTTGAGGCAATGGAGGGTTGAGTGACTTGCCCAAGGCCACAAGGAGTGCTAGTGGGAATCGAACTGTGGTCTAACCATTAGGCTACTTCTCCACTTCTTTTGGCCAAAATATTCCTTTTGTCCTCCCCCTCTTCCTGCCCCCATCCCAAACCCATCCCAGCAGAGCTGGCCCATTCACTAAGCGGCTGCCTAGGGTGGCAGATATCTGTAGGCAGAACAGCACACATGGCCTGTCACTTCTGACCCCCCTCCAACACCCCACCCGGCTGACGAAATTGGCAGCAGCACTCAGCTCAGCTTGGCAGGGGGTGATGGCGGCAGGCCGGAGCTTCTGCCTGGGGTGACAAACTCTTGGGCTGGCCCTGCATCCCAGAAACATCTCCACGGAAATTGGGGTTAAAGCATGGCTGCTGTGGGACAAGGCATGTATTATAACCTGCAGAGAGGGTGCGCAATTTTCGGACAGCTGGTTAACTGGGTAAAAAGCCCTTTATATAAGTAAATTAATTCCATTTCTAAAAGCCACTAATGACCTCCATTGGAGCTAATCAAGATTTATGACGGGGTAAAGCACAGAAACGTCACCAGTAGCCCTGCTAAATGATATTTTGACATGCATGAGTGCAGAATAAACAGTACTGTTAATCCGGGTTGATCTGCGTGCAGCTTTCAACCTCATTGGTCATACTCTTCTCTTAAAAAGACCAGAGGAAACTGGGCTGGGTGGGACAGTCTTAGAAGGATTTTGACCATCTTTCTCATCTCGTATGATCAGTCGGGACCAGAAACTCAGTATTAGAGGTATTTTCACCACATGCAGGGTCCCACAAGACTCAATTTTAGCTCCTTCCCTTTTCAATTTGTTTTTCATCCTACTGACCCTCTTAATAGAAAGGCAAAGACCAATGACATATATGTATGCAGACAACATCCATACTGTCGTCACTCATCAATGCTGGGATGTTCATTTCCAGCAAAATGTTTCCAAGCATTTGGATATGATCACAGCATGTGCTTTGAGCACATAAGCTTGCTCTAAACCCACAAAAATCATCGGCGGTGTGGTGCCCTGGAAACTATACAGCTGTGGACTTTAATCCAAGTATAGAAGGAAGCAAGATTCCTCTAAATGAAACAATTCAAATATTCAGAGTTTTACTGGACAATGAGTTTACCTTTTCCCCATATATTTCTTTACTGTTAAAAAGTGTTTTTCTCATGGACAAGCAGGAAGCGTCAGCCACACCAGGTGACGTCCTCCGGGCGGCACCATATACGGAAGTGCTCTCCAGAGCTCAGATTTCTGAGCATGGGTAGGAGGTCCCACCTCCCCGGCCTGCCCCTAGCCCAGCCAGTTTAATTTCTTCCGCCTTGCCACCAAGACCGATTCTCTCCTTCTCTACTTCGAACTTTGAATCGCTGATTCTTATCTGGGAAATGCCCAAGCCAGGGTTCAAAAAGTGCCCACGATGCAGCAAAAGGATGAACGCCTTACTGTTAAAAAGCGTTTTTATGTCTTAAGAACAATTAAATCAATACGGTGAATTTTGTAATTGAAAGCCTTAAAAACGTTGCTACGTGCACTCATCCTAAACCGACTAGATTACTGTAATTCAGTTCTGACTGGAACACCGCTAGACTCACTAAAATATCTGCAAATAATACAAAACATGGCTATTAAACTTCTTTATACCACTATCTCAGGCAAATTTATTGGTCATTCCATCCTATCAAAAAATAAAGCTAGATACTGTGTGTAATGCCAGATTTAGATGTAAAGTTCCCATGATATGGAACGCTCTCCCTCTAGAAACCGACTGGAATCCTCTTCTAGATTTGAGAAGGGTCTCAAAATGCTTGAGGCGACAGAAAAATAATGAGCCACGGTCCACACTCCTTGTCTTCTGCAGCAGATTTTGTGTGCTGATACGTATTTCTTGTAGACGATGGTAAATAATGTTCTGCTATCTATCCCACCTCTCTTCCCTTCTCTCCACTTTTTAAACATGAATTCGATGTCTGCATGTGAAAACATGAATGTCTGTAATGTTTAGAGTTATCATCATTATGTAAACCGCCATGATGTCAGTCAATCGAATGGCAGTATACCAAACTGTGTAAATAAATGGCATTTGAAGACGGCTCGCCTTATATTTTATCACACGACATACAATGCTGAGAAAAAGGTTGTGGACCCCCTAGGATGGTCTGTATTTTGGTATGGGTTCAATTCCCACTAGCACTCCTTGTGGCCTTGGGCAAGTCACTTAACCCTCCATTTGCCTCGGAAGAAAGGCCTGGCAATCTACTTCCGGTGACACTGCCAAGAAAACCCAGGAGCTTCTGGGCCGCCAGGAGTCAGGACTGACTCGAAGGCACACATTGCATTTGCATACTGAAATCATGATTAGACCCTAATCTAACCGCTTTGAACAGATCACTCAGAAAGGATATATTCTGATGATACATTCAACAAGATGCAAGAAGTACGGCTCCTTGTGTGGAAACGTATCTGACCCCTTCATTGGTGGCACCTCCCTGAGCAGCAGTAACGTCATCTCACTGTTTCCTGTAAGTGTTGATCGGTCCCTCACATCGCCCTTGAGGAAGTTTGATCTATTCTTCTATACAGAACTGTTGCAGCTCTGTGACATTTCGAGGACTCCCTTGTGCGAGCGGCTCGCTTCAGGCCTGGCCACAACATTTTAATAGGGTTTAGCTCGGGACTTTGATGTGGCCAATCGAAAACACATTTTAGTATGTGGCAAAAGGAACTGGGATGTTGAGTTTGCGACATGCACAAGTCTGGCAGCATTTTAGAAAATCTTTGCTAACTGTGGAGCCTTTTCTAAAACGCTGCAGGACTACCTGTGTATACACTGATACGTGGAGCCGAAGAAGCCATTTGCAAATCTGTATGTGGGAAAAATCAGTGGTGGGAAACGTGGCACTTGCATGTGGAAGCTGGTATTTTGCAACTTTCACAAGCGAGTGCATACTTTCCGGGCCAATATTCCAAGCCCTACCAGATGGCCATGAGCAGGCTGTCTGCACAAGGGTGCTGACCACACTATTCAGTGGCACGACCCAAAGTGTGCTGCTGATTATCCACACAGACCACGCTGACACATCCTGTTAGTGCAGGGGCAGACTGTGGGTGGCGCAAGGGAGTGTTGGGGCTATCCGAATACGTGCCGGCACTTATCTGATCAGCACGATATTCAGCCGGCACTGATCCAGACAACGTGGGCCTCATGAAAAGCAGACTAAGCTGCAACCTGGGTAAGTGCCGGCTGAATACTGCACTGACGAGATAAGTACTGACTGAATACTGCACCGATGAGTGCTGGCTGAATACTGCACTGACGAGATAAGTGCCAGCACTTATCCGGATAGCACCATTCAGCCCAGACAGTCAGCTGAATAGCCTGACGATCTTCACGCGCTGTGGTTGACTGCTGTGGCGCTTGAATGTCAGGCCTTTCTTTTATAAATGCCGCAAATTACAGATGCCACTATCTTTATCTAATTCCAATGTGGAGGGGAAAATAAACAAAAGAGGATTGAGAAGGACATTTCCCCTTATCCCTCCTATAAAGAATTGGGCGTAATGAGCACGTTCTAAAAAGCTATATGTGTCAGGACACTGTTGTAAGTCTCGATGTGGACAACTGCAGTCATACACATATATCCCCTATGTGCGTAGAAATTTGGGCCTGTCCAGGCCACTCCCTAACCATGCCCCTGACACGCCCCTTGTAATCTCTGTGTAGTAAGGACATCCACGTGTAAATTCAGCCCTCTCTAAAATCACCATCTCCCCGTATAATGTGGAAATTGCAAAGAAGATTTCTAAAGTAACCCCCCCCCCCCAATCTCTTTTTTTAGCCATTCTGTTGTAGAGTTATTTGAATGTTTAGGGTTGTTGTCTTGCTGCATGACCCACTTTAAGCTCGACTTCAGCTTGTAGAAGGATGGTCTAACGTTCTCCTCTAGAACTGTCTTCTGTAAAGCAGAATTCGGGAGACCATCAATGATGGTCAACTGCCCAGCAAAGCAGCACCACGCACTGAGACCTCAATCACCACGCTTGACAGTCAGGATGAAGTTCTTATTTTGCAAGGCAGCGTTCAATTTTTGACAAACAAAGCATTTGTTATTATAACGAAAGAGTTCAATTTTTGACTCTTCTCTCCTGAGAATATTATTCCAGAAGCCTTGTGGCTCATTCGTGGACAAAGCTGAGGTGGGCAACAATGTTCTGTGTCAGAGCAGTGGTTTCTGCCTCGCTAGCCTCCCAGGTCCACCATTCCCATTCACTTGTTTTCCCCTTATGGTTAACATATGGACGTTCACATCATCTTCCGCAAGAAGACCCCCACACCCCTAGATACCAGTTTGGGGTTCTTGGTGACTTCATGGATGATTTCTGGTTTGCACTTGGGGTGATCTTGACAAAATGGGTACAGTCCTGGGTACAGTCATTGTAGCTTTTAGTGTTTTCTATTTTTAGACCATGGAGATCATTTTAAAAACACCTCCACATGTGAAGAGCGGCATTTACACGGGGAGATGGTGATTTCAGAAAGCCACTATTTACAACATGTGGAGATTGCCAGGATGCAGAAATGTCAAGGGCAGAGCTGGCCCCAGAGTTGGTTCAAGGTGTTGGCACCCTAGGCAAGCCTTGCCCACCCTCACCCATCGGAATCTATTTTTAGCTTTGAATGCCCTGCTCTTTGAAGCTCCACCAGAAACTGCCACCCTAGGCAACCACCTAGTTTGCCTAATGGTTGGGCCGGCCCAGGTCAAGGGAGTATGTTATGAGCATGGTTAGGGCGGACCCAAAATGTATGTGTGTATTTCCCATGTCACAATGGGAACTCATGTAGATGTCACACAATCTCCCTGTCCATTTTGGCACCAGCTGTGAGAAACACACACATATTTTTCAAGTGTGCTCGTTTTGGCCAAGGCTTTATACAAGGGATTAACAGAGTCATTTTCCTTAATCTCCCATTTCTTAGTTTTGCTTCAAAGTAAAAAATAAAAATAAAAAATCTTTTTATGGCTTCCCTATATTCGTTCTACAGCACCTTCAAGTTCAAATACTAAAGTGATTTATAAAGCTTAAAAAACCCATCTAAAATCTGATTATAACTGGTGCCATTTTTACAGATAGGTTTCTAAAATCAGACACTTACACACAGAATCTACCAGATAATGCTGCTCTTTTTTCTGCATAAACTTTTTTAAAAATTGTTGCCCCCGATGGGCGTGTATTTGCCAGCACCCTTCTATATGTTTCAGAAAAGACTCTGCATTTGACAAAACCTTTCGTAAAATACCAGGGGAACTGTGAACATCCTTATCCAGGCGTTTCAATTCCTCCCTCGATGTGCTCTGTAAAATGTGCTTCCCCTGTCTGACAGTGGATGGTCAGAGCCCCAAATGTTTGGAAATGGTTTTGTAATCCTGTCCAGACAGATGAGTATCAACCACTCTTTCCCGAGTCCTTTGAAACTTCCTTTGATCATGCATGATGAGTTCCTACTATGTTTTATGATGAAGACCAAACCCAAAACCTTGTGGCCTTTATATAGGGCAGGATGCACAGACTCAATCATTCAGATTTACTCTGCAGGATGGTTTAGTCATTATCCAATTAGTTAAGCCCCTGATCCCACTTAGCCAATTAACTGTGCTAGGGAAATAAGGGATTCACGGAGTATTTCCCCGCACTGGTTCTGAATTAGTCTTTTTGTTCCTACTTGGTACATTCTTGTGTGTCTCAGACAACATGGAATTTTCTGTTAAAACCTTTTTACTACATTAGAATGGACTTGTTTTCACTACACAAGGGCATCGTCGTAAGAACTTGCAATTCTCAACATTTTCTGAGCATTCTATATTGTTTTATTAATATTTTCTATATTTTATGCAGTTGGGGTTTTTTGTTGCCTTTCAGTTTTAAAATGATCAGAATTATCAGACAATGCCCTGAGCACTTTAGCGGGAAGAAGTGTTAGAAATTAAAACCTGTTTTATCTCCCCAGCCCTTCTGTACTTCATTTCAGATCCACAGCTTTGTCCTGACCCTCAGTTTGTGAGTCCACCACTGAGCAGTAGCTATTCAGTGCATGCCTCAGTTTCTTGGGGTTTTCAGTCCCCACTCTGGCAGCCCCATTTTACCTTCTGCCTTTGTCTGAAAGTATCGGTCATTGCTGAAGCTCCCGTAGCCGGCCTCAGTCCTAGCCCGCACCTGGACCACATACACGGCGCCCTTCTTCAGATTACTAAGGTGCACTTTGTTTTCCGTTGTCTTCAGGAACATAATCGTGCTCTTATCAATACCCTGTGCGGTTTGAAAGAATGAATAAAAAGAAAGCTTAAAAAGAAATTCCCAGAAGTCAATATTCAAAACATTTGCCTGGGTACCTTCAGGAGCTACCTGGACAAATGTTACAGTTTGAATTTCCCACCTCACAGATTCTTTAATTTTCATCCAGAAAACGAGCTGTCTGGAAGAACATTAACTGGTTAAATATGGAAGGGGTGAGACGCATGGTTAAACTTTAACCAGACAGCACTGCTATTCACCACTCTCCAGTTAAAGTTATCCAAGACTAATACTAATACCTAGTCTGAAAGCTAAATGGCTACGTTATATGGGTAGCTTTAACTGGGTATGTGCAGCAATGGTGAATTAACTGGATAAGATTTTTAGCACACACAAACACACACTCACACATTCATGCATGTGCAGACACACATACAAACACACACGCACTCAAACACACAAGCACACACACATACACAAAAAGAAAACAGAGCTATACACACAAACACAGACAAACCACAGACATAAGACAACACACAAGCAACACAGATGCAAAAGATGAGTGTGTTCATATATACTGTACGTGCACACACATGCAGAGAGGGTTGGAAAGAATTCCATGAGCCATGCTCTACATGCTTTCCCCATTTATTTAACATCTGGTTAAAGTTAACCAGCTAACCTATCTGGTTATCTTTAACAGGGTATGTTTCAGCTGGGAACATAGGCGACGGTTAAACATTGATGTCTCATGTTGCTGCTGTTGTTGTTAAGTGCCACTGAGTCCTTGTCGACTTATGGCGGCTCTGTGGATAGTCATCGGTGACTCATACCAGTCCCTTATTTCATTCCTTCCAGTGACATCAAACTGGTGCATGCAAAGCCTGAATACAGCAAGGACAGCTGAAGAGCAGCTCTTCATCAGAGCCCCATAAAGTTTTGTTCTGAGAGTGGGAGCAGGGTCAGGGATGGGGCAACGCACATTCACACAGCCACCTTCAAGCATGAGGGAACCTCCCACTCCCGAGGCACTGATTGAAATCACTCCTCACTCCAGAGACACAATGTCACAAGAAACCAGAAGGATATACGAAACGCTGACTGAAACAATGTTGCATTATGATCAATAGAATAGGGGGCGGAGGGGATGAGAGGTCAGATTACCAGGTAGGAGATGTCACCTGTATGTCAGGACAAAGCTTGGGACTCCGCTCACGCACTGGCGCAGGGTGTGATCTCAAGTGAGTCACTGGCTCTCACTAACTGACAGATGCAGGAAGATAAGGTGGCTTTTTATCCTTCTTTTTTTAGATATCCCTATAAAGCATGCTGCTGTCCTCTCTGGATACAGATCTCTCCTTCTCCTCTTTAATAGCCAGTCAGTCATTTTTAATCTCACCAAGTCTTTTTTCATTCACCAGACTAATTTATCCTCCATCCCCAGGAGTTCGCCGTAACAAAGTTGTTCTGTTATTACTCTACCGCCAAGGTAATTCTTATAGTCTGGAAATCTAAAGTGAAGATTTGACTATACCATCAAACTCCAACCCCTGCATATGCCCATTTACACAAACATACATGCAGCAGAGGGGTGGGGGGGGGCCTGGGAGGAAAAGAAGAGAACAGACACACGCAGGACACAGATGAGAGATAGTAACATATGACATTATTATGTGTGTCAGTCTGCGCCTCCCTCCTACGTGTCTGTCTATGCACAGAGAGAGGGGAATACAAAGACACACACAGATGGACAGACAAAAAGAGAGAGAGAGAGAGAGACACACTATCTTACGTCTCACACAAAGCTCAGTTCACTCCCCTTAAAAATATCTCTCCAACTTCAAACGCTTCAGACTCTCTCATCTCTGCAATTTAATCTGAGGTAAATCCAGAAATAAAGGGTTTCATGCTAGGAAGATGCATAAGGGATTTTCTCCTGGGACGTGTCTCGACAGACAGGGATCACATCACAGGTGCTTGGAAAGAGACAGAAGAAAACGAGAGGCGGGAATTTCTGAGAGGAAAGGAGTTACGAGATCAGCTTCTCAAATCCTGCTGGAAATATCAGAAAAGACTCCAGCAAAATGCAGAGAAAAAACCACAGGAGACTCTGGCGAAATAAAGAGTGCGCGGGGGCCTAAAATGTCTGGGGAAGACTCCAGCAAAATGGGAGCTGAATACACCAAAGGAGCCTTGGCAGATAGGGCAAATGACAGTGGAGACGGGGTCGAGGTGGAGGCAACAGGGAAGAGCAGCACAGGGAAAATAAATCCAACTCATCCTCTTGTTATCTGAGCACATAACAAATCTCTTTATTAGGGTTAAGAAATAAGCGCTTGTGTTTTCCTTCTGCAGGCGAATATACGATCCCTTTATTAAAGAGAACAAAGAGAGTGTTGATGGGGATTCCGTGCAGCCTCCGGGGGAGCAGGAAGTGATGTCACCCAGGTCCCGGCCAGGCTTTCTGAGGGGGGTGGCTTTGATGCCAGGGGGAGAAGGGAGGGAGGTTTTACAGCACTCGCACAAAAGCCTCCTTTATAGGATGTTTTCATGCCGAGGGGATTCTTGCACTGCGCTGCCGCTGCCAGTCAGACGGGAAATCTCTGGCTCGGCGACAGCTAGCAGGACGGCAGCATGCACCGGGCCCTGGTTCCAGCGTCAGCACGATATGGATATTATGTTACACAAGGCACCTGGCTAACTCCTCAACTGTCCTCTCAGTGACACATTCCTCTACCCTAACCCACCTTAAACCTTCCCATTCTCTACCTCCCATCCATCCACCTCAAGACCCTCCTAGTGAGAGAGAGAGAGATGTTCAGACACATCAAGCTGGGCTCTGATACTCGGAATAGTGTGTGTCGGTGATGGGACGCTGCCTGCTCCTGATGTGTACAAACACACTGTCCTGGGCTCTGGTATTAGGAGCACTGTGTGAAAGAGAGCGAAGCTCTCTGCCTAAGATGTGAACCATCCTAACCTCAGGGGGGGTCTGTTTATTAAAGCATGTTAGGCTTTTGCAGGGAACATGGCAAAAAAATGCAGATAGCATGGCGTTAGCTGCAAAAGCCGCGTGTTATTTGTGGAGGGCGTGCACGGCGCTTCTCCGGCAGAGAACGCACCAAAATTGCAGAGGGCACGGGGGAACAGCAACCTAGATGCAGCTACGGCCGCCCATGGAGATGGCATTAGCAGCACCCTGCTATCCGAAAATCCAAGGGTGCAGGCATGCCCACTCATGCAGATAACACGTGTCCTGCAGATAGTGCAGAAAGAAGATGTGTTAGCTGCATTTTGCATGCATTCACTGTTAGCACGGCCAGATAGTGTGTGCTATCTATCGCATTAACAGCCAACGCAGTTTAGTAAACAGACCACTAAATGTCAGTACCAGGAGTAGCTGGACAGTTTTCTCACCTTCTCGTAGTATTTGACCTCATAGTCCAGGATTTGTCCATGGGGCGGCTGGAGGACTGGCCAGCTGAGAGTCAGGCTGCTGTGACCGGCTGTGACCTGATGTATATCGGAGACAGGGAGTGGCACTGGGGAAGAAAGTAAAAAACCGGTGGGTAAAAAGTGCCGTCCACGTACACAGGGCTGAACATTTACAGACCCGTGATTACTATTGATAAAGCGTCATCGATGAACACTGTGTTGCGCAATCACGCATCACTTACCATCCTTGCTGGTAGTGATATTGATAGACTCATGCTGGGGTGCAGCCTGGATATAGTCTGACACGCCATTAACTGCCTGGACCTCGAAGGTGTAGGTGGCGTGCTGCTGCAGTCCCTGGATGCGCACGCCTCGCTCCGTCAACCCCGTGGGCCGGGGATAGTATGTCACATGACTGCAAGGGCGACAGGGCTGCCGGCCCGGGCACTCATGGCAAAGCACATTGTAAGTCACGTCTACTCTACCACCACTCTCCAGCGGCTCGCTCCACTCCAGCACCGCCACCGTATCGTTGATGCGCGCCACGATGCTGCGCGGCGCTGAGGGCGTTGCTGCAATGAGAGAGAGAAGAGAGAAGAAAGAGCCTTTTATCAGAGAGAGACAGGCAGAGGATGATAATTATGTTACTTAGCCATGAAGAATGCCGTGAATGAAGACTGTACACAGATGCCAGAGATTCAGAAAACGAAAGAGAAAAAGACAGGACGCGGCTGCTCCCATACGCACTGTCACAAACCAGCTGCAAGGCCATTCACCCCACAAAAGGAGGCTTAAGAGCCTCAACGTCTGTGCTCTAGAGAGGTAAGGCTGAGAAAGGCACCCAAAATATCTTAAAGGTACAAATAACAGAAAAGAAACAAACTTTTCCAAGACAATAAGTAAGAGGTCCTTGTGTGAGGCTGTAGGGGATTATACTCCAGGAAGGTTTCAACCCCGCAAAGGTAGTGAGCGCATGGAGCGACCTCTCAGGGGAGATGATAGGACAAAGACATTAACAGAATTCCTGAAGACCTGGGATCCTAAGTAATGAAAACACAATGGGTAAAACCTGGGATGGACATAGAAGATCCTCAGCAGTGGGAGAGGGAGGGATATAAAGCTTTGGAAAAGCACAGAGGATCCTCAGTAATGGAAACATGAGGGGCTGAGCCTGGGAAGGACACAAGAGGGATCCTCAGCAGTGAGAAAGAGAGAGAGAGGTAAAGTTTGGGACAGGCACAGAGGATCCTCAGTAATGGGAACATGAGAGACAAAGCCTGGGATGGAAGCACAGACAGGATGGGCCCGGAAATCTCTGTCCGATCCTGGACACTCACTAGTGCACTGCATGTGGGGTGGATCACTTTTAGCCCGGTAATAACCCATCCGGCATGAGCAGAGGGTGGAGCCACTGGTGGTCGAGATGCTATTGGGTGGGCAGGGCTGGCAGGATCCTTCTCCCTGGTTAGCTTTGAAGATTCCGGGGGCACAAGCTTGAAGGAAACACAAGGACATTAAGCATTAAGAAGAGAGACAGGAGAGAGAGACTGGTTGTCCTGCATACAACAACTTACACCATATACAGTCTATAGTGAGGATAAAACACCCACTTCCCTCACTCTCCCCCCACCCCCCATACACAAGTTGGGAAGGAGCAGTTTTCATGGCCACTTCTTCAGGTCGAAACACATTTTACCCGTGGAAATGGGGGCTTCCAAAACTGCCCTACCCCAATACAGCTAATTTTGCCTGTATTACTGAGGCGCCCCAGGGGGAGGGCAGGCCAAGCCTTCGTTGCTTCCAATAGAAAAAGGTTCTGCAAAACGGAGAAAGCTGGTGCCAATTTCTGTAGGTAAATTTTCCATTATAAAGAATACAATTACTGAACATGTAGATAGTCATGGTTTAATGGGAGAAAGCCAACATGGATTTAGCCAAGGAAAGTCTTCTCTTACTAATCTGTTTGAAGACGTGAATAAACAGGTAGATAGATAAAGGTGAGCCAGTTGATATAGTGTATCTGGATTTTCAAAAGCCTTTGACAGGGTTCCTCATGAGAGACTCTTCGTGAAATCGAAAATTAAAAAGTAATGGGATAGAAGGCGTGTACTATTCTGGATCAGATATTCGTTAAAAGAAAACAGAGAATAGAGCTAAATGGGCAATTTTCTCAATGGAGAAAGATAAATAGCGGAGTACCCCAGGGATCTGTGCTGGGCCCCGCTGCTTTTTAATATATTCATAAATGACCTCAAAATGGGAATAATCAGTGAGGTGATCAAATTTGCAGATGACACAAAATTATTCAGTTATTAAAATAAAAGAGGATTATGAAAAATTGCAAGAGAACCTTGATAAATTGGAAGATTGGACATTCAATTGGCAGATTAAGTTTAATGTGGACAAGTACAAAAGTTATGCACCTAGGAAAGAATAACCCAAACTATGGTTACACAATGCAAGGTTCCACATTAGGAACCACCACCCAGGAAAAAGATTTAGGTGTCATCATGCATAACTATGTTGAAACCCTCTAGCCAGTGTGCAGCGGCAGCCAAGAGAGCAAATAGAATGCTAGGAATTATAGGGAAAGGAATGGAGAATAAAACAAAGAATATTATAATGCCTCTGTATCGCTCCATGGTGCAACCGCACCTTGAATATCGTGTGCATTTCTGGTCGCCGTATCTTAAAAAAGATATAGCAGAATTAGAAAAGGTACAGAGAAGAGTCACCAAAATGCATGGAAGGATATTCCCATGAGGAGAGGTTTGAAAGGTTAGGGCTCTTCAAATTGGAAAAGAGACAGCAGAGGGGAGATATAATAGAGGTCTATAAATTAATGAATGGAGTAGAATAGGTTAACATAGATCTGTTGTTTACTTCTTCAAAAAGTAGAAAGACTAGGGGACATGCAATGAAGCTACACTGTAACCCATTTAAGACTAATAAGACAAAATATTTTCCCACTCAACCAATAATCAAACTCTGCAATTTGTTACCGGGGGATGTAGTAAAAGCTGTTAGTGTAACTGGGTTTAAAAAAGGTTTGGACAAGTTCCTGGAGAAAAAGTCCATAAACCATTTTTAAAGAGGACCAGGGAAATCCACTGCTTACCCCGGGATAAGCATTGTGGACTCTGTGTACCTTTTTGAGAACCTGTCAGGTACTTGTGTCCTGAATTGGCCACTGTTGGAAAAAGGATACTGGGCTCAATGGATCTTGATCTGGCCCAGTATGGCATTTCTTATGTTCTTATGTTAATCACCAAAACAAAATGATCTGCATCGTGTTGCTTTGGTTACTGGGGCAAACCCCGTAGATAAAAGTACCCAGACGAATTGCATCAATATGGGTCATTTAATTATTTCCATCACAATGTTTAACTTTATAGTAAGAATAAAGTACTCTCTTTGCTGCCCATTATGTGCAAGTTCTGCTGTATACTACCGTAACATTAAGCAAGCACTGTTTCTAATTAAATGAATCAAAAAAAGAGAAGAGAAAAGAAAAGAAAAGAAAAGAAGGAGTTAAGTTTCACTTGGCCACTTTTCCCACCTCCAGCCAAGAGGTTTTTTTTAGCACATTGGTTTGAAAGCCAAACACAGAAAACAAAGAAATGAAAACAAGGCTCTCCACCAGCATGAAAACCATAAAAAGAAAACTCTTGAGGCCGGGGAAGGCCTCCCCCAAAGTGGAATATCTGGAATTCTTCATCCCTTTGTCCCTCAGGCTTCTCTGCTAGATGTAGGCCCCAGTCCCCTCCTCCCTGCTCCTTTTAGCCTTAAGAGGGCCACCGTTCTGCCCGTGAATGCCCACACCTGCTGGGGGACGAGGTGTGGGCCTCCCGCTTCCTTTAACCAGGCGAGCGACAGAGAGGTTGAACTTGCCCTTCTCCATAAAGAAAGGCACAAGAAAATCTGGCAATGATTTCAAAGCAACCTTGACACACAAAGGTCTGCTTCTTCCCCCTACCTCCTCCCACCAACAGCACTCTTGGGATTTTACAAGCCCCCCTCCCTTCCTTGTTCTCCTCTCCCACCCCCCCTCTCAGTGCTAGACCAATAGCTGAGCAGAAAGGAACTTTTCACTCAGGAATACCGGGGCAAGGCTTGGGTTTTTAACCCCTATTTTATTCCGGTTCCTTTTTGGGGAGAAAATTCTGCCACAGTTGCCTGGTGATCCTGCAGGAGTGGAAGGGCCTGGGGTTTTCCTAGACAAGAGTTGTGTAGTATACTTTATAAGGGCTTGGTGTAAACGCTGGATAACATAACATTGCACTGGATGAGTGTGCTCGTATGGGGGAGGGGGATGCGTATATGAAGTGTGGTGTATAAGTACAATAAATGAATGAATATATGAAGAAATGAAATGGATCATATTTGGATTTCATGGTCTCTTGAAAGTTTCTAGACAGTGTTCAAGGGTCCACATCAAACCTGGAGAAATCTAGATTTTTTGGCTGGCTCCAAAACATTTAAATGAACCAACACAGAGATAAAGGTATAGAGGAGCCTCTACCTCAGACGTGATCCAAGATGTCCCAAGCTACATCACCATGCTTGGCTATCTCTAGAAGCATCTGGGATCCACTCTGCTCATTCTCCCCTCTCCGCTATCACCACCCAATCAGAAACCAATTGCTGCTTCTTACCATGATTATGCTTCACCATGTTGCAGTCTGAGGAAGAGACTCTTCTAACCTTGGACAATACCAAAACCCACGTCCTTCCCACTCAGTGTTCTGCCCCAACCCCTGCTTTCTCTTCTCACCTCTACACTTGGTATTTTCCTCTGCTGGCTCGAACCCTGGCGCGCAGGTGCAGTCTGTCATTGCTTGCTCTGCCCATTGCCCATCCTCACGGCAGTACATACTCACTGGCATGGTGGAAAGCTTCACTGTGTTGGGCACGCATCTCCCTGTCACTGGCATCACCAGGCCCCTGGGAACTGTTTCCTCAAACACTGTGAAATTGACCGTGGCACGGGGACACTTCTTGTAGAAAACTCGGACGGACAACAGGGCCATACAGGCCCCTTGGTCCTGGAAGGCCAAGTAAAAACCAGCCTTGGACAATGGCCCAATCCTCAGGATCTTGGAATTGGCTTTGCCAGAGGCTTCCATGCCCTGCCTCTTGCGGGTGAGGAAGTCAGCTGCCACGGTGTCCACCTTCACGTACGGGTTCTCCATCCAGCCAGGGAACGTTGCGGTGGCCATGTCTGCATCTGATTCATAGTAGAAGAGGTTGAAGGTCTCCTTGCAAGCCCGGGTGACTTTGGGAATGGAGGAGCACTCCACAATTGTAAACTTGAGCTCCACATAGACCTGGCTGGCACCTTGCCGGGGGATGTAAGTAGTACGTAGCCAGTTGTTCTGGTTGGGCTGGTGGACATTACAAATCTCATAGGTGCGTACGCTGGTCTGCTCCTCATCCAGACCGCTCAGCTCCTCCCACTATCAGGTAAGGGAACAAAAGGATAATAAGAATCCAGGAACTATGGATGGGGTAGATAGTCAAAGGGTTTGTTTCAATAACATTTTGAGTTAGCTAATCAAACACCAAGAATTAAATCCCTCCCCCCCCCCCACAAACTGAGTAAGCTGTCTGCACAAAAAGACAGCACAAGAGGCATTTCTGAGCCTGACAAAACTTCATGTGGCCAACTCTGACATTAAGGATGTCTGAGGAAAGTTAGGCAAACATGCTGATCCACACAAAGAAACAGACCTATTATTATACAGATAACTTGAACCAAATATTTTCAGTAGCAAACCTATCCAGATAGCTTTACCACTCATCGACTTTCTAAAAGAAATGCTGCTGTGGGGCGGGATGGAATAGAAATAGACGAGTATTGGAGATGCACTAATACCAAATGGTGACCCCCCTCCTCACTGCGCTGAGTGACAAGTCCCCACACTGTAGTAATATCGAATGGTGGTTCTCCCTTCCCATGCCCAGTGTATGATGCCTCCCTTCCAACCCACATTTTCCCCTGCACTTACACTGAACACCAACTCCATCGCACTATACCCTATACCAACACTAAATGATGAATCTCCCCCACCCCGCAACACCCCTCCACAATGTCCCCTGCATTAACATTGAATGTTGACGCGCCTGGCAACGTCCCCTACACTAACACTTAAGGATGACTCCTCCCCCCAGTGTCCCTTTAACAACACTGTATGGAGACTCCCCTACCATCTCCAGTGTCTATTGTACTTACACTGAAGATTTAAGTGCGAGACAGCAGTGAGCGAGACAGCAGTAGCAGAAAGAGCAAGATGAGTGTGAGGAGATAGGCTATACAAAGAAGAAAGTGAGTGAGAGATTTTTAAGCACACGTTTAAAGCCTGAGGTGAAGGTGGGTCTCCTCTTTAGAAGAATTAGGCAACTAAGCTGGGAGAGGCAGGTCAAACAAATAATGAGTTCACAGTCAGTCCTGGGTTTGGGGCATGAATGTTTTATGAGGTCCCTTTAAACGGGTCTAGCCTTCCCGTTAGCATGGAACCCTCATTAAAATGGACAGACTGGGTGGAGCCCGTTCTCCTGATCTGACATCTTTCAAATATCTTTGGAAAAGAATTTTAGCTGTTTTTGAATGCTAAGAGATACTTCTGCAGATCTCTCTCTTTGGATTCGAGCTGTCTGCCGTCTCCAGTCCAGACTGTACAAGGAGGGAGTGGAAGGACAGTGCTGGAACCGGGAGAAAGTCACCTAAAAATGCACAACTCAGAAAACATATAAATATATGCAACAAAAAGCACAAAGCAGTTATCTTATGCATCTTCTTACATTTCTAATTTGGAAGGGAAGAGATTTTGGTTTTAGCCGTACCTTGTTGCCGAGTAGCTCGAGGCAAGTTACAGTTGGTACTTCCCCATCCGTGGTGGGCTTACACTCTAGGTTTTTACATGGGGTAACAGAGAGTCAAGTGACTTGCTCAAGATCACAAGAACCAGCGGGAGGATGTGAACCCTGGTTCACAACCCATCGCCCCTAGCCACTATGCTACTCCTCACTCCAAATGTAAAGTCTTGCCCAGTCATTCTGCCTCTTCAAAAATGGCTTTTTCCATACTATAAAAGCACCGCTTTGGTTTTCTTGTTCGTTGTTTAAGGCAGTGATACCATAACCCCATCACTTCAGACAAAGAGGTGGGTTAGGATGACACCACGACTCTACTGGTGCTACTGGAGTGGGTCCATTTTGTGACGGCAGCAGTATCACTTCCCAGACCTCTCACGAAAGGGATGGAGGCATACTGACACCATCACTCTGTGGTTAATGGAGGTGCCCTTGTGTGACAGCAGTCACAGACTGGTGATGTCATCATGGCCCTTTGCTCCCAGGAAAGACAAGAAGCCCTCTAAAACAAGCCAGCGTGAGACCCACTTGGGCCTGAAAGATACTTTTTAGCCAGATGGTGAGCGTCATTGAATTATGACATGGAAAAGCACACCACCAACCCTGCCACCATCACATAGAATTGGACGCTTCACCCTCATACCTCTCCATCCACCTTTGGGTATGTTGTCCACCTCAGGTCAGCCGTCTCCAACTTGGTATTCATAAGTGTTTCTGCAATGAAATACATGCACAGCAGAAAGATTAACAGACTGAAAAAAACATCATGCTGGCCTCATGACAGAAATCAGGTACCTTCATGAAGCACACTCCTGATACATATAGATAGAAGCAGAAATTAGGGAAGTGCACTTTCCCTCAAAATAACATTTAAAAGAAAATCAACCCTCCCCCAACAAAAAACTAAATGAAATGAAAATGTTTGGCTTACAAAGGTTTTCTATTCCTGTTTTACACTGTTCTTCAGTAAGGACTCTAAAGACCCAGGACAATTTACTATAGAAACTGTTACAGCAAGCAAAACAATTTATAATACGCTAACACTATAAAACACAAGAGTATAAAAAATGCATCAATACACTATAATCTACATTACAAAATATGCAATTGCCCCAAATCTAAAACGACCAAACCAGGACTAAAATAACCTACCTGTTTCTCCAACTTATATATTCTGAACCCAAATGAAATACTGTGAAATATGTTTACAACTAAAAGAGGGTAGTGGGAGAGAAGGGGCAACAGGAGGCGATGGCTTTCCAACAGTGCTGATATCATCAGTTGGAAACACATCTTGAGCTTTGTCTGCCACTTCCATCCTCCAGCAGTGGAATATGTATACATCAATACCTTTTTATATGAGGAATTTTTAACCAGGGAACCAATGTAAATTATAGATACAGAAAGCATGAAGGTGGATAAGGAGTCAGAGAGCAGTAACACACATGCAGACTTCACCTGAAAAGGCTTATTTTTATTTGCAGAAGAAGACTTTGATGCAATTTGATTGTTGCATCCCCTAAACCCTGTGGAGATTACCAGGCTGGAGAACCATACCAAAAGGCCCTTTATTTATTTTTATTTAATTTTGCTCATATTCTGCTCCTGGGGTCAAAACCTTATCAAAACAAGGGCTTCAGTTTGACTCAAGAGATCCTATCCAGTGCAAGACTCCAAAAATTAAAAGACAGCAAGCAGGGTGGAAGGCAGGAGGTGGCAGGAGTAGGATGACAGAGGCAAACCTCTATCCTTATACTCCATTCCCATTCTTCCACACTTGTACTTTCCCACTTGCCATATGACTTTGAGAGAGCACTTAACCTCCCACCTTGACCTTCCACAATCACCTTGAAAAAATGCTATTAAACTTCTCACCCTCTAACCCACCACATTATCATGAGAAAGTGCATTTAACCTCTCACCTCCCATCAGTACAACTTAATTCTGTTCCTTGAGAAATTGCACTTAACTTCCTACCCATCTACAACACAGAGCATTACCTTGAGATAATGCAGTTAACTTTCTGCCCTGCCCTACACATCCATTCACTGGGTGACCTTGATATAGCACCTTATCTTTCCTTCCTTCCCTCACTGTGACCTCAAAGAGACCATTTAACTTCCTAAATCACTTAAATTCCTTCATGCATTTCATTATAAGTTCAGGAGGTAAGTGTCATGGATGCTGACAACTCTAGACAATCATTACCCTCAGAGGGACAGAGGGAGGGGACAAAATATGATGAGACCCTCACAAGATATTTTTGGTAACACTTTTGGGTGTTGTACAGTTAAAAATCTGTGATCACCTGCTCCAAAAGGCCAGAAGGGTGACCAACTGGTTCCAGATTAATAGCGACAGGGTGAGCTAGGCCTGGCTTTGTATCTTTCCAGTCCCCCTTCCCAACTGTATGCTGGGAGTCACAGTCCCATGCTATGAGTCTGAGCAGCTTGAGGAAAGGAGCAGGCAGATGCGAACCCTGGCCCAGCTCAGACTGACCCCTGGGGGAGAGGGGAGGGGGGCAGCATACAGCTGTTTTCTAGGAGAAAAACAGTAAATCTCACAAAGGATATGTTTTGCTAGGGATTCGGAAGGAAAATAAGAGAGGCTCCAGAATTTGTGCTCTTCAAGCGATTTTTCATCTCACATTAAAGCTCTTAGCCTGCAAGTATGTACATGCATGTCAGAACATGTGCATGCGTGTCAGCGTGTGCACTGGTGGGAGCCTGGAGCACAGACTTTTTTTACCTTTACGATTTTCTGTCCAGGTTTGCACTAACCCTTTCATATCAGAGCACCACAGAGACGGAACGGTCCTGGATCCCTCCTCAGTTTCCAATACATTTCACCAGATGGCAAAAACTGGTGCAGTACGCTCCACATTAATCCGCGCTCACTCCTTCAATAAGGGTGAAAAAGACCTAACACCCGCAAAGAGTCAGCGACAGAGCCAGGAGCTAGAACTGAGGCGCAGGGTGGATGAAGTGCCTAAATTTTGCATATTGTATGCTTGTCTCCAGAATTTCAGAGTCTCCGGTCACGAGTCTGAAATTCGTTCCCCAGAATCCTTAAGCGTGTGAAGACTGTCAGAAATGTCCCAGCTGCCTCATGTTTCATTCCCTTTGACAGCGAGCAGCCGGAGAGTGCCCCAGAACTGGCGGAGGTACACAATGCCCTGCTATGTGCCTTCTTATGTGTTCCCCTCATTTCCCTTTCATCCTATAGTTCCCTCACGCTCCCTTCAGCCAACACAGCTGCTGAGCAGACGTTACCAGCCCGTGTGACTCCACCTCCACATGCACCTCCTTGCCCTCCATACATTAAGGTCTGTGAGTCAGCCGGAACACGCACCCTATAGGATACGTCGTCTCTCTGGGAGAAATCCTGCCCTAGGAATGCTACAGTGAAGGCAGTGTTCACGGCAGCATGGTAGAAGGACTACCACATAGCTTCATGGGAATGCTGAGGGCCGCGAGGTTATAGTTTTGGTCATTAGGCAGAATGGTCATTCTTTAGTGTTCTGGCTGACCCCGTTCCTGGGAAAGCTGTGAGAGACTGACCCCTTTCCACTGGCACAGTTGATAAGAAGATAGAAATATTTCCAGAGCAGAGCCCTTTGTGGTCATCAGACTTGATATCTTTCCAATTCTTGGCTGGAGAAGAGGGTCAATGGCTTTCAAGGCCATTAAACAGACCACACAGTAGATCTCAAAAGTCAAACACTTAAAAGGGTCCTTCTGAATCAATCCCTTTCGATGTAATTTAATAAACGGAATATTTTCCTTCACTTGAAAAGGAAGAGAAGGGCTTCAGTTGCAAAGAAAGATCTGGCTGGTTGAGCCAATCTGGCTTACCAGTTACATATTTAGGATAGCCAAAGACTCCCAAATTAGCACCCCGAGACACCCAAAGTCTGAATCTTTTATATATTTGCATTTAACTCATGGTGAGTTACATAAAGCTACAATAGGCAATTTTCTTGTCTGGAGAGAACTTACAATCTAAGTCTTTGCCTGAGGCAATGGAGGGTGAAGAGAGTTTCCCAAAGTCCCAAGGAATATCCGTGTACTCAGCCGCTGCTCCACAAAGAGCTGAAGATCCGCCTCAGGGGAGGAGAAGGTGGTACCTTGAGATAGCCAAAGTCTGAATATAGCACAAACCACCAAAGAGAGGCCCCAGGAGATGTCCACAGCACAAACAGATGATGAACAGACCACAAGGGAAGATCAATGCCCTGGGGACACCCAAAGTCTGCATACAGAACAAACAGCTGCAAACAGACCTCAGGGGAGGAGGCTACAGCTCCTGATATAGTCAAAGCATGGCCTCAAACATATCAGGTAAACTCACTGGGCCCGATATTCAGTGCCTGCGGCCAGCGCTGCTAAAGCGAAGCTGAACTTTAAACCCGGATATTCATTGCTGAGGACATTTACAGGCTCTGGCACCGACTATCCGGATTGCCCAGATTGCTGTGAAGCTCAATGGGCAGCAGCGATAGTCTTCCACTGCCTGGGTAGCTTCAGTGGTGAACGTTAGATCAGGATTTCCTGCACCTGGTCATTGCCATGTGTCACTAACCAGCGCAATACTGTCACTGCCCGGTTAGCAACAGGTGCCCAGCATGCCCTATGCTAAACAGTTAGCTTTGGGGCAGGTAGCAGCAGCAACCATGGCTATTCCGCAGAGTGGCATTTACACGGTTTGCAAACCATGTAAATGCCTTTGACTACCCCCCCCCCCCACCCCATGTTCAGAGGGCTCTACAGAGAACAGACACTTGCACCCATAGAAGCAATCTACTGTGGCTTTTTCTAGATATCTGCATTGCAGGCCAAGATGTAGACTGCAGATCCTGATGCAGTCCTTGGTACAATGAGGAGAAGCTAAAGGATTAATAAGAGGCTGCCAATATCAGTCAGGGCTTGGAAGATGGGTGGGGTCCTCTCTTCCAATGCACTCCTCTAGATCTGCAGTCCCAGCAGCTCACTTGAGGGAGCCTACTGGCTTCAAGAGGACAATGGTCCATTGTCTGCATGGGGCCTGTCTTGATCTTCTGCCGAGGGGGTCCCATGCCAAACCCTTACACTGGGAATAGTGCCAAAGCACTGGAAACCCCAACAGAGCAGGGTGGAGGAGAGGCTCTCTACCAGCCAGCCATCTCTTCAAATCAGAGGCCTATATTTCACTCGAGAGCACCGAGGAAGCATATGATGCTACCTTTAACCCACAGCGTTACACAGCTCTGTACACCAACAGCTGTAGAAGGGGGGCAGGATAGATTATTATTTTATTTTTGTAAGATAGGCAGACAGGAATTTTATTATCTTTACGTGTTGCCTCACAATCAGACCAGGAAACTTGAAAATTTACCAGGAAAGAGGAGGAACAGAGCCAAAAGGTTGCGTGTGGCTTTATTTGATCCCCTAGGGGATTTCACTGCAAAGCTAAGGTATACTCCCAGCATGCAAAACGGCAGGATATTGGTGGCAGGGGGGGGGGCGGAAAGGGTTGCTGGCACACAGCTATAGTTACTGGAAGGACATAGGAGGGAATATGGGTATAATCACAGAAAGAGAGGGTGTATACAGGACCCTGGAAAGAGAAATCCCTTCTCCGCAAAGCAAAGATGGGAGGAGGTACAGCGGGTGACGCCTGTGCCAGGTCCTCAGAGAAAAGCTGAGCCCGTTCTGCTTTCATTCACAGAACTTAGAGAGCCAGTTTCTGTAAGCAACAGAGAACGAGAGACATCCTCACAGACAAACAGAGAGGGAGAAAGTTTCTGGGAAACGTGACAGTTTCGGGCTCCGTTAACCACAGTGATCTCTGCCAGACTTAATTACAGGACTCAGGCTGGCTCAACCAAGCCCGAAGGCACCTACTGGGAAAACAGACACAAACCATCAGCCAAGATGGCAGTAGAGAGAAAAGGCAGATCCTCCAAACCACACTAATGTCACAAAAAGATAGAGGCACCCCACCCTCAGCTGATCACCATGGGGCTGACATTCTCAGGCAATAACAAGTGACACGGCATCTCCCAGGGCTGCCAAGTTACCCAGTTCCAGGAATGAGATCTTTTTCCAGTTCTGGTTTTAAATTTGCATTTCAATGCAGTATGGTATTTGTAGTCCCTGGTTTTACCTATTGAAATCAGTGCTGCAGGTCCCATAATGTATAGAGTTGTATAGAGTTGCATATAGTTACTCCTGTTAAACCCAAGTTGTAAAATCCTGTTATCTGTAATGTGCACCACATTGTTCTGCTGCTCTGTACAATTTGTTGTTGACTGTAAACCGCGCTGATTTTAAAGAGCGTGGTATAGAAATAATATAAATAAATAAATAATGCACCAGGATGAGATGGTCATAATTCTAGGACTGGCTTATAATCTCACTCCTGGAACTGGTAACTTGGCAGCTTTGATCGCCTTATCCCTTTGCCAATATGCAGCACCTGGACGCCGGTGAGCCTGCTAATCCCAACTCTCTCACTATGTCAGCGTCATCACTCACCCCTTGCAAGGTCATGCACATCTGCAGCTGTCCAACATCTGGCGGCCACGTCAATCTCTCCCATGTGGACTGCCACAAAAATGTATTCTTTGCCTTCTTCTGGCAAAGACGAGACTGTTGATTTTATGAGATGAGACTTGTTGTAAGTTTTAGATTTTTTTCAAACATGCCACCTTCTCACACAGAAAGTTATGGGACTGAAGGGGAGCAGGGAACGAGTTATATCAGCAATGTGGCTGCGTGGATGGTGTCATCGAGAGCGTTTTGGTTTCCTGGATCATGGGATGATGTTCCAAGAGCTGCAGAGCAGAGATGGCGCCCATCTGTCCAAGAAGTGTTCAAGTGTCTTAAGCAGCAGACTGGCTAATCTACCGAAGAGGGCTTTAAACTAGATTCATTGGGGACGGGTGAAGAAAGCCCCCAGCTAAGTGAAACATTAAATATCTCTGTAAAAATGAGTAAAAGGTGGAAAATCTGGAAAGCGGTGTGTATAAATGCCCATAGCTTGGTAAATAAGATCCCAGATGTTGAGGCTTTAATGGAAGAGGCTGACTTGGATTTAGTGGCGGTTACAGACATGGTTCATGGAAAACCATGACTGGGATGTAACTATACCAGGCTATACTTTATTCGGGAAGGACAGGATAGGAAGAAAGGGAGGAGGAGTGGCACTATATGTAAAAAATAATATTAAAGCTTTGGAATTACAGAACTTAAAAGGGAGAGAGGAGGCACTGTGGGTTAAACTAGAAAGAGGGAAAGGGAAATCCATTTACACTGAAGTTATATACAGATCTCCATCACAGGGGGTAGAAGTGGATGAAGATTTAATAGAAGACGTACACAGTATTTCAATATACCAGATGTGGATTGGCACATCCCTGCTGTGGTGTCATCTAGAAGTAAGGAGATCCTAGATTCTCTAGAAGGAGAACTATTCAGGCAACTGGTAACAGAACCCACACGTGATGGGACCATACTGGACTTGGTGCTTACCAATGGTGAAAGTGTTTCTGATGTTACAATGGGAGATCATCTCACATTCAGAGATCACCAGATGTTATGGTTCAATATTAGGAGTAGGGCTGATAAAATCCATTCAAAAGCACAGGTCTTAAACTTTAGGAAAACTAACTTTGCCATGATGGAATGGAACCAGCTGGGGGATGTAGAAAAACAGTGGGCAAAATTGAAAGGGGATATTTTAAGGGCAAGAAACCTTTTTGTTAGAAAGGTAGATAAATTTAAAAGGAAAAGGATTCCGCTATGGTTCTCAAAATAAATAGCTGAAAAGGTGAAGAAAAAGAGGAAGGCCTTCATGAAATACAAGAGATCACAGAGAGAGGAAGTCAGACATCTATATTTGCAAAAACTTAGCGAAGCTATCAAAGTAGTCAGGAAAGCAAAGGTGCAAAAAGAAGAAAAAATAGCCAATGCAACAAAATGCAGGGATAAGACATTTTTCAGATATGTTAGTGAGAGGAGGAATGGCAAAAGTGGTATTGTCAGACTCAAGGGTGCAGTGGAGAAATATGCAAAAACTAATGAGGATAAAGCAGAATTGCTTAACAAATATTTCTGTTCTGTGTTCACAGATGAAGGGCCAGGAGCAGGACCTCAGACAACACCCACAAATAGGAACAGAAATGACGGGGATCTCGAACAAGTTTCAGAAGACTGTGTTTGTGAGGAACTAGCTAAACTTAAAGTACGCAGACCCACAGGACTGGATGGGATACATCCAAGAATACTGAGGGAACTTGGGGACATTCTAGCAGCTCCACTGTCTGACTTTTTCAGTGCCTCTTTGGAGATGGGAGTGGTCCAGAGGACTGAGAAAAGCACATGTGGTCCCTTTGCACAAAAGCGGACATAAAGATGACACTGAGAACTACAGGCCGGTTAGTTTTACCTCTGTGGTTTGTAAATTATTGGAAAGGCTACTAAGAGAGAGGTGAGGTTTCTGGAGTCCAATGGATTGCAGGATCTGAGGCAGCATGGATTCACCAGAGGCAGGTCTTGTCAGACAAATCTGATTGATTTCTTTGACTGGGTGACCACAGAGTTGAACTGAAAGAAAGCCCTAGATGTGGTGTATTTAGATTTCAGTAAAGCCTTTGACGCTGTTCCACACATGGCGACTTATAAACAAACTGAGCACCCTAGGGATGGACCCTAAAGTGACTGACTGGGTTAGAAATTGGCTGAGTGGGAAGCGACAAAGGGTACAGGCAAATGGAGCTCACTCTGAGGAGAAGGAGGTTACCAGTGGTGTGCCACAGGGATCTGTCCTTGGTCTGATTCTGTTTAACATCTTTGTTAGTGAAACTGCAGGAGGACTGTCGGGTTAGGTTTGCTTGTTTGAGGATGATACCAAAATCTGCAATAGAATAGACACCAGGAAGGAGTCAATAACATGAGGAGGAATCTAGCTAAGCTTGAAGAATAGTCTAGAATTTGGCAATTGAAATATAATGCTAAAAAATGCAGGGTCAAGCATTTGGGCTCCAAAAATCCAAAGGAGCGGTAGAGTGTAGGGGGTGAGGTACCTATGTCCATGAAAGAAGAGCAGGACCCAGGCGTAATTGTGTCTGATGATCTTAAACTACCTAAACATGTAGAAAAGGCGACTGCAAAAGCCAGAAGGATGCTTGGGCGCATAGGGAGAGGAATGGCCAGCAAAAGAAAGGAGATAATAGTGGCTCTGTATAAGTCTCTTATGCGACCTCATCTGGAGTATTGTGTGCAATTCTGAGGACTGCACCTTCAAAAGGATATAGGCAGGTTGGAGTCGGTGCAGAGGGTGGCTACTAAAATGGCTAGTTGTCTTTGTTATGAAACATATGAGGACAGACTTAAGGATCTTAATATGTATACTTTAGAGGAAAGGCGGGATAGGGAAGATATGATAGAGAAATTTAAATACCTCCGTGGCATAAATGTACAGGAGGATCTCTTTCAATTGAAAGCAAGTTCTGCTACGAGGGGACATAGGATGAGGGTGAAAGGGGATAGACTCAGGAGTAATATGCGGAAATATTTCTTTACGGAAAGAGTGGTAGATGCATGGAATAGTCTGCCAGTGGAGGTGATGGACACAAGGACAGTATCTGAATTCAAAAAAGCATGGGATAAGCACAGAGGATCTCTAAAGGTAAAATGGGGACTACTGTAGTTGATATGGAAGGGCAGACTAGAGAGGCCATGTGGTCTTTTTCTGCCATCATGTTTCTATGTTCCGCAAAGCTTTGCAAGAGCAGCCCCTCCCCCTACCGGCAGCGGCACGAGTGGAGGACTCGTGAGCGCTTTACTGGAACACTGGTGATTGGACCCGATCTTACGAAGAAAGCTACCTTCAGAACAAATTACCCCAATGTAGAAACTGTGAAAATTTGTTCCTTATTGTACCAGAACATGCAATCCTTCTACATGGTCCCTATATAAATATTTAAACAGATGTTTCTGAGCAAAGAGCAGAGCCAAAATACAGCTGAGAACACCTCTTGTACAGAGGAGTGCTTCTGCAGTACACAGCTACCCTCTAGTAGGGGATGGTGCTGGAGACACACTGAGAAGACACCAAATATGGGTAATTAACGGCTGCCTGTGCTACTTAGTAGGAGTGTGTAGGTTGGAAATGTTTGTTTATAATTGTTGGGGCTTTTTTTAAGTGCTCTCAAGTCAATGCTGATTCCTGGCAACCTAGCAGCCCCTGGGGTTTCTTAGCAAGGTATGACTGGAAGTCGATTGCCAGGCCTTTTCTTCCAAGGCAATGGAGGGTAAAGGGACTTATGCAAGGTCACAAAGAGTGCCAGTGGGAATCAAACCCAGATCGCTTGGGTGTTATGCTTTTGTTCTAACACTAGGCTACTCCTAGTGCGGACTCCTGGCAATCCAGCTGCCTCTGGGTTTACTTGTCAATATATGTTTTAGTTCTTGCTAATTCATGTTAGCATGTGCTACTTCTTTTAACTGCATGTTAGAATTAAAATGGAATCAACCAAATTGTAACAAAATGAAAATTCATATCCCTATCACAAGTAAGCTAAGCTCATACAGCAGGAATACAAATCCCAGTAATAATACAATATTAGCACCCCAAGATCAGAACTGGCCCCAGAGTTGGTTAAAGGTGTTGGCGCCCTAAATCACAATCCCCCCTCCCTCCCCAGGCTGTCCGAATCTAGATTTGAATGTCCCCAGAAGCTGCCACCCTAGATGACTGCCTAGTTTGCCTAATCACTGGTCAGCCCTACCTGAGACACAGCTACTAAAGAAATGTTACATGAAACTAGAGGGAACCAAAGAGTGTGCATGCCACCTCCCTATGACATGGGACCTTTTACCTCTAGGACTGGACAGTTCATGGCATGGAGACAGGGATACAGAGCATGTCCCCTCTAGGATTGGACGGATCAGAGGATGAGCACAGGGTTAAAGCGCATCTCACCTCTAGAGCTGGAAGCATAGGAAATGGGCACAGAGATTCAGAGCCTGTCAACTCTAGAACTGGATGGCTCAGGAAAAGGGCACAGGGCAGTGGGGTAAATACTGCCCAAGCAGCCCCCACAATGCTGGGGTACCCAGGCTAGAAGAATGCTCAGTCAACCCAGTGACCCCCTATACAGCAGTGGCAATAGAGCAAACATCATACTTACTTGAAAAAAGGCTCGTCATACTGCATGCACTAACTCTTCCCCTATAAAGCCCCGCCCCTCATTTGAACTTCTGCCACTGGCATAGGGATACAGTCTGTCACCTCTAGGACTGAATGGTTTTGAGAGCTGCAGCACATCACTGCCCCACTGCCCAGCTGTCGTAGCGGGTAAGCGACAAGCTGACAGTGTGCCCGTCCTTGCCTTTTAAGGCTGACGCCAGCAAATCACAAGCCTGTGTTCCAAACGCAAAACCTTTCAGGGCAGTGTGCACTGAGCACAGCAGCTGGAAGATGCCCGACCAGTGCTTGGATTACATTTACCAAAACAACTTAAAAGGAGAGATGACAGGAAACACTGGCTCACCAGCTCACTCCCTGCTGCGGAGTTGGCAGCGGACTTAAAATTGCAGTCACTCATTACTCCTTTCGCCATGAAAAAAAAATAAAATCAAATAAAATCAAACAGAGGAAGAAAATATCCCCAAGGGAAACATTGTGCTTGTATTTTTGAGAAAAACATAAGAAAGAGAAAAATAATGTTTGAATGAGCTGAGCCCTCCATGACCCCATTCATCTCACCTGTGACCCTGACACGAACCTTCCTTCCCCTGTGGCGAATCTTTTCCAAACTCCTGCGCTAGATCGGTTTGTCACAAACAGGACACACATGCTGGTGTGTGCTGCTTCTAACTAGGGACAGGACAGACTGCCCTCAAGATTAGTGGCGCATGGATATCTTAGCTGTTTCCCGAAAAAAGAGAAGGTCCCTCTAACCCTATCTTCTATCACTTCTTAAAATGGATATTCTGTATCCAGTAGGATCAAAAGGTAGCCAGGGAGAAGCTGAGGTTGATCTTCTAACCGTCTGATGGTCTCCCTATCTCTGCAATGATTCCGAAACTGGTGGAAAGAACGCAGATCACGAATCCACAACCTATTCTGCACCATAGTGACAAAAATAAAAATTTCCTTCCTGACCCTGACACCCGGCTTTGGCATATTGCTTTTCCCTCTAGTATGACCATCTTATCATACACTGTACCAATGCCTTCTATTACCCCCTCCCTTGAAAACCTGTTCAGTTTTCTTTGCAAGTGAACCATGAAGTCAGGGGTAGGGAAGGGAAGGGGGCGAAAAGGCAAAAGCTCTGGGATGACATCAGGTGCTCCCCATTTCCAACCCTTGTTGACATTTATCAAAGGATTGGTTTTCCTGCCTTCTTGAGGTTAATGGAGATTAATGATCATGGTCGTGATTGCTCTCAGATTCTTTAGAGTCCTTGCAGAGGAGGGGGTCAGTGCAATGGGAAATAAAGAGAATCCAGATTTTAGATGTGATTGCTCACCTTTCCAAATCCAAGCTCAATACAAGTTACATTCAGGTACAGTAGATGTCTCCCTGCCCAAGGGGGACAATGAAGGATGAAGTGAGAAAGAGACTGAGACTGATGGGGACTGGCTGGAGGGGAACATATTGGTGGAAACAGGAATGGGACGGGAGATAAAGAGGGCTAGTGGGCACATGCTTATCACTGAGTGGAGAAGGTCTTGGGAATTTATATTGGGGGCCCCTTTCCTTTTAGAGGTTATTAAATGGTCCACATCAGGTGCAGCAGAACATCTTTTTGGTTGGAGGGCCAAACAAACCAAATATCCAGCCTTGCCCCCCAAGATCTCTCGCTACCGATGCTGTGTTGGGAAGAATATCGGTGAGGCCATGGCCTCTGTGGCCCGCCCCATTCTGCTGCCTATGGTCCACATAACCAAAATGTTTGGGAACCTCCACTTTCTTTCTTTAACAGGTTTTTTATACCACCTTATCCTAGATTCAAAGTGGTTTACATTATAACAGAACTGGAAGTTTACATTAAACAGGAAAGGTAAACTTGGAAACTTAAACAGGGAACATTAGTGATAATATAGGAACGCGAAATAACAGTGGTAAAAGAGCATAGAAACATAGAAACATGACGACAGAAAAAGACCACATGGCCTATCTAGTCTGTCCTTCCATATCAACAAGTACAACAGTCCCCTTTTTACCTTTAGAGATCCTCTGTGTTTGTACCATGCTTTTTTGAATTCAGTTACTGTCCTCATCTCCACCACCTCCACTGGGAGACTATTCCACGGATCCACTACTCTTTCTGTAAAGAA
The DNA here is from genome assembly GCA_033557465.1 of Ichthyophis bannanicus. NCBI lineage: Eukaryota > Metazoa > Chordata > Amphibia > Gymnophiona > Ichthyophiidae > Ichthyophis > Ichthyophis bannanicus. The sequence goes on along the minus strand of CM066048.1, from coordinate 88,470,500 downwards.
ATATTTCCGCATATCACTCCTGAATCTATCTCCCTTCACCCTCATCCCATGTCCCCTCGTAGCAGAACTTGCTTTCAATTGAAAGAGGCTCTCTCCCTGAACATTTATGCCACGGAGGTATTTAAACATCTCAATCATATCACCTCTATCCCGCCTTTCCTCTAAGGTGTACATATTAAGATCCTTCAGTCTGTCCTCATATGCTTTATAATGAAGCCCACTAATCATTTTAGTAGCAAACCTCTGCACCGACTCCATCCTGTTCACATCCTTTTGAAGGTGCGGTCTCCAGAATTGCACACCATACTCCAAATGAGGTCGCACCAAAGACTTATACAGAGGCATTATCACCTTCTTTTTTCTGCTAGCCATTCCTCTCCGTATGCACCCAAGATCTAGCTTTTGCCATCGCCTTTTCTACCTGTTTAGCTACTTTAAGATCATCAGACACAATCATGCCTAAGTCCCGCTCTTCTTTAGTGGACAAAAGTACTTCACCTCCTATAGCAGGAGTTGTAACATGCAGAGGGATTTACACAGTGCCAGGGATGGGGGAAGAAAGGGGGAGGTAGCCTGGGCAATGCGGGAGGAACATGTATTATCAGGGCTTTATATCCTTAGAGGACCCCAGGGCAGGGAATGGATAAAAGAGGCTGCTTTGAATCTCATGATTAGCACGATCAGCTGGTTTTTGTTTTGACTGTAGATTTTGTAGATCCGGAGGATCCCTGTATCCATGAAACTTTCCACTGAAAGCAAGACTGGATAAAAATTGGACCTGGAGGCAGGGCCGGCCAAAGGGTCTCTGATGCTCTAGACCAGTGGTTCCCAACCCAGTCCACAATGGAAGTAGTGCATGCAGATCTATCTCATGCATATTCATTGTGGATATCCTGAAAACATGACTGGCCTGGGGGGTACCCGAGGACTGAGTTGGGAACCACTGCCCTAGTCGAACCATTGACGATGTGCCCCAACCCTGCCCTGCTCCACCAGTAGTCCAGCATCTACCCATCTCAGGTCTCCAGCATCTCTCTTTTTCCTCCCCCTCCCCCCCCCCCACCCAAGGTCTCCACTATTTCTCTCCTTCCCTTTCCTTCCCTCCTCCCCCAAGGTATCCAACGTATCTCCCTTCTTTCTTTACCCTCTCCCAAGTGTCCATCATCTTCGCCCTCCCCCACCACCCTTCCTGCAATTGCCACAACCTTACCTCTGCAAGATATGGCAGGTCCTGTGTGTGTGTGCCTACAATTGCTATAAAGCCCGCTGCCAAAGGCAGTTTTAAAGGGTTTACTGGGTGCTGCACTGACACCTCCTGAAGCCTGATTTTCGGCATCTCATGGAGATAGGGTGGTGGGGGCTGTAGTAGAGGGGAGGGAAGAAGGGGAAATGCTGCACTGTTGCCGCCCTCCCCACCCCTCAGAAGTTACCCTAGGCCTGGTCACATGACTGGCCCTGTCTGACAGATACAAAGGAGATATGGAGGATCTGACGGAGCCAGAAGATTCCTAGGATCCAGCCAGGGCCAGCCCAACTATTATGTGGCAGCTTCTGAAGGATAGCAAAGAGAAGAAGCAGTGGTCAAAGCAAGACAATAGATCCTAAGAGCCAAACAAACTCAAATAGCCATCAACACATTCTTGTACATTCAAGGCAAAGTTTAATATTTAAAAGCATTTTTGCAGTATTATTATGGGAGAGGTGGTGTTGAGCGATCATGATTGTTGAGTTTGAGTATCAAAATCCTGGAAGATGGGGGAAGGGACATCTAAACCTGAAGGTTAGCCTAGGCTAGGGCGTCCAATATCCTTGTACCGGCTCTGGATCTGATGGAGATCAGGTAGTGCTCTGGAAGATCTGCCAGGTCTCTTCCGGATCTGGTTTTTATTACTCTTGCAGTAAGTGATAGTGACTACAAAGGAGGGAAAAGAGGCAGCTATGGCCAGCAGATGAAAACAATGTGGAAAGTTGCTCCAAAGCAAGAATCAGTGTAGTCAAAACAAAAACTAGCTGATTTAAGATATCATATTCATTGTGAAAATCATGAGGTCTGAAAGATCCAGCTTTCCCTCAAGGCATTCAGAAACTATGACTTTCTCACCACTCGCAAAGGGCAGCCTTTGCAGCTTATGTGACCTAACACTGGACAACAGCAACTTCTAGAGCAAGCAACGATGCCACAAAGACATTAGAAAACTGTACATTCTGCAGCAGTGTATGACATCACAAAGATACTGATAACTTCATGTTCCAGAGCAAGCAATGTCACAAAGGTGCTAACCGCACAGTAGATAATGATGTCACAAAGGCACTATCATTGCTGGAGCTAAGGATGTTCGTGCCTGTGGCAAGCAACATGAAACGTATCCTCAAACACAGGGACCAGGCCAAAAAACTGCAGTGGCAGTGGGTGATAGCAAAAGCAGCATTTTCATTCTTCCCCACAACCCCCTTATTCTCCTGCACCCTCTAAAATATATCACCTGGGGCAAATCCTGGTTACCCCATCCAATGTTCCCTCTAATTTTCTGTAGGCTGTGTGCGCATAAAATATCAGCTGTGCAGCTTTTGAAGGAAGGTTAAATTTTTGTGCGCCACATAACGACACTCGGAGTTATATACTTTATAATGTGACTACACGTCAGAATACAGTATGTACACCACATTTTTAAATGAAAATAGACGATTACTAAATGAAGCGGAAAATTTCTAGTAATTACAATCACAACTTTTAAATTTTAAGACGTCTGTGTTGTTTTCTATCAGAATCAGAACTGTAATTTTTGTGCGCTCTGCTGTAAAGTATGTGCGCTCGCTCGGCGAGGTGTGTGCACGCGCACACGCGCACAGCTTAGAGGGAACAGTGACCCCATCCTAGTTCTGGCCCTGGAAAGTATACCCTATTTACACTTTCAGTATTTCAGCATCAGTGAAGCCCCTCATCTTTTCCTGAAAGCATTAGCAACTTTCCCTCTAAAGACAAGAATAAAAAGGGCTTTATAGATACTCTGGGAGCATTTCCTCACATGAATCACTCTCAAGCCTTCATTTAACAGCACTGTCTCCCCAATTAAGAAAATCCTCTATCATATGGTCAACAAGTCTCTAATGCAACCCCACCTAGACATGGCCATTAATTTTAGAAGTGATTCTGAAAACCAATTCTGGGCTGGACATCTGATGCTCTTGTCCTCTCCAAACTGTGTGTGTGTGTAGAGCTGGTGCTAAACAAATCTTCAGATTGTTCCCCCCTCCCCCAATTAACTGCTAAGTCACTAGCCCCTTTCCACCCTCCCAAGATTTTGATAATTAAACTCAGCACCCTTCCCAGAACAATCCTGCACAAAGCAAACATCATACTTTGTTTTATAGGAGGCAGCCACTGAGGAGGTTATTTCATAAGTAGTGTCTAGATTTACAGGCGCTAATGTCATCTGTTCTATGACGTCAAATCAGTGCAGATTTGATGTTACGAAATGTTAGTGTAAGTGGCTTTTACAGCAGCACTAGAACAGATATAAATGACTGCACATAATTTATGTTTGCTGGGCCACAATCCATAAAATGTGCGTGTAGATTTGAGCTCCGCCCACACTCGGCCCCTGTGCATGCTCACAGGGAAAGCATGCGTCATCGGTCCATGGCACATGCTTTCAGAACAGCAAGTGACTAAACTCCGCGCGTAGGCTGTCATTTACCCATGCAAACCACTAAAATACCATGATTTATGCGCACAAATAGAAAGCTAGCCATGCCTTACAGAACTATCCTCCACATGTATAGTTAAGCGGTTGAAGTTAAAGACTAAAAAACATGCTGTCTTAACTTGAACTGGATGTTTAGCAGCTGACCGTCACGTCGCCCGGTGGCACATCTGGAATCGGGAAGGAAGGGAATGTCTGTGTATACCCTATCCAGATAGCAGCACTGAATATATGGTTAAGTCGAAGCCAGGGTTTAAAAAACAAACATGGTCTGAATATCAACCCATATAAATGTACAAAATGAGGGCAATTTTTAAAAAAACATTTATTCAGGTAAAGGGGCTCTTATCATTTGTATAGCGCTACTAGACATGCACAGTGCTGTATATATACATGTAAGAGACAGTCTCTGCTCCACAGAGCTTACAATCTATTTAAAACAGAACAAAGAGAGGGACTAGGGTAATTCTTGAAGGGAAATGGTTAAAGAACCTATGGGGGATGAACAGGAGAATGAAGGGATCCAAAAGCAGCCACAAAGAGGTGGGGTTTTTAGCCTAGATCTGAATAGGAGCCTGACTCAGGTAGTTTATTCCAGGTGTACAATGCAGCAAAGTGGAATAAGCAGAGTCTGGAGTTGGCAGTAGTAGAGAAGGGCACAGGTAACAGTGATTCGCTTGATAAGCAGAGTTCCCAAGAAGGGGTGTAGGGGGAGATAAGGAGCTGCAGAATGAATGCCCTTGCAAGCCAGTAGACGTCTGAACTGCATGTAACAACGGACAGGGAATCAATAAAGTAACTTGAGACGAGGGGTTACGCGAGTGTAATGACACTGGTGGAAGATCAGCCATACAGCTGAGTGTTGAATGGAGTGAAGGGGAGAGAGACGGTTCAGTGGGAGACCAGTGAAGGGCAGGCTGCAATAGCCTAAATGGGAGTTGATGAGAGAGTGGATCAGAGTCTTGACAGTGCGTTCAGAAAGGAAGGGGCAAATTTTGCTGATGATATTGAGAAAGAAATGACGAGTTTTAGCTATCTGTTGGATATAAAGTATGCAGAAAAAAAAAGAGAGAGAAGACAAAATGACCCCAATGTTGTAAGGCAAAGAAACAAGGAGGATGACAGTTATCTACAGAAACAGATACTGTATAGTGTTATGGGAAGAGAGTACCTCGTCGACAAATACAGATGACATAGTGGATGTGAGAGGCAATGAAACAGTCGAGAGAGTGGGACAATAGCCTGCAGATTCCTAAACGTGGACAAAACTGCAGATTCCTAAACGTGGACAAAACTGTGGCAGGGGGTGATTAATAGTGAAAGTTAACAGATGATGGTCAGATAGGGGAAGAACAGAGATAGAAACGTTTGAGGGTGAGCAGTTGGAGAAAAAGACAGGTTTGAGGTAGTAGCCATACTAGTGAGTTAGGGTGGTAGAATACAGTTGAAGACTGAATGAGGAGATTTGAGAGTCAGAGGTGTTAACATTCCCAAGAACTAGGAGAGGGGAAGATGGTTCAAGAAAGAAGGAAAACCAGGAATCATAGTCACTGAGAAAGCAAGATATAGACTTGATAAATGACAGCTAACCAGTAAATAAGCAGATGAAGTGATCTTCAAAAGGAAGAAAAGGAGTGAGGCTGAGGGAATAAGGAATTGAAACTGGCAGGAAGGAGAGAGAAGCAACCCAATTCCACCATCATGGCGAGCTAGACAAGGTATATGGGAGAAAAGATTGCTTCATTTGCTGCCCTCTGTCATGGAGGCTGAGTCTTCAGGGAGAAGCAAAGTCTTAGTGTGAGAATAAGAAGATGTAGGGCTTTAGAGATAAAGAGGTCATGACAAAAGATAAAGAGGTCATGACAAAAGACTCATGTACAAAAATTACTTATATTAACCATATATATTCTTGTTACGTAGTTTGGTTCTATGTAATCAGTTGAAATATACTGTCATGTTATGTTCTCTGTAAACCGTCTTGAATTGAAGGAAGACGGTATACAAAAACTGTTAAATAAATAAAATAAATTAATAAAATGAATGAAGACTTTTGGAGCCAGTGGACATTCTACATGACACATGAGAAAGAGAGAAGAGAGAGGAAGGAGAAGACTATGAATAAGACTGATAAATTTACTGTAATTTGAAACAAATTACATTCAAGACATTCCCTTAAATGAGCAGAAAATCAGAAAAAAACCCAAACATTAAACATATCAGTTTACATAATAGGAAATAAACCCTCTAGCCCCCAACATACAAGGGAGCCAAAAACACAAATACGATTTGAGGCGTCACAGTTAGCTCAAACGGGTAGGTTGAGAGATGTCAAGGAGAACCAGGAGTAGGAATGACAGAAGGGGGAGAGGAGGCTCGACTGTGATGAGAGAGAGTGGAGATGGTTAATGGGGGAGGTACTCAAGGGATCTGTATTGGAACCAATGCTTTTTAATATATGTATAAATGATCTGGAATTGGAAACAACAAGTGAGGTGAATAAATTTGCAGATGACATCAAATTATTCAGAGTTCTTAAATAGCATGTGGATTGTAAGAAACTGATGAGGACCTTGTGAGACTAAGGGGCTCTTGGACTAAAGGTTAATGCACATTAAGTGTTATTGTGCCCATAGAAATAAACAGCCGTGGGCACTTAAAGTGCATTAACGTCATTAACGTGTACTAAAACCTTTAGTAACAGGGCCCTAAGAGACTGGAATCCAAATGGCAGATGAAATTTAACGTGGGCAAGTGCAAAGTGATGTATGTAGGGAAGAATAGCCCAAACTAAAAATACACACTGCTAGGTTCCACATTAGGAGACCCAAGAAAAGGATCTGGGTGTGGTCGTAGGCAACACATTGAACGCTTCAGTTCAATGTGAGGCGGTGGCCAAAAAACAAACAGAATGTTAAGAATTATTAAGAAAGGGATAGAAAATAAAACAAAGGATATCATAATGCCTCTGTATCACTCTGTGGTGAGACTGCAACTTGAATATTGTGTGCAATTCTGGTCTCTGTATCTCAAAAAAGTTATAGTGGCGACCAAAATGAGAGAAGGGCGATAATAATGATAAAGGGGACAGGGCGACTCTCCTATGAGGTTAGCGCTCTTCAGCCTGGAGACGGGACGACTCTTCTATAAGGTTAGGGCTCTTCAGCCTGGAGAAGAGATGCCTGAGGGGAGATATGACAGAGGGCTATAAAATCCTGAGTGCAGTGGTAGATGCGAATCAATTGTTTACTCTTAAAAATACAAGGAATAGGGGACACGCCATGAAGCTACAATGTAGTATATTTAAAGCAGATAGGAGAAAATATTTTTTCTCTCAACGTATAATTAGTCTTTGGAACTTGTGGATGTGGTAAAAGCAGGTAGTGTCGTTGAATTTAAAAAAAGATCTGGACAAATTCCTAGAGGAAAAGTCCACAGTTATTAATGTAGTCCAAGAGAAAGGTATTGCTTATCCCTGGTGTAAGTCGCATGGAATATGTCAGGTACTTGTGACCTGGCTAGGAAACAGGACACTGGCCTTGATGGTCCTTTCTTCCTAAACCCCTTTCCTCCCTTCTCTCTTTCTGTGGATGACACTACACTCCTCCCCTGTTTCCTCAACTCACAACCTTAGGGTCATCTTTGACTCTACTCTCTCTTTCTCTGCACACATCCAACAGATACCTGGAATCTGCCACTTCTTTCTGTATAACATCAGCAAAATGTGTCCCTTCCTTTCTACTCACACTACTAAGACCCTTATCCACTCACTTATCAGCCCCCACCTTGACTACTGTAACCTGCTCCTTGCTGGTCTCCCTCGGAATCATCTCTCTCCCCTTCACTCTGTTCAAAACTCAGCTGCACAGTTTATCTTCCACCAGTGTCTCTATGCTCACGTTGCCCCTCTTCTCGAGTCACTTCACTGGCTCCCTATTCGTTCCTTATCCAGTTCAAACTTCTCCTACTCACCTACAAGTGCATTTATTCTGCGGCTCCTCACTACCTTTCCTCTCTTATCTCACTCTACACTCCTCTTTGGGAACTCCGCTCCTTAGGCAGATCCCTTTTATCTGCGCCCTTCTCTGCCAGACTTCATTTGTTTCACCTTGCTGCTCCATATGCCCAGGGCCGGCCCAAGGGTTTCTACCACCCTAGGCAGAAGCCCTGGATATGCTGCACCCCCACCCCCCTGCATGCTGCCAATCTCCCCCATGTGCTGAGCCATGCTACTGACTCCCATTGCTGCTAATTACAGCGGCAGGGTTGGGGGGTGCAGCTCAGCTCAGTGGCAGGCTATGTGCTTTGGCCTTCATGGCCTGCTGCTTCTGACCCCCCCCCAACATAACTTCGGGGGGGGGGGTGTCACCCAGAATGCATCATGTTGACGATATACCACTTCAGTACCCTTAAGCTGGCAGGCCAATTGGTAAATCACAGTCACTTCATTCACAAGCTTTGTCCCGCCCCTTCTTCTCTGTATAGTTATGCCTTGATAGTTTCCACTCTGCTGGTGAAGATGGGGGGGGGGGGGGGAGGGGGGAACAGGAGGTGGAAATATTTCTTCCAGGTTATTTAATATGTTTTGTTCATATTTTTAGGTCTCATATATCCCAATTTAGGCGTTGCTAATTTGGAAAGGTGGTTTGCAAATTTTAAAAAAGGAAAGAAAACGTTGGATGCATCACATCAGATAGAAAGCCACCTCCCTCCAGTCAACACTCACATCCAGAGTTAACACCAAAATGTCAGTTATTTTTCATCTCCTGGTGGAGTGCTGTGCGGTGGAATAATGCTACCCTACCACAGAACGCTGCTAACTACAGTGCCACAGCGGGGACTCTTATGTTGCTATGGTACTAAATGCTTGTGGTGGGCATTTTCTGGGCTTCTATGACCCAGCAAGACCAACGCATCTCTGACAAGGAGACCTGAGGTTGCCCAGTGTTCTGGGGAGGCAGAAGAAATCCAGTAAGGAGCTGACGATGCTCACTGTTCCCCTCTAGGATTTTTCCGCCTCATTAACTGTCTTTGATGACCACTCTGCCGAGGTTAGTTTATCTGCTATGGGGAGGAACATGCCAATGAGATCTGAAGATTCCCTTGTTGGGGGGGTTCTTCTGACATATGTAAGGTATACAGAAAACATTACAAAACGGATCCAGCTGGGTTCCTGGGAGGCCCTCACTAGGCAGCTCGCTACCCCCTGTAGCCATCCTTGATGACAATATTCCCCTCCCTTCCCAGTTCCAGATGTACAGCCGCTCTCCATTCTGAGATAAAAGAGCCTCGGACCTAACTCCAGATGTGCCAGCTCAGTTCCCATCTTAGATTTATTTCTGTGGCATTCTCCATTCTCTCCACAGGACCTGGTTCTCTTTTCCCTGCTGTATGCCCATGCTGACTCCTGACCAACTCCGCTTGCTGTGCATTTGGCGGGACGTCTAAAGCACGCTGCCACACACTGCAGTAATCAATGGTCCTGTTGATCAATGCACATGCCACATCAGGGGAAAGAGCGTCGCCCAGGGAGAAAGCCAAAATGATCTCCTGGAAAGAAAGCCCTTTCAAATTCCGACTTGTATTTCAGATGCTCCCGTGAGTCTAATATTTCCTCACTTTCATGGCCTGTGCTTCAGTGATGTGCTGGTCGGACCATGACCTGCGGGGGTTAATGATTCGCCAGACTATGCCTTACAGGATGAGACACATGGTTTCTGCTTCAGCCCTCCCAAACTCTTTAAAATCTACAACAAATGCTCCCCCCACTCCCACCCACCAAAAGTACTGGAGATATCCCCAAAAGCTTTGCTAGATACGGTGAAGTTATTAATCCTGCTCTGTGACAACCACCACCTAGAGTTCTGTGGTCATTTTTCCTGAAGTCTTAATATGGTGTTGTGAGATTGGGCTGTACAGGATGTTTTTATGTCTGTACTGATGTTTTGTGGGGTTTTTTAATGAATGTTTTAATTGGAAACTGCCGTTAAACATGTATTTGATTAGACGGGTTGTAAATTCATATAATTAATGTATAATGAGCCAGAGATAAAATAGCTGCTGCTCCTAGACAATACAATCATCATATCCCCTGCCCCAGGTTTTCAAGAGAACCTAAACCTGCTAGAGACCTCTTGCAAATCTTGGACCCTACAGGTAAGCCTGGAAAAGATGAAAATTAGGGCTTTCCAGAAAAAGTCAAACCCCTCTAACACAAACGCTGCTTCTGTCAAGAAGCAGAACACCTCCGAGACCTATAGACTGGGCTTGACACTGAAGGACACATTTTTGGTAAAACCCCTCACTGCAAAGCTATACCTGTAATGGTAAGGCAGTCTACTAACACAAGGTACCTGCGTATACTTAATCTGGAAATCAGTTTACGGTGTGGAAAAATGTCCATTCATAAATTTGGGCGATACCAAAGAAGGTCTATAAAGTGAAGGCTGACAGCGGCACGGTGTCTCACCACATACCTCTTGAAAATGAAGTGAAAGTATATGCACCGAGGAATAGCCAAGGCAGAGTATGTACTCTCAGGCCTCCGGAAACCCACTTACTCACATATTAGTGCTAAGTACATCTGAAGTTTAATAAAGTGTGCATATCATATTCCCATTATTTAAAGATTCTCCAGTGCTGATATGGGGAGGGTCTTTTACTAAAGGACGTCAACGGTCAGCGCAGGTCTGGTGCACGCTAAAGGCACATGTTGGACTTGCATTGACAGCTAGCACTGCTGGATTTTGGCGCTAACTGTTCCTGGCAAGTGGAGGGTTAAGGATGGAGAATGAGTGTGGCGAGCATGGCAGGCTGGTAGTGCAGGTGCACAGGTGGCACCTAGTGCATCCACGCTGTTGTAGTGCCACAGCAAGGCCACGTGCTTTCCATGTTCCCGGTAGTTAACACTGGGATGTTGCCCTAACGCATCATGGCTTCATGCATTGTGGGCACGTTTGGTGCAACACCACAGCACCCTTTAAAAAGGGCTCCATAGTGATGACATTGTATCGTATTTCTGTTATACAAATGTCCTACTGTGCTGTTCTAATGTGTACTTTACTGACCCTGTATCATATTATTGCCTAGTTCCAAAATTTGTCTCATTTGCGCTGATATTTAGTCATTTAATCATCACCATGCTGTTACTATAATGTAAGTTACCTATGTCAAGTAACATCTGTTGTACACTGCCTTGGGTGAATCTCATCATAAATGTGGTAAATAAATCTTAATAAATAAAATACGTTTATAAAGATATTGCAAGAAAAATATTAAGAGGCCCTCTATGCAATAATGAAACCCATATTCAGTTTCAGCTATTTCGTAAGACTACTAATAAAAATGAATCCAGAGCATCACTGAATCATCGCTGTTATGTGAGAGAGAGGTCTGTTAACCCAAAATAATACAGAATGGAACAGAACCTCAACAGGACGCCATACCTCCAGTTTGCAAACAGACATGTGGCAGGTAATTCTGTAAGCCGCGGCTAGAGCTCCACATGAGATTCCACGCATAAATCATGTTGTTTAAATGAGTTCTACGTGGATTAAGGACCAATGGCACGCACTTCCACTATGAGTGAGCGCAAAGGCGGAGCTTGGGTGGAGCACATATGTAGACGCATACACTACAGCACAGGTCCCCAACGAGTATAAGATATACACTCTAAAACGGATATGTTCGCAGATCTGCTAGTACGCGGTTTTGACTTTATAGAATAGGTGTCATCAATGCGCGCAGACTCATGCAGGAATCTAGATGCCACTTCCAGAATTACCCTCTCTGTGTCCACAGAAACATCCTACAATAGTGTGTGTGCATTGCCCAGGGTAAAGATGCCGAGCTGGCACGTCTCTCCTTAATACTCACCATACCAATAGAAGACTGACAGTGGAACCCAGTGGCTCAGTGGCAGTAGTGCCATGTGGAGGACCTGAGGGTTCAAGTCCCCTGTCAAGGATTTGTGATCTCTGGATCAGCAAGGGCTGGGGAGTAGGGGGTCTCTATTGTGCAAGGTCACTACTCAGTGGCTGGATTTAGGGTCTATGCTAGCAGGGTCCTGGGGGATTCATGGGTTATGGCCTCAGACTGACCACTGCTGTGATGTTAGGGCTGAGCTGTGAAGGAAATATAAAAATAAGGAGGAATTATCATAATAAGCAGACAGAATAATAATGGGGGTAAGAGGATGGATAAAATATATTGCAGAGTTTAGGCTTGGTAAAAAGGAAAAGAGATGCACATATTATTTTAGGCCACGCCTCCCTTTCATCCATGCTAATGATCGAAGGCCCCCACTCTTGCTTTAATCCAAAATGTTTGTTTCTCACAATGAACAAGACTCAGCGACATTAATGGTTAGCGCGGGGTTTACTGCGTAATAAGCACGCTGCATTGACAGTACAAGACAGCAAGATAAAATTCCCCCACTAACCACCTCATGTGCAATGGGGTGGGGGGCGAATTAGAGGCAGACGATGGGCGCTGATGACACATCACAGTTAGCGGGGGTCACACCGGTGCGTGCTTCATGCAAATTGCTTTTAGCACAGTTGCACTTAACCCCTCCTCTATGAGTGCAGTAAGTGTGCCTGCGTTAAGTGCACTTGCTGTTTAGTGCACTGAGGTGCAGCTGAAACGTGGGAAGTGCAGGGGAACAGATGGGCAGACCCCCAACAGCGCAGGCTTCTATGCTAATTTTTGGGGTGTAATGCAAGTTACCACAGTGCAATTTTGTAAACATGCACCTCAATGTACTCAGTACTATTTCTGATGTGTTTTTCAATTTAAAAAAAGAAATATTAGTTCATGCCTATTGCCTACCCAGCAACATTTTTTTACTGACTGAATGTTTGTGTCTGTTATCAAAACTCCCCACTCCAGTCAGTCTTTTTCCTTCTCTTTCCCCTAGCCACCTCCCATCAATCTCTCCCTCCCCTCCTTCCTCCCATCGCTCTCTGCCCCTCCTTTCTCCTCCAACTCCCAGTCTCTTTTCCCCTCTACCAATCCCCATCAATCTCTCTTCCCCTCCTTCTCCTGTCCACACTCACCCTCCTCCAACTCTCATCAGCTCTCTCCTGTACCCCCCTCTATCAGTTCTGATGAGTCCCTCTTCCCCCTGAATCGTCTCCAAGATCTGCAGCTGCTCATTTAGAAACTGGTTTGCTAAGGCTCATTTCCCATCCTATGTCTATAGGAAAAGGCAGTTCAGTAAATCGGTCCCTTAAGGTGTCACTGCACATCTTTGGCAGAAGCCAGCAGCCACCCTTCCCGAAGCAGAGGGGCATTACTTCTTTGCTTCACGTATCACCATGACCTGCCAGTCTCACTCTCCTCATCCAGTCGCTCATATAACCCCCATTCAGCTCTCTCACTCCAAAGCACTAAAGGCTCCATGCACCTCCCAGACTCTGTCGTCTGTCACCACTGAAGAAACAACTTTCTTCTGCACTCTCTAATGCATGATTCGGCTCTCTGTAAGTCTGAACCATGTGGTGCAATAACTTCCAGCTGGTCTTCAAGACTTGAGACTGCAAGACCAGCTGAACGTGCCTGCACTGTGGAAAGCATAGATGAATGCTCTTTTCTTCGATAGAAGCGGTGGTCACCAAAAAAATAATTTCAAGAGCATAAAATCCAGAGTGCCAGGGTGCAATTTCTAAGTGCTATGGTGAGTTGGCACCCAGGATTTGTCAAGCGCTGATTTAAATCCATTGTGCATTGTTTGTTCACTGACCTGATAACTCCTGAAAGCTTGTCAAAGATACATTAAATGAGTCCAATAAAAGGTATCACCTACAATTGGTTTGTTGATCTTTATTTCCATATATGAAAGTGGACTAACACGGCAACCATAATTCTTTGCGCAAGATGGTAATTACTACATATATGAATCGCTTTCCCCAGTAACCACAAAGCAATGAACTATACATAGCTTCCCCCCACCGAACTCCACTAGTCTCCCTCTATGCACCTGTTAGTCTCTTTATCTGCCATCATTTATTCTGTTGCTATGTATGTAACCTCAGTAACAGCGATACAGAGTGCTTCCGCTGCCTGGCACTCTGGGAACAAATGAGCACAGCACCTACATAGCAAACCTGCCATACCATAACAGCACTAATTTCCAGGGTGAACATAATATCAACCCTACCTATGAAAGAAAAGGCAGTACTGCAAATATTATACCAAGCTACAGAACACTAATACACCTTCCTATTGGGAAAACAGAACAAGACAGACTTCTAGAGATCTAGTAACAAATAAATACCTCCCATCAGTCAAACATGCAGAAGACTAACAATCCTTCACTTAACAGAGCACAAGGAACCTCAAATTAGGAGGGGAGGTCAGCAGACAAGAAACCACAAGAAGCCATACTCTGTATGCAGTGCAACACCGGAGAAAGAGAAATAGGCATTTCCTCCTGTACTGAGCAAACTCCAATGACAGTAGAGGTGCACATTTCTCAAATTGGACCCGGAAAATAAAAGACTTCCCTCAAAAGAATCAGTAGGCAAAAAAGCCTCCATCTTATCCCCGGAGTGAACAGGCCGCTAGGAATCGTCCTTGTAATTTTTTTTTCTATGCTTTTTTGATTGCTTTGGTTTTATCACTTTGTATCTTATTTTGGCAACACAAGGAGCAACTCATCATACTTGGGAAGAGCCTAAAATCTGAATCATTGCAAGATGACAGATCACTGATAAGACTGGTGGAGGGTAAGGGAGATAAAGCCTGAAGCCCTTAGTAGAAGAAGTGCTAAAGATCTTGACCCTATTCAATACATACGAAATGGGGCTGATAAGTTTCTGGCCTTGTAAAGAAACAGAAAGCTACGGGCACACTTCAGAGAGATCATTAGGACCACCAGAACTGAAGTGTGCCAAGGCCAGAGACTTATCAACCCCCCTTCCCCTCATACGTACACTGCTCAGCGCAGGACAGGTCGAGTACACCTAGAAGGGATTAGTCAATCAGAAGACAGACTCCATACAATTATATTCCCTGTGCCTGTTTCTTTCTCTGTGAAAATCTATAAGACGTGGACACGTTGCAAAAAGGAGGCGAGGATGTTCAGTTCTGTTTGCTTACATTTCATTTAGTGCGCACTACACATGGACACTTAAATGAACAAATAAAAAATCAGAAACAAAACCAGAACTAAAATTCTCCCTCTGCATTCTCCTAAAATGAACCTTTTTCCAGCTGCTGTATCAGATAAGGTGTAGGGCAAATAGTTCCAGCATCCAGGCTAACATGGTGAGCACAGGGGCATTTCCTCAGCCCCAATTCAGTTTCTGGCTAGAACCTCATAGCTTAGTAGCTGGAATGTATGGATGGGCAAACTGGACAGGCCGTATGGTCTTTATCTGCTGTCACTTTCTATGTTTCTAAGCCTGAATTCACCTCTCCTGAAAACATCTTTAAAAGGGAAAAAGAAACCTTCCCATTTCCAGGACAGAAAATCTGCAGAAGCTGGCTATTACTGGAGCGGAAGCCTTGAAGCTCCTGGGATTTCTAAAACCAGTTGCCCGAGCTTTGGACCTGCACGAGAGGGGAAGGAAGGAAAGGTGGATAGAGCACCTTCCTGGTTGAAACCATGGTCGGATATGCAAAGAGTTGCTAGTTTTTTGGATGTGGTAAGCGCACTTAGCAAGAGCTTTCCCCGGCATGACGTGCCTTCTCTTTTGCTATTATTCCATTTCTTTCCACACTACTTTGTTGCATGCATATCTGGTATAAAAGATGAGTGCCTTTAATGATGACTTTACGCCCTCATTCTAAAGGTTTTTAGTCATTACTTATTCCACCTTCAGCTCTCCATGATGGATGTTGTTTTATATTTATCAGTGTGATGCCTGCATAGAAGTTTGATTAAAATCTGCTCTTTCAGCTGTCTGGTATGTCTTCCTACTTTACATATATTATGATGCCTGCAGGTGGCTCTGGTGATGATCAGCACAGCAGCACCCTCCAATTTGCTTATGGTTTATGGTTTATTAAAATTTGCTAAACCGCCCTTCAGGGAACAGAGCAGTGTATAATAACAAAAACCCCTGCCATTTCTCTCTATATAGCATCAACAAAATTCACTCATTCCTTTCTGAACACACTACTAAGACACTCATCCACTCCTTAGTCACCTCCCGTCTAGACAATTGTAACCTACTCCTTGCTGGTCTCCCTCTGAATCATGTCTGCCCTTCAATCTGTTCAACACTCTGCTGGATGGCTAATCTTCTGCCAGCCTAGTCATGCTCATAGTACCCCTTTTCTCAAGTCACTTCATTGGCTCCCTATCTGTTTCTGCATCCAGTTCAAACTTCTCTTGCTGACCTATAAAGTGCATTCACTCTGCAGCTCCTCACTACCTTTCCTTTCTTATCTCTCCCTATATCCCCCCTCAGGACCTCCACTCTAGTAGTAGTAGTAAAAGGAACTTCAGGTGGGATGAGGCATGAATAGACATTTATTTTTAACGGTTTGGTACTTTTCTCCCAATCCTTTCGCCTTCTAGTTCAATCAGAACCGGCCTCCATTGGGCTGCAGCACCATAAACTCATTTGCTCAGGTGTGTTTGCCCTTTTCTCCCTCTAAATTAAGGCCAGCCATCACAGTGGCTGCCCTGGGCCCAAGTGGGGGGCAGGGGCAAATACCAGGGCTCACTACAGAATCCTATAGGCCCTATATTTGACCATTAGGTGTCCCCAATTTGTAAGGACAGGAACTTTCCTCAGGAGCAGTACATGCTGTCTCCACAACATTCCACACCTCGACTGGCCCAGGGAATCAAAACCAAGTCCTTCCATATGACAGCTACCTACTTGCCCCCCTCAATAAATACCCCCCACTTAGAAAATACCACAACAAATTCTGAAGTACAAAGAGTCTGAGAATCATAAGGAATCCGTTTGCTATCCTGGAAGCCTTTGTTTTAGGATGTTTTAAGTGATGCTGCTGTTTTAAGGAAGCTTTCCCCCCTCCACCTGTTTTGATTCCTTCACAAATTTTCCTTTCTTTTCAAGATAATGAGTCCTGCAATTCCCATATTACATGCTCCTGTGGCCTTTAAGGAAAACTCTTTGTGAGACCAAAAGATAGAAAAGTAAAAAAACGTAGAAAAAAACCTGATTATATTCTGACCTCTTTTCCATTCCTTTAAAAAAGAAAAAAATATATTTCTGTGTATTAAAGGACAGAGAAAAGTAACACGAGATTTAAAAAATGCCCCCCCCCCCCCACAAGTGTTCTGAATATTTTGACTGTATTTTTTCTCCCAAAAGTTAACCCTGCTTGGATTTAAAAGGAAAAAAGAAAAGTGAAATCCTAAACGCCTTAATCGAGGGGGGGGGGGGGGCTTAATCCTTTTTTGAATGGGGATTGAGCTTCACACACACACATACCACAAATTTTCTCCCTCTTTCTGGGCAACTCTGGAGAGGGGACACAAGGTAATAAAAAAAGAGAAGGGAGGGGGTGAGAGCGAGACAGAAGATAAACTAGGGAAGAGATTCCAGAAGACGAGACCGCTTTTGAAAGATTATTAGCTAAGCTATGGATAAAGAGATCGTTTAAGAAAAGGAGAATTAAGTGCCGAAAGGAAGAGAGAATTAGGGGTGGAACACAGATTTAAAAGAAAAAAAAGAAAACGTTCTAAATGAAAAAGAAATCAATGCAAAGTGAGCATAAAATAAAAGGAAATGCAAATGCATTTAGTCCTTTCTTTTTTTCTCTTTCAGAAAAGAGAGTTAAAAGAGAATCGTTACACACGGAAAGAAGGCCAGGGCCCGCACTGAACAAATCCTCCCAGCTCTCTTCACGTCGGAAAAGCGAGTCTTCAAAAAGTACAGCGCCGATCTTTTTACAAAAGCATAAATATATACACCACCAGCGGCAAATCATTCTCACTTTGTTTTTTTGGGTAAAGACTAAACATATACAAAAGATGAAAAAGAGTTTCAAAAGGAACTTTAGGTCAATGGGAGAAATCACAGGGAACTAGGCGGCTTTCAAAGGAAGAGGGAAATTTTACGCAAATTTATTCTAGATCTTGCATAATTTTTACATTTTAAATTCGCTTTTACAAATGAAGGCTGGAGGCGGCTTACAGCATTAGTAATCATTGAGATGCACGTCCCTTACAAAAATGCTTACAATACATACTCCTTTTGTTACCTCTACAAGTATTTCTTCCAAAACGTGGCTTAACTATATATATATATATATATATAACGTATTTTTCTCAACTTAGATCAAATTCTTAGACTCTTTAGAACAGACTATAAGAAAAATGACACTCTGTCTTATATAGGAGGCACACCTGGAATGAATCATTCCCCCGCCCCCACCAAGTTCTATTTTAATGCTTCCATTCCACCCAAATAAGTGCTATCCTTTTGTATTGTTGTATTCTCTGTCTTCCGCGAGGATAGAATGCGCAAATAAAATAAAAAACGTGCGCGCCTATTACGACCTAAGAAGCACTCACCTTCGAAGGCGTGGAAGACGGGCACCCAGAGCAGAAGCGCCCAACAGACTGCAGCGGTCATGACTGAACCGACGCCACGGCTGGGAGGGCAAGAAAATCCGAACCCCAAAGCGGGCAGCTTCCCGAATATTAGCCGCTATCCCTTCCACATCTGAGATCTCCCCCTGCTGCTCCGGTCACTCCGCTGCTGCAAGCGGAGAATGAGACTAGATGCGTATTTTCACATCGCAGGCAGGCAAGAAAAGTTATTAAAATTCTTTTTTTTAAGTCTAAAACTCTTAAAATAAAGCCAACGTGTTTGCTAGCAGTTTTAACTCTGGACTTCTCAGCTACAGATCTCCGATCTGCAAATCAGATCTTTGGGACGTTTCCCATCAAAGAGAACTTGAGAAATTCGTAGCTTAAATTCATAACCTGTGTGCTGTCTCGCAGAAACACTGAATAAAGAGGACGAGAAGCAAGTGCGGGCTCCTTATCTCAGATTTCGCTAAACTCTTTTCATCTGCCGTATCTTGTGGGTCTTTTTTCACTGTCACAGTGGTAACAGGTTTCAAGATCTAGGACTGCTGCAAGGTTTCCAGAGCACTTCGGAAGCTTTTCTGCTGTGCGCAGACGTTTGCATTAAGAAAACAAACCAAACGTTAAAAAAGAAA
This sequence comes from Ichthyophis bannanicus, assembly GCA_033557465.1. Lineage (NCBI taxonomy): Eukaryota > Metazoa > Chordata > Amphibia > Gymnophiona > Ichthyophiidae > Ichthyophis > Ichthyophis bannanicus. The sequence continues at coordinate 88,451,649 of CM066048.1, read as the reverse complement.
ACACGTTTAACTCTTTTCAGTCTCCACCTTCCGCCAACTCCTACGAGCAGAGTTATCCACTGGATGCAGAACTGGGACCCACATCCAGAGTTGGCAATGGATCAGTTCAGGCCACGCCCCCTTCTGGGACAACTCCTGAATAAGACAATAGCGGAGGGGGCGGGGCTTCTTTATGCTAGGGGTGCTTCTGTTAAAGGGATAGTACCATTGATTTTGTCTGTTTATTTATTTTCGGAGTAGGACATTGGAGAGAGTTCAAAGTTGGCTCTGGTTGATTAATTCCTCTTCCCTGTTTTTCCAGGATAAAGCAGTGTGATTGCCTTTTTTTGTAGGCAGCCCAAGGATACCTTCAGCCAAGAGCTCCCCCCAAAAGTTATCATATAGTTAACCTCTTTTCTTTTCCTTTTTGCTTATGTTACACTTTGTATCTCAAGTTTTAATGTAACTTCCATGTTCAATGTTCATTGTAAACCGCCCCTGATCTATGGAAGGGGCAATATAGAAAAGCTGTTAAATAAATACATACAAATAAATAAATAAAAGTCTATCATCTCCCCTTCTTTTCCCTACCCCCATCCCAGGTCGCCCCGTCCCTTTTCCTCAGGTGTCCTGCATTTCCCCATCTCCTTTTCCCTTCCTTACTCCCCACCAGGTGTCCAGCTTCTCTCTTCTGTGGCCTCAAGGTGTCCAGCATCTCTCCACCACCCCGCCCGCCCCCCCCCCCCACCATGTCCAGTATCCCCCCTTATCTTCTGCCCAGGCATCTGCATCTCTCTGTCCAAGAAGCCCAGCATTTCTGGCCCTCTTCTCTTCCCTTGCTGCCACTGCCATCGCCACCCTACCTTCATTCTCCTCTGGCCCTCAAGCCTGCCTCAAAAGAGAGCTCAGCATGGTGGAAGGCCTTTGAGCACTGTGCATACTCCTGGCCTGCCGGTGCTGTCTCTTCTGATCTAAACCTCTTATGGGAGGGGGTAGGAGTGACAGCTTGATGCACACACATGGCTGAGGATGCCCAAAGGCTAAGGCTAGCAGATTTTCTGCAGGCAAATCTGGGCTCTTATCTGAAGTGTGAGAGGTAGGATGTGGACAAGGGAGGAAGGGACACCTTAGTTCCAAATTCGACAGCAAGGTTTGGAGGAGAGAAGAGGAATCATTACCTTGCCCCTCCCCCCACCATCCAACAATATCACTTTCCAGCAGACAAATCAACAAAGCAATAGGAAGTGATGCATTTCCCCCATACTGCTATGCAAAATATAAAGATAATGGATGGAAATTCTAAAAACGGACATATTCAAATCACTAAATTGAAAATACATTTTTTTCTACCTCCCTCTGTCCCCATTACTGGAATTAGGGATAACCAAGGTCATCTGGTAACCTTACTAAAGGCCCAGCAACATGCTGCTAGTACTTCTCTGCTAAGGAAGAGTGGCCTAGTGGTTGGGGCAAGTTGCCTTGGGCCAGAGGGCAGGGGTTTAATTCCCCCTGGGATAGCAACCTTGGGCTGGAGGGAATGTGTTTTTTGTGGCCTTGGGCAAGCCACTGAACCCTTTGTTGTCTCAGGTATGCATAGATTGTGAGACCCTTGGGATGAGGGAATATATGCAGTACCTGATCAGAAATGCCTATAATGGGTTATTGCAGATGGGCAGTATATAAATGCCTCAAATAAAGATTTGGCTGGATGCACTGATGCCATGCTGCTGCCCGAGGGCCAGCCCTGCTGTTTATCCACACAGAAATAAAGATGAACACCAACAAAAGATATATTTTTTGTTGGACTATCTTATAGAAGCTGACATTCCCTCTCTCAGGTCCAGACTGCCTGCCCTTCCAGGAATTCCTCATAAAAGATTGTGAAAGTATGTTTTAATGTTTGTTATTAAAGACAGCCACCTGTTCAGGCTTAAGATTTTCCTTACTTCCCAACTCCCTCCCCCAGGGATGTAGCCAGAAGGCAATTTTTGGCAGGGCCCCAGGTTAGCTTAGGGGGCACTAAGCAAACAAGCACTCCCCCACCCCCCCTCTTTGCACTTACTTATTCCGTGGCTAACATGGTGGGGAGCTATCAGACCTTCCTTCCCTAATTTGCAGCCACAGCACACAGATTATAACCTCAGGGGCAGCACGTCCCATGAGATCATGAACGGGACATGTGCCTGTGGCTGCATATCGTGGACAGCTGCTGGAGGGGCCTGAGGTGAAGGTGGAGGGGCCTGGTCTCCTCCAGGCCACCTGTGGGCTCCTATAGGTTATACAGCAAAGATGAAAAAGTGGTCTGGGAACAGAACGAGAAGGAAGTGGCATGGCAAACCCCAGAGTTCCAACTAGAAACCGACCAGGTAATAAAAGAAAAAGCCCCAAACCTTTGCATTGTAACAAGGGAAGACTGACTTCTAGCACTTTTCAAATCTGAACCTCTAGAGAATGGCATCAGTCTTACTGCAGTGGTTATCAACCCGGTCCTTGTAAAACAGCCAGCCAGCACTGGATGATTTAGGCAGACCTTCAGCCATGCACGCCTCACCTCCAACCCCAGAGCCCCAGGAACTATCCCCTCTCCCTCCCAGGCTAATAGTATCCACATTCCCCTCTCTTTACCAGCATCCTCCTCTCTGTTCCTCCCCCCCCCCCCCCCCCCCCCCCCAGCGCAGTAGCAAAAATCTAGGATATCCCTCTGTCCTACCAGGGGCTGCATATCTGCAGGCTGCACAACACTCCCCCCTCATCTGAAGGCTTGGACAGGGCCAATGGAAACACTCAACAGCATGGATCCAGTGAGACTATGGCAATGGATTGAGTTGCACCTGCTACTCTATAAGATCCTGCTATTTGGAGTTCGCCACCCCCTCCCCCCTTCCCCCCACTCTGCAAGAGCTGCTGTACATGTGCACTTCCTGCGCTCTTTTCATGGAAGCTTTGGCACCGGTGCACTCTCTAAACCTGCCCCTTTTGATCGCTGCATTGGACTCCAGCTTCCAAAGGACTGCAGCATAATGTTGGGGGGGGGGGGGGGGGAAGTACCTGCAATGGACATGGGCTCTCAATTTCCCTCTCATTTACTGGTTTCCCTCCCATGAATGGTATGGCAGAGTCAGTGGAAGCACTGCAGTAGTTTTTGCTGCTGCCCCAAAATTGTGGCATTCCAGGTGGCTGCCTAGTTTGCCTAGTGCTCCCACCAGCTTTGCCCCCAGACACTCTGGTTTTTGGGATAAGCACAATGAATATCCATGAAATCGATTTGCATACAGTAGAGGCAACGCATAGCAGGTATCCTGCAAAGCAGACTGTCTGGGTTTGAGAACTCTCAGGCTTATTGCATCATTGTTATTTTTGATAGGGCAGGTGCCAGGCCCACAATTAATTTCATTTAATATAATTTGATTTAATTCCTACATTTTTAAATTGCCGTTCCTTAACGTTCAAAGCAGAAATACAAAACATTAACTCTCAAACTATAGAATAAAACATCACAAACATCGTAAAACAATCAGTGTGACTCATCATCCACCATCCTCCAAAGTGGGTTTTCACAAACATTAACCTGCTTCCAGACAGACAGATTGAACCAGCCTTTTGTTGCTTTTTATGCATTTGTTGGAAGGTGCTGAAAATGAAATTCAAAGGAAACAGAGCAACACTTCCTTTCAGTGGATGAGAGGGGGAAGGTCTGCAGCTATTTTCTGAAAGCATTATGACTGTCATTTGTCCATTAAGCTGTTATAGCGAACTATGGGGTATGTTTACTAAACAGTCCTAATGTTACCGGCGCTAGTTGCAACGTTAACGTGACGAATGCCATATAAGGTAGTGGGTAGTCCGGCATTAAGGTAGCAATTGCTGGTTTTCGCATGATAGAGGGCGCCTTGTCCGTTATCGCGAGATAGAGGGAGCCGTGGCACGTTATCGTGCGTTAACCTTAACTTCGCGCAGTGACCTGTAATCAAAGCAAGAGAGGCGTAGCACACTGGTGAAGACATTGACTGCTGATACAGTGGTCATGAGTTTGTGGGCTCAGTTAAAAAGCTGTCTGTGGCAATTCCTTTTGCTGCTTGTAACAGTCAGACACATCGCAACAATCTGTACTGTCAACCAAAAGAAGCCGAACCCCAGTGCCGCAACCTAATGCACCTTTTAGGGCGCACCATAATGCACATCATAAAGCACCACGTCATGCAATGCAGGTCATAATGTGCCCCAGAGGGCGGCACGAAAGGTTGGCACCCTCCAAGGCAGCATATAAGGTGCCCCATAAGCTGGCCGAACCTAAGGTGCTGCTAAAGATGCCCCAAGGAGGCTAAGGTGAGACAAGATATGGTGTCCAAGGGCAGTAAGGTGCCCCAAGGTCACAAGCATGAACTGTATGGGCCAAACACAGATGTAACCCTAACACTGCACAGAGCACCAAGGAAAGACAATGAACAAGTGATGGAAGGAAGTAGATGTCGGAGCTGATGGACCTGCCAAATCTGCGTGCAGCCCATGTGGCAGTTGGTATAGTGGACAAACATATCGGGGTCAGCTGTACCGATGCACAGGGTGATGGTACTCTAAAGTGCAACAATGACAGTGTGTGGCAGAGGATGGGAATACGTGTCCACCGGAGGAGGTAGAGGTGGCAGGATAAGTGCAATGACAGGGGGACAGAGGAGTGGTAGTGCCATGCAGAGCAGACATAGGAGAGGCAAGCATGAAGAGCCGCAATGTAGAAATGTGTACCAGTGCAGGACATGAGGTAGCAGCCTGCACAGTAAGGCAGGACGCCACATAGCTGGCACACACACATAGACGGACAGAAGGATGGTTGGCAACTGTGATGAGGGTATAATGTGCCAGCAGCACAGATCTGACTGTTACAGGAATGGAATGTAGTTGTGTAGGACAGGCATTAAAAAAAGGGGAACAGAGAGGAATTGAACCCATGATCTCTGCTACTGAGGTCATTGTAGTAATCATTGTGCTACACCAATATGGGATTTATCATACCAATGGCTGTCTACAGAAAGAGTGCAGGTCACCGAACAAACTGTCTGCTGTGGTTACCAGGATAGGACCGAACCAACAGTACCCATAATGCAATTCACATGCAGAACAGTAATCTACATCTGCTCACCAGATGGGGTATGCACCTCTACAGCATGTCAGCTTGGTAGGGGGGGGGAATGACCGTGCATGTTACTGGCACAGCATACCTACAGGCCATGCCACTGTGCGTGTTCCGTGCTCACCCTGAGGGTAAGGTGGGGTGGCCAGCACCAGGTCCACAGTACCCGCGTTGGGTGAGGTAGGCTTTGCTGTAGGTCTCTATCAGTGCCAGTGTGTGACAGGTATTCGTTTCAGACACCCTTAGGAGTTTTCTGTGTCCATTTGTATTTGCCAGTCATGTCTGGTCATTGTGGACCATGGTGCACCCAACATAGTGCATATCCAGTGTGCTTGCCATGGTCACTTTTTTCAGGAGCAGGGGTGTATCATGTCACACATCACGATGATGGATGTAGCAAACCGCCTTTTCTGGGTCAGGGTGGGGTAGCAAACTGCCCTTTCTGGATCAGGGTGGGGGATATGATCTGCCCCCAACAGACCCACACTCTCACAGTTTGCAATGGGGGCAGTGGAGGTACATGATGACGGACTGTGGGACCAGCAACCCAAGTCCTGCTGGCGAACAGACAGCTGATGCAGATCTGCAGTTGGGATAGGGCCACTGGCAAACAGGTAGTGTGCCTGGTCAGCTCAGCTGCCCCTCACTACAATCTGACATTCACCAGCAGAGGGCAGTCAGTGTGCACCTGCTGCACCCTGCAAGGTGTTGCAGCCATACACATGCTAACTGCAGACAGTCTGCTAGCAAATACATAGTGCATGTTCCTAGAGGAACAATGTTCACCCAAATGTGGGATTTGGTACAAACACCAAGCAGGTTTGTCAGTGATTGGGCCCCAGAAATGGGAACCCACAAATATCACTTGACAGAAACACTGTACAGCACTATGTGGGAACCTAGACATGCCATGGTCACTGCTCAGTCAGAGTGAGAGTGACCTCCCAGCATGACATGCTGTGGCTACATTGTCCTTGCAGGTGGTTGTCGCACACTACAATATCCCAGCCATTGCCCTATGCCCTGTGCAGATGCATCCTGCCCAGACCGCCCTGTCCGGGCCATACCCACAATACCTTGCCCCTCATTATGCACATTGGTTGGCTAACGCTGGAAACTATGCAAGCATTGTGGGCTCAGTAAGGTGTACGCAACCACAAAACACTGGATAGACATATACGCACTCCCACACCTATTTCTGCATTATGCAAAGATAGAGGTGGTTGCCAGTCCTGGCCGCCACACCAATCCTGGGCACAGTGCAGGCAGTGCGAAGGAACGCAATACTGTTAGGGTCACTCTCTGGGGTGGTAACCACTGTCGTAAACATATCTGGAAGCACACTCCACATATATCAGAAAGGTTGCTATGATGAATCTCTTTTAACAAATTGGTTTAACTTTGGATATGTGATCCGACATTAAGCATAGCAACCTTTTGATATATATATAGAACGTGTTTCCATGTCCATGACGGCATTGCTAAGGTATACAGGTGCAAGTAGTAGTAGCTGCTGCTCTGTGCAGGGCCCAACAGCCTGCCTCTCCATGAGGCTTTGGATAGTGGAGCCCGTGGGTGTGGGTGTTTGTGCCTCTGTTAGCCGATGCTCTGGGGCAGAGGTTCCAGATTCCGGTCCTGGTGGGCCAAACATGATTCCGGTTTCCTGGCTGTCCCTAATGAATATGCATGGATACATTTGCATACAATGGGGCAGTGCATGTAAATGCATCTCATGCATATTTATTAGGGACATCCTGACAACCTGAATGGTGTTTGGCCCTCCAGGACTAGAGCTCAGGAACCTCTGCTCTAGGAAGTGGACATGTTTATGGAGTAGGTGCTCTGTAGGGTAAGATATTGGGACATGGTCTGCAGGAGCCCCAGCTGGGATTTGAACCTGTGATCTTCTGCCTGTGTGTACTGCACCAAACTGTTGCCACAGAGGCAGGCTGTTCCCTGGGGATCCCATGACTGTTCTTCAGACAGACCTTATCTGTTGCACTGCACGCCACCCACCTAAACAGGACTTGGCCTTGCTCTGCTGTGGGCAACTGCCACTGCCCCCTCCGCCCCGGCACCCCTCCACCACCATGCTGACATGCTGTTATGCCAGTGGTGCGCAGTCCCATGCCATCCAGTGTGCCGCTAGGCGGCTGCCTATGGTGTGGGGTCTGGGGTAGGGGTGCCTACATGGACATCCGCACTTCCCCCCCGGCACAGCCTGCCAATGTTACATGCCCTTAGGGGTACCTGTTGGGTAATGTCCCCTGGGACACTGTGGGACACACACTCGTGGCCATGTTGGACACTGGTCAGTTGCTGTCTTGCTGCTTTTCAGTTTCTGCATTCCTATGTGCCACCTAGACATCTGCTTAGTCCGCACTGTGCCCCAGCTGGCCCACTGCATGTGCCGCCTGCAGCCCCCTGTACCCCATTTCCACCATCACCATAGTGCCCTTTCCTACTTGGCCACTCTACTGTTGCTGCACATGTGATTGCCACAAAAGCAGGCTGCCCAATAGACACCACAGAACACCCTCGTCAACACTATTTCAGTGGTGGAACATTCAATTTGTAGGGGGAATGTGACTTGACCCTTCCTGAATTGCGATCCTCCTTTTTATTCTTTATAGGTGGTGTTGAGTACCCTTCTTCAATATTGTTTCTCTTGGCCAGCTTGGTGTTTCGGATTTCACTTATGGTTCTGGTCATTTTATATGGTGTTTACATCTTTGGTTGCTGCACATGTAGCACTACTATCACTTCTCTGGGTCTCCCTGCCTTTGCTGTACATTGCTGACTGAACTGGTTTCTCTCTCCTGCAAATGTGCCTCTAACGGCAGGTTTTCACTGGCGCTAATTTTCTGGTCTTCAGATGCCGGCACCTCTCCCCGCCCCCCTCCCCCACCCACTGACCCCTTCTCTCCACCCTCTGTGTGCCTTAACACCGCCGGAGACATTATCGTGCCAAACATAACGTTATCGCACGATAATGTTGCGTTATCACGCGATAACATTACATATCATGCGATAACGTCGCCGCTGCTAAGTTAAGACGGTTTAGTAAACATAACCTTATGATTTCATTTTTGTGTTTTTCTGTATCATGTTTCTATTTTTTATGTTTTCTTAATGACCCCCTAATTCTCCTGTTTAACACATGTGTTTTATCATTTCCCTTAGACAGCTCTAGCCCCCTGTTTGTTCCACTTGTCTGTGTTGAGTAGACTGTAAGATCTGTCAAATGGGGCCTGTCTTGTGTACAATGCTCTGTGTATGCCTTGTAGGGCTATCCAATTGATTAATAGTAGTAGAATTTTAAATATGATGTGTAATGGGATAAATAAATTAAAAAAAATCTGTTTTCATTTGAAATGTTTTCATGTTTAGAATACTCAGTTTAGTTTGACCACTCTCCCTTTTTCCAATAAAAGCGTCAGTTCATATTTACCATCTCTCCGTCTACAAGTAGCTCTCAATCCATCTGTCCATCTATCATAATAGCGAGTCAACAATCGATCATCGAGCATCCAGGCAGAGAAAAATATAATATTCAAATATGCAATGATCTCTAAACGCTTTACTTGAAAGAGCATAAATGAGACCGGCTTGCAGGGGGACCTGCCTATATCCCAGCCTGTGCTCTGAGGTCTCAATCAAATTGTTTGTTAGTGGTTCCCCCTTGCAAACATTTTCACCTTGAATATGCACATTGAAATGCTTATTCATGTTTTGGGCCACTACTACGGAATGAAATACCAAAATTTTACCTTTCTATGGACAATGTTTTGTTTTCAGAAAGTGATAAAAACATACTTTTTTCCTGAGAAATGATGGGCATTGTAAGATCTTGTAAATTAAGCAATGTTCTGTACTATCATTTTTATGAAGAGTAGATATTATGTGTTATGATGAGTCCTGTGTTATGTTGCTTTTTATTATTATGTATGTAATGTGTAACCTGCTCTGAGCAATTTGAAAGGATAGGATACATTTTGAATAGATAAATAAATCAATCCAATTTCCTGTCACAAGTTAACAAATCCCAATTGGATGTAATTATAGGTCTGAGTCCAATTCACTAATTATCATAAATTTATTTATTTTTTTGTACTTTGTAATGCAATTAAAAAAACACTTATATTAAAGTGAAACATCTGATAAAGAACAGTGAAGAACTATTTTTTTAAATCACACTACAAAATACAAATAATTTTCCATATATTTGTGATGATTAATGAATTGGACACATCTATGATTACATTCGACTAGGTTTTACTGACTTGTGATAGGAAATGTAGTCACCTCGTCCTCCATATGCTGGTCCGAGTTGTATCTTTTCAAGTACTAAAATGAAGTTAAGGTTTGGAGCGGTTTGCATATCTGAACGAATCTGTCTATGCATTTAGAAGTGACGTATGAAGGATAGGGTAGTGGATGTGGGCCGCCCTGGGCACCGGCCGGGAGGGATGCACCCCCACCGGCCTGCAGAGGCAGCGCAGCAAACTTACGATTAAGGAGGTTTTCTATGATGCCTCATGCTTTAGGGGTCAGTCGCTCTTCCCTCCCGGCCCCTGGAGCGTGAGGCAGTGTGGCAAACCTGCTTAATCGTAAGTTTGCTGAGCTGCTTCTGTGGGGCTGGTTGGAGTTTGGAAGGGTGCATCGCAGCGACAGTGCCATGCGGTGTGGGGGTAGGGGCACTGGCAGAGCGGGGGCGCCTGATCTGGGTGACAGGGGGTCTAGGAATGCCACTGGCATTTAGGGGCATGCTTTCAAAGTGTGCTACTGGGAAGCACGGGGTTCAGAGAGCGCCAAGTGCACCATGGTAAAAAGTGCCGCACGCTAAAAACGAGGAAATGCTAAAAATACCGCGTGAACCGAGTAGAGTGGGTTGGGGCAGAGAGTGGGTAATTTGGGGACGGAGTCTGCACATTACAGGTAGCGAGGCATTTTTGGCACGCACTTCCTTGTGGTGTACTTAATGCAGGTGCACATACTGTCATCTCAATCGGTGGCGTTGAGCGCCCCCATGCCGATCGCGTCAAACTGTAGAAACACGGGAGTGGTGCAAAACCTACACTGGCAACCAGGGGACATGCTGGGCATGCCTCCATTTCATAGCATCGGTCGAGCATCACCCCCAGGCTCATTTTTGGGGTTGACTGCGCACTACAACGTGAATATTGGTAAAGATGCCCTTTAGTTATTATACTCATCTGTTCATATATCTGTCTATTGTCCATCTCTCTCTCCATCTCTCCATTCACCTGTCCATCTCTCCAACCATTAAAGTCTCTTACAGGACTTCCTTGTTCACTCTCTGTTTTTGGAGTTTGAAAACTTGTCTGAGATCCTAGTTACCAAGGGCAGAGTTTTATTGTCAGTTTGGTGGGGTTTCTTAATGAGTTGTTCTAGAAAGCTCAGCGCCCCTTTGATTTCAGGGTGCGGCACTCTTGCTGTCTCTTACAAGATCTGATTAGCCCGTAAGGAGCCTTTTCCTGCCCAGGGAAGGACTTTTAATTACTGCATTTAGACATTGCAATGCCACATTAATCATGCCAAGATGCCAGTTATTAAATATAATTACAGTTCCTTTCTAATAAATTGTGAGGTTTTATTACAGCTTAATGTTTAGCCTTTTCTAATAGATGCTCTGGCTGTGCCTTCTGCTGAGACTCTCTGTCTCTTTTGCTGCCTCTCTCGCCCTCCTTTTCTCTCTAGTTCCCCTGCTATTCTTTCTAGGCATGTGCATTTGTGAGCACACGTTCCGTTCGTTCGAGCATCTAAACATTTTTGTGCCTGTCTATACTTACAAGCCATTGTGCGTACCATTTGTACACTTAAAAAAGTTTTGTGTGCATACAATGCATGCATTTAAAATGAATGTGTGAAACCCCCCCTCCCCCAAAATATCCACATGAAATTTGGGAAAATTTCAGAAAATATGAACATGAACCAACATTTTTTTCTCCCTCTATCCCTGTATCTTTATCTTTCTCCCTCCCTCACTCTTGCACTTTATCTCTCCCTATAAAATCTTTCTCTCTCTCTTTATCTCCTTGTATATTTAGGTCTTTCTCCATGGACAAGCAGTCTGAGTCAGCCACGCCTAGGTGTGTCATCCACAGGGACCAGAGTAGCTCTCCCATAGCTCAGAGGAATCCCCTCTACTTTTTTTTTTAATTCCTCTGAGCATCCTGCTTCCTCTTCCTGATCCTGCCCCTCCTTTCTCAGTTTTTTCCATCCACCTTTAAGGACGGATGTATGCCCACAGCTCTCCTACTACCACTAGTCTTCATGAAGTGCGTTGTGGTAGCCACAGCACACCTCCGCAAAGCAGGAATCCACATGTTCCCCTATCTCGATGATGAGTTGTCTGCAGTGCACTTAGAAAGGGAAGCACAAGAGACCATTCAAATCACAGCCTCCCTCCTCCACTCTCTGGGCTTCCTAATCAACACTGAAATATCACAGATGGACTCCACACAAGCACTGAAATTCATAGAATCCCAGATCCACACCGCACAGGCCAGGGTGTTTCTGCTAACCCAAAGGGCAGACAAGATCATCGCGCTGGCCAGCCAGATTGCATCAACAAACATGGTTTCAGCATGCACCTTCCTGTGGTGGTTCACAGTCCAGACTCCACATGCGCCAACTCCGGAGGACCTGGGACCAGCAAAACCAACCCTACACCACAAGATCCACAACACCCTAAGAACATGCAAAAAAAAAAAACATAAAAAATCTGAACAAAGGTACGACCCCCGCCCAAAAGCAGATCACAAGGACCACCGACATATCAAAATGCGATTGGAGAGTACATTTGCTCAACCTCCACACCAATGGGACCTGGTCCACAGCTGAGATGTACCTCCACATCAACTTCCTCAAACTCAGAGTTGTCAGGAATGTACTATGGGCCTTCCAATCATAGATCTGAGCAAAGGCCATCCTCATCCAGATGGATAACCAGATGGCCATGTTCTACATCACCAAGCAAGGGGGCACGGGATTGCGGACACTGTGCAAGGAGGCCTATCGGATCTGGGCCTTTGCCATCTCCATTTTTATTTATTTATTTATTTAACTGTATTTATATCCCGCTTTTCACCGGGTCAAAGCGGTGGAACATATAACAGGGGGGGGGGGATCAAATGTGAGGGGAGGGGGCCATCACCGGGGGCTCAACATTGATGATTTTGGGATGAACATACAGACTGACAAGATAGCATAGTTACTGGTTTGGAGTTCTTGGAGAGGAATAGGGCTCCATTTCCAAGCCACATATTACCCAAGAATGACAACACACTAGCAGACAGACTCAGCCGACAGCCTGCACCCTACTAGCAGTCTCTGAAACTCTACATTGCCTCTCACATCCTCTGGCCATGGGGAATGCTTTCAATGGACCTCTTCATCAGTGAGGACAATACAAGGTGTCGGGTTTCTCCTCCAGGCGACCCCCCTCCCACAAGATACTGCAGATACATGACTGGGGCTTGCAACCCTACTACACCTACTTGCTGACACCACTCATTGCCAAGGCTCTCCAGAAGGTCACTCATGACAAGGCGAAGGTGATCTTTGTAGCACCCTATTGGCCGAGAAAGCCATGGCTCCCGCACCTGCTCCAACTTACCAGTAGGTAGCACTGGTGCCTGCCACCCTACCCAGACATTGTCACACAGGATGGGGAAGCACGCTCCACCCCAACCTGAAAACCTTAGCTCTGACCGCATGGATGTTGAACAAGAGACCCTGAGACTGCACCACATGGATGTTGAATGGGAGACCCTGAGACTGCACCACTGCTGCAGGATGTCATGGAAGTGCTCCTGGTGGCCAGGCACCCCGCAACACAATGCTTTTATGCCGCAAAGAGGGAAAGGTTCTACACTTAGTGTAACACTGAGCAACAATACCTGTTTGCCTGCCCCATCCCAGCACTACTGCAATATCCCCTAACCCTCTCCCAAGGGGGCTTAAACCAACATTGAACAGGACCGATCTGAGTACAATAGCAGCATACCATGATGTTGTGGAGGGGATGTCCATCTCAGTAAACCTGCTGGTCACACGATTCTTGCATGGCCGCAACCATCTGCATCCTCCTGTAAAGTCACCCACACCAGGGTGAGACCCCAAATCATACTACAGCAGCTAACAAACTACCTTTTTGAACCTCTGGAGCAGGCACACCTCAAACGTCTCACCTGGAGACTCCCTTCTTAGTGGCAATCACCTCTGCTTACCGCATCAGCGAACTCCAGGCACTAGTCGACTACCCTCCCTACACGCAGATCCATCACAACCAAGCCATCCTCAGGATGCACCCCAAGTTCCTCCCAAAGGTTGTCTCAGCGCTCCACATCAAATAAATTAACAGGACAAAGCCTACCAGGAAGGCATCACAGTTGTTCCTAACCTATGACACAAACAGACCGGGCACCCCGGTAACCAAGTGCATGCTATCCAAACATCTGTCAGACTGCTTTGCATATTGCTACATATGAGCTGACATCCCCCCAATGGGGGGAGTGCATGCACACCAGTTATGGGCAAGGGCAGCCACCATGACCCACCTGAACGTCACGTCCTCCATGGACATCTGCATGCAGCCACATGGGCCTCCATTCATACCTTCACCAAATACCACTGTCTCGACTGCTACTTGGACCCCACTGCCTCCTCTGGGTGGGTGGTCCTGCTCACTGTGGAGCGGCAAAGTGACTCAATAGGAGGGAACCAATAAAAAAGCCCACACTCGCTCTGGTCAGAATCTGGGGCAGTTGCTAACAAAAAAACAAAACAGAATGACAATAGTAATCATTATAAGATGTCATGGGAGTCCAGCATATGCTGCCCTTTTTTCTGACACATGGCTTTCGCGTATATAGATTTTTATATCTACACCTTGTTTGCTCTGGTTCCATTGTTCTCGGTTCAGAGTTCAACTGTTCAAGTTGAATAAATCCTGCATTATGCTCGAGTCTTGGTTGCCGAGTGCATGTTTTTCACCACATTACCAAGGGCTCCACAGACTCATCCTACCACAGCATTCTAGGGGGTGCGGTGGAGACCGAGACATGGTACAAAACCTCCAACAGCTCCACCACCATACCCCAGCTCAGGAGTCACCTAGGTGTGGCTGACTCAGACTGCTTGTCAATGGAGAGAGCGAGGCTACTTACTGTAATGGGGGTTCTTTGTGGACAGCAGTATGAGTCAGTCACACCATCCTGTCCACCTTCCCCTTTGGACAAGCCTGCCTGGCTAGAGAAAGATTGAGGAAGGAGGGCAGGACCAGGAAGCAGGACGCTCAGAGGAATTCAAAAACAAAAAGAGGGGATTCTTCTGAGATGTTTATGTTTATGTTTATGTTTATTAAAACTTGTTATACCGCCCAACACCATAGGCACCTGAGCGGTTTACAATAAAACTTATGGAAGAGTTACTCCGGTCCCTGTGGATGACACACCTAGGCGTGGCTGACTCATACTGCTGTCCACGGAGAACCCCTGTTACAGTAAATAATCTCATTACCTTCTCCATTTTTTTCTCTTGCCACTCTCTCTTGCTCTCTCTCCATTTTCTCGCTCTCTCTGTATCTTTGCCTCTGTCCCTATCACTCTCTCACTATCTCAATCCTTCTCCCTCTTTCCTTCTATCTCTGGCATTACCTCTCCTTGGATCTCTATCTCTCTCTCTGCTTAATGGACTTTCTATGAAGCGAGAGGAGGAAGAGAGGCAATTGCAGAACTCAATAGATATTTCCAACGTGCAGCAAGACAAGACAAAGAGAAGTACTACAATAACACATGCAAGGAAATGGAATCAGAAACTATTAGAGGAAGAACAAGATAGGCTTTCCTAAAGCTACGAGAGTTTAAAAAAAATTCCAGCCTCGAATTGGAATGTTACAAGATGCTCAAGGATTCATGTTGAATGATGCTGAGAAGATCAAAACAAGGTGGAAAGAATATAAAGAGTTATTATATGATAAAGATCAAGTGGGCCAGCAGCCGTTTCAACCTGTACCTTATGATCAGGAGCCATTGGTGATGAAAGAAGAAGTCGAAGCAGCATTGAAAGCCTTATCAAAGAACAAAGCACCAGGCACTGATGGCATTCCTATTGAAGTATTACAGCAATTTGATACAGCTGTTACTATACTTACAAGGTTCTGCCAGGAAATTTGGAAGACAACATCGTGGCCAACTGACTGGAAAAGATCTGTGTTTATACCAATATTAAAGAAAGGTGATCCAACTGACTGTGGAAATTATCTCATAATCACTCTGATCTCACATGCCAGCAAGATTACTCAGCAGAGACTACAACCATATCTGGAATGAGAACTGCCTGAAGTGCAAGCAGGGTTCAGGAAAGGAAGAGAAATGAGAGACATCATCGCGGATGTGAGATGGATCCTTGAAAAGACAAAAGAATACCAAAAGGATATCTATATGTGTTTTATTCACTACAGCAAGGCTTTCGACTATGTAAACTATGAGAAACTCTGGGCCACATTAAGAAGCATGGGTATAATAGAACACCTGATCATTCTCTTGCACAAATTTTACATTGATCAAAAAGCAACAGTTCGAACGGAACAAGGAGAAACAGAATGGTTTAAAATCAGCAAAGGTGTATGACAAGGCTGCATACTTTCCCCATACCTGTTTAATTTATATGCAGAACAAATCATCAGAGAAGCAGGATTGTATGAAGACAACAGAGGTGTGAAGATTGGTGGAAGACTCATCAACAACCTTTGCAATGCTGATGATACCACTTTACTGGCTTAAAGTGAAGACAATCTGAAACATTTGTTTCTCAAAATCAAGGAACATAGTCTTAAAATGGGTCTGCACCTTAATGTAAAGAAGACAAAGATCCTGACAACTGGCAAAATCAATAAGTTCATCGTCGATGGCGAAGAAATTGAAATAGTAGACAACTTTAACATTCTTGGATCAACTATCAATAAAGAAACAACAAGCAGTCAAGAAATCCGACGACGCATTGCTCTTGGAAGAATGGTTATGAAGGACCTAGACAGGATTCTCAAGAGCAGAGATGTCTCTCTCCATACAAAGATTTGACTTGTTCAAGCCATGGTATTTTCAATAACGTCATATGAATGCAAACGTTGGACAGTGAAAAGGACAGAGAGGAAGAACATTGATGCCTTTGAATTATGGTGCTGGCGATGAATACTGTGTATACCATGGACTTCCCAAAGAACAAACCAGTCAGTACTAGAGGTGATCAAACCTAAGCTTTCTTTCAAAGCTCAGATAACAAGACTTTGACTTTCATACTTTGGACACATCATGCGAAGAGGGAGATCATTAGAGAAAGACATCGTGATTGGTAAGGTAGAAGGTCAATGCAAAAGAGTAAGGCTAGCAATGAGATGGATTTATACAATAATAGCAGCTATAGGTGCCAGTCTGTCAACCGCCTGACAAGACAGAACACAGTTTAGGGCAACTATCCAGAGGGTCGCCATGAGTCGATGCCAACTCGACAGCACTTAACAACAACAACATGAAGTGATAGTGCCAGGATCTCTCAGATAATGCTGGAGGAGAAATGCGTAAAACCAGGACCAGTTCAGTCACTCTGTGATGAACTGGAATCAGTTGGTCACCCAAAGTTTAAAAAGTGAAAGGGGAAATGTTTGTGGGCTCAGGCCTTCAGTGCACAGTAGGGGTATGCACAGCCAAAATAAGGTTCAATTAGGTCTTTGTTTTAATGATGGTTTACTTATTTTTGTGGGGGGGGGGGTTCTGTTTTTTCACACATTCATGTTTCCTGCATACAGGAACTTTTCTGCACATGTAAATCGATTCTACATGCATCAATTCATAAGTATATGTGCACACAAGCATGCATCCAAAATTCTTCGGGCACCTAAACAAGCCAGATACATGCTGACAAATGCACTCCCCTAGTGTTCATGCTCCCCTGTACTGTTTGATCAACTTCCAGGGAAGGATTTATACACAAGCAAATTAGGTATGTACCTAGTGTGCAAAGGCAAAAGAGGCATACACACTTGCCAAGTGTCCTGTATGAGAGTAGTAAACTCCTGACAGGTGTGAGAGACTTGGGACCAGAGTAGGGCTGCCAACTAGCAGTTTTAATAAGAGGCAAGTGACTGGCAGGACAATAATTGTCAGTAGTCTGCCAAGAATCAGCATCTCAAGGAGTAGAGATGCTGTAAGAACATAAGATATGCCATACTGGGTCAAACCAAGGTCCACCAAGCCCAGTATCCTGTTTCCAACAGTGGCCAATCTAGGCCACAAGTACCTAGCAGTTTCCTCGAAAGACACAGGTTCCTCAATGCTTGTATTGGGTCAAGCAATGGATATCCCAGGTCCCCTTTAATAATGGTTTAAGGACCTTTCCTCCAGGCTACACTTTTACTACATACTCCGATAACAAATTCCAGAGTTTGATTACAACGTTGAGTGAAAATATATTTTCTTTTATTAGTCTTAAATAGGTTACCCTGTAGCTTCATTGCATGTCCACTAATCTTTCTATATTTTGATGGTGTAAACAATCGATCTATGTTTACCCGTTCCACTCCATTCATTAATTTATAGACCTCTATCATATCTCCCCTCAGCTGTCTCTTTTCCAGATTGAAGAGCCCTAACCTTTTCAGCCTCTCTTCTTAGGAGTATCTTTCCATCTCCTTTACCATTTTGGAGGCTGTACCTTTTCTAATAACGCTATATCCTTTTTAAGATACGGTGACCAGAATTGCACACAATATTCAAGATGCGGTCGCACTATGGAATGATACAGAGGCATTATAATATCCTTTGTTTTATTGTCCATTCCTTTCCTTATGATACCTAGCATTTTATTGTCTCTCTTAGCCGCTGCTGCACACTTGGCAGAGGGTTCTAACATGTTATCCACGATGACGCTTAAATCTTTTTCCTGGGTGGTGGTTCCCAATGTGTAACTTTGCATCGTGTAACCATAGTTTGGGTTGTTCTTTCCTAGGTGCATAACTTTGCACTTGTCCACATTTAAATTTCATCTGCCATTTGGATGCCCAGTCTTCCAATTAATCAAGGTCCTCTTGCAATTTTTCACAATCCTCGTGGGTTTTAACAACTTTGAATAGTTTTGTGTCATCTGCAAATATGATTACCTAACTCATTATTCTCATTTCCAGGTCATTTATGAATATGTTAAAAAGCAGCAGACCCAGCACAGATTCCTGGGGTACTCCACTATTCACCTTTCTCCATTGGGAAAATTGGCCATTTAACCTACCCTCTGCTTTCTATCTTTTAACCAGTTCCTGAACCACAATAGTACACTGCCTCCTATCCCATGACTGTTTAAGTTCGCCAAAAGTCTCTCATGAGGGACTTTGTCAAAGGCTTTCTGAAAATCCAGATACACTATATCAACCAACTCACCTTTGTCTACCTGTTTATTCACACCTTCAAAAAAACATAACAGATTAGTAAGACAAGACCTTCCTTGGCTAAAACCATGTTGGCTATCTCCCAATAAGCCATGACTATCTACATGTTCAGTAATTTTGTTCTTTAAAATGGTTTCTACCATTTTTCCCAGTACTAACGTCAGGCTCACCGGTCTGTAGTTTCCCAGATCACCCCTGGAACCCTTTTTAAAAATTGGTGTTACATTGGCCATCCTCCAGTCTTCAGGTATTACAGATGATTTTAATGATAATTCACAAATTACTAATAGTAGGTCTGCAATCTCATATTTCAGTTCTTTCAACACCCTTTGATGCATACCATCCAGTCCAGGTGATTTGCTACTTTTAAGTTTATCAAATAGTTGTAATACATCTTCCCGGTGTACCGATATTTCTTTCAATTCTTCTGCGGCATCACTTTTAAATACCATTTCAGTCATGGGCAACATCCCTACATCTTCCTCAGTAAAGACCAAAGCAAAGAATTCATTCAGTCTCTCCGCTATAGCCTTGTCCCCTCTTAGTGCCCCCCTTTTACCTCTCTATCATCTAATGGTACAACTTTCTCTGTCACAGGTTTTTGGTACGAATGTACTTGAAAAAGTCTTTATTACACATTTTTGCTTCCACAGCAAGCTTCTTCTCAAATTCTCTCTTTGCCTGTCTTATCAATGCCTTGCATCTAACTTGCCAGTGCTTATGTTGTTTCCAGTTTTCGTCAAGTAGCTTCTTTTACCATTTCCTGAAAGATGCTTTTTTGGCAACAACAGCCTCTCTGACCTCACCTTTAAACCATGTTGGCAGTTCTTTGGACTTCCTTCTACCTTTCTTAAAGCGTGGAATACAGCTGGTCTGGGCTTCCAAGATAGTATTTTTAAACAACACCCATGCTTGATGTAAATCTTTAGCCTTTGCAACTGCTCCTTTTAGTTTTTTCTTAACTATTTTCCTCATTTTATCATAGTCTCCCTTTTGAAAGTTAAAAGGTAGTACTGTGGATTTCCTTACTGTCCCGCCTCTATTAAATCAAATGTGATCATGCTATGATCAGTATTGCCATCTTCCCTTCTATATGATTCCCGTCCCTCGCCAGGCCAAATCTTTCCTCAGTTCCTGTCTGAATTTACTTCCTCCCTTCACTCTTTCACAGTCCTCCATGCTCTCCCCAGCTCATCTCTCCCAAGCAGCCCAGAGAAGCTGTAGGGGCAGGTCCTGAGGATGGCAGCAGATTGTGAGTGGATACAAGAACTAAATCAATGCACGCTCACAGGCCCCATGGGGTCCTTTTACTAATGTAGTAAGTACTCACTTACCGAGTGTTAGAAGCAAACACCAATGTACAGTAAGTGCAAGAGCTGTGCGGTAACTGTTGGTTCCCTGCTGCTACTGCATGGAAATGTTCCTTACCCTGCATGTGAAGTGGCATTTTAGAAAGGGCATCCAAGTACAATCTGGGACATCCAGAGCAGAATGTGCAGAAAAGCACAGGGGACATCTATGTGTTGATCTGTTATTAGCAACTGTGCCGGCATCCATACAGACATCCCTGCTATGAAACCGTAGGGTGGGAATGTGCATCTCAAGCAAGGTTGCATAGGGGACATCAGTGGTGTGGCAAAACAATAACATGAGCCCCATTCCCCATCCGTGTTCGTTGTCAAATTATAAAGTAAAAAGGAATATGTGTGTCTCCTTCTCCACACCCGCCAGACGTTTGCATGACATAATGAGCACTTTTCAGATTCCTATTCGTGCCTGGAGCAGGTATAATCTTTGATGCAGCTAAGGACATCCAGGACATTTCTGCATTCTGGTGAAGGCTGGGAATACCCTAGTCACGGCTACAACACACCCCCGTCCTCACACTGGGGACATCCACAGACCCGGCTTTTAAAATGGCTCTGGAGACGTCTCTGTGCTTTGGACATCTCTGCCTGTTTTGAGACGTCCAAAGCACGAATAAGGCTTCTAAAATGACCCCCTAAGTGTAATAGGAATTAGCGCGGGTGCACTTACGTTTATTGCATGATAAGTACTGCGCGCTAAGCGCAATGCTCAGTCCATATCCATTGTCCACCCATAGCCCATCAATCCCTACGCAACTGTGCGCTAAGCAGCCAATGTGGGACTTTTACAGCACTGGCTGATTTTCATGCATGGCAGATGTTACCGTGAGCCCATGCTAATAATTACTTAGTGCACTTTGATAAAAGGGACCCATAGTGCCCCTCCTACTTTGGGATTCTTTGTGGGAGGTAGAGCCCAGGACCATTTGGACTGTATGGGATAAAACGTTTTGAAATAAATAAATATTCAGCTTTTAAATCTGAGCTGAAAGTATGTTTCAAAGTCAGGTCAAGAGGAACATGAGCAGAAGAAGTAGGATTTGAACTCTGACTTCCCTGCCTGCAGCAGTAGCTACCCCTCTATTCCAAGCCACCTCAGGAGAGGTAACTGGGGGTGAGGGATGACAGTCTTGGGGGGGGGGGGGGGAATGGCAGGGCAGGAAAATAGTTGATGTGGCTCTGGTTTGAGAAAAAGCGGGAATGGGGTCTATGGTAGGGACCCAGAAATCTATGTTTGCCTAGGGCCCAATACAAGTCTAGTCTGGCCTGTCCTCTACTATGTGTAACCACTCACAGACTGGACGTCTTTTTCAACAGTGTGCAGCAGTGCACGACAGTCCCGGGCACCTGCTCTACGAACCAGACCAACCCTGCAAGTCTGACTCTTGGTGTTTGTAAAGGTTTTTGTGGTAAGACCAGGAAAATCTTGGGAGGCCTACTATTGCTACTGTTTCTTATTTATGTAGCCCTACTAGACATATACAGCGCTGTAAACATACACACACACATAAGAGACAGTCCCTGTTCCGCAGAGCTTACTCTCTGTAAAGACAGACAAACAGAACAGATGAGGGGCTAGAATACATCTTTACGAGAAATGATTAAACACATATGGATGTAGACAGGCGAATAAGGGGGTCAGGAGCAGTTCCCTAAAAGCTACCTTTCAGTGTATCATTGTTTCTCTGTGCTGCGGAAGCTGGAACTGCTTCCCTTATGGAAATTGATTAGGCCATTTTTGGGGGGGCTTTAGTTCTCTGGAGCCCATTTTTTAATTTAATGTGCCTTTTCACTGCCTTTTCTCCCATGCCAAATCTGCATCCATCCTGTTACATTTTCAGAGAAATATTTTACCCCCAGGCAGAAATTCTCAACCCCTTTATGTGTAATTTCTTTTGTACATTCTGCTAAGTTGGAAAGAATTTATTTATTTTTATTCTCTTATATACCGAGCTATTCTGCATCAGTGTGGTTTACATTGAACAAACTGAAATTACATTGAACAGGGCATTATAACTTGGAGATAACTATTTTGCAGGGAACATGGGCTATGGAGGGTTAAGTGGCTTGCCCAAGACCACAAGAAGCACCTGTGGGACTAGAAACCCCAGTCCTTCCGGCCCAAGGTTGCTGTCCTCTAGTGGGATTTGAACCCCTGACCTTCTGGCCTGAAGTACCTTGCCCCAACCACTAAGCCACTCCTCCACTCCACTCCAACTTAAAAAAGAACAGAGAAAAATCCATGCAAAGAAATGAATGATTGCAGTGGTCATGATTGAAGGGGTGTGGAGGGAAGAGGAGAAGTGGGGTCAACACCAATGTTCCCTCTAATTTTCTGTAGGTTGTGTGCACATAAAATATCAGCTGTGCAGCTTTTGAAGGAAGGTTAAATTTTTGTGCGCCACATAACGATACTCAGAGTTATATACTTTAAAATTTGACTACACGTCAGAATACAGTATGTACACCAAATTGATTGCACTAGAAAATATTGTAGAACTTGTGAAAACCATAAATACACAACTTTTCAATTTTAAGAACGTCTGTGTTGCTTTCTATCAGAATCAGAACCGTAATTTTTGTGCGCTCTGTTGTAAAGTATGTGCGCTCACTCGGCGAGGTGTGTGCGCGCGCACGTGCGCACAGCTTAGAGGGAACAGTGGTCAACACCCAATGCTCCATCCCAAGCTCAGCTTCCCTATCTTGGCTCTCATAGAGGAATAAGGGCTCCGGCACTGAATATCCGGATTGCCCAGATTGCCATGAAGCTAACCGGGCAGCGGGCAGCTACAGCAACAAACATTAGGCCAGTTTTTACTGCGCCTCACTGTCACCGCATTGCGATAAATGGGCACCAGCTCAACATACCGCTGCCCAGTTATCCCTGCGTGCTGCCCCTGGAATACCAGATGAGGCATGCAGGGACAGACCCAAAGATATTCAACAGCATTAACCGTGTTAGTGCTGCTGAAATATCCCTGCCAAGGGGATTAACATGGTAGGCAGATCTGCTAACCGCATAATCCCTTTAAATATCAGGCACAAAATGTATTAACTGCTGGGAAAATGCTGTTCATGCGTGTCCAGTTAACATGGTTGTTTTGCAGTTACCCCATGTGAATTTTTGCATTATTCATGCGCTATGGGCCCGATTCTGAAATGCAACTAGCGGTGCACTGGATGGCGGCAGCATGGGGAAGGAGAATGGGCGGAGAGGGGGTGGGCCAGGCACCCGGATGTACAGGGCCAATTCAGGTCGTGGCCATGTATGTCTGGCGGTCTCCAGGAGGATGCCCAACTTATTCCTCCTCAGAGATGGAATTAGTGCTGGGCGCCCATGCAATTGGCCCCAGCAGCCCTCCGACTGACATGTTGCTGCGGAAGGTGAGGCCCCGCCATCCGATCCCAGCCCTGGAAGATCCTGCTGAGGGAAGGGCGGTGGGGAAACGAGGTCTGGTTGCAAGTCGGGTCTTCGGTGCTCCTGATGGGCGTCCTGGTGCCATGGTGATGGGACGCCACAGCATCAGCACACCAGCAGGAGCATGGGGGCGGGCTGGTTATGCTGCAGGGTGGACGTCTCCTGCAACAGATCCAGGGGCACTCCGGGCCATCTCAGTGCCCAATCCTGTAACCGCAGGAATGTCTAGCTCCCGCGATGCAGAATTGGGTACAAACAGAGCACATCCAGGGTTTGGATGTCCGGATGGCCCAGACGTGCCCCTGTTGGAATTGGGCTCTAGGTGTAAAACTACAGCACCCCTTAATGTATGTATGCAAGTGTGTGTGCGCTCATTCGACCAAAACCAAACTTTCCTAAAGTTGTCATTCAGTGATTTAATTTGGTTTTCTCAGTCTGGTGAAATGCCTAATTTTGGTTGTTTTTAATTTGTAAATTTGGTGTGACTGTATTTCTAATGCAACGGTATATTAAGTTGGATATTGAGCTTCAATAAATAAATAAATAGATACATGGGGAATATGCATGAGGAAGGCTGGCAAGAGATGGACTGATACAATAACTGCAGTTGTGGGCGCCACTCTGTCAACATTGAGCCGCTTAGCTGAAGACCGAACAACGTTTAGGTCAACTATCCAGAGGGTCGCCAGAAGTCAACACTGACTCAACGGCACTTAAGAACAACATGCATGTAAAAAAGAAAGAATTGAGATTCTTCTGCTCATGACCTTCTTCTGTCGTCTGCTTCAGGAATAAGTAATGTCGGCAGCAGGATAAATGTGATTTACCAGGCCCTGTGCTCTTTCTTCTTTAAAGAGAATGTCTAGGAGATTTCTCCAAGATTGGTGGCAAGGTGTCCTGGAAATTAAGTTTGAATTCCTGGAGATTCCAGGACATTCCTGGAGAGTTAATAACTTGAGGGGGTTGGGGGGATAGGAAGGATGGGGAAGGGGATGTTTAACTCATTCACTTTCTTTCATCAAATTTAAGGGCCTGCCCTTCCGAATCAGTGCTAATTAGAAGGGTAAGAGAGCAGGGAAACACCCACTTCTGCCAACACCCATCAAGGCCTAGTTTATCAAAGTCTCAGCTGCGCCTCGACTATCAGCACCACAGTCTTGTCAGTCGGAAAAAGCAGATAAATTTGTTTTCCTCCCTCTCCCCAAAAAATTAAACAACAGTGGAAAAAAATTGCCAGAGAACAAAGCGGCATTGACCTCTGACCCCGTCTGGATGAGTAGGCCGCTCATAGGTTCAGGGGGGCAGGAAACAGGCAGTTCCTGAGGAGAGAGCGGAGGGAAGCAGCAGAGAGAGTCTGATTGCTGTATCCTCTGGATGCAGAGATACTGGAGAGAGGGAGGGGAGGGGCCTCTGAGGGTCAAGGCCAAAGTATGGTGGACAGAGCGAGGAAGACGATTCAGGAAATATTTCTGGAGAGGACGTGGTGGGGCTGCGTGCCTGGCGCTGTGTCACATCCTAGGCAAGCTTTCGGCCTTATGCCTCCCCTCCCCCTTCCAACTTATTTAGCAGCAGCTGTGGTGTCTGCGCATCACTCCTTTTTCTTCATGGCTGCCCCCTCCTTCTCCTCCCTATGCCTCCTGCCCATAGTGCTGAGCTTCCCCGTGCTCTCACTGCCGGGCATCTCTTCTCTCTTCTTTCCTCCCCTCCAAAGCCTCCTCACTCTTCCCTCCACTCCTAGAACCCGTAGAAGTTCAGTTATCCTCTCTCCACAAGCTCTCTCTCCACTTCATCCCCACCTGTCAGGCACCGTCTCTCCACCCCACCACCCACTCAGCACCCTCTATTTCTTTCTACCCTGTTACTACTAAGCACCTTATCTCTCTTTCCCCAACCGAGACCCCTTTTTTTCACCACCTGCCCCATCTTCCCAGTAGCCTCTTGCTCTCTATGTCCCACATCTACTGAACATTTATTTCTCTCTCCCCTCCCGTCTGTTGCAGCTCCAGGCCTCCCCCCCCCCCCCCCCGTACTCTTCACTCACTTGTCAGATGAGCTCCACCAGCACCCCAGTGTCACCACCACAAACATTCCTAATACGGGCAGGCTTGACCCCCTGAACCACTGAGCATGCACAGTATGAGATGAGCAAACAGGAAGTACTGGCTGCACATTTTAAAAGTCTTAACAGTTGACGTTTTGCCTTCCTTAAAAATGGGCAGGTTTCTGGGATTTGGTCACCCAGCTGTTTGCCTAAGGGCCGGCCCTGGTCACATACCTTCCCTCCTTAAGACAGGGCTCCCACCTCCCCAGTTGCTCCCTTCCGGACTTTGCTCTGTTGCATGAAGGTAAATGTAGGCCTATTTTATCAATGCCGGATTTAGGGAAGGTCGAGCAGGGCAGTGGCTCAGAGCGTCATGCAAAGAGGGAGTGCACTGTTCACGGGCTGCAAAATCACTGTTTCCTGTGATGGGTGTACACAAGTGAGCAGGATTCATAAGAACATAAGAGGTGCTGTGCTGGCTCAGAAAAAGGTCCATTAAGCCCAGCATCCTAGGAGATACCTGGCAGACCCAAAAGAGTAGATCCATTCTTTGTTGCTCAACTCTGGGGATAAGTGATAATCTTCCCAAGTCTACCTGGCAAATAACGGTTTGTGGACTTTTCCTCCAGGTACTTGTCCAAACCTAGTTATGCTAGCTCCTCCAGCAGCAAACTTTAGAGCTCCATTGTACACCGAGTGGAAAAAAAAAACCCTTTCTCTAATTTTTTTTAAATCTGTCCTTGAAAGTTTCATGTAGCGCCCTCTACTTCTGGAGCTCTTTGAAAGGGTAAATAACCCCCAATGACCTGTTCCACCCCACTCAGGATTGTCTGCACCTCTGCCTTATCTGCTCTCAGCCTTCCTTCCTCCAAGCTCTTCTTCCTAAGAGACCGCTTCATCCCCTTTATCATGCCTGTTGTCCATATTGCTATCTTTTCTAGTTGGAGAAAGAAGGGCCTGTCTCCAGGTTTAGCATGAGTGATTGGCTGATGTGCCTTCGGAAAAAGCCTTTGCAGAGCCAAAGCGAAGGAAACAGTGAATCTGATTAAGGACCATTGTTGAACAATACAGGCACCCTGCACATTGCACCTCTAACCCTCCTCCCCTCCCACTATCCCCAGACTAAAAGACCTAAATATGTACACCCTAGGGGAGAGAAGAGACGGGAGATATCATGAGCACATTCAGATACCTGGGAGATTTTGGTGATGCACAGGAGATAAGCTGGGAGGGGGAGGGGGGGTCTTTGCCCCAGCAGTTTTCCTTTTGATCCTTTTTACTTCCAGCACAGTCAAAACCAGGGCTGGCATCTGGCACTACGAGCCTTCATTCGCAGTCACCCAGGAATTCTTCCCCTATATCACTCTGCATCAAGACACCTAGTCACGTCACTGCAGTGCCAGTCCTGGGCAAGGGTCCTGCTCCTTCCTGAACCCTGAATCCAGCCATGTGGCAGTGGAGGGTCATTTTATAGGGGGTCAGCCAGATTTACAAGCATTTTCACATGCACATTTCTTGTGTATTTTATTAAGTAAGGTAGTACATATTATATTTTATAAAATAAGGGTGTCAGTGGTGGAAAATGCACGCAGGTTTCAGGGGCAAGCACTGGCTGGTGTAAATACCCGTGCCTATAGTTTCCCAGAACACATTATATTCTGCTACGCTGAAACTCTCACCCATATATGCTCATGGGGTAAGTACGTGGGATCGGACCAATGCACATACTAACAGAGTAGTGACTGGCTATAATATGTGCGTGCCGTAAACCACTACAATATCGTGATTTACGCTCAGACATGGCATGTACCTTTATGCTGCTCCTTATAAAATGACCGCAAGGGTGTCACCCGTAAGCAGTGAGGCAAAGGAAACCTCTAATGTGCAGCTTCAAAAGATTCTGAAAACTAGCCTTGACCCTGGGCCGGTCTAACCAATAGGCAAGACTAGGCAATTGCCCGGAGCGGCAACTTCTGAGGGGCGGCAAAGAGCAGCCGTGCTCAAAACAAAACAGTAGATCCTGACAGCCATCAGCTGTACTTTCACAGCAGGAAGTGTAAAGAGCCCGTTCAGCTGCGAACATGGCTTTTGCAAATTACCCTTGTTAAATACAAAACAAAGTTTAACCTGTAAAAGTAGGATGTCCATTTATGATTTTTTCATATGTTTGTGGTAGGATGATCATGATAATGGTGTTGAATTATCAAAACTTGGGGGAAGGGGTGTGAACTAGGTGTCTGCCTGAAAGTTAATTAAGAGGGGCTGAAAATTCACCTAAGTTCACTTCGCAGCAGCCTTGCCTTGACCCTCTGCTGGTGGGGCAGTAAAGGTCAGCGCACAACAGGGACAGCATGCCAGACACACGTGCAGAGGGGTCTGTGTGAAGTCTGGCACCTGTGCACATGCTGAAGTGCTTAAAAAAGGGTACCTGAGGTGAAGTTCACCTGAATGACCAGACCCCCCCCCATCACAATTCCCCTGATCACAATCCCCCCACCAAACCTGCGAAGTCTTCCATGATGACCCAGTGGCCCCTACCTCCACCCCCGAACCAAAAATCGACCCTGGTGGCCCCTGTGCTGAACCCCCAGAAGCACTGGAACTCCCCTGTATCTTAACAGTTGGAGGGTGGGAGCGATACTGCCCCTGGGATGCAAAAATCACTTATATAGCAGACTGACCCCACCCAGTGCACCTCACAGGGCCAGGCATTGCCATTTTTCAACAGATCACCAGGAAGGATGACATGTTGGGGGAGGGGAAATCACATTCTGGGAGGACCATGATCAAGAGGTTGGGTCATCTGAGGTGAAAAGTCAAACCGTCTCAGATGATTTTTTGCTCTCCACTGCATCTTTATGCCTACCTGAAGCTGACATAATGATCCCAAGTTAAAAGAAGAGTAAAAAACTGCTAGGTTTCAGTACAGTTTTGCCATTGGAAACAATTAATAATTCCTTCCTTTGCATCCGATTAACATGCCCACTGCGCTATGCTTCAGTGCAGCAGTTGTACTGGCAATTTTCCCATACTAGTTTGCCTTTTGCATTGAAAAGCAAGATTAGCACAGAAAAATCTATAGTAAAACAGAGCACTCGAAACAACACTTAAACAATGGCTACAATTCCTCCCCATGGGGGTGGAGGGTGAGAACATAAGAACATAAGAACATAAGACATGCCATACTGGGTCAGACCGAGGTCCATCAAGCCCAGTATCCTGCTTCCAACAGTGACCAATCTAGGTCATACGTATCTAGCAGTTTCCCCAAAAGACACAGGTTCCTCAATGCTTGTACTGGGTCAAGCATTGATATCCTGGGTCCCTTTTTAATAGTGGTTTATGGACCTTTCCTCCAGGAACTTGTCCAAACCTTTTTTAAACCCAGCTATACTAACAGCCCTTACTACAGCCTCCGGTAACAAATTCCAGAGTTTGGTTACACGTTGAGTGAAAAAATATTTTCTCTTATTTGTCTTAAATAGTTTACCCTGTAGCTTCATTACATGTCCCCTAGTCTTCCTATATTCTGATAGTGTAAACAATTGATCCACGTTTATCTGTTCCACTCCATTCATTAATTTATAGACCTCTATCATATCTCCCCTCAGCCGTCTCTTTTCCAGGTTAAAGAGCCCTAACCTATTTAGCCTCTCTTCATAGGAGTATCCTTCCATCCCCTTCACCAATTTGGTGGCTCTTCTCTGTACTTTTTCTAATAACGCTATGTCCTTTTTAAGATACGGTGACCAGAATTGCACACAATATTCAAGGTGCGGTCGTACCATGGAGCGATACAGAGGCATTATAATATCCTTTGTTTTATTCTCCATCCCTTTCCTTATGATACCTAGCATTCTATTTGCTTTCTTGGCTGCCGCTGCACACTGGGCGGAGGGTTTTAACATGTTATCCACGATGACTCCTAAATCTTTTTCCTGGGTGGTGGTTTCTAATGTGGAGCCTTGCATCGTGTAACTATAGTGTGGGTTGTTCTTTCCTAGGTGCATAACTTTGCACTTGTCCACATTAAATTTCATCTGCCACTTGGATGCCCAGTCTTCCAATTTATCCAGATCCTCCTGCAGTTTCTACAGCATCTCCAGCACTAACCAACCAGGGGAGTGGAAGACCTTTCTTGGAAACTGAGCCAGTAGGTGAGTGGGGAAGGGGGCAAGAAGGGTATAGCGTTATTAGAAAAGGTACAGAGAAGGGGATGGAAGGCAACTCCTATGAAGAGAGGCTATAAAGGTTAGGGCTCTTCAACATGGAAAAGAGACGGCTCAGGGGAGATATGATAGAGGTCTATAAATTAATGAACGGAGTGGAACGGGTAAACATAGATCGATTGTTTACGCTATCAGAATATAGAAAGACTAGGGGACATGTAATGAAGCTACAGGATAAATTATTTAGGACAAATAAGAGAAAATATTTTTCCACTCAATGTGTAATCAAATTCTGGAATTTGTTATCGGAGGATGTAGTAAAAGCTGTTAGTGTAGCTGGGTTTAAAAAAGGTTTGGACAAGTTCCTGGAGGAAAGTTCCATAAACCATTATTAAAAAGGGACCAAGGATATCAATGCTTGACCCAATACAAGCATTGTGGAACCTGTGCCTTTTGGGGAAACTGCTAGGTATGTATGACCTAGATTGGCCACTGTTGGAAACAGGATACTGGGCTTGGACCTTGGTCTGACCCAGTATGGCATATCTTACGTTCTTATGACCTCCAGGTCAGCCCACAGTTTTATTTGGATTTATTCTTTAACTTTTTAGGATTTATCTCAGGCCTTTTCAATGGTACTTCGAAATGAGTTACATTCAGGTACTGTAGGCATTTCCTTGTTCCTGAATTAGTTTGTGGTATTCTACAAAGCCTGAGTTCTAAGTTAATTACTGTGGTCAAGAACACTTTAACACAGCAGCAAGACAGTCTTGTTTCCCTTGCATTCTTGATCTGTTCCTTCCTACTCTTCAGAAAGAGAGGAAGGAACTGAGGAAGTGTTTGAAAAATAACTTCATCTGAAGATCTGATTCCACTTTCTGGCCATTTACACGAGACATGGTCAGAGGGGTTAATTACAGTACACTACTCTAGAAACAGGGAGATCCAGTAACCCAAGCTATTATAGAGGGATCCCTGCCAAGAATACTGTTCTGTAGTGTCTTCAATACATGAGAACCCTTGTTCCTAACAACAGCAAAAGTCATCACAGAAGTCAGATCAGCCTCCTTCCCAAGCAATGAACCACCAGCCACATTTTCAGGGCTGGTGCAAGGACATTAGGTACCCTCGCCAGCTCTCAATCTTGTTGTCACCACCTCGACATGTCTCCAGAACTGGCGGCAGAGAGGTCAAGGCTCTAAGACAGAAGAGCTGTGCATCATGGAAGGAGACTTCTCTGCTTGCTGCTCTCTGAAAGTGCAGCTGTCTCCACTCTGACACACAAAGGAAGTCTGCATTGGAGGGGGCGGAACAGCAACACTTTCATAGCGCAGCGCCCAAGGGTTCCGAAGCCTCCTTCCATGATGCGCAGCTCTTCTGTTTCACTGTCGTTGCTACCACTGCATGTCCCAGAGAGATGTAGGAGCGGGATAATGGCAGGGGTGAGAGATCGGAGGTTGGCTTTTTCAGGGCCACTTTCTGCTGTCCTCTGAAGTATGGTGCTCTAGGCCACTGCCTAGTTTGCCTAACGGTAGCACCAGCCCGGCACATCTTTACAGACAAGGATTAACTAAAGCATGTAAAACACACCCCTTCAGGCAGAATGTTTGCATGCTTTATTGACCTTAACAAAATGTTTTAAATCTATTTGGTGCTGTGGCCTGAACCTCAAGCCTCTGCAAACTGGAACTGGAGGGATATAATTAAAACCCTCATCTGTCCATAAAGAGCACACAGCCAGCCAGCCTCGGAAGAGAACTGCAGTAGCAGAACTGAAACAAAAGAATTCCAAGATCAAATGCCTGCTCTGTGTGGTTGACCTGGTCGTTTTCTTCCCTACACCATTATGTCCTGAGTCAGAAGTAGGGCCGGTTTAACCATTAGATGGGCTAGGCAGCCGCCTAGGACAGGAACAGCTGCAGTCAAAGCCAAACAATAGGTCCTGGCAGGAAGTCAGAGAACTCAACCATCGGCACCTACATCTACCTGCAGAAAGAGTGAGCAGTTTTCAAATATCCCATTTTATAATATGATGTCCACTTTTTCAGGATCGTTCTGGGACTGATGCTGTTGGGGTGATCATAAATGCTGTAGGTGGGGAAGGGGTGCTAGAGGCCTGAATATTTTTTGAAGGAGGCACAAGGCTGAAGAATTGTTTAAGGAGTCCACTGCTTAATGCCCTTGCACTGACCCAACTCAGAAGGTCAGGAAGAGAAATTAAACTTGCTAGAGGCTTGTTGGATATCACGGGCCCTACTGCTGGATCTGAAAAAAAGAAATAGAACTTTCCAGAAAAAGGCCCAGAAATTAACTCAGACTCGGATAGTCAAGGAAGGACTGGTCTGGTGGATCACTGATTGTTCTTCTCTCTGCCATGCAGAAGTCCTCAAGTTCAATGTCCAGGCCAAGTCATTTGCTTCTGGAGGTGGGGATACTATAAAAGCAGTGCTAACAACCCCTGCAAGGAGGGAAGGGGAAGGGAGAATCATGGCCATTGTGCAATGGTGACACCTAGTGGCTAGATTTAGGTCCCATGATTGCAAGGTCCTAAAAAGAGTCTTAAGGGCTTAGTATTCAAAAGGTATTTACATGGTTTACAGCCCAGTAAACTGTGCAAATGTCTTAAACGGGAATCTTCAACGGCACCTACATGGTTATTGCCATTGAATATCTCTGTCTATGTCCTCTACCTGCCCCGATACTATCCAGTTAGCATTGGGGGGTTTTGAGGGCGTTCTGGGGTGGGACGGAGCAGAGGTGGAGAGTACCACTAACTGGGTAGCGGCGATATTGGCTCGCCTAGTTTTAGCCACAGATGGTTATCGGGTAGCAGTTAGGCTCTGCGGCAGGTTTCCTTGGGTGCCAAAACTGGATATTCAATGCTGTCGCTATGGCATTGAATATCCAGGGTTAGGGGTGCGTGGGCAGGGCTATGCGCCGTAGCGCCGCATAGCCTGCCTAGTAGAATATCAGGACTGTCATTGTGAGGACTGAACTCAGAGCACCCGAGGGGGCATAAACTAAGGGAATATTCCCAGGTAGTTGCAAATGAAGCGTCAAGACGTCTGAGCTCAGTCCTTGATCCGACTGAACTCGAAGCCCAAAAGATTAAAAACTATTGTCTGGGTCTGTCACCTCAAGCAGTCCAGGGGTGGGACCACTCGGATAACGCTGCCAGTTGGCTGGCTCCTACCTCCGATGATACTGCTACAAACTACCGGCTCTGTAAGAGCTCAGGAGAGTTTCTTTTCTTCTGTGTTCATCCCATGCTTTCTTCAATTCAGATACAGTCCTTTGCTCTACCACCTCCCCTGGGAGGCTATTCCACGGATCCACTACTCTCCGTAATGAGTTATTTGCTCAGATCACTCCTGAGCCTATCCCCTTTTACCTTCATCCTATGCCCCACATTGCAGAACTTTCTTTCAATGGAAAGAGGCTCTCCTCCTGTGCACATCTGCCATGGGGGTATTTAAACAGCTCCATCATGTGAAGGACTCTTTCATTAATACAGGAGAACCATGAAAAAGGTGCCAGTATTCACTCCCACTGAGTAAAAGCCCTGAATATTGAGATCCTTAATTTTATCCCCTTATGCTTTATGATGAAGACCACTGACCAGTTTAGCGGCTGACCTCTGCGCTGACTCCATCCTGTTCATATCCTTTTTGAAGGTGCGGTCTCCAGAATTGCATACAAAACTCCAAATAAGATCTCTCACCAGAGACTTATACCGAGGTACTATTACCTCATTTTTCTTGTTGGCCATTCCTCACTGAATGCACCCAAGTATTCTTCTGTCTTTCAACATTGCTTTTTCTACCTGTTTGGCCAGCTTAAGATCATTGAGACCAGGGTTTGATTCCCACTAGCACTCCTTGTGACTTTGGGCAAGTCACTTAACCCTCCATTGCCTCAGAAAAATCAATGTCCCTGTTTAATGTACATTACCAAGTTTAAGTTACAATGTAAACCACTTTGACTGGAATGATAAAACGGTATAAAAAAGCCATGTTAAATAAATAAATCAGAAACAATTACCCTCAGGTCTTGCCTTTCTTTCATGGAGAGAAATACTTTACCCTTTATACTGTACCACTCCCTTGGATTTATGCAGCCCAAATGCATGACCTTGCATTCTTTAGTTTTAAGCTTTTAGTTGGAGTGGAGGAGTAGCCTAATGGTTAGAGCACTGGCTTAGGCACCAAGCAACCAGGGTTTGGGCAAGTCACTTAACACTTCATTGCCTCAGAAAAATCCAAGTTATCAATGTCCCTGTACAATAAATAAATAATTCTCAGCTGCCAGATTCTTGACCAACATTTGCTGGATCCCTCCTCATGTTACCGACATCTTCATGGGTGTCTGTCCTATTGCAAAATTTGATATCATCCACAAAAAGACAACCCTTAGCTCTTCTCAATAGCACTTAAAATGTTAAAAAGAGTGACACCAAAGACCAATCCCATCAGCACACTACTGGTAATGTCCTTATCTCAGATAGAACTCAGTTTATTAGTACTCTTTGTCACAAGTATATCAAAAAAATGTTGTGTCCCCCCCATTTTATCTTCCATTTGCATCTTTGTTTTCCTGCTCCTTTCCCAACTTCTCTTAGCTTTTCTAAATATTGCTGCTACCTCTTTCTGTGATCTGTTGTATTTCATGAAAGTCACCCTCTTTTTCCTTACAATTCAAGAACCATAGCTGCCTCCTTTTTCTTTTACACTTATTTACTTTCCTAACAAAAAGATTTGCTGCCCATAAAATATCCCCTTTCAATTTTTCTCACTGCTTTTCTACATCCCCCAGCTGTTCCCATCCAGTTAACGATTCTTTGACACCTGGTATTTTTTGGCTCAATAAAAAACATACTTGGCAACTATGTAGTAAACCTACCATACCATAACAGCACTATTCCATGCTTCCTCTCGGGATCATATCACTCCCATTCTTCACCACCTTCACTGGCTTCCGGTGGATTTTCGGATTAGATTTAAGGTCCTCACGCTGGTACACCAAGCTATCTACACACGCAGACCCCAGTATCTAGCGGATCTCTTGGTGTTTCACACTCCCTCCCGTAGTCAATCTACCAGACAATCCACCTTCTTTTACCTTGACCCTTCCCTCTGGAATTCCCTTCCCATAGCTTTGCGTTAAGAGGAGTCCTACCTTAAATTTCACTCCCTCTTGAAAACTCACCTCTTTTCTTCTGCCTTTAACCTTCCCCCTGACTCTCCTACCCACCACTTGGCTTTCCTCTCTTTTAGTATGTTTGAAGGCTGGATTGTTTCTTTTCCCCCTCTGTCCTATATAGGAATTGTAGTTCCTTTTCTTTTCCATTTTCTTTTATTTTTGTAACACGGTAAACTGCCCCGATGTAATGGGGGGGCGGTATATCAAATACCTGAATAAACATAAACATAACTGCCAAGATACACCCATCAACAACCCTACCTAGGAAAAAGTATTATGAAAAAAAATGACATCAGGCCCTAGAATTCCAAATTGTGACAAACTACACACTAGTAGAATATCTTATCTGAAACACGCTCAGAGCAAGGACGGAGAAGGGACCCCAAATTAGAAATGTGCAGACAAAAACAAAACCGAAAACCCTAAGAAGTCAGATTCTGCATGTAGTGTAACACTGATTTCCTTCTGTACTGGACAAAATCCAAAGACAGAAGAGAGAGAAAATTAAAGACTACTCAAAAAAGAATGAGCAGGAAAAGCTGTGTCTGATGCTAGCAGGAAACTGGAGAGAGTAGCCAAATGCATCATCTCCTGCCAGAAACACAATAACCAGAGACAATCTGTACTTTGCAGTTTTATTTCATCATTTTATGTTTTTTCCTTGCTTTATTTTTTAATCACCCTGGAAAACTGATTGACATCGCTACTCATGTTCTGGGTTCTATACTCACTAATTGGATACAATGTTTTTGATGTTTTATTGCAAACCACTTTGGTGTGTATGTGTAAAGCAATATACGGTATCATGTCAAATGAATTAAAAACTTGCTGCATGTTTCTGGATGACTGGCTTTGCTGAAAATAATGAAGCCGGAGGTCATTACATGGTACACAGCAGTAACGATAGCACGGGTGTCCATGCTTAGTGAATTAACTGCTAATGTTTTGCCTTGGCTACACAGGGACAGACTGTCAGGCCTGAGAGGGCTGCTGAATTTGAATGTGGGCAGACTGGGAGAAAGGCGGAAGATCTGGATTCCATGACATATGTGTTCGTTTCAAAACTACTTCTACCAAGAACCATCAAAAAGTGTTTAGAGAAGCTCCACCCTTCTGAAACTTGCTTCAGTGGTTTATAAAGAGCGAAAGTGAGGAGAAGACAGCCCCCCCCACCCCACCCACGGCAAATGTGGAACAGCTGTGCAGGCCCAGCGATGAGGATCACAGCAGAATGGATCTAGTTGGGGGTCGTTCCCACAACCATAGGGCCCTCGTTCATGCTATTTGTGTGTTTCTCTTGATCCCCTCCTCCCTGCCAACCAAATCAGGCAAATTTCTCCAAAGGGTCCCGAGACAGCCAGCCCATGGAAATGTGACCCCTTGCTGGCTGCCGTTTTTTGGGTGTGGATGGGATGCTTGCTTGGGAGAGGAGGACGCTCAATGCTCTTGTGTCTAACCACTGTTGGAAAGCAACTACCTCCCTTGAAGATACATTTCTGTTACTTCCTGCATCTTTTCAGTGGTAGCTCAAGACGAATTGGGAGGGGGGACATTCAGCGGTGGCGGTGAGTCCTTGTAATGGCTCCAGCCGTTGCCACTGAACGTCTAACCCGGATACTCAATGCTAGGGTCATATCCAGCCACCGGCATGGAATATCCGCGTCGCTCAGATAGCACAACAACTAACCGGGCAGTGGTGATCTTCGGCTGCTGTCCAACTAGATACAGTAGCAAAGGTTGGGCCAGCCTTTAAAGCGCCTGACTTTCACTACAATTGGATAACCGGCTAGCAGCTGAATATTGCCCCTAACCATTTACCCCTGAGTGCCACCTCCGCTCTGACCACAGAACGCCAGCTAGCATTGGGGTGTTTGGCGGTAGTACCCAGAGATATTCCTTGGCACTCACTGCATTAGTGACGCTGAATATCCTAGCTGCTGCAATTAACGCAGTTAACAGGTCTGCAAACCACGTTAATTGCTCGGAATATCGGGCCCATTATATTCAGGCACAGTAGGTATAGATAATAGTGAAATCAGGGGCACTTCAGGGTTCCTTGTGGTCGCCTGTGCTTTTAACATAGACTGTATATGCAATCTTTAGCCAATTTATTAGATACTCAGGGAGACAGATGTTGTTTTCTTTTGCTGACAGCCTAGAAATTTTATTGCCTTTTGGATAATGTAATGATCTTGTGACTCTTTTGCGGACATGCCTCAGTTTAGTGACCTACTAGATGAGTGAAAATCAGTCGGTTTTGAACTTAAAGAAAACAAAGATTCACTGGTTGACTCTAGGGGGTGGGGGGGGGGGGACTCCTCTGGTAATCTGAACTGCAGAACCAGTTCTGCGGATTCCAGAAGTATCAGTTGCCCATAGTTTGGAAGCAAAAATTGACAGTTGTCTTGTCAAGAGCATATCAAGTCAATAGTTAGTACTTTTTTGTAAGCGGTGGTTGTTCCCAGGACTGCCTTAACAGTTTGTGGATTTTTCTTCCAGGAATTTGTCCAAGCATTTTTAACCCAGCTGCACTATCTGCTTTTACATCCTTCAGCAATAAGCTCCAAAGTTTAATTATATGTTTAAAGAAAAAATATTTGCTCCTATTTGTTTTAAATGTCCTACTTTATAACCTCAAGGTGTGTCCCCTCATCGTTGTACCTTTTGAAAGAGTAATATTTGATTCGTGTTTACTCATTTACTGCACTCAGGATTTTACAGACCCCTATCATATCTCCCCTCCAAGCTGACGAGCCTTTCCGAATAGGAGAGTTGTTCAATTCCCTTGATCATTTTAGTTGCCCTTCTCTGTATCTTTTCGATGTCTTTTTTGAGATGCAGTAACCAAAGTGGCACGAAATCCTCAAAGTATTGTATTAAAAACCTCCTTTATTTATCCAAGCTTATGGAGAAAATGAACAATGTTGCTGGGAATCATCCTTGGAGTCTGCCTTGCCCTCACTGCTCATACATTGAACCCTGCACCCTAGTGTTACAAGCACTGGACTTGAACAGTCTTGATTATTGCAACATTCTATATTTGGGCTTTCCAAAAAAGCTTCTGAAAGTCCTTCAGATGATACAAAGTGTGGTAGCTTGGCTATTAATGGAATGTCCTTTGAAGGAGGTATTGTTGGGAGAAATTACTTCGGCTATTGCTAACACACAGGATTCTATTTGAGTTGGGCTACATGCTCTTCTGTCTGCTGCTGGTGGAAAAACTTGAATGTCTACAATGTGCTTTGAAACTGGTGGATTCTTCTGTAAATCTGCAGTCGAATGGCACACAGAGGTTATCTGTGCCTTCCGTCAATTTAATTATACCCTGCAAAGTGCAAGCCACCATGCTTAGCGTACCTGGTCCCATTTTCTGAAATGCATTGCCGGTTTCATTATGTCCATGCAGGGGTGGTCTTACATTTAGAAAAATGCTAAATGACACATTTGTTTTTTTAAGGAATGTAATAGTCTGGTACTAGAAGAAACAGTTTGGTTTCAGGGGTAAAAGTAAAGTTTAGGAATTATAAGATGAGTATGGAGCCTGTTTTATTACTCATAGAGATCATTAAGGAAAATCCTTAGAGCGTCCAGGTAGGAAGAGGAAGGTCCAAGTTGTGATGTTCAAAATTTGCAATATAAACTGCCATACTGAAACAGACCAAGGTTCATCAAGCCCAATATCCTGTTTATAGCAGTGGTCAACCCAGGTCACAAGTACCTAGTAGGTTCTCAAAAAGGCACACAGGTTCCACAATGCTTGTCCTGAGGTAAGCAGTGGATTTCCTGGATCCTCTTTAATAATAGTTTATGGACCTTTCCTCCAGGAACTTGTCCAAACCTTTTTTAAATCCTGCTATACTAACAGCTTTTACTACATCCTCCGGTAACGAATTCCAGAGTTTGATTACGCATTGAGTGAAAAAATATTTTCTTTTATTAGTCTTAAATGGGTTACACTGTAGCTTCATTGCATGTCCTCTAGTCTTTCTATATTTTGATGGCGTATAAACAATCGATCTACGTTTAACTGTTCCACTCCATTCATCTCTCCCCTCAGCTGTCTCTTTTCCAAGTTGAAGAGCCCTAACCTTTTAAGCCTTTCCTCATAGGAGTATCCTTCCATCCGTTTTACCATTTTTGTCGCTCTTCTTTGTACCTTTTCTAATTCTGCTATATGCTTTTTAAGATATGGAATGTCTATCCATAGAAAGAACACAGCGTATTTTGTTTCTGGCAAAACTTTCATCCTATGTGACTCAATGCCCTCTCTAACACAAAGCGCAAGCCCTCCACCAATTTGAACTACCCTATCATTGCGATATAGTTTGTACCCAGGTATTACAGTGTCCCACTGGTTGTCCTCGTTTTAAGACCAGAGAGTTAAAACAAAATTCCCCTCTTAATCGTTCCTCCAACCCCTAGATCGAAACAAGCACTTACCCGACAGTTATGTGTGTTTTGGAGCAAGTGTGAATGCAGACAGGGATATTTTTTGCAAACCATGGAATACACGTATACTGTATTTTTAAGGTCCATGGTCAAAGATACCCTCTTCAAATCTGGGTTCTGCCTGATAAATCCTTCTTCCAAAATCCCCACCAGAGCCAGTGCAAGGATATGAGGACCGTAGGTGAATGTAATCCCTTGTGCCCCTCCTGCTCCTACTTCTGCCCCCTTCAGGGCTCCCACTGCTGATGCTGCTGGCCATCTCTGGGTCCTGCAACAGTGGCAATGGCTTCAAAGAGCCCCACAGCGCTTCCCTCACTGTAAGGCTGTTTGCACTTCCGTCTCCTCTGACGCCCGATGCCAACTTCCTTTTGCATGGATTCAAAGCAGCCTGGGATAGATACAGAGGATCTGTGAGGGACAGCAAAGGATTGCAGAACTTAAGAGTTCTCGTGGATGGGCCATTTGGTCTTTATCTGCTGTCATATTCTATGTCTCTATGTTTTAGTTCAGTCATTACAGTGACAGTCTTGGGTCAGGGTTCCTTCCGGAAGTCTGGAATTGTGAGTCCTCTATCTCTCCATTAGGTGTCATCATTGTGTAAGGACATGAACTCCCCTCCCCAAGGGGCTGTACGCACTAAATTAACACCATCTCTAATCCCCCCCCCCCCCCCAACCCATTTATCTGTCAGTCGGAAGAACTGAATTGAGAATTTAACCCAGGTGTACCATATGCACTGAATCATCAGACTGAACCTCTAAGCTCTGTCAGTGACTTTCTATGTCTGTCCTCAGGCAAGTCACTTTATCTCCCAATCCCCAAGGCCGTCGCTTACTCTCCTGGATGACCTTGCTGAGTTACTTTATCTCACCGTGATTCATTATACAGGAGAACCCCTCGAGTATATTCAGCCTGTCTACTCTCTGCATTTTCCCTAGAGTCTCCTCCGGTGTTTTTGGTCCCTGCGTGTCCTGTGTTTTGATAGACTGTCCTCCTGGGTCTGCCCAAGAGTATGTGATGCCCTATGCAAACTTTCCTCAATAATCCTGCATCTCTCCTTCCCTTCCCGACAGGTCCGGCGTCTCTCCTTTTCTTCACCTGTCCCTCAGGATCCAGATGTTCCTATCCTCTTCCCTTCTCTTCCATCTCTGGCATTAGCCCTTCTTTTCCCTGTCCCCCTCAAATGTCCAGCATTTACTCCCCTTTCTTCCCCCTCTGTCACTACCCTATCTGATGTTGTAGTGGGAGATCATTTTGCATCCAGTGATCACCAGATGGTGTGGTTCAGTATTAGAACTAGGGCTGTTAGAATCCATTCCAAGGTGAGGATCTTAGACTTTAGGAAGACTAACTTTGCGAAGATGGGCCAATACCTCAGGGAGTCGTTAGTGAGATGGGAACAGCTGGGGGATGTAGAAAAACAGGGGGCAAAACTGAAAGGGCATATTTTAAGGGCAACCAACCTTTTTGTTAAAATGGTAAATAAAGGTAAAAGGAAAAGGAGACCGCTATGGCTTTCGAAAGAAGTAGCTGAAAGGTGCAGAAAAAGAGGGAGGCCTTCATAAAATACAAGAGATCACAGAGAGAGGAAGACATGTATCTATATTTGGAAAGAGAAGCTAGCAAAGTAGTCAGGAAAGCAAAGATTCAAAAATAGGAGGAAATAGCCAATGCAATAAAATGGGGGGATAAGACATTTTTCAGATATGTTAGTGAGAACAGGAAGGGCAAAAGTGGCATTGTCAGACTCAAGGGTGCAGGGGAGGAATATGTAGAAGCTGATAAGGATAAAGCAGAATTGCTTAACAAATATTTCTGTTCTGTGTTCACAGATGAAGAACCAGGAGCAGGACCTCAGAAAACACCCACAAACAGGAACAGCAGCGAGGGACATCTTGAACAATTTTCAGAAGACTGTGTTCATGAGAAACTAGCTCAACTTAAAGTAGACAAAGTGATGGGACCGGATGGGATACACACTAGAATACTGAGGGAACTTGGGGACGTTTTAGCAGCTCCACTGACTGACCTTTTCAATGCCTCGTTGGAGTCGGAAGTGGTGCCAAAGGACTGGAGAGGGGCTCATGTGGTGCCTTTACATAAAAGTGGAAGTAAGGATGTAGTTGAAAACTACAGGCCGGTTAGTTTAACTTCGGTGGTGAGTAAATTGTTGGAAACGCTGCTGGAAGAGAAAACAGTGGGGTTTCTGGAGTCCAGCGGATTACAGGATCTGAGGCAGCATGGATTCACCAGAGGCAGGTCTTGTCAGACAAATCTGATTGATTTCTTTGACTGGGTAACCAGGGAGTTGGACCGAAGGAGAGCCCTAGATGTGGTGTATTTAGATTTCAGTAAAGCCTTTGACGCTGCTCCTCACAGGCGACTTATAAACAAACTGAGCACCCTAGGGATGGACCCTAAAGTTACTGCTTGGGTTAGAAATTGGTTGGGTGGGAGGCGACAAAGAGTAAATGGAGCTCACTCTGAGGAGAAGGATGTTACTAGTGGTGTGCCCCAGGGATCTGTTCTTGATCCGATTCTTTTTAACATCTTTGTTAGTGATATAGCGGAAGGGCTGTCGGGTAAGGTTTGCCTCTTTGCGGATGATACCAAAATCTGCAATAGAGTAGACACCCAGGAAGG
Organism: Ichthyophis bannanicus; assembly: GCA_033557465.1. Classification (NCBI taxonomy): domain Eukaryota; kingdom Metazoa; phylum Chordata; class Amphibia; order Gymnophiona; family Ichthyophiidae; genus Ichthyophis; species Ichthyophis bannanicus. The sequence goes on along the minus strand of CM066048.1, from coordinate 88,409,791 downwards.
TGTAGATAACATGAGGAGGGATCTAGCTAAGCTTGAAGAATGGTCCAGAATTTGGCAGCTGGGATTTAATGTTAAAAAATGTAAGGTCATGCATTTGGGCTGCAGCAATCCAAGGGAGCAATATAGTATAGGGGGTGAAGTACTTTTGTCCACTAAAGAAGAGCGGGACCTAGGCGTGGTTGTGTCTGATGATCTTAAAGTAGCTAAACAGGAAGAAAAAGTGACAGCAAAAGCTAGAAAGATGCTTGGGTGCATACGGAGAGGAATGGCTAGCAGAAAAAAGGAGGTGATAATGCCTTTGTATAAGTCTTTGGTGCGACCTCATTTGGAGTATAGTGTGCAATTCTGGAGACCGCACCTTCAAAAGGATGTGAACAGGATGGAGTCGGTGCAGAGGGTGGCTACTAAAATGATTAGTGGTCTTCATTATTAAGCATATGAGGATGGACTTAAGGATCTTAATATGTACACCTTAGAGGAAAGACGGGATAGAGGTGATATGATTGAGACGTTTAAATACCTCCATGGCATAAATGCACAGGAAGAGAGCCTCTTTCAATTGAAAGCAAGTTCTGCTATGAGGGGACATGGGATGAGGGTGAAGGGGGATAGATTCAGGAGTGATATGCAAAAATATTTCTTTACAGAAAGAGTGGTGGATCCGTGGAATAGTCTCCCAGTGGAGGTGGTGGAGATGAGGACAGTAACTGAATTCAAAAAAGCATGGGACAAACACAGAGGATCTCTAAAGGTAAAAAGGGGACTGTTGTAGTTGTTGATATGGAAGGACAGACTAGATAGGCCATGTGGTCTTTTTCTGTCGTCATATTTCTATGTTTCTATGTATCTCTGTCAGAAAGCCTTTGATAAAGTCCCTCATGAAAGACTCTTGGAGAAATTAAAAAGTGATGGGATAGGAGGCAGTGTACTATTGTGGATTAGGAACTGGTTGAAAGATAGAAGCAGAGGGTGGGGCTAAATGGCCAATTTTCTCAATGGAGAAGGATGAATAGTGGAGTACCCCAGGTATCAGTGCTGGGCCCACTGCTTTTTAACATATTTGTAAATAACTTGTGTGGTAAGCGTGGTGTGCAGTGGGAAGGGGTTTTCTTTAAAACACAAGCCAGACAGCAGTTCAGGGAAAACCAATTCAGTGTATTCTGTCCCAGCTTGTTAAACCTCCACAAGGTGATCCTCCCGGGGCTTCTTCCAGCCTCAGTTAAAACTCCTACCTCAGAACTCCTTTGCACAGCTTGCTTTGGAAGGATCTGGCTCCACAGGTCTCTCTTCCTCCTGCAGCCTGCTATATTCTTAACCCTTCCCTCTGAGCCACGCCCTCCCAGCCCTGATCTCTGGGCTTCAGACTTTATTAAAGGGGACTGTTCATAATTCCTTTGGAGAGGGATGGGAAACATTCTATATACCCCATTACAACCTGGAAATGGGAATAATGAGTGAGGTGATCGCATTTGCAGATGATACCACATTATTCAAAGTTGTTAAAGCACAAGAGGATTGTAAAGAATTGCAAGATGACCTTGCTAAATTGGGAAGCTGGGCATCCAAATGGCAGATGACATTTAATGTGGACAAGTGCAAAGTTATGCACCTAGGAAAGAGCAATCCAAACTATGGTTATACGATGCAAGGTTCCACATTAGGAATCACCACTCAGGAAAAGGATCTAGGTGTCATTGAGGATAATACATTGAAACCCTCGGCCCAGTGTGCAGCAGCGTCCAAGAGAGCAAATAGAACACTAGATATCATAAGGAAAGGAATGGAGAATAAAACAAAGGATATTATAATGCCTCTGTATCGTTCTATGGTGCGACCGCACCTTGAATATTGTGTGAAGATCTGATCGCCATATCTTAAAAAAGATATTGCAGAATTAAAAAAGGTACAGAGAAGAGCCACCAAAATGGTAAAAGGGAAGGAAGGATACTCCTATGAGGAGGGGCTTAAAAGATAAGGGCTCTTCAACCTGGAAAAGAGACGACTGAGGGGAGATATGATAGAAACATAGAAATATGACAGAAAAAGACCACATGGCCTATCTAGTCTGTCCTTCCATATCAACCACTACAACAGTCCCCTTTTTTCCTTTAGAGATCCTCTGTGTTTGTCCCATGCTTCTTTGAATTCAGATACTGTCCTCATCTCTACCACCTCCACTGGTAGACTATTCCACGGATCCACCACTCTTTCCGTAAATAAATATTTCTGCATATCACTCCTGAAACTATCCCCTTTCACCCTCATCCCATGTCCCCTCGTAGCAATAGAAACATAGAAACATGATGAGAAACATAGAAACATGATGAGGTCTATAAAACATAAAGGTCTATAAAATAATGAAAGGAGTAGAATGGGTAAATGTAGATTGGTTGTTTATTCCTTCAAAAATTAGAAAGGCTAGGGGGACACACAATGAAGCTACAATGTAGCACATTTAAGACTAACCGGAGAAAATATTTTTTTCACTCAATGTGTAATTAAACTCCGGCTATCATTACCGGAGGACATAGTAAAAGCTGTTAGTGTAGGTGGTTTTAAAAGAGGTCTGGTCAAGTTCCTGGAGGAAAAAGTCCATAAACCACTATTAAAGAGGACTGGGGCAATCCACTGCTTACCCACTGTACAAGCAGCATGGAATCTGTATACCTTTTTGGGAACCAGACAGGTACTTGTGACCTAGATTGGCCAATGTTGGAAATAGGATACAGGGCTTGATGGACTCTTGGTTGGACCCAGTATGGCATCTCTTATGTTCTTACGTCCGCCACCACAACCCGAATCAAGAGGAAACACATTGCAGCATGGAGCTTTTAAATAACCGTGTATGCTCAAGATCTGCCCCACCCCTCCCCCCCCACCCCGATGTAGACTTCCTGTCAGAGAGAGCCGGACGCAGCAAGGCTTGAGCATGTGTGTGCGCTCCAAGTCTCACTACCATGCTGACAGCAGCTTTCAGGTGTAACTTTCCCACCCCAAATTCTGGATGATTAATCCACCTAGAAGTAGGGCTGGCTCTGGTCTCCTCTGGTGTTTTCGGCCCCTGCACTCTTTTCGGATGTTTTTGACCCCTGCACTCTGCATTTTCCCTAGAGTCTTTAGGGATGGCTCTACCACTAGGCAAACTAGGCCATTGCCTAGGACAGCAGCTTCTGGAGAGCAGCAAAGAACAACTACAGACAAACAGGCCTGTGCAGAAAGCCGGTGCTGAAGTTGCACGCTATTAGCTATGCACATGTTTTCATAGCACGCCAATAGCAAGACCTCAGCACCGGTATGCAGCAAAGGATGTGTATGCAAATGACTGTACGCAAACATTTTGGCTTAAAGTTGAAAGGGGGAGCCAACGCATGCACAGACAGATGTGTTACAAGTGGCCGTGTGCGCATGTGCATAAATGTCAAGCACCCACATTATGCGCACACGACCTGCAGGTTCTTTTGGCGCTCAGCCCATAATAATCAACACTATTTCGCCCAAAAATATTTTTTGATGAAATCACAAAAGAGACCAAACGGTAATTGGAGAATAATATAAATGAGTCCAAAAAACATAGGCTAAGAAGCAAACAACACTTGTTCTTGAACGCCGAAATTTTGCTTATACACTAAAAGATACAGGCAGAAAATGTTCATGTCAAAGGTAACTAACTGTCCACCACCAAATTGCCCTGAAACAGTCTTTCCCTACATGTGCAAGATGTTTACGTCACCTCAGCCCAGGCGTATAGATATTGGCGCTCTTGCTGGTTATGTAATCCTCTACGCATTTCTCTGCATTAGGCGTAGACCTTATTACCATCTCATTTTAATATGCACACCTCATTTGCATATAATTTATATAATTTAAATACACTTGCCGTTGCAGTGCGCGCATACTTTTACTCCCTCTTTATGCATGTGTCAAGCTCTTTTCTGCATCTGACGTAGCATAATTTGTGCATGTAAGCTGCATTATCTGCACGCAAAGGGCACGCCAGTCGTTCTGCATCGGCCCGAAAGCCACATGAACAGACTCATCGGTGTACTTCTACCCGCAGGAAGAATGGGCAATTTGCAAATAGTTCATTCTCTCCTTGCAAGTGGCTTTTGGAAATCTCCATCATTGTGTATGCAGTTACAAAACAAAGTTTAATATTTAAAATAATGATGTCCAAATATACATTTTTATAGACTTGTTCTGGGAAGGATGGTGTTGAGATGATTATTATAGAAACATAGAAACATGATGGCAGAAAAAGACCACATGGCCTATCTAGTCTGCACTTCCATACTACAACAGTCCCCTTTTCTCCTTTAGAGATCCTCTGTGTTTGTCCCATGCTTTTCTGAATTCAGATACTGTCCTTATCTCTACCGCCTCCACTGGGAGACTATTCCACGGATCCATCACTCTTTCCGTAAAGAAATATTTCTGCATATTATTCCTGAGTCTATCCCCTTTCCCCTTCATCCTTTGTCCCTCATAAGCAGAGCTTGCCTTCAATTGAAAGAGGCTCTCCTCCTGTGCATTTATGCCATGGAGGTAATTAAATGTCTCTATCATATCGCCTCTATCTCGCCTTTCCTCCAAAGTATTCATATTAAGATCTTTAAATCTGTCCTTATATGCTTCATAACAAAGACCACTAACCATTTTAGTAGCCACCCTCTCCACCAACTCCAGCCTGCCTATATCCTTCTGAAGGTGCGGTCTCCAAATTGCACACAATACTCCAAATGAGGTCACACCAGAGACTTATACAGAGGCACCATCACCTCCTTTCTTCTGCTGGCCATTCCTCTCCCTATGCACCCAAGCATCCTTCTAACTTTCGCAGTTGCCTTTTCTATTTGTTTATCTACTTTAAGATCAACAGACACAATTACGCCCAGGTCCTGCTCTTCTTTTGTAGACAGAAGTACCTCACCCCCTACACTGTACAGCTCGTTTGGATTTTTGCAGCCCAAATGCATGACCCTGCATTTTTTAGCATTAAGTTTCTGTTGCCAAATTCTAGACCATTCTTCAAGTTTAGCTAGACCCCTCTTCATGCTGTTGACTCCTTCCTGTGTGTCTACTCTATTGCAGATTTTGCTATCATCTGCAAACAAGCAGTCCTTCTGCAATATCACTAACAAAGATGTTAAACAGACTTGGACCAAGGACAGATCCCTGCGGCCAGGGACAGCCCAAGGGGGGGTGCGGGGTCATGTGCGGAGGCTCATTGCGGGGCCTCATTTGGATAAGAAGCCTCATTTGCATAAATATCAGTATAATGTTAACATGCCTCTTAACAAGTGTCTGGATAAAGAACGACTACTAGATTTCTACATTACTATACTCCAGTGCCAACCGCCAGGCACATTAGGAAGAACTACAAACACTGCCCATTTAGAACCCATAGCAAACCCACCGAATCATAACAGCACTACCAGGACTCACAAAGCATCAAACCCTACCTATTAAAAAGGCAACACTGCAAATATTAAATCAGTACATCTCAGAGAATACTAATACATCTCCTACTGGGGAAAGAGAACAAGTGGCACTGTCAAACAGAAACTACAATAGAATACCTCAGCTCAGTTGCACATGCAGAACATAGACCGTCACCAAACAAAGAACAAGGAATCACAATTTAGAAACCAGAAGACAATAATTAAATTGGGAACCCCTAAAGTCAAACTTGGAACGTACAGCAACACTATAAATTAATTTCCTTTTGTACTAAACAAAAATGCAAAGACATTAGTGATACACATTTCCCAGAGCTGACATATTCCAGTTAATAAATTCAAAATAAAAAAGTATTTTTCTACCTTTTGTTGTTTGGGCATTTCATTTTTCAATTGCAATTGCTCCAGTCACTTTCTTCTGTCTTCTGCTAATTCTCCATTGTCTGCTGTCCATTTGTCTTTTCTTCTCTTTTCTAGATTTTTTCCATTCTATCTTCTACATTTGCTTTAACATACTGATCTTTCCCCTTTTGCTCCTTCCCCATTTCTTTTGTGTTCCTTTATCATCCACTCAAATTTCACCCTTCCATCCTCAATCCCCACATACTCTGCCAATACCCAGCAACTCGTAGATTTTCCTTCCCTCCCACACAAAATATCTTTTTCTCCTCCATCCTCATTCCCCCAGCCCCATCCCCTTCTAGTCCTCCCCCAAAATCAGCTCCCTTCTAGTTTCAGCCCCACTCAGCATCCGCTCCATTCTAATTGCATTCTCTCCTCCCCTTGCATCAGCCCATTTTCAGTCCTAGCCCCCCCAATCAGCTCATTTCCAGTCCTTTTCCACCCCCCATCAGCCCATTTCCCGTCCAAGCTCCCCCCATCAGCCATTTCCAATACTAGCCCCCCCCCCTAAACCAATTCCAATCCTATTCCAAAGAGCTAATGGGGGTGCTTGGACTGGAAATTGGGCCAAGTGTGGGGGAGCTTCAGCCCATTTCCAGTCCAAGCTCCCCCACACTCAGTCCATTTCCAATCCGAGCCTCCCATCAGCTCATTTCCAGATCTATTCCAGCCCCCAATCAACTATTTCCAGTCCAAGCTGCCCCCATCAGCCCATTTGCAATCCTAGTCCCCAAAAGCCATTTCCAATCCTATTCCAGAACCACATCAGTCCATTTCCAATCCTACTCCCCCAAAAGCCCATTTCCAGTCCTAGTCCTCCTCATCAGCTCATTTGCAGTCCTAGCCACCTCCCCCCCCCCCCCACTCAGCCCATTTACATTCCTAGCCTCCCCAGCCCATTTCGAATCTTAGCTCCCTGCCCCGACTCAGCCCATTTCAAGCCCAAGCCCAAGCCCCCCCCCCCCCCAAAGAGCCCCGCGGCAGGCTTTAGAGGCCCCGGCTCGTGGCAGGCTCAGCAACAGCTCGTTCCAGCCGCCGAAGTGAAGAGCGCTGTTTCCTTCACTTCGGCAGCTGTATTGTAATAAAGATTGCAGGTGCGCTGGAGGTCAAAGGACATTTCCTGTGTCCCAGCTCTCAGCGCGCCTGCGATCTTCATTACAATACAGCTGCCGAAGTGAAGGAAAGAACGCTCTTCATTTCGGCGGCTGTAATGAGCTGTTGCTGAGCCTGCCGTGAGCCACTAAAGGAGGTGAGCCGACAGTATGCAGAATGTTGTTGGCGCGGGGCCCTGTGCCAACAACATTCTTGCTCAATGGACGGGACGGCCCTGCCTGCAGCACACCACTAATAACCTCCTTCTCCTCAGAGTGAGCTGCATTTACCTGTACCCTTTTTTGCCTCCCACTCAACAAATTTCTAACCCAGTCAGTCACTTTAGGAACCATCCCTAGGGTGCTCAGTTTGTTTATAAGTCGCCTGTGCGGAACGGTATCAAAGGCTTTACTGAAAACAAGTACACCACATCTAGGGCTCTCCCTCGGTCCAACTCCCTGGTCACCCAGCCAAAGAAATCAATCAAATTTGTCTGACAAGATCTGCCTCTGGTGAATCCATGCTGCCTCGGATCCTGCAATCCATGATCAAGTCTAATTATCAAAATCTTGGGGTGGGGGAATGCTAAGTATCTAAAAGTTAACTCTGAAAGGGTGCAGGCTGAAGGCTTGCACCGGCCCTGGAAGTCTCCTCTGGTATTTTCATCTCCTGTGCACTCTACATCTTGCTGGGGTCTTCTTTAACATCACTAAATCAATTCAGGTGCCTAAAAAACTCAGCTAAAAATCTCCCAGCAATACTCTGTGATACTTTTATGACCTAAAACATAAAAAAGTGAAGCCTTTCCTATTAAGAGACAGACAGAGGGAGCTCGGTATTCCCTCCTGCTTGCTCTGTCTCACTGTCTTTGTTGGCTGCTGTGGGTGACCGAAGCCTTCCCCATTTTCAGATAATTTACTGCCAGAGGTTTGACATAACATATCGCATATGATTTAGAAGAGAGAGATAAAAGTGAAGGCCTCTTCCCTCTAACCATCCCCTCCCCCCCTCAATATGGGCACTTTGCCTAAGCGAAAATGCAGACAGCAGGGCCTCCCAAAATTCCTCCTGAACAGGCACTCAAATTCCATGTCTCCTGACACCCCCCATCCTCTTACTCTCCCTCCGTCGTGGCAAGATTACAGATAACTTTTTAATGGGGAGAAAGTGGGATCAGTTGGGTTAGGGCTGTCATGCAATAACCCATTTGTCACGCACACCTCATCTCTTAGGTGGAAATAACTTTGACACAGGCTCTGGCCTACTGTCCAGGGCTCTTCCATGCATAGTTTAACAAAAATAGTTTTTGGCATGTTGAGTACTTACAGGGGGATGTGTAATGACCACTTTTCAGTCACATGCAAGGTCATTTTATAACAGGGACTTATAAAAATTTGTAAAATGCACTTATTTTATGCCTATTTCATAAAGACTTGCAAAACAAAATTCATAGTCCTATAGGTAAAAGTCATCTATATAAAAAAGGATCATCAAAATGAGAGCACACAAAGTGTAGCTAGAGGATCTGTTTTAACTAGCAGCAATGAATGGGGCCGGGGCCAACCTCTAGGCAAACTAGGCAGTTGCCTAGGGTGATGACTTCTGGAGGATGGCAAAAAGTAGGGCATTCAAAGCTAAACAATTGATTCTGACAGTGGGGGGGGGGGGGGTCATAAGGCTTAAGGTTTGCCTAGGGTACCAACACCTTGAACCAATTCTGGGACCAGCCCTGGCAGTAAACGTTTTCAAAAGAATAATGGATTTGTAACACACACTAAGTGCAAAACCTCTGCATTAGCTGCTGGGGACCTCCTAGAGGTTTTGCTAGGTGCATTCCCACTTATTGCCACGTTCACTGTGATTGCATGTTACTGTGCTCTCCGCGCTCATTCTCCACATTCCGTGTGATTGCCAGTTAATGTGCATTTTGGCGGCCAGTAGCTGGTATGCTCATGCATTAGCGTTCACCATGGTTAGTTACTGCATGTAAAACTCCCATTAACTGGTTGGCAGTGTTTAGTAAAAGGGACCCTTATTTCCCTGAGTCAGAAAGTGCTTTTTTTGAAATGTGACATCATGTGTTGCCCCTAACGCACCAAAAACGTCAAATCTATGTCGCCTTCAGCGCAACAATACTGTGTTAGCTGTCTGGAGTGTGCGAAGCATTTCCCCAGCGGTTAATATGGAGCATTTTCCCCTAATGCGTGCCACATTAGCATGGGTGTACTCAACTTCACCTATGGAGATGGCATTAGGTGAACCTGCGCTAACGCAATTAGCGTGCGTTGTGAAACCAGAGCTAACTGCATGGACGACACCTCACCGACTCTCCGCCCTAACCTACCCACTCGAAACCCTAACATGGGTTGCACTGATAGCGTAGGAATTGTCCCACGCCATCATGGCCCTGGACTAGCTGGCAATGCATGTCCCATGTGGGCGCACGTCAGAACTCGTGTTGCCAGCGATCGCCCTTTAGTAAATAAAGACCTAAAGATAAGTAGCTATTTTTTTTTTGAAATGCTGTTCATTCATGAATGAAGTCACTATGAAGTGTTTTCATTAACCTTTGTTTTGTATCATGCTTACAAATCTTTAAAATCTGGGCCGATGATGGAATATATAGTGTAGTGGCACCTTGATGGTCCTTTTTCTTGCTGTACCATATCAGAAGCTCAAGAGAAAACCAAGAACATGCAATCGGGCATTGACCCTCTATGCCCCAACCTCTGGAACTCTCTACCTCCTAACCTAAGAGCCACTGAATCATTAGCAGACTTCTGCAAAAAGTTAAAAACCCATTTCTTCCTAGGATACTACGGTACAGACCCCCAACAGGTTTAACCTCATATAGACTCGTCCTATCAGACTATTATAGACTATTGTAATGCAATACTACAGGGTCTGCCAAAGAAAACGCTAAATATTTTACAATTGGCCCAAAATGTAGCGGCAAGGATCATCACACGAACAAGAATCACTCAACGCATCACACCTGTGCTGATCGAACTACATTGGCTACCAGTTGCGGCCAGAATACAATACAAAACTTTGGTAACCACATTTAAGCTCATACATGACATAGCACCCTCATTCCTCTCAACACTGGTCAACAAGCAACCAACCAACAGAGACAGGAGAACTATCAACTCCGACACACTACAAGTTCCTAATAATATCAGAACAGTAAAAGCAAGCACCAGCAACAAAGCATTCTCATTCTCAGCCCCGATAACCTGGAATCATCTACCACATGAACTGAGAGCTATAAAAGACATAAATGACTTCAGAAGGAAAATAAAAACCCATCTTTTTAAATGTCACTATAACCTGATGTAAAAAAGTGACACCATGGTGCCGACCTGTGTAAATGTAATTATTAGAGAACTGTAAATATGTAAATATTGGAAACCTAACTTTTGAAGTGTCTAACCCTGCATGCTGTGCCAAACCCTAAAACTATGTATATATGACCCGATTTTCCTGTCCTGATTTGACATCTCCCAAATTGGCAATCAAACCGCTGCTGATCGCTGAAGTAGCGGTATATAAGTGTAAACTAAATAAATAAATAAAAACTATCAGAACCAACCACCCAAAGCTACTCGCAACATCACTATCGCAACATCCCTGACCAATGAACAGAAAAAACAACATAAGACTACACCCCCTCACAGTGCCAACAGACATCAAAGGAATTGCCTCACTTGTGACCCCCACTTCGTAGCCAAACCAGACAAAGTAGAACCACCAGCATGCAACTGTGCTGCCCTAACTGGTATACTGTACATAAGTGACTTTAACCAGTAGGCTGGTTCCGTTACCTTTTGTTACTGTTCTCATTAACGTTACCTGTAAATTACTTAATGCACATAATGTTGTCTGATTGCACCCAATTGATTGTAAACCATTTTGACTTGTACAAAAAAACGGTATTAAAAAAAAGGAAAAAAAAGAGCTAAATAAATAAATAAATATAAATGAGCTTTACCTGTAGGACTAGGACTCTTTTGTACAGATTTGTTGGCTTCTCCTGCTCCAGATGAGATTTATAGTTGGCTGTTATATTTCATAAAGGCAAACTAGGCATAAATAATCCCCCAAAGCTATCCCCAGCAGTGCCCAAATGCTCTCACCCAGATTTCCATCAGAGGATGCTCCGGCAACAGGTAGAAAGGCAGAGGTAGATGTGTGTGGGCTACTCTATGCGCGTACGTGTGCACTTGCACATCCCAAGGTAGATGTGTGTGGGTTACTCTATGCGCGGATGTGCACAATTGCAATCCCAAGGTATATGTGTGGGTTACTCTATGCGCGTACGTGTGCACTTGCACATCCCAAGCTAGATGTGTGTGGGTTACTCTATGCGCATATGTGTCCACTTGCACATCCTACGGTAGATGTGTGTGGCTTACTCTATGTGCGTACATGCGCATTTGCACATCCCAAGGTAGATGTGTGTGGGTTACTCTATGCGCGGATGTGCACAATTGCAATCCCAAGGTATATGTGTGGGTTACTCTATGCACGTACGTGCACACTTGCACATCCCAAGGTAGATGTATGTGGGTTACTCTATGAGCGTATGTGTGCACTTGTAATCCCAAGGTAGATGTGTGAGTTACTCTATGCGTGTACATGTGTACTTGCACATCCCAAGGTAGATGTGTGTGTGTTACTCTATGCGCGTACGTGCTCACTTGCACATCCCAAGGTAGATGTGTGTGGGTTACTCTATGCGTGTACGTGCACGCTTGCACATCCCAAGGTAGATATGTGTGGGTTACTCTATGCGCGTACGTGCTCACTTGCACATCCCAAGATAGATGTGTGTGGGTTACTCTATGCACGGATGTGCGCAATTGCAATCCCAAGGTATATGTGTGGGTTACTCTATGCGCGTACGTGCACACTTGCACATCCCAAGGTAGATGTGTGTGGGTTACTCTATGAGCACACATGCAATCCCAAGGTAGATGTGTGGGTTACTCTATGCGTGGATGTGTGCACTTGCAATCCCAAGGTAGATGTGTGAGTTACTCTATGCGTGTACATGCGTACTTGCACATCCCAAGGTAGATCTGAGTGGGTTACTCTATGAGCGTACATGTGCACTTGCAATCCCAAGGTAGATGTGTGTGCCTTACTCTATGCGTGGATGTGTGCACTTGCACATCCCAAGGTAGATGTGTGTGGGTTACTCTATGCGTGTACATGTGCACCTGCACATCCCAAGGTAGATGTGTGGATTACTCTATGTGCATACGTGCGCACTTGCACATCCCAAGGTAGATGTGTGGGTTACTCTATGCGCGTACGTGCGCACTTACACATCCCAAGGTAGATGTGTGGGTTACTCTATGCGCGGCTGTGCACACTTGCAATCCCAAGGTAGATGTATGGGGTTACTCTATGCACATAAGTGCGCACTTGCACATCCCAAGGTAAATGTGTGTGCGTTACTCTATGTGTGTATGTGTGCACTTGAACATCCCAAGGTAGATGTTTGTGGACTATTCAATGTGTGTACGTGCGCACTTGCACATCCCAAGGTAGATGTGTGTGGCTTACTCTATGTGTGTACATGAGCACTTGCAATCCCAAGGTAGATGTGTGGGGTTACTCTATGCATGGATGTGCACACTTGCAATCCCAAGGTAGATGTGTGGGTTACTCTATGCGCATATGTGCGCACTTGCACATCGCAAGGTAGATGTGTGTGGGTTACTCTATGCGTGTACATGTGCACCTGCACATCCCAAGGTAGATGTGTGGGTTACTCTATGTGCATATGTGCACACTTGCACATCCCAAGGTAGATGTGTGTGGGCTACTCAATATGTGTATGTGCGCACTTGCACATCCCAAGGTACTATAGATGTGTGGGGTTACTCTATGCACGTATGTGCGCACTTGCACATCCCAAGGTAGATATCTGTGGGTTACTCTATGCGCGTACGTGTGCAATTGCACATCCCAAGGTAGATGTGTGGGGGTTACTCTATGCGCGTATGTACGCACTTGCAATTCCAAGGTAGATGTGTGGGGTTACTCTATGCGCGTACTTGTGCACTTGCACATCCCAAGGTAGATGTGTGGGATACTCTACTGTATGCGCTTACGTGCACAGTTGCACATTCCAAGGTAGATGTGTGTGGGTTACTCTATGCGTGTACGTGTACACTTGCACATCCCAACTCTGTCCGAGCTCCTCCCAAACTACACCCTTGAGAACACCTATATATGGTCCGTGTAAAACCAGGGCTGGAGCAAGGATATGAGGTGCTCTAGAGAAGCTCATTCCCCGCCTGCTGTCACCCTTCTCCAGGGCCTGTAGCAGCAGTTACTTCAACAAGTCCCACAGTGGTTGCCGAAACCTGTGGGGCTGCTGCTGCCCCCCCATCCCCCCACCATGCATGATGCCAACTTCTGCCCTCATGCAAAGAGAAAATCAGGAAGGGGCCCCAAAGCCCACCATCAGCCCATGTCTGTTTCATTTTTGGGTTTTCTTTGGGGTCCCCTTGTAGTATAGGGCACACAGGGCAACTTCCCTGGTTGCACCTCCCTCCGAACTCCACCTTAATTTGAACTGCTGCCACCTGCAATAAGGAACAGTTTGCAGGCTCTGAACTCAAGTATACAGCTTTTGGAATAATCAGAAATCATATCAAGGGGAACAATATTTATAGTGCCATTGGGTCCTTTGCAAAGTTAACATTCGCAAGACAGCTTGTTTGAATGCAGCAGAGTCCTCACTGCATCCCTGAGGGAGGAGACGGACCAGCAACTCTGCCAACCCATCAGGCTCTGATCTCCCTGCAAGACCAATTGCATTTCAAAGAGTTTGCTTTCTCTCAAAGATCTGTAAAACAAATGTTCATTAACCTCTGCTAGTACCAGACTGAAGTCCAAAATGAACAAACCCAGCCAGTGAAACTAATAAATAGTCAATAATACAAGATTCACTATGAAAAAAACCTAACGAAACTTATCTTTATGTCGGAGCAAGCCGAAGGAGGGAAGGCATGAAAACCCATCCGACACCAGACGGCAGGCTTCTTTTTTTCTTTTTCAATTGTGGTTCCCCATCAAAACTTATTCGATATTCAAATCAACTAGTCAGTAATTCTTCCATTAATTCAATCAATGTCGTTGCTCCCAAAAGATTAATTCAGCACAACGTGCACGTTTTGGGCTGGCGCCCTGTATCAAGTGCTCATCTGCCACGATATAGATTGATCGTATACAACCATCATCTGTGATCACTGGGCATTCCTCATGTAATACATGCAAGTATTGTCTGAATACTATCTCTGGCTTGGACTGGCATTATCCACGGACTTTGAAAACCTATAAACGTAAATGGGACACTTCTTGTTTGTCCGAATATGTCATATATTTTTTGCGATGCCCTTGCTCTTTGTTCTACATTGGACGGACGATTCGTCCGATTAAAACTCGGCTCTCTGAGCATGCTTCGCGCTTGCATCATCGGATAGATACAGCCCCGATAGTAGCTCACTGCATTGCTCATAATCACACTTTTGAGGATCTTAAATGGTCTGTTATTGATCATGTTCCTTTGGACCCCCGGGGCGGGGATCGGCTGAGTAAGCTACAATGGCTGGAGCAAAGATGGATATATCAGCTGGCTACAGTCGAACCTACTGGCCTTAATCGTGAGATAGAATGGCAAAGTGTTTTGTGACGTTGCTTGCTGTCATGCCCAAATTAACCAATGGTGACTGGGATTCCCCTACTTGTGGGGTAGACCCTGTCCCTATTGGCTGGTTCCTCTTTAAATGCTATGCGGTTATGAGTCAGCCTTATTACAAGCGTAACCTTAGCCGCAGTGATGGCGTTTTTTGCTGCTGTTGCCATTCTATATCGTGGCGGATGAGCACTTGATACAGGGCGCCAGCCCGAAACGTGCACGTTGTGCTGAATTAATCTTTTGGGAGCAACGACATTGATTGAATTAATGGAAGAGTACCAGACTGAAAGCTAGCAGAACTGAGCTCTGGTATTGTAGAGCAGGGAAATCTTTCCGAGAGTGCACATTGGCTTGCCATCGGGCTCCACGTCATAAGACAGAAGCTAATATAGTCCTTGTTTTACCCTGTTCAGTGCATGGACTTGGAATTTTGATTTTCTCAGGCAACTCAATGGGTCAATCTGAGCTATAAATCCATAGAATGCTATAAGGTGAAACCAGGACTGCATTAGTCTCATGGAGTCAGATGGCAATTCTAAGGGGCATATTTACTAAGCTCTGCTAGCTGTTAGCACACACTTGAGTGCATGTTAATGAGCCACACAAGCGGCTAGCGTGTGCACTAAATAGCGTGGAGTTATTTCTGCGCTATCTGCTTAGCGGCACAACAGGAAGGGTAGGGTAAGAGCATGGGCGTGTCTGCGCAGAGCAGTTAGCATGAGGATTGAAAGCATGTATTCACCGTCAATGATGGGAGGAGCTCGGACAGAGTTGGGATGTGCAAGTGTACACGTACACGCATAGAGTAACCCACACACATCTACCTTGGAATGTGCAACTGTGCACGTAAGCGCATACAGTAGAGTATCCCACACATCTTAACATTACCCTGATATGTGGCACTAGCAGAAGAGCTGATCGTGGCATTCTCTGGTGCTTTGCCCGCGCTAGGCTTGCTCTCTGATGCAGAAAGCAAGCTATCACCCGAAAAATGCCCAAACCACAAACTGCAGCCATTTGGCATGAAAATCGCTGCATAAATAATTGTGTCCGATGTAAAAGCTGTGCTGAAACTTAGCAGAGTTTTTTACCCAGCTTCGGGCAGGTGTAAAGATCCAGCCGGGAGCAAAAGTGCCATCTGAGGTGACGTTTGACACTTTACCTTGGATGATTCAGGTATTGGGGAAAGCCGCTGATGCCATCAGAATACTATCGGGGGGGGGGCTGGTGCCCCCGACACCGATTCCCCAACAGAAACCAATTCCCCAGTGACCCCCATCCCCGCCTGCCCACCCAATAAAAAAATCCCTAGTGGCCCAGCGGCTTTGAACCCCCTCACCCACCCTATAATAAAAAATAATCCCTGATGACTCAGTAGCCCCGATGCTCCCACCCATTTACCTAATTAAAAAAAAACACTGGTGGCCCAGATCCCACCCCCCAATAACAAAAAGGACTGGTGGCCCCTGAACCCCCCACTCCACTCCTGGTACCTTTAATCTGGAGCAAGAACGTTGCCCACGTGCTCCCACCCCTGTGCCGCCAACTTGAAAAATGGCGGTGCCTGTCCCCGCAGGATGCATCTTGGGATGCACCAGGCGGGGTCAGAGTGCCATATAAGACAGTTTCTGTGGGGCGCCGGTGTTAAGGGCACCATCCCCCCAACAGTATTCTGATGGCATCGGGGCTTTCCCCAATGCCTAGGTCATCTGAAGGGACGTGTCAGACTTCCCCTCTGATGACCCTGTTTCTCAAGGACAGCATGCCAAACTTGTGCCGACGTCTGTGCGCACGTATTTGGCTTGCTTTCCCAGTTTAACGCTGACTTTTTGCACACTGGGTAATTTGAATAGTGCATTGCAGCGCAAAGAGTCAGCGTTAAAAGTGCACTATGAAACGCCGCGCTACAGCTTTAAACACTGGGCTCTAGCGCTGAGTTTCTGCATTGACCTGTAAGTGTCTGTGCACAAGCCGCTGGTGCACATTAGGAATGAATCAGTGCGATATCTGCTGGGACTATGCTGTAGACGTCCCCAACAGGTAGCGTACTGCTGTTGCACGTACCGTGTGTGGATTGCTATCCTCAATGAGTGTGCCACCTCCAAAACCGTAGCGCAATTTAGAAAGTGGTTGAGTCAGGGCTCTTTTGGATCAGATCCACCTGCTGTGATTGCTACAGGCAGTCTGGAAACTATCAGGCTTTCTTAGTCGCTGATGACTGGGCTAGACGTGGAGAGGGAGCCTAATGGTTAGAGCAGTGACCTGGTAACTGTCTGATTCCCACTGGCACTCCTTGTGGCCTTAGGCAAGTCACTTTACCCTCCATTGCCTCAGAAGAAAGGCCTGGCAATCTCCTTCCAGTCCCACCTTGCCCAGAAAACCCAGGAGTCAGTAGTGGTGCAACAGCACGCAAGGCAATGATCAGGATGAGTGTTGAGAAACCCTGCATGTCAATTGTAGTCTGTCTAGATTCAAATAGACAGGAGGTTGGATGCAGACAGTAATCTTCCTTCTAAGAAAACCTCTTTTATCACCAGGTGTAAAAACTGGGGAGAGTCCGGAATAACTGTGAAAAACTGAGACTGGGCTTATCTCGCCTGCACATTTAACTAAGCCCCACCCCCTCCTTATAGCTCTATAAAGCCTGCCCTGCGCTTTGATCATGTCCCTGTGTTATCACCTGGTCTTGGGAAGCACTGGGAGAGAGACAGAGGTATCAGGAGCTGTTAAAGAGTCACACCTCATTCATATCCCTACAAAACCCATTTCCCTTCCCTTCTCTGCCTCTTCCTAGGCAGGAAACAGCCCCCTCTTTCCTTCTTATGAGTGCTACTGGGATCCTGCTCTGGTTTTAGCTGGTCCATCCCACCCAGACCAGTTTGGAGGGGGGGGGCACCCTTACCTTTGGCTTGAACAAATGCAGCCTGGAACTTTGCACTGGGAACAGAGATGCCAAGGGGAAACCATCCCGAAGAGGGAGATTCACAGTCCCAGAAAGCGAGACTCAAGTCCAAAGAGGGAGATTTTTTCAGATGGTACATCCCAGCTATAAATCTAGAAAAATTTGCTTTGCAAATGAAAAAAACCCAGCATCAAATGATATTTGCTTATCTTTGGAGCCTGTGAAATGATAGAGACATAGTGAGGGCAATGTGGCTAAATTCTTTAAGTTGAAAATTGCCCTCCACTCAGTGGCTACATGTATGTGGAGAGGTTTTGTGGCAGCTGTACTTGCAGGTACAGGGAAAAGAGATGGTGCAAGAGGAGGAGGCGGCAGGACACAGGAAGGTGAGCTCAGATTTCTTCCTACCAACCGGCCACTGGGTTTCACATCTCTTAGGTTCGCCTCTCATGAAAGCGGTGATCAGGATCAAGACATTGGCATTGAGGCTCTAACGCTTGAGAGAAGGGACTCAAAGAATGTGAGAGGGAGAGAGCCTACAAATGAACGTGGCACGCTCCTAATGAGCGAGACCTGGCATCACTGTAGGAAGCGGATGGGTAATAGAGGCAGGGGTGCATGATGGCATCTGTCTGGGCCAAGTCTTTCAAACGTGGAGCCCATGGGCAAGATGAGGCTAAGTCTCCTTCTCCCTTCCCCGGGTTTCAAGCTTAGCACAGAAAGGGAGAGGCAGTCTTGTAAAACCAATGCACTTTCCAGAGGAAACATTCTTCGCCTGGCTCGCCTGCATGACAGAGGTTAGTATCTTCTGATATAAACAGAGCAATGAATATCTTCCAGGGGGTTCATATTCAAAATATTTATGACGTTAAAATGGCTTGGAATGGTCAGAGCAGTGGACTGAGAACAGCAAAACCAGTGTTCAAATCCCACTTTTGCACCTTGCGACCTTGGGGAAGTCACTTAGCCCGCCATTGCCTCAGCTACAAACTTAGATTGTAATCCCTCTGGGAACAAGAAAATACCTACTGTATCATTTATTCTATGTTGGATATACAGCCCTTTGTGGGGCCTACAGAGCGGTTGACATAGTTAAAGAAATAGGTCAGAAAAGGAACTCCAATACGTGATAGGGAAGAGGACAACAGCAGAGCACTCTTTCCAACCAATGCTTAGATACAATTATTCCAACAGTCGCAGGGCGCCTAGACTGCATCTGAGCCAAAGGACTGTTCAAAATGGTGGGTCTTCAACAAGGATTTGAATTTTGGGAAGGATGGTTCAAGATGGATGTAGGTGGGCAGGCAGTTCCAAAGGGAAGGGGCAAGAAAGAAGAAAGCTGAACGTCTCGTAGATTCGTGTCTGGCTCAGGCTGGGAAGGAAGGACCAGTCTATTATCGTAGAGGGAACACAAGCGTATGGGGAGGGGGCTACATAAGCTGTAGTGAGAGAGGAGAGATATTGGGGGACTTTACCATTGAGGGCCTTGTGGGTCTGGGTAAGGAATTTAAACTGGACCTATTGGGGAAGGGGAAGCCAATGGTGGTGGATAAAAAGGGATGTTATGTAATGAAATTTGGGCGCATGTTCTAGGGAGTGAAGAGCAGTATTTTGGATGGACTGAAGTGTTTTTGTTTGTTGTTGGGGGGAGGCCGACAAAGATATCATTGCAGTAGTCAAGGGGTGTAAAGACAGTACTGAGAAGGATCATGGTTTGGGCTGTCTGAACAAGGAGAGGGAGCAGGGCTCTAAATCAGCGTAAAGTGGCAATGGTGGATCTGGTGAGGGCATTGACATGGAGGAAAACGATAGAGCTGTGTAACAGGGTCATCCTAAGGGCGATGCGGGGCCATGTGCAGAGGCTCATTGCAGGGCCTCATTTGCATAAATTTAATTTATTTTATTATAAAATGTATATGTTGCCCATAAGGAGCCCTTCACAAGCCTCTTTTTTGTTCTGGCAATGACTTGGGGCATGTTTACTAAATATTAAACTGTGTTAAGTGCAACTGCACCAATAGAAATAAATGGGTGTTGCTGCACTTAGAGCACATTAGCATTTGTGAATGCACATTAACTTTTAGTGGACATGCCTCTTAATGAGTGTCTCAATACCATTTGCATGGGCAGTGAGGATAAAGAGACTAGCAGATTACTATACTCCAGTGTCAACTGCTAGGCACATTAAGAAGAACTATAAATCCTGCTCATTTAGAACCCATAGCAAACCTGCCGTATCATAATAGCACTACTAGGACTCACAAAGCACCAAACCCTACCTATCAAAAGGCAACACTGCAAATATTAAACCAATACATCTTCAGAGAATACCTATATAGCTACAACATGGGAAAGAGGAGTGAGACTGTCACATAGAAACTACATGATCAGAATACTGCAGAACATAGACCGTCACCAAACAAAGAACAAGGGATCACATTTAGAAATATGAAGACAGTAATTAAACTGGGAACCCCAAAAGCCAAACTTGGAATGTATAACAACACTGGAAAAATAAAACTATAAATTAATTTCCTCTTGAACAAACATATTAGCAAAACACATTTCCCAGAGCGGACATATTCCAGTTAATAAATTCAAAACAAAATAGTTTTTTCCTACCTTTTGTTGTTTGTGCATTTTATTTTTCATTTGCAATTAATTGCCCCAGTCACGTTCTTCTGCTTTCTTTGTATCTTCTGCTAGCTCTTCACTGTCTGCTGTCCATTTGACCTTTTTCTCTCTTCTAGTTTTTTCAATTCTCTCTATATCTGACTCTAACATACTGATCTTTCCCCTTTTGCTCTTTCCTCCATTTCTTTCTTTATTCCTTTTTCATCCACTCAAATTTCACCCCTCCATCCTCAGTCCCCACTTACTCTCCCAATACCGGCCAATCGTAGATTTTCCTTCCCTCCCACACAAAATATCTGTTCTCCTCTCCATCCTCACTCCCCCAGCTTCTTTTTTCTCCTGCCAGCCCCAGCCCCAGCCCCACCACCTTCTGGTCCTCCCCCAACATCAGCTCCCTTCCATTCGCCCATCCCCCTGCATCAGCCCATTTCCAGTCCTAGCCCTCCAGTATCAGTACTCCTCCAGTCCCTCCCACCATCTGTTTCTTCCAGTCCCAGTCCCCCATCCCCATCCATAGGCCATTTCCAGTCCTAACCCCCAATATCAGACTCATCCATTTCCTCCCAGCATCTGTTCCCTTCAATTCCCAGTCCCCCATCCATCAGCATCAGCCCATTTCCAGTTCTAACCCCTAGTATCAATCCTCCTCCAGTCCTCCATCCCCAGGCCATTTCCAGTCCTAACCCACCAGCATCAGTTCTCTTCCAGTCAATCCCAGCATCTTCTCCCTTCCAGTCCCCATTCACCAACATCAGCCCATTTCCAGTCAGGGCCAGCCCGTCCATTGTGCAAGAATGTTGTTCACACAGGGCCCTGTGCTTCAGGGGGCTCCGGGCCAACAACATATTGCATTTGGCACCAGCACCAACAGGCAGGGCGGCTTTAGAGGGAGCCGGAGAGGCCACGGCTCACCTATGATAGCCACTGAAGAGCGCCTTTTTCCTTTACTTCGGCAGCTGTATTACAGTATAGGATGCTAGTGCGCCGAGGTCAAAGGGGACTTCCTGTTTCCTGGCAGTCAGCGTGCCAGCATCCTATATTGCAATACAGCTGCCGAAGTGAAGAAAAAAGGCGCTCTTCACTTCAGCGTCTGTCAGAGGTGAGCCAGGGTCTCTCCAGCTCCCTCTAAAGATACTCGGACAGCCGCGGAGCTCTTCGGGGCGAGAGGCTAAGACTAGAAATAGCTGATGGGGAGGGGGGCTAGGACTGGAAATGGTCTGATGTGGGGGCATGGGAGAATGGGACTAGAAGGGAGCTGATGCTGGGGAAGGACTAGAATGGGATGGGGCTGGGGGAGTGAGGATGGAGAAAGGAAAAAATATTTTGTGTAGGAGGGAAGAAAAATCTATGATTGGCCGGGTATTGGGAGAGTAAGTGGGGACTGAGGATGGAAGGGTGAAATTTGAGTAGATGAAAAAGAAATAACGAAAGAAATGAAGGAAAGAGCAAAAGGGGAAAGATTAGTATGTTAAAGCAGATGTAGAGAGAGAATGCTAAAAAACTAGAAGCGAGAAGAAAGGACAAATGGACAGCAGACAATGGAGAGTTAGCAGAAGAAACCAGAAGAAAGTGGCTGGAGCAATTGCAACTGAAAAATAAAATGCACAAACAACAAAATGCAGAAAATACTTTTTTATTTTAAATTTATTAACTGGAATATGTCAGCTCTGGGAAATGTGCATCGTTAACATCTTTGTGCTTTGTTTCGTACAAGAGGAAATTAATTTATAGTTTTATTTCTGCAGTGTTGTTGCACATTCCAAGTTTGGCTTTTGGGATTCCCAATTTAATTATTATCTTCCTATTTCTAAATTGTGATCCCTTGTTCATTGTGTGGTGATGGACTATGTTCTGCATGTGTAACTGAGCTGAGGTATTCTGTTTATGTAATTCCTTTTTGACATTGCCACTTGTTCTCTTTCCCCAGTAGGTCATGTATTGTTGTTCTCTGAGATGTATTGGTTTAATATTTGCAGTGTTGCCTTTTGATAGGTAGGGTATGGTGCTTTGTGAGTCCTGGTAGTGCTGTTAGGATACGGCGGGTTTGCTATGGGTTCTAAATGGGCAGTGTTTGTAGTACTTCCTAATGTGCCTGGCGGTTGACACTGGAGTATAGTAATGTAGAAATCTGGTAGTCTTTCTTTATCCAGACACTCATTAAGAGGCATGTTTACTAAAAGTTAGTGCACGTTAGCATTATTCAAACATTTATGTAAATGAGCCCCTTATGCAAATGAGGCCCCGCAATGAATCTCCACATATGGTCCCGCATCCTCCTTGGGTCGCCCCTGTTTCCAGTCCTGCCCCCCCCGTTCCCGTTCTCATTTCCCATTCTAGCCCCAGTCCCCCCCATCCAACATGTCCCCGTTTAACCTCCCGGCACTCAGCACGCCAGCGGACTCCTCTTTATCACAGCTATGGGGGAGAAGGCAAATGCCGCTCTTTACTCCCGCAGCCGTTCAGAGGTCAGCTGGGGCTTCAGGCCTCCTCGGCTCACTCTGCAGCCAGTCAGGCAAAGGACCACGTGTGGGCAACATTCCCGCACAATGGACGGGCCGGCCCTGTGTGTCAATTTAGATTCCCAGATATTTAAAGGAAGAGTGTAGTGAAATAGGGGAGGAGCCCAGGGAAGGGGCCAGTAAGTAACTTGCCTTGAGCTACTTTAGAAGAAGGCATGAGCTAAATCCCTTTCCTTCCAGCTGCATAAATCTAATCAGTTACATATCCAACAGGAAATGCACGGGGGCCTTTAAAACACCCAGGGATGCTCATGCCCCCCCCCCCCATGATGTAAACTTCTTTATGCTAAGGTGCAGGCCCATTTTAGAACTAAGTCTAGCAGCACACTTAACTGGTTAAATGAAGCTATCTGGACAGAGTTAACGGTGACCATTCTTCCACTGTTGAATAGGCACCATCAATGTGTCCACCATTAGCACTACTAAATATTATCCAGGACAAGGATCTTTCCATGATTAGAGGCCTAGGATTTCCATTTTACTGAGTGTATGTTAAGCAGTGGTGTAAATTCTGAGGGCTCCCCCCACCCCAATTGTCACAATGCCACCCATTTATAGCATTTAGCTCATGCTTTTCCAGTAGTAAATCAAGGTGAGTTACATTCAGGTATTTCCCTGTCCCCAGAGGGCTTATAATCTTCTGTGGAGGGTTAAGTGACATGCCCAAGGCCACAAGAGTATCAGTTGGATTTGAACACTGGTTTTTCTGGTCCCATGCTGTTGCCCTAACCACTAGGCTACTCCTCCACTTCTCCTGCTCCCCCATTGTCATGGTGACACAACTTCACCCCTCCCTGTGTGTTGGCAGCGGCTGAAAACTTACTTTAACAGCTTTGCTGCGCTGCCTCTAGTCTTTAAAGTTCCCACCAGGCCCAGCGGCTGTTACCTGCCGAGGTGAAGCCTCTCGGTGTGGCTGTTATTGTGTGACTATGGCCTGGGAGGTAACAGACACCAGGCCTGGTGAAAACTTAACAGAGTGGAGGCAGCATGGCAAAACTGTTAAAGTAGGTTTACACAATGCCTTTCCGCCACTGTGTGGCCCGCATTGCGGGGGCTGCTTGGGCGGAATTTAAGCCATTGATGTTAAGGTTGCCATTACTACTACTTCTACTGAACATTGGTATAGCGTTACAAGACGTACGCAGTGCTGCACAGACGGTCCCTGCTCATCAGAGCTTACAATCTAGTCAAGACAGACAACACAATAGCTGTAGACATGGATACAGCTAGGAGGAATGGTAAGAAGATCAGGTGAGTCAAGATCCGAAAGCGGCAGCAAAGAGGTGCGTTTTCAGCCTGGATTTGAAAAGGGCTATCTCACCCAGATCAATCCCAACAGGCTGGTCCAGCCCTGATTTTGCCACACCGCATGCAGGGTGACGTAGTTCTAATTTCCCTAACAAAAGCAGGAACTATCTCCATACGTGTAATATGCAGAATCGCATCAGTCTGTTGGGGGCGAGTTGCACGGAGGTGCTGACCCTGTCCATGTTAATAGATCCATTGCTCCTAGCCAGTTTATTATGCTTTCTTACTTCACAGCCGCTACCCCTGCCTCACCCCCTAGCCCTGGAACACTGGGCAAACGAGCCTGCGCGTGGCTCTCTGCATCCATGTGCACCTGTGCCACGTCGGCAAAACTTGTGACTGTGTGTACATGATTTTCTGATATGGAAAACCAAACACAGAGGGAGAGAAGACTAAGGCCAAAGTAAGGAATGAAGGGAGCCAAGAAAGGAGGTGAGAACATCAGTGGCGCTGGAAAAAGAAGGCATGGTTTGCAAAACTGCTGACTCAACATCTTTTAACCAGTTTGCAGAACTAGGATGAACACAGTAGGAGATAGAGGCAGGGCGCCATCTAGTGGCTGGACGTCAGGAGCATGCAGACTGGCACTTCCCTCTGACCACCTTCTCTCCATGCTATTCCTTCCATGTTTTTATGACTTCTGCTCAGCAGCTGAGATTAGTAGAAACAAAAAGCAAAAATCGATTTCAAATGTCTAAACCACTAAAATATTTTGTGCCAGCTGGGAGGCATCAAACATGGTTAATGGTGTTAGATGTAATTTTCAACTGACAAACACTACCAACAAAATCTTCATGGTCCTCTCCCCTTATAAATGTAAAGCAAGCTTTAGTGCTCAATGTTCGCAAACTTTCAAATGTAAAACTGGCAAAAGTAAATAAGTTACTTATTTCATTCTCCTTTGGTGAATGCAAAATGTTGAATGCAAAATGGTGATATGAAACGACGCCGGCATCTTAACCGCCACCATCACAACTTCTTCAGCATCATAATAACGATCCAATGTCGATGTTTGGGTGATAGTTTAATATTTTAATTTTAAATTAGCATATATTACTCAGGCTGTTAAAAGCTTTGATTTTTTACAAGGCTGTACTCTTTCACAGAGGTCAGGTAGTGTGGTTGCCGTATTAATCCACTTTAATGGCTGATAAAGAAATAAAAACCCCCAAAAAAGGTGAGATTGTATTTCGCTCACACCTTTCCTCAGAAATTCAAGGCAAGTTACATTCAGGTACAGTAGGTATTTTCCCGTCCCCCGGAGGGCTACAATCTAAGGGGAGAGGGAGGGACAAACAGTGGGATAGATGGTTGAGTGTTCAGAAGGTGTCAAAGCCCATAGGTAAGAAGACCCTGATGCAAGGTTTTGCTGAAACATTATCAGTTCATTATTATGAAGCGAAGAAGTTGTGATGGGTTTGGCTAAGCTGCTAGCATCGGTTTACATCCTTAAAACATTCTGCATTTACTGAAGGAGAATGAAATAAGTCGCTTATTTTCTTTTGACAGTTGTACGTATGGAGGTCTGTGAACACTGAAGTTTGCTTTATGTTTATAAGGGGAGAGACAGATGATAATTTTGGTGGCGGCGTTTATTTGTCAGCTGAAAACTGCACGTCATTATTTACCACATTTGATGCCTCCCACCGGTCACAATATATTTTAGTGGTTTAACCATTTGAACTAGTTTTTCAGTCATACGTGTTTTGTTCTGCCCGATTTTTTTTTTTATTAGTTTGGACAATGTCACGTTAAATTTATGGAACACATAAAAGGCATTTACGAGTCATAGAAATGAAAAATAAAAGCTCGCTTGTTGCACATGGTTCGCCCTTTTGCAGCTGCTTAGTGTTGTCACAGGTCTGATTTGATCTCTGCTCTTCTCTTTTCCTCTACCACTGAGGGCCCATTCATTTCTCTTATATATGCTGAAATTCTGCCACTGTTTTGGCTTCTGTACGTCTGCCGACTGCCCATTTTAGGTGTTCCAACCAAAAAGAAGACAGCACACTGCCAACACAAAAACAGCAAAAACCAGACGACACGAAGGTGTGAAAGAAATTCTTTAATTAGGCTACAATCAAACAATCACCAATAACACCCTATATGACCGTGTTTCAGCGTTATCACCTCTTCCTCAGGGGTCAAAGTCTGTTATCCGCAATGTAAATTCATTAAAAACTCTAGGCCAACCTCATCCCTTGCACCCACTTGCTCCAGCGCCCACTGTGATTGCAACCACTGCCGTGGGACTGCAGTGACAGTAATGCATCTAAAGCAGCACTGAAGCACCAGCGTTACCTTCAAACGTGTTTTTATTCTAACACTTAAGTGTTATTGTAAACTATTGTCTTGTCCGTGTGCCTCACCAAGATCATACTTTTTGGGATCTGCCAGGTACTTGTGACCACACAGGCCACTGATGGAGACAGGATGCTGGGCTCCATGGACCTTGGTCTGACTCAGCATGGCTTATCTTATGTTTTTAGAAGGCCCAGCAAAATGTAAAACCCCATGCACACAGCCTCAGAGACGGTTTTCGTATGCCGGGCCCAGTGGCAGAGACTGTTTGCCGATGCCTTGCATGCTTATAAATGAAAACAATACGAGGAAGTGAGCAGGAAATAATTTCACTAGTTAATATGTCTGCAATGTGCGCTCAGCTTTATAAAGTCCATTACTGTTTAGGCACGCGAGGGTGGGTATCCATAAAATTATCTGAGGTCAGTCACCTTACTCCCTCTTCTCCTTTACCATCCTGAGCTCCTTCCCCTCTCATCACCCTGCACCTTCCTGTGTCATGGTCGAGGGAGCTGATTGCCGAGGAGGTCGCTGCCTCTCCCAGCTAATGGTTTCTTTCCGTAAGCCATTGCCAAGAATTCCCGCAGTTTTTTAGTTCTCTGGATGTGCCATATTTCCTGTTATAATACCCTATTTTGTCACAGAGGAACCGGCTTTTCAAAAACAGCTTTCTGCCTTCCATGTTTTTAGCGCTGATATACTGTTTCGGAAGCTTCCTGATAAACTGAACATTAGGTGTCTCTAACTAGTCCAAGTCACCAAGTTCCACATAACTATGATCCGGGGCTGTGGAAGAGAGCACAGCTGGGCTAGCTCTCCTACTGGCAGGCAGCTGGGAGGCTGAAGGAGGGAGCATAGCCAGCCAGGGAGCTCTTCTGTTGGTCAAAGATCCTAGAAAGGAGCACAGGCATCTCGAAGAGCTGTTCTGTTGGCCAGAGAGGATGAAAGCAAGCCCAAACTCTTAAAGCACAGTGTGTCTGTAAATTCCACAGCACATGATCTGATAAATTTCTCCTGCTGCTGCTGTTTCTAAACAGGATCCTCGCCACCCTGCCTCTGGAGGGAAGAACCAGGAAGGAGATGGGCAGCAGGCCAGGAGGATGCATATCGCTGGAAAGGTGCCCCTCCCCCATACACAAAGCTGACCCCTCTGCTGAGCTGGAACAATAGGAGTTCAGAGGTGCTGGAGCAGGACTGTCCCAATTTCAGCCCTTTTCCCCTCCTGCAGCAGACTACTTGGAGACTAATAACATTTTTTCCCTCTAACGCAGCATTACTCTTTATGCTGTTTCCTTTCCGATTTGATGCACCTAACAAATAAAATTAACTGTAAAAAATGATGGGGCGACCCATATAATAAAACTATTGTATCCCAGTTGTCTTTATGACATCTCATATACTTTTCATTTTGTTGTATTTATTGAACCCATGTGGCTCCTCTCAGCAGGTACAGAAATCTGTTCTAATCTTATGCCACCCAGTTTTTGAAACCACTCTCCAAATCCTAAAGTGCCCCAAAACAACTTTTAACATTGAAACAAGTGGGGAAAGCATGCAGAACATGGCTCTTGAAATTATTTCTAACCCCTCTGCGGGTGTATGTATCTTTTTGTCACTTGGGTGGTTTGAATGGAGCAATACCCATTCTGGAAAGAATTATAAAATGAAACTACATGTGATAATATATCAAACCATTATAGATCACTGTTAATAGAAATAAAAAAGATGGATTGTACTGTTTAATAACGGGGTGCCACTGTCTCAAGGCAATGAGTATTAGTTGGCAGCACATACAGCAACCGCTAAGAGAGCTGCATGGTTCAGTCAGTAGGTTTCACAGTGACATTTACAGCAAAGATAATTAAGCATTTATCTGGATCACTAGGAGGCAGTCCATTAGGGATAGAGGTGTGACAGCTTTGGGGGGTTGGGAGGAAGAGGTGCATGATGGAAAAACCATGTGGATCATTGTCATGGAATTATTTCCGATCTGTGTGTTTTCTTTATTAGTGTGTGTGCGTACGTGTGTGTTGAGGGAAGGGGGTATCTGTACATGTGTGTGTTTGCACTGAATGGGTGTATGAATGTGTATGTCTGTGTACTTGTGTATGTGGGTTGTATGCGTGTGCGTGAATGTGTATGCAACTGATTATGCCTTTTGTGGATACGTGTGATTCTATGTTTGTCGGTGTGTCTGTGTTCTGCATGTTTGCCAGCTTATGTGCATGTGTGTGCTGGTTTTGTATGTGCCTGTGACAGGAAAAGCAATGTAAAAGAAGCATGTGGCTGGTTCACTGTATTACATTTTTGATGTTGCAGAAGCTGGAGCTACTTCTTGCCTAGAAAAGCATTAGGCCATTTTGGGGGAAAGTGACATTATTTACCTGTAACAGAGGTTCTCCTTGGACGGCAGCATAAATCAGCCACACATATGGGCAGGGTCGGCGCAAGATGAGACGCCCTAGGAGAACCTCATCCCTTGTGCCCCTCCCTGCCGCCACTGTCGCCACTCACTGCTGACCTACAGCAGCGGCAATGGATTGAAACAACCCCGCAGCGCTTACCTGCAAACCTCAGCATCATGGGGATGGACCAATGGACTTAGAAAAAAAATGCTTGTTCATTTCCTTTATTCATGCATATATTTATCAGCATTCAAGGTGAGCTACACTAGTTACTCTCCTGCCCCTGGAGGGCTTCTAATCTAAGCTTGTGCCTGAGGCAATGGAGAGTTAAGTGGCTTGCCCAAGGTGTGTCTGTGGGATTTGACCGCTGGTTTTTCCATATCCAGACTGCTGCTCTAACCACTAGGCTACTCCTCTACTCTGGATGGTAGAGACAAGGTTACAAATGCTTTAAAGCACCTCCTCGCTCGACCTCCAACTCTGCTCCATTGCCCCCACTCACCAGCTTGGCTGCTGCCTGGACCTGATATTCTTCTCTAACTGCTTACCCTCAAACTTCTGTAATTCAGTTCTTTTCTTATCTGACCATCACCTCTTAAGCCTTAATATTCATCACCCACCGTCTCAGCCTCGTCCTGTCTCATCCAACCTATTTAGAAATCTTCATGCTATTGATCCCTTAGCTCTCTCTTCCGCCATTTCTTCACCTCTTTCTTTCACTTTGTTATCTAATTCCGTTGATGAGGCAGTAACCTCCTATAATGCTGCACTTTCCTCGGCCATGGATGCTCTCGCCCCACCTATCACACATCCTGTGAGGCGTTCTACACCCCAGCCCTGGCTCACATCCACTACCCGCTATCTTCGTTCCTGTGCAAGCTCAGCTGAGCGTGTGTGGCTCAAATCCCGCTCCTGTGCTGACCTTCTACACTTCAAATTCATGCTTGTCTCTTTCAGGAGTGGAGGAGTAGCCTAGTGGTTAGAACACTGGCTTGGTAACCAAGCAACCAGGGTTCAATTCCCACTAGCACTCCTTGTGGCCTTGGGCAAGTCACTTAACCCTCCATTGTCTCAGAAGAAAGGCCTGGCAATCTACTTTTGATGACACTGCCAAGAAAACCCAGGAGCTTCTGGGTCACCAGGAGTCAGGACTGACTCAAAGGCACACATTGCATTGCTTTTGCTCTTTCCAGTCAGCCATAGCTCTTGCTAAACAAGACTACTACATCCATTTGACTAACTCCCTTGCCTCTGATCCTCACCATCTCTTTACTACTCTCAGTTCTCTCCTCAAGGTGCCTCCGCCTCCAGTCCCTCCCTCCCTTCCTGCCCAAACCCTGGCTGACTACTTTCATGATAAAATCCACAGGATCACCCTCCAATTCCCCATTATTCCAACTACTTCATCTACTTCCCCTCTTCACTCTCAACCCTCCCCCCCCCCCCCCCACCACCTCTGCTACCTTCTCTACCTTCCCTATGATCTCTGATGAGGAAACCACACTCCTTCTTTCTTTCTCCAAACTCACCACCTGTTCCTCTGATCCTATCTCCACCCACCCCCTAAGCCCCATCTCTTCCGCCGTTGTCCCTTCCATCTCTTATATTCTCAACCTATCACTCTCCACTGCAATTTTCCCTGCAGATTTCAAGCATGCTGTGGTCACTCCCCTCCTCAAGAAACTCTCACTTGATCCCACCCATCCTTCTAACTATCGACCCATCTCTCTCTTTCCCTTCATATGTAAACTACTTGAATGTGCTGTCCACCACCGCTGCCTTGACTTCTCTCCTCTCATGCCCTCCTGGATCCTTTACAGTCCAGCTTTCATCCCTTTCACTCTACTGAAACAGCTCTTACCAGAGGCTCCAGTGACTTGTTCCTGGCAAAATCCAAGGGCCTCTACTCTGTTCTCATCCTTCTTGACCTCCCTGCTGCTTTTGACACTGTTGACCACAACTTTCTCCTCTATACCCTGTCCTCTCTTGGTTTTAAGGGCTCTGTACTATCCTGGTTCTCCTCCTACCTCTCCCATCGCTCTTTCAGTGTGTGTTCTGGTGGCTCCTCCTTCTCTGCTACCCAACTCCCAGTTGGAGTCCCCCAGGGATCCATCCTGGGTCTGCTCCTTTTCTCTCTATATATCCAGTCCCTTGGTACACTTATCTCCTCCCATGGCTTTCAGTATCATCTCTATGCCGATGACTCCCAAATCTACCTCTCTACGCCTGAAATCTTTCCGGTTATCCAGACCAGGATCTCTGCCTGCCTTTCCGACATTGCTGCCTGGATGTCTCACCGCTGCCTGAAGCTGAACATGGCCAAGACTGAACTCCTTCTTTCTCCCAAAAATCTCCCCTCCTCTTCCTCCTTTCTCAGTCTCTGTGGAAAACTCGGTAATCCTTCCTGTTTCCTCGGCCCGCAATCTGGGGGTTTTCTTTGACTTTTCTCTCTCTCTTTCTCTACACATATCCAGCTCGTAGCTAAGACTTGCTGTTTCTTTCTCTACAATATCAGCAAAATCCACCCCTTCCTTTCTGAGCATACTACTAAAACCCTTACCCACTCCTTAGTCACCTCTTGTCTTGACTACTGCAACCTGCTCCTTGCTGGTCTCCCTCTGAGTCATCTCTTTCCCCTTCAATTTATTCAACATTCTGCTGCGCGACTAATCTTCTGCCAGCCTCGCTATACCCACATTTCTCCTCTTCTCAAGTCACTTCACTGGCTCCCTGTCTGCTTTCGCATCCAATTCAAACTTCTCCTCCTGACCTTTAAGCGCATTCACTCTGCGGCTCCTCAGTACCTTTCATCGCTTATCTCTCCTTACAGCCCCTCTCAGGAACTCCACTCTTCTAACAAACTACTTCTGTCTATGCCCTTCACTCCTACTGCTAACTCCAGACTTCGCTCCTTTCACCTTGCTGCACCTTATGCCTGGAACAAGCTACCGGTGTCTTTACGCCAGGCACCCTCTCTAGCCCTCTTTAAATCCAGGTTGAAATCTCACCTCTTCACTGTTGCTTTCAGATCTTGACTTCTGTGTCGTGACTAGATTGTACGTGCCATGTTTTTGTCTTGACTAGATTGTTAGCTCTGTGTTTGTCTTGATTAGATTGTAAGCTCTGACGAGCAGGGACTGTCTCTTATATGTCTGTACAGCGCTGCATACGACTGGTAGCGCTATATAAATGCTCAGTAGTAGTAGTAGTTACCTGTCTTTGTTTTTTTGAAAAGGTTCAAGGGCAAATAATATACCTTGTTGTTCTTGGTAGTGCTGTAAGTGTGCACGTGGTCAGACACAGATGAAAGGAAGTTAGAGGAAAGACAGAAGGTGCTGATCTGCCTAGCAAAAGGTATAATGCTGAATCCCATGCAGCTATTGAAGATGAAGCATCTTTCTCATCAGAGAGAGTTCACGGAGTTGAGTCTAGTGAAGACTTTCTGTACTTCATTCTGGCAACTGGCGAGAGGCAATGGCTGTCCTGGTGAGTGGCATGAACTAGCAAGAGCTACCAGAGTACCCCAACTACTAATAGCAATGGTATCCATGTGTGCCCAGGCCAACGGAAGGCAAGCCGATGCAGACTAGGTAAAAGAAGCAGCTGAAGACCAATATTGTAGCATTCTGAAACCTATCACTTGGATGATGTATGTTGCCCCTACTTAAAACGGCTATTGAGATTAGTGTTAATGTTAAGGAAGGATAAGGTTAGGTACACTGTGATGGCTAAAGCTGATGTAGGGCCTGGGTGTTAGAAGATTCTCAGGAGAGGGTTAGGACTTAGTGGGGGCTGTTAGCTGCCAGCCAAGGGCTTATAGACCTGGTGGAGCAGTGAGTCCCAATGAAAAGCACCTGTATGAGAGCTGCCAAGAGATTCAATATAATCCAAGAGTTCCCCAGACAGATACTTTGGGGATCGTGTAGCTGGTCCTCCATGCACTATACTCTTGCAGTCCCAGTGACACTTTCTGGGTGGGACTGCGGAACCACATAATGTTATGACTGTCTTCCTAAAGAGGTGGAATGATGTAAGGGGGTTTTCCCCAAACCACTGGGCTTTGGGGGTTCTTTCTTGCATCTTTGCATACTCCTCTAGTAGTCAGTAAAGCGGGGAAGCACCGTCATGCCCCTCAATGAACAGCTTTAGCGGGCCACCTCACATGGTTGCCATGACTAATCAAGATACTATGCTACTAGCTTTGGAAAGAGAGGTTTGACTTAAAACAGTTCACCTTTTATTTTTTTTATCTTTATCTTTTTTTTTTTGCTTGATATACTGCCTAAGCAGAAGCATCAGGGCGGTGTACAAAACCAAAGGCAAGCTACAGGCAGGAAAGTTGAAAAGAACATTAGTGGTTGAAAGGAGAGAGATAGGATTCCGCCCTAACCTTCACCTTCAAGGACCACATTTCTTCCGTTGTTCAACGTTCCTTCTGTACATTGAGGCAACTCCGCGCTGTCCACTCCTTTCTCTCCCCCTCCTCTCTGACCACACTGCTTCTTTCTCTTGTCGTTTCTCACTTAGATTACTGCAATGCATCTTTAGCCGAGCTTCCTCTTACTCAACTTTGCAGGCTTCAACTGGTTCACCACACAGCTGCTCGTCTCCTGACTCACACCTTCCGATTCGCTCACGTCACCCCTCTTTTTATTCGCTTACACTGGTTGCCCATTCCTTTTCGAATCCAATACAAGATCCTTACTTTTGTGCACAGATCCCTCCACACCGGTGTCCCACGCTATCTCTCAGACTTAGTTCATTTTTACTGTCCCTCAAGAACCCTTAGGTCTGTCCACACTAACCGGTTATTCCTCCCGCCCCTTCCCAGGCTCATCTTGAGTCTACACGTTCTGCTGCTTTTTTCTTCATCGGTCCCCGTCTATGGAACTCTCTGCCATCTACACTCCATCTGGAACTTTCTTATCCCTCTTTCAAAGCTAAGCTAAAGACCCATCTTTTCTGCCTAGCCTTTGATCTTCCTCCCTCTCCCTCCTCTTTCCGATAATTAATGGTATTTCTCCCTCTTCCGCTGTCCTTTATTGCTTCCTTTCCTGACGCTGTCCCTTTCCTATTATTAAATGGCGTTCCTTTCTGTTTCCTTTTCTCTGCAGCCTCCTTTGTTTTATTGTAAACCGCCGTATGCTGCTGGTCCTGGCAGTCTATCAAATTTTAAATAAAGATAAAGCACAGTTACTTACCTATAACAGGTGATCTCTGGGAACAGCAGGAATAAGTCTTCACATATGGGTATCGTTGGTACCGACGGAGCCTGCGCGGGAACGCTCCCCAGCGTCCAAAAGGAAAGCTTTTGGGAGCATCCCACAGCGCCTGCACGCTGCCTTCCCGCCTTTCCCAACCGCCTCTCTCCAGTTCGAGTTTATAGCTGAGACAAGAGAGAGAGAGAGGAAAGATAGATAGAGAGATACAACTTCTAGGGGAGGTGGGTGGGTTGTGAAGACTTATTCCTGCTGTTCCCAGAGATCACCTGTTACAGGTAAGTAACTGTGCTATCTCCAGGAACAAGCAGGAATGAGTCTTCACATATGGGGACTCCCCAGCTAGAGATGCCAGGGAGATCCCCAAGGTTGTGAGTCCCTGAGAAGGGCTCTACCTCCCTCCATGGATCTCGGGCATCCAACCAGGGATGGGGGGTAGGAGTTGATTAGGTATGGAACAGGTGTTTGAGAACAGCCTGACCAAACAAGGCATCCCGGCGGGAGTCCTTGTCCAAGCAGTAATGGGCTGTAAAGGTATGAACCGAGGCCCAGGTGGCCGCTCGACAAATTTGGTCGATGGACACAGAGTTTAGATGAGCCATAGAGGCTGCCATGGCCCTCACATTGTGAGCTGTGACATGGCCCTCCAGAGAAAGGTTCTTACTCTGGTAGGCGAAAGAAATACACTGAGCAATCCAATTGGACAGAGTTCTCTTAGAGACTGGAAGTCCTAAATGAGAGGGATCAAAAGCAACAAATAGTTGAGAGGACTTTCTATGTTGCTGTGTCCTTTGTAAGTAAAAAGCAAGTGCTCTCTTATAATCCAGGGTATGGAGATTCCTCTCTGCACTTGATGCATGAGGTCCTGGAAAAAAGACAGGTAAATACACCTCCTGGTTCAGATGAAAAGGTGAGACCACTTTAGGCATAAAGTGTGGATTAGTCCTGAAGACTACCTTGTCATGATGGAACCTTGTATAAGGAGGATTAGCCACCAAGGCTTGCAGCTCACTGATACGGCGAGCTGAGGTGACTGCAATGAGAAAAATAACCTTCCAGGAAAGGAATTTCAAGGAGGTAGTGGCTAAGGGTTCAAAGGGTGGCTTCATAAGCTGGCCAAGAACCAAATTCAAGTCCCATGCCACTGGAGGTGGTCTAATGGGAGGTTTAGTTAAAAGAAGCCCTCTCATGAATCTTGCAATAAGAGGATGAGAGGAAATAGGCTGTCCATTGAAAGGCTTAAGGGATGCTGCAATAGCACTCAAATGGACTCTTACTGAATTCGTTTTAAGGCCTGCATGGGATAAATGCAGCAAATACTCTAGTAAAGAATTCAGAGGTATTGCAAGAGGGTTAAGACCCTTCTCTGCACACCAAATGGTAAACCTTTTCCATTTAAAAGCATAGGAACGTCTAGTGGAAGGCTTTCTGGAAGCAAGAAGGATATCCTTCACCTGCTGAGAAAGATGGAAATCTTGAAGGTCTAGGCCTTCAGCAACCAGGCCCTGAGATGAAGAGACTGGGGATTTGGGTGCCACAACATTCCTTCCTCCTGGGACAGGAGGTCTGGAGTAGATCCCAAGTCCAGGGAGGGAGCTTGAAAGAGATGCAGAAGTAGAGGGTACCACACTTGGCATGGCCAACGTGGTGCTATGAGGATCATAGACCCCTTGTCTCTCTGAAGCTTGAACAGTGTCTTGGGAATTAGGGGAATGGGTGGAAAGGCATAGAGGAAGTCTTGCCCCAATGAAGGAGGAAGGCATCCCTGGCCTGAACTCCCTGACACGGAATCCTGGAACAGAACCGGGGAGGTTTGGCATTCCATGGACTTGCAAACAGGTCTATGTCTGGGGTTCCCCAAATTCGAAAGATCCTGGCTATCTGGTCCCCATGGAGGGACCATTCGTGTGGAAGCAGAACTCGACTGTCTGCCCAAGAGTTTTGAACCCCTGGAAGATACACTGCCATGAGATGAATTTGATGCTCTCTGGCGAAGGCCCACAATCTCAAAGCTTTGTTGCAAAGCGACAGAGAGCCAGTCCTGCCCTGCTTGTTTACGTAGAACATGGCTACTTGATTGTCCATGTGGATAAGGACTGTCTTGTAGCTGAGCAGGGTGTGGAAGACTGAGAGCTAGAAAAATTGCTCTGAGCTCCAAGAGGTTGATATGTAGAGATGTCTCCTGTGGAGACCAGATGCCCTGGGTGGAGAGATCTTGTAGATGAGCTCACCAACCTCTTGGAGAAGCATCTGTTGTAAGGGTTGCTTGGGGTAGCAACTGTTGAAAGGGGGACCCCAGCAACAGATTTTGAGTGGACTTCCACCACTGGAGAGACCAAAAGAGGCGACTGGAGGTTGCTATTTTGTCTGACAGGCACCCTGATGCCTGGGTCCATTGGGTGGACAGAGTCCACTGAGCTGCCCGCATGTGAAGGCGAGCATAAGGAACCACATGCACGGTGGATGCCATGTGGCCTAACAGTTGTAACATCTCTCGAGCAGTTAAATGGGACTTTAACTGAACTTGTGAGGCTAACTGCACCAAGCGTAGGCAACGGGCCTGGGGAAGATAGGTCCTTGCAATTGTGGTATCCAGCAAGGCCCCTATGAACTCTAAAGACTGAGTAGGAGTGAGATGTGATTTTGGGATGTTTATTACAAGTCCCAGATACTGAAGAACATGCCTTGTGCAGGCTAGGGAAGTCTGGGCCTCTGACTGGGATGGAGCTCGGATGAGCCAGTCGTCCAGATATGGGAATACAAATATTTCTAGAGTGCGTAGAAATGCAGCTACTACTGCCATGCATTTTGTGAACACTCTTGGAGCAGAGGCCAGACCGAAAGGAAGCACTCTGTATTGGTAGTGCTTTCCCTGATAAAGGAACCGAAGGAACCTTCTGTGTGTTGGATGGATGAGGACATGGGTGTACGCATCCTTGAGATCTAGAGAACAATCCTGACTCTGAAGGTATGGAAGGAGAGCACTGAGAGAAATCATCTTGAATTTCTCCTTGCATAGAAACTTGTTCAATTCTCTGAGATCTAATATGGGTCTGTAGCCCCCTGTTTTCTTTGGGATATGAAAATAGGGGGGAGTAGAACCCTGAGCCCTGTTGAAGAAGGGGTACTTCTTCTATTGCCCTTTGGGCAAGAAGGGAAGCAATCTCCTGACCCAGAAGGTCGAGGAGAGATGTTGGAGAACTGAACTGTCTCACCATGGTGTGAGGAGGAAGGTTTAAGAAATGAAGCTTATACCCCTCCCTTATGATGGAGAGGGTCCATTGCTCTGCTGTGATTTGTTCCCATCTGGGAGCAAAGTGAGCTAACCTTCCTGGAATGGTGAGAGGCTCTGGTTCTTCTAGAGCCAGAAAGGCTAGGTTCTCTAGTTGTAAGTCAAAGGCCCTGAGGAGGCTGAGGCTGTTGGGCCGTAGCAGTCCTTGCAGCCTAAGGCTTGGCTTGTTTAGGTTGTTGCTTACGCTTTGCAGCAAAACGACCTGCAGAAGATGCTTGCTGACCATAAACAGGATACTATTTCCCCTTTTTGGGAAAGAAAGCCTTTTTGAATAACCTTTTCCTAACAGGAGCAGAAGTAGACTTTGAAAGTCTATCTAAGGCAGAATTCTCAGCATCCATCTGAGTGGCCTTTGCTTGCCAATCCTTGCCAAAAAGGTTTTCACCTGTACAAGGAAGATTTCCTAATCCATCCTGGACCCAGGGTTCCAAATCAGAAGCTTGTAACCAAGCAAGTCTGCGTGCACCTATGGCAATAGCCGAGGCTCTGCTGGCACACTCAAAAGAGTCAAAGGCTGCACGGTTGGAAAATTTGGAAACATCCTGGGCATGTTTAAGCCAGGTGAGAAACTCCTCTTTTATCTTCTGAGATAAAAGGAGATAAAGTTTGCAGATGATCTGTAACTTCTTTTAGAAACATCCCCATATAGAGACTATAGGAGTTGATTCTGGCAGCAAGCATATTGGCCTGGAAAATTCTCTGGCCAAAAGCATCTAAGGTTCTGCATTCTCTTCCTGGAGGATTGGATGAGTGCCATTTTGCACTCTATCTTCTTCATAGCATACTCCACCACAATAGAGTGGTGAGGAAGCTGAGTCTTATGAAAGCCAGGACAAGGAGGAACACGGTACATGGTGTCCAACCTACAAGAATGAGGGGAGGTGGTGAGAGGAGTCTCCCATATGCCCAACATGTGGTCATAAAGGATCTCATGAATTGGTAAAGTAGCTACCTCTTTAGGAGCCTTAGGATATTGTAAAATATCCAATTTTTTGGCTCTAGGCTCTGCCTCAGGGGCCACTGTAATGGAGAGGCCCCTGGCCACTTCCCTAATGAAGTCTTGAAAAGACAAGTCTTCTGGAGGAGACATTCTTCTTTTTGGAGAAGAAGGCTCCTGAGGAAGGAGTACCGATGCTTCGACAGAAGCCTCTGATTCATCAGAGTTTTCGGAGGAATCGAAGTATCGCCTGTCTGGATGCTCCTGCAGAGCCCGATACGCGTACCGAGTGGTATCAACATCGGGAGTGATCGGTACCGATTCGGTACCGATGGGCATCACAGAACAGGGTACCGCTGCAGTCGACACCGAAGCCGATGTCGATGCAATTGGTTCCGGTACCGGAGCCGGTACCGGCAATGGAGTTTGTTGTGGTACCGGAGGCATCGCAGCTTGTATGAATGCCGTAATGGCACGCTGCATGGTCAGAATATTCTGATCCATCGACGCTACCAATGTCTGGATGTCGGTACCAGTGGAAACCACCGGTACCCCAGAACATGGCAACAGGTGATCGGTCGAGGCCGTGCCATCGATGTCAACCTGTGACCCCATAGGTAAAGCTTTGGAAGCCGGAGCCTCCCGCCGGGGTAATTTTGCCGGTGCAGAATCCTCGAGAGCAAGCCCAGAGGCATCTCGATACTTGGAGGGAGATCTACCCTTTGAGGACCGGCTGGATTTATGTTTGGTTACCTGAGATCCATGGGAGGAAGAAGAAGCCCTGGAAGACGTCGATGCCACCGAAGCTGCATCAGAGGGAAACAGGGTACTGAGCTTGGCCGCTCGATTCTGTCAACCTCTTTTAGACATCATGGAACAGGACTCACAATCCGTGATGGAGTGGTCAGGACCCAAACATTTTAGACACCACTCATGGGTGTCAGTGATAGAAATAGTGCCGCTGCACTTCGTGCACTTTTTAAACCCGGAAGCGGGCTTTTCCATGAGGAAAATTTTTCCTAGGCCTAAGGCCCAAAAAGAAAATATGCACAGAAGTGGGAAACGGTAATTTTTTTTTTTTAAAGAAGAAAGAAAGAAAAGACCGGCAGTACCGGTCCGACGTCGAAGAAGGCAGACGCGCGACCAAAGAAATAAAGAAAAATAAATAAAGAACTTCTTCAGCGGTGACAGGAACACGACCTGCTGGCTCCGCGGAAAAGAAGAACTGGAGAGAGGTGGTTGGGAAAGGCGGGAAGGCAGCACTCAGGCGCTGTGGGATGCTCCCAAAAGCTTTCCTTTTGGACGCTGGGGAGCGTTCCCGCGCAGGCTCCGTCGGTACCGACGATACCCATATGTGAAGACTCATTCCTGCTTGTTCCTGGAGATAGTAGACTTGACAGGAAAGTAAAGTCTTAAGAGCTAGAGATAGGTAGCAGAAACCCAGGCAGGCAGGGGAGGAGGGTGATCAGGAGGGAGTGGAGGGGGAAGGGAGGTTGTAGGCAAGATGGAATAAGTGGGTTTTGAGTGCAGCTCTGAAACAGGGAAAGATGAGTCAGTGCGGAATGTGTGAGGTAATGAGTTCCACAGAGCGGGGCCCAGGAAGAAGAATGCAGAGTGGCGGGTAAGCTCAAGATATGTGTGCGCAGGGGAAGGGAGAGAGAGACAATTCACGTGTATGGAATAGAGTAGGCGGGGTGAAACGCAAAGGCGAATGAGGTCTGCGAGGTACTGAGGAGCGCTGGTGTGGATGACCTTATGAACAATGGTATTTTGCAAGTGGATCTGGATTTGAGGGGGAGCCAGTGTAAATGTATGAGCAGTGGGGTAGCATGGTCAAACCGGGAGGAGTGAGTAAGAAGACGGGCTGCAGTGTTCTGGATAAGCTGTAGTCGATGGAGCTGATATAGAGGCAGACCTGCAAGGATGATGTTGTAATAATCAAGTCTGGACATGATGAGTGACAGTACGAGGGTTGTGAGGGATGAAGGAGGGAGGAAGGAGCAGATGGCACGAATCTGACGGAGGGAAACAAAGGAAAGGCGGACAAGTGAAGAAATGTGCTGATGGAAGGTGAGGGCAGAGTCCAAGGTGACCCCAAGGGATGTCATGAGAGGTATCAGGGAAGCAGATAACTGGGGGGGGGGGGGGGGGCAAGCGAAGGACAAGAAGCACCAAAAGTGAACCAGATGGCAGCGGATTTAGATGGGTTGATATGTAAGTAATTGCTGTTTAACCAAGAAGAGACACGAGAGAGGCAGGAGTCCAGTTGGGAGAGGTCAGGGGAAGATGGGTTAGTGTGGAACAGAAGAATGATGTCATTGAGGTAGTAATAGCCTGAGACACCGAACTGTTGGAGGATGAGGGCAAGCGGAGCGAGGAAAATATTAAAAAGAAGGGGGGACAACACAGAGCCCTGGGGAACACCACAGGGTAGGGAGGTTACTGGTGAAGTAGTGGAACTGACCTGGACAGAAAAGGAGTGAGTGGAAAGAGTGAAACCAGTAGTGCACAGTTCCAAAAATGCTGAGGTCATGAAGATGATTGAGAAGGGTGGAGTGATCAACTAAGTCGAAAGCAGAAGATAGCTCCAAAGATACCAGAGAGAGAGAGAAATTAGCCTTTTTGTGTGACTCTCTTGCTTTGCCTCTTGGCTTGGGCCATTGATTGATCATAGGGTCAGCAGCTCCTGCTGCCGGGAGTGCAATGAATGGTCAGAGGCTGATGGTGCAGCGGGCAGCACCAAAAGAAGGCCATTTTGTGAAGTTGAGCAGCGCAGTACGGGTGTCTTAGATGTACAGCAAAGTAATACTAGTTGCTGTAGTAGAGATAGGTTTCCCTCCAATGGTCCTGAGACCCTGATGAGGTTTATGAATGCCCACACTATATAACTCTGCACCCCCGGATTGGGGGATAAGCCACAAGGTGGGAATGAGTTTCCCTTAGGTATAAACTATGGTGGACTTGCAGAGCTCTTGGTGTTGCTATCTGACAAAGCAAGGGCACTTGGAAAACAGTAAAAGTAGGTGTGAGAGATAGTGAGTGATGGCTACCTCATATGACCCTATTAGGCGGCTGCCTAGGGTGTTAAGATTTTAGTTGCCTTTGATACAAAAAGAGTCTTGTAGTCAAGTGGTAAGGCAAAAATAATATTAGGGCTTTATTCCCTGCCCTGAGGGGATATTCCTGGGATACAACAAACAATATGAAACAAAAGAACTGTCGCATAGAAAAATATCTTCTTTCCTTTTAGGTACCATCAGCTGGCTGCTTTGCACACGTTCAACATAAAGATACAATATCGTCAGATAAACAAATTGTACAATCCATGGGCACAGGGTCAGAATTATAGCTGCTGTTCTCCCACTGCATTAACTCAGAGTCACTTACGATTGCATATGGGTCACACTCTTCACAGCTGCTGTCTTCCTTAAAACTCTCCTGTGAGTCATGGGCTAGCTTTTCTAGAAAGGGCTCTTTAAATCCAGGGCTCTGAATGCCTGGTATATTAAAAGCTTCCTTCTGGCTTGCCCTTCTTCTCCACGCTGGTGGAACTAGTGTAACTTTCAGTGTCAAAGTTACTTCTGGTGCCACGCCCTTGCCTTTCAAACCAAACAGAACTTCTTGCCTTTTCTTTAGCAAAGCTAGGTTCCCACCTCTTAGCTGTGGTTCTGTCTCTTATATCTGGGCTTCTGGCAGCTCTCTCCTGGGCTCTCCAACTACCAGGAATCCTAGCAGGGTCCTGGGCACGATGCTGGCTGTTTCCTGCTCTGCTGCCACACCTACTGCTTCCTTCCCTCAGTGGATTTCCTTCAGCATGACGTGTGTTCACTGGATGCTGGCTTAGTCCTCCCAGGTCGCTGCCCCTACTGGCCTTCCCTGGTTCTACCCTGCAGCTTTTATCCTTGTTCTCTTTGCATGCTGCCTGGGTTTCTGAGAACAGGTGTTCCTGATTAGCCTTCCTGCTTCTAGCTACGTCAGGACTAGTGCAAGGACATTTTACTCTAATGCCTTTTTGCTTTTCTTGTGCTGAGTTTGTTTGCTGCTCAGCTAATTCTACATGTGCTGGGTTTGTCTGCTGCTCAGCTAATTCTACATGAGCTGGGTTTGTTTGCTGCTCAGCTAATTCTACATGAGCTGAGTTTGTCTGCTGCCCAGCTGATTCTAAGGTAAGTTCCTTACTTTCCCTTAACTCCATGGGCTCTGTGCCAGCTGCTGTGTCACACAGGGAAAGATTAAAAACCCCTCTATTCCTTTTTTTTAAGCAGTAATGAGAGAGTAGTGGGCAGCTTCTTCTGTGATTCTCTATGATTTGCACTGATGACCTGTTGGGACCTTGGTTCTGAGAGGGTTCCTCTACTTAGCCTTCTACTGCCTTGGGGGAAGTGAGAAAAGCTAGTACTGCCTAGCGAGGGAGAGGAATGCGACCACAGAGAAAAATGCAATTCTGATGAGTGAGTTGAGTGTAGGTACGTTCATTGTTTGAGCCTCTTGCACTATTTTATGTAGGAAGGATAGAGGAGTAAGGGAAAAAACACTGGTCCTATGACTGGGGGGTGAGATGCTAACAGAATGTGCTGCCATTCTTCAGTGAAGCAGCCCAGCTGTCCCAGAAGTGAGGGGGACACGGTCGTGTGTGTGCTGTCATGAGCAGCAGGGGCTGTGCTTGTAGTCACTGAAACAGAGCAGCAATCCCGAGACTGACGGCCATGTGTTCGTAGATATGCTGCTGCTACTAGAGGGAACTGCGCTGGGTATGTGGCTGAAGAAGTTCTTTCCCTCTTTAAGGATTGGGTGGGGGGGGGGCTATATGCTCGTTGTTGTGCTACTGCTATCTGAGACACTGCTGCAGGAACGTGGCTTTAAAGGTCACCTTGTCAAAGGCGGAAAAAGGAACAGCAGTCATGAATCTGTAGACAGGAACCCTGAATGTTGAGGAGAGAAAGAATTAATAGAAAAATTAACTGGAAAGAAAGATGGTGAAGGAAATAAAACAGTGGGGAGAGCTACGCCTGTCCAGGTCCATAAATGAAGAAGGCCGAGGGGGAGAAGCAACGGTCACACAGGAGGCATCCTCACACATGCCCAAAGAGTTTTCCAGACTCTTCTAGGCTCTGGGAGAGTAAGTCCAACCCAACACTGCTAGTGATGCATCGCCCGTAAGTGTGGCTGATTATTTCCTGCTTGTCTATGGAGACGCTTATTTCTCTGACACTCCTAGTCCAATCTGGTTCATTTTTGAATTTGATGTGACTTATCTCTGGTTTCCCCCCACACCAAATATGGTCCCATTCTGTTAAATTTTGTAGAATTATTTTGTCCCTAGAGAGATATTCTTGATCCCTTATATGTAATTTTTTTCCAACATCTATCAGGTTGGAAAGAATAAATAAACAAATGGATTAATGTGATAATTCAAAATAAACAACATCCATTCCAACATTTCAAACTATAGTCACAATCTCTTAACAATACCAGTTTCAAAACCTACTGAAAGCCCTTCTCACTCCAGTCCCTCCCACAATGGACACCATAACCCAACATGAGCTGCTTTAGGGGGAATATCTCTTTTCAAAAGGGCACTACAACAAGCCCATTATAGGATCATGCTTCACTAGTCTCTTCATAGTCCTCCCAAAGGACTCAACACAAATGAGAGTTTTTAATTGGCAAGAAACCTCTATTGGTTTGATGTTGTGTAAAGTTGTTACCTTTATCTAAGAGGTTCTCCCTGAAGCAGCCCACTTTGGGCAAAGCAGAGCTTATTTGTGGTTTTGGAAAGAGAGGTTGTGATGTCCATTATGAGATGAACTGAAAAAGAGTAAGATTTTCATTGGATTACAAGACTGGTATTGTTGGAGATTATGATTATGATTGGAATGTTGAGACAGATGTTATTTATATTTAATATCAATTTAGTCAACATAAAAACATAAGAATTGCCTTACTGGGTCAGACCAAAGGCGCATTGAGCTCAGTATTCTGTTTCCCACAGTAGCCAATCCAGGTCACAAATACCTGGTAGGATCCCAAAAAGTAGTAAGATTCCATGCTGCTTATCCTAGGGATAAGCAATGATTTTCTCCTGGTCTACCTTAATAATAGTTTACTGATTTTCTTTTCTCCAAGAACTTGTCCAAACCTTTTTGAAACCCAGCTTTGCTATCTTTAGTACATCCTCCAGCAACAAGTTCCATAGCTTAACTATACGTTGAATGAAAAAGGAATTTCTCCCATTTGTTTTAAATGTCCTACTTTGTAACTTCATGGCATGTCCCCTAATTTTTGTACTTTTTAAAAGAGTAAACAAGTGATTCTCTTTACCTGTTCCATTCTAGTCAGGATTTTATAGACCTCTATCATATCTCCCCACAGCCGTCTCTTCTCCAAGTTGAAGAGCGCTAACCTTTTTAGCCTTTCCACGTTGAAGAGTAAATCCATCTCCTTTAGAATTTTGGTCACCTTTTTCTGTATCTTTCCTAATTCCATTATATCTTTTTAGAGATTGTCAAGAAGAATAACACACAATATGCAAGATGCAGTCGCACCATGGAGGGATAAAAAGGCAATATAAATATCCTTTGTTTTATTCTCCAGTCCTTTCTCAATAATTCCTAACAATCTGTTAGCTTTTGTGGCCGCAGCTGCACACTGGGCAGAAGAGTTCAACATCTTGTCCATAATGACACTTAAATCCTTTTCCTGAGT
The DNA here is from genome assembly GCA_033557465.1 of Ichthyophis bannanicus. Classification (NCBI taxonomy): domain Eukaryota; kingdom Metazoa; phylum Chordata; class Amphibia; order Gymnophiona; family Ichthyophiidae; genus Ichthyophis; species Ichthyophis bannanicus. The sequence goes on along the minus strand of CM066048.1, from coordinate 88,364,905 downwards.
GGTGACTCCTAATGTGGAACCTTGCATTGTGTAGATATCATCTGTCTTATTCTTCCCTATGTACATCTCTTTGCACTTGTCCACTTTTAATTTCATCTGCCATTTAGATGCTCAGCCTCCCAGTCTCGCAAGGTCCTTTTGCAATTTTTCACGATCAGATGTAGTTTTATAACTTTGAATAATTTGGCACCATTTGCAAATTGAATGACCTTGTTCGTTGTTGCCATTTCCAGATTCTTTATAAATATGCTAAGAAGCACCAGTTCCAATACATGGCCCCACTATCCAACTTTCTTCACTGAGAAAATTGGCCATTTAATCATACTCTCTCTATTCTATCTTTTAACCAGTTTTCTGTTTGCACTAGGACAATCCCTCTTACCCCATGGCTTTTTAATTTCCTCAGGAGTCCTTCAAATGTACTTTGTCAAACACTTTTTGAAAACCCAGATACACTATGGGCTCGATTCAGCAAGGCAACTTGTGGGGCCGTCCTGCCCGTATTCTCCCACAGACTCTCCCCGCACGGCCAGAGCATAAGTACAGGGAGAGCCAGTGGGGGGCAGAAGGGGGCATAGGGGGGATGGACTTAGGCAGAAGGACATACAGGACCAATTCAGGTCATGGCCCTGTACATCCTGCAGGTCAGGGGTGACCATGCTGCTTATTCTACCTCTGAGATGGAATAAGCAGCCGGGAGAGCAGCGATCGGGCTGGAACACCCCCCCCCCCCCAAGGCTGGGTAGGTACCATGTGGGTCCCCACTGCCCGATTCAGCCCCGGCTGCCCAGCCTAGGATCGGATGGCAGGGTAACAGTGGGTCGGCGCTGCAGGTGTCAGCAGGGCATGCGGGGGATGTCCCCATGTATGCAGTCTCGGAGCCCGATTCTGCACCCATGGGAATGTCTGGCTCCCAAGGTGCAGAATCGGATCCTAATGGGCCTATCTTGCTTGGGGGTGTCCAGAGGGCCCGGCCATGCCCCTTCGTGGATGGGCTCTATATCAATTGGCTCACTTTTATCAACGTTTATTCACAACTTCAAAAACTGTAGCTGATTGGTGAGGCAAGCCTTTTCTTGGTTAAATCCATGTTGACTTTGTCCTATTAAAGTACCATTTTTAGCATGGCTAGCAAAGACTGAAACAAAGAATTAATTTACTCTTGCCACTCTGGCCTTGCCCTCCGTAAGTGCCCCCTGTATCCCTTGATCATCTAATGGTCCAACTGACTCCCTCGCAGGCATCTTGCTTTGAATGTACCAGAAAAAGATTTTGTTATGATTTTTTTCCTCTATGGCAAGCTTCTTTACAAGTTCTCTTTTTGCTTTTGTTATCAATGCTTTTCTTTGAACTTGCCAGTGCTTATGTTGTTTCTTATTCTCTTCATTTGAATCCTTTTTCCATTTTTTGAAACATTTTCTTTTAGCACTAACAGCCTCTTTTATCTCAGCTTTCAACCATGCTGGGTGTCATTTGGTTTTCCTTCCATCCTTTTTAATAAGTGGACTACATCTAGTCTGGGCTTCCAAGATGGTATTTTTGAAAAAAAAATCTATATCTGATATAAATTTTTATTTTTCAATTTTATATGTATGAAATTATACAGTAACATACAAAAATAAATTATTGTCCAAAAATTGGGAAAGGTAACAAAAAGATAAACTAAGAAACATAGGTTTAAACCACCTTAAGAAGAAAAACAATATAACCCATCCTTCTCCAGCCCACAAATCCAAGAAATGAAAATAAATACAATGCTTACAAAAAAGAAAAGGGCAGACTATTAATGAAGGCAAACAACTGGGAGGGCTCATAAAGAACATATGAAAAAGAGTGATATTTTATTATTTACATGGATATTTCAGGAAGAAGAGCCCTCCCAGATGCTGAATACCAGGACAAAGAAGGAGGAATTCCCGGTGCCTCCTCTGCAATTCCCTTGAGAGGTCAAGAACATATGAACCATAAGACCTCAGAACAAGAAATTCTGCTTCCTAAAAACATTTTCATCAACCACTCTTTATCAGAAAGTAATGCAAGTATAATCAACAAAGTAGAAGGGGTTACAGGCTCATCTTGAGATGACTCCAACACAGCAGATATATTTAGGACATCTACTTGTGACCCCAGCTCCCATTTCCTTTTTTACAATAAGAAGATAATACAGTTTTACAATGGGGTGGGGGGGGATTCAGGGGGAATATCTAAAATCTCTGTTAAATAAGCTCGAAACATATCTCTAGCAAACACAGACACAGCTCTGGGAAGGTTTCACAGCTCTCGTAGCATTCTCCAACATCTCCAATTTAACTTTCATTGCAGTAGAACCCTTTGTAGAAGAGTCCATATAGCCTTCAACACAGTCACCGTAGCTTGCAAGTCAGAAACTGCAGTTTGAAGAGAAAGTACATTCTCCTGTATGGCGCTGGAATTATTATGCACCTGAAGCGATATACTCAATATCTGTGGTGAGCTGCATCATCACAGACCAGATGGATGCCAGCATAATAGCTTCCAAGGATAACATAGAGGGGGAGACAGAAACTCCCGAGATCGCCACCTCGTCTTCCATCCTGCTCCGCTCCCGACCAAGAACGCTCAAGGCAGCCAAGCTTGCTGCCTTTCCCTCTGTCACCATCTCCAAAGAAGCTGCACCCAATAGTTATTCTGGGAAGTCTCCTCCAACCAGTCGAGATCCAGGGTCCAGTCCTCTCAGACAGGACGATTCCACCCCAACAGGGGAGCCCCCCTGCCACAATAACCCAGAGACTTCTGGCCGGCAGACAACTTGGAAGAATGCCGAGAGTCAGGGGAGAAGCAGATGCCGAGTACTCCAACTCCGACGACTGCAAAGCTGGACTAACCTCCCCAGCAATCTCTGATATAAATTCTTAATCTTGGCAGCTGCTCCTTTTAATTTTGCTGATTTCCTCATTTGATCATCGTCTTTTTTTAAAGTTAAATATTAGTGCAGTAGACTATCCTTGCAACCTGTGCCTTTGATATCCTTAGTCAGGACCGTACCTAGCCCTGTGCGAGTGGTGGAGCCGCAAAGGGCGCAAAGGCTTAAGGGGTGCACTTCGGCTGTCTGCCGTTGCCTGCCGCCTGCCACTTTTTCTTCTCTCAGCGGCAGGCAGGCAACGGCAGACAGCTGAAATGCGCCCCTTAAGCTTTCTTGCGGCATGCTAAGCAGGTCTGGTCCCTTAGCGTGCCAGCGACTTGCACATCGGGTGCGCCTCTTCTCTCCCGCCCCCATAAAGTGGCTAGATGGAGGTGCGGGGGGGGGGGGTAGCGCACGCCCGATGTGCAAGTTGCACAGGGCGCATTTCACGATTGGTACGGCCCTGTCCTTAGTGTCCTCACTCCAGTTATTAAGTCAAATTTGATCATGTTTTGATCATTATTACTGTGGTCCCAGCAATATGACCTCCTGCACCATATCCTATGTTCCCCCTCTTGTTGGCTCCTGAATCAGTGTTTAATGAGGCAGGCATTTATTTCATCTAGGAACTTATCTTCCTCGTCTGTCCTGACACAACATTTATCAAATCAATACTGAAGCAACTGAAATCACCTGCTAGTATTATTTGGCCAAATTTGTTAGCTTCTCTCATTTTTACTACAGCTACTACTTCTTAGCATTTGTATAGCGCTACAAGGTATAGACAGCGCTATACATACAGCTGTAAGAGACTGTCCCTGCTCACAGAACTTACAATCTAATCAAGCCAGACAATATCACAAAACTGGGCAGGGTAAGGTAAGATACACATAAGAGTAAATAGAAGAGGATCAGGATCCCAAAACAGCCATTTTTGTTAGCATTTCGTCATCCTTCTGTTGAGTCTGGCCTGGTGGACAGTAAGATACCCCCACCAGCATTTTCTTTCCCTTGCCATAAAGCTTCCATGATGCCTGTTTCCTGCAGATTGCTTTTATTACTGCTAGACTCAGTGTCCCCTTTAACATATAGTGCCCCTCCTCCAGCAATACAAACTACCCTATCGTTGCAATATAATTTGTACCCTGATATCACAGTGCCCAATTGGTTATCCAACTTCCTATAACATCTAGCACTTCATTTGGTGTTATATATTCTAACTCTCCCAATCTTATCGGTTAGGCTTCTAGCATTGTATACAAACATATCAAAGTATGTTTTTTGGTTTATATTTATAACCTTCTTTGCAGCTGACAGGGATAATTTGCAAGCTTTCAACTCTGCCTGCTCTTTACTTAAGGGTTCCTGGGTTGCTTTTGCCTTTATTGCAACCTCTCTGTCTGCAAGCCCTAACTTCCCTATTTCGATAGTATCCTTCAAAGATAGTTGACTCTGAACCATGCACTCCTGAGCAAATGTCCGTTTTCTCCCAGGTTCTCATTTAAAAGCTGCTCTGTCTCCATGTTTAAATGTTCGTGCCAGCGGTGATGAGCAGGGGGCTGAGGGGAGATATGATAGAAGTCTATAAATTAATGAATGGAGTGGAACGGGTAAACGTAGATCGAAAGACTAGAAATACGTAGATCGAAAGACTAGAAATATAGAAAGACTAGGGGACATGCAATGAAGCTACAGGGTAAACTATTTAAGACTAATAAAAGAAAATATTTTTTCACTCAACGTGTAATCAAACTCTGGAATTTGTTACCGGAGGATGTAGTAAAGGCTGTTAGTGTAGCAGGGTTTAAAAAAGGTTTGGACAAGTTCCTGGAGGAAAGGTCCATAAACCATTATTAAGAAGTGACCGAAGATATCAATGCTTGACCCAGTACAAGCATTGTGGAACTTGTGTCTCTTGGGGAAACTCCTAGGTACATATGACCTAGATTGGCCACTGTTGGAAAGAATACTGGGCTTGATGGACCTTGGTCTGACCCAGTATGGCATATCTTATGTTCTTATGGCCGTCTTATTATATGTGACTGTACAGTGCTGCGTACACCTTGTAGCGCTATATAAATGATTAATAGTAGTAGTAGTAACAGCCTGCTTTCACCTTCATTAAAGTGCAGCCTATCTTTTTAAGAACATAAGATATGCCATACTGGGACAGACCAAGGTCCATCAAGCCCAGTATTCTGTTTCCAACAGTGGCCAATCTAGGTAGCTCCCCTTCCCCAGAATAGAAAAGCACCTGCCCCTTAAGGACATGCGCATGGAACGGAGATCATTTCTGAGAATGCTCTCCTGGAAGTCCTGGATTTCAACTTTCTACCTCCCTCCAGCCTTTCCTATGCCACTGATACCCAAGAGCGCACACTATTCTTGCATGCACTATTGCAAAAAAATTCACACTGACAGAAAACGACCAAATTGTAGCGATTTCCTGTTTCGCCAAGATCATGGCTTTTGTTGGTACCGAAAGAACATCCCAATTTATTTTGTTTGCTTCAAGATGAACTACAAGAATTCATCTATTTCTAGGACCTAACAATTTGCTGATGAAGATGGCCAATTCAACCTTCCTATCCTCTTAAATGGCTCAACAGCGTATAAATCAAAGATTGAGTGTGGAGAGGGTGATAGTTTGGGTAGGGGATGGTAAACAAACTACCTTGTCTTTTTGGGTTTAGATTAATGTGGTTGATCTAAATGTATGCTTTAAGATGTGTACATTTTATACACAATTGGCATATTTAACACAAGAATGGTTTAGATGTTTAGTTCAAGCAGTTGCTGTTGTTGTTAAGTGCCGTCAAGTTGGTGCCGACTCATGGTGACTCTGAGGATAGATGTCCTAAACCATGTTCGGTCTTCAGCCAGGCAGCAGCCATAGCTGCTGTTACTGTATCGATCCATCTTATTGCTGGCCTTCCCTTTTTGCCTTGACCTTCTACCTTACCAATCACGATGTCTTTCTCTAATGATCTACCTCTTCGCATGATATGTCCAAAGTATGAAAGTCAAAGTCTTGTCATCTGAACTTCTAAATAAAGCTTAGGCTTCATCTCTTTTAGTACCGACTGTTTTGTTCTTTGGGCAGTCCATGGTATATTTATTTATTTATATCTCTTATATACCGCGCTATTATAATCAGTGCGGTTTACAGTTGAACAAAACATACTACAATGCAGCAGGTCACATTGAGTTTACATTGAACAGGGGTAGTAAACTTGGAAGAACCGGGAGAACTATATACAGATTATGGACATTCTTACAGGACATATAAGGACCGTAAACAGATGCCTAAGCTCCTGAGTCAGGGAGAGAAGGTAGGGGACAGGTGATTAACCGTTCTCTAAGGGAGGCTGATCAATGGGGCGGGCTAGGTAGGAGGGTAAGGTGATGGCTGTGTGCTTTCCAGAATTATTATCAGGGTAATGTAGCAGGAACAAGTGGTGTTTAAGAGCTTTTCTGAATAACGGTAGATTGGAGATAGCTCGGATTTCTGCTGGGAGGGCGTTCCAGGCCATAGGTGCGAAAATGGAGAAAGCTCTACTGGCTGTTGTCTTTGTACATTTTATCACTAACTTAGGGACTTCAAGGGTATTCATCAATGTATATACGGCATTCTTCACCAGCACCATAATTCAAAAGCATCTTCCTGTCTAATTTTTCACAGTCCATATTTTGTATCCATACCATGCAAATACCATGGCTTGGACAAGTGGAATCTTTGTATGGAGAGAGACATCTCTGCTCTTGAGAATCTTGCCTAGGTCCTTCTTAGCCATTCTGCCAAGAGCAATGTGTCTTCAGATTTCTTGACTGCTTGTTGCTTCTTTATTGATATTTCATACTGTAACATTAAAAGAACTGGATAAGGTAATCTCAGATATTAACACAACCACTTCTAGTCTTGATCCCTGCCCAGTTAGCTGGATCAAAAATACTAAACCACTCCTAGCACCCTATATTCTAAATATAGCAAATTTTTCTCTCACACATGGTACTATGCCAACCATCCTAAAGAGAGCCTCGATTAGACCTATTCTGAAAAACAAAAAACTAGACAATCTTGATCCCTCTTCATATAGACCTATCTCTAGCCTTCCATTTATGGCAAAGATTATAGAAAAAATAGTATATAATCAACTTCAGGATCACATTGAACTTCATGCCCCCTTAGATTCACACCAAAACGGCTTTAGACCATACCACAGTGTAGAAACACTTCTTGCAGTTATTCTAAAATACACTGACAAATCAAAACAAGCAGTATTACTTATATTTTTGGATATATCGGCTGCCTTTGATTCAATTAATCATCGTATCCTTTTTGAAAGACTCAAACAGATTGGTATACATGGCACTATTCTTGCATGGTTCCAATCATATCTAACTGATCGATTGCAACAGGTAAAAATAGGAAACCATACATCTAAAACCTATATGCAAAAACAAGGAATACCACAAGGTTCTGCATTGTCAGCTCTACTCTTTAACATATATTTACAACCTATATGCCATATCATTCAACAGTGCAAATTAAAATATGCAATTTATGCTGATGATGTTATGATTTATCTCCCTATGGACATAGACTCCCTGGACTTCTCCAATATCAAATCATGCTTCACTAAAATGACGCAATGGCTAAATGAACACAATCTACACATTAACTTCAAGAAAACAGAAGCATTATTTGTTTCTAGAAATCAAAATTTACCCCCCCAACAGAAATAAAAATTGAAAACATAAGCATCCCCATAAAAGATGAAATAAGATACCTTGGCGTTATCATAGACAGAACGTTAAGTCTAACACCACACATCAGGAATACAACAAACACAATATATAATAAATTAAGATATCTTAAAAATCTAAAACCATTATTATCAAATCTGGACTTCACATCAGTCCTTCAAGCCCTGATCCTGCCTCACTTAGATTTTAGTAACATAATTCTTCAAGGTATTCCAAAACATGCTTTACACCAACTAAAAGTAGCACAACATGTTGCTGCAAGAATGCTTATAAATGCAGGTCCAACTGAACACATAACCCCTATACTGTACAAACCTCACTGGTTACCTACACAAAGTAGGATAAAATATAAAGTTATCATAACAACGTTCAAACTGATAAGAGATATAGCCCCATCATATCTAACTGATCTACTGACAATTCATTCAAGGACCAGAACAGTGAGACAAAGGAACCTGAACACACTACTTGTTCCAAACAACTTTTCAAAACTCAATAAAACTACAACAAATAGGGCATTCAGCTTCAATGCTCCTTTAACATGGAATGCTCTGCCGGATAAACTCAGAGATATCACAGATCTTTCAGCATTTCGAAAAGATCTTAAAACTCGCCTATTTATAGAGTACTTTGGAGACTCATTCCCAATAGATGAAATACTTCCCACTTAAACTCCTGTATACTCATATTCATTAATTCACAACTTACTTTTTCCTTTTTCTTACTCTATCCTACAATACCCAATTCTCCACATTATCACATTTACTCTTTACACTAATAATTCTAGTGAACTACATTTTTCCTTGCTCAGATAAGATTTTTGAAATTTGTAAATATTTAAATCTGTATATATGTTTAAACTATCTATATACCTAATCAGCATTTACTCAGCATTGTAACCCTCAAATTATCATTTTTATTATATACAATTTAATGTTCACTGTAATTTCAATTGTTTGAATAAGTTTCAATGTAATGTTCAAGTTTTGTTCTATGTAAACCGCTTTGATTTTTCTGAAAGGCGGTATATAAAACCGTTCAATAAAATAAATAAATAAAATATTGATCCAAGTAGGTTAAAGTTGTCCACTATTTCTATTTCTTCTCCACTAATGATGAATTTATTGATTTTGCCAGTTGTCTGGATCTTCGTCTTCTTCATGTTAAGGTGCAGAACCATTTTAAGAGTATGTTCCCTGATCCTGAGAAGCAAATGTTTCAGATCGTCTTTACTTTCAGCCAGTTATATAGTATCATCAGCACAGCTGATGATACCAATCTTCACTTCTCGGTTGTCTTCATACAGTCCTGCTTTAAGCATTTATTTTGCTATATTTAGATTACTGTAATTTGTTATATGTGAGATTTACAGCCACATATTTTAACTCGCTTCAGATAATTCAGAATTCAGAGGCATTGTTTAATATTTGGTTTATGGAAGTTTGATCATATATCTTCTTATTTACAGAATCTACTTTGGCTCCTTGTGCAGGAACACAGTGAATTTAAGTGTTTACATTTACTGCATAAAACGATCTGGCTAGATTTAGATAATGAGTTGGTAAATAAGGTGAAGCAATGTACATCTCAATGTAGTTTGTGCTCCAGTCAGCAGTATTTGTTATCAAAGTGAAAGTCAGTTGACTTGTATCTGAAATAGGGCATTTACTATCTGTGCGCCAAGGCTGTGGAATTATACACCAATATCATTGCGCTGAGATGAATATCTGATCATTTAGAAAGATGTTAAATACTTGGCTTTTTAATAGAGCTCATGCATCTTAAATAAGAATGCTGTTGTGCTTATAAGATTTTTGTCATTATAATTTCCGGTATTACTTTAAAACGTAATTTTCATGTTTTTTTATTTAATATTATGTTTTGTCTGATTTTGTATTTGATTATATATGTGTTTTTGTAAACTGCATTGATGTATTTTTGATGTGAAGTCTATAAATACAACATATGGTGAAATTAGACTTACCTGCTAATTGTTGTTCCTGGAGTAAATCCAGTCTAGTTCCGAACCTCTGGGTTGCCCATCTCATCCAGCAGCTTGGAGACTGAGAAATCTCCTTCTTTTGTGATGTCACTGGTATATCCTCTCGGGAGCCGCCTCCTTTCACCAGTACCCTATTGACAAAGCACTCACCGGAGCAACAAGTAAATATCAACTGCAAGAATTGACTAACAATGAACCACTAATTGAGCCAATAATGTTTAACAGAGGGAAAACAAAAACTCCCTTCTCGTACATGGTCTTTAAACTTGTCGAGGCTGCTCCCTCACCCGCCATGAAGGAAAGTGCCCCAAGCTAATTGCCCTCCTACCGGAAACACCCCACCCCAGGACCCCGAAGCCCCGTAATTGAAGATTCCTCTTACCTGTGACACATATAGGCACTTCAGGCTTCTATTCGCAAAAGAATACTGGGGAGGGATACGGGACTAGACTGGATTTACTCCAGGAACAACAATTAGCAGGTAAGTCTAATTTCACCTTCCTGATCGTCCATCCAGTCTAGTCTCGAACCTCTGGGTCTGTATCAGGGCAGTAAAAATCATCCACGGGAGGGACCCGCCAAGCCAGCCTAAAGTACCGCTGATCCAAAACAGGTATCCCCCGCCGTTTGAACATCCAGCCGGTAGTGCTTAACAAACGAATTCAAAGATGACCAAGTCGCTGCCTTACAAATTTCCACCGGCGGCACTAACCGAACTTCTGCCCAGGATGTCGCTTGTGCTCTAGTGGAATGGGCCTTGAGCCCCTCCGGCACCGGTCTACCTTTGAGCACATACGCCGACACAATGGTCTCCTTGATCCACCTTGCGATGGAAGCCTTTGACGCTGCTTCTCCCTTTCTTGGTCCCACGAAGAGCACAAAAAGTCTGTCAGACCTGCAGAAATTCGCAATCCGACGCAGATACTTCTTTAACGCCCGACGGACATCCAAGAGATTCAACAAATGGATGATGAAATGCTCAAAGAAATCAAGGAAGCTAACAAAAGTTACAGTGAAGTCTGGAGTTGGCAGTGACTGAGAAGGGCACAGATAAAAGGGATCTGCCAGAGGAGCGGAGTTTCTGAGGAAGGATTTAGAGTGAGATAAGAGAGGAAAGGTAGTGAGGAGCCGCAGAATGAATGCACTTGTACTGTAGGCCAATAGAAGAAGTTTGAACTGGACGCAGAAATGGTTAGGGAGCCATGATTAAATATACAAGGGTGTTAAGTAGAAGAGAAAGAGGTCAGGATCCAAAAGCAGTCTTCAAAAGGTAAGTTTTTAGCCCCGATTTGAAGAGGACAAGAGAGGAAGCCTGATGTACTCATTCAGGGGTCAATTCCTGGCGTATGATACAGCAAAGAGGAAGGACCGGAGTCTGGAGTTCACAGTAGAGAAGGACACAGACAAAAGCATTTACCTGCTGAGCAGAGTTCCCGAGGAGGGGTGTAGTGAAAGAGAAGAGAGCAGATGTAATGAGGAACCACAGAATGAATGCAATTGTTAAGTCAATTGGAGAAGTCTGACCTGAATGACTTGTAGTCAATGAAGTGACTTGAGAAACGGAGGTATAGTAACATATTGAACGATGGCAGATAAAGACCAGCATGGTCCATCCAGCCTGCCCAGTAAGATGCCAGAGTTGTACGTGCCACTCTCTATTTAGAAGTTGTTTATGTTTGTTTTGATGCCATCCTCTTGCTATGTATGCAGTGATCCTGTGTGTCTGCCCCACCTCTTTTTGAATTCCGTCACTGTTTTTGCTCCCACCACCTCCTTCTGGGGGGCATTCCAGGAATCCACCACCCTTTCTGTAAAAAAGCATTTCCTGATGTTGTTTTTAAGTTTACCTCTTTGCAAAAGCTGTGACCATTGGATCTTTCGGGCAGGTGGCTTGTCAGTTGAACTATTGAGGTAACCAGCATAATATGAACATAACAATAACGGAAGGAGATTAGTCAGGCAGCTGAACTTTGAACAGATTGAAGGGGAGAGAGATGGTTCAGTTGAGAAAGAGAGACAGGTTACAGTAGTCTAAGCAGGAGGTGAAAGAGTGGATAAGAGCTTTGGTGGCATGTTCAGAAAGGAAGAGACAAATTTTGCTGCTGTTAAAGAGAAGGAAGTGACAGGTTTTAGCTAATTGTTGGATATGTGCAGAAAAAGAGAGAGAGGAGTTAAAGATAACCCCAAGGTTATTTATTTATTTAACCAGTTTTATATACCACCTTATCCTTCAATCAAAGTGGTTACAAGACAAGGTATACAAATATAGGTAAAAGCAAAGAAAGGTACTGAGGGTATAGGAAGAATACACAAAACAGGAATACAAATTGTATAAGTACATGCTTATGCTAAATCCTAAGTAGGACCATAAAACTGTATAAATAGAAAAGTCTTAAGCATTTGTCTGAAGTCTTTTAAGCCTCTCGTTGCCCGTATGCAATCAGGTAAAGTATTCTATAGTTCGGGCGCATATAATAACAGAGCCCTTCTGGATGTTGCCTGATTTGTTTTATGGAAATCAAATGGAATAGCAATTCTGTTGTCCATACTGTTTCTAAGCGGTCTCAAGCTAGTATGTTTTGGATGTGAAGGACATTAGCTGAGATATTATTGAAGATTTAAAAAATATTCAATGTACAGTAGCCTTGAATTTTATATGAGCTTGTATAAGCAGCCAGTGGAGGCTCTGAAGCACTGGAGTGACATGATCGCTTTTTGCAGAATTAGTAATGATTCTAGCTGCCGTATTTTGCACCAATTGAAGGGGGTAAATAGATTGAATAGGGAGACCATGATAAATCAAATTTCCATAATCTGATATTGTGGTAGGCAAAGGCCTAGAATAGCCTGTAACTGTATGAGAGGCCTGTGAGCTAGGCCTGAGTCCCAACCCCCACCTAAGAATAAGAATGCTGAGAAAGACCAAAGTCAGTAGAAGTTAGAGAAACTGCTTTAAACCGCTTTTTGATAAGGTTGTATAAGTCCTTTGTTGAATATTCTATGCTGATGACAGACATGTACCAGTGCTCTGTATTCACACATTTTCTAAGCTAAGCAATGACCTTGTAGGAGAAAAGTATCAAAGTTTAGAACTGTGCCTTGTTAGAGAGTTCTGAGCAGGGGGAACAGAGTACTGGGCCCACAGAGAGATCCTAATTGGATGGGTGCAAGGGTCAGTAGGACCAATAGAAAGTTTGCCTGTATTAAACTGAAGAACAAAGGTATAAAAGGTGTTGTTTACTGGACTCCATTGCTCAGACCATTTTGATTGTGACATTTGCCTGAGACTGTGCACAATAAATTGGCTTGGATCTTCGAACTGACTCCTGGTTTTATTCATTGCGTGCACTTCGCTGCAACAATATAGGCGTGATAATTGCTTGACATACAGTCCTAAAATGGCCTTGATTTAAAATTGGTCTGAACCTCCTTATGAGTTTCAATTTATAATATACTTTAGCAGTAGTTTTATGAATATGAGAATGTAGGTTGTGATAAGGAAGCTTATCATAGCTCAGGTAGGAGCTATAGAAAAGATGATGTGACTCTGAACAAGCAACCTGTCAGTTCTGGTAGGAGTGAGAAAACAGAGTTTTCACATAAAAGACTACCAGTCCCAGAATGCACCAGGTTTCCAGCAGCCATGAGAGGGGCTGAAGTGAGGAAATGTGTGTGCAATCAAGAGAGCTATGAGGTAATCCCTAAGCACTCATCTCAAAGGGCAGGGCCTGATTCAAGACAGCTGCGCTGTGTTAGGGAGCAGCACACATTAGGAAAGAATAAGAATAGAGATTATTCTTCAGATAACAGCTTCAGGGAGAGCTTCAGCAAGGGCTACAAGCTCCAGCCCAGTTTCAGAAAGAGATACAGAGACAAAGACAGCAACGGCTACAAGCTCAAGCACCAGTATCACCTGGAGAAACAGAAGCCAAGCCAAGCAGATAGAGAGAGAAGGAAACTCTCTGGAAGGAAGAGAAGAAAGGCCATTGGAAGGTCTGGGAGATTCCAAGGCAGTACTCATACTGGGAGGTATTCCAAAAGCCAGCAGAGTCCATTGGACTGGATTCAGCCAGAGGAATGGAGTGGCAGAGATAGGAATCACCAGTGGCTACCTGGAAGAGAGAAGACTGCATGTGGAAGGGACTTTCAGACCAAGGCCAGAAGGTATGTGAGAGAAGATCCAGTGTCCAGGGATCAAGATTGGAAGGCTGGACATCAGAATTGGATTACATATTGGCCAGGCTATACAGAGAGGAATAATGATAGCAGGAGAGGCTCAGGTATGAACACTGATCCAGACCCTATCTATAATAGAGAATGGCAGCAAGGGAATAAGCATTCTCATGATAGTGCCTTAATGAAAGACTCGTCTGTGCCAATGTATGATAGTGACCATATGCTGATTGATACAGCAGATGAAAATACAGTTTATATGGACTGTTCTCTATCTAAATGCTATTGCTAGTTTGCTGTGAGCAAACACATCAGCCATCACAAAGAAACCTAACTTTGTTCTTTATTTCCACTGCAAACAGCTCTTAAAGCAGGATTTGGGCTCACACAGTAGCAGCCAGCCAGCTAAAGGCTTTCAGCTGGTCCATGGATAGTAATTAGGGCTGCACCTGATGGTGTGTGTGAGCAAGGGAGAATCACTGCTGAGATCTGCGTGGAAAATCAGCAGAAGTTAACCTAACCAGCAAAGTTTATTCTTTTCTTTGTGCCTTTGTATTTGGTAATTATTTGCTAAGAAAACATTAGCTAATTGCCTGACAAGCTGAAGGTTGTTTCTGGTTTACTTTGTGACTTTTTGTTATCCATTTTAAACACTGCAAGCAAGTAACCTCATTTATAGTGCTATCAAGCATACATGTGCTGGGTGAATTAAACCCCATCAATAAAAGAAGTATTTTATTGATCTTACCACTTGGTTTCACAACTCAAATTATTGTCATCAGCTGTGTTTGGGAGTGAATGAACTACAATACCCACAATACCTTGCAAGAATCATATGAATATATGCATCGTCAAGATTGTGTAAGTTCTCACCCTAGGCAGCCGTCTGACAAGGTTTAACTTCATATCTAATGTGATTCCAAGGTATTTTACCTCTTTTTTTACTTTAATGTAGTTGTCCCGGATGCAGATAGTAGAAGGGAAGTCAAAGTTGTTTCCTCTAGTTATAAACATGGCCTCTAGTTGATTGACATATTGTTATCACTAAGCCATGCAATCATCTCAACCAAGCAGCTAGTTATGGTGGTGATGTCAGGTGCTTGAACGTTTATTGGAGTATAAACCATAATATCATCTGCATAGATGTGATATAGTATTTTATATTTTTTGAGAATGTTGCAGATAGGTTGAATGTAAAGACTGAATAGAGGACAGTGGCGGTATTTGATCTGAACAAGAATCGGTTTGGATCAATCCCACCACTGATGAACCGAGTGAGGTGGCAACACAGCACACATCTGCGTTGCTGGCACTGCATGCTTGGGTCACTGGCGACCACAGCAGGGCAGCAACTCCCTGGTGGCCCAGCGCAGAATCCCCCCACCTGCTAGTGATTTGATGGCAGAGATGGGGAGGATGAGTGTGACATTTTGGGCATGAAAACAATCCTGTCACTTCAATCCACATTTGAGATTTATGCTAGAGGAAGTTTCTTTACTGATAGTTGATCAGGTTCATATTTTGGGGGTGACAGTGGATGCTTTTCTTAAAATTGATAAGCAGGTCTTGAAAGTTGAATGTTAAGACACCTATGTCTTTCCTCCAGAGAGGACTTATTAATGATAATTCAATAAACTCTTCTCTGCATTTGACGTTAGTTTAAATGTGCTTAAAGCGTGTTTAAATGTGTCATTTTCTGTGCTTAAAGGCCGCACTAGCTTTCTGCATTGGCCTCTTAGCGCGGGAATCATCACGCGCTGACATGGCCCACGTGTCCCAGGCAGTGCATGACAGAGGTTCACCCTGCCACATAGCCAGTGATGGTCCTTGCCCCTTTTCTACCCGAAGATGCACCCCACCCCTAGAATGGAGACAGCACGGCAAGCCGTGTGCCTCCATAGCGTGGGCCCGGCCCACTCTCGGCCAGCACCAGCGCACGTAGCACCCGTTAGTGACTTTCCCGGAAAGAGGGGGCAGGTGAGAAACCAGAGCTTCGTGTGTAGCACTTAATAAGGTCCCTCCTTGGCAAGAAAGAAAACAAATCTGCTTTCCTCCTTGCCAGCTGCAGAAAAGCCAGTGATGCTGCCCTGAACGCACATGGAACGCGTTTGCATGACATTTACCCTCAGCAGCACCCGCACGACCCACCTGCCACAGCAACGCTTTCACGAGGACTGGGGCAAGTGCGTGCGACGCAAAGCTCGCTACTGTCACGTGATTTAGGCAGGCTGAGCAGCTTGCGCCGTCACGTGACGAGTTCTAAAGCGGCTTCACTTCCGCTTGAGGCGTGCACGCGTCAGCAGGATGGAGCGCTGTTTCCGGTGCGGGGGCGGAAGTGATTGCTGACTGTAGGTGGGTGAAGGGGATGGCTAGAGAATGGCGGGGGTGCAACGAATGAAGGTGGCCAATGAGAAACACAGTAAGACCATCACCCAGCGGGGGAGCCTGCACCGAGCAGCGGTGAGATTCTAGGGGGCACGTGTCCGGAGGTACTGAGAGAATGAGGAATAAAAAGAAGGGGCGGAGGGGCATAGAAGACAAATGGGGAGTAATACCAACAGACTGGGAGAGCAAAGTGGTGAAATGGGGGAAGGCTGGGCTGCATGGGGGAGGGAGTAGGAACAGGGATGGGACAAACCACCAGTAGACAACTCGTATTTCTAGTTCTGCAAACGTATATTCGGTATCCAAGGAAAAAACACCCCCGATAATGGATGCAGAACAGAATTAAGATAATTCCCCCTTACTGCTCACATGCAAAAGAGATAACAGCAACAAAAGCTCCACCACCAGGCACTCTATGAAGTAACACAAAGCCCTAGGAAAAGGGCACTCGATGCATATATAATATACCTGCTCTGCCAAACCCTCATTACTACCCAGAACCCAAACAGTAACACCCTGCCTACGAAAAACAGGCAATCCAAACAGTGCAACAAGCTCTAGGACACCAATATATCATCTATTGGGCGGTACAGATCCAAAAGCAGAACAAACTGGACTGCTACAGATCCCTGCACAGAAACCATACACTAGCAGAATACCTGACCTCAGCCATACATGCAGAACGCAGATACCCTCACTGAATACTAAAATAAGTGACCACAGGCTAGAAATAGAAAATTACGGACAAAAATTGAACTGGAAATCCCGAGAAATAGAAACGGAAAAGCATTTCCTCCTGCACGTTGCAATATTTTATTTATTTATTCAGCCAGTTTTTTTTATACCACCTTATAAAATCAAAGCGGTTTACAATAAAACTCAAATCATTACAGAGCACACATTTTAACTAGGGAGGGGTGACATGCAGGAACTGCACGAAGGCATAACCTATTTACAATGCCAGCTTTTGTACGAGACAAATGTTGATTAGCCTGTGACTAGAGGAGGGCGGCCTAGGTACTGTCTCTGAAGTGGTCAGAGAAGAGGAGGATTTTGAGTTGTTTTCTGAATCCTTGGTTAACCTAACATTCCCTGGTAGCATATTCCATATGGCATGTGCTGCAAGTGAGAGAGCCCACTTCATTGTAGATGTATTGAATTTAAAAACATAGAAACATGAAGACAGAAAGACCACACGGCCTATCTAGTCTGCCCTTCCATATCAACTACTTACAACAGTCCCCTTTTTTCCTTTAGAGATCCTCTGTGTTTCTCCCATGCTTCTCTGAATTCAGATACTGTCCTCATTTCTACCACCTCCACTGAGAGACTATTCCACAGATCCACCACTCTTTCCGTAAAGAAATATTTCCGCATATCACTCCTGAATCTATCCCCTTTCACCCTCATCCCATGTCTCCTTGTAGCAGAGCTTACTTTTAATTGAAAGAGGCTCTCCCCCTGTGCATTTATGCCACAGAGGTATTTAAACGTCTCAATCATATCACTTCTATTCCGCCTTTCCTCTAAGGTGTACATAATAAGATCCTTACGTCTGTCCTCATATGCTTTATAATAAAGACCACTAACCATTTTAGTAGCCACCCTCTGTACTGACTCCAGTTTGTTTATATCCTTTTGAAGGTGTGGTCTCCAGAATTGCACACAATGCTCCAAATGAGGTCGCACCAAAGACTTATACAGAGGCACTATCACCGCCTTTCTTCTGCTGGCCATTCCTCTCCCTGTGCACCCAAGCATCCTTCTAGCTTTTGCTGTCACCTTTTCTGTCTGTTTAGCTACTTTAAGATCATCATGCCTAGGTTCTGCTCTTCTTTAGTGGACAAAAGTACTTCACTTCCCTTGGATTCCTGCAGCCCAAATGCATGACCTTGCATTTTTTAACATTAAATCTCAGCTGCCAAATTCTAGACCATTGTTAAACCTCATGTTATCTACATCTTCTTGGGTGTCTTGCAGATTTTGGTATCATCTGCAAAGAGGCAAATCTTACCCGACAGCCCTTCCACTATATGACTAACAAAGATGTTAAAAAGAATTTGGTGTAGGAGCTGGAGTTGGAATAATATCTCTGGTGCTCTGTCTGTTAGGCCTGTTAGATTCTTTGCATATCAGTTCCTGTAGAGTTCCGGCTGACATGTTGTTTTTTTATCTTGAAGATGGTCAGTGCTGATTTGTATTTGTTTTGTGAGGTAATTGGTAGCTGATACAGGAGGGGTGGTATGTGATCATGTCTGGCAGACCCTGTAATGAATCGGGCAGCAGTGTTCTGGGCTAATTGCAGAAGATGGGTGGTCTGAGTTGGAAGTCCTTGGAGAAGGGAATTGCAGTAGTCTAGAATGGGGGTAATAACTGCTTGACAAACTATTCAGAAGTGTTCATGACTGAGGAGGGATTTTGGTCTGGATTATAGCTAGTTTGTGGAATGCATTCCTGGAGGTCCTGTTGATGTGGACTTGTAGGTTTAAGAAGTGGTCAAGAGTGATACCTAAGTAGCAGACTTTCTCTTTTACTGGAATCAGAGTATCCGCTAGGATGATTGAAGTTGGGGGTGGTAAAGGAGATGTCACATGTAATAAATAGAGCTTCAGATTTTTTGAAGTTGACTTGAAGGTTGTTGTTAGAGAACCAGTTGCTCATCTCTTGAAGGCATTCTGTGATTGCTGTAAAGTCTGACGTGTTGAGATGCCTTGGGGCATAGACCATGATGTCATCTGCATCAATGGTGTAGTGGATCTTGTGCTGCTTGAAGATGCTGCAGGCTGGTAGATGTTTAAAAGGAGAGCGGACATGGAGGCCCATTGTGGGATTCCCTGTGTTGTGCTGAACGGAGTAGAGGTGCTTGGTCCGACTTTGACCATTTGACGTCTGTCACTGAGATAGGATTGAAACCAGTTGAGTGTGGTGTTATGGAGTCCAATGTTAGCTAATCGATTTAAAGGGTGCTGTGTGATACGGTGTCGAAGGCCGAGGAGATAATGAAGACTAGTAGGAATCCAGTTTTTATGTTGTCGATGAGAATGGTGGCAAATAGGTGAGTGAGGAGGGTCTCAATACTGTGGTAGGACAAAAGCTGTGTTGGTGTGGATCCAGAGGAGCGTGTAGGTCAATATGCTCTTGCAGTTGCCTCTGAACTACCTTTTCAATTATTTTGGAAGAAATGGAAGGCTGGAGATTAGGGCGGTAAGTTGCAGGGTCTGAGCTGTCTGATGAGGTGGGTTTTTTTTGAATGGGGTGGATGGTAGCTTGTTTGAGGGTGGGGGGCATATAGCCTTGATACAGCGACAAGCTTATGATGTTGTGGATGTAGTTGACAACCTCTTCCTTGACTGATTTGATCCAAATATACAAAACTATCAGAAACACACACTTTCCAAAGCTGACCAAGAAAATCAAAGACTTCCCACAAGAATGAGCAGGAAGGACTATAGTGGGGGGAAGTGGAAATATAGTAGCAAAATATGTGGTATCCTTCCACCAGGAAAAAAACTGCACTGACCAGGGAGATTGTTATTGCTATTGTCCTCTATGTACACTGAACTTTTATTTTACTTTTGTTACTATTACGTTGTAAATTATTTTTCTTTCTACTTTTATTGACATGACAATATGAGTGCCTGCCATGTTGTTAAACAGCTTAGTGACAGAGGCCTCAGCCTGTATATAGTTACCCCAGTTATAAAGCCAAGTTACAATACCTGTTCATTGTAAGTGCAATGCAAGGCCTGCATTGTACAAAGAAATGTTGATTGTAAACCGCACTGATTTCAAATAGCGCGGTATAGAAAAGCTTTTAAATAAATAAATTGTATTAAGGTAATACATTTAGCAATAAAGTCTGAATCATAGGATATAGGTAGAGCTGGGAAAGATCTGATATACTGCCCCTTGTCTTAAGGTGGTCTACATAAAATAAGCAATGAATACTTAAGTTAAACAAGCCAATACCCCACAAAATCAACCAGCACAGTACCTAAAATGACTCATCTAATACCTGGAAAACCAGTCCATCCCAGTGGTTCTCAACATCTACCAACCTGCAAAGGGTTTATGGCGTGATGGGGAGGGGTGAAGAATTGTATAAGGGAAAGCAGACATTGAAAGAGGAGAAATGAAGGACCTGGTGATGTAATGCTGGGATGAGAGGGAAAGAGCTGTATTTGTAAGTGTAAAGGAAGGGAGAAATAAGATGTGAACAGGTTGAAGTTCAGAAGTTGGTGTGACAATCAAGGAGAAGGCTGCTGGATCAACATTACAGATGAAGAGGTTCCTGACCCTTAGTCCTGCACTCTCGTTTTTAGACCTCTCCTACTTGCTGTGTCCAGGCTAAATTGCTTTAGTCCCAGAAAGAGAGATACAGATTAAGAGACTGATGTTATTAGTCCATGAAAGTTTGGTGGCAGCTGCCTGTTATCACACTCTTACCTCTTTCAGAAGGCCCCTCCGGAGGATAAGGCCCCTGTGGGACCCTGGCTGTTGGCCCTTTTTGTCTTTGTGGTCTGTGGATCAGGTAGGTCTGACTTAAGAGCTTTTTGAAGCAAAAGGGGGTGCACATTGCTTTATAAAAATCTTCAGCCTTGTATGTTTTCCACATTCTGTTTAAAAAATACAATCAAAGTGCATTAAAATATGGGTCTATTTTACCGATCTATGCAACATACTATGTAGAAATATTCAAAAAGTAATTGAGAATGAGAAACCAAAGAGTTTTGATTGCGTACGTTTTCACACCTATTTACTCAATACTTTGTGGAAGCACTTTTTGCATCAAAAGAGCTACGAGTCCTTACGAATAAATGCATAAATGCCTACCAATTTTGTAGAGCAGGACAATGCATTTTTTGCCCATTCTTTTTCAGGTTGGCTGGGGAATATCTGTGGACTGCAGACTTTGAGTCTTGCCACAGATTTTCTATTGGATTTTGGATTGTGCAACTTCTAGCTAGGCCACTTCATTGCTGCTTTGCTTTGTGCTTAGGCTGACTGCCCTATTGAAAGAAGAATCTTCCCGCCAGTTCTTGATCTGTGGCAGACTCCAACGGGTATTTCACCAGGATCTGCCAGCATTTTGCATCATCTGTCTTTCCCTTGGCCTTCCTGCTGCAAAGCATCCTCGCAGCATAATGCTGCCACCACCATTCTTTACTCCAGGGATATTAATAGCGTGTTGTATTGCATTTTACTTGTCACACATATTGCTTAGCACTTGGACCAAAAACCCTTTTCCTAAATGCATGTGTCGTATCCCAAGTGTTTTTTTTTTTTTCAAATGCTGTAAGAGCATAAGAAATGCCATACTGGATTAAACCAAAGGCCCATCAAGCCCAGTATCCCAATTCCAACAATGGCCAATCCAGGTCACAAGTACTTGGCAGTATCCTAAAAGGTAGCAACATTTCAAGTTGCTTACCCCCAAGTCTAATTTAATAACTGTTTATGGACTTTTCCTCCAGGAACAATTCCAAACTTTGTTTTCAAACCCAGCTATGTTAACTGTTTTTATCCCATTATCCAGCAACAAATTCCTGAGCTTATTTGTGTGTGGCATGAAAAAATATGTTCTTCTGTTTGTTTTAAATGTACGATTTAGTGATTTCATGGCATGTCTTCTAGGTTTTGCACTTGTTGAAAGAGTAAATGATCTATTTACTCAAGATTATGTAGAACTCTTTCATATCTCCCCTCAGCCTTCTGTTCTGCAAGCTGAAGAGCCCTGATCTTTTACCTTTCCTCATAAGGGAGTCATGCCATCCGCTTTATCCGTTATCATTTTGGTCACTCTTTGTACCTTTTTTTAAAATATTTTATTTTTAACAATTTTCAAACAAAACGCCATTTACACAAATTGTAAACCCCTGCTTCCCACCTATCAACAGGTTGCTTCAGCTCCCCCTTCCCCCCCAAATAACTCGTTTGCTCCCCAAACCCAGCAGCCAAGTCCATACAGTGCTTTGAAACAAAGCTCAAATCATTTTATGAGGATTATCTTTTATGCACCTCAAATGGTGTCCATATAACTTTAAATTTCTCCATGGACAAACAGGATATAATCAGCCGTACAGATGGATGACAACACTAGGCCGTACTTGCTCTCCTAGAGCCCAGAAGAGACTAGAAAAATTCTCTGGGCATGTGCGAGTGGGCTCTCTTGTGTGACGGTGGCTTCTCTCCCTCGGTCTTTCTCATCTGCAGCCAAGTGTGGACGCAGCTCTCCTTACTTTGTGCTTCATGTTTGTGTTCTCTCTCTTTTTTTTTTTTTTTCTTTCTTCAAAATGTCTTTAAACATTTCAATGGTAACTGCATTTGCTGGCAGTGCTCAGACTGCAGCAGACCTCTCCAGTAGTGGTAGCATCGGGAGCAGTCATGTCAGCTGCGTCCAGAGCAGACCTCTGGCAGCGGTGATATTGAGATTAAGGTATCTAGAAGCCTTAGCCGCCCTGCTCCACGCAGAGCCGAATTCTCTGGAAGTGGCAGCAACGAGACCATCAGGAAAGCTCTTTACCTTTGTTCCCTCGGAGACGGGGTTGGAGCTTATGCGGCTTTACTGGCTCTTTTGTAATCAGCCGTGCCCCCGCTTGTGACGGCAGACTCAGTATCTATTTGGAAATGTCTTCACATTTTTAGCCATGGAGAAGTCTCAGCTCACCGGTTTGACCAGCATCCGCTTTAAACATTGGAGAAAAAAAATCCTTACGTGCAGCTGCGAAGCTTTTGCGTGGGACCTATTCTGCCAGAAGCCCATGTCGCTGCAGTCCGCAGCAATTAAGCGCTGGCTTTTCAGCTTCCCATGCAATCCCTGCTCTGCTGCGACCCGGCATCTATTTAAAAAATAAAAAAAGACGCGTGGCTGTGGCTCCCGCCGTTACGACGGATTCGGCAGTCTTGGCATTTTGGCCATCAGCTCCAGTTGGTCCCTGTGCTGCCACAGCCTGATGTCTTTCAGAGAGAGAAAAAAAAAAGGCAGCCATGGCCTGTGACTCGCCACCACGCCAGATGGGCAGAATTGGTGATTTGGCTATTGGCCTCTGTGCAGTCTTGACCCCAAGATCTTTGTCAAAGAAAAAAAAATCCCTTAGGCATTGCTGTGGCTCCTGCCGCCGTGTTTGTTGCAGCATTCTCAGCATCTTGGTGATCAGCCTGCATACAACTCCTGCTCTGCTGCAATCCCAACAGTCATTTCAATAAAATAAAATAGAAAAAGTGAGGCTGCCGCACAGTCCTGCTATTCCTGTACCTCCCAGATGCGACAGTCTCGGCGGTTCTGTTTCGCCAGCACCATATGGCCCCCCTCCCCCCAGTGCACAGCTGCTTTTCCCGTCAGAGCGGCCTTGACACCCTATGGTGCCAATACGTGTCTGGAGACATTGGCCCCCCTCTGATGTTGCACTGCAACCCACTGCTGGTGGGCTCTGGGTGTCTGCTGTGTCAGTGAGCAGATTGGGAGAGCCCTGGCTATCATGAAGGCAGTGAGCTCTCTGATTAAAAAAAAAAAAGATAGTTGCTGCTGGACAGTGCATTGGCCTCCCTGCTGCTGCAGGGTCCCCCAAGCAAGGAGCAGCAGCAGAGTTTGACCCCACACCTCAGTTTTCCTCTAGTGCAGGCAGAGACTCTGGAACTAGCCATCTCCCTTCTGCTCCAGCCCACAGGTAAGGACTTGGAGGGACAGGCATATGCTACAAG
The DNA here is from genome assembly GCA_033557465.1 of Ichthyophis bannanicus. Taxonomy (NCBI): domain Eukaryota; kingdom Metazoa; phylum Chordata; class Amphibia; order Gymnophiona; family Ichthyophiidae; genus Ichthyophis; species Ichthyophis bannanicus. The sequence continues at coordinate 88,340,996 of CM066048.1, read as the reverse complement.
GTACTCTGAGATCTTGTGTACTTGTGACCTGGATGGGCCATTCTTGGAAACAGGAAAACTGGGCTCAATGGACCATTGCTCTGACCCAGTGTGGCATACCTTGTGTTCTTATGTGCCACTCAAATGCTCAAGCCTGTCCTTACACCCTGCATTTTGGCCCAGATTCCTAACCCTCACCCATGCATCCCGCTCAGGCAGGGCAATGTCCCTGCTCACGTAACTGCCCTTGGCTACTCCGTTACCAGCAGGGCACCCTAGACTACCCCATTGGTTGCTGGCGAAGACCCACCCTTGGGTCACACTGAGCGTGCACACTCATGGTGACACAGAAGCAAGCATCCCAGCCAGGGGGTCATGAACCCTGTCCCACCACACATGCTCACATACCTCTGGTCGCAGTCGCTTCAGTATGCCACACTGCTGCAAGGTGGGTTTGCTGTGAGCTCACAGCTCGTTCTCAGTGCTAGCAGCCCATGGATGCGGGGAGGGTTGAGACCTCCCTACCAGCATACAGCACACCGTGCCACGTCTATGGAACAGGGTCATGGGCCCCAGCACTGGCTGATAGCTGCAGCTGCACTACAGGGCATCTCCCCAACAGGCACGGAATCCCCACAGCTGTTACTTCATCAACTACCAGTGCTGCACACCACAGGGACCCCAGACCCAACCTTTGCATCATGATCTCTCTCTAACCTGGATGCTGACTGCGGAGACCCTTCTCCACAGCCTCAGACCTCAGGGATACGTCTACAGCATTTCCTGGGAATAGAATCACTCTTGCCCCATGAGATAATATCAGGGAGTTACCTTCTTCTGGGGAGGAAAGCATCTTCTAGGCCCAGCACCACCAGTTTTAGCACCAGCCCAAACCCCCCCCCCTCCCCCAGCCCCAACCAGAAACCAGACAGAGGCATGACCTACTCTCTCCTAATTAATTTAAAAGGGGGGGAGACCAATAACATCTGCCGGCCCCCTTGACATCTTGGACATCTGACAATGCCTGTATCATTTCTATATGTACTTCTATAACCTCCCCCATGCTCGGGGGGGGGGGGGCAGTATCATTGATGTTGAGACTTCAACCTATTGTTTTCCCTTTGGGCTACCATTGCGCCTCAGGGGACGTAACAACTACATCCGGTACCATCTTCAACCTACCCCCAGCCAAACTACCCAGGTGCAAGGGGAGCTTGGAGCGATCCAAACATTATTATCCTTGCACTCTCAGCTCGGCATTCACCCATCTGTCTGGCTCTTCAATTTGGAAAAGAAAAGGCTGAGGGGAGATGATAGAAGTCTATAAATTAATGAATAGAGTGGAATGATTGTTTATACCATCAAAAAGTAGAAAGACTAGAGGACATGCAATGAAGCTACAATGTAACCCATTTCAGACTAATAAGAGAAAATATTTTTTTCACTTAATGCATAATCAAACTCTGGAATTTGTTACCGGAGAATGTAGTAAAAGCTGTTAGTGTAGCTGGGTTTAAAAGAGGTTTGGACAAGTTCCTGGAGGAAAGGTCCATAAGCCATTATTGAAGAGGACCTGGGAAATCCACTGCTTACCCCAGGACGAGCATTGTGGAAGCTGTGGACTTTGGGTACCTGCCAGGTTCTTATGACTTGGATTGGACTGTTGGAAACAGGATACTGGGCTTGATGGACTTTGGTCTGACCCGTTATGACATTTCTTATATTCTTATGATATATCCTGCTTGTCCATGGAGAAAGAGAGGTTGCTTACCTGTAATGATTGTCCTCTGTGGTCAGTAGGATAAATCAACCACGCATTCCCTCCCACCTCCTTTTTTGGTTGAAGTCCCCACTCTTGCCTAGTTTTGACTAAGATCTGAAAATGATTGAGGGGGGGAGCAATTGTCACACAGGAGGGTCACTCAGACATGTCTAGACTCTTCTAGGCTCTAGAAGAGCAAGTCCAGCCTGGTGCCATCAGGGATGATGGCATCTCCTATCCTGCTAGCCATCATTACAGGTAAACAGCCTCTCTTTCTCCAGTCGTCCCCTGAGCATTGCTGTCAACTTGCTCAAAAAGTAGACATTCCAAAGCCACCGATAATAACCTAACAAGTTTGGAATTTCAAGGTTCCCGGTTCTCACTATTTTGCACCTTGTTGCTTCAGTTCAGCCAGTTAACAAGCTGCATATGTTTTTATCTATGTCAATAGGCAAATATGACAATAAAAACATTACTGGGTCTTTCCTCATGTGTAACACCGGCATATCTAACAAGAAAGAAATACATTTTTGCCCAATATGTTTGCGTTTTACTACAGCCCCACTATATAAGCAATACAGTCTCTCCAGCACCTCACAAACCCTTCTCCACAAGTTTTTGCCAGTTGAGCTGGGGTTGGATACTAATGGTAAATTAATTTATATCCCTGTTCTATAATAGCCAAATAGCCACTCTTGCATTTTGGAAAATATTGCCTTCCAGATTTCATTAGTAAGCTTCATTCCCAGATTCTGCTCCCACTTCTGCATAAATCCATGCTTAGCCTCAGAAACAACATTTAGCATGATACAGACGTGAGAACATTTGTACATACCCTATCGTTCCCATCATTAATTGTTCAAAGTACATGCTAGGGAGATAAAGTTCCTAGATGACCTAAATGACTGCTTCTTGGAGCAGCTGGTCCATGAACCGACGAGAGGGGAAGCCATATTAGACCTAGTCCTTAGTGGAACACCAGATCTAGTGCAAGAGATAAGGGTGTTGGGGCCACTTGGCAATAGTGATCATAGCATGATCGCCTTTGATTTAATTAGTGGAGGAGGGATAGTAAGGAAATCCACAGTACTACCCTTTTTTTTTTTCTTTCTTTCAAGTTTCACATGTTTATTAGTCATAATAATGTTCTTTCCTTGAACACAATATAGAACTGCATTGTTGAGTAGATTTAGCCAGCATTCCTTATCTGATTAAGTGCATCAAATATCCAGAGCTCTGGTAGTGGTTCTGGAAGACAGACAATCATCGTGTGCAGCTTGCAATGTCAGGAATCAATTTAGAAGTCAGGGTCCTCTTTCTTCAGCTTCTTGTAATCAATGGTCTCTGAATAGAACTTGGACTGATGAGTGGGGCCATACCTATTCCAGGGTTCTGGATTATTTTTTTTGTCCCAGCTGACATCAGGGTTGAACACTGCCAAACGAATCGTGTACAGGACTGCACCAACACCACCAAGCCCGACAAACAAAAACAGAGGGATCAAACTGGGGTGCTTCTTGGCCTGGGATATCATCAAACGGAACATTATGCTGGAGAGAACGCACGACCCCGCAAAGTCAAGAAAACACAGCACCTCTGCGACTGACGGCGACGTCCACAGTACTACCTTTTAACTTTCGAAAGGGAGACTATGATAAAATGAAGAAAATAGTTAAGAAAAAACTAAAAGGAGCAGTTGCAAAGGTTAAAGACTTAAATCAAGCTTGGGTGCTGTTGAAAAATACTATCTTGGAAGCCCAGACCAGCTGTATTCCACGCTTTAAGAAAAGTGGAAGGAAGTCCAAAAAACTGCCAGCATGGGAGTGGAGGAGTGGCCTAGTGGTTGGGGCAAGGTACTTCAGGCCGGAAGGTCGGGGGTTCAAATCCCACTAGAGGACAGCAACCTTGGGCCGGAAGGACTGGGGTTTCTAGTCCCACAGGTGCTCCTTGTGGTCTTGGGCAAGCCACTTAACCCTCCATAGCCCATGTTCCCTGTAAAATAGTTATCTCCACGTTATAATGCCCTGTTCAATGTAATTTCAGTTTGTTCAATGTAAACCGCACTGATGCAGAATAGCACGGTATATAAGAGAATGTAAATAAAATAAATGGTTTAAAGGTGAGGTCAGAGACGCTGTTGTTTCCAAGAAAGCATCTTTCAGGAAATGGAAAAAAGAGCCAAACAATGAAACCTGGAAACAGCACAAGCACTGGCAGGTCAAATGCAAGGCATTGATAAAGAAGGCAAAGAGAGAATTTGAGAAGAAGCTTGCTGCGGAAGCAAAAACGTGAAATAAAGATTTTTTCAAGTACATTCGTAGCAAAAAACCCGTGAGAGAGTCAGTTGGACCATTAGATCATAGAGGAGTTAAAGGGGCACTAAGAGGCGACAAGGCGATAGCGGAGAGACTGAATGAATTCTTTGCTTCGGTCTTTACTGAGGAAGATGTAGGGATGTTACCCATGACTGAAGTGGTATTTAAAGGTGCGGAAGAATTGAAGGAAATATCGATACATCGGGAAGATGTATTACAACTATTAGATAAACTGAAGAGTAGCAAATCACCTGGGCCGGATGGTATACATCCAAGGGTGTTGAAAGAACTGAAATATGAGATTGCAGACCTGCTATTAGTAATCTGGGAACTATCATTAAAATCATCTCTAATACCTGAAGATTGGCGGATCGCCAATGTAACACCAATTTTTAAAAAGGGTTCGAGGGGTGATCTGGGAAACTACAGACCGGTGAGCCTCACGTCAGTATCGGGAAAAATGGTAGAAACCATCATAAAGAATAAAATTACTCAGCATGTAGATAGTCATGGCCTAATGGGAGACAGCCAACATGGCTTTAGACATGGAAGATCTTGTCTTACTAATCTGTTATGTTTTTTTGAAGGTGTGAATAAACAGGTGGACAAAGGTGAGTCGGTTGATATAGTGTATCTGGACTTTCAGAAAGCCTTTGTCAGGGTCCCTCATCAGAGACTTTTGGCAAAACTAAAGAGTCATGGGATAGGAGGCAGTGTACTACTGTGGATCAGGAACTGGTTAAAAGATAGAAAGCAGAGGGTTGGGCTAAATGGCCAGTTTTCCCAATGGAGAAAGGTGAATAGTGGTGTACCCCAGGGATCTGTGCTGGGTCCGCTGCTTTTTGACATATTCATAAATGACCTGGAAAGTGGAATAACAAGTGAGGTTATCAAATTTGCAGATGACACAAAACTATTTAAAGTTGTTAAAACCCAAGAGGATTGTGGAAAATTGCAAGAGGATCTTGCTAAATTGGAAGACTGGGCATCAAAATGGCAGATGAAATTTAATGTGGACAAGTGCAAAGTTATGCACCTAGGGAAGAACAACCCAAACTATGGTTACACGATGCAAGGTTCTACATTAGGAACCACCACCCAGGAAAAAGATTTAGGCGTCATTGTGGATAACATGTTAAAACCCTCGGCCCAGTGTGCAGCGGCAGCCAAGAGAGCAAATAGAATGCTAGGTATCATAAGGAAAGGAATGGAAAATAAAACAAAAGATATTATAATGCCTCTATACCGTTCCATGGTGAGACCGCACCTTGAATATTGTGTGCAATTCTGGTCACCGTATCTTAAAAAGGATATAGCGTTATTAGAAAAGGTTCAGAGAAGATCCACCAAAATGGTAAAGGGGATGGAAGGATACTACTATGAAGAAAGGCTAAAAAGGTTAGGGCTCTTTAACCTGGAAAAGAGACGGCTGAGGGGAGATATGATAGAAGTCTATAAAGTAATGAATGGAGTGGAACGGGTAAATGTAGATCGACTGTTTACATTATCAGAATATAGGAAGACTAGGGGACATGCAATGAAGCTACAAGGTAAACTATTTAAGACTAATAAAATAAAATATTTTTTCACCTAACGTGTAATCAAACTCTGGAATTTGTTACCGGAGGATGTAGTAAAGGCTGTTAGTGTAGCTGGGTTTAAAAAAAGGTTTGGACAAGTTCCTGGAGGAAAGGTCCATAAACCATTATTAAGAAGGGACCCAGGATATCAATGCTTGACCTAGTACAAGCATTGCAGAACCTGTCTCTTTTGGGGAAACTGCTAGGTACGTATGACCTAGAGTGGCCACTGTTGGAAACAGGATACTGGGCTTGATGGACCTTGGTCTGACCCAGTATGGCATATCTTATGTTCTTATGTTCTAAAGTGTTGTTGAGTCGATGTCTATTCACGGCAACCCCGTGGATAGTTTTCCTAAATTGTGTTTGGTCTTCAGATCCCCCAACAAGTCTCATATTCAAAAATGTTGTAACTGCAAGTACACATAAAATTCTCTATACTTCAACCCATATACAGTAAATCTTGAAATGCCACAAAGCTATGGAGCACCTTGCCTACTACTAGCTGACCAATACACTGCAAACTTAATACTTTTCAGTCCCAAAACACCCAGTAGGTCAACTCAGGAGGAAACTGCTGGAGTGAACATATAGGTATCAACACCAATAATTACTTACCTCCCTATAGCACAGAAAGGTCTTCCTGAGTATATGGGCTAAGCCTTGAACACTAGTCCACTCTGAGACTCTTCTGCCACATATATCCTAGCAGATCCCCCCCCTTACTCCCTGTTCAGCCTGTACCTACATCTTAGGCACACCCCTCCGCCATTCCACTAAGGTTCTCAATCACACCGCTTGAACATATTCTTTAAAATTAGGAACCCCATTTCCTCCACCCTTCTATGAAACAGTACCCTGGGTGGGTTCCTTTTCCATATGTATGCAAAGGTTCTTCTATGTAGCCAGCCTGTCTCCTTCCCTGGAATCCAAACGGGGAGAATTTGACATAGAGATAACAAGTGCTACAAGACCATGATCTTAACACACACTACCTACCCCAGCTAGGGCGATGCAAATTTCCCCATCACTTCAAGTTTTGAGGAATTGAAAGCTTAAATTATATAAGCTTGAGGGATCTGCTGCTATCTGCAATCCCAGTTATTTAATACTGTTAAAGGCCCATTGGAATGGAAAATTGTGAAAGTGTTTGTCATTTGTTCTTCTGTAAGGGATATCTAAGAGTTTGGAATTCATAACAAGCGAAGTGACCTGCAGTCCCACTATAAACATATCATCTTCAAATAGCAATATCTTGTATTATTATCCCCATGTGAATCCCTAAAATATCACTATTTGCTCTAATCACCCTTGCAAATGGCAGTATAACCAATGTGAATAGAAGGGGCTAGAGTAGGCATCTCTGTCTTGTCCCTCTAGTAAATGGAAAGGTTTCAGAGTACCTCCTCTCCCCCAATTAACATCTCTGTACTTCTTTTAATATAATCTTATGCCTCACAGTGACGTTCCTTCAGCAGTGTCCTTAACTCATGGCTACTGACTTTGGAGGGATGGCCTGCTTGAAGTGGTGTCTGAATATCCCTCGGGGCACTATCAGCTCCATTACTGTAAAATGGAAACAAACAAGTGGAAAGGTTCTTTATAGTTTTTCCACAGTCTATACCTTTTGAATAACTTTGTCCTTGAGTTCTTTCAGAAACTTTGTGATAAGCATATTCAACCTTTGCTTCAAATTCATTTCATACTACAGAAGCGGCTCGATTCTTCATTCCGGAGTATTTGAATCACCACAACTACTATGATAGGTCACAGGCGGGCCCTGCTAAGCTGCATCTCCAGGAACAAGCAGGAATGTTGTCTTCACATATGGGTATCGTCGGCACCGACGGAGCCTGCGCGGGAACGCTCCCCAGCGTCCAATTGGAATGCTTTTGGGAGCGTCCCTCTTCAGTTCTTCGTTTTCCGCGGAGCCGACAGGTCACATATCCCGTCACCGCAGAAAAATTTCTTCTTTAAACTGTTTTTCTTGTGGTTGCGCCTGCCTCCGCTCGATGCCTACCGGTACCGCCGGTTCTCTTTTCTTCTTCTTTTCAAAAAAAAAAAAAAAAATATATATATATATATATATATATATATATATATACTTCTGAAGTGTTTCTCTTCAGAAACGTTTTCTTTTTGGTGCTAGGTGCCATTTTGGGCATTAGGCCCCATTTTCCTGAAAAATGGAAAAACCCAGCCAGTGGTTTTAAAAAATGTACTAAGTGTGGCGGTACCATTTCTGTCACCGACACCCATGACTGGTGTCTCAAATGTTTAGGCCCTGACCATTCTCCTTCGGAGTGTTCCTCTTGTATGGGGATGACTAAAAGAGGAAGAGAGAACTATTGCAAAGCTCGGTATCTTCTTTTCTTCAGATGCGATGTCCATTGCATTGACATCTTCCAAAGCCTCGTCTTCCTCCCATGGATCTCGGGTAACTAAACATAAGAGTCGGTCCTCAAAGGGTAGATCTCCTTCTAAGCATCGAGAAGCCATTGGCATTGCCCTTGAGGAAATCCCAATATAATCAAAAAATACTCTCACTTAGTTGCAAAAGGTAAAAATGAGAACTTATGTGTATTATCTTATTTATGTCCTAATATTTCAAACAAAATACTGGTGGTTTTGGCTGACATGAGGTCTCAGAACTTGCGGGCTGTCAGAGGCTATTGTTTTGTTAAAGCTCGCTGAACCAAACCCTTAGCACACATCACCGACCTCCAAACCAGTCTTTCCACCATTAATTTTTTTTTAAAAAAAATTTTCAAACTAAAGCAAATAACTTGGGAAGTCCAAAGCAAACAGATCAGGCTGGCGATTTTTTTAAATGAAGGTAACAACTCTGTTACTTAGCTTTTTCTGAAACGACTTACTAGTTGATCAAGCTAGAGCCCGCCAAATCCTCCGATGTTGAAAGCTGGCATATTCCCGACGCCATCTAGCGCGCTGTTCATATGCGTTTCACCGAAAGGTTTCTTCAGGGGAAATTCGTTCTTAGACGCACTAAAAACAGAACAAATCTTTTCAACCATAACTTTCTTCTATAGCAACCAAACAACTTCAAAAAATGGAAGAATCATTATCTTACTGACAATTCAAACGTACCTTTGAATATCAAACTGAGAAAACTCAGTAACTTGCAAAGTTCAGCTGTTGAAGTTGGTAACTCGAGAAACCGCGCATGTGGGAGATTTAAAGAGCAGCTGATGCGTCAATCATTAAGCAACCAAGATCACCTGAAGCACGCTTCCCATTCTATGCGTGCATTAAGACCTCCCGGAATTAAAGTTTGTAATTGATGGATCCAGCGTTGTTCCGCATACAATAATGCTCGTTCCCGTGTTCTACCTAATCGGGACGTCAGAACTTGTTCGATACAAAAACAGTTAAGATTTTCAAAGGTGTGCTGAAACTCTAGGCAATGATCTACTAGTGGCGCTTCTCTTCTGTGACATTTTAGCTTGCTTATATGTTCATTCAACCGAACCCTAAATGATCGTATGGTCTTCCCGATATACAATAATCCACACGGACATCTTATACCATAAACAACGTGAGTGGAATCACATGTAGTTGTGTCATGAAGCTTATATGTTCTCTCACCATAATGAAATTCTGATAACTCTTGTGTAACATTAAATGTGGCTCCTGCAATATATGTAATGTGGCCAACTGCAATGTTAGGTGATGCAGAGGGAACCGGACGTAGAACTGCCGGACTTAATATCTCCTTGATATTCCGGGATCGTTTCCAAACGCACCGAACTTGGTGAGTTTCCAAGCCGGCTATGCTGTGCAAAACATTCATATGTCGTTTAATGCTGCGCTTCAAATCCATGCTTAAAGGAGTAAAATTTGTAACAAGATTGACTTGTTGTGTATCTGACGCTGGAGCTGTATTCACATGAGAAGATAACAGCAAATCCCGATTGGAATAAAGTGCTCTTTTGTAGGCTCTGTCAACTACTTTACATGGATACCCCCGTTGATGGAAATTGTTCTTCAGTAAACGCGCTTGTAATTTGAAATCTTGTAAGCTAGAACAGTTGCGACGATATCTGATAAATTGAGACAGAGGCAAACTGTCTTTTAAATGCAATGGATGACCACTGTCATAATGTAAAATGGCGTTTTTATCTATAGATTTCCGAAAAATGGAAGTACTCCAGCCCTCTAATGATTTCGTTATTAACATATCCAAAAAAGTGATTTGTGTAGTATGAAAAGTTAAAGTGAATTTGATGTTAGCATCTCTGCCATCCAGCCATGCATGAAACTGTAACAGATGTTCTTGAGTGCCAAGCCACAAAACAAAAATGTCGTCAATATATCTTCGCCATAGCTTAACTGAAGCCAAATATGGTGAACTGGTTAACCAATCCTGCTCGAATTTTTGCATATATAAGTTAGCGACAGAAGGGTCGCACGTAGCACCCATGGCTACCCCTGAGCGTTGCAAATAGATGACATCTTCAAATGTAAAGAAATTGTTGTACAAGGTGAGAGACAAAAGTTCTGACAAAAAACTGAGTTGTTGTGCAGAGAGATCTCCTCTTTGATGCAACGAGGCCATTGCCACCGAATGTGCTTGATGTTGAGGAATTACTGTATAAAGAGATACAACGTCAAAAGTTACTAGAAGGAGGTCTGGATCCGATGCCCACTGATTATGGGTTGATAAAATTTGCAGAAAGTGAGATGAATCTTTTATATAGGATGGGATTGAAACCATTTTAGGTCTTAGGTAGGAATCCAAAAAGACAGATAATGGTTCGAGAAGAGAACCCCGAGTCGAGACTATTGGCCTCCCCGGAGGATTTTGTAAATCCTTATGGATTTTTGGAACTCAATAAAATCTTGCCAAAGTGCAATCGACTGGATTTAGAAAATACCACTCTTTTTTAGAAATTAATTTATGCTGTAACGCCTGGATGGTAATCCTCTTGATTTTCTGCTGTAGTTCTAAGGTAGGATCTGTGTCCAATCGTCGATATACATTTGGGTCAGACAACTGACTATGGGCCTCGCACAAATATTGATTCTGACTCCAGACGACAATTCCACCACCTTTGTCTGCACGTCTTATGATTAAATCGGAACGTGATTGTAAAGCTTGCAGCGCTGACCGTTCAGAGGTGCTTAAAATATGACGAAACTTAGGTTTTGTGGACTCAAGCTGATCCAGATCTCGCAAAATCAAATCTCAAAATAATAATAAAGCTGGAGGGGGAGGAATTGGAGGAGACCAAGATGATCGCAAAGGCAAAGGGACCCGGTCTTGAACTTGTTGATCGGTATCAGGACACGATTGTTGCCCAAAGTATATTTGCAAATGGAGCTTCCTGATCAATTGTTCTATATCCACCCTTAGTTGAAAAGAATCATGTTGCAGTTTTGGGACAAACGACAGCCCTTTATTAAGGACTGCCAGCTGATCAACCGGTATACTATGGCCAGACACGTTCACTATCAGTGAATCTGTTTCCGACGTCATGATGAACCTTCTTTATTGTCCCTTTGTTGGGGCATCCACTGTTTTTTTGATTTTGGTGTTCTTGGAAGTGTCGTCTAAAAAAGCTCTCTTACGTCCCGTGGACTCTGAATCACCTGAGTCTGTATCTTCTGAGGTGTTGTCAAAAGTAACCTGTTTCCTCCGAGGTTTCTCCTTACGCTTTGGATTCATCCACGGATAGACATATCCTTTGGTGTAATCGTTGTAATCATGTCGCAGTTTTTTCTCCTTTTTTTACTTCTTCCGTCAGTGTGGCCACCTGAACGGCATGATGTTCTAATTTACTTTTTAGTGCCTCAGATGTTTCTGTCGATTTAAACTTAGAAATCAAAGTCTCAATCTCAGTGGTTAAAGACTCTACATGTTGCTTCGTGGTCTCAATAATATGGATCATCAGATCAATGGAACATTTATTCAAAATTTGGTTCCATTTATCAATGAAACCAGTATCAAAAGCAAACATCCTAGGTTCTTTGTACACTCGTAACCCGCGAGGGATATGCCTCCGTTGAATGTATTCTATTAGGGAAAGGCGATGAAGTTCCATCCGCACTTTCCTTTTTTGTGATTTAAGGAGATCCTCCCATCCCGCTTCGTCCACTTGTTCTGCTGTTGAACTAGCAAGTGAAAAAGGTGTGTCTATCTTATTGAAAGTAGAAATGAATTCTTCCGAAAAACTGAAAGTGTCAGTGTCTTTCGGTAGACCCTCCATGAGTGTAGAATACAAATTAACAATGGTCTGTTATTCTTGAGAGTAAAAGGAAATCCCAATATAATCAAAAAATACTCTCACTTAGCTGACGGAAGAAGTAAAAAAGGTTAAGGTGAAAAAACTGCGACGTGATTACAACGATTACACCAAAGGATATGTCTATCCGTGGATGAATCCAAAGCGTAAGGAGAAACCTCGGAGGAAACGGGTTACTTTTGACAACACCTCAGAAGATACAGACTCAGGTGATTCAGAGTCCACGGGACGTAAGAGAGCTTTTTTAGACGACACTTCCAAGAACACCAAAATCAAAAAAACAGTGGATGCCCCAACAAAGGGACAGAAAGAAGGTTCATCACGACGTCGGAAACAGACTCACTGATAGTGAACGTGTCTGGCCATAGTATACCGGATGATCAACTGGCAGTCCTTAAAGGGCTGTCGTTTGTCCCAAAACTGCAACATGATTCTTTTCAACTAAGGGTGGATATAGAACAATTGATCAGGAAGCTCCATTTGCAAATATACTTTGGGCAACAATCATGTCCTGATACCGATCAACAAGTTCAAGACCGGGTCCCTTTGCCTTTGCGATCATCTTGGTCTCCACCAATTCCTCCCCCTCCAGCTTTATTATTATTTCGAGATTTGATTTTGCGAGATCTGGATCAGCTTGAGTCCACAAAACCTAAGTTTCGTCATATTTTAAGCACCTCTGAACGGTCAGCGCTGCAAGCTTTACAATCACGTTCCGATTTAATCATAAGATGTGCAGACAAAGGTGGTGGAATTGTCGTCTGGAGTCAATCAATATTTGTGCGAGGCCCATAGTCAGTTGTCTGACCCAAATGTATATCGACGATTGGACACAGATCCTACCTTAGAACTACAGCAGAAAATCAAGAGGATTACCACCCAGGCGTTACAGCATAAATTAATTTCTAAAAAAGAGTGGTATTTTCTAAATCCAGTCGATTGCACTTTGGCAAGATTTTATTGAGTTCCAAAAATCCATAAGGATTTACAAAATCCTCCGGGGAGGCCAATAGTCTCGACTCGGGGTTCTCTTCTCGAACCATTATCTGTCTTTTTGGATTCCTACCTAAGACCTAAAATGGTTTCAATCCCATCCTATATAAAAGATTCATCTCACTTTCTGCAAATTTTATCAACCCATAATCAGTGGGCATCGGATCCAGACCTCATTCTAGTAACTTTTGATGTTGTATCTCTTTATACAGTAATTCCTCAACATCAAGCACATTCGGTGGCAATGGCTTCGTTGCATCAAAGAGGAGATCTCTCTGCACAACAACTCAGTTTTTTGTCAGAACTTTTGTCTCTCACCTTGTACAACAATTTCTTTACATTTGAAGATGTCATCTATTTGCAACGCTCAGGGGTAGCCATGGGTGCTACGTGCGCCCCATCTGTCGCTAACTTATATATGCAAAAATTCGAGCAGGATTGGTTAACCAGTTCACCATATTTGGCTTCAGTTAAGCTATGGCGAAGATATATTGACGACATTTTTGTTTTGTGGCTTGGCACTCAAGAACATCTGTTACAGTTTCATGCATGGCTGGATGGCAGAGATGCTAACATCAAATTCACTTTAACTTTTCATACTACACAAATCACTTTTTTGGATATGTTAATAACGAAATCATTAGAGGGCTGGAGTACTTCCATTTTTCGGAAATCTATAGATAAAAACGCCATTTTACATTATGACAGTGGTCATCCATTGCATTTAAAAGACAGTTTGCCTCTGTCTCAATTTATCAGATATCGTCGCAACTGTTCTAGCTTACAAGATTTCAAATTACAAGCGCGTTTACTGAAGAACAATTTCCATCAACGGGGGTATCCATGTAAAGTAGTTGACAGAGCCTACAAAAGAGCACTTTATTCCAATCGGGATTTGCTGTTATCTTCTCATGTGAATTCAGCTCCAGCGTCAGATACACAACAAGTCAATCTTGTTACAAATTTTACTCCTTTAAGCATGGATTTGAAGCGCAGCATTAAACGACATATGAATGTTTTGCACAGCATAGCCGGCTTGGAAACTCACCAAGTTCGGTGCGTTTGGAAACGATCCCGGAATATCAAGGAGATATTAAGTCCGGCAGTTCTACGTCCGGTTCTCTCTGCATCACCTAACATTGCAGTTGGCCACTTTAAATGTGGCTCCTGCAATATATGTAATGTTACACAAGAGTTATCAGAATTTCATTATGGTGAGAGAACATATAAGCTTCGTGACACAACTACATGTGATTCCACTCACGTTGTTTATGGTATAAGATGTCCGTGTGGATTATTGTATATCGGGAAGACCATACGATCATTTAGGGTTCGGTTGAATGAACATAAAAGCAAGCTAAAATGTCACAGAAGAGAAGCGCCACTAGTAGATCATTGCCTAGAGTTTCAGCACACCTTTGAAAATCTTAACTGTTTTTGTATCGAACAAGTTCTGACGTCCCGATTAGGTAGAACACGGGAACGAGTATTATTGTATGCGGAACAACGCTGGATCCATCAATTACAAACTTTAATTCCGGGAGGTCTTAATGCACGCATAGAATGGGAAGCGTGCTTCAGGTGATCTTGGTTGCTTAATGATTGACGCATCAGCTGCTCTTTAAATCTCCCGCATGCGCGGTTTCTCGAGTTACCAACTTCAACAGCTGATGAGTTTTCTCAGTTTAATATTCAAAGGTACGTTTGAATTGTCAGTAAGATAATGATTCTTCCATTTTTTGAAGTTGTTTGGTTGCTATAGAAGAAAGTTATGGTTGAAAAGATTTGTTCTGTTTTTAGTGCGTCTAAGAACGAATTTCCCCTGAAGAAACCTTTCGGTGAAACGCATATGAACAGCGCGCTAGATGGCGTCGGGAATATGCCAGCTTTCAACATCGGAGGATTTGGCGGGCTCTAGCTTGATCAACTATTAAGTCGTTTCAGAAAAAGCTAAGTAACAGAGTTGTTACCTTCATTTAAAAAAATCGCCAGCCTGATCTGTTTGCTTTGGACTGCACAAGTTATTTGCTTTAGTTTGAAAAAAAATTAAAAAAAAAATTAATGGTGGAAAGGCTGGTTTGGAGGTCGGTGATGTGTGCTAAGGGTTTGGTTCAGCGAGCTTTAACAAAACAATAGCCTCTGACAGCCCGCAAGTTCTGAGACCTCATGTCAGCCAAAATCACCAGTATTTTGTTTGAAATATTAGGACATAAATAAGATAATACACATAATTTCACATTTTTACCTTTTGCAACTAAGTGAGAGTATTTTTTGATTATATTGGGATTTCCTTTTACTCTCAAGAATAACAGACCATTGTTAATTTGTATTGCCCTTGAGGAAACTATACCAGCAAAACAGCCCCGGTGGGAGGCTTCAGCCTCCAAAGCACTAACGGGGCTCCAGGATGTTCTTGAGGCCTTGACCTCGGCAGAACTACTGGTGCCATGCTCAGGAGTTCCCGTCGTTTATACCGGTACCGACACCCAGGCATCAGCAGCGTTGATAGACCAGAAATTCCTCGCTATCGAACGCAGTCTTGCAGCTCTCCTTACAGCTGCGGTACCATTGACACTGCTACCGACGGTTCATCGGGTACCAGTACCAACACCGATGCCGGTACCAGCACCGGCACCGACAGTACTGGCCCCAGTGGGAATTCTGCCCATTCCGACTTTTTCGGGCATCGACAGATCGGTACCGGACCAACTCGTGCCGACTTTGATCAATACCGATACCGTGCTTTGCATGAACATCGGGATCAGAGATGCTTCGAGGATTCCAATGAATCAGATAACTCGGTCGGTACCAGAGTACTTCTTCCGGAAGACTCCTCTTCTCCTCAACGCAGAATGTCTCCTCCGGAGGACATGTCTTTTCAGGATTTTATTCGTGATGTGACCCGAGGCCTATCAATCATGGTAGCTCCTGAAAAAGAACCTAGAGCAAAGGAATTGGAAATACTCCAATACCCTAAGGCTCCCAAAGAGGCAGCTACCCTGCCCATTCATGAAATTCTTCATGATTTGATGCTCAGAATATGGGAAACACCTCTAACCACATCTCCTCATTCTAGGAGACTCGATACCATGTATCGAGTTCCACCATGTCCTGGTTTTCAAAAGACTCAGCTGCCACGCCAATCAATGGTAGTGGAATCAGCCATGCATAGGATGAAAAGTGCAAAAAGACATGCATCCAATCCTCCGGGTCATGAATGCAGGACTCTTGACGCCTTTGTGCGTCAAACTTTTCAGGCTTCCATGCTTTCAGCTAGGATCAGCTCATATATTTTATATATGGGAATGTTCCTCAAAGAAGTCACAGGAGACTTGGAGCTTATGAGCCCCCTTCTCCCTGATGACAAACGACAAGACTTCCTTACTCTTGTCAAGCATGCTCAGGACGTTTCCAAGTTTGGAAATCGTGCAGCCTTTGACTGCTTTGAATGCATCAGCAGAACTTCTGCCATTGCCATTGTGCACGGTGGATTGCCTGGCTTCAGGCATCAGACTTGGAGACTTGGGTACAGGACAAATTAGGAAACATTCCTTGCACAGGAGAAAACCTCTTTGGCAAGAATTGGCAGGAAAGGGCTAATGAGATAGATACTGACAATTTCACTTTAGACAGATTGTCAAAATCTACAGCCACTCCAGCCAAAAAGAAACCCTATAAGAAACCCTTTTTCAGCAAAAAGAGGAAGTTTTATCCATCCTATACTCAGCAAGGGCAAGCTCAGGGTCAAGTTGCCCAAAAGGGACAACCGCAACAATCCAGATAACAAAAGAAGCCAAAAGGCCTGAGAGCTCAACCAGCTCCACAGGCTCAACCCCCTCAAGGGCTTTGACTCCTTCCTAGAGGGCTTAGTTTTCCTGCCTCTGAAGGGTCCAGAACCCCTAAACATTCCAGGCAGGTTGTGTCATTTTGTCAACAGATGGCACCAAATAACAGCAGAAAATTGAACTCTGTCCATTGTAGGGGAGGGGGGGTACTATTTATTTATTTTATTTTATTTAACTGTATTTATATCCCGCTTTTCACCGGGTCAAAGCGGTGGGACATATAACCGGGGGGGGGGGAATCAAATGTGGGGGGGGGGGCCATCACCGGGGGTTCAACATTGATGATTTTGGGGGTGAACAGAGAGACTGACAAGATAGCATAGTTACTGGTTTGGAGATCTTGGAGAGAAATAGGGGGGGGGGGGGTTCCTATTCAGAGATGTTCTTGGAATAGGATGGTTTTTAGCTGCTTTTTGAATGATGGGAGATCACTGTTGTTCCTGATGTGGTTTGGTAGAGAGTTCCAGAGGGATGGGGCATAGAGTTCAAAGGCTCTGTTGCAGGTCCGTTGAGTTGCTTTGGTTCTTTTGTGGGGGATGGCAACGGAGCTGTTGGAGGATTGTCTGGTTGTTCTGCTGTGGGTTGGGCGAGGCAGTAGGGTGCGGAGTGGGGTGCCCTGTGTTTGGTGGATGGTTTTGTGGGTGAGTAGAAGAGTTTTGTACTTGATTCTTGCTTCGATGGGGAGAATATGAAGGTCCCTCAGTATTGGGGTGATGTGGTCTCGTTTCCTTGCATTGTGAATTATTCTCGCCGTGGTGTTTAGGGCAGTTCGGAGGGGATTGGTCTGTGTGGCAGGTAGGCCATGGTAGATTATGTTGCAGTACTCCAGATGAGGGAGTGTTAGAGCTTGCATTACTGTCCTGAAATCTTGTGGTTCGAGGAGGGGTCGGAGGCGTTGTACTGTTTTTGCCTTGTGGAATACAGTTCTCGTGGTCTTGTTGATTTGTTGCTTAAGAGTTAGGGCTTGGTCAATGATAATGCCGAGATATCTTATGTGTGGTTGTACTTGAATTTGCGTGGTTCCCATGGTGAGGTGAGTGGGTGGTTTGAAGTCTGTTTTTTTTGTCACTATAAGTGCTTCGGTCTTCTTTATGTTAATGGATAAGTTGTTCTCTTGTAGCCAGTTGGATACGTCGGTGAAGCAGGTTGATAGCTGGTCGTTTGTTGGGTCCGTTGTTGTAATTGGGTCGTAGAGCATTATGTCGTTGGCGTATATGTGTAAGTTGACATTGTGAGTGCGTATGACTGAGCAGAGTGGACGGAGGTAGATGTTGAAAAGCTTGGCTGATAGTGTGGATCCTTGTGGTACTCCTTGATGTTGCTGGAAGGGGGATGAGGTGGAGGTTTTGGTGCGGATCAGTTGCTGTCGGTTGGTTAGATAGGACCTGAACCATTGGAGTACAGTACCTTTGATCCCAATTGTTTGGAGTCTGTGGATGAGGGTGTTATGGGAGATGGTGTCGAATGCCGCTGATATATCCAAAAAAATTAGGATGTATCCGGAGTGTTTCTCTTGGGTTCCTATGATAAGGGTGTTCATCAGCATGGTCATTAGGGTCTCGACCCCGTGTAGTGGTCGGAATCCGTGTTGCTGCGGGTCCAGTATGTTGTTAATGTCTAGGTGTTCTTGAAGCTGACGTTGGACTATCTTCTCAATTATCTTTGCGGTGAGCGGGAGGCTTGCTACTGGCCTGTAGGAGGTGGGGTCTAGGGGATCTAGGTTGTGCATTTTTAGGGTTGGTCGGATGATTGTGGTCTTGAGGGCGTCTGGCATGTGTCCTTGTTTAAAGGATTCATTTACGATGTGGGTTAGTGGTGCACTGAGGTCTTCTTTGGTTTTCTTTATCCAGTCGGCAGGGCAAGGATCCAGCGGGGAGGTGGTGGTGTTCAAGCAGGAGATGGTGGAGGATATTTCTTCTTTTGAGGTTGTGTCGAATGTGTTCCAGTCTCTGATCGGGGTGGTGTATGAAGTTGTCTTGGTGGTTGTTTCAGCGTAGTGATGTGGGTTTTGTGGTTGCTGCAGCTGTTTGTATTGTACAAGCTTCATTTTCACAGCATGCCCCCTCCTACAATCGTAAGACAGTTCAATTCCCAAACCTCTGCAGACAATCTACTGGATCAAGAGGTCTCAACACTCCTTGCTCAGGAAGCAATAGAGGAAGTACCCATTCCCCAACAGGGTACAGGGTTCTACTCCCCCTATTTTCTTATTCCAAAGAAAACAGGAGGACACAGACCCATTCTGGACCTCAGAGAATTGAACAAATATCTCTTCCGAGAAAAGTTCAAAATGATTTCTCTGGGAACTCTTCTGCCATACTTTCAAAGTCAGGATTGGCTTTGCTCTCTAGATCTAAAGGATGCATATACTCATATTCTGATCCATCCAGATCACAGGAAATTCTTACGATTCCTTTTCAAAGGAAAACGCCTCCAATACAGGGTACTTCCTTTTGGTCTGGCTTTGGCACCAAGAGTATTCACGAAATGCATGGCAATAGTAGCTGCATTCCTGCGAACCCTAGGGATATTCGTCTTCCCTTGGACGACTGGCTCATTCGAGCCCCCACGATTCCAGAAGCCAGTTCTGCACTGTCTCACACAATGCAAATTCTCCAATACTTGGGATTGATCATTAACTTCCCAAAATCCCAACTTGTTCCTTCTCAGACCCTGGAGTTCATAGAGCTTGTTTAGATACCAGACAGTCAAGGGCTTTCCTCCCACAGCCCTGCTGTCTTCGCTTAGTGCAACTAGCTTCTCAAGCAGCGGGAAAGTCCTCCCTAACTGCTCGAGAACTGCTGCAATTACTGGGACATATGGCATCCACAGTCCATGTAGTTCCCTATGCTCACCTCCACATGTGAGCAGCCCAGTGGACCCTATCCACACAGTGGCCACAGGACGTCTGTCAGACAAGATATCAAACTCACAACGACTGATCTTGTCCCTACAATGGTGGCAATCGCTGGAGAATCTTTTAGTGGGGTCTCCTTTCCAACAACCCCCATTCCAGGCCACCCTAACAACAGATGCATCACAGGTGGGATGGGGAGCACACCTGCACCATCTCTCCACCCAGGGTACCTGGACTCCACAGGAGGCTTGTTTTCACATAAACCTCCTAGAACTCAGAGCAATCTATCTAGCTCTTCGAGTATTCCATGCCCAGCTCAGCTACAAGACAGTCCTAGTCCAAACGGACAATCAAGTAGCCATGTTCTATGTGAACAAGCAGGGCAGAACAGGCTCTCTGTCGTTATGCAACGAAGCTTTATAACTATGGGCCTTCGCCAGAGAGCATCAAATTTACCTTCTCGTGGTATATCTTCCAGGCATTCAAAACCTTTGGGCAGACAAACTCAGCCGAGTACTGCTACCTCACGAATAGTCTCTCTACCTAAACCAGGTGATAAAGATATTTCACATCTGGGGAACCCCAGACATAGACCTCTTTGCAAGTCCACTGAATGCCAAACTTCCCCGGTTCTGTTCCAGAATTCCGGCTCACAATTGCCAGGCAAGGGACGCATTCCTCCTTCACGGGGGTCAGAACTTCCTCTATGCCTTTCCACCCATTCCCCTCATCCCCAAAACACTTTTCAAGCTTCAGAGAGACAGGGGTCATATGATCCTTATAGCGCCACAGTGGCCACGACAAACGTGGTATCCCCTGCTTCTACAGCTCTCTCAAGCTGCACCTCTGGAGTTAGGGTGTGCTCCAGACCTTCTCTCCCAAGAGAACGGGATGCCATGGCACCCGAATCCCCAGTCCCTGCATCTTAGGGCCTGGTTGCTGAAAGCCTAGACCTGCAGGGTCTTAACCTTTCCCAACAGGTAAAGCATGTCCTTCAGGCTTCTAGAAAACCTTCCACAAGACGATCTTATGCCTTCAAGTGGAAACGTTTTACTATATGGTGTTCACAGAAGGGGTTAAACCCCCTTATAATACCTTTGGAATCGATATTAGAGTATCTACTTCATTTATCAAATTCTGGTCTAAAGACCAATTCAATAAGAGTCCATCTTAGTGCAATTGCAGCTTCCTATAAGCCTCTAAATGGACAACCAATTTCCTCTCATCCACTCATATCAAGATTTATGAGAGGTCTTCTATTAACAAAGCCTCCCATCAGGCCACCACCGGTGGCATGGGATTTAAACCTAGTTCTCTGGCAGCTCATGAAACTGCCTTTTGAACCTTTAGCCACTAGAATCCTAAAGCTTTTGTCCTGGAAGGTCATCTTCCTAATTGCAATCACCTCTGCACGTCGCATTAGTGAATTGCAAGCTTTAGTGGCTGATCCTCCTTATACTAGGTTTCACCATGTTAAGGTTGTTCTCAGAACTCATCCACACTTTATGCCAAAGGTGGTGTCGCCTTTTCATTTAAATCAATCAATTTATCTTCCTGTATTCTTTCCGAGGCCTCATGCCTCTAATGCAGAAGGAACCTTCATACTTTGGATTGTAAAAGAGCCTTGGCTTTTTACCTACAAAGAACACAACAACATAGAAAGTCTTCTCAACCTTTTATTGCTTTTGATTCTAGTCATTTGGGACTTCCAGTCTCCAAGAGAACTCTATCCTAATGGATTGCACAATGCATATCCTTTGCTTATGAGAGTAAGAGTCTTCCTCTTCATGGCCATGTCACAGCTCATAATGTGAGACATATGGCAGCCTCTATGGCTAACCTTCACTCTGTGTCTATTGATGACATTTGTCGAGCAGCCACCTGGGCTTCGGTACACACAGCCCACTACTGCCTAGATAAAGCCTCCCATCGGGATGCCTTCTTTGGCCAAGCTGTTCTTCAAAATCTCTTTCAGACCTAATTCAACTCCTACCCACCAACCCTGGTGGGATGCCAGAGATCCATGGGAGGAAGCATGGCCCACCTTACTATAGGTGGCAGCTTCCTGGGGCGATCTCCCTGGCATCTTCAGCTAGGGAGTCCCCATATGTGAAGATTACATTCCTGCTTGTTCCTGGAGATAGCATAGTTACTCACCTGTAACAGGTGATCTCCGGGAACAGCAGGAATTTAGTCTTCACAACCCACCCACCTCCCCTAGGAGTTGTCTCTCTATCTCTCTGTCTCTTTCCTCTCTCCCTCTATCCTTTCACTCAGCTACAAACTTAACTGAAGAGGGACAGTTGGAAAGGCAGGAAGACAGCACGCATGTGCTGAGGGATGCTCCCAAAAGCGTTCCTATTGGACGCTGGGGAGCGTTCCCGCGCAGGCTCCGTCGGTACTGACGATACCCATATGTGAAGACTAAATTCCTGCTGTTTCCGGAGATCACCTGTTAAAGGTGAGTAACTACGCTTTATGTTCAGTGTGGAATTGGAGCTAATTTGGGTTTTCTCTGATAAAGGGTGTGAAGCCTTGCACAATCAAGCATTTTTGGTTTCTTATTCCTAATTATAGAGCTATTTCTTCACATTGAAAGTTAAGTATGTTGTGTAGATCGGTGAAACAAGCTCCTACTCTAATGCCTTTTGAATTGTAATTTTTAGACAGCAGAGTATGAAAAATGTAAAAAGTATGAAGACTTTTTATAGGAAATCTTAAGTCTTTTTTAAGTTATAGACAATTTTGGCATGGCTTCTCTTATTAATATTTTTCCTCACTGAATTTAAAAAAGCAAGAAATAAATCATACTGGAATAAAAAAAAGAGAGACCTAGTAGTAAGACCAAAAGGGGAGATTGTGTCCATTGTGGGATGGGTGAACAGCGATGATGCTTCTAGTCTTAATAGTTTTTCTTTTCTCTGCAGCAATTTTCCAGCTGATCCAGAGTATTCGGATGGGTGGGTGACTCCAACCCACTTTCCCCATGCCCATCTGTGTGGGGAGCACACCTCAGGGACTTTTGGGACTTTCCTTCCAGCCCCTTTCCCTCATCTCTGAAGACTTTTTCTTCTGGGGCATCCAAATCACAAATATATATATATATATATACTTGTACATATAAAACCCGGCCCTGCACAAATTATTCTCTTTTTTGTTTGTCTCTTTTCCTTCTTTGCCCCATATCAAAGATACATCTACCTCGTCCACAGACTAGAGCTTCTTGTGAAAATGGAGTTCAGGAGCACGGATGGAGGATGACTTGCTGCCAGAACTGTGCCTCTGGGAGGGGCTCAGCTCTTCATCCCTTTACCTGTCCTCACCCCTTCCAAACAGGACAATAAACTGTTGGTTTTTAACTGTGCCTTCTCGTACAGTCTTTCTCTGTTTAAAATATAAAGTATTAAAATTGGGTATTTATTTCTGCCAAGCATCTCCTAAGGTCATGACTACCTCACAGTGGATCATCTCCTGACTTAAAGCTGCATCTGCTCTTGAGCCATCACGTCACACATCCACAGTCATTTCTCCTTCATGCTGTGCAGAGTAGCACTCTGAGGCCTGAGGCACCGCAGCTTGAGCACTTCTCCCACATTTTGCAAGCTTGTAGGTCACAGAGTTGTAATCCCAGCCCTGGTTATAATTAAACTGTCTAAGATTGACAGAATCCAGCACCTGCTTGGCATTGGGTAGGTAATAATGCACAGTTCCTGAGCGGGTGTCCAGTTTAGTCCTCCACATCCGGGTAGTGCACCTCCTCCTGCAGCAAGGAGACTGGACCAATCAACTCTTTAGAACCGTAGCCTGCTTACTGCTGGAACTCCCATGAACCCTCCAGTGTGTCCAGTCTCCTTGCAGCAGGAGGTGGTGTGAGCCTGGAGCTAGGCTCACTTCTTGTTATTGCTTGTGTTTTCTCCAGTTTCATTTACTTTACTTCTTTTTCCTGGCTACTGTCTCTTTAATTGGGTTTCAAAAAAAAAAAGAAAAAAAGGATTTGGCAGCGAGTGTCAGTGACACACAGTGGAGAGGCTGAACGGCACTGCTCTTCCTCCCTGGTTCCCTGCCTGCAGTCTCTACCGGCTGCTCTGATTGCTCCCCCAGGACTGTTCGGGGGCAGGATCAGCATACCCGCGGCGCTTCTTCTTCCTTTCTTTTGCCCTGAACACGCGGCCAGGCACTCCAGCTGCAATCCGGTGCTTGTCTGCCCTTCAGCACTCCGGTTCTCTGCTTTTCTCCGGTCCGGCTGAGCGCCTGTCTGATCGTTTGCCTTTCCAAATTTACAGGGTAAGTGTTCTTTCTTCGGGGTTTTTTGCTCATCGGTGCTTTTCCTTTATTTTTGGACTTTTTGTTTTTTTTGGCGCCCTTTTTTTCTCCGGCGAGACGCTCGCGGCGGCCATTTTGGATTTTAATTTTTGGCAGTAATTGCCTTTGCTGGCTTTCCATACCTTTAATTTCATAGCGTTTTTGCCTTCCCTTCAGTTTTGGGTATTTTCTGGCTATTTCTTTTTTGTTTTAGTTTCAAAAAAAAAAAAAAAAAGGGGTTTAAGTCCACGGGGTCTGTGTGCGGCTGGCCACATGATCCTCGGCTGTCTCATCGTGCACTATTTCTATCCTTTCTACAGTTGCGCCCCTGGTTGCCTGTAAAAAAAAGAAAAGAAATGTCCTCCAAACCACAATGCCTAGTCTGCGGTTTGCGTAGGCGGTCCGTCTCTGCCGCTGGATTCTGCTCCAGCTGTGCTGCAGTCTCCTTCTGCATAGAACACCAGGGGGACTCCCCTTCTTCAGCAGAGCATCTGGTGACTCCGCTGTCTGCTGAGGGTGATCTTTCTCCGGGGCCTCTGTTGCCGCCTGTGGCTACTGGCGCTCAGGCTCCGGGGTCCGGAGTCTCTGTGGAGCAAGGGGATGCTGCTTCTGCTCTGATGCATTTTTCTCCAGATTTCGTGCTCATTATGCACCAGGCGTTCAAGTTGGGGCAGTTGGGCAAGTGGCCTGAGTCCCTCAGCTCTCGTCCCTCTGCCGTCTGTATCGGTTCCGCTAGAACCGCCCTCCAAGGCGGCTAAGAAGTCGCGCACTGCTAGCTTGGTGCATGAAGATTTCGATGTTCCAGACCTTGAGCTGGATGCTGACCTTGAAGGCAGTGGCGATGACCTTGAAGAGGGTGAAATTCCAGACCCTGAGGATCAGGCTAGAATTGTTCGGGTCTTTCGTAAGGAGGAGTTGGTTCCCCTTATCACGGAAGCCCTTCAGACTCTCAATCTCTCAGCGCCGGCTCCGGGGGAGGCCGATGTGTTGGAGGATCCCCTTATTCAGGCGGTTCGGGACTCTCAGGTGGTCTTCCCTGTTCACCGGGTGGTAGCTCAGATGATACAGACCGAGTGGGACCATCCGGACGCTGGCTTGAAGGGCATCCGAACGATGCATCGTCTTTATCTGTTGAAGGACAAGGATAAAGAGAAATTCAAGTCTCCTCGAGTTGATGCAGCAGTATCTGCGGTGACCAAAAAGACCACTATTCCGGTGGAAGGCAGTGCTGCCTTGAAGGATCTTCAAGACAAGAAAGTGGATGGTTTATTGAAGCAAGCATTCGAGACAAATGCTTTATCGCTACAGGCTTCGATTTGTGCGGCCTGGATTGCTAGAGCTTCTTTGAGATGGGCTCAGCGCTTGCGTCAGAATGCTTCCCTAGACCAACAGGCATTGCTTGAGGTTACTCGCCTAGAGTCGGGTTCTGCTTATCTGGCAGATGTCCATTATGATTTGATCCGTACCATGGCGAATAGTATGGCTTCGTTGGTGGTTGCGCGCAGGTCCCTTTGGTTGCGTAACTGGGCCGCCGACTCTTCTTCCAAGTCTCGCCTTAGCCGACTTCCCTTTAAGGGTAGGTTGCTCTTTGGGGAGGACTTGGACAAGTTGGTGAAAGACTTGGGGGAGTCCAAAGGTGGAAGGCTTCCGGAGGACAAGCCCAAGTCGGTTAGAGCTTTTCCAGCGTCTCGGGGTTCCTTTCGGGATTTTCGGCGCTTTCGGTCGACCCGCCTTTGGAATTCCCAGCGAGGCCGGTTTGCATCTCGGACTCAGTCCTTTCGTGGTTTCCGGGGGGCTGGTAGGGGCTTCTCCATCGCTTCCTCCAGTGCCTCCTCTTCCTTTAGTCGCAAACCGCAATGAAATGAGGCAGGCTCCGGAGGGGGTTCAAGTTATCGGCGGACATCTCCGGAACTTTCTACCCTCTTGGGCCCACATTACTTCGGACCGTTGGGTCCTCGAGATCGTCAGGGACGGTTATGCGTTGGACTTTGCCATCCCTCCAAGAGATTCCTTTGTCCTCTCTCCCTGCAAAGGGTCGCAGAAGGAACTGGACATTCGGCTGACCTTGGAACGCTTGTTAGCGCTGGGTGCCGTCGTCCCAGTTCCTGCGAACGAGTGCGGACTCGGTCGTTACTCCATTTATTTCGTGGTGCCAAAGAAGGACCGCTCCGTACGCCCTATTCTCGATCTCAAGGGCGTGAATCGCTGTCTCCGAGTACCTCATTTCTGGATGGAGACTCTCCGTTCCGTCATTGTCACCGTGCGACAGGGAGAGTACTTGAGTTCTCTGGATCTCACCGAGGCTTATCTGCATATTCCCATTCGGCCCGCTCATCAGAAGTATCTCCGATTCGCGTTTCCCTGGGGTCACTTTCAGTTCCAAGCACTACCCTTCGGCCTAGCCACCGCGCCTCGCATTTTCACCAAGGTGATGGTAGTAGTCGCAGCGGCCTTGCGCAAGGAGGGGGTTCTGGTGCACCCCTACCTCGACAATTGGCTGATAAGAGCGAAGTCCGCGAAAGAGAGTTTGCAGGCCACGGACAAAGTCGTTCGTCTTCTGCAGAATCTCGGCTGGGTGATCAACGTCTCCAAGAGTCAGCTGGTGCCGGCTCAACATCTCGAATATTTGGGTGTTTGTTTCGATACGGTCACAGGGATAGTGTCTCTCCCGGATCGCCGGGTCCAGAGTTTGCGTCAGCTCCTGCGGGTGTTCCTGGCGGACCCCGCTCCTTCGGCCTGGTGGTATCTTCGCTTATTGGGAACCATGGCGTCGACTCTGGAAGTAGTTCCGTGGGCCCGATTTCATATGCGACCTCTTCAGCGTGCGCTGCTACGTCGTTGGTCCCATCAGTCGGATTCTCTCAACCGCCGCTTGGCGTGTCCCCTTCGGGTTCGGATGGCCTTACAATGGTGGCTGTCCCCGCTATCGCTTCGGACGGGAGCACCCTTGGAGCAGCCCCTCTGGTTGCCGGTCATCACGGATGCGAGTCTCTCCGGCTGGGGAGCCCATTGCCAGGGCCGGTTTGCACAGGGGACATGGTCTCCGCAGGAGGCTCGGTGGTCGATCAACCGGCTCGAGCTGCAGGCAATTCGGCTAGCGCTTCAAGCTTTCGAGGAGTCAGTCCGAGGCCGAGCGGTTCGTGTTCTGTCGGACAACGCGATGGCGGTGGCGTACGTCAACCGGCAGGGCGGCACAGGCAGCGTGCCCCTGGAAGTCGAGGCGGACGCGCTTTTTCTTTGGGTGGAAAAGCGTCTCCTGGCCATTTCGGCAGCGCATATCGCTGGAAAGGACAATGTCATGGCAGATTTTCTCAGTCGTGTGCGAATAGACGCCGGCGAGTGGGAGTTGCACCCACAGGTTTTTGCTCAAATAGTTCGTCGGTGGGGTCCGCCCATCATGGATCTCATGGCGACGTTCGAAACGGCCAAGACGAGTCGTTTCTTCAGCAGGCGACGGGAACGAATGTCCGAGGGTATCGACGCCCTTCTCCAACCGTGGCCCGAGTTCGAGCTTCTGTATGTCTTTTTGCCGTGGGCTCTGATTGGCAGAGTAGTTCAGCGCATCGAGGCCCACCGCGGAACGGTCCTGTTAGTGGCCCCGCCGCCCGTGGTACGCGGATCTGGTGCGGCTGCTCGACGGCGTGCCGTGGCGCCTTCCTTCCCTAGTGGATCTCCTGATGCAGGGGCCTCTGCGCATGCCTCAGGTGGATCGGTTCTCACTTACGGTATGGCCATTGAAAGGGCTCGGTTGAGGAAGAAAGGGTATTCCCCAGCGGTTATTTCCACCCTGCTGCGGGTGCGGAAGCCGTCTACCTCCCTCACTTATGTTCGGATTTGGCGGATTTTTGAGGATTGGTGTTCCCGACGTGCGGTCTGGGCTGCCACTTCTTCCATTGCGGTCATTCTTCGTTTTTTGCAGGATGGTTTTGACAAGGGTCTGGCCGCAAGCTCGTTGAAGGTCCAGATTGCCGCTCTGGCGTGCTATCGCGGCAAGATTCACGGCGTCCCTCTTTCCTCCCATACGGACGTTCGGCATTTTCTCAAAGCTGTGTTTTGGTTGCGTCCTTCTCGCAGGGTTGTCTTGCCACCCTGGGATTCGAACCTGGTGCTACAGGCTTTGTCTCGGGCGCCCTTTGAGCCGCTCCGCCGTGCATCTGTAAAGGACTTGACATTGAAGGCAGTCTTTCTCGTTGCCATCTGCTCGGCGTCGTATCTCTGAACTTCAGGCGCTTTCTTGTAGAGCTCCCTTTTTATCCTTTCTTAGCGATAGGGTAATTTTGCGGACGGTTCCTTCTTTCTTGCCTAAAGTGGAGTCTTCCTTTCACGTGAATCAACCCGTAGTTTTGCCGGTTTTCGCTCCAGGATCGTCTTCAGAGTCCGGCTCAGTACTTCATAAGCTTGATGTGCGTCGGGTCCTACGTCAGTATCTCAAGGTGTCCGCGCCTTTTCGAAAGTCGGATCGTATGTTCGTGCTGTTTGGGGGTCCGCGGAAAGGGGAAGCGGCGGCTAAAGCCTCCATTTCTCGGTGGATTAAGGAGGCAATCTCCTCGGCGTATCTTCTGCAGGGGAAGATCGTGCCCTTGGGGTTGCGAGCTCATTCCACTAGGGCGCAGGCCGCGTCTTGGGCGGAGCATGGTCTCGTTTCTCCACTGGAAATTTGTCGAGCGGCGACGTGGTCCTCCCTCCATGCCTTTAGTAAACGTTACCGTTTGGATGTGGCAGCGGCTCGGGATACCAGTTTTGGGTCTGCGGTCTTGCGCGCCGCGTGCCAAGACCCCCCCCCCCCGTTGTTGACTGCTCTGGTACATCCCGGATGTGGAGGACTAAACTGGACACCCGCTCAGGAAATGGAAATTACACTTACCTGGTAATTGAAGTTCCTGGAGGGTCCAGTTTAGTCCTCCTTCCCGCCCGGAATTTTCTATTTGCTCAGTCTTGGCGGCGCGCTTTGCCCGTTCTACTCTGCTGTCGGTT
This sequence comes from Ichthyophis bannanicus, assembly GCA_033557465.1. Lineage (NCBI taxonomy): Eukaryota > Metazoa > Chordata > Amphibia > Gymnophiona > Ichthyophiidae > Ichthyophis > Ichthyophis bannanicus. Next base: position 88,312,126 of record CM066048.1, on the reverse strand, counting down.
ACCTTGAAGAATCCTACGCAAAAAAAACCCCAAAAAAACAGAGGGGACCATCACCCTTGGGTTTCCGTCCCATGGATTTTCGTTCCCTCGAGTTTGTTCTCGGTCTTCTCTTTTTGCTTTCTGTTTCCTCAGCTTCCGGTGTTGACGGTCGGTATTCGGGACCGGGAACTGAAGCAAGGTGCAGCGTTTCAGCCCTCTCGTTTGGGGAGGGGGTTCTGCACCGCCTCTGTGAGTGCTTTTCTGGTTTTCTGTACTTTCCTTAATCTGTTCTCTCTTCAGTCTGCTTTGTTACTAGTTCACTGGAGGGCTCAGGGGAGTTCCAGCAGTAAGCAGGCTACGGTTCTAGAGTTGATTGGTCCAGTCTCCTTGCTGCAGGAGGAGGTGCACTACCCAGATGTGGAGGACTAAACTGGACCCTTCAGGAACTTCAATTACCAGGTAAGTGTAATTTCCATTTTTTTTCTGCAATTTACTTTAAACCAAGGGGCACTGTAGAACAGGGACATAACTTATAATAATATTTTTGAAATGCATCCTGCTAGACCAGTCCAGACTAGGGGGTTGTGTCCCCCTGCCAGCAGATGGTGAGACGCAGGAAAACTTTCCAAAGCTTTGTGACATCACTCATGCTATAAAAAACAATCCCTCATGGGGATCTTCAGTAATTTCTCTCTCTCAGCAGATGGTGGACTTCTAGCTCCTGGCAGTCTCTGAGAAGAGATTTTGTGTCAGTGTAGCTTTCTTTGGGAGTTGTGCTGCACACTGTGGTGCCCCTTCTTTGCCAACAATTTTCCTTTCTTCACTTTCCAGAGCTGCCCCTGGTCAAGAGGACCAGTAGAGCACTTCTGAAGGGAAGTGCTCCTGCTCATGAGGAGCAGTTGCAGCTGACTGTTCTGCAAGGAAGTTGTCTATCAGCTAGGTTTGCCATTCACCTTTTGCTTTTTTTAAATTTTTTTTTGCTTCTTTTCATGCGGTCAGTCTGTGCCATTTCTTGCTGCTTCTCACCATCATTTTTGTGCCGCGGCTGCCGTTTTTTCTTCAGTCTGTTGATTTTTGCCTCCCCAGCTCTTGCTGTGACTTTCAGTGTTGCCATTTACCTTTGCTTTATTCTTTTATCCTGTCATGAATATGCCACCTTCCCTACAGTGCTGTTTGTGCTGTGGGAAGAAACAAGTCTTGATAGATAGTTTGTGTTCCTCCTGCGGTTCTGATCAAGGGGGTCCTCCTGCTGCTGCAGGTTATTATTCCGGTAGCTCTTCCAGGTCTGTTTCTTTAGCTTCCTCTGGTTTACCTCAGGGTGCTCAAGAAGCCCTTCCTTCAGTTCTGTTGCCTGAGCAGCCTACTCACACTCTACAACTCTCTATTCAGCCTCTCCATCCTATGCAGACTTCAACAGACAGCTCTGATCACCAGTTTATGCAGCTGTTCTGTCAGGCTTGCGATATGTGCTGTTGTGGATTCCCGACTACTCCGACCGCTGCTGCTCCCCTGACTAGAAAGCGTGCCCACCAGAGTTCAGCTGGGGCTTCTTTAGATCAGAAGGATACCTCCTCTCCTCTAGGGGACTGATGCCCTGCAGGGGGTGAAGGTGACTGTCCTTCAGATGAACATTCTATCACTTCTGAGTCTGGCCGTGAAGAAGGAGAGCTCTCGCCACTGAAAGACGACCAGAAGCCTCAACAAAACGGTCAAGATATCCGGTTATTCTGTAAGGAAGAGCTCTCATTGCTCAAATTATGGAGGCTTTGCACCTCTCAGACCCTCAAGGGCAACAGCCTTCGGGATCTCTCTAAACCTCAGGCAAACCCCTTCATCGTGGGCATTGGGGAAACCTAAGGCCTTTCCCTTTCCCCTTGAACTACAACAGATGTTCTCCTTTGAGTGGGATTCTCCAGATGTGTCTCTACGCTCTGCTCGTCGCTTGGGACACTTTTATGTTTGGTCTTTAGATGATCTTGTCAAGTGGTTGCGTTTCCCTAAAGTAGATGCCCTGGTCATTGTAATCACTAAATGCACAACCATTCCTGTAGAGGGTGGCAGGCCTTTTAAAAACCACTTTCTTGGTGTTGCCAGGTCTCTGTTTGCAGAGGTCTCACTGCACAAGCCCTGCTACGATGGCTTCAGTTACTTCCAGATGATCCGGCTTTGCCTTGTTTTAAAGTCAGTCACTGCCTTTTTAGCAGATGCCTTTTATGATCTACTTCGCTTATGTGCTCATTTTGTGGCTCCGTCATTGGAATGCGAACATGTCTTACAAGTCCCGTCTTGCCAAGCTTTCTTTCAAAGGCCGACACCTTTTTGGTGAGGATTTGGAAAGCTTGTGAAGGATTCGGGGGAAGTCAAACCTCAACATTTGCTGGAGGATGGGCCCAAATCCATTTCTCATTGTCTTGCTGTGTCATTATCCACTTCCTGATCTTGCAGAGTCTGCTTTAGAGATGTATGTAGCTACTGGCAAATAAGTTTCTTCTTCAAATAGGTCTGGATCTAAGCCTTAGTCCTTTTGGGGTATCTGTTGCAACCGGGACAATTTCTGCTCGTCCAACAAGTTTCCTGATCCGCCAAATCTTCCCGTTGTTTGGTTCCGGGTCCATTCTGGGGTGCAACTTGTGGATGGCCGCTTGCAATATTGTTCCTGTGAATGGACCCAGGTAACATCAGACAGGTGGGTGCTCGAGGTAGTAACACAGGGTTTTGCTCTCAGCTTTGCCAAGCCTGTGCCAGATGTCTTCCTCATCTCACCATGCAGATCCACGGCCAAGGCAGCAGCTGTGTACCTGACAATCCACCACCACCACCTTCAGCTAAATGCGGTGTTTATTTATTCATTCTTATATATTGCATTTCCGAGGATCAGTGCGGTTTACAAGGAACATAACTAAACATTACATGAAACAGATTTACATGGAATGGTTAACAGTTTCAAATTGAACATGTATCAAGCACTATATATATATATATATATATATATATATATATCCCTCACTTGGTTTTCAGCTTGTGCTGTGAGGGCTTGTGTGCATCAGTGATGCTGAGAGCTAAACTATCGGTAGTTTAACTACTGGCAGGGTCTCCCAAGATGGACAGGTCTCAGCTGAGGTGCCAGACCAAGACAAACCACCCATCTGGGCAGCAGCAGAATGGGATAGTGTTGACGGCGGAGGATCACATTTCTGTGACAACGGCAACACCACCAAACTTAAACTGCGTGGAAGAAAGGCCCGGCAATCTACTTCTGTATCTTGCCATGAAAACCCAATGGATAGTTACAACAAAACAAATTGTGCTATAGTGCTGGAAGATGAGACCCCCAGGTCGGAAGGCACTCAACTAGCTACTGGGGAAGAGCTGAAGACTTTTCAGAGTAAAGCCAGCATTTATGATGTGGCTGGATCAAAGCCCTCGGGACGTCTGACTGCTGATGTAGCTGCGTATGAAATGAGAGTCAGAAGCTGTAAAGATGTCTTACACATTGGAACATGGAATGTACGAAGCATGAACCTAGGGAAGTTGGAGGTGGTCAAGAATAAAATGGAACGTGTACAACTTGATCTGTTGGGTGTCAGTGAACTGAAATGGACTGGCATCGGGCACTTTGCATCAGATGATCACATGGTCTACTGTGCTGGAAATGAAAGACAAAGCAGAAATGGTGTTGCATTTATAATAAAAAAGAAACTTGAAAGAACTGTAATGAAATACAATGCAGTCAGCGAACGCTTAATCTCTATTCATCTATGAGGAATGCCTATCAACACAACTATAATTCAAGTATATGCCCCAACAACAGCTGCAGAAGAGAATGAAATTGAAGAGTTCTATGAACCAAGTACAAGCTGAAATTGACAGAACATGCAAACAGGATATCCTGATAGTCATGGGTGACTGGAACGCAAAAGTTGGCAACAAAGAAGAAGGCAAAATAGTTGGAAAATATGGACTTGGCAACAGAAATGAAGCTGGAGAAAGACTGATAGAATTCTGCAAGACCAATGATCTATTCATCTCAAACACCTTCTTCCAGCAACACAAGCGGCGACTGTACACATGGACTTCACCCAATGGATTTTATAAAAATCAAATTGACTACATCTGTGGAAGTCAACGATGGAAAAGTTCTATAACATCAACAAAGACAAAACCTGGAGCTGACTGTGGTACAGATCATTAACTACTAGTATGCAAACTCAAGCTAAAGTTGAAAAAGAGCAAACCACTCATGAATGCAGCAAAATATGACCTTGAGAATATGCCACTGGAATTTAAAGACTGCCTGCAAAATCGATTTACTGCTTTAGAAGCAAATGACAGAGCTCCAGCAGAGTTATGGAATGACATCAAGAAGATTGTGTTGGAAGAAAGCGAGAAGTCTCTACAAAAGGTGAAAAAGCAAAAACGGCCAAAATGGATGACAGAAGAAACTCTGAAAATTGCCCAGAAATGCAGAGAAGCTAAAGCAAGAGGAGAAAGAAAGACAATAACAGAACTCAACAGAGATTTCCAACGTGCAGCAAGACAGGACAAGGAAAAGTACTACAACGACACATGCAAGGAAATAGAAGCAGAAACTATTAGAGGAAGAACAAGATCGGCTTTCCTAAAGCTACAAGAGTTAAAGAAAAAGTTCCAGCCTCAAATTGAAATGTTACAAGATGCTCAAGGCTCTATGTTGAATGATGCTGAGAAGATCATGAAAAGGTGGAAGGAATATACAGAGTTTTTATATGATAAAGATCAAGTGGACCAACAGCCGTTTCAACCTGTACCTTATGATCGGGAACCATTGGTGATGAAAGAAGAAGTTGAAGCAGCATTGAAAGCTTTATCAAAGAACAAAGCACCAGGTATTGATAGCATTCCCATAGAAGTATTACAGCAATCTGATGCAGCTGTTACCGTACTTACAAGGCTCTGCCAAGAAATATGGAAGACAACATCATGGCCAACTGACTGGAAAAGATCTGTGTTTATACCAATATTAAAGAAAGGTGATCCAACTGACTGTGGAAATTATCGCACAATCACTCTGATCCCACATGCCAGCAAGATTCTACTGAAGATTATTCAAAAGAGACTACAACCATACCTGGAACAAGAACTCCCTGAAGTGCAAACAGGGTTCAGGAAAGGGCGAGGAACGAGAGACATCATTGCAGATGTGAGATGGATCCTTGAAAAGACTAAAGAATACCAAAAGGATATCTATTTGTGCTTTATCGACTATAGCAAGGCTTTTGACTGTGTAAACCATGAGAAACTCTGGGCCACATTAAGAAGCATGGGTATACCAGAACACCTGATCGTACTCTTGCACAATCTGTAGATTGATCAAGAAGCAACAGTTCGAATGGAACAAGGAGAAACAGAATGGTTTAAAATAAGCAAAGGTGTAAGACAAGGCTGCATACTTTCCCCCTACCTGTTTAATTTAGATGCAGAACAAATCATCAGAGAAGCAGGATTGTATGAAGACAACAGAGGTGTGAAGATTGGTGGAAGACTCATCAACAACCTTCGCTATGCTGATGATATCACATTACTGGCTGAAAGTGAAGATGATCTGAAACATTTGCTTCTCACAATCAAAGAACATAGTCTCAAAATGGGCCTGCACCTTAATGTAAAGAAGACAAAGATCATGACAACTGGCATAATCAACAGGTTCATCATTGAAGGAGAAGAAATTGAAATCGTGAACAACTTTAACCTACTTGGATCAACTATCAATAAAGAAGCAACAAGCAATCAAGAAATCAAACGACGCATTGCTCTTGGCAGAATGGCTATGAAAGACCTAGATAAGATTCTCAAGAGCAGAGATGTCTCTCTCCATACAAAGATTCGACTTGTTCAAGCCATGGTATTTTCAATAACATCATATGGATGTGAAAGCTGGACAGTGAAAAAGATAGACAGGAAGAAAATTGATGCCTTTGAATTATGGTGCTGGCGGCGAATACTGTGTATACCATGGACTGCCCGAAGAACAAACCAGTCAGTACTAGAGGAGATCAAACCTAAGCTTTCTTTAGAAGCTCAGATGACAAGACTTTGACTTTCATACTTTGGACACATCATGCGAAGAGAGAGATCATTAGAGAAAGACATCATGCTTGGCAAGATAGAAGGTCAACGCAAAAGAGGAAGGCCAGCAATGAGATGGATCGATACAATAACAGCAGCTACGGGTACCAGTCTGTCAACAATGAGCCGCCTGACTCAAGACCGAACACAATTTAGGATAGCTATCCAGAGGGTCACCATGCACCGACTCCGACTCGACGGCACTTAACAACAACATATATATATAACAGTACAGTAACTATATACAGTTAGAGAGTTGCTTACAACTTGGAGTGACTACAGTTAGAGGGTTGCTTACATCTGATATTTTAATGGGTAGTATGATCAGAGGGTTATGCTATCCTGTCAAAATGTTCCTTGAATAAGTGTGTTAGGCAGTTTCCAGAAAGTTGCAAGGTCATGGGTGTGTCTGATTTGTGGAGATAAGGCATTCTATAGGTGTGCGGCATGCAGGGAGAATGCCCTGTAGCAGGTCAGTTCCCCCCTCAGAAAGAGGTTCTGGATACTATACCATTTACTTGTCATTCCCAAGAAGGACGGCTCCTGCCGTCCTATCCTGGACCTCAAGGGGGTCAGCTGCTGTCTTCAGGTGCCACAGTTCCGGATGGAAACCTTCAGGACAGTCATTCAGGCTATCTGGCCTGGTGAATTTCTCACATTCCTGGACTTGACGAAAAGCATATTTTCACATTCCAATCTGCCAAGATCATCAGCAGTATTTGTTTTGCGGTCCTTGGTCAACATTATCAGTTTTGTGCCCTGCTTTTTGATCTTGCCACAGCTCCATACACTTACTCTAAGGTGATGGCAGTAGTGTCAGCTTCCCTGCAGCGCTAAGGTATTTGGGTTCATCCTTATATGGACGATTGGCTGATCAGAGTAACGACTTTCGAGGAGGCTACTTCTGCGGTCTCTCATATCCTCTCCTTTCTGGATCATCTCAGCTGGATGGTAAATCATGCCAAAAGCAATCTGCACCCAGTTCAGTCTCTGGAGTTCTTCGGCGCCTGCTTCAGCATGAGGGTAGGTCACGTCTTCCTCTCTTAGGACAGATGCAAGAAGCTCTGCATTCAGGTCCATGCCTTCCAACTCATGACAGCTCCCGCTGCCTGGGATTACCTGCGACTCCTCAGCACCATGGTAGCTGCATTCAATGTAATCCCCTAGGCCCATTCTTACATGTGTCCACTTCAGTACTCTCTCCTGTCACGCTAGTCCCCATCCACCCAGGACTATCAGATTCATCTACCTCTTTCCTTAGTGGTTCGCCGCAGTCTCCGCTGGTGACTTGTTGAAGGGCATTTCCTTGGCAATTCCGCATTTGGTGTCCTTGATGACCACCGCCCATCTTGCCAGTTGGGGAGCACGCTGCCAGGGAGAGAGAGCGCAGAGTTCTTGGTCCATTCAAAAATTCTTTTGGACCATCAGTCACCTCAAGGCCTGGGCCTGTCATCTGGCTCTACTCTTCTTTCAGTCCCACCTCCAGGGTCGAGCAGTCCTAGTACTCTCCAACAATTCCACTACTATAACTTCTCAACAGGCAGGATGGGACCAAATGTCCTAGACTGGCCCTGGAAACGAGCCTTCTGTTTCCTTGGGCAGAATTCAACATCCTGGCTTTCTCTGCACGGCACATTGTGGGAATGGAGAACATTCAGCGGATTTCCTGAGTTGTCGTACCCTGGACTCCGGCAAGTGGGAACTAGGTTCATGGGCGTTTATGAACATAGTGCATCGGTGGGGTCATCCGACTCTAGACCTGATGGCCACCTCTTCCAATGCCAAGATGTCAATCTTTTTCAGTCATTGAAAGGAACCAAAGTCTCACATCTTAGATGCTCTGGTTCAGACCTAGCCCTTGAACCAGCTTCTCTACATCTTTCCTCCTTGGCTGCTAATCGTCCGTGTACTCCGTCGGATAGAGTCGCACTCCGACTGGGTAGTGCTGATGGCCCCGAATTAGCCTTGGCATCCGTGGTATGTTGATCTCCTTTGCCACCTGCAGGACACACCTCTACCCCTTGGTGTCAAGAGAGGTCTCCTGTTTCAGGGGCGGGTTTTCATTAATGACCCAGCTCCTTACTCGCTTACAGCTTGGCTTTTGAGCAGCGGCGCTTGTTGTGCAAAGGTTACTCACCGCAGGTAGTGGCCACTCTGCTACGGGCTCGACGGTTTTCTATCTCACGTGCCTACGCTCTGATCTGGTGTCTTTTCTTTTTTTTTTTTTTTCTTCCTGGTGTTCTAAGAGATCCCTTTCCCCTTGGTGCATTGATGTTCCAGACATCCTTTCCTCCTTTCAGGTTGGATTTGATAAGGGTCTTGCTCTTAATTCATTAAAGGTGTAAACTGCAGCCTTGAAGTGCTTTGGGGTCTTCTCCATGGATGGTCTCTTGCTTCTCGTGTAGACATTTTCCGTTTTCTGCGGAGCATTTGTTCCTCGAGGCCCCCCATTTGTCCAATTGTGTCCCTTCTTGAGATCTGTCCTTAGTGCTTTGCGCGCTCACCCATGCCCTGTTTGAGCCTCCCCATGGGACATCTGTTAAAGATTTGACTCTCAAAACTGTTTTCTTATAGCAGTCACTTCGGCACAGCATCTTTCAGAGCTCCAGGCACTTTCTTGCTGGGATCCTTTTCTGCCTTTTTCCTGGAGGGCATTACCATTCAAGCAGTGCCCTCCTTTCTTCCAAAGGTCCTTTTCAGATTTTCATGCCAATCAATTGGTTTCACTTCCTTCCTTTTTTTAAGGAGCAGTGTTTGGGTGACAACATGGTCCTTCACCTTTTGAATGTTGGTAGGGCGTTATGCCGTTATGTCAAACTAATTTGTTTCGTACTCCAGTCACCTCTTTGTCCTGACTTCTGGTCCTCGAAAAGGGACGGCCGCTTCTAAAGCATCCATTGTACACTGGATCAAGCAGACTATTGAGTAAGCTTATATTTTAGTGAACAAACCTGTGCCTTTAGGTCTTCGGGCACACTCCAGGCGGGCTCAAGCTACTTCCTGGGCAGAATGCTCACGAGTAACTCCGCTTGATATTTGCTGAGAATGGGCCATCTGGTCCTCCCTGTCTACTTTTTGCATGTCACTATCGTTTGGATGTCCAAGCTTGAGAAGTAGCTCGCTCGGAGCCTCTGTCCTGGCTGTAGCTGTTTCTTCCCACCCCAGAGTGGTTTAGCAATAGCATCCCCCACTAGTCTGGACTGATTTAGCAGGATGTATTTGGAAGGAGAAATTCTACTTACCAATTCCCTCTAGACTGTCTAGTCTGTCACCTACCTAAGACTATAATCAGCGACATTATTTTACCTTGCCATATACATACTTCTTGACTTGCGGGTCCTGTTTTACTTTGTTCATTTTATGTGATTGTTATAAGAGTCATTTAAGAAGTTACTTTTGATCTGTTGTGCTTGCTTGGCTGTTTTGAAATCCTGCTGCTTGTTATGGGTATACTGAAGCTCCCCTTGGGGGATGGGTTTTTATACCAAGGATGATGTCACAAAGCTTCAGGAATTTCTCTCACTCACCATCTATTGGCAGGGGGACACAACCCACTAGTCTGGACTGGTCTAGCAGGATTCCAGGAAAGGAAATTATCGGTAAGTAAAATTTCTCCACAAAGTGAAATAGGGATAGAAACCCCTGTGTGTGGTAATACACTAGAGAGTGGTAGCCTGTCTGTTTTGGCAAAATAATGCATAAACTGGTTAAAGTATAAGAAAATATATATAATAATAGTAAAAGAAAATTATAAAGTAAATGTAGTGCTATGCCAGTACTCGTATTTTCTTTGGAGTGGAGGAGTAACCTAATGGTTAGAGCACTGGCTTGGGAACCAAGAGACCAGGATTTGATTCCCACTAGCACTCCTTGTGGCCTTGGGTGAGTCACTTAATCCTCCATTGTCTCAGAAAAATCCAAGTTATCAATGTCCCTGTTTAATGTACAAGTTTAAGTTATAATGTAAACCGCTTTGACAGAAATGATAAAATGGTATTAAAAAAAACCCCACTTGGTTAAATCAATCAATCAATCAATCTCGGGTTATGTTAGGTTTCTGACTTAGTCATAGGATATATAACATATATTTCTGATTTTTTTTCCTGATTCTCCTAGAGTATTTCCTACACCTTTTCTGGGAGGTTCTTTATTTTTTCTCTGTTTTTGAGTAGGGCACAGTAGAAGAGGAAATGCATTCCTCTTTTTATTTCTCTGGTTTTGCACTGCATATAGCAGTGGTTCCCAAAGTGTGGGTTGCGACCGCAAATGGGGTCGTAAAATTCTCATTTGGGGTCACAGCTGCATGCAGAGTGTTGGGGGAAGATAAAGAAGACTGTCACCAATATGGTGCCACTGCTGCCTTCAACCAACCTCCTCTACCCCCAATCCAGCTTCTGCCTTCCCTTTCCTTCTGCGGCCAATTGAATCGCACCCCTCCTCCGTTCCCTGGAACCTGTAACAGAAAGCATTCACATAACGGATAAGAAGTGTGGGGACGTCAAGCTGGAATCTGTGCATGCACAGATGTCTTAGCCTCAGTTGTGTCCTGCCCCCTTCCAGATGTCCTGTTTCTATGAAGCGGGATGCAATTGAGGCTGAACCTTGCGCGCATGCACAAACGCCAGCCTGAGGTCCCTGCACACCGCATTTGTACAGTGAGTACTGATGCAGGTTCCCGGGGAGGGAGGAGTGGTGCGATTTAGTTGGCCGCAGAAGGAAGGGGAAGGCTGATCGGGGGTAGGGGTGGGGGAAGTTGGCTGAAGGCAGTAGTGTGACTGCTTGCTGCTGCAGCTTTGCAGGATATGGTGGCACGATGCTGTCAGCCGCGGCCTGGTTAAGGTAGTGCAGAATTTGGGGAAGATGCTGGACTGCAGAGGAGGGGGAGGGAACATTGGAGGCGGGACTATCAGTGGAAGGGAAAATAGGGAGGAAGCTGGACATGCTGGATCTATGGGAGGGAGGGAGACAGGAGATGCTTGACATTGGGGGTGTCCTGAGGAGGGTGAGAGAGGAAGTGCTGGACAGGGTGGTACAAGTACTGGTGAGACTGACAGGAAATGCTGAACATTAGGGGTGGGGCTAGTGAGACAGAAGAGATGCTGCACATGTGTGGGAGTGATGAGGGAGGCAGACAGGAGATCCTGGCCCTAGGAGAGAGAAAGAGACCCTAGACGGAGGTGGTGAGAGGGAATATGCAGGACACGGGGAAGAAGAGACTTGGGAATCAGTGAGCGTGGGCAATAAGAGGCTTAGGAAGAAGAGAGAGATGGGGGTGGAAAATGATGGAAAGCTGTGGGCAAGTACAGCAAAAAGTAGGAGAAGGAAAAAACTCAAGAGATCAGTATTTCAGATTGATATAAGTGATCAAGTAAAGAGTGGAGAAGAAGTGACGCTGGAAACGAGGGTTAAGAGAAGGCAGAGAAAAGCAGAAACCAGACCCTGGGACCAACATGATTAGAAAAATAAAACGGCCAGTAAACAAGGTAAAAAAATAATTTTATTTTCTGTTTAGTGATTGGAATGCACATCTGCTAGTACTAGTTTTAGATATGGCTGGGGCCCAGCTTGAGGCAAAAATTTAGGAGAGGACCTCAAAACCCTCCATCAGGTTGTGCTTTCTTCAGCTTCAGACACACACACTGCCCCTGGTCACGTAGCCTCTACAACCATGCACATATAGAAACACACACACACCCTACCCCAAGACGCTTAACTTCCAGCACATACTGCTCCCAGAGACACTCTGCTGCCACATTGCATATGTTCAAGAAGCTGTGTGATAACTTCCCAGCTTGTGTCAGGCGAGTTGAGTACATAAAATAATTAAAAAGCATAGATTTACATATTTATATGTTTATTTGGGTGATAGTATCTTTTTCTGTCATATTTCTATCAGAGGATTGCTAAAGGAAAAAAGGGGACTGTTGTAGTGGTTGATAAGGAAGGACAGACTAGACAGGCCATGTGGTCTTTTTCTGTCATCATGTTTCTAAATAAAATTATCTAGTCACAGGAATTTTCAGCTGCTAAAATGGGGTCACACCGGAAAAACGTTTGGGAAGCACTGGCATATAGAGTCTTAATTCCCGGAGTTTCCAGTTCATTTTTGTCTTTATTCCCTGCAGTGTAATATGACGGGATAAAACACCTGGGAAAGTTTACAGAATGAATCTGATGTGTGTGTCTGTAAAATAACTACCCCCTCCTATTGCTTTGACTCCAACTGTCCTCCAGCTCATGGCTTCCCCTCAACAGTCGCATCAAATACAAAACATTGATGATAACCACAAAAAAACACAACAGTTTAGTAAGACAAGACCTTCCTTGGCTAAATCCATGTTGGCTTTCTCACATTAAACCATGACTATTTACAAGTTCAGTGGAATAGTCTCCCAGTGGAGGTGGTAGAGATGAGGACAGCATCTGAATTCAAAAAAGCATGGGACAAACAGAGGATCTCTAAAGGAAAAAAGGGGACTGTTGTAGTTGTCGATATGGAAGGACAGACTAGATAGGCCATGTGGTCTTTTTCTGTCATCATTTTTCTATGTTTCTAGTAATTTGTTCTTTATAATGGTTTCTACCATTTTGCCCAGTACTGAAGTCAGGTTCACCAGTCTGTAGTTTCCTGGATCACCCCTGCAAGCCTTTTTAAAATTTGGCGTTACATTGGCCATTTGCCAATCTTCAGATAACACAGATGATTTTCATGATAGTTCACAGATTACTAATAGAAGGTCTGCAATCTTATATTTCAATTCTTTCAACAGCCTCTGATGTATACCATCTAATTCATGTGATTTTCTACTCTTCAGTTTATGACACAGTTATAATAGATCTTCCTGGTTTATTGATATTTCTTTCAGTTCTTCTGATGTATCACCTTTACATACCATTTCAGGCATGGGTAACTTCCCTACATCATCTTCAGTAAAGACCGAAGCAAAGAATTCATTGTCTCTCCACTATGGCCTTGTCCCCTCTTAGTGCTCCTTTTATTCCTCTATCATCTAGTGGTCTGACTTACAGGTTTTTTGCTACGAACGTACTTGAAAAAGGTTTTATGTGTTTTTGCTCCCATAGCAAGCTTTTTTACAAATTCTCTTTTTGCCTGCCTGGATCAATGCCTGGCATCTAACTTGCCGGTGCTTATGTTGTTTCCACTTTTTTAAACAATGCCCATGCTTGATATAAATCTTTAACCTTTGCAGCTGCTCCTTTTTGTTTTTTCTTAACCATTTTCCTCATTTTATCATAATCTCCCTTTTGAAAGTTAAAGGGTAGTACCGTGGATTTCCTTGCTATCCTTCCTCCATTTATTAAATCAAATGTGATCATACTATGATCACTATTGCTGAGTGGCCCCAACACCCTTATCTCTTGTACCAGATCGTGCGTTCCACGATGGACTAAGTCCAGAATGGCTTCCCCTCGTCAGTTCATGAACCAGCTGCTCCAAGAAGCGGTCATTTATTTCATATAGAAACGTTATCACCCTAGCATGTCCTGCCATGACACTGAAGCAGTCTTATAAGTAATAACAAATTTATTACTATGTTGTAACTTTTGTTAGCTTCCCTGATTTCTTTTAGCATTTCATCATCTATTTGTTTATTGTGGCCAAGCACACCGCCTTCCCCTTTTTACATTAAATTTCTTTCCATAGAGATTCTATGGTGTATTTTTTTTCCTGCAAAACTTTAATTCTGTGTGACTCAATGCCCTCTCTAACATAGAACACAACTCTTTCACCAATTTGATCTACTTTATCATTGTGATATAATTTGTACCCAGGTATCACAGTGTCCCATTGGTTGTCCTCCTTCCACCAGGTCTCTGAGATACCAATTATATCTAACCTCTCATTTACTGCTATATATTCTAGCACTCCCATCTTATTTTTTAAGACTTCTAGTATTTACATACAGGCATTTTAGGGGTTGTATTTATTCATATTAATCTGGTTATCAGTAGTCAGGTAATGTTGGAATCTTTCAGCTCTGTCTGCTCTGTACTTAAGGGCATCTGGGTTGCTTTTATCTTTATTGGAACCTCTCTGTTGGAATGCCCTAACTTCCTTCTTTTGCTAGTATCCTTCAAGGATACGTACTTCTGAAATATGCGCTCTTGGGTGACTGTTGGCTTTCCCAGAGTCATAGACTGCAGGCTGTTCTTCCCAGTAGAGCTGGATCTTTATCAAGGCTTCTAGGACAGTGGTCCTTGGGTGCTTCCCCTGGTTCAGCATGATTGCAGATCAGTGTCCCAGAGCCAAGCTTTAGTTGCTCTACTGGTGGGGCAGGATCTACAGTTTTTCTACCTGGGCGACAATGTTTTCTCTGGCTGAGCCTGAGAAAAATACAGAACCCAAGTCAGATGAAGCTGGATTTGAGTTTCTGCTGTACCCTCCCTCCTCCCTTTCCTTTTAAGAGAAGGCAATTGTAAGCATTACAATTTATTACAGAAAAATAATACAAGGAATGGCCTGCATTTTTTCTTCCCTATGGCAGTTATGAGAAAAGGGATGCAACTTTGAATGAGGTTGGTATTGTGGATGGTGTTGAAAATAGTGCTTAATCAGCATAGTTGGCTCAAACTGTTCTTTCTGTGACTCAGAGCAAAACGGAGGGGGAGAAGGGAACAGCATGCGGATTTCTTTTGGGTGTGAGCAAACTACAGGAATGAGGAGGAGACTAACATGCTCACTGTAAAAGTTGCTGTCATGGGCAAGGTGCTGCCAGAAGATTCACTCTGACCATTTTAAGCACCACTTGTCATGGCAGACCATATGCTGACAGAAATAGTGCCCATATTGAATTACTGCATGATATCTCCTGTTCTCTTAGTTACTGAACAGTTTTGTTCCTTGGTTTTGGGGCTTCCAACGCTCCTCTCTGAACAAGGGCCTTAGAGAGTCCCAATAGGGTCCCTCCTCTTCCCCAACTCATACAGGATTTTCCCTGGTGTTTATATCGGGTATACATAGGGTTTTCTCTGCTACACAGAATCCTAGAGGACCTAGTGCATCTTGGGGAACTTGAACCTCTCAGGGGGTTTGTCTCCTAAGAAGCTGAAACTTGTGTGTTGTATGTATTGGCCTGAAGAGCCTTGCTTTCTGGTTTCTCAATTGGAGAGCTTAGGGGAAGAGGAAGTGAAGAGACCCCATCTCCGTGCAGCGACTGAAGAAGCGCAAAATTTGGCATCAGCAGGTCGCCATCGGATCCATATCGGGGGGGACCTCAGTGGTGCAGAATCAACTGAAACATCTCCTGACTCAACCCCCACTCTCCAGGATCCAGAGAATGCCAGCTGAGGAAGTCCACTTCCACTTTGTCCACCCTGGCAATGTGCTGAGCCGACAAGGCTAGGAGGTTCTTCTCTGTCCAGGCAAACAAGAGAACCATCTCCAGAGCTAATCTGGCACTCCTTGTGCTGCCTTACTGATCGACATAAGCCACTGCCATGGCATTGTCTGAAAACACACAAACCACTTGGTCCTCGAGCAGGGACCAGAATCACAGAAGAACCAACCTGATGGCCCTTAACTCAGGTGGTTGATGGACCACCCATCTCCCTCTGAATCATCAGTCTCCCCTTCAATCTGTTCAACCCTCTGCTGCACAGCTAATCTTTTGCCAGCTTCGTCATGCTCATATTACTCCTCAAGTCACTTCATTGGCTTCCTATCCGTTTCCGCATCCAGTTCAAACTTCTCCTGTTGACCTATTAGTGCATTCACTCTGCAGCTCCTCACTATCTTTCCTCTCTTATTTCTCCCTATGCCCCTCCCTCGGGAATTCCGCTCTTCTGGCAAATCGTTTCTATCTGTGCCCTTCTATTGCTAACTCCAGACTTTGCTCCTTTCACCTTGCTTGTCTTTATGCCTGGAACAAACTACCTGAGTCTGTACATCAGGCTCCTTCTCTGATCCTTTTCAAATCCAGGCTGAAAAATCACCTCTTCACTGCTGATTTTGGATTTTAACTCGCCTGATCTCCTTTGTGTTTCCTTACCATTCTGCCTAGATGTATCCCATGTCTACAGCTACTGTATTATCTGTCTTGACTATATTGTAAGCTCTGATGAGCAGGGATCATCTTTTACATGTATATGTACAGTGCTGCGTATGTCTTGTAGCACTATATTTTTATTTATATGTATTTAGCGAGTTTTATACTGCATATTCTGCAAGTCGCAGTGATTTACAGTGAACTTAAGACAGAAAGGGAAATTACAATTAAGTTGATAGATGAAGATATTTCAGTAACTCAGAGTAAGAACTCATACAAAATTTGATAGACGGTGCATTTAAACAATAGATTAGAAGGTGCTCTTAACAGTGGTATAGTAATAGTCTTACAACATTCTTCATGTGATGGGATTTTAACTTGGAAGCTCTAGGAGCATACATGGGGTGTGATAATTTAGTCAGACTAATTGTATAATAATTGTGAAGCTGAGTTGGTGCTATAGTGCTGTATAAATAAGCATGTCTTTATTTTCCGGCAAAAATCCATGGTGTCTTTTATGGACCGCGCGTAAAGCAAGAATGCTTTTTTGGAGGCTTGAGGTGGTGGGATTGTTAACATTCCTTGATTTGCTGTGCATCTTGTCCTAGTTTCTGGTGGTTTCAAAATTAGGTTTTGAAGAATTTGAGCTGGCTGATGATGGAGTATTTTGAAGGTGGTTCTAATGGTCTTGTAGTTAATTTACATGTGTATTGGGAGCCAGTGCAAGTTTTGAAGTATGGGTATGAGATGATTATGGCATGATGAATTTGATATTACCCTTGCAGCTGTATTTTGAAATATTTGCAGATGATGAATAGTTGCTCTTGGTAGACCTTGATAGTGATATTGCAATAATCTAGAATTGGCATGAGTGCCTGGCAGACGTCTCTGAAATTGGAGTGGTCAGGTAATGGGTGGAGCCTGTTAAGTACTCTTAGCTTGCAGTATATTGCTTTGGTGACATTTCGGAAGTGTTTTGGAAAGTTAGCCCTTTGTCCAGTGTGACTCCCATGGAATTTGACGTGATTCTTTACTTCCAGGATCATATTTGCTAAGCAAATAGTTGGAGGTGGATTATATGTGCGGTTTTGTGTTATATGTAGAACATCTGTTTTGTTATGGTTGATAGGTTATGCCTCGAGATCCAATTGCTCATGGCTTTTAAGCAATTTCCTATGTTTATGTGATCTGGGTTGTCCGTATTGAATGTGGTGTAAATGAGGATGTCGTTGGCATACAAGTGGTAAACAATGTTGTACTGTTGCATGATGGTACATATTGTTTGTATGAATATGATGAACAGAAGAGATGACAGGACAGAGCCTTGAGGGAAACCTTGCTTTAGTTGGTATTGTTTGGAGGTACTGTGTCCGATTCTCACTTGTTATCTGTTGTTGAATGACCACACCGCTTCCCTGTGGTTCCAACAATCCTGGCCATATCATCCTGGAAATGGGCTCTCCAGCATGAAAGACAGTCGTCATCTTGTCAGGAGGATCAAGGAGAAATCATCCAGAGGAAAGTCCTTTCTCAGAGGATAGGGCTGCTGCCATCACTGCAGGCCGGACTTCACCATCAACGGGAGCTGCGGACCTGTGCTCGAACTCCTGAGATCTCGGGGATCACTGAGCCAGCAAGGACCGCTGGAGTTGGATGCATGTGAAGATACACCCACAGCACCATCTCTATGGTCGTTGCCATCAATCCCAGACTATGGGAGCCTGCTGTGCACAGAACACCAGGGGAGCTAACCTTCTTTGACTTTCTCCTCTGGCAGAAAAACTCTCCCCACTTGAATGTCAAAATGCATTCCCAGAAACTCCAGGGACTGGGGAGGCAATAGCTGGCTCTTTCCCTGATTGATTACCAGCTGAGGCTCACCAATTGGGTTGCCACCCGTGATGCCTCCAGAAAGGAACGGATCCAGATGAGCCAGTCATCCAGATAGGGATGGATATAGATCCCTTAGCGCCGCAGCTGCCACCACCATGACCTTGGGGTGGTGGATAGCCCGAAAGGGAGGGCGGCAAAGTGATAGAATGAGCCAAGCACTGCAAAACTCAGATACTTGCCCATCTGCCCAGATCAGGATATGAAATTACGCCTCGGCCAGATCCATAGAAGCCAAGAACGCCCTTCAGCATACTGCTTGAATCACACGGGAGTGCAAGGTTTCCATCTGAAAGCGCAGGACACACAAGTGCTCATTGACCCCCCTTGAGGTCCAGTATGGACTGGAAGGAACTGTCCTGTTTTGGGCACCACAAAATAGATGGAATATCTGCCCTCTTCTCCCTCATCTGGTGGGACAGGCACCACCGCCTTTAGGCACAGCAACTTTTCCAAGTTGGCCCGCACAGCGACACTTTCAGTCGTAGACCCCCCAGCAGGGGAGATGATGAAGACATACATAATCGGCGCTTTGCATCCCAGGACATAGTCAAACTGAACAGTGTATAGCACTCAGCGATCCTTGGTAACACAAGCTCATTCCTGAAAAAAGGCAAAGACTGCCTCCAACTGGAGGAACCATGGAATGAGCCCTCAAACCTTCATTGTGAAGCTAAGGATGGTCCTCCTCTGGGTGGGACTGAGTCCCTGGGCCTACACACTCCACGAAGGACTGAGAATGAGCCCGAAGACCAGAAGCAGAGGAAAAGAAAGGTCAGTAACGGCAAGAGACCGGAGACCTCTGGGGATCCGGTCAGCATGCCCTCTGACGAGGCTGACGAGAAAGGGGCACCCGACCGCTTCACAGGCCTTTTGGATCTGTCTTCCAGAAAGAGGTAAGATTTTGTCTTGCCAAGGTCCTTCACCAGCTTCTCCAAATCAACTTCAAAAGAAGCTTCCCCTTAAAAGCCAGGTGGGCCATCTGGGCTTTGGAAGATGTGTATGCTGCCCACTGCCAGAGCCAAATCCAAAGCCGTGACAGTGTCATCGGGGTACCATCCTGGCTGCCAAATTTATTTATTTATTTATTTAACATTTTTTTATATACCGCCTTTCATTTTATCAAAGCAGTTTACAGAAAACAGAATGTTGTTACAAGGAACAGTAATAGAACTATTTACAATTAACAGTTAACAGCTTACAACTCTATAACTATGTACAATGTATAAGTATGGGTTTGGGTGTCATTTTGTTGAGGGGGGACACCTGTGTATGGAATTCAATCCTGTGGTTGTGGGTCTCATATGTAGCTGTAGTGTTATGTGTCTCATATGCAGTTGTACTGTTTGTTGAAGAGAGATGTTTTTAGATAATTTCTGAAGTTGGTGCTGTCTGTAGTATCTCTTAGACTGTGTGGAAGTGAATTCCATAGTACCAAATATATCAGATCATACATGGCATCAGAAAGGAAGGCCATAGCTCACTCCAAAGAGAGGTAGAATCATCCAGCGAAAGAGACTGAATCCACTGGAACAGGGCTAAGACCTCATTCCTGCACATACTGCAAATGAAGAATAGCAGCCACCGCAGCGAACTGGTTCTTCAACACGAATCCAAGGACCAGAGTATCCTTCAAGGCCAATCCACCTTTCACAGGAATGGTGGTTCGTCTGGTAACTGCTGTGACCTGTGTATCCACCTTGGAAATATCAACCACACAATGCACTCCCTCTCCAGGAGAGCATGCATCTTGTTAGGCAGAGAGATGGAGGAATCCCACCCCAACCAGAACAGGCCCTTGAGCACCTCCAGGAAGAGGAGACAGTAGTAGATTTACGCCATCTTGCAGGAGTGGATGCCTCTTGGGATCCTGCTCCATGTCTGGAGCATCTGCCAAGCTCAAGGTGAATAAGCCACTGGGATTCACACTTCCAGTTCCTACCTTCCTGGAATATGTGGATATGGAGGAGTGGCCTAGTGGTTGGGGCAAGGTACTTCAGACCGGAAGGTCGGGGGTTCAAATCCCACTAGAGGACAGCAACCTTGGGCCGGAAGGACTGGGGTTTCTAGTCCCACAGGTGCTCCTTGTGGTCTTGGGCAAGCCACTTAACCCTCCATAGCCCATGTTTCCTGTAAAATAGTTATCTCCAAGTTATAATGCCCTGTTCAATGTAATTTCAGTTTGTTCAATGTAAACCGCACTGATGCAGAATAGCGCGGTATATAAGAAAATGTAAATAAATAAATAAACACTGGCTTCCTCACAAACCTCTGAAAGCGAGAGTACTTCTTCATCCTCATCAAACATCACAATAATGCATGTCACCCAGCTGATCCCCCATCTCCAGGGGGTGCTGTTTGCTAGGAAAGCCTAGCTATCAATTGAACAGGACTCACACTCTGTCTGCCCTTCAGGAGCCATTGCTCATGGGAAACCAGAGGCCGCAGAGTCTGAATTTCCATGCCAGAATGACCAGACCTGCTGTAAAAGGAAAAGAATCCCGGGAGGATAATCTGGACTCCAGAAGCTCTCCTTGTGGAAATGACCCCCCTCCATTAGGAGGCATATTTGCTGTAGATCACTTAGAGGATGGGGAGAGGCCCATAGCATGGTCGCTGGAGCCTCCGACAGAATATCCTTACTCTTGGCACCATCCACCCCTTCCTCTGAGGCAGGCATGGCCAAACTAACTGCATCTCCTGGCTGAGAGAGGGGGGGGGGGGGGAAGCGGTCCTTCAGAAACAACTCAGAAGCTGATATGCAAGAAGAGCAGAGTCCAGAATCCGGAGATGTGGCACCTCACTTGCCACAGGTCAAACAACATTTCCTGGAAGAAGACAGAGAAAGTTAAGGCAAGTAGCACAACCAGGACCGGCCCATGGGTTTCTGCCATCCAAGCAGAAGCTCTGGCCATGCCATATCATTCTCCTGCAAAGCCCTCCCCCCACCCAACCCTGCTGAGCCACACTGCTGCCCCCCACTGCCCCTGATTCCAGCAATGGGATCAGGGAGGCGATTTGGCTCAGAAGCAGGCCATGTACTTTGGCGCACATGGCCTGCTGCTTCTGACCCTCCGACGACACAACTTCGGAGGATCAGAAGTGGCAGTCCATGTGTACTGAAGCACATGGCCTGCCACTGCCACCACCGCTGGAATCAGCAGCAGCGGCTGTGGCAGCTGCCTAGCTTGCCTAGTGGATGGGCCGGCCCTGATCACAGCAGCACACATTAACGCCACGGTGGCCCAAAGGCATGCAGTAAGGTGAAATTAGACTTACCTGCTAATTGTTGTTCCTTGAGGAACTCTAGTCCCAAACCTCTGGGTTAAGCACCACCTCCAGCAGCTTTGGAGACTGTGAGAAACGTCACTCTTCTGATGACAGTGGTACAAATATCCCCAGGACCGCTGCCTCGGTCCAGTAATCTATTGACAAAGCAGACTCACCGGAGCAACAATTTAGTATCAACAAAATAATCAAACTGTCAACTAATCTAACTCTGCAAGAGCGGGAGGAAAAACTGTCCCTGCTTCAACTTTTGTGAAAGAACAAGGTACTGACTTCCTTCTGCGCTAAAGAGGCCCGCTCCACAAAGGATAATGACCCCACCAGTATCCCCATTTCCTGAAACTCCCCTCTTCTAATGACCCATATCAACACAGCAGGATCTCCAGGTTATCCAGCGAGGGAGGGATACGGGACTAGACTGGAGTTCCTCAAGGAACAATAATTAGCATGTAAGTCTAATTTCACCTTCCTTATCGTCCCTCCAGTCTAGTCCTGAACCTCTGGGGATGTAACAGAGCAGTGAAAAAAGCCAACGGGAGAGACCTGCTAGACCAGCCTGAAGCACCGCTGATCCAAGCCAAGTATCCCTTTCCGCCTGAACATCCAGATGTTAAAATTCGTTTGTCAGACATTACTGACGACCAAGTAGCCGCCTTACAATAGGCGGCACCAAACTGTACTCAGCCCAGGACGCTGCTTGTGCCCTGGTCTAATGTGCTCTAAGTCCTTTCGGCACTGTCTTGCCCTTCAAAATGTAAGCTGATGCTATAGCCTCTTTAATCCATCTGGCAATGGAAGCTTTAGAGGCGGCTTCTCCTTTTCTCGCTCCTCCAAAGAGAACAAACAGTCTATCCGTTTTCCAGAAACTCGCTGTACGTCGTAAATACCTCTTCAACACTCTACGAACATCTAGCAAATGCAGCCTTTCGGAGCCTGAATTATCAGTAGCTTCCCCAAATACCGGGAGAGAGACAACTTGATTCACATGAAAAGCTGAAACTACTTTGGGCAAGAAAGATGGAACTGGTCGCAACACCACTTTCTTAACATAAAATGACAAATAAGGCTTCTGGCAAGACAGAGCCTGCAACTCTGAAATTCTCCGAAGCGAACAAATCGCTACCAGAAATACGACCTTTAGAGTAAGATCTTTAACTGAAGTTCTAGACAAAGGCTCAAAGGGTTCGCGTACTAATGCATCCAACACCAACTTAAGATCCCACGTTGGAACCGCTGAACTACATGGCGGCCTCAAAAGTGACACAGCTCTCAAAAAACGTTTAACGTCTGGATGTGTTCCCAACGTCTCCCCTTTTATCTTTCCTCTGTAACAAGTAAGCACTGCCACCTGCACCCGCAAGGAAGCTGCCGCCAATCCTTTGTCAAGACCATCCTGTAAGAAAGACAACATGAAGCTCTCAATGCTTCTAGCGACCTGTCCGCAGACCATGCCTCAAACACCCGCCAGATACGAACATATGCCAACGAGGTAGACCTCCGCCTAGCCTTCAACATGGTGGAAATAACCTCCAAGGAGTATCCTCTCGCCCTTTCAAGAGCCAAGCCGTAAGCGAGAATCGATCCACCTGAGGCATGAGAATGGGCCCCTGAAACAATAGGTCCTTTCGAATTGGTAGGCACCAAGGGCATTCCACCAAGAGCCTTATCAGATCGCCGTACCATGGCCTTCTCGGTCAATCTGGTGCTATCGGAATAACTTGTCACTTGTGAATCTCTATTCTTTGTAGCACCCGACTTATCAGGACCCAAGGGGGAAACACATAGAAATGCTGACGCTCGGGCCACTTCTGAATGAGAGCATCGAGACCTTCCAACATTCTTTCCTTCCTTCCTTCTGCTGAAGAATCCACTGGCCTTTGCCGACTCGAATGTCGCCATTAAATCCATCACTGGCGTTCCACAGCGGTGTACAACCATCTTGAACACTTCCAGATGGAGCACCCATTCTGCTTGGTCCACCTTGACTCAAAAAATCGGCCGCCGCGTCCACTCCTGCTACATGAGCCGCCGACAAGGCCACCAGATTTACCTCTGCCCACAGCAACAACTTTTTGGCCTCGGACTCCAGAGACGCACTGCTGGTGCCTCCTTGATGATTGATGTAGGCTACTGTGGTTGCATTGTTGGAGAACACCCGCACCGCTTTTTTCTTTAGTTGACCCCTGAAAGGCTTTTAGCGCCAGAGCGGCTGCCCTCAACTCCAACCTGTTGATGGACCAAGTCTTTTCTACCTCTGTCCACCATCCCTGGGCGAAATCTCCGTTGATGTGCGCTCCCCAGCCCAAGAGACTGGCGTCCATCATAAGGAGTATCCATGCGGGTGCTTCCAGGGGCATACCTTTCTCGAGGACCCCTGGACTTAGCCACCACTGCAGCGACTGTTTCGTCTCCGGTGGACATGGCAGTTTCCGAGACAACGGATCGTCCTGGTGCGACCACCTTCATAGCGGTCACATATGAGCCCGTGCCCACGGCACTAACTACAGAGTTGAAGCCATAGTACCCAGCAACTGAAAATAATGCCACGCTGTGGGATTCCTTCTGCTCAGAAATGTGAAGACCAGCTTTCTCAATCCTTGAGCTCGCAACTCTGGCAAAAAAACCTTTCCTACCTTCGTATCGAAACGGGCTCCCAGATACTCTAGACTTTGCGACAGATCCAATCTGCTCTTCGCCATATTGACCACCCAGCCTAGGCTCTGAAGGAACTCTACCACTCTGGTTGTTGCCGACTTGCTCTCCCTCTCAGACTTTGCCCAAATTAGCCAATCGTCTAGATAAGGGTGCACTAGAATCCCTTCCTTTCTCAATGCAGCTGCCACCACCACCATGACCTTGGTGAAAGTACGTGGTGCCGTTGCCAAACCAATGGCAACGCTTGGAACTGAAAATGTCCCATTGGAACTGCAAACCTGAGAAATTTCTGATGCTCCTGTCGAATCGGAATGTGAAGATAGGCTTCCGACAGATCCAGAGAAGTAAGGAATTCTGCTCTCACTGCTACGATAACCAATCTCAGGGTTTCTATATGAAAATGAGACACCCGTAGACAGCGATGTACCCCTTTTAGATCCAGAATTGGGTGAAAGGATCCTTCTTTCTTTGGCACCACAAAGTATATGGAGTATCGACCGTATCCGCATTGGTCTGGCGGTACTGGTACCACTGCTTTGAGACTCATCAGCCTTTCCAATGTCTCCTGCACCGCTTGAACCTTGAGGGCCACCTTGCAAGGTGATTGAATGTAAGCATTGACCACTGGGCATTGAAACTCGAGAGCATAGCCCTCTCGAATGACCTCCAACACCCATTGATCGGAAGTAATCTGGACCCAAGCAGGATAAGTCTCGTAGTCAACCTCCCAGGGCTACTAGTCCTACCTGGGTCCTCCTGGCTTCATTGTGGCTTCCGAAGGTTCGAGGATGTAGCAAACCCTCTGTTAGCCCCTCTAAAACCTCAAAACCCCAAAACCCCTGATTCCTATAAGAAAAATGTCCCCTTTGAAATGGGCCGAACCTGGCTGGATGGAAACGATGGAATTCTCTCTGTTGACCTCTGTTCAATGCCGTCGGACGTAGTTGCTTTTGCTTGTCTTCTGGGAGTCTCTCCCCCCCCCCCCCCCCTTGGACTCCCCGAGCTCCTTCACCAACTTATCCAAATCCTCTCCAAAAAGTAACTTACCTCTGAAAGGTAGTTTATCCAGCCTTGCCTTGGAGGAACCATCTGCTGCCCAATTTCGCAGCCAAAGGTACCGTCTTGCCGCTATCACCGACGCCATACTCTTAGGCCCCTAATAATGTCATAATTAATGTCAGCTAGGTAAGCCATCCCAGACTCCAATCTAGCTGCTTCCCCATCTCTCTCGTCCAACAGCTCTCCCTGAATGCGCTGGGCCCAGCGCAGACAAGCTTTCGCGCTACCCATGCTCCACAAATAGACACCTGGATGGAGAGGGCATTCAAGTCAAACACTTGTTTTAACAAGGTATCCAATTTCCTGTCCTGAGTATCTTTGAGAGTGGCACTACCTTCCATCAGAATGGTAGTCTTCTTGGTTACAGCAGAGACCGCTGCATCTACCTTAGGAGATTTAAACAACTCACGATCCTGATCCATCAATGGGTAAAGGTGTGCCATTATCCTGGAACCCTTAAGAGCTGCCTCGGGCATGTCCCATTCTTCCTGAATCATTTCCTGGACCACTCTGTGCACAGGGAAAGCTTTTTGCGTCTTACAAAATGCCTGCAACAAGGGATTTATTTATTTTATTTATTTTCATTTCTTATATATCGCGCTCTTTTAATCAGTGCGGTGTACATATGAACAAAAAAACAAACACAATGTGAAGGCAACATTGGTTTTTACAATGAACAGGGTAAACTAACATGGAGATAACTGGGGGAACTATATACATGGTATGATAATTAATTACATGGTTGTAGTAAATACATTACGAGTGCAAGCGCTGAGTATCAAAGGGGTAAAGACAGGGTGAGGTGAGCGTAGGGTCATGCCGATTAACCGTTTTCTGAAGGGGTCATAGAAATGGAGTCGCCTGGGGAGCAGTGCTCACTGGGTGTAGATTCCGAATAATATATTAGAAACAGGTGGTATTTAAGAGCTTTCCTGAATGACGTTAAGTTTGTGATGGCTCTGATTTCAGGTGGGAGGGCATTCCAGGCTCTGGGTGCGAAAAGGGAGAATGCTCTGCAGGCTGTTGTTTTAGAGCATTTCGTCAACAATCTTGGAAGATCAATGGTGTTCAAAGAAGAGGGCCTCCTGGTTCTATTAGCTGGAGTGACATGTATAAGATTACTGATGGGCCAGAGGGGTTGGGTCCTTGAGGCCTTGAATGTCATGAGTAGAGCTTTATAGAGAGTTCTGGCCTGTAGAGGTAACCAGTGTAGGCTCTTCAAGACCGGCATTATGTGGTCGGAACATGATCCTCCTACGAGAACTCTCACAGCTGAGTTCATGGCCAGACAGAGAGGGTTCAGTGTTGATTGAGGGAGCCTAAGGTTGCATCTTCCAACGGCCCTGCTGCTGGCATGTTAAGGGCTTTCAGAGTTTCCGCTATGAGCGCTGGTAACTCATCACGGCGAAAACCCCGAATCACTCTAGCTTGGTCCTCTTGTTCTATTAACTCTCCTTCCTCCAACTCATCCTCCAGGTCCAACTCTTGGTCTTTATCCTCCAAGAGAGGGCAAACCGAAGCGTCTGACTGCTCCTGTCAATTTGTTACCTTTCTAGGCCCTTTTAAAGGAACCTCGTTAGCCCCCGAGCCTAGAGGAGTTCCAGGTCGCTTCACACCCAGCTCTGTTTCCGCTGAAGCAGGCTCTGGCCCCTTTTTCCTGCCACTGAAGGCCTGCTGCATAAGAGCTATAAGGTCTGGAGAAAATATCGCCGCCAGGCCCCCCAGTACTCTCGATTGAGAAGGCAGGAGATCTGAAGCCCAGGAGGGCCCCGCCACTGGTTCCAGCAGTGGTCCGGAAGGAGAAACCGGCTCCGCGAGTACAGCCGCCCCTTTCTGACTCTTCCCTGTAATTTCTAACATCTGCTCCACTGAGGTGGCTTCCTGACTGCAACCTCTACAGACTCCAGTGTCAGACACCATACCCTTTCTAGAACCGCACACTAAACACTGCGGCCTAAAAGGCATGCCTCAACCACTTCTCTGCTTGCCGCACTAAGACCCTAGCACATATAGAAATATCTCCTGATATTTTCCTTAAATATCTATATAAAAATACACCTCAAGTTCTCTAGAAACAAGAAACAGCAGAGTGATCTGACTGAAACCTGAGACCCACAGTAAAATGCAGAGGCAATATCTGAAGAGCTTACTTAACTCTCTCCTCACCAGTAACCTCACTGGGTTCTTGAAGCTACAAATAACTACATTCACAAACAATGGGAAGGTTATCAAATACAGCAATAAATACAACACAGTTCTAAACTGAGAGAAGCACGTTCTCCCTGTTTACTCTAACTTCTTAGCCATGGTTCACTTTATTTATAAGGCTTTTTTAGATGATACAGCATAATTTCACTTTATCATTATACGTCATGTATGTATCATATTGTAGGTCAACTTATTCAGTGTGGGTCAATGTGGAGGCATAAATGGAGTCCAAGACATAATTATTTACTGTTACATGGCCATTATAAGGAGACATACAGGAATCCAAGATATAGAATGACCTAATTGACATAATTGTTTACTGCTAACACCTCTTGATATCTACTAATTACTAACCCTGAGAGTATTTTAGTTAATAACTCTGAGACTGCTATCTGGTATCCCTGAGTCAGAGAGGCTGGGGTACAACCTGCCCTTTCTTTATTTATGTAAACCTTCACCTAATAAGCTAATATATGAAGTTTTATTTCTATGCAAGGTTCTGAACAGAATTAACTCTTTCTCAGTTTTTATTCAGTCTAATAGTGTATGGTACCCTGTACTAGTATACATGCTTTCAGTCCCTCCTCTGATTCTGGAAAGAATCATTTCTAAGTAAGGAAACTCATATATTGCCATTGAAGTGGAAATACAACTGGATTCTGGGCCAATCCGTAACACTATTGCAGGGGTCAGTGATCCTACTGATTTCTGATTTAGAAAAAGCTGTGAAAGATGAAGAGGTGGAATGAAACTAGTGCTGACATAGAGAAACAACTGTCAGTACATAGAGGAGTAATACATCCCAAAATACCAAGCAAAGATGCTAACAGGCCTTGCAAAGGCCTGAATACTGAATTCCAAAATAAAGGAACAGAATCAGTGAGAGCTGAAAAGGAATTTACATACCTCTCACTTGAAATTAAAGTACAGTTACTAACTTTATCTAATTGGCCTTTCACTATTTTTCCATTATTATCAAGCATACTACAACAAAAATCAACTAGTACTCTGCATACAGCATTTTCTTTTGCTAGGAGAAATTACTAAAAACCTTTCCGTTCCTGACTGCATAAGCTGACACTATGTTTACTGGACCTTGCAATACACACTAATTGCCTCAGTAAAAAAACAGAGCAGTCACTATGACTTCATCCTGAGGGGAAACACCCCTTTTTCTTCCTAAAGATCTGTTTGAAATTGACAACAAATTAATAGTTCAATTCACTATAGGGTATCCATCAGGGCTATATAGCAAGCACCTAACCAACCTCTGGGAAACTCTGCACTACAAAAAATACTAACCGAAACATCAATTCTCAAATTGGAGATTACAAAAACCAGCTTAACAAAAATAAATTACCAGAAGACTATGTTTCACAGTATACCAAACAGTAAACCATGTTTGAAGAGGTTAAGAAAGAGAATCAGAAGTGCAGAGAGAAATGTTCACAGGTTTGGGAAAACGTGCAAGAACCTCAAAGCACATAAAAAACCCCCAAAATGCACAGTCCAAAATTAACAATGCAAAAACAACTTGGACAACTTGAAAAAACATCTGCAGCCCTATTGCAACAAAAGAAGAAACATGGCTGTTGTGGGGCGAGCCTACAAGAACTACAGCAGGAGAACAGAAGATTGGAGGAGCTGAACAGACATGCAAAAGGTGCTCTACTTTTGCCAAATCACAAAAACTAAATTACCAAGCAGACAATATTTAAGAGAGGCAGATAACAGCAATGTCTGGCTTGTAAACAAATACAATGAGCCGCAGCAAAAATGCTGAACCGCTAAGATGTGAGATTCAGAAACTCACTGAGGACAGGATATATTCTGCATACAATTACTCAAAACCCTCTGAGGCATGACCATTAAATTATTTCACTTTAACTCTGGTTAAGTATGCCTAGGTCTGAACTAGAGGCATCCAAAAAGGGTAGCTAGAACTACACACTTAGTTCCCATTAACTGACATTACTTTGTAAATTACTGAAATATAAGAACCTGTACATAGGATCTTCATACCTATATCTTTAATTACTCTAGGTTCTGTGTTTGTATTTGTGTTTGTATATGACTATATGTTACAAAACCCCTCAAAGGTTATAGGCCTAACTCTTGGTAAACTTCCATGCTGAGGAGCTGTCACTGTTGGAAGACAAGCAACAAACTTTGATAACTTACAATGTTTTTCCCATCAGGTGTAAGTGTGCCTCAAAAATATTTGGATATTCCTTCTAACATCCTCATGATTCTGAATACAATACTGCTTCACTAAGAAAGTGCCACAGCACATCTAGGACCAGATTAGGAAATATGCATAGCAACAAAAATATTCTCAAAAATATTCTAAGACAAACTAAAAATATACCTACTCTTCCTAATACTCTTCTCAAGATGATGGAGAGATATATTATTGCTATACTGGCCCTCTAATTCTCAATTACTTTATTAAGTAGAGGTTCAGTACCTAAAGGTCATTACATATATATTAGGAAAATACTAATCTAAACTATCCTCATCCCTTTAGGTCTTACTATAAATACATAAAAAACATTTTAAATGCTATATAAAAGTATTTTACATGAATAGTCCATTTAGAATTTACTTAATACAATAATCTCTCTGTAATGTCACTGTTGTTCTTTCAGAAAATACTTTGAATCATAAAAGTCTTTTTCTTCAATATCACTATTTGTCCAATAAGACTCTGCGTTGCAAACTCTTGATTCACCGACACAGGAAGCCACTTTCTGGACTTGTGAGGGGGCCACCGTATAAGATGCATTCGTTGAGAATGTCTTCTCACTTTACAAGCTGAATATCCCACCAGGAACACATGACATGGACCAGGAACTCCGGAGCTGGGAGTGTCTTCGGATGCAGGCTTAAGCAGGACCCAATCTGGTGACTTCACTCTTGATAAAAGCATTCTGCGGATCCCGGATATAAAGAACTTGTCATTTCGTTAAGGAATCACTTGCAATAAAAGAAAAACAAACAGGGCTGAGTGCAACCATACACAATAAGTTGAGATAGCGCTGCGCAACACCGGGTGTCTGGGATAACTGCCAAGGCATTCATTAATTATTTCAAATAGTGTCCGGGGAAACACACACCGCCATAAGGGCTAAAAAAGGAAAAGCTTTTATTCAATCGGAGGCTGTATCATACTGCCCTATTAGGGATACCGTCTCCCTCCTCTGATACAGAACAGATACCAAAACAGGGTGCAAAATCAAAATAAACTAAAATGAATTCAGCAGGCAGGAGTCTCAATATCTTTCCCTAAACTATCCCTACAGTACCAGTCCTGAAACAGTTTAAACAGATTACTTTTGTACCAAAAAAAATAGTAACCAAAAGACAAATTACATAACCACAGCGGTAAAACGTCTCCTGCAAAAACAAGGCAAATAAAAAAACAAAAGATGATCAGGGTAAATAAACAGATGATTCGCTTCCCAGCTGCCCAAAACGTCACGAAGTTCAAAGCTGGGTTCCGAAAGAAGTATCTTCAAAGGGAGATAAAAGAGAAAATAAAGTCATCTTTAACAGTGCTACATACAGTGACATCTGTGACACAGATATCAGAAAAGAGTCTTTTCGGTTCACCGAATAGGGTCCCTTGGATTTCAAAAATCGTGACGTGTGCTGGCAAAAAAACACCAGGAAATCATTGGGATTCAATTACGAAAATCAGAACTACATAACCATAGCAAAAGTTACTTTATTAACTCACTTTGAATAAAAGCTCACTGGCTTACAGCCAGTTGCGAAAATTTACAAGAACACACAGATAACAAGGACATCAGAAATAGCTACAAACAATTTGAATAGTTTACAATAACCATGGCACTCTTCCCAGTACATTTTTGTTTTACATTTACATTTAAAACATGGCGCATTTCCCAGTATATTGCAACCATTAAAAAAAAACAAACCTTCTACTGCGATAACGGAGAGACAGAAAGACTTTCTGATCCTTCTGACCAGAGAGTGTTAAGACAATTCCCAGAAAGTTATATTTTTACAAGACGCCGCAGTTTAAACAGAATTAACCCTCAAACCTAACTGACCAGTATAAACTAATAAAAGGCACAAATCTGACCAATAACATAAGTAATTCAGTTTACATTAAAAACAAATCATTCACATAAGAAATTAAAAAGGGATGGTTGAGTTTCTCATCAGATAACGCAGTTTCTAGGGCCTTTGCAAATATGCAAGACTAACCTTCAAAAAGAGCAGATAAAAACAAAACTGCATTTTTTTTCTTTGCCAAGTCATACTGAAAATCCAGGGAGAAATTGGCAAAATCACATTATGAACTGCGTACAGGTTCTTGTACAAGTTTATCAGTGTCTTACCGTACAGCCTTCTACAGACAGTCTCACTTGTAGCACAGAAAGAGTTGAAGTCTCACATAATGATATCGCAGGGTACACGTGTCTGGAAATCTGCAAGCACAGACCAACTTTCTTCACCAGCGGCTGCTGGCAATGGACACAGCTGACAGTCTAAGAAACGAAACTTCAGGTCTCACGGCGATAACACAGGCGGAACGAAAGGCATCTGATATCTGATCCCAGCACTGTAGATGAAAGTTTTCCAAGATAACGATGCTTGCATCTGCAGGAAAACAGCACTTCATCTGCAGAAAACGGCACTTCAAAGGAAAGAAACACAACTGACAATGTGCGACATTTTATCCCGGGGCAGCCCACAGAGCAAATAGAAGTCTTCCAGGATCAGGGTGAATAGTTGTGACATCTGCAAAGAATAGCAGGGAAAGCATCTCTTCTGACCATCCCCCTGCTCTGATTCCAGAGACAGTTTTTGCTTGCAAAAGCTCAATGACAAGCTTATCTGAACTGTGTCGCTGAAGATTCCTATGACTTTCTCGCGCTCCAATCTTACCCCTTGCTCCTGGGAGGTTGAGCAATCGTCAGCTTGAGCAACTCAGTCATTTCACATCAAATGTCAGCTCACTGCACCAGGCACTTTTTCAGACTTACACAAGCACTTTTCAGACTTATATCAGTACTTTTTCAGACTTACATCAGCTGTCCTAGCTGGTCAATCTATTATTAAAGTTGTAAAAAAAATACCTTTACTCACGGGATTAAACATTTATAAAAACAATTAATGAATCCTGCCTTAAAGATGCTTAATCTCAACCAGTCCTTTTCACAGGTTTGCTATAAGTGTACTACTACTACCGTAAGTGATTTTAACAGAAAATCATCTTTTAACCACTAAAACAAAATTATCTCTTCGAGTTTTCTCTTGGAAATCTATCATAAGGTATGTCACAAACTGAATAAAAATCAGCTGGGTTATAGAACGCAATTCTAAGCAAATTATCTAAAGCAGCCCAAGTAGGACATGAACTATTATACTAACGCAACACAGTTTGAAAAAAACTTATAGCACTATATAGTTGAATACATTTCTCTCTCTAGGTCATAAAATGCTTATTCAGACCCTTTTCAATATCATCAACAAGTTTACTAGAAATACCTAATTCCTTTGTAGCAGAAATATTATTTCTTAATGTTTCCTCTAAGGAATCTATGATACGTACAGTACATTTCTTTTCACGACTAAGAAGATCATTCATTTCTCTGAGTTGGGACACATTGCAAGTCCCAAAATTCGTGATCTGTGTATTTCCCAATATTCTTTGCTTATCTCTTATCTCATATCTTAATTTCGCTAAACGAGTGACTATCTTCCCTTCTGAAACTACATAATTCTCAGAACAGACAGAGGAAGATGACGGAAATACACCTGGAACATCTTCAAATGCAGCCACCTCTGCTTTCTCCAGTGGTTCACTCGTTGTATCAACATTCACTAATACAAACAATTCATTTTTCAATTTATGTGCCATTCGCTGCCACCAACTAAACACTAGCCCTTCATGAGCATCGCATATTCTGTGTCTAGTCTGCAAAGCACATTTCAGATAACAAAGCTTATCTACAGAAAATGTTCCTTCCAAAGGAAACTTGTAAAAGCACATTATTATTAGTCAGTGCATGCCAGTGCACAACATAATTAGTAGCCCTATCTCCATATTTGTCACGCATACAACAAGAAGGGCTACCTTTCTGGAGAGCTAAACGCATAGCCTCAACATGCCATTCACACAAGTGAGTCAACTCCTGTTCACCTAACAGATTGCTCATTGCTGGCACCATAAAATACTCACAAACACCTTCCCTCCTTGTCAGGAATGTTGAAATCTGTAGAGGAGTCACGGCACCAACTGAAGAGCTTACTTAACTCTCTCCTCACCAGTAACCTCACTGGGTTCTTGAAGCTACAAATAACTACATTCACAAACAATGGGAAGGTTATCAAATACAGCAATAAATACAACACAGTTCTATAGAAAAATACACCAAAGCTTTGTGGAGAGAAACTGAGAGAAGCACGTTCTCCCTGTTTACTCTAACTTCTTAGCCATGGTTCACTTTATTTATAAGGCTTTTTTAGATGATACAGCATAATTTCACTTTATCATTATACGTCATGTATGTATCATATTGTAGGTCAACTTATTCAGTGTGGGTCAATGTGGAGCCATAAATGGAGTCCAAGACATAATTATTTACTGTTACATGGCCATTATAAGGAGACATACAGGAATCCAAGATATAGAATGACCTAATTGACATAATTGTTTACTGCTAATACCTCTTGATATCTACTAATTACTAACCCTGAGAGTATTTTAGTTAATAACTCTGAGACTGCTATCTGGTATCCCTGAGTCAGAGAGGCTGGGGTACAACCTGCCCTTTCTTTATTTATGTAAACCTTCACCTAATAAGCTAATATATGAAGTTTTATTTCTATGCAAGGTTCTGAACAGAATTAACTCTTTCTCAGTTTTTATTCAGTCTAATAGTGTATGGTACCCTGTACTAGTATACATGCTTTCAATATCTATGTGTTTAATTTTTTGTTTTTTAAACTCTCTGTTCATGCGGACTTTTCATCTGGCTGCCAAATCTTGAAAAAAACGCATGTCTATGACAAATTGTTTCCTGTGAGCTGCAATGCTCTGCAGCGTTTCCCGTGCTTGCACCACGTGGCCCGGGCCTTCCTATCGCTAAACGGCACGCTCGCTCCCTTCCCCGCTCGTCAAACGGATTTATGGCAGCAGCGCTTACCTTTTCCTCCGTGGGCTGTGGGCAAGATGTCTGGCCTCCCCGCGCTTAGCCAAACAGCAGCTTCCACGATGAGGGAGAACACAGCGCTGAGGAGACAGTCCTGTGGTGATCCCCGAGTCTGCTGCGTCTCTAGCGACTGACTTTGTCAGCGCTCTCTTCTGCTCCTGCTGCTGTTTCCTCACCCAAACAGTGAGTTTGGGAAATGGAGCTCAGCCCCCTCTGAAGTTACTATTCTGCTGTCCTCTGCCTCCCGCAAGGGGATCGGGGGGATAGGGGTTGGCCGGGCCTCAGTACCAATTTTTTTTTTTTTATAAATATCTTTAAATCACCTGGATATTAACAATTTAGTCCTAGAACCTTTCTAACAACTTTCCTTAAGTGTTTCTCCAGTGAGCCCCGAACCTCCAGGCTCACCAACCTCCAGCTGCTTGGAGACTGAGATAACTGGTTAGAGGAGGCTGTCCCAGGGCTATTTGTACCACTGTCATTAGAAGAGTGACGTTTCTCAGTCTCCAAAGCTGCTGGAGGAGGTGCTTAACCTAGAGGTTCGGGACTAGACTGGAGGGATGATAAGGAACTGTGCTTTTACTGAGGTGCACGTTCACTGTGCTCTTTAGTGCAATGTGCATTAGATGCACTAGGTAAGTAACGTGTTGGAGCTGCTCGGGCAAAATGTGCATTAGGACCATGTGACCGTCGGGTGCAAATTAGGTAAAAATGCTAACACATGCAGAAAACGGTGGGAAAACCCCCACATGGCACAACGGTCCACCCCGACTTGCAGCCCAGACAGATGGAATCAGGAGCCCCCAACAAGGACAGTGACTAGTTCAAGCCTTGGTACTCAATCCCCTAAGAGCCCCAGGCTGAAAATCCATGCTGGGCTCAGCTCTACTCCCCAGGAATTGTTTCTCCGGCTTACAGCACTGCATTTAAGGTGGCTGGAAAGCAGAGCCTTCTACCAAAGAGAGCAGGGGCAACAGAGGAGGAGGGAGGGGATGTTGAGGTTGTATGAGGCAGTTGTACTCTTCCAGATCCTTCCAATTTCTGGCTGCTCAATAGGTTCATTCAGGGTAAACACAGAGCTGAACCAATTCTCCCTTCTATGGCTACCAAAAAGACCAGTTATTCTGAGCATTTCAAAACAAACTTTTTCTCTCAAATCTTCAGAATTTTCTTCAATCCATCCACCATCTGCTGGAGACAAAAAAAAAAAATACCGAAGAGACCTTTGGTGGAAGAGGTGAATAGAAGCATCGGAGTGATGTCACTGAAACATGGGCTTTTCATTATTTCTTTTTCTCCACCAATCTGCTGCTACGTAGAGGAACACAACCCACTTGTCTGGACTGGTCTAGCAGAACGATATAGAAACAGGTTTTTTGTGCACAAGATACTGGTGCTTTTAAGGCAGAGCCACGTGCACATGCATCTGGCTTGCTCTCATCATTTAGCAGCCCTTTAGTGCACAACCACATCTCAATATCAAACAGGCATCTAATTCTTCGCCTCATCTACAGATCTCCTTCTACATCAGCTGATGACTTACCAAATATTTTGAGAATTGTACTAGAAAACTTGCACCCAAACAAGGATGTCATACTCCTCAGGGATTTCAACCTCCCCTCAACCACCACCAACCAAGCCGCATCTTTCCTGGATGCCATGTCTTCAGTGGACTTTAATCAAATAGTACAAATGCCAATGTACGAAAAACAAAACACACTGGACCTTGTTAACTCAAACTCCATCCATACCACACTCTCCCCTCCCCCACCCTACTACCTATTCCATGGTCTGACCACATGCTTATCAACTTTTAACTATCATGTTCCACCACAACCAACTACACCAAGCCAAAAGACCCTTTAAACTCTTTGACTGAAAGGCCTTCACAGATTAAGTATTCCCTCTACTGGACAATTCTACTTCTGATGGTTGATATGCTAGTATTGAATTGGAATCGCAGCTGCTGAAACCTCAAACCAGCGTTCCCTCAACAGACTGCAAAAGACACAATGGTACTCCAAAGAACTTAGAGATCTCAAGAGACAACTCCGGAAGACAGAATGCAAATGAAGAAAGACGAAGTCAACAGAAGATAAAAACTCCTACATGCTACTTCTAATAGCATTACCGCCAGGAAACTGACAACTGCAAGAGATCCTACCACACAAAGGTCATAAATAAATTACTCAATTGGCCTAATCAGCTCTTTCAAATAGTAAAGAGCCTAACTCAGCCTCCCCTACTCATTGCCTTGGAAACCCTTCCTGACCCCAAGCTCTACCAAATCACTATAAAAGGAACAGCTCCACATGCCTGTTTCCATTACAGATCCCACCACCAACCAACACCTGCAACTCCTGGCCCACCTTTAGTTCCATCAGCAAAGAGAACATAGAATTTACCATCACCACACTAAACTCAACCAGATTCCCACTTGACTCATGTCCAATAAGCTGAATTAAAGCATCCAAAGATGAACTAAGTCCAAACTTATTGAAAATCACTCAGCTCTCTATCCTACAAGGAAACATGCCTAAACAGCTCAATTCCTCTTCCATCTGACCCACCATGAAGAATACCATCCTCGACCCCAATAATCCTGCAGCATATAGACCCATAGTAAGCCTACCATTCTTGTCCAAGATAATTAAAAAACAAAAAAAAAACCCATTCAGCAGTATCTCTGGGAACAACTTGACTCCTACGCTTCCCTGGACCCCCAGCAACACAGCTTCAGGACAATCCATTGGGTTGAAACACTACTAACCTTACTACTTAATACTCTAATAAAAAGAATTAAGAAGTCAAACCAAGGTTTCATCTTAATATTTCTAGACATCTCAGCTGCCTTTGACACCATCAACCACAGCATCCTTCTGCACAGACTCCAATCCATCAGAATCCAAGACAATGTCCTGAGCTGGTTCCACTCCTATTTGAGAGATCATCATCAAGTTGAAATAGGATCTAACTCCTCATCCGCCTACCCACAAACTCAAGGCATCCCACGAGGCTCTTCCCTCTCATCCCTGCTATTCAACATCTACCTGCAGCCATTATGCTCAATCTTCTGCGCACACAACATCCATTTCCATATTTATATGGATGATATAATGAGCTATACTCCATTTATTACCAGCAATCCAGCCTATGAAGGAATAAAAAAACCTGCTTCTTGGACATCTCCCTATGATTAACTAATAGGTCCCTAAAAGTAAATTACAAGATAACGGAAACGCTATTCATAGCAAAAGATACCAGTTTCCAACCGCTGACCTCCATTACCCTAAATGACATAAACGTGCATGTACAACCCAAGGTCAGGTACCCGGGCATTACTTGTGACCAACAGCTCAACTTTAAACCCCACATAAGCAACTTAAAACAAATATATCACAAAATTAGAACTCTGTCATCTCTGCCCTCTACTGGATCCACCCAACTACCGTTCAGCTTTCCAGGCAATCATAACACCCCACTTTGACTACTGTAATTCAATCTATCAAGGGCTGCCAAAAACTACTCTGCTTCCACTGCTGCTCGCACAATTCAAGGTTGTATCTAACAAACTATAGTGTTGTCACTTTCTAGAGCTTTTATTCTGTGTAGCTTCAAATATAGTCAGCTCTACTTATGCAATTATGACTGATGATGCCTATAGCACCTCTCTACTGAACTCAACTAAATGCAACTGATGTTTTCATAGCGATCGGATCTTTTTGTTTTTTGTTTCTTTGCCAGTCTAAAAAATCTTCACGTGATCTTTTACTTGAATCCGAAGATGCCGAATCTTCCGAGGTGTCTGTGAATTCCACATACAAATACATACAAATTTAAAAGAGATTCTGAGCCCCGCAGTATTACAATCACACCCGCTTGGAACCATGGCAGATATGGTGGGTCATTATAAATGCGGAGCGTGCACTATATGCGATATAACTTTGGAGTTGCAAGAACTTACACATCAAGGAAAAATTTATCGGTTTAGGCACCGAACTTCATGTGTCTCCACCTACGTGGTATATTCGTATAGTGTGCCCGTGCTCTTTGCTATACATAGGTAAAACCATTTGTAGTTTCCACATCTGGATGAGGGAACATCGTAGCAGATTACATTGCAAAGTGTTACAAGCCCCGATAGTGCAACATTGTATCGAACAAAATCACTCTTTCACAACATTACGGTGCTTTTGCATAGATCAAGTAATCCAAGGACCAAACATTGATACATCGAGAACAAAAATGGATTTTTCAGTTAGACACCCTGAGCCCCAAAGGCTTAAATACATCCATCGAATGGGGAGCCTGCTAGTAAAGCTCCACCAATGAATGGAGAGTATCATCTTACATGATCTTTTCAGCAGAAGTTTAAATCCCCTTACAGGGTTCTACTCCGCATGCATGGTGTTTTTAGAGTTGAAAACTTACCGAAGAAAGCCGTAAGTAACTCCTCTTCCATTCACTGGCAGTATGACTGAACTATGGATTATGTCAAGTTTCTCTCATTCCAACACTTGAGATATTTGATAAATGCTTTTGTTTCATCAAGGCATTCCCTTGAAGAAACAACATTTGTGAAACGCTACGGCGCCAAGATTGTGCGTTGGGAGTACCATTTACAGCTTTGTAACAAGAAGAGACAAGCACCACTTGAGATACACTACGAAGTTCCACCACTCAGTTCAGTTCAGTGGACAAGAGAAAGTATTGTCTGTGGTGCAATTAGCAATCAAGATAAGTAATCTTCATGATGAAAATTTGGATGCTTTTAGTAATCTGATATGGTATTAAGCCGACAAGGCATAAAAAAGAAAAATACGCTTAGCGATAACAACGGGTCATTGATGTACTAACGGCATTTTCCACTGCACCATACAAGAAGGTCCAGTGAATAGCCATGATAAGTCTGAGATCCGATCGCTATGAAAACATCAATTGCATTTAGTTGAGTTCAGTAGAGAGGTGCTATAGGCATCATCAGTCATAATTGCGTAAGGTTAGAAGTAGAGCTGACTATATTTGTAGCTACACCGCAAAATTCAAGGGGCATCAAAGTATGAACATATAACTCCTATTCTCAAACAGCTCCATTGGTTACCTCTACCAACTGTCTACACTACAACATCCTACTCCTGCCTTTCAAAATCATCCACAATCAATTCTCACATTAGCTACAGTCACTCCTGAATGCCACCAACCCCTGCAGGACAAAAATACAAAACACCATAAACATATTAAAGTATACCATCAGAAAAAAACCCCAAAAGCACCCAGTACGTCTGCACAGAGCATTCAAACTGTATGTGCCATCCCTCTGGCATTCTCTCCCTGGATCCCTCTGAGTGACAAATGACCTCCCCACATTTAGAAAACTCCTCAAAACACATCTATTCAACAACACTTTGATCCAATTACATAACCTCCCCCTCCCACAGTTCAAAAGAAATAGCAGTTGACTTTGCATGTAACCCAATTGCCCTCCTATCCAGGTATTCTCACGTATATAAGTTATACTGTTCAATGTAATATTTCTGACATATAGTAATTATATTGTGTAAGGGTACATTATTCCTTTCCCAGCACCTTTTATCACTAACCCTTGGGACGTCTGTCTGGGTCGAGGAATCACCTTACCTTCTTTGTCTGGAATCCAGGGGAACAAACACACACACACTTGCACATAAGTGGTATGCAGTTTATTCCATAGGGTGGAGGGATTGTCCGTATTTTATACATTATCAGAAACATATTCATACGTCATCCACCCATCTCCTGGGGCCCACTATAGCTTATCAGTAACTATGCAAATACGAGTCATCTCTGAGTAGAACAATCAATTTAGTTTAGCACAGCACATTCCTTTTCCATATATAGACATATACAGGATTGCCATCTTCCCTCTTCCGGGCCCCTCTTACAGGCCTCGAATCCTTCTGTATGTACACTTAAACTAAACCTTATTATCTCCTATCAATCCCCCCTTTGGGCCTGCATACGCCCACTATAAGAACAGCCAAACAGTCTACTGGGCCGTTAAGCAGACATTAACGGGAGGTCAGTGGAGGCATGCACAGGTACATCAGCCACCATGGAAACAGGTGTATAAGAGTACATAAAAGGGGTAGAGCTTTGTAGGGCCTTTCAATAACAGCCAAGAACAAATGAAAATATACAACAAAAAAGAACAAGAATTATAAAACCGCTCAATAGGGCAATAAGCAGCCCTTTGAGACCACCCCAAAGAAAGATACATAGACAGGCTAAAAGCAAAAACAATAAAACAATCCGTAGCATTAACACCAAGAAAGTAGAAAAAGAAACATGGGGCTGGGTGCAGTTTAAATTATCAAGTACAGTAAACTTCTTCATTTCACACAGATTAGAAGGTACAGTAATGCGACATGTTGAGAGAAAAGCTTCAGTTTGTAGCGAGCTGCGCACACAAAGGGTAAGGCAGTCTGGGCAAGTAGTATTGCCGTATTAACAGTTCCCGAGATGGGCTGTAGGAGGCACTATATGAGTGATAGGAGGAGTCAACACAGTCTTGTGCGTGATGGTCAGGAGGCTGGAACCGAAGATGTCAGTGGAGACGATACACGCTTGATTCTTGACGCATGGATCCACGAAGGGGAGGAGTCACACAGGATGGCTGTCCATGTGATGGCGATCACTGTAGTTTGGAGGTCCGTAGAGCGGGTCTAAGGTACCGTGCTTGTGAGGTGCCCTGACCTGTCACCAACCTCTAGGCCGAAAGCTGCTTTTCTTCAGGAGTCTTCTCCTCTCCTCTCCAGTTGCTAGGGCCTTGGCTGCCCCGGCGTCAGCTACTTCTCATCCTGGTCCTGAAGTCAGATCTATGATGGCTTCAGGATCTTTTAGCCGCCACCTTCACTGTAATCGGTGTTATCAGAAGAACTTGGAACGGTCCCATACTGGAAAAGGGGCTTGTACTGTGTGTTGGTGGTATGTCTTTACCAAATCCAGTCTCCGGATTGAAAGAAAAGAGCTGAGTCATCCAGCAGAAAGGACTGGACCTGCTGAGCATACCTGTGGAGGGAAGAGAGTTACCTCTGCTGCTAGGAAATACAAGAGATCAAATGTGAGGCTCAGGAATATAAAAAGTAAGCAGTCTTCCATATAACAGTTCAGAGGGAGAAACATTTCAGTCTACTCCCTTAGGACAATTTTTTTTTTGAACAGAGTCAAAGGCAAGACAGTTTAATTTCTTTACAAAGTTTTTTAAGGTTTCGGAGGTTCCCCCCCTTCGTGGATTGCTGCTTGCATACAACAGCCAATCCTAAGCAACTCAATTTAGCTAATACATTTTGACAAGATGCCCACACTTCCTCAAATTTTTCACAATTTTAGAATTATACCAATTTGTAAAAATTTGTGTAAGTAACTTTCCTCCTTTAGCTTCATGTGTCGGGCCAGGACACATAGAGGCAAAAAGGGATAAAAGCATCTGAAAAGCACCACATGGCCAGTGTGGGTCTCCCCAAAGCTCATTAGGATGAAAAGTGCACTCAGCCTATCTCCAAGTGTCTATTTCCAATTATTGGGTATATCTCTGGGCTAGATAACTTCCAAAATTGGAGTTAATGGGGATGGCATAATCAAATATTGTAGAGTTTCATTGTCAGTTTTCTTTCTAGGTGGATACATCGGATACATCATTTCACATTTCAATTTACCCTCACCATTTTATAATGTTAATCTGAGTTCTCCTTTCCAACATGAATATTCCATCACACTCCTCTCAGCACCACTTTTTTTTTCACTTACATCATTCCATCAAACTACATGCATAGGTCCTTCTGTCTTTTTATACCATACTAGTGTATCCTTGTTTGGCAAGGTTGCTAAGAACATCAAACAATTGTTAGAAACTTAGTATTTTTGTAAACAAAAGGTATATATAAAATATAAATGTAGATCCTTTTCAATAAGCATAACAATATGAGTAAACAGTGCTCATTCTAATTAGCAAGTCCTTACAATATAGACTAGTGCTTCATGGCATTTTATAACATCAATCCCAATAGGAAGGAGTATGGCTTCTAACAGAACAGCCACATAATCTCTCAGGTGTGACTAAAGTCTATCTTATACCTGGTTCTCAGTGAGAGTGCTGTGGAAACTTAAAAATATTCAAGGACTGATCTTATAATTGCAGTGCCCACAAGGATCTGTGCAAGTTACTCACTAATCATGGTGTTTAAGAGATCCTTTTGAGGTGAGAGGCCTAAGAAGGTTCAAGGCATTTGTGGTTGGGCCTCATGTCGATACTTCCTCGGGTTCTTCTTGGCCTACTTTCCCCTGCCTATCCATGTCTCTGCCGAGGCATAAATATACAAGGTTCATGTTCTTCAGGCCTTGGGGGTCCTCGAGGAGTCTTAAAGCAGTCAGAATTCTGGTGGCCCAGATCATCACACTCGGAGCAGCACGTTTATTGCCTTTCCCAAGGCTGTAGTCTCACCTTCTGTCTCTCTCTCTCACTCTCTGCTTCTTTTTTTTTTTCTTTTTCAAACTGCCCCTGGATCATTGCTGACAAGCAAGATCTTGGTTTGGTTTTTTTTTTTCTTTTTTCAATGAACTCACGTTAATATTATTGTTTACAAATATTCTCATATTTCCTGGGAACTAAGCTTCATCTTTCCACTAAATGAGATCTATGTGCTTGGGAACAAAGCAATTTCAGATCAGCCTCTTTCCAAAATTCTATAATTTCTGTGTGTACTGAACCTCTACATAATGTACTGCTACAACAAGTATTTTGGTAACATAAAGTGCAAGTGTGTGAACTAAAGAAAATTCGTATGTCATAGTGCTACAATATACTGTATTCCTAAAACTGAATTTTTAAAAACTTTCAAAACAAAGTACAATTTTTTCTCTGGACCCCAACACATAAAATTCAAGTACAGGAAAACAGGTGAATTTATCCTAAAATCCAATAGTGTAGTAAATAAAACTGTGATGTTACTGTCCTGTTCATTAGTCATCAGCACAAAGCTTAACATGATATCTCTTGTCATGATAGTTAACCATGATATCTCTTGTCAGATAACACACCTTTGTATATAGTTTCCCCTTTTTCCCAAGTTTATATCTCCTGTTAAATGTAATTGACCAGACATATGTAAATTGTCGGATGTTTTTTGTTCAATGTAAACCGCGCTGATGTCTAATAGTGCGGTATATAAGAATTGTTAATAAATAAAATAAATAATAAAATAAATAACAAGGCAAAGTAATTATCTTAAAATCGTACAGTTCAGGAAACAGACATTCAAATAACATGAAACTGCAAAAAGGTGAATTCAGAATCAGACTTTGTCACATTTAAATTAAAACCTTATACATAATACTTGAGACTGGTATCAAACTGATCTGAAACAATGAAATTATGTTAAAGCAATTTGCTTAGAGTAACAGTTCAACCTTGATGTTATCTCAAACACAAATAGCAAAGTAAACAGCAGGTCTG
This sequence comes from Ichthyophis bannanicus, assembly GCA_033557465.1. Classification (NCBI taxonomy): domain Eukaryota; kingdom Metazoa; phylum Chordata; class Amphibia; order Gymnophiona; family Ichthyophiidae; genus Ichthyophis; species Ichthyophis bannanicus. The sequence goes on along the minus strand of CM066048.1, from coordinate 88,268,258 downwards.
TCTTGTGTCTAGATTCCTTCAGGCAAATGCAGATAGCTGAACAAGAGAGAGAAGAGTCCTAAATTAAGAGTTTAAAAAGAAAAAGTTGCTTGAGAATTGTCACTAATTGTGATTGCTATTAAATTCCTATAGTTACAACTCTATGTGTTTTTGTAATATATGAACAATAATTATGACCTCTGAGGTGCTTGCCACAAAATATAAAATTCATTTTTTAAAACTCTTTAAGTTTACTCAATAGCATACACAAACAAAGACCAGACACATAACATAACCTTCTTATTCACTCAGGATTCAAATCATTTTTTAAAATTGCAGTCTTTTAATTACTGGCTCAGGATGCCCCATTGTCCTGACAGGGTTCCCAACCCCTACTTTGAAGGTCAAAGAAAAACAGAACAGCTTCCACCAAACCTTTCTGACATCATCACGGCCCTTTTACACCCAGCCAAACAGATATCAGCTCTCTTAATTTAGGCAAAGGTAACTCCACAATACCCTTTATTCTCTCCGGATTTATTTTTTTTGTTTCACTTTCCTTCACTTATAATGTGGCAGTCACCTCAAGATGAAAGGAATTCAGCCCCTGGCTAGTAAATATGGCCATGCAACAAAATGCATTGACAAACGGCCAGAGAAGGGCTGTGCTATAATCCAAAACCATTTGTGCCTTCTGTAGCTCACGGGAGGGGCTGCCCCCTTTCCCTCTCTCTTCTTTGTTCTCTTTGTTAAGTTTCTGGTTTCGTTTTTTAAGTTTCTGGTTTCGATTCTGATGCTGTAGGGGGAAGGGATAGCACCAACCTAATTTTTTTTTTCCCAGGACACCCTGAATCCTTTCTTTCCCAAGAAATGCAGCAGATTGTTAATGGCTTCTATCACAACTGGTTTCTCCTGCCCCGAACTTTGAAGATCATCTACATAGTGCCTAGGGAGCAGGCTCAAACATATACCTCACATCCACAATACGAACCATTTGTGTACATGCAAAATTTTTGCTCAACTTTATATATAAGGGTTTGGGACCACAGGATGCTGAGTCTAGACACGCTTAGTCAAATTCCTTAAATGCTGCCTCAGCCACTAAAACATATGACAAAGGTTTTTAATTTAAACAGAAGACAAGTCAAAGCTTACAAGTGCTTTCTTAAGAAATTTCACCCTGCATAATGAACCAGACCTTGATTTCTCCACTTCAGACTTACCAGTCACATAAAGGGTTAACACCTAACAAATCCAAGCAACCAAAACAGCAGGAGGAGAGATACTTTCCTTTGTGCAAAGGAACAACAGTATTTCATCATTTCATCATTAGCATCTTACAGTTCTTATCATTCTCCCCCTTTTCCTTACCGCAGTCTGTGCACAGAATTACTTGATTGCTGCAGCGCTTGCTGGTTCACAACACCTCTGTTCACTTTTTTTTTTTTTCAACTCCGGGACCATTACCAGCTAGCAGAGAGACCTCTCCGCAGAGGAGGAGGTGAGACTGTTGAAATCAACAGGACGCGTCTTCGCACCTCCACTCAGCAGGAGTCACTCTACTGTGGGAAAATCCCGGCGAGCCCCAGCTGTTATTTACACCTTTACCTGTGGCCAATTCACCTTTGGCCAACCTGGCCAATGAGACTTGGAGAGGAATATTGTGAAGCAGATTAAGAGCTCTTTTAGTATTTTTTATTATTCAGTACATTGCTATAGCAATGGGTGTCTAAATACAGACACACTCTTTTACATATTTCAGTGACAGTTATACCGTTGTTGAGTACAAAAGTAATTTTTTTTTTTATTTAGCTTGTCTTCTTACAATATGGCAATAAATAGACAATCTGCAAATAAATAATAATTTACATTTTAGTATGCCGTTTAACTTTAGGTTTCTGTTGTCTGCCTGTCCGTAGCCTTTGAACAACAAAGAACAGGAAGGGAGGGGGAGGGAAGAGCGGAGCATGTGTTGCTCAAGCTCTACTATCTCCAGATGCAGTAAGTTACAGCACACATCGAAAAGCATACTTAATTTCAGTATTTATAAAAACAACAAAGTAAACTGCTAAAAACCTAACAACTCCCTCAGTGATTAGGAGATTCGGAATCTACAGGGAGGGGCCCCGGGGGGGGGGTACAGGAGTACAACTGGAATACAAAGTCTGCTTAAACAAACACCACTGGTCACTTGCATTCCAGGGACTCTGAGTCATCAGTTTTACCTTCGCTAGAGACGGGGGGGGGGGGGGGGGGGTGTCGTATAGGCACAGAGATAAACTAAGCACAGTAAACATGCTAACAGACTTCTTCAGCAGAATTAGCAAATGTCCTGTAACCTACACGGACAATTTATGTAGAATGGCTATTTTAGCTGCAGTTTTAAACCTTATCACAACATTTAGCTGAACATGCACTCACGCGGATTCTGGAGCGGTCCCCTCACCTTGGGACCCCCCCATCCTCTAATTAATTCACAACAAACGCACGTCTGGCCACTTGCTTTCTGCACAGTACCCGTCACTAGCGCTATATCGCTTCAGAGTACGGCAGGGGCGTTTTGCCAAACTCACACAGGCACACAAGCACACAGAGAAGGAGAAGGATATTACCACAGACCCAGCAGGACGTCCCTGTTATTCACTGCGCTACCCAAGCGCATTTTCTCAGCGCTACCCAAGCGCATTTTTCCAAGGCGAGCTACCAAAGCAACGTCAATTAAAAAATCCTTGTGCAGCTACCAAAGCTGCTTCAATTTAGAAAGTGCATCGGGGAAATCCCACTTCTGAGACACCAAATTGTAAGGGTACATTATTCCTTTCCCAGCACCTTTTATCATTAACCCTTGGGACGTCTGTCTGGGTCGAGGAATCACTTACCTTCTTTGTCTGGAATCCAGGGGAACAAACACACACACACACACTTGCACATAAGTGGTATGCAGTTTATTCCATAGGGTGGAGGGATTGTCCGTATTTTATACATTATCAGAAACATATTCATACGTCATCCACCTATCTCCTGGGGCCCACTATAGCTTATCAGTAACTATGCAAATACGAGTCATCTCTGAGTAGAACAATCAATTTAGCTTAGCACAGCACATTCCTTTTCCATATATAGACATATACAGGATTGCCATCTTCCCTCTTCCGGGCCCCTCTTACAGGCCTCGAATCCTTCTGTATGTACACTTAAACTAAACCTTATTATCCCCTATCATATTGTAAGTAAGTTTCACTGTTCTATATATATCTTAGTTTGTTATAATGTACACTGCCTTGCTCTAGTGAAAAGTGGTATAAAAAAAAGTCAAATAAATAAACTTACTTGCCCACTCTTTGCTTACAGCAGTGGCGAGCAAAGTGTCTGTATTAGACAACCCTGTGCTGAGCCTTAGGGTAGGGTTTCTACATTGACTTGTAGGTTTGTACCTGAAACAATAGAGGGTTAAGTGACTTGCCCAGTGCCACAAGCAGCATCAGTGGGATTTGAACCCTGACTTCCCTGTTTCTTTGCCTGCTTTTCTAACCAGTAGGTTACCCCTATTAGTATTGATAAGTAAATACATTTGATGAATATTCACCGTGGTTAACATGAAACAGATCTGTTTGTGGCCCTGAGTGATGGGTATTTGGAATTAGTGTTGTAGAATACTGTTAACAATGCTGGCACAGAAGAATAAAAGTCACATTGAAGAACAGAGAAAATATGTGTTGTAGTGTAGCAGCAGAGCGCAGACAAACCAATGATACCAGGAGTCTGTTCAGAAGGTCCAAATCATTTATTTGTGCACAAGTCTCAAGCAGAATCAAATTCAAAATGGCTGAGCAATGGCTGTTAGTAAAACAACAACTTATATACTTTTCTTGTCCATTCTAGGTATAGGCAAACTTCTCATTGGTCCCGGTAACCCCTTTCACCCCATCTATTGGTCCTGGTAACATTACGTAGTCATCCAATTAGGACTTTGGTCTGGGCTCAGCACCTGCTTACCCCCCTTCTAGTCCCAATTACAATGGTCACTTCTTCCAACTTTGATACTTCTCTCCTCCAAGGTCACTTAGCTAGCTAGAACATGTGGGAAAGCAGGGCACTGTAACTTTTCTTTCAGCAGTGTTAATTAATTCCATAGAAGCTGTACTCTCTTAACAATACCAATTAAACTTGTTTTTCTAAGTTTCGATTCTGCTTAGCTATACTTAATTATACTCAGTTAAGTTTCGATTCTATGGTAGCAGCATTTAGGGGAATATGTAATTCCTTTGGGCCTCTCCACAGGCTTCATTTACAGGTCAAGCTACTCAGGCCTGTCTGCTTATTTCAGACATCATGGATCATAGGCCTTCGCCTACCACATTCCCCCCTTTGATTAATCTCACCCTATTACTAATAAGGTGTGAGAGTTAAATCACTCAATTATACTATGGTTGGGTTCTGATCAAGTGTAGTAGGATTAGGGTGCCATAAGGCTAAAATCTTAGTTGCGGTCTTCCGCTCCACGGTGTTCTCAATAACACTGTTAATAGATCGCATACAACATGGGATTATACATGGTAACATAAAGAACAAAGCTACAAAGATTAATATTATCATAGCAAAAGTAGTGAATCCTCCTAATCCAGAGAAGATAGATGCAAACCAATTGGGGATGTTAAGACTATGCCAGGTCTGTACTGGCACATAAGTTTGCTTCCGCATGTGTTCAGCAATTTCTTCAACAACCTGACCCTTATCATCTATCTTTAAGCAACAATTGGTGAGGTTCAGCTTACCACAGACTCCTCCTTCAAGTAATCTAGAGCTAAGCGATTTTGATAAATTGCAGTGCGCATTTGTGTGCTTTGCCTAGCTAAAAGTGTAAGTGCTTGGCTAGTTTCATTAGTGATAAGTTCAACTACCGCTTGCAAGCGTATGATTCTATTCAACATATAAATTGGGGTACGATATCCCCACATGCCATCTTGCTCCCAAGTGGCAGGTCCATAATAGGCAATAATTCGCTCTGGTGGCCAATCCTCACCATCCCATTTCTCCCACTTGCCTATCTGTAAAGCTGCTTTTTTCTGTCTTTTTGAATAAACTGGGTAGCCTAATTGTTCTCCATGTTCTGTGGGCAATAAAAAGAAAGAGGGTCGAATAGTTCCTAAGACCCATGCTCCTTCCCAGTAAATAGGGAGTCGAGCATATGCTCGGGTTCCGCAAATCCAATATAGGCCAGGTGGGGCTTGCCAGTTATGATGTCGGTCAAGGTTAGTCCATAGAGGGGCAAGCTCGGGGAACCGTGCTAAGGGATTGGTGGGCTCTGATTCATTAACTCCTGACCACCAAGATGTCCGTTTCGTGGTATCATTATAGAACTTTTGGCTAAGACAGACAAGCTGCCCTACCTTAGAGGTAAATTGGGGTCCAGTTCGAGCATAACACAAGCGCCCAACTATTGGGTGTGCTAATACCCATTCGCTGGTAGTTTTGTGTAGCTCTGTCTGATTATAGACTACTGAGTAATTCAATTCTTGGGCCTCCCAAGGCCACTGATCACCCATCTTGGTTCCACCACAGAAATAACAGTCTGAAATGCGGAGGCTGGATACCACAGCTCCGGCCAATTCTAGGAATAAATTCTGAGAGGGATGAGGGATATCAAACTTGTTTACATGCATGGTTTCATAAAAAGTGTTATGTATGTGATACTTTGATGATCGATGGGCTTGGGTATTTAGTCTAATATGCACAATGGTTCCGGGATCTGATCCAGTACCTGCAATGCGCAACCCAAATTTATACCCTGGTTTCCATACACTGGGATTGGCTATGGATAATTCTAGTGGATTACAAGCACCTTTTTTGCAATTCTTAGGATCCTTCATAGTTGGCTTAGTTAGGGTAGCTATCCGATGGTCGTTAATGGTTACCCCCGTGTCAAGTTTCCATGTAGAATAAAGCACACATTCCCATCTTGGGCAATAATAGTCTTTAACTGGTGCTGTGCTATACACGTCTGCGACACCTTTGTTACTTATACATATCCCCCACCCAATTGCTCCTTCTGGACACATATACTTTCCATCATTAGCATACGTTTTCTCCCAATCGGCACACTTTGAACGACTATCTCTATTGATGGCATCACAGGCATCAAAATATAAAACAGCAGGCTGTGTGGGATCAGTGAGTGGGGGTGTGGCATTTAGTAACGCTCCATCTGTATCATTCCATCTTATCTCCAAAGTATAATAGGATGGATTCTGATGTGGGTTAAAACATACCTTGGTATTACCTTGGGTACAAACATTCAGTTCAGTGGTGTTATAAACACACCGGGTTACTTTACCAGTACAGATATAGTAAGAATGATAAAGCAAGGTCTGAGTTACTTTCATTCCAGTTCGAGTGGTAGTAATACAGGCAGTACATGAGGGTAAAGCATGTACCAGTTCAAAGCTCCCCAGGCAAGCAGCCAAAGTAAGATAATAACAAAGATGCATGTTGATTGTAGTTCTTCTGGATCTCCGCTGGAAAATCTTGACCACGTCGTCCTCAACGCGATGCCCGTTTGCTAATGAAGCAATTCAACGGGTGTCAATGTTGATTGAAGATCCTCAAAAGTCGAAAAGTCTCGTTATGATGCCAACTTATCAAATGTAGTTGGTCTAATACTAGTCTATAAAGGCACAGTTAGTCGATGAAGAAAACAAATGTCTTTGCTGTATTGGAAACAACCATCCTCTTCGAAAGACTTGGCTGCTGTAGGGCACTATAGCACATGAGTGTCTCCAATGAGATCTAGGCTGCTGGCTGCCTCCATAAGGTGAGACGCAACGGGACGTCAGGATGTGGCTCAGCTGTCCACTGGTCCTGGTCTGGAACTGCTGCCAGCTTGACTCTGCTGTGATGAATCCAGGAATCGATCTCTGCCACCTTTACTGCAGTTGGGGTAGACAGGATGACGGTGTACGGTCCCTTCCAATGAGGTTTCAACGGTGTCTTCTTCCAGTCTTTAATCCACACCGAGGTACCAGGCTTGTAGGGATGTAGGGGTTCCGTCAAGTTGATAGGCAACTGGTCCTGAATCCACGCATGAAGAGTCTGTAGAACAAAACTAAGAGCTAGAAGTTCTTGTCTGGTTATTTCTGAACCAATCTGGGCTAAACTACCCTTGATTCCCTGCACTATTGGTGGGGGTTTTCCATACACTACCTCAAAAGGGGAGAATCCTGTTGATTTCACAGGAGCTGAGCGTATTCTGAGCAAAGCTATTGGGAGCACTTAGGGCCACTTCAGGCGAGTCTCCTGGCAAAGCTTAGACATCTGGGCTTTCAAGGTACGATTCATTCGCTCAACTTTCCCTGAACTCTGAGGTCTATATACAGTATGTAGCTTCCATTGTATCTGTAGGGCATTTGCTAACTGCTGAGTAATCTGAGACACAAATGAGGGCCCATTGTCTGACCCTATTACTGCTGGAATTCCAAATCTGGGGATAATCTTTCTCAGCAAAACTTTGGTAACTTCTCGGGCCTTTTCAGTCCTGGTGGGGTAAGCCTCCACCCACCCAGAGAAGGTACAAACTAACACTAACAAGTAGCGGTATCCATTGGCTTTTGGCATTTCAGTAAAGTCAATTTGCAGGTGGTGCATGGGGGTTACACCTCCTGACTGAACTCGGGGTGGTGGCGTGGGACCCTGTTTGGCATTGTTCTTGGCACAAATTAGACACTGGCGTGCTACTGAGGCTGATAGGGCTCCCAACAAGGCAATGCAAAAATGCGGCTTGAGTGCTTTTTCCATAGCACTTTTTCCATAATGTGTGGCTTGATGGAAAGCTTTGACAAAGGCTGGTCCCAATAGTTCAGGGATCACTATTCGTCCTGGGGTTGGCTGCCCTCGGTTGGTGGCAGCTCAATCCACCCATCTTTCAGCACTCCGTCTTCCTTATTACAGTAATAATCCAATTCTTTGGTGGTATATCGTGGTATCCATGAATTAAGGGGTACTGGAAACCAGGCTGCCTGCATTGGCATAGCTTGCGATGAAATTTGACCTGTCATGGCTGCTTTTCGCGCTGAGGCATCAGCGAATCTGTTTCCTTGGGCAACATCTCCTTTACCCGCTTGGTGTCCTCGGCAGTGCATGACAGCTACACGTGTTGGGGCCCATACTGCATCTAGTAACATCAATATTTCTGGGCCATATTTGATTGATTTTCCTCCTGACGTAATGAGCCCTCGTTCTTTGTAGAGGGCTCCATGTGCATGCAAAGTGGTGAAGGCATATTTTGAGTCTGTATACACGTTCAACAAAAGTGTTGCACCCAACACTAATGCTCGGGTGAGTGCAATCAATTCTGCCTTCTGGGCTGATGTGCCTGATGCCAGGGCTGATGATTCAATGACTTCCTCCCGGGTGACTACTGCATACCCGGCACAACGTCGTCCATTGATGATGAGACTGCTTCCATCCACAAAATAGGTCTGATCAGGATTCTCTAGGGGCACATCTGTCAGATCAGGTCGACTTGAGAATACAGTATCCATGACTTCTATACAGTCATGCTCTGGGGGTTCTTCGCTGACAGGTATCAATGTGGCTGGGTTCAAGGCATGGCTCACTTCCAATTGTATCTGTGGGTTTTCACATAGCATACTCTGGTATTTCAGCATTCGGGAATTGGTGAGCCAATGATTCGCTTTTTGTTCCATGAGGGCAAGTACTACATGTGGCACAGTGACTCGTAGATTCTGTCCTAAGGTGAGTTTATCTGCTTCACTCACTAACAATGCTGTAGCGGCAACTGCTCTCAAGCATGGTGGCCATCCTTTGGCCACAGTGTCCAATTGTTTCGATAGGTATGCTACAGGTCGCTCCCAATGTCCTAATTTCTGAGTCAACATGCCTAAGGCGTTCCCTTGCACCTCATGCACGAATAGATGGAAAGGCTTGTAAACATCTGGTAATCCGAGTGCTGGTGATGACATCAATTCTTCCTTCAATGTCTTAAAGGCTGCATCCTGCTCGGGTCCCCACTCTAGTGGCGACTTTTCTTCTCCTTTGGTGGCATCATATAGTGGTTTGGCAATCTGAGCAAAGTTGGGAATCCAGATTCGGCAATATCCTGCTGCTCCCAGAAAAGCTCTAACTTGCTTTCTGGTAGTTGGGGTTGGGATTCTGCACACAGCTTCTTTTCTCTCTCGTCCTAATTGTCGGCTTCCTTTAGTCAAGCGAAAGCCTAAGTATTTTACTTCTTTTTGGCATAGCTGTGCTTTTGCTCTGGAAACTTTATATCCAGCTTTATCCAGTAGCTGCAAGAGGTCTTTGGTGGCTTGTATACATTCACTTTCTGATACAGCAGCTATCAGCAGATCGTCCACATATTGGAGAAGTACTCTCTTCCCCGGGGCCACTGAATAGCTTGAAAGGTCTTGGTTTAGTGCAGCACTGAAAATGGTAGGTGAATTCTTGAATCCTTGGGGTAATCGTGTCCAAGTAAGTTGGCCTCGCCTTCCGGAGACAGGGTCCTGCCATTCAAAGGCAAACAGCAATTGGCTAATTGGGGCTAATCTTATGCAAAAGAACGCATCTTTCAAATCCAAAACAGTAAAATAGGTAGCTTCCGCTGGAATCAATCCTAAGAGTGTGTAGGGATTTGGCACAACTGGATGTATGGTCTCAACTGCTTCATTCACTCTCCTTAGGTCCTGCACTGGACGGTAGTCACCTGTTCCAGGCTTCTTTACTGGCAGGAGTGGTGTGTTCCATGGTGACTGACAAACTTTGAGTAGGCCATATTCCAGTAGCCTTAGCAAGTGGTGGTGAATGCCTTCAATTATTGCTCTTGGGAGGGGGTATTGCTTGACATGCACTGGTTCGGCACTAGGCTTGAGATTCACAATTATTGGAGCTATGTGTTTGGCTAGGCCTGGGGGATTGCCTTCTGCCCATACTCCAGGTGGGGCATCAATGCTTTTCAAAGTAGGTTCAAAATAGGTATCAATAATTGGCTCAGTACTTGGTTCAGTACTATAATATCTCCATTCTTCTTCTCAAGGAACAGTAAGCACCATTAGTCCAGAAGGTTTTGTCTGGGAATTCACTGTCATTTGCATTTCTCTTTTCTCAGTGAAGGATATCTGGGCCTGCAGCTTAGCTAGCATATCTCGTCCCAGCAATGGCACGGGGCACTCAGGCATGTAAAGGAATTGGTGCGTTATTTGCTGTCCTCCCAGATTGCATACACGGTTCTGAAGAAAAGGCTTTGTGGCTTTGGCACCAGTTGCTCCCACAATGGTGACTGCTCTTGCGGAAAATGGGGCGATTTGTTTATCTACTACAGAATGTTCTGCTCCAGTATCAACCATAAAGTCCATAAATTGGTCTCCTATTTGTATGCTGACCATAGGCTCCTGGAGACCTAAAGCGAATTCGGAGCCCGGTCTGTCCTAATCTGCTTCATCTACATCGTAGGTCGCTGCGGCCACCGCCTGTATGGCCTCTCCTCTTTCTCGTTGAAATTGTTCCCGATTGGCCCCTCCGTGGTTCCGGGGTCGGCCTCTTCCTCTTCCTCTCCAATGGGCATTATTTTCGTCATCCTGGGAGGTGCCTTCAAGTTGCGGGCATGTATATCTCCAATGTCCTTCTTCCTTGCAATAAGCGCATTGGTTCACGCTTAGTAGGGGCCGGCCATCTCCTCGGCCCCACCCCCTTCCTCTGCTCCTTCGACTAGGGAAACCTCCCCTTTTCTGTTCCACTATGGCCACAGCCAAAAAATCAGCTTTCTTCTTCATCTTTCGATCACATTCTTTCTGTCTTTCATTATCACGATTCACATACACTTTATGAGCGACTTCCAGTAGCTGAGTTGCATTCATGCCCGCAAACCCTTCTAGTTTTTGTAACTTGCGTCTAATGTCTGGTTGTGACTGATTTACAAAAGCAGCATTCACCATGCATAAACTTCCTGGTGCATCTGGATCATAGGGAGTATACATTCTGTATGCTTCAACTAATCTCTCATAGAATACTGCTGGGCTTTCATCTATTCCCTGATTGACTTCGGTCACTTTAGAAAGATTCATAGCTTTCTGGCCCCCCCTTCTCAGACCTTGCATGAGGCCTTGGCGAAACCGGGATAGAGCTTTCGATCCTCTCTCTGTATTCGGATCCCACTGAGGGTCTTCATTTGGGAATTCTCCTTGGGCTACTTCTCGATTGTCTATCCCCACCTCATCCCCCGGTGCTAAAGGATTATCTGCCAGCCAGTCGACAGCTGCTCGCCTAATTCGTGTCCGCTCCTCAGTAGTAAATAAAGTGGACAGGAGCTGACGGCAATCTGCCCAAGTGGGTTGGTGGGTTTCCATAATGGTATGCATTAATTCTGTTAGTTCTTGGGGCTTGTTGGTATAGGAAGCATAATGCGTCTTCCACTTTAACAAATCAGTAGTGGAGAAGGGCACATATACTAAACTCAGGGGTCCCGCCACCACATAATTATCTTCATCTCTTACGGGCACTCCCGGGACTTGCCGTAAAGGCATCATTTTCGCAGTGGAAGTTCTTCTAGTTCTGAGGGGGATTTTAGAGACTCTCCTGGCAGGGGCTTTCTTCTTGCTCATGCACTTAGTCTGGGACGCTTTACTTTTGACTGACGAGCTCGTACTGACAGTTGTCTTTATACTATCAGTATCGCTCTGGGAAGACCCTTCCTCTTCTGCCTGAGACTCAACTTTTTCCTCAGTCTCGGTCGAGTCATCCTCCTCATCTAGAGTGAGCTTATCTGCCTGCTCTTCTGGTGGTGGGTCTGGGGTTGGGTCCCATTCCCGCTGTCTCTGTGATCCCAGGGCGGGACGCGGTGGCACTCTTACTGGACGCTGGGCTCGGGGTTGTCTAGTTACCACTTCCGGGGACTCAGGATCTGCAAGGACGGGTTTCTGTCTGGATTTCTCATCTGTCCCTGTCTTTTGAGTCTGATCTGTTTTCTGCGTTTGATCTGTTAATGCTAACATTATTCTGCACTGTTCTTCATAACAGCGCTTTGCCCAAGGGGCGGGCTCTCACAAATACTTAACCAGGAATCTATATAGGGGTACTGATCGGGGTGCGCTATTCGCACTTTCTGGTGAACTGACTGAATAATTCCTATAATAAAAGTTCCCTCTCGGGGCCACATAGGATCTAGTGCAGGCCACTCCCTAGTACACAAAACTTGCAATTGTGCCGCAGTCATTTTAATCCCATAATCTCCTGAATATCCTTTATTAAAATGCGTGATCATACATTCTAACGGAGTGTGCCTAGTAGACCCCGCCCCTCCCATATCGATGTGCGCGCGCAACAACAGACAGAAGGGAAAAGGAGGGCGGACCGTGGGTAAGGGGTCCTCACGGCCCTAGAAACATATAAGGGAAACAAATAACGAGACAAGACGACGGTTGCTTCCTCCTTTTTACGACCTGGACGCGGTCGCCCGGCCAGGAAATGTGTTACTCAGGAGTCCGCAATGTGGCAGGTGAAGGCCTGTGATCCACTTCGTCTGATATAAGCAAGCGAGCCTAGCTAGCTTGACCTGTAAATGAAGCTAGTGGAGAGGCCTATGGGAATTGCACATCCCCCAATATGCTCCTATAGAGCTGGAACATAGCAAGAGTATTGAACTAGCTTAGATAAGCAGAACTGGAAGATGGAAAAATACAGAAAAATATGTTTAAAAGTCACTGATAAGAAAAGTACATCTGCAAGGGATTTAATTAGGACTGCTGACAGATGAGTTACAGAAGCCCTGCTCCCCTACACGCACAAATTGGCTCAATGGCCTTGGAAGTATGAAAGTAATTGTAATTGGGACTAGAAGGGGGGATAAGCAGGTGCTGAGCCCACTCAAAGAACATAATTGGATAATCATATCAGTACCGGGACCAATAGAAGGGGTACGGGAGAGTACCGGGACCAATGAAATGTGTTTCTATACCTAGAATAGAGCAAAAGTCTATAAAAGTTGTTGTATTGCCAGAGAACTTGGCTCAGCCATTTTGAAATTGACTTTGCTTGAGACTTGTGCACAAATAAATGATTTGGACCTTCTGAACAGACTCCTGGTATTATTGGTTTGTCTGCGCTCTGCTGCTACATATTCTTGGTGCGTTGGCCGGGAAGTTGTGGAATCAGAGTGTATATAGGGCAATATACCACGACTTTCCGCCTCTATAGGCTTGGTCCTGCCGGGATCGCGCCCTTCCGACGGGGGCTACTCCCTGGCGCCGCCGGTCCCTTGCATCGGAGGGAGCTGGTCGGACCTCGGCGGGTGCCGAGCCCGGCTGGAGCCAACGCCTCGAACCCGAGTGAGGGGAGTCCGAGGTCCAACTCATGCGCCTGCTTGGGAAGTTTGAGGACCGGATCCGGTGAGTAGAGTTTTGATTTGTTATGTCTAGACAGATAAGAAAGAGCAGTGCTGCCATTTGAACTTGGAATTTGGAAATTGGTAAGAGAGCCTGATCACCTCTCCAAGACGGGCCGAGTAACCCCGCATGAGTATTCGCAGGGCGAAACCCCCATCTTCTTGTATTTTGGAAATTGAATAAGACTAGTCAGAATAGATAGAAACGAATGCATTCTGGGATACGTTGCTAGCATGATTGTGTGAATGAAGTGTGGATGAGAGGTCTGGCAGCACGGACCAAGTGAAGGCGGACCCCTGAGTAGCGCATTTCCTGACCGGGCGACCGCGTTCAGGTCGCGAAAAGGGGGAAGCGATTGTCGTCGTGTCTTGTTATTTGTTCTCCTTCTACGTTTCCAGGGCCGTGAGGACCCCTTACCCACGGTCCGCCTTCCTTTTCCCTTTTGTCTGTTGCGCGCACACATCGAAATGGTAGGGGTGGGGTCTACTAGGAACACTCCATTCGAATGTATGATCGCACACTTTAAAGAGGGATATTCTGGAGATTATGGTATTAAAATGACAGCAGCCTGTTTACAGATTTTGTGTACTAGGGAGTGGCCCGATCTAGACCCTACCTGGCCCCGAGAGGGAACTTTTAATGTAGAAATTATCCAGTTAGTACACCGTAGAGTGCGGATAGCGCACCCCGATCAGTACCCCTATATAGATTCCTGGTTAAGTATTTGTGAAGATCCGCCCCCTTGGGCGCAGCGCTGTTATGAAGAACAGTGCAGAATAATGTTAGCTAAGACAGATTATAGTCAGAAAACAGAACAGCCTAGAACGAAAGGGCAGGATAAGAAGTCCAGGAAGAAGCCCATCCTGGTAGATCCTGATTCCCCAGAAATGGTTCCCCGACAGCCTCGAACCCCAGGCCCAGTAGGAGCTGCCCGGCGTCCCGCCCCAGAAACCCCGAGACAGCCGAGGCGGGACCCCACCCCAGAGCTATCACCCAAAGAGCAGGAAGATGAACCCTCTTTACATGAAGGTGAATCGTCCGGGACAGAAAAAGGAGAGTCAGATACAGAAACAGAGCAGTTAGAAACTGAAACTTCCATAAGTGATACTGACAGTGTAAAAATGGTTGCCAGCACTAGTTTGCCAGAAAAAAGTACATCCAAAGTGAAACATGTAGAAAAGAAGAAGGTGACCCCTGATAGGACAGTTACGAAAATATCCCTTAGATCCCAAAAGACATCTACTGCCAAGATGATGCCCTTACGGCAAGTCCCAGGGATGCCCGTAAAGAATGATGATGATGAGGTGGTAGCGGGACCCCTAAGCTATGTGTATGTCCCTTTCTCTACAACTGATTTGTTAAATTGGAGGACACATTATGCTTCCTATACCAATAAACTCTTAGAGCTTACAGAATTAGTGAATACTATTATGGAAACCCACCAACCCACTTGGGCAGATTGCCGCCAGCTCCTGACCAGTCTATTCACGACAGAGGAGCAAGCACGAATTAGAAAAGCAGCTATTGATTGGCTGGCGGATAACCCTGTAGCTCCGGGACCGGGGAGGGGAAGAATAGACCATCGGGAAGCGGCCCAGAGAGAATTCCCGAATGAAGACCCCCGATGGGATCCAAATACAGAGCTAGGATCCACAGCCCTAGCCCGTTTTTGCCAAGGCTTTTTACAAGGTCTAAAAAGGGGGGGCCAGAAAGCTATGAACCTTTCCAAAGTTGCAGGAGTTTATCCAAGGTATAGATGAGAGCCCTGCAGAATTTCATGAAAGATTAACTGAAGCATACAGAATGTATACTCCCTATGATCCCGAGGCACCAGGAAGTTTATGTATGGTGAATTCTGCTTTTGTAAACCAGTCTCAACCAGACATTAGACGTAAATTACAAAAATTAGAAGGGTTTGCGGGCATGAATACAACTCAGTTACTGGAAGTCGCTCATAAAGTGTATGTGAATCGTGATAACGAAAGGCAGAGAGAATGTGATCGAAAGATGAAGAAGAAAGCTGATTTTCTGGCTGCGGCCATAGTTGAACAGAAAAGGGGAGGTACCCTTAGTCGACGGAGCAGAGGAAGGGGGCGGGGCCGAGGTGGAAGCCGGCCCCAGCAGCTAGGCGTAAACCAATGCGCCTATTGCAGAGAAGAAGGACATTGGAGAGATGCATGCCCGCAACTCGAAGACGCCCAGCAAGATGACGAAAACAATCATCAGTGGCGAGAAGAAAGACGAGGCCGTCCCAGAAACCGCGGAGGAGCCAATCGAGAACAATTCCAGCGAGAAAGAGGAGGAGCCATCCAAGCATTGACTATGACAATCCACGATGAAAATGACGTGGATTAGGACAGACCGGGCTCCGAGTTTGCTTTAGGTCTCCAGGAGCCTATGGTCGGAATACAAATAGGAGACCAAGTTATGAACTTTATGGTTGATACTGGAGCAGAACATTCAGTAGTAGATAAAAAGATAGCCCCATTTTCTACAAAAGCAGTCACCATTATAGGAGCAACTGGTGCCAAAGCTACAAAATCTTTTCTTCAGAATCGTAGATGCAGACTAGGAGGATAGCAAATAACTCATCAATTCCTTTACATGCCCGAATGTCCAGTGCCACTGCTGGGACGAGACATGTTAGCCAAACTTCAAGCACAAATATCTTTCTCTGAAAAAGGAGAAATGCAAATGACAGTAAATCCCCAAGTCAAACCAGCGGGAATGATGCTGCTGACAGTTCCCCGAGAAGAAGAATGGAGATATTACATTGATGACTCTGTCCAAGACACTTATTTCGAACAAACTTTAAAGAACATTCATGCACCACCTGGAGTATGGGCAGAAGGCAGTCCTCCAGGCCTAGCCAAACATATAGCTCCAGTAATTGTAACCCTTAAGCCTAGTGCTACACCAGTACACGTCAAACAGTATCCTCTCCCAAGAGCTGCAATTGAAGGCATTCATCGCCACTTGCAAAGATTACTCGAATATGGCCTACTGAAAGTATGTCAATCCCCATGGAACACTCCACTTTTGCCAGTAAAGAAACCTGGGACGGATGATTACCGCCCAGTGCAAGACCTAAGGAGAGTGAATGATGCAGTTGAAACTATACATCCAGTTGTACCCAATCCTTACACTCTTCTAGGACTGATACCTGCTGAAGCTACCCATTTTACTGTACTAGATCTAAAAGATGCATTCTTTTGCATAAGATTAGCCCCTGTAAGTCAAATATTGTTTGCATTTGAATGGCAGGACCCCATCTCTGGAAGAGGGGGCCAACTCACATGGACACGATTGCCCCCAAGGATTCAAGAATTCGCTTACCATCTTTAGTGCTGCACTGAATCAGGACCTTTCAAGCTATCCAGTGGCCCCGGGGAAGAGAGTGCTTCTCCAATACGTGGACGATCTGCTGATAGCTGCCGTATCAGAACGTGAATGTATACAAGCCACCAAAGATCTCTTGCAGTTACTAGATGAAGCTGGATACAAAGTTTCCAGAGCAAAAGCACAACTATGCCAAAAAGAAGTGAAATACTTGGGTTTCCGTATAACCCAAGGAAGCCGAAGATTAGGCAGAGAGAGAAAAGAAGCAGTATGCAGAATTCCAACCCCAACAACCAGAAAGCAAGTCAGAGCCTTTCTGGGAGCGGCAGGCTATTGCCGAATCTGGATACCCAACTTTGCTCAAATTGCTAAACCACTGTATGAAGCCACAAAAGGAGAAGAAAAGTTGCCACTGGAGTGGGGACTTGAGCAGGATACAGCCTTCAAGAAGTTAAAGGAAGAATTAATGTCATCACCAGCACGTTTCATTGACGATGTTTTCCTGCTATGGCAAGGCCCTTTATATGATCTCAATACATTTATATCATGGCTAAATGCTCAAAGTTCATATATTCAGTTCACTCACAATGTTCATGAGAGAGATATAGTGTTTCTAGATCTGCAGATCAGTAAGACAGACCAGGGCTGGCATACTACCATTTACCGCAAGTCTATTGCTCGAAATACTTTGCTTCACTACCGGAGTGCTCATCCACTCCGGCTGAAGGAAGGTTTACCTTTTTCCCAATTCCTACGATATCGTAGGAATTGTTCCAATACTTCTGATTTCAAACTCAAAGCAAAAGAACTAGCAAAAAATTTTCGGGTACGGGGCTATCCTGCTAGAGTAGTGTCACAGGCATATCGCCGGGCACTGTTTAATGACAGATCAGTTCTATTAGACACCATAAGAGTTCGTGAGCGCTCAGATCCAGATGTGATTAATTTTATCACTCGATATTCTCCATATAGCTTCAAAATTAAAAAAATTCTCACCCGACACCTGAATGTCTTGCAAGCAGCCCCAGGTTTACAAAACAAAACCATTAGATGTGTCTGGCGTCGAAATAGAAATTTGAAAGAGAGACTGAGTCCTACCATCTTGCGTCCTCTCCCTTGTTTGTTAGGGGAAAATGAACTCCCAGGCCATTACAAATGCGGGCACTGTGCAATATGCCCAGTTACTAAAGAATTAAACAAGTTTATTTATCATCAGAAGGAATACAATTTACAACACCGTACCTCTTGTGGCTCACATAATGTAATTTATGTAATCGAGTGCCCTTGTGCTCTCTTTTACATTGGTAAAACTAGCCGGGCATTTAAAACCCGGCTGTCTGAGCATAAAAGTCGGTTTAAACATCAGGTATTACAAGCACCATTAGTATCCCATTGTCAAGACAAGGGCCATACTTTTGAGATGTTACAATGTTTCTGCATAGATCAGGTTTTAGCCCCGATGTCAGGAAAATCACTAATGAAAACTTTATTATACCGTGAACAGAGTTGGATTTTCCGATTAAAAACTCTGATTCCTAAAGGGCTGAATTTGGAGATAGAGTGGGGCTCATTGCAGTCAGATAGCTAATGACAGCAATATGATGTCATGAGAATGAGAGGATATAATGACCCGCCCGCTATGAACTGCACATGCGTGGTGTTTTTTGGATGAGCTTGATTGCAAGCAAAGAGTTCATTATAAAGAGAGTAAAGACATACCATCTGAACTACATGCAACTTTGGTCAATTTTGGGTATGATTATAATAGTGAAAATAGACTTCTGTTTTTACATAAAGAATGTTTTTAACTGGATCAGAATGAGAAGTTAAGATTGAAGGTTTCTTTTTTGATCATTAATGAAAGTTTCTTTTCAGTCAAAAGCCAGTTGGAAGTGATTCATCCCCTGAAGAACCTCGAGATACAGAGAGAAACGCGGAAGTAACGTTATGAATAAGGCGTTGGGAAATTGAAGCACATTGTTTTCAACTACAAGAAAGGCTATTGAGAAGGACTGAATTACTAAGTCAAACGGTTTCTGGAGAGCGTTGGAATATTACTACATTTAAGATTCCATTGCAGAAACTGAAAAGCTAAGTACCTGTTTTCACAGAGACTGTTTGTCATTTTGTTTAAGCATATTTTTCAAAACACAGTGGAGAGAGGGTTTAAATATAAAAGAAAAATATACCAAAAACCTGTCATTGATGCTAAAGGCGCCGCTGGTGAATCTGAATTCCCTTTCCCAGCATATAGGCTGCCGCTTGGTCTGAGACGGTTTCTTGGTTCGATTGAAATACTTCGATATTGAATTTTATAACCCTCCCTTGTATTCTGTCACAGTTTGTTAATTTGGAGTGATTTCCATAAAATTAGAGAACTTGGCTCAGCCATTTTGAAATTGACTTTGCTTGAGACTTGTGCACAAATAAATGATTTGGACCTTCTGAACAGACTCCTGGTATTATTGGTTTGTCTGCGCTCTGCTGCTACAGGTAAGGGGTCCTCACGGCCCTAGAAACATATAAGGGAAACAAATAACGAGACAAGACGACGGTTGCTTCCTCCTTTTTACGACCTGGACGCGGTTGCCCGGCCAGGAAATGTGTTACTCAGGAGTCTGCCTTCGCTTGGTCCGTGCTGCCAGACCTCTCATTCACACTTCATTCACACAATCATGCTAGCAACGTATCCCAAAAAACACAGCCCAATCCTGTCTTTTCTGACTAGGCTATGTTCAAATTCCAAAATCAAGAAGACGATAGTTTCGCCCCGCACATACTCATGCAGGGTTAATTGGACCGTCTTTGAGAGGTGATCAAGCTCTCTTTTCCAAGTTCCAAAATTCAAACAGCAGTACTGCTCTGACTTATCTGTCTAGACATACCAAATCAAAACTATACTCACTGGATCCGGTCCTCAAAGTTCCCAAGCAAGCGCATGAGTTGGACCTTGGACTCCCCTCACGGAGGGGTTCGAGGTGTTGGCTCCAACCGGGTCCGGCACCCTCCGAGGTCTGGCCGACTCCCTCCGATACAAGGGACTGGTGGCGCCAGAGAGCGAGCCCACGTCGGAAGGGCGCGATCCCGGCAGGACCAAACCTGTTGAGGCGGAAAGTCGTGGTATATTGCCCTATATACCCTCTATTACCACACCTTCCCGGCCAACGCACCAAGAATATGTAGCAGCAGAGCGCAGACAAACCAATGATACCAGGAGTCTGTTCAGAAGGTCCAAATCATTTATTTGTGCACAAGTCTCAAGCAGAATAAAATTCAAAGTGGCTGAGCAATGGCTGTTAGTAAAACAACAACTTATATACTTTTCTTGTCCATTCTAGGTATAGGCAAACTTCTCATTGGTCCCGGTAACCCCTTTCACCCCATCTATTGGTCCCGGTAACATTATGTAGTCATCCAATTAGGACTTTGGTCTGGGCTCAGCACCTGCTTACCCCCCTTCTAGTCCCAATTACAATGGTCAGTTCTTCCAACTTTGATAATTCTCTCCTCCAAGGTCACTTAGCTAGCTAGAACATGTGGGAAAGCAGGGCACTGTAATTTTTCTTTCAGCAGTGTTAATTAATTCCATAGAAGCTGTACTCTCTTATCAATACCAATTAAACTTGTTTTTCTAAGTTTCGATTCTGCTTAGCTATACTTAATTATACTCAGTTAAGTGTCGATTCTATGGTAGCAGCATTTAGGGGAATATGTAATTCCTTTGGGCCTCTCCACAGGCTTCATTTACAGGTCAAGCTACTCAGGCCTGTCTGCTTATTTCAGACACCATGGATCATAGGCCTTCGCCTACCACCGTAGCTTCCAGAAACTACAGTAAGATGAAACGAGGTAGAGCATTATAGAAATTAAAATGAAAACAACAAAAACCTTACAAAAAAGGATCAATTACTAATAAATACAATTTTGCAATTCAGTGCTGCCATGTGACTATAAATCTTCGAAACTAGAAAAAAAAAAAAAAAAGAAGCTCTGGGACACCATCAATCAAACTCGCAGCTCAACCTTGGGCAGTGTTTTGCCACTCTAAAAATGGCCACCTTGAGAGCCGTATCCACCAGGCGTTCATCGAGCAACGTCATATCTCGCGGAAATGCTGGGGCGCCAGGAATCCGAAGCGGTCGAGCCATCCAGCACGCGCGCGCGCTCGCTCGCGGATTGCAAGAAGATGCGGTCTCCACGAGCGGCTCCAAGCGCATGCGTACAAGTGCGTCACGGACCGTTTCCCGCCGAGTACGCATGCGTGCTTGCTCTGCTCTGTCTGGTCTCTTGGGCCTCGCATGCGCACGGCTTGTGCTCCCGCGCTGTGTGAAATTAAAGGGAAGACGCTGTAACTGCGGAGGGCAAGGACTTGAGGTAAGAAATCGCGGACGGAAATGGAAGGGTTAGGTGTTCGGCCTTTGCGGTTTCTTGGTGCTGCTGTCTGTCTCGCTCCCTTTCGAGGGCTTCTTTCAGCCTTTGTTCTTTCTCATTCTGGACTACGGCTGGGACTCCTTCATAATTTCTGTCTTTCTCTTTCCGTATCCTTGCTGTTAGAGTAATCCCCCTCAAGTGTGTTCGGAATTCTTTGATGCAGTACGAAGTGCTTTGATGAAGGTGAAGAGAGGTAGTCTTAGGTAATCCTGAGGAAGTATATGTTTGCATGTGCGGGACAACCTTTCAGCGGAGGTGGAGGAGTCGAGGGTGATATTTCTATGGAAGAGTATCTTGCTGGTTAGAACATTGGGCCGCAGATGGGGAAGCTGGGGTTCAAATCCCACTGGTGTTTCTTGTGATCTTAGTAGGACTGGTCCACTCACTAGGCAACTATGTGATCGCCTAGGATAGCAGCTTCAGGGAGTAGCAAAGGGCAGCTACAGCCAAAACAGTGGGTTCTGATAGCCAGTTTAGTGTGTACTAGCTTGCAGGCAGAATGGGCAATATGCAAACTTTTCCTTAAAGCTTGTAAGGTTGTTGTGTTTTTTTTTTTTTTTTGTGATCTACCTAATTGTCTATATCTACAAAATAAAGTTCAGAATTTAAAAGCCTGATGTCCAAATATACATTTTATAATACTGTTTTGGGATGGATGGTGTTGAGATGATTACAGTAGGGTTTAATAATAAAAATCTTTGGGGGACAAAGATTCTGTGCATCCCTGTCTGATGACCTGAGAGACTTATTGGTCTGATGTGACATGGGTCTAGTTTGAGAGAAACAGATGGAGGCACCCCCCAAATGGCTGCACCTTGAAGGAGACTCACTGAATCATATTGCAAGGGCTTATGGGCTTCAGAGACCCCTTTAGCTGGGCCTTTAGAGTGCTACAAACTACAAAATAACTTATCTTTCTTGGACTTAGACCCATTTGAAAATGAGGTCTTCCTCATCTGCCCTCCGGTCCAGACTAGACCAGACATGTGGGTTGTGCCTGATCACCAGCAGATGGAAACACAAAACTACTGTTTTTGATGATGTCATCCTATAAGGGATCTGTACAGACTTACTGTCACCAGTAGTTCTTAGTCTCCAGCAGATGGTGATGAGCTTCTGCACAGATCTTGCCTCCACTGTAGAAATTGGCATTTAAGGAGAGAGGAGATTTCTGCTGCTCCACAAAGGCCCAAGCCCTAAGCAAAGCACATTTTGGGTTAAGGGGTGCAAAACCTGGTGGTCTGGGTCCCTTTACCCCCCCCTCCCTTATTCTCCACATCCCACCCAGGGTTATCTAGTGGCTCTTGGGAGACTCCAATCATTTTTCCCAGCTTCTGGGAGAAGGCTTGGGGTACAATTTAGCAGTGGTGACTGACCCTGTAGGAGCTAGTAAAGAAAGGAAAGCCTGCTTAACTGAAACTGCTCTAGTTTCTGCTGTAGGGAGCACAGGCAGAGCATCAGACGCGGAGCGATCAGGCTTGTGTGACTGATTATCTGAGTGAGGTGACCGTGGCACTTTTGGCAGGATGAGCATGTGGCCATGGCCTGGGATGCTGTCAGGCTGTGTAGCATGTAGGAGCCACCACGGGCAGCTGTCAGATATAGATCTCTGCTGCGGCTGTGTATCAGAGAGTTGTATTGCTGAAGAGCGCTTAACAGGGAAGAATTATAGCGATCCAATGAATCAGAGAGGCCCGAGCAGGGCATTGGAGTGGTGGTCCGTTTTCCCACAGTCGTGAGGACCCGTGATTTTGGTGGGAACCATGGCCATGTTTCTGACAGTGCGATCAGATTCAGAGGAGCCCTCGGGGGATCAAATTATTTATCCAGCTGGCCGAGAAGGATGGCAGAAGGTATCAGTTTCCCCTGGGAGTTGATGGAACTGCAAGTGGCTCTGTTTTCCCTGGATTTTGTCTTGCATCAGGCCCTCTGCTTGAAGCGGGGCTTGATGCAAGGTTGTTTCCCAGGCATTTTGGCCAAGGGCATAGGGGAGATCCCAATGCCCGGAGCTAAAGAGCAGGAAGAGCTACTAACCAAATGACACAGAGTGGATGAAGAGCCCTGGAATCAGACCTCTATGGCTTCAGAGAGTTCTGATGATCTGCTGGAAAGGCAATCTGGTGATGGGATCCCTCTGGGTAGGAGCTGAAGGAGGGTGAGCTTCCCCCCCTCCCCCCCCCCCCGGGGAGGGTCCATCAATCATTTGGGTTTTTTGGCATGAATAGCAGCTCTTATATCCCATTTATTGTTGGCTCTGAACATTGTGGTAGAATCTCCTGCCAAAGGAGAGTTCCTCTTCGTCTCTCCGGGCCAGTCCAGGGATAGTAGGGTTGTCAATCCCTTCCAGCAGCTGAGGACAGAAAGACTGAGGTTTTGCTGACAACCTAACTGGCTCCCCCTAGTGACCAAACCTCAGTCTTTCAGTCCTCAGCAGCTGGAAGGGACGTGGATTTCTCTGGCTCCCAGAGAGACGAAGCAAAAGTAGAGTTGAAGAGTGCTTGGTTTATTATTTTGTTCTTGGGGGAAAAAGCAGTGTCCGTCGGTGGGGAACCTTAGCAGGGAACTCCATTGACAGCACAAGAACTTTATATTTAAAAAAAAAAAAAACCCCGTGGCCGGCACGATTATTGGCGGTAGAGGCAGAGCCTGCCTCGTTTACCAGCCTAGAGCTCCGGATTGTAGCGGGAATGGATCTGAGAGCCCCAGCGTCCAAACTACCGCCTCCGGAGTAGTGAGCACTCTCCCGCTAGCAGCGGGAGCTGAGTAGCTCGTGCGATCGGCTTCACGGTGCTCCTCGGGTACGTCGGCAGGGCTTCGCAGTGTGGCGGTCATTTTGGTGTCGGGAGAGTTTAGTGAAAAGACGTGCATGCTACCAGGGTTGGCGGGCTGCGTGCAATGTGTTTGTCGGCGGTGTGTTAGGGCAAGCTCTCTTCTTTTCCGGGACTTTGGTACCGTCATGGAAAGCAAGGCAGAGGCCTCTTTTGTCAGGAGTTTCATAAGGGGGGACAGAAAAGGCGGGAATGTCTGCCATTTTAGACAAGGCTCCTGTTCCTGCAACGAGTTGGGAAAAGCCCGGGAAGAAAAGAGTTAAATCAAAAAAGCCAGCACAGGTGGAGGATGCTCCTTCACAGCCCCTACCTTTTAGAGCAGGGGGGATTAACATCTTTTTTCTCAGCCGACCTTATTCTGTCCCTCCATAAAGCTTATTATCTCAAGGTACAACAGGATAGCAGCGCTGCTTCTCTCCCCATTCAGGCAGGTGCACAGAAGAGGGAGATTTCTCCTCTGGATCCAGGGGAGGGGTCATCCGCCGCTATATTGGGGGCTGGAACTGGGACTGATAGCATCAGTCAGCAGGCCCCAGCTATTCAGAGTGCTGAGGAGGGGGAAATCCTCTCTAACTCAGGCTTAGATCACTGGGCGGAAGACTTAGAGGACAGTGAGCTGGGGCTTGGCATCGATCCTAATCTGTTTAGGGTCTTTCGGAAAGAAGAATTAGGGGCCCTTATTGCTCAGTCTCTCACGGCCTTAAATATTGTTCTTCCAAAGTCTCAGGAGGAGCCTTTGGAAGATCCTTTGCTTCAAGGTTTTTAAAGTGGAACAGAGGTGTTTTCCGGTGCACCGAGTGATCAAATAGATGGTAGAGTCCGAATGGGAATGTCCAGAGGCCACTCTGCGGGGGGGGGGGGGGGGGGGCGCCCGTGCCATCGGTCGGCTCTACCCATTGCTGCAAGAGGAGCAGGAGTTGCTGCAGATGCCCAAGGTAGATGCCTTAGTGGTGGCGGTAACAAAGAAGACAACAATCCCAGTTGAGGGCAGAGTGTCCCTTAAGGATTTACAGGATAGAAAGTTAGAGACGCTGCTAAAACAAGCCTTTGACTCTAGCGCTCTGGCGTTACGAGCTGCGATTTGTGGGGCTTATGTCTCCAGAGCCTCCATTCGTTGGATCCAAGGGGATGCTCGGGTGGAAGGTGAAGATAGCGCTTCCTCGGAAGGCGCAAAGCTGGAATCAGCGGCGGCGGCTTACCTCACGGATACCTTTTAGGATCTGGTGAGGATTTCAGCTAAGTCCATGGCATCGATGATTGCTGCTAGGAGATTCCTCTGGCTGAGGAATTGGGCGGTGGACGCGTCCTCTAAGGCTTGCCTTAGTAAACTGCCATACAAGGGGTCACTGCTTTTTGGCGCAGCGCTGGAAAAGATTGTGAAGGATCTCGGGGACTCCAAGGGTGGTAGGCTTCCAGAGGACCGCCCAAAAGGCCAGAAGCCTAGCTTGCTGCTCAGCCGGCAGTCCCAAGAGTTTCGTAGGTTCCAGGGTTCTCATTTTGCCCCCTACCAGAGAGGGTGCTTTATTTCAAGGGGGCAGTCCTTTCGGGGAGCTTGGGGATTCAGTAGGGGCTATTTTGGACCCCAGCAGAACCCCAGTAAAAAGCCACAATGAAAGGAGGCTGGTCCAGACGGAACTTCCGGTGGGAGGTCGTTTGCAACACTTCCTTTCCGTCTGGGCCACCATAACGACAGACCAGTGGGTTCTGGAAATTATTCACAACGGTTATGCTCTCGAGTTTGCTCGTCCGTTACCGGCAGCTTTCGTGGTGTGTCTCCATGCAGTTCTGCGGGAAAGAGAAAAGCGGTTTCCGAGACTCTTCAGCGGTTGCTGCAAATTCTGGCGGTGGTGCCAGTTCCTCGAGACCAGTTAGGGGTAGGTTGGTATTCGATTTATTTTGTGGTGCCCAAAAAGGAAGGTTCTTTTCGGCCTATTTTAGATCTCAAGCATGTAAACCACTGTTTAAGAGTTCTGCATTTTCGGATGGAGACCCTGCGGTCTGTCATTCGGTCAGTGTTGCCGGGGGAGGTGCTCTCGTCCATAGATCTGAGGGAGGCCTACCTTCACATTCCTATCCAGCCAGAGCATCAGAAGTTTTTGCGTTTTACGGTGCCCTTTCAATTCCAAGCGTTGCCCTTTGGTCTGGCTACAGCTCCTCGTACATTCACGAAAGTCATGGTAATGGTGGCGGCGGCCTTGCGGAAAGAGGGCATTCTGGTACATCCGTACCTAGACGATTGGTTGATTTGAGCACCGTCTGTGTCGGAGTCCGTTGCGGCTACGTCGCGAGTGGTGAGTTTTCTGGAGCAGCTCGGTTGGGTAGTAAACCAAGCCAAGAGTCACTTGCAACCGGTGCAGAGGCTCCTTTACCACGGAGCGGTGTTCGACACGAAGGTAGGAACAGTGTTTCTTCCAGAGGACAGAGTGCAAAAGATTCTGGTTCAGGTGTCAGCTTTTCTGCGCTTACAAGCACCAACGGCGTGGCGTTACTTACAGCTTCTAGGCTCCATGGCGGCTGCCTTGGATCTGGTGCCTTGGGCGAGGACACATTGCGTCCGTTTCAGCAGGCGTTGTTGGCGCGATGGTCGCCTCAGGACCATCGGAAGTTGACTTACTCGCAGTCGGTCAGCGACAGTCTACAGTGGTGGTTAGAGCCCAGCCACCTACGAGCAGGAGTTCCTCTGGCACAGCTGGATTGGGTACTCGTCACCACAGATGCCAGCCTAGCCGGCTGGGGGGCGCATTGCCTCTCCCACATGGCGCAGGGTTGCTGGCCGCCAGAGCTGAAGGAATGGTCCATCAATCACCTAAAACTCAGGGCGGTGCTCCTCGCTTTTCAGCAGTTTCTACATCTCGTGAAGGGCAAGCCGGTACGTGTTTTCTCCGACAACGCGGTGACGGTGTCTTATATCAATCGGCAAGGCGGAACAGGCAGTGCTTCCCTGCTGGAGGAAAGTCAGAGATTGATGAGCTGGGCGGAATCTCACT
This sequence comes from Ichthyophis bannanicus, assembly GCA_033557465.1. Classification (NCBI taxonomy): domain Eukaryota; kingdom Metazoa; phylum Chordata; class Amphibia; order Gymnophiona; family Ichthyophiidae; genus Ichthyophis; species Ichthyophis bannanicus. The sequence continues at coordinate 88,241,303 of CM066048.1, read as the reverse complement.
TGGTAGCTTTGTCAGCAGCTCATGTCACTGGTCGAGACAATGTTCAGGCCGATTACCTCAGTCGGCATCTGTTAGACCCCGGAGAGTGGGAGCTGAATGCCGCAGTTTTTCACAAGCTCACGCTGTGATGGGGGCAGCCGGTAATGGACCTGATGGCCACCTTCAACAATGCCAAGGTCAGTTGGTTTTTCAACAGGCGCAGGGAGCGCATGTCGGAGGGTCTTGACGGCTTGGCGCAGCCATGGCTGTCGGGAGTGCTCCTCTATGTGTTTCCTCCGTGGCCGATGATTGGGAGGGTCATTTGGAGGATAGAGGGCCACAAGGGTCAGGTAATTCTCATCGCTCCAGATTGGCCCAGGAGAGCGTGGTATACGGACCTCGTACGTCTTCTAACGGACAGCCCCTGGAGGCTAACCGTTTGGATGAACCTCTTATGCCAGGGTCCTCTTTTGATGCCGAACGTAAATCGCTTCTTGCTTATGGCTTGGCTCTTGAAAGGGAAAGGTTAAGTCTTAGAGGTTACTCACCTGCGGTCGTAGCCACGATATTAAGGGCCAGGCGGCAATCTACGTCCCTGACCTATGTTCGGGTGTGGCATATCTTTGAGCGCTGGTGTGCACAGTGCGGCCTCGTTCCCAGCAATGCCTTGGTATCTGAGGTATTGTCTTTTTTTCTACAGGATGGCTTAGAGAAGGGGTTGGCCCTAAGTACCCTAAAGGTTCAGTTGGCTGTGTTAACCTATTTTAGGGGCAAAGTTTGAGGGGTTTTCTTGTCTGGGCATCCGGATATTCTGAGATTTCTCAAGGCAGTAAAGAATCTGCGGCCCCCGGTCAGGCCGGTGGTTCCTCCTCGGGATTTGAACCTAGTCCTAGAGGCTTTAGCGGGGCCTCCCTTTGAGCCAGCGCATGGAGTCTCGCTGAGAGATTGTTCCTGGAAGACCGCGTTCCTGGTGGCATGTTCGGCACGGAGGATCTCGGACCTCCAAGCGCTTTCCTGTAGGGAACCGTTTATCCAGTTTTCAGATGAGAAGGTAACGCTACGGCCGGTTCCTTCTTTTCTTCCGAAGGTGGTATCCCAGTTTCATATAAATCAGCCTGTTTCTCTGCAAATCTTTCGGGGCCAGGGGGATCAGCCCATAAATTCGACCCTGAAACGGTTGGATTTAGGGAGAGTACTTTGAAGATATCTCAGGAGAACAAAGCCCTTTCGGCGGACAGACAGATTATTCGTACTGTTTGGAGGGCCAAGGAAGGGGGAAGCGGCTTCCAAGGCCTCGATTGCCCGCTGGGTAAAACACGCTATCTCAGCGGCGTATCAAGCCAGTGGACGAGCTCCTCCGTTGGGGCTGCGTGCTCATTCCACACAAAGCCAGGCGGCTTCATGAGCTGAGTTGGCGTTGGTGCCTCCGGTAGACATCTGCAGGGCGGCTACTTGGTCATCGCTTCACACCTTTGCGAGGCATTATAGACTAGATGTTCAGGCCAGAGGGGACGCAAATGTAGGGGCCTCAGCCATTGAGGCGGGCCTAGCGGGTCCCTCCCGCGGTTAGGTACTGCTTTGGTACTTCCCTACTATCCCTGGACTGGCCCGGAGAGACGAAGAGGAAGAAGAAATTAGACCTTACCTGCTAATTGTCTTTCCTTGAGATCTCTCCGGGCCAGTCCAGGGCCCACCCAGTTTATTTGCAGAGTTAGTGTTCTGTTCAGCGAAAACGGGTATGTCAGCTGCCCATGTCGTCAGGGGCGTGGGGGGCATTGGCGTTTGCCGGTGCATGTCTAAGCATAGCGGCGTTTGTAGTTTTTCCTTGATGGTTGTCTGTCCAGGGATTAAAGTCAGCTTTGGACTATGGGGCTCCCGAGGGAAATCGGGAGGTATCTATATATCCATAGACAGTGACTAGTTGATGTTTAGCTATGAAAAGAGAGAAAAAAAAAAGAGGAGGAACTTCATGGGTTTTAGTTGGCTCTGGCTGGGAACGTTGGCTATGGTGAATTTTTCATGAAAGGTGCGATTTGTTCATAACCTGCTTTGGCAAAAGTAGACTGAGGTTTGGTCACTAGGGGGAGCCAGTTAGGTTGTCAGCAAAACCTCAGTATTCAGTCCTCAGCTGCTGGAAGGGATTGACAACCCTACTATCCCTGGACTGGCCCGGAGAGATCTCAAGGAAAGACAATTAGCAGGTAAGGTCTAATTTCTTCTTTTTGGAGGCGGCCTTGTTGCAGGGAATTTGCATTTCCTTGAACTTCTTTCTGCTGTATAATGCTATTAGGGGTTTGATTTCAGTGGAATTGAAGGTCCTGGGGGTTGGGTTACAGGTCAGTTGGTCTAATGTGCAGCTGTATCCCATTCCTCCTGCGGAGAAGGATCTTTTGAGGCTCCCAATGGTGGATTCCTTGGTTTCAGCTGTGACAAAGAAGACTGCTATACCAGTGGAAGGCGATGCGGCATTAAAAATCCCCATTATTGGAAGTTGGAAACAGTGCTAAAACAGTCCTTTGCAGTCTCTGCCTTGGCCTTGCAAGCTTCAATTTGTGGTTCCAATTTGGCTAGGGTGTGTTTGCACTGGGTGCTGAGTTTTCCGGAGACCGCAGAGGGGCATTCAGAGGGTCTTTTGGAGGTGGTGAAGTTGGAGTCGGGGGTCATCTTATTTAGCAGAGTCACTGTATGACCTGGTGAGAGCCTTGGCTAGGAACATGGCCTCGGTAGTGACTGCGAGGCGTTTGTTGTGGCTTCGGAATTGGGCTGCTGATGTGGCTTTTAAGACCAGGCTCGGTAATCTGCACTTCAAGAAGAAGCTGCTTTTTGGTGAGGCTCTATAGAAGCTTGTCAAAGATCTTGGTGAATCGAAGGCCCCAAGGTTGCTGGAGGACAAGCCTTGAGGTGGAAGGTCCACGGCTCCATCTAGGGGCATTTTAGAAATGTTTGAAGATCCAGGGGATCATATTTTGGGCTCTTTCTGCATTCCAGGTGTCCTCGGAGAGGCCAGCCTTTTCAAGGAGGACAAACTATTCAGCATGGGCTCCCGGAGCCTCCAAGAAATCCAAATGGGCGTTACGGACCCAGGGGGAGTTGGTTCCAGTGGGAGGTCGTCTCAAGTCCTTTTACTTTGCCTGGGCCCAAATTACTTCTTACTAGTGGGTTCTCAAAGTGATTCATGAGGGCTATGTGCTAGAACTGGCGTGGCCCCACTCAGACGCCTTTATTCTGTCTGCCTGCAAGGCTTTGGTGGAGGTGATGGCACAGATTCTCAAACAGCTGCTTCAGCTCGAGGTGGTGGTTGAGGTTCCCCCAGCAAAGTGCAGGTTTGGTCGATATTCAATTTATTTTGTGGCTTTCAAGAAAGAGGGTTATGCTGGACCTGAATCATGTCAACTGGACTCAGAATGCTGCATTTTTGGAACTGATTTGGAGAAGCAGGTAAAGGACCTCGGCGAGACAAAATCTTACCACCTCCCTGAAGACAGGTCCAAGGGGCCTGTAAAGATTCTAATGCCCCTTCTTCAACAGCCTCTGCCCATCCACCAAGGACATACTGGCCAGATTCCAAGGAGTCTTGGAACTATTACCATTTCTAACCTGGAAAACGTTTCTTCCCCTCTGCTTCAGCCTTGGGCTCGGCACAGTGAAGCTTTGCAGGCCCATTTCCTAGTTCCTCCGATGGGCGGCAGGCTTCGCCTCTTCTTTCAGGAATCACTGGGTGCTAGGCATCAGTCAGTCCGGCTGTGTTCTGGAATGCAAAGAGCCAATTCCCGGTACCTTCATCATTTTCCCATGTGGGTCTGTGATCAAAGGTGCTGCTAAGCGGATCACCTTGGACAAGTGGCTACGCCTGAAGGCATTGGTGCCCGTCTCCCCGGACAGGTTGGGCAAGGGCTGATATTCGATATATTTTGTGGTGCCAAAGGAGGATGGCTCATTCTGGACCTCAAGGGGGATTAATGTGCATTTGTACATCTTGTGCTTCCGGATGACAACCTTGCGCTCTCTGGTTCAAGCAGTGCATTGAGGGGAATTCTTGGCACATCTGGATCTGGCCGAGGTGTATTTTCATATCCCGATATGGGCATGGTGGGTGGCAGCTGTGGTGCTATGACAAGGGATCTGTGTCCATCCCTATCTGGACAACTAGCTCATCTGAGCCCATTCTCTATCTGAAGCATCTCGAGTGATGTCCTTTTTGGAACGCCTTGGTAGGTTGATCAATCAGGAAAAGAGACAGTTGTTGCCTTCCCAGTCCTTGGAGTTTCTGGGAGCACATTTCGACGCTTGAGGGGCAGAGTTTTCTGCCAGGGAAGAAAGTGTAAAAAAATAAAAACCTGTTGAATTGCCTGGTGCTGTTCTGTGCACAGCAGGCCCCCAGAGTCTGTTATCTTCAGCTCCTCGGATTGATGACTGTGATCATAGCGATGGTGCCATGGGCGCATCCTCGCATGTAACCGCTCCAGCGGTCCTTTTTGACTTGATGGTTTCCAAGCTCTTAGGAGTTTGCGTGCAGGCTGCCACTCCCATTGATGGTGAAAGCCAGCTTGTGGTGGTGGCGGCAGCCCTCTCATCTGAGGAAGGGCATGCTGCTGGATGATTGCTTCTAGATTCTGTTGATGACTGATGCCAGTATTCGGGTTGGAGAGCCCATTGCCAAGATCGTATGACCCAAGACCGTTGGAACCGCATGGAAGTGGTGTGGTCCATCATCTGCCTTGAGGCAAGGGCCATCAGGTTAGCTCTTCTGTGTTTTCTGGCCCCTGATTGTGGGCCGGATGGTTCAAGTATTTTCAGACAATGCCACGGCAGTGGTTTTATGTTAATCAGCAAGGCAGTACACAGTGCACCAGGGTGGTGCTGGAAATGGATCTCCTGTTGCCTGGGCAGAGAAGAATCTCTTAGCCTTGTCAACCCAGCACGTTGCTGGGGTATACAATGTGAAAACAGACTTCCTCAGCCAGCACACTCTGATTCCTGGAGAGTGGGAGTTTAGTCAGGCAGTTTACCGCTCTTCATTTGCCACACAGAGACGGGGTCCAAGGACATTGATGTCCTGACCCAACCTTGGTGAAGCCAGTGGCTGCTGTACATGTTTCCTCCATGGCCCCTGTTGGGTCATGTAATCCTGGGCAGTATTGTTCTGGTGGTGCCAGGTTGGCCATAGAGAGCGTGGTTTGGAGACCTGATGCAGCTCCTGCAGGTGCCTCCTATTCAGCTGTCTCTGTCTCGGGGGCTATTGCAGCAGGAACCAATCATCCTGCAGGACCCGCCTCCCTTCTCTCTTACGGCATGACTCTTGAAAGGAGACTGCTAGTGCATAAGGGCTACTTTCCAGCAGTATTCTCTATTAGTTGCCTGGAGGAGGTCTACCAAACTAGCTTATGTACGGATATGGTGCCTCTTTGAGTGCTGGTGCGGTGCATGGCACCTGGCTCCTAAGACAGCCAAGGTGTCTTTCCTGTTAGACCCTTCGAGGCTGTCCTGCAGAAAGGCAATCACCTAGCTCCCTGAAGGTTCAGGTGACAGCTCCATGGTCTGTGAGGAGAAAATCTTTGGCTTTTCTTCTCAGGGTTCGGCAACTGTGCCATCCCCTTTGGTCTGTGATCCTTTTCTGGGATTACTGTCTGGTGATCAGGACCCTGATAGCAGCCCCCTTAAGCCATTGAAGTGCCTGCCTTAAAGGATTTTGACACTCAAGATTGTCTTCTTGGTCACGATTTGTTCTGCAAGGCAGATCTCTGAGCTGCAAACTCTGTCTTGCCCCAAGATCCTTATCCGTCCTTTCAACTGAGGCCGTTTTCCATTCGGCCCGTGCCTTCCTTCTTGCCTAAGTACTGTCTCCCTTTCATGTGAACTAGGTGGCTTGCCTGCTGCCCTCCTCTAAGGAGCAGTGTTGGTGGAAGGATAAGGATATTTGCCTTCTGGATTTTTGGATGGTGCTTCTCTGGTACTTGGAGATTATGAATTCCTTTTGTAAGTCAGACCATCCCTTTTGTTCTGTTTGCTGGTCCACGCAAGGATGAAGCATGGCCAAGTCGACTTTGGGACACTGGATTAAGGAACCTATTGCCTCAGCATATCTGTTACTGAACCAGCCGATTCCAGAGCATTTGCGCACCCATTCTACCCAAGCACAAGCATCCTCGTGGACAGAGCGGAGCTCTGTAGTCCCTGCGGACGTTGTTGGGCAGCAACATGGGCATCACTTTTTCCACTTTTGTCAAGCATTACTGCTTGGATATCCACATGCGGGCAGACACGGGCTTTGGCTCAAGAGTTTTGCGAGCTGCTGTGTCTTCTTCCTATCCATTGGTGGTGTAGCTTTGGTAAATCCCACTTGTTTGGACTGATCTAGCAGGATGATATGGAAGGTGACATTTTACTTACTAGTTAATGTCCTTGCCTTGAGTCCTGCTAGACCAGTCCAGGGTCTGCGTCTAAAACTGAGTTGTACTGCTCTTCTGTGCAGTACCCTTGGGTCCGCTATGATTTTTATACTTGACTCTGCAGGTTCATCTTCTATGGACAGCCTTCTGTTATGCTTTCCTGTATATAGTTCGCAACTGTTGATTGCTTCTTTTTGCCCACAATTGAGGTTGTATAAGGCTTGCCATGTTTTCTCCCATATACTTTGGGACGAATGTTGAGGTGAATAGAGGCATAGAAGTGATGTCATTGAAACCTGGGCTTTTCGTTGGTCTCAACTAATCTGGTAGGGGACCACAACCCACTTGTCTGGACTGGTCTAGCAGGACTCAAGGAAAGGACATTAGCTGGTAAGTAAAATGTCACCACCTTGAAGCATCCACTATACCCAAAACTCCTACCTCTGGTGCTGGATCAATCAAAATCCTACTATCTATGAAATAATGTGAAATATCTTGCTCAGAAGGCAGCAGTCAACAAACATGTTCAGGATATATGAATATGCAAGCTCCTAAGTTCAAACAAAAACTCACTCCACTAAAACACTTGTTTCTGAGTAAATAAACACTGTGCTTGTTTTCATTCATTCAATTCTTCAAATTGTGTAACAATGACAAGTGGCGGCAAGGTCTCAGCAATACGGGCAAAAGCAAATGCAATCAAGGCGCAAGCCGAGATCTTCTTGCCAGACCAAAGCCCATTAACATCAAGGACCACATGCCGCCACCATCTCACAATCTTTATATTTTCTCTTTGAAGCAATTCCAAAGCAAACAGCAGCCAAACCCAACCACAGTCACTTAGCTTGACAAAATCATGGGAATGGTCCGCCGCCTGCTACCCCGACGTCACTGTGGCGCTCACTAACGTTTTGCGATAAACATCGCTGCATCAGGGGAAATACTAAAAAATAGAAACAAACACACAACTTTAACTCAAAAGGCCAGAAACAGCACACCCAACCACTCACAACAACTAACCATTAAAAACGAGAGATGCTACTTACTTGAAAAGGCAGCCAAAACAGCACTTCAACATTGCTCACAAAAACGCCACGCATGCTCTCACACACACATACACGGAACTCCCCAATATAACAAACCACTGACGTCAAAGACTTCCCTAAAGGATAACTCCGCCCCCAAAATATTAAAGACACACTACCCAATCGATCCGAAGATTTAAACCACCCGGAACCACGGTGTTCAGACGAAATATATGCCGCTGTTTGGTTGGTAAGAGGGTCCGCTGTGTTTGGCGGCGTCAACGCAACTTGCGGGAGATATTGAGTCCGTCTGCTTTACGTTCAGTGTCTGTGGACACTGATTTGGTGCGGGGGCATAGCCCCTGTGGGCATTGTTCTATATGTGATGTTTCTAGTGAGCTTTTGCATTTTGAATATCATGGGGTGAAGCATAGGTTTTGCCACCGGACTTCTTTTAGATTCTACTTATGTTGTGTACGGGATTATGTGCCCCTGTGGCCTTTTATATGTAGGCAGTACTTGTAGGGTCTTTCGTAAGCGCATTATTGAACACAAGAGCAGACTCAAGTGTTCTGTTCGTGAGGCGCCCTTAGTTCCGCATTGTTTAGAGTTTCGTCATCAGTTTTCTGACCTTCGGTGCTTTTGTTTAGATCAGGTATTGTCTGGCAGGGATGGGAAGAGCAGGGAACAGTCCCTATTGGTCTGTGAACAGCGGCATATATTTCGTCTGAACACCGTGGTTCTGGGTGGTTTAAATCTTCGGATCGATTGGGTAGTGTCTTTAATATTTTGGGGCGGAGTTATCCTTTAGGGAAGTCTTTGACGTCAGTGGTTTGTTATATTGGGGAGTTCCGTGTATGTGTGTGTGAGAGCATGCGCGGCGTTTTTGTGAGCAATGTTGAAGTGCTGTTTTGGCTGCCTTTTCAAGTAAGTAGCATCTCTCATTTTTAATGGTTAGTTGTTGTGAGTGGTTGGGTGTGCTGTTTCTGGCCATTTGAGCAGCAGGGGGCAAAAGATGTTGGGAGAGCGCGAAAGCGCTCTGCGTCCCCTCGAGGGGAATCCTCTCCAGGCGGCGGTAAGAAGGCCCGCACGGAAGGCGAAACCTGGGAGCAGTCCGGAGCCTCTGTGGACCCTCTGTCGGATGAGGAGGGCCACAGTATGGCGTTTGATGAAGAGCTGGAAGAAGGGGAGATTTCTGAGCGGGAGGATCAATCCCGAGTAGTGCGAGTCTTCAGGCGAGATGAGCTTCCAGCGCTTATTGTCGAGACGCTGAAGGCACTGAATATGCCGGTCCCGGGATCTGCTGAGGATGACTCCCTCGAAGACCCTTTGTTGCAGGTGTTCCAAAAGACTCAAAGGGCCTTCCCCGTTCACCGAGTTTTCCAGGAGATGATTCAGGAAGAGTGGAATGTCCCGGAGGCGCCGCTGAAGGGCGCTAGAGTTCTGGGACGGTTATATCCGCTCGTGGAGCAAGATAAAGAGGTCTTCAAATCACCTAAAGTGGACGCGGCGGTCTTGGCAGTGACTAAGAAGACGACTATCCCAGTGGAGGGCAGTGCAGCCCTCAAGGATGGTCAGGATAGGAAGCTGGATGTCTTGTTGTGACAGGTGTTCGATGTCAATGCCCTGTCGCTGCAGGTGGCTATTTGCGGCGCCTGGGTGGCCCGAGCCTGTCTTCACTGGGCGCAGCAGGTTTAGGAGGGTCAGCCGAGTCCACTGGCGGGAGAGGCTGCCCGCTTGGAGTCAGGGGCGGCCTATCTAGCGGACATACATTATGATCTGATGAGAGGTCTGTCTAAGAGTATGGCTTCGGCTGTAGCTGCGCGTCGATATTTGTGGCTTCGCAATTGGGCGGCTGACAGTTCTTCGAAATCTAGATTAAGTAAGCTGCCTTTTAAGGGGCGCCTACTTTTCGGAGAGGACTTGGAGAAATTGGTTAAGGAGCTCGGCGAATCTAAAGGGGGCCGATTGCCTGAGGATAAACCTAAAGGATCCCGCGGTGCTCCCGGGTGGTAAGGGGCAGCCGCGGGAGTTTCGATGTTTTCGTTCCCCGAGGTTCCCTCAGTCTCAGCGGGGTCGTTTTCCCGTTAAAGGACAGGGGTTTCGAGGAGCCGGTCGGGGTTTCGGTCCCTCTACCTCTTCCTCGAATAGTTTCAAGAAGCCGCAATGAGATGAGGGGGACCCAGGCTCCTCTACCCTCCGTGGGGGGGCGTCTGCAGGAGTTTTATCCTGCCTGGGTCCAAATCACGTCAGATCAGTGGGTGCTGGAGGTGATCCGAGAAGGCTATGCGCTGGAGTTCTTGCGCCCCGTAAGAGACTCCTTTGTCCGGTCTCCCGGCAGGTCAGTTGCAAAACGAAGAGCGCTGCGGGAGACCGTGCAAAGGTTGCTGGCCCTCAAGGCCATTGCCCCTGTGCCGTCCGACCAACGTGGCTGTGGTCGTTACACTATCTATTTCGTTGTCCCGAAAAAGGATGGGGGAGCTCGTCCGATTCTGTATCTCAAGGGGGTCAACCATTGTCTGCGGGTGTCGCATTTTCACATGGAGACTCTGCGCTCAGTTATAGTGGCCGTGCAGAGCGGAGAATTTCTTACGTCTCTAGATCTCTCGGAGGCATACCTCCATATTCCTATAAGGCCAGACCATTACCAGTTTCTCAGATTCGCAGTACCTTTCGGTCATTATCAGTTCCAGGCGTTGCCCTTCGGTCTCACCACAGCTCCGAGGGTCTTCACCAAGGTTATTGTGGTGGTAGCGGCGGCGCTTCGCAAGGAGGGTATCCTCGTGCACCCTTATCTGGATGATTGGCTCATCCGGGCGAAGTCTCGTGCAGAGAGCGAAAGGGTAACGGCCAGAGTGGTGACATTTTTGGAAAAGCCTGGGGTGGATAGTCAATGTGGCGAAAAGTCACCTGCAACCATCCCAGAACTTGGAGTATCTGGGGGCTCGCTTCGACACCCAGGGGGGCAAAGTGTTTCTCACAGCTCAGCGGGCTCAGGCCCTGCACCGGCTAGTGGGCCGGTTCCTACAGTTCAGGGCTCCCTCGGCATGGCATTACCTGCAGTTGTTGGGGACCATGTCAGCGTCGATCGAGACGGTCCCGTGGGCACGAGCGCATATGAGACCGTTACAAAGGGCATTGCTGCGCCGCTGGTCGCATCAGTTGGACTCCCTATCCCGCAAACTGGTCTGCCCGGAGGAGACACGGCAGGCTCTACTCTGGTGGTTGCTTCCTGAGTCCTTGGAGCGGGGGAGATCCTTGGAGACTCCGGACTGGGTGGCAGTTATGACGGATGCCAGTCTGTCGGGTTGGGGAGCCCATTGCCAGGGCTGCTTTGTTCAGGGATGCTGGACTGCGCCAGAAAGAGAGTGGCCGATCAACCGGTTGGAGTTGAAAGCGGTATTCCTGGCTCTGCAAGGGTTCCAATCCGCTCTCGTAGGTCAGGCGGTCCGCATGTTGTCAGACAATGCGACGGCGGTGGCCTATGTCAACCGGCAGGGGGGCACCAGCAGCGCGTCTCTGGAGGCCGAAGCAGCAGCCCTGTTTGCCTGGGCAGAAGCAAATCTCTCGGACTTGTCGGCGGCCCACGTAGCGGGGGTGGACAATGTGGAAGCAGATTATCTCAGCAGAGTGAGGGTAGCCCCGGGGGAATGGGTCCTGCATCCCGAAGTCTACGACATGATCGTTCGCAGGTGGGGGCTCCCAGTCATGGATCTGATGGCAACCTTAGAGTCCGCAAAGACCAGTCGGTTCTTCAGCAGGCGTCGAGAGCGGATGTCAGAAGGACTGGATGCCCTCCTACAGGCTTGGCCGGCCAGTCAGCTGCTGTATGTTTTTCCCCCGTGGGTCCTGATAGGAAGAGTCCTGCAACGGATAGAGAGGTACTGGGGGCACGTCATTCTGGTGGCGCCCGATTGGCCACGTCGTCCCTGGTACGGGGATCTGGTGCGGCTTCTGGTGGCTCCACCCTGGAGGCTCCCTTGCAGAGTGGATTTTCTCTCCCAGGGTCCCCTCCTTATGCCGCACGTGACTCGATTCTCGCTTACGGCTTGGCTCTTGAAAGGGCTCGGTTGAGATCCTGAGGGTACTCACCGGCAATCATTGCTACCTTATTAAGGTCAAGGAAACGTTCCACGTCTCTAGCGTATGTGCGCGTTTGGAGAATCTTTGAAGCATGGTGCGGGGTCAAGGGGTGTGAAGCCCTGAAGGCCTCTGTCTCTCAGATCTTGGATTTTTTTGCAGGATGGTTTTGACAAGGGTCTAGCGGCGGCCTCGTTGTGAGTTCAGGTGGCAGCCTTGTCCTGTTATAGGGGCAGTATAGCGGGGAAGTTGCTCGCGGTCCAGCGGGATATTAAACGTTTTTTGCGAGCGGTAGCCCTTGCTCGTCCTCCTTCTCGGCGTATTTTTCCCAAATGGCATCTTCCCTTCGTGCTAGACGCTTTGGAACGGGAGCCGTTCGAGCCGCTAGCGCGGGCTTCTCTCATGGATCTTACCCTGAAGACGGTATTTTTGGTGGCGGTCTGCTCAGTGCGTCGGGTGTCCGAGCTTCGGGCGCTGTCCTGTAGGGAGCCCTATCTCTCCTTTTTTGCAGCCAAAGTCGTTCTCCGGCCAGTGCCGGCCTTTTTGCCAAAGGTAGTCTCCTCCTTCCACCTGAACCAGGAGATTGTGTTACCGGTTTTTTCGAGGGACGTTCCCGGTTCTTCCTCTGGGAGGCTGCATCGGCTGGATGTGCGGAGAGCGTTAAAGATGTATCTCCGGGGCACGGAGTCTTTTCGGAAATCCGACCGACTGTTTGTGCTGTTCGGGGGGCCGCGAAAGGGTGACGCTGCTTCTAAGGCTTCCATCGCTCGGTGGATCAGAGAAGCCATTGTGTCGGCTTATGTGCTGAAAGGACGGGTAGTGCCGGAGGGGTTGCGGGCTCATTCCACTAGAGCTCAGGCTGCGTCCTGGGCAGAGCTCCGTTTGGTGCTGCCGGTTGAGATTTGTAAGGCGGCGACGTGGTCATCCTTGAACTCCTTTGTTCGGCATTATCGCCTCGATGTTCGGATGGAAGAAGAAGCCTCTTTTGGTAGAGCGGTCCTTCAGGCGGGTTTGCCTGGACCCTCCCGTACTTGACTTTTTCTTACTGCTCTGGTACTGACCCAGAGGTTCCGGGACTAGACTGGGCACACGATCAGGAAGGTGAAATTAGACTTACCTGCTAATTGTAGTTCCTGGAGTGGACACAGTCTAGTCCCGTATCCCTCCCGGCGTGCACAGGCAAACAGACGCCTGAAGTATCTCTGTGGATTACAGGTAGGACATATTTATTTTTTGTGTTCTTTGCGCTAAGGGCTGTCAGAATGCAGCAATATCTCTTGATGATCATACGCTTATGAGCGGGGGTGGGTTCCACCATTTTTCTTCGGTTGGGGCTTTCCCTCTCCCTTTCTTTCTGCAGTGGGCTTGACCTATTCAAGGTTTTAGTCACGGTGTTGAGGGGCTGTTTCTTGTTCTCCTCTCCGTAATTCTAACAATGTTCAGTTGTATGCTTACTTGTTTCTCTGGTGAGTCTGCTTTGTCAATAGGTAACTGATGGCAGGAGGCGGACACCGGAGAGTTATACTGGTGATGTCACAAAAGTGGGAGTTTCTCAGTCTCCAAGCTGCTGGATGAGATAGGGAACCCAGAGGTTCCGGGACTAGACTGTGTCCACTCCAGGAACTACAATTAGCAGGTAAGTCTAATTTCACCATTGTGAGATGGTGGCGGCATGTGGTCCTTGATGTTAATGGGCTTTGGTCTGGCAAGAAGATCTCGGCTTGCGCCTTGATTGCATTTGCTTTTGCCCGTATTGCTGAGACCTTGCCGCCACTTGTCATTGTTACACAATTTGAAGAATTGAATGAATGAAAACAAGCACAGTGTTTATTTACTCAGAAAAAAGTGTTTTAGTGGAGTGAGTTTTTGTTTGATTGCTTTTTACACTCCAATATTGTGACCAAGTATTTTTGGAGCTCCTAAGTTCAAGACATCACCACCAAGATAGAGGACTGAACTGTGGGTTGAACCTAGAAAAGAAGCTCTAAATTCTATGGAGAAGACAATATGAACACCTGTGACAACGGTATCCTAAGGTTCTTCATTCTGTTTGGACATCAGAATTTGGGTCCTGGTTGTGCTGCCAAATCTTTCCAGTAATTTCTGATGGATTGAGGCTATGCTTTTCCTGTTTTATTTTTGAACACCTCTAGTCAACCAAACTAGGGGTTTTAGGAACCCACCCCTTATATGTTTATATTTGTGAATTGCAGAGTTGTAAGTAGTTTTCATGTGCTTATGCAAAAATTTTGTACTCATTTACTGAATACTCAAATATATTGATTTATCAGACTACACGTGCCACGTACCTCGGTCTCTGTACTCATTTACTGAATACTCAAATATATTGATTTATCAGACTACACGTGCCACGTACCTCGGTCTCTGCCCCTCCCACTATGAGCGTTTCTTTATCATAATCACATCCTGCATCCTGGCATACTCCTTATTGATTAATAGTTTCAATCTAAACCCGCTTTCAAGTCTTCTCATCACAATATAAAACCATGATTCATTAACTCCAAGCAGGTTGTTTTTTATTTTGCCAGTGCAATATTTGTGATTGAAATAATTTGGTTGTGCAGGAAAATCACTGGGTAGTGGGATGTGTATTTCATAATCAGTGGTTTGCAAATACATTTTGGCTTATCTCTCTGGGTTTATCTCTCTTGTCTAGCTTAACAATCTTCAATAATCTTATCATATAATGGATTATCTTGAATTTAGAGTACCCATACAACTTTAATTCTTACAAAACTTTCAATAAGATATATAGCTAAATATTTAGTACCATCAGAACGGGCATAAATCAGGCCAGTAGGTGTCTGTGGGACACTTCCTTCCTTCTTAGTGTATCTCTACACTTAGTGGAGTGGAGGAGTGGCCTAGTGGTTGGGGCAAGGTACTTCAGGCCGGAAGGTCTGGGGTTCAAATCCCACTAGAGGACAGCAACCTTGGGTCGGAAGGACTGGGGTTTCTAGTCCCACAGGTGCTCCTTGTGGTCTTGGGCAAGCCACTTAACCCTCCATAGCCCATGTTCCCTGTAAAATAGTTATCTTCAAGTTATAATGCCCTGTTCAATGTAAACCTCACTGATGCAGAATAGCGCGGTATATAAGAGAATATAAATAAAATAAAATAAAATCTCTGGCTGACATGATCCATGTTCAGAGTCCTAGATGCACTTGTTTCTCAACTCCATGTCGGTACACAGCATTACAACAACCAGCCAGCCCTTTTAAGTTTTTGGAGACCCCACTCAGCTCCCATATTTTTGTTTTCTGGTTTTTAGCCATACATACCCCCTTCTTTGTCACTGAGTGTGACATCTTGTTGGTTGGACAATGGGAATGGGGGGTGGCTTTGTGTGACAGGGTGAAAGATACAAGCAGAAATAGTTCCCAGACTTGAGCGGTTTATTCCCTTCATACAAAACAACCCTGTATCTGTCATCCACCCTTCAGATTTCCTCCCTGGAGTTGAAAGCAAGATGGGGGATAGTGACGATGAATATGACCGCCGGCGCAGGGACAAATTCCGACGAGAGCGCAGCGACTACGACAGGTCCCGGGAACGGGAGGACCGGCGGCGGGATGATTGGAATGACAGGTATGGATCGTGGAACCAGGCATTCTGGGGTCAAGAGTTGTTGAACTAGCTTAATTCACTCTCCGCCTACCAGATGGTGTAGCAATAGTCACGTAGTATGTCCACAGGCTTAATACAATCACATCAATGTGTTTGGCTCAGTTTATTAGCTCATTTTCCTTTTCCTTGTAAAAGGAAAACGTGTGGATAACATTGATGTAAAAAAGAAATATATATTTTATGACTTTGTTTTTAAATCTTAACCTTTCTTTTGTTGGTGTGCATGGGTCACTAAACTGCTGACTTCCTCTTCGTCTCTCCGGGCCAGTCCAGGTAACTAGGGTTGCCAATCCTCTCCAGCAGCTGAGGACTGTAGTTCAAAAACTTGCTGACAGACTTACCAGCTCCCCCTGGTTTGCAAGCCTCAGTCTTACAGTCCTCAGCAGCTGGATAGGACGTGGCTGACAGGCTCCGGAGAGAATCAGAGAAAGGTTACCTGCAGTGTTGGGTTTTTTTGGCTGGACTGCCCTAGCTGGGCTGCCAAGGTCCGACTAGCTAGGGTATTGACTGAAAAAAAAAAAAAAGAAAGCAGAGAAAGTGCTATATATATCTCCCGGTACTTGAAGCTGGAGGTAGAACCTGTCTTACAGTCAGCTTCCCAGTCATACCCGGGGGAGGGGGGGGAGAGGCAGCGGATCTGGGAGCCCCAGGTTGCAGCCCTCTTCCTTTCTGACTGATCGGAGACCTCCGCGAGCAGCGGCAGTGGACCGATTGTCACATCGACTTTTTGTTTCTGGGGTTCAGGTAGGAGCGGTCTTGGTGCGGCGGCGCGATTCTGATCAGGCCGCTCACAAAAACAATCTTTGCAGAGGTTTATCTCCCGGCGCATGTTGGCCGCACCAGCATCTTGTGCTCAGTGCGGGAGTCGGCGAGGGCTGTCGGGTCCGGGCATTTGTAGAATTTGTTTTCGTGTAGCTAGTTCTATCGAGAGGCTCTTAGGAGGTACAATGGAGCTTAAATTGCCATCCGGAGATGTTACTGAGGGACTCGCCGGCTTGGAGTTTAAGGCGGGAACGGCGGCCATCTTTGCCTCAGCTTCTGCCTCTCCCGGGCTTCTTGACAAGCCGGCAAAACGTAAGCAAAAATCTAAGAGGCCTTCCCCGCAGGGGGTAGAAGTGCAGGATGCCGTTCCTAATGTTCTGGGGGGCTTGTCTTCTGTATTTTCGGCAGATTTTATACTCTCCTTACACAGAGCCTATCTATTGAAGGTGGAACAAAGCCTGGGCAGCTCCGCCTTGGCAAACGTGGAGTCTATGCCTCAGGGGGAATCCTCATCACCAGATCTGGGGGAAGGGCCCTCAGCGAAGGTCCGCAGAACAGACCCCAAGCCCCTCGATGAGCAGGCTGCTGGACCTCAGGAGGCTGAAGAGGGAGAGCTTCTATCTAAGGGTTTTTTGGATTCCTGGGCGCTAGGTGAGGTAGACGGTGAATTGGTAACGGGAGAGGACCCTAATGTTTTTAGGGTTTTCCGGAAGGAGGAACTCGGGGCGCTGATTGCGCAGTCTTTAGCGGCACTTAACATCACTTTGCCTGTGGTGCAGGAAGAGCCGTTAGAGGATCCTCTTCTGCAAGGCTTTAAACCTGAGCAGCGCTATTTCCCCATTCATAGAGTAATTAGGCAGATGATAGATTCTGAATGGGAATGTCCAGAGGCTTCCCTAAGGGGGGGCCGGGCCATAGGGCGCCTGTATCCCGTTCCGCAGGAGGACAGGGATCTACTGCGTATGCCTAAAGTGGATGCCCTCGTGACCGCAGTGACAAAGAAAACCACCATTCCCGTGGAAGGTGGGGCGGCGTTAAAGGATATGCAAGACCGCAAGTTGGAAGCGCTCTTGAAGCAGGCGTTTGATTCAAGTGCCTTATCGCTCCAGGCTTCTATTTTTGGAGCTTATGTCTCGAGAGCATCTATTAGATGGCTGCAGAGTGGCTCGGGGTCCGATAAACAGGTTGGCATGAGCGTGGAAGGCGCTAGGCTAGAGTCGGCGGCGGCATACCTGGCGGACACTTTTTATGACTTGGTGAGGATTTCCGCTAAGTCCATGGTGTCGGTGATTGCGGCAAGAAGATTCCTCTGGCTGCATAATTGGGCGGCAGACTCGTTTTCTAAGACCCGTCTTAGTAAGCTCCCATACAAAGGTAAGCTGCTCTTTGGGGAGGCGCTGGAAAAAATAGTTAAGGATTTGGGGGATTCCAAGGGAGAACGTCTGCCGGAAGATTGCCCGAAAGGACCCCGGCCCGGGCTGCCAGCTAGGGGCCTGGTTAGAGATTTACGCAGGTTCCGGGGTTCCCGGTTTGGGCCTTATCAGAGAGGGCGGTTTCAGGCCCGTGGGCAGTCCTTTCGAGGAGTGCGGGGATTCGGCAGAGGTTATGTTGCTTCACAACACAACACCCCCAAAAAGCCCCAATGAAGGACGGCCGGCTCAGGCGGAAACCCCAGTCGGGGGACGCCTCCAGAGTTTTCTTTCCGTCTGGGCCGACATTACAACGGGCCAATTGGTGCTGGAGATCATCCGCGAGGGCTATGCGCTGGAGTTGGCACAGCCCATAAGGGATGTCTTTCTCAGTTCTCCTTGCGGATCCTTAGGGAAAAGGAGGGCAGTGGAAGATACTCTGCAACGGTTGCTGCGGTTGCAGGCAGTGGTGCCTGTCCCCCGAGACCAGTGCGGGTTAGGTCGATACTCGATTTATTTCGTAGTTCCCAAAAAAGAAGGGTCTTTTCGCCCCATTCTGGATCTCAAGCACGTAAACCGCTGTTTGCGGGTGTCACATTTTCGGATGGAAACTCTACGGTCGGTTATTCAGGCGGTAAGGCCCGGGGATTTTCTATCCTCCATAGACTTGACGGAGGCCTACCTTCATATCCCAATAAGGCCAGATCATCAGAGGTTCCTAAGGTTTGCCGTGCCCATGGGTCATTTTCAGTTCAGAGCATTGCCGTTTGGTCTGGCTACGGCTCAGCGGACGTTCACCAAGGTGATGGTGGTAGTAGCGGCAGCTTTGAGAAAGGAGGGGATTCAAGTCCATCCCAATCTGGACGATTGGTTGATTCGAGCGGGTTCTCACGCGGAATCAGTCACGGCGACCAACCGGGTAGTTCAGTTTTTGGAACAGCTCGGTTGGGTGATAAACCAGTCCAAAAGCCATCTCACTTTCGGCGACGCCTGACGTATCTGGGTGCCTTGTTCGATACCGAGCAGGGCTCAGTGTTTCTGCCCGAGGAAAGGGTACAGAAGCTTTGGAGACAGGTGAGAGCCTTTTTGAGCGTAAGGGCTCCCACGGCGTGGAGTTACCTGCAGCTGCTAGGGACCATGGCAGCAGCCTTGGACTTGGTTCCATGGGCCCGGGCTCATATGCGTCCGCTGCAACATTCCCTGCTGTCCCATTGGTCGCCGCAGATTTATCCCCTGGGCCAGAGGCTGCTCTGCCCGGACTCTGTAAGGGTCAGCCTGCATTGGTGGTTGGATTCGCGCAGGGGTTCCTCTGCGGGAGCCACATTTGTTACTGGTGACAACAGACGCCAGCCTTTCGGGCTAGGGAGCATATTGCTTGGTGCGTGTGGCGCAAGGGCTCTGGTCCTTGGAGGAGGCCAAGTGGTCAATCAATCGCCTGGAGATGAGGGGCAGTCAGCTTAGCCCTGCAGAGCTTCTTCAGTCTCGTCCAAGGGAGAGTGGTGCGTGTGTTCTCCGACAATGCGGTAACGGTCTCGTATATCAACAAGCAAGGAGGCATGGGGTGCGCATACCTCCTGGCAGAGAATCAGAGTTTGTTGCTTTGGGCGGAGACCCATCTTCTGGCCATCTCGGCAGCTCATGTGGCCGGGAAGGAAAACGTACAGGACGACTATCTCAGTCGACATATCCTCGATCCCGGGGAATGGGAGCTGAATGCCGCAGTATTCCACGACATCTCCCTTCGCTGGGGGCAGCCAGTCTTGGACCTCATGGTGACCCTGGAGAACGCCAAGGCGACTCGATTTTTCAGCAGGTACAGGGTTCACATGTCAGAAGGCCTCGATGGTCTGGTACAGCCGTGGCCGGCGGAACAGCTTCTCTATGTCTTTCCCCCGTGGCCTTTGATCGGTCGAGTATAGCGAAACACGACGGGGTGGTGATCCTCATTGCGCCAGATTGGCCCCGGAGACCGTGGTATGCGGACCTCGTCAGGTTGCTAGTGGCTCCTCCGTGGAGACTTCCAAGTCGGGTCAATCTGCTGAACCAGGGTCCAATTTTGATGCCGCAGGTGGATCGGTTCTTGCTGACGGCTTGGCTGTTGAAAGGGAGCGCCTCCGACGACGAGGATTCTCACCGGCGGTGATTGAGACCTTGTTGAAATCTAGGAAGCGGTCTACATCCCTTGCTTACATCCGTGTCTGGTGGATTTTTGAGAACTGGTGTCGCGAACGTGACCTTCGTCCGTTTTTCGCCTCCTTACCGGTAATCTTAGCCTTCCTACAGATGGGTCTAGAGAAAGGTTTGGCGCTCAGTACGCTGAAGGTTCAGTTGGCGGCCTTAGCGTGTTATAGAGGTAAGGTGGGCGGTAGAGTGTTATTGGCTATCCCCGACGTTCAACGATTTCTTAGAGCTTCTAGGCTCCTCCATCCGCCTTTGCGAGCGGTGGTGCCTGCGTGGGACTTGAATTTAGTATTGGAGGCTCTGACTCAACCACCTTTTGAGCTGTGAGTTTGTGCGAGTGTTCTTGGAAGACGGCCTTCCTCGTGGCCTTGTGTTCGGCGAGAAGGGTTTTGGACCTTCAGGCGCTCTCATGTCGGGCTCCTGACCTGCAATTTTCTAAAGAAAAGGTAGTGCTTCGAACGGTGCCTTCGTTTCTTCCGAAGGTGGTATCTGCTTTTCATGTGAATCAGGCTATTTCGCTGCCCACTTTTCCACTTGAGACGACAGTGGTAGGTGGCAGCGGCTTCGAAAGCTCGATCTTGGTAGGGTGCTCCGTAAGTACCTCCGTAGAACGGAGAGTTTTCAGAAATCATACAGGTTATTTGTTCTGTTTGGAGGGCCTCGTAAGGGGGAGGCTGCGTCAAAGGCATCCATTCCACGATGGGTAAAAAGAGCGATCGCGGCAGCGTATGAAGCAAGTGGCAAATTGCCTCCGCAAGGGCTTCGAGTGCATTCGACCAGAGCACAAGCCGCTTCGTGGGCGGAGCTTGCGTTGGTACCCCCGGTGGATATCTGCCGGGCGGCTGCATGGTCATCCTTGCATGCCTTTACTAAGCACTATTGTTTGGATATTCAAGCTAGACGGGATGCGATTGTTGGGGCTTCTGCGGTGTTAGGGGGTCTCACAGGTCCCTCCCATCTGTAGACACTGCTTTGGTACTTCCCTACAGTTACCTGGACTGGCCCGGAGAGACGAAGAGGAAGGAGAAATTGGGCCTTGCCTGCTAATTGTCTTTTCTTGAGATCTCTCCGGGCCAGTCCAGGTCCCGCTCTTTGGATCTGCGAGAGTCTCTTCTTTATAAGGATGACATAAGTTCGCGTGGGGGGACTCAAAGAGGTCTAGAGTGCTTGTTAAACGAATTGGGCCGTTGCTGGAGGTCTAGAGTGGCTGCCCTGGAGTTCTTTTTTCCGCTGAAAAGGGAGGAAGCATTTATATAAGAAGCTTAAAAAAATAAAAACAATAGAAGATGGAGAAACGGCTCTGTTTCGCTAGGAGAAGCCAACACTGCAGGCGCCGGGCGTTGAGTCAGTTCATAGGCGTTCTGTCAGTAGTTTTTTCTTATTTTCGTTAGGAACTGCTTGGACAGTAGTAGACTGAGGCTTGCAAGCCAGGGGGAGCTGGTAAGTCTGTCAGCAAGTTTTTGAACTACAGTCCTCAGCTGCTGGAGAGGATTGGCAACCCTACAGTTACCTGGACTGGCCCGGAGAGATCTCAAGGAAGGACAATTAGCAGGTAAGACCTAATTTCTCCTTAATTATTACCAAATAAAGCAAACTCCTTGCAAAGCTTGCATTTATTGGGAAGGGCCTGCTCTTACTTTGATGTGGTTCTGCAGGAGAGACTGCAGTCTAGTGCAACAGACTATTGGTACCTCCAGTTGCCAGCCATAGGAATGCTGATCACTTGTAGATATCCTTTGTTGTTCAGGTCAGTTTTTGTTTGTTTCTTATTTGCTCTCTATTGTGCTGGATAGGTGACCATTTACCCCAAGAATACACATACTTGACAAGAAATCAGCATAGCAGTTAAAAACACCAGGACTAACAAAAAAACACAAAGATAACATGAAGTCCTTTAAAAATAAAAGCAAGGAGCTAGTGAAAACAAGTATACAAAATAACAAGAGCAAAGACATGAAGTGTGACATCACCTCAGGGAATGGCCTCCTAGCTGTGGAACTCCATTAGGGTGGGGCTTCAAATTCTGCTTAAATAAACTGCAGTGGTTTGGGAACAGCATCAACCTTTTCAGAAGTATACCAGGTTGTTATTGCTCGACGACCTAAAAGAAAACCAGCGATTGCAGACTCTCTTATTATTTTTCCCCCTTTCTGAAGTTTCCTGTGGACATGAAGTAGTAAAAATAACATGGTGATAATAGCAAATGAGATGGTTTCTGATTCAGAGCCAGAGAATGTGGAGGAGGAAAAGCATTGACTACGTGGCCAAGATGAGAACCTGGTTTTCACATCATAAGTGACATTGCTACTGTGAAAATGGATTTACCAGAAATAGTCACGGTCTTAAAGAAAGATGCATTGAATATTGGCAACCATTGAGGCAATGGAGAAGAAGATCAAACTGAAGTTAGCCAGCATACAAAACCGCAAACAGTAACTATAACTGAGGAGAGAAGAATTACTGAATGAATTGGAAAGTCAATCCAAAAGAAATACTCAGGATTAGATGCAACCCGGAAAAACTAAAGTAATAAAACTGCAAGAAGGTACTATTTAAAAAAAACAAAACAAATTTTCATTCTTTTCCTAGGTGAGAAAGAGGATGGAATTCTAGCATCAACTACTGAAATTGATCGAACACATAGATCTCGTGGTCCACAAAGAAGTAACTTGTGTGCATGGCTACTCTATCAAAGATCGTGTGCTATCTAGGGCTTGGCAGCTAGGAGGTTTGCTTTATTGATTAAAGAAATGTATTATCCACGTTATCTGATGTTCTAGTTGTCAGAACAAAATATCTGACATCCAAGACAGCAAAAACTAACACACAATATGTTAAACATAAAGAAATTAATATCTCCTCCTTACCATCCCTCTAGTCCAGTCCAGATGCATGGGTTTATGCAGCAGATGGAGACTGAGAACCACTGATTTGATGATATCGCCCTATAAGGGTCTTGTGCAGCCTGAAACCAGCCAGTATTTCTCAGTCTTATGCAGGCAAAATGTAAACCTGTACAGTCTGTGACTGGACTGAAAAGGATTCCTGTAGGGACAGATCAGAGGTAGGTGTTCCTAAAAGAGGTTGGGAAAGGCATCAGGGTTCATAATTTGGGGTGCCAGGTCCCTCCCTTCTTGAGGCTCCCCTCCTGCAGAGCTTGAGGTGTCTCCCCCCTTCTTCTCCAGTCTTTGGTAGGGGGCCAGGTGTTGAGTGTTGGATATGAGAATAGACCATCCTTTTCGCTTTTTGTTTCTGCTCTGTTTAAAGTTTAAAAAAGAAAGCAGCATTTTGAGGCAGGGGGGAGACCGGTAATCACTGGCTTCCCAATGAGGGGAGCTAGTGGTGCTTGAGTGTAGGTGAGTGGTGCCACGCCAAGGAGAAGAAGCACATGGCTTCTCAGCCCAATTGCAGCTGCTGCTGTGCAGTCTGTGTTTTTTGTCAAGCATTGCTTTCTGAAGCAGGATTTTGCTACAGCTGTGAAAAAGAGCAGTTTGCTTCAGAGGCGATGTTGAAAAGTTGTCCCGACTCACTGTGAGAGAAGCTTGCATGCCCAGGGGATGGCACCGGTTCTAACAGTGAAGCAGACAGTTTCTGGGAGAACAGCTGCCATTTTGACTGGGGCATTGACTTCTTTGGATCAGCTATCGGAGCCTCTCAGACATTGTCTGGCAAGAATTAGCCTCTAATTCCCCTCCTGCGAGAGGGGTCAGAGGTCATGTTCTCCTTGGGGGGGGGGGGGCCTCCCTTTCCATGGTATTTGTCCTCATGCTGCCTCGGACATTCTACCTGCTACTCAAGCAGGGTTCCTCTTTCTGGGTGGCTATCTGCTGCCTCTAGGGATCTTTCCTGGGGGCTGAGAGACCTCTGAGTGATCAGAAGGAAGATCTACAGGATGACATTTCAGAGTAGTCAGCAGATCCTTTGGACCTGTTGGAAGGTCTTGTGGCTCCTGCTGGAAGAAAGGGAGGTCTTAGCAGGGCAAGACTACCATGATAGTGCGTATTTCCATAGGGATGAATTGCCATCCTCCATACCACAGGCCTTATGGTGTTGAACATATCTGAGGACTACCCAGATTCTTTTTTGAAGGCATCCGAAAGCCTCAGATCTTTTGTCTACATAGAGCCATTTGGTATATGATCATCACAGAGGGGACACTCCTGATGGACATCATCTTGCTCACCTTCAGGCCTGCAAGTTATATCTTCTGCCCTTGGAAGAGAAGGAGAGGTTTCATTTGCTTAGAGTTGATACGCTGTTCTCTAGGAACAAGCAGGAATTCATTCTTCACATATGGATGACATCTGCATTGACAGAGCCTGCACAGTAACCTCTCCCCAGCTTTCAAAGAAAGCCTTTGGGAGATCCAGCAAACATGTGTGGTTGCCTTCCCACCTTAAGGTGCCACCTTGCCTCAGTCTTTTTTGTCTGCACCCTAGAAAAGATTGGTTGTTCGGGTTTATTTTTTCCTTCTCTGGTACGCATACTGGTGCCTTCTCGCCTCCCCGGGACCACTGCTGCCTTGGCGCCACGATTTTCTCTGGTCTTTTTCCCTTTGGGTTTTTTTCCTTCAGTGCATGGGAAACCTTGCACCCTGGCTGGGACTTGAGTTTGATCTTGGGGGTGCTGCCTTCCATGCTATGTCCTTGGCCAGTGGGTTTAAGCAATGTGATTGCTGTGGGCATACCATGTCCCGCACGAACCCGCATGACTGTTTTGGCAGGAATGCCCTTCCAAGCCCCGATCCGCCTCAGAGGGTCCTCACCATGGATGCCTCCAAGTTAGGCTGGGGGGCCCACTGCAGCAACCTCTGCACTCAGGGTCTGTAGTTGGCAATGGAGAGCCTTCAGCATATCCATTTCTTAGAGCTCCAAGCCACACTTTACGCTCTCGGAGCTTTTAAGCTCTACCTGTGGAACCAATCAGTTCTGATTCAGCAGACAGACAACCAGGTGGCGATGTTCTATGTCAACAAGCAGGGGGGCACAGGGTCATCTCTCCTTTGCTGGAAAACATTCCGTCTCTGCACTTTCGCCAGCCAGAGTGGGATGCTCCTCAGGACTGTGTACCTCCCTGGCCAAGACAATGTTCTGGCAGACCGACTGATCTGGGTTGTTCAACCCCCGAGTAGCGGTTCCACCTGCAGGTGGCCAACAGACTATTCTGTCACTGGGGCCTTCCTGTGATAGATATCTTTGCCAGCCCGGCCAGTGCTCAGCTGCTCCAGAGCACCACACCCTTCCCAGGTGGCGGCTGATGAGTTTCTTATCCTGTAGATGGAAGGCCTTCTGTGTCTATCCTCCCATGACACTCATTGCTAAAACTCTTTTCAAGGCCCAACTTGACTGGGCTACCCTGATCCTCATAACCCCCCCCCCCCTTGGCCCAGGCAGTATTGGTTCCCTCTGCTCCTCAGCCTGTCTCAGCAAGCCCCTAGAGTGCGCCCCAGACCTGCTCTCGCAGGAGGATAGCTTTCTCCTGCACCCCAACCTGGGGTCCCTGGCCCTAAATGCTTGGCTGCTGAAAGGATAGCCCTAGCCCAGTTTGACTTGCCAAGGGATGTGAAGGACGTCCTGCTTGCATCGCTCAAAGATTCTACTCAACAGGCAAATGCCTTCAAATGGCATCGATTCTCCATTTGATGTTCAGAGAGGGGTGCCAACTCCTCCTCCTGTTCAGTCCAGCTGGTGCTGCAATACCTGCTACACCTCTCCAATGCTGGTCTGAAGTCTAACTTCATTAGGGTTCAACTCGGTATGCTTTCGGCATACTATCACCTCATCGAGTGGAAGCCCCTCTCTGTTCAGCCTCTCATAGCTTGCTTCCAGA
This sequence comes from Ichthyophis bannanicus, assembly GCA_033557465.1. NCBI lineage: Eukaryota > Metazoa > Chordata > Amphibia > Gymnophiona > Ichthyophiidae > Ichthyophis > Ichthyophis bannanicus. The sequence goes on along the minus strand of CM066048.1, from coordinate 88,216,001 downwards.
AGGGTCTCCTGCTCTCGCGACCACCCACTCAATCACCGGTGGCAGCATGAGATCTCAATGTTATCTGTTGTCTTCTCGAAGCTCATTGCTCCATCCTTTGAGCTGCTGGCCTCTTGCCATCTCAAGTATCTGTCCTGGAAGGTGGTGGTCTTGTGGCGCTCACATCTGCACACAGGGTCAGTGAGCTCCAAGTTCTGGTGGCTTATGCCCCCTACACCAGGTTTCACAGGAACAGGGTGGTGCTCTGGATGTACCTTAAGTTCCTCCCTAAGGTGATCTCCCCATTCCACATCAACCAGGATGTGGTGCTTCCCACTTTTTTTTTCTGCGACCTTATACCAGCAGGGCAGAGGTTGCTCTCCATACGCTGGACTGTAAGCGGGTCTTGGCCTATTATTTGAAGTGGACCAAGCCCCTTTGCCGCTCCTTGCAGCTCTTTATTTCCTATGACCCTAATCACCTGGGCATAGCAGTCTCCAAGTCTACTCTGTCCACCTGGGTGCCGGACTGCATCCCCTTCACCTACAGCACACAGTACAAAAAACGTAGGCAGGTGTAAGTTCTCAGGTCTCCCCTAATATACATGGATCAATAAAGTTTTGGTGAGAACTTACACCTGCCTACGTTTTTTGTACTGTGTGCTGTTTGCCTACGTGGCAGAGGGCTTTTTTTGCCTTGGTGATCCCCTTCACCTACAGACAGGCTAGTCTTTTTCTGGAACGTCACAGTGCACAGTGTATGGGCCATGGCGGCATCTGTGGCAAACCTTTGCTCAGTTCCCTTGCTGGAGATCTGCCGGGCTGCCACCTAGTCCTCAGTTCACACCTTCGCAGTGCATTACTGCCTGGAGGAGTCCTGGCAGGGCAGCGCCTTCGGCCAGGTGATACTCATAAGAACATAAGATATGCCATACTGGGTCAGACCAAGGTCCATCAAGCCCAGTATCCTGTTTCCAACAGTGGCCAATCTAGGTCATACGTACCTAGCAGTTTCCCCAAAAGACACAGGTTCCACAATGCTTGTACTGGTTCAAACATTGATATCCTGGGTCCCTTCTTAATAATGGTTTATGGACCTTTCCTCCAGGAACTTGTCCAAACCTTTTTTAAACCCAGCTACACTAACAGCCTTTACTACATCCTCCGGTAACAAATTCCAGAGTTTGATTACACGTTGAGTGAAAAAATAGTTTCTTTTATTAGTCTTAAATAGTTTACCCTGTAGCTTGTGATGCAGCGGACCCTCTTGAAGAGAGAGAAAAAGTTTTAAAACCAGAAAAAGGCAAGCACAACTTGCAATATTGGGAGGATCCATCTAGGGGGAGCAGGAGAGTAGAGAGAGAGACTGAGAAACCACGCCCCTCTGGGCGGGACGTGAGCCCAGACAGCTTCTTTTTGAACAGAGGCAGGTCTGACTTAAGGAGAGAGGAGGAGAAGGACCAAAGCAGCAGCCAAAGCAGAAGCAACAGCCAGAACCAGAGTAGAGGAGGCCAAGAGGAAGGCAAATACTCTGGCAAGAGCAGAAAGAAGCAGAGTCCTGAGCAGAAAGCAAAGCAGGAACTTCAACCAGAGTTGGAGTGGAATAAGGAACAGAGGAAAAGCCAAGAGAAGTACTGGGACCGCAAGGGAGTACCTGGCAGAAGGTCCTCACAGCAGCCGTGGAATAAAGAGGTTCGTCCATTTTCAGAGGTGGGAAATGTTTGTTTGGAAGAAAGAAAACATCCTTACCACTATGATCTGAAGTCTAAGGAAAGACCGCAGGAGAGCCTGAGCACTGCTGCGCTGAAGCCAAACCAAGGTAGGCCTCAAGCCTTACTAGAAAGAAGGAAGAGAAGCCTCAAAGGTAAAACTCTTATTACTGATAATTACCTTCAGAAGCCTAAAGTATGGGGAAGACAGTGGGAAGAGGATTACTGTTACCCTAAACATTCTTGTAAGCAAGACTATGAAAGAAGTTTGCCTAAGAAGAGAAGTTTGAGTGGGAAATCTTTTTATGAATCTGCTTTTGAACCTCTAATCAGAGAGGGACCGTTGTACTGCAAAACTCCTGGAGACCGATGCCCAAAGCTAAATGCTAGGCATTGGGACATAGTGCAACAAGTATATAAGAAACCCGATTACGATTACCCTGATGTTACAGATTCAGAGGCTTCTGAGGTTAAATCCATGCAAGTAGGATCAGAGGGGGAAGATTCAGATAATGCCATGGATTGTACATATTGTGCCTCGGGGAGTGTTGAATATATCTCCGATGTATCAGATAACTAAGTGAAGGAAGTTTGTTTTTGTACAAATGTTCTGTGAAGATAACAGCCTTTACTTTATTGCTTGCTTTTATTTTTTTCTATCCTGAAGTAAGGACATTTCAGTTGTTACCATAACCAATCCTTTTGAACCGTTTTGTGCAAGAAAGGGAAATAAAGCCTTTAACTTTCCCTCCACTCTGTGCATTCGTTCTTTGAGCGTTGGTTACAAGGAAGTCACAAGGAATAACCACCCTTAACCCTTGCAGTATAGGCCAACCTCAACCCTCACCTTTCTTGTGTCTGGGTCCCTCTCGGGTCTTCTACCCCTCTACAGAGGGTGCCCTGCGACAAGCTTCATTGCATGTCCCCTAGTCTTTCTATATTCTGATAACGTAAACAATCGATCTACGTTTACCCGTTCAACTCCATTCATTAATTTATAGACTTCTATCATATCTCCCCTCAGCCGTCTCTTTTCCATGTTAAAGAGCCCTAACCTTTATAGCCTTTCTTCATAGGAGTATCCTTCCATCCCCTTTACCATTTTGGTGGCTCTTCTCTGAACCTTTTCTAATAACACTATATCCTTTTTAAGATACGGCGACCAGAATTGCACACAATATTCAAGGTGCGGTCTCACCATGGAACGATATAGAGGCATTATAATATCCTTTTCTTTTATTCTCCATTCCTTTCGTTATGATACCTAGCATTCTATTTGCTCTCTTGGCTGCCGCTGCACACTGGGCCGAGGGTTTTAACATGTTATCCACAATGACGCCTAAATCTTTTTCCTGGGTGGTGGTTCCTAATGTAGAACCTTGCATCGTGTAACCATAGTTTGGGTTGTTCTTCCCTAGGTGCATAACTTTGCACTTGTCCACATTAAATTTTCATCTGCCATTTTGATGCCCAGTCTTCTAATTTATCACGATCCTCTTGCAATTTTCCACAATCCTCTTGGGTTTTAACAACTTTAAATAGTTTTGTGTCATCTGCAAATTTGATAACTTCACTCGTTATTCCACTTTCCAGGTCATTTATGAATATGTCTAAAAGCAGCGGCCCCAGCACAGATCCCTGGGGTACACCACTATTCACCTTTCTCCATTGGGAAAATTGGCCATTTAGCCCAACCCTCTGCTTTCTATCTTTTAACCAGTTCTTGATCCACAGTAGTACACTGCCTCCTATCCCATGACTCTTTAGTTTTGCCACAAGTCTCTGATGAGGGACCTTGTCAAAGGCTTTATGAAAGTCCAGATACACTATATCAACCAACTCACCTTTGTCCACCTGTTTATTCACACTTTCAAAAAAACACAACAGATTAGTAAGACAAGATCTTCCTTGTCTAAAGCCATGTTGGCTGTCTTCCATTAGGCTATGACTATCTACATGCTGAGTAATTTTATTCTTTATGATGGTTTCTACCATTTTTCCCGGTACTGACGTGAGGCTCACCGGTTTGTAGTTTTCCTGATCACCCCTGGAACCCTTTTTAAAAATTGGTGTTACATTGGCAATCCTCCAATTTTCATGTATTAGAGATGATTTTAATGATAGTTCACAGATTACTAATAGCAGGTCTGCAATCCCATATTTCAGTTCTTTCAACACCCTTGGATGTATACCATCCGGCCCAGGTGATTTGCTACTCTTCAGTTTATCTAATAGTTGTAATACATCTTCTCGATGTATCGATATTTCCTTCAATTTTTCCGCACCTTTAAATACCACTTCAGTCATGGGTAACATCCCTACATCTTCCTCAGTAAAGACCGAAGCAAAGAATTCATTCAGTCTCTCCGCTATCTCCTTGTCGCCTCTTAGTGCCCCTTTAACTCCTCTGTCATCTAATGGACCAACTGAGTCTCTCACAGGTCTTTTGCTACGAATATACTTGAAAAAATCTTTATTTCGCGTTTTTGCTTCCGCAGCAAGCTTCTTCTCAAATTCTCCCTTTGCCTGCTTTATCAGTGCCTTGCATTTGACTCACCAGTGCTTGTGCTGTTTCCGGGTTTCGTCGTTTGGCTCTTTTTTCCATTTCCTGAAAGATGCTTTTTTGGCAACAGCCGCCTCTGACCTCACCTTTAAACTATGCTGGCAGTTTTTTGGATTTCCTTCCACTTTTCTTAAAGCGTGGAATACAGCTGGTCTGGGCTGCCAAGATAGTATTTTTCAACACCACCCAAGCTTGATGTAAGTCTTTAACCTTTGCAACTGCTCCTTTTAGTTTTTTCTTAACTATTTTCCTCATTTTATCATAGTCTCCCTTTCGAAAGTTAAAAGGTAGTACTATGGATTCCGTACTATCCCTCCTCCACTAATTAAATCAAAGGCGATCATGCTATGATCACTATTGCCAAGTGGCCCCAACACCCTTATCTCTTGCACTAGTTCTGGTGTTCCACTAAGGACTAGGTCTAATATGGCTTCCCCTCTGGTTGGTTCTTGAACCAGCTGCTCCAAGAAGCAGTCATTTATGTTATCTAGGAACTTTATCTCCCTAGCATGTCCTGCCGTGACACTCCGTCATTTGTTTTGGGGTTTAAGGCAACTCCTACCCTCCGACCCTTCTGTGTGTCCCGGAGACCGGAGAGCTGGTTTCCCTGGTCGATGCTGGGGTCGCTGCCTGAAGTCTTGCGACCAAAATGTACTCTTGCTGTACATAGGCCATGTGGTCTTTTTCTGTCGTCATGTTTCTATCTAGTCTGTCCTTCCATATCAACAACTACAACAGTCACCTTTTTTCTTTTAGAGATCCTCTGTTTGTGCCATGCTTTTTTGAATTCAGTTACTGTTCTCATCAATACCACCTTCACTGGGAGACTATTCCACGGATCCACTACTCTTTCCGTAAAGAAATATTTCCACATATCACTCCTGAATCTATCCCCCTTCACCCTCATCCCATGTCCCCTCGTAGCAGAACTTGCTTTCAATTGAAAGAGGCTCCCCCCTGAACATATATGCCACGGAGGTATTTAAACATCTCAATCATATCACCTCTATCCCGTCTTTCTTCTAAGGTGTACATATTAAGATCCTTAAGTCTGTCCTCATATGCTTTATAATGAAGACCACTAACCATTTTAGTAGCCCTTCTCTGCACTGACTCCATCCCCTTCACATCCTTTTGAAGGTGCGGTCTCCAGAATTGCACACTATACTCCAAATGAGGTTGCACCAAAGACTTATACAGAGGCACTATCACCTCCTTTTTTCTGCTAGCCATTCCCCTCCGTATGCACCCTAGCATCCTTCTAGCTTTTGCCATCGCCTTTTCTACCTGTTTAGCTACTTTAAGATCATCAGACACAACCACGCCCAGGTCCCGCTCTTCTTTAGTGGACAAAAGTACTTCACCCCCTATACTATATTGCTCCCTTGGTTCCTCACGGTTCACACTTTGTGTCACTAGTGACTTACAGTTTTTTTGGTAGCCTGTAGCTAGGGAGTCCATTATGTGAGGACTGACTTCTGCTTGTTCCCAGAGAAAGCGTAGTTACTCACCTGTAGAGAGTGTTCTTTGGGAATAGCAGGAATTGGTCCTCACAGCCCTCCCTCCTCCCCAGGGAGTTGCTTTTCTTTTTTGCCATCTTGAGCTGTATCATCATACTGAGACAAGATGGCACCCTTAGGTAGGAAGGCAATCATGCATGCATGGTGCATCTCCCAAAGGCTTTCTTTGAAAGCTGGGGAGAGGTTACCATGCGGTCTCCATTGATGCCGACGTCATCCATATGTGAAGACTGATTCTTGCTGTTTCCGGAGAACACCTGCTACAGACGAGTAACTACGCTGTCTCGGCAGGGATGAAGAACACCTTTATCCTGGTAGAGGGTAGACGTAGGCCATGCCGTTACAGATGGCCATGGCTAGGTTCAGTGTGTGGTGGTATCAAAGCTCCTCGTGAGTGCTCTTTTGGCCTCTATGAACTTCTCAGTGGTTGGAGTCAGGGTTAGTTTTTTTGGCAGATGACCTCTATGGCTTGATTAGGACTTCAGCAGATAATATGTCTACAGTGGTTGCAGCACGTCATCTTCTTTGATTGTAAAATTGGTCGATGGAGAGAGCTTTGAAGGTGTCTCTGAGCAAACTTCCCTTTAGGGGAAATTGCTTTTTGGGGAGGACTTGGAGAGGTTAGTTAAGGACCTAGGGGATTCTAGGGTTCCTATGCTTCTGAAGGATAGGCCATGCGAAGCAGGGCGATTCTCTTCCTCAGAGTCTGTTTCAAGATGTCCAAAATATTTTGGTTGGCCCGGTGAGGTTCCTCACAAAGGTCCAGGTTTCTACCTCGGGGCAAGTCCTTTTGGGTAGCTTCCTGTGTTAGTCTGCAACTTACCTGGAGTCAAAAGTGCCTTCAACTGCCTTAAAACCAGCTAATGAGTTCAGCCAGACTTTTATATTATCTGATGAATATCAAGTCAATTGGGAATCCAGCCAAATTCCTAATAGATGTTTGATCTTAAAGTCCTCTCTCGGATCTCTCCTCCCTAACAATAGAACTTTTGATTTGTTAACATTTAAGTGCAATCATTTTAAATGAAGCTGGGTAGCCACCTCCAATTTATGTAGTCTCCTTCCAGTCCTTGCCAGACTGGCAATAGATTTGGATATAGTCCACAAACAGATGAAACTTCAACCGTACCATCTCCAAAACCTGTACACTGCAGATGAATAAACATATTAAACAGCAGAAGAGAGAGAATAGAATCCTGTGGGACTCCAGCTGCTTGGTAAGTCTTGCTTCCACAACACAAACTGCTGGCAAGAACAAAGAATGTTTGAAAGACTGTTTGTTTTAATTTACAACTTCAGTCGCAGGCAGCATGTCTGCTGAAACACTGGCGCCAGCAGTAGGAGGTGTCGGACATGTTTTAAGTAATAGGAGCGTGTTTAAATAATAGATCAATATGAGTTCCTCCAAGACTTTGGGCATTCCTGTGCATAGCTTTTTCAGCAAAGCTTATGAGCTAAGTACTTTTACTCTTTTGAACTGTCTCTTTTGGACTGCATTTTTGATTCCTTGAACTTTGAGTCTATGACTTCTATTCTTCTGACTTTTATTCTTTCAATCAAATCCATTTTATAGCATTCATTTAGTGTTTGTGGTATTATTTCACTGACTGTTTATATTTCTTGTGGAAGTTTGTGTTTATCACTTTGGTGTTGCTTTATATTTTGAAGGTGTGGGGTACATGATGATGCACCACATTGAAGGCGTTCTGGGGCCTATCAAGTGCTTGTTGCACTGATTTAGCCTGTATTGCCTGATAGAACAGTGATTGATAACCCTGCCTTATATTACTACTTTTTAAATATAATACAAATATAAAAAATACAAATGTATAATTTTTATGTAGTGGGAGGTTATTTTTTGGGCTTTACTATTACATTTGTTTGCAAGAACAAAGAAATGACAGTAAACCAACACAATACTGTTCCACCAGTACTCAGCTGTTTCAAACCTAGAGACATGATGGCAGAAAAAGAGCATGTGGCCTATCTAGTCTGCCCTTCCATATCAATACAATAGTCCCCTTTTTACCTTTAGAGATCCTTTGTCTTTGTCCCATGCTTTTTTGAATTCAGACACTGTCCTCGTGTCTACCACCTCCATTGGGAGACTATTCCACATATTTACCACTCTTTCCGAAATATTTCCGCATATTACTCCAGAGTCTATCCCCTTTCACTCTCATCCTATGTCCCCTTGTAGCAGAGCTTGCCTTCAATTAAAAGAGACCCTCCTGTGTATTTATGCCACGGAGGTCTTTAAATGTCTCATCACCCCTATTCTGCCTTTCCTCTAAAGTATACATATTAAGAACTTTAAGTCTGCCCTCATATGCTTCATAGTGAAGACCACTAATCATTTTAGTAGCCACCCTTTGCAGTCTCCAACCTGCTTATATCCTTTTGAAGGTGCAGTCTCCAGAATTGCACACAACACTCCAAATGAGATCGCACCAGAGACTTACACAGAGGCATTATCACGTCCTTTTTTTCTGCTGGCCATTCCTCTCCCTATACATCCAAATATCCTTCTGGCTTTCGCAGTTGCATTTTCTACCTGTTTAACTATTTTAAGATCGTCAGACACAATTACGCCCAGGTCCTGCTCTTCTTTTGTAGATAGAAGTACCTTACCCCCTACACTGTACAGCTCCTTTTGGATTTTTGCAGCCCAAATGCATGACCCTGCATTTTTTTAGCATTAAATTTCAGCTGCCAAATTCTAGACTATTCTTCAGGCTTAACTAGATCCCTCCTCATATTATTGACTCCTTACTGGGTGTCTACTTTATTGCAGATTTTGGTATTGTCCACAAACAAGCAAACCTTACCCTGAGTCCTTCCGCAATATCACTAACAAAGATATTTAACAGAATTGGACCAAGAACAGATCCCTGTGGCTCACCATTGGTAACCTCCTCCTCCTCAGAGCGAGCTCCATTAACCTGTACCCTTTTTCGTCTCCCACTCAACCAATTTCTAACCCAATAAGTCACTTTAGAGTCCATCCTTAGGGTGCTCAGTTTGTTTATAAGTCGCCTATGTGGAACAGTGTCAAAGGCATTACTGAAATCTAAATACACCACATCTAGGACTCTCCCTCGGGCCATCTCCCTGGTCAGCCAGTCAAAGACATCTATCAGTTCCTGATTGGTCCTCCAGTTTAGTCCTCCACATCCGGGTAGTGCACCTCCTCCTGCAGCTAGGAGACTGGACCAATCAAACTCTTCAGTACCATAGTTTGTATACTGCTGAAACTCCCATCAGCCCCCCAGTGTGTCCAGTCTCCTTGCAGCAGGAGAACGTGTGAGCCTGGCACTGGGCTCACTTAAGGGCTAGACTTTGTTTTTCTCTTACTTCTCTTTCTTTTCTTTTCTTTAGCAGCCTATAGCTTTTAAATTTAAAAAAAAAAGTCTGAGGAGCCAAGTCGTCACTGCCCTTCCCCCTCCCCCCCTATACTTCGCTGGCAGTTTCAGAGCAAGCAGCATGTTTTGATCGCTCCCCCTAGACGGTACAGGGGAGAGATTGGATGTTCGCAGCACTTCTTTCAGGGTCAGCAAGCTTTTGCCCCTGAGTCTTGGCGGCAACGGAGAGAGCTGCAGGGGGCTCAGCTCTCCTGCTTACCTCAGGCAGCCGGGACATCAGTGGTGCACCGCTCAGACTTCGAGCGGGGCAGCTGGCTCTTAATCCTTTTTTGGGACGGGTTAAGTGGATCCCTCTCCGATTTCGTTAGGGCAGTCATCCCTTTCCGTTTCTGCACGCAGCGATTTTGCTTTGCTTTTTGTGTTTTTGTTTTTGGCACCTTTTTTCGTCGCGCGCCAGTTGCGGCGGCCATTTTGGGGTCTGATTTTTTTTTTTTGTTTTGTTTTGGAGTGCAGAAGCCGGTATGTTTTTTCGGCAAGTGGGTACCCTTGGCGTTTAAGGGCAGGCACATGGGGTTTTGTAGGGGTCCAACCCCCAGTGAGGTGTGTTAAAAAAAAACAAAAAAAACGGACAAAATAAAACATAATAATAAAATAGATACATTTCCCTTTTTGGAGGGGTCTGGGTCAATCAGACAGTTCCTTTATTTCTACGGGGGTGCTGAAGACCACATTAATGTCCACGAGACCGCAGTGCGTGGTCTGCGGTTCTCGCAGGAGCTCTGTGTCAGCTTCAGAGTTTTGCAGAAGCTGCGCTGCTGTCTCCTCTGATGTTGAACAGCAGATGGAAGACAAGCCACAACCAGATCCCTTGGAACCTATTTTGCCTGCTGAGGGGAATTCTCCTCTTGTTTCGCTCGTCTCTCCAGTTCCAGCTACTTCTAAGGGACAGGGGTCTGGTCTGCCAGAGGAAGAGGCGGAATCTTCTTCCTTGGCAGATTTTTCCCCGGACTTTGTGCTGCTAATGCATCAGGCCTTCAATTTGGGGCATTTAGGCAAGTCGCCAGAGGTCTTCGCCACACCGGCGCCTCTACCGCCCTCCAGGTCAGAGGCTGCTGGTCAGATCTTTCCCAAGCCGGCTAAAAGATTTTGGTCCTTGGAGATAGATCAGGAGGATATGGAGTGGCAGGAAACAGATGTTGAAGTGTATCCGGAGGACGTTGTTGATGACCTGGAGGAAGGGGAGATTCCTGAGCCTGAAGATCAGGCTAGGATTATCCGAGTGTTTCGTAAGGAGGAGCTGGTACCCCTGATTACGGAAGCCCTTCAAACCCTCAATCTTGCTACGGCGCGCCCGGTTGAAGGCGAAGATTTGGAAGATCCCCTCATTAAGGCGATACGGGAATCTCAAGTGGTATTTCCAGTTCATAGAGTTGTAGATCAGATGATTCAAACCGAGTGGGATCAGCCTGAGGCAGGTTTAAAAGGTATCCAGACTATGAACCGACTCTATCCGTTAGCAGACAAGGACAAAGAGAAGTTTAAGTCGCCTCGGATTGGAAGTAACCAAGAAGACAACAATCCCGGTTGAGGGAGGTGCGGCCTTAAAAGACACGCAGGACAGGAAGGTAGACAGTTTGTTGAAACAGGCCTTTGAGACCAATGCTTTGTCGTTGCAGGCTTCTATTTGTGGAGCCTGGGTGGCTAGAGCCTGTTCACGGTGGGCTCAGCATTTGCGTCAGGACCCACATTTGGATCAGCAAGGTTTGCTCGAGGTGACGCGGTTGGAATCTGGTTCGGCTTATTTAGCAGATGTACATTATGATCTGATCAGGACATTAGCAAATAGTATGGCGTCCTTGGTGGCGGCGCGGAGATCCATCTGGTTGTGGAATTGGGCGGCCGACGACTCTTCCAAATCTCGTCTCAGCAAACTCCCCTTCAAAGGCAGGTTGTTTGGGGATGATCTAGATAAATTGGTGAAGGACCTTGGAGAGTCTAAAGGCGGCAGACTGCCGGAGGATAAGCCTAGGCTAGGTAGAAGTTTGCCAGTTACCTGGGGTCAATTTTAGGGACTTTAGGAGGTTTCGATCTTCCCGCCTTTGGGGTTCCCAACGTAGCAGGCTTGGGTCAAGGTCACATAATTTTCGTGGTTTTCGAGGAGCTGGCAGAGGTTTTTCAGCTACACCCTCGTCCTCTTCCTTTATTCGCAAGCCACAATGACGCAAGGTGGACCCCGGGGGGAAACCAAGTGATCGGAGGTCGTCTTCGGAACTTTCTTCCCTCTTGGGTCCAGATAACATCAGACCAGTGGGTGCTCGAGATAGTCAGAAAGGGTTATGCGCTGGAGTTTGTCTTTCCGCCTCGGGACTCCTTCATTCTATCACCCAGCAAGGGGAAGCAGAAGGAGCTGGCAATTCGTTCGACGTTGGAGTGGCTGCTAACATTGGGGGCGGTTATCCCCGTTCCGGAGTCCGAGCGCGGGGTAGGTCGTTACTCCATTTATTTCGTGGTGCCAAAGAAGGACGGGTCCCTTCGTCCTATTCTAGATCTCAAGGGCGTGAATCATTGCCTCCGGGTGCTGCATTTCTGCATGGAGACCCTAAAGTCCGTCATAGTGGCAGTACGACAAAGGGAATTTTTGACTTCTCTGGACCTTTCCGAGGCCTATCTACATATTCCGATCAGGGCGGTTCATCAAAAGTACCTGCAGTTCGCCTTTCCATGGGGGCACTACCAGTTTCAAGCTTTGCCCTTCGGGCTAGCTACAGCTCCACGCACCTTCACCAAGGTTATGGTGGTGGTTGCGGCGGCTTTGCGAAAGGCAGGTATTCTAGTCCACCCTTATCTCGACGACTGGTTGATTCGAGCAAAGTCCGAGAGGGAGAGCTTGCAGGCTACGGACAGAGTAGTACACATGCTGCAGAGCCTCGGATGGGTGGTCAATGCGAAGAAGAGTCACTTAGTTCCTACTCAGGCCCTCGAATATCTGGGAGTCTGCTTTGACACGGCAAGAGGCTTGGTGGCTCTACTGATTTGCCGTGCACAAGCCTTGCGTTTCCCGTTCCATCCGCGTAGTGGTATCTGCGGCTGCTGGGAACGATGGCAGAAACCCTGGAGGTGGTTCCATGGGCCAGGTTTCATATGCGTCCACTTCAGTGAGCCCTTTTACGTCGCTGGTCGAATCAGTCTGATTCGCTGAATCGACGGTTGCCCTGTCCAAGGCGGGTTCGGCAGGCTTTGCAGTGGTGGCTTTGCCCGAAGTCCCTGCGGGTGGGGCTTCCTTTGGAACAGCCAGTTTGGTTACCTTTAATAACGGATGCGAGTCTAGCGGGCTGGGGGGCTCACTGTCAGGACCGTTACGCTCAGGGGATGTGGTCAGCCTAGGAGGCCTTGTGGTCGATCAACCAACTCGAGCTGCAGGCTTTCGAGGAGTCAGAACGCGCACCGCTCGTCTCATTACTATCGGCTACGGTGGCGTATATCAACCGGCAAGGAGGTACCAGAAGCATGGCCATGGAAGAGGAAGCGGAGGCGCTCTTCGAGTGGGCAGAAGTTCGTCTCCTGGCCATTTTGGCAGCGCATATTGCGGGAAAAGAAAATGTGATGGCGGATTTTCTCAGCAGGGTGCAGGTGGACGCCGGAGAGTGGGAGTTGTACCCGCAGATTTATGTGCAAATAGTTTGCCGATGGGGACCGCTGATCATGGACCTCATGGCGACCTTCCAGTCGGCGAAGACAGGTTGATTCTTCAGCAGACTGAGAGAGCGCATGTCCGAAGGAATCGATGCCCTCATCCAACCATGGCCCGGGTACAGCCTTCTGTATGTCTTCCCTCTGTGGGCGTTGATCGGCAGAGTAGTCCAACGCATAGAGGCACACCACAGAAAGGTATTGTTGGTAGCTCCAGATTGGCCCAGGCGGCCTTGGTATGCAGATCTGGTTCGGCTTCTCAATGGCGTTCTGTGGAAGCTTCCTCTCTTAGTAGACCTGCTACTTCAGGGTCCGCTGCGCATGCCTCAGGTGGATCGAGTCTCGCTTACGGTATGGCCATTGAAAGGGCTAGGTTGAAAGGGAAAGGTTATTTCCCCGGCGGTTATTGCTACTCTTCTTCGAGCTAGAAAGTCTTCTACCTCACGTATGTTCGACTTTGGCGAATTTTTGAAGATTGGTGTTCTAGGCATGATATTCGGGCGGTGACGGCTTCTGTTGCCATAGTTTCTTGCAGGACGGCTTTGACAAGGGTCTCGCCGCTAGTTCCCTGAAGGTTCAGTTGGCGGCTCTCGCGTGTTACAGAGACAAGGTTCAAGATGTTTCTCTTGGAGAGCACATGGATGTACGGCGCTTTCTTAAAGCCGTGTTTAGACTGCGCCCTTCGTGTAGAGTGACCATTCCCCCTTGGGATTTGAATCTGGTATTGCAGGCCTTGGTTCAGAAGCCCTTTGAACCTCTTTGCCAAGCCTCTGTTAAGGACTTAACTCTAAAGACGGTTTTTCTCATAGCCATTTCTTCGGCACGGCGAATTTCGGAGCTGCAGGCGCTGTCTTGTAGGGCTCCCTTCTTATCTTTTTCTAGGGATAGAGTAGTTCTAAGACCAGTTCCCTCCTTTCTGCCAAAGGTGGTTTCTCCATTTCATTTGAATTAGTCTGTTCTGCCAGCTTTTACTTCGGATACAACTAGTGCTTTGGACGGCGATCTCCATCGACTTGATGTGCAACGGATATTGCGTCGGTATCTGAAGGTCTCCGAGTTGTTCCGTAAGTCGGATCGCTTGTTTGTGCTATTCGGTGGAGTTCGGAAGGGGGAAGCGGCAGCGAAGTCTTTCATTTCTCGGTGGATTAAGGAGGCGATTGCTTTGGCATATATTTTGCAAGGCCAGTCGGTTCTCTTGGGCTTGCGAGCCCATTCTACTAGAGCGCAAGCGGCGTCATGGGCGGAGCATGGTCTTGTCCCACCGCTCGAAATTTGCTGGGCGACGACTTGGTCATCCCTCCATGCTTTCAGTAGACATTACCGGTTAGGTGTAGCAGCGGCATGGGATTCTTGTTTTGGTTCGACTGTCTTGCGTGCCGGTTGGCAAGGTCCCCCCCCCTGTTGATAACTGCTCTGTTACATTCCGGATGTGGAGGACTAAACTGGAGGACCGCTCAGGAAATAGAAATTACACTTACCTGGTAATTGTAGTTCCTGGAGGGTCCAGTTTAGTCCTCAGTCCATCCCTAGAGACAAAGAAACTTCTTTTGCCTGTACGGCGCGCTACTTCTGGTGTGAGAGAGAGTTGGGTAAGTATGTTTCTTACAAAGAAAAAAAAAAAAGGAAAACATAAAACCTCTTGCTAGGGATTGCTATCTTTTGCTGGGTAGAAGTTTTTTCCTTATGCTTGCTGCTCTGTCTGTCAATGACTTCAAGTAAGGGGGCAGAAGCAAGGTGCAGAGTTTGGACTCTCTCGTTTGGGGAGGGGGTCAATTTGTGATTCAGGGGAATAAGGCTGGTTATAGTTAAATGTTTTCTTTAATGTGTTGCTTCTTTGAGTCTGCTTTGTTACTAGTTCACTGGGGGGCTGATGGGAGCTCCAGCACTATACATACTATGGTACTGAAGAGTTTGATTGGTCCAGTCTCCTAGCTGCCGGAGGAGGTGCACTACCCGGATGTGGAGGACTAAACTGGACCCTCCAGGAACTACAATTACCAGGTAAGTGTAATTTCTATATTTGTCTGATACCTGCCTCTGGTGGATCCATGTTGCCTCGGATCCTGCATTCCACTGGACTCCAGAAACCTCACTGTTCTTCACTTTAGTGGCCTTTATAATAATTTATTAACCACAGAGGTTATTCTAACCGGCCAGTAGTTCTCAATGTCATCCTTACGTCCACTTTTGTATAAAGGGACCACATGTACTTTTCTCCAGTGCTCTGGCACCACTTCCGACTCCAAAGAGTCATTAAAAAGTTCAGACAGTGTTGCTGCTGGAATGCCCCCAAGTTCCCTCAGTATTCTTAGATGTATCCCATCCAGACCCATGGCTTTGTCTACTTTTAGTTTAGCTAGTTCTTCATGAACACAGTCTTGAAAGTCATTCGAGATCCCTGTCGTTTCTGTTCCTATTTGTGCGTGTTTTCTGAGGTCCTGCTCCTGGCCCTTCATCTGTGAACACAGAACAAAAATATTTGTTAAGCAATTCTGCTTTATCCTCATCAGTTTCTGAATATTCCTCCCCTGCACCCTTGAGTCTGAGAATACCACTTTTGCCCTTCCCCCTCTCACTAGCATATCTGAAAAATGTCTTATCCCCACATTTTGTTGCTTTGGCTATTTCTTCTATTTGTACCTTTGCTTTCCTGATTACTTAGAGAAGCTAGCAAAGTTTTTCCAAATATAGATGCCTGTCTTCCTCTCTCTGTGATCTCTTGTATTTCATGAAGCCCTCCCTCTTTTTCTTCTTTTCAGCTACTTCTTTTGAGAACCACAGCGGCCTCCTTTTCCTTTTATTTACCTTTCTAACAGAAACGTTTGTTGCCCTTAAAATATCCCCTTTCAGTTTTGTCCACTGTTTTTCTACATCCCCCAGCTGTTCCCATCCCACTAGCGACTCTTTGGGGTATTGTCCTATTTTGGCAAAGTTCGGTCATGACAGACTATATCAAAAGCTGCAGCTAAATCAAGGCAAAATAAATGATCTCCATATAATCCCCTACATCCTAGACTCTACAGCTATACATTACTGATATGATTTGGGTATTTCGGTCTCTGTTTTGCATTAAGGTGTGTGTGTGTGTGTGTGTGTGTGTGTGTGTGTGAGACATCATGTCCCAACCCGCAGCATCAGCAACAAATTCAGTTGCTTGGCGACTGGGCCACTGAACAGGACAGTGTTAGTCTTGGATTGAGGCATGGCAACTGCAGTGAGACTGGTACCTTTGAGAAGTTGGTGCTGGAAGCAGTCGCGTAGCCTGTGCTTATATATGGTCCACCTTCTGATGCAGACCCCCACACCATTTTTGTTGCCAAGAGCCTTCAAAACCATAGGCAGCAGAATGGGATGGGCCATTGGGGCCATGGCCTGACCAATATTTTTGGCCCACATAGCATCAGCAATTATGGAATTTTGGAGTTTGTACAAAAGCATAATTGCTTCTCTTTGCTGGTTTTTGCCATTCCCTAATCTTCCCAGCACTTCTCTGGCCTAAGCCACTGCTTTGTCACACTGCAAAGTTACCTTGAGATCTTTGGACACCGTTTACCCTCGGCGATCTCTTTCCTGGTTGGTGCAGGTCAGCACCTCGCTCTTCTTCGTATGCATTTTTTTCTGCACCTTAACTGCATGACTACACTTTGGCATTGAATTTTAATTGGCAATAATTTGACCACTTCTTGTTCTGTCTGCTTCCTCAAGAGTGTCCACTCTGTTGCAGATCTTAATTTTGTCTGCAGAATGCTAACTTTCTTTCTAATCCCTCTGTGACATCGCTCGCAAAAAAATATTGAACAGAGCCAGCACCAGGACCAATCCCTGAGGAATTCCAATAATTATTTCTCTTCTGAGAACCACTTCCATTTACCATCACTCTCTGTGATCTGTAGCTCAACCAGTTTCTAATTCAGTCCACCACCTTGGGATTCCCCCCACCAGCTGCTTAGTTCCACACAGGAGGCTCATAAATAAACTATCATCAAAAACCTTACTGAATTGAAGTAAACCACATTCAGCTCACGACCTCAATTTAGTTTTCTAGTTGCCCAGTAAATACATTTTCTTTGACAGGATCTGCCTTTGGTAAAACCAAGCTGCCTTGGATCTTACAACTCACTAGACACTGACCCAGTCAATACCGGGGTAATTGAAATCACCCATTATTATTACCGTTCTCCTGCACTCCATCCTCAAAGCTTTCATCCTGAAGGCCTGGCTGCTCGGAGGATAGCTCTGCCACAGTTCCACTTGCTCAGGGATGTGGAGGACGTCTTGCTAGTGTCCTGTAAGGATTCCACCAGGCGAGTGTATTCCTTTAGGTGGCACAAGTTCTCAGTCTAGTGTGCCGAGAGGGCCTTCGGCCTTTTCTCCTGCTTTGTAAGACAGTGCTGTAGTACTTGCTGCATCTTTCCAATGCTGGCCTAAAGTGCAACTTGCTCGGGGTACACCTCAGTGTGCTGGCAGCGCACCATCATCTGATTGAGGGGCAAGCATAGTTACTCACCTGTAGCAGGTGTTCTCTGGGAACAGCAGGAATCGGTCCTCACAACCCTCCCTCCTCCCTGTGGAGTTGATTTTTCTTTTTCTGCTTGATTAGGCTATGTCATCATACTGAGGTAAGATGGCACCCTTGGGTGGGAAGGTGACCATGCATGCTTGGTCTAACTCCCAAAGGTTTTCTGTGAAAGCTGGGGAGTGTTCACCATCCAGACTCTGTCGGTGTCACTGTCACCCATATATGAGGACTGATCCCTGTTGTTCCCGGAGAACACCTGCTATAGGTGAGTAACTATGCTTTCCTCATCATCCCTCCAGTCCAGTCCAGACGCATGGGTTATGCACTCCTACCAGCAGATGGAGACTGAAAACCACTGGTTTGATTTTGACGTCATGGTACAAAGAGTTTCGTACTGCCTCAATCTCACCAGTATTTCTCAGTCTCCAGCAGATGGAGATTGGCTTGTATAAGTAAATAAATACATAAACATGATAAAAATTAAAAAGTAAAACACATACAAAAATAGAAAACATAAGACGGGGTACATATAGAGGTACCTAGTCAAAATATAATCAACAAAAAGCATATCTTGTCCCACTCCTGGGATGGTAAAGTGAGATGAGGAACTAGAAATGTGAGCCATCCTTAATATGTTATAGTTTGTACTTACAGTGGCACACTGTGGGTAATCTGACTTGAATAAAAAAATCACTATAATAGCATATTAGTTAGAACCAAATCTGTAAAAAAATAAACATAAAGTTACAGTATATACCAACGATGTTTACCCAAAGAAAGGGAGTGCCATACTGAATATTATGCACATGATACAAAAAACAGGAGAACTGAGGAGATAAATCTGTAAACAACCGAGTAAAAAGTATAAGGGAACTGTGTCCAACTAATAGCAGTCTTGAAAGAAAACAATGAATTCTATATGGTCCTAATGTTACTATTCTTTCACGTCGACCGTAAGTAGAGTCAGAGCCAGAAAGAGCTAAATGCAAGTCAAATTCCACAGAGAATACTGTTTATATAATATGAAATTGCAATGGGAACATGAACTAAAAATGTGGCATTAAAAGAACTAATGGATAGAGACATTTAGACCTATTTTCCGTACCCTACGCAGAACAATAACCATGCCGTAGCAGTTCTTCAATCGCCCAAAGGACTTCAAAAGCTTGCGTGAAAGGTAGAGTACATTTAAATGCATTCTTGTTTCGCGCTAGAGAGGTCAAAGGTGCCTAATTTGCATGCACTCTATAAATAAAACCCCAAATAAGCTTGAGAAATAGTTCCTACTCAGTGGAGTTTTATCTTTTTTTGATTAAAAATAAATAATAGTAATAAAAATAAGACGAGGAAATTGGCAAGCTTTAGGGCTGGAATATGGCACATTGCTCTGATGTTTTTTGGCGATAGCCAGTGGAGCTTACAGATTAGGTCATGATGTATTGCTCTGTGGGCTTGGAAGTACGTTTTCTATCTTGTAGAGATTCAGTACATCCCCAGTCTTCTACTTAAGGACGGGCTGTCCGGCTCGGAGCTGAGAGAGTAAGTCTATGTTTTTATCATTGGAAGGTGCAAGGGAGATAGCTTGTTCCCCCTTTTTCTTTTGTGTTCAACGGTTGAGGTAAAAAATAAATAAGTAAATATATAAATACAAAGAGGGAGCAGTAGCCTGCTGTTTAAGATCAGTGGCCTATAACCCAAGAGGCGGGGGTCTGATCTCCACTGTCATTTTGAATCTCCTTGGGCAAATCGCTTTCTCTCCCTTTGTCAGGAAAAAGGTCTGGTGCTTTGCTTTCAGTGATAACTTGCAAAAAGAAAAATCCAAGAAGGGAGAGAAGTCCTATTTAGGGCAGTTAGCCTAGGGGGCTCGGTGCCGAGGGCTTTTTTTTTCAGGTTTGCTCTGTTTTTTTTGTGATGAGCTCTTCCCTTAGAGTTTAGGGCGGACCGCTTCAGCTCCTCTTTGGTACTTCTAGGAGGAATTTGATTGACACAGGTCAGCATGATGTGTCAGCACTTGTCATCAGGGAAACAAACAAAAAAAAAAATCAGCCCGTCTATGGGCACTGCTAATCCTAGGTGTTTCTGCTTCAGCTTTTTGCTCTGCTTGGAAAATAAGGCCATTTTTCTACCCTGGATGTCTGTTAAACTTCTTTATGGTCATCATGGGTACTCTGTGCCTTAGCCAGGTTTTGTCAAGTGCTTTCATCATCACTTTGTCAGCAGTGATGAATGCCCTCTACCTGGGGACAGCCATGAGATGCGCGAGGCACAAGCTTCTGCAGATCTCCGCCAGAGGTGCTAGTGAGGTCAAGTGTTCCAGCTACGGTTGGTCTTCTACCTTCTTGGTCGGCTAGCCACAAGCTCAGCAGTCATGGATTGCTGCGGTATGCTGTCTGATAGGGTAGGAGGTAGGTCGCAAATAATCGGGCCATCTACACTAGTGGCCAAAATTGTGGATATACCAACAATTCATTCCCTTCATGCGTAGTTGAGGTCTCTAACTTGTTTTCTTCATCTCTTCTTGTTGATGTAGAGTCTATGGTTGAACGTGTTATTGTTTTTTGTATCACCGGAGACCTAAAAAGCATACTTTTACTCTGAAAATTTGTGATTTTGCATGTTAAGACGAGAGGTGAGCATAATTTTGCTTCATGCAGTTTTACTCTACTGTACTTAATATTTGTATGTGTTCCTTTTGAATGTCATCACCAATGTTTGTAAGCATGTTGTTGTGTTTTTGTTTTTATTTCTTCAACAATAGGCTTTTTTTCTGTTTTTATAATTAAAATAAGTAAAATTTAATTATTTAAGATATAGATTTTGCTTAATATTTACTACCTAAATTTACTGTGGTCTTTCTTTTAAGTCAATATTAAAAATTAAAATTACCAAGAGACGAGACTGGTCACCCAAAAAGAGGGCTTCTGCAGTAACACTGAGGATGGAAGGCAACAGCTTTAGAGAAACAGCAAAGAAACTTGGCAGTGGACCTCCGGTGTTCAGAAGCTATGCTACCGCTTTAAGATGACTGGAACAGTTGCAAACAAACAAAGGGTAGAAAAAAGTCAACAACACCTACAAATGACAGGACTATAGCAAGACTGGCTCTAGGGAACAGAAGGATTGCTGCAAATGATATAAACAACATTTTGTCCGATACCAGAGTGTCACTGTCAAACAGAACTGTTCGTCATAGACTAGTCAAGGCTGGTCTGAAAGCCAGAAGACCAAGGAAAAAGTCATTCCTGAATCTAATTCAAAGAAGGCAAAGACTTGACTGGGCCAAAGAATACCTGAGTTAGTCAATTAAAAAGAGTTTTGTAGCGATGAGACAAAGATTTCAATTTTTTGGTAGTGATGGTATTCGGTATGTGTGAAGAAGACCTCATCCCAGAATGCTTCAAAGCCACTGTTGAGCATCCCCTGAGTATCATGATATTGGGATGCATGTCTTGGCATGGTGTAGTATAGTTTCTGAACCAATAATTGTGTACTTGCTTTCCTAAAGCACATAAAACATTTGAACAATTGAGCACATATCTCTAGAAATGAACTAAACATCAAGATGTATCCACAGTTTGAACCACTACTGGGTAAACTATTTAAGACAAATAAGAGAAAATATTTTTTCACTCAACGTGTAATCAAACTCTGGAATCTGTTACCGGAGGATGTAGTAAGGGCTGTTAGTATAGCTGGGTTTAAAAAAGGTTTGGACAAGTTCCTGGAGGAAAGGTCCATAAACCACTATTAAAAAGGGACCCAGGATATCAATGCTTGACCCAGTACAAGCATTGTGGAACCTGTGTCTTTTGGGGATATTGCTAGGTACGTATGACCTAGATTGGCCACTGTTGGAAACAGGATACTGGGCTTGATGGACCTCGGTCTGACCCAGTATGGCATGTCTTATGTTCTTATGTACTGTATAATAAGTCTCACTCTTCCACCTTTCGTATTTAAGATGGTGGCCGGTGGTTCGACCTGGCTGTTGGTCAGTATAAAAGGAAAAAAAAGGCACAAGAAGATGATGATACAGTAACTGGACAGGTGAAGTGCTTTTTTGGTGGCAGGACAGGATGAGTAAGCTTCAGGACTCGCTCCGGGATTCCCTTAGGCCATTTTCTTCTCCAGTGAGGATGGTGTATTTAGGGCTACCAAAAAGAAAAAAAACGCTCTCTATGTAACACTTACAATCCTTTATACAATAATACCAATATCAAAATAATCAATACCAGGCTTAAATGACCTCAGATGGCACAACCCCTCATTTAGTGAAATTCACCATAGGGTGTTGATAGACGCTCACATCACTGGTCAAGCCTCCACCAAATTCCCAGTTGAACTCACCAAAATCACACAAATTCTCAAACCCCCACTACTTAACCAATGGGATAAATATATCTAAATCTAAAAAAATATATACATTCACACAACATTCACAAACAACCACATCTCAAGCAATCTATTTATAAAAATGCGTCTGTGGTATAAGTACACACAAGGTACTAACAGGGTTGAACGCAGCCAAGGCAACCCGGATAGAACACCTGCAAGAATAAAAACAAAAAACTGAAGAACACACTTAATAACATCAATAAAGTATTCAAAAGACCCTATGGTGAATTTCACTAAATGAGGGGTTGTGCCATCTGAGGTCATTTAAGCCTGGTATTGATTATTTTGATATTGGTATTATTGTATAAAGGATTGTAAGTGTTACATAGAGAGCAGGTTTTTTTCTTTTTGGTTTTCATAGGCTCTCAACAGCTGTTGCGTGTGTATTTAGGGCTACGCCAGCAGGTTAAGCTTCTAGGGTGAGTGTTCTTGCCACTGTCACGGTCTTGCTAGGATGACGTGGACGCTTGATGAAGCCTGGAGCCCTGCGTCTACAGGAGTCTGTGGTCTGGGCGCACTGAGTGGTGTTTTCATCAGTCGCTGACAAGTGCCAGGGTTGCAGAGGCCATCCTAGGCAGTTAAGGTTCCGAGGACTTAGTTCCTCAGGTGTGTTTGGTAACGTGTATGGGGAAGAAGAGATTTATGGCTCCATGCTCACTATGTGTTGTGAATCAGAAGCATTCTGGCAGCAGTGTGGAAGACTTTCCCTTTGCCCAACATTGCTGCGGTCCTTCCCCTTTGCCATTGTCTCCAGTAATCGCCTTTGGAGTTGGGAGACCAGTGACCGTTGGCCATTGTGATCTGGCCTTGAAGCAGGGCTTAGGTTTGTCGCTGGCTGCCTTTGGTGGCAGTCTGGGCTCAGTATAGATGACTTGGTTGCCTAGGAGCATCCTGGTTCCTGTGCGGATATCCAGTTTAGTCCTCCACAATCGGGTAGTGCACCTTCTACTGCAGCCTGGAGACTGGACCAATCAAATCTTCTGTAGTACATATCCAGCTGGAGCTCCCAGAAGCCCCCCAGTGTGTCCAGTCTCTTGCAGCTTGAAGATGTAAAAGTGTGTCCTCCTGGGCACACTGAGTGACTCTTGCAGGGCAACACCTTGTTAGTTAGTCTTTTAGGTTTTGTTTTTGGGACATTTACTTACTATTTATTTAATAGCTAGCTGTATCTTTAAAAGGAAAAGGAAAAGAAGCCTGGCTCCCTGGAGCATTGTCACAGGAGACTAGGGGGGAGTCAGACCTGCAGGCTCCTGCCTTCCTGCCTGGCAAAGTTACAGCCCTGGGTGAGCTTCCCCTGGACAGTAACGGGGAATTGCCATACCTGATACAGCAGTGACTGGCACTGGGAGATGTTGACTGTGTCCTTGCTGTTCCTGAGCTGGTAGGAGTTTTCACTTCTTTATTTGTGGAGCAGTGCTCTGTCAGAGCTGCCAGCGTTCTGTAGGCTCTCCTGAGCCCATTTGGCAATTTTTCTCTTCAAATTGGTCGTTTGCCCTGCATTACAGGGTCGTTTTTATTTATTTTCCATATTATTTGGTTGTTATTTTCGCGCCGTTTTTTTGCCGCGGGTGAAACAGTGCGGCGGCCATTTTGGATTTTTAAAGTGTGCTTTTAAGGCACTTTGCTCACTTGTGCAGGTTCCCCTAGCGTTTTTTTGGGGTCCTTTTTCTGGCGATTTTGCTCAGGGCCCCCCAGGGAGTCTGGTGAGTAGTTTATTTCTTGTAAAAAAAAAAAAAATAAAAAAAGGTTTTAAATTTAAACCGGGGCGGATTTGCATTTTATTCCCCCTGGGGGGTGGGTTTTCCAGTGAATTTACCAGTCAATCCCTTTGGGCGGAGGTTGGCCTATGGGATGGCTTCCATACCCCCAATGTGTGATTTGTGGGTCCCGCAGAGCGGCAGGGACTGACTCTGGCATCTGCAGGGGCTGTGCTGCAGTGCCCGCAGGGATAGAGCAATCTGTGAATGTTCAGGAGCAGGCTACCCCTGGGGATGCTTCTACTTCAGGGGACAGTATTCTTTCTCCGAGCATCCCTCAGTCTGGGTCGGTGGCTGCGCTGCAGCAGCGGCTACAGTTGTCCCCACCTATGGAATTCTCTCCCTGATTTCGTGCTCCTCATGCATCAGGCGTTCCGCTTGAGCAGGTCCGGTCAGTTGCCGGAAGTTTGCCCCCCTCTCTTCCCTCGGGGTCCTCGGGGGCGGCTCAGTGCTCCTCACAACCCGGGTCAAGCGGCTTCGGTTGGGGAACAGGAGCAGGATGCCCTGGGTCTTCTGGATTCCGAGCGGCGGAGGGCGATCCTGAGGCTGAAGCGGAGGAGTGGAGGATGGGAGATCCCTGAGCTGGAGGATCAGGCTCGGGTCATTCGAGTGTTCGCGTAGGGACGAGCTGGTTCCTCTGGTAACGAGTCCCTTCAGGCGCTTAACCTTTCGGCGGTGCGGTCCCTGGAGGAGGAGGGTCTTGTGGATCCCCTGATTCAGGCAGTCAGAGATGCCCAGGTGGTTTTTTTCCCCCGTCCACCGCGTGGTCGAACAGATGATCCTAGCGGAGTGGGAGCACCCGGAATCCGGTTGGAAGGGGATTCGGACCATGAATCGGCTTTTAAATCCCTTGCCGACGAGGACAGGGACTGGTTCAAGTCCCCACGGGTGGATGCTGTGGTTTCCGCAGTGACCAAGAAACCACCATCCCGGTTGAGGGAGCGGCGGCCCTCAAGGACGGTCAGGATAAGAAGGTGGATAATTTGTTCAAGCAAACCTTCGATACTGATGCCGTGTCATTGCAAGCCTCTATTTGTGGGGCTTGGGTGGCTGGGTCGTGTCTGCGGTGGTCGCAGCGATTGCGCTCGAGCCCCGGGCTAGACCAGCAGGGGCCTGTTGGAGGTTACCCGGTTGGAGTCCGGCTCGGCCTATTTGGCGGATCTGTTTTATGATTTAATCCGCAGCGTTGGCTAATAGTATGGCAATCCGCGGTTGCGGCGCGCCGGTCCCTCTGGTTTGCGCAACTGGGCGGCGGACGGTTCTTCCAAGTCCCGCCTCAGTAAACTGCCCTTTAAGGGCAGATTGTTATTTGGGGAGGCTCTCGAGAAATTGGTAAAGGATCTCGGTGAGTTGCTATTCAGGGAAGGCACTTTGAGGAGTTGGAGATCCTTTCTTAGGAGACTTGCAGCTGGTCGTTGGTGCCATTGGCAGCGCTGTGATGGTTGGCTACACTCCCTAGTCAGATCACATGGTTGCAGATAAATGGCAAGGAGCATGTTCATCTGTCCTGAAGTCAGTGGTAGACCTTGACGGGAGTGAGTTTGGGTTTTTTTTTTGTTTTGAAAAAAACAAACAAAGAGATATGTAGAGGATGATTATAGAGCTCTTTGTTCCATACAAGTTGTAGAAGATCCATTATGACCTCCAATCTGTGTGGTATCCGTTGTGAGACATGCTGTCCTTGTTTGCTCTCTGGATAGGAGCTGTTTTTTCTAGCCATGTCTAGTTTTTTCATAGGTCAACTGGGTCTACCGCTCAGATGTTTTTTCTTCAGCTCCTGTATGGTTGGGGGTTTTTGTTTTATATTTATGCAGTTATTACATATCTTCCACTTATAGTGAACAGGAAAATAATACAAATCCAAAAGGAAATTACTCCTGTATGGTTGTGATACACCCATTTAATTCCTGATGAGCATTCTTTCATAGTCTGGGCTATATTAGTTTCTGAGGTGAGCTCTGTCTCAATGTTCAGTGGACCAGCTCAGTCTGACGGTCATCAGAGTCTGGCTCTATCACCATAGCTCGATGCGGAGCTACGTCCTTTAGGTTGTTTTCAACACATTGAGGTTCGTGGTGGGTAGGTCCACACTGTTGATGCTAGTCATGGGGGTTAAGGCTATGAAAGGTCTCTCCTCATCTGTAATGCCCCTCAGTTCCTTACTCGGTGTAGCTTGGTCTGTTTTTTACTGACATGGCGGGTCTCCTGCTCCGCGATTTCTATCTTGTCAGGCTCTTGGTGGGTTTTTCAGTTTCCCTTCCTGGTGTAGGTACTGCTTTGTTATATCCCATGCATCTGGACTGGAGGGACGATGAGGAAGGTAAAATTAGACCATAGCTGCTAATTTCCTTTCCTTGAACCCCTCCAGTTCAGTCCAAGACTCGCCCTGTATTCTTTTTTTCATTCTCGGCTGTACTAGTCATCACAGGTATGGAGGCTCACACCTTGTATAGCTGAGCATGTGCTTCTAGCATAGCCGTTTCTACGTCTCTAGACTGCTACATGTTTCTGCGTCAGAGCATAAGCATGACTGGTGGAGCTGCAGTGGTGAGCGCAGCGAGTATATCCTCTGATCTTGATGTTCTGTGGTGGACAAAAGGATGTGTTACGGTGAGTCTCCAATGGGGGGACATTGATGGTATAGATGTGTGTTTAATATTCTCCAGTTGTGGAGTCTGCTTTGTTACAGAAATACTGGTAAGATAGAGGCAGCACAGGACCCTTTGTACCATGACATCAAAATCAAACCAGTGGTTCTCAGTCTCCATCTACTGGTAGGAGTGCATAACCCAAGCAACTGGATTGGAGGGACTCAAAGAAAAAATACTAGCAGGTAAGGTCTACTTTCACCTTTGCCTCTTTGTCAACAATGTATACAGCTTTTGGAAATATTTGATCAGCATGTCTGCTCACTCTTCGTTTCTCCCACACATTGCTTCTCGTCACCTTTCAATCTTCTGATTCTAGTCCTGGTCTTGTCCTTTCTTTGACATGCCTAAAAAATGCCTTGGTATCATAGCAAATGATGGCAGATAAAAACTAGCATAGTCCACCTAGTCTACCCAGTAAAATGGCAAGAGCTATCTTTTTTTTTTCTTCCACTACTGCATTTTCCTATTCCTCATCTTCAGCTTTACAAGATATTTTAATCTGTGTTTTTTTCTTAGATCCTTTGCACTTTTTTGAGGGCTAGATGTTTGGCATTTAATTTAAGCCATCTCCTTACTTTTCCTTTTTCTCTTACTTTTATTTGTGTTTTCCTGACAACGATTTCTTGCCCTTTTTATAGCTCCTTTTAGTTTGATCCACTGTCCTTCCACTTCACCTTCCTCCCATTCTGCCAGCATTTCCTTAAAATATTTTCCCTATTTTACTTAGTATTGTCAAATTCAGGACCCTGAATTAAGTGGGAATCCTCTCCTCCTTGACTTACATATAGGACCATACCGTCTGATGATCACTGGTGCTCAGATGTACACCTAAATAATATAAACCCTGTCTAAAGTTGTAATTGTTAGCATGAATGAGAGTGGTGATAATGGCCATCCATACCTCATATCACTGCCCAGGTCAGAAACGTGCTTTGGGGTGGGAGTATATCTTTTTTTTTTTTTTTTGTAATCCCATATTTGAAGTTTTAATCTGAATCCTATTTTAGCCTGTCTCCATAAAATCTGACTACCTAATCCAAATGCCTTCTTTGTGTCAAAAGGCTCAAAGTATGTCTGGTACATTTCCCTTAGGCAGTACTATGTTTCTGATGGTATGGGTAGTTTGTCCTGTCTTCATAGGTTTTTTGTTCTTTTTTTATGATTTACAGTAGGATGGGCATAATGCTACCTATTCAATTAGAACTCAACTTCTTTGATCAATATTATTACATTTGTATATCTCAATTCAAAATACACAGTTACCTTATCGTTCCTCCAGTTTAGTCCTCAACCTCTGGGTAGTGAACCTCCTCCTGCAGCTTGGAGACTGGGCATGTCAAACTCATGACATCACTGGATATAGCCTGCTGGTCTCTCCCATTAGCCCCCAGTGTGTCCAGTCTCCATACAGCAGGAGGACGTAGTGAGCCTAGCTTCTGGGCTCACTTGGGGGAACAGATAAGGAGCATTTAGTGTGACAAATTCTATTCTGATTTTACTTTTGATTTCTACCTTTAATTTTACTTTTAATTCAGTTACCTTTGGTTAATTGGCAATCGGGGATTAGTTCCCTTTAGTTGTTAGGAGCAAATTTCCTTATATTTACAGTAATTTTAAATTTGAGCCTGGCTCTTTAAATTAGTAGCAGTTCTCGCCTTCCCTCCTTGTCAGTTATTTTCACTTGCTGCAGGCATTCGCCAGTGCGGATCTCTCTCCCTGGACGATATGGGAGAGAGCTCCGGAACCAGTACAACCACACTGAAGCTGTGTGAGACGGAGCCTCTCCGTTGCTTCAGGATTTTAATTTTGCTCTGTGGAACCGGCTGAGAGGTCCTTGCCGTGGCTGCTGGGCACGGCAGCGCAGCTTGAGGATCGGATGAATTCAAGGCGGTAGGAGCAGGCTGCGTGGCTTTCAGCCCTGCAGGTAAGGCCTTTGGGCTCTGTCGGTCTGCTGAGCCCTCCTTTTTGCAGCAGCTGCTGTTCTTGGCATCAAAATTTGTTGGCAAAGGGGCGGCCATTTTCTCTCTAGGTCTTTGGACCACGTGGCGGGAGTTGCAGCGAGCTGCCTGTGTGAGGAAGACGACAGGCAGAATAGCTAGATTTTTGGGCCTAGTGTTTCTTTTGTTTGTAGGTTTTTTGAGGCTCGGGGGGTTCCTCAGCCTTAAGGGGGCTGTTGTCAGTCCTCTTTAAGTTTATCCTTAGTTTTATAGGACAGCAGTTTTGGCATTGATCTCTGATGCCACATGTTCTCTCCCTCCTAATCATGTCTCTGAGGAGCATCTGTTAAGTCCCGGGATATTAGGCAAATTTCCAGCTTTTAGGTTCTTCAAGAGCAGAGCCCTAACTTGTAGTTGGAAGGAGGGACAGGCTGGAAGTGTGCTTGTGTGTATTCTATAGTGAAAGTTGCCCAAACGCCTATGGTTTCACGGGGACAGGGTTAGGAAACCTTAGGATATAAAAAAAATATATAATAATAACAAACTGTCAACCAAGAAGTGCCTGTGCTACGGTCTGTGGCCACCAGAGGGCAGCTGGTACACTCAGTAGTGCCTTTCTGTGACCGTGTGTATGCAGCCATCATCAGATTGATCATTCTCTGCAAGTCAGGGAAGAAATAACCACAGGGCCACCTCATGGGCTCTCAGGGGTTAGTGACTAAACAAGCAACTGTAATGTTCTGCAAATCAAGATTATATGACCAAGATTTAAAGCTCAACTTCTGTATCGTTTGTCGGGCTCTGGTGCCCTAAAGGCCACCGGATGGCAGCGCTGCTCATGAATCACATATAGCATTCAGTGCCCCCATCTCTGGGGGGGGGGAGGGGGGTTGTAAAATATGAAATTGTATTCCTCATCAGGTTCACATAGGCAGCAACCTCTAAGACCTCCACTTGCAAGGTTGTCTGTGTATCCCACTGCTATTTCTCTGACTGCAGGAAGGCTGGGGTGGGGTGGTGTCCCTGTGTGTTTCATAGTTCCACTTAGCATGCCCTTCCCAGGAAATTCTTATCTATTTCTAGAGCCTGTGCTATCAGAGCAGGGCTTTAAGCACTTAGCAGGGGCACTGACCCGTCTGTGCCATCTTGTTAAAGGCTGATGGTGAAGAGAAGGACGTCTAAGTAGCACAGTCTGGGGCTTAGCGCTCCAGGGCACTGGAAGGTTTCATAGCGGAAGTCAATACTCTGTGTATGCTCCATGTATTCAGCCTATGTTCAAGCGTGCTCACCGCACTGTGTTTGGGTGACAGGTGCTGGGTTACCCATATATGTAGATGTGCATTTTGTATGTGCTCACAATTGCTTGGGCATGATTTTTGGGTGCACTCTTTGCAGAGTGAGACTGCATTTCTTTGCTCGGACTGTATTATCAGGCTAAGGTAATTTCTCCAGCAATGGGGGGATGTCTATTGTAATAAAGTGCGTGAGGTCCTCATGGTGTTACATGGGGTTGGAGATGCAGTAGTGAGATCTGCTGTGGAGTGAGCCATCCGGAGGAGCTACAGTGTCACAGTCACCAGTTTCCCTTTCTCTTTGGGCTTTGTTCCCAGATCCTAGCCCTTCTTTCTCTCTGATGTCCAGGACGCAAGGTCCCCGGCCCACTGGACAATCTATTCTCAGCCTTTTCTCAATGCTGGCAGAAGGACTGGGAGAGCGAGAAAGGAAGACCAGGAAACAGCACCAGCTCTGATGTCTCTCCACTGCCAGTGTTTGCTACGGTCACATATTGCCAGTCAGTTATTTATTTGAGTATACTGATTGCCTACAAGTCAGTGTGGCATACAGTCGATTACGGTATTTCTATTTCCCTTGTCCCTGAAGGGCTCTCAACTGAGGCAGAGGATTAAGTTGCTTAATGAAGGCCAGAAGGACCACCCGTGGGACCAGAAACCCCAGTTTTTATGGCCCAAGGTTGGTGGTCTCGATTGGAATTCAAACCCTTGGTCCTCTAGCAACTTGCCTCAACCACTAGGCCGCACTGCTCCATGTGAGCTAGCCACAGGGCTATAGGGCCAGGGAGGTTCCGTTCATAAGGATACGAGAAATGCCATACTGGGTCAGACCAAACTCTTTCAGGTCCAGTATCCTGTTACTTAGGGTAGCCAATCCAGGTCTTAAGGACCTGGCTGGTTTCCAAAAAAGACGAATAGGCTACTCAGTGCTTGTATCAGGGCAAGCGATGGATTTATGTATGCTCATATTTTAAGGGTTCCGTTGCATGTACAACAGATGTGACATTCTGTTGGGTTGTGTGCCTTGTAGAACATCTTGAATTGGTGAAAGTTGGTAAAAAAAAAATAATTATAATTTTTCAGCTTCTCTCTAATAAAAGGTTATGGACCTTTCCTCCAGGAGCTTGGCCAAAAACTTTGTTAAACTTCGCTACGTTCGGAGATCGTTTCGCGCAAGGCTCTTGGCGTACACAGGAGACCCAGTGGTCAATCAACTGACTGGAAATGCGAGCGATACACTGGGTGTTGCAGGTGTTCAAAGCTACGGTGACAGGTCGAGCGGTGCAAGTACTGTCTGACAACTCCACGGCGGTGGCCTACATCAATCGGCAGGGCAGAACTGGAAGTGTGGCCATAGAGGCCACGGCAGAGGGTCTGTGTGTGTGGATAGAGCTTTGGCTGTCAGCGTTTTCGGTGGTGCATGTTGTGGGTAAGGACATTGTGACGGTGGATTTCCTCAGCTGGGTCCGAGTAGATGCCAGAGAATGGGAGTGGCATCCGGAAGTGTTCGCACAGATCAGTCGCATATGGGGACAGCCAGTAATGGACCTCCTGGCAGCGTTTCACTCTGCGTAAACGGGTCGCTTCTTCAGCAGACGATGCAAAAGGAGGTCGGAAGGCATCGGCGCACTGTTTCAACAGCGGCCATCGTCCGGTCTTCTCTGTCTTTTCACCAGGGGCACTCATAGGTTGAGTGGTTCTGCGTATTGAAGTGCTTCAGGGAAACGTGTGGTCGGGGGCCTCGGGCTGCCCGAGGTGCCCGTGGTATGCCTGCCTCATACGGTTGCTCGACGAATCCATGGAGGTTTCCGACATGGGAGATTCTGTTGCGACTGAGTTCCCTTCGAATGCCTCAGGTGCATTGGATTTTGCTTACGGGGTGGCCATTGAAAAAGGGCAAGCTTAACATAAGAACATAAGATATGCCATACTGGGTCAGACCAAGGTCCATCAAGCCCAGTATTCTGTTTCCAACAGTGGCCAATCTAGGTCATATGTACCTAGCAGTTTCCGCAAGAGACACAAGTTCCACAATGCTTGTACTGGGTCAAGCATTGATATCTTCGGTCACTTCTTAATAATGGTTTATGGACCTTTCCTCCAGGAACTTGTCCAAACCTTTTTTAAACCCAGCTACACTAACAGCCTTTACTACATCCTCCGGTAACAAATTCCAGAGTTTGATTACATGTTGAGTGAAAAAATATTTTCTTTTATTAGTCTTAAATAGATTACCCTGTAGCTTCATTGCATGTCCCCTAGTCTTTCTATATTCTGATAATGTAAACAATCGATTTACGTTTACCCGTTCCACTCCGTTCATTAATTTATAGACTTCTATCATATCTCCCCTCAGCCGACTCTTTTCCAGGTTAAAGAGCCCTAACCTTTTTAGCCTTTCTTCATAGGAGTATCCTTCCATCCCCTTTACCATTTTGGTGGCTCTTCTCTGAACCTTTTCTAAAATCGCTATATCCTTTTTAAGATACGGCGACCAGAATTGCACACAATATTCAAGGTGCGGTCTCACCATGGAACGATATAGTGGCATTATAATATCTTTTGTTTTACTTTCCATTCCTTTCCTTATCATACCTAGCATTCTATTTGCTCTCTTGGCCGCCGCTGCACACTGGGCCGAGGATTTTAACATGGTATCCAGAATGACGCCTAAATCTTTTTCCTGGGTGGTGGTTCCTAAAGTGGAACCTTGCATCGTGTAACCATAGTTTGGGTTGTTCTTCCCTAGGTGCATAACCTTGCACTTGTCCACATTAAATTTCATCTGCCATTTTGATGCCCTGTCTTCCAATTTATCAAGATCCTCTTGCAATTTTCCACAATCCTCTTGGGTTTTAACAACTTTAAATAGTTTTGTGTCATCTGCAAATTTGATATCCTCACTCGTTATTCCACTTTCCAGGTCATTTATGAATATGTCAAAAAGCAGCGGACCCAGCACAGATCCCTGGGGTACACCACTATTCACCTTTCTCCATTGGGAAAATTGGCCATTTAGCCCTACCCTCTGCTTTCTATCTTTTAACCAGTTCCCGATCCACAATAGTACACTGCCTCCTATCCCATGACTCTTTAGTTTTGCCAAACGTCTCTGATGAGGGACCTTGTCAAAGGCTTTCTGAAAGTCCAGATACACAATATCAACCGACTCACCTTTGTCCACCTGTTTATTCACTCCGTCAAAAAAACATAACAGATTAGTAAGACAAGATCTTCCTTGTCTAAAGCCATGTTGGCTGTCTCTCATTAGGTTGTGACTATCTACATGTTGAGTAATTTTATTCTTTATGATGGTTTCTACCATTTTTTTCCTGGTACTGACGTCAGGCTCACCGGTCTGTAGTTTCCCGGATCACCCCTGGAACCCTTTTTAAAAATTGGTGTTACATTGGCGATCCTCCAATCTTCAGGTATTGGAGATGATTTTAATGATAGTTCACAGATTACTGATAGCAGTTCTGCAATCTCATATTTCAGTTCTTTCAACACCCTTGGATGTATACCATCCGGCCCAGGTGATTTGCTACTCTTCAGTTTATCTAATAGTTGTAAGACATCTTCCCGATGTATCGATATTTCCTTCAATTCTTCCGCACCTTTAAATACCACTTCAGTCATGGGTAACATCCCTACATCTTCCTCAGTAAAGACCGAAGCAAAGAATTCATTCAGTCTCTCCGCTATCGCCTTGTCGCCTCTTAGTGCTCCTTTAACCCCTTTATCATCTAATGGACCAACTGACCCTCTCACAGGTTTCTTGCTACGAATGTACTTGAAAAGGTCTTTATTTCGCATATTTGCTTCCGCAGCAAGCTTCTTCTCAAATTCTCTCTTTGCCTGCCTTATCAATGCCTTGCATTTGACTTGCCAGTGCTTGTGCTGTTTCCAGGTTTCGCTCTTTTTTCCATTTCCTGAAAGATGCTTTTTTGGCAACAGCCTCTCTGACCTCACCTTTAAACCATGCTGGCAGTTTTTTGGACTTCCTTCCACATTTCTTAAAGCGTGGAATACAGCTGGTCTGGGCTTCCAAGATAGTATTTTTCAACAACACCCAAGCTTGATGTACATCTTTAACCTTTGCAACTGCTCCTTTTAGTTTTTTCTTAACTGTTTTCCTCATTTTATCAGTCTCCCTTTCGAAAGTTAAAAGGTAGTACTGTGGATTTCCTTACTATCCCTCCTCCACTAATTAAATCAAAGGCGATCATGCTATGATCACTATTGCCAAGTGGCCCCAACACCCTTATCTCTTGCACTAGATCCGGTGTTCCACTAAGGACTAGGTCTAATATGGCTTCCCCTCTGGTTGGTTCATGAACCAGCTGCTCCAAGAAGCAGTCATTTATTTCATCTAGGAACTTTATCTCCCTAGCATGTCCTGACGTGACACTGACCCAGTCGATACCGGGGTAATTGAAATCACCCATTATTATTACTGCGCTGTAACTTTTGTTAGCTTCCTTGATTTCTTTGAGCATTTCATCATCCATTTGGTCATTCTGGCCAGGTGCTCGATAGTACACACCCACTGCCATTGCCTTCCCCCTTTTATATGGAATTTCAATCCATATAGATTCTACAGCAGATTTTGTTTCCTGCAAAACTTTAATCCTTTCTGAGTCAATGCCCTCTCTAACATAGAGCGCAACCCCTCCACCAATTTGATCAGTTCTATCATTACGATATAGTTTGTACCCAGGTATCACAGTGTCCCACTGGTTGTCCTCCTTCCACCATGTTTCTGATATTTCAATCATATCTAACCTTTCATTTAGTGCTATATATTCTAACTCTCCCATCTTATTCTTTAGACTTCTAGCATTTGCATACAAGCATTTTAGAGAATGTATTTTATTCATGTTAATTTGGCTATTGTTAGACATGGGTAAATTGGGATCTTTAAGCTCTGTCTGCTCCATACTCGATGGCATTTGGGCTACTTTACTCTTTTGTGGAACCTCTCTGCTTTTGGTAGTATCCTTCAAGGATACATTCTTCCGAACCATCCGCTCTTGGGCGACTGTCGGCTTTCCCCTATTATCTAGTTTAAAAGCTGCTCTCTCCTTTTTAAAGGTTAATGCCAGCAGCCTGATTCCATCCCGGTTAAGGTGAAGCCCATCCCTTCGGAAGAGCCCCTCCTTTCCCCAGAATGTTCCCCAGTTCCTAACAAATCCAAAACCCTCATCTCTGCACCATTGTCTCATCCACGCATTGAGACTCGGGAGCTCTGCCTGCCTTTTGGGTCCTGCGCGTGGAACAGGAAGCATTTCGGAGAATGCTACCATGGAAGTTCTGGATTTCAACTTCCTACCTAAAAGCCTAAATTCTGCCTCCAGAACCTCCCTACCACATTTTCCTATGTCATTGGTACCGACATGTACCAAGACAGCAGACTCTTCCCCAGCACTATCTAAGACCTTATCTAGGTGGCGCGTGAGGTCCGCTACCTTCGCACCAGGCAGGCATGTTACCAGGCGATCCTCACGTCCACCAGCCACCCAGCTATCTACATGCCTAATGATCGAATCACCAACTATAACGGCTGTCCTAACCCTTCCCTCATGGGCACATGGCCCTGGAGAAACTTCCTCGGTGCGAGAGGGTTTTACATCACCTGGAGGACAGGTCCTAGTTACAGGATCACTTCCTGCCACACCAGGGTGATGCTCTCCTGTCACGTGACCTCTCTCCTCCATGGCAACAGGGGTGCTACCAGACTGGAGGTGGGACTTCAGGACTATATCCCTGTAGGTCTCGTCTATGTACCTCTCTGTCTGTCTTGTTTTCCAAGTCTGCTACTTTAGCCTCT
This sequence comes from Ichthyophis bannanicus, assembly GCA_033557465.1. Taxonomy (NCBI): domain Eukaryota; kingdom Metazoa; phylum Chordata; class Amphibia; order Gymnophiona; family Ichthyophiidae; genus Ichthyophis; species Ichthyophis bannanicus. The sequence continues at coordinate 88,180,798 of CM066048.1, read as the reverse complement.
AGAGAACGGACTTGTTCCCTGAGAGCAAAGAGCTCCTTGCACCTAGTGCACACGTAAGACCTCTCACCAACTGGGAGAAAATCATACATGTGACACTCAATGCAAAAGACTGGAAAGCCCCCATCCCGCTGCTGGACTGCTGTCTGCATCTTAGTTTTAAGTTTGTGTCTAGATCTTTAAGTTCTTACTTACTAGGGGTTGCTATGGGTATTTATACCAATAAAACTGTACCTAATACGTTTAATATACCTTGTTCACCTGAAGCTTAATTAATCTCAGGTCCTTAGTGTATGACTGATTTGGGTAATGAGCTTCACCTGAGAGCACCTCCTGTCTTTTAAGATGTGTAAGTACCTATAAAGCTACTATTATCCCAGGGGAGGGTGGGTGTGGGGAGGGAAATAATTCTTATTAAAAGAGGGCTGCTACACAGTACCCTATCTGGTGCTGCTGAGGTAAGCTAAATTCTGATTTGATTTAAATTATAGCTCTTAGCTGCTGCTAGGCTCTAACTTCTTATGAAATTTAAACTACAAGCTCTCTGCTGGGTTCTAAATTTAACCAGAAAGCTCTCTTCTGTGTTTTAAATTTAAGCTAAAAGTACTTTGCTGATGCTAGGCCCTGAGTGACTATTAAATGTACACTACAAGCTCTCTGCTGGGTTCCAGATGTAACCAGAAAGCTCTCTTCTGTGTGTTAAATTTAAACTAAAAGTACTTTGTTGTTACTTGGCCCTGAGTGACTATTAAATTTAAACTACAAGCTCTCTGCTGGGTATGAAATGTAACCAGAAAGTTCTCCTCTGTGTTTTAAATTCAAACTTTAATTGCTGCTACTAGGCCCTAACTGATCCAACAAAAAACAGTGGGTTCACAGATTAAGTAGCTTTAATACAAAGAATTATTTTTAGAAAATTACCAGTAGTATATACTCACAGTTGCAGATTTCTCTCCAGAAGTAACAGTCCCCCTTTCTAGTCCTTCAAGCTTAAGGAAAAAGAGTTGCTCGGCAGCAGTCTGCCACCTTGCCGCAAAAAAAAAGTCTGTGTCCCTTGCATATATGGCGCATCTTTGAGGACGGGTGCTCACGGAGGCATGCTCGTGCGACAACAGTGTCAGTTCCCTTGGTATTAAGTTTTCTGCAGGATGGGTTTGGTAAAGGCAGGTCCTGGAGAGTTCAGTTAGCTCTGTCTTGCTATAGGGGCAAAGGGCAGGGAGTGGCTCTCATGCACAGGTCGATGTGGTACGCTTTCACAGGCGGTTACCAGACTATAGCCCTCTCGTAGGCTATTAATTCCACCGGGGAAGTTCAAGTTGGTTTTAGGAGAGTTAGCTAGCACACCATTGGGGCCCTTGCAACAGGCATAGGTTAAGGGTTTTGCTTGAAGACGGTATGTTTGATGGTCATCTGTTCGTCGAGGCGATTTTCAGAGTTGCAAGCGTTGACCTGTCAGGAATCGTTTTTTATCTGTCTCCAGACAGAAGGTGGCCTGGCAGCTGGTTCCGTCCTTGTTGCCAAAGGTGGTTTCTACGTTCACCTAACTAAAATGGTCTCTCTTCCAGCGCTAGGTGCGGCGGAGGGTAGCGTATTGAACCATAGCTTGTGCTGTTTGGACATCAAGAGAACGCTGCGGCAGTGTTTAAAGGTTTCAGAAACTTTCGCAAGGCGGATTGTCTCTCTTCGAGGTGTTTGGAAGGCCCCGCAAAGGGAAGCGGCGGCGAAGGAGTCCATTTCTGGATGGATTGGAGTGGCGAGTGCGTCGGCTTATCTTCTATGGGACCGTACAGTCCCAGGGAGCTTACGAGCTCCCTCTACCAGAGTACAAGCGTCTTCTTGGACGGAGCACAGTTTGGTTCCGCCAGTGGACATCTGTAGGGAGGCCTCTTGGTTGTCTCTCCATACTTTCAGTAAGCACTACCGCCTAGATGTTCTGGCGGCTAAGGAAGACGTTTTCAGGGAGGCGGTGTTGAGATCCGGCTGGAAAGGTCCCTCCCAATGATTACTGCTCTGATACATCCCAGAGGTTGAGGACTAAACTGGAGGAACGATAAGGTAATAGGAATTACACTTACCTGGTAATTGTGATTCCTTGAGTGACTCCAGTTTAGTCCTCATTCCTGCCCAGGAATGGGGTCTTAGCAGTGGTTTTTCTGTTGGGGGAAGTGCAGGGTTAAAAGTGGATATAGGCTTTCACTGGTGTTCAGTCGTTTTGATGCTTCCATTTGTTTTGTGTTATATTATTATATTATGATATTGTTATATTGTTATGTGTATTGCTATATTGCTCTGGATTGTTTAGGGCTAGGCATTCGACGGAAAGGAGAGCATGCAGGAAGCAGTCCCTTTCGTTCTGGAAGGGGAGTAGTAGGTAGATAAGTTATATATTCTGCGTGCCCTTGAATATAATAAGTTTAAAAAAAAAGTTACTGGATCACGTGATGTGGTGAGCTGGGGAAGACGTGAGTTACCTTAGCTCCGGGCCCCCCCTCCTCTAACCGTCGATTTGTACCGTGAACCACGGCGATATTCGCCGGATCTGAGCCCCGAGGGAGCGGTGAAAGAACCTTTAACCCTTTTCTGGAAGAAAATTGTGGAATGGCAGCAGCGGCAAAGGTGGGGAGGCGTGAGAAGGACCGCCGAAAATGGCGGAATCCCCCTCCAAGGTGGGTGCCGCGGCCTCCCCCACCATGATAGAGGAAATATCGGCGGCGGTCACGGCTGCACTGTCCACACAATTTGCAACCCTCAGTGGCAAAATGGACACGCTCCAATGCTCATTGTCTGCGTTGGGCACGTGGGTGCAGGAGGCTGAGGGCCGTATAGTGCAGGCCGAGGAGGAGGTGGAGAAGCTCAAACGTGAATTATGTGCAGTGCAGAGAGAAACTAAAGCACATGAACTGAAACTCGACGACCTGGAAAACAGATCCCGACGCAATAATTTGCACTTCCTGGGCATTGCTGAAACGATTCCCGATAAAGATCTGAGGGACCTGGTGGAAAATTTGGCTGCCTCTTTGCTCGACCGGGAGGACGTGAACACCCCCATAGTAGTAGACAGAGCCCATAGAGTAGGGCCGCGGCCACAAGTACAGAACACGCGGCCCAGGGTGGTCCTGGCCAGATTCCTCTACTACACGCAAAAGGAGGGTATACTGAAGGCTGCACGACAAAAAGGAATAGTGGAGCATGAGAACCTGAAGATTCGCATCACGCCCGACTACTCTACTGCGCTGAGCCAACGCCGCAAAGCATATGCGCCGATTTGTCGACGACTGATAGAGGCGAATATCCGCTTCCATGTGCAGTACCCAGCTAGATTGCACATAATGCACCAGGGAGCCCACCGGGTATTTGAAACCGCGGCAGAGGCAAATGCTTACGTGGAACAGCTGCTAGCACCCTCGGTGGGAAGCCCAAGAGAGCATGCACCATGACACTGGCCCAGGGACTGGAATAACAGAGAACGGATCCGGGCTGCGGAAGGGAGCGGTGCCTTCTGCTAGGCGGTGCGACTGGCTCTTTCATTAGATTGGACACTGCGGCTAGTCTAAAAGGACCACGGGTGAGTTCCGGGGTACCCTGCTTGGGAGGAGCAGGAAGCGGCTCGAGCACTGCAGTTATTCAGTTCCTGAATCTGGAGGAAGTTCGCCCTTGTCCATTGCAGAGGTCTGGCGACCAGGTATTGGCGGCCCTGGCCTGCTGCTCTTCCTTTATTGCCGGGACACCTGCCCCTTCTCTAGGGGTAGCTATGAAGGCGTACGATGCCAGTTCTGCGGCCTTTAAAGGCCTGTTGTTTCCTGGATGACTTCCGACCCTGCTGCAGGTGGAGACCCTGGGCCTATGCCCTGCAAGGGATATTTTGGACTCCAAAGGACGAGGGCCTGGGACAACAGGACCTGAACTGAGATACGCGCAGCCGTGAGAAGTATTGCAGCATTTGGCTGGAGGGCTAGCCTGCCTCCTCAGCTATGATGTTTTCTTACTGTTTTTTCCCTTTTTCCCCTTCCCCCCCTTCCCCTTTCCCCTTCTTTTCCCCCCCTTCCCCTTTCTTTTCCCCTTTGTTCTCTCTCTATATATATGTCGGCCTGTTTAGCCTGTTAAATTTTGATGTTCCTCCTGTTTTTAAAGTTATGATTAACTAGGAGAGTATGCGTGTGGGGGGGGTGAGTTTGGAGGGGAGGGGAGTGCATGGGATGAGACAGGGGGAGGGGGTGGGGGATTGGCCCGAGGGTGGGAGGGAGCCCTATTAATTGGAGGCCCGGGGGGAGGGGGTGGCGGAGGAGGGGCGCGGGCGGGGGCGCCATACTAAGGGGGGGGCTGGCGGTCTGGCGGACTGGGCTGGGGAAATGTAAGTAAGGTTCTTGGAGATGGGGGGGGACCCGTTCACATCTTAAGTGATCGCGATGGGAGTGTGGAGGTGTTTGGGGAAGGAGATTGGCATGGAGGGGGGGGGAGATGGGGCAGGGGGGGGCAGGGTAATAGGGGTAGGGGGGGGACGCAGCCCTTGAGATATTCCTCGATGACAATTAGGGAACCCTTACGGGAGAAGGAGGGGGGCCTCAGGCTGGGGAGGTTCTTCCAGGCATGCTCTTCGTACCGTGCTGCCCAATAATTCCTACTATATGCAGACGTGAAGATTCTTTCTTGGAATGTATGTGGTATAGGCACCCCTATTAAGCGATATAAAGTGTTGCGGGCCCTGGCTAGACACCAATGCGACATTGCAATGCTACAGGAGACCCACCAGAGTACTGAGGAACATGCCAAGCTTAAAAGGGAGTGGGTGGGACAAGAATGGGGGGCCCCAGCGCAGGGTAGGAAAGGTGGAGTGGTTATTTTGATCCACAAGAGGCTCCGGTTCATTAAGGAGGAGGTCTATGCTGATCCCGATGGTCGCTATATTTTGGTGTCTGGGACATTGGAAGGGAAATCCGTGATTTTGGGCAATCTGTATAGCCCAAATGTGGTGGATCGGGACCTGTATGCCCGTTTGGGCTCCAGGGTGGAGCAACTGCCTGATGCCCCATTGATTTTGGCCGGTGATTTTAATGGTGTGTTAGATCTTGTGTTGGATGTCTCCAGAGACGGGGGTGGGGGGGCACGACAGCAGGGTACTAGGGCTTTGCAACACATGCGGCGCAGGTTACAGTTGGTGGACCCCTGGCGACTTCTCCATCCCGGGGAGCATGATTTTACTCACCTGTCCAGAGCGCATGGTACTAGTGCCCGAATTGATTATGTGCTAGTCTCGGAAAGACTTTTTACGTACGTTCTTGATGCGCAGATTGGCCCTCTGGAAATTTCCGATCACACCTTAATCTGGGTGGATCTGGAATGGCGGGATGCAGCCCCACCAGCTCGTATCTGGCGATTCCCTGTTGATTTATTTCGGGATGTCGCTTTCTCTTCGTTTATCAAGCAGAAATGGCAGGACTTTGCCACTCATAATGAGCAGCATCGCGACAATCCCGAACTCTTTTGGGAAACGGCTAAAGTGGTTCTAAGGGGAGAAATCATAGGGTATGTGGCACGCAAGCGTAAACTGGTAGCGAAGCAGATTATTCGCCTTGAAGCACAGGTCTGCCGAGCTAGACGTAGACAGGCTGGTAACCCTTCGGTAGCAAACAAGAAGCTGTTATGGGAGTCCCAATCGGCCCTTAATGAATTAATCCATCAGAAGGCCAAGAAGTCCTTTATGTACTATAAATACCAACTCTACCGTTTCGGGGATAAAGCTGGGAAATTGTTGGCCCGGTGCCTTCGGGGAAAGGGGGCGGACCCGTACAGTAGCGGCCTTGTGAGACGCACAGGGTAGGCTGCAAACGGAGAGTCGGGAGATTGCTCAGATCTTTCGTCGGTTTTATCAAACACTGTACTCACGGGGGGCTGATCCGGGTGCTGCTATGGAGGAGTACTTGAGAGATGTGCAGTTCCCCCAATTAGATGCGGAACAGCGTGCGTGCTTGGAGGCGCCGGTTACGACGGAGGAAGTTGCTCTGGTGATACAACAGGCGAGCCACTGCAAAGCCCCGGGGCCTGATGGCTTAGGGGCCGAGTTTTATAAACTGCTGGGAGATCTGTTACCGGTAACGTTGGTGGCGGTCTATCACTACCGAATTGTACAAGGGACGTTTACTTGGGGTGGGAATCATGCCCATATTATTCTATTTCCTAAGCCTGGCAAAGACCATACGCAAGCAGAGTCCTACAGGCCTATCTCATTGCTTAACTTCGATCTTAAGATATTGGCTAAAATTCTAGCAACCCGGCTCGCCTCGGTTCTTGGGGATTTGATACACGAGTCCCAGGTTGGATTCGTGAAAGGCCGCTATGCGGTGCGAAATCTGCGCAAGATCTTGGCGTCTCTGGAATGGGTCCACCGCCACGGTATCCCCTCACTCCTGATCAGCTTTGATGCCGAGAAAGCTTTTGACCGGGTGGGCTGGTCGTATTTGAAGTTCCTGTTACCGAAATATGGGCTCGGGATGTCTTTTTGCCGCATGGTGGAGCTCCTTTATGTTAACCCCACGGCGAGTGTGCTTTGTAACGGAACTATATCAGATACGATTAGACTGGAGAGGGGTACCCGGCAGGGGTGTCCGCTTTCCCCTCTGCTCTTTGTTCTGTCCCTCGACCCCCTGATACGTAAGATCGAGGCATCGACGGGGATTAAAGGGGTGCAAATAGGGTTCAAGATAGCGGCCTTTGCCGATGACCTGCTTGTACATTTGACGGCTCCGAGGACCTCCCTTCCGCGGCTGTTAGAGGAGTTTACGTGTTTCGGGAACTTCGCGGGACTGCGCATTAATATGGGCAAGTCAGAGGCGTTAGATGTGGGGGGCACCCTCCGAGCCGATTGGGGAGAATCCTTCCCCCTTCGGTGGGCAGAGGAATCTTTTATCTACCTCGGCATCTCGCTGACTAGAGATCCCAAGCAATTATACCAAGTGAACGTACACCGGATTTTGTCTAAGACTCGCCTGCAGTTGCAGGCGTGGGCACCTCTCCCCCTGTCCTTATTGGGCAGAGCAGCGGCTCTGGGCATGGTGATTTTGCCCCGTATACTTTACTGGTTGCAGACACTTCCTGTGTGGCTGAGGAAATGTGATCTACGAGAGTTAGAACGGGTCTTTCGGAGCTTTATGTGGAGAGGGGCACGGGTTCGTATTTCTCTGTATCGTTTACAGCGACGGTGGAGAGATGGGGGGATAGGGATCCCCGACGTACGACTATATGCCCTGGCCTGCCAAGCGCGACATATTGGGGACTGGTTGGGGGAAACTGAGGTCTATACCCCACGGGCGCTGGAGTCAGCCTTAGTGGCCCCACAGACCTTGTTGGCGGCTTTACACCTGGCAGGCTCGAGTTTGCCAGGTTGGGTAACTCGGAGTGTGTTAATATGGCCGGCCCGGTGTTCATGGCAGCAGTTCATTAAATGGTGGGGGGAATCTGCAGAAGTTTCAAGCTGGTTGCCCCTGCAAGGGAACGCTCGCTTTACCCCGGGAACGGACACGTCTCTGTTTCGGCTCTGGGAACAGAAGGGGATTCGGAATTTAGGACATCTTGTGGACCCGGAAGGGAGGTGTAAATCCTTTGCGATATTGCGGGTGGAGTATGAGCTGGACTCTCGACATTATTTTGCATATGCCCAGATCTCCCACTATGTAGCCTCGCTTCCTAGGAGGGGACTAGTGGCTACACGTGCCGCGCGGATCCTTGAGTTCTTTGGTCTCGGGACGGATTCTCCGCCGACTATTGCCGGGCTGAAGCGACGCATAGACATGTGGGTGCCCCCGATTGATTACTCCGGGGAGGAGCGCTTGTGGGCTAGAGAACTGGGGGTAGAGGTGGCGCCGGGTGCGGTTTCTCGGGCCTTGAGAAATGTCGGGGAACTTGTAGAAGGGGCTTGCTGGAGAGAGATACAGTTTAAGTGCATCCTTCGAGCCCATTTCTCCCCGAGACGAGCATTTCGCAGTCATCTTACATTGGACGGGAGCTGCCCGAAATGCCAGCTGCTCTTGGCTGACCTAGGGCATATGTGGTGGGGCTGCCCGAAGGTTCGCCGATACTGGATGCAGATTCGGAATTATTTGAGTGGGGTGTTGCAGCAGCGGATTAGCTGGACGGGGTCTCTTGTGGCGCTGGATCAACTTGGACCACTCCATCCAAAGGGTCGCTGGGAGCGCCTATTACTTAGGAAGCCATGCCTGGTGGGGAAGGGTCCGCTGCTCCGTAGATGGCGGGAGGCGGTTCCTCCCTCCTTCTGGGAGTGGCGTAACAGTTTTCACCAGCTGATGCAATTGGAGAAACGAGGGGCGAGAGGTAGGGCTAGGCGCTGGACGTCCTTCTTATTGACCTGGGAGCCCTACATCCACACTTTACGCCCTGCCATCCGTAATGAAGTGCTCCAGGCATATTATTAGATGAAGTAATGTAAGTAATGGCCTAGGCGGGGCAGCAATGGACGGCGGAGAGGGTTGATTGTAGGGTGAGGTGTTGGACGAGGGCTGCGTAAAGGGGGGGGATGGGGGGGGTGGATAGGGCAGATAATGGAAAACTGTGGTGTGGATGGGTTTCTAATACTTCTGGCTATTTGACCCGGGTGGAGGAGAAGACACAACCCCACCCGGGTGCTGGTTATGCTCTGCTTTGTTAAACTGTACCTGTTTGGTTAGGCTGGTTGTTCCCTGTATATTTGATGCCTTGTTCAAAAAAAAAAAAAAAAGTTACTGATTTTTTGCTCCTTTGAGTCTGCTTTGTCAGTAGTTCACTGGGGGTTGATGGGAGAGACCAGCAGGCTATATCCAGTGATGTCATGAGTTTTTGACATGCCCAGTCTCCAAGCTGCAGGAGGAGGTTCACTACCCAGAGGTTGAGGACTAAACTGGAGTCACTCAAGGAACCACAATTACCAGGTAAGTGTAATTCCTATTTATTTACAAACATTTTTTGGCCCAGTAATTTCTTACAGCTTAATTGAAATCAGGCCTGGAATCTGGCACCATGAGCCTTTATTTACAACTACCCAGGTACTTTGTACCTATATTAACTCCCACAACCTACCTGCCTATCTAGTCTGGTTGTTTTAGTGATGGTCCTGCACCAGGGGTCATGTACCAAGGTTCCTTTCAAATCCCCTACAAATAAGGCTCTGAATCTGACCACCAGGTGTCACTCTAAAGCAGTAACACCACTCCTTTGCATCAAAGGCTGTGATTGCTGCCATCACAGAATCCCCAGTCAACCCAAGAAGCAGAAGACTCGATTCAAGGATTGAATGAAGAGCCTTCCACATGGTGGAGCATAGCGCTCCCAGTGAACTAGTGATTCAACCCCGTTGAATGATTTGTATTGTGTAGTATTGTTATGGTTTTGTTTATTTGTTCCTGCAGAGAATGGGACCGGGGCCGTGAGAGACGCAGCCGCGCAGAGTACCGAGACTATGACAGGAGTAGACGAGAGCGCTTCTCGCCTCCTCGCCATGAGCTTAGTCCCCCACAAAAACGTCTGAGGCGAGATTGGTAAGCAAATACACCTCACCCAACCATATCCCTACTGGATTCCCGCTCGTTTTGGCTGTCAGTTTACCTGCACTGTAGGTCATGTTGAGGGACCATCAGTTAAGCAAATGCCTTTGGGGCTCTGCATTTCGGTAAGCGGAGCTTGTACATAAGAGATGTCGAACAGCTAGGTATAAAAAACTTGAGTGCGAGAGTGATTGAAAGCAAGCTGGTGCTCATTAAACCGGGTATCTGGCATGGAAGCGCTTTCTTCAGATTTTGGAAATACAGGTTGCTAATATGTAATCCTTATTGATGTTTGCCCAAATCCTCATGGGCTACTGAAATGGGATATTGGTACATTCCCATCTCTTAAGCTTCTGTGTAGTTGATACATCATGTCCTCTCTATCTTCTCTCACCTCTTCTTTCCCCCCCCCCCCAACGCTGATCTCTGCAAAGGAGATGGAAGCTTTTACCAAGGAGTAAAGAACTTTTCAATTGCATTAAATGCAGAGAGGAAACCAGTTTGATACACCTCTCTCTTCCTTGGATCTTGAATATTATACTGTAGACCTATAGAAGTCTGTTTGTTTTCTTTGAGTGCTTTAATGATACCTCTTTGTCCTGTGTTCAGGGATGAGCATGGAGCAGACCCTTATCACACTGCTTATGAGATGCCCTATGCAGGTGCAGGTGGGGGGCCTACCTATGGGCCTCCACAGCCATGGGGACACCCTGAAATGCATGTGATGCAACCCCATGGCTTACCCATCCAAGCCAGGTAAACTTGTTGAAATGTCTCCATTTCAAGTGCTTGTGATACTTTCTAAAGTCACAGAACTCGGACACTGGATTTCGATTTGGATTTTAGATTTGCTCACTTTTCCAAATCTGAGCTCAAAACAAATTGCAGTGTAGGTTCTATAGTTTTTGTGCTTTTCCTTGCATTAGTGGACGTATAATTTGTTCTGTACCTGAGGCAAAAGAAAGTGAAGCGATAGCTTCTCCCCAGACTCCTTCCCACACCATGCAGGCACACTGCCCCATCACAGAGTAGCTAGTGCATGGGCAGTAGCGGGACAAATTTCCTACCCACACGCTCTCCCATCATATAACAAGTATAGCTTCTGTTGCGCACATGCACACATTCTGGCTCTTTGTATCTCTCTGGCCAGACTAGGAAACCTGCATGATATAGAAATGGGCACCCCACCCCCTGTGATGAAGAGCTTTAAGGAGTTTCTGCTATCGTTGGATGATGCAGTGGACGAGACGGAGGCGGTGAAGCGTTACAACGACTATAAGCTGGAGTTCCGGCGACAGCAGATGCAGGACTTCTTTCTGGCTCACAAAGAAGAAGAGTGGTACGTGTGTCTCTTGCCACGCTCCCCAACATTCTCTTCTCCTTTGCCCTTCATCTCCCCATCACCCTTCACTTACTCGGAGACCAGGATTCTCCTGTATAAAGTGGGGAGCAGCGTTGTGGAGGTTAGGGGATTTCTGTCTATGGCTGCATAATAACTAGGATTCAACTCTATAAAAAGACATTTTCATCAGGGGCATGGTATCGGCTAAACTTGAGAATACCAGCCTTTCTCTCATATACACGTCATTCAAGTATCATGGTGTTACTGCAGAACCTGGAACCTTACTGTTGAAGAACAGATGGGTTAAAGTTTCTCCCTTGTCGGATCGCTTTTCCTATACTGATTTTCACATCCTACCTCACCAGAGATACAACCTGACACAGATTGTGAGTTTTCTGCATCTTAGTGCAGATGCAGTAAAGCCCTGTCAAATAACACCAGGATTTTAAGTGATATTCTATAAAGGCAATTTTGATCCACTGTTCTTCTCAGCTATAATTGGTAAATTGGTGGCCCAAGAACAGTATAGCCACATGAATAATCCACTGAATTATATGTTGTGTTTTTACAGTAGAGGATAGGGCAGATTACCATTGCCAGTCATGGATGAAAATTCCTTAAGCTCCACCCCAGCTCCCTATAACTTTCAGGCCCCCTTGTAGTCCCTACACATTTTGTGCTGTATCTTTAGGTCTCAGAAGCCCTTTTATATTCTCAGGCTCCTGCCTGTTTCTGCACCCTCTGTGGTGAATTCTCAGGCCCCCCACATCCTCAATACTGTATCATTAAGACATCACCTGTCCTTGCATCCTCTCTACTGAATACTCAGACCAACTCCTTCCCGGCTCCTGCCTGCCCTCTTTCCCCTTCCTCCTGTACCTGCAAACGCTTCACTGAATTCTCAGGCAAACCAATCCCCTTCTAGTCCTTGCACACTATGTAGTAAATCAATAGGGCGCGCCCACCAGCTCCTACACTCTGTGTTGTATCCTTAAGGCCTGCGTGCATAACATGTGCCATGTACTCATCCCCTCTTTATTTCCTATCTTGCTGTCAACTTGCTGTGCGCTGCCGCCGTTGTGTGATGTGCTCTGTGGATATCTGATTCTTAACCAAAACCCTCTTTTCCCCTCAAGAACCAGACTCAGGACTCCGTGCCCTTTTGAAGCACCTTTTTTCTGGCCATCCACGAAAGCTATGGAGCGCTTGCCTTTCTGTGACTTTGGTGCTAATGTTTTGTGGTTTTTTTTTTTTTCTTTTCTTTTGTATTTTTTTTAGCTCAGTCAGAACACATGCCGCGCACAATGCGGTGTTTAGCAAACAAGTCTGTAGGGCATAGTCAGGCAGGTTGAAAAATACACCAAAACAATGAAAACGCACCAAATGTCCAGATTTTTGTTTTAAAAAAACATTAAAAATTTCTGAAGAAATGCCGAAACGCCAGTTGGAGGTGTTAAAGTAAGAGGCACTGTACTTGTTATATATCTGAAACCACCTAAAATTCGCAGAATATCGAAGGTAAATGTGGAATTCCTGGAGAACTTTTATTTCTTTTCTCTCTCTGCTTAATTGTAACAGTTGGCACTTGTAAGCTGCTGATTATGTGCTGTGATTTGTGTGTATTTTGGGATGTGAAAGGGGTGAGAGTAAGGGGCCTCCCAGAAAAGTAAGGTGTGGTGGTGGTGCGCCTTTTGAAATTTTATGTAGCCCTATGGGGAGTGATGTTGGGCATCCTGCTCACTGATTGGCTGACCTTCTCGCTAACTGTGTATGCTCAGTGAGTGTAGAAAGTTGCTTTTTCTGGCATTTTATATTAGTTGTGGGGATCACAATACTCTTTATCAGACCAATGGAAATTGGTACTATAGGTGATATTTGGGGATCTCCCTTGGTGCAGCCTCAAACTCATGTACAAACTCCTTTTGAATAATTGTCACTGTCAGTTTAGGGATAGCATGTCTTGTATATAGTTTCCTGCTTTATTGAATGAGAGCTTAGCTTACCATAAAGCTTGTGATGTTCTCAAAGGAAAACAATATTGCTGCAATTTTGCCTCATTTCTTTTAAACTGATACGCCTCAGCTTTGTTTATCATGTTGTATATCTGAACGTTTCAGAGAGTATTACATAAGAACAAAGAACTGCCATACTGTGTCAGACCAAAGGCCCGTCAAGCTTGGTATTCTATTTCCAACAGTGGCCAATTTGGGTCACAAGTGGCTGGTAGAATCCCAAAGAATAGATTGCATGCTGCTTTGGAGAGTGGAAAGCAGGGATAGGCTTGAGAAGACTGGTTCTTTTCTTTTGGCTACTGTTGTATTTTTCTCTCTCCCTCTCCTGTGGTTTGATTTTGTGGCCTTCCCTCTTGGTTTTCTTGGCCCAAAGGTTCCGCTCCCGATATCACCCAGACGAGGTGGGCAAGCGGAAACAGGAAGTCCACAGTGCCCTGCGCAACCGACTGGGAGTCTACATGTACCTGATGGATAACAACTGGTTTGATACACTAACGCTGGACATTGACAAGGCCAATGCAATTGTCAAGCTGTTTGACGCAGGTATGCAAAGGCAGACACTCCCCCCCCCCCCCCCCAAGCTTCCATCCAGTTCTCATCAGCAGTCCTCCCATGCAAAATGAAAACACTGTCAGTCTGAAGGAGCTCTGAAAGCTGCATATTCTTTAGTGGGCAGCTCCTGTTCTCTGTAACCTTCTTGTTGATGCAGGGATGAAAAAGAAAATATACTTTCAGCATGTGCATTTCTCTGCTTGAAGTAACTGTTTTTTTCTCTGCCATCGCGGGTGGCCCTTTACTTGTAGCCGTGATAAAGATGGAAGGAGGCACTGAGCATGACATGAAGATCCTGGACATGGAGGAGGAAGAGGAGAAACAAGAGAAAGCTGAAGCAGGGAAGAAGGAAGAGGCACGTCCGCCAGATGGTGAAAAGAAGCCCGCAGAGACGGAGGAGAAAGAGGAGGTCAAGAAGGTGAGGACTAGGAAAGATCCAAGGACTCCCTTCCTAAGTTGGCGTAATCGGACAGCATGGCTTGTCTTTTGTTTACAAGGAATAATGTAAGGCTGTTAATGTTGAGCAGTACAGTCTGATCTACTTTTCCCTTCAGCTTCCTGCTAAATACATTTTATAGTAAAAACAGGACTATCTCAAACTTCTACAGACTGGATGTTGTAAAGAAATACTTCGCTATTTTGTCTTGCTGTTTTCTCCTGTTACTATAGCTCCATGCATGAAAGAAAGTAGACTAAGAGGGAGAAGTGGGAAGGGAGCCTGTCACCTTTTTAAGATATGAGAGTTGGCAATGCTGTGCATGGTAGTCTGATATGGAAACGGTTTTCAATCTTTACTCTCCTCTACATCTCTTTGCTCATAGGTGGAGGGCGATGAGCCTCCAGAAGAGAAACCAAAGAAGGCAGAGGAGGAAGAGAAGGCTGCCCCAAAAGAGGAGCCGGAAAAGGAGCCCAAGAAAGTAAGTGCGCATGGGTTTCCCATCAGCTTAAAACAATATCAAGTGACAACATGGGGTAATTTATAACTGTCTGCATGAGCAACGATAATGCCTATTTCCTTATCATTCCTCCAGTCCAGTCCCATACCTGTGGGTAGTGTCACCTCAGCAGCAGCTTGGAGACTGAGCATGTCATGATTGATGACATCAGTGTATACATACCGATGGCACCTCCCACCAGACCCAGTATCTCAGTCTCCAAGCAGCTGGGGTGAGGTAATTCCACAGATCAGACTCACTAAAGGAACAGATAAGGATAGATAAGTGATAATTTAAAGAAAAGACACGCAAAAGAAGTCTTTATTCAATCGGGCTGCAGGTTCCCCTTGAAAGCAGGGCACTTTGGTTGTCAGAGCTCTAGCAGTAAAAGATTTCCAAAAAAAAGGGGGAACTTGAGCAAGCCTTGAACTGGGGGAGTGCCTGATAACTGGGAGGTGTAGGCAAGCAGAAAGCACCCCAGGCAAGGAGAAGGGATCGCTTCTGCTCTTCCTCCCACTCAGCTGTCAGTGCGGCAGTGAGCTGGGGACAGCAGACTTGACTTCTGAGCACTCCAGACGACACCAAAGCTCTGCCGGTAGCTGAGTGTCGCATCGAGAGTGCAGGCAGCGATAACAAGATCACCGGGGGTGAGTGTTCTGTCGGGGCAGATGTGCTCGGCGGCATTTTCCCACATAGCGCGGGAACTGCCATCATTTTGAATGGTTTCTGTTTTATTCTGTTTTAAGCAGCAGGTTTGTTTCTTTTTAAAGGCGGTTTGAGCGGGCAGAGAGATGCAGGCCGACGAGTTAGTGGACTCAGGAGGGCTGTAGTCACGATTCTTTGTTCCTAAGCGTCTTTCCAGTCCAGTCCCTTTCCTCTGGGTTGTGCCCCCCTTCCAGCTGCAAGCAGACTGAGCACGTCATCTTCTTTTGATGACCCTAGGATATATATAATACTGGCACCTCCCACCAGATTCAGTTTTGCTCAGTCTCCAAGCTGTAAGGGAGTCAGTAACCCATAGCTAGTTTACTGGAGAGACTTAGCTTAGTGAGCTATTTTACCTTTTGGTTTATTCCTGTACCTTTAATTTTATTTGTCTGTCTAGGGTAGGCTAGTGAAGGTTTTTTCTTCTGCCTCAGTTTCCCTCAAGGGGTGGGGGAGGAGGTACCTTTGGCCACTGCCCTGCAAACAAGCGCAGGTCCGTTTCCCCTTAAGCCTCCAGCCTTTATCCGGCAGGTTGGGGAGGAGAAAGCATCCCTGCAGTCCGCTGCCGTCTTCAAGGCCCTTCAGTGTCTTTCCGCCTCGCTGCTGAAGCCCTCCCGGCGGCTGAGCACAAGGGTGGGAAGACACCTACAACCCCTGCGGAAGGAAGCAAGAAGAGGCCAGAACAGAGGCGAACCGCGTGGCATCAGAACCGACCACGCATTTGCAGCCAGCAGTTTTGGCAGTGCGAAAGAGGCTGGAACACTGAGGCGAACCGCGTGGCATTCGGAGCTGACCACAAGGTTGCAGCCGGAGTGTTGCAGTGGAGCCGGGCGGTGTCCTGAAGGAGGAGAGAGTGCTGGTGGAGGTAGGCCCTCCTTTTTTTTTTTTTTTTTTCTTCGCGTGCCTGTCATTTTGGCACTCATTTCCAAAAAGGGAAATTTCTAAAGGAATTAAATTTGGTACGGAGGGCAGTAGGGGGCCCGACCGTGGGGTAGCCCTTTTGGGGGTGTCTTCTAGGCCTGTGTTTTGCAAGCAGGTGTAAAAAAAAAATAATAATAATGATTTGTTTAGGTATTTTAGTAACTGAGTGTGAGATAACCGGAGCAACTCCATTATGCCTGCTAAACCACAATGTTTGCTCTGTGGCACGCGTAAGAGCTCTGTGTCAGACTCTGGAGTATGTAGAGGCTGCGCAGCTGAGGCAGCTGCAGTGGAACAGGAGATTCAAGCGGGTGGTTCGCAGGATCCTCTTCCTCAGGTCTCTCAGGAATCCTTGGACCCCCTGGAGGTCATGGGTCAGTTGGCACCGGGCCTTCCCTCAACGGGGGAACAGTCCGCAAATGCCTTACCTCAACCCACTCCTTCTCCCTCCGTGGGAGGACTGGATGTTAGCAGTGGAGGGGACCTTTCTCCTGAATTTGTCCTGCTCATGCATAAGGCCTTTTGCCTCTGCAAGCAAGGAACTCAGGAGCAGGGAATGGCATCAGGAAGCAATATTGTGCCGCACACGGGCCCTAGGGATCAGGAAGAAGCAGGGGTCCTGCCAAAGCGGGCTAGGCTCTCCCACGAAGAGGTTCTCCGTGCTCCCCTGTCTGAGAGCCCAGGAGAGATCTCGGACAGAGAGATGGGGGAAGACGAGGAAGAGCTGGAAGAAGGTGAGCTACCACAGCAGGAACAGGCTAGGATTGTTCGGGTGTTTCGCCGAGAGTAGTTCCTGAGCGGTCCTCCAGTTTAGTCCTCCACATCCGGGTAGTGCACCTCCTCCTGCAGCATGGGCCCAGCAGGGTGGGCTGCCAGTAGGGTGGCGCCTGCGGCAGTTCTTTCCAGCCTGGGCCCAGTTCACATCCGATCAATGGGTCCTGGAGGTGGTTCGAGAGGGTTACGCTCTCAATTTCGCAAGACCCGTTCCTCACTCCTTTGTACTCTCCCCATGCAAATCTCCCCTCAAGAGGGCCACGGTAAAAGAGACATTGGCGAGGCTGCATTGGTTGGGGGCGGTCGTGCCTGTGCCCCCAGACCAACGCAGTTCCGGTCGATACTCAATTTATTTTGTGGTGCCCAAGAAAGAGGGGACCTTTCTGCCGATCCTCGACTTGAAGGTGGTCAATCGTTGTTTCAGGGTACTGCATTTTCGAATGGAAATGCTGAAATCCGTCTTGGTAGCAGTAAGACAAGGAGAATTTCTGACCTCCTTGGACCTGACAGAGGCCTACTTACATATTCCTGTTCAGGTGGCTCACCAGAAATTCTTGCGGTTTGCGATACTAGAAGGTCACTTCCAGTTTCAAGCATTGCCTTTCGGCCTGGCGACGGCTCTGCACACCTTCACCAAAGTCGTGGTGGTGGTGGCGGTGGCTCTGCGCAAGGAAGGGATTTTGGTACACCCTTACCTCGACGACTGGTTGATCCGGATGAAATCCAACGAAGAGAGTCTGAAGGCAACAGCTCAGGTGGTCGCATTCCTGAAGAGCCTTGGTTGGGTAATCAACATAGCAGAGAGCAAGTTGATACCCTCGCAAGAGATCGAATATCTAGGGGCAAGATTCTACACAGAAAAAGGCATGGTGTTCTTGCCGGAGCGCAGGGTGGGGAAGCTGAGGCAACTGATCCTTCAGTTCCTGACCATGCAGGCTCCCTCCACTTGGAATTACCTTCAGATTTTGGGAACTATGGCAGCAACAATAGAACTAGTGCCTTGGGCCAGAGCACACATGAGACCTGTACAACGGGCCCTGTTGCGACGCTGGTCCCATCAGCACCAGCCCATGTCCGTACCTCTCATCTGTCCTTCAGTGACCAGGGAAGCCTTACAGTGGTGGCTCCACCCGGGGAGTCTGGAGCAGGGCATGCCCCTCGATTCCCTATCGTGGGTTCAGTTGACAACGGATGCCTCCCTTCCCGGGTGGGGGGGGGCGCATTGCGAGGGTCACTTCACCCAGGGCGTCTGGGATGCCCAGGAATCCCGGTGGTCGATCAACAGGCTGGAGTTACGGGCTGTAGCCTTAGCCCTCAGGGCTTTCCAACAGTTAGTCACTCAAAGGGCAGTCTGGGCACTATCCGACAACATGACGGTGCTAGCATATATCAACCGGCAAGGCGGCACAAGCAGTCCTACTTTGGAGGAGGAAGCAGAGGGCCTACTGAAGTGGGGCGAGATTCATCTGTCAGCCTTATCGGCTCAGCATGTGGCTGGAGTGGAGAATGTAACGGCGGATTTCTTAAGCAGAAACAGAGGTGGACCACGGGGAGTGGGAACTCTGCCAGGAAGTGTTCGAGGGCATAGTGCGTCGATGGGGGTCCCCAGTGATGGATTTCATGGCATGGTTCGAGTCAGCCAAGGCAAGTCGATTCTTCAGCCGAAGAAAGGAAAGAATGTCCGAAGGATTGGACGTCCTAGTTCAGAGGTGGCCGTCTGAGGGACTACTGTATGTTTTCCCTCCTTGGGCACTCATAGGCAGGGTCCTTCATCGGGTAGAGGATCACCCAGGTCCGGTGGTGCTGATAGCACTGGACTGGCCTCGGCACCCTTGGTATGCCGACTTGATGCGGCTGTTAGCCGATCGTCCATGGCATCTGCCGGTGATGGAAGATCTCTTGGTGCAGGGGCCAGTGCACATGCCTCAGGTGGATTAGTTTTCGCTTATGGCCTGACTGTTGAAAGGGCGAGGTTGCTGAAACGGGGGTATTCTAGGGCAGTGATTGCTACCTTGCTGAATTCCCATAAACTGTCTACTTGTCTTTCGTATGTAAGGGTTTGGCATATATTTGAAGGATATTGCGCAGACCAGCGAAAGAGACCTGTTTCGGTGCCTGAGGTTCTGGATTTCTTGTAGGCCGGTTTTGACAAGGGCCTGGCAGCCAGTTCTCTGCGAGTGCAAGTCGCAGCGATTTCTTGTTACAGAGGCAAAGTTCAAGGTAAGTCTTTGGGCGAACATGCAGATGTGAGTCTATTTCTAAGAGCAACTAGGCGTCTGCGGCCTCAACTAAGGTCGCCGGTCCCTCCTTGGGATCTCAATCTAGTTTTAGATGCCTTGGCCGGGGATCCGTTCGAGCTGATGCAGCGGGCTTCATTGAAGGATGCGACTCTTAAGACTGTCTTCTTGGTAGCCATTTGTTCGGCCAGGCATATTTCCGAGCTTCAGGCCCTGTCTTGTCATCCGCCTTTTCTTTCCTTCTTTAAAGAGAAGGTAGTTCTCCGCACAGTTCCGACCTTTTTGCCTAAGGTGATTTCGTCTTTTCATGTGAATCAGACGGTTTCTCTCCCTTCCTTCTCGGGGGCGGGACAGGGGGGAAACGATGCTCACTTACGTGTTGGATGTGCACAGAGTCCTGAAGCGCTGCTTGAAGCAGACAGCTTCATTTCGCAAGTCCAAGAGGTTGTTCATCTTGTTTGCAGGACCGCGTAAAGGTGAAGCAGCTTCTAAGGCATCCGTGTCTAGATGGGTTAAGGAAGCCATTGCTTCGGCATACATCCTTAAGGGAAAGCAGGTGCCGATCAGGCTCCAGGCCCATTCCACTCGAGCTCAAGCAGCCGCCTGGGCAGAACTCAATCTCGTTCCCCTGCTAGAGATATGCAGGGCGGCTGCTTGGTCCTCTCTGCACACCTTTGCAAAGCATTACAGGTTAGACATTCATGCCACTGGGGATGCGGGGTTTGGAGATTCGGTGCTTCAGGCCAGCCTTGCAGGCCCCACCCAGGTTTGAACTGCTCTGTTACATCCCAGAGGAAAGGGACTGGGCTGGAGAGACGCTTAGGAAAGAGTAATTAGGCCTTACCTGCTTATTAGCATTCCTGAAGGATCTCCAGTCCAGTCCCTGATCCCTCCCAGTTTGTTGTTTCCTAACAGGCTTCGACAGCCCGAAGCAACAGATGGGTCCCGCAAGAAGAAAACAAGAGAATGGCCTATGGGAGGCACTGGTGATGCGGCGGTGTAGATGAGCAAGGCGCCTGGATATGACAGCGGTGGGCTCAGGTAAGCTTCCTCCTCTAGAAAGGGGTGGGACGTAATCCTTCCCAGGGAGGGGGGGGAGGAGTTGGTGTTTTGCTGTTAGTCTTGCAGTTAGTTAGTAGTTTTGTTCTGTTTCATAATTGGTCTCTCCGTTAAGTTTGCTTTGTCAATAGGATACTGAATCTGGTGGGAGGTGCCAGTTCTATATATATCCTAGGGTCATCAAAAGAAGATGACGTGCTCAGTCTCCTTACAGCTGGAAGGGGGGGCACAACCCAGAGAAAAGGGACTGGACTGGAGATCCTTCAGGAATGCTAATTAGCAGGTAAGGCCTAATTACTCTTTTTTTTCCCACGTTTTTGCGGTATTTAAAAAAAAAAAAAGTTAAGAGAGCAGCAAGATTGTTGGGATAAATCTTTATTCCATGATGTCCCTACAGTCCAGTCCAGATTCATGGGTTGTGTCCCTCTTCCAGTAGATGAAGACTGAGCACACTAGCTTTTGGTGATGTCGCTACATAAAGAGCCAGCGCTCCTCCCACCAAGCCAATATATTCAATCTCCAGCAGATGCCTGGTAGCCTGGGCTGACTGGAAGGTTCTTTCAAATAAATAAATCAATTTGTAATACTAGGCAGCGCGATCAGGGTCGATATTCCATTTATTTCGTAGTACCCAAGAAGGAGGGTTCCTTTCGCCCCATTCTCAACCTCAAGCATGTCAATTGGGTGTTGCGCATGCCTCATTTTCAGATGGAAATCTTGCATTCAGTAATTGGGGGCATGCGACAGGGGGAGTTTCTCACCTCCCTCAACCTCACAGAAGCCTACTTGCATGTCCCTATTCGGGCAGAACATCAGCGGTATCCCATTGGTCATTTCCAGTTTCAGCCGCTTCCATTTGGGCTCGCTACAGCTCCATGAACCTTTACCAAGAACATAGTTGTGGTAGCAGCGCATCTCCCCAGGCAGGGCGTGCTGGTGCACCCATACTTCGAAGACTGGTTGATCCAAGCAAAGTCTTTCTCCGAGAGCACGGAGGCTACTCAGAGTCCTTCAGCTCCTCAGAAGTCTGGGTTGAGTGTTAAATGCAACAGAGCGCTACCTGTCTTCCTCACAAACTCTCCTCTGTCTTTGAGCACAGTTCGACACCCAGCAGGGGATGGTTTTCTTACCCAAAGATTGGAGCAGAAAGCTGCAAAATCAGGTTCGGTGGTTCTTGGCTTGGAGATCGCAGTCAGCGTGGTCTTACCTGCAGGTTCTCGGATCCATGGCTTCAACGTTGGATTTGGAGCTCTGGGCACGGGCTTACATGTGTCCGCTGCAGAGGGCATTGGTCTCCTCAGCAGCATGAGTTGTCACACCGGCGTTTCTGCCCTTTGGAGGTACGAGGCAGTCTCGCATGGTGGTTGGATTGGGCCAGTCTAGCAAAAGAAGTTCCCTTGGAGCAACCAGAGTGAACGATTCTCACGACAGATGCCAGTCTCTCCACTTGGGGGGGGGGCGCATGGCATGATGAGGATTGCGCAGAGCACCTGGTCACGGGACCAGACACAGTGGTCCATCATTCGACTGATGTTGAGGGTGGTGCATCTGGCTTTCCTCGGGTTTCAGCCCCTATTACAGCATTGGGCGGTCAGAGTGTTGTCAGACAATGCAACCACAGTCGCCTACATCAGTTGGCAGGGGGGAACAGGCAGCTCAGCGCTGGCGGAGAATATTGCCCCGCTTCTTCGGTGGGCAGAGGCCAATCTCGCTCAGCTGTCGGCAGCACATATGGCCGGAAAGGAGAATCTGCAGGCCTACTTTCTGAGCAGGCATCGGTTGGACCCGGGGGAGTGGTCCCTAGTGAGTGCGGTCTTCTATCAGTTGACTCTGTGCTGGGGAACACCAGTGTTGGACCTCATGGCGTCAGTAGAGAACACCAAGGTCGAGTGCTTTTACAGCAGGCACAGGGAGTGTATGTCCAAAGGCCTCGATGCATTGGCCCACGGAAGGCCTACTGTATGCTTTTCCTCCGTGGCCTCTCATAGGTCGCCGTCTTCAGTGGATAGAGGCGCATGTGGGTCTGGTGATTCTGGTAGCTCTGGATTGGCCACGGCATCTGTGGTATGTGGACCTGATGAGGCTGTTGGTGGACAAACCGTGGTGGCTGCCACTGCGGCCGGATCTTTTGATGCAGGGTCCAGTTCAGATGCCTCAGGTAGATCAATTCTTGCTTACGGCTTGGCTCTTGAGAAGGCATCATTGAAACAGAAAGGCTATGAGCCATCAGTAATTGCGATTTTGCTAAAGTCAAGGCGGAGGTCCACCTCCCTAACCTACTTATGTGGGCCTGGAGAATCTTTGGGGTATGGTGTGAAGAGCAGCAATGACGACCTTTTGGGGCATCTATTCCAGATGTATTAGCCTTCCTCTGGGAGAGGTTTGACAAGGGGCTGGCGTTGAATTCCCTGAAGGTGCAGATTGCCGCGTTAGCGTGTTATCAGGGACACGGGCAAGCAGTTTCTCTAGCAGCTCATCCAGATGTTGGACCTTACCTTGAAAGTGGCTTTCCTGGTGGCCATTTGTTTGATTTGACCGATTTCAGAGCTGCAGGCGCTCTCACGTAGGGAACCTTTTTTGCTCATGGCGAAGGACTGAGTTGTGTTGCGCATGGTACCTTCCAATTTACCCACAGTGGTCTTGCTTTTTCATTTCAATCAGACGGTGGTACTTCCAGTTTTCCCAAAGGACGAAGGTAAGGCAACTCCACTCCTTGGATGCGAGGAGAGTGCTAAGGCACTACTTGAAGACTGCAGAGTCTTTCCGGAGGTCGGATTGCTTGTTTGTCATTTTTGGGGATCCTCACAAAGGGGAGGCGGCTTCAAAGGCTTCCATTGGCAGGTGGTTGAAGGAAGTAATCACATCAGCCTACCTCTTGAAGGGCAGTCAGGTGCTGGATGGCTTATGGGTCCATTCCACGAGAGTGCAGGCAGCGCCCTGGGCGGAGTATGCTTTGGTACCACCAGC
Organism: Ichthyophis bannanicus; assembly: GCA_033557465.1. Lineage (NCBI taxonomy): Eukaryota > Metazoa > Chordata > Amphibia > Gymnophiona > Ichthyophiidae > Ichthyophis > Ichthyophis bannanicus. The sequence goes on along the minus strand of CM066048.1, from coordinate 88,157,767 downwards.
AGATAAATTTGCAGGGCTGCTACTTGGTCATCCTTGCATACTTTCATGTGCACTATAAACTGGATTTGCAGGCGCCTTCGGAGTCGAGTTTTGGCTCACGAATGTTGGAGGCCAGGCTTGCCGGTTCCGCCCAAGTTTGAGTACTGTTCTGATACATCCCATGAGTCTGGATTTGACTTGTAGGAACGTCATGGAAGGTGAAATTAGACTTATCTGCTAATTTCCTTTCTATTAGGACTTACAGTCCAATCCAGAACACATCCGTTTCTGGTAGGATAGCAAGCACGGGGCAGATGGTAGCATGTAGAGGGCAATGATCTGTGCTCAATTCTTGTTCAGAGAGGTACAGTTTCAGGCCAAAGGATTTGGTTCTGGGTGCTTGAAAATTTTTAATGTAGCCTTGGTCTGCTCGGGCTGCTCTAAGTCACCACAGAGGAATCGATGTATATAGTACTGAGGCTTTTTCGTTTGTGCCTTAGTGTTGTGTTGGCATCTCAATATTGGACCTCGCCCACTCCTTATAATTTGCGTATAATTTTGTAAGACAGGACAACTTTATAAGTAAAACCAATCTAATTTATTGAACTAAAATGCAGAAGTCTGTAGCAAATATATCACGTTGTTCTCCTATGAGGCAGAGAGTGACATCACTTGATACAGAGCTCCAGCTACTGTTTGACTAAGTTATATCTTGCAAAGCACTATTTTATACATTCAATAGTTAGTTCTCTTTAGGGGTAGTTTTGGTTCTTAAGTTCTGCTTTGACATAGGAATACTGGCTTGGTGGAGGAGCACCAGCTCCTTATGTAGTGACATCACAAAAAACTAGAGTGCTCGGTCTCCATCTGTTGGAAGAGGGACGCAACCCATGAGTCTGGATTGGACTGTAGCTCCTATTGGAAAGAAAATTAGCAGGTAAGTCTACTTTCTCCTTTCCTGGAACTTTTTGTGGTGTGGTTTTTTTTTCATCCTCTTGAGAGGAAAAAAAAAATAAAGCAAACAGAAAACAGTGCAGCAGTAAGTTTGAGTGCCTGCAGTAGCCGGCGATCAGGGATGTCCCTTAAAAGCACGTGCCTGATGTGTAGCTCTCATAGAGTCTCAGTGTTCACCCCTGAGCTCTGCCGCACTTGTGAAGCAGAGGCCAGGACAGTGGAGGACGGATACCTCAAGGACCAGGGAGATGGCATGCTGTTTCCCTCGGGGGAGCACGAAGACCCTTTCTCCAGAAAAGAATGCCCCCGGGGTGCCCGTCTCTCAGGCAGGGGCAGCAGGGAAGGATTCCTTGGGGCTGCTTTCAGGGGCATAGGGCATACAGAAGTAGTCAGGAAAGTCCATAAAGTCCTCAAAGCATGCTCCGGGGGACCAGCAGGTAGAGGTTCTGGGTGCCTTTTCACCAGAGTTTGTCCCCTTCTTGCACAAGGCCTTTTGCCTAAAGCAGCGAGGAAGGGAGTCAGAAGGGAAACAAGGCAAGGGACAAAAACGGGTTTTACCGGGGCTGCTAGAAGGAGGAGTGCTAGGTGAGCCAGGCCCTAGTAGGAGACGGATGGAGGAGAGGACCCTTGGGTGGAGATGGCCTCTTTTCAATCCGAGGAGGAAGAAGAAGTTTTCCCATTGGCACCAGAGGCAGGAGCGGAGGAGATGGAATTCGAGGAAGGAGAGATTCCTCAGGCAGAGGAGTCGCGCATAGTGCAGGTTTTTTGAAGGGAAGAGCTTGCGGCTTTGATTACGCATTCCCTGAAGGCCTTTAATATTGGCTTGGAGGCGCCACTCAAGGGCGAGCCGCTGGAGGATCCTCTCTTCCAGGCGGTCAGGAAGACACAAAAGGTGTTTCCTATGCACTGGGTCATATGACAGGTGCTCCAGGAGGAGTGGGACATGCCGGAGGCCGCCTTGAAAGGCACACACACACTATGGCATGGCTGTACCCACACCCAGAGAAGGACAGAAACCTGCGGTCCCTGTAGGTGGACACTGCAGTGACTAAAACGACTATCATTTCAGTAGAAGGTAGATCAGCACTTAAGGATATTCAGGATAGGAAAGTGGAAATGCTGTTAAAGCAGGCCTTTGATATTAATGCCCCCTCCTTGCAGGCTTCAGTCTGTGGTGCGTTCGTAGCGCGCCTGTGCTTTAAGATGGACGCAATGGATTATTGTGTCCCTGGAGGCTTCCCAGCCACTTCCTGCAGAGGCAGCCAAATTGGAATCAGGTGCAGCTTATCTGGCAGACTTCTTTTATGATTTGATAAGAGGGATGCCCAAAGGTATGGCGGCAGTGGTAATGGCCCATTGCTAGCTCTAGCTTCGAAATTGGTCAGCTGTCTCATCCAAGTTGCGTTTGAGCAAGTTGCCTTTCTGAGGCAAACTCTTATTCGGAAAGGACCTTGACTTGGGTGAATCTAAAGGGGGGAGCCTGCCAGAGGACAAACAGAAGCCTGTTAGGTCCTTTGGCTAACAGCGGGGTCAATCGTCGAGATTTTGGCGTTTTAGAGCGGTGCAATTTGCGCCATATCAAGGCAGGTTCCCTTCTAGAGGTCGGTTCTTTAGGTGGTTCCGTAGAACAGGCAGAGGTTTCTTCTCTTCCATGGCCATGGGCCCTAAAAAGTCCCAATGAAGTGAAGCCCGTCCATGCGGTGGTAGTTTCTGTAGGGGGTCGACTGCAGGACTTTACCCTGTGTGGGCATAGATTACATCCAATCAATAAGTGTTGGAGGTAATCGGGGAGGGCTATGCGTTGGAGTTGAAGAGTCCCCTTGCAGATGCTTTCATCCTTGCACCGTGCAAGGCCTCTCGGAAGTGAGAGGCTTGCTCAGGTGGTGGCTCATCCGTGACTGCGTTCGAGTGAGAGTGCCTCTGGAGACTTCCAGTTGGATTCTAGTGACAACCGATGCCAGTCTTACTGGATGGGGAGCTCATTGCGAGGGCCACATAGCACAGGGTCAGAACAGGATGCAACTTGGTCATTCAACCGTCTCGCGTTCAGAGCGGTGTTCTTGGCCTTGCAGCAATTCCGCTTTCAGCTTCTCAACAATTTGGTACGAGTTTTCTCGGACAATGCAACAATGCCAATCATCGGGGGTGGGGACAAGTAGTATCAACTTGGAGGAGGAAGTAGCTCCGTTCTTAGCCTGGGCAGAAGAGAATCTGCAGGCTCTCTTGGCACATGTGGCAGGAAAGGACAGTGTGGCAGCTGATTACCTTAGCCGGGTACACATCGACCTGGGAGAATGGACGTTCAATGAGACAGTATTTGCTCGCCTGGTCAGACGGTGGGGCCAACCGATTATAGATCTCATGGCAATGTACGAATCAGCAAAGGCAACACTGTTTTTCAGCAGAAGAGAACAAATGTTGGAAGGACTCAATGCTGTAGTCCAGAAGTGGCCGTCGGGTGAACTGCTGTATGTGTTTCCACCGTGGGCTCTCATAGGACAAGTGATACAAAGAATAGAGGCACATCAGGGCCACGTGCTGTTGATAGCCCCCGACTGGCCTCGTCATCCATGGTATGTCGACTTGGTGTGTAAGGTGGACTGTCCGTGGAGATTGCCGTCATTCTCAGATTTACTGGCGCAGGGCCCAATTCTGATACCGCAGGTGGATTGAGTCTCGCTTATGGCTTTGTTCTTGAGTGGGCGAGGTTGAGACAGAGGGGCTATTCAGCTCCGGTGATTTCCATTTTGCTGAAGGCCAGACAGCGCTCAACGTCTTTGGCTTATGTGAAAGTGTGGAGTGCGTTTGAGGACTGTGTGAATCGAGACTGTCGACCGTTGTCTGTGTCTGTGCCGAAAGTGTTGGCCTTCCTGCAGGCGGGGTTTGATTTAAAGGTTTAGCATGCAGCACCCTCTGGGGTGCATGTCTCAGCCATCTTTTGCTACTGGGGAAGGGTGCAAGAGTTTCTCTAGCGGCTCTCCCAGATGTGGTCAGGTTTCTCATAGTGAAACAGGCATGCCTACCCCAGAGGGCAGTGGTGCCTCCTTGGGATCTCAATTTGGTGATGTTGGTCCTGACAGCGCCTCCCTTTGAACCGTTAGGATCGTGCACTTCAAAAGATCTCACAATGAAAGTGGTGATCTTAGTGGTGATTTGCTCCGTGAGACGGATCTCTGAGTTGCAGGCGTTATCGTGTAGGGAGCCTTTTCTCATTTTGACGAAGGAAAAAGTTGTTCTTAGGCTGGTCCATTCCTTCTTAGAAACATAGAAACATGATGACAGAAAAAGGCCACATGGCCTATCTAGTCTGTCCTTCCATATCAACAACTACAACAGTCCACTTTTTATCTTTACCTTTTTTACCTTGCCAAAAGTCATGTCGGTGTTTCACTTGAATCAATCAAGAACACTCCCGGTGTTTTCGGGACCAGGGAGGAAGGAGACTGATCCACTGTTTGGATATCAGAAGAGTATTGCGGCGGTACTTGAAGAGAACTGAATCCTTTCAAAAGTCAGATTGGTTGTTTGTCCTGTATGGTGGAGCACAAAAGGGAGAGGGGGCTTCAAAGGCCTCTGTTTCCCGGTGGGTGAGAGAAGCAATCTCTTCAGCGTATTTGTTGCGGCACAAGGCAGTTACCTTCGGGGTTGCAGCGTACTCAACCCTAGCGCAGGCCACTTCTTGGGCAGAGTCGAGGTTAGTACCCCCCAGGATCTATTTGTAGGGCGGCAAATTGGTCGTCCCTGCATACCTTTGTCAAACATTTTAAGCTGGATGTTCAGGCAGCCAGGGATATGCGTTTTGGATCAGTGGTTCTTCAGGCTGGACTGGCGAGTCCCTCCCAAGTTTAGTACTGCTATGGTACATCCCACAGGTGCGGGACTGGACTGGAAGAATAAGGAAGGTGAAATTATGCCTTACCTGCTAATTGCTATTTCTTGAGTGAGTCCATTCCAGTCCCGATACCACCCTCGGGGCAATAAAGGTCTCCGGTCCTGAAGAAAGTCAACTCGGAAGAGGGCTGGGGGTAACGTGCAGAAATGGTGCTGGATATTTGGCCACAGTGAGGAATCATTGGAGGTTCGACTCGGCGGAGTCGGGAATGTTAAGAGAAGTTCGGCTGATCCGAAGTTCCCCTGTGGTAAGCGATCTCTCTCTCTCTCTCTCAGGCGGGGAGTGTATCTTGTCTGAGGGGGGGGGGGCCTTAATGTACATAGTTTAAATTGGTTCTGTAATTGTTACTTTCGTGACTCTGCTTTATCAATAGGATACTGGATCTGGTGGGAGATTCCACTGGTATGTATACCCTGATGTCATCAATCATGACATGCTCGGTCTCCAAGCTGCTGGTGAGGTGACACTTCCCATAGATGCGGGACTGGACTGGACTCGTTCAAAGAACGTCAGTTAGCAGGTAAGGCCTAATTTCACCACTTTTGCTTGGAAAATTACCCAACAAATACTATATACACATGTTAACATTTGTTTACAAACAGTTTTTCTCTGTAAAAATTCCACGCGTATTCTTTTAATTTTTTAAAGTATGTGCCTAACAAAAGACACCTCCCACCCCCCGAAAGCATCTGTTTGCTGTAAGTAAATGTATGAAAATTAAAGAAAATTACTCCAATGAAACAGCCTTAAAGCAGAAAGACTCGGAGGGTTCACACTTATTATTTTGAATCTATTGCATGGAAGTTGTCTCAGACTTCACGGCTATAGTTAACTGGGTTTTCTGGAATTCTTTATAAACACCAGCTAAGCCTTAGTACATCAATGACATTTTCCGGCTTTTTTTTATATAAAGTGTCCAAATACCCTCTCTCCTCCTGTGTATCAAATTTGGCTAAAATTGACTGTAATCGCACTCGTGCTTAAACACTTAAATTCACTTGGGACTCGTACTTAACTTTGGGAGTCTTCCAATAAATCTTATTCATGTAAATCTTCTCAATTAAATCTTGTGCACCCGACGCCTCACTTGCAACGTTGAGAACAGCGTTTCACTCAATGAATGAGGTTCTTCAGGGAATTTTTCAGTAGTGCATATAGTCCAGAGATTTAACCAGCTAGGACGTGTGGTCTAGGCAGCTTCCTCTAACGGACATTAGAACTTGTAATTCATTTTGGCAGCCTACGGCTGTTTCTAACTTCTTGCCGTCCAGAGAAGCTCTGCGCATGTTTATAAAGAATTCCAGAAAACCCAGTTAACTATAGCCGTGAAGTCTGAGACAACTTCCGTGCAATAGATTCAAAATAATAAGTGTGAACCCTCCGAGTCTTTCTGCTTTAAGGCTGTTTCATTGGAGTAATTTTCTTTAATTTTCATAGTAATTTATTACTCCACAACATGACCCAAACTGCTTGTGAATTGGTAAGTAAATGTATGTGCATGTAGAATGTATGCATTTCCAGAGCATCTTGCTAAAGCAGTCCAGACAAGTGGGTTATGCTCTCATGCCAGCAGATAATGGAGACTGAGAAAAGACGAGAACTTCAGTGACATCATCACTGGTGCTAAACTTGGTGCAGTGAAGTTCATGGACTCCTGGCAGCCATTCTGAGGGGCACCTTCCAGTAGAGATCTATTGGCAGAGGTCTCCAGGGTGTATTTTAGAATACCCCTCTCTTTTTCCCACCCACCATGGGGGGGGGGGGAGTTCTTGCTGAAATGGGCTTTAACAAAATCATCCACCCAAAACAAAAAGTATTGCTTTATCCTTGAAAATGACTTTGAGAATTACCTTGTAAGTGTCCAAGCTGCGTGGAGGAGAGGCTGCAGGAATTTCCCATGATGGTCAAGCATATATTATGTTACTACTTATTCCTCCCCAAGCAGGCAAACAAAAAGAAGAAAAGGAAGCGAAGTGGGGACGACAGTGAAGATGAAGGCAGTGCCTCCGAGTCAGAGTCTGAATCAGAGAATGGGAAGCCAGCCGATGAAAAGGAAAGTGCAGGTACTATTCTTAGTAAAGTTGAAAGGTCATTCTTTGGACTAGTAGTTTCCTCCTGCTCTTTTTGGTGTCATGAGTCTTCATTTGCAGCTATCCAGGGTCTTATTGTCCCATTCCCTGCCAAACTTGGCCAAGCCATCAGACAACAAACTGCAGTTTGTCGATATCGTAATAATTGTGGACCCTACATCTAGCTTTAGAGATGGTTGAGAGACACTCCCATCAGGCAATGTCAATGTTGGGTCTGCAATGTCCTTGATGGGCATCAGAAATGAACTTGGATGTCTCGCCTGGTAGTGCTCAGCCCTTGCCACGGAGCTGTTTGATTGTTCTCTATGGAGTGTTAAAAGGAATGATTTGTGTGAGTAGCTTCTCCTAAGTGCTGAGCCCTGGGCCTGCAGCAGAGAGATGATTATATGGAGAGTTGGGGGAGAGGATCTGTGTGAGGAAATGTTGCCATCAGTGCTAAACTTGTACAGTAGCTATGATATATAGAGGATAAGAGAGTGGGTGTTTAAGAATAAGGGATCGCTCAATGCTGAGCCTGTAACAAGGTTGTGGTTATAGGAAGGTGATCTGTGTGAGGGGGAAAGTCTACTTATAAATGTGTTCTGCTGCCACAGGAGACCCAAAGGAGAAGAAGGAAGAGGAGAAGCCGACACGGGAGAAGAACGATGATATCAAACCCCGCCCCTTGCACAGGACTTGTTCCCTCTTTATGCGTAATATTGCCCCAAACATCTCCCGGGCTGAAATCATAGGAGTGAGTATAGGCTTGAACTTTCCTAAAAACATATACAAGACAAGTCTGGTGGCAGCCCTGTTCATTTCATAGGGCATTGTCCTGTTGATTTGGTTAGTGAGGATGCATTAGATTTATAGTTTATTATCCTACCAGTGTCAACAGCCCTGGATGCTGCTTGGCAGGGGAAAGAGATACAGCTTGAGTTAGTGTGCATATACATATATTATCAATGTAAATGATTATATATACTTTTCTCATAGGCAGGTATGGGGCATGATCAAGGGTGTTTGTAAAGCATAAAATTCTAAGAAAAGTTAGTACTATGCATGTCTCTACCTTCTCATCATTTTCTTTCTGTCCTTCCCTCACGTATAGCTCTGTAAGCGCTACCCTGGCTTTATGAGAGTCGCCTTGTCGGACCCCCAGCCGGACAGAAGGTACTGGCCTTATGCTTCTGCTTTTGTAGCTTGATTGTTCTCTTACCTGTACTTGTGTGGATGAACTCATTTTGGTGGACAATTCTGAAAAAAATAAATCCAAATGTTTCTGGTCTCTGACCAATCTTGCAATGTGCAGAAAGGTTGCTGTTTTTTTTCTATCAGCAAGTAGGATTGAATCAGGCATGCATGCGTGACATTATCTGATGATGCCTAGATGGAACTGCTGTCCCGCAGCTCGGAACTCTGTTGTAAAGTTCTGAGTATGCATGATCCTTCTAACATGCTGTGGTCTCCTTGGCTTTTTTCCCACTTTTCCAAATGGATGTTATCACAAAGCTCTCCAATAAAAGTCTTCAAATTGCTACAAGGCTGTTTTTTCTCAAACAATAATATTAGTAGTGTATTTTCAGTTTGCATATCAACCTGCTGGACCAGTTCAGACAAGTGGGTTGTGTTCCCCCTACTAGCAGATTGGTGGAGACAACCAATCAGAAGCCCAGGTTTCGATTATATCACTGCTGTGCCTCTATTCACTTCAGCCACCAGAGGTCCCTTCAGTATTTTTGTCTTCAGCAGATGGTGGATGAGTTTTTTTCTTTGTCGAAGAAAATCTGAAGAATTCAGAGGAAAAGATTGATAAATGTTTGTCACAGACCACTTTGAGGGTGACTCTCACTTGAGTGTGAGGCGGGAGGCTCTGCCAGACTGCAGTCTTTTCCATTTCATCCCAGTTCAGTCCAGACACATGGGTTATCACCCCTCACCAGCAGCTGAAGACTGAGTATGTCAAGTCTTGATGATATCATCCTATGTAGGCACTCTGCCTGCTCATCAAGGTCAGTACACTCAATCTCCAGGAACAAGCAGGAATGAGTCTTCACATATGGGTACGTCGGTACCGACGGAGCCTGCGTGGGAACGCTCCCCAGCGTCCAAAAAGAAAGCCTTTGGGAGCATCCCACACGCATGCGTGCTGCCTTCCCGCCCATTCACTTCCCTCTCATCAGTTTTCCGTGGAGCCGGAAGGACGTATTCCTGTCACCGCAGAAAACTTCTTCTTTTTTATTCTTGTTTTTTGTGGTCGCGTCTGCCTTCCCTCAACGCCACCGGTACCGCCGGTGCTTTTCTTTCTTTTTACTAAAAATGTATTTTTTCTAAGGAATTTTTCCTGTTTAGTGCCTGATGGTTTCTAGGCCACTAGGCCTCTATCCTTTCCATTATGGAAAAGCCAGCCACTATTCTTAAGAAATGCTCAAAGTGTGGCGGTACAAATATATTTTTAGACACTCATACTTGGTGTCTAAAATGTTTAGGTCTTGACCATTGCCCACTGGAGTGTCTCTCCTGCAGGAGCTCAAATAGAAGAAGTCTTCAGGATCGAGCACAACTCGATACCCGGTTCACATCAGACTCGATGTCACCAACCAGAATATCTTCTTTCTCACAGGATCAGGTAACCAAACAAAAGTCTGTTAAGACTAGCCAGTCCTCGAGTGGTAGATCTCCTTCAAAGCATCGAGATGACTCTGGCGTTGCCCTCGGACATTTTGGCAATAAAGCCCCGGCGGGAGTCTTCGGGCTCCAAAGCATTAACGGGGCTTCAGGTTGTTCCCGAGGTTCTTATCTCCATGGACATACCTGGGCCATGCTCGGTGGTTGTGGCCGCTTCGAGTGGTACAGACACCCCGGCATCGGCTATGGTGATGGATGAGATATTCCTCAACGATGAACGTAGTCTGGCGAATCTCTCAGCTACTTCGGTACCGCTGGAGTTGTTGCAGACCGTTCCCCGACTATCGGCTTCGTCGATGCTTGCTTCGACGGACTCGCTTCCTTCGATGCCGAGCCTGGAATCGCTCTCTAGCATGGAGGATTTGGTACCGACTTGTCTCGATACCGACCTCGGGCGGTACTGAAGATATCTCTTTAAAGAAAATCTGATGCTTCTCCAGGACCAAGCAGGAAGTCAGTCCTCACTTATGGGTGACGTCGGTGCCGACGGAGCCCTCGCGGAGCAATTTTCCCCAGCTTTCAAAGAAAGCCTTTGGGAATTGCAGCGCGCATGCGCGGTCCTCTTCCCGCCCAAGGGTGCCATCTTAGCCAGTCTTCTTTTTTCTGCGGAGCCCTACAGACGTACCCGTCTTGTCCCCGCGAAAAAGTTGATATTTCTTCATAATTTACTCTTTTTTCCTTCGGTTCGACGCCGGTCTTTTTCCCGCCCGGACTAGCGACGCCGGTCACGAGTCCTCTTCTTCTTTTTCGGTTTTTCTGACTTAGTCAGTTTTCGTTTTCGGTTTTTCCCTGGCAGCCCGGTCCTTTGACCTCGCCGAGGCCCTTTTTCCCCCGATTGCTGCCAGTGGTTTCAAGCGGTGTGGTCAGTGTGACCGAAATATGTCACTAACTGACACACACGACTTTTGCCTCCGCTGCCTGGGCCCGGATCATGAAGAAATGATCTGTGGGCCCTGCGGCAAACTGTCCTCAAAAGCGTTGAGAAGTCGGCGGCATCAGCGGGATAGGATCTTCGCTGACCCCAGCCGTACCCGGACCTCGTCGGAGGCCTCCGCGTCCAAGGGTTCCAGCTCGGACCGTTGCCGGAGTTCCTCCGACAGGGGTTCTCCCTCCGGGGACCATCGATGTAAGGTGAAACCCGCGAGGGCGGCGTCGGTGGACGCTCCTGGCTCCGCGAGGGCCAGGTCGCATAGCCCTGATAGCCGTCCCGGGTCCTTGGAGAAGGAGCACCTCACGAAGCGACCTCGCCTGGAGTCGGAGCTGCCTGCTCGGGTAAGTCCTGTGGTCCTCCTGGACTCGCCTCCGCGACAGCCGACGTCGGGCCCGACGCCGTCGGGGCCCGAGTCGGGGGCTGCTGGGTCACCTGAGCTCGGACTCAGGTTGACGGCCTTGGAGAGCAGACTGTCTGCCTTCATGGACCAGCAGCGGGCACTGCTCGCTGGCTTCGCTGGCGCCGCTGCCCCGACCGCCGGGACGTCGACGTCTAAGTCGACCCCGGAGACCGAGCCGATCCTCGAGTCGATGCGAACTCGAGTCGATCCTCGGTCGAGGTCACCCTCGGCCTCCCGTTCGGGACCGAGGTCGCCGACGCCGACTCCCTCGGCGTCGGGGCGGCAGGCGCCGCGCCCTGCCTGGGCCGACCCCACCGAGTCCTCGTCGGAGTCGGTCTGGGAGTCTGAAGAGGAAGAGTCGCCTGATTCTTTCCGGACTCGGTGTGTCCCCTCGGACTCACCTGAGTCCGAACCTCGGAAGCAGTCCCCCCCGGAGGATGCCCGGTTCTCGGACTTCGTCAGGGATATGGCCAAGGCTTTGGCCTTCCCTGCGGACCCCGAGGAGGAGCCTCGAGCCGAAGAGCTCGACGCCCTCCAGTATGACTCTCCCGCCAGGGAACACTTTACTGTACCGGTTCCTCCCATGCTGGAACGACTACTCTTCCGCATGTGGGAGAGTCCGGCCACCTCGCCGGTCCTGAGCAAGCGGGTCGATTCTATCTATCGAGTCCGCAAGAGCCCTGGCTTCCAAAAAGCACAGCTACCACACCATTCCATGGTAGTGGAATCGGCCATGCATCGTCTTAAGAGCCAGAAGATGCACTCCTCGGTGCCTCCTGGCAGGGAGGCCCGTAACCTGGATGGCCTTGGTAAGAAGTGTTTCCAGGGCTCTATGCTTGCGTGTCGTGTCCAGACCTACCAGCTATACATGGGCATGTATCTCCGAGACCTGGCTAAAGAGCTAGCCGGATTCTCCGCTGGTTTGTCCGAGGAACCCTTGCGGAGGTTCCTGGCCTTGTCCACTGGCATTCGGGAATGCTCAAAATTCATATCCCGAGCAGCCTATGATGGCTTTGAAGCATCTCTGCTACACCCCAACCTCAGGTCTCTCAACCTAATGGCCTGGCTGCTGAGAGGGTAGTCCTTGCTCCCCTTCTCCTGCCGGCAGAGGTGGAGGAGGTCGTCTTGGCTTCGCGACGACCTTCTACCCGCAAATGCTACGCCCTTAAATGGCGTCGTTTTTCCGTTTGGTGTACCCAACAGTCTCAGGATCCCTTCTCCTGCCCGGTGTCGGTGGTCTTGCAGTACTTGCTACACCTCTCTAATCTGGGACTTAAGTCCAACTCCATCAAAGTTCACCTCAGTGCTCTTTCGGCACATCATGTGCCGGTGGACGGCAGACCTCTCTCCAACGACCCTCTCGTAGCGAGGTTTCTCCGAGGTCTCCTTCTACTTAAACCACCTCTGCGCCCGCCAGCGCCTGACTGGGACCTGAATGTGGTTTTGCAGCGGATCACCTGTCCGCCTTTTGAACCTATGGCTACCTGTTCTCTCTCCGTTTTCTGTCTTGGAAAACACTGTTCTTGATAGCCCTCACTTCCGCTAGACGCGTAAGTGAATTGCAGGCCCTCGTGTCTGATCCCCCTTACACTCGGTTCTACAAAAATAGGGTAGTCCTACGGACTCACCCAAAATTTCTTCCAAAAGTGGTCTCCCCTTTTCATATCAATCAGGAGGTGGTACTTCCAACCTTCTTTCCCAGACCACACTCCAGCTGAGCTGAAACGGTCCTCCATACCCTGGACTGTAGAAGGGCATTGAACTTCTACCTTGACCGTACGCGGGAGCACCGTAAAGCTGCTCAGCTTTTTGTGTCTTTTGACCCCAATAAATTGGGGCTCCCGGTCTCCAAGCGTACTCTGTCCATCTGGGTTACGGACTGTATCTCTTGGGCTTATGGGGCAGCCGGACTCTCCTTGGACGGTCGAGTCACGGCTCATTGCGTTCTGGCAAAGGCTACGTCAGTGGCTTACCTCCGCTCTGTTCCGCTGGCAGACATCTGCCGGGCCGCTACTTGGTCTTCGAGCCAGACTTTTGCGGTCCATTACTGTCTCGAGAGGGAGTCCCGCAGGGACAGTGCTTTCGGACAGGCAGTCCTCCGTAATCTCTTTGAGGTCTGAGCAACTCCTACCCTCCATCCCGGATGTGGGCTACCGGTGGGTAATAATTCAGCGAAGATTCTTTCCTTCTGTGCTACTGAGCTAGAGGGAGCTCATTTTTGTGCTTAGGGTCTCCGGTAGCCTTGAGCTTGGGAGTCCCATAAGTGAGGACTGACTTCCTGCTTGGTCCTGGAGAAAGCGTAGTTACTCACCTGTAACAGGTGTTCTCCAGGAGCAGCAGGAATCAGTCCTCACAACCCTCCCTCCTCCCCTTGGAGTTGCAATCATCTGCTTTAGTTTTTTTGCAAATTTTTTATGCTGTCTTTTTTAGCTATGTCATCTGACTGGCTAAGATGGCACCCTTGGGCGGGAAGAGGACCGCGCATGCGCGCTGCAATTCCCAAAGGCTTTCTTTGAAAGCTGGGGGAAATTGCTCCGCGAGGGCTCCGTCGGCGCCGACGTCACCCATAAGTGAGGACTGATTCCTGCTGCTCCTGGAGAACACCTGTTACAGGTGAGTAACTACGCTTTCATCCTTTCAAGTCTCCCGATCCCGATGACTGGGGTGAATCCATCGGTACCAAGGCTGAATTTTCAACAAGTCCAGTCTTTACCCCTCATTTCAGAGGGTCCTCCTCAGGAGAGATTTCTTTTCAAGCTTTTCTGCTTGATATGGCAAAGTTACTTGCCATTTCTATACCTGGTAAAGAATCTATACCAGGGGATTCAGAAACTCTGCAATTCCCCTGGATTCTAAAGGAGGTGATCATGCTTCCTTTGCATCAGATCTTACAGGATCTACTATTAAGAATGTGGGAAACTCCTTTAACGTTATCCCCAACTTCTAAAACACTTGACACTATATACAAGGTGCCACCTTCTCCAGGTTTTCAAAAGACTCAACTTCCTCATTATTCTATTGTTGTAGAATCAGCAATGAGGCGTATTAAGAGTGCAAAGAAGCACTCCTCTTATCCGCCTGGTCGTGAGTCTAGGATTTTAGATGCCTTTGGACATCGATGCTTCCAGGCATCTATGTTTTCAGCAAGAATTATCTCATATATTTTCTATATGGGATTATCTCTTGAAGAGGTCACAAAGAATTTAAAGCTTTTGAACCCTTTTCTTCAAGAACATAATAGAGCAGACTATTTCTTATTAGTCAGTCATGCTCAAAATGTCTCTAAGTTCCTTAATCGTGCTTCCCTGGACTGTTTTGAGTCTATTAGCCGAACTTATGCTATAGCCATAGGGGCACGACGCATGGCCTGGCTCCAAGCTTCAAACTTGGACAAATGGGTACAAGAAAGGCTGGCAAATACTCCTTGTAATGGTGAAAATCTCTTTAACAAGGATGCTTTATTCCAAGCCAATCAGATAAACGCTGATATTGTTGCTTTCAGAGGATTGTCAAAACTTTTCTCTATCCCAGCTAGTAAAAAATCTCCTAAAAAACTTTATCCCCCTAGAGGGGAAAAAGTTTTATCCATCTTCTACCCATCATGCAGATGTTTCCAAAGAAGGACAACATCAAACCAGGCTAAGAAAATCAAAACCTCAACAGGCTCAGCAAACCCAGCAGTCGCAGGGTTTCTGATATTTTATTCCTTAAATCTCTTTTTCCTGTTTGAGGTTTAGAACTGCTGACCTACTTCTTATCAACAGAAGCATCTACAGTTCATCTCATCCTTACTGAGAGATCAGTGATACACTGACTCAATCCTCGACTCTAGGCATGAATCTCTTGCCACAAGAGAAATCCATTCTTTTAGCTCCTAGAGCTATTGAGGATAATCATGCCCTACAGGTAACAGGTTTCTCCTCTCCTTTTTGAAGGAAAAAGAGGAGTAACAACTAATAACAAGGTAGGCTATGCTCTTCACCTTGACAGTTTTCCTGTACGAGGATATCTCATAGTTTTGACTGCAGGGGGGCTTTACCTTTTTCAGAGACTTACCAAATTGTAAGTCTTCACAACTCTGTATTACTTTCTATCCCTCTTAGTCGAGACATGCTGTCTAAGAGTGAACTATTCAACTGGAGGGCTTACTTTTTAAGCCCATAGGATTTTCTTCAATACCTACTCCAGTAAGTGGTTTCCATACAGAGCTTTCTTCCCCTTTGCAATCTTCTCAAATATTTCTTTTAAGACAGCTTATCAGATCATAATTGAGTTTTACCACTCCTAATTATGTCTGTCGGTCCTTTTCCAATCTATAGGACCTAACGTTTTCTGCTGCCTTAATAACAAATAATTCCAAGAGAGGTTCCAAAACCTACTTGAACAATTTATCATTGCAGGCACACCGGCCTGTCTACTATTCTTAGCCATCTTCAATTCTTTTTGGCTCCAACAGAATAGATGAGATTGCACACTGGCAATTAAACAGCCAGATCTCACCTAAGCAACCTACAACATGCTTTCTGCAATTATACAAAAAAGCTCTATAACTATGGGCCTTTGCCAGAGAGCGTCAGAGCCATTCCTAGTAGGTAACTCCCAGATGGTTAAAAAGGCTTTGCCCAGTCATGCTCCTACATGACTGGTTTTTCCTACTCTTACCATCTTCCTTAAAATTTCCTTTTAAGGAAAAGGAACCAGGGCTTAGACCACGTGAAAGTATAAAGGATTGCTCAATTCCCTGGGTTGTTCCACATCTCCAGTGGAACTCTTACAACAGGGATGCATTCCTTTTCACTGCAGTCGGTCCTTGTCTAGTGCATTCCTTCTAATTCCCAATACTTCATTGAAGCTTACGCTGAACAAAGAATGCATAATGACCTTCTCTGCCTCCTCCTAGCCCTTCAGGTGACTACATGGGGTGACATCAGTGCTCATGCCCTCCTCCACTGGGTTCAGCTCCTTCCTGAAGACAAGTATTTGGCCCGCCTTGAATCTCTGGTGGCCTTCTTGGCAGACTCCTTTTATGATCTCTTATATGCCTTTCTGTGCGGGGAGTCATGGTGGCGGAGATGATAGTGGCTCGCTGGGAGCTATGGCTCAGAAATTGTTCGTGGATGTCGCACTTAAGGGCTGCTTAGCCAGTTTGCCCTTTAGGGATGGGCTCCTGTGTGGTAAGGACTTGGGAAAGTTATTCAGGGATCTCAGTGAGGTCAAGCCCCAGCGGTTGCCGGAGGGATAAGCCCAAGGGTTCCTTCAAGTGCTCTTCTGTTTTGTCATCGGGGGCATCATCTTCACTGCCAAAGTTCTGTGATTCTCGTCGGTATTAACCTAATAAGCAGATCTCGGGGCATCAAGGAGGGAACACATAACCCCAGTCCTAAAAAACTACATTGGCTCCCAGTTCAATCCAGGATCACCTTCAAAGTTCTGACGCTGACTCACAAAGCCATTAATAAAAACTCCTCCACTTCACTCACAGATCTCATCCATACGACACCCCTAAACAGAGTAAGGAGATCAGCCTCAATCAACACCTTGAACATCCCAAAGGAAATCACAAAATGCTCGCAATCAGCCAAGAACAGGGCATTTGCCTTTTATGCACCAACCTGCTGGAACGCCCTACCCCCTGCTATCCGGGCCATAAGTGATCTTGCCCAATTTAGGCAGGCACTTAAACATCACCTGTTCCTACAATACTACACACACCCAGGTCACCACACACCCCCTGCCACACCTATGAGCCCATGCAAACAATCTCCATGTAACCGCCATTTAAGACAGAAACTTAGCCCACCAAACACCAACCCCCCTGATAAGTAGTACTGCACTCATTACACTGACAGCATGCACACAACAGATCCAATATGTAAATAGCTGAATGATCCATGTACATATGTTGATAGTTTATTTGCACATAATTACCCTGTTCGTTTGTTTCCTGTACAAAACCCCCTGTTATAATGTAAATGCAGTGAAGTCCCCTGCTCTGCATAATTGCGTTACATGTAAACCGCACTGGTATAAAGAGCGCGGTATATAAGAAAGTTAAATAAAATAAATAAATAAATCTCCTTCTCTTCCGGAACCGGATCAAAGTCCCAGTCTTTTCAAGGCGGACGCTGTGCCTATTCACAGACTTCTGTGGCGGGAAAGCCTCTTCCTCTCGCTGACTCTTTCAGAGCCCATTCCTACCTCCTGCAAGTGGGAGGCCACCTGCAACAATTTTATTGTGAATAGGCCCATCTGGTGACAGATTACTGGGTGCTCAACATTACAATACAAGGATACCCCAGGGATTTGTGCTGGGCCTGCTGCTTTTTAACATATATTTATAAATGACCTGGAAATAGGAATAATGAGTGGTGAGGTGATCAAATTTGCAGATGACACAAAATTGTTCAAAGTTGTTAAAACACAAGAGGATTGTGAAAAATTTCAAGAGGATCTTGAAAAATTGGAAGACTGGACATCCAAATGTCAGATGAAATTTAATGTGGACAAGTGCAAAGTTATGCACTTTGGAAAAAACAACTCAAACTTTGGTTAGATGATGCAAGGTACCACCTTAGAAATCACCACCCAGGAAAAAGATTTAGATGTCATCATGGATAATATGTTGAAACCGTCCATCCAGTGTGCAGCAGCGACCAAGAAATCAAATAGAATGCTAGGATTCATAAGGAAAGGATTGGAGAATAAAACCCAAGGTTATTATAATGCCTCTGTATCGTTCCATGGTGTGACTGCACCTTGCATATTGTGCATTTCTGGTCGCCGTATCTTAAATAGGATATAGCTGAATTAGAAAAGGTACAAAGAAGAGCGACAAAAATGGTAAAAGGGAATGGAAGGATACTCCTATGAGGAGAGGCTTAAAAGGTTAGGGCTCTTCAACTTGGAAAAGAGACGGCCGAGGGGGGATATGATGGTCTATAAATTAATGAATGGAGTAGAACAGATAAACGTAGATCGATTGTTTACAGTATCAAAAAGTAGAAAAACTAGGGGACACACAATGAAGCTACAATGCAACCCATTTAAGACTAAGAATATTTTTTTACTCAACACATAATCAAACTGTGGAATTTGTTACCGGAGGATTTAATTAAAGCTATTAGTGTAGCTGGGTTTAAAAAAGGTTTGGACAAGTTCCTGGAGGAAAGGTCCATAAACCATTATTAAGAGGACCCGGGACAAGCATTGTGGAACCTGTGTGCCTTTTTGAGAACCTGCCAGTTATTTCTGACCTGTATTGGCCACAGTTGGAAACAGGATACTGGGCTTGATGGACCTTGGTCTGATCCAGTAAGGCATTTCTTATGTGTCACGCCACCACCACTCGCCTCTAGGTTAGAGGGGCGTGGATTATTGAAGGAACTTTCTGCTATATGCATTTTCAGCTTTTTTAAAACTATTTCCCTGCAGTGCCCTCTGGGAAATGTAGTCCTTATTCAGCTGTATGAGTGCACCATGCAGAAAGCTGTAATCAGGCTCAAGTAGGTAAGGCAAATGACAGAAATTTACCTCTGAGGTATCCATCTGCACAATGAAGGGCTGCGTGAAGTCCACCCTGCGTAACACCGGGGCCGTGCATAGCCGCTCTTTCAATCAGTTGAAAACCCACTCCGCCTCCGGGGTCCAACGGAGTTGATTTGGGCAATTCTTTTTTAACATGTCTGTAAAGATGGAGCTTTCTTCCGCAGAGCGTGCTAGGAACCTCCTGTAATAGCCGATCAGGCCTAGAAAGCTTCTCTGCTTCTTTGTTGCGGGATGGGGAAAGTTCTTGATGCTGTCCACTTTGTCAATCAAGGGCTTAATCCTCCCCCGCACTACCATATGCCCCAGGTATTTCACTTCTTGCTTGGCGAAGGCACACTTGCTCGGGTTCAGGGTGAGGCCCACCTGCCTCATAGATCGCAGGACGGCTTCAACCCTTGGGATATGTTCTATCCAACTGCAACTGTGGATAATAATATCGTCCATATATGCGAAAGCATATTCTTGATGAGGACGCAGGACTTGATCCACCAGTCTCTGGCAGGTTGCCACGGCGCCGTGAAGGCCAAAGGGCATCCTTTTAAACTGGAATAGCCCAATCGGGGTGCTGAAGGCAGTCTTCAGCCGAGATTCCCTAGTCAACGGAATCTGCCAGTACCCCTTCGTCATGTCTAGGGTGGTCAAAAACTGAGCCTGCCCCAAGCGGTCCAAAAGCTCCTCGATACGGGGCATCGTGGTAAGCGTCGAGTACCGAGATGGCATTCACTTGTCTGAAATCTATACAGAAGCGTAATGTACCATCCGGTTTTGGAACCAGAACAATGGGACTGCACCACGGGCTCCTTGATTCTTCAATGACACCCATCTCCAACATCTCGCGCACCTGTGCCACTAGCTTCTGGTAGGCGGTAGGGTCGTTGTCTGACCACCTTCCCCGGTGGCGTCAGGATCTCATGCGCCACCAGTCGGGTTTCACCCGGGATCGGGGTCAGTACATCTGGGAACCTCTCCAATAGTCGAGCCAGATCCCGTCTCTGGACCAACGATAGTTCTTCCCCTACTTGGGGCTCCAGGTTCTTCTTGCAGTCTGCCACTTGAGGTCCTAGGTCGTCCTTCTCAGACTCCTCCATTCTCTCTCCACAGATGGCTGTCAGGCTTTTCATCTCGGCCCCTCCGGTGGAACCAAATCCAGAGGCTCCCCGTTCCGTAGGAGACAACATGGGGACCTCTTCTAGTGGGGGAAACCCCACTCTCTCGCACAGCAGCTGGGCCATCCGGTCACCCACCTTCACATAGTAGTCTTCGTTGCCAAAATTAAACAGCAATACCTTTACACTCCCTCTATAATCAGGGTCGATCACCCCAGCGCCGACGTCCAGGAAATATTTCAGAGCCAGTCCCGATCGCGGTGCTATCCGACCATAACATCCTACGGCTTTCTCCATCTGTAGGCCGGTATCAATGAGAGCCTTTCCACGGCTGGGTACCACCCGATCTTCTTCGCTGCATAAATTATATCCCGCGGCTTGCGGGGACACCCTCCTGGGAGCCTGGGCCTTCTCGGATACCTTACAAAATTTTAATATAAACTTCTGTTTAAGGGGAGCAACACTTCCCAGGGGTTCTTTTATTATTATTATTATTATTTAACAAATTTTTATATACCGCAACCTTCCGAAGATCAGGTGCGGTTTACATATAACAGTTAAGGAAACAGAGAGGCATATCTGTTTTTTACATTGAACGATAACAATCCCTGGGTTCTCACTTGGCTTTCGGGGGTTCTCAAAAAGAGGGCCAGGGACTACCATGATGGACTTTCTTCTGTCGTTTAAAAGAAAAGGGGGATGGAAGTTGTGAGTTTGGGGCTTATGGTCAGTTTGGTGGACTCCATCAGGGGTCCGAGGACTCCAGGTAGGAACTTAGTTCCCTTTGCATCTCCCAGAGTGGAGTCTTTGGTTGGCAGGAGTCCAAGTTCCTCATTCTGTTGCGTGGATGCATGCGAGTTGTGGTAGGACTCGGTTGCATGGTGGTGCTATACATCATCTGCCTCATTGTGACAATGGCCTTTAGAGTTGTGTTGTCAAGATTCGGTTTGGTGACTCCTTTGTTGCATTCCTTGTTGGGCCTACACAGACATAGGCAGCCAGAGAGGGACTGTATGGCCTCCAGTCAGTGAGAGGCTGCAGAATTCTCCGCTATGGTTTAGAAAGAGGAACGGGGGGGGGGGGGGGCTGGCAAAGATCCTCAGGCTCTCTGCTGGGACGGTTGATAAGGCTTCTATAGGTTTGGAACGCCGGTGATGTGTTGGGGATGGTGGCAAGTTAAGAGGTGATCTGGCTTGTGGGACGAAAGTCTCCAGGATCGGTTTGTGCTTCTCACGGTTCCCATCTTGGCAAAGGATCTGAGAGCCCTGAGGTGAACGCAGGCCGGTTCCCCCGCATCTCTGGTTTGTTTCATGGTTTTGGGCTTCGCAGTTTTGGGCTCAGCTGCAGATAGGTAGGGCCCACACATTGCGGATGTATTCTGGTGGTAGGTGCCTTCCAAGGGGTTGAAATCCCTATGGCCCTGGTGGCGGGCCAGTTTGCTTTGACAGCGATCCTGATTAGAACCTTTGGAAGTCTTACATGGGGATGTCTTCATGGGCTCTGATAGCCACTCGTCTGTTAAATTTGTTTGTTATGGTTTGTGTGTGTCATCAGTTTTGGCCGTTTCAAGAGACTGTTGTCTTTCCTGAAGGCGGAGATTCAGGTTCTTTCAGAGTTATGAAATAAGTATATAGTTAGTTAATAAAAAATAAAATAAATAAATGGATGAAACAGAAATACAGTGGTAGCAGAACTGATAGAATCCAGATGTTGCTGGGCCTAACATTCTACTAATCTGGTTTCACTTCCTACTATGGACAGTTACAGTTGGACACTCCTGTTCATAGTCCGACTGCCAATTTTTAGGAATAGGCCATGTCATTATTAACCTAGTTCTTAACTGGCACGGAGTGGACATAACTCGTGTTCTTGTCAGACCCTTTTTGGCCTCTGGGAGGCATGATGCTTTCTTTAGCCCAACTTGGCGCCTGTTGGGGCTTCTATCCCTTGTCTCTCGGATATACTATATCACCTTACAGCGGTGTTGAGTTTCTCGAGGTTTGTAACAGGAATTCTGCCATGGAGTAGTTTATTTCTCAGTAACTTCCCTTCTTAGTGTCGTCTTGAGTCGTTTCTCGGGAGGACCGGTGTGCAAGACAGGGAAGTCCAGCTTCTTATGTCAGAGGTAACAGGAGCTATGGCCCTGCAGTGTGACTGCAACAGTGTAAAGTGACTCATGTAGATGTCCGTCCGTCTTTTTCTGCTGCTTTTTCTGGTCCAGACATTGCAAGCCTCTGGTTCCAATAGAGATTCTTTCCATAACTTCAGGCCAGCCTATTCTTTCTCCCCCCCCCCCCATAGTGCTGGTACTGCTTTGGTACATCGCATGTATCTGGATTGGACTGGAGGGATGATAAGAAAGATGCAATTAGGTTTTACCTGCTAATTGTCTTTCCTTGAGTCCCTCCAGTTCAGTCCAGGACATGCCTTTTATTGTTGGCTTTGGTCCTGGCCATGCGTATCGCAGGGTGTGCCGGGGCTGTGAGGCCGCTCGATAATCTGGACTATCCATGGTATTCCTTATATAAAGTCTTTGAGCTCCTATCTCCTTCCCACTCTTAACTCTGGACCAGGGCATGATGTTGGAGTTAGGGTCTTGAGGCTTGTATTTTAGGTCTCCTCTCCTTCACCTGTTTGAGGACAGAAAGACTGCGGAGGGACGCCTTCACTATGGACAATGTTTTTTTTTTTGTAATCTTTTCATATTTAAGCATTTAATTTTTTCAAGTTGTGGCATCTGCTTTGTTATATAAATACTGGTGAGCGCGAGGCTGCACGGGTTCCCTTTATACCATGATGTCATTGGTTCTTGGTCTCCATCTGCTGGTAGGCATGCATAACCCATGCATCTGGACTGGACTGGAGAGACTCAAGGAAAGACAATTAGCAGGTAAAATCGATTGCACCATGCATGTATGTTTATATAGATTTATATACATCTGGAATAATTTCTCCAGAAGTTTTCATTAACACAACCATTATAACAGTTTGATATTTTGATTCTCCAGATTCTCCAGAAGAGCCTGGGTGACATATGACCGGAGTGTGAATATTAAGGAGATTTGCTGGAACCTGCAAAACATCAGGGTGAGTGTTCTGAGACTAGTGGGATGGGAAGAGTCCTGGTTGCTGGTACCTGCCTTTTTTTCCCCTCTATCAGCCTGTCACCACTTATTCACTTTGGGATTTCTGCACATTTGGAGCTGAGGGCTATAGCACTGGGAGCATTTATTCATAGCTAGTAGTGGGGTTCTTCCTCCATCTCCCTATTTAGAAGGGAGATAAAGTAGCTCACCAGAGATCACACGTACAGTGTCGTGACAGAGCTGGGAAATATTGAGGCATGGGTGATAAGTGATATCTCTAGGAACAAGCAGGAATGAGTCTTCACATATGGGTACGTCGGTACCGACGTAGTCTGCGCGGGAACGCTTCCCAGCGTCCAATCAAAGAGCTTTTGGAAGCATCCCACCACGCCTGCGTGCTGCCTTCCCGCCTTTCCCAACTGCCTCTCCTCAGTTTTCATTTTTCCGCGGAGCCGGCAGGACGTTCTCCTGTCACCGCAGAAAATTCTTATTTTTTAGTTTGTTTTCTTGTGGTCGCGGCTGTCTTCTCGACGCCACCGGTACCGCCGGTGTTTTTCTTTTATTTCTTGTAAAATTTTCCTTTTCAACGGGATATTTTTTCTTCATAGTGTCCCACGGGGTCTTAGGCCTTCAGGCCTCCCCTATTTTTTTCTTCATGGAACTGCCAGACACTTTCTCCACGAAATGTTCAGATTGTGGCGGTACAACTTTATTTTTAGACCCTCAAAGTCGGTGTCTAACCTGTTTGGGTCCTGACAACAGTTTGGTGAGAAGACATCTTCAACATCGAGAATTCCTCGATACACGGTTGCCCTCCAACTTCGGGGCACCGTCCCCTTCTTCTTCCACTTTGATTCAGCTAACCCACAAACAGTCTGTTAAGACTAGCCAGTCCTCGAGTGGTATGTCTCCTGCACAGCATGTAGACAGCTCCGGCTTTGCCCTCGATGGTCTCCTGGCTTCAAAACCCCGGCGGGAGTCTTCGGTCTCCAAAGCGTATAAGGAGTTTCAGGTTGTTCCTGGGGTTCACCCCCCACAGAACATACCTGAGCCGTGCACGGTGGTGGCATACGCTTCGAGCGGTACCGATACCCCTGCATCGGCACTGGTGTTGGATGAAACACTCCTCACCAGGGATCGTCATCTGGCCTCCTCGGTACCTTCGGGACCGATGGATACGTCCCAGATTGACTTTCCATTATCGGTTCTAACACTGATACTGCCACCAACGTCGGTACCCTCCAGATGTGCATCGACAGCCTCGCTTCCTTCGATGCCGAGTCTGGAATCGATCTCCAGTTTGGAGGACTGGGTACCGACTCACCTTGGTACCTTCTCCCGGCGGTTCCGAAGGCTCGGTTCCGATGACTCGGATCCGCAACTCTCGGTTCCCCTGAGGCCGCTTGAGTTGCCACTGGTAGACCTTCATTCACCGGTATTGGACACGGTACCGAAGTCGGTACCGATGTCTTCATTACCCTTAACAGTCGGTGCCTTCCATGCTTCGCTTCTCAGGCTCCTTGCCCTCGATGCTGAGTTTGGAATCCATTTCTAGTCTGGATGACGGGGTACCGATAGATTTTGGTACCGACACCGATCGATACCGGTGGCTCGGTTCCGAGGATAGAAGCCGGACGTTTTTGGTTCCCTCGATACCGATTGAAATATCACCGATGACTACTCCGATGTCTTTGTCGAGCCCGACTCAGACATCGGTGCTGGTATCCACAGTAGCATCGTGGCAAACTTCTACCATGCTTTTTTCAACGGCATCGCTCCATTCTATACCAAGCTTGGAGTCGATACCTGGCATGGACAATGTGGTACGGGCGGTTGCTGCTCCTCACAACCAGCCCAAGCAACCATCCCTTAAGCATTCCACGCTGCACCCTGCAGGATGTTGTCTTTCTATATATCTGGATAACTCTGTGGGTGCTCAGGCTAGTTCTTTAGATCTAACCTGTCCAAGAGAGCTTCCTGTTGGGGATCCCTCTTTTCAGAGTTTCCTCCTGGATATAGCAAGATCCCTTGCCATTCCTATCCGAGGACATGATCCTGCACAATGCTCTGTTTCTACTAAAGCAAAGGACAACATAATGCTTCCTTTGCATCATTCTTGCAGGATCTCCTTCTAGGAATGTGGGAAACACCTTTAAGGGTGCCCCCACCTCCCAGGGCAACTGATCTTTTATATCAGGTGCCCCCCTCTCCAGGGTTTCAAAAGACTCAACTTATCATTCCATAGTAGTGGAATCAGCAATGAGGCGGATAAAGAGTAAGAAAAAGCACTCTTCTTATCCGCCAGGTCGTGAGTCTAGGACACTAGATGCCTTTGGACGTCAAACCTTCCAGACATCTATGCTTTCTGCAAGAATTCTCTCATATATTTTTTATATGAGTCTTTCTCTTGAGGAGGTCACAAAGCAATTACATCTTTGGACTCCTTTCCTTCCAGTTTCCAGGAGTACAGACTATTCCTCGCTGCTTAATCATATCCAGAATATCTCTTGGTTTCTTTCTCGTGCTTCCCTAGACTCTTTTGAGTCTGTTAGCAGGACTTCTGCTATAGCTATAGGAGCACGACGTAGAGCCTGGCTCCAAGCTTCAGATTTGGCCAAGTGGGAACAACAACGACTGGGACATACTCCTTGCACTGGAGAAAATCTTTTCAACAAGGAGTCTTTACGTCAGGTTACTCAGTTGTCCACTGATTTACCTGTTCATAAGGGTTCTTCTACAACTTCTTCTGTCCCAGTAAGTAGGAAATGTCCTACCAAACTTTCTTCCCACAGGAGAAGAAGGTTTTATTCCTCACTTGCCCATCATACAGATGTTCCCATACAGGGGAACCATCGTCCTGGTCTGAAGAATCCAACCTCTCACCAGGCTCAGCAAACCCGGCCTCTGCAGGGTTTCTGATCAGTCATCATCAAATGCTTGTGACCCTTGGGGTTAGAATCTACAGTTGCTTCTTCTCAACAGAGGCGATCCATTACTCATTCTAACCCCTACACAGGGAACTCTTTCCAAAAGACATCCATTTTTTCTATGAGCAGAATGTTCATGCCTATAAGTCACAGGTTTCTCCTCTTCTCCTGTCAGAGAAAGAGGTCTGACCACTATCAAATGATAGTTCCTGTGCCAGCATGTATTTTCCTTTCTTTAGACTTACCACTTGGTAAGTCTTCTTCAGCTCTATTCTCTTCACCCTCTTACCAATGTAAGAGCGGAATTACTTACTGGAGGGTTTTTCTTCAGCCTCTCCAGGTTTGTCACTTTCCAGTGCAGAGTTTTCCTCCCTGAGTTTCCTCCCCTGTTTCAAATTTACTTTAAGGCAGCTTATCAGACATGTCCAGAGTTTTCTACTATATCTGTCTGTCTGTTCTTTCTGGTTTTTAAACATTAATAGCCTTTCTGCTGTCTTGCTAGCAGCTGCCTATGCAGGAGCCTTAATGTTTGGTCCACTGGTTCTTCCCCACAAACCACCAGAATTGTTCTCCTCTAACATCCTATCTGGTCTTAGTAGTGGCTCCAAGTCGGTGTTTTTCATCTATCTTGGAAACTATCCCACTACAAGCTTCTGGGTTGGTCTTCTATTTCTGCCATCTCCATTCCCCTGGATTTGGCAGCATAGTGGACTGAGATACTGGCTCTAGCAGCCAGTCCTATCTCATTCTCCTGCATCATGCTCTCTGCAATTCTACAGAGAAGCTTTCCACTATGGGCCCTTGCTAGAGAGCATGGGGGTTTTTCTCCAACAGCTATCTCAGATGGTTGGAAAAGGCTTTTCAGTCATGTCTCCCATGACTAGAAGGTTCTCCCTTCTTTTACTATCTCCTTTTGCCATAAAGGATATAGGCCTTCTCTTACCTAAGGCCTTAAGGAGTTGCCAATTCCCGGCTTTGGTCCATAGCATTCCCAATCAGGGATATGCTCTTTCTCCTTGCAGCTCGTCCTCATGGTAAGAACGTATGATACTTTTTGCCCTTAAACAGGTCAACATGATACCTCATCCTTATCTGTCTTCTGTCTACTTACCATGCTAGTCTTGGACGACTCAGAACTTGCTGGCTACAGATTGATATTATCCTCTGTCTTCATATAACCATGCTGGTTATTTCACTAGCTAGCATCCTTACGGATCATAACCAGGGGGAATAGATTCTCTATATATCTTCTCAAGTAGGTTGCACCTCCTTGTTGTTAGATGAATCTTTCCTCTCCACATGTCCTATGTGAATACCATGCTGTAGGCATATATCTGTCTGTTTAATTACAGACACCCATATTTAGGCCTACATATTCATATTTATCTTTGTGTGTATTTCATGCCCTTCCATATCTCACTATAGATATATTCTTATATGTCTATTCATCTATCTCTATCTATCTATCTATCTATCTATATATATTTATATATAGATAGAAATCTATTAAATATATATATATATATTTATATATAGATAGATAGATAGATATATTTACCTAGTTTCATGTAACTCTACATATAGCTGCATTTAGTTGCTTTGTACATAGTTCCCATGTTACTGTTTCACTGTTCATGAAACCTGTTTAATGTATACCCAAGTTTTATTTTACCTGTTCATTGTAAGCACTGATCAGTTATTTGAGACGTGTGGTTTTTATGTTCATTGTAAACCGCACTGATGTCGAATAGCGCGGTATAAAAGAAACTGTAAATAAATAAATAAATAAATATATATGTATATATATATGATGAGATATTTCATTATAAATAGATATGTCTCCACATACTTATCTATCTCACTGTCTATGCTCATATAGCTATCTGTTTCTGACAGAGGGATTTTACCCATACCTCTGCTATTCAGCAGGTTTGGGATTCTACACACACAACCACTCCTGTGGTAGTCAACAATTTTATACCATAACCTAATGGGTTTAGGTACCTCTGAAGCTCTCTGTACCTAATATCTCTCCTACCTTACCCCAGTTAAGAGAGATATTGTGGATCTTCAGTTAATCACAGGCTTAACGCCTCAGGCATTTGTCTTCACCCTGGGATACAAAGGGTTCCCATACCCCTTCTCCCCATAAGGACTGTGCCTGTTTGTCCAAATCGGTTAGCCTTTCTCTTTTTGCTCCCAAGAGTGAGTTACTCTGCCGCCAAAAGAGTTTGGTTTTTACCATACAGCTTTCGCTGAAGGCCCACCGTTTTTGTACTACCCCAGTTTTTCCTACCAGGGGTGCCTGTTACCTTTCAGGATTCTGACCTCCTCTGTTTTTCCTACAGGTTTATTACCTCCACTTTTCAGTGAGGTCCTTTTTACGGTTCCTCTACTGGCTTCCCAGTAGATCCAGGAACCTCCTTACTTCTATGAAATCCTGTTAGCGGAGGTCCATATTGCACTATTCTTTGCAATATCATTGATAACAATCATTATCCACACATGGACTCTTTTTCTGCAGTCCTGTGCTAGGTTAGCTGTTCCACAGCATCTTCTTTCTTCAACTCCTACCCTCCATCCTCAGGATGCCTGGTGTTGTGGGGGATAGCATGTTCCAACCTATGACATGCTCAGACTCCAGGCATCTCAGCTTGGGAGTCCCCATATGTGAAGACTCATTCCTGCTTGTTCCTGGAGATAGCACAGTTACTTACCTGTAACAGGTGATCTCTGGGAACAGCAGGAATAAGTCTTCACAACCCACCCACCTCCCCAGGAGTTGTATTTCTATCTATCTTTCCTTTCCTCTCTCTCTCTCTCTCTTTGTCTCAGCTTTAAAACTTAACTGAGGAGAGGCAGTTGGGAAAGGCGGGAAGGCAGCACGCAGGCGTGGTGGGATGCTTCCAAAAGCTCTTTGATTGGACGCTGGGAAGCGTTCCTGCGCAGACTCTGTTGGTACTGACGTACCCATATGTGAAGACTTATTCCTGCTGTTCCCAGAGATCACCTGTTACAGGTAAGTAACTGTGCTTTATCTGGATGGCATACACAGAATCGGTGACAAAAATAGGATTATTGACAATTTTGGGGCCTTAACCCAGCAAATCATCTGCCATTTTTGATGGGTGAATAGCAGCTGGTTGAGGGATTGCAGTGACTAGGAGAGGAAAAGTGGATGGGAGAGGGGCTAAGGATAGAAAAGACACCAACAAAAACTCATGGTTCAATTTTATTCTTTCTCTCTTGTTTTTTTTTTTTTCTGTTTGTTTTTATTTCATCTTTATTTTGCTACTTTTTCTTTCTTGCATTTATTTCTCCTTCCCTGCACAGTTGCGAGACTGCGAACTGAGCCCTGGAGTAAACCGGGACCTGACACGCCGTGTGCGGCATGTGAATGGGATTACACAGCACAAGCAGATTGTGCGGAATGACATCAAACTGGCTGCCAAGCTTATCCACACACTTGATGACCGCACTCAGATCTGGAGTACCTCTTTGGAGGAAGAGGCCACCAAGGATGGAGCGGTTCGTGTTTGGGTGGAGAGGGATGGGTGTCACTCAAAATCTCCAGATGCAAAAGATGGGTAAAACTGACTTCAGACAAGAGGAGCAAAGATGTAGCCTAGTAGTTAGAACACAGGGTTATGAACCAAGGAAAGTACGATTCGGATCTGTCTTCTAAATCATCCTGCTAGACCAGTCCAGATAAGTGGGTTATGCCCCCCTGCTAGCAAATGATGGACACAGAGAAAAACAGAAGTTTCCATTGACATCACCACTGTTATAAGGATTGGTACAACTAGGGGTAACCTTCAGTATTTCTCCATCATCAGCAGTTGGTGGTTGCTGGACTGGTGCAGCTGTGTGATGTGTTTTGGAAGCTCGTCGGCTCACAATTTAAGAGATGTTGTTTTTCTCATGGCTGTCGTTTTCTGGGGCTCCTGGGATGCCATCCTGAGGGGGCGCCTTTCCCAATTGAGCCCTTTTGGCATTAGCTCTTGGGATGCATCATGTCTGTGAGATCATGCTCCCCACCAGCTTAGGCTAGCCAGTTGAGCCTTAGAGGAGGGCAGGTGAGGTCTACCCTGGAGGGGGAGGGGGGACTAGGGACTTGGGGGTTCTCTTTTTGCCCTACCCCCACCCCCTGTGTATGTTTAATAAAAAAAAAAAATAGATTTGGAGATGGCGTGGGCCTTCCTTGGGACTTGGGGTGATACTCACCTGTTGTTGGTCCCAAAGACTGAACTGAGCCCTGGGGTAAACTGGGACCTGACACGCTGTGTGTGGCCTGTGAATGGTATTACACAGCATGTCATGTAGAACAGCTTTCAGTAGTCTCCAGAAAATGTGTGGGTTTTTTTTTTTTGTTTTTTTTTTGTTTTCTTACTAACCCAATAGAAGTTGGAAAGAATTGTACAAAATAGGTTGAGAAATATCTGTGTGTCTGGGGTCACAATAATTACTGGGAACACCACAACCTAAACCGATACAGTATTTTAATCTTTATTTATAAAGGAAGAAAATGACCTCAGAACCTGCTGCGCTGAAAGTGCATTTTCTTGCCTCTCTCTTACCACCTTTCATCATAGAACCCACTTCTGAAGAACATCACAGATTATCTGATTGAGGAGGTGAATGCTGAAGAAGAAGAACTGCTGGGCAACAGCGGGGAGGCCCCCGATGAACCCCCCAAGGAAGGCAATCCAGCTGAGATCAACGTGGAGAGGGATGAGAAGCTTGTAAAGGTATTGGACGAGAGAAAGGGGGTGGTGGAAAATCATACGCTAGAACAACTTACCTTAAGGATGAACTGAAATCTCCATTGCTTATTGTTTTTCTTAAGCATGTTTTTCTGTTAAGAAGCGATAAATGGCATAGAAGTGTTGAAAGTGTACCCTTGCAGCAGGTGCGGCTACCTGATGTTGGGTTGTGTGTATGTTTGACTTTTCGTGAGCCCATGCTATTGGAGCTGCATTCTTGAATAGTAGCAAGTGATGTTTATGGAAAGGGTTGCAAAAGTTAAAAGTAAGAAAGAAAGCAATACTTAAATTCTCAACTTGAGTTTTATTTGGATTGCAAATGAAAATTTTGAAAATATACATTTCCTTATCATCCTGTTAGACCAGTCCAGACGAGTGGGTTATGCTCCCCAACCAGCAGATGATGGCAGAGAACTGCAAGATTCAATGATGTCATCACCAATATAAGGATTGGTGTAGCTTTAGAGCTTGTCAATATTTCTCTTCCTCCAGCAGATGGTGCAGTGGACTGCTGCAGCGGGATTCTTGTTTTTTTGGTGAGCCTGACTCCCTCAGCACAGGTTAAGGCTTATTGCCCAATGTTCAAGTCCGTGGCCTGAGGAAGCTCTCAGGGGGCTCAGTCTATGGACCTTTCCTCTGATTGAACAGAATGAGAACTTTCAGGGATCAGTCTATGGAATTTTGCCCTAAATGAGCAGATGGATGGGTTACCCAGGAGCCCTAGTCTTGGTTTACAGACCTTGGATCGGGGTGGTGAGGGCTGGCGGTACTCCCTTAAGACCATTGAAAAACAAGGCGAGTACAGCTTTTGCCCTCCGCCCTCTGTACTGCCTTGGTTTCTTGGCTGTAGAGATTTTTCTTCTGCGACTGTTGTGTTGCATGTTTGAGCCCTGTGAGAAATTAAGTTTATTAGTGTAAAAAAAAAAAGAAAGAAAAAAAGATTAGAGTTAGCCTTCACTTTGGTGGCTGCAATTCAGCGGCAGAACCTGGGCCAAGCCCTTCTTTCATGGGGCACCTTAGTGAGGGGTCATCCCTGGGTGGCCACCAGCCTCGGTGGTAGGGGTATGGGCAATGCTTTATGTCCGATGGGAAAACTGGTCTGTTGGTACTTGCTAGTTCCCTTGGTCAGAGGAAAACAAGAGACTGTCTGTTGCAGCAGCGGAGGGGGCAGTGCTAGCTTCAGCTGCTGTGAGATGCTGGTAGGAACCACACACCTTTTTGCTTTGGTGTGGCTTTTGCAGCATGATTAGCTTCTGTCACTGAGTACTGTATTGCATTTTGGCATCAATCTGCCTTCAGACCGCATCCCGTTCCTAAGCAAAGGAGTACAGATTTTTTTTCAGTCATGGAGTGTTACAGTTTTGGTCCCTCTCTTCCTCCCTTGGGTTTTTCATTTCTGCAGATCCACAAAAAGGTTTTCTAGGCCTCTAATCTTTATCTTGGCCAAGGGATGCTTGGACCTCATCTCTTCTAGCCCCCTCCCCACGGGCCCTGATGCAGTGGTGTCCAGAAGAGTTTCTTTCTCTCTTCTACTTAAAGTTGCTGCTCCATCTCGTAATCACTGCCTCTGGAAGCTAGATCAACTTCTTTTCTAACCAGTTTGATCTCTGTGAGGCAGTCTTAGTACATCCAGTGATTGTTCTGGAACTTGTATGTCCTGGCATCCCATAGGTGCTCTGAGGTTTGTGCACCTTTGGGGTCTCCACTTGAGTTCTGTCCATGTATCTTTCAGCATTCCATGTTGGCTAAGGGTCACTCCATGGCTCTCCTGGACAGATTTGAAGCATTGCACAGGGATCATTGCTTTGAGGATGCTGGATGACTTGATGATTTCTAGGTTCCAGGCATGGAGCCTGGGATCTGTGCATGGGGTGTAGGACACCTGTTGCATTGAGATTTTGATTGTGTGTATCTGAGGTGCAAGTATCAGCTTGCAGTTGCACATTTGCTTGCTGGTTTAAATGCATGCTGGGCAACTGGCGTGTCAACATTGTCACGGCCCTATGTTGTTGCTAGAGTTGGTTATGGGATTCTCCAGGTGTGGATCAGGCCTTGATAACCTTGGTTTCCTTTTCGTCTCTCCGGGCCAGTCCAGGGAAAGGTAGGGTTGTCAATCCCCCATAGTAACTGAGGACTGAAGGCTCCAAGCTTTTTTCTGTGAGGTGAAGCCACTCCCCCTTCAGGCAATCTGCCAGTCTTTCAGTCCTCAGTAACTATAGAGGATCGATTTTATCTTCTCCCTCAACATTCTTTTTATTACAAACTTGTAATTTCTTTTCTTTGATTTAATAAGAATTTATTGATTGGCTCTAGCAGGGCTGATCCGTATATAGTTCTTTCTTTTCCTTTCTGTTAAAGGCTGTTATGCCTTTAAGAGCAAACTGAATCATGAACGGGCATTTTGTTTACAGTGTGAGGTAGAGCCTGCCTCTTTCACTGTCCCGTTCAAGTAGCAGAGTGATACTGGGGGCCCCAGCTTTCTCCTCTGGCTATTCAGCTCTAGATTCCTTCGGGACTCATATTTTCCACAAAACCGCGGCTGCGGTGTTACTTTCAGCCTCGGGTGAGTGTTACAGTTTTCTTTCATTTTTTCTGTCAGTTTAAAACCGCGGTTTCAGTGGCGATTTTAGTGTTTCTTTTTCTTAGCATTTGTTTCAGGTTGTTGGTCTATTGTTTGCACTTTGGGGACTTTAGTTATTATGGCTGAGAAGTCCAGTATTAATTTGCCAGAGGCTGTTTTAAGCGCTGAAAAAAGGCGGGAACGGAGGCCCATGTTAGCTGTACCGGGCAGTGCTCTAGCAGAGCATCAGAAGCCTCACAAATGTAAAACAAAGTCTTCTAAGGACACCATTTCTGAAGTTAAGCCTCCTATCTCCTCTGCGCTGCCTCAGGAACAGATGTTTTCCTTTTTCTTAGCATTTGTTTCAGACTTCAGAGTTTCCTGCTCTTCTGATTTCAGTACCAGTTTCTCTCACTGTGCCTAGTGCTGAGGAGAAGGAACTTATACTTATCTCAGGCATCTTTGCTATTTCAGCAGGGAGAGCCAGAGAGGCTGTCTGACCCAGCCATGGATTTTGAAGCTGAGGATTTAGAGGAAGGGGAGATAGACCCTGGGCAGGATCCTAATGTTTTTAGAGTTTTCCGCAAGGAGGAGCTCTCTGCTCTCATTTCCCATTCTCTGTCAGCGCTACACCTGCTCTTGCCAGCAGCTTCTCAGGAACCTTTGGAAGTTCCATTACTTCAGGGGTTTAAGACTAACACTGTTCCTATGGCCTACAGGCACAGTCCTTTTTTCCTTGTGTTGCTACCTCTGAAGGAATTGGATACTATTGTTCTGTATTAGTGTTCTGTGCAGCAGTGATTGCTTGAACTGCGGAAGGTTAATGGAAATAAAGGGGAATGAAACACAGAAGTGGGTTTTTCAGCTGCTTCAACAGCATTGGTTTGGTGTGAACACTATTCTTGGCCCCACACTTGCAGCGGCAGTATTGGGCTTTTTGGGCTATCTATAGTGAAATTGGTGTTGCTGCTTCAGTTTTGGGTTCTGAAACTCTTTTAACAACATATGTAATGCTGACTTTCACATTTTTGTGGTCTCATTCATGTAATTGATCCTTTTTCTAATCTTTTGTTTTTTTATTGCAACTGGTAATAGCAACAGAACCACAACACAGTGGTTCAGACACTGCCGATGATGCAGGGATCAAGGGTTCAATCCCCCGCAGTGCCCAATGCAGATGTCTGGCTGAGGCATTACATATCCTACTTATATCCTCTTTTGTTTTGTTTTGTTTTGTTTTGTTTTTTTAAACTTTCCATGGCATGTTATTTTGCCTTTTAACATAAACCAAAGTAGTTTATATTTCTGGTTCTCCAGGACCAAGCAGGAAGTCAGTCCTCACTTATGGGTGACGTCGGCGCCGACGGAGCCCTCGCGGAGCAATTTTCCCCAGCTTTCAAAGAAAGCCTTTGGGAATTGCAGCACGCATGCGCGGTCGACTTCCCGACCGAGGGTGCCATCTTAGACAGTCTTCTTTTTTCCGCGGAGCCCTACAGACGTACCCGTCTTGTCCCCGAGAAAAGTCGATTTTTCTTCATTATTTTATTTTTCTTTTTCCTTTCGGTTTGATGCCGATCGCTTTCCCCCCGCCCGGACTCGCGACGCCGGTCTCGAGTCCGCTTACTTTTTTCGGTTTTTTTCTGACTTAGTCAGCTTTCGTTTTCGGTTTCCCTGGCAGCCCGGTCCTTTGACCTCGCAGGGGCCCTTTTTCCCCCGATGGCTGCCAGTGGGTTTAAGCGGTGTGGTCGGTGTGACCGAAATATGTCACTAACCGACACACACGACTTTTGCCTCCGCTGCCTGGGCCCGGATCATGAGGAACTGATCTGTGGGCCCTGCAGCAAACTGTCCTCAAAGGCGTTGAGGAGTCGGCGGCATCAGCGTGAGAGAATCTTCGCTGACCCCAGCCGTACCCGGACCTCGTCGGAGGCCTCCGCGTCGAAAGGCTCCAGCTCGGACCGTCGACGGAGCTCCTCCGACCGGGGTTCTCCCTCCGGGACCATCGTCGGAAGGAAAAACCCGCGAGGGCGGCGTCGGTGGACGCTCCTGCTCCGCGAGGGCCAGGTCGCATAGCCCCGACAGCCGCCCCGGGTCCTTGGAGAAGGAACACATCCCGAAGCGACCTCGCCTGGAGTCGGAGATGCCTGCCCGGGTAAGTCCTGTGGTCCTTCTGGACTCGCCTCCGCGACAACCGACGTCGGGCCCGACGCCGTCGGGGCCCGAGTCGGGGGCTGCTGGGTCACCTGAGCTCGGACTCAGGTTGACGGCCTTGGAGAGCAGACTGTCTGCCTTCATGGACCAGCAGCGGGCACTGCTCGCTGGCCTCGCTGGCGCCGCTGCCCCGACCGCCGGGACGTCGACGTCCAAGTCGACCCCGGAGACCGAGCCGATCCTCGAGTCAATGAGAACTCGAGTCGATCCTCGGTCGAGGTCACCCTCGGCCTCCCGTTCGGGACCGAGGTCGCCGACGCCGACTCCCTCGACGTCGGGACGGCTGGCGCCGCACCCTGCCCGGGCCCGACCCCACCGAGTCCTCGTCGGAGTCGGTCTTTGAGTCTGAGGAGGAAGAGTCACCTGATTCTTTCCGGACTCGGTGTGTCCCATCGGACTCACCGTGGTCCGAGCCTCGGAAGCAGTCCCCCCCAGAGGATGCCCGGTTCTCGGACTTCGTTAGGGATATGGCCAAGGCTTTGGCCTTCCCTGCGGATCCCGAGGAGGAGCCGAAGAGCCGAAGAGCTCGACGCCCTCCAGTATGACTCTCCCGCGAGGGAGCACTTTACTGTGCCGGTTCCTCCTATGCTGGAACGACTACTCTTCCGCATGTGGGAGAGTCCGCCTCCTCGCCGGTCCTGAGCATGGGGGTCGATTCTATCTATCGGGTCCGCAAGAGCCCTGGCTTTCAGAAGGCACAGCTGCCACACCATTCCATGGTAGTGGAATCGGCCATGCATCGTCTTAAGAGCCAGAAGATGCACTCCTCGGTGCCTCCTGGAAGGGAGGCCCGTAACCTGGATGGCCTTGGCAAGAAGTGCTTCCAGGGCTCTATGCTCGCATGTCGTGTCCAGACTTACCAGCTCTACATGGGCATGTATCTCCGGGATCTGGCTAAAGGGCTAGCCGGATTCTCCGCTGGTCTCTCCGAGGAGCCCTTGCGGAGGTTCCTAGCCTTGTCCACGGGCATTCGGGAATGCTCAAAGTTCATGTCCCTAGCAGCCTATGATGGCTTTGAGGCCTCGGCTAGAGTGGCCGCAGCCGGCATCGGTGCCCGCCGACAGGCTTGGCTTCAGTCGTCGGACCTTGAGCCCTGGGTACAGGACAAGTTGGTCGATGTCCCCTGCCGAGGCGAAAACCTCTTTGGCAAGCCCATGGCGGAAAAGGCTGCACAAATTGAGACTGAGACTCTCACCCGGACCAGGCTTTCTAGGAAGACCTCCGCCCCTTCCCAGAAAAAGAAGGGCTCGGGAAAAAAGTCCTTTTACCCGAGGAAGGCGGCTGCCTACAAACAGTACCCCCATTATCAGGCCCCTGCAGCTCCCCAAACAGGGCCAGCAGGCCAAGGGACAGGGTAACGGGTCCCGTAGGCAGCAAGCCCCCAAGCCTGCACCACCAGCCCCTGCTCAGCAAGGGTGGGGGTTTTTGACTCGCTCAGCATAAGCCTCTCCCCCCCCCCCCGCTGGTTCCTCCCAGCACCGAGGCCGGCTGGTTTCACTTCGGCCACAGGTGGTCCAGCATCACCGCAGATGCCTGGGTACTTCAGGTCGTGCGAGAAGGCTACCTTCTCCACTTCCATCAGGTCCCTCCCTCCTATTTTCCGGAGAACCTTCGCGCCCCCCTCTGCACAGGGAGTTGCTCCTTCAGGAGTTAGCAGGTTTTCTGCAGGAACAGGCGGTGGAACCGGTGCCCCCCACCACCTGAGAGGTCAAGGCTTTTATTCAAGGTATTTTCTGATACCAAAGAGAACAGGGGGCCTCAGACCCATCCTGGACTTGCGCAACCTCAACAAGTTCCTTGTGCGGGAGAAGTTCAAAATGCTTACCCTTGGAATCCTTCTGCCCTACCTCCAGCAGGGAGATTGGCTATGCGCCTTGGATCTAAAGGATGCCTACACGCACATCCTCATCCACCCAAGCCACCGCCAATACCTAAGGTTTGTGGTGGCAGGAAATCATTACAAGTACCGAGTACTGCCCTTTGGCCTATCCTCCGCACCGCGAGTCTTCACAAAATGTCTCGCGGTCGTGGCGGCCCATCTCCGGCTTCACGGCCTCTATGTCTTTCCGTACCTCGACGACTGGCTCATCAGAGCAGCGTCCGCTCAGGAGGTCGCCAACGCCACGCGCCGCACGGTGACTCTGCTGCAGCACTTGGGCTTTGTCATAAACTTCGCAAAGTCCAATGCTCCCCTCACAGGATCTCGAGTTCATCGGCGCAAGGCTGCACACTCCTCGGGCACGAGCGTACCTACCGCTCGACAGGGCTCAACGGCTCATGGACCTAGCCGACCGCTTTCGCAGCCAGCCCCTGGTCTCCGCCAGGCGCTTCCTGAGACTGCTCGGCCATATGGCTTCCACCGTCCATGTGACCCCCAATGCCCGCCTGAACATGCGGTCTGCTCAATGGTGTCTCCGCCAGCAGTGGCGACAAGCCACAGGCGGCCTGGCAGACCTAGTGCGCATCTCCGAGCCGCTGCTCTCGTCTCTCCGGTGGTGGCTCCGGCAGCCGAACCTGATATTCGGAATGCCTTTCCAGTCACCTCAGCCGACCCGGGTGCTGACCACCGATGCATCCCTCCTGGGCTGGGGAGCACATTGCCAAGAGGCACGTACTCAGGGCCTCTGGACCACGTGGGAGTCTGCTCAGCAGATCAACTTCCTGGAGCTCAGGGCGATCCGCCTAGCTCTCAAGGCCTTCTCCCACCTGACTTCCCAACAGTCCGTCCTTGTCCAGACGGACAATCAAGTTGCCATGTTCTACGTGAACAAGCAGGGGGGCACGGGCTCCTTCCTCCTCTGCCGGGAGGCACAGAAGCTCTGCTCTTGGGCCGTCAGTCACGGCATTCTCCTCAAGGCAGTTTATCTCCCGGGCCAAGAAAATTGCCTTGCAGACAAACTCAGTAGGGTCCTCCAGCCGCACGAGTGGCGTCTGGATCCCTTGGTAGTTCAGAAGCTCTTCCTCAAGATGGGTCTCCCCACGGTGGATCTCTTTGCCAGTCCTCACAACCGGCAGCTTCCTCGCTTCTGCTCTCGTCAGCCACACCCCCTTCGGGTTGCGGCGGACGCCTTTCTGATCTCGTGGTCGGGGAGCCTTCTGTACGCTTTCCCTCCCATCCCGCTGGTCTCTCGGACTCTTTTCAAGGTTCTCCGAGACAAAGCCTTCATGATCCTGGTGGCCCCTCGCTGGCCCAGGCAGCCGTGGTTTCCGCTCCTGCTGCAACTGGCGGTGGAGGATCCAATCCCTCTGGGGGTACAACCGGATCTCCTCACTCAGGATCAGGGGTCCCTTCTGCACCCCAACCTCAGGTCTCTCAACCTCATGGCCTGGCTGCTGAGAGGGTAGTCCTTGCTCCCCTTCTCCTGCCGGCGGAGGTGGAGGAGGTCGTCTTAGCTTCGCGACGGCCTTCTACCCGCAAATGCTACGCCCTTAAATGGCGTCGCTTTGCAGTCTGGTGTACCCAACAGTCTCAGGATCCCTTCTCCTGCCCGGTGTCGGTGATCTTGCAGTACTTGCTGCACCTCTCTAATCTGGGACTTAAGTCCAACTCCGTCAAAGTTCACCTCAGTGCTCTTTCAGCACATCATGTGCCGGTGGACGGCAGACCTCTCTCCAATGACCCTCTCGTAGCGAGGTTTCTCCGAGGTCTCCTTCTACTTAAACCACCTCTGCGCCCGCCAGCGCCTGACTGGGACCTGAATGTGGTTTTGCAGCGGATCACCTGTCCGCCTTTTGAACCTATGGCTACCTGTTCTCTCCGTTTTCTGTCTTGGAAAACACTGTTCTTGATAGCCCTCACTTCCGCTAGGCGCGTAAGTGAATTGCAGGCCCTCGTGTCTGATCCCCCTTACACTAGGTTCTACAAGAATAGGGTAGTCCTACGGACTCACCCAAAATTTCTGCCTAAAGTGGTCTCCCCTTTTCACATCAATCAGGAGGTGGTACTTCCAACCTTCTTTCCCATACCACACTCCAGCCGAGCTGAAACGGTCCTCCATACCCTGGACTGTAGAAGGGCATTGAACTTCTACCTTGACCGTACGCGGGAGCACCGTAAGCTGCTCAGCTTTTTGTGTCTTTTGACCCCAATAAATTGGGGCTCCCGGTCTCCAAGCGTACTCTGTCCATCTGGGTTGCGGACTGTATCTCTTGGGCTTATGGGGCAGCCGGACTCTCCTTAGAAAGTCGAGTCACGGCTCATTGCGTTCGGGCAAAGGCCACGTCAGTGGCTTACCTCCGCTCTGTTCCGCTGGCAGACATCTGCCGGGCCGCTACTTGGTCTTCGAGCCAGACTTTTGCGGTCCATTACTGTCTCGAGAGGGAGTCCCGTAGGGACAGTGCTTTCGGACAGGCAGTCCTCCGTAATCTCTTTGAGGTCTGAGCAACTCCTACCCTCCATCCCGGATGTGGGCTACCGGTGGGTGATAATTCAGCGAAGATTCTATCCTTCTGTGCTGCTGAGCTAGAGGGAGCTCATTTGTGATCTTAGGGTCTCCGGTAGCCTTGAGCTTGGGAGTCCCATAAGTGAGGACTGACTTCCTGCTTGGTCCTGGAGAAAGCGTAGTTACTCACCTGTAACAGGTGTTCTCCAGGAGCAGCAGGAATCAGTCCTCACTACCCTCCCTCCTCCCCTTGGAGTTGCAATCGTCTGCTTATGTTCTTTTTTTGCAAATTTTTATGCTGTCTTTTTTAGCTATGTCATCTGACTGGCTAAGATGGCACCCTCGGCGGGAAGACGACCGCGCATGCGCGCTGCAATTCCCAAAGGCTTTCTTTGAAAGCTGGGGAAAATTGCTCCGCGAGGGCTCCGTCGGCGCCGACGTCACCCATAAGTGAGGACTGATTCCTGCTGCTCCTGGAGAACACCTGTTACAGGTGAGTAACTACGCTATATTGCTTGATGTGTTGCCTGATATGTAAACACGGCCCTAGCAGGTCTTAATTGTCGCACTCATCATAACTGCTGCCTCATTTGGCATGTTGACAGCAGCCAAGGATTACACAATTTCTTTTCGGTGTCATGCATCGAAACGTCAAACATCTCCTTCTCAGCCATCCTGGCTGGCGGCTAGCAGGAAGTCTGGGGTGTTGTTTGTCTGTCCAGGTTCAAAGAACGTAGATTTATTTCCCTGGCTTCCTTAGCTTAACCTGTATTATGGAATGCTTTTTTCAATAGCTACGTCCGTGTGCCATGATGGTTGCTGTTACTCATGAATTTTTCCTGCTCTTGTTTGAGCGTACACCATAATTCGTGCCCTACACTTTTATTCAGATCTGCATCTTTTCTTTGGAGCTGCGTTCTTTCTGCCTTTTTCCCACCTCCATTTGGTGGTGTAATTTATTTATTTTTATTTTTTTTCTCTTTTCCTCAGTTGGTACTGGAAGCCCTTGCGAGTCTTTCTATGCTAGACTCTTTCACTCTCCAGACCTTTGCAATTAGCCCTCCGGATGCACCCAGAGTTTGCTCAAAGCATTAAACCCGTAGGCAATCCTTCAGTCGTATGCCCGCCTCTCCTCGGGGGTGTATCTCTCTGTAGTCGCCCTTTGCTGTGACACTGTACGGAATATAATATTAAGGAGCTCTTAACTTGCTTCACAATCTTCCTGTTGTTCCTTGGCCAGATTGGCCACAGGACGAGGTGTAGATTACAATTTCCCCTACTGAAACCATTCGTATATTTTTTTTTTGTCGGCAGGAAGTCTGGGAAGTTTGCAGATCTCTCATTTCCACAGATGAATATCCACGGGCCTGGGTAAACAGCCTTACTAGCTTCATGTGTGGCAGTGTGATGTCCAATACTGTGTTTTTTCTAGGCTCCTTCTGTCTGGGAAGGGTCTTTTACCCGAAGTTCGCATGGACAGCTAATGCGTCAAGTCCAGGCCTTTCTATCCTTAACGGAGCCGTCGGCATGGACATATTTGCAGCTGTTGCGTTCCATGGCGGCTGCGTTGGATCTGGTCCCGTGGGCCAGGGCTCCATGCGTCCCTTACAGCAAGCGTTGCTCTCCCGCTGGTCTCCGCAACTTCATCCTCTTTCTCAACGGCTGCCCTACCCGGAACGGGTGCGTCTCAGTCTAAAATGGTGGTTGCTTCCCGAAAGCCTCACCGCGGGGATTCCCTTGCAGGATCCGGACAGGGTCTTAGTCAACAACGGATGCAAGTCCTCTCGTCTGTCGGGGCTCATTGTCTGTCTCAGATGCTCAGGGGGACTTGGTCTCCAGAAGAAAGCTCTTGGTCGATAAACCGGCTCGAACTTCGAGCGGCTCGGTTAGCTCTGCTTCGATTCGCTTCATTGCTCACGGGAACAGCGGTTCAAGATTTTCTCCGACAAGGCCGTGACAGTCGCGTATATCCATCGGCAAGGCGGGACAAAGATTCCTTCTCTTCTTTCCGAATGTCAGCAGTTGATGGAGTGGGCGGAGAGAACAATCTCCTGGTCGGCGGCACATGTGGCTGGCAAGGAAGATGTTCAGGCGGACTATCTCAGCAGGCATCTTCTCGATCCCGGGGAATGGGAATTGGAGCGGCCTTATTTCACCAGTTGACCTTGCGTTGGGGTCAACCAGTGATGGATCTCATGGCCACCTTTCAGCAATGCCAAAGCCAGCCGATTCTTCATCAGGCGCAGAGGACATATGTCAGAAGGCCTCGATGCTCTCGTACAACCATGGCCTCTCGACAGTCTACTTTATGTCTTTCCACCTTGACACTGTTAAGTCGAGTGCTTCAGCGCAGAGCGCAACACCGCGGCCAGGTGATTCTCATTGCTCCCATTTGGCCTCGTCGTTCTTGGTATGCCGATCTTGTCCGTCTTCTAGTAGCTTCGCCATGGCCTCTTCCTCTCAGAGTCAATCAACTCCATCAGGGTTTGATTCTCATGCCACGAGTGCATCGCTTCTTGCTTACAGCATGGCTCTTGAAAGGTCTCGCTTGACAAGCAAGGGGTATGCAGTTTCGGTGGTAGACACTCTTCTTCGCTCTAAGCGGCCTGGGACTTCTTTGATATATGTTAGAGTCTGGCGGCTCTTTGAGTCTTGGTGTTCTCGACGTCAGGTGTCTCCAATGGCTACTGCTATACCTCATCTTCTTTTTCTGCAGCAGGGTTTAGATAAAG
Source organism: Ichthyophis bannanicus (assembly GCA_033557465.1). Classification (NCBI taxonomy): domain Eukaryota; kingdom Metazoa; phylum Chordata; class Amphibia; order Gymnophiona; family Ichthyophiidae; genus Ichthyophis; species Ichthyophis bannanicus. Next base: position 88,115,542 of record CM066048.1, on the reverse strand, counting down.
GTTTAGCTTTAAATACCCTTAAAGTGCATGTGGCGGCGTTATCCTGTTTTAGAGAGTTAATTGGCCGACGCCGGTTAGCGGCTCATCCGGATGTGCAGCGTTTTCTGCGGGCAACAAAACTTATTCATACTCCACGGCATCCGTTTGTTCCTCCTTGGTATTTGAATGTGGTGTTGGAAGCGTTGTCTCAATCGTCCTTCGCATCTCTCTGTACTAAACAAATATGTGAATGTTCTTGGAAGACAGCCTTCCTCGTGGCTGTTGGTTCTGCGAGACGAATTGCTGATTTGCAGGCCTTGTCTTGCAGAGATCCTTATCTGCAATTTCTACACGAAAGGGGTGTTGCTCCGCACCGTTCCTTCATTTTTTGCCTAAAGTATTGTCTGTCTTTCATGTTAACCAGTCAGTGATATTTCCGGTATTCTCTCAGCGCGATGGTTCTCCTATGGACAAGTCGCTGAAGCACTTGGATCTTGGTCGGGTGTTACCGACGTACCTTAGACTCTCTCAACCGTTTCGTAAGACTGACAGACTGTTCATTCAGTGGGCCGGTCCGCGTAAGGGCCAAGCGGCCTCGAATGCTACTATTCCTCGTTGGGTGCGCTCCGCTATTATGCAGCTTACTCAGCTCGGGGACTTTCACCACCTACAGGTCTTAAAGCTTATTCCACTCGGTCCATGGCGACTTCCTGGGCGGAATTCGCCTTTGTTCCGCCAGTGGATATCTGCAGAGCGGCGACGTGGTCTTCCTTACATTCTTTCACTAAACATTATCGTTTAGATTTTCAAGCCAGGGATAATGCAAAAGTGGGTGCAGCGGCTCTTATCGCGGGCTTAGCGGGTCCCTCCCATTCTTAGGTACTGCTTTGGTACTGCCCTACCTTTCCCTGGACTGGCCCGGAGAGACGAAAAGGAAGATGAAATTAGTCTTACCTGCTAATTGTCTTTCCTTGAGCTCTCTCCGGGCCAGTCCAGGGACCCTCCCTTTCTGTTTTTTGGTGCTTGGCTTCGGCTTTCCTGAACATTATCATTATGGCATCGTAGATGGTCTCAGGAGATATCTGGGGCTTCTGGTTCACATTCTCAACCAAATTTAAAAAAAAAAAAAAAAAAAAAGACATTGTTGTCTTGGTATTGCGTTTTAAGGACTATAGCACGTTATCAGTTTTTCAAAGGTTAATCTGTTCTGTTGTAGTTTTTCTTTCTCATTAGTTTCTTTGCCAGAAGGAGACTGACAGATTGCCTGAAGGGGGAGTGGCTTCACCTCACAGAAAAAAGCTTGGAGCCTTCAGTCCTCAGTTACTATGGGGGATTGACAACCCTACCTTTCCCTGGACTGGCCCGGAGAGAGCTCAAGGAAAGACAATTAGCAGGTAAGACTAATTTCATCTTATCTCAGGTTGAGCACTGCGGCTGGTTATCTGGGAGCTGCCACCTTCCTTCTGATGTGTGTGTTTCTGCTGAAGGCTGCAGGTGCAATGAGTTCCATGACTTGTGCTGCTGGGGCAAGCCCGGAGTTACTCCTCTAGCAAGACAGGAAGCGCATGGAGCATATGTGGCCTCCAGATCAAGCAGAGGAACACACACACAGTATGCAGCCTCTAAATAAAGACGAGGAGCGCACCAAAAAGAAAAGGGAAAGAACTCATTTTGGAGACTGTACAATGTCACACTCTGGAGACTGAATGCTCTGTATGCTTCCCATCTTGCTTGAGGAGTGGCTGTCTGGAGGCCTGATGTTCAGTGGACTTTGCACTGTGCTGCAGCCTGTGTGTGCTCTGGTAGCCGTGAATTTGTGTTTTGTGGTTTCTTCTGAAGGCTGCATGTTCTGTGTGCTCTCTAGCTTTTTCTGGAGATTGCTTGCTGTCTCTTTTTCACATTTTTTTCTGGGCCTGCGTGCGTTTTGTGCATCACACCTGGCTCTGGAGATCGCAGATCCAGTGCATGCCATGCATGTCCCTGGAGGGTTAAACCATCTGAGGAGTCCATGACTTGCCCTGGGAGTTTGCAAGCTATATATGTGCTGCAGCTTGCCTGATGGGCCACACACCTTGTGAGCTTCATGGGCCGCTTGTTCTGTAGGTCGCATGCTCTGGTCGCTCGGTGGTGAGCAGTTTGCACTGACATCCCACCGTTCTGGGCCATCTGCAGACATCTTATGGCTTGGATTTCAGATTGCCCATTCTGTACACTCTACGGTATGGTAAATTATAGGCAGGGTACCAAAAGAGAGACAAAAAAGAAACCGTACCAAAAAGCATAAGAACATAAGATATGCCATACTGGGTCAGACCAAGGTCCATCAAGCCCAGTATTCTGTTTCCAACAGTGGCCAATCTAGGTCATATGTACCTAGCAGTTTCCCCAAGAGACACAAGTTCCACAATGCTTGTACTGGGTCAAGCATTGATATCCTGGGTCCCTTCTTAATAATGGTTTATGGACCTTTCCTCCAGGAACTTGTCCAAACCTTTTTTAAACCCAGCTACACTAACAGCCTTTACTACATCCTCCGGTAACAAATTCCAAAGTCTGATTACACGTTGAGTGAAAAAATATTTTCTTTTATTAGTCTTAAATAGTTTACCCTGTAGCTTCATTGCATGTTCCCTAGTCTTTCTATATTCTGATAATGTAAGCAATCGATCTAAGTTTACCCATTCTACTCCGTTCATTAATTTATAGACTTCTATCATATCTCCCCTCAGCCGTCTCTTTTCCAGGTTAAAGAGCCCTAACCTTTTTAGCCTTTCTTCATAGGAGTATCCTTCCATCCCCTTTACCATTTTGGTGGCTCTTCTCTGAACCTTTTCTAAAATCGCTATATCCTTTTTAAGATACGGCGACCAGAATTGCACACAATATTCAAGGTGCGGTCTCACCATGGAACGAGATAGAGGCATTATAATATCTTTTGTTTTATTTTCCATTCCTTTCCTTATCATACCTAGCATTCTATTTGCTCTCTTGGCCGCCGCTGCACACTGGGCCGAGGGTTTTAACATTGTATCCACAATGATGCCTAAATCTTTTTCCTGGGTGGTGGTTCCTAATGTGGAACCTTGCATTGTGTAACCATAGTTTGGGTTGTTCTTCCCTAGGTGCATAACCTTGCACTTGTCCACATTAAATTTCATCTGCCATTTTGATGCCCAGTCTTCCAATTTATCAAGATCCTCTTGCAATTTTTCACAATCCTCTTGGGTTTTAACAACTTTAAATAGTTTTGTGTCATCTGCAAATTTGATAACCTCACTCGTTATTCCACTTTCCAAGTCATTTATGAATATGTCAAAAAGCAGCGGACCCAGCACAGATCCCTGGAGTACACCACTATTCACCTTTCTCCATTGGGAAAATTGGCCATTTAGCCCTACCCTCTGCTTTCTATCTTTTAACCAGTTCCTGATCCACAATAGTACACTGCCTCCTATTCCATGCCTCCTATCCCAAGCAAATAAATTACAACATACAGTACACGTTAATAAATAAAACCCAAAAGTCAATTCCATAAAACCAAAAACAAATTCCTTTGTGTCCCTCTAGTCCAGTCCCGGAAACATAGAGTTGTCAACCTCTACCAGCGGCTTTGGAGACTGAAAGATGTCATCGTCGTGATGTCACTGGTACAAATAGGCTAGATCCGCCCCCTTTAACCAGTACTTTCAGTCTCCAAGCAGCTTGGAGGTTCTGAGCCCGGGACTGGGCTCAGAGGAACAAATAAGCAGAGCTTAATTCTTTGATTTGGTTCTTTTTTGGAATTTATTTAGGATTTTTGTTTTTTCCTTTAGGTGCCTGCTGCTGATGACCGATCTCCTGTACTGCTGGGGCCGTATTCTCTCTTCTCTGCTCCCTCTCCCCCCCCCCCCCCTCCTCTAGCTCTAAGGGTGCCCCAGCATGTAAACGAGCATTGCTTAAGCACAAGTGTGTGACTGCATTTGCCTCCCTGCTCCCGAACCCGCTTAAAGGGGTGAGGAGCAGGTAGAGGGCTGCAGAGACTGACAGCAGCAGGCAGTATACAGAGCCACGGTAATTTTCAGTCTCTCCAGGAGCTGATGTCGCCTGAAAGGCTGTGCTCCTGAGGGGTTCAGCGCTGCCCTTCCTCCCTCTCCTCCCTGCTTTGTGGTGAGTAACCCAGACCTGTGGGGATTTTTGGGGGAGCGTTACCTTGTCGGAGCACGGATCCGGCAGCTCCAGATTAGTGCGGGGGGCCTAGCCGCGTGATTTTTTGCGCCGCGAACGTTGCGGCGGCCATTTTGAATGCCGGTTTTTGTTTCTGCAGTGTTTGTTTTTCGGGGTTATAAGCTTCGTTTTTGAAAACGGTTGTCAGGGGGCAGCTAGTTAGGGCTTCCTTACTAGACTGCAACAAACTGTTTTAGAGGAGGAGCTGGGGGTGCATGATCTAGAGATGGATGAGGTCTCGGACGAAGATTTGGAAGAAGGTGAATTGTTGGAGGGGGAACAGCAGAGCAGGGTGGTCTGCGTTTTTCGGCGGGAGGAGCTGCCTGCTTTGATTTCAGAGACGCTAAAGGTTTTGAACATGCCCGCGGGGCCCACGTCCTCCGAGGAGGCGTTGGAGGATCCGCTGTTGCAGGCCGTGCGAACATCACAGCGGGTGTTCCCCATACACAGAGTCTTTCGGAATATGATTCATGAAGAGTGGGACTCTCCGGAGTTGGCATTGCGGGGGACCAGGGCATTGGACCGTTTATACCCGCTTTCCGAGCAGGATAAGGTGATTTTTCGTTCTCCGAAGGTGGATGCCGCAGTGGCGGCGGTCACGAAAAAGACCACCATTCCGGTTGAGGGAGCCGCAGCGTTGAAGGATGGGCAGGATAGGAAGTTGGATACCTTGCTGAAGCAGGTGTTTGATATGAGTGCCCTTTCTCTGCAAGCCTCCATAGTGGGGGTGTGGGTGGCGAGAGGCTGTTTGCGGTGGTCTCAACGTCTTCAGGGCTCCCTCTCGGATGACCAAGCGGCGGATGTGACCCGGCTGGAGTCCGGCACTGCCTACCTGTCCGATGTTCACTATGATCTTATTCGTGGTCTGGCAAAATGTATGGCTTCGGTGGTAGCGGCTCGCCATTATTTGTGGCTCCGTAACTGGTTGGTGGATGGTTCTTCCAAGGCGCGGCTCAGTAAGCTTCCCTTCCGGGGTAAGCTTCTCTTTGGAGAGGATCTTGAGAAGTTGGTTAAGGACCTCGGAGAGTCCAAAGGGGGGCGTCTCCCGGAGGATAAGCCGGAGGGGCTTCTGGGTCTAGAGGCCTTTCGAGAGATTTTCATAGATTTCGCACCTCTCGCTTTCAGCAATCGCAGATGGGCAGGTTTCCAGCGCGTGGTCAGTCCTTTCGAGGGTTTAGAGGAGCGGGCAGGGGTTTTGGTCCCTTCCAGTCTTCTGGTGCCAAGAAGTCCCAATGAGATGAGGCGGGCCCAGGTTGTGGAGGTGCCCGTGGGAGGCAGGTTGCGGGAGTTCTACCCTGCCTGGGTCCAAATTACCTCAGACCGGTGGGTGTTAGAGGTTATTCGGGAAGGCTGTGCCCTAGAGTTCCAGCGTCCCGTAGTAGATTCCTTTGTTCTTTCCCCCTGCAGGGCTCCTCGGAAGCTTCGAGCGGTGGTAGACACCTTGAGGCGTCTCCAGCAGCTCGGGGCGATAGTGCCCGTTCCGGTCGACCAGTGCGGCTCCGGTCGATACTCCCATTTATTTCGTGGTTCCCAAAAAGGAGGGTACGTTTCGGACGATTCTGGATATAAAGAGGGTAAATCGTTGCCTTCGAGTGACCCACTTCCGCATGGAAACCTTGCGTTCCGTCATTGCGGCGGTTCGCTCGGGAGAATTTCTGACGTCGTTAGATCTGACGGAAGCTTATCTTCATATCCCCGTGCGGCAGGAGCATCAACGTTTTCTACGTTTTGCGGTGCCGATGGGACATTTTCAGTTCCGTGCATTGCCTTTCGGTCTGGCGACCGCTTCTCGGACGTTCACGAAGATTATGGTTGTGGTGGCGGCCACTCTTCGCAGAGAGGGGATACTGGTGCATCCGTACCTGGACGATTGGTTGATTCGGGCAAAGTCGAGAGAGGAGAACGTGGTAGCCACCGCTCGGGTGGTAGACTTGGAAAGCCTCGGTTGGGTGGTAAACGTGGCGAAGAGCCGGATGACTCCCTCTCAGACTCTGGAGTACTTGGGGGCGCGCTTCGAGACACGGCAAGGCCGGGTGTTTCTTCCCAGCACGAGGGCGCAGGCCTTGAGAGATCTGGTGCGACGGTTTCTGGGGCTTCGGGCGCCGACTGCTTGGCAGTATCTGCAGTTGCTGGGCACCATGGCGGCTACGATAGACTTGGTGATGTGGGCCAGAGCTCATATGCGGCCGTTAGCGAGTGCTCTTCTCAGGCGGTGGTCTCATCAGAGGGCTGCGTTGTCGCAGTGTCTGCCCTGTCCAACGGAAGTGAAGGGCAGCCTTCAATGGTGGTTGCATCCCGACAGCCTGGAGCAGGGCGTGCCTCTGGAGCTTCCGTGCTGGCGGTTGCTCACGACCGATGCGAGTCTCGCAGGTTGGGGGGTTCATCACGAAGGATCGTTTGCTCAAGGGACTTGGTCGCTGGAGGAGCGGCAGTGGTCCATCAACCGGTTGGAAATGCGAGCGGTATTTCGAGCTCTGCTAGCGTTTCAGACTGTGTTAAGACAAGCGGCGGTGCGCGTGCTGTCGGACAACGCGACCACGGTGGCGTATATAAATCGGCAAGGCGGCATGGGCAGTGCGTCTCTGGAGGAGGAGGCGAGTGTACTGTTGGCCTGGGCGGAACAGAATTTGACGGCCTTGTCAGCTCAGCACGTCGCGGGAGTCAACAATGTCGAAGCGGATTTTCTGAGCCGCTGCCGAGTAGATCCGGGGGAGTGGGCTCTTCACCCGGACGTCTTCGCGATGATTGTGAGCCGGTGGGGGATTCCCGTGATGGATCTCTCATGGCGACCTTGAAGTCCGCGAAGGTGGAGCGTTTCTTCAGCAGGCGGAAAGAGTGGATGGCGGAGGACCTGGATGCCTTGGCGCAGCGGTGGCCCGAGGGGGATCTTCTGTATGTGTTCCCATCCTGGGCACTCATCGGCAAGGTGATACAACGCATCGAGCGGCACAAAGGCCGGGTGGTGCTGGTGGCGCCGGATTGGCCAAGGCGGCCATGGTATGCGGATTTGATTCGGCTGTTAGCAGACGTACTGTGGAGGCTCCCGCTTCGGGCGGATCTGTTGCTTCAAGGGCCCTTGCGAATGCCTCAGGTGGGTCGATTCTCGCTTATGGCTTGGCTCTTGAGCGGGCGCGGTTGACGGCCCGGGGGTACTCGGCGTCGGTCATTGCTACACTTCTGCGATCGCGCAGAACGTCGACTTCCCTGGCGTATATACGCGTTTGGCGTGTCTTTGAGGCTTGGTGTTCGGAACGGTCTCTCAACCCTTTGCGGACTTCCGTTCCCCACATCCTTTCCTTTTTGCAGGCTGGAGTGGAGAAGGGGCTCTCGGCCAGTTCCTTACGGGTGCAATTGGCGTCTCTCTCCTGTTTTCGGGGCAAGATTCACGGTCAAGTAATAGCATCGCATGTAGATATCCGGCGTTTCTTGCGAGTGGTCTTGCTGCTGAGACCGCCTAGGCGTTCGGTTATTCCTCCGTGGGATCTCAATGTGGTCTTAGACGCCCTGATCGGGGAACCATTCAAGCCCTTGGGTAGGGCTTCGCTTAAGGATTTGACGCTCAAGACTGTTTTCCTAGTGGCGATTTGTTCCGCCAGGAGAATTTCGGAGCTGCAGGCGCTGTCTTGCCAGGAACCTTTTTTGTCTTTTTCTGCGGACAAGGTGGTTTTTCGTACGGTTCCCGCCTTTTTGCCAAAGGTAGTGTCCGCTTTCCATGTTAATCAGGTGGTGTCGCTGCCTGTGTTTTCCGCAGAGCAGAGGGCTCAAGCGGGTGGCCGCTTGCATCGATTGGATGTGCGGCGGGTGCTCAAGAAGTATCTCCGTCGTACAGCGGCATTCCGGAAGTCGGACAGGCTTTTTATCGCATTCGGTGGCCCGCGTAGGGGTGAGGCAGCGGCGAAATCTTCAATTTCTAGATGGCTGAAGGAGGCTATTGCTTCAGCCTACATTTTGAGAGGCAAAGAAGTGCCGGTCGGTTTGCGGGCGCATTCCACGAGAGCACAGGCGTCGTCGTGGGCGGAAGTCAGCCTGGTGCCGGCGGCAGATATTTGTAGGGCGGCGACCTGGTCCTCGTTGCATTCTTTTGCTCGGCATTATCGCTTGGATGTGCAGGCGCGCGGGGATGGTCGTTTTGGTTCAGCGGTCCTTCAGGCTGGGATTTCAGGGCCCTCCCGTTGATATTTACTGCTCTGTTACATCCTCTATGTTTCCGGGACTGGACTAGAGGGACGCAAAGGAAGAATAAATTAGACTTACCTGCTAATTGTTGTTCCTTAAGGAACTCTAGTCCAGTCCCGGATCCCTCCCGTATGGTTGTGTCAAGCAGCCTGAAGTTCCCGTAAATTTTTTCAGTATGAGGGCGCTCGGGAGGGCGCCGAGATGGGAGGCGATCTCAGAGGGGGGTCTCTGGAGTTCGGCAGCATGTCCTAGTGGGCGCCGTGCTACGGTGCTTAAGTTCCCAATTCTATATTCACCGTCTTTTTTGGCAGGGGCAGTGCCTGTTCTTGGTTTTTTCACTGCTGCCCTGTCTTGTTCCTTAGATATATATATATATCTATATATACTGTTCAATATAGGTTTTTTAAGATAGCTACTTATTTGTTGCTCTGCTTAGTCTGCTTTGTCAATAGGTGCTGGTGAAAGGGGGCGGATCTAGCCTATTTGTACCAGTGACATCACGACGATGGCATCTTTCAGTCTCCAAAGCTGCTGGTGGAGGTTGACAACTCTATGTATCCGGGACTGGACTAGAGTTCCTTAAGGAACAACAATTAGCAGGTAAGTCTAATTTACTCTTACATAAATCAAATAACATCTGCATCGGGGGGTAAGAAATGAACATGACAAATACATAAATAAAACATGTAAGATATATAGGCTAAGTTTATTTTTATAGCCTGTTTAAAAAAAAAAAAAAAGCAAAGAGGAGACACAAAATAATGCAATTACTGCATAGGCGAACTACCAGTTGAGAACATAATTACATTCCAATTCATACTGCTAGACCAGTCCAGACAAACGGGTTGTGTACCCCTGTCAGCAGATCCTGGAGACAGAGAACTCTACCAGAGCTCTAATAGGCTGAACCCTGGTGATGCTGCTGAGGTGATGAGACTGTACCCCAAAGGGTCTCCTTCAGTATTTCTCTGTCTCCAGCAGATCTGGTAGCTTTTTTGTTTTGCTCCTTTTGGAGGAAGTATTAATATCCCTAGTTCGGGGCACGGCTCGGGGGCTCCTCTCCTGTGGGAGTGATTCCCTCTATTGGCAGGGTGTTTCAGCTGAGCTCCTGTACAGAAATAGTGACACTCGCTGACTGAAGGCATTCCCAGCAGCTAGCCATGAGGGCAGCCTTGGCTGGAAGAAGGGCTCACTAACACTCTGGGATTCCCTCTGAGTTAGTATTCTTTTGGCATCAGATGTTGTTTTCCTGATCCTGCCCTTGGAATCCCTGCACTGGCCGGCATCTGTGAGTACAGCTTTTGTTTGTCTATGCATGCTGAAGCTCCTGAGGGGTCCAAATCTGCCGAATTTTTATGGTTTCAGAATTGCCCCATTTTTGGCAGAGGGGTCAATCCTTGCCTGGGGGGCTGGATTCTGCCCTTTTTTAGCAAAATCGCTGCTTTTTTGAGTGTTTGTTTAACTTTTATTTTTCCGGCGGCCATTTTGTTTTTCCCCGGAGCTCCAATTTTTGGAGGGAAGCCCAACTCTGCTCTGCTGTGTGTGCTTCTGTCTCTTCCACCTCCTTAAAGGGGATTTTCCCTGGGATTGAGACCTATAAAGAGGAGTGATCAGGAAAAAAAAATTTAAATTCACTGTTTTGAACACACAATGCCGCCTTCTGGTCCTAGGTGCATTGTGTGCAACAGGAAGCAGAAGGAGCTGAAAATTCAACAATGCGCATCCTGTCTGGCGCACCCAGGGGAGTCTTCAGTGTTTTTGTCAGCTCAGGAAGCCACGGCTCCTGAATTGCCTGCGTTGGAGGGTCCGCTAACTTCTTTTTCGGTGCCCACATTGCAGGGGGAGCCCCTACGGGGGTCTCTCCGGCTGCCATGAGCTCCTTGGCACCTGGCTCACCCTCTGAGGACCAACTTCTCCTTTTCCGCCAGGCATGGGCCTTATGGCGAGCTGAATCCTCGGCTCCTTCAGTGGGACAGCAGCCAGTGGCACCTGAGCGCTTGGCTGCTTCCTCTGGCCTTAAGCGTTCTAAGAGTACGGTAGCTCGCAAACGTACGTCTAAGTCATTGCACTTGCTTATGGAGGATGATCGCAACCCTGGCAAGGATGGGTTTTCCGAAGGAGAGTCCGAGGATCTCTCTGGGCGTGAAGATGGGGAGTGTTCTGCATCGGATTCTTCTGTTCCCGGGCCGGAGGAGTCACAGGATATCCGGCTGTTCCGAAAAGAGGAGTTGTCCGCCCTCATTGGTCAGGTGTCGGAAGCACTTTGTCTTTCCGCGCCAGCGGAACCTCAAGCCTCTCAAGCTCAGTCTCAGGCAGACCCCATCTTGCAGGGCATTCGAAAGCCCTCTAAGGCTTTTCCTTCCCTACCGAATTGCAGCAAATGGTGTCCCGGGAATGAGATTCTCCGGACACGCCATTGCAAAACGCTCGTCGCCTAGGGCAGCTATATATTTGGCTGCCGGAGCTTCTGGAGCAGTGGCTTGTGTATCTTAGGGTAGATGCCTTGGTTTCCGGAGTTACTAAGCATACCACCATCCCTGTGGAGGGAGGAGCGGCACTCAAGGATCCGCAGGACCGGAAGGTGGAAAACCTATTGAAAACGGCTTTCTCCGCGTCCTCCATGGCTCTGCAGGCGACGGTATGCGGGGGGGTTCACAGCCCGAGCGCTGTTGCGCTGGATCCAGCATTTGCCAGAGGATTCCTCTCTCGGTCGGCTGGAGTCTGCCACGGCCTTCTTGGCCGATACCTTTTATGATCTGTTGCACCTCTCGGCTCGATCAGTGGCAGCCGTGACGGTGGCAAGGCGTTGGCTGTGGCTTTGGCTTCGTCAATGGGCGGCGGATGTCAGCTCCAAGTCCAGACTCTCTAAGTTGCCTTTCAAGGGTAAGCTTCTGTTCAGCGAGGAGCTGGACAAGCTCGTGAAGGATCTTGGGGAGGTTAAGCCCCAACGGTTACCGGAGGATAGGCTGCGGGCTTTGTTCTCGAGAAGACCTCTGAAATGATCTTTTTGCCGTTTCTCCAGAAGTAGGGACTTCAGGAGGTATCGTTCCTTCAAACCTTCCTTGCCGCCTGCTCAGCCCGGAAAGGTTCTGACTCCTACTCTGCGGGGGGAAAGTTTTCTCAGGGACCACGAGGTCCTCCTGCTGACAGGGCGCTAGGTCCACTCCGGTCTGTGCCGCCAGTAGGAGGTTGGCTGGCATTGTTTTCTCAGAAGTGGGCGCGAATTACCTCCGATCTTTGGGTTCTCGACAGCATCTCTCGAGTGCTCTCGCCTGATCCCCGAGGCCTTTCTAGTCTCTCCGGCAGGTTCTCCCGAGAAGCGCCAGGTCATCCAGGCCACTCTCGAGCGCCTGCTTCTCTTGAACGCCATTTGTCCCGTCCCGCCCCACGAAGCAGGGACAGGCCGGTACTCCATTTATTTCGTGGTGCCCAAGAAAGATGGCTCTTTTTGTCCTATTCTAGACCTCAAGGGAGTAAACCGCAACCTTCGGGTTCCTCATTTTCAGATGGAGACATTACGTTCCGTAATCCAGGCGGTGCGCAAGGGCGAATTTCTGGCGTCGCTCGATCTCGCAGAAGCCTGTTTTCATATTTCCATCCGGATGGAGCATCAGCGATTCCTCAGATTTGCGGTTCTAGGCTGACATTTTCAGTTCCAAGCCATGCCTTTCGGGTTAGCCTCAGCGCCACGGACGTTCTCCAAGATAATGGTGGTGGTGGCAACAGCCTTAAGCAAACAGGGGGTCCGAGTGCATCCTTATTTGGACGATTGGCTAATTCGGGCAGACTCTCTGTCAGAGGCTCACAAAACGGTAGCCCGCGTAGTGGCTTTCCTGGAGAGCCTGGGGTGGGTGATCAATCACTCCAAGAGCTGTCTTCAGCCGTCTCAGGACCTCGAATTTCTGGGTGCTCGGTTCGACACTCACCGTGGGCGGGTGATGCTTCCACAAGGTCGCTTCAGAAAGATTGTGGATCAGCTCCAGCAATTCTTGCGGCGAGAGGCACCTCGAGCTTGGGACTACCTCCAGCTTCTGGGGTTCATGGCGGCAACCATCAATGTTGTGCCCTGGGCGAGGACGCATATGTGCGAGTTGCAGAGGGCGCTCCTATCGCGATGGTCGCCAGTGTCGGAGGACTATCAGGTTCGACTTCCACTTCTGCCGGAGGTACGGCTAAACCTTCGTTGGTGGCTCCGGGCACGCAACCTTCTCCAGGGGCTTCCCTTGGAGTCTCCGCGCTGGCTGCTTCTCAAGACGGACGCCAGTCTCTCCGGGTGGGGAGCGCTTTGTGGCATGCACGCAGCACAGGGGGTCTGGGCGCCTCCAGAGGCCCGCTGGTCCATCAATCGCCTCGAGGCGAGAGCGGTTCGCTTAGCCTTACGGAGATTCCTACCTGTCCTACACCATCAGGCAGTTCGCGTTCTCTCCGACAATGCCACGACAGTGGCATATCTCAACCACCAAGGGGGCACGAAAGGTCCGGGGGTCTCAAGAGAAATGAGGCTCCTCCTCCCATGGGCGGAGCGGCATCTACTCGCCATTTCAGCGCAACACATTGCGGGGAAAAGCAACATCGAAGTGGACTTCCTCAGCCGCCATACGCTGGATCCCGGAGAATGGGCTCTGGCGTCGGCTCCTTTTCGGCTGATTGTTCAGCAATGGGATCAGCCGGCGATGGATCTCATGGCGACGTGGGAGAATGCCAAAGCACCGATCTATCTCCAGGAACAAGCAGGAATGAGTCTTCACATATGGGAGACGCCGCCAACGGAGCCCGCACGGGAATGCTCCCCAGCATCCAATCAGAAAGCCTTTGGGAGCATCCCCCGCGCCTGCGTGGTGGCGTCCCGCCCTTCCTACTGCCTCTCCCCAGTTTTTCGTTTTCCGCGGAGCAGGCAGGACGTCCCTCCTGCCACCACAGAACTTTTCACCTTCTTTTTCTTGTTTCTGTAGTTGCGGTTTCCCGCCGACAGCGGCACCTCTGTGCCCCTTGTTCCTTATTTTTTCTTATTTTTTTCTTCGTCGCCTAGCGGGACCTTTTTTCCCCTCTGGGCACCGAGGCCTACCGGGCTTACAGCATGGAGCCCCAGAAGTGCCCTCGCTGCGGGGACTTAGTTTTCCACATGGACTCCAACGCCTGGTGCCTCTCTTGTTTGTGGCCTGATCCTTCCCTCTCGGGTTCTCCGGGCTACGGTGTCGGGAGAAGACCTTCCCTTTTTCGGATATCCCTCGATGACGTTTTCACGCCCAAGGCGCGGCCATCGGTTTTTCTTCTTCTTCTCTCCAGGATCAGGTAACCACACAACAGTCTGTTAAGACTAGCCTTGAGAGGCGAGTCTCATGCGCGGCATGGCGACGGCTCCGGCCAACCCCTCAAGCCCCCGTTGGCTATTATACCCCGGCGGGAGTCCTCGGGCTCCAAAGCATTTACGGGGTTTCGGGATGTTCCTGGGGTTCGTTCCTCACAGAACATTCCCGAGCCGTGCTCGAGGGAGGTACCCGCTTCGAGAGGTGCCGATTCCCCGGCATCGGCGCCGGTGTCGAGTGTTCCACTCTTCACCAGGGACCGTCAGCTGGTGTCCTCGGGGCCGATCGACTCGACCGAGTCTGACCTCCCTCTATCCAAGCCACGCTCGGGTGCGGTACCCGATCTGGGCGGCGCAGACCCCGAGGCGTCGGTGTCGAGTGTTCTGCTCCTCGCCGAGGATCGTCAGGGGCCGCTCGATTCGGTCCAGTCTGGCGTTCCTTCACCCCTGCCATCCGCGGGGGTGGTATCCGCTACGGGCGGTGCCGACCCCTCGACGTCGGCATCGGTGTCGAGCGTTCCGCTCCTCACCGGGGGTTGTCAGCCGCAGTCCGCGGCGCCTCCAGGGCTGACAGACTCCTGCCGGTATGGCGTTCCTACGAGGGTGCCGCTCCCCACAGGGGATCGCCGGTCGCTGCCCTCGGCACCTCTAGGGCCGACCGACTCGACGCGATCTGGCAGCTCTACGTTCATGCCATGCGTCGAGGTGGTACCCGCTTCGGTCGCGTCGGCGTCGATGGTTCCACTCTTCGCCGGGGATGGTCATCTGGCCTCGCTCCCTTCGGGGTTAGTCGCTTCGACCCACGCTGGGTCGCCGGTATCCCAGCCCTGCGCGAGGGTGGTACCGGGTTTGAGCGGCACCGCTCCGCCGGTGACGGCAGGGGCGTCGAGAGCCAGGGACCGCTGTCAGCCTTCCCCGGGGCCCTTGGGGTGTGTTGATCAGCCCCAGACGGGCGACCCCCCCGGCGGCGGCGCGACCCTCGAGGGCCCCGCTCTTTCCTAGAAAGGGGGCCTCGGGGCCTTCGATCGCTTCGATCCAGCCCGGATCTGCGCCGTCCCGCACCGGTACCCCGGCGACGGCGAGGGAGTTTTGCACTTCCCTTCCCGCAGGGACTCGCCGTCGGGCGACCTGGGTACCCTCGGGGACGGGTCGTGTGCCCCGGAAGGATTTCCCTCCGGGCCAGATGGGCTCGAGAAGGGGCCCGGCATCTGGCAGTGCCCGGCGCCGGCGTCGGATGACTCCCTCTCCACCGAGCTTGGTCCTCGGGGGCCCTTGATGCTCGCGACGCCGATCAGCACGGTTCCGGCCCCGGGATCAGCACCGCCGGTGCGGCCGCCCCTGCCGGGGCCCTCTAGAAGGGAGTCGATCTCATCGCTCGGTTCGATGCCCAGCCTGGAATCGGTATCCAGCCTCGAAGGCTCAGCCACGACACATCTCGAAATCGGCCCCTGTCCCCTCTCGCGATGCGGAGCGGAAATCGTTGGCCACTGCCCTTCGGCTGCCGCGGAACCGCTTCAGTGGCCGGGGGCGGTGGCGGGGCCGGGGCCGATTCCGGCGGCCCCGTTGGTGCCATCGACCTTCTCGATGCCTAGCTTGGAATCCATTCCAGGAGCCGACAACGCCATGTTGACCGCCCCGATCCGGGGCTCTTGGTCCCCTCCTCTGCCCAGCGGGTATCAGCCCGAGAGGCTTCTCGGTGCCCTGGCGGCTCCTCCCGCCACCGCCTCCCACGGCATAGCCCCTCCGGGGGAGCCGTCTTTTCAGAATTTCATACTTGACATGGCAGACTTGCTGGCCATCCCTATCCCGGACCTAACTCCGGGCCCTGCGGAACGGGCCGCCGTGATGCTTCCTCTGCACCCCTCCCTACAGGATCTCCTGCTGGGGGCTTGGCGGTCGCCTTTGAGGGTTCCGGCACCGTCGACTGCGATGCATGCTCTGTATCAGGTGCCCCCTTCCCCGGGTTTTCGGCAGCACCAGCTTCCACATCGTTCCATTGTGGTAGAATCGGCGCTGAGGAAGGCCGGAAGCAAGGAAAAGCATTCCTCCCGCCCTCCAGGCCGCGCCTCGAAGTCGCTAGATACACTAGGACGTCAAACCTTTCAAACGTCTATGCTGGCATCCAGAATTATTTCATATATTTTTTTATATGAGTCTGTCTCACCGAGAGATTATCTCTGTTGTCCCCCTTTTTATCTGCAACCACGGCCTTTGAGTATTCCCTGCTCCTTTATCACTGCAGGAATATCTCTGTGTTCCTTTCTCGTGCTTCTCTAGACTCCTTCCTGTCGGTCAGCAGATGTTCGGCTGTTGCCATTAGAGCACGCCGTACAGCATGGTTGCAGGCGTCCGAGTTGTGTAGACGAGCCCAGCATAACCTGGGTAATTCTCCCTGTGACGGAGATCACCTCTTCAATGGCGAAGCCTTACGTCAGGTCGCGCAGTGCTTCGCTAACCTTCCCAGCGTTAGAAGCCACCCTAGGGCCCAGCTTCCCCCCGGCGGTGGTACACGCCTGTCCAGACCTTCCTTCCCTAGGAAGAGGAAATGTCACCCCTCAGCCCACCTGCCAGGTGCGCCCAAGCAAAGGACCTCTCACCCTGGGTTGAAGTTCCCGGGTCCGCGTCAGGACTCTCATACCAAGCAGGTTTAGGCTCCAGTGGGCGGCTGCCTGCGGTTTACCTTCTTACCAGAAGTTTACAATTGGGATGGGGCTCGCTCAGTAGGGGAAATGGCTCGGGGGCTTATCCAGGGGTTTAGGTATTCTCCTTCTGCTGGTAGGAGGAGACCACCTCTGCTCCTTGATAGCTCTGGCCCGCGGTCAGCTGGCTTACCCTTAGGTACGGCCCCTAACCCTTCTCGGCCAGTATTCCCCTGCTGATTGCTTCCGGACCGGAATTTTCCTTCCAGCCTATAGTCCCCCAATGATTACCAAGGACTATGCCCTCATGTTCACCGATTACTGCGGGGAGCGAGCTCTGTGTGCAGGTCCTGGGGACACCTATAGGGCCTCATGCCCCCTGATGTGCTCTTCCGGACGGACACTATTCTCTGTCATGCACGCTACCGTGCTATTAGTTCGCCGATCTGCCCTTGTTCCACCGGGGTAGATCCTTCTCCGGACGAATCTTGACGCCACCTCCCCAGGTGGACGTTCTGTGGATCAATGGCAGGTTCCTCGGCGTACCTGCGTTAGTGCCGGGGTGGGGCGTTCTGTATGCCCAACGGCCTAGATAGGCCACATATCACCTGCTCTATCGGCACTTTTTGGGGGATGCCCACGGTGCCTGTGTTCTGCCGCCTATTTTTTCCCAATGGCTGGTAAACACGCACCCCCCCCCCCCCCCCCCCGGGGTCCCACCAGTCCGCCTGCCTATTCCTTAGTTCGGCGCTCGGACTGGTTGTACTCTACTGCTGTGAAGTCAACAGCTTCTTTTTCAGTTATACCCTCCTCCTGGAGGTTCAGACCCTTGTCTCCCTATCTTTTCACTAGGGCAGACTGTGTACTCCTTCTGCTTCGGGGTACTCCCCTACTCTTCTCCGGAATAGGCTTTCCAGATCGGCCAGTCTTCTGCTGTTAGTCCTCTGAGTTATGGACTCTGCTCCTAAGGGAGTGCTCAGCTTTGCATAAAGCTCCTTGAAGACCTGCCGTCCTTCTCCTGACCCAGCTGCCTCCTGGATCTCTTGGCCTTCCGGATTTGGAACTTCCTCCTCGCTGCGGTGAAGTTCCCTTGAAGACCTCGCTACTGCATCTACCGTACCTTCATCACCGTTCTACTTCCTACAACTCAGTAGGTAAGCTCTAAATGGTACTAAGTTCTTAATTCCTTAATTACTTCCTGATGCTTCCATGCATTCTACTGACTACTCTCCCTGTAGTCTTTGGGTTTGCTGTTCTCCCTCTCAACTCCTACCCTCCATCCCTTCTCAGGGGATGCCGAGGTTTCAGGTTGGGAAAATGCCATCCCGTCCTGGGCCGGGCTTGCGGGATCTCCCCCGGGCATCCTCAGCTAGGGAGTCCCCATATGTGAAGACTCATTCCTGCTTGTTCCTGGAGATAGCACAGTTACCTGATCTCCGGAACAGCAGGAATTAGTCTTCACAACCCGCCCACCTCCCCTAGGAGTTGTATCTCTCTCTCTCTCTCTCTTCCTTCCTCTCCTCTCCTTCTGGCTCAGCTATGAAACTCAACTGGGGAGAGGCAGTAGGAAGGGCGGGAAGCCACCGCGCAGGCGCGGGGGATGCTCCCAAAGGCTTTCTGATTGGATGCTGGGGAGCATTCCTGTGTGGGCTCCGTCGGCGACGTCTCCCATATGTGAAGACTAATTCCTGCTGTTCTGGAGATCATCTGTTACAGGTAAGTAACTGTGCTTCTTCAGCCGATGGAAGGACAGCAGGTCGCACGGGATAGATGCATTGTCGCAGCTGTGGCCGCCTCGACTCCTTCTGTATGTCTTTCCTGCGTGGTCCATGGTCGGCAAGATTCTTCAACGGATCAGAGAGCATCACGGGCCGGTGATTCTGGTAGCTCCGGATTGGCCTCGCAGGCCATGGTATGCGGATCTCGTCCGACTTTCGCGAGCAGCGCCTCTACCGCTGCAGGTCTTTCCGGTGCTTCTGCAACAGGGGTCAATTGCCATGGAAGACCCGGCTCCTTACTTGCTTACGGCTTGGCTCTTGAACGCTGCAGGCTAGCTCGCAAGGGATATTCGACTAGCGTGGTATCCACCTTGCTTAGGGCGCGACGTTCTTCCACCTCCTTAGCCTATGCTCGGGTGTGGCGTCTTTTTGAATCATGGTGTTCACAGCGCAGGGTGTCTCCCTGGCGTAGCGGCGTTCCGGACATTCTGGCGTTTCTCCAGGCCGGCCTTGACAAGGGCCTGGCTCTCGGAACGCTTTGGGTTCCGGTGGCGGCTATCACATGTTTCCGTGGTCCGGTTTTGGGGCGTTCTATCACCTCGCATGCCGACGTCTCGCGTTTTCTCAGAGGGGTTAAGTCCGTGCGGCCTCCGTGCCATCCGGTATTGCCGTCCTGGGACCTCGCCCTTGTCCTCCGGGCCTTAGTGGCTTCGCTGTTTGAGCCCTTACGGGCCTCTTCACTCAAAGACTTAACCTTACAGACGGTGTTCCTGGTGGCCATAACCTCGGCGCGGCGCATTCCGAGCTCCAAGCGCTCTCTTGTCGAGATCCCTATCTTTCTTTCTCGTCGGAGGGCGTAACTCTTCGGACAGTTCCGTCCTTTTTTGCCCAAAGTGGTTACTCCGTTTCATGTCAATCAGCCTCTCTTCTTGCCGTCATTCTCTCAAGAGCAGTGTGCGGGTCGTCAGCGTCACCTACGTGCGTTAGACCTCAAACGAGTCCTCTGTTGGTATCTTAAAGTCACCAATTCTTTGCGGCAGACGGATCATCTCTTTGACCTCTTTGCGGGCTCCCGTCGGGGGTTCGCAGCCTCTATGGCTACTATCGCCAGGTGGTTAAAAGGAGCTATTGAGGCAGCCTATATTCTTCAGCGAAAGTCGGTGCCTGTAGGGCTCCAAGCACACTTCACGCGGGCTCAGGCAACGTCTTGGGCCGAGCGTTCCCATGTGGCGCCTCTGGACATCTGCCGGGCGGCGACTTGGTCGTCTTTATCGACTTTTGTCCGTCACTATCGATTGGATGTCCAGGCTCGACAGGAAATTAGTTTTGGCACGGCAGTGCTTTCGGCGGCTTTGGACACACCCTAGAGGTCGGTAGCTTGGGTACTGCCCGTTTGTCTGGACTGGTCTAGCAGTATGAATTGGAAGGTGAAATTTTCACTTACCGTTAATTTCCTTTCCTAGAATACTGCTAGACCAGTCCAGGACCCACCCTGCTGTTAGTCACAGTCCTGCTGGTGCAGTGGAGCCTCTGTTATTTCCTGCCTTTTTGTTTTTCATTCCGGAGGCCTGACAAGTGAGCCTCTGGTCCCTTCCTCCTTCTGGGCAGCGTTCGGTTTCTGGGAGTGCTTTCAGCACCTTGTATATAGTTGAAGCTGGTTCGGCTTGACTGGCTGTATTTAGTTGTTCAGTTATAATGAAGTTCAGCTTGTATACAATACTGAGGGAGACCCCTTGGGGTACAGTCTCATCACCTCAGCAGCATCACCAGGGTTCAGCCTATTAGAACTCTGGTAGAGTTCTCTGTCTCCAGGATCTGCTGGCAGGGGTACACAACCCGTTTGTCTGGACTGGTCTAGCAGTATTCTAGGAAAGGAAATTAACGGTAAGTGAAATTTCACCTTTCATGCTACAGCATACTGTACAGACAAGAAATAACTGTATGCATAGGTTTAATCTGGAACTCTATCCCTTATTAGAAGAGTAGCTGTACTTTGCCACTAATTCTTAACAGAGGCTAAAAAGGGTACAAGAATAGTTACAAGGGGCCTCAATCCCCACCTTACAAATGTCAATTTCCTAAGCGTCCCTCCAGTCCAGTCCAAACGAGTTGGTTATGTTCATCTACCAGCAGCTGGAGACTGAGAAACATCCCATAAGTAGCCCATGCCACCTGATTACAGCCAGTATTTCTCAGCCTCCAGCAGGTGGATGAGCATAGCCTGGGCTGAAGTTAGAGATTTGAGCTGCAGGCATTGGCAGCAAGCCTAGCGTGCAGAATTACGTAGAGCCAGGTTCCTCCCCCTTTCTTCCTTAGCCACCCCTCAGTAGGCTCCCTCTTTTCTCCTCCCCAACCTTTGGATGGAGGCCAGGGGTTGAGCATGCCTTTAGGGCTCAAAGTAAAAAAAAAAAAAAAAACCAAAAAAACAAAAAGAGTGAAGACCGGATGCAGGTGAGCAGCAGCTACTCGGTGGTCTTCACAGGGTGGCTCCCGGGTAAGTATGGGGATCAGCGCTGGTGGGTGCAGCAGATCGCAGGGGAGTTGTTTTTTGTCGGTTTGGGGCTGTGATGTATATGGCCAACATGGATTGCTGCCTGCAGCAACCATCGGTTACATCTCTCTGAAGTCTGGCTGTGCCGCAGCTGCCGATCGGCTCGGGGGCGCAAGAGACCTGTGGGGCAGGATTACATTCCCGGGGAAGGTGGAGGTCCCGTGTTTTTGGCAGGAGCAGTTGCAATTTTGAGTACCACAAGCCCTTCATTTTTGGAGGGATCTGAACTCTCGGTGCTCCAGCCCATGGCAAATGTTTCCCCTGAGGCCATGGCTGAACTCCCTGTAGGGAATTTGGGAGAGGGAAGTCCTCCCTTTATTCCATAGTTCATACTTCTGCTTCACCAGACCACCTGCTTGATGCAGAGTTTAGGTGAAGGGTCTACAGCCTGCAGTAAGTCTCCCCTGTCTAGGGGGCAGGGGTCTTCTGCTGTGGCCATGTGCCTGCATAGAGAGAGACTGGAAGAGGATGTTGAGGTGGCCTCAGTGGGGATGCAGGCCTCCTGGAAGAGCAGCCTCAGCAGGAGATGAACTCTGGTAGGGAAGGATCTGACTGCTGTGTGGATTTTTCATCAGGATGAGCTTCCCTCCCTCATCTCGCAGCCCCTAGCGGTATTGCATATTGCAGAGGAGCCTGGGCCGGAGCCCTAATGAGTTCTAGTGGCGGTGGTCACTTGGAAGACCAACATTCCGGTGGAGGGTGTTGCAGCTTGAAATGACCTGCAGGATTGTTGGATGAAGGCTCTGCTCAAGCAGGCCTTTGAGGTGTCTGCTTTAGCCCTTCAGGGAGCCATGTGTGGGGCTTTCATACCCAGGGTCTGTCTTTGGTGGTCTCAGAGGATTCCCAAAGAGACACCAGTGGATTCTGCTGGCCAGGCGGAGGTGGCTAGGCTGAAGTCTGGCTCAGCCTTCCTGGTTGATCTGTTCTGTGATTTGCTTCGGGCGTAAGCTAAAGGTAGGCTATGGTGGTGTTGGCGTGGCATCTTTTATGGTTGCAAATTGGTCGGCTCATGTGGCTTCCAAGACACTTTTTAGCAAGCTTCCCTTCGCAGGAAAGTTGTTGTTTTGGGAGGACTCGGAGAAGTTGGTTAAGGATTTGGGGCACTCCAAGGTGCCTAAACCTCCAGAGGATAAGCCCAAAGAGACTGGCAGAGGGATTACCTTGAGGGTCCAAGGCTGGAACTCTTGTTAATTTTGTCCTGCTTGTGCGGTTAACCTGCAGAGATCCCAGTTTCTGCAGCAGGCCTTTCAAGGTAGTGGCCGAGGGGATCCTCCAGAGCCACCAAGTATTCCTAATGAAGGTTTCGGGGTCCTGATGGGGATAAAACATGTAGGTGGCCATCTTTTGTGGTTTTTTCCCTGCCTTGGCCCAGATTATGTCAGATGCCTGGGTGCCAGAGAAAATCTGGGACCGTTACGCGCTCGAGTTTTCAAGACCTGCCTCGGATGCCTTCATGGTTTCTCCATGATGGGCACCCGGCAAGACATGTTAGTGGAGGAGATTTGAGTGTCTGTGGATAGAGGCAGTTGTGCCGGTGCCCTGTGACAACTGGGGCTCTGGTCGTTACTCAAACTACTTTGTGGTTCCCAAGAAGAAAGGTTTGTGACATCCCATTCTGGATTTGAAGGAGTTAACAGGGCCCTAAAATTTCTGTGTTTCCATATGGAGATTCAGTGATAGTGGCCGTTCAGCAGGGAGCGTTTTTGAACTCTCTGAACCTGACCAAGACTTATCTTCATATGCCTATCCATCCAGATCACCAGCATTTTCTTTGCTTTGCTGTGCCGAGGGGGCATTTTCTGTTTCAGGCCTTACCTTTCAGGCTGGCCACAGCTCCTTGGGTGTTCGCCAAGGTGAAAGGTGGTAGTGGCAGTGGATTTGTGGAAGCAGGGTGTTTGAACCACTTGTATCTGGATGATTGGTTTATTTGAGCAAAGTCATTTCAAGGGAGTCAGGCAGTGGCCCTGGTAGTCCACATCTTCAGGAGTTAGTTTGGGTGGTCAACTTTGCGAAGAGCTGATTGGCGTCCTCCCAGTGTTTGGACTATCTGGTTGCTCTGTTTGACATCCGAAAGAGCATGGTGTTCAATCTGGAGGGCAGGATTGTAAAGTTGCAGGCCCAGGTTACAGGTGTTGCGGAAGGTCCCCTGCCCTCGGGTGTGGGACTGTCTTCAGGTTCTGGGCTCTATGGTGGCCATGCTGGTGCTCTGGGCCAGGTTGCACATGTGATCCCTTCAGGCAGACCTACTGTCGCGTTGTCGCACTCCATGGAGGTTCGGCTTCCGCTTTGGGAAGAAGGCAGAGCGAGCTTCATGCTGGTGGCTGGATCCAGAGCAGCTCATGGCAGGGCATGCCTCTCAAGTCCTTGAACTGGGTGGTGGTGACCACAGATGCTGCTTGTTTGACTGGGGAGTACCTTGTCTCAGGGCAGATGGACTCGAGTGGAGAGTCAGTGATCAATCAATCTCTTTGAGATGCAGGCAATGCATCAAACTCTGAAGGTTTTCCTTCCTTTGGTGCGTCACAAGGCATTGAGAGATATGGCAGGGCGTCACTCTGAGTTCTCTGGTGGCGGTGGGAGCAATTCTGTTACTGCAGTGGGCAGAGATCCACTTACTAGCACTCTTGGTAGCCCATGTTACTGGGAAGGAGAATGTTCAGGCAGATTACTTGAGTCGCAACTCACTGGATCTGGGAGAGTGGGATGAGTCAGAATCTGTGTTCCAATGGATTGTGAAGTGTTGGTGAGTTCCGACAATGGACCTGATAGCATCTCTAGTGAATGCCAAGGCTAGCCGGTTCTTCTATCAATGCAGAAGGCACATGTCTGAGGGGCTTGACGCTTGATTCAGCCCTTTTGGTCTTTGTGTTTTCTCTATAGTCCTTGATCGACTGGATCCTCCAGTAGATGGAGTCTCACTTGGGAAGAGTAGTGCTGATAGTGCCGAACTGGCCTCGGTGTCCTTGGTATGCAGATCTAGTTTGAATGCTTGTGGAGGCGCCGTTCCCCTTGTTGGCGGATGTGGACCTCCTTATTCAGGGTCCGATGTGGATGCCAGATGTGGGTCAGTTCTTGCTTATGGCTTGACTCTTGAGAGGATTTGGCTGAGGCGCAGGAGCTACTTGTAACAAGTCATTGATACATTACTGCAGGCTTGCAGGTGATTGGCATATAGGCCAATGAAGTCAATCTGGTGCATTTTTGAGGCTTGGTGTGGAGAGCGTGGAGTTCGAGCCTTTGGGGCCTCATTTCCTGATATTCTGGGGCGTTTACAAGCAGAACTGGAGAGGAGAGGGTTGGCCTTGGGCTCCTTGTGGGTTCAAGTAGCAGCTTTGGCATGTTTCAGGAATCCTGTTCAAGGTTAAGCCCTGGGATGTCATTCGTTTCCCTAAGATAGTTGAACATCTTTATCTGCTTGTTGGCTTGAGGTTCCCTCTTGGGATCTTAATTTGGTGCTTTCAGCCTTGAGGTTGCCTCCTTGTAGATCCCCTCAGGTGGGCTTCTGTGAAGGATTTGACATTGAAGGTGGTGTTTCTGGTAATGATTTGTTCAGCCTGCCATATTTTCGAAAGCTTCAGACTCTGTCTTATAGAGAGCCTTAGTTGGTGTTTTCCAAGGAGAAGGTGGTCCTTCAACTGGTCCCTTCCTTTTTGCAGAAGGTGGTGTCTGGTTTTCATCTCAGTCAGGTGGTGGTCTTGCCAGCCTTTCCTGGGCCACTGGATTCAGAGGAGGCTGAGCTTGCTGCTCTCGAAACCTCCCATCCGGCTAACTCCGGCGGAATGGGATCTCAACATGGTTCTGACGCAGCATACCAAGCCACCCTTCGAACTCTAGGCTACCTGCCACTTGCATTACCTATCTTGGAAGGTTGTCTTCCTAATGGCGCTCACCTCTTCCCGCAGATTCAGTGAGCTTCAGGCTTTGGTGGTGAGCCACCCTACACCAGGTTCTGCAAGAAAAGGGTCGTGCTTCGTACCCACCCTAAATTTCTTCTGAAGGTGGTATCTGCCTTCCACCTCAATCAAGAGGTGATGCTCCCTACCTTCTTTCCATGGCCCCATGCCGATAAGGCAGCGACCGTTCTCCATACTCTGGACTGTAAAAGAGCCCTGTCCTCCTACCTGCAGCATACTCAGGGCCATCATAAAGCCTCACAACCTTTCATTTCATACAGCCCCAGTCTACTGGGGGAGGCTGTCGCCTAGCAGACCCTGTTCTCCTGGGTGGTGGACTGCATCGCCTTTGCCCACGATCAGGCTGGACTATAGTTGGAGCACTGGGTCACAGCACACAACATCAGGGCTGTAGCAACCTTGGTTGCAAGCCTACGCTCTGTCCCTATGGCAGACATCTGCCGGGCCGCCATCTAGTCAGGGCCTAGTATTGGCAAAGTACTTTTAGTTTAACTTTAAAACACAGAAGAGAGCTTTCTGGTTAAATTTAGAACCCAGCAGAGATCTTGTAGTTTAAATTTCATAATAAGTCAGAGCCTAGCAGCAGCAAAGAGCTGTAATTTAAATCAAATCAGAATATAACTTAGCATAAAAGGCAAAACAGGGTCAGTACTCTGTGAGCAACAAATAGTCTTCTGGAGACCTTTACAAAGAGGCCTTCTACCTAGGGGACAAAAGACCTGTGAAACTTTTTCAATAGGCGTTAACACCAGGTGGCAGGTCAAAAGGCCATTTTGAAAGACTCCTTCTATCCAAGAAAGGACTGTTAATCACCCAGGAAGTTGGTCACAGCTTACCTCAGAAGCACAGGACAGGGTACTGTGTAACAGCCCTCTTTTAATAAGTGTTATTTCCCTCCCTCCCTCCCCAATGCCCACTCACCCCTGGGATAATCGTAGCTTTATAGGTACTTACACATCTTAAAGGAAAGGAGGTGCTCTCAGGTGAAGCTCGTTATCCAAATCAGTCATACACTAAGGACCTGAGATTAATTAAGCTTCAGGTGAACAAGGTATATTAAACGTATTAGGTTACAGTTTTATTAGTATAGATATCCATAGCAACCCTTAGTAGGTAAAGAACTTAAAGATCTAAACACAAGCTTAAAACTAAGATGCAGACAGCAGTCCAGCAATGAGATGGGGGCTTTCCAGTCTTTTGCATTGAGTGTCACATGTATGATTTTCTCTTGGTGAGAGGTCTTACATGTGCACTAGGTGCAAGGAGTTCTTTGCTCTCAGGGAACGAGTCTGTTCTCTAGAGGCTAGAGTAGCAGACTTGGAAAACATAAGAAAGACAGAGAGGTACATAGACCTACAGGGATATAGTCCTGAAGTCCCACCTCCAGTCCGGCAGCATCCCTGTTGCCATGGAGGAGAGAGGTCACGTGACAGGAGAGCATCACCCTGGTGTGGCAGGAAGTGATCCTATAACTAGGACCTGTCCTCCAGGTGATGTAAAACCCTCTCGCACTGAGGAAGTTTCTTCAGGGCCATGTGCCCATGAGGGAAGGGTTAGGACAGCCGTTATAGTTGGTGATTCAATCATTAGGCATGTAGATAGCTGGGTGGCTGGTGGATGTGAGGATCGCCTGATAACATGCCTGCCTGGTGCGAATGAAGCGGACCTCATGCACCACCTAGATAAGGTCTTAGATAATACTGGAGAGGAATCTGCTGTCTTGTTACATGTCAGTACCAATGACATAGGAAAATGTGGTAGGGAGGTTCGGCAGGCTAAATTTAGGCTTTTAGGTAGGAAGTTGAAATCCAGAACTTCCAGGGTAGCATTCTCCGAAATGCTTCCCGTTCCACGCGCTCCGGAGTCTTAATGCGTGGATGAGACAGTGGTGCAGAGATGAGGGCTTTGGATTTGTTAGGAACTAGGGAACATTCTGGGGAAAGGAGGGGCTCTTCCGAAGGGATGGGCTTCACCTTAACCGGGATGGAACCAGGCTGCTGGCATTAACCTTTAAAAAGGAGAGAGAGCAGCTTTTAAACTAGATAATAGGGGAAAGCCGACAGTCGCCCAAGAGCGGATGGTTTGGAAGAATGTATCCTTGAAGGATAATACCAAAAGCAGAGAGGTTCCAAAAAAGAGTAAAGTAGCCCAAATGCCCTCGATTATGGCACAGACAGAGCTTAAAGATCCCAAATTACCCATGTCTACCAATAGCCAGATTAATATGAATAAAATACAGTCTCTAAAATGCTTGTATGCAAATGCTAGAAGTCTAAAAAAATAAGATGGGATAGTTAGAATATATTTATTTATTTATTTATTTAGCTGTATTTATATCCCGCTTTTCACCGGGTCAAAGCGGTCAATTGGGGGATACATTTAACACGAGGGGATATGAGACACATTAATACTTACAGGGAATATGGGCAATGGAGGGTTAAGTGGCATGCCCAAGACCACAAGGAGTGCCTTCAGGACTAGAAATCCCAGTCCCTCCGGCCTGAGATTGCTGTCCCCAGGTGGGACTTGAACCCCCGGCCCTCCGGCCTGAAGTACCTTGTCCTAACCACTAGACCACCACTCCTCCTCCTCCTCCTCCCTATAGCACTAAATGAGAGGTTAGATATGATTGGAATATCAGAGACATGGTGGAAGGAGGACAACCAGTGGGGACACTGTGATATCTGGGTACAAACTATATCGTAATGATAGAGCTGATCAAATTGGTGGAGGGGCTCTGTTAGAGAGGGCATTAAGTCGGAAAGAATTAAAGTTTTGCAGGAAACAAAATTTGCTGTAGAATCTCTGTGGATTGAAATTCCATGTAAAAAGGGGAAGGCGTTGGCAGTGGGGGGTGTACTATCGACCGCCTGGCCAGAATGAACAAATGGATGATGAAATGCTCGAAGAAATCATGGAAGCTAACAAAAGTTACAGCGCAGTAATAATAATGGGTGATTTCAATTACCCCAGTATCGACTGGGTCAGTGTCACGGCAGGACATGCTAGGGAGATAAAGTTCCTAGATGAAATAAATGACTGCTTCTTGGAGCAGCTGGTTCATGAACCAACCAGAGGGGAAGCCATATTGGACCTAGACCTTTTTGGAACACCAGATCTAGTGCAAGAGATAAGGGTGTTGGGGCCACTTGGCAATAGTGATCATAGCATGATCGCGTTTGATTTAATTAGTGGAGGAGGGATAGTAAGGAAATCCACAGTACTACCTTTTAACTTTCAAAAGGGAGACTATGATAAAATGAGGAAAATAGTTAAGAAAAAACTAAAAGGAGCAGTTGCAGAGTTAGACTTACATCAAGCTTGGGTGTTCTTGGAAGCCCAGACCAGCTGTATTCCACGCTTTAAGAAAAGTGGAAGGAAGTCCAAAAAACTGCCAGCATGGTTTAAAGGTGAGGTCAGAGAGGCGGCTGTTGCCAAAAAAAGCATCTTTCAGGAAATGGAAAAAAGAGCCAAACGACGAAACCTGGAGACAGCACAAGCACTGGCAAGTCAAATGCAAGTCATTGATAAGGCAGGCAAAGGGAGAATTTGAGAAGAAGCTTGCTGCGGAAGCAAAAACGCGAAATAAAGACTTTCAAGTACATTCGTAGCAAAAAACCTGTGAGAGAGTCAGTTGGTCCATTAGATGATAGAGGGGTTAAAGGGACACTAAGAGGCGACAAGGCGATAGCGGAGAGACTGAATGAATGAATTTTTTGCTTTGGTCTTTACTGAGGAAGATGTAGGGATGTTAACCCATGACTGAAGAGGTACTTAAAGGTGCGGAAGAATTGAAGGAAATATCGATACATCAGGAAGATGTATTACAACTAAGATAAACTGAAGAGTAGCAAATCACCTGGGCCGGATGGTATACATCCAAGGGTGTTGAAAGTACTGAAATATGAGATTGCAGACCTGCTATTAGTAATCTGTGAATTTTCATTAAAATCATCTGTAATACCTGAAGATTGGAGGATCGCCAATGTAACGCCAATTTTTAAAAAGGGTTCCAGGGGTGATCCTGGAAACTACAGACCGTTGAACCTGATGTCAGTACCGGGAAAAATGGTAGAAACCATCATAAAGAACAAAATTACTCAGCATGTAGATAGTCATGGCCTAATGGGAGACAGCCAACATGGCTTGTTTTACTAATCTGTTATGTTTTTTTGAAGGTGTGAATAAACAGGTGGACAAAGGTGAGTCGGTTGGCAAAACTAGAGAGTCATGGGATAGGAGGCAGTGTACTATTGTGGATCAGGAACTGGTTAAAAGATAGAAAGCAGAGGGTAGGGCTAAATGGCCAATTTTCCCAATAGAGAAAGGTGGATAGTGGTGTACCCCAGGGATCTGTGCTGAGTCCGCTGCTTTTTGACATATTCATAAATGACCTGGAAAGGGAATAACGAGTGAGGTTATCAAATTTGCAGATGACACGAAACTATTTAAAGTTGTTAAAACCCAGGAGGATTATGGAAAATTGCAAGAGGATCTTGATGAATTGGAAGACTGGGCATCAAAATGGCAGATGAAATTTAATGTGGACAAGTGCAAAGTTATGCACCTAGGGAAGAACAACCCAAACTATGGTTACACGATGCAAGGTTCCACATTAGGAACCACCACCCAGGAAAAAGATTTAGGTGTCATTGTGGATAACATGTTAAAACCCTCGGCCCAGTGTGCAGCGACAGCCAAGAGAGCAAATAGAATGCTAGGTATCATAAGGAAAGGAATGGAAAATAAAACAAAAGATATTATAATGCCTCTATATCGTTCCATGGTGAGACCACACTTTGAATATTGTGTGCAATTCTGTTCGCCGTATCTTAAAAAGGATATAGCGTTATTAGAAAAGGTTCAGAGAAGAGCCACCAAAATGTTAAAGGGGATGGAAGGATACTCCTATGAAGAAAGGCTAAAAAGGTTAGGGTTCTTTAACCTGGAAAAGAGATGGCTGAGGGGAGATATGATGGAAGTCTATAAATTAATGAACGTAGTGGAACGGGTAAACGTAGATTGATTGTTTACGTTATCAGAATATAGAATGACTAGGTGACATGCAATGAAGCTACAGGGTAATCTATTTAAGACTAATAAAATAAAATATTTTTTCACTCAACATGTAATCAAACTCTGGAATTTGTTACCGGAGGATGTAGTAAAGGCTGTTAGTGTTGCTGGGTTTAAAAAAGGTTTGGACAAGTTCCTGGAGGAAAGGTCCATAAACCATTATTAAGAAGGGACCCAGGATATCAATGCTTGACCCAGTACAAGTATTGTGGAACCTGTGTCATTTGTGGAAACTGCTAGGTATATATGATCTAGATTGGCCACTGTTGGAAACAGGATACTGGGCTTGATGGACCTTGGTCTGACCCAGTATGGCATATCTTATGTTCTTATGGTCCTCAGTCTACACCGTTGCAGCTCATTACTGCCTGGAGAGGGAGTCCCAATAGGACATTGCCTTCGGCCAGGCTGTACTCCGTAATCTGTTCGGGGTTTTGGCAACTCCTGTCCTCCAGCCCTTCTTGTTCAGGCTACTGGAGCCATGATTCTTCCTGGACACTGGGGTTTCCTGAGTCTGTCTTCAGATTCGCTTGCGGCTGCTCACGGCTGGACTGTTTTTTTTTTCTTCTACAGGTTCCTGGTAGTCTGTAGCTAGGGAGTACCATATGTGAGGACTGACTCCCTGCTTGTTCCTGGAGAAAGCATAGTTACCTGTAACAGGGGTTCTCCAGGGACACAGGAATCAGTCCTCACAACCCTCCCTCCTCCCCTTTGGAGTTGCTGTACTATTTATCCATATTCTTTTATCAGCTCTAGCTATATATCATCTGACTGAGTAAGATGGCACCCTTGGGCAGGAAGGGGACCACGCATGGGTGGTGGCATCTTTCAAAGGCTTCCTTTTGAAAGCTGGGGGGATGCTTTCGCGAGGGCTCCAGCATCGATATGACCCATATGTGAGGACTGATTCCTGCTGTCCCTGGAGAACAGCTGTGGATCAGGGAAGCTATTGCATCAGCTTATTTGTTGAAGGGTCGTATGATGCCCTCAGGGCTGCGGGCTCACTCTTGAGGGGCCCAGGTGTCATCCTGGGCGAAGGTTAGTCCAGTTCCACTCCAAGATATTTGTAAGGCGACAACATGGTCATCTCTTCATTCCTTTATGTGGCACTATTGCCTGGATATACAGGCCCAGCAGGATATTGCCTTTGTGTTACAGGTGTTGCAGGCTGGTGTTTCGGTTCCAACCTGTCGTTATTACTGCTTTGCTACATCCCACTCATCTGGAGTGGAGTGAAGGGACGCTTAGGAAGGTAAAATTAGATCTCCCTCCAGTTCAGTCCCCACCTGGGACGTTTGCTGTACGTGGTGCTGTCTCACGTTTGCTCTTTAAAAAAATAATGTATTTTGGGGAGGCAAGGTAAGGACAGATGATGCAGTTGGTGCTTCTGGTATTTGTTTTTCTCGACTTGGAGTCCCATTGTGTTCCTTTTGTGTTTCCCAGTATAGGGGATTTTTGTGTTCATAACAAAAAAGAAATGAGGGCCAACAGGTGTGTTGTGTTGCATTTATCGCTCATTGAAGAGGGCATAGCTGGTGGAGAATAGGGGTTTGGGGGTCTGTTCTCTGTTTTGTGAAGTTCATACTGACTGTATCAGGTGACATAGGTTACTTCTGGGATGTTTCAAGTTTGTTTCTCATTCTCCACCTGCTGGTAGATGAGCATAACACATTCAGTTGGACTGGACTGAGGGACTCTAGGAAAGAAAATTAGCAGGTAAAGTCTAATTTTACCTCTTACTTAGAGATTGCATACTGATAATTGGTTTGCTTCAAGAAACACATTTTTGGAGGCAAGATAAATATAGATTGTGTCATAGGGATTATCCCAATATGATGTCTGCTCCCAGTGGGGAGGGGAAGAAAAAATGGAGAAGTGGGTTTTTATTCCCTAATATGCAAGTGGTTATCTCCCAGACATGCAGAGATAGACAGACAGGGTATGTACTTATTTCTGAATGTGACGCTTAATGTGAAGAAAATGACACTGACCAATCTTTATGGTCCTAATAATATGGTATTGCTACTTTATGGTCTACTCTTTTCCTGAGTGGGGACTACACTGATGACAAGTCTCCCCCTAGGTGGTAGACAAACTGTTGCTTTACTTGCGAATTGTGCACTCCATTGACTACTACAGCACCTGCGAGTACCCTAATGAGGATGCCATGCCCAATCGCTGTGGAATCATGCATGTGAGGGGACCCATGCCCCCCAACAGGATCAGCCATGGAGAAGGTATGGTATTTAGGGGAGGGATTAAACTGTCACTGCATCCTCATATAGCTCTCATGTATTATGAAAGTGCATCCTTTATCTCTTACGACGTCTTGTCTTTCCACAGTGGCAGAATGGCAAAAGACGTTTGAGGAGAGACTAAACCCACTCTTCAGTGTCCGAGAATCCCTTTCCGAAGAGGAAGCTCAGAAGATGGGTCGGAAGGATCCTGAACAGGAGGTGGAGAAGTTTGTCACTGCCAATACCCAGGAACTGGGCAAGGACAAGTGGCTGTGCCCACTCAGTGGCAAAAAGTTTAAGGTAAGCATCAAACGTCACCAAGGCTGCAAGGGATTGAATGCACAGAAGAGGCTACCCACTTGTTTTCTGGTGAGGATATGTGTGCTTATGTGAGAGTGACGCATGCAATGCTGCTGCCAGGACTGCATCTAGTCTGGGGCACTGTGCATGTGTGTGTTTGCATGAGTGAGAGGGAAGCTTGACCACTGCTGCCCATAGTTACCTAGTGTCACCAAAGTAGTTAAGCAACCTTTTGTTTTGTTTGTCCAAAGTTAAAATTAGCTCTTAGAGTTTTACATTGCACATAAGATGTGCCATACTGGGTCAAACCAAAGGCCTTTGGGTTCCAAGTACTCAGGAAATATCAGAGTAGATCCATTCCTTGTTACTCACTTCCAGGTTTAAGTGCTGTTTTTCTAATTTCTGTATGGCTAATAATGGCTTATGGATGATTCTTCCAAGAAAACCAGCTATGCTAAATGCCTTGACCACGTCCTCTGGCAACAAATTCCATAGCTTAATTATATGTTGAGAGGAAGGTAATTTTACCAGTTTGTTTTAAATGTCCTATCTTGTTTCATGGTGTGTGTCTTACATCTCATACTCTTTGAAAGAGTAAATAACACAGGTCTGCAAAAAATCTTTTTTGAGAGCTGTTTTGGTTATTCCACGTAATCTTTGTTTTTTGGTGTGCTGAATCCAAAAATGACCTCCATTTTGTCATAGGACATCACGTTTCCTGACAGTTTAGGTAACTATGTTAAATAAGGCAATACCTCAAAATAAATGGAAATAGACTTATAAAATTAAAGTTTTATTACAATATTTTCATGAAAATCCTTTTTTGAACTGAAATGAGCTCACCTACACACACTAAACTCGATTCTTCTTTCTTGTGAGGCTCCTCTTGGTGCATTTACACTTGTGAGTAGCATCTGGAATGTCTGTCTGAAGCATCCAACAGTTGTCTGCCATCATTGTAATGTTCCATTTTCCCTGGTATCTCCTTTCCATCTCTTTAATGTCTTGGTGGAATCATTCACCTTGTTCCTCACTCACAGCTTCCAAATTTTCAGGAAAGTAGTCAAGGTGGGACTGGAGGAAATGCATTTTCAAACTCATCAGGCAACCTAAAGCTTGAAATGCTTTCAGCATTCGTCCGACGATCTTTTTGTAGTGAGGATCTTTGTTATTGCCTAAAAATTTCTGTACGACTTCTTTAAATGCAATCCACCCTTCTTTTTGAGGATCCGTCATGGTATTGACAAACTCTTGATCAACTATAAGCCTTCTAATGTCTGGTCCGACGAACACACCTTCCTTCAATTTTGCCTCCGACAGGCCTGGAAACCTGGTGACCAAGTATTTGAAGCATTCTCCATCTCTTGGAAGTGATTTTACGAATTGCTTCATCAATCCCAATTTTATGTGGAGAGGTGGTAGAAGAACTTTATGGGAAGGTACCAAAGTTTCTCAGAGGACATTTTTTTCACCTCGGCTGCCAACTCTTCTTGGTCCAGTGATTTTGTCGGTCTCGACTGTCCCATAGACACAGAAAACAAGGATATTTGGTATACCCAGCTTGTTGCCCGAACAGCATGCACAAGACCTTCAAGTCCCCACACACTTGCCAACCATGGTCTTCATATTTAAGTTTACGAAGAATCAATTCCAAGTTCTCGTAGGTTTCCTTCAAGTGTACGGAAAGACCTACAGGTATGGAAGCATAAAAACTGTTGTGGAGTAAAACTGCTTTGAGACTTCTTTTTGAAGAATCTATAAAAAGACGCCATTGCTCTGAATCATATTGGATTTTAAATTGACCCATCAGACCTTCGACATCGATGCAATAAACCAACTTGTCTTCCTTGGCGAAGTAAGGAACAATCTCCTTTTCACGATGTCTGAACCATGAAGATGACACTCCTGGCAACAATAAATTCCTGCTTTTCAGCCTTGATCCGAGTAACTCGGCGGCATCTTTGGGAAGATTCAAGTCTCTTACCAAATCATTCATCTCCTCCTGAGAAAACAATTTTGGTCTTGTATCATCTTCAAAGTCAGAACTTGATTTGTCATCTGGTTCAGGTATGACTTCACCTTCATCGGAGCTAGGTATCTCTTCCAAGGTAGCAGGGGACTTGGGTACTGGTATATCTGTGCCATGGGGGATGGGACGAATTGCCGAGTGAAGATTGGGGTATGAAATGGAATGCTTCCATTTGGAATTAAACCCTTTCACATCGCATGAACAAAAGTAACAGTCGTCACTATGGTTCTTTTGCTCTCGCCATACCATAGGAATCCCATAACGGAAAGATTTTTTCTTACCCTTGAACCAGTTTCGGAGGTCCTCAACACACCATTTGCACACTTTATGAGGCGCCCAGACTTTATCTTGATCTCCAATTTTTAGTCCAAAGTATGCAAAGTATACTTTTTTCACAAAGTTTGTAATATTCTGCTGTTGCTTCAACACTGTATATTCCTCACAGATGAAACAGAAACTGTCTGGCGAATTAATACACTTTCGCGGAGCCATAACATAATGGTTGAAGAATGACGAGCTAGCACGAATTGCGATGAAAAAGTGTGAACAGCCTAGAACCAAGAACCTGATGATTCGTGCACAAGTGTGGCATGCAGGAGAGAGCAGCTCTGTGTCTGTACACGAGACGTCTCAGTGTTGGCCACGCCCCCCCTGCACTGACCCGGAGCTGCTGCTATCTGCCCTGTGTCTCCTTCCCACTGGATTCTTCAGGAAATATTAACCCCTTCTACCATTAGAAGCACGGACTTAAAACTTGCTTAGCTTATGTATATATTGCTGACCATCAGATTTACAGTGCTATATTTTTTTTACATAACTCGGACAACCCCTTTAAGGTTTTTTTTGGCATTTTATATCTTAAATGCACTTATGTGAATTAATTAATAGTAATTTGAATTAATTAATAGTAATTTGAAAAAAATTGATAAATTTGAAGACAATTTTGCATGTTGTGGCAAATCATGACGTCTAAGAGTTTTTTCAATATTTTATTTGTTTTCAGCACACCAAAATACATGGAAATTAGATGAAAATAATCAAGCAGCTTTTTAGTCGCAGACCTGTGTAATAATAGCTCTCTAGTTTCCTGTTCCACCTCACTCGTGAATTTATAACCTTCCATCGTTTCCATTCTCAGTAGTCTTATCTCCAAAGTGAAAAGCCCTAGCATGTTTAGCCCAAAATCATGAAGATCTTTTGAAGGGAAATTTTGTAACAATGTGCCTAGGCAGAGTACATTTCTTTTCATCCTGCTAGACCAGTCCAGACAAGTGGGTTGTGCCCCCTGCCAGCAGATGATAGAGATGGAGAAAACTAGTTTCCAAATCGTCCCTCCAGTCTAGTCTAGATGAGTGGGTGGTTATGCTCACCAACCAGCAGGTGGAGACTGAGAAATGCAAGCTCAAGACCTGGTATAAGTAGTCTGTGCCACCTGACCAAACCCAATATTTCTCAGTCTCCAGAAGATGGTGAGCATAGCCTGTGAATTTTGGAGCTGGGCTATAGCTTGATACCAGGCCTGGGAATCAGAAACCCGTAGTGCCAGATCTGCCCCCCTCCAGCTGGCTCTCTCTTCTCCTCCTCCTCAACTCTTGGGAGGGGGCCAGAGATAGAGAACGAGTGCCTGGGCCTTTAAGGTTTCAAAAAAAAAAAAGGCAGGCGGAAGAGCGGCAGTGTTGAAGACTAGCCACG
The DNA here is from genome assembly GCA_033557465.1 of Ichthyophis bannanicus. NCBI lineage: Eukaryota > Metazoa > Chordata > Amphibia > Gymnophiona > Ichthyophiidae > Ichthyophis > Ichthyophis bannanicus. The sequence continues at coordinate 88,079,723 of CM066048.1, read as the reverse complement.
GGAGCAGTGCCTGATCTTTGAGGGGCAGCCTCCAGGGAAGTCCCAACATTGGCGCTGGCAGAGTGCAGTAAAGCACGGGGGAGTAACAGCATGGTCAGTGGGGCCACAGATCATGGTTCGCGGCAGGTGCCTAGAGAAGATGCGACCACTGTGGAGGGACTCGGGGGTGGTCTGAGATGTCTAGAGATGTGCGGGGCAGGGGCATGGGAGTACACTGGTGCCTCAGGAGATGGCAGCAAGCCCCATGGTTTCAGTGGGAACCGTCGCCATTTTGGATACCATGAGTTCTACAGTTTTAGAAGGCCCTGAGCCTTCGGCACTTCAGCCGATGCTGGACCTAGCACCAGGGAGATCAGCTGACATTCCAGGTGGGAGTTTGGGAGGAGGAGGCTCTCTTTTCTCCCTCAAATTCACTGGCTTGCTTCTCCAGGCATTTGTTTGAACCAAGGCCTGGGTGAAGGATCCTCAGTCTCCCCTAAGGCTCCCTTGATTAAGGGACAAGGGGGTTTTGTGGGTGTTAAGTGTCTCTGCTGGGATTGGCTTGATGAGGACTTGGAGTTTGGGTTGGTGGGGTCGTTGGATTCCTGGACTTGTTGGAAGGGACCACAGAGTTCTGGGAGGAGCCAGCCTCAAGAAGAACTGGAGGAGGGGGAGCTTCCAGTGCGAGAGGATCTAACCATGGTGTGGATCTTTTATTGATACGAACTCCTTGCACTTAACATGGAGTCCCTGGTGGTACTGCATATCACAGAAGACTCTGGATTGGAACCTGGCATTCATAAGCCCTCCGAGTCCTTTCCAGGCCATATGGCCTTGAAGACTATGGTTACCGAGGAGTGGCAATCCTTAGATGCAGGCTTAAACATCGGCAAGGCTGTACCCAATTCCTCTGGAGGAGAAGAAGTTGTGTTTGCCCCGGGTGAGGTGACTGACGATCATGCGCAAGACCACCATCCTGGTGGAGGGGTGTGCTGCCTTGAATGATCCCCAGGACCAGCGCATAGAGGCATTGCTCCAGCAGGCCTTTGCAGTATCTGCTCTAGCGCTGCAGGGTGCCATGTGTGGGGCTTAAATGGCCAAGGCCTGTCTTTGGTGAGCGCAGAGGATTCCAAAAGAGACAATTGTGTATTTCGCTGGCTGAGCTCAGACAGCCAGACTGGCGTCTGGGTTGGCCTTTTTGGTGGATCTGCTGTATGATTTGCTTCAGTGTCTGCCAAGGGTATGGCTACTATGGTGTTGGTCCAGAGGCTGTTGTGGCTTCACAGTTGGACAGCTGACGTGACCTCCAAGACCAGGCTTAGTAAACTCCCCTGCTGGAAAGTTGCTCTTTGATTTGGAGAAGCTGGTCAAGGATTTAGGAGACTCCAAGGGGCCTAAGCTATGGGAGGATAAGCCCAAAGCTGGCAGAGATGGTCCCGTGAGGGGCCAAGGTTGGGACTTTAGCAGGTTTCATCCGACTCGGGCAGCCAACCCATAGAGGTTCCACTTCCTACAGCAAGGACCTTTTGAGGTGGTGCCCATGGGGGCCAAGGAAGGGGCCTCTGGGGCTCCTGGTCCAGCCAAACCTTCCCAATGAAGGTTTGGGGCCCCCGGCGGGGATTCAGCATGTAGGCAGCCACCTGCAGAAGTTCTTTCCCACTTGGGCCCAGATTACATCAGACACCTGCAATGTTCCCTCTAATTTTCTGTAGGCTGTGTGCGCATAAAATATCAGCTGTGCAGCTTTTGAAGGAAGGTTCAATTTTTGTGTGCCACATAACGACACATATACTTTAAAATTTGACTACACATCAGAATACAGTATGTACACCACATTGATTTTAATCAAATTAAATGAAATTGTGCTCTCTGTTGTAAAGTATGTGCGCTCGCTCGGCAAGGTGTGTGCGCGCGCACACGCGCACAGCTTATAGGGAACAGTGGACACCTGATTTCTGGAGGTGGTCCAGAATGGCTTTGCTTTAGTTTGCCAGTCCTCTTCCAGAGGCCTTCATGGTGTCACCGTGCCATGCATCCAGCAAGGCACGGGTGGTGGAGGAGACCCTCGACCATCAGTTGCAGCTCGAGATGGTTGTACTGCTACGTCAAGATGACTGGGACTCCAGTCAGTACTCCATCTACTTTGTGGTTCACAAGAAAGAAGGTTCCTGACCCCCCATTCTGGATCTGAAAAGGGTCAACAGAGCCTTAAAAGGTCCTGTAATTTTGTATGGAGACTTTGTGCTCAGTGATAGTGGCCGTTCAACAGGGGGAGTTTCTCACATCTCTGGACCTGACTGAAGCCTACCTGCACATTCTGATCTGCCACGATCATCAGCGCTTTCTTTGCTTTGCAGTGCCCAGGGGGCATTTTCGTTTTCAAGCCTTGCTTTTTGCACTGGCCATGGCACCTTATATGTACACCAAGGTCATAGCAGCGGTGGTGGTGGTGGACCTGCGCAAGTGAGGGGTCCTCGTCCACCTGTATCTGGATGACTGGCTTATACGGGCAAAGTCCCCTCAGGAGAGTCCTCAGTCAATGGCTCTGGTAATCCAGCACCTGCAAGATTTAGGCTGGGTGGTCAACTTTGCCAAGAACCAGTTGGAGCCTTCCCAATCTTTGGAGTATCTGGGAGCCTGCTTCGACACACTCCGGGGCATGTTTTTTTCTGCCCAAGGGTAGGATTGCAAAGTTGCAGACCCAGGTGAGGAGGATTCCTCTCCCTTGCGTATGGGTCTATTTGCAAGTCCTGGGTTCGATGGCAGCCACCTTGGAGCTGGTACTCTGGGCCAGACTGCACATGAGGGCACTGCAGGTGTACCTCCTGTCACAGTGGCCTCCCCAGTTTCAATCCATGGAGGTCCAACTTCCTCTCTGGCAGGGCGCCTGAACTAGTTTGCAATGGTGGCTGGTGCGACCGCATCTTGAATATTGTGATGAAAAAAGAATATAGCAGAATTAGAAAAAGTACAGAGAAGAGCCACCAAAATGGTAAAGGGGATGGAAGGATACCCCTGTGATGATAGGCTCTTCAACTTGGAAAAGAGACAGCTGAAGAGAGATACGATAGAGGTCTATAAATTAATGAATGGAGTGAACGGGTAAACATAGATAAGTTGTTTATTCCATCAAAAGGTAGAATGACTAGGAGTCACGCAATGAAGCTACAATTTATTTATTTATTTATTTATTTATTTACATTCTCTTATATACCGCGCTATTCTGCATCAGTGCGGTTTACATTGAACAAACTGAAATTACATTGAACAGGGCATTATAACTTGGAGATAACTATTTTACAGGGAATATGGGCTATGGAGGGTTAAGTGGCTTGCCCAAGACCACAAGGAACACCTGTGGGACTAGAAACCCCAGTCCTTCCGGCCCAAGGTTGCTGTCCTCCTAGTGGGATTTGAACCCCCGACCTTCCGGCCTGAAGTACCTTGCCCCAACCACTAGGCCACTCCTCCACTCTACAGTGTAACCCATTTAAGAGTAACTAGAGAAAATATTTTTTCACTCAATGCGTAATCAAACTCTGGAATTTGTTACCAAAGGATTTAGTAAAAGCTGTTAGTGTAGCTGGATTTAAAAAAGGTTGAACAAGTTTCCGGAGGAAAGGTCCATTAACTGTTATTAAAGAGGACCTGGGAAATCTACTGCTTACCCCGAGACAAGCATTATGGAACCTGTATACCTTTTTAGGAACCTGCCAAGTACTTGAGACCTGGATTGGCCACTGTTGGAAAACAGGATGCTGGACTTGCTGGACCTTGGTCTGACCTAGTATGGCATTTCTTATGTTTATTTTTATTTATTTATTTAACAGGGCTTTTTTATATCATAGTGGTTTACATTGTAAATTAAAGTTAATAATGTACATTAAACAGGGACATTGAGAACTTGGATTCTTCTGAAGCAATGGAGGATTGTGACTTGCCCAAGGAGTGCTAGCGGGAATTGAACCCTGGTCTCTTGGTTCCCAAACCAGTGCTCTAACCTTAGGTGGCTAGTCCTGGATCTAACGCCGCTCACGACAGGAATGCCTGTCAAGTCCCCAAACGCGGTGGTGACCATGGATGCCAGTCTTGTTGCCTGGGGGTGGAGGTGGGGGGGCATTGTCTGTCTCAGGTGGCTCAGGGCCTATGGCCCACGAGTCGGTGGTCGATCATTTGGTTGGAGACATTTCTCACCTTGCTGAGTCACAGGGCGGTGAGAGTTTTATGAGAGTGCCACGAACAGTGGCTTATGTCAATCAGCAGGGCGTACTTGGAGTTTGCTGGTGGTAGCAGAGGCGAGTCTGCTGCTGCAGTAGGCAGAGCTTCACTTGCTCACGCTCTCGGTGGCAGATGTTGCCGGGAAGGCAAATATTCAGGCAGATTGCCTGAGTCCGCAACCTTCTGAACCCAGGGGAGTGGTCTCTCTTGGAGTCATTGTTCTGGTTACTCGTAGAACGCTGAGGAGTTCCAGCGATGGATCTGATGGCATCTCTGTCGAAGGCCAAGCCCAGTTTCTTCAGTCGCCACAGAGCTCATATGTCGGAGGGTCTCAACGCTCTGGTTCAGCCCTGGCCAAGCACAGACCTCCTGTTTGTGTTTCTTCCATGGCCCCTGATCGGTCTAGTGTTACAGTGGATAGTCACATCAAGGTCAAATGCTGCTGATAGCACTGGACTGGCCCCACCGACCTTGGTGTGGGGATCCTATTTGGCTGCTAGTGGCAGAACCTTTACATGTACGTGTGGATGCTGGGTGTGGGTTTGGTTCTTGTTTACAGTTTGGCTCTTGAGAGGGCTTGACTGAGGCGCAGAGGTTAGTCGCCTCAGATGATTGACACCTTGCTACAGGCTCGCAGGTGGTCGACTTCCTTGACCTATACGTTTTGGCGCATTTTTGAAACTTGGTGTAGAGAGCGCGGAGTTCATCCACTAGAATCCTCCATTTCTGACATTTTGGCCTTCCTGAATTTGGGCCTAGAGAGAGGCTTCGCCTTGAGTCTCTCTGGGTTCAGGTGGCAGTATTCTGTTTCAGGAGCCGTGTTCAGAGTCATACCTTGGCGGCCCATGGGGACGTGATTCCTTTCCTTCAGGACATTAAACATCTTCGCCCCCCCCCCATGTTGGCCTGTGATTCCCTCTTGGGACTTCAGTTTGATGTTGGCAGCCTTGGGGGCACCCCTCCCCCCATTTGAGCATCTCTGGGGAGCCTCAGTGAAGGACCTGACTGTTGAAGGTGGTGTTTTTGATGATGATTTGCTCTGCCTGCTGCATTTTTGAACTTCAGGCTTTGTCTTGCAGAGAGCCTTATCTGTTGTTTTTTTCAAGGAGAAGGTAGTCTTGCAGCTGATTCCTTCCTATTTGCTGAAACATAAAAACATAGAAATATGACAGAAAAAGACCACATGGCCTATCTAGTCTGTCCTTCCATATCAACAACTACAACAGTCCCCTCTTTACCTTTAGAGATCCTCTTTGTTTCTCCCATGCTTTTTTGAATTCAGTTACGGTCCTCATCTCTACCACCTCCACTTGGAGACTATTCCATGGATCCACTGCTCTTTCCGTAAAGAAATATTTCCGCATATCACTCCTCAATCTATCTCCCTTCACCCTCATCCCATGTCCCCTCGTAGCAGAACTTGCTTTCAATTGAAAGAGTCTCTCTCCCTGAACATTTATGCCATATCTCAATCATATCACCGCCTTTCCTCTAAGGTGTACATATTAAGATCCTTCAGTCTGTCCTCATATGCTTTATAATGAAGACCACTAATCATTTTAGTAGCCACCCTCTGCACCGACTCCATCCTGTTCACATCCTTTTGAAGGTGCAGTCTCCAGAATTGCACACTATACTCCAAATGAGGTCGCACCAAAGACTTATACAGAGGCATTATCACCTCCTTTTTTCTGCTAGCCATTCCTCTCCGTATGCACCCAAGCATCCTTCTAGCTTTTGCCGTTGCCTTTTCTACTTGTTTAGCTACTTTAAGATCATCAGACACAACCACGCCTAGGTCCCGCTCTTCTTTAGTGGACAAAAGTACTTCACCCCCTATACTATATTGCTCCCTTGGAATGCTGCAGCCCAAATGCATGACCTTACATTTTTTAACATTAAATCCCAGCTGCAAGATTCTAGACCATTCTTCAAACTTAGCTAGAGCCCTCCTCATGTTATCTACATCTTCCTGGGTGTCTACTCTATTGCAGATTTTGGTATCATCCGCAAAGAGGCAAACCTTACCCGACAGCCCTTCCGCTATATCACTAACAAAGACTTTAAAAAGAATCTGACCAAGGACAGATCCCTGGGTCACACCACTGGTAACATCCTTCTCCTCAGAGTGAGCTCCATTTACTTGTACTTTGTCGCCTCCCACCCAACCAATTTCTAACCCAAGCAGTAACTTTAGGATCCATCCCTAGGGTGCTCAGTTTGTTTATAAGTCGCTTGTGAGGAACAGTGTCAAAGGCTTTACTGAAATCTAAATACACCACATCTAGGGCTCTCCCTCGGTCCAACTCCCTAGTCACCCAGTCAAAGAAATCAATCAGATTTGTCTGACAAGTCCTGCCTCTGGTGAATCCATGCTGCCTCGGATCCTGTAATCCGCTGGACTCCAGAAACCTTGCTATTTTCTCTTTCAGCAGCGTTTCCACTAATTTACTCACCACCGAAGTTAAACTAACCGGCCTGTAGTTTTCAACCACATCCTTACTTCCGCTTTTGTGTAAAGGCACCACGTGAGCCTCTCTCCAGTCCTTTGGCACCACTCCCAACTCCAAGGCATTGAAAAGGTCAGTCAGTGGAGCTGCTAGAACGTCCCCAAGTTCCCTCAGCATTCTAGGGTGTATCCCATCCGGTCCCATCGCTTTGTCTACTTTAAGTTGAGCTAGTGTCTCACGAACACAGTCTTCTGAAAATTATTCAAGATGTCCCTCGCTTCTGTTCCTGTTTGTGGGTGTTTTCTGAGGTCCTGCTCCTGGTTCTTTATCTGTGAACACAGAACAGAAATATTTGTTAAGCAATTCCGCTTTATCCTTATCAGCTTCTACATATGCCTCCCCTGCACCCTTGAGTCTGACAATACCACTTTTGCCCTTCTTCTTCTCACTAATATATCTGAAAAATGTCTTATCCCCCCATTTTATTGCATTGGCTATTTCCTCCTCCTTTTGAATCTTTGCCTTCCTGACTACTTTGCTAGCTTCTCTAAGTTTTTCCAAATACAGATGCCTGTCTTCCTCTCTCTGTGATCTCTTGTATTTTATGAAGGCCTCCTTCTTTTTCTTCACTTTTTCAGCTACTTCTTTCGAAAACCATAGCGGTCTCCTTTTCCTTTTACCTTTATTTACCATTTTTACAAAAAGGTTGGTTGCCCTTAAAATATCCCCTTTCAGTTTTGCCCACTGTTTTTCTACATCCCCCAGTTGTTCCCATCCCACTAACAACTCCCTGAGGTATTGGCCCATCTTGGCAAAGTTAGTCTTTCTAAAGTCTAAGATTCTCACCTTTGAATGGATTCTAACAGCCCCAGTCCTAATACTGAACCACACCATCTGGTGATCACTGGATGCAAAATGATCTCCCACTACAACATCAGAAACACTTTCACCATTCGTAAGCACCAAGTCCAGTATGGCCCCTTCACATGAAGGTGGTTTTGGTATGTCATCTCAACCAAGGTGACTCTGCCGTCATTTCCTGGGCCGCAAGATTCAGCAGAGGCTCGACTCCAGTACAAGCTGGATGTCCATAGATCGTTTAAGAGGTACTTGTTGGTGACTCAGGCGTTTTGGTGCTCTGAGAGGCTCTTTGTCTTGTTTGGTGGCCCTAGGGGAGGGGTGAGACAACTTCAAAAGCTTCCATTTCCTGTTGGATTCGGGAGGCTATCACGTCCACTCATTTGTTAAATTGATGTCCAGTGCCTGTGAGTTTGCGGGCTCACTCAGCGAAGGCTCAAGCCTTGTTCTGGGTGGAGATAGGTGTGGTTCTTCTCCTGGACATTTGTAAAGGAGCTATGTGGTGGTTTATTCATTCCTTTGTGTGGCATTAATACCTGGATGTTTAGGCATGGCAGGACACGGCCTTTGGAGCATAGTGTCTCGGTTCCCACCCACTGTTAGTACTGCTTTGCTATGTCCAACTCGTCTGGACTGGACTGGAGGGACGATTTGCCTGCTAATTTTCTTTCCTGTAGTCCATCCCAGTCCAGGACTCCTCCCCCCCCCCCCCGGACATTTATTTGCTGTCATTTGGGCAGTCTTGTCTTTCGCTTTGCTCTTTAGGCTTCAGAGTTGGAGCAGACAGACTGCGATAATCCATGTTGAGTTTTCTGGTGGTGCTGCTCCTCGGAGCTTCGGGATGTTTTGGTTGTGACCTGTGCACGTGTTCTCCACATTGTCGACTTCATACTTGTTCCAGTAAAAGAAAAAAAAATGGAAGAAGAGGTTAACTTCAAATTAGGCAGCTATCAGTGCTATTTGGCCGTATTCTCTTAAGGAGGACGTGTCTGGCGGAGAATGGGAGTCTTAGGGCTCTGTGTTGCCTCTGCTTGGCGAGTTTCAATTCTGACTTTGGTCAGACAGCACAGGCTACTTATACTAGGCTTGGAGCTTGTGCTTCTCAGTCCCCACCCGTGGTGGGTGCGCATAATCCACTTGTCTGGACTGGGGGGACTCTGGGAAAGAAAATTAGCAAGTAAGGCCTAATTTCACCTTTCAATAGACCAGCAGGGCTAATTAATTCACACTCTCTGGTGATGTCCCCAGAGGAGCTATTGAGTGTGGAATCCTTCTCCAGCTAAAAGGAAATCTTAAGCTACTTCCTGCTTTTACCCCAACAGCCATGATCACCAGTCCATTTTGTCCATGTCATGGTACAGTCGGGGGCCCCCTCCTCTTCCTCCAATCTGCCTCACAAAAAATAAAAATAAATAAATACAGCTTGGTTTCATTCTACGCCTCTCAGCTCGATGCAGTAAAGCTTGTGGGCTCCTAGTAACTGTCTTCGGGAGTGCCTTCCTGTCAAGCCCTCTAGGGTGTATATGTTCGAATACCCCTATGGAGTTTCCCGCCCTCTATAGGGGGTCTTGATCCTGGTCACGAGGACCAATTAAGCAGGAGGGGGAGGGGTGCAGTGGCCTTAGTTCTGCTTAAATGTATTTTGTTTTGTCAGGGTAAAAAAAAAATTTTTTTTGTTTCATTAATTAAAAGGGTGATGCTCCTTTAAATTTTGCACAACAGAACTACCAGGTCCTCTTCCCCTCCCCTCCCCTCCCCCCTCCCACAGTGGCTTCTCCTCAGTGCCAGGTGGGCAGCACAGCGCAGGGTAAGTGCTTTCAGGGCTGCTAAAGCCATGCAGGCTGGGGGGCCACAGCAGATAAGTAAGCCTGTCTGCCAGTTGTTGGGGAAGTGCCATACCATGGTTAGATTCACAGGCCCGGTTAGGCCATGATTTTATTTTTGACCATGATTTTCAGTGTCATAAGGGCTGAGGGGTCTGCAGGTCAAGAATTCTTCCAGGAAGTGTTGGGGTCCCGAGAGCATGCAGAAGATGAGGGTCCCTGACTCCCTAAAGCAACCTCCTAGCTCTCGGTGGATCGAGAGTCTCTATTGAGTAAAGATGTGGACTAGGGTATGGATTCCAGTGGGGATGCTTCTTTTAGTGACAACAGTAGGGAAGAAGGTTGTTATCTCCAGAGGATGAGGGGGACTCATTGAATATTCGTCTCTTTCGCAAGGATGAGCTCCCAGCCTTGATTTTGCAAATTGTGGCTACTTTCAGAATTGGGGAGCCACCAGAAGATAAGTCTGTCAGACCACATGCTGGTGGGCATTTGGAGGCCAGCAAAGGCTTTTCTGTTTCGATAGGAGTTACAGCAGTTAGTATCTGCAGAATGGGATGCTCCGGATTGTCACATTGCAGAGTGGTCGATGGTTGGGGAAGATATACATGTGGTATCAGGCTGACCTGGATAAGTGGCTACACTTTCCCAAGGTAGATGCTTTGGTGACAGCCATCACAGAGCGTACTACAATTCTCGTGGAGGGAGGCACTGGGCTCTGAGATCAGCAGGACAGGAGGCTGGAGGGCCTGCTGAAGACTGGAGTTCTCGGCCTCCTCCCTAGGCTTACAGGTCTCTGCTTGTGGGGGCCTAACAGTGCAAGTGCTTTTGCGGGGGATTTAGCTTTTGTTGGAGGACTCTGCCTTCACCTGGCTGAAGTCTGTGGAGGCCTTTTTGGTGGATGCTCTTTATGACCTGTCGCGATTAGCCACTAGGAGTATTGCTGCAGTGATAGTAATGTGTAGATGGCTCTGGCTTCACAACTGAGTGGCTGACGCATCTTCTAAGGCATGGCTAGTGAGATTGCCTTTCAGTGACAAGCTGCTCTTTGGAGGGGATCCAGAGAAATTGGTTAAGGATTTGGGGGAGGCAAAACCGCAATGCTTGCCATAAGATAAATCTAAGATCTCCTTCAAGCGCCCTTCTGCTTCATCTGCCGGATCCTCTAGGGCACGATTTACGGATTCTAGGAGATACAAGTCCGGGAAACCATCCAGTTCCTTTCCTGGTTCAGGGGCGAAAGCTCAGCCTTTTCATGGCTCATGGCAGTCTCACAATGGGCTGTGCTGCTCCTTTAAATCATCTTCAGCTCGGCAGGCCATTCACTGGCGTGGTGCCCATTCAAAGGTGCCACGAGTGGGCAGAAGGTTGAGCCAGGAATGGGCCCGGACAACATCGGGTTCTTGGGTACTTAACATTCTCCAGGACCAAGCAGGAAGTCAGTCCTCACTTATGGGTGACGTCGGCGCCGACGGAGCCCTCGCGGAGCAATTTTCCCCAGCTTTCAAAGAAAGCCTTTGGGAATTGCAGCGCGCATGCGCGGTCGTCTTCCCGCCCGAGGGTGCCATCTTAGCCAGTCTTCTTTTTTCCGCGGAGCCCTACAGACGTCCCCGTCTTGTCCCCGCGAAAAAGTTGATTTTCTTCTTTATTTTATCCTTTTTTCTTTCGGTTCGACGCCGATCGTTTTCCCGCCCGGACTCGCGACGCCGGTCTCGAGTCCTCTTACTTTTTTCGGTTTTTCTGACTTGGTCAGCTTTCGTTTTCGGTTTCCCTGGCAGCCCGGTCCTTTGACCTCGCAGGGGCCCTTTTTCCCCCGATGGCTGCCAGTGGGTTTAAGCGGTGTGGTCGGTGTGACCGAAATATGTCACTAACCGACACACACGACTTTTGCCTCCGCTGCCTGGGCCCGGATCATGAGGAACTGATCTGTGGGCCCTGCAGCAAACTGTCCTCAAAGGCGTTGAGAAGTCGGCGGCATCAGCGTGAGAGAATCTTCGCTGACCCCAGCCGTACCCGGACCTCGTCGGAGGCCTCCGTGTCGAAAGGCTCCAGCTCGGACCGTCGCCGGAGCTCCTCCGACCGAGGTTCTCCCTCCGGGGACCATCGTCGGAAGGAAAAACCCGCGAGGGCGGCGTCGGTGGACGCTCCTAGTTCCGCGAGGGCCAGGTCGCATAGCCCCGACAGCCGCCCCGGGTCCTTGGAGAAGGAACACATCCCGAAGCGACCTCGCCTGGAGTCGGAGATGCCTGCCCGGGTAAGTCCTGTGGTCCTTCTGGACTCGCCTCCGCGACAGCCGACGTCGGGCCCGACGCCGTCGGGGCCCGAGTCGGGGGCTGCTGGGTCACCTGAGCTCGGACTCAGGTTGACGGCCTTGGAGAGCAGACTGTCTGCCTTCATGGACCAGCAGAGGGCACTGCTCGCTGGCCTCGCTGGCGCCGCTGCCCCGACCGCCGGGACGTCGACATCCAAGTCGACCCCGGAGACCGAGCCGATCCTCGAGTCGATGAGAACTCGAGTCGATCCTCGGTCGAGGTCACCCTCGGCCTCCCGTTCGGGACCGAGGTCGCCGACGCCGACTCCCTCGGCGTCGGGGCGGCTGGCGCCGCACCCTGCCCGGGCCGACCCCACCGAGTCCTCGTCGGAGTCGGTCTGGGAGTCTGAGGAGGAAGAGTCACCTGATTCTTTCCGGACTCGGTGTGTCCCATCGGACTCACCGGAGTCCGAGCCTCGGAAGCAGTCCCCCCCGGAGGATGCCCGGTTCTCGGACTTCGTTAGGGATATGGCCAAGGCTTTGGCCTTCCCTGCGGATCCCGAGGAGGAGCCGAAGAGCTCGACGCCCTCCAGTATGACTCTCCCGCGAGGGAACACTTTACTGTGCCGGTTCCTCCTATGCTGGAACGACTACTCTTCCGCATGTGGGAGAGTCCGGCCTCCTCGCCGGTCCTGAGCAAGCGGGTCGATTCTATCTATCGGGTCCGCAAGAGCCCTGGCTTTCAAAAGGCGCAGCTGCCACACCATTCCATGGTAGTGGAATCGGCCATGCATCGTCTTAAGAGCCAGAAGATGCACTCCTCGGTGCCTCCTGGAAGGGAGGCCCGTAACCTGGATGGCCTTGGCAAGAAGTGCTTCCAGGGCTCTATGCTCGCATGTCGTGTCCAGACTTACCAGCTATACATGGGCATGTATCTCCGGGATCTGGCTAAAGAGCTAGCCGGATTCTCCGCTGGTCTCTCCGAGGAGCCCTTGCGGAGGTTCCTAGCCTTGTCCACGGGCATTCGGGAATGCTCAAAGTTCATGTCCCGAGCAGCCTATGATGGCTTTGAAGCCTCGGCTCGAGTGGCCGCAGCCGGCATCGGTGCCCGCCGACAGGCTTGGCTTCAGTCGTCAGACCTTGAGCCCTGGGTACAGGACAAGTTGGTCGATGTCCCCTGCCGAGGCGAAAACCTCTTTGGCAAGCCCATGGCGGAAAAGGCTGCACAAATTGAGACTGAGACTCTCACCAGGACCAGGCTTTCTAGGAAGACCTCCGCCCCTTCCCAGAAAAAGAAGGGCTCGGGGAAAAAGTCCTTTTACCCGAGGAAGGCGGCTGCCTACAAACAATACCCCCATTATCAGGCCCCTGCAGCTCCCCAACAGGGCTAGCAGGCCAAGGGACGGGGAACGGGTCCCGTAGGCAGCAAGCCCCCAAGCCTGCACCACCAGCCCCTGCTCAGCAGGGTGGGGGTTTTTGACTCGCTCAGCATAGCCTCTCCCCCCCCGCTGGTTCCTCCCAGCACCGGAGGCCGGCTGGTTCACTTCGCCCACAGGTGGTCCAGCATCACCGCAGATGCCTGGGTGCTTCGGGTTGTGCGAGAAGGCTACCTTCTCCACTTCCATCAGGTCCCTCCCTCCTATTTTCCGGGAGAGCCTCCGCGCCCCCCTCTGCACAGGGAGTTGCTCCTTCAGGAGTTAGCAGGTCTTCTGCAGGAACAGGCGGTGGAACCGGTGCCACACCACCTGAGAGGTCAAGGCTTTTATTCAAGGTATTTTCTGATACCAAAGAGAACAGGGGGCCTCAGACCCATCCTGGACTTGCGCAACCTCAACAAGTTCCTTGTGCGGGAGAAGTTCAAAATGCTTACCCTTGGAATCCTTCTGCCCTACCTCCAGCAGGGAGATTGGCTATGCTCCTTGGATCTAAAGGATGCCTACACGCACATCCTCATCCACCCAAGCCACCGCCAATACCTAAGGTTTGTGGTGGCAGGAAATCATTACCAGTACAGAGTACTGCCCTTTGGCCTGTCCTCCGCACCGCGAGTCTTCACAAAATGTCTCGCGGTCGTGGCGGCCCATCTCCGGCTTCACGGCCTCTATGTCTTTCCGTACCTCGACGACTGGCTCATCAGAGCAGCGTCCGCTCAGGAGGTCACCAACGCCACGTGCCGCACGGTGACTCTGCTGCAGCACTTGGGCTTTGTTATAAACTTCGCAAAGTCCACTTTGCTCCCCTCACAGGATCTCGAGTTCATCGGCGCAAGGCTGCACACTCCTCAGGCGCGAGCGTACCTACCGCTCGACAGGGCTCAACGGCTCATGGACCTAGCCGACCGCTTTCGCAGCCAGCCCCTGGTCTCCGCCAGGCGCTTCCTGAGACTGCTCGGCCATATGGCTTCCACCGTCCATGTGACCCCCAATGCCCGCCTGAATATGCGGTCTGCTCAATGGTGTCTCCGCCAGCAGTGGCGACAAGCCACGGGCGGCCTAGCAGACCTAGTGCGCGTTTCCGAGCCGCTGGTCTCGTCTCTCCGGTGGTGGCTCCGGCAGCCAAACCTGCTATTCGGAATGCCTTTCCAGTCCCCTCAGCCGACCCGAGTGCTGACCACCGATGCATCCCTCCTGGGCTGGGGAGCACATTGCCAAGAGGCACGTACTCAGGGCCTCTGGACCACGTGGGAGTATGCTCAGCAGATCAACTTCCTGGAGCTCAGGGCGATCCGCCTAGCTCTCAAGGCCTTCTCCCACCTGACTTCCCAACAGTCCGTCCTTGTCCAGACGGACAATCAAGTTGCCATGTTCTACGTGAACAAGCAGGGGGGCACGGGCTCCTTCCTCCTCTGTCGGGAGGCACAGAAGCTCTGCTCTTGGGCCGTCAGTCACGGCATTCTCCTCAAGGCAGTTTATCTCCCGGGCCAAGAAAATTGCCTTGCAGACAAACTCAGCAGGGTCCTCCAGCCGCACGAGTGGCGTCTGGATCCCTTGGTAGTTCAGAAGCTCTTCCTCAAGTGGGGTCTCCCCACGGTGGATCTCTTTGCCAGTCCTCACAACCGGCAGCTTCCTCGCTTCTGCTCTCGTCAGCCACACCCCTTCGGGTTGCGGCGGACGCCTTTCTGATCTCGTGGTCGGGGAGCCTTCTGTACGCTTTCCCTCCCATCCCGCTAGTCTCTCGGACTCTTTTCAAGGTTCTCCGAGACAAAGCCTTCATGATCCTGGTGGCCCCTCGCTGGCCCAGGCAGCCGTGGTTTCCGCTCCTGCTGCAACTGGCGGTGGAGGATCCAATCCCTCTGGGGGTACAACCGGATCTCCTCACTCAGGATCAGGGGTCCCTCCTGCACCCCAACCTCAGGTCTCTCAACCTCATGGCCTGGCTGCTGAGAGGGTAGTCCTTGCTCCCCTTCTCCTGCCGGCGGAGGTGGAGGAGGTCGTCTTGGCTTCGCGACGGCCTTCTACCCGCAAATGCTACGCCCTTAAATGGCGTCGCTTTGCAGTCTGGTGTACCCAACAGTCTCAGGATCCCTTCTCCTGCCCGGTGTCGGTGATCTTGCAGTACTTGCTGCACCTCTCTAATCTGGGACTTAAGTCCAACTCCGTCAAAGTTCACCTCAGTGCTCTTTCAGCACATCATGTGCCGGTGGACGGCAGACCTCTCTCCAATGACCCTCTCGTAGCGAGGTTTCTCCGAGGTCTCCTTCTACTTAAACCACCTCTGCGCCCGCCAGCGCCTGACTGGGACCTGAATGTGGTTTTGCAGCGGATCACCTGTCCGCCTTTTGAACCTATGGCTACCTGTTCTCTCCGTTTTCTGTCTTGGAAAACACTGTTCTTGATAGCCCTCACTTCCGCTAGACGCGTCAGTGAATTGCAGGCCCTCGTGTCTGATCCCCCTTACACTAGGTTCTACAAGAATAGGGTGGTCCTACGGACTCATCCGAAATTTCTGCCTAAAGTGGTCTCCCCTTTTCACATCAATCAGGAGGTGGTACTTCCAACCTTCTTTCCCAGACCACACTCCAGCCGAGCTGAGACGGTCCTCCATACCCTGGACTGTAGAAGGGCTCTGAACTTCTACCTTGACCGTACGCGGGAGCACCGTAAAGCTGCTCAGCTTTTTGTGTCTTTTGACCCCAATAAATTGGGGCTCCCGGTCTCCAAGCGTACTCTGTCCATCTGGGTTGCGGACTGTATCTCTTGGGCTTATGGGGCAGCCGGACTCTCCTTAGAAAGTCGAGTCACGGCTCATTGCGTTCGGGCAAAGGCCACGTCAGTGGCTTACCTCCGCTCTGTTCCGCTGGCAGACATCTGCCGGGCCGCTACTTGGTCTTCGAGCCAGACTTTTGCGGTCCATTACTGTCTCGAGAGGGAGTCCCGTAGGGACAGTCCTTTCGGACAGGCAGTCCTCCGTAATCTCTTTGAGGTCTGAGCAACTCCTACCCTCCATCCCGGATGTGGGCTACCGGTGGGTGATAATTCAGCGAAGATTCTATCCTTCTGTGCTGCTGAGCTAGAGGGAGCTCATTTTTGTGCTTAGGGTCTCCGGTAGCCTTGAGCTTGGGAGTCCCATAAGTGAGGACTGACTTCCTGCTTGGTCCTGGAGAAAGCGTAGTTACTCACCTGTAACAGGTGTTCTCCAGGAGCAGCAGGAATCAGTCCTCACTACCCTCCCTCCTCCCCTTGGAGTTGCAATCGTCTGCTTATGTTCTTTTTGCAAATTTTTTATGCTGTCTTTTTTAGCTATGTCATCTGACTGGCTAAGATGGCACCCTCGGGCGGGAAGACGACCGCGCATGCGCGCTGCAATTCCCAAAGGCTTTCTTTGAAAGCTGGGGAAAATTGCTCCGCGAGGGCTCCGTCGGCGCCGACGTCACCCATAAGTGAGGACTGATTCCTGCTGCTCCTGGAGAACACCTGTTACAGGTGAGTAACTACGCTTTATCAAGCAAGATTTTGTGTTAGAGTGCATGGAGCCTGTCGAAGACGCCTTTGTGGCCTCCATGTGGGTCTGCAGCCAAGCAGTGTTTCTGGTGCATATGTCCATATCTACCCCAACCACTGCACTTCACTTTCCAGGGCACCCCTACTCTTTGGACTGTCATGAGCACCCAGGGTATTCACCAAATGACTAGTGGTGATCACAGTTCATATTCAGGAAACTAGTCATTTTGTATTTCCCTACCCTGATGACCGCACTTGTCCTCAACGCCTTAAACAAAATAATCGGCCTCCTTGGGAGTTTCAGATTCCCAATTAACATGCCAAATCCAACCTCACACCCGCATGGTATCTGCTCTACATTGGCACAGATCTGGACACATCCAAGGCGACAGCATTCCTTCCCTTAGACAAGACATGTGCCATAATTGCGTTCTCATTCTGTTCCAAAGGTCTGAATGGTCTTTGCAAGAGCTTTCTTTTTGCTTCTGGGTCATATGGCCACTGTCATTCATGTAGTACTTTTGCGAGGTGGGAATGAGACTGCTTCAGTGTTCTCACACTACACTGGAACTAACAAAATTGGCCTCTATCCAGTAAAATTCCGGTATTGCATCAGATATGGCCTTGCATAGTGGCAGAGGTAATGCAATAAAACCTTTCCTTGGGGTGTCGCTTCTGACCTCCTCAATCTCAGATTGTCCTTACAACCAATGTTTCCACTTGGGGCTGGGGGGCTCATCTACAAGTCTAGATGCAAGGGCTTTGGACCTGCTAGGAAATGCAATGCCATATCAATTATCTGGAATTGAGAGCCATATTCTGTGCTCTGTGTATATTTTCCCATAGCTCAAGGGAACTTCACTCCTCATATGCATGGACAATCAAGTAGCAGTGTTCTGTATAAACAGGCAAAGGGGATCAAGATCTCTGTATCGCTGTCGAGAAGTGCTCAAGCTGTGAGCACTAGCACGTGCAATGAACTGCACCTTGAAATGGCTGCCCTGCCAGGCGCCAACAGCACTGTTGCAGACTCGCTCAGCAGATGGCTGGACCTCCACAAATGTTCACTGGATGGCTCAGTGGCTCAGCAACTGTTTGACAAGTAGGGCACACCAAATATAGATCTCTTTGCCTCCCAGGACAACATGAAATGCCAACAATTTTTCTATCTTCAGACCTGCATCCAGCTGTCTTCATCACAACCTGTTTGCTCTATCATGGAACCCCAGGGCTTGCTGAATGTGTTTCACTTGTTTCTACTCCTATCCAGAGCTCTGCAGAAAATTAGCCAGGACGGGGTCACCGCAGGTCCGAGATGGCCCAGGCAGGTCTGGTTTCTTTTCCTCTCATTAATGAAGGATCAGCAGCTACACTGGGTTCATATTCATCTCTTCTGACACAACTGCATTAATGCCAGCTTTATCCAAATCTATAATTTCTAGCCTTCATAGCGTGAATGTTGAATGTGAAATAATAGCTCACATCCCAGTCTTCCAGGATGTAAGGAAAGACCTTTTAGCAGCCAGGAAAGAATCCACTAAGAAGCCCTACAAATTTTAAGTGGGGGGCCTTTCTGCACTTGCTGTTCTCATCATCCATTATTTTGTTCCATAGAAACTGTATTTTATCTACTTCACCCCTCCAACAGTGGACTCAAAACAATCTTGGTAAGGCTTCGTCTGGCAGCAATCTTAGCATATAATACTGAGATGGATGGCAAACTAGTCTTCATATACTGTGGACTGAATTCATGCACGCAGAGCCCCCTATTATATAAACCCTCACCACCATGGGACCTTAGTGTTTTATCTAAGTTGATGGATTCACCAATTTGATCATCCCTCAAGCATCTTGCATGGAAAACTGTTTTTCTCTGGGAACAAGCAGGAAGTCAGTCCTCACATATGGGTGACTGTGCCGACGGAGTCCCGTGGAAGCATCTGTAGCTTTCAAAGAAAGCCTTTGGGAGATGCACCACACATGTGTGGTCCCCTTCCCGCCCAAGGGTGCCATCTTGCCTTAGTCTCCTTTTTTTCTGCAGAGTCCTCCGGATATCTGTCCAGTTTCCCCTGGAAAAAGTGTGATGTTTTTTTTTTTTTGATACGTTTGTGTCTGGTTTGCATACCGATTCCTTCCCCACCCCCAAGCCAGCTCGCCTCGGCATAGCTCCTTGGGTTTGTTCCTTGTTTTTTTCTTTTTTTTATCTAGAGGTGTCCCTCAACCAGCATATGCACCCTTTTTCGGCCAAAGGCCTCGGATGCCTCTGAGTGGCGGGGTCCCCTTTTTTTCTGATGGCCTCCAGCGGCTTCAAGAAGTGTGATTGGTGCAGCAAAATGATGTTCCTCACTGACCCTCATGACTGCTGCCTCCGGTGCTTCAGCCCAGACAACAATGACTCGGACTGCGAACTTTGCAGAACCATGACCTCAAAAGCCCTAAAGAGCTGTCACCCGTAGCAGAAAAAATTCTTCCAAAAGTCCAACTCCGCACCGGAGTCTGTGGCAGCATCATGCTACATACAGGGCCCCCTTCAGTACCTCAGTGTCCCTTGAAGTCCGAGCTTCCTCGGAGTCTCACAGCCGCGGTTCCTCCGAGGAAATCCCTGGAGGTGGAATGCAAGAAGTCAAAACCCTTAAAGACCATCTTTGAGGATGGGTCCGGGAAGAAGGGGAAATCCCACTCCAGGTCCTACAGTCCCCCGGCATGAGTCTGAGGAGTCGGATCGGGAGCGGCCTCACAAGCTGCCCCACAAGGAGTTGTCGGCACCCGCTGACTGGCCTCAGACACCCGAGGCTATCCTTATTGAGGACTCCCCCTCAACAGTACTGATGTCGAGCCCGAAATCCTCTGTGCCCGCATTGAAGGCTGTAGGGCCAACTGGCATGGAGACCTGGATGGCGGTCTTAGAGAGCAGTATCTCTGCCCTGGTGGCCATGCAGTAGGCATTTTGTCCGGTTCATCTGCCCCAATGACTGGACCCTCAACATTTAGGGCTTCTCTAGATGTCGAGCCGATCCTCGATCGCCACCCGCCTCGAGAGACCAACATCTCCGGACGAGATCCCAGTCCCATTCCTCAGGTCCTGTCCGGTGAGCACCCGTGGCTCGGACCGCAGATCCTCCAGAGTTCATGGACTTCGACCGTGGTGATCACGGAGCCTCGGATTCATACTCAGACTTTAAGTCTGAATGGGAGACAGAAGACGAGGAGTCCCTGGACACTCGGCGACACGAAACATTGCCTTTGGACCCATCTCTTCTGGTGTCCTGATGCCGTTCCCTCATCTGAGGATGTCTCTTTCCTCAACTTTGTGCGGGACATGGCTCAGGCTCTCACCATCGAGATCAAGGCTGAGGAAGACCCGCGCACAGAGGAACTGGAGATACTCCAGTACGAGGCCCTGCCTAAGGAAAACCTTACGGTATCGATGTCTCCGATCCTCGAGCGCCATCTCCTCCGGCTGTTAGAAACACCAGTGTCGGTATCCATTGTGAGCAGGTGACAACTCCATGAACAGAGTGCATCAAAGCCCTGTGTTTCAGAAGGCCCAACTTCCTCACAACTCAGTGGTCGTTGAGACAGCCATGCACAGGCTCAAGAGCCAAGAGACTCATTCCTTGGTGCCACCCGGCAGGAAGGCCTGAACCCTCAATGCCCGCCGAAAGGCCTTTCAGGGCTCAATGCTGACTTGCCAGATCCAGTTCTGCCAGCTCTATATCAGCATGTACCTTAAGGAGCTGTTGAGGGAGCTTGGTGGATTCTTGGCAGGCCTCGATAGGGAACCCCTGCAGAGATTTAAGTCTCTGGCCTTGGCAGTCAGAGTGCTCAAAGTTCTTGTCTTGAGCAGCCTACATTGGCTTTGAGTCTTCAGCCAGGGTGGCTGCCGCAGGTATTGGGGCACGACACCAAGCATGGCTGCAGTCATCTGACCTAGAACAATGGGTTCAGGACAAATTATTGATGTCTCCTGCATCAGAGAAGACCTCTTTGGGAAACCCATGGCAGACAAAGCTTCATAGATAGAGACTGAGTTCCTAATGGGAACCAGACTCTCAAAGAAGACCTCGAAGCAACCCCATAAAAAGGACCCGGGGAAGAAGCCCTTCTTCCTGAGGAAAAAGGGGGGTTTGGCAATACCTTGCAATTTCAGGCCGCCTCGGTCCCTCAGCAAGGCCAACAGCACAAGGGACGGGGCTTGGCCCCCGTAAGCAGAAGACCCCGAAGTCTCAGGTGCCGGCCTCTGCCCAGTCTGGGGAGAGCTTTTGACTTCCTGGGCATGACCTCCTCTCCCCCAGGAGGTCCCCTGCAGCCCACAGGTGGTTCGCCATCACTACCAATACCTGGGTGCTACAAGTTGTCAGGGAGGGCTATCTCCTCCACCTACAGCAGGTGCCACCCTCATACTTTCCAAGAGAGCCCATCAGGCCTCTTCTCCACCAGACCCTACTCCTCACTGAGCTCACAGGTCTCCTTGAGGACAAGGCAGTGGAGCCAGTTCCAAAACATCTCTAGGGCACCAGCTTCTACTCCATATTTCCTCGTCCCCAAGAGAACAGGGGGCCTCAGGCCCATCCTGGATCTGTGGGATCTGAACAAGTTACTGATGATGGGAAAAATTCAAAATGCTCTCCCTTGGAACATTGATGCCATTCCTCCAGCAGGGAGATTAGGTATACTCCTTAGACCTAAAGGATGCTTACACACACATCCTAATCCATTCCAGCCACAGAAAATACCTTCAGTTCATGGTGGGAGGAGAGCAATACTAATACAGGGTGCTGCCCTTCGGGCTGGCCTCATTGCCAAGGGTCTCACCAAGTGCCTCGCAGTGGTCGCAGTTCACCTCCATCTCCAAGAGGCCTTCGTCTTTCCCTACCTGGATGACTGGCTCATAAGGGGAGGCACAGATGCAGAGTTGCAGTGCACCACAGGGCACACCATCAATGCCCTGCAGCATCTGGGGTTTGTCATCAACTACCCCAAGTCTCACCTCTCTCCAACTCAACGCCTGGCGTTTATAAGAGCTCAGCTAGACACCCGGTAGGCCGAGGCCTTCCTCCCTCAGGAGAGATCAGAACTCCTCAGGAGGCTAGCCACAGAGGTACAGCGATGTTGTTTGCTACCCACCTGGCTTCTCTGCCTGCTGGGCCACATGGCCTCCATTGTTCATGTGACCTCATACGCCCAAAATTGCACATGAGAGCAGCCCAGTGGTGGCTCTGCTCTCAGTGGACACAAGCCACAGGCAAGCTCTGGGACAGAGTGAGAGTGACCCGCCAGCTGGTGGACTCCCTTGGATGGTGGCAGATACTTTGTCCCTTCAAGCCGGGATGCCCTTACAGGCACCCACCCCCAGAGAGTCCTCACCACAGATGCCTCCTTTCTAGGCTGGGGAGTGCATGGTAAGGGTCTCCAGACATAAAATAGCTGGTCACAGATGCAAAGCAATCTGCTGGAAATCCAGGCAATATTTACAACTCTCTGAGCCTTCTGCTGCCGGCTGCAGCACCAGTTGGTGCTGCTCCAGACCGATAACCAAGTCGCAGTGTCCTACATGAACAAACAAGGGGGCACTGTATCATACTCCCCCTGCCAGGTGGCAGTAGCCCTCTACTCTTATGTGGCATGCAAAGGGATGCTCCTACCTCTCAGGCCAAGATAATGTCCTGGCAGACAAGCTGAGTAGAGTTCTCCAGCCACATGAGTGGCGCCTGGATATTGAAGTAGCCTCCGGCTGTTTCGACTCTGGGATCTCCCCCTGGTGGACCTCTTTGCCAGCCTGGAAAAATGCAGTTGCTCTGATTCTGCTCCTGCCAGCCTCACCCATTCCGGGTAGCAGCATATGCGTTCCTCATTCCATGGACGGAAGGCCTCCTGTATACCTTCCTGCCGATACCACTGGTCATTAAGACCCTCTTCAAGGTCCAGTGTGACAGGGCATCACTAATGCTGATAGCTCCCCAGTGGCCCAGGCAACCCTGGCTCCAGCTGCTCCCTCTCCCTATCGGCGGTGTTGCCATTTCCCCTGGGCCGAGCCCCAGAACTACTCTCACAGGAGCAGGGTTCTCTCCTACACCCCAACCTAGGGTCCCTGTCACTCACAGCTTGGCTGCTGAAACAGTAGCGTTGGCTCCCTTCAACCTCCCACAGGACATGGAGGAGGTTCTTCTGGCCCTTCGTAAGGCTTCCACAGAAGTGCATAAGCCTTCAAGTGGCACCGATTCTCAGTGTGGTGTGCCGAAAGATAGGCGAACCCGTTTTCTTGCTCGGTGCAAGTGGTACTCCGGTACCTGCTCCATCTGTCGCAGGTATGGCTAAAGTCCAGCTTGGTCAGAGTGTACATGAGTGCTATCATAGCGCACCACCATTCTGTTGAGGGCAATTAGCCCCTTGTATCTTTGTTCTTGCAGAGCCTCATGCTAACCAAACCACCCTTCCGCCCACCAGCGGTGGAGTGGGATCTCAATGTGGTGCGCTCTCAGCTCACTAAGCCACCGTTTCAACCCCTGGCTCCATGCTACTTGAGGTACCTCTCCTGGAAGGTCGTCTTGTGGCGCTCACATTAGCTTGAAGAGTCAGTGAACTCCAGGCTGTGATGGCAGACCCCCCTACATGAGGTTCTACAAGAACAGGGTGGTGCTCCGCACACATCCCAAGTTTCTGCCGAAGGTGGTGTCCGCATTCCACCTCAGTCAAGAGGTGGTGCTCCCCACCTTCTTTTCAAGGCCTCACACCGGTAGGGCGGAGACCGTTCTCCATACTTTGGATTGTAAAAGGGCCCCATCCTTCTGTCTACAGTGGACTCAGTGCTACAGCAAAGCACCTCAGCTTTTCGTATCCTATGACCTCAGTAGTCCCAGTATCCGCTTGGGTGGTGGACTGTATTACCCTTGCCTATGGGCAGGCAGGGATCTCACTGGACTAGAAGGTCATGGTGCACCGTGTCAGGGCCATGGATACTTCTGTGGTAAATCTGCGTTCATCCCCATGATGGAAATCTGCCAGAATGCCACCTTCTCTTTGGTCCATACCTTCGCAATTCACTACTGCCTGGAGAGGGAGTCCTGACAGGACAGTGCCTTCGGCCAGGCCGTACTCCGTAATCTCTTCGGGGTGTAGTCAACTCCTATTCTCTGATCCTTCTGTGTTCAGACTTCCGGAGTGCTGGTTTTCCACCGGACACTTGGGTCTTGCAAGAGTCTCTCAGTAGGGACTCAACTGCTGCTTCTCACGGCTCATCCTTTGCAGGTTGCCGTGGCATTTTTACAGGGTCTTGGTAGCCTGTATCTGGAGAGTCCCATATGTGAGGACTGACTTCCTGCTTATTCCCAGCAAAAGCGTAGTTACCTGTAACTGGTAATCTCCAGGAACAAGCAGGAATGAGTCTTCACATATGGGTACGTCGGTACCGATGGAGTCTGCGCGGGAACGCTTCCCAGTGTCCAATCAAAAGCTTTTGGAAGCATCCCACCACGCCTGCGTGCTGCCTTCCCGCCTTTCCCAACTGCCTCTCCTCAGTTTTCATTTTCCGCAGAGCCGGCAGGACGTCCTCCTGTCACCGCAGAAAATTCTTGTTTTATTTCTTTTGTTTTCTTGTGGTCGTGGCTGTCTCCCCGACGCCACCGGTACCGCCGGTGTTTTCTTTTCTTTTCTTTTCTTGTGAAATCTTCCTTTTTCAGGGGATATTTTTTCTTCATAGTGTCTCACGGTTTCTCAGGCCTTTCAGGCCTCTTCTTTTTCCTTCATGGAACCGCCAGCCACTTTCTCCAAGAAATGTTCAGACTCTGGCGGTACAACTTTATTTTTAGACCCTCAAAATCGGTGTCTAACCTGCTTGGGTCCTGACCTTTTTCCTCCGGAGCCTTTAGGCAACAGTTTGGTGAGAAGAGGTTTTCAACATCGAGGTTCCCTCGATACACGGTTTCCCTCCGACTTCAGGGCACCGTCCCTTTCTTCTTCTACACAGGATCAGGTAACCCACAAACAGTCTGTTAAGACTAGCCAGCCCTCGAGTGGTAGGTCTCATGCACAGCATGTAGACGGCTCCGGCCTTGCCCTCGAGGGCCCACTGGCTTCAAAACCCCGGCGGGAGTCTTCGGTCTCCAAAGCGTTTGAGGGGTTTCAGGTTGTTCCTGGGGGTCACCCCTCACAGAACATACCTGAGCCGTGTCCGGTGGTGGCATCCGCTTCGAGCGGTACCGATACCCCGGCATCGGCACTGGTGTTGGATGAAACACTCCTCACCAGGGATGGTCATCTGGCGTCCTCGGTACCTTTGGGACCGCTGGATACCCTCCAGACTGACTTTCCATTATCGGTACCAGCACCGATACTGCCACCGACGTCGGTACCCTCCAGACGTGCATCGATAGCCTCGCTTCCCTCGTTGCCGAGTCTGGAATCGATCTCCAGTCTGGAGGACTGGGTCCCGACTCGCCTTGGTACCGGCTCCGGGCGGTACCGAAGGCTCGGTTCTGATGATTCGGATCCGCAACTCTCGGTTACTTCGAAGCCGTTTGAGTTGCCACTGGTTGGCCTTCATCCACCGGTATCAGACACGGTACCGAAGCCGGTACCGATGTCCACATTACCCTTGCGGTCGGTGCCTTCCATGCTTCGCTCATCAGGCTCTTTGCCCTCGATGCCGAGTTTGGAATCGATCTCTAGTCTGGAAGACTGGGTACCAACACGTTTTGGTACTGACAACGATCGATACCGGAGACTCGGTACCGAGGATAGCGACCGGAGGTTTTCGGTTACCTCGGTACCGATGCAACTGTCGCCGATGGCTGTTCCGATGTCTGTGTCGGGCTCGGCTCCGACATCGGTACCGGTATTGGCATCGGTACCGGTATCCACAGTAGCATCGTGGCCAACTCCTGCCATGCTTCTTCCAACAGGATCGCTCCCTGCTATACCAAACTTGGAGTCGATACCTGGCATGGACGATGTGGTACTGACGGTCGCTGCTCCTGACAGCCAGTACCGGCGACCATCCCTTAAGGATTCCACACTGCACCGTGCAGGATCTTCTATTCCTGTATATTTGGATACCTCTTTCGGTGCTCGGGCTAGTTCTTCAGATGTAACCTGTCCAAAGGAGATTCCCGTTGGAGATCCCTCTTTTCAGAGTTTCCTCCGGGATATAGCAAGATCTCCAGGAACAAGCAGGAATGAGTCTTCACATATGGGTACGTCGGTACCGACGGAGTCAGCGCGGGAACGCTTCCCAGCGTCCAATCAAGAGCTTTTGGAAGCATCCCAGCACGCCTGCGTGCTGCCTTCCCGCCTTTCCCAACTGCCTCTCCTCAGTTTTCGTTTTTCCGCGGAGCCGGCAGGACGTCGTCCTGTCACCGCAGAAAATTCTTGTTTTATTTTTTAGTTTTATTGTGGTCGCGGCTGTCTTCCCGACGCCACCGGTACCGCCAGTGTTTTTCTTTTCTTTTCTTGAAAAATGTTCCTTTTCCACTGGATAATTTTTCTTCATAGTGTCCCACGGTCTCTTAGGCATTTTAGGCCTCTTCTTTTCCTTCATGGAACCGCCAGGCACTTTCTCCAAGAAATGTTCACACTGTGGCGGTACAACTTTATTTTTAGACCCTCAAAGTCGGTGTCTAACCTGCTTGGATCCTGACAACAGTTTAGTGAGAAGAGGTCTTCAACATCAAGGTTCCCTCGATACACGGTTGCCCTCCAACTTCGGGGCACCGTCCCCTTCTTCTTCCACACAGGATCAGGTAACCCACAAACAGTCTGTTAAGACTAGCCAGTCCTCGAGTGGTAGGTCTCATGTACAGCATGAAGACGGCTCCGGCCTTGCCCTCGAGGGCCTACTGGCTTCAAAACCCCGGCGGGAGTCTTCGGTCTCCAAAGCACATAAGGGGTTTCAGGTTGTTCCTGAGGTTCACCCCTCACAGAACATACCTCAGCCGTGTCCGGTGTTGGCATCCGCTTCGAGCGGTACCGGTACCCCGGCATCGACACTGGTGTTGGATGAAACACTCCTCGCCAGGGATCGTCATCTGGCGTCCTCGGTGCCTTCGGGACCGGTGGATACACTCCAGCCTGACTTTCCATTATCGGTACCAGCACTGATACTACCACTGCCGTCGGTACCCTCCAGATGTGCATCGATAGACTCGCTTCCTTCAATGCCGAGTTTGGAATCGATCTCCAGTCTGGAGGACTGGGTACCTACTCGCATTGGTACCGGCTCTCGGCCGTTCCAAAGGCTCGGTTCCGATGATTCGGATCCACAACTCTCGGTTCCTTCGAGGCCGATTGAGTTGCCACTGGTTGACCTTCCTTCACCAGTGTCAGACATGGTACCGACATCGGTACCGACGACCTCCTTACCTTTACGGTCGGTGCC
Source organism: Ichthyophis bannanicus (assembly GCA_033557465.1). Taxonomy (NCBI): domain Eukaryota; kingdom Metazoa; phylum Chordata; class Amphibia; order Gymnophiona; family Ichthyophiidae; genus Ichthyophis; species Ichthyophis bannanicus. The sequence goes on along the minus strand of CM066048.1, from coordinate 88,052,832 downwards.
TTCCATGCTTCGCTTATCAGGCTCCCTGCCCTCGATGCCGAGTTTGGAATCGATCTCTAGTCTAGAAGACTCGGTACCGACATCGATCGATACCGGTGCTTCGGTACCGGGGATACTGGCCGGAAGGTTTCGGTCACCTCGGTACCGATTGAACTGTCACCAATGACTACTCCGATGTCTTTGTCGGGCTCGACTTCGACATCGGTACCGGTATCCACAGTAGCATCGTGGCCAACTCCTGCCATGCTTTTTTGAACAGGACCGCTCCATTCTATACCAAACTTGGAGTCGATACCTGGCATGGACAATGTGGTAAGGACGGTTGCTGCTCCTGATACCCAGTACCAGCAACCATCCCTTAAGCATTCCACACTGCACTGTGCAGGATCTTCTATTCCTATATATTTGGATACCTCTGTGAGTGCTCAGGCTAGTTCTTTAAATCTAGCCTGTCCAAGAGAGATTCCTGTTGGGGATCCCTCTTTTCAGAGTTTCCTCTGGGATATAGCAAGATCTCTTGCCATTCCTATCCCAGGACATGATCCCGCACAAGACTCTCTTTCTACCAAAGCAAAGGGGAACATAATGCTTCCTTTGCATCATTCCTTGCAGGATCTCTTTCTAGGAATGTGGGAAACACCTTTCAGGGTACCCCCACCTTCCAGGGCAACTGATCTATTATATCAGGTGCCCCCCTCTCCAGGGTTTCAAAAGACTCAACTTCCTCATTATTCCATAGTAGTGGAATCAGCAATGAGGCGGGTAAAGAGTAAGAAAAAGCACTCTTCTTATCCGCCAGGTCGTGAGTCTAAAACACTAGATGACTTTGGACGTCAAACCTTCCAGACATCTATGCTTTCTGCAAGAATTCTCTCATATATTTTTTATATGAGTCTTTCTCTTCAGGAGGTCACAAAGCAATTGCATCTTTTGTCTCCTTTCCTTTCAGATTCCAGGAGTACGGACTATTCCTCACTGCTTAAGCATATTCGGAATATCTCTTGGTTTCTTTCTCGTGCTTCCCTAGACTCTTTTGAGTCTGTTAGCAGGACTTCTGCTATAGCTATAGGGGCACGACGTAGAGCCTGGCTTCAAGCTTCAGACTTGGACAAATGGGCACAACAAAGACTGGGACATACTCCTTGCACTGGAGAAAATCTTTTCAACAAGGAGTCTTTACGTCAGGTTACTCAGTTGTCCACTGATTTACCTGTTCCTAAGGGTTGTTTTACCCCTTCCTCTGTCCCAGTAGGTAGGAAATGTCCTACCAATCTTTCTTCCCACAGGAGAAGAAGGTTTTATTCATCATTTGCCCATCATACAGATGTTCCCCAACAGGGGAAGCATCGTCCTGATCTGAAAAATCCAACCCCTCACCAGGCTCAGCAAACCCAGCACCTGCAGGGTTTCTGATCATTCATCATCAGATGCTTGTGACTCTTGGGGTTAGAATCTACAGTTGCTTCTTCTCAATAGAGGCAATCCACCGCTTTATTCTAACCCCTACACATGGATCTTTTTCCAAAAGATATCCATTTTTTCTATATTTCTTTGAGCTGTCAGGATGTTCATGCCTATAAGTCACAAGTTTCTCCTCTTTTTCCTGCCAGGAAAATAGGTCTAACCACTATCAAATGATAGTTCCTGTGCCAGCATGTATTTTTCCTTTTTATAGACTTCCTACTTCGTAAGTCTTCTTCAGCTCCATTCTCTTCACCCTCTTACCAAGTTTTTCCCCTGTAAGAGGGAATTACTTACTGGGAGGCTTTTTCTTCAACCTCTCTACTTTTCTCACTTTCCAGTGCGGAGTTTACCTCCTCTGCTCAATCTTGCTTTGGGGCAGCTGATCAGACATGTCCAGAGTTTCCTACTTCTGTTCTGTCTGTTCTTTCTGTTTTTGAACAGTAAGATTCTTTCTGCTGTCTTGCTAACAGCTGCCTATGCAGAAGCTTTAATGTTTGGACCACTAGTTCTTGTCCACAAACAACCAGATTGTCCTCCACTAACATTCTGTCTAGTCTTAGTAGTGGCTCCAAGTCAGTGCTCATCTCTCTTGGAGATCATCTCACTACAAGCTTTCTAGATTGTCTTCTATTCTGCCATCTTCTTTTTCCTGAGTTTGGCAGCATAGTTGGCAGAGATACTGGCTCTCTAACAGCCAGTTCTATCTCCTCATTCTCCTGCATCATGCTCTCTGCAATCTACAGAGAAGCTTTCCACTATGGGCCCTTGCTAGAGAGCATGGGTTTTTTTTTCTCCAACAGCTGTCCTAGCTGGTTAGAAAAGGCTTTTCAGTCATGTCTCCCATGACTAGGTTCTCCCTTCTTTTACTATCTCCTTTTTTGATATAAAGGACATAGGCCTTCTCTTACGTGAAAGCTCAAGGAGTTGCCAGTTCCCTGCTTTGGTCCATAGTATTCCCAATCGGGGATATGCTCGTCCTCATGGTAAGAACACATGATACCTTTGCCCTTAAGCAGGTCAACATGGTATCTCATCTCTAGGCGTCTTCTGTCTACTTACCATGCTAGAGTCCTGGAAGACTCGGGACTGCTGGCTGCACTTTGACATTATCCTTTGTTTTTCACGTAACAGTCCTGGTTATTTTTCACTTACTAGCATTCTTGCAGATCATGACCAGGAGGAATAGATTCTCTATATGTCTTCTCAAGTAGGTTCCACCCCCTTGTTATTAGGATATGTGGAGAGGAAAGATTCATCTATGTGATCACTGTGCTGTAGGCATCTCTGTCTGTTTAATTGCAGACACCCGTATGTAGGCCTACATATCCATATTTATTTTTTGTGTGTTTTTTATGCCCTGCCATATCTCACTATAGATATATTTTTATATGTCTGTCTATCTATATCTATATATATATATATATATGTATCTGTTGAGATATTTTATTACAGATAGATATGTATCCACATACTTATCTATCTCACTTTCTATCCTCATATACCTATATGATTCTGACAGAGGGGCTTTACCCATACCTATGCTATCTAGCAGGTTTGGGGTTCTACACACACAACCACTCCTGTGGTAGTCAACAATTTTTATACCATAACCTAACGGTTTCGGTACCTCTGAAGCTCTCCGTGCCCAATATCTCTCCTAGCTTACCCTAGTTAGGAGAGACATTGTGGATCTTCAGTTAATTACAGGCTTAATGCCTCCGGCATTTGTCCTCTCTTTTTGGGATACAAGGAGTTCCCACACCCTTTCTCCCCACAGGGACTGTGCCTGTTTGTCCAAATCGGTTAGCCTTCTCTTTTTGCTCCTAAGAGTGACTCACTCTGCCTCCAAAAGAGCTAAGGTTTTTCTCATAAAGCCTTCCGCCGAAGGCCCACTGTTTTTTGGACTACCCCAGTTTCCCTACTGGGGTTACCTGTTACCTTTCAAGATTCTGACCTCCACTGGTTTTCCTACAGGATTATTACCTCCACTTACAGTGAGGTCCTTTTCAAGGTTCCTCTACTAGGTTTCCCAGTAGATCCATGAACTTCCATACTTCTCTGAAATCCTGTCAGGGGAGGTCCATATTGCAATATCCTTTGCAATATTATTGATGACCATCAATCATCCACACATGGACTCCATCCCTGCAGTCCTATGCTAGGTTAGCTGTTCCACAGCATCCTTCTTTCTTCAATTCCTACCCTCCATCCTCAGGATGCCTGGTGTTCTGGGAGATAGCATGTTCCAGCCTATGACATGCTGGGACTCCAGGCATCTCAGCTTGGGAGTCCCCATATGTGAAGACTCATTCCTGCTTGTTCCTGGAGATAGCACAGTTACTTACCTGTAACAGGTGATCTCTGGGAACAGCAGGAATACGTCTTCACAACCCTCCCACTTCCCCAGGAGTTGTATCTCTATCTTTCCTTTCCTCTCTCTTTCTCTTTGTCTCAGCTTTAAAACTTAACTGAGGAGAGGCAGTTGGGAAAGGCGGGAAGACAGCACGCAGGCATGCTGGGATGCTTCCAAAAGCTCTTGATTGGACGCTGGGAAGCGTTCCCGCGCAGACTCCGTCGGTACCGACGTACCCATATGTGAAGACTTATTCCTGCTGTTCCCAGAGATCACCTGTTACAGGTAAGTAACTGTGCTATCTCTTGCCATTCCTATCCCTGGACATGATCCTGCACAAGGCTCTGTTTCTACCAAAGCAAAGGAGAACATAATGCTTCCTTTGCATCACTCCTTGCAGGATCTCCTTCTAGGAATGTGGGAAGCACCTTTAAAGGTACCCCCACCTTCCAGAGCAACTGATCTCTTATATCAGGTGCCCCCCCCTCCAGGGTTTCAAAAGACTCAACTTCCTCATCATTCCATAGTAGTGGAATCAGCAGTGAGGTGGGTAAAGAGTAAGAAAAAGCACTCTTCTTATCCGCCAGGTCGTGAGTCTAAGACACTAGATGCCTTTGGATGTCAAACCTTCCAGACATCTATGCTTTCTGCAAGAATTCTCTCATATATTTTTTATATGAGTCTATCTCTTGAGGAGGTCACAAAGCAATTACATCTTCTGACTCCTTCCCTTCCAGAGTCCAAGAGTGCAGGCTATTCTTCACTGCTTAAGCATCTTCAGAATATCTCTTGGTTTCTTACTCGTGCTTCCCTAGACTCTTTTGAGTCTGTTAGCAGGACTTCTGCTATAACCATAGGGGCACGACGTAGAGCCTGGCTCCAAGCTTCAGACTTGGACAAATGGGCACAGCAAAGACTGGGACATACTCCTTGCACTGGAGACAGTCTTTTCAACAAGGAGTCTTTTCGTCAGGTTACTCAGTTGTCCACTGACTTACCTGTCCCTAGGGGCTGTTCTGCACCTTCTTCTGTCCCAGTAGGTAGGAAATGTCCTGCCAAACTTTCTTCCCATAGGAGAAGAAGGTTTTATGCATCATCTGCCCATCATACAGATGTTCCCAAACAGGGGAAACATTGTCCTGGTCTGCAGAATTCAACCTCTTACCAAGCTCAGCAAACCCAGCAACCGCAGGGTTTCTGATCAATCTTCATCAGATGCTTGTGACTCTTGGGGTTAGAATCTGCAGTTGCTTCATCTCAATAGAGGCAATCCACTGCTTTCATTCTAAACCCTAGACATGGATCTCTTCCCAAAAGACATCCATTTTTTCTATGTTCTATGAGCTGTCAGGATGTTCATGCATATGGGTCACAGGGTTCTCCTCTTCTTCCTGCTAGGGAAAGAGCTCTATCCATTATCAAACGATAGTTTCCTGTGCCAGGATGTCTTTTTTCCTTTCTATAGACTTACTACTTTGTAAGTCTTCTTCATCTCCATTCTCTTTACCCTCTTATCAAGCTTTTCCTCTGTAAGAGCGGTATTGCTTCACTGGAAGGCTTTTTCTTCAGCCTCTCTAGTTTTGTTACTTTTCCAGTGCGGAGTTTTCCTCTCTGAGTTGACTCCTCTTTTTTTATTCTTGCTTTGAGGCAGTTCATCAGACATGTCCAGAGTTTTCTACTCCTGTTCTGTCTGTTCTTTCTGTTTTTAAACAGTAAGATTCTTTCTGCTGTCTGGCAAGCAGCTTCCTATGCAGGAGCCTTAATGTTTGGACCACTGGTTTCTGTCCATCAGCAACCAGATTTGTCCTCCACTAACATTCTGTCTAGTCTTAGTAGTGGCTCCAAGTCAGTGCTGTCACCTGTCTTGGAAATTATTTCACTACAGGCTTGTTGGATTGTCTTCTCTTTCTGCCATCTCCATTCCCCTGGATTTGGCAGCATAGTTGACATAGGTACTGACGCTCTCCAGTAGCCAGTTCTATCTCCTCATTCTCCTGCATCATGCTCTCTGCAATTCTACAGAGAAGCTCTCCACTATGGGCCCTTGCTAGAGAGCATGGGGGTTTTTTCTCCAACAGCTATCCTAGATGGTTGGAAAAGGCTTTTTCAGTCATGTCTCCCATGACTAGAAAGGTTCTCCCTTTTTTCACTATCTCCTTTTAATATAGAGGACATAGGCCTTCTCTTACGTGAAAACCTAAGGAGCTGCCAATTCCCTGCTTTGGTCCATAGTATTTCCAATCGGGAATATGCTTTTTCTCCTTGCAGCTCGTCTTCATGATAAGAACACATGATACCTTTTTGCCCTTAACCAGGTCAGCATGGTATCTCATTTTTATGCGTCTTCTGTTCACACCATGCTAGAGTTCTGGAATACTCGGGACTTGCTGGCTGCAGACTGATATCATCCTCTGCTTTTCACGTAACCGTCCTGGTTATTTCACTAGCTAGCATCCCTGTAGCTCATAACCAGTGGGAATAGATTCTCTATATATCTTCTCAAGTAGGTTCCACCTTCTTGTTATTAGATGAATCTTTCCTCTCCACATTTTCTATGTGAGTACCGTTCTGTGGGCATATCTCTGTCTGCTTCATTGCAGACACCCATATAGAGGCCTATATATTCATATCTATAGCATACATCTTACAGATGTCTATGTCTATCATTTGTGTGTATTTTATGCCCCTTCATATCTCACTATAGATATATTCTCATATGTTTATCTGTATATCTATATCTATCTCTATCTATCTCTATCTGTCTCTATATCTAGAGATGTGTATCTGTCGAGATATTTTATTATCGGTAGATATGTATCTGCATATTTATCTACCTGACTGTCTAGGCTCATATAGCTATATGATTCTGACAGATGGGCTTTACCCATACCTATGCTATCCAGCATGTTTGTAGTTCTACACGCACAACCACTTTCTGTGGTAGTTAACAACTTCCACCATAACCTTAAGGTTTAGGTACCTCTGAAGCACTCCATGTTCCAGTATCTCTCCTAGCTGACTCCAGTTAGGAGAGTCATTGCGGATCTTCAGTTAATCACAGGCTCTAATGCCTCAGGCATTTGTCCTTCTTTTGGGATACAAGGGGTTTCCATACCTTTTCCTCCCACAAGGACTGTGCCTGTTTGTCCAAATCGGTCAGCCTTCTCTTTTTGCTCCTAAGGGTGAGCTATTCTGTTGCCAAAAGAGTTCGGCTTTTTGTCATAAAGCCTTCCGCTGAAGGCCCACCGTCTTTGTACTACCCCAGTTATTACTGGGGTTCCCTCTTACCTTTCAGGAGTCTGACCTCCACTGTTTTTTCCTACAGGTTTACTACCTCCACTTCACAGTGAGGTCCTCCTTGAGGTTCCTCTACTGGGTCCCCAGTAGATCCCATGAACCTCCTTACTGCTGTGTAATCCTGTTAGGGGAGGTCCATATTGCAATATTTCTTTCAATATCATTGATGATAATTATCATCCACACATGGACTCCTTGTCTGCAGTCCTATGCTAGGTTAGCTGTTCCACAGCGCCTTTCTTTTTCAACTCCTACCCTCCATCCTCAGGATGCCTGGTGGTGTTGGGGATAGCATGTTACAATCTATGACATGCGGGGACTCCAGGCATCTCAGCTTGGGAGTCCCCATATGTGAAGACTCATTCCTGCTTGTTCCTGGAGATAGCACAGTTACTTACCTGTAACAGGTGATCTCTGGGAACAGCAGGAATAAGTCTTCACAACCCACCCACCTCCCCTAGGAGTTGTATCTCTCTATCTCTATCTTTCCCTTCTCTCTCTCTCTCTTTGTCTCAGCTTGAAACTTAACTGAGGAGAGGCAGTTGGGAAAGGCGAGAAGGCAGCACGCAGGCGTGGTGGGATGCTTCCAAAAGCTTTTGATTGGACGCTGGGAAGCGTTCCCGCGCAGACTCCGTCGGTACGGACGTACCCATATGTGAAGACTTATTCCTGCTGTTCCCAGAGATCACCTGTTACAGGTAAGTAACTGTGCTTTCTCCAGGGATAGCAGGAATCAGTCCTCACAATCCTTCCTTCTCCCCTTCTTTACCGTATTTTAATTTTTGCAATCTTAGCTATGTCATTAGACTGAGGCAAGATGGCACCCTTGGGCGGGAAGGGGATCACGCATGCGTGGTGCATCTCCCAAAAGCTTTCTTTGATAGCTTGGGAGATACTTCTATGGGGGCTCTGATGGTGTCGATGTTGCCCATATGTGAGGACTGATTACTGCTGTTCCTGGAGAACTCCTGTTACAGGTGAGTAACTATGCTTTCTAGTAGCCATCATTCCGGCACACATAATCGGTCAACTCCAGGGTCTTGCCCATTACTTTCCTCATACACCAATTCCTACTCAACAAGGTCGTCCCCAGAATTTATCCTAAGCTCCTGCCTAATGTGATGTGTGCCTTCCATTTGAATCAGTCTGTCATGTTGTGTCAACTTTCTTTTTCACATACCACCAGTGCTGAAACGGTCCTACACCCTAGATTGTAGAAGGGCACTTCTCTATTATCTCAGTGCCACATAGAACATTTGTGGAATCTCTCAACCCTGTGACGTTCAACCTGAATAATCTGGTTTACCAACAACCAAACATACACTATCCAACTGGGTCTTTGCATTAACTGGTATACTGCTGCGGCAGAACAGTCCCCAGGGAGGATCACCCACATCATCTCAGAGCAAAAGCAACTACAGTAGCGCACTTGTGCTCATTTTTCCTTGATGACATCTGCAGAATTGCAGCTTGGTCCAGAGTCCAAACATTTACCAAGCATTACTGCCTTGATTCATTCTCTCTAAGAGATGGTGTGATGGGGCAATCTTCCTACGAAATCTCTTTGCCGTATAGATAATCATCTTTCTCCCAAAGCACTTCCAGATTGCTCAGCCAGGTATGATTAATAGACTTTCAAGTGACCCTTGGCTCTGGAATCATCAAATGTGCCTGCATTTTACTCTGCTTCTCAATTGAGAGAGCAAATTTGCTTACCTATTACAGGTTCCCTGTGGACTGCAGGGGAATGCAGCCCACACCTTTCCTTTCTGCCTTTCCCCCATCTCATTATCTACATCCCTGCTTGTAACTACTTGCCATGCTAGGAAAGGGCTGAGGTGAAATGGGAGTCAAAAAAGAGATCCTCTGAGCTAGAGGAGAGAACCACACACTAGGATTCATCTGAAGGACATCACCATCAAGTGTGGCTGCAGTCTCCTCCTGCCTATAGAGAACCCCTGTTACAAGTAAGCAATTTCATTTTTTCTATCTAAATAGTGATCTTTACAGGCTGGTACTGGGATGAGTTGTGAATGGAGAACGTCAGTTTTCTCTTTGGGGTAAATCATGCACAAAGGAGGTTGACTACCTGCCATCTCCTTAGGGTGGGGAGAAAAGATGCATAAAGATCAACTATCTTGGGTCATTATCTTGGAGCAGAGTTATATAAAGGAGACCTGCCATCTTCCAGGAATGCATCAGAGTGGGGAAGTGCATAAAGGATACAGTTTATTTCCCTGGAACCTTTGTCAGGGTGGGTAAGGGCATAAAGATACTAACCCACCCTTAACAGACAGCCAGTAAGTAAAGGATACTGACCATTTCCTCAAGGTGGATAGTGTCTAAAGGAGGATGGCTACGACGTAGATGAATGCTTATATTTGTGCTCTCAGCTGTAAGTATAGCTGGCTGTCCTTCCTCTTCTTAGCTCTCAGGTCGCTTACAATGCTGCGTATGCTTTGTAGCACTATACAAACGATAAGTAATAGAGTTAACTCTGACTCATCTCAACCTCTTCTTGCAGGGTCCGGAATTTGTTCGGAAGCACATCTTCAACAAGCACAGTGAAAAGATAGAAGAGGTGAAGAAAGAAGTCTCCTTCTTCAACAACTTCCTGATGGATGCCAAGCGCCCTTCACTGCCCGAAATGATAAAACCCAGTCAGCCCCCCGTACCAGGTCAAAGTAAGAGGAAGGCAGGGGACCTAATGATGAGTCTCTGTGTAATAGTCATCTTTGGCTTCTGACTCCTGGTCACACCTACACCCTTTTTATTTTTGTAGACTTTTTGTTAGTGATATTGCGGAAGGGCTGTCGTGTAAGGTTTTCCTCTTTGCAGATGATACCAAAATCTGCAATACAGTAGGCTTCCAGAAAGGTATATATGACATGAGGAGGGACCTAGCAAAGTGTGAAGAAATATTTTAGAAGATGGCAGCTGAGATTTAATGCTAAAAAATGCAGGGTCACGCATTTGGGCTGCAAAAATCCATGGGAGCAGTACAGTATAGGGGACAAAGTACTTCTCCCCATGAAAGAAGAGTGCAACCTGGGCATGATTGTTTCTGATGATATTAAGGTAGCTGAACAGGTAGAAAAGGCGATGGCGAAAGCAAGAAGGATGCTTGGGTGCATAAGGAGAAGAATGGCCAGCAGGAAGAGGAAGGTGATAATGCCTCTGTATAAGTCTTTGGTGAGACCTCATTTGGAGTATTGTGTGCAATTCTGGAGACCAAACCTTCAGAAGGATATAAGCAGGATGGAGGTGGTGCAGAGGGTAACTACCAAAATAGTCAGTGGACTTCATCCTAAGGCATATGGGGACAGACTTAAAGATCTCAATTTCCTTATCATCCCTCCAGTCCAGTCCAGACTCCTAGGTTATGTCCTTGTCCTTTCACAGAAAAGGGGAGGGGGGAAAAGGATATCTATATAGCAAATTATATACTTTGTAGTTCTATAGAAATGTTTAAGATAGTATAAGGAGGTCTGTGCTAGCAGTAATTCACTTCCCCCTGTTCTTATTGTATCCCTTGCAGGTCTGACGCCGGGATTACTGTACCCTAACCAGAACCCACAAGCTCTTCTATCCTTTGGCCAGCCCCGTCCACCCATGCTACCCTATGGAGGTGAGGATGTGTTCCATGTTACAGCCACAGTGATGTTGATAAAAGGAGGCCTCTCATCTCGGAGTGAAAAATTTGTGTATGCAAGAGAGACCTGCCATTTCGCTGGATTCAGCAAGGGGATGGGAGTACCTGTGGTATATAAGGAAACCTAGCTGTGTCTTTTTGGACAGGAGGTGTAAAGAAAGAAATGCAACGCATCCTTAACCTGGGTTCGGGGGGAGGGGTGCCTGTGGTATGAAAGGAGACTTGCCATGACTCATTGGGCTAGATATGGATGGTGGGGAGGAGGACATTTGTGTAAAGGAAAACCACGTTTCTTTGGACAGTATATAGTCATCAGGGGGAAAGGGTGCAGAAAAGTGTGTAAAGGAGATCTGCATCTCCTAGGGCTGGATTCTGGATTCTCCTAGGGCTGCTCATCTGGGTTAATTTTTCTGTGGAGTGTCAGAGGGATATGAGGCATGTAGCAAACAATAAACCCTTAAAGAAACTATGCACTTCATAGCAAAAGCATATCTGCAGCTAGCTGCAGTGGAAGGGAATGTTCTACGTTTGGAAATGAAGAAGTCTATAACTGAATTTATTTTTTCTACTAACCTTTAATTGTCTTCTCTTCTCTCCCTCTGCTAATATGTTGCCAGCTGGACCAGCCTATGCTCCTGCCCCATATGCAGCCGGTCGTGGCAACTATGACACATTCCGGGGCCAGGGTGGCTATCCAGGCAAACCCCGTAACAGGTCAGTCAAACTCATTAGTGTGATACCTTTCAGAGAAGCATTAGAAAACTGGCAACAAACCAACAGAGGTGGCGGGAGCCAAAATAATGCATGGGGTAGACACAAAGGGAAACTGAGTTGTGGGCCAAATGTGGAATTGAAAAGAATCTGTGACTGCACAGTAAGAAAGTACCAATAGGCAGATCAAGCAGCTAATATCTTGAACCACCTATGTTTCAAAGCTACACAAATTTTATTTATTTATTTATTTAACGGTATTTCTATACCGCCTTATCATAAAATCAAAGCGGTGTCACAGCAATACAATCAAAAGTGGGGAAGGGTAGGTCATGCAGTGAAGAATGTTATGAATTGCGTGTAAGAGGGTAGTGTAACAGATTAGGTTGAACTAGGTACATTGTGAGCTATATTACAGCATGAGCTATGATACATTGTTCTGTACTATGTACATTGTGATCTATAATACAATGTTCTATGTAATTAGGGGGTTAAGATATATCATGTGCCTGTGAATATTTTCTTATCACGGATGGAAGGGTACTGAGGAAGTTCTTGTTGGATTATGTAACATGTCCGTAGTGTTCTATGAACAGCGTTGTCTTCAGCTGCTTGCGAAAGTCTTTGAGGTCATCTGTTGATCTCAGTTCGTCTGGGAGGGAGTTCCATATTGTTGAGGCAGCCAGAGAGAGGGCCCTCTCAGTGGTGTCCTTGCGGGTTTTTCTGGTTCTTTGTCATTATCTGTGACCTCCATTAACCCCTGGTTTTCTCTCTTCCTCTCTCCACCATAGGATGATCAGGGGTGACCCCCGAGCAATCATAGAGTACAGAGATTTGGATGCACCTGAGGACGTTGACTTCTTTTAGAGAATGCTCAAGGAGTGTAGATTTTTAACAGCTGTTATGTTGAGCTCCTTTAAGGGCACACTTTCTACCCTTTTTATCTTTCAGCAAATCTGTCAAACATTTTGGAGCTCTATTGATTTTGTACATTTCAGAATGTTTTTGGTTTTGTGCATGTGCTTATTCAGACATGTTGGCTATGTTTCCAATAAACAGTTCTTCTGACTTTACAAAAGTGGAAACCTCAGGGTTGTAGCCTGTTTTATTCTCCCTTTTTTCCATGATTACCTGCTGAGTAAGGGTTCCGCAAAGCAAGCAGAAAATCGTCAGCCTATGGTTTTCATGTCTTGTCATTGCCTTTTTGGCTTGTGTTAAGCTTTATCAAGACCTCACTCCCAGCATGCTTTGCCATAAACACCAAGCCTAAGTGTCAACTGCATTCAGGCTACATGGCAGTTTACATAGAAGAGGCCAAGTGTTTTTTGCTATTTGCTTATTAGTGCTTCCATCCTGTGAATTTCATAGATCAGGAAGGGAGGATTCAAAGCAGTTCTGAGACTAGTGAAGGTGATGTGTGACAGCTGTGGAACAGATGGCATAAGAGGGGGAGACCATTTGAGACCAGCAGGGTGGTTCAGTGATTGCTCTGTGTGCAGAAAATACCCAGTTGATTCCAGAGTTAGGTCTGCTTCCTGAGTCAGCTGGGTATTCTGCAGAAGCACATCCACCACTCTTTGTGGGGGGAAGAATCATGGTCATTGTTTTAGAATAACATCTGGTGGCTGGATTCAGTTCTCATGTTTGTAGAATTCAAAAGGAGTCCTATTCCATGGTCCTTGGCCCCCCCACCATCTCTGCAATGATCCTGACAAAGTGGTATTTTTTTAGATGGGGGTGAGGAAATAAAGGAAAAAGAGAGTTGTAAAGACTTATGGCACTAGATTCCAACCCTGATTGCGCTACAAATACAAGGGAACAGGAGGAAACTTCTGGGTCAAAAAAAAGTGTGACTGAGGATGAAGAGTGAGAGGGGAGAGTGACTTCATCTTGAGGTGTGTGTGTCAGTGACAGAACTGGCAATTAGGTCTAAATCACAAAGAGTAAAGGATCCCCCTGAGATCTCTCACACAGCAACAGAGTCAGGCACTAGAATTCAGATAAAGGGGTACATGTTCAAAAGCTTAGTTGGGACTGGAGTGCAACAGAACGTTTACAGACATATGTTGTACATAAGTGAATTTTCAGTTGCCTAAAAGCACCCATGAAAGTTCATAATGTTAATAACAGTGGGCTGAGAATCAGGGAAGCCAGGATTCAACTGTTGCTTTCTAATCATCCCTCCAGGCTAGTCCAGTATATATGGGTTTTCTCCGCCCACCAGCAACTGAGGACTGACTATAACAGAATTCTGATGTCACCTTAGAAGAACTCCCCCTTCAGCTCCAGAATCCAGTCTTTCAGTCCTCAGCAGCTGGGGAAAGACCTTTGTGTAGTGGACTCCACTGAAAGAACGATTTTGGACTTTCTTTCAAGGGAAAGAATTGCATTTTTCTTTGGTTTAAATAAAGGATCAGAATATAAGGAGGCTTGGTTGCTATTGCTGGGGTCCTTCACCTGCCTTGGCAGCGGTGTGAGTGGCAGTGGTCTGACAGGGCTGCGGGGCCAGCCTGGTCCCTGGCTCTAGTGGAGGCACAGGACAGCCAGAGGTTAAAATACCTGGGTGTCCCACATCCCTTTGCGCCCCCCCCCCCAAAAAAAAAGCAAGATAGTCCCAGATACCTGTGAGCCACAGGTTGCTGGACATCCTTGGACTCGATTGGTGCTGTAGGCCTTAGCAGATTCAATAAAGCAAAAAAAAAAGTGGAGCCAGACCACCGGAAAAGCGGCAGAAACGATAGTGCAGGTTCAAGGCTGGTGATGAGTTTTTGTGGGACATTTCATCAGTCGTATCCTTCTCTTTCATTGTGGGGTCCTTGGCTGTCTCATCCCTCACTTAATTTGCGGAGTGGCTCTCCGGCGTAGTTCTTGCCTCAAGGTGGTTCTTTCTCTCCTCTTCATGCTTGTCGGGCATTTCAGCGTTACTTTTCTTACTGCATAGTTGGGGCCCAATTAGAGCAGCCCAAGGACAGGGAAAGGCCAGTGGGTGATTTGGGACCTCTTGAGGTGGTTGCGGTTTTAGCAGGAACCGTGGCCATTTCACTGTCTGTCTCAGGCAAGCCATGCAAGAAAAAGAGCAGGAAGCGGAAAACAGACATTTTAGCTAGTTCAGAGCCTACAGTGAAGGTGCCTACAGTAGTGGAACCTCTGTTTTCTCCTGATTTCATCCTAGCCTTGCATAAGGCTTATTGTCTCAAAAGCAAGCTGGAGTGGCAGGAGCTTAAACCTCTCAGAGGCCAACCCTGGATACCCGGTAGGAGGATGTCACTGAAGATAGGGCGCCTCCAGTTAAGAGAAGAAGAGAGGATCCTGATACCTGGCTGGGTCAGGACTCTCTGCCATCCCAGACTTCAGAGGAGCTCAGGGAGGATCCCTTGGACCTCTGGGATGAGTTATGGGACCCAGCTTTGGAGGAGGGCAAAATTCCTTCAGATGATGATCCAAATGTAGTTAGGGTGTTTCACAGGGGAATTGTCTGCTCTCATTAAACATTCCTTGGCGGCGTCGAATATTGTGCCCCCACCTGCAGTGGTCAACGAGCCCCTGGAAGATCCTTCGCTCCAGGGTTTCAAGGGGACTCAGGTGTGCTTCTTGGTCCATAGGGTAATTAGAAAAATGATTGATTCAGACTGGGAATTTCCAGAGGCTACACTGTGGGGTAGCAGAATAATGGGCAGCTTATACCCTATACAGCAGGATGACCGAGACCACCTGCGCATGCCAAAGGTGGATGCTGTGATCTTGGCAGTGACAAAGACGACCACCATTCCGGTGGAGGGTGGCTCTGCCCTCAGGGATCTGCAGGACCACAAGCTAGAGTTGCTTCTGAAGCAAGCTTTTGATACAAATGCTTTGATGCTGCAGACCGCTATCTGAGGGGCTTATGTGTTCAGGGTTTCCATCCGCTGGAGTCAGGAGTTAGCGCCACCTGATCTGGAGGGACAGACAGCATCAGAAGGCGCGAAGCTGGAGTCTGCTTCAGCGCACTTGGCAGATGCATTCTATGATCTGGTGCGTGCCTCGTCAGACCATGGCCTCAATTGTGGCGGCCTGAGGTTTTCTGTGGCTGCACAATTGGTCAGCAGACGCGTCTTCTAAGTCGAGGCTCAGTAAACGCCCATTCAAGAGTAAGTTGCTGTTTGGCGAGGCGCTGGATAAAGTTGGTCAAAGACTAGGTGACACAAAAGGAGGCCGCTTGCTGGAGGATCGGCCGAAGGGCCAAAAGCAGGAGGCTCCGTCTCGGGTTCAGCCTAAGGATTTATTTATTTATTTAGTAAAGACTTATATACCGCTCCTTCCAGCGATCAGAAGCGGTTTGATTACAAGTACGGGATTTGTCAAAAAATCAAAGACAGAAATTTGGGGAATAGATAGAGAGAGCAGGGGTTTCCAGGGATTTCCAGAGGTTTCAGGCCAACCGGTTCGCTCCATACCAAAGAGGGTGTTCTGGAAGCAGGAGGCAGCCCTTTCGGTGCTACAGGTGATCTAGTCTGAGTTTGTTTTCGGCCCTGCAGATCCCTGCCAAGAAACCTCAGTGATGCCAAGATGGCCCAGGCGGAAACAGTGGCAGTCAGCAGTTGGTTACAATGGTTTTATTCCATCTGGGCCAGTATCACGACCGACCAGTGAGTACTGGAGATCATCTGGGAAGGCTACGCACTGGAGTTTGCATGGCCCATTGTCGATGCTTTCGTCCAGTCATCCTGCAAGGCTCCGGAGAAAGCATGGGCCAGTGCAGGAGATGCTGAAACAGTTGTTGCGGCTCAAGGCAGTAGTCTTGGTACCCTAAGACCAGTGTAAATTAGGTACTCCATCAATTTCGTGGTGCCCAAGAAAGCGGGTACTTACCAGCCTATCCTCGACCTCAAACAGGTCAGCTGTGCCTTCAGGGTTCCACATTTCAAAATGGAAACATTTCACTCGGTCATCGTTGCAGTGCACCAGGGCAGGTTTCTCTCTGCCCTGGATCTCACAGAAGCCTATCTGCATATTCCTATCCGGCTGGAACATCAGCTTTTTCTGCAGTTTGCAGTACCCATGGGACACTTTCAGTTCAGGACCCTGTCTTTTGGTCTGGCGATGGCACCCCGCACCTTTGCCAAGATCATGGTGCTGGTGGTGGCGGCTCTGCACTGCGGGAGCATTCTGGTGCATCCCTATGTGGAATACTGGCTCATCAGGGCAAAATCCGCAGCCAAGAGTCTCTCCACCATGCAGCAGGTGGTGGAGTTTCTGCAAAAGCTGGAATGGGTGGTAAATCCAGCAAGAAGTCAATCGCAACCGATCCAAAGCCTGATCTATTTCGGAGCTCTCTTTGACACACGGAAAGGTGTGGTGTCGCTCCCAGAGGACAGAGTAAGCAAAATTCAGGGATAGGTACAGCGGTTTCTGGACATGCACGTGCCAACAGCATGGTATTACCTCCAGTTGCTGGGTCGATGGCAGCCCTGGACCTTGTGCCATGGGCCAGGGCCCATATGAGGCCCCTGCAGCAGGTTCTCTTCTCGCACTGGTCTCTCTAGCATCATCCCTTGTCTCGAAGGTTGCCGTGTCCGGAGGAGGCCCAAAGGAGTTTGGTCTGGTGGAAGCAGACAGAGCACCTCACGGCCGGCGTTACTTTGGAACAACCACAATGAATCCTGGTTACAATGGATGCCAGTCTCACAGGGTGGGGTGCTCATCACCTATTGCAGGTTACACAGAACCTGTAATCCCCACAGGAAAGAGTTTGATCCATCAAGTGGCTGGAGATGCGAGCGGTCTTTCTGGCCCTACAATGTTTCCAACCCTTGCTAGTCAGGAAAGCAGGGTGTGCTCAGACAGTGCAACCACGGTGGTGTATGTCAATCAGCAGGGGGGCACGGGCAGTGCGACCCTAGCGAAGTAGATTCGTCCCCTCCTACAATTTATTTATTTAGACAGATTTGTATGCCACCTAATCCTTCAATCAAGGTGGTCATGTCACATTACAATTGGAGGGTTACATTTAACATTAGGGTACGTGTAAACATTTAGACAGTACAGATACTTATCAGCATATAGACAGTACAATATAAGGTAACATTTAACATGAGGGTATTTAATAACTCGGTATGATAAACTTGTGTATGTGGGTAGGATGGGTGCGTGCTTAGTTGGCAGTGGTTGTAGTGTTTCAGTATGGGTTTGGGATGTTGCCTGGATGCTCATATGTTTCTATAAATAAAAATGTTTTCAGGTCTTTGCGGAAGTCTGTGAGGTCATCTAATGCCCTCAGGCTTGTCGAGAGGGAGTTCCATAGTGTGGATGCCAGTAATGATGGTGCTCTTTTTGAGGTTGTTTGTTTGGTTTTGTGATAGCCTGCAGGCGTGCCGATCATGTTGTCATTATTGGATCTTCTTGGTCTGTTGCTGATATCCCTTGTTATAACGTTTTGGAATACGTCTGCTGAGAGATGGTGAATGACTTTGAAGATGATCATTATTGTTTTGTATTTGGCTCTTGCCATCATTGGGAGCCAGTGCAGTTGTTGTAGGATAGGAGAGGTGTGCTCTGTCCTTGGTGTGTCTGTAATGATGCGTGCTGTAGTGTTTTGTATCATCTGTAGTGGGTGGAGTGTCTGCTGAGGAAGACCTTGAATATAGTGAGTTTCCATAATCAAGCAGTGTTGTAATGAGTACTTGGCACACTGTGCGGAAGTGGTCCTGACGGAACATTGGTTTGATTTGTCTGATTGTTTTCAATCATTGATAGTCCTTGTTTGCGGTTTTGGTGATGTGGGATTTCGGGTTCAGCGCTCTGTCTAGTGTGATGCCCAGATACTTAACTTCTTCTTTGACTACTATGTGTTTGTCTAGGATGCTGATAGTTTGTGGGGGTATGAAGGTGGGGTTCCTGGTGACGAACATTGCCTCAGTTTTATCGTAGTTGACCATTAGGTTGTTGGCTATGAGCCAGTTGTTCATTTCTTCGAGGCATTTGGTTATTGTTGTGGTGTTTAGTGCTTGCAGGTTGATTGGAGCGTACACCATGATGTCGTCAGCATAAATGTGATAGTGAAGTTTGTGGTGCTTGATGATGTTGCATATGGGCTGTATGTAAATGTTAAAGAGCATTGATGATAGAGCTGAGCCCTGAGGTATTCCTTGCGTGACAGGGAATTGTAGTGATTTCTTTTGGTCGTATTTGACTTGTTGCGTTCGCCCTTCCAAATATGATGTAAACCACTTCAAGGTGTTATTGCATAGTCCTATCTGTTGTAAGCGTTGCAATAGCTTAGTGTGGGACACAGTGTCGAAGGCCGCCGAGATGTCCATGAACACTAGCAGAAAGCCGTTTTTTTTATGTTGTCCATGCCTCTTAGGAGATTGTCAAAGAGGGAGGTGAGTAGTGTTTCCATGCCGTTTTGGGGCTTAAATCCATGCTGGTGTGTGTCCAGTGAGGCATTTATATCAATATGGTTCTGAAGTTGCCTTTGCACTGCCTTTTCCACGATTTTTGCAAGGAATGGCAGGCTGGAGATGGGACGGTATGATTTTGGTTTGGAGGGGCTCAGATTGTTATTTTTAAGTATTGGTCGTATCATTGCATGCTTAGGGGTTGTGGCATGTATCCTTGTTGGAGTGAATCTTTGACGATTTTTTGAATGTGATGAGAGAGTTGGCTTTTTTTAGCTTTGAGCCATGTCACTGGGCATGGGTCTGACGGTGAAGTTGTTGTGTTTAGTCCAGATATAATGTCTTCTACTTGCTGATTTGTTGGTATGTTGAAGCTCTCCCATGTTTGATGTTGCTTTTTTCTTGTGTGGTCATTTGTTTGTGGTGTAGTAGAGCATATTTGGTTGGTGTGTTTTGACTTTATTTATTTAGACAGATTTGTATGCCACCTTTTCCTTCAATCAAGGTGGTCACGTCACATCACAATTGGAGGTTTACATTTAACATTAGGGTACGTGTAATCATTTAGACAGCACAGTTACGTAACAGTATTTAGACATTTAGACAATATTTAGACAGTACAATTGAAGTAACATTTAACATAAAGGTATTTACTAATGAGGTGTGTTGAATTTGTGTGTGTGGATGGGATGGGTGTGTGTTTAGTTGGCGGAGGTAATAGTGTTGCTGTTTGGGTAAGAGATGTTGCTTGAATGCTCATAGGTTTCTATAAATAACCATGTTTTTAATAAATAACTACTTATCTGGCAACAAGACCCCACACGCTCTATAGGCTCCAGAGGCGCCAACCACACTGGAAGCAAACCACCGACCCAAGCCTCGCCCCTCTCATCCAAACAAACTGCATCAGGACCCTCCTATGGCAATGGAGCAAGGCCATCCAGGGAATACCCAACTCCAACCAAGAGCCGCTCAAATGGAGGCGGCCAGGGCAAACAAGCAAATCAAACGAACTGCACTGACATGACGTCACAGGCTTGTGTACCAATCCAAGGGCTCGTTCAAGCCCATTGGCTGCACTGCACCCAGGACAAAAATCCACCCCCGCTCCAGCCCGGCTAAACGACGTTCCACATGTCCCCGGGCAGGGTCCCGCACACCATCCGGGACCAGCCACCGAAGATGTTGCCACCGGTGATCGAAATCCATGCAGTGCTGTCAGAATCCCACTACTTCATGTAGTCTGCATATTTTTATGGGTCAAGATGGTGGGTGCTTTGTTGCGTGTCGTCCTTGGTGAGCTTTTGGACAATGTTAAAGAGTTCTCTTGGTCTATTAGTAGATTTCATAATTAGGTTGGTATGGTGTTGCTGTTTACGCTCATTTATCGGGTTGTTATATTCCCGTTGTTTGTATTGGGTTAGGAGGTTGTGTGATTTGTTCCGTCTCCATTTTCTTTCCAGTCTTCTGAGTATGCGTTTTGCAACTCTGATTTCATGAGTACCATGGGGCATTGGATCTCTTGCGTGTTTGTGGTTCTTTGATGACTGGGGCAGATGCTGCGTGGGATATTATTGTGTTCCATTCTTCTATGTTAAGGTCAAGGGTGTTGTGTTCCTGTTGAAGTTGTGGAGTGATTTCGTTTATGAATGAGTCTCTGTTAAATGTTTTGAACCGTCTAGTTGTTCGTTCATCTTCTTTGCTTTGGGCGGGGTTCAGGGTCATGGTGAATTCAATCACATGGTGGTCTGACCAAGGGACTGGCGTGTTTGTTGGTTTTGTGGTCTTGTTCTGTTCCACTAATTGCATTGGCATGAAGATCATGTCCGGAGTTGTACCATGCTGGTGCGTTGGGGCTCTCTGCCTCAAACCCTCCTACAAGACCTTCAAGTCTATGTTGAAGACCACCCTATTCTCCTCAGCTTTTCACCTTCCTCCCCCCCCCCCCGATCCCCTTTCTCTCCCACCCCACTGATTGTGTTGTTTCCCAGCTCTCTGCTCCTCCGTATCATTTTTGCTCTGTTTTTTTTTTTCCTTTGCTGTTATTTCTCTATTATTATGGCGTTCCTTTCCTTCTCCCAGCAGCCTACTTTGTTATTGTGAACCACTCTGGTGCCCTTGTGGTGTGAGTGGTATATAAAATTTGTTAATAAAGATAAAGATAATTGTCTGGCAGTATTTTAATGACTCCATGGCTTTTCAGAATGTTGCGGTTTCTCTGGTGGGTGCAGATGTTAGGTTGTAGTCTCCTACACCACCAGATGAGAGGTTTGTATCTTCTGTTATGTGCGCATATCATTTCGATTACTGTGGATAGGTGTTCAGTTGTGGTTCCAGGTGGTCTGTATGTGAGGGAGGTGTGTTAGATTCGATTGTGTTAGTGGTGGTGATTGTTTTGAATCTGTATTCTTTTCTGGTAAGTATTAATACTCCTCCACCTCTCTTTTGTGTTCTGATGCAGTTAAATGCCGAGTATCCTGTTGGGGTTACTTGGTTTAATATGACTTGGTCTGAGTCGTCTAGCCAGGTCTCGGTGATGCATATTATGTCCCGTTTCTTGTCATGGATGAGGTCAAGGATGGTATTTGGTTTGTTCCTGATAGATCTGGCGTTTAGAAGAGCACACCTGATGTTTTTTATTATGATTGGGTTTGTGTGTTCGTTATTTGTGTAGTGTGTGGGTGTATTACGTGTGGCATTGTATGGTTTGTGGGCTGTATGCTTTGGTGGTTGGAGTTCTATGGATAGGTGTGATGCTGGTGTGTATCTGGGTTGGGTGGTATGTAGGTTGATCAAGGGGGTTTGCTCATTGAGTCTGATGCTATGTGTGCAGGGTTCGAACATATGGAGGAGTGTGAGGTAGGCCATGAGGTAGTGAGTAGTGGAGTGCATTTTGTAATTTGTAATTTTACTGACCTGGGATTAGATTTGTGATTTACTGACCTGAGTTCAGCTTGATTTGGGTCATATAGGTGTAGTTCTGCATTGGTAGTGATGTCATTACTCTGTGTGTAGTGTTACTTGTGGTTGGTTAGCAGCCTAGCTATGAGGTAGTAGTGGAGTTAATAGAGTTAATAGGCTATGCAGCTTGAGTTGTTTTACAATGCAAACAGTGGGTAGCAAGTTCTATGCATTATTCTACAAGCAATGGATTGTCCAGGTAAGGTAGCAGATTTAGCTTGCAAGCAATGGATTGTCCAGAAAAGGTAGCAGGATTAACTTATAGGCAGTGGATTGTCCAGGCAAGGTAGCAGGATTAATTTACGGGCAATGGATTGTCCAGGCAGAGGAGCCATCTGACAGCTCTTTCCGCGGCACATGTAGCAGGGAAAGACAATGTGCAGGCAGATTTCCTCAGTTGGCATTGCTTAGATCCAGGAGATTGGGAGCTGAATGCGGCAATCTATCACGAGATCACGGTCCACTGGGGGGAGCCAATGATCGACATCATGGCTTCCGTAGCCAGCGCCAAGGCAAGCTGTTTTTACAGTCAGCGCAGGGGAGCATATGTAGATCTCGATACTCTGTTGCAGGCTTGGCCTTTGAAGGGCCTGTTGTATGTCTTTCTGCCATGGGCACGCATTGGGCGGACCCTGCAGTGGATTGAGTCTCATAGCAGTCTGGTGATCCTCATCTTTCTGGACTTGCCATGGAGTCCCTGGTACGTTGACCTAATTCACCGTCTGATCGACAGGCTGTGGTGGCTGCCCGACAGAATCAACCTGCTGTTGCAGGGGCTGATATTCATGCCGCAGGTGGATTGATTCTCACTTACAGCTTGGCTCTTGAGCGGGCTTGCCTGAGGGGGAGAGGTTATGACTCGGTGGTCATTTCTACCCTGTTGAAGGCTAGGAAGAGTTCCACCTCTTTGGCTTACCTATGTGTGATTGAGGATTGGTGTTTATCAAGAGGCATTCATCCATTCTCGAGCTCTCTTCAAGACAATCTGTTGTTTTTACTGCTGGGACTTGAGAAGGGCTTAGCTCTTAATTCCTTGATTACAGAGGAAGACTGCGCAGGCAGTTCCTGGCAGCCTCTCCAGATGTTGTTTGGTTCCTAAAGGCAGTGAAGCAGGTTTGGCCCCCGTTTCGGAGAGTAGTGCCTCCTTGGGACTTTAATTTAGTGTTGGCAACACTAGCGGGAGTGCTGTTCGAGCCACTCACGACTGTGTTACTTAAGGACCTTACGTTAAGGATTGTGTTTCTGATAGCTATTTGTTCGGCCAGAATTTCGGAGCTGCAGGCTCTCTTGTAGGGAACCTTTTTTACTATTGTCGAGAAGGTAGTCTTGCATCCCATACCATCTTTCCTACCTAAAGTGGTCTCTTCATTTAAATCAGGAAGTTTCCTTGCCAGTATTTTCTAGCCAGGGTGCCTTGGCAGAAAAACGTCAACTGTGCCTACTGGATCTACGGAGGGTGTTGTGGCGCTATCTCAAGCGGACAGAGTCCTTCCGTAGGTCAGACTGCTTATTTCTGTTGTTTGGGGGTCCTTGTAGAAGAGAGCCGGCATCTAAAGCCTCCATTGCATGCTGGGTCAAGCAGACTATCACAGTCGCTTATGTAAGTCTAGGCCAAGGAGTCCCAGCGGGGCTTAGGGCGCATTCAATCAGATCACAAGCAGCTTCATGGGTGGAGTAGTCTTGTGCCGCCGGTTGATATTTGCAGGGTGGCAACATGGTCGTCATTGCATATGTTTACTTGGCATTGTAGGTTGGATGTGCAAGCTACGGGCGACGCACGTTTTGGGGGCTTCTGTGCTTCAAGCTAGACTCGCAGGTCCCACCCATTCTTAGGTACTGCTCTGGACTGGCCTGGAGAGAAGATTGGGAAGGCAAAATTAGACCTTACCTGCTAATTGTCTTTCTGCGAGTCCCTCCAAGCCAGTCCAGGACCCACCCAGATTA
The DNA here is from genome assembly GCA_033557465.1 of Ichthyophis bannanicus. Taxonomy (NCBI): domain Eukaryota; kingdom Metazoa; phylum Chordata; class Amphibia; order Gymnophiona; family Ichthyophiidae; genus Ichthyophis; species Ichthyophis bannanicus. The sequence continues at coordinate 88,029,074 of CM066048.1, read as the reverse complement.
GGAAGTTTCTTGGTCACACAGCTTCGGTGCTCATGGCGAGTCCGTTGACCTTGGTGCAGGTTCTGATATCAGAGGTTATATTAAGCAATCTGGCCATGTGCAGAGCTACAGCATCTCTGGGATTCCTTAGTTGGATATCTCCTAGAGGTGGCAATTGTTGTGTAGGGAGGAGTGGCCTAGTGGTTAGGACATGGTACCTCAGGTCGAAGAGCCAGGGGTTCAATTCCCACCTGGAGACAGCAATCTCAGGTCGGAGGGACTGGAGTTTCTAGTCCTATAGGCACTCCTTGTGGCTTTGGGCAAGCCACTTAACCCTGTGTTGCCTCAGGTACACACAGATTGTTTGTAGTGATTACATAATGTAAACCTCTTTGACTGAAGGATAAGGCGGTATAGAAAACTGGTTAAATAAATAAATATGTATATAGTTGGGCCACCTCGTGGGTTGCCCGTTCTTCGTCCTCCCTACGTACTGCACGTGTAGGAACTCAGTTGTACTAAGCATGCATCTTCTGATTTCTGCTGTTTTGGATTTTTTCTTGTTAAGGCATTTTTTGTGGGAGTCTGCTTTGTCAGTGGAAGACTGGATTCTGGAGCTGAAGAGGGAGCTCTTCTGAGGTGACATCAGAATTCTGTCATAGTCAGTTCTCAGTTGCTGGTGGGCGGAGAAAACCCATACATACTGGACTAGCCTGAAGGGATTCAAGGAAAGACAACGAGCAGGTAAGATCTAATTTCGCCTTAGGTTCCTTAAACAAGTGGTTAAAGTGACAGCTGAGGAAACCCACCTTCCGATTGTCCTTGCCCATGATATGTTGGGCTGTACTACTACTACTACAACGTAAGCACTTGTAGGTGCAGTTCTTCGCAGGGGAATGGTAAAGACATTTCCCGAGCTAATCCTAGACAGTTCATTCCACCCAGTAGTCTGGACTGGTCTAGCAGGACTACAGGAAAGGAAATTAACGGTAAGTAAAACTTCTCCTTCCAGATCATCCTGCTAGACCAGTGGGTTATGTCCCCCTGCCAGCAGATGTTAGAGACCAAGAAAAGACTAGAAAGTTTCAGTGACATCACTGGTATTAAGGCTGGTGCAGCTAAGGACACCTTTCAGTTTTTTCTGTCTCCAGCAGATAGTGGTTGTTTGGTCTGGTGCAGCTGAGTTCGTGGACTCCTGGCAGCCATATTAAGGGGCGCCTTCCAGTCGAGCCCTGTTAGTGGAGGTCTCTAGGGTGTATTTTTGAATACTCCTCTATAGTTTCCCACTTGCCGTAGGGGAGGTTTATCTCCTGGTCAGGAGGACGAATTGAGCAGGGGACGGTCTGATAGCATGAATAAAAACATAAATACATGACAGCAGAAAAAGACCACATAGCCTATCTAGTCTACCCTTCCATATCAATTACTACAATAGTTCCCTTCCAGTTCATCCTGCTAGAACAGTTCAGACAAATGGGTTGTGTCCCCCTGTCAGCAGGTGATGAGACAGAGAAAAATTCTAGAAGCTTAGTGACATCACCCTTGATAGATAACCCTGTACCCCTAGGGGTCAGCTTCAGCATTTTCTGTCTCAGCAGATGGTGGACTCTTTGTCTCCTGGCTCCTGAGGTTTTTTTTATACCAGTGCAGATATTTTAGGGAATCTGATAAGCACACTGTGGTGCTTTTCCATTGGCATATCCCCCACAGCTATTTCTAGAGGTGTTCCTGATCAAGAGGATCAGTGGGACACCTCTGAAAGGCAAGGCTCCTGTTAAGGAGGAGCAGTGTAGTCCTCTATGCCATTACCAGCTTCAGCTTCCAACTCTTTATTGTTCTTATTAAAGTTTAAAATAAAAATTAAAAAAAAAAACGGGAAAGGCAAAGGCACGCCAACGGCGCTACACAGAACTCACACTGGTCGCAGCTTCAGTCCGGCCGGCAGCAGTCAGTCTTCAGGCTTCCAGGATCCGCAGCAGTCTTCAGGTTTCCCGGGTCCTCGGACAGTGAGTTTGCCCTTATGGGCAGGGGATCTCTACCTCCCCCCCTTCTACCTCTCGTGCTTGTAGGCTCCTGCCTGGCCGATAACAAGCTCTCTCTGGGGGCCAGTTAATTCTGCCATGTATGCTCTTGCTGCGGGTATTGGGAGGCCACTGCTCCAATAGCTTTTCACCCTGATCTTTGATAGGCTGACTTCTCAGTTGAATAGAAGCCCACTCAAGTCAAATCATCCTAATAACGCTGGATTGGCCTCATCTGTGGTATGCCGATCTAATTCACCTCTTGCGGGGAGCACCTCTGCCTCTTGGCACCTGCAAGAGCAGATTGTCATGAACAACCCAACTCCTTACTCGCTTACGGCCTGGCTTTTGAGTGACACCACCTAGCACGAAAGGCTTATTCGCCACAGGTTGTAGCTATCCTTCTGCAGGTGCGCTGGCCCTCTACCTCTCGTGTGTGTGCCAGGATGTGGCGTCATTTTATCTCGTGGTGCTCCCACAGGATGCTGTCCCCATGGAAAACGCATGTTCCTGAAATCCTTTTTCCTTCAGGATGGCTTCGATCAAGGCCTTGTCATAAATTCCTTGAAGGTGCAGATAATTACACTCGCATGTTTCCGAGAACCTCTGAGCTGCCTTACATCCAGATATGGCTTGTACGCTGTGGCCACCCTTTTGACTGCTTGTTCCAGCTTGGGACCTATCCTTGTACCTTCACGCCCTCACCAGATCTCCCTTCGAGCCCCTTTGCGTGCATCTCTTAAAGATTTGACCCTTGAGATAGTCTTCCTTGTGGCAGTCATCTCGGCTCGGCACCTCTCGGAGCTTCAGGTGCTTTTTTGCCGAGATCCTTATCTGTCCTTTTTGCCAGAAAGCTTCACTATCTGGCAGTTCCCTCCTTTTTGCCAAAAGTCGTTTCAGATTTCCATGTTAATCAGTCTGTGGTTCTTCCTTCCTTCTCGAAGGACCAGGTTGGTTAGCCCTCTTGATCTCCATTCTCTTGATATTAGCAGGGCATTACACCGCTACCTCGGGGTCACCAAGCCCTTTCACTTCTCCGATTGCCTCTTTGTTCTCATCTACGGTTGCCACGAGGGTGCGCCTGCTTCTAAAGCTATCATCGCATGCTGGTTCAAATAGGCTATTGTCGGCCTACATCCTTCAGAACAAGCCTGCACCTGGTGGCTTCCAAGCTCATTCCAGTAGAGCTCAAGCCACCACTTGGGTGGAGAGGATGCAGGTGGTTCCGCTAGATATCTGCAGAGCGGCTACCTGGTCTTCCCTCTCTCCTTTTGCCCGGCACTATCACTTGGATCTCAACGTTCGGGAAGCAGCTAGGTTTGGGGCCACCACCGTTTATTCCCGCCCAGAGGAAACTTAGCTTTGGTACTCCCCACTTGTCTGGACTGGTCTAGCAGGATGAACTGGAAGGAGAAATTTTACATACCGTTACATTTCCTTTCCTGGATTCCTATTAGACCAGTCTAGAACCCTCCCCACTGCACTGTTTCTGACTCTGACTTGGCCATGTCGGCACCTAAGCAATGATCTCATCAACGTGCCTGACAGCTCTGGCTTGTTTCTTCTATGTACATACCTCTTGGCATTTAGCCTTGTATATAGGTTATAGATTTTCATTGTGTGCCTTCTGCATGCTTGTGTTTCTCATTAGATCTTATACACATCATCCACAACATGGTGCACAACTCCCTGACCCTAGGTATCATGCCAAACGCCCTAAAGCTAGCAACCATAAGCCCCATCCCGAAAAACTCTCCACTAAGTAAAAACAACCCAGCTGCCTTCAGGCCTATTTCAGGCCTACCACTTCTGGCTAAGGTTATTGAAAAGATTGTTCAACATCAACTCCAGGACCACATTGACAACCATGCCCCACTGGACCCTAATCAACACTGTTTCTACCAAAACCACAGCGTCAAAACCTTACTGATATACCTCTTCGGTAATTTGATCAAGGTTATTGACAATGTCAAGAGAGGCATCATTATGATTTTCATCGACATTACATCATCTTTTGACAGTCGACCACAGCACTCTTCAGTCAAGACTACAGGAAATTGGCCTAAACGGCACCACCTTGAATTGGTTCACCTCACAGATAGACAACTCCAAGTCAAATGTGGCACCTGTCACCTCCCTACCCATTCATAGCCAAACAGGGTGTTCCGCAAGCCTCTTCCCTCTCTGCACTGTTATCTCCCTACTATTCATAGCTCTATGGAACTCCCTCCCGGACTGCCTAAGATCAACTGTGGACCTTAAAGATTTCAGGAAGTTGCTCAAAACCATGCTCTTCATTGAACATTATGGTGATATCAAGTGACCTGACCAACATCCCCTACAGTCTGCATCCTAAGTGTTCCTGCCCCATGCCCTGCTCCTACCTCCCTTTCCCTTCCACCCTAGCCAACCCTGCACCACCCCCTTGAATATAGCACTTTGTATATAGCTCATCATGAAATTAGTTATATGTTATCTACACCTATACAAACACACTGAAGTATCCACTCATGCCTACACCCACGTACAATGTAACATGACTTGGTTGAAGTGTAAACCGCTTTGATTTACAGGATAAAGCAGTATATAAATCATTTTAAACAATGAAGCCAACCTGCTTGCTATGGATATACAGAAGCTGACCCCTAGGGGTACAAGGTTATCTATCAAGAGTGATGTCACTAAGCTTCCAGAATTTTTCTCTGTCTCATCTGCTGACAGGGGGACACAACCCACTTGTCTGGACTGGTCTAGCAGGAATCCAGAAAAGGAAAATAATGGTAAGTAAAATGTCTCTTTTTTTCCTCTAGAGATCCTCTGTGTTTGTCCCATGCTTTTTTGAATTCAGATATTGTCCTCATCTCTACCACCTCCAGTGGGAGACCATTCCACGCATCTACCACTCTTTCCATAAAGAAATATTTCTGCATATTACTCCTCAGTCTATCCCTTTTCACCCTCATCCTTTGTCCCCTCCTAGCAGAGCTTGCTTTCAGTTGAAAGAGGCTCTCCTCCTGTGCATTTATACCATGAAGGTATTTAAATGTCTCTATCATATCTCTTCTGTCCTGTCTTTCTTCTAAAGTATACATATTAAGATCCTTAAGTCTTTCCTCATATGCTTTATAACGAATACCACTAACCATTTTAGTAGCCATCCTCTGCACCGACTCCAACCTTTTTATATCCTTTTGAAGGTGCAGTCTCCAGAATTGCACACAATACTCCAAATGAGGTTGCACCAAAGACTTATACAGAGGCACTATCATCTCCTTTTTTTCTGCTGGCCATTCCTATCCCTATACACCCAAGCAGCCTTCTAACTTTTACCATCGCATTTTCTACCTGTTTTGTTACTTTAAGATCGTCAGACACAATCACATCTAGGTCCTGCTCTTGTTTTGTGGACAGAAGTACTTCACCCCCTACACTGTATCGCTCCCTTGGATTTTTGTAGCCCAAATGCATGACACTGAATTTCTTAGAATTAAATCTCAGCTGCTAAATTCTTAACCATTCTTAAAGTTTAGCTAGATCCCTCATGTTATCTATACCTTCCTGGGTATCCACTCTATTGCATATTTTAGTATCATCTGCAAAGAGGCAAACCTTACCCGACAGTCCTAAAGCAATATCACTAATAAATATGTTAAAAAGAATCGGACCAAGGACAGATCGTGAGTAACACCACTGGTAACCACCTTCTTCTCAGAGCGAGCTCTATTTACCTGTACCCTTTGTTGCCTCCCACTCAACCAATTTCTAACCCAAGCAGTAACTTTAGGATCCATCCCTAGGGTGCTCAGTTTGTTCATAGGTTGCCTGTGTGGAATGGTGTCAAAGGCTTTACTGAAACCTAAATACACCACATCTAGGGCTCTCCCTCGGTCATCTAGTCAAAGAAATCAATCAGATTTGTCTGACAAGATTTGCCTCTGGTGAATCCATGCTGCCTTGGATCCGGTAATGCGTTGGACTCCAGAAACCTCACTGTTTTCTTTTTCAGCAGCTCTTCCAATACTTTATTCACCACCAAGATTAAACTAACTGGCCTGTAATTTTCAACCACATCCTTACTTCCGCTTTTGTGTAAAAGAACCACATGTAACTCTTTCCAGTCCTCTGGCACCACTCCCGATTCCAAAGAGGCATTGAAAAGGTCAGTCAGTGGAGCTGCTAGAACATCCCCAAGTTCCCTCAGTATTCTTGGATGTATCCCATCCAGTTCCATCGCTTTGTCTACTTTGTGTTTTTAGCTAGTTTCTCACAAGTACAGTCTTCTGAAAATCGTTCAAGATGCCCCTTGCTTCTGTTCTCTTTGTGGGTGTTTTCTGAAGTCCTGCTCCTGGTTCTTCATCTGTGAACACAGAACAGAAATATTTGTTAAGCAATTCTGCTTTATCCTCATCAGCTTCTACATATTCATCCCCTTCACCCTTGAGTCTGACAATGCCTCTTTTGCCCTTCCTCTTCTCCCTAACATATCTGAAAAAATGTCTTATCCCCCATTTTATTGCATTGGCTATTTCCTCCTCTTTTTGAATCTTTGCTTTCCTGACTATTTTGCTAGCTTCTCTAAGTTTTTCCAAATATAGATGCCTATCTTCTTCTCTCTCTGATCTCTTGTATTTCATGAATGACTCCCTCTTTTTCTTCACATTTTCAACTACTTCTTTCAAAAACCATAATGGTCTCCTTTTCCTTTTATCTTTACTATTTTAACAAAAAGGTTGGTTGCCCTTAAATTATCCCTTTCGAGTTTTGCCCATTGTTTTTCTACATCCCCTAGCTGTTCCCATCCCATTAACGACTCCATGAGGTATTGGCCCATCTTGGCAAAGTTAGTTTTCCTAAAGTCTAAAACCCTCACTTTTAGATGGATTTTATCAACCCTAGTCCTAATATTGAACCACACCATCTGGTGATCACTGGATGTGAGAATGATCTCCCACTATAACATCAGAAACACTTTCACCATTGGTAAGCACTAAGTCCAGTATGGGCCCCTTCATGTGTGGTTCTGTTACTAGTTGCCTGAATAGTTCTCCCTGTAGAGAAACCAGGATCTTCTTACTTCTAGATGATACTGTAGCAGGGATGTGCCAATTCACATCTGCCATATTGAAATTCTCTATCAGTAGTGCTTCCCCTTTCCTGGCAATGCTGCATATGTCTTCTATTAACTCTGTCCACCTCTTCTCCCTGTGAGGGAGGTCTGTATATCACGCCAATACAAATAGATTTCTCTTTCCCTCTTTCTAGTTTAACCCACAGTGCCTCTTCTCTCCCTTTTAAGCCCTGTATTTCCATAGCTTTGATATCATTTTTTACATATAGTGCCATTCCTCCTCCCCTTCTTCCTCCCCTGTCCATTCTGAATAAAGTATAGCCTGGTATAGTTACATCCCAGTCATGGTTTTCCGTGAACCATATCTCTGTTACTGCCACTAAATCCAAGTCAGCTTCTCCCATTAAAGCCTCAACATCTGGGAACTTATTTCACATCCTAAGGGCATTTATACACACTGCTTTCCATATGTTGCCCCTTTTACCCATTTCCATAAAGGTATTTAATGTTTAACTTACCTGGGACTTTCTTCACCCATCCCCAATTAATTTGGTTTAAAGCCCTTTCAGTAGATTAGACAATCTGCTACTGAAGACATATTGACTCTTCTTGGACAGATGGACACTATCTCTGCTCTGCAACCCTGAGAACAGCATCCCATGGTCCAGAAAACCAAAACGCTCTTGATGATACCATCCACGCAACCATGCATTTGTCTCCAGGATGAGAGCTTCTCTGCCTTGGCCTTTACCCTCACCAGGGAGGATTGAAGAGAACACCACATGTGCCTCTATCTGCTTCACCCTCTGTCCTAGAGCCATGAAGTCACTTTTGATATGCTCAGAGGGATATTTGGCAGTATCATTTGTGCCAACATGGGTGAGCAACATCGGGTAATAGTCAGTGGGCTTGATGAGTCTCAGCAAACTCTCCATAACATCTTGGATTTTGGCACCTAGCAGACAGCATACTTCTCTGGATAACAAGTCTGGTTGGCAGATGGATGCCTCAGTACCCCTCAGAAGAGAGTCACCAACCACCACTACCCTTTGCTTCCTTGTGGTCACTGATTCTGCAACTTTGGCATGTTGAGCTCTGGTATTTCCCTTCCCTGGGATGCTTTCACCACCTCCATTTCCAGGGCTGCATAATGGTTCTTCAATTCAAGGGCTGGGGGAGTGGGTTGGTGATTCTGCAGGCCCTGGTGACTCACGTCCAACCTTCGTCATTATGTAGGCTCCCGTCTTCTCCTCTGCTGGAGAGCTTGGATGTTTCAAGAAGCATCTCATCAGTGTATTTCTCACTATCTTGAATGCTCCTCAACCTCGACATCTGTTCTCTGAGCTTCTCCACTTGTTTCCTGAGAGCTTCAGCATTTGGGCATCCTGCACATGGAACTGGTCCTTCAACTGTCATTGGGATCTCTGTCTGGATAGATTCAGAAGCTGTAACAGGGCCAACAGCTTTGGTGATTTGATATTTCCAGCCATTGTTCGTTTGGTGGAGCTTAGGTACCCATTGAAGCAAAAGAGAAAGACCTACCAAAGTACCAGCCAGTTTCCCAGCTGTTCCTTTAGAGAAAAAAAACAGTTAACCTCCTTTAAGTGTTTTCTAAATGTAGTGTTCCAAGTCCCTATGTGTAGCTAATTGGGGAGGTGCCCTATAAATCTAGATTGCTCACATGGGGTGGGTGGGAGTTGGGGGTGTAGGGAGGGAACTAACTTCTGATGAAGTGTCAGTAGCTTCAAAGAGCTGAGAAAGACACTAAAAGCACAGTTTTAAACCTACACCACTAAAGAAAATATTCTCCCTTTTGAACTAAAGCACCAAAAATAATGCAAACTTTGTTTTAAAAATATACCAAAACCCTTTTAAGAGCTCTCAGGCAGAGAGCTAGTAATTAAAAGCCACACACTCTTATCTTTGCTTAAAATGCAGAGCCTCTGTTAGGAATGCACATGTGTTGGCTTCCCTCCTTTCAACTTTACGCTGATGTTTTGCGCACAGCTCATTTGCATACATGCCCTTTGCTGCATACCGGTGCTGAAGTCTTGTGCTGAAGTCTCATGCTATTGGCGCACTATGAAAATGCGTACACAGCTAATAGCTCATGACTTCAGCGCTGGCTTTCTGCATCAGCCTGTAAAGAGCAGTATATCAAATGTAATAAAGCATAAACCATACTGAATCCAGACCTAAGCCCCTATTACTGGCAGCATGGATATTGAAAGGTAGGTGATTTCCTCTGTGTTGGTGTCCATGATATGATGGAAAATGTGAGCATGATGTATTCATTTTATATGGTTGTGCCCCATATAAGCTTATTTTGGGATGAGGTGTATGGTATGGGAAAGCATGCTGAAGCATTCTTGTTGGGTAGGGTATACGAGCACTCTGGAGCTAAAGATGAGATCGTGTATCTGTAAGGCATGTTTGGTAGCAAAGAAGTGTATAATGTTATGGTGGCTTGAGAAAGATTCATCTACGTCTGACTATTGGCAAATACATATGCTTACAACCTTGGGAAAGGGTGGTAAATAGAGGCATCAATTTTTGCAAATATGGAATCCATTTATAGCTTCCTTTGCACCTCAGGTCAAAACCACTTTTCTTAAAGCATTTAATGCATGAAGGGGCCATACTGGGAAGGATGGCAGAAGGGGAATCATTTGAAGGATAATATATTTGTTGAATATGCACTAGGAGGGTGAGGAATATGAGAGGCTTGTGACAGGTTAATTTGTTGTAGTGTGGTAGAATTTTCTGAAGTATTGTTGAGAAATTGTGAGTTGCCTTTTACTAATTGTTAACACATAATATAAATTAGAAATAAAAATATTCTCTATGGCAAGCAGGAATGAGTCCTCGCGTGTGGGTGACCTCCCCAACGCCCCATGTGAGAATGATCCCCAGCTTCTATTGGAAGCTTTTGGGAGGCTCCACTGAGCCTGCATGCCTCCTTCCCGCCTGCTGCCATGGTGCTCTTAGTTCAGTCTTTCACTTTCCACGGAGCCCTATGGACATGTTCCGGTTATCCTTTATCTTTATTTTTATCTTTATCGCAATGCTTGATATACCATCCAAGCGAAGCATCAGGGCAGTGTACAATTAATATGGGCTGCAGGTAAAAATAAAAAGAGAAAATAATGCCATTGTTAGGAAAGCAGCAAATGGAGAGACAGACAGAAGGAGAAACAGTTGCACCAGTCGCATATGGGGGAGGGGGGTAGAGGGATCTTGACCAAGGGAAGGGAGGGGAACCTAGGAGTTGGAGGGGAGGAAGGTCAAAAGCGAGGTGGAAGAGATGAGTTTTGAGCATGTTCTTGAACTGGGGGAATGAATTTTCAGTATGGAGGGTGTGTGGCAGTGAGTTCCAGAATGCAGAGCTTAGGAAAAAGAATGCAGAGTGGCAGGTGAGTGTAAGATGGGCCTGCGCAGGGGAGGGGAGGAAAAGACGATTCCTGTGAGCAGACCGGAGAAGGCAAGGGGAAGGCTGAAGACGAATGAGATCTGTTAGGTATTGAGGGACACCGATGTATAATACTTTATGAGCGATTGTGAGTATCTTATAAGTGAACCTGGATTTGATTGGGAGCCAATGGAGGTGAATAAGCAGGGGTCGGACGGGTAGGAGTAGGTAAGAAGACAGGCAGCGGTGTTCTGGATGAGTTGTAGGTGACGGAGTTGATATTGGTGGAGACCTTTGAGAATGATGTTACAATAATCAAGTCTGGAGATAAGTGATAGTACAAGAGTGACGAGGGAAGATGGAGAGAAAAAAGTTACAAGTTAAATGTACATAAGTTATTAAAGTTTCAATGTAATGTTCCTTTTATGTTCCCTCTAAACTGCCCCTAATCTCTGAAAGGGGCGGTATATAAAGACATGTTAAATAAAATATATAAAAGGATGAATGGCATGAATTTGGCGTAGGGAAATGAACGGCGGATAAGCAGAGAGTGAGGAATCCAGTGTGACCCCAAGGTATTGAAGAGTCAATACGAAAGGTATTGGGGTGGCGGACAGTGTGAGGGATAGAGTAGGAGAGGTGGCTCTGAAGGAAAACCAGAGGGCCGTGGACTTGGAGGGGTTAAGGTGGAGAAAGTTGCTGTTCAGCCAGGAAGAGACGCGAGACAGGCAGGCATTGAGAGGGAGAAGATCAGGAGAGAGGAAACTGGTATGGTACAGAAGGAGGAGGATGTTGGGCATAGTAGTACTGGAAATCCCAGATTGCTGAATGATAAGGGCAAGTGGAGCAAGAAAGGCATTAAAGAGGAGTGAGCACTGAGCCCTGGGGGACACAGCAGTGAAGGGAAATACTGGAGAGGTAGCGGAGCTGGTCTGGACGGAAAAGGTGTGGGATGAAAGGAAGGAGCGAAACCAATGGTGAACTGTGCCGTGGATTCCGAGATTGTGGAGACAGGTGAGGAGTGTGTGATGATTGACCAGATTGAAAGCAGAGGACAAGTCCAGGGTGATGGCCAGGGGGAGGTCACCTTGATCATATGGCTGGTGGACCTTGTTCAGAAGTACAAGGAGAATGGTTTCAGTGTTGTGACCAGCTCTAAATCCAGATTGATGGGGATGAAGGGAAAGGATGGTGTCAAGGTGATCGGAGAGTTGCAAGAAGACCAGTTTTTCCAAGATTTTCGAGAGGAAGGGGAGGTTAGCCAAGGTGGTGGGGTCAGAGGATGGTTTCTTCAGGATGGGTTGGATAAGAGCATGTTTCCAGGCAGCGGGGAAAAGACCAGAGGAAAGACTCGAGTTGATCATATGCAGAATGTACGGCAGCAGTGTGGGGGAAGGTTCCAGGATCCAGGAGGATGGAAGGAGGTCAAGTGGGCAGGTAGTCTTGCGTGAGGAGGTAATGGCCTTAGTGAGTTCAGCTTCCATGACAGATCGAAAGGTGTGCCAGGTATGGGAAAGAGGGGCAAGAAGGGAGAGAGGGAGATGAGAGGGGGAAGGTACAGGAGGGGAAAGAAGTGCAGAGGGACTGTATTTGCCCAGAGAAGAAGGAAGCCAAGTGGGCCGGAGGGACTGTATTTTCCCTGAGAAGAAGGAAGCCAAGTGGACCAGGTCTGGGGCAGTGGAGGGGAAGGTGGAAGGCAGGGAGGAGGTGGATGCTGAGAGGGACCAGAGGACGTGGTATAGCTGTTGGGAGGAGTTAGATGAGGAGGTGATCAGTTCCGAGTAATATGACTGCTTGGCTGTATAGATCATGGAATGGTATTGCGTCTGACAGAAGTGAGTGAATCCGGGGTAGAGTGCTTGCGCCAGACCCGCACAGCGCGACAAAAATGGGTGCGGTGCAGATACAAGCCTGGGTGATACCAAGGATGGTGGGCAGAAGAGCTCGGCAATTGAGTAGAGCGAAGGGAAGCTAGGTGCTCTAGGGTTGTGGACAGAGCTGATGTCCACATGTCCACCTGTTCATTTACCAGTAGGGAGAGGAAATTAGAGGGAAGAAGAGAGTCAGCAGAAGGGAACCGCTGTAGTGTGAGTGGGGTGAGGTGGCGCTTAGGTCTCGGATGAGGTGGTCTGCGGGCACTAGACAGAGACTGCACGGGAGGGAGAGGGGAGAGTAAATAGAAGACAGAAATGATATGACCAGGGAAGTGAGAGGGATGCGATACAGGATGAGGCAAATGGAATATCGGTTGGTGTAAGAATGAAATCCAACGTGTGACGTATAACATGCTGGTGGAGGGACAGATCCTCCAGCAGGGACAGGAGAATTCTGTTCTTTTGCTGGAAAGGAGAATCATAGTGGGCATTAAAGTTGCCCAAAATCATGAGGTGAGGGGGTATGAGGGACACCTTGGAGAGGGAAAGCAGAAGTGCATCCCATAGATCTGGACAGAGAGAAGGGGGAGCATAAAGGAAATGGATAAGCAGTGAGGAACCAAAGCAGAGTTAAAGGGACTCAAGGTAGCAGGGCGAGGGGCTGATCTCTGTGATGGGAAAGGAGGAGAAGTAGATAACCACCACGCCTCCTCTGCTCCGGTTGGGATGTGATGTATAAAAAGCAGAGTATCTGGGTGGGAGGCAACGGTGTAGGAGGGCATCCTCCCCCTCACGGAGCCAGGTCTCTGTGAGGAACAGGGCATCCAGGGAGTGTTGGGTTGTCAGGTCATGAATAAGGTATTTCTCGAAGCGGAGTGAGTGTCAGTTTAACAAAGCAAAGGGACCAGGCGGGAGAGGGGGGCCTGAGCTGACAGGCAGGGCAAGAGATTGGCCGGGTTGTAGGTGACTTGCCCTGAAGAAGAGGGCAAAATGGGAGGGAGGGGGCGATGGCCCTGCAAGACTGGAATAGTGGCCATAGTGACTGCAACCAGAAAGAGTGAGGCTAAGAATGAGAGCCAGCAGGACCGAATGGGATGTAAGGAGTACAAGGACAGGAGCTCGCTGCGGAGCAAGTATGGCTCGGTGGAAAGTGTGGTTGTTGAGTGCTGGTGCCCAGCACCCCTGTCATCGCCCCAAGGAGCTTGCTCAAGGAGCACGTCCTGCTCCTTGGGTGCGCCCAAGGCGGCACGGGACGCCGCAGTCACCTTGATTTTAAAGGGTAAGGTACTTGGCTGAAACACGACTGCGTTGCACGTGGCCGCCTCACTTCTGGGAGGCAGGACCAGACCAGGTCAGGCACAGAGAGGGCAGTACAACCTGGAAGGAGAGAGAAAACAACAGAGTAGAGACAGCAAATCTCAACAGCAGCAGATACAGTGGTGCAGGGGGCTGCAGCAGCAGGGGACGCCACAGTCACCTTGATTTTAAAGGGTGAGGTACCTGGCTGAAATGCGACCATGTTGCACATGACCACGTTACTTCCGGGAGGGGTGGGACCAGACCAAGGCAGGCACAGAGAGGACAGTACAGCCTGGAAGGAGAGAGAAAACAACAGCAAATCTCAACAGCAGCAGATACAGTGGTGCAGGGGGCAGCAGCAGCCTTTGCTTGGTAAACTTTCTTTTTCCCTTATGCACTTTAGGTTTTTCACCTAGTCACCTGCCATCACTGTTCTCTTTTCCTTTTGAGTTTTTCTCCCTCTACCTTGCCAGCGCCGGTGCTCCATTGGGCCTTACTCTCCAACATCAAGCCATTTGACTTTGCTACAGCTATTTTCCCAGACGACGTGTCCCAGAAACCTGCCAGTGAGTTCAAAAAATGTTCCCATTGTGCTAGGACCATATTCACCATGGATATGCACAATTGGTGCTTAAAGTGCCTGGGACCCAATCATCAGCCCTCTTGTAATTTGTGCTTGCAGATGACAAAAAGAGGATTTAAAGGTCGGGAGCAGCAGTGCAAATCACTTTTTGGCATCAGAAGTCCGATCCATTGCCTTCAGCATTGACGACACTGGTCTCTATGTCCTCCAAGGCTGCATTGGGCACTGGCAGTTCATCGACATTAGGAGTTCTTTTGCTCAATTGGAGCTGAGCACCTGTAGAGCCCCAGAGCATCGGCCATCGATCGCTCTACACCCAAAGACGAGGAAGCATTCAACCTCGTCTTTGATGTCGAGGGATGATTGCACCGAATGAAGGCTCTGGTGCTTTGGCATCGGAGCCCATAGAGGCATTGTATTGAGAGCAATGGAGGTCCGCAGAGTGCCTCTCAAAGATGCTCCAAAGAAAGGAGAGTTCATCCTCCTGGACATCAGAGGGGGGCACTGACAGTCAAGACCCAGCAGCCAATACTCCTGTTCAGATATTGGTTAAATCGGTCGAAGATTGCTCAGGCCCTGAAGCCTTTGGAATTAGCAGCCATAGAGAAGTGCCTTCTGCAAGTGCTCGAGGAACGCATCACGGCACTGGTGACTGTGCAGCAAGCCGGGGCCTTGATGTCACCTGCATCGACATTGGTCACCATACAGCTAATCCTCGAGACGCATGTCCTGTCTGCAGGAGAGACATTGACATTGGGGAATCAAATGACCCTGACACTGGTGTCTGCCCAGCCGATATCCCCCTCTAGCATTTCGGGATCTGATGTGCCCTTGAAGTCTAGATGGATATTGATGCATCATTGCTCCTGATGGATCTCCTGATCCCCTTGGGGTAGGAGAGAGATCCAGGCAGAGACTAGGAAATGCTTTGACTTTCTCAGAGTCTGACTCAGAAGGTTGGGTCATCGACATGGAATTGGAGGATTTGTTGGAGGGCAGGTCCCCTGAGCTCCCATTGGACCCTTCTCTACCTCATGAGCAGCGTAGGTCATCCCTTCCTGAGGACATGATCGTCCAGGAGTTTGTATGGGCCATGGCCAAGACTATACCATTTTCTTTGGAAACTGAGGATGGGCCCAGAGCAGATGATCCTACAGTACTCCTCGGCCCCTAAGGAGGCAGTGACAGTGCCCGTGCACCGCATCCTGCAGACAGTACAGATAAAAATGTGGGAGAACCCCTTCACTGTACCTCCAGTTAGTAGAAGGCTTGACTCCATATACAGATTTCAGAAAGCTCCCAGATTCAAGAAGCCACAGTTTCCGCACAGATTCCTTGGTGGTTGAATCTGCCCTAAAGAGAATCAAGAGTACCAAGACTCATTCCTCGGTGCCCCCAAGGAGGAAGGCTCGGACACTGGATTCTTTAAGGAGAAGATGATGTCAGAGTTCCACGTGACCTCTTACCCAGCTTTATTATGGGCACATTCTTGAAGAACATCATGTGCAACCTGGCTGATTTTGGCCCAGTTTCTTCCTCCAGAGAAACTGGATCAGTATCATTCCCTAGTGGCCCCCACGGTAAGGAATGCATGAAGTTCATGATCTAGGCATCCTATGACACCTTCAAGAAATGCTGTCATAAGTATTGGCACCAGGAGACTTGCCTGGCTCCAGTTGTCAGACCTGGAACAATTGATGCAAAACAAACTGAAAGACGTCCCATGCCATGGAGAGAATCTTTTCAGCAAACAGGTCAAAAAGAAGACCAGCTATATTGAAAAGCAACATGTCACCCTTGTTAGACTCTCAAGATGCATATCTGAGCCGGCCTCCTAACATAAGAGGTACCATGGAGGGAGCCAGCAAAAGACCTACTATCCTCGTAGGCGTAGGTACTTCCTGGGCTCCAGACCTCCCAGCCCAGACAGGCTCCTTGTCAACTGCAGCATCAAGAGAAGCCTTAGAAGGCCCAGCCAGTTCCTCAGCCAAAACCTGGGGGGAGGGGTTTGACTGGTCCCTTTGGAGTATAGCTATTCTTCCAATGATTGCAATGGGAAACCCTCTGGTCAGGGGAAGGCTCACTTTTTGCACAAAGGTGGCCCTCATAACCTCAGATTCATGGGTCCTACAAATCATCTAAAATGGTTACAAACTTCATTTATTAGAACTGCCACTAAATTGCTTCTCAAAGGGTGCATTATCTTAACCCTCTGTATCAGGACCTGCTTCAGAGAGAAATCGTGTCAGATCTCGCGATAGAGCTTGTGCCACCAGAGCAAAGAGGTCAGGGGCTTTAGTCCAGGTACTTCCTGATCCCCCAAGAAAACGGGGGGATATTGTCCCATCCTAGATCTAAGAGACCTGAACATGTACTTGGTAAGAGAAAAATTTAGAATGATTTCTTTAGGCACTCAACTTCCTTATCTTTAAAAATCAGGTTGGCTATGCTCCCTGGATCTGAAGGATGCATATACCCACATACTTCCTGTGAGCAGGGTGTATCTTTATTGGCACTTGATATACCGCCCATGTCGAAACATTAGGGCGATTTACAATAAATTCAAAAATAACTATAAAATGCTGCAGGAAAAAGAAAGGAACGCCATATTTTAACAGAAAAGAGGAGAAAGGATAGCAAGTAGAGCAAGAGTAAATGACACAGAAGGACATAGTCTACAGGGAATCAGTAGATGAGAGGTTAAAAGCCTGCTGAAATAGGTGTGTTTTGAGTAATGTTTTAAATGTTTGGTAGGTGGGTTCTAAGCGGAGTGAGGGGGGGTAAGGTGTTCCATAGTGCTGGACTGAGGAAAAAGAACGCGGCATGTCGTGTTTGTTCAAGGTGAGCTTGAGAAGGGGATGGAAGGGAGAGCCGATTAGCGTAGCGTGAACAAAGTTGACGATAAGGTGTATGTAAAGTAATAAGATTGGCAAGATACTGTGGTGTTGAAGTGTAGAGTGCCCAGTGAGTCAGAATCAGGAATTTGTATTGAAATCTAAACTGAAGTGGTAACCAATGGAGGCGGAGTAGGAGAGGGGGTATCTCAGATTTGTCCTGGGGGAACAGCACTTCCACTACAGTGTGTTGCCATTTGGTCTGGCCTCAGCAGCTCGCATCTTCACAAAATGCCTCACTGTAGTAACTGCTTACCTCTGGACACTGGGAGTGTTTGTCTTTCCCTATCTGGACGATTGGCTGATCAAGAAAACCACTCCAGAAGGGGTTCAAGTATAGACATACTTGACCATTTGGGTGTTGGAACTACTAGGGTTGATTATAAATTACCCAAAGTCCCACCATCAACCTACCCAGCAATTAGAATTCATTGGAGCCCTGCTTGACATGCCTCAGGCGAGAGCTTTTCTCTTACATGACCGTCTGCACAGGCTGACAGCGCTCGAGCAAGAGACTTAACTGAGTCAGCAGGTGACAGCTCGCAAGATATTGACCATACTAGGTCACATGGCCTCTACAGTGCATGTCATACCCTTGGTATGCCTCTAAATGAGGCAGGCTCAATGGGCCCAGGCCACAGGTCGACTAAGGGATCGTCTGTATATCACCACTCGTCTCATTCAGTCATTGCACTGGTGGACAATCCACCGCAATTTGCTCAAAGGTCTTCCTTTTCAAATTGCTCAACCCCAAAGAGTTCTGATGACAAATGCATCCAAGCTGGGGTGGAGAGCTCATCTTTATGGCTTGCACAACCTGGGCAGTTGGTCCATCCAAGAACACCGTCTTCAGAACAACTTCTTGGAACTAAGAGCAGTGGCAAACATTTTCCGAGATCAACTGGCCAACAAAATTGCTCTGATCCAAACCAGCAACCAGGTCACCATGTTCTACATCAGCAAGCAGGAAGGAACGGGCTCATACCTCCTGTGTTGGGAAGATGTCAGATTGTGGAAGTTCGCCATTGCACACGGAATGGACTTGAGAGCCACGTACTTGCCAGGTGAGGAAAACACTCTGACAGACAGACTGAATTGAGTCCTCCAGCCACATGAGTGGATGCCAGACAAGAAAGTTATGTGTCTCATCCTTCAGGAGTGGGGTTACCCCTTCAATAGATCTGTTCACAACCCCCCAGAATGCCCAAGTTGATCAGTTCTGTTCCAGAGTAAGATCCAACAGCAGATTAGCATTGGATGCTTTCCTCCTGTATTGGGGGGAGGATCTTCTGTAAGCATATCCTCCAATACCTTTCACTGCAAAGACTCTCCTGAAGCTCAAAACAGACAGCGGCAAAATGATTCTCATCACTCCCTACTGGCTCAGACAGCCTTGGTTTCCTCTCCTTCTGCGGCTCTCTAGTCAGGAGCCGCTCCAGCTAGGCCATACACCAGATCTGATATCACAGGATGGTGGGACGATGTTGCTTTTCTGACATTGCTGCCTGGATATCTCACTGCCATCTGAAACTGAACATGGCCAAAACTAAGCTGCTTATCTTTCCCCTAAACTCACCTCCCCACTTCCTCTCTTTTTGGCCCTCACAGTGTGGATGGTGAGAAGTTAATGTTGTCTGGGCTCAACCTGCTGGATGGTGTAACCAAAGTCCTTTAGCCTCCAGGAGGGCCTCCATGAGAAAGTCCTATTTCTGCAAATGGAAAAGGGTTGCTGTCTAGTGTGAGGGCCAGGCCCTAGATCCTTTTGTCTGTTCCACAAAAAAAACTCCTTGAATATCTCCTACACCTCTCCAAATCTGGACTTACGTTCAATTCCATTAGGGTCCATCTCAGTACGACTGGAGCTTACCATTGAGGTGTGGGGAGCAAGTCCATCCTTTAGTTGTTGCTTTATGCGGGGGTTGCCTCTCTTGAAGCCTCCCTACAAGCCACCTGCAGTGACTTGAGACCTCAATGTAGTTCTTGCACAGCTCATGAAAACTCCATTAGAGCAGCTCAGTTCCAGTCCTCTGAAGGTCTTGACCTGGAAGGTATTGTTTGTGGTAGCAGTCACTTCAGCATGCAGGGTGAGTGAACTTCAGGCTCTATTGGTACATCTGCCTTACACGAAATTCCACCATAATAGAGTGCTCCTTCGTACTAGGACTGGTGCTACCTGGTAAGCCAGGTAAACACGGCAGGAGGGTGCCGTCGCTAGCTGCCCGCCACTTACCGCTTCAGAAAAGAAAGCAGAAGCAGGAACATTTCTCTGTTCCATGGCTCTGCTATCTTTTAAACTGCTCGACTGTGGCATTTCCAGCAGTAACAAACATTTCCTGTTTCTCATAAGAAACAGGAAATGCTTATTATTGCCTTTAGAAACTCTGCTGTCCAGCAGTTTAAAAGATAGCAGAGCTGCAGGAACAGAGAAATGTTCCCACGGCTGCTTTCTTTTCTGAAGGATGAATCAGTGAGGGGAGGGAAGGGAAGGATAAGGGCCAGAAGGGAGCTGACACGGGGGAGGGAGGGCTGGAAGGGATTAGACACAGTGGGGGAGAGGAGGGAGGCTGGAAGGGAGCAGACACTTGGGGATGGGACTAGAAGGTGGCTGGGTAATAGGAGGAGGGTTGGAAGAGAGCTGACATGGGGGGTTGGAAGGGAGCGGAAAAGAGGGGAAGGAGGTGGCTGGAGGGAGGTGGAGGCTGGAAGGGAGCTGACAGCTGAGGATGGCACTGGAAGGCAGATGGACAGAGAAGAGGGTGATTGGAAGGGAACTGACACGGGAGGGGTCACTGGGTCTGGAAGTTCACTGATACCTGGGATGCTATTTGGACTAGAAGGGGCTGGACAGTCAGGAAGGAGGGGGACTGACAGGGAATAGACACCAGTGGTAGTGCTGGGAATGCAAGGGGGGGGCAACACTGGAAGGAACTGGGAGGGGAGGTTGTAAAGGGGGCTGATACTGGGAAGGGTTACTGGGATTGGAAAAAGGCTGTTGGAAGAAAATGAAGAAAGCAGAAGAAGAGATAAGAAATGGCAGATGGACTATAGACCATAGAAAGAGAACTAAGAGAAGACAGAGGAAAACAGAAACTTTAGATCGGGACCAGCATGATCAAAAATCGTCAGACAACAAATGTAGAAAAAATAATTTTATTTTCAATTTAGTGATTGGACTTTGCGCTATCTTTCTATTTCACACAGTATGGGGAACTGCATCTCTTATCTGGTGTGGTACCGCATGCGGAGTCTGGCTTCTTGGGGTTTCAGTTTAATTTTTGTCTACATATTTTTATTTTTACTTTAGGTTGTGGTCACTTATTCTGTACTTGGTGAGGGTCTGCGTTCTAAGTGTGTGACCAAGGCCAGGTGTTCTGTTAACATGGAGTTTGTATGTAGGGATCTGTACTGTAGTAATTTGACTTGTGCAGCTTTTCAAATAGGTATGTATGGATGTTTTGGGGCCCATTGCAGTATTTATAGTGCTGCTTTTTCTGGGTAGGCCCCTTATTATGTGAGTTTTGGAATTGTATGCTGGTATGGTATGATAGATTTGGCCTTATAGATCTTCAGTGATTTTTGCAGCGTTTTATATTAGTTCACAATATGCCTGGCACTGGAGAATGTTTATGTTGTTAGTGAGATGACCAGAATCAGATTTTTTGTTTGGACTATCACAGCCTGTTTGTATGATGCTAAGTATTTACTGCTAAGTATTTTTAGTTTTGGCTATGCATTTGCTCTTCTGCTGCAATTTTCTTACAACGCTGGATTTGAAGGAGAAATATTAATATTACTTGAAAAGAGTTCACAAGGTGGTTTTGGGAAAAAGGAGGATAGGGTGCAGCCAACATTAATTATAATGAGGGAAGGGTGCCGATTTATAGGTTGCAGGGGGGCGCTAGAAACCTTAGCACCGGCCCTGTTTCATACTCATCTTAAATTCCTTCCAAAAGTGCTATTGGTTTTCTACCTTACTCAGTTAATTATTCTGCCAACATTTTTTCCCAAGTCTGCATGTCCACAAAGGGGGAAGCTGTGTTGCACATGTTGGGCTGCGACAAGCCTTAGCCTTTTACTTGGAGCAGAAAAAAGCCCATATAAAGTCCATCCAGCTTTTTGTTTCTTTTGACCCCCAATAAGCTAGGGGCTGCTGTTTCCAAACACACTTTCAGTTTGGCTGGCAGACTTCATCTCTTTCGCTTATGCCAAGGCAGGCCTGAGCCTTGATGGTCATGTCATAGCCCATAATGTCAGAGCTAGGGCTGCATCAGTACCCATCCTATTCTCTGACTCCATGGTAGAGATCTGCACGGCTGCAACATGCTCTTCGGTCCACATATTCACATCTCACTACTGCCTAAAAGTGGATTCCTGACACGAAAGCAACTTCGACCAATCTGTACTCCAGAATCTGGGGATTAGAATCCAACTCCATTCCCCTAGGCCCATTCTATTCTGTCCAGGCTACAAAAAGAAAAAAAACAAAGGGAAGAGAGAATTAATGCTATTGTATTGTTGAAAAAAAAAACAAAAAAGAAAACAAGGAGAAGAGAGAATTAATACTATTGTATTGTTGAATGGTTATGGCCTTTCAACATGCCGCAGTTGAGTTTTGCCCTTGTCAGGCTTCTTGGTTTTCGGTAGCCCGTAGCTTGGGAATCCCATACATGAGGACTCATTCCTGCTTCTCCATGGAGAAAAGGTAGTTACTTACCTGTAGCACATGTTCTCCATGGACAGCAGAAATAAGTCCTCACAACCCTCGCACCTCCCCGAAAAGTTGTCTTCTGCTACAGTTGTTATCAGACAGATGGTGCTATGGCGACAGGCAGGAAGGAGGTGCAGTGGAGCCTCCCAAAAGCTTCCAATAGAAGCTGGAGAGCATTCCCATGCGGTACTCCATCAGGCATCACCCATATGTGAGGACTTATTCCAGCTGTCCATGAAGAACACCTGCTACAGGTGAATTAATTAACTTCTATCTGCTATTTCCTCACCAAAAACAGGGTAGACAAATAGTGAGTTCAAGGAAACTTCAGAAGTCTTACATTTTTTTCTGCACCTGAAATATCTCCAGGAATCTAGTCCCGGATCTCTGTCTGCTTATCTGACATTGCTGCCTGGATATCTCACCGCCGTCTGAAACTGAACATGGCCAAAACTGAGCTCCTTATCTTTCCCCCTAAACCCACCTCCCCCCTTCCTCTGTCCTCTATTTCTGTGGATGACACTACACTCCTCCCTGTTTCCTCAGCTCGCAACCTTGGGGTCATCTTTGACTCTACTCTCTCTCTGCACACATCCAACAGATAGATGAAATCTGCCACTTCTTTCTCTATAACATCAGCAAAATGTCCCTTCCTTTCTACTCACACTACTAAGACCCTTACCCACTCACTAGTCAGCCCCCACCTTGACTACTGTAACCTGCTCCTCGCTGGTCTCCCTCTGAATCATCTCTCTCCCCTTCACTCCATTCAAAACTCAGCTGTTTATCTTCTGCCAGTGTTGCTATGCTCATGTAACCCTCTTCTCCAGTCACTTTGCTGGCTCCCTCTCCATTTCCGTATCCAGTTCAAACTTCTCCTACTGACCGACAGGTGCATTCATTCTGCACCTCCTCACTACACCCCTCCTTGGGAACTCCACTCCTCTGGCAGATCCCTTTTATCTGTGCCCTTCTTTGTCACTGCCAACTTCAGACTTTGTTCATTCCATCTTGCTGCTCCATACGCCTGGAACAAACTATTTGAGTCTATGCATTGGGCTCCTTCTCCAGCCCTATTCAAATCCAGTCTAAAAATCCACCTGTTTGAAGCTGCTTTTGGATCCTGATGTTCCTCCTCTCTTGTCCAGTACTTATGTGTATCTTACCATATTCTTGTCTCCATTTTTGCTATGTTTTTTGTCTTGATTAGATTGTAAGCTCTGATGAGCAGGGACTGTGTCTTACATCTATATGTACAGCGCTGCGTATACCTTGTAGTGATATACACATGATTATTATTAATAGTAGTAGTAGTATATTCTTCAAAGACACATTGTTAATGCAAAGACAAATCATCTTTGATGCTAGAAGTATAAACCTTTTGACTTGTCATAACCTGACAGTCCAATTTATCTAGGGCTGGCCTCAGCATTGGTTCAAAGCATTGGTGTCCTAGGCAAACCTTAAGCTTTATGCCCCCCCCCCATCAGCTGTCACATTCTACTGTTTAGCTTTGAATGCTGTGCTCTTTGCTGCCCTAGACAGCTGCTTAGGCCAGCTCTGAATTTATCAAGTTGCTGCTGAAACTGGAATGTTCTAATCTTTTATTCTTGAAAGTTTTCCATAGATTCTGATGAAAATCTAGCCACCTGATCCATAATGCCTTTTAACAATATATTAATAGCAGTCACGGTCTTCCAAATATATAAGAGGGAAGTCCATTTTCTTGAAGTTTGTCCATTTCAGCAAAGGTAATACGTGTTTGAGTAATTAAAGATAAGAATAAGTCAGATGAAGGTGGGTTACTTAATAGAGGGTTGCTAGGTCCCCCAGCATGCACCCCCATAAGGAATCTGCCCTCCTTCCTAAGTGAGTCAGCCGCTCTCTAGGAAACGTAGGCGTCCTCCTTACAACAGGACTCGGTGTAGCTCCCAACAAAAAAGGGGCACCAAGAG
Source organism: Ichthyophis bannanicus (assembly GCA_033557465.1). Taxonomy (NCBI): domain Eukaryota; kingdom Metazoa; phylum Chordata; class Amphibia; order Gymnophiona; family Ichthyophiidae; genus Ichthyophis; species Ichthyophis bannanicus. The sequence goes on along the minus strand of CM066048.1, from coordinate 88,005,284 downwards.
AATTTACCTCAGAGGTCACCTCTGTAGACATTCCCAGCAGCAGACTTTGTGTTGACACCGATGTAACAGGCTTTGGGCTCTTGTCCTTCCTTTTCCTGGCTCCTTTCGGCATGACTCAAGAAATCTCCAAAAATGTTCTCCAAGTGCCCCGAAAGGGACATGCTCCTTTGGTCAGATGTTCCTTTGGACATGCACCTACAGCCTCACAGCAAGGAACTTGATTTTATATGGCCTGCTGATATGGTGATGTTCCATGGAAGGGGGCGGGCCTTCAGCACCAGCAAGATCTTCCTCCAGCTGCTCCTCTTATGCCAAAACCCGCCAGAATACAGGTCTACTTGCCACTTCATACTGGACACTTCATTTCTTCCTTCCCTCTGATATTAATTTTTAAAGCCATGTGGGGTGATGCACCTGAATAGGTGAAGCGGTCAATACATAATTTGTGATGAGCATACTGCTTTGTTCCCGTTGTGAAATTTGATAAGTTTGCTACAATGTATAATTGAGCCTTCTCTATAGTTGAAATGCTTTAATAACAGCTGCAAGGAAAATAATACAACTTTTTCTATTGATTTTAGCTTTTGATTAGTAATACAGTTTAGACTGGGACATCCAAGTCAGAACATGCAGAAGAAAGCCGGGCACCTCCAAGTTCAGGCATGATTTTACAAATGTGGGCGTGCCTGATATGGATGTCTGCAGGGTCATCTACATAAAAAGTCCTTGGCGTAATATCCAAGACTAGGGATGCCTAAGAGACTATCAGCAGTGGTGCAAACCCAAAACACTTTTAGCAATTACACAAAAAAGAACATTGCAGTTGTGGAGTGTACTGAGGATAGTGGAGTGCCATATTCTCTACACCCTCCAAATGTTTTTGGGCCCAAACCGGTACTTTACTGATACTTATTTATGTTTGGAGCAGGTCTAAAGTTTGGATGAGGTTGCAAACGTCCCGAGGTTTCTGAAATCGATTGGGGACATTTATGTCCATCAACTTGCTCCAGCCATGTCTTTGCCACACCCCCTGTCTACTTGGATAGCCCCGCTCTGGGGATGTCTCTGCAGTTTGCGGGTCTGCATGCACGTTTCCAGATGTCCAAATTGTGACTAAGACTAAAATGACCACCTTACATTGCATTTTTGAAGATGTCTAACTTTTTTTTATTGTACTCTACTTTGTATAAAAAGTTTGGAGTTGGTGGAATAAAAGCTATTTAAATGAAATAAGCATGCCTAGATTTTGATTATGCCAAGTATATGCACGTTTGAGTTATGGGTAGGCAATGCATCTCCTGGAGACTTGGGAATGCATTACCATAAACTGGTTCTTAGCATCATAAAAAATAGATGGAAGTTAAAACTCAGTCCTGTACCATCAGATCAAGTCCCCTTACCCCATCCCATGACATTGCTGTAGGAGACTCGCGTCTTCAGGCCAGTGTCCTGGAGGAAGTCCCACACTATCAGATCATTTGAGGATTTTTTTCCAGATGCTTCTGGCAGACTGTCCAATCCTGGATCTGCGGTAGTTCAGTAACGTATAGAAACATAGGCCATATGGTCTTCTTTTTCTGTCATCATGTTTCTGTCTAGTCTGTCCTTCCATATCAACCACTACAACAGTCCCCTTTTCTCCTTTAGAGATCATCTGTGTTTGTCCCATGCTTCTTTGAATTCAGATACTGTCCTCATCTCTACCACCTCCACTGGGAGACTATTCCATGGATCCACCACTCTTTCCATAAAGAAATATTTCCGCATATCACTCCTGAATCTATCCCCTTTCACCCTCATATAAAAACATAGCTGGGAGTTGAATCCATATATCCCACACATGACAGTGTGCAGCACTGCCACTGAGCCACCAGACTGAGAAAATGAAAGATGAATTTGTTGAGACCCATCTTACCCCTAATACAGAAGAATGACTAGCTAGTATCCCTCATTTGTAGGATACTCATTCACTGGACGTTCTAAGAATGACTAGCTAGTATCCCTCATCTGTAGGATACTCATTCACTGGACGTTCTAAGGATTCCAGCTCCTGGAAAAACACTATTTAGAGTTTTGTCTGCCTCTCCAGTATTTATGAAATGTGCATCATCTGCATTTTCCCCCTACTTTAGATGATTGTTTCATTGCAGGGGGGATTTGTCAATTGGTAATACATTTTCCATTCGTCTATGGACATCCTTTGAGCTTTGGGGTTCTTCATAAACATACGAAAGGCAAATCTCATTCCTGCCAAGGTATATAATGTCTGTTCTTGGCTGTTGCAAATAGCCTTAGTTCACAGGGTAACAACTGTTTGGACTACCTCTGCTCAAAATACACTACAAGTGCTAGCGCGCATGACATTAGCTGTCCACCTAGTGCCCCCTACCTCAACTTCAGATTAATGAGACGAAGTGGCATCTAAAGCTCCAGTTGAGCCATTACTCCCTACCATTTTCACAATGTTATCTGTGATGCCAGCCAACTGTTCACTCTACTCTCCAATGCTGGATACATCTCTCCAGTGTACCCCAGGGAAAGAATAGGCATCCATTGTAAGTTAGTTAACTTTAACCACCAATGGCTGCAGTGCCATCGTGGGTGTTCACCTCCACAATCTTCACACACAGGGTGCTTGGTTGATGGTAGAGAGATGTTTACATATCGGTCAGAACTTGTTGCAATTCATTATGGTCTAAAGACCTCCTTCAGTTGGATCAGATCCAAATGAAGAACCAGATGTTCTGTATCAACAAGCCAAGGAGGAGCAGACTAAGTAGTACAGAGGATATGGATAATAGCGCTGGAAACTGGAACTTAATTCCCTGCAGCATGTTTGCAGAACAGAAACATCTGGCTGACAGCTGATCGTCTCAACCATCACGTAGACCATACCAGAAGTCCCTGGATGATCTGGTTGTGTGCAGCCATTTCAAGTGCTGACGAGATCCAGTACGCAAACTCCCTGTGACCAACTCCAACAGGAACTAAACTGTTGTTGCAGATGGCATGGGGCAACAGGATGGCTTCTGATGAATTTACTATATTACGGAGTTATGGTCTTCTATATGCTTTCCCTCCAATATCTCTCATAGTCAGGACAATTAAAAAAATATGCCAAGATCTGGCCATGATATTTATGGTGCCCCAGTGATTGATATAGGTTTGGTTCCTTTAGTTGCAACAACTAGCAAAAGACAAGTCCCATTGTGATTTTCACTCATCTGACACACCTCACTCAGCAAAATGGGCAGTTCCTTTATTCCATTGTTTGGTCATTCACCTGTCAACTTTGATTTTTGAAAGGGAGTTTGTCTGCTTCCCCTGTTTCTGACAGTCCAAGCAAACCACTAGAATCCTTTTAAAAATTCAAATGGAAAATGTTTACATCCATTTAACTTCTCTATGCCATCTCTCCTTCATAATTGCCCTTCACTATCTAAATGCAGCGTGAGTACAAACTCCATCTGCATTAAATTTAGTCCCATAGTGGCTCATCATATGTGAATAGTGAGGGATCCAGTATCGAAGCATTCACTTGGATTGAAGTGGAGGAGTAGCCTAATGGTTAGAGCACTGGCTTGGGAAGCCAAGAGACCAAGATTTGATTCCCATTAGCACTCCTTGTGGCCTTGGGAAAATCACTTAAATCTCCATTGCCTCAGAAAAATCCAAGTTATCAATGTCCCTGTTTAATGTACATTGCCAAGTTTAAGTAACAATTGTTGGGAAATTTGAGTTAGGTCTGCTTATATATTGGCTTTATATGACTGAACCCTTGCCTGGTGAAACTACACAGGAGGATGGATGGCACAGAAGACAAGAAGACAATAGCTATATGAGAGTATATGCTTGCCATAAGATAATGGATGCGGCCTGCTATAGAGGATTCTGGGTAACCATATTCTGCATAGGAGTATGCAGAATATTGGGCCTAGTAAGAAAAAATACAGGTCAAGCAAAGAATTCAAACTAATGAGCACAAAAGCACTCTCTCTAGCCCTGCACGGTTTCAATTAGTGCCAAGAAGGAAAAACACAGGAAGGGTCAGAGGTCACATGCCAGGCATAGATGAGCAGACCTAAAAGCAGATCCAGATGTATAGAGGTCACAGGCCATGCATAAATGAGCAGATCTAAGAGCAGGTCCAGATGTACAAATGTAAAGAGATTCTCCCCTGGGGAAAGGTGTTGCAGAACCCTGAGGCCCTGCTGACACCTAAGTAGTTATGATGGATTCACTGACACTAATTTGAAGCAGACATTTGAGACAAGGAGAAATGTATATAAACCAGCCATTTTGGAGGATCGGGTGGGCAGTATTTTCTCCCCCTTTACAGAGAGAAAGTACTGTCTGCCATTTCTATAGACAGACCTTGCTGTTCTGCATGATGCTGGAATAAAAGTCTTTGTAGATAAAGCAACTGCTGTCTAAGTAATTCTTTGATTAGTGATATTTGGGCAACCGTTGTGGGAACCAGAAGCCACACAATGTAAACCACTTTGACTGAAATGATAAAACAGTGTAAAAACCCTGTTAAATAAATAAACAAAAGGGACTCCAAAACCAGGGTAGTGGTGAGGAAATTCTCTCCCCTCCTCCCCCTCCACTGTGTGGGGTCTTATCCTCACTTTCACAACTCATAAGGTTCTCCCTTTGAGTCCTTACAGTCATCTTCTCCAGCCTTCTCTCCCAGAAGGCTCTCTTTCTAGTGGCAATTACCTCTGCCTGCTGCAACAGTGAACTCTCTACCTTGGTTCATTACTCTCCATACATACAGATCTTTGAATACTGTGTGGTGTAGTATTTATTTAGACAGCTTTGTATACCACCTTATCCTTCAATCAAAGTGGTCACAACACAATTGGGGATACATTTAATATGAGGGGATATGAGACACATACACTAATACTTACAGGGAGCATGGGCAATGGAGGGTTAAGTGGCTTGCCCAAGACCACAAGGAGCCACCTGTGGGACTAGAAACCCCAGTACTTCCGGCCCAAGGTTGCTGTCCTCTAATGGGATTTGTAACCACTGACCTTCTGGCCTGTGGTACCTTGCCCCAACCACTAGGCCACTCCTCCCTCTTTCCCAAAGTTTTTACAAAAAGCGGTATTCAATTTTCATGTCAATCGTTCCGTTGTCTTGTCTACCTTCTTCGCCAAGCCACATGTCACCAAAAGGAGAGGTTCCTCTATATTTTAGATGAGTAGTTCTCAACCAGTCCTCTGGACCACCCTGCCATTCAGGTTCTCAGGATATCTACAGTCAAGAATATGCATAAGTAAGATTTGCATGCATTGACTCCATGGTATACAAATCTATGCCATACACATTCATAGTAACATAGTATATGACGGCAGATAAAGACCAGTATGGTCCATCTAGTCTGCCCAGCAAGGTGGCAAGAGTAGGTGCACCTGCCGCTTCATGCTGGTCACCCCTCTTATGCCTTTGTTTAGGGGTGTACCCACCGCTCTGTGCAGGTCTCCCCTACTTGTGGAAATCTTGAAAACGTCACTGGCTTAAGGACTAGGTTGAGGATTACCTCTCAACTGTAAACATGCAATACAAATCTGTATACAATGAATGCAGTTTTAGAATAGACTGTTACAGCTGTTTATAGCTTACGAAACCAACAAGACAAGAATTCCCATTAGGAAGCTAATGCTGTCTATATGGCTTTCTGATCTGCTACCAGTAGGCTAATGTTCAGTCAACTGGAAAAGTGAAAAGCCGGTGTCTGAGAGCCATGTCTGCATTTGTTGCTGTTATGCTTTGCTCTTGTCTAGATGTCCGTGATATCATACGTGCAGCAGCGTTTTGAGCAATTTGTAACGGGAGGAGTGTACATTTTGGGAGGCCTTGAAGTATGGAATTGCAGTACTCTAAATGAGAGGTGATGATCACTTGGCATGGAAAAGGTTATGCCCAGTAATGGGCGGAGGTTGTGTAGAATCTTTATTTTTTGATATATCGCTCTCGTAGATACTTTCTTGATGTGGGTTGGAAGTTCACTCTCTGGTCTAGGATCACGCCAAGGTATTTGAATTCAAACTTGATAGGGATATCGTAGGTGTTTATTGAGATCTTCTCTGGTGATATGTAGGTGGGATCTCTGTTAATGACAAGTGCTTCAGTTTTGTTGAAATTTAATGTAAGTGATTGTTCGTGTAAACAAATGGTCATTTTATTAAGACAAGCCAGTATGGTGGTGAAGTCAGGATTCTTTGTGGCAAAGAGAGTGTACTACATAATGTCATCTGCATAGATGTGGGATTTTATCCTGAATTTCTGAAGTATGTGACATATGGGCTGTATGTACAGGTTAAATAGCAGGGCAGAGAGGGCAGATCCTTGAGGCAATCCTCAATGTACTTGAAAGGGTTTTGAGGATAAAGGCTTGCTTGGACTCCTCAATTCCCTTTAGTAAGTTGTCTAGTAGGGAGGTTAGTAATGTTTCTACTCCATAACTTTGTTAGACTCCATGTTGTTGGTCATCAAGAGGTGCATTGACTCAACGAAGTCCTGGAGCTGTATCTGAACAGCTTTTTCTATTATTTTAGCTAAGAGTGGAATGCTGAAGATGGGTCAGTAAGATGTGAATAGGTCAGAGTCCACTGAGGAATTCTTCAAGGTAGGTCTAATTGTAAAAATCTTCAGGTTGGCTGGCATCTGCCCTTGGGTGAGAGAAGAGTTTATTATGTGTAGCAGCGGTGGGGATAGTATTAGTGCTAATCATGGATAGGACCTGATCTATTTGTTTGGCTGGTATTGCGTTAAATGATCTGCATTTTGGAGGGCTGCTGGTTGCATGTTCTCTGGTCTAATGCTATCTTATCATTGGTACGAGGGAATTTGTTCAAGAGATAAGAGGCATAGGCTTGTGGGTTCAAGCTTGAGCCGTTCTGTGTAGTTGGGGCTCTTATGAGTGACTTAGTGATATCGAACAGCTCTCATGGTCAATAGAGGGCTTTAAGGATTAGATTATTGTGGCATTCTTGTTTCCTCTGATTTATCAGCTTATTGTAATCTTCTTGTTTTGTGATATATTCTCATTGGTGTTGAGAATTTTGTGTTCGTTGCCATCTTTGTTCCAGTTGTCTTAGTTTAAGTTTTGCTTCTTTTATATCTTTTGAATACCAGGGTGCTATGGAATGTCGTCTCGATGGTGGAAATTCTGTGAATGAAGTTATCATTCTATTCCAATCATCTACTAGGTTTGCAAGGTCTGCCATTGGGGTCAGTTCAATCAGAGGGGTTAAGGTGTTCCAGCAGAGCTGCTTTATTGAAATCTCAGAATCTATGTGATCCCTGTAGTAGAGGTTCCCTATAATGGTTAACTGGGAGCAGTGGAAGATCAAATGAAATCATGTGGTGGTTGGACCATGGTAATGGTGTGGTCTGAATGCTCCTTGCAATCATGTCCTTAGGTATGAATACCACATACAGGGTGTTTCCTCCTTTGTGTGTGGAGGAGCTTATGATTTGTGATAGGTCCAGTGAATCTATGGCTTCCAGAAAGGAGGTTACTTGGTTTATAGGCGCTGGATTCAGGTTTAGGTCTCCTAATAGGATGATTGAGAGCATGCTATTTCTATCAACGAAGAGAGGTCAACAACTGTTGAGGTTGGGGATCTATAAATTAAGCATATGGAGGATGGTTATTTTGTATGAGTAATGCATTTGAGTGTTGCTTGTTATGGCTGTGGCCACTTGAAACTTTTGGCTTTTGCTGGCAAGGATGAATATTCCTCCTCCTCTCTTATTTATTGGTAGGCGGTTGTAGAAGTTCATTTGTGTCGTTATGAGCTGGTTTGCGAGTACCTGGTCTGTTTCGGTGAACCAAGACTCCGTTATGAAGATCATGTCCAGATTGTTGTCTTTGATGTAGTCATTTATGATGTGGATCTTATTGCATGCTGAACATGCATTTATTAGTGCACATTTCATGAATTCTGTTTGGATTAGAGATGTGTGTGTTGAAATTCTCAGCTTATGAGTTGCCAGTGGTGTGGGTGTAACGATCTGCTTGTCCATGGAGAAAGCAAAGTTGCATAACTGTAACAGGTGTACTCCATGGACTACAGGATATTACAGACACACAATCTCTCTCATCCATCCTGAGTTTGAAGCTCAGGATAGACTGAGGAGAAGAGAGATGTGCCATATAGGAACGCCCTCACATACTGACAAAACCTAGTGGTTTCTCAACTTAGGGAAAGCAGACCTGGTTTGGCACCATCCAGTGATGTCACCACTGTGTGACTATAATAGACTGCTATCCATGGAGAAGCTGTGGTATCTCTGACATATGGGAGCTCTACAAGATAGGACAACGCAAGGCTATGGGAATATGGTTCCGAGCTCTGTGGGAAATAAAAACAAAATTGTTTAGATTGAGTTCACAGTCTGCTTCTGAATTAGTAAGAAAATGTCTAATTTTAACCAACACCCCCCCCCCCCCCGTCCCTTTGCTATTGATTCACAAAACAAGAGCTCTGTCTGAGATGCAAAGCAGTGAAGGTGCATGGTATACTGAGGGCCCAGAGGAATGCAACCCTCATGATTTTATAAAAGCACTAGCTAAAAGTGAAGAGGGGGGGCATGATTATGAAGCTGACGTGCATCATCCCTGGGCAATGGGAGAGCATGCTCCAGAGAGAGAAGTGCCCCAGGCTGGAAGGTTTCATAAAGCCAGAAAAGCCTTGTTCTTTTTCTAAAGAACTATTGTTAACTGAAGCAGTCAAGCAAGCTAGGCACAGAATGATTGAATCACGTATTCTTCTGTAAAGGAGATCTGTTTATGCTCAAGGGGATTAGGGGAAGAATTAACTCTATGGTTGTGTCTGCTATTGAAATCAGAATCTGTGCTGGGTTCACTGCTTTTTAACGGCTTCATAAATGACCTGGGAATGGGAACAATGAGTGAGGTGATCAAATTTGCAGATGACACAAAATTATTTAAAGTTATTAAAACACAAGAGGATTCTGAAAAATTGCAAGAGGACCTTGATAAATTAGTAAACTGGATGTCCAAATGGCAGATGAAATTTAATATGGAAAAGTGCAAAGTTATGCACTGAGGGGAGAACAACCCAAACTATGGTTACACGATGCAATGTTCCACATTAGGAACCACCACCCAGGAAAAAGATTTAGGCGTCGTCATGGATAACACATTGAAACCCTCCGCCCAGTGTGCAGTGGCAGCCAAGAAAGCAAATAGAATGTTAGGTATCATAAGGAAAGGAATGGAAAATAAAGCCAAAGATGATATAATGCCTCTGTATCATTCCATGATGCAACTGCACCTTGAATATTGTGTGCAATTCTGGTCGCCATATCTTGAAAAAGGATATAGCAGAATTGGATAAAATACAGAGAAGAGTCACCAAACTGGTAAAGGGGATGGAAAAATACTCCTATGAGGAAAGGCTTAAAAGGTTAGGGCACTTCAACTTTGAAAAGAGATGGCTGAGGAGAGATATGATAGAGGTCTATAAATTAATGAATGGAGTGGAACAGGTAAACATAGATCGGTTGTTTACTCCTTCAAAAAGTAGAAAGACTAGGAGACACTCAATGAAGCTATATTATAGCCCAATTAGGATTAATAAGAGAAAATATTTTTTCACTCAACGAGTAATCAAACTCTGGAATTTGTTACCGGAGGATGTAGTAAAAGCTGTTAATGTAGCTGGGTTTATGAAAGATTTGGACAAGTTCCTGAAGGAAAAGTCCATAAACCATTATTAAAGAGGACCAGGAAAATCCACTGCTTACCCCAGGATAAGCATTGTGGAATCTGTGTACCTTTTTGGGAATCTGTCATATACTTGTGACCTGGATTGGCCACTATTGGAAACAGGATGCTGAGCTTGATGGACCTTGGTCTGACCCAGTATGACATTTCTTATGTTCTTAAACGTTTTTCCTGGAGGCATTCCAGTGGTATTTTTCGGTGTGACCTGGGCAGGACAAAAATCTATTTCTATATCGTCCTGTTAGACCAGTCCAGACAAGTGGGGTTGTGTTCCCCTATCAGCAGATTGGTGGAGACAAAGAACCAAAGAAAAGCGTAGGTTTCAATTACATCGCTCGCATGCCTTTTTTCGCCTCAGCCACCAGAGGTCTCTTCAGTATTCTTTTTTCTCCACTCTGAAGAAAATCTGAATAATTGAGAGAAAAAGATTGATTTAAACGCTCATGAACGACCACCTTGATGGTGACTCTCTCACTTGAGCATGATGTGGGAGGCTCCACTAGACTGCAGTCTTTTTGGTAGCCATAGGAGGAGGTAAAATTGGTTCAGCTCCGCACTCCTCATATGAGCCTGTTGAGCAGCCAGAATATTGAAAAGATTGGAAGAGTTCAGCCTCACATGAACTCAATGCCCCTCCCTCCTCCTCTGTCTTCCCCCATCCCCCCCGCTCTCTCCCAAAGATTGCAGAAGGCTCTCAGAGAAATCTGCTTGCCTGCTACCTTAAAACAGGTGTCTGAAAAGAAAGAGAAACAGTTACAGGGAGAAGAGCTGAGCCCGGCAAGAGGTTTCTGCCTGGGGTTCTCAGGGGGTGAGTACCAAGGCTTGACCATGTCATTGTCCTTGTTGGGGGCTTCTGATTCCATCTGTCTGGGGTGCCATTTGAGGTGGACTGCTGGCGACCGTTGGCATGGTGTGGGGGCTTCCTGCCATTTCCTGCATGTGTTGTTAGCACTTTTTACTATTGTGCTCCTGGTGGTTGTGCAGTCCTTGCATGTGTTCTGCTTGAGTGGCTCCAACACATGTTCCTACCCAAGTGCTTGTTTCGTGCATTGCTGTACAAGCATGGTTAATGTGCACCTTACAGCTACTGCACCAATCCTGGCTTTGAAGGTATGGCAGAAGAGTTCCTAGAGAAATCATTTTGAACTTCTCTCGGAACAGGTATTTGTTCAGTTCTCTGAGGTCTAGAATGGGTCTGTGTCCTCCTGTTTTCTTTGGAATAAGAAAATAGGGGGAGTAGAACCCTGCACCCCATTGAAGAATGGGTACCTCTTCTATTGCCCCTTGGGCAAGAAGTGTTGAGACCTCGTGATCTAGCAGATTGTCTGCAGAGGTTTGAGAATTGAATTGCCTTAGAATTGTAGGAGGGGGCATGCTGTGAAAATGGAGCTTGTACCCCTCTCCTACAATGGACAGAGTCCAATCTTCTGCTGTTATCTGATGCTATCTGTTGGCAAAGTGGCATAACCTGCCTGGGATATTGGGGGGTTGGGGACCCCTCAGAGGCAGGAAGGCTAAGCTCTCTTGTAAGGAGTCAAAGCCCTTGAGGGGGCTGAACCTGCAAAGCTGGTTGGGCTCTCGGGCCTTTTGGCTTCTTTTGCTGTCTAGTTTGTCCCTTTTGGGCAACCTGACCCTGAGTTTGACTCTGCTGGGTATAGGAAAGATAAAATTTCCTCTTTTTGCTGAAAGAGGGTTTTTTATAAGGCTTCTTTTTGGCTGGAGTGGCTGTAGATTTTGACAATCTAGAGTGGTATTGTCAGCATCCAACTAGTTAGCCTTTTCCTGCCAATTCTTGCCAAAGAGATTCTCTCCCGTGCAAGGAATGTTGCCTAACTTGTCCTGTACCCAAGTCTCCAAGTCTGATGCCTGAAGCCAGGCAATCCGTTGTGCCCCAATGGCAATAGCAGAGGTTCTGCTGATGCATTCAAAGCAGTCAGAGGCTGCACGATTCAGAAATTTGGAGACATCTTGAGCATGCTTAACTAGAGCAAGAAAGTCTTGTCTCTTGTCATCCGGGAGAAGTGAGCTCATAAGCTCCAAGTCTCCTGTAACTTCTTTGAGGAACATTCCCATATATAGTATATATGAACTGATCTTAGCTGAAAGCATGGAAGCCTGAAAGGTTCGGCGCCCAAAAGCGTCCAGAGTTCTGCATTCACGACTTGGGGGATTGGATGCATGCCTCTTTGCACTTTTCATCCTATGCATGGCTGACTCCACCACCATTGAATGGTGTGGCAGCTGAGTCTTTTGAAATCCAGGACATGGCGGGACTCGATACATAGTATCAAGCCTCCTAGAATGAGGAGATGTAGTCAGAGGTGTCTCCCACATTCTGAGCATCAAGTTATGCAGAATTTCATGGATGGGCAGAGTGGCAGCCTCCCTTGGAGCTTTAGGATATTGGAGAATTTCCAATTCCTTTGCTCTGGGTTCCTGTTCAGGAGCTACCGTGATTGAAAGGCCCATGGCCACATCACAAATAAAATCCTGAAAAGACGTCCTCTGGAGGTGACATTCTGCGTTGGGGAGAAGAGGGATCTTCCGGGAGAAACCCTCTGGTACCAGCAGAATTGTCAGAGTCTTCGGAATCAGAGGATTCGAATTATTCCTGACCATGATGCTCATGCAAAGCACGGTCCCAGTATCGATCGAAGTCGGTACTGATTTGATCTGGTACCGATCTGTCGATTCCAGCCAAAGATGGCGTGGGAAGAATTCCCACCGGGGCCGGTACTGGTATCGTAGGTCCCGGCATCGGTAGTGATGCCCGTTGAACCATAGGTGTCAACGGTACTGCAGCTGTGAGAAGAGCTGCAATTCTGCATTCGATAGCGAGGAACCTCTGGTCTATAGACGCTGCCAATGCCTGGGTGTCGGTACCGGTGAAAACGTCCGGGCCCCCTGAGCATGACACCAGTAGTTCTTGCGAGGTTGAGGCCTCGAGAACATCCTGGAGCCCTATTGATGCTTTGGAAGCCGAAGCCTCCTGCTGGGGCGGTTCCCTCAAGGGCTATGCCAATGGCCTCTCGATGCTTAGCAGGAGAGCTACCCTTTGAGGACCGGCTTTTATGTTTAGTTACCTGAGATCCATGGGAGGAAGAAGAGGCTCTTGAAGATGTCGATGCAATGGATCTGGCATCCGAAGAAAAGAGAGTACCGAGCGTTGCAGCCCGGTTCTATCTTCCTCTTTTAGTCATCCCCATACAGGAGAGACATTCATTCAGATGGAGAATGTTCAGGCCCTAAACATTTAAGACACCAATCATGGGTGTCAGTGATGGAAATGGTACTGCCACACTTAGTACATTTTTTAAAACAACTAGTTGGTTTTTCCATGTTTCAGGAATATGAGGCCTAATGCCCAAAATGGCACCTAGCACCGAAAAAGAAAAGTTTCTGAAGAGAAACAGTTCAAAGTATAAAATTTTTGAGAAAAGAAAAGAACCGGAGGTACTGGTAGCTGTCGTGTGGAGGCAAACGTGACCACAAGAAAACAATTTTAAAGACGGAATTTTCTGCGGTGACAGGGTATGAGTCCTGCTGGCTCTGTGGAAAACAAAGAACTGAAGAGGGACAGTTGGAAAGGTGGGAAGGCAGCGCGCATGTGCTGAGGGATGCTCCCAAAAGCGTTCCTATTGGATGCTGGGGAGTGTTCCCCTGCAGGCTCCGTCAGTACCGATGATACCCATATGTGAAGACTACATTCCTGCTTGTTCCTGGAGAGAGCTGATGATTCTTGAAGTTAAGCTGTCAGGGCCTGTTGTTTCACCTTGACTACTTGCTCTTGGCTGTCCCCCCCCCCTCCCCCCAAAAGAGAAACCTACTGCCCTAGGTGTCCTCCCAGTTTGCTTAATGGTGCAATCATCAGGCAAGACTATTTTATAGAAACATAGAAACATAGAAACATGATGACAGAAAAAGACCACATGGCCTATCTAGTCTGTCCTTCCATAACAACAACTACAACAGTCCACTTTTTACCTTTAGAGATCCTCTGTGTTGGTCCCATGCTTTTTTGAATTCAGTTCCTGTCCTCATCTCTACCACCTCCACTGGGAGACTATTCCACGGATCCACTACTCTTTCCGTAAAGAAATATTTCCGCATATCACTCCTGAATCTATCTCCCTTCACCCTCATCCCACCATGTCCCCTTGTAGCAGAACTTGCTTTCAATTGAAAGAGGCTCTCTCCCTGAACATTTATGCCACGGAGGTATTTAAACATCTCAATCATATCACCTCTATCCCGCCTTTCCTCTAAGGTGTACATATTAAGATCCTTAAGTCTGTCCTCATATGCTTTATAATGAAGCCCATTAATCATTTTAGTAGCAACCCTCTGCACCGACTCCATCCTGTTCATATCCTTTTGAAGGTGCGGTCTCCAGAATTGCACACCATACTCCAAATGAGGTCGCACCAAAGACTCATACAGAGGCATTATCACCTCCTTTTTTCTGCTAGCCATTCCTCTCCGTATGCACCCAAGCATCCTTCTAGCTTTTGCCATCGCCTTTTCTACCTGTTTAGCTACTTTAAGATCATCAGACATAACCACGCCTAGGTCCCGCTCTTCTTTAGTGGACAAAAGTACTTCACCTCCTATACTGTATTGCTCCCTTGGATTGCTGCAGCCCAAATGCATGACCTTACATTTTTTAACATTAAATCCCAGCTGCCAAATTCTAGACCATTCTTCAAGCTTAGCTAGATCCCTCCTCATGTTATCTACACCTTCCTGGGTGTCTACTCTATTGCAGATTTTGGTATCATCCGCAAAGAGGCAAACCTTACCCGACAGCCCTTCCGTTATATCACTAACAAAGATGTTAAAAAGAATCGGACCAAGGACAGATCCCTGGGGCACACCACTGGTAACATCCTTCTCCTCAGAGTGAGCTCCATTTACTTGTACTCTTTGTCGCCTCCCACCCAACCAGTTTCTAACCCAGGAATGGGCAAACTACGGCCCGCGGGCCGTATACGGCCCGGCGGACCTTTTAATCCGGCCCGCTGTATCAGTTATCCTGGTGAACAAATGGACTGCTGCAGAGGGAGCCGGGGCTTCGCGCGAAGCCCCGGCTCCCTCTGCACAGCCCGCCAGCGTGAAGAGCCTTTACCTTCACGCTGGCGGCTGTTTCAATGAAGCCACGAATGCCGCGAGAGGTTAAAGGGCATTGCCTTTAACCTTTCCCGGCATCATCGCGCTTCATTGAAACAGCCGCCAGCGGGAAGGTAAGGTTTCTTCATGCTGGCGGGCTGTGCAGAGGGAGCCGGGGCCTCGCGCGGGCTTCACCGGCTCCCTCCTGCAGCCCCTTAGACAGCGCAGGGGCTCTTCGGGGGGGCGGCTAGGACTGGATGGGCTGTGATGGGGGGGGGTAACAGACTGGAAATGGCTGTGATGGGGGGGGGTGGGAACGGACTGGAAATGGGCTGTGATGGGGGGGGGGGAACGGACTGGAAAGGGCTGTGATGGGGGGGGGGGAAACAGACTGGAAAATGGGCTGTGATGGTGGGGGGGGGAGAAACGGACTGGAAATGGGCTGTGATGGGGGAGGAGTACTGCAAATGGTCTGTGATGGTGGGGGGATAGGACTGGAAATGGGCTGTGAATTGGGGGGAGGACTGCAAACGGTCCTGTGATGGTGGGGGGGATAGGACTGGAAATGGGCTTGTGATGGGGGAGGATGCTTGCAAACGGTCTGTTATGATGGTGGGGGGGATAGGACTGGAAATGGGCTGTGATGGTGGGGGACGGACTGACTGAAAATGGGCTGGGATGGGGGGAAACAGACCTGGAAATGGGCTGTGATGTGGGGGGGGGAAACAGACTGGAAATGGGCTGTGATGGTGGGGGGGTGGGGGGGGGGGAGAACGGACTGGAAATGGGCTGTGATGGGGGGAGGGACTGCAAATGGTCTGTGATGGTGGGGGGGATAAGGACTGGAAATGGGCTGTGATGGGGGGAGGACTGCAAACGGTCCTGTGTTGGTGGGGGGGATAGGACTTGGAAATGGCTGTGATGGGGGAGGACTGCAAACGGTCTGTTTATGGTGGGGCGGATATGGACTGGAAATGGGCTGTGATGGTGGGACGGACGGACTGAAAATGGTCTGGGGGGATGGGGTAAACAGACTGGAGAAATGGGCTGTGATGTGGGGGGGGGAACAGACTGGAAATGGGCTGTGATGGGGGGGGGACGGAAAATTGGGCTGGGATGGGGGGAAACATACTGGAAATGTGGCTGTGGTGGGGGGGGAGAACAGACTGGAAATGGGCTGTGATGGGGGAACGGACTACAATTGGGCTGGATTGGGGGAGGACTGCAAATGGGCTGTGTGTGGGGGGGATAGGACTGCAAATGGCTGTGATGGTGGGGGGAATGGACTAATGGGCTGTGATGGTGGGTGAATGGACGAAATGGGCTGTGATGGGGGGAACTTGACTGGAATGGGCTGATGAAGGGCTGGAATAGGACTGTGGTAAATGTGTTTGAAATTGAGAATTGCAACAACAACAAAGCTATCGTCCTGACTTTGATGCCTTAACCAAAAAAGGGAGACCAACAACACTGTTCACACTAAAATTGAATGTACTATTTTATGAAAGAATACATTGCATAAAAGTTTTGTAAAATAACTCTTTTTATGCTTTTCTACCTTAAATTAATCTAAACATTTAATGTTACAAATTTAAATTTAATTTATATTAATTCACACATACACACCGTCCATCTACTCGGTCCGGCCCCCGGGTCCAATATATGATCCCATTGCGGCCCTCGAGTCAAAAAGTTTGCCCACCCCTGTTCTAACCCAAGCAGTAACTTTAGGGTCCATCCCTAGGGTGCTCAGTTTGTTTATAAGTCGCCTGTGAGGAACAGTGTCAAAGGCTTTACTGAAATCTAAATACACCACATCTAGAGCTCTCCCTCGGTCCAACTCCCCTGGTCACCCAGTCAAAGAAATCAATCAGATTTGTCTGACAAGACCTGCCTCTGGTGAATCCATGCTGCCTCGGATCCTGTAATCCGCTGGACTCCAGAAACCTCACTATTTTCTCTTTCAGCAGCGTTTCCAATAATTTACTCACCACCGAAGTTAAAACTAACCAGCCTGTAGTTTTCAACCACATCCTTACTTCCGCTTTTGTGTAAAGGCACCACATGAGCCTCTCTCCAGTCCTTTGGCACCACTCCTGACTCCGAGGCATTGAAAAGGTCAGTCAGTGGAGTTGCTAGCTAGAGCATCCCCAAGTTCCCTTAGTATTCTAGGGTGTATCCCATCCGGTCCCATCGCTTTGTCTACTTTAAGTTGAGCTAGTTTCTCACAAACACAGTCTTCTGAAAATTGTTCAAGATGTCCCTCGCTTCTGTTCTTATTTGTGGGTGTTTTCTGAGGTCCTGCTCCTGGTTCTTCATCTGTGAACACAGAACAAAAATATTTGTTAAGCAATTCCGCTTTATCCTAGGCAGTTACCTACTTCTGAGGGGCAGCCAGCAATTGGAACAGAACAATGGATCCTGACAGCCAAACCGAGAGAGCCGTTGGCACCTTTTCCGTGCAAGACTGTAGGCGCATGCTTTCCTTTCACAGGATGATGCGCTTGAGTTTGGGAGGAAGGGGGTCTTAAGGCCGAGTGCTTGCTTAGGATGCCCAATAGCCTTGCTCCAGGCATTCAGCTTCCATTGCGGGTGCCTGGTTATGCCATTGGAGCAGCAGAGGAAGGGGGGGACTTTCGGGGTTTGGGGTTATAACCGGAATCCCTCCATTTCCCATGGGAGAGGGGCGTTTCATCAGGGTTTTCTGGTCATAATTGAAAATCAGAAGCCCCAAATAGAGAAGAACAAATCCATAAGTAGTAATATCCTCCCCACACAAATCTTTCTCGTTCCTCGCCCCACCCCCACCCCCACCCCCACCCCCACTCCCACTGAGACCAGTCGATTTGTGTTAAACTGCAGCTATTTCTCCCCGTGTCTGGTTTCTTTTTCTTTTATAAACCGAGGGCTTTGACGACCCCCCCCCTCCCCCCCACGGAGCAGGGGCTGTACTGAGCAAACCCTTTCCAGGATGAGCGCGGCAGAGAGAGAGACAGTGGGAGATGAGGGAGTGAGTTTGACAGCGAGAGACAGGCTGCGCTGAAGCAAGGAGTAAGCGGAGCTTCCCGAGTCCTGGCTGCAGCTTCACGGATCCGCGGAGAGCCGCGCAGCGCCCCAGGTAAAGCCTCTCCGCGTATTCTAACCCGCAAAGCAGGCGCACAGCTCATTGCACACGGGACCTCAGCATCTCCGTGACTCTGGAGGTCCTAAACTTCCTCTTTTTACCAGGGTCTACAACACGAACAAATACATTTGCATCATTGAATTCTTACATAGTCGTGGTCTACACTTTCACTTTATCCCGTTTATTCACTTAATGAATGATTTGTGAACTGTTCAAACAATATTGCCCAGCTCTGTCTCTGAATCGGTGTCGTCTTCTACCGTGTTTCAGCTCCAATCCCTGACTCTGTCTTTGATCTCAGGCGAGTCTCTTTACCTCCCTGTGCTTTCATCTTCATTCTAATCCCGGGCTCTGTTCCTGTTTCTTTACCTCCCCGTGCTTTCATCCTAATCCCGGGCTCTGTCCTTGTTCTTAGGCGAGTCTAATCTCTTTATCTCCCTGTGCTTTCATTCTAATCCCGGGCTCTGTTCCTGTTTCTTTACCTCCCCGTGCTTTCATTCTAATCCCGGGCTCTGTCCTTGTTCTTAGGCGAGTCTAGTCTCTTTATCTCCCTGTGCTTTCATCCTAATCCCGGGCTCTGTTCCTGTTTCTTTACCTCCCCGTGCTTTCATTCTAATCCCGGGCTCTGTCCTTGTTCTTAGGCGAGTCTAGTCTCTTTATCTCCCCGTGCTTTCATCCTAATCCCGGGCTCTGTCCTTGTTCTTAGGCGAGTCTAATCTCTTTATCTCCCTGTGCTTCCAAAATGGAGGGGGGTACACAATGAAGCTACAGTGTAGCACATTTAAGACTAATCGGAGAAAATATTTTTTCACTTAAGGTGTAATCAAACTCTGGAATTTATTACCAGAGGATGTAGTAAAAGCTGTTAGTGTAGCTGGGTTTAAACGAGGTTTGAACGAGTTCCTGGAGGAAAAGTCCATAAACTATTATTAAAAAAGACTGGAGAAATCTACTGTGCACCCCTGGGAAAGGCAGCATGAAAATTGTCTACTGACAGGTACATGTAACTTAGATTGGCCACTGCTGGAAACAGGATATGGGGCTTGATGGACCTTTGGTCTAATTCAGTATGGCATATTTTATGTTCTTATTCTAACCCCGGCCTCTGTTGCTGATCCCAGGTGAGTCTCTTTATCTCTCTATGCTTTCATCCTAATCCTGGGCTCTGTCCCTGACTCTGTGTGTGACTTTAGTTAAGTCATTATGAGGGCAGGTTTTGAAAGGTCTTTAAATGGGTAAATGGGCTTTTTGAAAATTATCAACTGTTCCTTTTGGTAAAATATGTACTTTTATCTTTAATGAGTTGTACCCTGGTTGGAGAGAGGAGAAGGTGGAGAATGCAGCAATGCTCCTAGTTTTGGACTATCCGCATTGCCGGGCAGGGAAAAGGCGTACGGTCAAGGAGCAGAAGAGGACCAAGGAACCTCGACAGTCTTTTTAGTAGTACAGCAGCCTGTTTTACTCATAAAAGGACTGTTGAAATTCCATGGTCGACTTCCACTCCATGACTGTATGCTGTACTTTTTTGAAAGTTAGTACCTTTCACTTCTGGAAGGCAAAAGATGCCTGCAGAAAATGCCCATATGAATAGGTTTGCCGGAAGTTACCTGTGAACTCTCCCTTGACAAATGGCATAAAGTCCATGAATGAGAATAATTTAATTTATTTTAATTTAAGCATTTATATTCTGTCCTTTTAGTCCAAGAATGTACAGAGTGGGTTACAATCAATAACGACAAAGTTATATGCCATAAAACATCAGATTAAATAAACTTCTAATAAACAGCAAAAGTACTTTGCAACCAGTGTACACATTTCAAAACTTCCCCTTTATCTCCGTGTTTCTTTATCCTAGGCCATGTGGTCTCTTTCTGTCATCATTTTTCTGTGTTTCTACTGTATGTTTCCTCAGGTCTGTCGCCAGCATTGTGGTGTGACCTCTGGGTGCATCACTTTATATCCCAGAGCTTCAGTCTTCATCCCCGGCTCTGTCATTGACTCTGTGTACGACCCGAGCCACCTTATCCCTCTGTGCCTTAAATTTCCTACATATAGGGGGTTATTCTGGAAGCACACTCCTGTTTTGGATGTCTGGAAACAGGCAATGAGACGTCTAAAGCAGGGAGATATCTCCAGAGCCAGTTTAGAAGTTGGATCTGTGGACGTCTCCAGTATGAGGACATCCAAGTCTGAATTGGGCCATGGTGGAGGTGTAGTCACGGCATTCCCAAGAACTTGGACGTCCTCACCTGATCTCAGAAACGTCCTGGATATCCGGCGCTGTGTCTACGGTTATATCTGCTCCAGGCATGAACAAGCATCTGAAACGTGATTGTTTTGCCAGGCAAACATCTGGAGGGTGTGGTAAAGGAGCTACACTAATACCCTCTTTATTTTACGTGCAACAATGAACACTGACGGGGAATAGGGGATCGTATTTCTGTTGGATGTCCCTTATTCTAGTTTGCATGAAACGGACGTCCCCTCCCCATGCTTTCCTACGGGGGATATCAATGTGGCTGCGAGTGTGGATGTCCACATGGAGGACGTCCATATTACAAAAATCATCTTGGGACATCCCTAGCATTTTTATGCACGTTCCGTCCCGGTCATCCCAGATGTGACTTGGACGTCCTTTCTGAATTGCCACCTGCAGTGTGTGATGCCAATGATGTTGCTGTCAGTTTGCCACCTCTCTGCCTTGGCATGATGCAGGTATGGGAAATGCGCTACCAGTGCGCATGCTCCAGAGATGGTTGCATGTGAGTCACTGAAGTACTAAGGTTGGCAATTGCTCCCCCCATTCATATGAAAGATGATGAAACGTAAGAACAGTAGGGACAACATTCAGCTGGTTTGGTCGATGTTTTTTTAAACCGCCAGTCACCGTGGCTGAAACACATCTGAATATTCAGTGCTAGTATCTGGAGAGTGACCAGTGCCACATATCCAGATTCAATACCGACTGCCGGTGCTTTCCAGATAGCAACAATATTCAGCTCGCTATCTGGACAGCTACACGGATAACATTTTGCTCTCCTAACTTTATCTGGATAGTTATTCAGCTAGCAGATTACATATCGTTGCAAAATGAATAACTTCAGGGTCTCTTTGCTCCTCCTACGGACTGCCCCAGAGCTATTCAGATAGCTCCAGATAGTCTGCAATGGATTTCAGCGGCATTAGCTGATAATTCTGCTGAAAGCAAGAGATGGCCCAGCAAGTGTGTGGTCCTCCTACACTGATAAGTGACTTTGAATATCGGATCCAGCAGTTCTATCCTGGGTTGTGATCTACAATGCACATATTGTCAATGTCTCTGCACAGAAGCCCTTACTGATTTAAGCTGAGAACAGGCAGCTTTAAAGAGTAACTGCAGGCATTAATATGAGAGCCCCTCCCCCCTCCCCCCCCCCCCCCAAGCGCACAAAGAAAAGGCAGTAAAAATCTCATTTTAAAATTGCAGAGAGACTGCTGGCTTACACTTTGTGGGATTCTGAGCTAGTGCATAAGTATGTGGGCACCTACGTCTGGCCCGTGGCCAACTTCCCTTGCTTGGCTCAGTCTCTGCTGAGGATGGCAGAGGCCTAAAAAGCAGCTACTTCCCCGTTCTACGTGTTTCTCTGTCTTGCCAACAAGTGCTTTTCTGCCTCAAGCAACCACTTTCTTCCAGTATGTACATCCAGAGGTGGAGAGCCACAAAGCACTGAGCGGTTTCATATGTGTGTGTACAAGATCGTACTGCTGTTGCCCACACTGTACCTGTTCTCTGGTATGAGTTGTTTGGGGGAAGCGCATGCCGCTGCTGTCCACGGAGGCACCTTGGTATACGGATGCAATAAGAACGTAGAAGTAGGAGTGTAGACAATTGGAAAGGCCGTGGCACAAGAAAAGAGATGATCAGACTCGTAGGACATGGCAGATTAAGGCCACAGTATACAGAGAGGAAATACGAAATGCAAAGGAGGAGTATTATGAAATGATAAAGCGGTATAAGAGACCTGTTAAATAAAATAAATAAATACATATTATGGAAAGCAGACTCCCCTAAATAAACCAAGGGCCTTGTTTCAGGTGGCGAGTATATTAACTATGCGACCAAAGGATGAGACTATAGATCTCTCTAGTGAGCACTTTGCAGATTTTTTCAGGGCTAAGATTATGGGCTCCTTTTATTTTTACTAAGGCTTAGCTCGAGCTATCTTCCACACAGTTCATAGGAAGAACATAGGCCACGCAGCAGATAGCAGGTGCTAAGTGTTAGTAAAAGGGGTCCTATATGTTTGTGGGAAGAGAGGATGGTAGTCTTGGATGGGAAGATATATTAAAGGTATTTTCTGATACTAGAGTGGATGGGCAGGAGGGAGGAGTGG
Organism: Ichthyophis bannanicus; assembly: GCA_033557465.1. Taxonomy (NCBI): domain Eukaryota; kingdom Metazoa; phylum Chordata; class Amphibia; order Gymnophiona; family Ichthyophiidae; genus Ichthyophis; species Ichthyophis bannanicus. The sequence goes on along the minus strand of CM066048.1, from coordinate 87,982,912 downwards.
GAGAAATTTGGATCGAGTCTAGTTTATTGACCCAGGAGAAGGTAGGTGTGGTTAATTTGTGTGGTGTGCTCCAGTAGTTGCAAGATGGGTTCAGATGGGGCATCAGACTGTGGGAACTCAATTAAGGAGAATTGTGACTGTATCGCTAGGGGAAGAGGCATATCAGACAGTGTTAAAGCAGGTGGTTATTCTACCCACCGAGAAGTACACTGGCTTGGATTTATCCAAACCAGAGAGTAATAGACCAATCTCTAATGTGCCATTTTTGGCAAAAGCAGTAGAGAAAGCAGTGGCCTTCCAGCTGGAAGATTTTTTTCAGAAAGGCATCAGATTTTGAACACTCATCAGGGGGGTTTCCAATGATATCATAGTATAGAAACGCTATTGCTCATGCGGATGGATGACATCCATAGCCTTTTTGATGTGACAATTGCATATGGTGGACCATGATATTTTTTACAGGGTCTTTTTTGGATAGGAATTGGGGGAAGTGTATTTGACTGGTCTGGTTTATATTTGGCAAGAAGGACCTAAATGATCACTGGATCAGGGTGTTCCTCAGGGATTCACATTGTCTCTTAGTTGAATCATTATATGCATGTGAGGAGTGGGCTTGAAATATTATGTATATGTGGATGATGTATGATGTATGAGTTTTGACTGCAATAGGTAGGTTGGGTGTAGCTATAAGTGAGGCAGTAGGACATACCTTTAAGAAATTGTGACGTTGTTTTTGACAGTTATAATTGAAGTTAAATGTAAAAGCAGAACTGTTATGGGTGGCAAATATGCAGGATGTTGGGAGGGGGGCACATTGGATGAGGAGGGTGGGGGATATTACATTAAAGAATGCTTGTTGGAGTCTAGGGGTTTGTGTGGATTCTCATGTAGGTGTGAAAGACTGTATATCTTGTATGAGTGGAGCCCTATTTGAAACCCTGCATAAGATTCATTTATTTAACATTTCTTTTATACCGCTTTTCATGGTTAGCAAAACGTTTTACATTTAACTCAACATTATACATGGAACCAATACTTAAAAATTATAATACAGTGAACCATGGTAACTATTTACAGATGAGGCTATAAACATTATGATTGGACCTGATACAGAATAACTGTAGTCCACTGAGCTGTGGTTACTATTTACATGTGAAGGCTGTGAGGTTTATGTTGTGTTATGTTGTATCTGCTAGAATAGGTGCAGGCCAGATCAAGTATAGCTGATAGGTCATCACACTCGGCATTTGGTGACCTGTATATCAGGCATATTGTAATTTGTGTGTTCTCCATTATTAGGACATTTAGAGTGTAAGATGGTTGTAAGGTGATTGGTTTGAAGTTCAGGTGCCTGTCTGAGAGAATGATTACCCCTCCACCCTTGCAATGGGGTCTAGAACAACTGTAGATATCCATTCTTGAGGAGGTGAGTTGGTTTAATAGGACATTATCTATATCATTGGTTCCCAACTCCAGTCCTGGAGGGCCAAACACCATTCAGGTTTTCAGGCTGTCCCTAATGAATATGCATGAATACATTTGAATACAATAGGGGCAGTGCATGCAAATGCATCTCATGCATATTTATTAGGGACAGCCTGAAAATCTGAATGGTGTTTGGCCCTCCAAGACTGGAGTTGGGAACCTCTGATCTATATCATTGAGCCAGGCTTCAGTGATGCACATTATATCAACTTCCTGGTCTTGCACATAATCTGAGATAATGTGGATCTTATTGCGGACAGAGCGAACATTGACTAGGCTGCATTTGATGTATTGTGGATGTTGTGGGTATATTTGAGAGGGAATTGGAGTAGATGTAGTGTCAATCTGTGTGAGTCACTGTAGTCTCCTCTGTGTGTATGGGTGTGAAAGACATCCGGCCAGATGGTGTCTCTCTCTTTGTAGAAATGGGACGAGGCCATTCCATAGTTGTATTGTTCTAAATGGGTTTATTATGGCGAGTGTTGTCAGTAGTATTATGATGTTGGTAATCCATTGATGCTTCTGATTGGCATGGAGCCTTGTGCTGTCTCTCAGTATGATGATGTGTTTGGAAAATGCGAAGGTAGACAGTCTCTCGGTGGTTGCTGGATGTGGTTATGGGCTTACCTTATATAAGCTGTATTTGTTGGCTCCGTTTATATGGGCTTCACCTGAATGTCCTTTGTCTTGGCTTCCTAGTGGTGTCTCTGGCTCTCTTTTTCTTGTGACCGCAGGAAGTGCCGGGTGGCCCTATTGTTTTCAGCATCTTTGACTGTTGGCGTGGGGAGCAGCTGCTGAGTGCTTCCCTTTGGTACAGTTAGAGTCTTAGTGGGGGGGAATCCTTTTAATTGTTTTGCCATTGGTTGTGGTGATTGGCAGTCCATGCCTAAGGGCCATGACAAAGGGCCCTCTGGTGAGGCCCTCAGATGTGGGCCCACCAGGCGTGGGTGCGCCTTGGACTGAGCAGTTGAGTGATTTGCCAGAGGGAGGAGGAGCTTACCTCCCCTCTGCTGGGTCCTGCTGTCCGTCCTTTGTGGATTCCTGCTGCTCGTGCTCCTTTAGCTCTGGGAGACCATGTGGAAGGTGGAGGGCAGTCTCAAACAGGGCAAGTTAGTGTACAGCGGTGCCGGGATGTTTCTGCAGCTCCTGATGTGGAGCCGGGCTGATAATCTCTATCTGCCAATTGAAGCCTTATATGTCTGGGGCTAGCTTACTGGCTGTTGCCTGGGCACTTCTGTTGCCACAGCTAGACTACTGCAATGCATTGCTGGTAGGGGTACCAGAGAAAGAGCTGCAGCGCTTGCAGTTAGTCCAGAATATGGTGGCCAAGTTGTTTAAAGGTCTCTGTAAATATGACCATGTGACCCCTCTGTTGTTTGAATTTCATTGGTTACTGCTAAAGTTTAGAATGCAATATGAAATTTTACTTTTAACATTTAAGGTGCAGGAGGGGTTAGGCCCAGGGCTTCTGATATGTAGAGTTCAGCAGTATATGTTGACCTGAGCATTGTGGTCGCAGGGGGCTAATCTGTTGAATATCTCCAGTTGACAAGTGATGAAGAAGATAGGCTACTGCACAAGAGTGTTTTCAGTTCATGCCCCAAGTTTGTGGAATGCCCTGCCAGAGCAGTTGTGGTAGTAGCGGGATTTGCAAGTTTTTAAGATTGAAATTAGAAAATTATTTGTTGAGAAGGGCTTTTGGAAAGTAGGGTGTGAATACTTAGATTTGGGTGAATTGCTTTGGGCTAGGGGATACTGGGATAGAAGGTATTGTATTTTTATCTATATGTTTATGTTTTAATGTATTAGTTTTATTTTGTTATGTATACCATTAATAGCTTGTATGGAAATACGAGCTTTGTGTCATAAATAATAAACACACCTGTGTGTGTGTGTGTAGTATAGTAACTTGCTAGCTCTAATCTCGTGTGAAGAAATTAATTTATCATCACTAATGGGCAGTTTCCACTGTTATAAATTAATGCTATAATTGTTTTGTTGACTTATCCTTCTAGGTGATTGACCGATACATTCATTTACCATTGCTTGTCCTCATGCTGACACCAGCCATAACCCTTCAGCCCAACCTCTCCAACATTTCATCCTACCAGCAATGTAACAATGACTACAAGTTCCCCATTTACACTGGAGTCTACTTGTTCATCTTTCTACTGGGCTTCAGCTTCAACATATCAGCCCTCTACGTCTTCCTGTGCCTCATCCCTCGCAGAACGCCCAACAGCATCTTCATGACCAACCTGGCTGTGTCTGACCTCCTCTTTACCTTGACCCTACCCCTCCGTGTAGTTTACTACCTGAGGAGGGGTGACTGGAGTTTTGGGAATCCTCTCTGTGGGATAAGCATTTATGCTTTCTATGTAAACATGTACACCAGCATCTTCTTCCTCACTGTGCTGAGTGTTTCTCGTTATGTCGCTGTGCTCCATCCCATGAGAGCCAGGGTGCTCTTCAGCTTGAGAAGGTGCATTATCATATCAGCGATCATTTGGTTGGTGGTTGGGTTGAGCACTTCTCCATTTCTCCTGGCCAAGTCCTTCAGAAGGAGCGGAAAGGTTCGTTGCTTTGAACCCAAGAATAATTCCTCACTAACTCGTATCCTTATCATGAACTACAGTGGCCTCATACTGGGCTTCACTCTGCCCTTCCTCACCATTGTCCTCTGCTATGCCTGCATTATTAGACGTCTGAAGAAGGGAAGCCAGGACCTGAGGGGTTGCCAGCCTCGCCGGGGCCGTACCATAGCCCTCATAATCATCGTTCTTTGTGTCTTCCTCTTCTGCTTCCTGCCATACCATATTCACCGCACAGTACACTTGCAATTTGTGATTGACCAGCAAGGCCACTGTTCAGTCACCCTGCTTCTGCAGAAGATGGTGGTTGTCACAGTCTGCCTGGCATCTAGCAACAGCTGTTTTAACCCGCTGCTCTACTACTTTGCTGGGTCCAGCTTCCGCAGTGTTCTCCAGAATCAGGTGAGACGCAACAGTGTGGGTTCCTCCTGGAGAGGGCATGATGTCAACATTTAGTTAGGGGAAGGACTTGTGCTTGGAGCAAAGGCAGCTTACAAGGGGACATCTGGTCATCAGTTTTATTCTATGTGCCCTACAGTATGGTGATACCTGCAAAACAAGGTTCTAGTTACATAACCGCCACCATTCTCGTTGTACGACACTATGCTGAGAGAATGGAATAATGACACCTGCAGATGCAGATTCTAACCTCATTTTGGCCACCAGTCTTACTGTACATCCTAGTGCCAAGACCATGGAGCAGTGCTGCCTGTAAACTGAGGCTCCAATTCCACCAAGCTCATGAGCAAATTAACAAAAAATGTACCTGGAGAAACTCAAAATAGAACAACTAATAAATACATTTCTCAATAAATGTATAATGTAAATCATGAATCTCACCGATAAAACTTAGTTCCACTAAGTGAGATTCAGCCGGCTGGAGTTTGGCACTGTTATTTCATGGAATCTTTTGTTCTTTTAGCCCACTCCCCTGATGCAGATAAATGTTAAACTATATCTTATCAAAACACAATATTGTGTCAGGACTACATGGAATTATATTTTGATTTTGTGTGATGCACATTTGCAGTCATTTTTGTGTGCATATTTCACTAGTAGGGTTGAAGAATTGGTTTTTGATAAAACATTTTTTCGGACCGATGATTTCTGAGCACACTAGTGCTGGCCATTGTGGCTATCATACTAGAGGCTCTGGTTAGGCCAGTATCAGCTCAAAGAACTGTTTGAGGTCCTCATAATGCATGAATGTCTTACTTAGTGGAACTAAGTTTCATTGGTGAGATTCGTGATTTACATTATACATTTATTGAGAAATGTATTTATTGGTTGACCAATCTCATAAGAACATAAAAATTGCAATACTGGGTCAGAGCAAAGGTCCAGCAAGCCCCACAGGCTATTTCCAACGATGACCAATCCAGATCACAAGCACTGTGTGATTATGACGGCTATACAGTATGCTTTCCAGCGCTATAACTCCTTATTCCAAATGAGAATCTTCAATGATTTGAACTAATGATCTCCGACTACTAACTGGGAGACTCTACTGCTGAACTCATGGATCATTCCTGTCTACTACAGGCATGTTGCTCATATCTGCTTCTCTTCTGCTCTGCCACAGTGTTTTTCAGCAGGACGCTTGACTGCCCTGTCTTTAAAAATTGACTATAATTTATTTAAGACTTGATTTCACCATACAATGATGCTTTTAATCTTGTCTATAATATGTATAGTTCAGCTCTCATCAGTATTCCTCTGGCTGGTAGTGGGGAGGGATGTGAACTGACGTTTCTAACGAGAGACACAGTGGGAAAACAGGACGGGCATAAAGGATGGGGAGCCTAGAAGATGTATTTTGAGGTGGCGTGCTAGCTCCATGGACAGACTGAGCAGGTCCTACTTCAACCTACCCCTTCCCAGGATATCTCTTGGATTCTGGACCTTGTAGTTCCTGCTTTTTCTTACACTGAAACTACTATTCCCAGCATGCATGGGGACAAGCCTAAGACTGGGTCATCCTGTCCCTGATAATCTGGAACCAACTGATCAACCATTTGGAAAATGAAAATATTATCTGTTGGGTTTCTGCCATTTACAATGCTTCTGTTTGCATTAGTTCGTTTGTTCGGTTGTTATCTGCTTCAAACCCTTGGTATTGATCTAGGGCAGTGATGGCTAACCTTTTTGAGCCCGAGTGCCCAAACTGCCGCACAAAACCAAAGAATTTCCTCAAAGTGCCAGCACGTCAATTTGCATAAATATTTGCATAATGCTAACATACACTAACTTTTAGTAAACATGTCTCTTAATGAGTGTATGGATAAAGACAGACTAAAAGATTTCTACATTACTATAATCCAGTGCCAACCGCCAGGCACATTAGGAACTACTACAAACACTGCCCATTTAGAACCAATAGCAAACCCGCCGTATCCTAACAGCACTACCAGGACTCACAAAGCACCACACCATACCTATCAAAAGGCAACACTGCAAATATTACACCAATACATTTCAGACAATAACAATACATGACCTAATTGGGAAAGAGAACAAGTGGCAATGTCAAAAAGGAATTACATAAACAGAATACCTCAGCTCAGTTACACAGTTGCAATTGCTCCAGCCACTTTCTTCTGGTTTCTTCATGTTTTCTGCTAACTCTCCATCATCTGCTGTCCATTTGTCCTTTCTTCTCTCTTCTAGTTTTTTTTCCATTCTCTCTCTCTACATCCGCTTTAACATACTAATCTTTCTCCTTTTGCTCTTTCCTCATTCCTATTTCATCCACTCAAATTTTACCCATCCATCATCAATCCCCACTTACTCTCCCAAAACCCGGCCAATTGTAGATTTTTTATCCCTCCCACACAAAATATTTTTCCCCTCTCCATTTTACTCTCCCAGCCCCCTCCCATTCTAATACTCCCCAACATCCGCTCCCTGCTAGTTCCAGCCGCACCCAGCATCCATTCCCTTCTAGTCCCTGCATCACCCATTTCCAGTCCTAGCCCCCATCAGCCCATTTCCAGTCCTAGCAACCCCCCAAGCCCAATACCAGTCCTAGCCCCCCCCATCAACCACTTCCAGTCCTAAACCCCATCACCCCATTTTAGTTTAAGCCCCCCCTATAACCCATTACCAGTCCTAACCCCCATCACCCCATTTCCAGAGAGCCCCCATCAGCCCACAGCCCTTTAGCAGTCCTACCCCCCCAGCACATTATCAGTCCTACCCCCCCCCGCCCGCCCATTAGCAGTCCTAACCCCCCAGCCCATTAGCAGTCCTACCCCGCCCGCCCGCCCCCCCGCCTGCCCATTAGCAGTCCTCACCCCCCCACTCCCTGCCCATTAGCAGTCCTAACCCCCCCTCCCTCCCTGCCCATTAGCAGTCCTAAACCCCCCTCCCTCCCTCCCCGCCCATTAGCAGTCCTAACCCCCCCTCCCTCCCTCCCCGCCCATTAGCAGTCCTAACCCCCCCCCTCCCCCCCTCCCTGCCCATTAGCAGTCCTAACCCCCCTCCCTCCCTCCCTGCCCATTAGCAGTCCTAACCCCCCTCCCTCCCTCCCCCCCTCCTGCCCATTAGCAGTCCTAACCCCCCCTCCCTCCCTGCCCATTAGCAGTCCTAACCCCCCCTCCCTCCCTCCCTCCCTCCCCTGCCCATTAGCAGTCCTAACCCCCCCCCTCCCTCCCTCCCTGCCCATTAGCAGTCCTAACCCCCCTCCCTCCCTCCCTCCCTGCCCATTAGCAGTCCTAACCCCCCTCCCTCCCTGCCCATTAGCAGTCCTAACCCCCCCTCCCTCCCTCCCTCCCTGCCCATTAGCAGTCCTAACCCCCCCTCCCTCCTGCCCATTAGCAGTCCTAACCCCCCCTCCCTCCCTGCCCATTAGCAGTCCTAACCCCCCCTCCCTCCCTCCCTGCCCATTAGCAGTCCTAACCCCCCCTCCCTCCCTCCTGCCATTAGCAGTCCTAACCCCCCTCCCTCCCTGCCCTGCCCATTAGCAGTCCTAACCCCCCTCCCTCCCTGCCCATTAGCAGTCCTAACCCCCCCCTCCTCCTCCCTGCCCATTAGCAGTCCTAACCCCCCCCTCCCTGCCCATTAGCAGTCCTAACCCCCCCTCCCTGCCCATTAGCAGTCCTAACCCCTCCCCTCCTCCGCCCTGCCCATTAGCAGTCCTAACCCCCCCTCCTCCCTGCCCATTAGCAGTCCTAACCCCCCCCTCCTCCCTGCCCATTAGCAGTCCTAACCCCCCCCCCCTCCCTGCCCATTAGCAGTCCTAACCCCGCCCCCCTGCCCATTAGCAGTCCTAACCCCCCCTGGCAAATTTTTTTAAAAAAAAGCAGGCTCTGGCTGCTGCCGCGGCAGATTGCACTGTCCCGCGGGGCCCCCTCCGCCCGCTAAGCCCCTCTGCAAGGGCTTTCAGATTCGCGAGGGAGAGCATCTCCCTCGCGTCTCTGTTAAGCACGCAGGGGCTAATGGGAAATTTCCCATCAGTCCCTCGCGTCTAAAGGGGCTGATGGGAAATTTCCCATTAGCCCCTGCGGGCTTAACAGAGACGCGAGGGAGACGCTCTCCCTCGCGAATCTGAAAGCTCTTGCAGAGGGGCTTAGCGGGCGGAGGGGGCCCCGCGGGACGCTGCATTCTGCCCTTGCCACGTCCGCGGCAGCAGTCAGAGCCAGATTTTTATTTTTCTGCGGACCTTCCCGCGTGCCAGCTGCAAGGCCTTCGCGTGCCACAGCTGGCACGCGTGCCATAGGTTCGCCATCGCTGATCTAGGGGTTCGAAGCAGGGATCCCCAACCTAGGGGCCACTAGCTGGATGCAGCTCTTGGAGCACGACTTTTGGTCATCCATGCTTTTCCCTTCCAAATTGCAAGTCTGTTTTTGCTTTCTTTCTGGCCTATGTGCTCCATTCTGCCTCTTTCTCTCCTTCAGCTCGGGGATGTCAGCCAGCAGACTGTGAGCATCCAAGACTCAATCTCAGTGGTCCCTCCCAGCTGCTCAGGTCTTCCTCCCCTTGCCCTCTGCATGGAAAGTGTCAACAGCCCCAGGAAGTATGGTGAGAGAGTGATGATGCCAGGAAAAGCTTAGCTATTACTACAGAACTCAGGACGTCTGTGCTGAACCTGCCTAAAGTGAATTTTCCCAGTTGCATCTGATCATCATGATCATAACTGAGCTCTGAATCACACCTGTTAAAGACGGGGCACTGTAATCACTGGGAATGTGAGTGTCCAAGTGTCCTCCACTCTCCGTAATTTAGGAATTAGGGGTGTGTGTGGGGTTGTGTGCTCTGTTTCAGGACTGCAGGACCAAGGGGAAGGGTGCAGGTGAGAGACGGAAGAGGAGGTAAAAGAGGAGAGTATGAGAAGATGGGGCAAGAGAGGGGAGCAAAAGGAAGGGGCAAAAGAGATGTGTGAGGAGAGGAGGATAAAAGGGAGAACATATGGGGGTATCTATGACTGGGAGAAAGTATGGCTCACAAGCACCCCACCCTGCCATCTTTACACTTCCTCAGAGGGTAGATTCTAGGAAAAGGGGAAAACCAAGGGATGGGGCTATTTACCATAGTCCTTTGCCTCCTTTATTCACTGGCATTTGAAATCACTGAAAGGGCCAGACCTGCTCCTTCTGTCAGCCCCCTTCCCCTCCCCGCCCTTCGTGGCTCAGCAAACTCTTCTCTAAGGGGGACCTCACCCCTGTCCCTTCCTTTCCATGATTTGAGATTTCCTATGTGTCTCTTCATGTGAAAAGTTTGGGGATCGCTGATCCAGGGAGAAAAGAAAACAGCAGTAATGCATTATGATGTCTGACCAGAAGGTGCCTCAATTTAATCATATCTTAATGGTTTTTCAAATGTAATTTTAATGATATTCACAAAACAGATGTGCAAACATTACAATAAGGTTATCAGATTTTTTGCAGATAAATCCAAGACACTTATCCAAAGTTTTGTGGGGTGGGGGAGAAAAGGATGCCTTAGTTTCAGGTTCAAGCAACAAGACATGAAGGAGGGAAGGGGAGTCATTATCTTAACACCCCCAATCCATACCATGACAGCAACAATATCGCGTCCAAACTGACAAAGAAATAGAAGCAGTGATGCATTTCCCCGCACTGTGCAAAATATAAAGATAATGAATGTAAATTCTAAAAACTAACAGATTCAAATCACTAAATTGAAAATAAATATTTTTCTAAACCCCCCCCCCCATCCCTTTTGCTGGAATCGGGGACAGGAGGCCGCCAAACAGGTGGGAATTGAGGACACGGCTCTAAAATTGGGGACACTTCCTAAAAATCATGGACATCTGATAACCTTACATTGCAATCTACTAAACTCTACCTTAATGACTTAGCTGTTTAATTGTTTAACCTCTTCTTTATTACAGTCTAGTTCTGTAGCAGCCTATGTATCAGGACATTATAAAACTTTCAAAAGTTTTCTTTGGGGAAAATACACCAAGTTAAATGATGAATACTAATTACAATTTGCAACATACATAATAAGATCCATACAATAAACCTGTGTCTTTGTCTCAATGTGTTGGGTCTTTGTAAAGGTTCATCCTAACCGCACGTTAATCTGACCAAGGGTGAGAAAAGCATCCCACTGTTGCCCCAGTACTGCACCCAGTCAAAGCTGTGTCTAGTGCAGTGATGGCTAACCTTTTTGAGCCCGAGTGCCCAAACTGCCGCACAAAACCAAAGAATTTCCTCAAAGTGCCAGCACGTCAATTAAAGCCCCATTTGCATAAGGTGCTTCATTTGCATAAATATTTGCATAATGTTACCATACACTAACTTTTAGTAAACATGCCTCTTAATGAGTATATGGATAAAGAAAGACTAAAAGGTTTCTACATTACTATAATCCAGTACCAACCGCCAGGCACATTAGGAACTACTACAAACGCTGCCCATTTAGAACCCATAGCAAACCCGCCGTATCCTAACAGCACTACCAGGACTCACAAAGCACCATACTCTACCTATCAAAAGGCAACACTGCAAATATTAAACCAATACATCTCAGAGAACAACAATACATGACCTACTGGGGAAAGAACAAGTGGCAATGTCAAATAGGAATTATATAAACAGAATACCTCAGCTCAGTTACACATGCAGAACAGACCATCACCAAACAAGGAATCACAATTTAGAAACAGGAAGACAATAATTAAACTGGGAACCCCAAAAGCCAAACTTGGAATATACAACAACACTGTAGAAATAAAACTATATATTAATTTCCTCTTGTACTAAACAAAGCGCAAAAATTAATGATGCACATTTCCCAGAGCTGACATATTCCAGTTAATAAATTCAAAATAAAGAGATATTTTTCTACCTTTTGTGCATTTTTTTTCAGTTGCAATTGTTCCAGCCACTTTCTTCTGGTTTCTTCGTGTCTTCTGCTAACTCTCCATCTGCTGTCCATTTGTCCTTTCTTCTGTCATTCTCTCTCTACATCTGCTTTAACATACTAATCTTTCTCCTTTGGCTCTTTCCTCATTCCTATTTCATCTACTCAAAATTTACCCCTCCATCCTCAATCCCCACTTACTCTCCCAATACCCGGCCAATTGTAGATTTTTTATCCCTCCCACACAAATATTTTTCCCTCTCCATTTTACTCTCCCAGCCCCATCCCATTCTAATCCTCCCCCAACACCAGCTCCCTTCTAGTTCCAGCCTCACCCAGCATCCATTCCCTTCTAGTCCCTGCATCAGCCCATTTCCAGTCCTAGCAGCCCCCCAACCCAATACCAGTCCTATCCCCCCTCATCAACCCACTTCCAGTCCTAACCCCCCATCACCCCATTTTCAGTTTAAGCCCCCCCCTATAACCCATTACCAGTCCTAACCCCCCAATTCCAGTCAGCCCCCCATTGCCAGTCCTAACCCCCCCATCAGCCCACAGTCCATTACCAGTCCTAACCCCATCAGCCCACCTCAAGTCCTCACCACTCCCCATCATCACATATCTTGTCCCATCCCCCCCATAGCCCATTATCAGTCCTAAACCCCCCCATAGCCCATTACCAGTCCTAACCCCATCAGACCACCTCCAGTGTTAACCCCCCATCAGCCCATTTCCAGTCCTAACCCCACCCAACAGCCCACCTCAAGTCCTAACCCTCCCCATCAGCCCATTAGCAGTCCTAACCCCCCCCTAGCCCATTAGCAGTCCTAACCCCCCCTCTCTAGCCCATTAGCAGTCCTAACCCCCCCCCCATAGCCCATTACCAGTAATACCCCCCATCACCCCATTTCCAGACAGCCCCCATCAACCCACAGCCCATTAGCAGTCCTAACCCCCCCCTAGCCCATTAGCAGTCCTAACCCCCCCCTAGCCCATTAGCAGTCCTAACCCCCCACCTAGCCCATTAGCAGTCCTAACCCCCCCAGCCCATTAGCAGTCCTAACCCCCCCCTAGCCCATTAGCAGTCCTAACCCCCCATCCTAGACCATTATCAGTCATAACCCCCCCCCCAGCCCATTAGCAGTCCTAACCCCCCCTAGCCCATTAGCAGTCCTAACCCCCCCCTAGCCCATTAGCAGTCCTAACCCCCCCTCTCTAGCCCATTAGCAGTCCTAACCCCCCCCATAGCCCATTACCAGTCCTAACCCCCCATCACCCCATTTCCAGACAGCCCCCATCAGCCCACAGCCCATTAGCAGTCCTAACCCCCCTAGCCCATTAGCAGTCCTAACCCCCCCCCTCCTAGCCCATTAGCAGTCCTAACCCCCCCAGCCCATTAGCAGTCCAAACCCCCAGCCCATTAGCAGTCCTAACCCCCCATCACCCCATTTCCAGACAGCCCCCATCAGCCCACAGCCCATTAGCTGTCCTAACCCCACCCCTCCTAGCCCATTAGCAGTCCTAACCCCCCCCCTCCTAGCCCATTAGCAGTCCAAACCCCCCCCCCCAGCCCATTAGCAGTCCTAACCCCCCCCTCGCCAATTAGCATTCCTGACCCCCCCCCTCCTAGCAAATTATCAGTCCTAACCCCCCCCAGCCCATTAGCAGTCCAAACCCCCCCCCAGCCCATTAGCAGTCCTAACCCCCCCCCTAGCCCATTAGCAGTCCTAACACCCCCCCCCCCGGCAAATTTAAAAACAGAAAAAGCGGGCTCTGGCTGCTGCCGCAGACGCGGCAGCATGCAGTGTCCCGCGGGGCCCCCTCCGCCCGCTAAGCCCCTCTGCAAGGGCTTTCAGATTCGCGAGGGAGACAGCGTCTCCCTCGCGTCTCTTGTTAAGCCCGCAGGGGCTAATGGGAAATTTCCCATCAGTCCCTCGCGTCTAAAGGGGCTGATGGGAAATTTCCCATTAACCCCTACGGGCTTAACAGAGACGCGAGGGAGACGCTGTCTCCCTCGCGAATCTGAAAGCCCTTGCAGAGGGGCTTAGCGGGCGGAGGGGGCCCCGCGGGACACTGCATGCTGCCGCGTCCGCGGCAGCAGCCAGAGCCCGCTTTTTCTTTTTTTGCGGACCTTCACGCGTGCCAGCTGTAAGGCCTTCGCGTGCCACAGCTGGCACGCGTGCCATAGGTTCGCCATCGCTGGTCTAGTGTTTCCATAGCTTCTGGAAAAGGCCTCTGCTTTGCTTCTGTTGGAGATAAGGTTTCAGGCAAGTTGTCTGTTATTTTCCCTATCATATATGGATCCCAATGCCTATTAAGATACTGAGGATTTTCTCTTTTCCATGGACAAGCAGGATGTGTCAGCCACACTTGGTGATGTCATCTGACAGCGCCATGGACACGGAAGTGCTTTCCTTTAGCTCCGAGCATGCACAGGTGCTCACACTCCTCAGCCCACCCCTACCTGGCTCCATTTTTGCTTCTTCCACCCAGCCAGACAGACGGAATGCCATGTCTCCTCAAACCAAACTACATTCATGAAAACAAAAAGAAGAAGAATGCCTATGGGGTTAAGGATAGAGAGAGGAGCAGCTGCGTGATTGCCGACAACATGGCCACTGTACGGAATCCCTCCTCAGCCTCTGCCGCGACATGGGATGTGCCCCCTGAGGCCTCCATCCCCCACCTGGCAAACGGTGCTCTTTTTTCATCTGGTGGCTGCCCCTTCAGTAGTGGCAGGTGCCGCAGCACTCACAACAATGGACACAGGAAGGAATCCATCCAGGGGCTTCCCCCTGTCGATGCTGGCAATGGAGCTCAGCCCCTGACTCTACCCACTGCCCCCATGATTGGCTGACATCACAATGATTAGCAGTCACCATGCTGACAGGGGAAACCCCTCCCGGGACAGTCTCCTTAGCATGGTGCGATCCCCCTCACTTCAATGAGCAGGACACTGGATAGTAATCCCCCCCAAAATCAATAGTTAGAATTTATAGTTTTAAGCCAGCAGAGAAGATAGAAAGGTTTGTTCTTAGCTTAGTGGATGCTTCTCAGCTTCTGTAAAACTGGCTCAGACCAGTGTCAGGCCAGGTGTACAATGCTCCAAATCAGCTCCTCCCTGGGAATAGGGTTTCACCAACCAGTGCAGCAGGGGTAAAATCCTAGTTCGTTATAACTGTCTATCTGCCACACACACAGATATCTGATGTAAGTCTATACAAGGAAAGCATTCTGCACATCTGGAAAGAAGCAAAGAAATTGTAGATGCTCTCCAAGATGCATCACTTAGACAAATGGTCATGGAACCAACCAGGGAAAGATCAACGCTGGATTTAGTGCTCACCAACGGTGATAGCATGTCAAATGTCTGTGTGAGTGCCCCTGTGAGCAACAGCGATCATCACACGGTGTAGTTTGAGATAAAAGCCAAGGTACAGGCCAAACATAGCAAGCTCAAAGTCCTAAACTTCAAAAACACTGACTTTAATAAAATGGCCGAGTACCTAAAGGAGGAGATGACAGGGTGGAAGGAGATAAGGGAAGTGGAATTGCAATGGGCTAAACTAAAGATAGCAATAAAAGGGGCAACAGATAAATATGTAAAAAAAGTAAATAAAAACAAGAGGAGAAGGAAACCTACTTGGTTTTCCAAAGAAGTGGCTGCTCTAATAAAGGCAAAAAACACAGCTTTCGCAAAATTCAAAAGCTTGCAAACAGAAGAAAACAGAAATGAATACAGGATCAAACTCAAAGAGTCAAAAAGAGAAATAAGGATAACAAAATCGAAGGCAGAGGAAAAGATGGCTGAAGATGTTAAGGGTGGCAACAAAACTTTCTTCAGGTATATTCGGGAAAGGAAGAAGATCAGAGTTGGAATTGCAGGACTCAGAAGTGCTGGGAAAGGACTCGTGGAAAGTGACATAGAAAAAGCGAAATTGCTAAACAAATACTTCTGCTCTGTTTTTACTAAAGAAAATCCTGGAGATGGACCAGCTGTGACTCCCAAATATAAAAATGGGAATGAAGTTGATACCACACCATTCACAGAAGATGAGATGTTGGAACAACTTGCTAAACTGAAAGTGGACAAAGCCATAGGACCAGATGGGATACATCCCAGGATACTGAAAGAGCTCAGAGAGGTTCTTGCAGGGCTGTTAAAGAATGTATTCAACAGATTCTTGGAAACAGGAGAGGTTCCTCAGGACTGGAGAATGGCTGATGTCGTACCTCTACACAAAAGTGGTGACAGGGAAGAAGTGTCAACCTACAGACCCATGAGCCTTACCTCGGTGGCGGGAAAAGTAATGGAGGCGCTCCTGAAAGAGCGAATAGTGAACTTTCTCAAAACCAACAGGTTGCAAGATCCGAGGCAACATGGTTTTACTGAAGGACGGTCTTGCCAAACAAATCTGATTGAGTTCGTTGACTGGGTGACCAAGGAACTAGATCAGGGGCATGCGATGGATGTCATCTACCTGGATTTCAGCAAAGCCTTTGATACTGTTCCTCATAGGAGGCTTGTCAATAAACTCAGTAGCTTGGGGATGGGTCCCAAGATGGTAAATTGGATTAAAAATTGGTTGACTGACAGACGACAGAAGGTGATGGTACATGGAGCTCACTCGGATGAAAGGAAGGTGATTAGCGGGGTGCCCCAGGGTTCTGTCCTGGGCCCGGCACTGTTCAATGTATTTGTGAGTGATATTGCTGAAGGACTGAATGGAAAAGTCTGTCTTTTTGCAATGACACAAAAATTTGCAACAGAGTGGACTCCCCTGAGGGAGTGGATAACATGAGGAAAGATCTACAAAAGCTGGAAGAATGGTCTAATGCTTGGCAGTTACGATTTAATGTGAAAAAGTGCAGTGTCATGCACTTAGGTAGTAGAAATCCAAGGGAAATGTACGCAATAGGGGGCGAGAGGTTGGTGTGCATGGTTCAGGAGAAAGATCTTGGTGTGATTATCTCTGATGATCTCAAGGTGGCAAAACAGTGCGACAAGGTGGTGGCAAAAGCCAGGAGGATGTTGGGCTGCATACAAAGAGGGATTACCAGCAGAAAGGAAGAGGTACTTATGCCACTGTACAGGTCGCTGGTGAGGCCTCACCTGGAATACTGTGTTCAGTTTTGGAGACCATATCTTGCAAAAGATGTAAAAAGACTGGAAACTGTTCAGAGGAAGGCGACCAAAATGATTTGGAGCCTGCGTCAGAAGCCTTATGAGAAGAGACTTGAAGACCTAAATATGTACACTTTGGAGGAGAGGAGGGACAGGGGAGATATGATTCAGACCTTTAAATACTTAAAGAGGAACGATGAACAAACAAACCTCTTCCAAAGACGGGGAAGCTACAAAACTAGAGGGCATAACATGAAGCTGCAAGGTGGAAAATTGAAAGGCAATGTCAGGAAATATTTTTTCACTGAAAGGGTGGTGGATGCTTGGAATGCTCTCCCGATGGAGTGGTGGGTCCACCCCTGAACATGGGGAGGGGTGGCCTGCACAGAGCGACAGGTGCACCTACTCTTGCCGTATTGCTGGGCAGACTGGATGGACCATGCTGGTCTTTATCTGCCATCATTTACTATGTTACCAGAGCAGAGGAACTGACCATGCCATTTGGGACAGTTCAAGTAGCAGCAGCAGCTTTGGCCACAAACAAAGCAGGGAATGCAAACAAAGCACAAGCACAAACACAGACACCAAAGGGTGAGAAGCCCTTCCACCAGCCACGGCTCATGCTCCTCAGAGATGCCAGTGCACTCCCAGCACCCTCCTGTGCCCACACTCTCTACTCACTTCACGGCGAACTCACAGAACCCGTGCTGGACCTCCTGGTGTGCCTCCCCAAACAGAACATTCCTGTGCAGGAACCTCCACGGCCCCAGTTCACAGAAAGGCAATGACACTTTCTCCTCAGACACCTTCCCCAAAAGCATCGCCACTCCCAGCCAGTTTCTCCTAGGGACCGCTCGCTACAGACAGTGAAGGAGATGAGGCAGCTGACTTGGGTTCTACAGGTAGCTCCCACCATCCTCCTCCACCTCTGCTTCTGCCTTCACCTCCAGAGGACCTAACTTATCTGAAGTTCCTCCAGAAGCTATCCTATCCTACCTAACGCTATCACCTGCGAACACCCCAGACCCTAGGAATGAGGTCCTAGGTCTCTTGAAGTACCTCAATGCTCCCAGGTCAGTGGCCTCCATCCCAGTCCCTGACTCCTACTGGATAACCTCATATGCATCTGGCAGACACCAGCGTCTGGCCCAGCCACATCCCTAGACTCGAGGCTTAATACCGGGTACAGCCTGCACCGAGATTCGATAAAACCAAGTTACCACACCAGTCCATCATGGTGGAATCTGCCCTAAAGCAGGCAAAAGGTTCCTGCACGCACTCCAACGTGCCCCCCGGGAAGGACCACAAAGTCCTCGATGAACACAGGAGAAAGACCTACCAGGCTGCCATGTTAAGTGCAAAAATTACAGCTCACTCATTCCAACAGGTGCTGTACCTGGGCACCATCCTGGATAATCTCAAGAAGGCAGCAGAAGGACTAGTGATGGAAACCAAGGCCATCTTCTTGCCCCTCTTAAGAGACCTGAGGGAATGCAGCAAACACCTCGACCCTTGATGCCTTTGACTCGGTATCCTGCACAGCCGTAACAGCCATCGCCTCCAGATGCTCTGCCTAGGTCCGAGCCTCAGGTCTACAGGAGGACACACACAAGCACCTCATAAATGCCTCCTGCATAGGAGGCAGTCTATTCAGGGAACAGGTAAACGAAACAGTGAATGACACGAAGGAGCACTTCACTACTCTCCAGACCTTAGCCTCTGATGGGCTTGACCGCAGCGCCAACTCACGCAAATCACAGGGATCCTATCAGCATAAGTCCTACTCCTCTTTGAAGTGCTACCAACCATATCACAGGTGGCAGCTGCACTGGTCCAAGCACCAATCATACCAGACCTATCACCAGAAACCACATCAGAAGGAATGCAGGCAGCAAAAGCAGACTACAACGCCCTCGGGGAAGAGTAATCCTTCCTTTTGACACCTTGATCTACATGGCCCTACCAGTAGGTGGCTGCATCTCCTTCTTCAAAGTGGCCTGGGTGAATATTATCACTGACAAGTGAATCTTACAGATCATCGACCAAGGCTATCATATTCGGTTCCTTGCGACCCCTCACCAGAAGTCCTTCCCTCTCAGCCGCACTCTGGACCACTTATATGCCACCATGTTGATGGAGATCCAAGCCCTCCTTGCTGCTGGTGCAGTGGAACATGTCTCATAGGAGGAGATCTGACGGCTTCTACTCTGGGTACTTCCTCATTCCCAAGAAGTCCGGAGGAGTGCCCCCTATCCTCGACATGCGCCGCCTCAACAGATTTATCCACAAGGAATGCTTTCAAATGTACTCTCTCAGGTCCATTATGTCCCTCCTACAACAGAATGACTGGTTGGCATCACTGGGCCAGCAGGACGCCTACACCCACATCCCCATAAACCCAGCACACAGGAAGTTCTTGTGCTTCTGCATTGTGAATTGACACTACCATACAAGGTGCACCCCTTTGGCATTTCCTTGGCCCCAAGGGTGTTCACAAAGTGTGTGGTGCTGGCTGCCACTCACCTCCAGAGATCTGGCATGTGTGCCTTTCCCTACCTGGATGACTAGCTGATAGCTGCCCTGTCCAAACAGGTAGCGAAGGAGGCCATGTGGAACACAGTCTCCCTAATGTCCATCCTGAGATTCCTGGCCAACTTCAAGAAGTCACAATTGCAACCCACACCAACCTTGGACTTCATAGGTGTGACACTCTATACACCCCAAGTGAAAGCCTTCCTCCCATCAGCTCGAGTGGACACTATCATATCCCTGGCGCATAACGTGCAAGTGGCCGATGTCATCTCAGCAAGAATGCTTCTACGCTTCCTGGGCCACATGGCGAGAACAACTCAGGTCATCTATCTCCCTAGACATCACATGAGAGGCTAGTGGCAACTGTGATGGCACTGGAACCAACAATCTCAACCCATGTCCCACAGGGTTATCATAGACCAGAAAGCACAAGCCTCACTTGCCTGGTGGTTAAGCAGAGAACACCTCACTCAGGGCAGGCCCTTCCAGCCCCCCCATCATAACCTTGTCATCACCACGGATGCCTCCAAGCTTGACTGGGGAGCACGCCTCCTCCACCGCACCCAAGGAACATGGATGACGACGGAGGACCGACTCCATATCAACCTTCTGGAGTTGAGGGTGGTCAGGTATGCCCTCCAGGCCTTTGCATCTTGGATCATTGGCAAGGTGGTGCTAATCCAGAGAGACAATCAGGTCACCATGTTCTGTGTCAACAAGCAAGGAGGTATGGGCTCACTCCCCCTATGCAGGGAAGCGCACAGGGTCCGGAGCCTCATGCTGTCCAAGAACGACCTACTTGCCTGGCGAACATAACCAGCTGGCGGACAAGTTCAGCCACCAGCTGCAGCTGCAGGAATGGTCCCTCAATGCTGAGATTATGGCATCCCTGTTTCAGTGATGGGGCCAGCCACAGATGGACCTCTTCACAGACTCCTCAAAAACAAAGTGTATGGAGTTTTGCTCCAGACAATCATCAGAACAGAGGACAGCGGCAGACGCATTCAACTTAAATTGGGGGAGTCACCAACTACTGTATACCTACCCTCTGAAGTTCTACAGAAAATCATCTCCAACAAGGCCACAGTCATCCTCATTGCCTCCTGCTGGCTGAGGCAGGTGTGGTTTCCCTATCTCCAACACCTTGCCGAGGGGCCACCAGTGCACTAACCCTTATGCCCAGACCTCATCACTCGGGACGGGGGAAGGACCCTCCACTCCAACCTTACCATCTTCGCACTAACTGCCTGGAAGTTCAGAGATCGCAGCTGTCCACCCTGAACCTCTTCATCCTTTCATCCTTGTGACCCAACGGGACTCCACCCAGCATTCATACTCTCTGAAGTGGAACTGGTTTGACACTTGGTGTGGTCAGCAGGCTTAAATCCCCTTTCCTGCCCACTGTCCCAGGTACTCTAATACCATGCCACCCATGCGCAGGTGGGCCTCCAGACTTCCTCCATCAGGGTGCACCTTGTGGCCATTGCTACTTTCCATGACCACCTCGATGGTTACCCCATCTCTGCGTACCCATTGGTCTCACAGTTCATGAAGGGCCTGGCGAATGTACGACCCACCATGCGAAGGCTGATACCTCCTTGGGACCTCAACATCATCCTAAAGCAACTCATGAAGGAACTCTTTGAGCCACTGGAAAATGTGCATCTCAAGTATGCCACGTGGAAGGCCTTGTTCCTCATCACCATCATCTCAGCCAGGAGGGTGAGTGAACTTCAGGCACCTGTCATACACCTTCCTCTACTCGGATCACTCCATGCTGCGGACTCATCGCAAATTTCTACCTAAGGTGGTATCACCATTCCACGTCAACCAGACTATCGAGCTCTCCACCTTCTATCCGAAGCCACACGTCACTGCAGAAGAACATTGTCTCCACACCCTCGACTGCATGCACGCATTACGCATCTACCTGGCATGAACCACAGCTAACCGCCAGGGGCCACAACTCATCATCACCTTTGACTCTAACAGGCCCAGATGCCCAGTAATGAAAAGGACCCTTTCCCAGTGGATCACCGCCTGTATCACCTTCTGCTACTCGCAAGTGGGTGCCGATCCTCATACCCTCATCCAGACCCATCAGCTACATGCAATGGATACCACCCTAGTGAACCTCAACGCTGTACCCCTGCAACACATCTGAAAGGTTGCGACCTGGGCCTTGTTGCACACCTTTCAGAGGTACTATTGCCTGGACCAACTAGTAGTGTCTGACAGCTCCTTCAGCCGCTCTGTCCTGCACGTGGGGACCCAGCCAAAGCAGGGCTCGCCTGAACTAATGGACTCTAGCCAAGGGTAGCGGAGGCACCATACCAGACTCAGACAAACTGCTAATGACTCTGTACCTGCCATGTCATTGTTGCCATTGTCACTAGTTTCACTTCATTGCTGCTTTGCTGTTACTGTTGCTCGTCACATCAAGCTCAAGAGATATGATTAGTCAGTGCCCTTTGCACCGGGCATTATGGTGTGCCATATCAGTGGTTGTCTGTTGTACCCACAATAGTTGTGTTCTAACAATGTTGTGTTCCTGCATTGGTTGCCTGTTGCAGCCACCCAAGGCTTGTTTACGTGTCGTGACAGTTCAATAAATCTCCTCTGTCCCACCTGACAGTGCCGTGTCTACCTTTTCTATGGCCTTCATCTTACCGCAGCTCATGGTGGCCTCACAGCCACTGTTTGGGAATCATCAAGTGTGGCTGATGCATCCTGCTTGTCCATGGAGAAAGTGAGGTACTTACCTGTAATGGGGGTTTTCTGTGGACAGCAGGATAAGTCAGCCACACGGATGAAAAAGGGCACAGGCTCCCGTCCAATGACATCCTTCAAGACACAAAGCCTGCTGCTCTACCTGAAGTAGTATGACTGGCCTAGGCTTGGTACGAACTGAGCCAGGTAGGGACGGGCTGAGGCGTGTGGGCACCTGGGCATGCTATAGGAGAGCACTTCAGTGTCCATGGCGCTATCAGATGATGTGACCAGGTGTGGCTGACTTATCCTGTTGTCCACGGAAAACTCCCATTACAGGTAAGCAACCTCACTTTCCAGTGGGCTGCAGTTGTTTATGTAGCTGATCTCTCTCGAGGGGGTAAGGATAGCCCCAGAGGTCCTCCATGAAAGGCAGAAAGGGGCAACTGGAACTTCAAAACATCTGAATTAAAACTGCAAAAGCATCAGTAACCAGCACAAAATAGAACAAAGGGTCCTGGTAGATAGGGCACAACAAAAGCTCAAAGTCTAAGCTGGAATGAAATAAACCAAAAATGTAGAAAGACAATTGGGCACTGTGGGCATATTCAGAGGTGTCAGAATGCCATTTTCCATGAGGAGGGGGGCCAAGCTCCATGCCTGAGCCAGCCAAACTCCATGTGGCTATAATTGCCAGCCTTCCTCTCCTGTCTGCCTGTGGGGATCCAATCTCCAGTGGACATACAGGGGGGGTCTGTGCCGCGATTGCAGCACTCTTCTGCCAGCAGGGGAGCCTGCTGCTTGCTGGGTTGTGATCACCGGCCTTCCCCTACTTCTGCCCACAGGAGATCGGATTCCCGCAGGCCGAAGTAGCGGAGGTGCTGATCGCAGCAGCAAAGTTTTGGTGGGGCCTATGGTCATATTTAAATGAAAAAAAGGCAAAATCAAAAGAGAAAACTCAGTGGGTGGCAATAATATGTCAAAGGCCAAAGAGCAGATACAGAGTTACCAAGTTGCCCATTTCTAGAAGTGAGATTTTTTGCCAGTTCAGGTTTTAAATTTGCATTGCAGTGCGGTTGCAGTGCGGTATGGTATTTGTAGTCCCTGAGTTTGCCCATTGGAATCAGTGCTGCAGGTCCCATAGTGGATCATGATGAGCTTGTCAGAAATCCAAGACTCAAATCACAGCCTTTTGGTCCCAAACCCTATTCACATAAACTAATATTTTTGTCGGAACTGTTACCATGAGGGACACACTCTTGAGGCAACCATTCCTTTTTATTCGTTTTTACGAGCTGAAACTAACAGCTCAACATGCCTTAAAAATTAAGCAGGTTGGACTTCTGGTGACGTCATCAGGACACATGGTGGTGTAGAGAGTGAGCTCCATCACCAGAGCTTGAAATAAGGGGGAACATGTACCCCTAAAAGCGTTAATTGAGAGGGGCAAAGGAGAGGAAGCATTGGAGACAGGCCCGGTAAAGGGGAGCAAAAAAAATTGAGCAAGTGTACCCCAGCAGGAGCGCCGCTGCTAGCGGAGACACACAGCGGGCTATCAGCTCAGCAGACCGCGTGGCAGGCCGGAACAGTGGAGGAGAAAGCGGCCAGGCGGTGAATTCACCATTGAGAACGGAGCAGACTGAAATGGCACCGTAAGAAGCAGTACAGAGGAGCTGGGAGCTGGAGCAGGTGCCTCCTTGTAGTGTGCTGCCGTCGGAAGAGATTACTAATTAGCCTCTCGACTGGAAGACCACATGGCAGGCCAACAGCGGAGAGCGCAGCATGGAAGGCAGCAAAAGGAGCAGAGACACCGCCTGGACTCGCAAAAGGGTATTGTGAGTCGGAGACGCTAACCCCGATCAGCGAGTGGCTGCCAGTGTTACACGGTGAGCTGTAGGAGCGGCGGATAGTCGGGCAGGCCGGCGCTGAGACCGGGGGAGTAGAGCAAACCGGAAAGGAGCATCAGAGAGCGGGGAAGGCAGCGGCGGCACAGTCGGGAAGCTTTGGAGTGTGCGGGCAGGAGCCCAGTGTGAGACGGCAGAAGGGGGATCAGCTAGCAGACCTGCGGAGCAGCGGTGGGCAGCTGAAGAGGGCCTAGGTGATCAGAGGATCGTCTCAGAGAGAAAGGTGAGCAGAAGAACTGGAGCAGCGCCTAAAGGGAGCAGAGCAAGGGCCTGGTGGGCGAGAGGTGCTGAATTTGCAGCAGAAAGGACAACAAGATTTAGAACACAGGAGCAGGGTGCACTGCTGCCCTAGTTGATCACTTCTGACAAGGATAGAGAGGCCTGACAGAAGTTCAGGAAGACAGAAGAGAAATAAGGTGAACGTGGCCTCAGTGGGGAGCGACAACTCAAGGAAAATCTTGAAAACTTGCCAGCAGCCTAGAGGCCCTAAGTGACAGTATGGAACAAAATAAAGGTGGTCTGTCCGCACGGAAGAAGTTGGCAGACTTCCACTCCCCCTATGCAGCAGTTAAAGGAGGAAGAGAGGGGGAGAAGGAGGGCCGAACACAGCCTGAAGAACCAAATGATTTTGTGGAAGAGTTGAAGCAGGGCTTCAGCCCATGAGGGGTAGCTAAGTTTATAGAATGGCTCACTGAGATGAAAGATGAGATTAAGATGGACATTGGTGGGGTGATGTGTGAACTCAAGGAGTCCATACAATCTTTGAGGCAAGATATTGTGGACATTGGAAACCGCGTGGAAGAAATGGAGACCCAGATGGAGCAACAAGAGGAGGAAATTGAAGACTTACAAAAAGGCTGGGGGGACCTCAAGCGTGCTCGAGAGGAGCAGCAGGTGAAAGTAGAAGACTTGGAGGATAGATCTCGGAGATGTAACTTACGAGTACGGGGCCTTCCAGAGGAACCCAAATACCGAAATTGTGAAGAAGTGATCGTTAAAATCTTCAGATCCTTAATAGCGACTGCAGACCCGGTGGGGGGCACTACGATAGAACTTTCGCAAATAGAGCAAGCACACAGGGGCTTAGGCTCGGTAAGAGACAGTAAACCAAGAGATATAGTAGTGAGCCTAGGCTCCTTTAAAACTAAAGAATGGCTGTTGAGCGCGGCGAGGAAGGTGAGGCAGTTCACCTGGGACGAACATCAACTGGAGCTTTTTCAAGATCTCTCTGTGGGAACGTTACAGCGCAGACGCAACCTTAAGGAGGTGATGGTATATTTGAGAAGAGAGGACATAAGATATAAATGGTTGTTCCCATTCGGTTTACTGATAACAGCCAAGGGGAAGTTGAGATGGGTGCAGACAAGAGAGGAAGCCTGGACGGTGCTTGAAGAACTGGGTCTACCTAATTTACCAGAGGGGGAGAAACCACCAGCAGGAAATCCGGCAACAACTGCATTGTCATCCAACCCACAAAAGAATGCTCAGTGATGGCACAGCGTTCCAGTGGCGGGCCGACGTCTGGCGAGACTGAATAGAGAGAATCAAGGAGCGCAAGAGGCGGAGAAAGGAGCTGGCTGAAATAGAGGACTCTGTGTTCAGTGCTCTGCTGTAATGTATTTCTCTGATAATGCAGTAGAATTTAGATAAGTGGGGGGAGATAAATGGTTAATGAATAGGTTAAGGGGGGACGGGAAGGGGATGGATGGATGGGGATGAATATAAATAAGGTAGGAGAGTTAGGGGGATGGGAGAGACGGTGAGAGGGGATAGGAGATAGGGGTTGGATTAGGGAATAGGAAGACTGGGTAGCGTTAGAAGGGGATCCTTGGGGGGGAAGTGTAGAGATAGAGGGGGGATGTGGAATGGAGTGGTAAAGACAGGCATGGCCTGATAATCAGTCACCATAATGGAAGATGAATCTCTCTTTAAGAGATGGGGGAAGGGTAGGGGAGGTGGGGAGGATGGGGGGGGTAGAAAAGGGGAGCAGGGGAGGGAGGGTTAGGGGTATAATTGGAAAGGCTGAAAGAGTAGGGGGACTGGAAGAACGGGTGAATTAAAAATAGTCACATTAAATGTAAAGGGACTTAACTCACCAACAGGAGCCCAGTGTGAATTCTGGACAAAACTGAATGAGGACGTGGGGAAAATGGGGGAGGGTATCCTTATATGCGGAGGAGATTTTAATCTAACATGGAATCCAGCTCGGGATGTCACAGGGACAAGAGTGGGTAAGCGGGCGGACAGGAATAGATATTGTGAGTTTGTTGTGCAGCATTGTTTGATAGATGCATGGTGACTACAGCATCCCAGGAGGAGACAATTTTCATACTTTTCACCAGTACATGGGTCCTACTCGCAAACAGATGCTATCTGGGTTTCAAAGGAGGTGGGGGGTCGGATTGCGGGGGCAGAAATGGAGTCTATTACATGGTCTGACCATGCTCCAGTGGTGGTAAGTTTGCTAATGGAGGATGAGGGGAAAGGAATACAGTTCTGGAGGCTCAACGAGTCATTGTTGGAGGATGGGAGGGTCCGGGAGGATATAGAGAGGGAAACCCGGGAGTACGTCAAATTTAATGACAATGGGGAGGAGTATTGGATGAGTATAAGGCTGTGGTGAGGAGTATTAATTAAATGGGGGGCATGGACCAAGAAGGAAAGAGAGAGCAGGGAGTGGGCTCTGAGGGAACGCTTGATGGAATTGGAAGACTTGGATGGGCAAGGGAGGACGGGAGCCTACAGAGGGCAGGTGCTGGCAGTGCGAGCGCAGTTAAATGAGCTGCAGGCAGAAAAGATACAGTTTCAGATGCAGCTCTTAAGGCAGGAGGTTTTGGAGGGGGGGAATAAAGTGGGGAGATATCTGGCACAGAAACTGAAACAGAGGAAGCTGCGCTCGCACATCATACGAGTCCGTAAGAGGGGAGGGGAGATGGTAACTAAAGATGGGGAGATCAGAGATGCTTTTAGGGAATATTATCAGGAGCTGTATAAAGCCAGGGACTCCCCACAGGATGAGAGAGTAAAAAGCTACCTTGATTCTATAGACTTGCCGAAACTGGAGGAGGGGGAGAAAGAGGAAATTAGTCAGCCCATACGAGGAGAGGAGGTGCAGAGGGCAATTAAGCAGTTAAAATTAGAGAAGGCGCCAGGGTTGGACGGGCTAACAGCGCGATTCTAAAGACGATTTGAGAATCTCTTAATTGAGCTCCTGGTGAAGTTATTTAATCAACCAAGGGAGGGAGGGAAGTTAGCGGACACGATGGGGTGGGCAGGTATAACTGTAATACACAAAGAGGGGAAGTACCCACAAGAGTGCACATCTTTTAGACCCATCTCACTGCTCAATTTGGACGCTAAATTGTTAGCTAAGATATTCACCATGCGGCTAAATAAGATTATAGGGAAATTGATAAACCAAGATCAAGCGGGCTTTATCCCGGTTGGCAAGTTGCCGATAATATTAGAAAGATCCATAATATTATCTGGTCCATTGAGCAGAGCGGGGAGGAGGCTTACTTTTGTCGCTGGATGTGGAAAAGGCTTTTGACCAGGTGTCATGGCCTTTTCTCTTCCAGGTACTGGAGACAGTGGGGTTGGGGAAAGAGTTTTTAACATGGGTGAAAGCACTTTACGATCAGCCCAAAGCTTGTGTGAGAGTGAATAGGGCTCACTCGGGTTTTTTTGAACAGGGGAGGGGAACAAGACAGGGATACCCCCTATCACCGCTGCTTTTTGCAATAGCCTTGGAACATTTTGCACAGCGGGTGAGAGAACGGGCAGATATATTGGGAATAAGGGTGGGGAGGAGTGCATATAAAATTTCTATGTTTGCGGACGATATTATCTTAAGCATGGCCAGACCCTGGGTAAGCATCCCAATAGTAATGTGGGAATTGGAAGAGTATGATAAGTTATCGGGCTTCACAATTAATTGGACTAAATCGTAAATTTTAAATTTAGCGGTACCAGGTGATGTACAAGATCATTTGAATAAGAAATATCCCTTTAAGTGGGCTAGGGAGAGCATCCGGTACCTTGGTATCCATATAAGCAATAAGACAGAAGCGCTATATCAACTAATTTATGTGAAGGTACTCGGGCAGATAGAGTTGGTTGGATGGGTGGGGGAGGGGAGGGGATATCTTTCATGGTTTGGGCGCATAGCGACTGTAAAAATGATGCTAGTGCCAAGATTGCTGGTTTTGTTTCAGACACTCCCAATAGTGGTATCGCAGAATAGACTAAATCGGGTGCAAAGGCTGGTAAACAGATTTATATGGGTACAGAGACGCCCTAGAGTGGCGATGCGGGTCTTGCAGAGAGCAAAGGGAGAGGGGGGGCCGGGTGCGCCCAATTTGTGAAAATATTATGAGGCTGCGCAATTGAACAGTATTTATGAGTGGCAAAGAGGCACATGGAAACAGTGGGTCCGAACGGAGCATGAGTTGGTAGGGGGTGTGGGCTTGGAATGAGTGATATGGAGGGGGAGTAAAGGTCCCGATACTTATCTCCTCAATCCCATGGTAGTGCATAGCTTGAAAATTTGGAAACGACCTAAGACACAGCTAGTTCACGATAAAGGCTATATACAGGGAATGACAATCGAGGCATGTTTTGAGAGGGGACAGGGGCCTGGGGTGCACATCCTACGCAGATGAGCCAGAGGAGGGCTGACACATATACACCACTTCCTCCACTCCCAGGGGATCTATGAGTTCAAGGGTATTAAGGACCTCTATTGGTTCGCCACTTTATACGACAACCAAAGGTATGGAGAGATTTATGGGAAAATAGAGGCTGGTTTGAGGCTCTATGTTCGGGCCATCTGGGTCAAAAGGGGGTATTGTCCAGAATTTACAAAGGTCTGATGGAGGCTGGGGAGAGTAAACTGAGCTATATGTTGAAATGGGAGGAAGATCTGGGGGTGAGTTGGAATGACGAGGTATGGAACAAGATAAACCAGATAATAGCAATTGTATCAATTGCTACACAAATAAAAGAAAACGCCCATAAAGTATTATTTAGATGGTACTGGACGCCAGTACGTAGGAAACAGGCTGGAAAGGGACAGGATGATCTCTGCTGGCGGGGATGTCATGAGAGGGGGGATTGGATGCATATGTGGTGGAAGTGTGCTCGGATACAGGCCTATTGGGTACAGATTATTGATGTGATCCATGGCATGACTGGCTATTGCTTGCTACGAAGACCAGAGACATGTTTGTTTCACCAACTTGAGGAGGATATCCCTAGACGTGAAGTGGGGGTACTGCATCACTGCATAGTGGCAGCTCGATGCGATATAGCCCAACACTGGGGGGGGGGGGGGAGACAGAACACACCACAGCTGGCAGGATTTGTCTGAAGAGTGGCAGAGGTGAGTCTGATGCACAAATTGACCGAGCAGCGCCGTGGGAAAGGTGAAAGGAGTGTGGAACCATGGAAGGGGGTGTGGAGGTGGTTGGAAGGAGGATGTATGGTAGGGCAATGAGTGTGGATGTGTGGTATAAGTACTGAATCAGAAGGCAGTGACATGCAAGGAGTGAGATATGTACAAGTGAAAGTAGGCGGGGATATGGGGTGGGGGGAAAAAGGGGGGTGGGTAGTATAGATGGGGAGCATATGGGGAGGGTTAATTAGGAATGTATGCACTCGTAAGATGGGTAATTAAGGATGGTGGAAGGTTTAAAAAAATGGGGAGTAAGTATAATGTACAATGTATACTGTAGTGTAATGTATACTGTTGAATGTATAGAATGTGAGATTATGGAGGAGATAGAACAATGTTGTGTACAAAGTATGTTGTATTTGACTGTGTTATTCACAATAAAATATTTAAAATGGAAAAAGAAATAAGCAGTTTAACCAAGGGAAGTGCTTGAGCAAACCCCTTTTACTTGAATCAATCTTTTCTATTTTGGCAAATAAGTAACACTCGCATAAAAACAACGAGAAAACTTATCTGTTCGTTCAAGTTTTTTCAGCCAAAATATTCTCCACGCTGTCCTAGCGTACAAAAAGGGGGCTCAAGATCACTTACGTAACCGAGCCAGTCAGAAGAGGAAATGCGTGATGAAGGGCTGGAAGAACAAGAAGGCCTGAAACATGGCGATATGTTGCGTATTATTCATTAAGTTTGGATGGGCTCGGTTACGGAAGTGATCTTCACTTCTGGAGGGAAGTACAAAGGGCCTGAAAAGCCAGCACCAGTGTTGCCAAGTTATCCAGTTCCAGGAATGAGATTTCAAGCCAGTCCCGCATTTCTGATAATCTCATCCTGATGCATTATGGGACCTGAAGTACTGATTTGAATGGGCAAAATCAGGGACTACAAATACCATATGGCGTTGTAATACAAATTTAAAAACCAGAACTGGCAATAAATCTCACTCCTGGAACTGGGTAACTTGGCAACTCTGCAGCACCCAGGATCTTCCTTAGTCCAGTAGCCTGACTGCACCCACTAGTTATAGTCCAGCACAGTCTGGGTGCAGGCAGCTTCAGTGTCTCATCTGTCTACTTACTACAGGTTACCACAAACCGGATAGGAGTGGTAAGCAGCTTACTCCACAGCCCAGGGGAGTAAGGAGAACACAACTGAGGGAGGTCTGTGGACAGAAGGAAGAGTCTAGAAGCAGAGAAGCCAGTGGACCAGGAGAGAGATAACGGTCTATTTATTTGCCAAAGGCTGTAGGAGATACCTGTCTCCCTGGTGCACCCCTATTCCACTCCATGACCTGCGTGTGACCTGAAACCCAGGTGCATTCCTGGCCTCTCAGCAGAGAGTTATTTAATAGTTAAGCTTCGTTTATTTCATTTACACAGCAAAGCGCTTTGCAGCTTTATAATTAAGACTAGAAGGAAGACATCAAATGTGAGGAGAACAATACAAGGAAAGATGCAGATTGAGGACTAAAAGTAAGAGTTGGAAGGGAACCGATTACTGCTTGACCACTGTGTCCGACCACATCCCAAGCGCAGTCTCAAAATGAAAGGTTTGGAGTCCTTTTGGAATCTTTACTATGACGTTTCCACACAGAAACAGGCGGACAAAGCATTGCAGAGCAAAGGCACAAGAAACGAAAGTGCAGATTGGAGCGTGGACCTCTAGCGAGCCCAACAAGGCGGGAGGAGAGTTTGTGAGCCAGTAGGGCAAGAGGTCAATGGCAATATTCTAGGAATCCACGAAATAATGCTTTATAAACTGTGCTCCATAAAAAACAGGCAACCTCAGTCCTGAAGGAGTGCTAAGACGAGGCCTGCTACTGCTGGAAGGAATCTGCACTATTGAGTATTTACGTGCTGAGAAATTGTCTTAAAACTTGGAGAAAAGAGAGATTTGGATTATACTGAAATTCTGTTTCTATTTAAAATTCTATGTTTATTTATATAGCCAGCAAAACGTAAATTAGCTGCAAAACATTCAGTTTAGTGTTTAGTGAAGTCTATTAAAAATAGCTTAGTTGCAAAATTTTGGGTCCTGTTTACGAAACTGCCTGGATGTCTCACGAGCTTTTGAAATTGAACATGGCCAAAACCGAGCTTCTTATTTTCCCCCGATTTCTGTTGAGAAGGTGGAAGATGATTCCAGGAGAGATCCAACAACTCACAAACTCAGAAGAAATCCTATTCCAAGGCCTAAGTAATAGAGAAGGACTGTGTTCATAGAGTATGTATTGCAATCCCATCTGAAGAGGATGAGGATTTCTATGTCCTAAACTGATTTCTGCAAGAAAAAGGGGTGAAGAGCTAGTAAAAGCCCCAGTTTCCTGTGAAAATAGCTCAAATGCCGTAAGAAGCTGTGCTTTGTGTTCCTCTCTCTTTCAGACTTTTGAACTAAGAACATAAGATATGCCACACTGGGTCAGACCAAAGGTCCATCAAGCCCAGTATCCTGTTTCTAACAGTGGCCAGCTAGGTATTTTTTCTGCATTTGGACAGTTGAACTCAGCCAGCTGTATAACATAAATTCTATGTTTAGCTTCAGTAAACTGTAACTTTGTTTTGGACTTTCATCGGCAAGACTGTGTGTGGTCCCCTTAATTCCCACAGTGCATTCAGCTTTCTACTGTAGAATTCTGGAATTTGGGACTGCAGGAAGTCTGTCAGGCCTCTGCAGTACCCAGCTGTGGTTCTTATTTGGCAGCTTCACCCCTAGTGTTAGTACTACAAGAGGCGCCATTTTGAAACTGGCAGCTGACAGGGCAGGAGGACTGGGATTGCTCCTCTCCAGCCACTAGCCTCTAGGGAAATGCCAGTAGGTGCCAGGGGAATTTGGGGATGGAGGGTAGGCTATTTGGATGTTGTGGAGGGTGTGGAGGAATATGGATTTGGATGTTGAGGGGTCATCAATGGGAATTCTATTCCACGTAACAGCCCCATTAGAAAGCTCCTCGAGAGCGTCAGGCCACACATTAGCAGCCTGATAGTCTTAGGGAGGAAAGACAACGCCAGCTCAAAGCAGATATTATCATTTCATGAGTAACACAGCTAGCGAGGTTAATACCAAACTGCATTATTCAGTTTGCATAATAATGAGACAATTCGCATGTGGTTCACTAACAGCTCTGCAGCTAATGATGACAATTCTCTTGTCTGGTCCTTGTAGGGGTGGAACTGCCCTCTGAGCAGCCCAAAGGGATAAACTCACAGGATTATTCGTGCTAGGTATCCACTCACTTAGGATGTGCCCAGGGGAGGAGTTGGGTGGCTTCTGTGGGTTATTTAAGGCCCAATTTTGGAGAGGGAGGATCTTTTGCCTCTTGGAAGCTGGCTGAGAGCCTGTGTAGGATGGATCCCTCAGTGCTAAAGTAGTCCAGGGGCAAACAACGAGAAGAAAACACTTTTCTTTGCCTTCTTTTTTATTACTTCCCAGTACCAAGCAGAATACTTGCACCCAGCAGTCCTAAACCTAGTAGAGACAAGTACCTGATGAATCACCCAGATCATAGGGCAGGAGAAAGAGGATGGTAAACTCTCAGCAGAGGTGGGCAATAAACCCCTGATTCCTGTCTCTGATCAGAAGAGAGCTGCAGAACCTGTGAGGGACAGTACCCTTGGAACAGGGAAGAACCAGGATGAACCCTGAACGAGTTCCAGAGAGATTCCGGGAGCGGCAAGAAGGTCATTGATGGAAAGGGTACCCAGAAACCAGGAGAACTGGTCTAGGAAACTGAATCTCAGAACCTGTGAGGGACAGTACCCTTGGAATAGGGAAGAACCAGGATGAACCCTGAACGAGTTCCAGAGAGATTCCGGGAGCAGCAGAAAGGTCATTGATGGAAGGGGAACCCAGAAACCAGGAGAACTGGTCTAGGAAACTGAATCTGAGAAGCTGTGAGGGTTGGGATGGAAATGGAGTACTTTGTTGGTGCAGTATACCCTGTGGAGACCATTGCGTTCCTCATAAATAGGTCATTGATGATACCTTCACCGAGCATGATAAAATTAGAATGTACACACAGAACTGCTGTCATGGATCAAGGCCCAAAATTGCAGAATTCACTGCCATTAGTTTTTGTAGAGAAACATCATATAAAGGTTTTGGAAACAATTTAAAACATGGCTTTTTTGTAATTAATGGTAGTTTATGAATGTTTTGATAATATGGGAAGGGATTTAAAGCATTTTATGTATAATGTAAGCTGTTCCTATTTGGTTTTTTATTGTGCTCCACTTCAAGACTTTCCTGGTGGATACTGTAATGGGGTAGATCCGTCCCTTGCCATGCAGTCAGAGGAAACTGAGGAAAGTACGTCAGATTCTGACAGCCAAGTAAAGCACATGGCTACAGGTTGCCAGGGGAGATATAAACAAACCCAGCCACGAGTGCAGCAGCCCCGCCCAAGTTGCAAACAATCCCCATGCCCTGAGTGTAATAGGATTCACCTGGGTGGGGGAGGAACGAAGCTAAGCCCTAAGGCTGATAAAAAGCACTCATTAGAAAGCAGTGAGAGTGCTGGAGAGAGAGTTGGAAGCAGTTCTGCAAGGAGAGCTGAAAGGGGAACTGCAACGGGAACTGGAAGGAGAACCGTTAGAAGGACTGATAGCAGAGAGGCTGAGAGTGATTTAAGCAGCCCTGAGAACCAACCAAGGAAAGCTTCAGCTGAAAAGGTACAGAGAACTCAAACCCAAAGACTACAGGAAAGCTACTCTCAGTTAAAGCCTGGTGTTGAAGGTAACTGGAGAGAAAAGCCACGCAGAAAGTCAGTTTGGGTGTGCCCAGAAGCTCCGGTGAGAGGAAGGTACAAATCTCTAGACTCTGCTGATATTGAAGAAGCACTGACGAGTAAACCTTACAGGCAAAGGCCAGACAGTGGTCTCTGTAAAAGGAACAGGGAGAAAACAAAGAATACCAGTTTTCTCTGGGATAGTAAAGCTCTCCGGGACTCTCTTAAAGGTAAAGAGAATTGTTTTAAATCCCTGTGTGAATGTGTTCCCATGTATCCAGCGGGGGAAGGGCTGGAAGATATGCAAGTTGAATCCATAGATGAATGTATAATTGATGAGCCTATGGATTGTACACTGACTATAGCAGATACCGTAGAATCACTTCGCTGAGTTGGATGTATAAAGCTGTAGGAACAGCATTGAGAAGCAAAGTGAGCATTGCTGCCTTTGAAAAGAAACATTTATTGATTCCTGTGTTAAAGGACTGTATAGTGCAAGCTGGAAGAAAAAGGAGTTATTTTTCTTCAGTTCCTGATTTACTTTTCTTTGTACCAGAAGCATGGTTATTTTGTCCTAAGTTCTTTGTGCTTACCAAACCCCGGGACGGGGAAATAAAACCTCATTTTGACCTTACCACTTTTGTTACTTCTATTCCTCTGCTTGGGGAGTGTTTGGGACTTCATTACCCAGAGGGTGTGTACTACTACTCCTGCACTACCCCCACTTCCTGGCTCAGGATATTCACCAACCTGACCCTCTCTGCATGCCCTAGGACTCAGGGTGGGCCACTGGTGACAATACGTAAGCAGAATAGCAAACTGAAAACTAAATGAGTGGATTTAAAAACCCATGAACAACCAGAAAAAGTATTCTGAAGGGTCTTTCAAGAAATGTCTACCAAGCTACATTACCTCACTGTTCTCAGGCAAGTCGGAATTTCCGTTGTACAACACGCTGGGAGAATTTCTTAACCACCCCATATGGTGGATTGGAGAGATTTGGAAAATTGAACAAGCAAGCGGATAGTAATGTAGGGCCTTGGAGAGAAGCCTATCCACCAACACTCTTGAGATTCCATCAAAAAAGCAAATAATTGTTAATGTAGCCCAGAACTCACCTCACCTAAAGGGGTTCATCAGGGCCCCTTTCACAAGAATTTACATGTTCTGTATCTTATTATTATTTAGTTTGTATTGCGCTACCGATATGTGCATTAAGGGAACAAAATACATGATTTTGCCATTTAACGCATATTATTTGGCAAAAATCATGAGTTATTCCCTTAACCCACATTAGTAAAGCCTTTGACACAGTTCCTCACAGGTGACTTATAAACAAACTGAGCACCCTAGGGATGGACCCTAAAGTTATTGATTGGGTTAGAAATTGGTTGAGTGGGAGGCGACAAAAAGTACAGGTAAATGGAGCTCACTTTGAGGAGAAGGAGGTTACTAGTGGTGTGCCCCAGGGATCTGTCCTTGGTCTGATTCATTTTAACATCTTTGTTAGTGATATAGCAGAAGGGCTGTCAGGTAAGGTTTGCCTCTTTGCGGATGATACCAAAATCTGCAATAAAGTAGCTACCCAGGAAGGTGTAGATAACATGAGGAGGGATCTAGCTAAGCTTGAAGAATGGTCTAGAATTTGGCAGCTGAGATTTAATGTTAAAAAATGCAAGGTCATGCATTTGGGCTGCAGCAATCCAAGGGAGCAATATAATATAGGAGGTGAAGTACTTTTGTCTAAAGAAGAGCGGGACCTAGACGTGATTGTGTCTGATGATCTTAAAATAGCTAAACAGATACTGTAGAAAAGGTGACAGCAAAAGCTAGAAGGATGCTTGGGTGCATACGGAGAGGAATGGCTAGTAGAAAAAAGGAGGTGATAGTGCCTCTGTCTAAGTCTTTGGTGTGACCTCATTTGGAGTATTGTGTGCAATTCTGGAGACCTCACCTTCAAAAGGATATAAACAGGATGGAGTCAGTACAGAGGGTGGCTACTAAAATGGTTAGTGGTCTTCATTATAAAGCATATGAGGACAGACTTAAGGATCTTAATAGAGCAGAGGTTCCCAACTCCAGTCCTGGAGGGCCCAACACCATTCAGACTTTCAGGCTGTCTATAATGAATATGCATGATATACATTTGAATACAATGGGGCAGTACATGCAAATGCATCTCATGCATATTTATTAGGGACAGCCTGAAAACCTGAATGGTGTTGGGCCCTCCAGGACTGGGGTTGGGAACCTCTGCCTTAGAGGAAAGGTGGGATAGAGGTGATATGATTAAGACGTTTAAATACCTCCATGGCATAAATGCACAGGAGGAGTGCCTCTTTCGATTGAAAGCAAGCTCTGCTACGAGGGGACATGGGATGAGGGTGAAAGGGGATAGATTCAGAAGTGATATGTGGAAATATTTCTTTACAGAAAGAGCGGGTCCGTGGAATAGTCTCCCAATGGAGGTGGCAGAGATGAGGACAGTACCTGAATTCAAAGAAGCATGGGACAAACACAGAGGATCTCTAAAGGAAAAAAGGGGACTGTTGTAGTGGTTGATATTGTCACCCTCTCAGTGGCCAGCCCAACGCCTAGGGCGCTGAGAGTTGGTCTGCCTTTGTATTCCTGACTCAGAGAGTATGACCCTGCATTGGTCCTGCAAGGCCCTCTGGGAATGGTAGTCCCTTTTACCCTTTGAGAACAGAAGAGTTGTAGTCGAGTGTTTCAGGCAATGACAAGAATTTATTTTTCCCCTTCCCGACGGATTTCTGTGCAGGTAAATAACTTAGGACAAACAGCCATACAATTGGCTTGAGGGATATGTATAAGAACTCAGGTAAATTAGCCTTATCAGCTTCAGGCTCACAACGTGCAGTGCTCGGTACAAACAAACAATAACAGCTTCCTTCAGCAAAAGAAAATGTTCCCCATTCTTTCTGTTGCTTTACCAGCTTTCTCAAACTAGTGTTCAGCACAGAGACTCAACGTGGTCAGCAAAACATAACGTGCAGTCCATCTGGTTATCCCCTATTTCACTGCTATCAGAGTCAATCTGCATTTCTTCAGCGTCAGCAATAGCAGGGTGTGTCAATGAGCTGCTATCCTGAACTTTAAAACATACATCTTCACTATCCTCACATAGCTTCCCTCGGTAGCACTCTAAAGGATAGGACTGTGAATTACCGTATATACTGAAGTTTCTTTTTAGAGAGTCTGCTACATTCTGGCAACTGCAGGGAAATACTTTATAACTAGGTTCAAATCTATGTAAGTTGTGAAGCCTACCTTTCAGCTTTGGAGGGAAAGGAATTCTCAGCTCTGCAAAGTCAGACTGATTCCCAAACACAGCTTGTGTATGTTTGTCTCTCAGCCTCGTAGCTTCAGCCTTAGAGGTACAAGTATTGTCATGCCAGCAGGTTTCTCTCTCTGGAACATGTGAGTTTTCCCAAGCCTGCCTTCCAGGAAATATCTTATCCTTCTTGCCTTTACCAGATGTCACCTGTCCTGTGCTGCTTCTTTCTGGCGTTAGGACTATGGCTCCCTTGGTTCTCACCTCTTGACATCTTCCTTCTTTCTGCTCCCCTCTTCTGGTCCAGGCTAATGACCACTTTTTATCATCCTGTTTCTCCGGGCTAAACTGTGCCCCTCCCTTAAACAGGTGTATCTCATTATCTCCTGAACTAGGGACTACGTCACAGCGTGGGAGTGTCTTTCCAGCTTGTGACTCTCTTTGTTTACATTTTCTCTGAAAACACTGAGCCATGTGCTCAGACTGCCTGTCAGTTTCTGCAACGGAATCCTCTTCTCTCACCAACTCCATAAGCTCAGAAGGGTCTTCTTCATGACAATATGCAAGGGCAGACTAGATAGGCCATGTGGTCTTTTTCTGTCGTCATGTTTCTATGGTTTCTAAACATGCTCCTGAGAATGCCTTCTTGCAATTTTCTAGCTGGCCAGCAGAGGGCGGTTTCCTGATAGGTCAGTTGAGGGACGTCTAGGTTTTTTTTTATATCTTAATATTTATTCAATTATTCAATCTTTACATCAAAACAGTCGCATTGAATGAACAGAAAAGTGGATATATCAAATACCAAAAGCAAAAACATTATAAGAAACCATTTTTTCCATCAAATTAGACCACAATATAAAGGAAATGAGGAAGTTCCAGGAAACATAATTAAATAGAGCGGAACCCCGAGGGTACATCCTAACATCTAAACACAAATTAATTTATAGGCAGATAGGAGACTCACGCGTCAGCCACATGAGAAGGAAGCACAACCTCTACTATACTCCCCTCTCTAGCCTCCAGAAATGCCAGCAACTGTTTTGGTTCAAAAAAACAAATACGTCTCGTTTATATACCACAACACATTTAACAGGAAATTTAAGTTGAAAAGTAGCTCCCAGAGCCAGAACTCTGGGACGAAGGACTGAAAAGTCCTTCCTTCTCAACTGTGTCATTCGAGACAAATCAGGAAATACAGTCAAACCTCGGTTTTCATGATTAATCCGTTCGAAAAAGTCTGACTAAAACCGAATGTATGAAAACTGAAGCAATATTTCCCATAAGAAATAATGTAAATCCAATTAATCCGTTCCAGACACCCAAAAATATTCACAAAAAATACATTTTATAGAGAATAACTATATTTTTACATGCAGAAAACAATGAGAAATAAATATAAATGACTAATGAAATGGATAAATGAACATTTAACATCACTTTTACCTTTATTGAAGACTCTTGTTGGCAAGATGCAGCCAGACACCCAGAGAGGAGATTGGGCACAGGAATTTTAAAAAACAGAACAAAACAAGAAGGATCCACAAAAAAAAGCCTCCAGTAAAGGCGCCAGCCACAGCCACCAGAAACACCACTCTCCCGCTCAGGCAACCTGGAACGCAGAGCTGAGCATGCGTTCCAGGGCCATGTCACAATGGCTGCAGCAGCACGGGCCCCCAAAGTCTCAGCCAGGCAGCAGAACACTTCTCTCACCTGCCCGATCCTCACAGGACAGCACACACACAGATCGCCGACTCTCTCCCCCGCCTCCGATTCTCAGCAGCAGCAGGACTGGCAAGTTTGGAAGACCCCTTTCAGCAGGGAGTCCCAGCAGGGAATCCTAATTGAGCGTCGGAGCATCAGACCAGCAGAACAGCTCCCGGCACTTCTCTCACCTCACCGGACAGCACACACACAAAGATTCTCTGATCGCCGACTCTCTCCCCCGCCTCTGATTCTCAGCATCAGACCAGCAGAACAGCTCCCGGCACTTCTCTCACCTCACCGGACAGCACACACACACAGATTCTCTGATCGCCGACTCTCTCCCCCGCCTCCGATTCTCAGCATCAGACCAGCAGAACAGCTCCTACGGTACGGACCATTTTAAAAATTGTACGAAAACCGAGCGGATGTACGAGAACCGGGACAAAATCGCAACGAAAAAAGTCGTCGAAAACCAAAGCTAATGAAAGCTGGGGCATACGAAAACCGAAGTTTGACTGTATCCTAACTTTAGAATCCAAAAAATCTTCACTAGCATACCTGAAGTACATTCTAAGGATATAAAACTTGTCTGCCTCCAAGGCGTATGTAACAAAAAGGGTAGTTCTTTCAGTCACGACCTCCAGCGAATTCTCTAAGAAACCTGTGATGTCCCCCTAACCCAGACGGGGTGGAGGTAACCACGTTTACCCTGTCTCTACTACCCAGAGATAGATACTGCACTCTAGTCATGGGGGGAAATTGCTCCGGGGGGATCTTCAAAATTTCCACAAAGTACTTCTGGACCATCTCAATAGCTGACAATAAAGGAGACCTGGGGAAACTCAGGAACCGAAGATTACATTGTCGGGCCTGGTTCTCCAGGTACTCCAACTTCCTAGTAGACACAGCACTATCCTTAATATGGGCATTAACAAGTTCCCGCATTCCCCCCAACTCCCTTTCTAGGTTGGTAATCCTCCCAACCTGTTTCTCATAAGCATTGGTAAGGTTAACACAAGTAGCATTAACCACATTTATCTCAGTTTTAAACGTCCCAATTATTTTAGTCAAGGAGAGATTCAGGGTTGCTATTCCTTCCCACAGCGTTTCCATCGTATAAGCCGCTGGTCTCACTAATACAGGAATTCCAGGAAGAACCTCCCTCTGTGCCAGATCAGCAGCCAAGTCTACCTCCGATAAAATCCTTCCTTCATTTGCTCCACACTGTCTCGCACCATCAGAGGAAACAATTAGCTCAGCCAAAGCACCTCCATTGCCCTCCAAAAGAGGTGTACTTGCAGTTACAGCCTCTGTAAGGGCAGCTGCAGCGGAGGTTGAACTTCTGGGTTGCGGCGGTGGTGTGCACTGCTCTGGAGACAGCCAAACACCCGAGACGCTCTGGGGCGATACTTCTCCCGATGCCCCAGCTGAAGACGCCGTTCCAGCGTCGAGCTCGAAGCCGCACTCCCCAAGTGTCCGCTGGCCTGATGGATTCAGCAGGTTCACCCCAGGAGGTAAGGGTGCCTGCTTCTGCTTTCTCCGCCCCATGCCAAACGCTAGAGGGTCCACGAGCAAACGCCTTCCTCGGAGTTACAGCTCACCGCTCGGCAGCACTATCCGCCATCTTGATTACTTGGGACATCTAGTTTAATGTTGTTAGATTGCTTTGAAACCTGACTACTCAGATTTCTCACCTTTTCTTGTTTGTTACATTCTCTTTTGGCCCTGATGTGTAAAAATTTGCCAATCTTAGCACTTTTTTCCATGCTAATTTTATTCAAATTTTTTTTCAGATATTTAGCAGGTAAATAAAACATTTTAAGCTTAGCATCAAATGAATGGAAAAGATTTGCATTTGAAATTATTTCTAGTGCAGAAAAGTGTGCTAAACTTGAAGCACTTTTTTACTTCACCCTTGGCTTGTTTTATAACGTCAGCCCTAGTGATGAAGCAAAGTTTTAAATTTTCATTTACTTCCAAATCGGAGAAAATATTCTTTCACTCCGCACACTACGAAGCTCTAGAATACCTTGCTGGAGGATGTGGTAAAAGCAGCTATAGCTGGAGAGGTTCCTGGAGGAAAAGTCTGTCACTCGTTTTGCACTCAGAGGGCTTGCTGGGTTCCAGGCCTCCGCTTCCATGAGTTACTTTGGAGAAACTTGCTATGGATTCTCGGACAGGGAAAAGGATTTATGAACTTCAAGGCGTTAGGTGTAGTTCCCTTGTCAAAAACACTCTAGACTTGAATATGGTGCTCGAGAATTATAGGGACCGATATTCAGTGACGGTGGTCAGCACTTTTAAAGCGTCTGGTCACTATTGCTCTGATTAAAATTAGATATTCAATGACAGAACATATCTGGCGTTTGGTGCTGAGTATCAGGTTTTTGCCGGACAGCATGATGGCTATCTGGTTAGCGGCTGAATATCCCTGCTGCTGGGACTTCCCCCGCTCCACCCTAGTTTTAACTGGGTATCGTTCTTATGGTCTCTGGAGACACTCAGCAGCACTAGTGCTGCTGAAAATTGGAATGCCGTGGCCTAGGCAGTTAGCAGGTCCTGCTATCTGGATAAACTCTTTTGAATATCCCCGCCATAGTTTTTACTGGGAAAAATAATTATTTAATTTCAAGCCATCATCTCTTACTCACAAAGTATATAGCAAATTTGGAATTTGTGTAGCACAGAGGTAACTAGGTCATTTCCTCTTCTGCTACTTCCCCTTCTCTGGGTAAATTAGTTCCCTTTCCTCTCTGGGCTCTCTGGACCCCAAGGACTCTCTTTTGGTAACTGAACGCCTCAGTTTGGTTCTTTTCTCTCCATCCTTTTTTCTCTATAGAATTCTCTGGACTCCTGGTGCAGCACTAAACAAGTAACTGCTCCCGCGTTCCTCTTTTCAGTCTGGATTGCAAAGACGCAACTTGCCAGCAGGCACCTCTCACAGCCTCCATGCAAGGTATTCTTCCTCCTGAAACTCTGATTCACCTTAGACATGCGATCCAGGACTCGCCCCGCCCTCCTGATTCCTCGTCTAGCAACTGGATCCCTGAAGACTAGAATGCTGCCTGCCCACAGACTCCAGTTACAGGTACTGAGAGACACCACGTGGGACCTCTTACTTCCCTAACTCTCTGGAGCAACCTAACAGGCTGCTGCTTCTTCATCAGGCTGCTACGACCTCCCTGAAACTGCTCCTAGGACCACTGACCACTGGGTGGACTACATCATATATGGTGCACCTTAAGCAGTGGTTTAGTCCCCCCTGCTCTCAGTCTGTTATGGTACATTCCATAGATTCTGGGTGGAGAAACAGAGGCACGAGTAAGGGAAAATAAAGGTCCCCTTGCAAGTCCATAAACCATTATTAAGAAGAAACACTTGGGGAAAGCTATTGCTCATACTTGGGGAGAAGCAGCATGGAATCTGTCCACGTTTTGGGACCATGTCAGGTACTTGTGCCCTGGATTAGCCACCGTTGAAAACAGAATACGGGGCTCAATGGACTTTGGTCTGGGCCACCATGGCACTTCTTATGTTATTATGCATGCATTTGGTTTGTTAGCAAACCTTAAACCATTTGGTGGGCACTAGATCAAATTCAAACTAATGCATGTCAAAAGGCAAATTTTAGATAATACATGGAGATTGGAATTGAGACGTCAAGGTTGGGCGGCATACAGTTCTGGTGATATTTTAGAATAGATTCTGCCAAAAGTGGAGCCTTTTCTAAAATAGGAATAAGAAGGTGCTGGAGTGCGCATGTATGTGCCAATACGTGGAGCCGAGGAAGCCGTTTTACAAATTTACACATGAGAGAAATCCACGAAGCCAGCTTGGCAATTTACACATAAAGTGCCGACACTCACACGTGGAAGTTGGTATTTTGCAACTTTTATGTGTAAGGTTATAATTTGCAAACCTAGACATAAATTTCACCAATTAACAAAGGCTGCTATCTATAATTCATTTAAATTTGAAGGGGAAAGTAAACAATGGGCGATTAAAGAGGATAACACCCTTCATCCCTCCTGTAAACGAGCACTTTTTAGAAACCTATACATGCCAGGGAGCAACTGTAAATTCCAACATGGACAACTTTGGATATACGGGTGCATTCCCTATATAAACAGGAAATGCATGTGTAGATTCTTAACCAGCCCAGCCACGACATAACCGTGCCTCTGACATTGCTCCTTTGCAATTTCTATGTATCAAGAGTAACTTTAAAAGGATCCACGTAACGTTACACGCCATCAACGCATGTAAATCATGTATCTTCAGTGACTTATGTGCTTTAATCAGCCTTTATTTGTTAGGATTTATTAATCATCTTTTTGAAGATATTCTCCCAAGGCATTGTACAAGAAGGTCTCCCCTGATATAGAGAATTATATTGTAGCAGCAGCTTAAAAATAGCAAAATGACCTCATGTCATCATAATAGACAATTAGAACATTGAGATAAACTTGGAGTTAGGCAATAATAGAGAACAATATGATGCAATGCCATTCATGTACACCTTAAAACAGCCCAGTAGACTATTAAATAAAAGAATAAAAAAAATATGGTACAAGACAGCAGAATACAAATGATATACTGTACTTAACAGGCAGCACAGTAGAACATTCTAATGGGATACTCACAATGTCAGCACAGTACAAATGATGCACCATACAAGGCAAATGGTACAACACTTATATACAGTAATGCAAATAGGATACTCACAATGTGAGCACTGCAGTTTGCATGTACTATAGCTGGTTGCTGTTCTATAACTACACTGCAAAATGGTCACCAAATAAGTCCCCGAAAAATTCTAAACATTTTTTGTCAGTGTACTGAGGGAGGAATGAACTATCATCCACACCAGACGGTAAACTTCTTTTTAATTAATTATAGGTTCAACACCCAAACTTGCAAAACATCCGTATAAGAACATAAGATATGCCATACTGGGTCAGACCAAGGTCCATCAAGCCCAGTATTCTGTTTCCAACAGTGGCCAATCTAGGTCATACGTGCCTAGCAGTTTCCCCAAGCATTGATATCCTGGGTCCCTTCTTAATAATGGTTTATGGACCTTTCCTCCAGGAACTTGTCCAAACCTTTTTTAAACCCAGCTACACTAACAGCCTTTACTACATCCTCCGGTAACAAATTCCAGAGTTTGATTACACGTTGAGTGAACAAATATTTTCTTTTATTAGTCTTAAATAGTTTACCTTGTAGCTTCATTGCATGTCCCCTAGTCTTTCTATATTCTGATAATATAAACAATCGATCTACGTTTACCCGTTCCACTCTGTTCATTAATTTATAGACTTCTATCATATCTCCCCTCAGCCGTCTCTTTTCCAGGTTAAAGAGCCCTAACCTTTTTAACCAAAACTTCTCATAAGTGTGTTGCAGCTTGATAGATCATATCTCAGCAGCACGACATACATGTTTCGGGGCATAAATCTCTGTTTCAAGTGCCTTCCACATCCAGGTTCATATCAACTGCCAGTAAACACCAACTTTGTGTTAGCGGCATTTTTCTAAGGACCAAAACTTATGTGATTGGCTAAAACCTGCTGTCAATCAAAGAGGAACCCCCCAATGAAAATGAAGGGAAAACCCCACCACCAAGGGAACCCCTGCTATCCATTGGCTGAGGAAGACAAAACATA
This sequence comes from Ichthyophis bannanicus, assembly GCA_033557465.1. Classification (NCBI taxonomy): domain Eukaryota; kingdom Metazoa; phylum Chordata; class Amphibia; order Gymnophiona; family Ichthyophiidae; genus Ichthyophis; species Ichthyophis bannanicus. The sequence goes on along the minus strand of CM066048.1, from coordinate 87,938,400 downwards.
ACTCTGTATGATAAATGGGCAAACCATAATGACATAGAGAAAGGGCATCCAATGGAAAGGGAAAATCCCCATCAGCCATGGGGAACCCCTGATCTCATTGGTTAAATCAGAAAAGACTGGCCCAGTCGATCTCTCTGTTAAGCCCAAAAGGCTGAATGGTGGTTAAAATGTATATCCAACGTTGTTCTAGCCATTGGAGCCGGTAAATTCTGTTCCCACCTCTTGGATTATATGGTACATGATCTATTACTGTCCAAGTCAAATCCTCAAAAACGTGATGACAAGTTAAGCAATGCTCAACAATCGGTGCTGACTGTATCTGCTGGCATATACGGGACATATGCTCACTTAGTCTTAGTTTAATGGAGCGCGACGTTCTGCCAACATAGAGCAACCGACATGGACATTGCAACATGTATATCACGTAAGATGACTGGCAATTAGTTGACAAATGGCGTGTGTAAGAACGTGCAGTAGTGGGATGTGTCCAAACCAGTCCTGATATTGTCATGGAGCAATATTTACAATTGTGACATGGAACGTGACCACTTTGATCAGGGGATAACAACCCCGGTCTATCTATCGGAGAAGTAGTTTTAACCAATAGGTCCCTCAAATTAGAACCTCTCGAGAGGGCTATCATCAGGTACTTATTGAAACAAGGATGCAGCCGTAATATAGGCCAATGTTGATTGAGAACCCAAACTATATCTGAGCTGAGGTCCATGAATGGAAGAACTCCCACTATGGCATCCAAAGCATGTGACAATGACATTTCCGATTGCTCCTGATTCAATAGCCATTCATGTTAAACATGATATACTCAGCGGTAGGCCATATCCACCACACGTGCAGAATAGCCCCTACTCAGCAATCTGTGTTTCAGATCTGCGACATGACGTTTAAATTCATGTAATGAGAAACATAATCTGCATAGTCTAAGAAATTGACCAAAAGGAAGTCCCTGCCGTAGAGGGCCAGGATGGAAACTTTGATAACTCAAAAGACTATTACGTTGGACAGACTTCCTATAAAGAGTGGTTCTCAACTCCCCTGCTTTTCTAAAGACCAACATGTCTAAAAACTAAATCTGATGTTGATCCATGTGCGCTGAGATTAAAAACATAAAAGGCAGGAAGAAACCATGGCTCAATTCCTAAGCAAGGAAAGCCTCCTGGGGGGAGGGGGGAGTATGTATCTGACAGTACCCCCCCCCCCCCCGCCCCCCCACACACACCTTTATAGGGTTTGCTAGGACTCCTTGGATTTGGCTGGCATGAAAATTTGAGGAATCCACCCAGGCACATGGAGGCCAATTCTGATCGGGGCACGTCCTAACATTCACAATCTGGACGGGTTGGATTTGCACCCGATTCTGCAACCATGGGAGCTACACTTTCCCGTGGTTGCAGAATCGGGGCACTTGGACAGGCCAGACAGGCCCTGATTCAGATGTGCAGGACGTCCCACTGCCTACCTGGCTAGCCCTCCCCATGCTCCTACAGGAGCACCGGTGCCATGGCATACCGTCGTCATGGCACCGGGACACCCAGCAGGAGCAACAATCCCTAACAGCAAATACAATTGCTTTGTCTGCCGCCTGACCCCTGGAAGGGTTGCTAGGGCCGGGTTTGGGCAGGGGGGATCAGGGTCGGCCCATCCATTGTGTGAGAATGTTGTTTGCACAGGGCCCCTCGCGAACTTCATTCCGCAGGATTTGCAGGGCAGGCTTCAGAGGGAGCCAGGGATGCCAGAGGTCCTGGCTCGCCTCTGCACAGCCCTCTGACTGCCAGGAAACAGGAAATGACCTTTAACCTTACCCGGCACTCAGCGGGCTTTACGAGAACATAGTGTGAGTGAAGGAGCACACTGCTCTTCACTCCAGCACTGTGCAGAGGCGAGCTGGGACTTCAGGCATCCTCGGCTCCCTCAGGTACCAGTGTAATACAATGTATATAGTTTCCCCCAGTTACTTCCAAGTTGATCTCCCTGTTTATTGTAAATACAACTCAAAGTTCCCTGTGTTGTATAGTTGATGTTAAATGTAAACCGCTCTGATCTAAAATAGAGCAGTATAGAAGAACTGTTAAATAAAATAAATAAGCTGTTCAGAAAGGAGTGGGGCTCTTTGGGGTGGGGGCCAGGATAGGACTGGAAATGACTGATGGGGGTCTAGGAATGGAAATGGGCTGATGGGGAGCTGGGATGGGACTGGAAATGGCTGATGGGGGGAGACTAGGATTGGGCTAATGGGGGTGTAGGATAGGACTAGAAATGGGCTGATCTGGGGCTTGGACTGGAAATGGGCTGATGCGGAGCTGGGTTAGAACTGGAAATGGCTGATGGGGGGCTAGGAATGGAAATGGGCTGATGAGAGGGCCAGGATAGGACTGGAAATGGCTGATGGGGGGCTAGGACTGGAAATGGGCTGATGCAGGGGGATGGGAGAATGGGACTAGAAGGGAGCGGATGCTGGGTGGGGTGGAACTAGAAGGGAGCTGATGTTGGGGGAGGACTAGAAGGGGATGGGGCTGGGGGAGTGAGGATGGAGAGTGGAATAGATATTTTGTGTGGGAGGGAAGAACAATCTACAATTGGCCGGGTATTGGAAGAGTAAGTGGGGTTTGAGGATGGAAGAGTGAAATTTGAGTGGATGAAAAAGAAATAAAGAAAGAAATGGAGGAAAGAGCAAAAGGGGAAAGATCAATATGTTAAAGGAGATGTAGAGAGAGAATGGAAAAAAAAACTAGAAGAAAGGACAAATGGACAGCAGACAATGGAGAGTTAGCCGAAGGCACAAAGAAATCAGAAGAAAGTGACTGGAGCAATTGCAACTGAAAAATAAAATGCACAAACAACCAAAGGTAGAAAATACTTTTTTATTTTAAATTTATTAACTGGAATATGTCAGATCTGGGAAATGTGCATTGCTAACGTCTTTGCATTTTTGTTTAGTACAAGAGGAAATTAATTTATAGTTTTATTTTTTCAGTGTTGTTGTACTGTACATTCCGAGTTTGGCTTTTGGGGTGCCCAGTTTAATAATTGTCTTTCTTTTTCTAAATTGTGATCCCTTGTTCTTTGTTTGGTAGTGGTCTACGTTCTGTATGTGTAACCAAACTAAGGTATTTTGTTTATGTAGTTTCTATGTGACAGTGCCACTTGTTCTCTTTCCCCAGTAGAATGTATCGGTATTCTCTGAGATGTATTGGTTTAATATTTGCAGTGTTGCCTTTTGATAGGTAGGATTTGGTGCTTTGTGAGTCCTGATAGTGCTGTTATGATACGGCGGGTTTGCTATGGATTCTAAATGGGCAGTGTTTATAGTACTTCCTAATGTGCCTAGCGGTTGGCACTGGAGTATAGTAATGTAGAAATCTGATAGTCTTTCTTTATCCAGACACTCATTAAAAGGCATGTTTACTAAAAGTTAGCGCATGTTAACAGTATGCAAATATTATGCAAATGAGGTCCCACAATGAGTATCTGTACATGGCCCCGCACCCTCCTTGGGCTGCTCCTGGTGGAGATTTCTCCTGCTGTGGCTCACCTATTTGGGGGGGGGGAGGGGTTCCTCCAACACTGCCCACCATTGTCAGGGGACTTATTCCACTTCTGAGGTGGAATAAGTTCCTCATCCATCTGCCCTCGCCGAACATACAGGGCTGTGACCTGTATCGGCCCTGTACGTCCGGGTTGTGCGGCCCACCCCCACGCCACGCAGACTCCTCTGCCAGCCATCCCCCTCCTGCCATTGTCCAGAGCTCCCCACACAAAGCTACTGTATATGCGGGGAGCACTATCTTCGGAATATGCCCCCAGCAAATAGTTCAAACCGGACGTACATCCCCTTTGTTCACAGTTTGGAATGACTCCCATATCTTTTCAAATGAGCTAAATACTGTAGTTTGTCCTTTGAATACAGAGAATCCAGAATTCTCTGAATCTCATACTCAGGTCTCTGATGCACTTAGAACCAACCTTGGTGGAAGATATTCTAAGCTGAATATTTTTTGTGGACAGCCATACCTTGTTCCCTACCTTATACTTAGGTCTTCACAGTAGTGTCCATTTGCTAGTTGTTTCTGTCTCTGTATGGTTGAATGTAGAGCAGACTGGACAGTTTGCCAAATATCCCTGAGGTTATCCACGTTTATCCGGCGCAGGCACATCAGTAGAGACAGAAATGTGGAAGAAGGTCATTGGATACCTCCTGTATATACAATAGAAAAAGTTAGAGTTGGTAGATGAGTGAGTGGCATTATTGTGTATGGACTCCACCCAAAGAATCAATTCTGTCCAATCATCTAGGGGTGATTGTTTCTGATGATCTTACGGTGGCTAAACAGGTAGAAAAGGTGATGGCGAAAGCCAGAAGGATGCTTGGGTGTACAGGAGAGGAATGGTCAGCAGGAAGAAGGGGGTGATGGTGCCTCTGTATAAGTCTTTGGTGAGACCTAATTTAGAGTATTGTGTGCAATTTTGGAGACCACACCTTCGAAAGAATATAAACAGAATGGAGTCGGTGCAGAGGGTGGAAGACTTAAAGATTTCAATATGTATACTTTAGAAGAAAGACGGGAGAGGGGAGATATGATAGAGATGTTTGAATACCTCCGTAGCATAAATGCAGAGGAGGAGAGCCTCTTTCCACTGAAAGAAAACTCTGCAACTAGGGGGCATAGGATGAAGGTGAAAGGAGATAGACTTAGGGGTAATTTGCAGAAATATGTCTTTAGGAAAGAGTAGTAGATGGATGGAATAATCTCCCAGTGGAGCTGGTAGAAACAAAAACTGTAACTGAATTCAAGAAAGCATGGGACAAGCACAGAGGATCTCTAAAGAAAAAAATAAACTGTAGAGCTCAGTGGTTCATATGGAAGGGCTGACTGGGTAGACTGTATGGTGTTTATCTGCCACCATCTTTCTATGTTTCTAATTATTCTGATGGTCTGAAATATAACCGTGAGAAATTACTCCAAGATCTGATTGGTCCTCTCAATTTGACTATTTGACTGAGGGAGGTACATTGAGGAAAATGACAACATAGTAGTCTGTAAAATGCCCTCCAAAACTTGAAGATAAATTGAACGCCTCTATCAGATACAATATCTTCAAGTATTCCGTGCAACCGGAAAGTGTGTTCCAACAACAGAGTAGCTAACTTGGGTGACATATGAGTAGTTTTGGCAGCGGTATGAAATGACCCATCTGGCTGTATTTATACACCCAGATAATTGTATTTCCCTTGGATTATGGCAGATCTACAATAAAATGCATGGAGAGGTGGGACCATAGAAATAAGAGAATAGGTAGAGGTTGAAATAATCCAGGCTCTTGGGAATGAGAGGCTGATGGAGACAAGAGAGCTGAATGAATCTCTCTGCTTTCCCAGAATCCTCTCTGAAAACTCCATCTTGAAAATGAATGCATAAGGAAGTCTCTGTCTGCTTTCCCAGAATCCTCTCTGAAAACTCCATCTTGAAAATGAATGCATAAGGAAGTCTCTGTCTGCTTTCCCAGAATCCTCTCTGAAAACTCCATCTTGAAAATGAATGCATAAGGAAGACTCTGTCTGCTTTCCCAGAATCCTCTCTGAAAACTCCATCTTGAAAATGAATGCATAAGGAAGTCTCTGTCTGCTTTCCCAGAATCCTCTCTGAAAACTCTATCTTGAAAATGAATGCATAAGGAAGTCTCTGTCTGCTTTCCCAGAATCCTCTCTGAAAACTCCATCTTGAAAATGAATGCATAAGGAAGTCTCTGTCTGCTTTCCCAGAATCCTCTCTGAAAACTCCATCTTGAAAATGAATGCATAAGGAAGTCTCTGTCTGCTTTCCCAGAATCCTCTCTGAAAACTCCATCTTGAAAATGAATGCATAAGGAAGTCTCTGTCTGCTTTCCCAGAATCCTCTCTGAAAACTCCATCTTGAAAATGAATGCATAAGGAAGTCTCTGTCTGCTTTCCCAGAATCCTCTCTGAAAACTCCATCTTGAAAATGAATGCATAAGGAAGTCTCTGTCTGCTTTCCCAGAATCCTCTCTGAAAACTCCATCTTGAAAATGATTGCATAAGGAAGTCTCTGTGTGTACGTGTGCTGTGAACCTTCAGACAAGCTGTCAAGATGAATTGCAGAGAGAATGGTTTTCCCATGAGTATACATAAACAAGAGAGAGACAGGAATTGGGGAGGGAGATAAGAAAAGACCCCTGTAAAAGACCATAAAATAAGAGAAGCAAAGAAAGGAATGTGTTTCTGTAATAAATAATCATATGAAAAAGCAACAAATGTTTTTAAAGGAATGTATAAATTAGTACTTTGAAGAACGTAACTTGGGCAGAGAGAGTCTGAAGCTCTGTATTGGGTAATGTCACTCTCTGCCTCACAGGATAACAACACAGTGTTATACGTGCTGTACTTGAGTTCAATAAATTAGATAGTTTTTTATGTTGTCCTGTCTTACAAATTTTTACACAAATTGTAAGGAGTGAGCGAGGTCTGATATTGGGATGGTATGCAGTACTGAAGCATAGGAAAACCCCAATATTTGGTGACCTGCATAGGAAAACCCCAGTATTTGGTGATCCGCCTCGTGATATATTACCCTGATCGCTGGTCGATGGTGTGAAGAAGTGAAACTCGGAAGAGCGCTGAGTAAGTAAAACATCTCTTTGGATTCCTGCAGAAGACGTCTGAGGTGGTGAGAAGTATTTTTTCTTATTCTTGATAAGTAGAAATAAAGGAGGAATGGATAGGACTCCTTTAGAACAGGAACTAGAAAAATATCCTTTAAATAAGAAAACTATTGAACAGTATAATCAGAAACGGCACAAATGGGCTTCCAAGGAGGCGTCTTTCTTGTGGCCAAAGGCTCTTTGGAACCCAGCTGTCTAGCAGCATTAATGGAGCAAATTAAATCTAGAAAGAAGGATAAAGCACTAGTCTTACACATTCAGCATTTTAATTTATGGCAGCAGGTTAGATGCATGTTAGACACAGGAAGAGAGAGTGATTTGACACCCCAGTATAATCCCACAGCTTCAACAGACTTAAAAGATAAAAGGAGAGGGAAAGAGTATCAGAAAATATATCCTGATTTGAATGAAATTAAGACTAGTATAACTGCAGTCTTGAGAACACTACAAGCACCCTTGGTAGCACAAGGATATGAGGCACCCCTGAGAGATGAGGAGAAATCTTCTTTTAAAACTAGTCCCATTTTAGAGAGAGCGTATAAAGACATAGAAAATAAAAAGGAACAGTGGGCAACCTCTTTGACAACCTACTGAAGGGGATAGACAACATAAAGAACGGTTTCTTACTAATCTTCCTCGACATCTCTGCTGCCTTTGACATGGTATCACACCCCATACTCCTACAGCGCCTCCAAGAAATTGGACTACGCAACAACACCGTGATATGGTTCACCTCCTACCTAAGCAACCGTACACAGCAAGTAAAATACGGGGAGAAGAAATCAGCCCAATTTCCCACCACGCAAGGAATACCACAGGGATCGGCCCTGTCATCAATACTATTCAACATCTACATCCAGCCCATATGCAGTATCATCAGACAACACAACATACAATATCACCTGTATGCAGACGATATAATGGTGTACACCCCAATTGACCTGAGCACCCCTGACACAACCTCAATACAAGAGTGCCTCGAACATATGAACACTTGGCTCACCAACAATAACCTCAAGGTAAACTTCGATAAGATTGAAGCAATGTTTGTTTCCAGGAGCACAACATTCAACCCACCCCAAGAAATCAACATTCTACACAGGACAATCACAACAAAGGACGAAGTAAAGTATCTCGGTGTCACCATAGACAAGAACCTGAATCTCCAATCCCACATAACCAAGACTGCAGCGAAAGCACACCATCGTTTAAAGATCGTCAAACAACTCAAGCCAATCCTCAGCCAAGAACATTTCCACACAGTATGCCAGGCAGTCATCACCCCCATACTGGACTATGGAAATTCATTATGTCAGGGGTTACCCAAACACGCTGTCCCCAACTTCAACTGATTCAAAACACCGCAGCGTGCATAATCACAGGCATGCCCAAATACGAGCACATAACACCAGTACTTCAACAGCTGCACTGGTTACCCATAATGGCACAGGCAAAATTCAAAGCAACACTAATCATCTTCAGGACCATACACCAATGCTCAGCAGAAATTCTACAAAACACATTAACCAGAGACACTAGCAGCAGACCCAGACGAACCCAAGGCAGCAATAGACTCCTCACCCCCAGCCGGATACCACAAAACGAAGCAATCAACCTCCAGATGAGCCATCTCGCTCTCGGCGCTGGACCTATGGAACTCCCTCCCTGAGGAACTAAGAGCACAAAAGGACCTCAAGGACTTCCGAAAATGTTTATGTTTATGTTTATTAAAAATTTTGTTATACCGCTGAAGACCATAGGCATCTGAGCGGTTTACAATAATTAAAATACAGGCTGCAAGAAAGGAAGAAAAGAACGCCAATTTTAAAATAGAAATAGGAAGGAGGAGAGAAAGAACAGAAAAGGCAACAAGTCATAAAAACACATCAGCAGGGGAGGCAACTAGTTATAAAGTACATCAGCGGGGAGGAGGGAGGGAAGACGAAGACGGGGGGGAAGGTTAAATGCCAAGCTAAAGAGGTAAGTTTTGAGTTGCGCTTTAATGACTTCCGAAAATCCCTCAAAACTCACCTGTTCAGGGCCTCATTTGAACAAGGACCTTAACTCCCAACCCACGCAGCCTCGCCGATACAGCCACCAAGCACCATCATTTCAGACCTGGGGTACAACCCCCCAGAAATATATGTATGTCTTGTCACCTCTGTTAAATGTAGATCCCCTGTTACATCCCTAACCACTATGACTGAAGGAAAAGGTGGTATACAAAACTGGCTAAATAAATAAATAAAATAAAATAAAAGATTCTGGCTGTATGAAGCTGGAATATATAGACAGTCCAGAGGAATGGGTTAAACAAGATGAGGGTCTCACTGGAGAAGCAGACAGGTTGTCAGATGAGGAAAGTGATAAAGCATGTGAGGACCTGACAAGAGAACAGATGAAATGATACAAACACAAAAGGAAAATTTAAAACAATGGGAAGCAGCAGAATTGAAGAAAACACAAGAGAATTTACAAGTTAAGCTTAAACAATGTAAAGGGAATGTTTCTAAGGGAATGCAAACAGGCGAGATAGAAGTGTTAGAAGCTGACAGTTTGAAACTCTCAGAGTAGTAAAACAGGTCAGAAAGCATCTTCCTTAAATTGCTCTAGTAAGAAGGAAACAGAGCAGTAAGATAAGAACATAAGATATGCCATACTGGGTCAGACCAAGGTCCATCAAGCACAGTATCCTGTTTCCAACAGTGGCCAATCTAGGTCAAGGCGGTATACAAAACTGTCTAAATAAATAAATAAATACGTACCTAGCAGTTTCCCCAAAAGACACAGGTTCCACAATGCTTGTATTGGGTCAAGCAGTGATATCCTGGGTCCCTTTTTAATAATGGTTTATGGACCTTTCCTCCAGGAACTTGTTCAAACCTTGTTTAAATCCAGCTACACTAATAGCTACACAAATTCCAGAGTTTGATTACACGTTGAGTGAAAAAATATTTTCTCTTGTTTGTCTTAAATAGTTTACCCTGTAGCTTCATCGCATGTCCCCTAGTCTTTCTATATTCTGATAATGTAAACAATCGATCTACATTTACCCGTTCCACTCCGTTCATTAATTTATAGACTTCTATCATATCTCCCCTCAGCCGTCTCTTTTCCAGGTTAAAGAGCCCTAACCTTTTTAGCCTTTCTTCATAGGAGTATCCTTCCATCCCCTTTACCATTTTGGTGGCTCTTCTCTGTACCTTTTCTAATAATGCTATATCCTTTTTAAGATACGGCAACCAGAATTACACACAATATTCAAGGTGCAGTCTCACCATGGAACGATATAGAGGCATTATAATATCCTTTGTTTTATTTTCCATTCCTTTCCTTATGATACCTAGCATTCTATTTGCTCTCTTGGCCGCCGCTGCACACTGGATGGAGGGTTTCAACATGTTATTCATAATGAAGCCTAAATCTTTTTCCTGTGTGGTGGTTCCTAATGTGGAACCTTGCATCATGTAACCATAGTTTGGGTTGTTCTTTCCTAGGTGCATAACTTTGCACTTGTCCACATTAAATTTCATCTGCCATTTTGATGCCCAGTCTTCCAGTTTCTCAAGATCCTCTTGCAATTTTCCACAATCCTCATGGGTTTTAACAACTTTAAATAGTTTTGTGTCATCTGCAAATTTGATAACCTCATTCGTTACTCCACTTTCCAGGTAATTTATGAATATGTAAAAAAACAGCGGACCCAGCACAGATCCCTGGGGTACACCACTATTCACCTTTCTCCATTGGGAAAATTGGCCATTTAGTCCTACCCTCTGCTTTCTATCTTTTAACCAGTTCCTGATCCACAATAGTACACTGCCTCCTATCCCATGACTCTTTAGTTTTGCCAAAAGTCTCTGATGAGGGACCTTGTCAAAGCTTTCTGAAAGTCCAAATACACTACATCAACTGACTCACCTTTGTCTACCTGTTTATTCACACCTTCAAAAAAACATAAGAGATTAGTAAGACAAGATTTTCCTTGTCTAAAGCCATGCTGTCTGTCTCCCATTAAGCCATGACTATCTACATGTTCAGCAATTTTGTTCTTTATGATGATTTCTACCATTTTTACCAGTACTGACGTCAGGCTCACCAGTCTGTAGTTTCCCGGATCACCCCTGGAACCCTTTTTAAAAATTGGTGTTACGTTGACCATCCTCCATTCTTCAGGTATTACAGATAATTTTAATGATAGTTCACAGATTACTAATAGCAGTTCTGCAATCTCATATTTCAGTTCTTTCAACACCCTTGGATGTATACCATCCGGTCCAGATGATTTGCTACTCTTCAGTTTATCAAATAGTTGTAATACATCTTCCCGATGTATCAATATTTCCTTCAATTCTTCTGCACCTTTAAATACCACTTCAGTCATGGGTAACATCCCTACATCTTCCTCAGTAAAGACTGAAGCAAAGAATTCAGTCTCTCCGCTATTGCCTTGTTGCCTCTTAGTGCCCCTTTAACCCCTCTACCATCTAATGGACCAAATGACTCTCTCTCAGGTTTTTTGCTACAAATGTACTTGAAAAAGTCTTTATTACGCGTTTTTGCTTCCGCAGCAAGCTTCTTCTCAAATTCTCCCTTTGCCTGCCTTATCAATGCCTTGCATTTAACTTGCCAGTGCTTGTGCTGTTTCTAGTTTTCATCATTTGGCTCTTTTTTCCATTTCCTGAAAGATGCCTTTTTGGCAACAACAGCCTCTCTGACCTCACCTTTAAACCATGCTGGCAGTTTTTTGGACTTCCTTCCACTTTTCTTAAAGTGTGGAATGCAGCTGGTCTGGGCTTCCAAGATAGTATTTTTCAACAACATCCAAGCTTGATGTACGTCTTTAACCTTTGCAACTGCTCCTTTTTATTTTTTTCTTAACTATTTACTCATTTTATCATAGTCTCCCTTTCGAAAGTTAAAAGGTAGTACTGTGGATTTCCTTACCATCCCTCCTCCACTAATTAAATCAAACACGATCATGCTATGATCACTATTGCCAAGTGGCCCCAACATCCCTTATCTCTTGCACCAGATCTGGTGTTCCACTAAGGACTAGGTCCAATATGGCTTCCCCTCTGGTCGGTTCATGAACCAGCTGCTCCAAGAAGCAGTCATTTATTTCATCTAGGAACTTTATCTCCCTAGCATGTCCTGCCGTGACACTGACCCAGTCGATATCGGGGTAATTGAAATCACCCTTTATTATTACTGTGCTGTAACTTTTGTTAGCTTCCTTGATTTCTTTGAGCATTTCATCATCCATTTGTTCATTCTGGCCAGGCGGTCGATAGTACACCCCACTGCCATCGCCTTCCCCTTTTTACATGGAATTTCAATTCATATAGATTCTACAGCAAATTTTATTTCCTGCAAAACTTTAATCCTTTCTGACTCAATGCCCTCTCTAACATAGAGCACAACCCCTCCACCAATTTGATCAGCTCTATCATTACGATCCCTCACTTGGTTTGCAGCTTGTCGTGCTGTGAGGGCTTGTGTGCATCAGTGATGCTGAGAGCTAAACTATCGGTAGTTTAACTACTGGCAGGGTCTCCCAAGATGGACAGGTCTCAGCTGAGGTGCCAGACCAAGACAAACCACCCATCTGGGCAGCAGCAGAATGGGATAGTGTTGACGGCGGAGGATCACATTTCTGTGACAACAGCATCAACACCAAACTTTAACTGCGCGGAAGAAAGGCCTGGCAATCTACTTCTGTATCTTGCCATGAAAACCCAGTGGATAGTTACAACAAAACAAATTGTGCTATAGTGCTGGAAGATGACACCCCCAGGTCGGAAGGCACTCACCTAGCTACTGGGGAAGAGCTGAAGACCTTTCAGAGTAAAGCCAGCATTTATGATGTGGTTGGATCAAAGCCCTCGGGATGTCTCACTGCTGATGTAGCTGCGCATGAAATGAGAGTCAGAAGCTGTAAAGATGTCTTACGCATTGGAACATGGAACGTATGAAGCATGAACCAAGGGAAGTTGGAGGTGGTCAAGAATGAAATGGAATGTGTACAGCTTGATCTTTTGGGTGTCAGCGAACTGAAATGGACTGGCATCAGGCACTTTGCATCAGATGATCACATGGTCTACTATGCTGGAAATGAAAGACAAAGAAGAAATGGTGTTGCATTTATAATAAAGAAGAAACTTGCAAGAACTGTAATGAAATACAATGCAGTCAGCGAATGCTTAAAATCTCTATTCGTCTACGAGGAAATGCCTATCAACACAACTATAATTCAAGTATATGCCCCAACAACAGCTGCAGAAGAGAATGAAATTGAAGAGTTCTATGAACAAGTACAAGCTGAAATTGACAGAACATGCAAACAGGATATCCTGATAGTCATGGGTGACTGGAACGCAAAAGTTGGCAACAAAGAAGAAGGCAAAGTAGTTGGAAAATATGGACTTGGCAACAGAAATGAAGCTGGAGAAAGACTGATAGAATTCTGCAAGACCTATTCATCTCAAACACCTTCTTCCATCAACACAAGCGGCGACTGTACACATGGACTTCACCCAATGGATTGTATAAAAATCAAATTGACTACATCTGTGGAAGTCAACGATGGAAAAGTTCTATAACATCAACAAAGACAAAACCTGGAGCTGACTGTGGTACAGATCATGCAAACTCAAGCTAAAGTTGAAAGAGAGCAAACCACTCATGAATGCAGCAAAATATGACCTGGAGAATATACCACTGGAATTTAAAGACTGCCTGCAAAATCGATTTGATGCTTTAGATACAAATGACAGCGCTCCAGAAGAGTTATGGAATGACATCAAGAAGGTTGTGTTGGAAGAAAGCGAGAAGTCTCTACAAAAGTTGAAAAAGCAAAACCAGCCAAAATGGATGACGGAAGAAACTCTGAAAATTGCCCAGAAACGCAGAGAAGCTAAAGCCAGAGGAGAAAGAAAGACAATAACAGAACTCAGAGATTTCCAACGTGCAGCAAGAGAGGACAAGGAAAAGTACTACAATGACACATGCAAGGAAATAGAAGCAGAAACTGTTAGAGGAAGAACAAGATCGGCTTTCCTAAAGCTACGAGAGCTAAAGAAAAGGTTCCAGCCTCGAATTGGAATGTTACAAGATGCTCAAGGTTCTATGTTGAATGATGTTGAGAAGATCAAGAAAAGGTGGAAGGAATATACAGAGTTTTTATATGATAAAGATCAAGTGGACCAACAGCTGTTTCAACCTGTACCTTATGATCAGGAACCATTGGTGATGAAAGAAGAAGTTGAAGCAGCATTGAAAGCCTTATCAAAGAACAAAGCACCAGGCATTGATAGCATTCCCATAGAAGTATTACAGCAATCTGATGCAACTGTTACCGTACTTACAAGGCTCTGCCAAGAAATATGGAAGACAACATCATGGGCAACTGACTGGAAAAGATCTGTGTTTATACCAATACTAAAGAAAGGTGATCCAACTGACTGTGGAAATTATCGCACAATCGCTCTGATCCCACATGCCAGCAAGATTCTACTGAAGATTATTCAAAAGAGACTACAACCAGACCTGGAACAAGAACTACCTGAAGTGCAAGCAGGGTTCAGGAAAGGGCGAGGAACGAGAGACATCATTGCAGATGTGAGATGGATCCTTGAAAAGACTAAAGAAGACCACAAGGATATCTATTTGTGCTTTATCGACTATAGCAAGGCTTTTGACTGTGTAAACCATGAGAAACTCTGGGCCACATTAAGAAGCATGGGTATACCAGAACACCTGATCGTACTCTTGCACAATCTGTACATTGATCAAGAAGCAACAGTTCGAACGGAACAAGGAGAAACAGAATGGTTTAAAATAAGCAAAGGTGTAAGACAAGGCTGTATACTTCCCCCTACCTGTTTAATTTATTTGCAGAACAAATCATCAGAGAAGCAGGATTGTATGAAGACAACAGAGGTGTGAAGATTGGTGGAAGATTCATCAACACCTTCGCTATGCTGATGATACCACATTACTGGCTGAAAGTGAAGATGATCTGAAACATTTGCTTCTCACAATCAATCAAAGAACATAGTCTCAAAATGGGCCTGCACCTTAATGTAAAGAAGACAAAGATCATGACAACTGGCATAATCATAAATAATCACAGGTTCATCATTGAAGGAGAAGAAATTGAAATCGTGAACAACTTTAACCTACTTGGATCAACTATCAATAAAGAAGCAACAAGCAGTCAAGAAATCAGACGACGCATTGCTCTTGGCAGAATGGCTATGAAAGACCTAGATAAGATTCTCAAGAGCAGAGATGTCTCTCTCCATACAAAGATTCGACTTGTTCAAGCCATGGTATTTTCAATAACATTATATGGATGTGAAAGCTGGACAGTGAAAAAGATAGACAGGAAGAAAATTGATGCCTTTGAATTATGGTGCTGGCGGCGAATACTGTGTATACCATGGACTACCCGAAGAACAAACCAGTCGGTACTAGAGGAGATCAAACCTAAGCTTTCTTTAGACGCTCAGATGACAAGACTTCGCCTTTCATACTTTGGACACATCATGCGAAGAGAGAGATCTTTAGAGAAAGACATCATGCTTGGCAAGATAGAAGGTCAAAGCAAAAGAGGAAGGCCAGCAATGAGATGGATCGAGACAATAACAGCAGCTACGGGTACCAGTCTGTCAACAATGAGCCGCCTGACTCAAGACCGAACACAATTTAGAATAGCTATCCAGAGGGTCGCCATGAGTTGACTCCGACTCGACGGCACTTAACAACAACAACAACATCATTACGATATAGTTTGTACCCAGGTATCACAGTGTCCCACTTGTCCTTCTTCCACCATGTCTCTGATATTCCAATCATATCTAACCTCTCATTTAGTGCTATATATTCTAACTCTCCCATCTTATTTTTTAGACTTCTAGCATTTGCATACAAGCATTTTAGAGACTGTATTTTATTCATATTAATCTGGCTATTGGTAGGCATGGGTAATTCGGAATCTTTAAGCTCTGTCTGCTCTATACTCAAGGGCATTTGGGCTACTTTACTCTTTTTTGGAACCTCTCTGCTTTTGGTAGTATCCTTCAAGGATACATTCTTCTGAACCATGTGCTCTTGGGCGACTGTCGGCTTTCTTCTATTATCTAGTTTAAAAGCTGCTCTATCTCCTTTTTAAAGGTTAATGCCAGCAGCCTGATTCCATCTCAGTTAAGGTGAAGCCCATCACTTCGGAAGAGCCCCTCCTTTCCCCAGAATGTTCCCCAGTTCCTAACAAATCCAAAACCTTCATCCTTGCACCATCATCTCATCCACGCATTGAGACTCCGGAGCTCTGCCTGCCTTTTGGGTCCTGCGTGTGGAACGGTAAGCATTTTGGAGAACGTTACCCTGGAAGTTCTGGATTTCAACTTCCTACCTAAAAGCCTAAATTTAGCCTCCAGAGCCTCTTTACCACATTTTCCTATGTCATTGGTACCGACATGTACCAAGACAGCAGACTCCTCCACAGAACTATCTAAGACCTTATTCTAGGTGGCGCGTGAGGTCCGCTATCTTTGCACCAGGCAGGCATGTTACCAGGCAATCCTCATGTCCACCAGCCATCCAGCTATCTACATGCCTAATGACTCACCAACTATAACGGCTGTCCTAATTCTTCTCTCTTGGGCACATGGCCCTGGAGAAACTTACTCGGTGCGAGAGGGTTTTATATCACCTGGAGGACAGGTCCTATTTACAGGATCACTTCCTGCCACACCAGGGTGATGCTCTCCTGTCACGTGACCTCTCTCCTCCATGGCAACAGGGATGCTGCCAGACTGGAGGTGGGACTTCAGGACTATATCCCTGTAGGTCTCATCTATGTACCTCTCTGTCTTTCTTATGTCTTCCAATTCTGCTACTCTAGCCTCTAGAGAACGGACTCGTTCCCTGAGAGCAAAGAGGTCCTTGCACCTAGTGCAAATGTAAGACCTCTCACCAACTGGGAGAAAATCATACATGTGACACTCAATGCAAAAGAAGACTGGAAAGCCCCCATCTCGCTGCTGTACCGCTGTCTGCATCTTGGTTAAGCTTGTGTTTAGATCTTTAAGTTCTTTACTTACTAAGGGTTGCTGTGGATACTTATACTAATAAATGTGTACCTAATACATTTAATGTATTTTGTTAACCTGAAGCTTAATTAATCTCAGGTCCTTAATGCATGACTGATTTGGATAAAGTGTTGCACCTGAGAGCAGCTCCTTTCCTTTAAGATGTGTAAGCTATGATTATCCCAGGGGTGGGTAGGTGTTGGGGAGGAAGGGAGGGAGGGAAATAAGATTAAATGAGGGCTGATACACAATACCCTGTCCTGTGCTTCTGAGGTAAGCTGTGACCAACTTCCTGGGTGATTAACAGTCCTTGCTTGGATAGAAGGAGTCTTTAAAAATGGCCTTTTGACCTACCACCTGGCTTTAACACCTATTTAAAATGTTTTACAGGTCTCTTGCTCCCTAGGTAGAAGGTCTCTAGAAGAATTTATTTAGTGCTCAAAGAATACTGATCCTGTTTTGCCTTTTATGCTAAGTTATATTCTGATTTTATTTAAATTAAAGCTCTTTGCTGCTGATAGGCTCTGACTTACTATTAAATTTAAACTAGAAGCTCTCTGCTGGGTTCTAAATTTAGCCAGAAAGCTCTCTTCTGTGTTTTAAATTTAAACTGCTGCTACTAGGCCCTGACTGATTTAACAAATACACTGGGTTCACATATTAATCAGCTTTAATCCAAAGAATTCCCTTCTGAAAAATTCCCAGTATATACTCACTATTGCAGATCTCTCTCCAGAAGTAGCAGTCCCCTTTTGTAGTCCTTTAAGATAAATACGCCTACGCCTTTAGAAATAGTGAGCACAGGAGAGAGGAATGGTTATTACACTAAATGATGGAGTGATAATTTATATGGCTGGACACTTGCAAATCAGTCTCAAATGTTACAGTGGTCTCTGGAAGGTTCCTTAGATACAGCACATGTGAATATAGCAGGTTTTGTATACGAGGGGGGCTGGAGATCCTAAATGGATCAGGAATATATGCAAGCGAGATTGAATGTGTGGGAGAAATATGAATGAGATTCTGGACAAAATATTATGCCACTCTTACATGAAGCAGGTGGTAATTTGAAATACCTTCCTTGGAATTTTACAGATTTATATACCATTGCAAAAACTTTACCACCACTAGTGAGAGGAGGATGAGTGTGGATACAAGTTTTTGAAAAAATAACAGCAGGATATACTCTCTGTTTAGGAGATATTAAAGCACTACTGGCTCGCATACTATGATCTTGCATTACTAACGCTATCTGTCAGGCAGCACAATTAAATACTATAACCACCACTAATACATTACATGATGGAGCAGCATTTAATCCATATAGACCCCAAATCTGGCAAGCATTGAAAGAATTATATCCCACACAAAAGAATTTGGGAAGTTTAAGGAGCAATAAATATAAATTGGGAGAAGATTTAATGGCTTACATAACTAAATTTCAGGGACAATGGGAATCACAAACAGATTTTATTCATAATGATCCAGGGACATCATCATTAGTTTATCAAACATTGAAGGAAACACTTCCAAAGGCTGAACAGGCAAAACTTGACGCCATTGTAGGATTAGCAGATAAACCATGGTTACAGATCCAGTCAGATATCCTTCATTATGTGAAATTAGTAGAAGAAGAGAAAGGGAAATCAGATAAGGAATTAAATGGACTTCAACATAAATGAATGGCTTTGCAGTTAAAAGATATGCAAGAGGAGCAGGAAACAGTTAAACACAAAAAGAAAATCCTTGCAGATTTATTGAAAGATGAAATAGATACTGAGAGAGCTGATCCCGAGTAGTCAGGTTTTGAAGGTATTGTTCAGACATGGAACAACAGGAGGGGACCACGACAACAAGGGCAGCAAAATTGGAGATCGCAAGGTCGAGACCGGTTTAATGTACTAAGCTGGAATTGTGGGAGATGGGGACACTTTAGCAGGGAGTGTAGATATCCCCCAAATAATACCAATATCCCAACGAGGAATTGGAAAGGGAGATCACAAAGCAGGCTCCCTATGTGGAATCCGCCGCAATCTCTACAATGACTGTCTACGGTAATGCAGGGCTACTGTGGATGAATCAAAGCCTCTCGTAATTATTCACACTAATGGCAATGCTGTTCAAATGTTGTTAGATTCAGGTGCCACAACTTCAGTTTTGAAAGAAAGAATTACCTCCAGGTGTCAAATTGTCCAATAAAGTCTCGTTTAGCACAGGGTTTGATGGAAAACCGGTAAATACTAAAATGACTGAATCATGTGAAGTTGAATTATTGAGTGAAAGAATTTGTAAGTCATTTGTAAATCATTTCTATATGCTCCACACTGTCCAGTGAATTTGTTAGGCAGAGATTTACTCACTGCATTTGAAGTGCAGATGATATTCCTTCCACAGAAAAGTATTCTTGTTGTAAGGGAAGGGAGCAATTTAGAAGAGGACTTAAAAAACATACCAGGGGAGGTCTGGGCAAGTACTCAGAACCCCTTTGGTACCATTCAGCCTGTGGAGCCAGTTCAGATTAAAATAAAACCTGGGAAAAAGGGTCCAAAAATAGCTCAGTAAACACTTCAACCTGAAGCTATTAAGGGAACTCAGGAAGAAATCCAATTGTTGTTAGATAATAAAATGATTGAACCAAGTACGTCATCATTTAACACACCGCTTTTTCCAGTTAGGAAACCGAATGGCAATTGGAGGGTCGTTCATGATTTAAGAGAACTAAATACAGTAGTAGAAGCAGAATTTCCACTGGTAGCTAATCCAGCCACATTGCTACAACAGAACCCTATAAAGCAGTTCAGCACAGTCTTAGATTTATCAAATGCATACTTTGGAATTCCAGTTCATCCTGAAAGCCGTCCATTGTTAGCTTTTCAGTACAATGGTCAGCATTATCAGTGGACCAGGTTACCACAGGGGTATACTGACAGTCCTTCAATTTTCACCAGATGCTTGGGTAGAGATTTGGAGGATTTCAGACAGGCACTGCCAAATTCAGTAACGCTGATTCAATACGTGGATGATCTATTATTATCAGCAGACACAGAGGAACTTTTGTTAACAATATTTCATAGCTTTATTGCAGACATTAGTAAAGGGAGGTTATCGAGTTAACAGAGAAAAAGTACAATGGTGTGCGACTACAGTGAAATTTCTGGGAATGGCATTAAGTGAGAATAAGAAAACACTGACTAATTTTTAAAGATGCAATCTTGCAAATATCAGAATCAAAAACAGTTAAAGAGCTCAGAGCACTATTGGGACTGTTGAACTACAGTAGATTGTGGGTCCCAGCTTACAGGGCTTGGACACAAACTTTCAGGAAGTATTTCAGGGGAAATCCAAAAAGCAGCACTCCGGTGAGCCTTACGACAGCTAATGTTGTAGAGTTAACAGCCTTAATCAGGGATTTAAATGAGCTACCTAATCTATATTTACCAGACCAGGCAAAACCTGTTGAGCTATACAGTTTTCACAATTCTACTACGTGGGCAGCAGTAGCATCACAAGGGGATGGGAAAATAGTTGGATATTTGTCAAGGTACATTTACAACAATAAAAAGGAGATTTACAGAATGTGAGCAAGCTGTAATAGCAGCTAGTTATGCAATCCAGAAGCTGTATGCACACTTAACTCCATTGAAAGTTATCCTATACTGTGATCACACCCTTCAAGCAATCCTAAAAATAAAGTAACATACCTGTGGGCTCAGTATCCAAGTCACAAAGTCCATTTATGCATTGGCATATTGATTTCACAGATATGCAGAAACCATGTCAAGGGAAAAGATATCTGCTAGTATTGGTATGCCCATCTTCACAATAGATAGAAATAGTATAACGTAAAAGAGAGACAGTATTTATTTAACATCTCTTATATACTGCACTATTGTCATCAGCGCGGTTTACATGAAACAAACATATACATACAGAGAACTGTAATGCATTTTACAAGTAACAGGGGTTTCTGAACTTGGGATTAAAAGGTAAACTAAACAGTAGCCAAAGTAGTAAAAGTATTTACGGAACAAATTATACCCAGATTTGGAGTGCCCACACAAATATCAGATCATGGAACTCGCTTCAGAAATCAACTAACAAAAGCATTTGCAGATTCTCTTGGAACTCCATGGAGGTAAGTTTCAGTATATTCTCCTACCTCAAATGGTTTAGTGGAAAGGTGCAATGGTTTAATTAAGACCCAATTGAGAAACCCTATGGTTGTGAATGGACAAACATGGCTACAAGCAATGTTCCCTCTAATTTTCTGTAGGATGTGTGCGCATAAAATATCAGCTGTGTGCAGCTTTTGAAGGAAGGTTACATTTTTGTGCGCCACATAATGACACTCGGAGTTATATACCTTAAAATTTGACTACACGTCAGAATACAGTATGTACACCACATTGATTTTAATCAAATTAAATGAAAATAGACGATTACTAAATGAAGCGGGAAATTTCTAGTAATTACTATCATAACTTTTAAATTTTAAGACGTCTGTGTTGTTTTCTATCAGAATCAGAGCCGTAAGTTTTGTGCACTCGCTGGTAAAGTATGTGCGCTTGCTCGGCGAGGTGTGTGCGCGCGCACACGCACACAGCTTAGAGGGAACAGTGGGTACAAGCCTTACCATTGTGCTTATATTTGCCAGGAATACTCCTATAAAAAGAATAGCATTAACCCCACATGAAATTACAACAGGGAAGGCGTACTAGGGATTTCCAGATCAGTCAGCAGGGAATGTTATTACCAGATATGTTTTCTGCTTATCTTTCAGGTTTGCATGCTTGCATTACATTGATCCAGCAGAAACTCACAACAAGAAAACCACCCACACAACTCTTATTGTACACTTTTGAGCTGTGTGATCTTGTTTACAGAAAAGTACCGTACCTGTGAGAGAAAGGTGGGATCAACCTCTATATACAGGATCACACACACAGTAACTGCAGTGACTCCAACTGCAGTACAGCTCAGCAGAAATTTGACATGGATACACTGTAGGGATATAGCTGTTGCCCCCTTTTTTTCTCCAGTTCAATTGTACAGAAGATGTTGAAGAGACTCAATCCACCAATACCTACACTCACTGTGAAAGTTACAGTGTTAAGTCTTTTTGATTGTGATTTTTATATTATAGTTTTTACATGAGCCCTTGGTGATACATGATTGTACCTCTTCTGTTAAACACGCTGTAATCGCTGGGAATTTGTGGAAAGAAACAGTTCTGGAAGGAGTTAAACTGCTGAATTTATCTGATTGCATAATACGTACCCCTTGGCCCAAATCTGTTAGCCAGGCCCCTGTAGTGGTTGTGCCTCTTACATTATATGAATGGGTCGGGAATATTTCTTGTTTTGACCCAGGCTCTCACAACTGTCAGGAACGTGCTAATTGCAGTATGACCTGGACCAATATGACCATGAATGATTCCAACGCAATGCCCGTTAGTGTACCCCCTAATATGCAATTTACTTATTGCCTAGGTTTACTTCATCAGAGTTTATTATTTTGTACTTACTTGCATGATCTATTAATGCTAAGTGGAACATTTCAAAAGGTGTCATGGTACCCACAAAAACCAGGAATTGCATGCACACTTAGCTCAACAACCAAAGCTAATGCTGATTGGGCCATGTCCATTGGATTTATATATCGCAATGGTAATGTTTGACACACCCCTAGTAAAGGTACTCCATTTATTTCTTGTTATGCCCCTAATAATAAACCTTTATTTGAAGCACCTGGTCATCACTTCCTCCCCAAGTGGAGCAATAACACTACGTATGAGGCTGTAGTAGGACAGGCTGTAGTAGGACATGGTGTAATGCTTGGCAGTTTAATGTGAAGAAGTGCTGTGTCATGCACTTGGGAAGCAGAAATCCCAGAAGGGAATTGTATGCAATAGGGGGTGAGAAGATGGTGTGCACGGACCAGGAGAAGGACCTCGGAGTGATTGTTTCTGAGGATCTCAAGGTGGCAAAACAGTGTGACAAGGCGGTGGCAAAAGCCAGAAGGATGCTGGGTTGCATACAGAGATGAATTACCAGCAGAAAGGAATCACCAGCGGAAAGGAAGAGGTACTAATGCCACTGTACAAGTCCCTGGTGAGGCCTCATTTGGAATATTGTGTTCAGTTTTGGAGACCATATCTCAAAAGGATATAAAAAGACTGGAAACGGTTCAGAGGAAGGCAACCAAAATGATTTGGAGCCTGTGTCAGAAGATGTATGAGAAGAAACTTGAAGACCTAAATATGTACACTCTAGAGAGGATGGACAGGGGAGATATGATTCAGACCTTTAAATACTTAAAGAATATAAATGAACAAACAAACCTCTTCCAAAGACGGGGAAAGCTGTAAAACTAGAGGGCATAACATGAATCTGCAAGGGGGTAAATCTAAAGGCAATGTCAGGAAATACTTTTTGACAGAAAGGGTGGTGGATGCTTGGAATGCCCTCCCG
This sequence comes from Ichthyophis bannanicus, assembly GCA_033557465.1. Taxonomy (NCBI): domain Eukaryota; kingdom Metazoa; phylum Chordata; class Amphibia; order Gymnophiona; family Ichthyophiidae; genus Ichthyophis; species Ichthyophis bannanicus. The sequence goes on along the minus strand of CM066048.1, from coordinate 87,915,140 downwards.
ATGGAAGTGGTGGGGGCAAACACAGTGACAGGATTCAAAATGGCATGGGACAGACACAGTGGATCCTTTTATAGCAACAGAATAAAATCAAATTAAACATAACTATCTCTTATATCGCAACTGTGTTACTATTATTGATACTCTAGTGGCTCCCTCTAACAGAAAATAGGACTAGAACATTTACCTTGTGCAATTGTTCAGGTTAACATGTTTTCTGCTATAATCCCCTTGAGCCGTACAAAACTCAGCACTAGGAAAAAGCGTGAACTAAAAGAAATACAGAAATCGATCTTACCTGATGGAGAAACAGGCGATTGTTAAAGCCTATGAATGCTACCTATCCTCTCGCCAAAAGTAGATTAGATGCATTAAGTAGAACTGCCTGGTTGCCATTAGCCAGGAGTGCAGTTTCTGCTGAATTAGGTATGTCTGTACGTCGTTTGCAATGTTTGCTACATATTCAAACAAATATCCTTACTGAGGGTATCATGAAATTGAAAGAAACTATAGATCAAAACACTATGATGACCTTGCAAAATTGTAGAGCTCTGGACATGATATTAGCCCAGCAGAGAGGTGTCTGTAATGTTTTAAATGAAAGTAATTGTTGTACTATATTATTGCGAATCATACTGTATTCATTAACAATGCCATGGAAAAGATTAGAAATATTGCTGCTTTAAATGTTGAAGACTGAGGGTATATTGAACACTTACTGGTGGACTAATTCTCTTAGTTCTCTGGTTTAGGTTCAGGGTTGAAAGGCCTGTTTATAGCTGCATTAGAATTTATAGTAATAACAGTAGTTTGTTGTTTTGCTTTTTTCTGTCTCCTGGCTTGTTGTAGAAAATGGTTAACCAAAGCAACAATGACAACTCTTGTGCTCACAAAGAAAAGAGAGGTGAAAGAAGCAGTTTCACTCCTGACTCGGAATGAACACACATTGGGAGAGACACCAGAAGGCTTTACTCTTATTGCATTAAAAGTAAATTAAGAGAGATTCAAAGGGGGGGAATGATGGAGACAAGAGAGCTGAATGAATCTCTGTCTGCTTTCCCAGAATCCTCTCTGAAAACTCCATCTTGAAAATGAATGCATAAGGAAGTCTCTGTCTGCTTTCCCAGAATCCTCTCTGAAAACTCCATCTTGAAAATGAATGCATAAGGAAGTCTCTGTCTGCTTTCCCAGAATCCTCTCTGAAAACTCCATCTTGAAAATGAATGCATAAGGAAGTCTGTCTGCTTTCCCAGAATCCTCTCTGAAAACTCCATCTTGAAAATGAATGCATAAGGAAGTCTCTGTCTGCTTTCCCAGAATCCTCTCTGAAAACTCCATCTTGAAAATGAATGCATAAGGAAGTCTCTGTCTGCTTTCCCAGAATCCTCTCTGAAAACTCCATCTTGAAAATGAATGCATAAGGAAGTCTCTGTCTGCTTTCCCAGAATCCTCTCTGAAAACTCCATCTTGAAAATGAATGCATAAGGAAGTCTGTCTGCTTTCCCAGAATCCTCTCTGAAAACTCCATCTTGAAAATGAATGCATAAGGAAGTCTCTGTCTGCTTTCCCAGAATCCTCTCTGAAAACTCCATCTTGAAAATGAATGCATAAGGAAGTCTCTGTCTGTGTGTGTGCTGTGAACCTTCAGACAAGCTGTCAAGATGAATTGCAGAGAGAATGGTTTTCCCATGAGTATACATAAACAAGAGAGAGACAGGAATTGGGGAGGGAGATAAGATAAGACCCCTGTAAAAGACCATAAAACAAGAGAAAACAAAGGGAATGTGTTCCTATGTAATAAATAATCATATGAAAAGCAACAAATGTGTTTAAAGGAATGTATAAATTAGTACTTTGAAGAACGTAACTTGGGCAGAGGGCGTCTGAAGCTCTGTATTGAGTAACGTCACTCTCTGCCTCACAGGATAACAACACAATGTTATACGTGCTGCAGACCTGTGCATTTGAGTTCAATAAATTAGATTGGTTTTCACTCATAAATTGTCCTGTCTTACAAATTTATACAGAAATTGTGAGGCGTGAGTGAGGTCTGATATTGGGATGGTATACAGTACTGAGGCATAGGAAAACCCCAATAAGGTCTAGGTTTGAGCACAGATTGCACAAGAGATGTAATGCTTGACATCCTTTTGCATAGACTATTACCAAATGAGAGTGGCTTAACAGACATATATTGTTTTATACCCCAGCATACTTCATCTATTTCCTATCATGAATTTCAGACAACACTGATTGACGTAAAGTGTCAGGGACATAGAGGCAATGGACAGGAGTGTTACTGGGTGGCCAAGCCTGGACTTGTTGAAGTTCAGTAGCACGCCCCATTGTAAATGTTGCCACAGGCTTGGTCTCGGGTATGATGAGACACTTTTCCTGCAACTCTGAGGTACCCAAAACAAGCTCCTAAATAGGGCATCCTTGGATCCTAGGCAATATATAATTATAAAGATAAATCTGGTGAACAACAACACTTGTCTAACCTGACGAGGGTTTAGTGTTTAAGTGAATTATATATATTCTACGTTCTTAAGGTCAGTATATAGTGTCACAGGGTGCAGAACCCCTTCTAGGAGGAGCACCATTCCTTAAATGCCCATTTAATAATTCCCTGTTCTCAGTATCATAATTAATCTCTGCTGGAAAGAATTTCCTGGATAAAAGGCACAGGAAAAATGCTTCACTGAACTTTAGTCCCAATAGGGTAAAACTTCAGCTGCATCCACCTCCACAATAAAGGGATGCAGAGGTTAGGATGAGACAGAATAGATGCCACAGAGAAGGCTGCTTTGAAGTCCTGAAAAGCATTTGTCTTGGATGACCATGGTCAGGGATTAGCTCCTTTACAAGTGAGGGTGGTTATGGGTACTGTTGTCATGGAAAATCCTTTAATGAACTGTCTGTAATAATTAACAAACTCCAAAAATGTTGTACCAGCTTAAGACTTTGTGATTGGGGGCGTACATCTTTAGCTCTTTTACTGATATGTTATATCCCAAGAAAGGGAGCCTGGTAACCTCAAACAGGCACTTCAGTTTTTGTATATAGGTGGTTGTCTTTTAAGTGTTGGAGAACAATCTCAACATGTTGTCTGTGACGAGTAAGGCTGGGGGAGTAGATAAAAATGTCATCCAGATATATGACAATATACTATTTCAACTTACTGTATCTTAGAAAGCATTGTTAATAAAATCTCAGAAGACTGTGGGGGCTTTATACTTTTGTCTGCTAAAATGATACCCTAACTGACTTTAGCTACACTGAGAGTTTGTCTGTTAAAAATGTACCCTAACTGACTTTTGTTATACCAGGGCTAAAGTCAGGGGTTGTTTTTTTTTAGGACCTCCAGACTCTACGCACAGCTTTACAAGAGGTACTGCTGGCACCTCTAGGCCTATCTTACAGGAATCTCCATGGCCAAGCCTCCAAGGACTTTCACCATTTTACCAGGCCTACCCCGAAGAGTAACCAGGCTAAAGGGGAGTTTACTCAGTTGCAGTTTGGAGGTAGCATCTGCTGACCATGTGCAGAGCTAGAGTCATTACCTAGCTATCACCGCTGCCATAGACTTGGAAGAGAATCTGATCAGGTTTTAGAGGGCACCAGCCACCTAGGCAGTCCATTCTCAACCTCATAGCCTCCGGGCTGCCTGGCAATGGCTGGATCCATTATAAAAGGGCTTGACACCAAGGCTGCACACTGCGTTACTTGAGAACCTAAGACGGCGGCTACAAAGTTGTTCTTAGGGAGGGCTTCAACTTTCTGAACGTGAGATTCCTTAAACTCAGTGCCTTCCTCCATAGGGATGGTTGTGTGCTTTTGCCACAGCCGTGACTAAGGCTTCCTACCCTAGGGAGCCCAAGAGGCTGATCCAGCTTGCCCTGGGACCAAGGGTACATCAAAGACAGGATCTTAGGGCCCCTAGGGCCCAACTCAGAGTTTTCTTTCTCTGATATCCTATGCAGCAGCATGTAGGGTAAGGTAGAGGAATAAATGCAGCAGGATGCTCGATATTCTCCAGGAAAAGGGGGGGTTCCATTTGCCAACCTTACCTGAAAGCAGGTTCAACCACATGTGGAACCACTATATCATCCTGAAAGGGCATAACAAAGACCCTATTGCAAAATAGGTGGGTCATGGAGATCATGGCCTCCCACCAGGGTAATAACCCCAGCCACCTCACTTAGCTTCTGAGAAAAAGATTTCACTTGAGCCTCTCAACCAACTCTCGCCGGGGATAAGGATGGGCTCCTGGAGGAAAGGATGAGTGGAAGGGCGAAGTGAGGGCCTTAACCCCCTTACTGCCCATGACAGAGGTGCTCTGTGAAGGAGGCTACCAGGCAGCTACAAAAAACCGAAAAATGACCTTGAGTTGTTACAGGAGATGCAGCTCAAGCCAGGGTCAAGAGGTTTGAGGCCAGGGCCACTCCACTAGGTTCTACTTCTGCCAGGATCAAATAGCCATAGTACTAAGCGGTGGAGAGAAAAAAAGCAATGGAGCGACAGCAGCCTCAGAAATAACATCGGGCCCTGGGGCCCCCATTGGGGGGGTCTCAATATGCCATGAAAAAAGTGCCCAAGGTATTCCTGCCATAATCAGGGCCAGAAATAGTAGCCACGGGCAAAAAACGCTGGGGGTCACAGATATGATAGCACTCTATAAAATAATGAATGGAGTGGAACAGGTAAACATAGATCAGTTGTTTATTTCTTCAAAAAGTAGAAAGGCTAGGGGACACACAATGAAGCTACAATGTAGCACATTTAAAACTAATCGTAGAAAATATATTTTCACTCAACATGTAATCAAACTCTGGAATTCACTACCAGAGGATATAGTAAAAAGCTGTAAGTGTAGCTGCGTTTAAAAGCGGTTTGGATGAGTTCCTGGAGGAAAAGTCCATAAACCATTATTAAAGACGAATGGGGAAATCCACTGCTTACCCTGGGGATCAGCAACATGAAATCTGTTGGGAAGATGACAGGTACTTGTGGCCTGGATTGGCCACTGTTAGAAACCTGATACTGGGCTTGACGGACCCTTGGTCTGACCCAGTATGGAATATCTTATGTTCTTATGGCATATCTTAAGTTGGGTTGCATGATTGAGCCCTGCAGCAGCAAAGATAAAGAAATACAAAGACTTAAAAAAATGCAAGGTCATGGTGAAGAGAGTCCTGTAAAAGGAATCCCAGCACTTATTGGGCTGAACAAGGAAACCTGAACAGGGAAGCCCCAGATGCCTGGGAGGCCCAACTGCTAAGCAAAGCTCTTTTTTTAAATTTGAAGCTGCTTTATTTCAAGCAGCAGAAGAGCCTAATATAACCCATTAAAATCAGTGGGATGAAACTTAACAAATCAGACAAAAAAGCATGCAGATCAAGAACAGCAAGAGGGAAGGAGGACCTAGGCCTGACTTACCAGCCTCCTTAGTGACCCCCATGGGGGTCTCCTGGTCCTCTCAGTGCTAGAACCCATAAGAAACTGTGGCTGCTGGCTCAAGGAAAGAGGGACATAGCTGAGCTCCGAGCAATGTTTGACCTACAGGTCTCTGTCACACAAGCCATAGGCTGCACCATTCCAAATATCCTGCCAACTGCTGGAGGCAGACAAATACTGGCTTCTCTTAGTGCTGCACCTGTATATATATACCTAGTGATGACAACACTGAAAGTTGCTCAAGTCTGCCTCCACCTGCAGGCAAAGGACCAAACCCACTTGTGTGGACTCCTCTGGCAGGATAATAAGGAATGGAGTAATCATGTATTTATTTATCAGATTCATTGTGCAACTTCACCCTTGAGTACTCTGTGCAATTTTGGTCACCTCATCTCAAAAAGGATGTAGTTGAATTAGAAAAGGTTCAGAGAGGGGCAATGAAAGTGATGAAAGGGATGGAAGAAAGGCTAAATAGCTTGAAAAAGAGACAACTGAGAGTGGATATGACAGAGGTTTATAAAACTATGAGTGGGGTGCAATGGCAAAATAGTGAATGGTTGATTAACCTTTCAAACATTAAAACAAGACCGCATGAAACTTTATAAGCAGCAGACTGAAAAGAAACTGGAGAAAGTATTTTTTCATGCAGCACAAATTAAACTGCAGAATCTGTTGAAGAGGATGTGGTCAAAGCAACAAGCAAACTGAGGTGAACAGGATGGAGTCGGTGCAGAGGGTTGCTACTAAAATGATTAATGGGCTTCATTATAAAGCATATGAGGACAGACTTAAGGATCTTAATATGTATACCTTAGAGGAAAGGCGGGATAGAGGTGATATGATTGAGATGTTTAAATACCTCCGTGGCATAAATGTTCAGGGAGAGAGCCTCTTTCAATTGAAAGTAAGTTCTGCGACGAGGGGACATGGGATGAGGGTGAAGGGAGATAGATTCAGGAGTGATATGCGGAAATATTTCTTTACGGAAAGAGTAGTGGATCCGTGGAATAGTCTCCCAGTGGAGGTGGTAGAGATGAGGACAGTAACTGAATTCAAAAAAGCATGGGACCAACACAGAGGATCTCTAAAGGTAGAAAGTGGACTGTTGTAGTTGTTGTTATGGAAGGACAGACTAGATGGGCCTTGTGGTCTTTTTCTGTCATCATGTTTCTATAAGAGGTTTGGACAAGTACCCGGAAGAAACATCCGTAAGATATTATCAGTCAGGCAAACTAGAAAAGCTATCACTTATTTCTTGAATGAGCTATGAGAAATTGGATTTACTTTTTGAGATCTTTCGGATAATTGTGACTAGGACTGTCCACTGTTGGTGACAGGATACTGAGTTCAATTGACTTGATTCACATGCTATGGCTCAGAAGGTCTCCTTTATATACCTCTTTGTCTACTGTCATCAACCCCCCCTGGTGGCCAGTGGCTGTAAGGGTAGGTTGAGCATATTATTATTTTCTGGGAGTAGAGGGCTCTTTTAAGGCCAAGGGTATCTTGGTCTTTGTAGTCCTGCTCCTTATGTGAATAAATTGTGTATGCCAAGTAGAGGGTAAATAAGGCTTTTATTTCCCTTTTAACGCAAAAGGTTCGCTGAGATACAGAAATACAGAAAGTCCTTCTTTTCAGGCTTCCACCACAACATAAGTAAAGAGGTAAACTGTTACAAACTTCACAGTTGTTGTAGGATTTAACCAAGGATTCTTTCAAACTTTAGAGCAAAACAAAGGAGTGAACATTCCTCTTTCATTCAGCACAAACATGAGTATTCTCAAAGCCATGTCTGTATAACTCACAGTTCAGGGAGTGATTCAAAACTGCCCGCAATACAAATGGAGCAATCCATTAATTTGTCTTGAGATAAGGGAATAGGATCCTCAAGCGCTATCTGCATGGGCTCTGGGTCATTGTTATCTCCGTCTGAATTGGCCGCTATAGTTTGCCAGTTACTGTTTCTGTTCCCTTGTTTCCAGTAAGGCTGTTCTAGGGCTCTCAAATAAGCATGGCCTGTTCCTATGCCCTTACGTCCTGGCTTATAAAACTCTGGACTGCTTCTTTTACTTTCAAACTGGATATCTGCTTTACAGGAGCTTCTAGGAGCTGAACTTCTCTTTATGAATAAAGTGTCACCATACCTTGGCTTCCTGTAGCCGGTATAACTGGAGTTTTCCTTCTCAGGCACTTCTCTCAGGACACAGTCTCTTTGACAGACTTTCTCTTGGAAGCTTCTGGGCACTGCTTGACCTTTCTGTAGCCTAGGAAAACCTGGTGAGGAATCCAGACTTCCTTGCTTCCTAGTGTAGGTAACTCTGCTATCAGTACCTTTCCTTCTGGAGCCTTTCAATCCTGTTTCAGAGCCTTCTGGTAAGCGTAGGCCTCTCTCCAGGTATGGCTCTCTCCCTCTGAGCTCTTTACCTCTGAGGTCTCTTGCTACCAAGTCTTTCTCCGGACTGACTCTCCACGGCCCGTCTTTCGCTCTGGCTCTTTCTGCTCCTCTTCCAGCTCCTGCTGTCCTTGTCGTGCTGCTTGTCTTGGCTGCACTGCTTGACCTGGCTGGGCTGCGGTTCCTGGCTGTCTCAGCTCCCCTTCTCCTCCTCTCTGCTTCTGCACTAGCTCTCTGCTTATAAAGGCATTCTACCTTTGAATTCCCCGGGCTACTTTTCAGGTGCAGCTGATTAACTCCTGCAGAATCATTATCCGGGTGTGTTAACTCAGCCTCTGTAAGCTTTCGCCTGCTCCCTCTAGCTGCGCTGCAAGGCAATTGCATCTTCTGCAGATCATTTGTTTTGTAAAAGACAGCGTTTTTTTCTAAGTCTTCACTTTCATTAGCTTCCGCTCTATGACACTACTCATTTCCTCCAAGTCTGCTCTAGTCTCCAGGACTTGTTTTCTGTGTTCCAGAAGCTCTGTGCACTAGGTGCATACATACAACCTTTTGTCAGCTAGGCAATTATACATGTAGCACTTGATGCAAGAGACTGGATATTCCTCATCCTGATGTTGAACTGCTGTCTGCATTTTTGTTGAATTGTTAAAGTTAATTGTATTTAAAGTTGCTTAAGATGTAGAGATAAATAATTCAAATTAAAATCCCTTACATTTATTAGATGAATCCGATGATAGTTTGCCAATAACCTGTAATAGGACTACGATTGCTATGGTTGCAGAGCTGACCCAAGGGTTTCTGCCACCCAAAGCAGGCCCTCCATGCCACACCCTCCCCCTGAGGATTGCAGCACCATGCAGCCCACCATGCTGCTCTCCTCCTTGGCATCCATCTTCTCACCTGGGAAGGGGGGGAGGGAGGGCGGCATGGCGATCCCTCCACTGTGATGGGCTCTAAAGTGCTTGTGCTGGCATGCTCACAGCTGTTACTCCTGCCCCTTCCAACTGGGAGTTGCACTGAAGGGGGTGGGGGGCAGGAGCTGAACTGCCACTTTGCTGGGAGTGTGGAGGTGGGGGCGGCAGTGGGGGCGATGTTGCCCAATGGGCTACTGCCCTAAGTAACTGCCTAGTCTGCTAGTGGACAGGCCAGCTCTGTATGGTTGGCATTAATTTTATTTATTTATTTAACAGGTTTTCTATACTGCCTTATCCTTCAGTCAAAGCAGTTTACAATGCAACGTCGAACAGTTTACATTGCAACAGTGTGACAGGGAAGGGGAAATGGCATGCGGGAACTGCAGAAGAACATAAGCTATATACAGTATGTACAAAATGGTGGCGAAGGATCATGGGAGATTAGTTAGTGTGGCTTAAGATCATCCTGGGGCCAGGGGCACCACTGTGAGGGAGGTTACTACACGTTAGGTGATGCTACCATAATGTTCCATGTATATGAGAGTTTCAATTTTTTTTTAAGTCCTTGGTGTCTATGGTAGCTCTTAAATTGTCTGGTAGGGAGTTCCATAGCGCTGGAGCAGTGAGGGAAAATGCCCTTCTGGATATGGACTCTTTAGACATTGCGTAGGTGCTGGGTGTGGTAATAATGTTTAACTTGTTGTGCCTTCTGGGTCGGTTGTCTGGGTCTTTTTTGATTAGGTCCTTCAAGATGTCTGCCAATATATTCTGTAGAACTTTGAAAATGTTGAGTACCATCTTAAACTTCTTGCAGGAGTAAACTGGGAGCCAGTGTAGCTGGTTCAGAATGAGGGTAATATGATCGTGTCTTGCTGACCTGGTGATGATTTGCGCAGCGGTGTTCTGTGCCATCTGCAATGGACAGAAAGTCTGCTTCAGAAGTCCATAATATAGGGAGTTGCAGTAGTCCAAAATAGGTGTAATAATGGCTTGGCATACTGTACGGAAATGATCCTGGCTGAGGAGAGGCTTCAGCCTCCTGATTATTTTCATCTTGTGGTAAGCGTTCCTGGTAGTCTTGTTTATGTGGGATTGTAGGTTCAGGTTGCGGTCCAGAGTGACTCCTAAGTATCTTATATCTTCCTTTACAAATATGTTCTTATGAGGGTAATTTGATTGAATGGGGGTTGTAAATGATGTGTTTCTCATGATAAAAAGGGCTTCAGTCTTGTTGTAGTTTATGTATAAGTTGTTGCTGATGTGCATGTTATAGTTGGTGATTCAATCATTAGGAATGTAGATAGCTGGGTGGCTGGTGGACGTGAGGATCGCCTGGTAACATGCCTGCCTGGTGCGAAGGTAGCAGATCTCACGCACCGCCTAGATAGGATCATAGATAGTGCTGGGGGGGAGTCTGCTGTCTTGGTACATGTTGGTACCAATGACATAGGAAAATGTGGTAGGGAAGTTCTGGAGGCTAAATTTAAGCTTTTAGGTAGGAAGTTGAAATCCAGAACTTCCAGGATAGCGTTCTCCGAAATGCTTCCTGTTCCACGTGCAGGACCCAAAAGACAGGCAGAGCTCCGGAGTCTCAATGCGTGGATGAGACAATGGTGCAAGGATGAGGGTTTTGGATTTGTTAGGAACTGGGGAACATTCTGGGGAAAGGGGGAGCTCTTCCGAAGGGATGGGCTTCACCTTAATCAGGATGGGACCAGACTGCTGGCATTAACCTTTAAAAAAGAGATAGAGAAGCTTTTAAACTAGAAAATAGGGGAAAGCCGACAGTCACCCAGGAGCGCATGGTTCGGACAAAGGTATCCTTGAAGGATACTACCAAAAGCAGTGAGGTTCCAAAAGGGAGTATAGTAGCCCAAATGCCCTTGAGTAAGCAGCAGACAGAGCATAAGGATTCCCAATTACCCATGCCTACCAATAGCCAGATTAATATTAATAAAATACCGTCTCTAAAATGCTTGTATGCCAATGCTAGAAGTCTAAACAATAAGATGGGAGAATTAGAATATATAGCACTAAATGAGAGGTTAGATATGATTGCACTCTCAGAGACATGGTGGAAGGAGGATAACCAGTGGGACACTGTGATACCTGGATACAAACTATATCGTAATGATAGAGCTGAACAAATTGGTGGAGGGGTTGCGCTCTATGTTAGAGAGGGCATTGAGTCAGAAAGGATTAAAGTTTTGCAGGGAACAAAATTTGCTGTAGAATCTCTATGGATTGAAATTCCATTTATGAAGGGGAAGGTGATGGCAGTGGGCGTATACTATCGACCACCTGGCCAGAATGAACAAATGGATGATGAAATGCTCAAAGAAATCAAGGAAGCTAACAAAAGCCACAACAGAGTAGTAATAATGGGTGATTTCAATTACCCCGGTATCGACTGGGACAGTGTCACAGCAGGACAAGCTAAAGAGATAAAGTTTCTAGATGAAATAAATGACTGCTTCTTGGAGCAGCTGATTCATGAACCGACCAGAGGGGAAGCCATACTGGACCTAGTCCTTAGTGGAACGCCAGATCTGGTGCAAGAAATAAGGGTGTTGGGACCACTTGGCAATAGTGATCATAGTATGATCATGTTTGATTTAATCAGTGGAGGACAGATAGTAAAGGAATCCACAGTACTACCTTTTAACTTTCAAAAGGGAGACTATGATAGAATGAGGAATATAGTTCGGAAAAAACTAAAAGGAGCGGTTCCAAAGGTTAAAGACTTGCAGCAAGCTTGGGTGTTATTTAAAAATACTATCCTCGAAGCCCAGACCAGCTGTATTCCACGCATTAAGAAAAGTGGAAGAAAGTCCAAAAAACTGCCAGCATGGTTTAAAGGTGAGGTCAGAGAGGCTGTTGCTGCCAAAAGAGCAACCTTCAGGAAATGGAAAAAAGAGCCAAATGATGAAAACTGGAAACAGCACAAGCACTGGCAAGTTAAATGCAAAGCATTGATAAGGCAGGCAAAGCGGGAATTTGAGAAGAAACTTGCTACGGAAGCAAAAACACGAAATAAAGACTTTTTCAAGTACATTCGTAGCAAAAGGCCTGTGAGAGAGTCAATTGGACCATTAGATGATAGAGGGGTAAAAGGGGCAGTAAGAGGAGACAAGGCTATAGCAGAGAGACTGAATGAATTCTTTGCTTCGGTCTTTACTGAGGAAGATGTAGGGATGTTACCCAAGACTGAAGTGGTATTTAAAGGTGATACTGCAGAGGAATTGAGAGAAATATCGCTACACCGGGAAGATATATTACAACTATTTGATAAACTGAATAGTAGCAAATCACCTGGACCGGATGGTATACATCCCAGAGTGTTGAAAGAACTGAAATATGAGATTGCAGACCTGTTATTGGTAATCTGTGAACTTTCATTAAAATCATCTGTAATACCTGAAGATTGGAGGGTCGCCAACGTAACACCAATTTTTAAAAAGGGTTCCAGGGGTGACCCGGGAAATTACAGACCGGTGAGCCTGACGTCAGTACCAGGGAAAATGGTAGAAACCATCATAAAGAACAAAATTACACAGCATGTAGATAGTCATGGCCTAATGGGAGACAGCCAACATGGCTTTAGACAAGGAAGATCTTGTCTTACTAATCTGATCTGTTTTTTTGAAGGTGTGCATAAACAGGTAGACAAAGGTGAGTCGGTTGATATAGTGTATCTGGACTTTCAGAAAGCTTTTGACAAGGTCCCCCATCAGAGACTTTTGGCGAAGCTAAAAAGTCATGGGATAGGAGGCAGTGTACTATTGTGGATCAGGAACTGGTTAAAAGATAGAAAGCAGAGGGTAGGGCTAAATGGCCAATATTCCCAATGGAAAAAGGTGAATAGCGGAGTACCCCAGGGATCTGTACTGGGTCCGCTACTTTTTGACATATTCATAAATGACCTGGAAAAGGGAATAACTAGTGAGGTTATCAAATTTGCAGATGACACAAAACTGTTTAAAGTTGTTAAAACCCAAGAGGATTGTGGAAAACTGCAGGAGGATCTGGATAAATTGGAAGACTGGGCATCCAAATGGCAGATGAAATTTAATGTGGACAAGTGCAAAGTTATGCACCTAGGAAAGAACAACCCACACTATAGTTACACGATGCAAGGCTCCACATTAGAAACCACCACCCAGGAAAAAGATTTAGGAGTCATTGTGGATAACATGTTAAAACCCTCCGCCCAGTGTGCAGCGGCGGCCAAGAAAGCAAATAGAATGCTAGGTATCATAAGGAAAGAGATGGAGAATAAAACAAAGGATATTATAATGCCTCTGTATCGCTCCATGGTACGACCGCACCTTGAATATTGTGTGCAATTCTGGTCACCGTATCTTAAAAAGGACATAGAGTTATTAGAAAAAGTACAGAGAAGAGCCACCAAATTGGTGAAGGGGATGGAAGGCTACTCCTATGAAGAGAGGCTAAAAAGGTTAGGGCTCTTTAACCTAGAAAAGAGACGGCTGAGGGGAGATATGATAGAGGTGTATAAATTAATGAATGGAGTGGAACGGATAAACGTGGATCAATTGTTTACGCTATCAGAATATAGAAGGACTAGGGGACATGTAATGAAGCTACAGGGTAAACTATTTAAGACAAATAGGAGAAAATATTTCTTCACTCAACGTGTAATCAAACTCTGGAATCTGTTACCGGAGGATGTAGTAAGGGCTGTTAGTATAGCTGGGTTTAAAAAAGGTTTGGACAAGTTCCTGGAGGAAAGGTCCATAAACCACTATTAAAAAGGGACCCAGGATATCAATGCTTGGCCTAGTACAAGCACTGCAGAACCTGTGTCTTTTGGGGAAACTGCTAGGTACGTATGACCTAGATTGGCCACTGTTGGAAACAGGATACTGGGCTTGATGGACCTCGGTCTGACCCAGTATGGCATTTCTTATGTTCTTATGCCAATTGGTCATATCCTCCAAGCATCCTATTATCATTGTGTAGGGTGACTTTGGGGTATAAATCATGATGTCATCAGCATATACCTTGTATTGAATATTGTGCTTTTTGATGACCTTGCAGATAGACTGTATGTACAGGTTGAAGATCAGTGCCGATAAGGTTGACCTTTGTGGTATGCCCTGAATAACGAGGAATGGAGTGGATTTGGTCACTCCGCATTTGACTAGCTGTTGCCTATTACTTAGGTATGAGCAAAACTACTTGATCATGATGTTGTGGAGGCCAATGTCCTGTAGACATTGGAAGGAGAATGCTGTGGGATACTGTATCGAAGGCTGATGAGATGTCTAGGAAGATAAGGAGGAAACCTGTTTTTATGTTGTCAGTACCTCTAATTAGGTTGTCAAAGAGTGATGTAAGTAAGGTTTCTATGCTGTGGTTTGCCTGAAACCATGTTGGTGGGGGTCAGTGGTGCCTGTGAGTCTACATGGTCTTGTAACTGTAGCTGTACGGTTTTTTCTATGATTTTGGAAATGAACGGAAGGTTCAAAATTGGTTGATACGCTGCCTGGTCATCTCTGTCTAGGGAGACATTCTTGAAGATCAGACAGATAGTTGCCTGTTTGAGGGTCGTAGGCATATAGCCTTGGGTGAGGGATGATTATACTATTTTACAGATGAGTTGGCTGAGCTCTTCCTTGGCTGATTTAATCTATGGTACTGGGCATGGGTCAGATGGTGCAGTGCTAGTGTTCAGAGTGGAAATTGTATGGACTATCTGTTTAATTGAAGGTATGCTGAATTCTCCCCAGTTATCCTTGAGGGTTGTTGCTTCAGTGCTGCATGTCCTGTTGGGGCAGCTGTTCCAGTATGGAGTCTTATGTTTTGTCATTAGGAAGTTTGCTATGGTTTGTGGATGTATTGAGTCGGTGCCTATGGCTACTGGTTCTTTTGTGAGGGTTTGGACTATATCAAAAAGCTCCCTGGGTTTGTTTGTGGATTTCAGAATGAGGATGGTTTGGTATTCTTGCTTGTGTTGGTTGATTAGTTCCTTGTATTCATGTTGTTTTATTCGGTACTGCTGTAAGGTGTCTTGGGTCTTCTTCTGTCTCCATCTTCTCTGGATGTTCCTTAAGATTCTCTTTGCTAATTACTCGAATGTTGATGTAAACCTCTATGCAATTCTTGTACAAAATTTAACTCCTAATCTCCTAAATGGGGTAATAATTTATACATCCTAAAATGTGATCAGGGTGGGTAGGAAAATTAAACAGCAATGATTTCAACACTATAGGAAAGAGCTCTCACACCTTCTCGAAATAAAACAATAATCTTCTGCAAAATTGTTTATATAAATACAGTATTTAATCCAACAAGTACTTTATCACTCTATATTTGATTTGACTGGTATTTCATATACCGTCCTTTAGCCATTTTATCTACCGCCCTTTAACCATTGGCTATCAGAGTGGTTTACAACACATAGTATATACAATCAGCAAAAATAACTATTAAATAACAGCTAAAACATTATTAAAACAACAATATTAACCAGAATACAGCAGACAGTAAAGACAAAAAAATAAAACAAATTAGTTAATTAACTAGAAATAATTGTAGGAGACTGAGAGCTCCAACCTTCTTGCCCAAGGGAAAAAGTTGACTTGGAACGCCATTTGGCAATTCCCTTTTTGAAATTATTAACAGAACTCTCCAATCAAAGTTTAAGTGGAAGGTTATTCCACAAAGTAGGGGCAAGGAAACTAAAAGCATAATATCTAGCTAATTCTAGCATGAATCTGGATGGAGGAGGGGTTACTAGCAGGTTCTGTTGGGTTGAGTGTAATTATCAAATAGGATGATATGGAATAGTAGAATAGGATGATATGGAATAATCAAAAATATAAGTATAATGGATGACCTGTATCATAAGCTTTATGAGTCAAAGACAAAATTTTATAATTTATCCTCCTGGTTATAGCTAACCATTTTTTGCTCAGTCAAAATGGAGCTTACAGTCTAATCAAGACAGACAGTACAATAGATGAGAACGCGGGTACAATAGGGAAGGATAGCTAGATCCAGAGATCATGTGACCTCCATTTTGACTGAGATGCTGGAGAACAGCTTGGCCAAACAAGGCATTCTGGCGGGAGTCCTTAGTGAACAGCAAATGCGTGGACAGAAGACCAAGTTGCTGCTTTGCATATCTCATCAATCGCTACAGAGCATAGATTTGCTATAGAGGCAGCCCATGGCCCAAACATTATGTGCAGTGACGTGACCCTCGAGATAGAGTCCTGCCTTTTCATAAGCAAAGCAGATGCAGTCTGCTATCCATCTAGAAAGAGTTTGTTTGGATACTGGCAACCCCAGGTGACTCGATTCAAACGAGATGATAAGTTGGGAAGCTTTTCTGTGCTCTTGAGCTCTCTGGAGATAAAAAGCCAAGGCACGTTTGCAATTCAGAGTGTGAAGGGTTGCCTCTGCCCTAGAGGAATGAGGTCCAGGGAAAAAGAAAGGAAGGTAGACTGACTGGTTTAAATGGAAGGGTGAGACCACCTTTGGCATGAAGTGAGGATGAGTCCTAAGGACTACCTTATCATGGTGGAATAGTGTATAAGGAGGGTCCGCCACCAAAGCCTGGAGCTCACTAATGCGTCTTACTGAAATGAGGATAATAAGGAAGGTGACCTTCCATGTGAGAAACTTCAGTGAGGTAGTGGCTAGAGGTTCAAAGGGCGGCTTGAGAAGCTGTCCTAAGACAACGTTAAGATCCCATGCCACTGAAGGGGTCTTAATGGGAGGTTTGGTTAATAGAAGACCCCTCATGAAGCATGCTAGAAGCGGCTGAGAAGAGATGGGCTGGCCATCTAAGGGCATATGAGAGGCCGCAATTGCACTTAGGTGTACTCTTACCGAATTGGTTTTGAGTCCAGAAGAAGATAGATAGAGGAGATACTCAAGTAATGCCTCCACCAAAGCTGAGAAGGGGTTAAGATCCCTCTCAGAACAACAGAGAGCCAATCTACACCACTTGAAGGCATAGGAGCGCCTGGTGGATGGCTTCCTAGAAGCCAAGAGTATGTCCTTAACCTCCTGGGAAAGGTTAATGTCCCGGAAGGCTAAGCCCTCAGCAGCCATGCGGTGAGATGGAGGGGCTGTGGAACGGGATGGAGCAACATCCCCTCCTCCTGAAAGAGAAGATCTGGAGTAGACTTCAGATCTATGGGTTGAGCCTGAGACAAACGTAGAAGGAGAGGATACCACAGTTGTTGTGGCCAGCATGGGGCTATGAATATCATGTAGCCCCTGTTTCTCTGGAGTTTGAAGAGAGTCTTGGGAATGAAAGGAATGGGGGGGAAGGCATATAGGAAGCCCTGACCCCAATGGAGGTGAAAAGCATTCACTTGCTGGCTGTCCAGTGCAGGAGTCCTGGAGCAGAAGCGAGGAAGCTTGTCATTCTGAGGACTTGAAAAACAGATCTATCTCTGGGGTTCCCCATATCTGAAAAATGTGAGCGACTTTTTCTGTATGGAGACACCACTAGTGGGGTAGAAGAACTCGACTGAGTTTGTCCACCAAGACATTGTGTTTGCCCGGAAGATACACCGCATGTAGGTGAATGCAATGCTGTATATTTATTTATTTATTTATTTATTTACATTCTCTTATATACCGCACTATTCTGCATCAGTGCGGTTTACATTGAACAAACTGAAATTACATTGAACAGGGCATTATAACTTGGAGATAACTATTTTACAGGGAACATGGGCTATGGAGGGTTAAGTGGCTTGCCCAAGACCACAAGGAGCATCTGTGGGACTAGAAACCCCAGTCCTTCCGGCCCAAGGTTGCTGTCCTCTAGTGGGATTTGAACTCCCGACCTTCCAGCCTGAAGTACCTTGCCCCAACCAATAGGCCACTCCTCCACTCCAAAAGACACAGATGCAGGGCCTCGCTGCAGAGGGTCCAAGAGCCTGTTCTGCCCTGCTTGTTCAAGTAGAATATGGCTACTTGATTTCCGTCTGGACTAGAACTGTGCAGAATCGAAAATGGTCCTGAAACACTTTGAGAGCATTGTGAATGGCTCTGAGCTTCAGCAGATTTATGTGGAGTTGTGACTCCTGGTGAGACCAAAGCCCCTGAGTGGAGAGAGTGTCCAGATGAGCTCCCCAGCCCAATTTAAACCCATCCATCGTCAGGGTACATTGATGTGCTGGCATCTGAAAAGGTGACCCCACCAGAAGGTTATCTGGGGATTGCCATCACTGGAGAGACGAGATTACATAAGAACATATGAATATAAGCCCACTTGAACATGTTACACCAATTTTGGCTGAACTTCATTGGCTACCTATTTACTCCCTAATCAAATATAAAATTCTTGTCACTACATTTAAACTTATAAATAATCTTGCACCATCGGCACTCAATACACTGATTAATATAGACATCGATAAACGATCTCAAAGAAGCAGAAACTTAAATACCTTAACAATACCAAAAGATTTCACAAAAGCCAGAAAACAAACAAATAAGAGAGCTTTCTCACACTCTGCTCCAATTCTTTGGAACAATCTACCTGACAACATTCGCCTGCTGTCTGATATAAAAGAATTTAGAAAAAAATTAAAAACTCACTTATTCATATTACACTACAATACACCCTCAGAACAGAATACTCAAATAGATACAGGCTAACATTTATACATTATTATTACATACTCTATTTTCAAAATAAATGTCACTAATACACTATTTACCATACCACACTCTCATTCACATGATGATTATAGATTTAAACTAACAATGTATATATCTTCTAATATGTTATATCTGTAATGTTACAACATTCCTTGTAAATTATAATTATCTGTTCTATGTAAACTGACTTGGTATATTACATACCAATTAACATACTGTTCCATGTAAACCGCACTTGATACTAGGGAAAGAGCGGTATATAAATAACTGTTAAATAAATAAATAAATAAAATAAATAACATAAGATCATAAGATATGCCATACTGGGTCAGACCAAGGTCCATCAAGCCCAGTATTCTGTTTCCAACAGTGGCCAATCTAGGTCATATGTACCTAGCAGTTTCCCCAAGAGACACAAGTTCCACAATGCTTGTACTGGGTCAAGCATTGATATCTTCGGTCACTTCTTAATAATGGTTTATGGATCTTTCCTCCAGGAACTTGTCCAAACCTTTTCTAAACCCAGCTACACTAACAGCCTTTACTACATCCTCCGGTAACAAATTCCAGAGTTTGATTACATGTTGAGTGAAAAAATATTTTCTTTTATTAGTCTTAAATAGTTTACCCTGTAGCTTCATTGCATGTCCCCTAGTCTTTCTATATTCTGATAACGTAAACAATCGATCTACGTTTACCCGTTCCACTCCGTTCATTAATTTATAGACTTCTATCATATCTCCCCTCAGCCGTCTCTTTTCCAGGTTAAAGAGCCCTAACCTTTTTAGCCTTTCCTCATAGGAGTATCCTTCCATTCCCTTTACCATTTTGGTGGCTCTTCTCTGAACCTTTTCTAAAATTGCTATATCCTTTTTAAGATACGGCGACCAGAATTGCACACAATACTCAAGGTGCGGTCTCACCATGGAACGATATAGAGGCATTATAATATCTTTTGTTTATTTTCCATTCCTTTCCTTATCATACCTAGCATTCTATTTGCTCTCTTGGCTGCCGCTGCACACTGGGCCGAGGGTTTTAACATGGTATCCACAATGACGCCTAAATCTTTTTCCTGGGTGGTGGTTCCTAATGTGAAACCTTGCATTGTGTAACCATAGTTTGGGTTGTTCTTCCCTAGGTGCATAACCTTGCACTTGTCCACATTAAATTTCATCTGCCATTTTGATGCCCAGTCTTCCAATTTATCAAGATCCTCTTGCAATTTTTCACAATCCTCTTGGGTTTTAACAACTTTAAATAGTTTTGTGTCATCTGCAAATTTGATAACCTCACTCGTTATTCCACTTTCCAGGTCATTTATGAATATGTCAAAAAGCAGCGGACCCAGCACAGATCCCTGGGGTACACCACTATTCACCTTTCTCCATTGGTAAAATTGGCCATTTAGCCCTACCCTCTGCTTTCTATCTTTTAATCAGTTCCTGATCCACAATAGTACACTGCCTCCTATCCCATGACTCTTTAGTTTTGCTAAAATTCTCTGATGAGGGACCTTGTCAAAGGCTTTCTGAAAGTCCAGATACACAATATCAACCGACTCACCTTTGTCCACCTGTTTATTCACTCCTTCAAAAAAACATAACAGATTAGTAAGACAAGATCTTCCTTGTCTAAAGCCATGTTGGCTGTCTCCCATTAGGCCATGACTATCTACATGCTGAGTAATTTTATTCTTTATGATGGTTTCTACCATTTTTCCCGGTACTGACGTCAGGCTCACCGGTCTGTAGCTTCCTGGATCACCCCTGGAACCCTTTTTAAAAATTGGTGTTACATTGGCGATCCTCCAATCTTCAGGTATTAGAGATGATTTTAATGATAGTTCACAGATTACTGATAACAGGTCTGCAATCTCATATTTCAGTTCTTTCAACACCCTTGGATGTATACCATCCGGCCCAGGTGATTTGCTACTGTTCAGTTTATCTAATAGTTGTAAGACATCTTCCCGATGTATCGATATTTCCTTCAATTCTTCCGCACCTTTAAATACCACTTCAGTCATGGGTAACATCCCTACATCTTCCTCAGTAAAGACTGAAGCAGAGAATTCATTCAGTCTCTCCGCTATCGCCTTGTCGCCTCTTAGTGCTCCTTTAACCCCTTTATCATCTAATGGACCAACTGACTCTCTCACAGGTTTTTTGCTACGAATGTACTTGAAAAGGTCTTTATTTCGTGTTTTTGCTTCCGCAGCAAGCTTCTTCTCAAATTCTCTCTTTGCCTGCCTTGTCAATGCCTTGCATTTGACTTGCCAGTGCTTGTGCTGTTTCCAGGTTTCGTCATTTGTCTCTTTTTTCCATTTCCTGAAAGATGCTTTTTTGGCAACAACAGCCTCTCTGACCTCACCTTTAAACCATGCTGGCAGTTTTTTGGACTTCCTTCCACTTTTCTTAAAGCGTGGAATACAGCTGGTCTGGGCTTCCAAGATAGTATTTTTCAACAACATCCAAGCTTGATGTACGTCTTTAACCTTTGCAACTGCTCCTTTTAGTTTTTTCTTAACTGTTTTCCTCATTTTATCATAGTCTCCCTTTCGAAAGTTAAAGGGTAGTACTGTGGATTTCCTTACTATCCCTCCTCCACTAATTAAATCAAAGGCGATCATGCTATGATCACTATTGCCAAGTGGCCCCAACACCCTTATCTCTTGCACTAGATCTGGTGTTCCACTAAGGACTAGGTCTAATATGGCTTCCCCTCTGGTCGGTTCATGAACCAGCTGCTCCAAGAAGCAGTCATTTATTTCATCTAGGAACTTTATCTCCCTAGCATGTCCTGCTGTGACACTGACCCGTTCGATGCCGGGGTAATTGAAATCACCCATTATTATTACTGCACTGTAACTTTTGCTAGCTTCCTTGATTTCTTTGAGCATTTCATCATCCATTTGTTCATTCTGGCCAGGCGGACGATAGTACACCCCCACTGCCATCGCCTTCCCCTTTTTACATGGAATTTCAATCCATAGAGATTCTACAGCAAATTTTGTTTCTTGCAAAACTTTAATCCTTTCTGACTGATTAGGCGGGTAGAGACCATTATTTTGTCTCCCAGGCGACCTGATGCCTGAGACCACTGGGAAGCCAGTATCCATTGAACTTTGAGCATATGTCGACGAGCATATGGAACAACATGCACCATTGATGCCATATGACCCAGAAGTTGTAGCATTTCTCGAGCAGTGAGAAAGTTCTTGAGGCATATCTGAGATGCTAACTGATTGAATCGAGAGCAGAGGAGTTGGGGCAGAATTGCCTTTGATTGCTGAGTGTCTAGGAGAGCCCCTATAAATTCTAAAGTTTGAGATGGGACGAGTTGGGACTTTGGAAGATTTATTACAAATCCCAAGTGTTGCAGCACCTACGTGGTACGTGAGAGAGAAAGGCTGACCTCTAGGGAGGTGTTTGCTCGAATGAGCCAGTCGTCTAAGTAAAGGAAGACAAATATCCTGAGAGTCCTTAGGAATGCAGCTACTACCACCATGCATTTTGTGAAGACTGTTGGGCAGAGGCGAGGCTGAAAGGCAGGACTCTGTATTGATAATGTCTCCCTTGGAACATGAAACGCAGGAACTTTCTGTGCTGTGAGTGAATAAGTATGTCAGTATATGCCTCCTTTCGATCTAGAGAATGGAGCCAATCCTGACTCTGGAGATAGGGGAGAAGGGCCCCTAGGGAGATCATTTTGAACTTCTCCTGTAGTAGGTACTTGTTTAGTTCTCTGAGGTCCAGAATGGGCCTGTACCCCCCCTGTTTTCTTTGAAATGAGGAAGTATGGAGAATATTTATTTATTTATTTAACCAGTTTTGTATACCACCTTATCCTTCAATCAAAGTGGTTGACAAGACAACAAAGGCTTACATACTGAGGGTATGGGAAAACAAAAACGATACATTACAATATAAATACAAAACAAAACAGTATGTTATAATACTATATCATAGTGAAATTAAATATACATAATGATAAATTTAAGTTATTTCACCAAATGATTCTATAAATAAATAAGTCTTTAAAGATTTGCGAAAGTCCTTAATGTCTTCCTGAGTTCTTAAGTCTTCAGGAATAGAATTCCATAACTCTAGTGCCATAAAGGAAAACACTCTTTTAGAAGTCATTTGTTTTGATTTGTTGAAGTTCAAAGGAGTATTAAGTTTATTGATATTTTGAGATCGTCTTGGTCTTATGCTCTTGTCTTTTGAAATTATAGATTGTAGAATATCCACTGAGGATTGGTGAAAAATTTTGAATAGTCATTAGGTTTTTATATTTTGCTCTTGCAATAACCGGAAGGAAATGTAACTGTTTGAAGACAGGAGTTATGTGTTCAAATTTTGTAGAGCCAGTTATAATACGCGCAGTGGTGTTCTGAACCAATTGGAGAGGATAGATAGAGTGTTTAGGAAGACCTTGATACAAGATGTTTCCAAAATCAAGTAGAGGTGTTATGGCTGCCTGACATACTGTGCGAAAGTGATTTGTATTTAGTATCGGTTTTAGTCTTCTTATAATCTTTAAACGATGGTATGCTTTTGACGCAATTTTGTTTATATGAGATTTTAAATTTAAATGGGATGTAACTATACCTGGCTATACTTTATTCAGAAAGGACAGGGTAGGAAGAAGGGGAGGAGGAGTGGCACTATATGTAAAAACTACTATTAAAGCTTAGGAATTACAGAGCTTAAAAGGGAGAGAGGAGGCATTGTGGGTTAAACTAGAAAGAGGGAAAGAGAAATCTATTTGCATTGGTGTGATATACAGACCTCCCTCACAAGAGGAAGAGGTGGACAGAGAGTTAATTGAAGACATACGCAGCATTGCTAGGAAAGGGGAAGTGCTACTGCTAGGAGATTTCAATATGCCAGATGTTGATTGGCACATTCCTGCTGCAGTATCATCTAGAAGTAAGGAGATCCTGGATTCTCTACAGGGAGAACTATTCAGGCAATTGGTAACAGACCCCACACGTGAAGGGGCCATACTGGACTTGGTGCTTACCAAAGGTGAAAGTGTTTCTGATGTTGTAGTGGGAGATCATTTTGCATCCAGTGATCACCAGATGGTGTGGTTCAGTATTAGGACTAGGGCTGTTAGAATCCATTCCAAGGTGAAGATCTTAGACTTTAGGAAGACTAATTTTGCGAAGATGGGCCAATACCTCAGGGAGTCGTTAGTGGGATGGGAACAGCTGGGGGATGTAGAAAAACAGTGGGCAAAACTGAAAGGGGGTATTTTAAAGGCAACCAACCTTTTTGTTAAAATGGTAACTAAAGGCAAAAGGAACAGAAGACCGCTATGGTTTTCGAAGGAAGTAGCTGAAAAAGTGAAGAAAAAGAGGGAGGCCTTCATGAAATACAAGAGATCACAGAGAGAGGAAGACAGGCATCTGTATTTGGAAAAACTTAGAGAAGCTAGCAAAGTAGTCAAGAAGGCAAAGATTCAAAAGGAGGAGGAAATAGCCAATGCAATAAAATGGGGGGGATAAGACATGTTTCAGATATATTAGTGAGAAGAGGAAGGGCAAAAGTGGTATTGTCAGACTCAATGGTGCAGGGGGGGAATATGTAGAAGCTGATAAGGATAAAGCGGAATTGCTTAACAAATATTTTTGTTCTGTGTTCACAGATGAAGAACCAGGAGCAGGACCTCAGAAAACACCCACAAATAAGAACAGAAGCGAGGGACATCTTGAATAATTTTCAGAAGACTGTGTTCGTGAGAAACTAGCTCAACTTAAAGTAGACAAAGCAATGGGACCGGATGGGATACACCCTAGAATACTGAGGGAACTTGGGGACGTTCTAGCAGCTCCACTGACTGACCTTTTCAATGCCTCGTTGGAGTCGGGAGTGGTGCCAAAGGACTGGAGAGAGGTTCATGTGGTGCCTTTACACAAAAGCGGAAGTAAGGATGTGGTTGAAAACTACAGGCCGGTTAGTTTAACTTCGGTGGTGAGTAAATTATTGGAAATGCTGCTGAAAGAGAAAATAGTGAGGTTTCTGGAGTCCGGCGGATTACAGGATCCGAGGCAGCATGGATTCACCAGAGGCAGGTCTTGTCAGACAAATCTGATTGATTTCTTTGACTGGGTGACCAGGGAGTTGGACCGAGGGAGAGCTCTAGATGTGGTGTATTTAGATTTCAGTAAAGCCTTTGACACTGTTCCTCACAGGCGACTTATAAACAAACTGAGCACCCTAGGGATGGACCCTAAAGTTACTGCTTGGGTTAGAAATTGGTTGGGTGGGAGGCGACAAAGAGTACAAGTAAATGGAGCTCACTCTGAGGAGAAGGATGTTACCAGTGGTGTGCCCCAGGGATCTGTCCTTGGTCCGATTCTTTTTAACATCTTTGTTAGTGATATAGCGGAAGGGCTGTCGGGTAAGGTTTGCCTCTTTGCGGATGATACCAAAATCTGCAATAGAGTAGACACCCAGAAAGGTGTAGATAACATGAGGAGGGATCTAGCTAAGCTTGAAGAATGGTCTAGAATTTGGCAGCTGGGATTTAATGTTAAAAAATGTAAGGTCATGCATTTGGGCTGCAGCAATCCAAGGGAGCAATACAGTATAGGAGGTGAAGTACTTTTATCCACTAAAGAAGAGCGGGACCTAGGCGTGGTTGTGTCTGATGATCTTAAACAGGTAGAAAAGGCGACGGCAAAAGCTAGAAGGATGCTTGGGTGCATACGGAGAGGAATGGCTAGCAGAAAAAAGGAGGTGATAATGCCTCTGTATAAGTCTTTGGTGCGACCTCATTTGGAGTATGGTGTGCAATTCTGGAGACCGCACCTTCAAAAGGATGTGAACAGGATGGAGTCGGTGCAGAGGGTTGCTACTAAAATGATTAATGGGCTTCATTATAAAGCATATGAGGACAGACTTAAGGATCTTAATATGTACACCTTAGAGGAAAGGCGGGATAGAGGTGATATGATTAAGATGTTTAAATACCTCCGTGGCATAAATGTTCAGGGAGAGAGCCTCTTTGAATTGAAAGCAAGTTCTGCTACGAGGGGACATGGGATGAGGGTGAAGGGAGATAGATTCAGGAGTGATATGCAGAAATATTTCTTTACGGAAAGAGTGGAATAGTCTCCCAGTGGAGGTAGTAGAGGTGAGGACAGTAACTGAATTCAAAAAAGCATGGGACAAACACAGAGGATCTCTAAAGATAAAAAGTCGACTGTTGTAGTTGTTGTTATGGAAGGACAGACTAGATGGGCCTTGTGGTCTTTTTCTGTCATCATGTTGCTATATTTCTATGTTTCTAAATATTTATCTAATGTTACACCTAAATATCTTACTTCATCTTTAATTTTTATTTCTCTATTTAATAAATTAATTTCAATTAGTAGTTTTAAGGACTGGCATTTAGATATGAACATTGCTTCTGTTTTGTCAGAATTTATTTTTAAGTTGTTGTTATTAAGCCAATCATTCATATCAGCCAAAGTTATTAATTTTTGTTGTATCAAAGGTATTTTGGTCAATTATAGTATAAACCATAATGTCATCAGTGTATAAATGATAATTAATTTCATGAAGATTAAGAATTTGACATATGGGTTGAATATACATCTTAAAGAGAATAGATGATAAAGCTGAACCTTAAGGTATGCCTTGTCCAATCGAAAATTGAGAATATAAGCTCATTCCGTGCTGGGATGGAGGAATCTCCTCTATTGTGCCCTGTAAGAGAAGGGAGGTGACCTCTTGCAGCAACAGAGCAGCAAAAGAGGGCTGAGAGCGGAACTCTCTTGGAGGAGTCCGGAGGGGTAGACTTTGTAGATGAAGCTTGTACCCCTCCTGTACTATGGACAGTATCCACTGCTCTGATGTAATAAGATGCCACCTGTGGGCAAAGTGACAGAGTCTGCTGGGGATGTGGACGGGATCTGGAATCTCCAGAGGCAGAAGAGCTATGTTCTCTAGAAAGGCGTCAAAGACCCTGAGAAGGCTGGGTCTGCTGAGGTGGCTGTGACTTAGGAGTCTGAGCCTTCTTTTGCTACTTTGATGGTTGCTGCCCCTTCTGAGGAGTATGGTATTGACATTGTACAGCAGGGGTGTAAGAAGGATAAAACTTCTTATTACTGAAAAAAGTTTTCTTTGCTGCTTTTTTCCTAGCTGGGTTGGCAGTATACCTAGATAACCTATTAAGAGTGGGATTCTAACTGAGAGGCCTTGTCCTGCCAATCCTTGCCAAAAAGGTTTTCACCGGTGCAAGGGATATGAACCCATTGTTCAAGATCCGATGCTTAGAGCCAAGCAATCCTGTGTGCACTGATGCAGATGGATGAAGTTCTGCTGATGCACTCAAAACAGTCAAATGTTGCCCTGTTAACAAACTTAGAAACATTCTGAGCATGCTTTACATAGGTGAGATAATCTGCTCTCTTGTCATTGGGAAGAAGAGGAGCCATTAACTCCAAATCCTTAGCCACCTCTCTAAGGGACATATCCATATAGAGTGTAGGAACTGATCCTGGCCAATAACATGGAGGCCTGAAAACAATGTCGACCAAAGGCATCGAGGGTTCTCAATTCCCTACCTGGAGGGTTCAAGGAATGTGTCTTAACATTCTTTATTCGACACATTACCGATTCCACCACCATGGAATGGTGCAGCAATTGCATCTTTTGAAAACCGGGATACTCCGGTACCCAGTACATGGTATCGAGTCATCGGGTATGGGGAGAGATGGTAAGCGGTGCCTCCCCACATCTGAAGCATAAGGTCATGAAGTATGTGATGGATAGGGAGTGTAGCAACCTCCTTCGGGGCTGTAGGGTATTGAAGAATTTCAAGTTCTTCGGCCCTAGGCCCTAGGGTGCAGGGGAGGAATATGTAGAAGCTGATAAGGATAAAGCGGAATTGCGTAACAAATATTTTTGTTCTGTGTTCACAGATGAAGAACCAAGAGCAGGACCTCAGAAAACACCCACAAATAGGAACAGAAGCGAGGGACATCTTGAACAATTTTCAGAAGACTGTGTTCGTGAGAAACTAGCTCAACTTAAAGTAGACAAAGCAATGGGACCGGATGGGATACACCCTAGAATACTGAGGGAACTTGGGGACGTTCTAGCAACTCCACTGACTGACCTTTTCAATGCCTCGTTGGAGTCGGGAGTGGTGCCAAAGGACTGGAGAGAGGCTCATGTGCTGCCTTTACACAAAAGCGGAAGTAAGGATGTGGTTGAAAACTACAGGCCGGTTAGTTTAACTTCGGTGGTGAGTAAATTATTGGAAACGCTGCTGAAAGAGAAAATAGTGAGGTTTCTGGAGTCCAGCGGATTACAGGATCCGAGGCAGCATGGATTCACCAGAGGCAGGTCTTGTCAGACAAATCTGATTGATTTCTTTGACTGGGTGACCAGGAAGTTGGACTGAGGGAGAGCCCTAGATGTGGTGTATTTAGATTTCAGTAAAGCCTTTGACACTGTTCCTCACAGGCGACTTATAAACAAACTGAGCACCCTAGGGATGGACCCTAAAGTTACTGCTTGGGTTAGAAATTGGTTGGGTGGGAGGCGACAAAGAGTACAAGTAAATGGAGCTCACTCTGAGGAGAAGGATGTTACCAGTGGTGTGCCCCAGGGATCTGTCCTTGGTCCGATTCTTTTTAACATCTTTGTTAGTGATATAGCGGAAGGGCTGTCGGGTAAGGTTTGCCTCTTTGCGGATGATACCAAAATCTGCAATAGAGTAGACACCCAGGAAGGTGTAGATAACATGAGGAGGGATCTAGCTAAGCTTGACGAATAGTCTAGAATTTGGCAGCTGGGATTTAATGTTAAAAAATGTAAGATCATGCATTTGGGCTGCAGCAATCCAAGGGAGCAATATAGTATAAGGGGTGAAGTACTTTTGTCCACTAAAGAAGAGCGGGACCTAGGCGTGGTTGTCTCTGATGATCTTAAAGTAGCTAAAAAGGTAGAAAAGGCGACGGCAAAAGCTAGAAGGATGCTTGGGTGCATACGGAGAGGAATGGCTAGCAGAAAAAAGGAGTTGATAATGCCTCTGTATAAGTCTTTGGTGCAACCTCATTTGGAGTATAGTGTGCAATTCTGGAGACCGCACCTTCAAAAGGATGTGAACAGGATGGAGTCGGTGCAGAGGGTGGCTACTAAAATGATTAGTGGTCTTCATTATAAAGCATATGAGGACAGACTGAAGGATCTTAATATGTACACCTTAGAGGAAAGGCGGGATAGAGGTGATATGATTGAGATGTTTAAATACCTCCGTGGCATAAATGTTCAGGGAGAGAGCCTCTTTCAATTGAAAGCAAGTTCTGCTACGAGGGGACATGGGATGAGGGTGAAGGGAGATAGATTCAGGAGTGATATGCAGAAATATTTCTTTACGGAAAGAGTGGAATAGTCTCCCAGTGGAGGTAGTAGAGATGAGGACAGTAACTGATTTCAAAAAAGCATGGGACAAACACAGAGGATCTCTAAAGGTAAAAAGGGGACTGTTGTAGTTGTTGATATGGAAGGACAGACTAGATAGGCCATGTGGTCTTTTTCTATCATCATATTTCTATGTTTCTATGTTTCTCCGATGTCATTGTTATGGACAGACCCCGAACAACATCGCGAATAAAGTCTTGAAAAGACATGTCCTCTGGAGGGGACATGCGACATTGCGGAGACAGAGATGGGTCTTCCGGGACAGTTCTCATGTCCCGGGTATCGGCCGATTTATCATCCAAGGAATTGGAATCCAAAGACTCAAAGTATCGATGAGCAGGGTGTTCCTGGTCTGCACGTATTAGGTACTGATCAAACCCAGTAGTTGAGGCTTGCAGCGCCGGAAACTCGGTACCGGAAACGGATTCGAGGGCCATTATGGTCGGTAGAGTGTTAAACAGCAAAAAAGACGATAAAGGTTGTGTCGGTACCGGAGCCAGTACCAATGCCTATGGATTCGACTACAGAGGTTTTACTGGTACTGAGGCTGCCAGTAAGGCCGCTAAGTGCCGCTCGATGGCCAGGGTACGTTGATCCATGGAGCTTGCCAATGCTTGGGTATCGATACAGGAATTGCAGGCCACGATCCCTGAGCATGGCACCAGGAGCTCTCCAGAGGTGGAGGCCTCGGAAGCATTCTGGGACCCCACTAAGGCTTTGGAGGAAAGATCCTCCCATTGGGGTTGTTTGGCCAGTGTGTCCCCCTCCAGGGCGACACCCAAGGCATCTCGACGCTTAGAAGGTGATCTACCCTTGGAGGGCCGGCCAGTCAGTCTTCCATGAAGACTTAGGTTTCAATACCTGAGATCCTTGGGAGGAAGATAAAGCTCTCGATAACGTCGATGCTAAAGATATTGCATCAGAGATAAAGAGGGTGCCTAGCTTTGCAGCTTGATTCTGTAGGCCTCTCTTAGCCAACTTCCTACAAAGAGGACATTCGGACGATTGATAATCTGGTCCTAAGCATTTTAGACACCAGTTGTGGGTGTCTGTGGCTGAAATGGTACTGCCACATTTGGAATATTTCTTAAAACCACTGGATGGTTTTACCATTTTGTCTGTGACAAAAGGGGAGGCCTAAGCCTAAGATGGCATCTATGCACTCAAATGAAAGAAATTATTCTTTCCCTCACAGAAGATTTTTTTTTTTTTTGAAGAAAGAAAGAAAGATAGAAAGCACTGACAGGCGTCGGTACCAGCATCGATGGGAAGGCAGACGCAACCACAAAAATAAGGAAAAGACAAATTTTCTGCGGTGACAGGAATTGCTTCTTGCCAGCTCCAAGGAAAACGAAGAACTGAGGAGGGAGAGCTGGAAAGATGGGAAGGCAGCTACACAGGCGCAGTGGGATGCTCCTAAAAGCTTTCCTATTGGACGCTGGGGAGCATTCCCACGCAGGCTCCGTTGGTATCGACATCACCCATATGTGAAGACTACATTCCTGCTTGTTCCTGGAGATCACACTTAACACAAATGGATCTCTCAGCCAGTCCAAGGAAGATACATCAAATGGCGGAAAATACTTTTCAATGTTTTTACTCAGCAGCGACAAACTTTGTAGAATTAAATTGACAAGATTTGTGTCCGGTCTGAAACTTTTTGGCAGTTCGAACATTTCAACTTTGTTCTCTTTTTTTTATTCTGGCTTCCCACAGTGTTAGTTTTTCCTTAAAGGAGGCAAGAATATGCAGGGAAAGAATGAAAATACTCTTGTGCTGACAAAGTTAAGAGTGTTCAAGGCTTGCAAAATGTCAAGTAGGAATACAGCTTTACTGCACCAGGTCTCATCACTAAGCAGGTCAACCAGCTCAGACTCTTCTGATGTAAAAAAACATTAGAAGTTCTTCCCTCAGTTCATACAACCTTAAAGACACCCAACCTCGAGATTTTCATCTCACTTCCGTGTGCAGTAGAGCAAGCTCACATGGAATGACATATCCGATCCAAACAACATCTGACTGAAGAATGACGCTGGTTCTGCCCTCCATCAAACTCATCCAATGGCCTTACTAATAAATGGCCGTCCCCCAAACTTCCACGAAACACCTGCTGACCATTCATGACACCCAATGTGCCGTGGCATGGAGGTTGAAAATCGCTGCTCTACAGTCTTTATGCCTAGGACTTAAATGGGAGGCTAAAAGTTGTAACTGAATATCAGTGTTTGCCTGCAACGAAAGTGCAAAGACAACTGGAATACATGTAAGAGTAGGTTGGCTATTGGCGCCAGAGGCTAGCTCAGTTACGATGTTAGAAAGTAAGTGAGAAATACAGTTACTATCACAGATTTTTTGCTGGAAGTAGGATTTTTTTTGTCTAAGTATTGCTTTACATTTTGCTTGTTTTACCCTACACTTGGCTAGGGATGAAGAAGATTTATCTTTGTGCCAAAGGTGTTCTGCGTTCCTAAGCTTTCTTTTTAGGACATGTAAGGAGTAATTGTACCAGTTTCATGGCTGATCCATTGCTATCTATATACTGGAAGGGTGCACCAGCATTCAAGGAATCTTCCAAGGTCGCCTGGAATTTCTGTACGACAAGGTTGAAATCACTAAAGGGAGGTTTTAACTCAGAAAGCTGACAGCATTCTAAGAAACCTCTGGACTTCAATTGTAGTTTCCGTTGAGATTAGGTACTGTATTTGCCTGATAGGACCAAATATATTCGCCATGACCAGATCATGGTCAAACCAGGAAGTAGAAAATATGCAAGCTTGATGTAATGAAAAAGTTGATGTTTTAAAAATATAACAGCTCCAGGCAGTGTCCTCATTTGGGTCATCTTTGACTCCTCCCTCTCCTTCTCAACACATATCCAACAGATAGCTAAAGCCTGTCGCTTATTTCTCTACAACATTAACAAAATTCGCCCCTTCCTTTCTGAACCCACTACTAAACCACTTATCCACTCTTTAGTCACCACCCATCTCAACTATTGCAACTTCCTCCTTGCGGGTCTCCCTTTGAGTCACCTCTCTCCCTTTCAATCTATTCAGAACTCTGCTGCACGGCTAATCTTCCACCAGCCCCAATCTACCCATATAACCCTTCTTCTTAAGTTACTTCATTGGCTCCCCTTCCGTTTCCATATTGAATTCAAACTTCTCCTTCTAACCTATACATGTCTTCATTCTATTGCTCCTCACTACCTTTCCTCTCTCCCTACACCCCTCCTCGTGAACTCCACTTTTCTATTGGCCTGCTTCTCTCTATGCCCTTTTCTCCACTGCCACTCTAAGATCTGTTCCTTTCACCTCGCAGCTTCTTATGCCTGGAACAAACTACCCGAATCTGTACATCAGGCTTTCATCTTTCCCCCTTTTCAAATCCATGTTAAAAGCTTACCTTTTTGAGGCTGCTTTTGGATCCTGATCTCTTGTTTTCATTGTGTCCCCTTACCCCTCCCTATTCTACCCTTATTCTCATCGATTGTATGGTCTGTCTTGATTAGACTGTAAGTTCTAATGAGCAGGGACCATCACTTATAGATTTCAGCAAAGCCTTTGAAACTGTTCCTCATAGGAGGCTTATCAATAAACTCAACAGCTTGGGGATGGGTCCTAAGGTGGTGAACAGGATCAGAAATCGGTTGACTGACAGACAACAGAAGGTGATGGTAAACAGAACTCATTCAGATGAAAGGAAGGTTATTAACGGTGTGCCCCAGGGTTCAGTCCTGGGGCTGGTACTGTTCAATGTCTTGTGAGTGATATTGCTGAAGGACTTGCACGGAAAAGTCTGTCTTTTTGCAGATGACATGAAAATTTGCAAAAGAGTGGACTCCCCTGAGGGAGTGGATAACATAAGGAAACATCTACAAAGGCTGAAATAATGGTCTAATACTTGGCAGTTAAGATTTAATGTGAAGAAGTGCAGTGTCACGCGCTTGGGAAGCAGAAATCCAAGGGAATTCTATGTGATGGGAGGCGAGAGGTTGGTGTGCATGGACCAGGAGAAGGACCTTGGAGTGATTGTTTCTGAGGATCTCAAGGTGGCAAAACAGTGTGACAAGGCGCTAGCAAAAGCCAGAAAGATATGCTGGGTTGCATACAGAGAGGAATTACCAGCAGAAAGGAAGAGGTACTAATGCCACTGTACAAGTCGCTGGTGAGGCCTCACTTGGAATATTGTGTTCAGTTTTGGAAATCATATCTCACAAAGGATATAAAAAGATTGGAAATGGTTCAGAGGATTTGGAACCTGCATCAGAAAATGTATGAGAAGAGACCTAAAGACCTTAATATGTACACTTTGGAGGAGAGGAGGGACAGGGGAGATACCTTTAAATACTTAGGCCCCGTGTCCGAAATGAAGTGCTTCAATTGGGTTGAGGAGGCCTGGAGAATGGATGGGGTAAGGGATAGGGGAATGGGATACTAATGAAATAAGAAAGGTGTTGTAATCACTGTGTATGTTCACTGAGAGGGGATGATAAAGGGAGAGGCTGCGGGGGTGAGGGAATTGGTGGGGGATGGTGGGAGGGGGGAGGAAGGGAGAAAAATTGTGAATGCTGTATTTGTATGACTGATCTGCTGAGGTAACTTAGATTGGAGGATGAGAAACACCAGAAGTCCCATTTATGTATTTTGTTTTACATGATCTGTACTATATGGCCTTCAATAAATAAATAAATAAATAAAATACTTAAAGAGTATTCATGAACAAACAAACCTCTTCCAAAGACAAGAAAGCTGTAAAACTAGAGGGAGTAAACCAAAAGGCAATATCAGGAAATATTTTTTCACTGAAAGGGTGGTGGATGCTTGGAATGCCCTCCCGATGGAAGTGGTGGGGGCAAATACAGTGATAGAATTCAAAGTGGCGTGGGACAGACGCAGTGGATCCTTTTTATAGCAACAGGATAAAATCAAAATAAACATAACTATCTTTTATATCTCAACAAATAGGGAGGACCTACATGGAACGGCGGGTACAACCCTAAACAAAGGCATGGGGAGGGGTGACCTGCATGGAGCGGCAGGTGCACCTACTCTTGCCGCCTTGCTGGGCAGACTTGATGGACTATATTGGTCTTTACGCCTTGTAGCGCTATATAAAAATGATTATTATTAGTAGCAGTAGAGTAGTAGTTTGATAAAGCAGCTGAAAAGGAAAGATTCTTCATATACCCTAAGAACTCTTGCTCAGTGTTTGAGGTAGGATCATCTATATGCACATTGAAATCTCCCAGCACCAAAGATTCCCCTGGAATCAAACTTATTTTGGCTATTAAAGATATAAGCTCATCAACGGTATGATGTGAAAATGGAGGCGGGAGATAGCATAGGAAAATTTTCTATGTGGGTTTAGTTGCTATCTGCATCAACAAAGTATTAGCAATAGTAATACAGTGACATGAAATTTCCTTTCAATATATATGGTTAGCTCTAAAATTAGTTCAGCATACAAACCATTTTCCTATTCATTTTGCAAGTTTAAGAAAAACACTTTTTTCACGTCCTGCTCACCCACCAGCAAATGCAAACTCTGTTATCAACACTCCATCAGGATTCTGAGAAGTGAATAGCGTTTTCTTTGCAAGATCAGTGGGCATTGGAGATTATTCTTCCTCCTAGTGGACAAAAGCCACTGTGTTAAAAAGCGAGCCAGAGCTACACATTATTCATCACATTATGTCACCATCTTAAATATTAGAAATCACAAAAACTTCCCTTGTTAGTGGCTCACCAGTTTGCAATACATAACAAGGAGAAGCATGAGAACAGTCTTAACAGAGAGCACCAGGAAGTGATTTTATAGCCTTGGCTTACAGCAAAATCAGCATTAACATGACAGGAAGTGATGTCTGTCCTCCTATTATCATTGAGAGCGATGCCTATAAGAATATGCTCCTCTTTGTCTATCTTCCTTCATGCTGCACCCTTCCAGTGTCACTAATGAATCCTTAAAAATACAGATATTGATGTCAGTAATGGCATTATACCAAAATCAAGCATAGAACTATGGTCTCTGCAGGTCAGCATTTCTTTTGTTTTAAGTCCCGCCAGACTTGAAGGAGTTTGTCTGGAGAAATTCCATGGACAATTAAGGCGCTCTTGTATTGGCAAATCTCATCCTTCATCCCCCAGACATAGAATCTTTCGTCATGGCGAAATGCCAAGCCACCTGCCAAGCTCAGGAAGCCAAAGTAGACATCATCCAATGGGAATACAGGGAGTCGCACAGAGGCTGCATAGAGGGCAGGGATGTGTTTTCCAGAAAAGATAAAACCTCCACCAGAGAGGAAACGAGGATATTTTTGGTGAGGGAAGAGGGAATCAGATACCCTGTACTTCCCATCTCGCATCACAATGGAATGACGCTGTACGGCCCCATGCACAACGTCTGACGCATTGGCAGTCTCTCTCATGTGTTTCACCAATGCTTCTGGGTTCACAAACTCGTCATCATCACCTGTAGAAGAAGAGCGAGAAAGAGCTTTACTATGAGAATATATTAAGAGCAGGATTCATTCTTGATGGGCATCTAAATACAATCGAGATATTCAGCACCGAGATCCGGATTGTGTCTGATGCTGAATATCTGGATAGAGCAGAGAGCTATCTGGATAATTACAATATGGAAACTGCTATTTGGAAAGCTCTCCTGCTACCTTCAGGACAGCATTTTGGATTTTTTCGCTATCCTAAAGCTATCTGGATAGCAGTCGTAATATGGCTGCTCTCCAGATAACTTCGGAGTCCGCCCATACTTGCAGTGCCTCAGCACTACCTGGTCTGTATGAATATTCGGGGTACTATCTGGATAGTGTTGTTGAATATTCAGTGACAGCTGTTATCTAGATATTTCCCTTTGAATATCGAGCTGACAAATTACGGGGCCCTTTTAAGAAATGCCACAAATCGGTTAATGCGCTTTTCAGTGTGTAATAACTGGCCACATTGAATAGATATGCCAGCGACTGGCCTTGAAAACGCATGTTAACTGGCAATTGTGTGCTAATGTGCCGAGTGGGTGGGTTAGGGACAGTGTGTGGGTCGGAGAACACATTAGCGCACTTTCGATGTGCCAATTAGTGCAGGCGCACCTAATGATACCTGTATGGGTCTTGGTAGGTACATCCACGCCAACTGTGCCGCGTGCTAACATATACATTCACGTGTTAACTGCCAGGAACATGCTGCTCATATCCTCAGCAGTTAATGTGGTGGCTTTGCACTTACTGTGCATTAAAAACATGGCGTTAAGTGCAAAATCTTATCAGGATTTAATAAAAGGGTCCCTATAATAGATAATATCTCTAGAGCAAGGGTTCTCAACCCAGTCCTTGGGACACAACTAGCCAGTCAGTTTTTTAGGATAACCACAATGAATATTCATGAAAGAGATTTGCATACAATGGAGGTAGTGCACTGTATGCAAATCTCTTTCATGTATATTCATTGTGGTTATCCTGAAAACGTGACTGGCTAGGTGTGTCCTGAGGACTGGGTTGAAAACCACTGCTCAGAGGGATCAAGTAAAAAAATGCCCAACACTTCGTATGACTCTTAGGCGGTCATTTCAAATCGCTTAGATAAGATGCGGACATCGCAAACATGCACGTGATGTCCAAATCACAGAGAAATCCCCAGAGTGATTTTGGAAATGGGCTTTTTAAGACATCTTCACTGCGGGGGTGTCTAAGCAGGCAGGGGGTGTGATAGAGGTGTCTCAGAATGCAGGCAATAGACATAGATGTGCCCAGTTGATCTTAGAACCCTCGGGGACATCTGAGCCTGCATCCAAACTTAGACCTGCTCCAGGCAAAGACAGGCAATGGAAAAATGCTCGTTTCGGCACTAAAACATTTGGAGCGTGTCGAAGTTGGCACTATACTATTCTCTGTATTCTTCACAATGACAGTGTTACGTTGTGTGTGTTTGGAAAACTTGTTTGGGTTTGCACCATCATTACATGTCTCAGAGACATCCTCATTAATAAATACTATAGCGTGGACATCTGTTGTATGTACATGTTCCTGCAGACATCCATATTGTGACATTGTGCCCGAACTTGGATGTGCTTGCTGTTTTTGTGGATGCTCAGGCTTGGACATCCTTTATAAAATATGCCTTTAAAAGTACCATGTTGAATAGTATGTTGGAGACAGAATTGAAATGTCCAGACTAGGATGTTCACAGTTCTCCTAGTATGTTACAAGAAGCTCTGCCTATCATTGACTCTTTTGTAAAATATGTTTAAGAGCACTGGCAACTACACAGTGGGTGCAGCGATCTCACAAACCTACATGTGGAAGGATGGAGTGGTATCACTCGGCAGTTTCCACATATAAGTGCCACAAATTATGCATATAGAAGCTCTATTTCAGAAAAATAAGGTGTAAATGGTGCCAATTTAATCAGCAATCCAAAATTATCTAAATAACACCACTCTAAATACACACGTGGCATAAATGCACAGGGGGAGAGCCTCTTTCAATTGAAAGCAAGCCCTGCTATGAGGGGACATGGGATGAGGGTGAAAGGAGATAGATTCAGGAGTGATTTGCAGAAATATTTCTTTACGGAAAGAGTGGTGGATCCGTGGAATAGTCTCCCAGTGGAGGTGGTAGAGATGAGGACAGTATCTGAATTGAAAAAAGCATGGGACAAACACAGAGGATCTCTAAAGGAGAAAAGGGGACTGTTGTAGTTGTTGATATGGAAGGACAGACTAGATAGGCCATGTGGTCTTTTTCTGTCGTCATATTTCTATGTAAATAATTAAACCCCAAAACCAAAGCTAGAGTGCAAATAAAAATCCTGAGCACCTTTTTTTGTTGGAAGAAGAGCCTTGAGGGAAACCCCTCTCGTGGTGTGTCTTCCTTTTTAATCATTAATGGTTCACTCCTTTAGAACCAGTTTTCACCGCAATGCCCTCCTGCCGTTTCAACGCTCACACAATCGCTGCGATTACAAATGGCCCCCACACACTTTTCGGACGCCGCCGATTCTGAGCGTTGAAACAGGGCATGAAAGCAGAGTCCGTCCTAAACGCAGTGCTGCGTTAGTCTTTTATTGCTGCGAAGCTGGGAAATTTGTCTCTTTGATTGAGGTGAAAACTGTGAGACTGCCGGGAAGCTGTGAAATCGTGAAGTTATGAAATTTCAGCTGACTGGATAAGTACAGAAACAGTTTTGTTTTTGCTGATTGATCTGAGCAGAGAAAGCTTTATACTTTTAAGAAGTTTTTGACACATAATAGGTATGGAGGGGCACTTACTAATGTGCTTTTTCTTATGGAGATTTGGTTCTAAAGGAGTTATTGATTAAAAGGGAAGACACACCACGAGAGTGCTTTCCCTCAAGGCTCTTCTTCCGACAAAAAAAGGTGCTCAGGATTTTTATTTACACTCTAGCTTTGGTTTTGGAATTTAATCAACAAAGCAGCTAAAGTCTTTTTTTCCTTTTAAAAGACAAATAAAACATGACGGATTAAGGATATTGACTGTCTTAATCCCTTGTGTTAACCGCTGGCCAAAATGAGCATTTTTATCAAAGTTGTACTAGGTTTAGAGGAGGTGCAAAAGCTGACCTGGAAATCTTTTTGCTTTTATGTGTACTCTCATAGAAAAATGGAATTGCACATACAGGAGGTTATTTTGGATGTCGGAAAACAGGCATAGAGATATCTCCAGAGGCATTTTAGAAGCTGGGTCCGTGGATGTCCCCCAGTCCGAAGCATCGGGGAAAGTGCTCATTTTGGCTGAAAAACATCCTGAGGGTGTACAGATGATAGTACTCCATCAGCCCCAATACTCAGCACAATCGCAATAATAACAACAGTAGGATTTGAATTCTGGCTTCCATGGTCCTATCCCACTACTCTAACCAGCAGGTTACGCCTAGATGTCTAAGTTCTGAAACACTATTCTGGGGATGTCTACGTAGATGCCCCTGCAGACGTCCATTTTGGGCACATCCACATTTATGAAATTGTGTCTGCACCTGAACATGCCTGTGTAGCGAGATATACTGAATTCTTGACTTTGCTGGATTAGCATAGTTAACTCACCTGTAGCAGGTGTTCTCCAGGGACAGCAGGAATCAGTCCTCACATATGGCTGATGACGGCGCCGATGGAGCCCACGTGCAAGCATCTCCTCAGCTTTCAAAGAAAACCTTTCGGAGATGCCACCACGCATGTGAGGTCCCCTTCCCAACCAAGGGTGCCATCTTGCTCAGTCAGATGACATAGCTAGGACAGTAGTAAAAAATAAAACAAGGTAGGAAGGCAACTCCCAGGGGAAAAGGGAGGGTTGTGAGGACTGATTCCTGCTGTCCCTGGGGAAAACCTGTTACAGGTGAGTAACTACATTTTCTCTAGGAACAAGCAGGAAATCAGTCCCCACATACAGGACTCCTTAGCTCCAGGCTGCAGAGGACAAACCACGACATCACCAATGGTGACCAAGTCAGGTAGCAGTGAGTTGCAGAAGATAAGTCCCCAACTGAGAGATTCTGCAAGACCCTAGCGTCCAGCAGCACTATCACTCCGGTAGCCTGAACACAGAAAGGTCAGAGGGCAGGAGTTTCCTAAACCCCGAAAAGACTATGGAGTACCACCTAGCTGAAGGCACTGTCCCGACAGGACTCGCTCTCTAGGCAGTAGTGAGCTGCGAACTTATGAATTGATGACCATGTGGCAGGCGGCCTTGCAGGTTCACCACCGAGGTGGCCATCACTTTCACACGATGTGCTCTGATCCAGTGTTTCAGGGAGAGCCTAGCTGACTCATAGGCGAGGGCAATACAGTCTGCCATCCAAGTGGGCAGAGTTCACTTAGTCACAGGAAGCCCCAGCCTGCTTCCTCTTTCAACCTGACAGGGCCTTGTCAAGTGCAGTTTCCTTTGCTCCCAGGGCCTCCCTTAGATTTTATCCTCACATAGCTATTAAGCAGCCCTGCTGGCTGAGCCACCTCATCCACCTGTTTTAAGGTGGCTCGTAGCAGAAGAGTTTTAAGGGAAACCTGGCTTCCCTTAGCCATTCGCTTACAACGCCAGCTTCTGGAGCTAAAACCCCCCTAGTGCTCAGAGGGTCCCATTGCCCTGGAGTGCATCCAGGGCTAGCCCTAGAGTTAGTTCAAGGTATTGGTGCCCTAGGCAAACTTTAAGTCCCTCCTAGCTGCCAGGATCTATTGTTTAACTTTGAATATCTTGATCCTTGCTGCACCCAGAAGCTACGGCCATAGGTGACTGCCTAGTTTGCCTAGTGGTTGGGCCGGCCCTGTGTGCATCCTTGCACACCACGATGTGTATATCGCAACTACCTTTGCTTCACCGAAACTATGCTCCCAGGAATGGCTACATGCAGATCACATAAAAGTAGGCACACTTTCTGTGCACCTAATTTTTGTGCGCTTATACAGCCTTGAAATTTTATAAAAAAAACATTTTAGGCATGTAAAACAAGCTTTACATATGGAAAAGGCTTTATAAATGTATCGTCTATGCAGGTATATGTGTATTTTATGAAGTAAGATAAAAATCAATTTTAGAGAGAATGTGGAGATCAGGATCGAGACATTGAGGTCGAGAGGGACACAATTTCAGCAGTATTTTAGAAAAGGTTTTCCAACGTAGAATCTTTTCTAAAGCTCTTTTACAAATCTACACATGGGAAAGATCAATGGGTGCAACTTGGCATCCTACACGTGAAAGCTTGTATTTTGCATCTTAGTTTAGTTTAGTTTAGTCCAGAGGTTCGCAACCCAGTCCTTAGGACACACATAACCAGTCAGATTTTCATGATGACCTTAATGAATATGCATGAGAGAGATTTGCATGCACTGCCTCCATTGTATGCAAATCTCTGTCATGCATATTCATTGTGGTTATCCTGAAAACCTGACTGGCTAAGTGTGTCCCGAGGACTGGGTTGAGAACCACACAGAGCCATAGTAAGGCAATTTACAATTTAAAAATCAAGAAACAAGAAAAAACTACAAACCTAATAACATCGGGCAGACCGCTACAAAACAGACAGAATAAATGATGCTGAAATAATTAAGAGAGGAAAAAATGGAAAGGAAAATCAAGGTAGGAATTACGTTACTGCAGAAGGCGCTTCCACATATGTCTTGATAAAATGAAAGATCTTGAATTCTTTTTTGAGCATGGGGTTAGAGGACTTATTTTTTATTTATTTATTTAGAACACATTTATATACCGCTGCTTCCAGCGATCAGTAGCGGTTTGATTCTTCTTTTGGGGATGTCGATCAGGACAGGGTGGGGGAGTAAATACATAGAGGACTTGGGGGGTCACGGCACACATATTTAAGGTTTTGGGGGTAAACATATTTACATTTATATAATACATATAATACATATTTACAGATTGGGGAAATCTCATTTAACTTTTCTATACATTGTTACACAAGGCGGATTTTCAATGTACGTATTTCTTTGTTACGTTTTCCTGGATTTTGTGACTTATTGCTGGTTGTAATAGCATTTAAATAGGTGTGTTTTTAACTCTTTCCTGAAACTTTTCATGTCCTGGGTTAGCCGCAGGTCAACAGGGAGCTGATTCCATATAGTGGGCGCAGCGAAAGAGAAGGCTCTGCGACTTGTACTTGTTTTCACAGTTCGTATTGCGTTAGGGACCTGCAGGGTGCCCAAGTTGTTAGTTCTTCTATTTCTATTTGCTGGTTGTATGTTGATAAGAGAGGACAGGAACGAGGGGGCTATGTCGTTGATCAGCTTGAACGTTGTTACTATCATCTTGTACTGTGCCCTAGCAGCAACTGGAAGCCAATGAAGGTCGATCAATATTGGGGTGATGTGGTCAGTTACTCTTGTTCCCATTATTATTCTAGCTGCGACATTCTGGGCCATTTGAAGGATACCCAGTGATTTTTTGGGTAGACCTTGTAGGATGGCATTACAGTAGTCGAGGTGCGGCATGACTAGTGCTTGGGCCACTGACCTGAAATCGCCTGGTGCTATTATTTTCCTTAGAGGTTGTATCACCCTAAGTTTATAGAAGATGGCTTTGTTTGTTTTACGCAGGTGTTTCTCCA
This sequence comes from Ichthyophis bannanicus, assembly GCA_033557465.1. Classification (NCBI taxonomy): domain Eukaryota; kingdom Metazoa; phylum Chordata; class Amphibia; order Gymnophiona; family Ichthyophiidae; genus Ichthyophis; species Ichthyophis bannanicus. The sequence goes on along the minus strand of CM066048.1, from coordinate 87,873,197 downwards.
TTCTTAGGTTGCAGTCGAGTGTGACACCTAGATATTTGATTTCTTCTTTTGCTTTGTATGTGTTGTTGCACTTAGTGAGAAAATAACTGGGCTGCGAGTTTCTAAGCTATGGAGCAAGATTTTAAAAAGGCTAGAGTGTGTGGATTTAAGTCAGGAATGGGAGGCATAAGGTAAATGACATAAGTTGAGGAGCTGAGTCCTTTGAAAGTGAGAGAAAGTAATAGGAAACAAGTGGTTAGCCAAATACGGCAGGAGCTCTGCCTAGAAGGCTTTAATTGCAAGCAGGACTTTGGTTACCTGTTATATTTTGTATTCATTTCAATCTTCATTGATAAGCAGAAGGGTAACAAGGTCAGATCTGGATGCGGAGTGAAGTAGCCTAACCACAGTGTTCTGTAGGTTTTGCAGCCTTTGTACTTGCCACTTTTAAAGCCATATACCCATTTCCCCTATTTCCTTTCCCCTTTCCTTGCCTTCTTCCCCTTCCCTTCCTTTTACACTAATTTTCCTCTTCCCCTTTCTCCCCTCCCCCTTTTGCCTCTAGCCCTTCCTTTCCCCTCTCCACCCACCGCCCCATTTCCTTTTTTTTTTGTTTTTATGGTGGGTTTAGTTTTGCTTTATTTCATTTTAGTTTTGTTACATATTTATTTTTACTTTGTTCCCACCTTTTAATGATCTTATGGCTTATTTATTGCTTATTTATTTTTATGGACTGTTTTTATGCCCCCTCCACCTCTCTTTTTATCATGTATTGCTTTCTATCCTTTTTAGTCATATTTTATCTTTTCTACTTATTCATATCCTGTCACTTTTTCATCTGTCGCTCTTCAAGTGGTATATCTGCATGTACCTTTCCAGAGTTTATGATCATTTGTATTTGGAATATTATTTACAAATGTACCTGGTTTTAATAGTTTTTATGAGTTAATATTAACATGCATGTTTTTATTTGTTAGAGGTTTTCCTCCTGAGGAAGGCACCAAGCTGAAATGCGGCTGTGTTGGGGTTATTTGAATAAAGACAGATTCTGTTCACCTCACTCCTGGTTTGTCTTTGTCTTATTTTGCAAGTGTGAGTGCTTTTTGTGTGGACCTAGAAGTGACGCTCATATACTGCTGGCGTAGGAGGGGCTCAGGAGGCAAGAGGGATGGATGTTGTTGGGAGCAGCAATTTTAAAAAGCTGCTCCCACATACATTTGGAGAACAGGTGGACATTTTTTTTCCCTATGTGCAGCTTTGTACGTCACTGTTCCTGCTGAATGTGGTGAGACCAATGTACTCTCTTGCATGTTCTTAGGCATAATTTACAAGAGGCTCTGTATTTGATAAAACCTTTTAAAATACAGTGTGAATTGTCTGTGTGGACCTTTTAATTCCCCTCTCCATGACCTATCTAGAATGGGCTTTTATACCTTTAAAGATAAACTCTGCCTCCAGGCAGTTGTGGAATAGCCACTTGATGAAGCACTGCTCCTTCAGCGACAGATTATGATGGCTCTCTAGAAAATCCCACAGCAAAATGTCCTTAAACTCTTTGTCCTCCTCTGCTACCAGATTCATGTGTTGTTGGCTTGGAGACATAGCTATTAGGAACAGGGGCTTTACCAAGTATCCAGATATCTCCTTTTCTTGGGCCCATGTCTTCCGTAGGGCTGCCCGTCGGTCAGAAGAAGAAGGATGTGATTTGGAGGACAGGATGAACAGCGGTTTCATGTTAGTTGAGCGGCAGAAATTTTCCTTGTCAATCGACAATGAACAGTTGTAGTTCTGTAGGGCTGGGAATTCTTCATTGAATCGGCTCAAGTTCAGTTGGTAAGTGAACAGATCATCGGATAAATTGATGGATTCCCTATGCAAGGCATGGAGGTGTGGCCTGGGTAGAATGAAACCAAAGCCTTCATAGTTCATTATCTTCTGGTACGCTATATAGAGGGCAATAGCTACGATGAAGTACAGAATCAGAAAGATCATCAGGGCTTGCTTTCTCTCCAGCATGGCTCAGCCTCAGTACATCTAAATAAAACAAAAAATAGGTTTCATGAACAAAAGGTTATTTTAATGGGAAAATACAGATTTATTTTTAGTCACTGTACTTTCTGGGTTCTGCTGTGGTCTGCCATCTGATTGGATACCTGGAAAGGGGCAGCCCAAGGGTGTTACGGAGCCATGTGCAGAGATTAATTGCCGGGCTTCATTTGCATAAATATTTGCATATCCACTGGGCCTCATTTTGATAAATCTAATTTATTTTATTTTAAAATGTATATGCTGCCCATCTAAAATTTTAAGCGACTTTCAAAGGAGCCTTTCATAAGTGTGTTTTTTTGTCCTAACAATGACTTAGGGGCATGTTTACTGAACATTAATGTGTGTTAAGTGCCTCTGTACCCAGAGGCATAAATGGATGTTGCTGCACTTAGCACATATTCAAATTTGTGAAAGTATGTTAACCTTTAGTAAACATGCCTCTTGATGAGTGTCTGAAAACCATTTGCATGTACAGTGAGGATAAAGAAAGACTACCATATTTCTGCATTACTATCCTCCAGTGCCTACTGCCAGGTGCATTAACTACAAAACCCTACTCATTTAGAACCCATATCAAACCTGCCATATCATAACAGCACTACCAGGACTCACACAGTACCTAACCCTATTATCAAAAGGCAGCACTACAAATATTAAACCAATACATCTCTTACTGGGAAAAGAGAACAAGTGGGTCTACTACACAGAAACTAGATGAACAGAATAGCACAGTTCTGTCATACACTCAAAACAGACTGTCACCAAATACAGAACAAGGGATCACAATTTAGAAATATGAAGACAATAATTGAACTGGGAACCCCAAAAGCCAAACTTTGAATGCACCACAATACTGGAAAAATAAAACTATGAAATTAATTTCCTCTTATACTGAACAAAGCGCAAAGATATCAGCGATGCACATTTCCCAGAACTGACATATTCCTATTCCTAAATTCAAAATAAAATACTATTTTTTCTTCTTTTTGTTGTTTGGGTATTTTATTTTTCAGTTGCAATTGCCTCAGTCTCTCTCTTTTGTATTCTTTGTGCCTTCTGCTAACTCTCCATTGTCTGCTGCCCATTTGTCCTTTCTTCTCTCTTCTCCTATTTTTTTCCCCATTTTCTTTCTCCATCCGCCTCTGACATACTGATCTTTCGCTTTTTGTTCTTTTCTCCCTTTCTTTCTTTACTCATTCATCCACTCAATTTCAACTCTCTGTCCTCAGTCCCCTATTGACCTTTCACCTAGCAACTTTCCATTTACTCTTCTAACCTCCAGCCAGCTCCCCCATTTCTGATCTCACTCCTTCGCTAGTCTCTTATTCCCCTCTATCTTTCATCCACTCCCCATTTCCACATTTCAACCTTCTATAATCATTATCCTCATCTCCTTGCCAGCTTCCCATGGCCTCTCTCACACATAGTTCCATCATGCCCACCATTTCCCCCTTCTCTCTCACCACCCCAATTCAGCATCTCCCATGCCTCTCAGCCTTTTGCTTTACCCCCAAAGTCCAGCATCACTTGCTTTCTCTTCCACCTCCCCAGCCCTTTCCCCCCCACTATATATCACCCCCCTCCATAGACCATCAGCTTTCTATTCCTTTCCCCTTCTCCATTCTCTCCCCCTGCAGTGGTTCAACATCTCTCCTATCTCCCTTCCCAGCCCAGCATCTCTCCCGCCCCCCCCCGCCACCCCGTTCCTCTCCATTCCAGGCCAATACATCTCTTCTCTCTCATAACTTAAAATCCACCTCTCTCTCTCAAGTATATATATATATATATATATATATATATATATATATACACACACACACACACACACATACAGACACCACCATCCAGCATATTCCATCTCTCTTTTTCTTCCTTTGTCTGTCCTCCCCCCTGGGAAAAAATATCATGCAGCACTATCCCTGGCATCTTCTTTCTTTTTCTGAGTCAGCAGCAGAAAGATCTCATAGCACCATCTCCAGCTTTATCTTCTTTCTCTAAGTCAGCTCGCAGCAGCCAGTGCTGCCTCTAGCATTCACGTCTGGTGAACGGCCCTGCTCGCTGGAAGTGAATGCTATGGGCAGCACTGGCTGCTGTTGCTGACTCAAGGAAAAGAAAGATGAAGCTGCACGATGCCGGAGCTGCACGATGCCGGAGCTGCATGTACAGTGAGTTGTGCCAGCTCCTGGGTCCACCATCTGAGTCCCCACTTACTCTCCCATTACCCAACCAATCTTAGATTCTGTCTTCTTCTTTTCTCCCATTCAATTTTAAAGTCTCCACCTAAGTCCTAGTCCCTGCTCTCCCCCATCTCCCTGTCCCCAGTACTGCCTCCTACATCCCTTCCGCACACCCTAGTTACTTCCTGCTCCGATATTCACTAACTCTCCCTTTCCTCCTTCTTACCCTAGCATTCATTCTTATGCCCCTTTCTTTCAACTCTTCCCTCTGTGTGACCATTTTTCTTCCCTCCCACACAAAATATCTGTTACCCTCTCCATCCTCACTCCCCCAGCTTTTTTTCTCCCCCCAGTCCCAGCCCCTCCCCCACCCTCTTCTAGTCCTCCCCCAGCATCAGCTCCCTTCTAGTTCTAGCCCTTTCCAGCATCTGCTCCCTTCCAGTCCCATTTTCCCCATCCCCCAGCATCAACCCATTTCCAGTCCTAGCCCCACAGGATCAGTCCTCCTCCAGTCCCAGGCTTTCACAGCATCATCTCCCTTCCAGGCCCATTTCCAGTGCTAGCCTCCCAGTTTTCCTCCAGACCCAGTCCCAGTCCCTCACAACATCAGATCCCTTCTGGTCCCAGTCCCTCCATCCACCAGCATTGGTCCTTTTCCAGTCCTAGCCCCCTAGTATCAGTCTTCCTCCAGTCCCATTCCCTCCCAGCACATCTCCCTTCCAATCCCCAGGCTCCTCATCCCTAGCATCAGTCCATTTCCAGTCCAAGCTTCCCAGTATCAGTATTTTTCCAGTTCCAGTCCCTCCATCCTCTAGCATCATCCCTTTTCCAGTCCTGCCCCTCCCCCAGTATCAGCCCCCTCCAGTCCCAGCCCCTCCCAGCATTGTCTTCCTTTCAATCGCAGTCTCCCCATCCTCCGACATAAGCCCATTTCTCATTTTGGCCACAAGTAGCAGTCCTCTTCCAATGCCAGCGGTTCCTCCCCCTCACATACTGCCCCACTCCACAAGGGTCTCTGCACGCACCTGACCAGCTTATGAGGGAGCCGATGAGGCCTGAAGTCTGGCCCCCTGATTCAATCATTCACCTCTGCACAGCCATGGGAGTAAACAGACACAGAAGTGTTACACAGAAGTGTATTCCTTTATCTCCTGCGGTTGTGCTAAGTTATAGATGCTGGTGCCGTTCAGTACATAGAGGTTAAACAAGGGCCTCTTCCTGTCTCTTTCACAAGTGCCCCTGTTTACCTTTTATGAAGTGAGTGACGCTGGTGGTTGCCAACTTAGCACAGTTGTGGTAGTAAAAGGAAAATACTCCTGCGGCTGTGCAGAGGTCAGTTGGGGAGCAGGGCTTCTGACCTCACCGTCTCCCCTCATAAGCCCTCAGGCATGCGCAGGGCTCCTTGAGGTGTGGGTGATTATTCTCACGCATGCGTCGGGCCAGTCCTGCACCTGGATCCGGCACTTGTCAGGCTCTCGGCAAGACCGTTCAGCCAATGTGTTGGCACCAATCCTACCAGACTTGAGTTGAAGTGGCTCTTCAAAACCCCCATCAATTTGCACATACAAACAGTCTAATTCAATGGTTCTCAATCCATTCCTCTGGGACTCCCAGGCTAGTCAGGTTTTCAGGGTATCCACAATGAATATGCATGAGAAAGATCTGAATGCACGGCTTCCAATGTGGATATTCTGAAAATCTGACTGGCCTGAGGGTCCCAGAGGACTGGCTTGAGAACCACTGGTCTAGTTACATAGTAGCATAATAACATGGCATACAAAGGAAGGTAAAAAACAGTTGGCCCATCCAGTTAACCCTGCCAGGCATAGAGTGTGATTACTTGTCCAGGATAAATTGTTGAGGTTCAAAAGAGAGCACAAACAACCGCAGGTGAATACCAAGAGCACAGAGAGCAGGTGCACCAACAGTAGTAGGTTAAAAAGCTTTATTGTGAAAAACACCACAATGCATTTTAGCTGAATGCCTTCTAAAACAAAAAACTAAATGTTAAAAAGTAATAAATAATACGCATGAAATTTCTGCAAATACATGAAAACATCAAGCAATAAATAAAGCAAACCTTACAAAGAATTAGATAAATAAATCATAAAACATGATAAAAGATGATGATTTTAAAAAAAGGCTGAATGAGACACTGGTATGCCTTTAAAATTTGTAAACCTGGAACAGACAAACTTAGGAGAAACAGATACCAAGGATGTAGCCATATAAAAACTAAATAACAGACACTGAAAACATAAAAGATATTAAAAATATTAGAAATAAAATGAAAAATAGAGGGATGAAGAGAAACGTATTACAAATGAGAAAAACTCACTCATGTTGTAGCAAACAATGGCTTATTGGAACACTTGGCTATACTGCGTCTAGCAGGGACAATTTAGTTACTAACGAATAAACTGAAACAAAAACAAACACAGACTGTGACATAAAATACAAAGGAGAAAGGCAGCCTGGAACTTTATAAGAATGAAAACCTGCATCACTATAACACAATGGATAAAACGAATGAGAAACTTGCCTTCAAATCAGATTGTGTAAACTTGACACACAGATCGATTGGAGAAGTGTGGCGTGAAAATGCTGCCTTTTTAAACCCAAAGAATTTTCGCCCCAAAATAGGCCAAAGGTCAAAACAACGAATAAGGACGAACATAACAAATTGTAATGACAAGGACTGAGCTTCCAGTGTTAGCAATTTAAACAATTTTTAAGAAACAAAGGTAAAAATAGTGTGAATGAAAGAAGCAACATATAAAGACAAATAAATTGAAGATATCGTCTCATGTGGCATGCACCGTAGTGAATCACCTTTACAGGTGCAAACCGGATGTATCATTATGTACAGACTTGTGTATATGTATCAAACAAATGCGAAACATGTAATACCCTAAGCTAAATGTGTCAAGAAGTCCAAAATGTAAATTTGAGAGGAGGGGACATATTACTGACCGTGAGTGCAACATCCATAGCAGATGGTACTATAGGGTAATATGAAGCACTATAGTGTTCCTAAAAATGTAAAAACCGCCTGTCAATGGAATGCATGGATGTGAACACTGTGTGTGTATGTGCGAACAATATGTGCAAGGAATAAAAATATTTTTGGTGTATTATTGGAATCGAGCAGACCAGGCAAAACACTCTTAATAGGGGAAAAAAAACAGAAAATTAATAAACTTGAGTACGCGGAATCATAGGGGAAATCCCAGCATGGGAAACGGAAACCTGAGCTCGCTCGTATTGTAATGATCTTGTGGAGGGTGTTTTTACGAATCTGTTATGCAGTTGAATCAGGACATCCTGAGTGAAACTAGAGAGAAAAGATAATAAAGCAAATGAGTGTAGTCTGGCATTGACAAGCAGTACAAGAATATAAATAAATAAATATAAACTAATATTGGGACTAAATAACATAATAAATCGCATTAAAAATGGACTGACAACATAAGAGCAAGATTATACGACTGAGAGTGGCGTGTGCTGCATTAGCCTGCAAGTATATTATTGCTATAAATGCTCTTTCTGTAATGGTCCTGTGGAGGGGTGCCATGGTAAAAATATATATTATGCAGTGGCAACCGAAAATCTGAAATATAACTAAGAAAAAATATAAAAATAATGATAAAGAATAATAAAAATAGTAAAAAGCATGGTTGGACAATACAAAACATTAAAATCAAATAGAAGACTGTATATAAAAAATGAATATAAACAATAACTGATGCTAGGAATAAAAACATTAAAAAAGGGACTAACAAGATAAGAGCAGAGTTATAAAACTCAAAGTGGCACTTGATACATGAGCATGCCGATGTGCTATTGTCGACGAGAGTGAATATTGTGAGTTTAATTTATTGTTGCAGTCTTACCAATGTTCCCAAAATGAAGCAAACCTTAACTCAAAAAAGTGAATAAAAAGGAAATTCAAAGCTATTTGGGAAAGACAAATACCTGCTATACCTGAGTGTAACTTGCCTTAATGTACCACTGAAAAAGATATGAATTAAATCCAAAATTGCAGTCCCTCCCATCCCTTCTGCGCACAGTGAATAGGAGTCCCAGTCAGAGAATTGGAGGGAGGAGAAGGCCCCTAAGGCCTATTTAATATCAGTCCAGTTTACTACTTGGTCTAATTTTGATTTCTGGCTTTCCCCTCTGGCCTATTTTAAAAAGAAAGTATGTACATAATGTGCGTCAGAAAATAGGGGCATACTGGTACTCCTGAGAGCTCTCTGCTGGGTTTTAAATGACTAATATTTTGCCAGTGATCACTCGGACGTCAATATAAAATGCCACCTCACGCCTGTTATCAAAATTAATAAATGCTTGTGCCAACGCAACCGACTGTTGTCCTGGAGACAGGGGCAAGAGATTGGAGCAAACTGAAGGCTAAATAAGATAGCATGCTTGCTTGCTTTCTGTTAACCTTTCTTATATTGAGAAGGGAGTGCACTTTATTAGCAAATGAACATATATTTACACAGGAACACCTCTGCTTCTCTAGCTGTAAAGCAATGTCAGGTACGTGCTGACCTTCCGTTGTCACTAGATACCATACCAACGCAAAAATGTTTTTTCTAAAAAGTCTACCCAGATCTGAAATAATTACGATAGCTTATTATTTACTTGACACTAATTATATTTGTTTTTTCTTACAGATGAGTACAGCTATAATAACAGAACTGAGATATGCAGATTTATAATAATTCTCTGGATGAATGTGTGTCACTATAGGTCACTGTGTAAGGGAAAATAATTAGTGAATTAACTGAACAAATAACCCTTTTAATGTTACTAGTTGAGCACCGTATTCTGATTGCTATGTCGGTCATAAGAACATAAGATTTGCCATACTAGGGCAGACTAATGGTCCATGATCCCAGTATTCTGTTTCCAGCAGTGTCTAATCCAAGTCACAAAGTAGAGAGATTTTATACTGCTTATCCCAGGGATAAATGGCGGATTTCTCCCAGTCCACTTTAATAATGGTCTATAGACTTTTTCTCCAGGAACTTGTCCAAATCTTGCTAATGTAGAACCAAAGGTCAACAAAGAAGTTATGAGCACCCTAGTGGCCTAGTGGATGGGACAAGTTACCACAGGCTGGAAGGTTGGGGGTTCAAATCCCACTAGAGGACAGCAACCTTGGGCCGGAAGGACTGGGGTTTCTAGTCCCACAGGTGCTCCTTGTGGTCTTGGGCAAGCCACTTAACCCTCCATAGCCCATGTTCCCTGTAAAATAGTTATCTCCAAGTTATAATGACCGGTTCAATGTAATTTCAGTTTGTTCAATGTAAACCACCTTGATATCATGAAAGGCGTTATATAAGAAATGTTAAATAAATAAATAAAATAATAAAGGAGCTGGAATGACTCAGCTATGAGGAAAGGCTAAAGTCATTAGGGCTCTTCAGCTTGGTGATATGATAGAGGTCTATAAAATCCTGAGTGGAACAGCATGGATTAAGACAAATCAATTGTTTACTCCTTCAAAAAGTACAAAGACTGGGGAGCATACCATGAAGTTATTTAATAGTACACTTAAACAAATTGGAGAAAATATTTTTTCACTTGACATGTGGAGGCCAATTCCAACAGGGACACGTCCGGCCGTTGGGATGTCTAAAAAATGGATGGGCCCAAGATGTTCCCAATTTTGCAACTGCGGGAGCCAGACAGGAGCTTAGACAGCATGGCATGCTCTGGATTCTGCTATGGGATACGTCCACCCCACTGCCTGGCCATCCTGCCCTATGCTCCTGCTGTTGTTCTGGTGCCATGGAGTCCCGTTGCCATGGTACAGGGACTCCCAGCAGGAGATCAACAGCTTGATGCAGTAATAAACCTCTCTTCCCCGCTGCCCTACTCTCGGTGGGGTCTGCCAGTGCCGGGATCAGGCAGAGGGGCCTCACCTGCCACTGCCCTGTAGGTCTGGGGGGTTTGCCTGCCCGGATCATTGCCTTTGCAGGCATCTCCTGACAGCTGGACGTACAGGGCCCAGACCGGAATAGGCCCTATACATCCGGGTGCCTGGGCCTGCCCACAGTCCGCCCAGTGACGGTCCTCTCCGAAGCTCCCCACACAAAGGCCCTGTGCATGCAGGGAGCTCTTGCCTCAGAATTCACTTCCAGTAAATAGCGGGAGTTGTACATCCAAACCGGATGTACATTCCCGCTATTTGCTGGTCAGAATGAAGCACATAATAAAGCTCTGGAATTCATTGCAGGAGTATATGGTAAAAGCACTTAGTGTATATGGATATAGAAAAGTTTGACCAAGTTTCTGTTGGAAAAGTCCATAAACTGTTATCAATCAGGTAGACCTGAGAATAAACCTGGGGGCAAGCAGCATGGAATCTTGCCAGCTGTTTGTCACCTGGATTAGCCACTGTTGGAAACAGAATCTGTACCTTTGATCTGAGTCAGTTGGGCACTTCTTATGTTCATTAATTATATGAGTAGGTTGACTGCTGAAATGCCTTGTTTATTTTTTATTTTTATTTATTTATTTATTTTTTATTTTATTTGAAAACTTTTATATACCGCCCCTTCCCAAGATCAGTGGCGGTTTACATAGAACATTGATGAACAAATACATGAAACATTATGTAACATTGCAACTATGTACAAGGAACATTATAACAAGAGCAATCATGTATAACTCATAACAAGAACCTTTGATTACACAGGTACACTAAAAAAAATTTTTTTTAAACTGCCTCTAATGTTTCGATTGATTTTTACGTTTTTTGGTGCGCTGAATCCATATCTGGTAACCAATTTGCTCAATCACGTACAGATTTTTTGCTACATTGGGTTAGCAGTTTGAGGTGAACGTTTCAGATTGAGTGCGATCGAGATAAAAGTTTCTTGGATGAATTCTTTATACTAATTGTTTAGTAGTTATTCAAATAAGAATAAAGAAAATTGTAACAAGGCAGCACATAAGAATAGAGTAATGTCAACAAAACACACTGTGATGGTAGCAAAATTGTCTGCACTTAAAACAGCACATACATGTGCACAAACATTGAGCATATAAGAGCGAGGTTAGACACAAAGCAAAGCAAAGAAATGTGCAAAAAATGTTGTACAGGTATGTATGTAAGAATAGAAAACGCAAACCGCACCATTGCAATACATGAAGACAAACACCCGATGGTGTGAAAATAAAATTCTAATAAATGAGATCCGACACTGTGGTAATAACTAGCAAATTTTTATTTCAAAGTTTAGTAAAAACACGATATTTGTCAACACAGTTTAGATTTTAAAGTCATTATTGGGTCAATCAATCTCCTGGTGGGCCCGTTTCTTCTTCCCTCCCCCGAATGCTTCTCTTGGTGCGCAGCTTGGCGTATTTTTCATCTGGGGTTTCCCGCAGCAGCAACCAGCAGAAATCAGCCATCATAGTGGTGTTCCATCTTCCTTGGTACCTTCTCTCTGCGTCCTTGATGTCCTGGTGAAACCTTTCATCTTGTTCTTCACTGTACGCCCCCAAGTTTTTGGGAAAGTAGTTCACATGGGAGTGCAAGAAATGGACTTTCAGGCTCATGTTACAGCCTTGTTCTTTGAAGGCATTGAGCATCCTGGCAACAATATCCTTATAGTTCTCATCCCGCCTGTTCCCCAAGAATTTGAGAACAACATCCTTTAAGGAATCCCAGGCTTCTTTTTCCTTCTCAGACATCGTTTCAGCGAATGCTCCATCTGAAATGAGTTTCCTTATATATGGCCAACAAACACTCCTTCCTTTAGCTTTGCTCAGAAAGTCGGGGGAACTTTGAGCAAAGGTACCGAAAGCACTCACCATCTTTTGGAAGGGACTTGATGAATTGCTTAATGAGACCCAACTTAATGTGGAGAGTGGTAATAGAATTTTTATCACGAGGTACCAAGCTCTCATGAGAACATTTCTCACCGGGTCTCAAATACTCCGAATTGGCCAGTCCTTTTTTTCCCCCAGTGTAGGTCGCGGGCCCGGCTATCCCACAAGCAAAGGAAGCAGGGATATTTGGTGAAATCGGATTGCTGCCCTAATAGCATGGATAGAATTTTAAAGTCTCCACAAATCATCCACTTATGCTCATCATAACGAATCTTCTGAGAATCAGGGCCAAATTCTCGTATTTTTCTTGGAGAATAACAGAGTGAGCAATAGGAACTGAAGCGAATGTGTTGCCATTATGAAGAAGAACACCTTTTATGCTGTCTTTTGACGAATCAATGAACAGCCGCCATTCAGCAGGATCATACTTGAGTTTAAACTTTTCCATCACTCCGTATATATCGTTGCAAAATACCAAATCTTCCTCTTTGCTGAAATACTTCAAAAATTGTGCCTCGCGGTTGCGGTACCAATAAAAAGTGGTTCCTGGTGACAATAGATTTTTCTGTTTAAGCCGAGAACCTAGCAGTTGGGCAGCATCTTTTGGGAGTCCTAAATCCCCGGACTAAATCATTCAATTCAGCTTGAGAGAAAAGTTCAGGTTTCGGATCTGGTTCAGTTTCAAACTCGGAAGTACTGGACTCATCGGGAAAAGCCATCTGATGAGTCTCATCATGATCAGAACCGTCCACACACTTCTGATCCAAAGATTTTGGTGGTTCAGGCACAGGTACTTCGTTGCTATGAGGCATAGGCCTAATTGCTGAGGGAAGGTTGGGGTAACTTATTACGTTCTTATTTTTTAAGTTGTATCCCTTCACAATGCAAGAGCAAAAATAGCAGTCACTGCTGTGGTCTCTTTGTTCACGCCACATCATAGGTATTCCGAAACGAAATGCTTGTTTTTTACCTTTCATCCATAAGCATAGATCTTCCTCACATGTCTTGCACACTTTGTGAGGAGCCCACGGTTTGTCTTGATCGCCTAACTTCAAACCGAAATAGGCGAAATATACTTTTTAATAATGCAGAAATGTTCCTCTGCCGCTTTTTCACGGTATATTCCCCACAAATAAAACAAAAATGTCCGGAGAGTTGACGCAACCTCTGGCTCTGTGAGCCATCACAAATACACAGCACTGCAAACTACAACTGTAGTGAACCACTTCGGAATGAAGCTGGATTACGACTGAGCAAACAAAGGTAATATGAACGTGCAAGAAACTGAAATTTACAGGAACGTTCATGTCGCAACCACCGTGTTTGAGCGAGCGAACGAGGCGAGGCGAACAGGAAAGAACATGCGCCAGCGCGAGTACCTGATTTAGCCCCCCGCCTCCCAATTGTCCTGTTAATGTATAAAATGAATACAAAACACTCTAAAATATCATGAGGGAGTGTTTCTAGTTAGTTAACCATTACAACCTCTATTTTGGGCCAAGAAAATAAACTGCAGTCGGCTAAAAAGAATTATGTGAACATTCCTTATATGGGTAAGAAATCTAATTTTGCAAGAAAACGTGACGTGATGGAACATTTTGGCTATTTTTCCTGGATTCAGCACCCCAAAATCTATAGGAATCAGTTGCAAAACTGGAGGCAGTTTTTTGGTAGTGTACCTGTGTTATTTAGACAGTTAATTATTTACAGAGGTTATAACAAAAAATCTTGATTATTCGCAGAACTGTGGTATTCACAGCCTGTAATATAGCATCGCCTTTGATTATTTAGACAGTTAATTATTTATAGAAGTTATAACAAAAAATCTTGATTATTTGCAGAACTGTGGTTAATTAACTTGAATGTAAGTATAATTTTGTAATGTATCCTGCATGCAACGGGAAGCCAATGTAATGAGTATAAGATGGGAGAAATGTGGTCGGATAATTTAGCCTTGGAAATTATTCTTGCGGCAACATTCTGAGCCATTTGGAGAATATTTTGATTTTTCTTTGTTATGCCTTTAAGGATACCATTGCAATAGTCAAGGTGAGGTGTTATTAAAATTTGAGTAATGGTCCGGAAGTCGTCACTTTCTATAAGTGGTCTAGGCTGCTGGATAGTTCTAAGTTTGTAGAAGATTGTTCTGGTTATTTTCTTAATGTGTGAAGTGAAGCTGAGTTTTATCAAGTATGACTCCCAAATATTTGATTTCATGCTTCACTGGAAGGGAGAAGTTATGTAGTTTGATTTCTGATGGGGGTGCGAAATTGGGGTTTCTTGATGTAAACAGTATTTCAGTTTTCTTAAAATTAATGTTCATATTCTTTGAGCGAAGCCACTGATCGGCTTCGGCGAGGCAGGTTGAGAGGTTATCATAGTTAGGGTCATTTGTATTAATTGGGGTGTACAACATAATATCGTCCGCATAAATGTGGTAATTTATATTATGTCTTTTAAAGATGGCGCATATCGGTTGCAGATATAAGTTGAATAATAGGGCAGAAAGTGATGATCCTTGAGGGATTCCCTGTTCTTGTGGAAATGGTGGAGAGGGATCTTGATCTATTTGTACAAATTGAGAACGGTCGGATATATAAGATTTAAACCATTTGAGAGCTACTTCTTTTATACCTAATTGGCCAAGTCTTGAGATTAGAATGTTATGGTTTACACTGTCAAAAGCAGCAGAAATGTCAATAAATACTAGTATGAAAGCTTGTTTGATATTGTCCATACCTCTGACAAGGGAGTCAAGAAGGACAAGTAATAATGTTTCTACGCCGTGTGATGGTCGAAACCCATATTGGTGTTCATCAAGGGGTGTTGAGGTGTCTATAAAATCTTGAAGTTGGATTTGAACAACTTTTTCAATAATTTTAGTCAGGAAGGGTATACTAGCTCATAGGTCTGTATGATGATGGATCTTTGCTATCTAGTGAGTTGTTTTTCAAAAGTGGGTGGATTGCTGAGATTTTGAGTTCATTTGGTAGTATACCCTGTTGTAGGGATTTATTTACTATATCTAATATGTATGGGGCTAGTTCTTCTTTTGTAGTCTTAATCCATGCTGCTGGGCATGGGTCTAAGAGGGATGTAGTTGTATTAAGGTTTATAATTATATTTAGTAATTGATTTTTATCTATGGGGTGGAAAGATTTCCATTCACTGAGGACATTTATTTTTGTAGGAAAGGGATCAGGTACAGATGGTGTATTTTGCTTGAGTTTGCCAGCAAAATAGTCTGCTAGTGTTTGGGGGTTGATAGGGATCTTGTGGATATTAGTAGGTGGGGCTTTAGATAATGATTTTATAATTTCAAATAGTTCTCTTGGTCGATTAATAGCTTTGGATAGGATTGATGAATGGTATTGTTTCTTGGCATTATTTGTAGCTAGTTTGTAAGAATTAAGGGTTGCAAAGTATAACTCTCGCAATTCCGGGGTTTTTTTAGTTCTCCATTTAGCCTCTATTTTTCTGAGTTCTTTTTTGTAATTATTTAATTCAGCTGTATACCATTTTTCAGATGAATTTTTATGGGGTCTGTTGGTTTTGGTAGATAATGGTTTGGCAGCTGCTTCTATTGTAGTGTTCCAATTGGTAATAGATTTTTCGAGACTGTCTAGTTTTTTGTCCAGTTGAGGAATAATTGTTTCAAGGAACATTTCTGGTTTAAACGGTCAAAACCTCGGACCGTGGTGTAATGTATTGTGTAGATGATTAGGGGTATGGGGAATGTGAATGGAGAATTGAATTAAATGATGATCGGACCATGGTATTTGAGTTATGTTAGGGGTATTATATTGGGGTAATCTGGTTAAGTATTCAGGAAGGAAAACTAGGTCAAGCGTGTTCCCTTTGATGTGTGTAGGGTAGGAGATTGTTTGTTTAAAGCCCATTTCGTCCATAGAGTCAAAGAAGGTTTTTGACTGGTGATTATTTAGAGAAGCTAGATTGAAATCCCCAAGGATAATATGCGGCTTATTCATGGAGGCTTTGCATGCCAGTTCTAAAACAGAGGTTATATTTTGAGGGTCTGGCATGGGAGGTCTATAGAAGAGGCAGATGACTATGTTTTTGTTTTCTATCTTTAGTATATTCATGCCCTCTTGGTTACTACACATGGTGGGTGAGCAGTTAAGTATAGTCTTTGCTATTATGAGTACTCCTCCTCCTTTCTTTTTGTCCCGGTTGCAGTTGAACAGAGTATCCATTTACATTTAGTTGGTTTAGGATAATGGTGTCAGATTCGGTTATCCAGATCATTGCTTTCCAATGGTAGATGTGTCCTGTGTCTACAGCTACTGTGTTGTCTGTCTTGACTAGATTGTAAGCTCTGAAGACCAGGGACCATCTTTTACATGTGTCTCTGCAGCGCTACATACGTCTTGTAGCACTGTGCAAATGTTCAATAGTAGTAGTAGTAGTAGTGGTAGTGGTAGATCAAGATAAGATACATTTAGGAGATGCGAAGAATATGAAAGCTAAGAGGTGACCTCCGCAGCTCACCTCTTAGCTTTCATATTCCTCATATCACTACTCGTACAGAGCGACTCATGGACCCCTCACACAGGCAACATCCCAATTATTCACAACTATACATGATACAACATTCTAGCACCCCCCCTTCAGAATGAGGAACAGATGTCTCTCCGCACTAATCACTATTCAAACCAAGCATCAGGAAGTGGTATCAACTCCCACTGATGAATCCACGCATTGCTTACAACACCTGAAGTGCATACTTCTCAACACACATTCAGCTCGCAACAAGATCCCAGTGCTGATAGACCTTCTCAATGACCACATCACTGAAACGTGTGTGACAGAATCCTGGTTCACTGACACAGACAATGCACTCTTGAATCAGCAACTAGTCCCAGGCTATGACCTTTTCAACTGCCCAAGAACTTCTCATAGGTGTGGAGGTGTATTCAACTTGGCTAGAATACACCTAGGATTCCACAGCCTATCATCCAGCAGCACACATGGCTCGGACATGCTCACAATATCCAATAAGTACACCACACTTTGTCGTCTAGTCTACCGATCACCTGCAGCAAAAGCTGAATAATTAACAATGCTTTTTGAAAGTCTGCAGTCACACAACATAGAACAAACATCTCTTTATTTTAAGTGACCTCAATCTTTTTTCTACTCCTATTAAATTTTCAAATTCCTTCCTGGAGGTCATGCAAGCTCTAGACTTCAATCAAATAATTGATGAACCAACTCTTCAAAGTGGAAAGACGCCAGACCTCATATTTGCCCCTAAAACGCATACCAGGAGAAAATTACTCCCTCTCCACCTCACTCTCCCCAGTCCCATGGTCAGATCACAAAACAATTACATTCTACATACCCAGACCCCCACACGCTCACAAACATCCATCCACAACCACCAAACTGGTACAGCGCTGAACTGAGGGATTTCAAGCGCAAATTTAGACAGAGAGGAGATGGCATCGCTCAAAGAACTCCAATGACCAACATACTTACATGTCCAACCTCCAAGAATACTAAGACATACTAAATAAGGTAAAGAAGGAATACCACTCCAAGCTTATACTAAGCCCATTAACTCACCCTAGAAAACTTTTTGAAATAGTAAAATCACTTACAAAATGTCACCATAAAGCAACAGAAAACAACCTACCCCTCAAACATTAGCTGACCACTTCCAGAGAAAAAATAGAATGATTAGCAACAGATCAAATTCTTTCCCACCACCATAACAGGAACTTAATCCTACCCTTGCTGTCTGGCAAACCTTCAATCTAGTCTCAGTTGAGCAACTTGAGACCATCATCTCTAGTCTTAACACCACCACCTCTCCACTAGACCCATGCCCTGTAAGCTGGATAAAAATAGCCCATGCTGACTTCAAACCTACTATCTTCCGGATTATCCAGCTATCTCTCATACGTTGACACATGCCTGCCAGCCTCGAGATGGCCTCCATTTGTCTGATAATCAAGAGCTCTCTCCTGTACCAAACCTTCCCAGCTCCTACAGACCCATCACAAGTCTACCCTTTCTTGATAAGATAAACAAAAAGATAGTCCAGCACCACTTCCGAACCACATCACCTCCCATGCACCACTCAACCTACAGCAATACAGTTTCAGACCCAATCATGGAGATGAGTCACTCCTAACTGCACTCATGGACATAATGGGCCTGGACAAGCCACACCAAGGTTTTGTCCTGTTATTCCTTGACATGGCTTCAGCCTTTGGTTATGTTTTCCACAGCACACTACTATCACACTTTTACAATCCCTCGCCCTAAAGTGCACTACCCTGAGATGGTTCCACTCTTAACAGGCAGAGAACAAGAAGTCAAAATAGGATCAGTCAAATCTGCTCCCTATGCCCAGCAACAAGGAGTCCCACAAGGCTCTGCCTTGTCTTCTCTGTTATTCAACATTTACCTTCAGCCAATTTGTGCAGTCATAGAGCTACAACATTTTTTATCACATTTATGCTGATGATATAATGTTGTATATACTTTTTTCTACTACAAGACCCAACTGCAACACCTTGGTAGAATGTTTCACTGCAGTCACAAACTGGCCTCCAGGCATAACCTTTCCATGAATTACAACAAAACTGAAGCTGTCCACATCACCAGAGATGCAGAATTTCATACCCCAACATCCCTGAAAGTCCTTGAAGCTGAACTACAAGTCAAGGCGCAAGTTAGGTACCTAGGAATAATACTGGACCAGCGCCTTATCTTTCAGCCACACATCAAGAACATAATAAAACTCGTTTACTACAAATTCAGAACTCTACAATGCCTACAACCACTACTGGACCCTGAGTTTCCCACATATGGAGTATTGCAATATAATCTTTCAAGGATTACCGAAATGCATGCTTCAGTCACAATAGATGGCACAAAATATCACTGCTGCATCCAAACAGACCACATAACACCATTACTAAAGCAGCTACACCGGCTCCCCATACTAAGCCGAGCAAAATGCAAGGTCCTACTAACCATGTTCAAAGGAGCTAGCACACAACCTATCCTCGGAGTTTCTTCAATCACTCCTAAATAAAACCCAGATAACGGAACCAGAAGAACAAATACACAAAACACATTCAATGTCCCAATCTTGAAAACAAAGGGCCTGATTTTAAGTTGGGCAGGCTATGAGCCCCTATGGTGCATAACCCTGCCCGGTGACCCTTAACCCCAGATAGTCAATGCTGGTGTTATATGTAGCCCGGCATTGAATATATGGGGATCACCACAACCGCCGGAAGCTGCTGTAGCTAACCCGGCGGTGCCCCGTGCCTTAAAGATAGGCGAGGGTTTTCCTCGCCTATCTTTTCGGTGCAAATCGCTAACTGAGCAGCACACGATATTGCCGCTGCCCAGTTATCGCCTGTCGCTGCCTCCACGCCAACCCGGAACGACCCCGACATGCCCCAATGCTAACCGGATAGCAGCGGGGCATGTTGGGGAGTTAGAGGGGGATATTCAGTGGCATTAACCATGTAAGTGCCTTTCAAAAATTCAGCCAAAAGACTTCTCAGGTCACCTCCAACCGAGTCTTCGCCCAGTATGTCCCATCCACCTGGAATGTTCTCCCCGAAAGCATACGAGCTATACCTGACTTAAAGGACTTCAGAAGGAATCTTAAAACACATCTCTTCAATGAATATTTTGCCAGTGAAACCTAATCCCCCCTTAAACCTATTCCCCACCAGAACATTATTTGTATCTCAGATGTAATTAAGTTGATGCTTCGATGTTTGCTCAAAGTTCAAGTTACCATTTACCTATTTAACCTTCGACGTTCTACCTTCCGCATGATACGTAATAGTTTGAGGTTTGTTAAACTGTAAACAGCTTTGACTCTCAGATAAAGTGGTATATAAAAATAGCCAAATAATAAATGCATTTAGATACAGCCTGTACTTTCCTGTCCTCAGAGAGCTTACAATCTTGGGGGCCCTTTTTCTAAAGCATGCTATTCAGGTAAGAGGTGTTTTTATGCAGTAACTGTTGCCATGGGGGGTATGAGAGCTACCGTGCACTCGCAGTCACGCACTGGGGTGGTGAATGGTGGGTTGGGGCAGAGAGACAACATGGACAGTGGATATATTGTGCAATAACTGTCAATGTTGCAATTACCATGGCGCAACTAACACTATTTCAATAGATGAGTTTAGGTGAATGTGCAGTAAATGCGCAGTGAGTTAGGGCATGCAACGGCACGGTAACTAATCGGGAACATGCTGGCCACACTATCAGGCACATGCTGGCCTGAATAGTTATATCACGAAGGCTTTGTACTTAATACACATTAGTTTTAACCCTCAACACGCATGGGCAAAGTAATGATTTAAGCATGTAGTTTATAAAATCCATGATTAGGTGGATAAAGTACGAATTAACATTACAGGCGTAGGTCTGCGCCTTCAATCTAGGCGTGATTGCTGCAAGGTTTGTGCTAGAATTTTATAAAGACAGTAAGTTATCCGAGCATATGGAATAGAGATATGTATGCACTCAAGTGCACTCTTATAAAATTACAACCAAAAGAGAGCACCTACTGGGGTAGGGGAATAGGCAGGGCAGGGGCAGAATGATTACTTACGTGCATATTTCATAAAATAAATGCATACATGCTTATTCTTACTGACACATGCACACACATAATCACGCCTGCTTCAGAGCAATGGTACATGTGTACGTCTATTTTTCCTTTTGTACTTTCTGTCTTTGTTTGACCTCTACTGTTTTCTCCACCTCTTTCCTATTGTACGATGGCGTTCTGTTCCTCTTTTCTGCAGCATTTTGCTTTTATTGTAAACCGCCCTAATGTCTTGACGTGGGCGGTATATCAAGTGTATCAATAAAGATAAAGATAACGATTTTACGAAGGCACATAGACATTATGGGGCATTTTTACTACTGCATGCTAACCGGGTAGCAAGGGGTTAACGCACACTTTTGGTATCATGCTAAAAAGTAGCATGGGGCCCAATGCTAACACAAACTTAATTTCTTAGGCAGCATGCATCCGAGTGGCAACTGTGCAGCGCAACTGGACTGTTAATATGAGCCTCGAGAACCCGCACAGTCTGCGCTCGTTGCAGCGCAATGGGTGACTGCAGCTGATCCCGCTGCGATTTTACTACAGTGCCACTTGCTAAATTGAGGGGGTGACGGTCCATGCCCCCCTGCATTTAGCACCCTGCCCGGAGCTAGCAATGCCGCCCAAAACCACATTAATAGCGTGAATGCAGTAAACATGCCCCTATGTGTCTTTATAAAATAGGCGGCTTCTTCCTTTCTAAACCTAGGCAGCCTGTTATAAAATTTCCCCCATAGTGGTTGTCTGAATACTTTTCAGTCCTGCCCTTGCTCTTTCCCAGACCTGGCTGTTTTATATGGCTAGTGTGGGGCCCGTCACTCAAATATTCAGCCCCATTCTATCTGTATAAGTTTTGAAACTGTGTGGATAGTGGATTTACATGGCTATCGAGAGCCAGCATCCACATAAAGCCTTTTCAAAATTAACCCGAAAAGTTCTTATCTTGCTTTATGTCATTTCTTAAACAACATTTTGTTTTTCTTCCTATGTTTCATTTTAGTGCAACCAAAATAAAATAACAAAATTCATGCCCTCCTGACACCTCTCACTTCCCTGTAACTTTTCTGATTAATATGGGAGCAGAAGTGATCGTGAGCGGCTCATGCCCCTGTAGTGCCGTATTTCATAGTGCACCAGATAACCCGCAAATATATTGGAATAAACCCACAGGGGTCTATGAAATAGAATTTGTTCTTTAAAAAAAGTTTAGCATGTGCTTGTAAAAAATTTGGCAGGCATGCTAAACAGTCACTTAAGTGATGCAATAAAATTTAGTGTTTGCATGATAAAAAAAAAATGGTACTGACAGTGTGGTTATGAGCTGAGGAGTGCAGGAGCAGCCTAATGGTTAGAGCAGCAGACTGCCAAACAGGACAGACGGGCTTCGAAGCCCTCTGCTGCTCCTTGTGATCTTGGGCGAATCACTTAGGGGATAATTCCAGAACATGAATAAGGGGTTTGTATGTGCGTCGGAGATATTTATATGCCAAAGACGTCCCTGACTGTATTCAGAAACACCACTATCATACACTTACACTGCACTAGTATGGAGATCTCAGAAGGGGCGGAACGGGGACATGGTCAGCCCTTGAGACATATAAAGTGTATTCAGGAAAGGCCCGTGTACATTTTATGTGTTATCCAAAAACGTCCATGTTATTCCTGCTGAAACATGGAATAATGGTAGGACTTAGAAAATATTCTTCTGTGCTCTGCAATTCGTCCCATAGAGAAGAATGGTTGTGACAAGTATGTGTTGAACTAGTGTGACTGTAGTCTGGAAAAAGACAAGATGCAGTTACAAAGAACAGAAAGCAGAGGTGAGGCAATGTTGAAAGGTAAAGAAACATTAATAAACACCCTCATAGAAATGTTAAGAAGAGCAATAGATGCACATTCTAATGTGTGCGTCCAGGCCCCTGTGCGTCCGATCAGAATTGGTATGCCCAGGGGTAGACACGATTCTGATCCTGTGGGGGTTAGACGTGCCCCGTGGAATCAGAATCGGGTCTAGGGCCTGTACGTGCAGCCGGGATCTGATTCCAATTTCCCTACATGTACAGCCACCTGCCCAGCTACCTCAGTGCCGGCGACTTGGGAGTAGGGTTGCCAACTGGCTCCAGATGCGCCAAACAGGCTTGATCCAGTTCTGTGTTTACCCCATTGCATGCAGGGACTTGTAGTCTTGCTTTTCTTATGGAATGCAATGCAGAAATCAGAACTAGACATCCCTGCATGCAATGGAGTAAATCCAGGACTGGATCAAGCCTGTCGGACACATCTGGAGCCAGTTGGCAACCCTACTTGGGAGCAGCCAGAGACTTTGACTTACTTTTAAGTATGGACTTTGAAGACCCATGAGAGGAAGCTGATGCCCTCCATGAAGTGGAAGCCACTGAAAGCGAGTCCGAGACGAACAATGATCTGTACTATCTGGCTTGGTTCTTTAGGCCTCTCTGTGTCATTTGCTGGCACAAAGGACAAGAATTTGATTGATGCTCAGGGCCCAAACATTTTAGACACCAGTCATGTTTATCAGTGAATGATATGGTACCAGCACACTTGTTACATTTTTTAAAACTACTAGTTGACTTTTCCATGCCTCAAAAAAGTTGTCTTCAAGACTGAAGATAAGGCTAAGGAGGCCTAGAGGCCTAGTTTAATGGTGAAAACTGCATTGAAAATGAAGAGGAAAGAAATAGAAAATTTGTAACATAAGAAAGAAAAAATTATCAGGACCGCTGTCAGATTCGACGGAACCGGCATTGACGGGAAGGCAGAAGCACGATGTTCCACAAAAAAGAGAAGTTTTTCGGCGGTGACAGGATGATACATCCTGCTGGCTCCGCTGAAAATGAAGAACTGAGGAGTGGAGTTGGGAGGGCAGGCACGCAGGCGCAGTGGAGTGCTCCCAAAAGCTTTCCTATTGAACCTGGGGGAGCGTTCCCGCGCGGGCTCCATCAGTGACGTTCGCCCATATGTGAAGAATGCATTCCTACTTGTTCCTGGAGATAAGGGCATACATTTGTTGCTCAGCAATATTATGCATTTTTTTGGGGAACTGCAATGTTTCGGGTTTGGTGCATTTGGTAAGGATCCATCTTAAGCAGTTTAAAGTGTGTTTGTAGAAATGACCAGGGCAGGAATCAGTGGGGCCAGTTCCTAATACCAAGAACCATTTGACGCAAGGTATGTCCTGACATATATGTTCACATTTACACTCTCTTATACCATATTAGGATGCATTGGATTACCTAGCACTTTTCAGGGCCTGTAGAGGACTGGTATATGATCTAGGTTGCAGGGGCGATCATTTCTCATTGGTATTTATGTCTAGTTTGCATCAGCACATTACTGTCAGTGTGAAGAGCAGCTTAGAAGATGCACGTTTTTATCGAGAAGATGTGGCGTCCGTGGGCACATCGCAGAGACGGGCAGGATCCTAAACATGTAACATTTCAGAATACGGTGGGCGCAGGGATGTCCAAAACGTTTACCCATGTCTCATAATATTGACAGGGGATGGGTTTCTCCATTATATCACATGGCTCGTGCACTGGATGCATGCATGGGTCGGCTGAATAGCGCTTTGTCCATGCCGCGCCAAATACGTCTATCTCCTCGATTCCAGACCTGCAGCATGTCTAGACCCACAGATGCAGAATTAGGTTCCAACGGGGCCCGTTTTTACTTTAGACGTGTCCATGTCCGATGCATGTTATGGAATTAGCCTCTTAACCTTTCATTGCCCTCTAGGAACATGAAAATCCCTTCTGTATCTGAATGTAACTAAACGAGCTACTACCGTATTGAAAAAGCTGTGATCCAAGTCCCTTCCCTAAAGAAACACTGAAAATACACTGACTAAATTACACAAACATGTTGATTACCGGAGAGAAGGCCAAAGGCATGTTAGTTCTCTTTTCTGTTTGCTTCCAAAATTACATATAAGTGAGTCTGGCACATGTGGGTTGTTTGTCATGGCTGGAGGAATTAATTGGAGAGCTAGTCTCCAGGAGATGAGGAGAGGGGGGAAGGAAAGCAAAAAACTGAGATGAGTGTCTGTCTTCTGTCAAAAGAAGTCTTCAGTCCTTTGCTGGTTCGTATTTCTGATTAGGGTGACTTTCATGTTAGGCAATGAAACAATCAGAATATAACTGGTTGTCACGATGTAGGACAGATATTGCCGTGGGTTGCCTCGTTGTTAGGGACCAGAAAGACCAGAATTCATGCCCCTCTGATACTGCATGTGGCCTTGAGCAAGTCACTTAACCTTCTACTGTCTAAGCCCTACAGTATCTCACCTTGAGCTACTACTGGAAGGGCGCAAGCTAAATATAATAAATAAAAGACTGTTTTGCATTAGTGCAGGGGATTCATTTGAAGTTCTACCACTGAAATGTTTCTCATGATTCACGTATATTATCCAATAATCTCATCTTTGGCTAATTCTGATCTGACCTCCGGGGGGGGGGGGGGAGGGGGGAGGAGGTCAGCTCCCCGAAAACTAATCAAGAAGAGCGTCATTTTATAAGGGACCTGAGCATGTAGAACAGCAATTAACGCCCTTGAATATGCTCTTTTAAAATTCTTCAGAGGTATAATGTGCAGAAAAAGTGTGCTCTCAGAAACATAGCACATTGTGCTTTTTGGGGAAGGGGAATAGGGGGGACAAGGGCAGAATGAGGACTTATGTGCCTATTTCATAAAATACATGCATGCCATGCTTATTCTTACTGAGACATGCGCACATCTAATTACACCTGTCTCCAAGCAGTGTGTCTATTTTCCACGCAGTAGTTTTATAAAAGCACAGACACATGTGCGCCTTTCCCAGGGCCAGTGGCTGGGTCTTTAGAGCCTTCTTGCAACCTACAGATCGCCACCCCTCCCTCATTACTATTAATGGTAGGACACACAACCCCTTTCCCAAAACCCCTTCATAAACTCTGTTCATCTAATGCTATTATTTCTCCTTCAAAACAAATATTGTAACAAGAAAATTGAAGGGGACAAATGCCTAGCTGGAATAAAAATAAGTACTGAGGAGTAAGCGCCTGAATCTCAGTTGGGCGGTGCTATTTTTTTTTTTTTTTTAATTTAATTAACAGATTATTTATATACCGCTCCTTCCATTGATCAGGTGCGGTTTCCATATAACAACAATAAACAGTGTGGTCTGTTTTTACATATAACATTTGTAGCTAGGTAAATACAGTTAACAATTAATAATTAACAATTAACAATTAGTAAACTATGTACAGTTGAACATAATTAAACTATATACATTGTTTTGTTTTTCATTTACTGCATCGGCGCATAGCCCGCCCACCTCCCTCCTAACCCGGATTTTCCATACCAGGGTCATGTGCGGCCCTAGCATCGAAAATCCGGGTGTCGCCACACAGGAAGGTAGCTGCGGTAGCTCCCCATGTAGCACCGATTTTCGATGCTATACGGTTAGCTCCAGCGCCTTAAAGATAGACATGGGAAAACCTCACCTATCTTTAAAGCACAGAGCGCTAACTGTGTATCATCGAAAATCAGTGCTACACAGGTAGCACCATGGCCCGCCTCCGTTCCACCCCGGAATGCCCCCAACACTATGTGGATAGCATCTGGGCACGTTAGGGACATCTCTGGGATTTTCGGAGGGCACTATCGAAAATCAGGTCCGAAATATTTAACACCGTATGAGCAGGCTTTGATAGGCAAAAGGCAAACAAAATCAATATATTTATTTATTTAACAAAAAAAGAGGTCTACAAAGGTTATAATCACTGAGCTTTTCATGCCTCTTATCTCACTTGTTATTGTTGCTACAGAGACTGCAACCGCTCTCTCTCTCTCTCTGCATGTACGGTTGCAAAGCTCTTTTATAAATCTGAAAAAGAAGGATAAGGTGATAAAAGCGGTTAGTGTAGCTGGGTTTAAAAAAAGATTTAGACAAGTTCCTGGAGAAAAAGTCAGTAGACTAAATGATAATCCTGGGGAAAGCCACTGGTATTCCTGGGTGTAGGCTACAGTGAACACTATGAGGCAGGACTCAGTCCTGGAGTTGATGTCAGCAGTCCCAACAGGCAGCATTAATGTAAGAACCAGCACTTGGCTGGACTTTGAGATTTCTTTGCGAGTGCTGCTTTGCTGCTGTCTGTTGGAGCTGCTGCAGCTGTGAACATGCACTTTCTTGGCATTGCAGCCAGGCTGGGCGAAAGTGGAAAGATCATTCTGTCGCCTCCCATGACGGCCAGCAGTGGAACTTCTTGTAGTGGACGAGTAGTGATGCTAACTGTAAGGGATCGTTTTATTTCCCAGCACATTGGAGTACTCTACTTACCACAGGAGAATTCCCGGTCCCCTTCCCCTGGGTCCGTGAGGTCACCTACCTCCTCCGTCTGGCTATCCAGGGGAACAAACAGCACACATACACACTGGGGAGGTATGTGAGTTTTATTCCATCTGAGATGCAGGATTATTCCACTTATATATGGTGTTACAAACAAGTCTTCTAACCCTTAACACACTTGGCACAATATTATATAAAGACTATACATCAGGGTATCAAGGACAGAGGCTAAAACAGAGGGAAGGGAACTTGCATTTGCACAGTTGTGGGCTACTCTGTTCCCAACATCCCGAAAGCCTTTCCTGTTAGCATGCTGTTAGACAGTACATATATTCATGCAGAACAGTATTGTATTCATATGAGAATCTTTATCTAGGTGGCCTGGAGATGAACTCCAGGCCCCGACCCATCTAAGGTCCTTATCCTATCAATTCTGTCAATTCTATCAATCTTATCGATGCCAAGAAGAAACTGATCCTATCACTAACCACAAGCTTCAGGCCCTGTGCTGCGACGCACGTGTGTCAGACTCTGACTGACCAACACGCTGCACCCAAGCTCTCCCCACTCCCTCTATTCTCTGTGGCTGGCTGCCTAACTGGGACATAAAGGTAAATACCACCCTAGCAGCACGCCATGAGAGGGAAGGAAGGATGTCCAGCATGTCTGGTACCCTGCAGCAAAGCCGAAACACGTTGAAAGGTGCACATTTTGCAGAGTAAAGCCTTTGACACCATTCTGCATTGGCGACATATATAGATCAAGCGCCTTAGGAATGGACCATAAAGTGACTGGGTTAGCAACTGGTTGAGTGGGAGGCAACAAAGGGTACAGGTAAATGAAGCTCACTCTGAGGTGAAGGTATGTGCCATAGGGATCTGTCCTTGGTCCAATCCTTTTTAACAGTCGTAAGCCGACCTATAAATGCATTCACTCTGCGGCTCCTCACTACCTTTCTTCTCTTATCTCTCCTTACAACCTCCCTCGGGAACTCCACTCTTCTAGCAAACTGCTTCTATCTGTGCCCTTCTCTCGTACTGCCAACTCCAGACTTCACTCCTTTCACCTTGTTGCACCTTACGCCTGAAACAAACTACCTGTGTCTGTGCGCTGGGCACCTTCTCTAGCCTTCTTCAAATCCAGGTTGAAGGCTCACCTCTTTGCTGCTGCTTTTGGATCTTGACTCACCTGATCTCCTTTGCCTTCCTCCTGTTTTACCGCTGCTTACGCCTTCTGTGTTTTGTCTTGACTAGATTGTAAACTCTGACGAGCAGGGACTGTCTCTTACATGTCTGTACAGCACTGCGTACGACTGGTAGCGCTATACAAATGCTCAGTAGTAGTAGTGATATTGCAGAAGGGCTGTCTGGTAAGGTTTATCTCTTTGGGGATGATATCAAAATCTACAATACAGTAGACGTGTAGATAACATGAGGAGAGCTCTAACTAAGCTTGAAGAATGGTTGAGAATTCAACAGCTGATACTTAATGCTAAAAAATTCAGGGTCATGCATTTGGGCTACAAAAATCCAAGGGAGCAGTACAGTAAGGAGATGAAGTACTTCTGTCCACAAAAGAAGAGCGGGTCCTAGGGGTGATTGTTTCTGATGATCTTAAGATTGTTTAAGAGATAGAAAAGGCGATGGCAAAGCTAGAAGGATGTTTGGGTGCATAGGGAGAGGAATGGCCAGCAGAAAGGAGGAGGTGATAGTGCCTCTGTATATGTCTTTGGTGAGACCTCACTTGGAGTATTGTCTGGAGTTCTGGAGACCGCACCTTCAAAAGGATCTAAACAGGATAGAGTCAGTGCAGAGGGTGGATACCAAAATGGTCAGTGGGCTTTGACATAAGGCATATGTGGACAGACTTAAAGATCTCAATATGTACACTTTAGAGGAAGGGCAATAGAGGGGAGATATGATAGAGATGTTTAAATACCTCTATGGCATAAATGCACAGGAGGAGAGCCTCTTTCATTGAAAGAACACTCTGCAATGAGGGGGTATAGGATGAGGGTGAAAAGGGGATACTCAGGAGTAATATGCAGAACTACTTCTTTACGGAAAGAGTGGTAGATGCGTGGAATAGTCTTTCAGTGGAGCAAGTGGAAACGAGGACTATATCTGAATTCAAGAAAGCAAGAGACAAACACAGAAGGTCTCTAAAGGAAAAAAGGGACTGTAGTAGTTGGTATGGAAGGGAGACTGGGTGGGCTGGATGGTCTTTATCTGCCGCCATGTTTCTATGGTGACACAATAGCATGTTTCCCTCACTCACAGGATCAGATAGGAAGTGTTGGAGGTGTGCTTGTGTCTGTGGGTGCATGTGTTTGTGTCTTTGTGTGCCATGGAGACTGCCGCAGACTACATATGCATGTGTGTGTGTGTGTGTGGGGGGTATGCCAGGGGGACTGTCGGGTGCTACATACATGCATGTGTGCTTGATGGGACCTGTTGGGAGCTACATGAATGTCTATGTCATGAAGAATGTCAGAGGCTACATACATGCATGTGTGTGGGAGGGTGCAAGGGGGGTGCCTCTGTGTGTGTGACATGGGGGTGGGGTGCCTCTGCATGCATGTTTGTGTGGTGTGGGGGGGGATGGGGTTGGGGGGAGGGGCTGCATCCTTTAGCATATATTCATTGTGTCCTTTTCTCATCTCTCTTCAACCTGCAGCCCCTTGCACTCTTTCACCTCTCCCCGCAGAGTCTCTCCTGCTCCTTCCCTACTCTGCCCCTTTCTCCTTCCATTCTCCATTATTCCCTTGTTCTCCATTCATTCCCCTCCTTCCAACATTATTTCCTCAAAGCACTGCCCCTTTAAATGTTCCTTACGTCCTTTGTCTTTGATCCCTGCAGTACTCTTGCCACAAGTCTCTCTCCTCATTGGCCTGTGGGAGCAGCCTGTCCTGTGGGCATAGAGCAGTGCTGCCGGCCGCGATTTTCAACCTAAGGACAGGTTGCTCCCATGGGCACGTGCACTCTCCTGCCCCTGATCTTCAGCCCACGGGAGCAGCCTGTCCCTCGGACATATGATAGCGTTGCAGGGGATTGTGTCTTGCTTTTGTTCTTTGGCCACGAGACAGGTTCCTCCTGCAGGCACACGCACCACTGCAGAGATGCCAAGGATGGCCCATTCCAAAGAGTGAGATTGAAGGCTAATGAGTGAGGTCTTTCTCAAGGTGTATTCATGGAATACATTTGGAAAGATCTGCATGTTTGCTTTGCAAATGAAAGGAGCCCTAGAAAATGATGCCCATCTTTCTTTGGTTTGATGTAAGAAGTTCCAGCAAAACGAGGACATTTCCCTGTAGAACTCACCATACTAAATAAAAAAAATTTATTCTGGTTTCATCTCAGTAACATAAACCTTCTCCAGTACCAGGCGTATTGTGACATAATACAAAACTCTATAAAAGTCCCTCAGGACAGAACGATCCTACAATTCCTTAACAGCATGAGTGAGGACCCACATAGGAAAAGGCAGCACTGTAAATATTGCAGTAAGCCTGATAAAACTGATACAACCCTACATAGACACTCAAAGCCAACAGAATACCTAGCCTTGGTCACACATACTAAACATGGATAGACCCTCACCAAGTATAGTGCAAATGACCATAAACTGACAATAGAAATATGTAGACAAAAATTGAACTGACACTCCAAGAAGCCAGACTGTGCATGTGGCGAACACCAGAGAAATAGAAACAGCGGTGCATTTCCACCCGTGCTGTGCCAAATATTAAATTGCATAATATAAATTTCAAAAACGGACATATTCCAACCACTACATGAAAAATACAATTTGTTTTTCTACCTTTGTTGTCTAACCAATTTATTGTTCTGATCATGTTGGTCCCAGCCTCTGGTTTCTGCTTTCCTCGATTCTCTCTCCAGGATCTCCAGATCATTTGCACACTTCTCTTTTCTTCTGTATTCTTCTCTTCCTCTCCTACATCCATCACTGGCATTGATCTTTTCCTTTCAGCTTTTTGTTTCTCTATCCACTTATACTCGTATTTCACTCCTTTTTACTATCCAGTCTTCAGTCTCCCTCTTTTTACTACTTTCCTTCTCTTTCCCTCACCCTGGCCCTCTCATTTCCCATCCTCTCATTCTCCAGTCTCTCCCAGCATCCCTCTCTCTCCCTTTCCTCTCTCCTTCCAGCATTTTATCTCCCTCTCTCCCTCCTTTGTTCATCATCTTCTCTCTCTCTTTCCCTTAATCCAGTATCTCTTCTCTCTTATTCCTTCCTCCATCTAGCTTCTCCCATCTGTCCTTCTACTTCCCCCAATGTCCAGCATTACTCTTCTGTCTTCCTGCTCACCCTCCCATGTTCAGCATCTCCCCTCTTTGTCTCTATTTCCCCATTATGCCCAGCATATCCCCTCTGTCTTTCGATTCCCCTTGTGTCCTGCATCTCCCTTGTCACCTTATTCCCTCCATATATGTCCAACATCACCCTTCTGTGTCCCTACTCTTCCACTCCCCCCATGCTCAGGAGCATCTCCCTGTCACCCTGTTTCTCTATGCCCAGCATCTCCCCTGCCACCCTATTTACCCTCTGTGCAGCATCCCTCCCCCTCATGTCCAGCATCATCTGCTTTGTGTCCTTATTCTTTTTTTGCCCCAAGACAATACAGAATATCCCTAATTCACTTTATCATCTTCTCCTGTGTCCACCATCCCCTCCCTCCGATCCTTTTCCCCATGTCACTGTTAGTATCTCTCTCTCCTCTGCCATTGCCTACCTCCACCATTGCCGCTTGCCTGGACCTGTGGCAGTGGGAATAGAAATGAAAAAATCAAGAACGGAGCCTGCAGGTCAATGCATGCCAATGACAACTCTGCCGATCGGGCCCCACTCTTCCGAACCAGGAAGTTTGCATCGGAGAGGGTGGGACCAGTAGAACTATCGGCATGCTATTTTTTTTCTTTTCTATTGCCACTACCGCAGGTCCGGGCAAGTAGGTGCAGCAGAGTTAGATGCCGAACCGAGAATCTTTTGAAGGCTGTATGGCCTGATAGCAGCACCAACAACTTGGCGAAAATGCATGAGAGAATGGGGGCAACGTGTGTGTTACACGCCTAATGTGTATGACTTGGCATGTCTGCTACTGCCTGCCGTGATTTCGGCACCCCTTATCACCAGTGCCCCCCCCTGCTGTGCTTACCCAGCTTACTGGGTAGCACCAGCCCTGGCATTTCCTTGCCTAGTGTTATTGCAGCAAGACTGTTGGGCAAAGTTTGTCTCTTTGCAGTTGATGTCAAAATCTGCAATAGGGTAGACACCCAGGATGGTGTTGATAACATGAGGAAGGGATCTAGCAAAGCTTGAAGAATGGTCGAGAAATTGGCAGCTGAGATTTAATGCTAAAAACTGCAGGGTCATGTATTTTCGGTGCAAAACTCCAAGGGAGTGGTACAATATAGGGGGTGAGGCACTTCCATCCATGAAAGGAAACTGGGACCTGGGGGTGATTGTTTCTGATGATCTTAAGATGGCTAAACAGGTAGAAAAGGAGACAGTGAAAACCAGACGTATGCTTGGGTGCATAGAGAGAGGAAGGCTGCAGGAAGGAGGAGGTGGTGATAGTGCTTCTGTAATAGGGTCAGCCCATCCACTAGGCAAATTAGGCAGTCATGGGTGGCCCTCCCCTGTGAAGCGGCAGATCAGCACCATGACGGGCTTTAAAATGCCTGTCACATGTGCTCAGTTACGGCCTGCCCCCTCCAACAGGAAGTTGTATTGAGGGAGCAGGAGCACAGACCATGAGTGTGCACACATACAGGCACTTTAAGGCCCGATGAGCTGCAGCAGCGGCTGAACTGCCACTTCAGAGAAAGAACAGATGCTGTGACACCCCCCCCCCCATGAGAAAATGAATGCCGGGGGGAAGCAACATGGGAGGCTGGGTGGCGCTGCAGCTGGGTGTGTATTATCAGCAAAATAAAATAAGGTATACTCCATTGTGGCTAAGGGAATCTGCTGCTTCCGTGCCCAGAGTTTATGGCAAGTGAGCTACGAAAGAGAGCCAAGTCTGTATATATATTAGACTTTATTATGGATAGGAAAAAATAAGAGATATACAGAATATATATATTAGGGATATGAGGCAGCAAGTTGTAGCAGCGCTATGATTACAATTATGCTAAAGTAATAAATCACTGATTAGCAACCAGAGGTCACAGGCACGCTCTGCACTTAGGAAAATTAGGGAAAACAGGTATTTGACCTAATAACCATCCTCCAGGAAGAAATAAGACCAGTGCCCGTGCTTAGCCAGGTGGACGATGGTACCTGGAATTCCAGGCAGTCTCTGGAACAGTAAGTCTGGTCCAAAGAGGCAGCCAGGTTAGATAATTTATTTATTTTTATTTATTTTATTTATGCTATTCTTCTATACCGCTTTTTCCAGAGATCAAAGGCGGTTTACATATAACAAATATTAAACAAGGTTTTACATGGAACAGCGTTTTAACTATATACAGTTAACCTTTCATGAACAATATTAAATTGTAGAAACTTTTGACATCTTGAAATTAATTGAAGTCAACTCAAGCAACGATAACAATGCATTAACATGCGATAGCATGCCATTAACTATTTACAACAGATAATGCTGGCTACAGTCATTTGGAGGCGAGCCGTGTGAGAACACAGATTCTTAGGTATCTGTGGGAGTCTTATTTCTGTCCTGAGGTTAGTGAAACAGCCTTGCATGCGCACACACACACACACACACGGTGTGTATCTGTCTGTGCAGAAAATAGCAAGGAAGGCAGAAGACACAAAAAGGCGCACAAAAGTTCTTATATGCATATGGTATTATTCTTTGTGATGAATCCTTATCATCTTTTGGCAATTGGCTGGCATGCGACACTGTGAGGTGTATCAGCAACTCAGAAGGTTATTAACCAGTATTCCTCCTGCAAAGGGTCCAAAACGAGAGACGTAATGCAGAAGATAATGGTATGCAGCTGCAGACATCCCAAGGCCAGTAGAAATGTTAGTGGATGACAAAGGCTGGAGAAACAGGTGTTCTTGCATGTGGGCAATTAATTGGCCAGGGCAATTAATTGGGCAGGAAAATAATTGGGCAGGAACAATAGTCTTCTGTATGCATACATATAATCACTTGGCAATCAGTCGCATGAAGGTCAGCCAGTCTGAGACTTGAAGCACAGTAGAAGTTTCTTGTAGCAGAAATCCATCTTGTTTGGTTCAGAGCAAGCCTCAGGATACCAGTCCTACAGGTGTCCTGCATCTTCCCTTCTCTATCTCCCCAAGGTGTCCAGCATCTCTTCCCCACCCCCATGTGTCTAGCATATTCCCCCTGCCACTACAGGCAAACACTACTAAAGCTGCCAAAGGGCAGGACAGCAGCACTTTCATGCTGCTTCAGCAGGTCAGTGGGCCTTTCAATACAGATTTGGGCTGCAAAAATCCAAGGGAGCAGTACAGTATAGAGGGCGAAGTACTTCTGTCCACAAAGGAAGAGCGGGACCTGGGCGTGATTTTGTCTGACGATCTTAAAGTACCTAAACAACTAGAAAAGGCAATGGCAAAATCCAGAAGGATGCTTGAGTGCATAGGGAGAGGAATGGCCAGCAGAAAAAAAGAGGTGATAGTGCCTCTATATAAGGGGCTTGTTTACAAAGCCGCAGTAGCGGTTTCCAATCGTTATCAATGGGGCCGTGGCTCCGATAACGATCGGAAACTGCTACCGCGGCTTTGTAAACAAGCCCCTAAGTCTCTGGTACAACCTCATTCAGAGTATTTTGTACAGTTCTGGAGACCACACCTTCATAAAGGATATAAACAGGTTGGAGTCGGTGCAGAGGGTTAGTGGTTTCGTTATAAATCATATGGGGACAGACTTAAAGATCTTAATATGTATACTTTAGAGGAAAGGAGAGATAGAGGTGATATGATAGAGATGTTTAAATTACCTCCATCGTGATCACACGTATCAATAGGTCAACTCGTAAACGCTGTACTAAATATTCCAAAAATAAGGCGTTTAGTAAAACACAACTGGGAAATACATCCAAAAACAATTTTACATTGGTAAAACCACAAGGATATTTCGAACGCGTATGAGAGAGCACCACAGCAGGTTGCGTTGTAGAGTAATGACAGCCCCGCTTGTTCAACATTGTATTGACTGTGGACACACTTTTGAACAGTTAACATGTTTCTGTATTGAGCAGGTCACCCATGGTTTTGGTAATCGTACCATAGATCAGGTTCTAATCCAGCGCGAACAGCGCTGGATTTATGAACTAGATACTGTAATACCGAATGGGTTGAACGGTATGATAGAGTGGGCGGCTTGTTTATGAGAACTTTTCTGTTTAGAGAGCATGTTTATTGCAGATCAATGTGTCAGCTGGCCTTCGGGAGTTCTGTGTAAAGTATAGGTGTGATTAGTGAGTGGGTGGCTTGTCTGTAGTATGTGTATGTACAGGTAGTCTATCGTTTTGGAGGCTATTCCTTTGAATGGGGCAGTATAGAGCCTCGTTTTGAGTTAGTGCTATTTAATTGAACCCTTTGCTGTTAGTCCGCATGCGCGGCATCTCTCTGTTGAAAGCTTCTTACGAGTTGAGAATAGATTGGAAGCTGGCATAGTTTTGTGGTGTTTGACGTGGGCAGCATTTTTGTAAGTAACTGCTGATATTTGTTTTACCCACGGATTTTTAATGAGTGATTTTAGAATGTTGTTTTTCGGGTTATACACGTTGTTTGTTGTGTTTGCAGGTGATCCAGTAAATCCCATGAAGAACCCTCTGCGGAGAAACGCTCCGAAGGCGCTGGGGGAGGCGTCGGGATGATTGTGGAGCTTGGATCTGCTTAAAAAAGTTTGTTTGAGTGTGTTCTAACCGGTGCTAGAAGAAAAAACTTTATACTTTGGCTTAGTGCTACTATTAGTGAAGAAGAGAGCTATTTTGCTATATATAGGCCAAGTTATATAACTATATCACCGCTAGCTACCAATGGGGGTCGTTGATGTTATTCAGCTTTTGTTCCCTTGAGTTTGACCTTGAGTCTTTGGTGAACAGCTGTGCAATTCTGAGACCTTCCGGTAGTGGTTAGATATAGTTTATTTAACCATTTTTTACGCTCAAACAAGCAATTGTTTTTGGATGTATTTCCCAGTTGTGTTTTACTAAACGCCTTATTTTTGGAATATTTATAAATTACCTCCATGGCATAAATGCAAAGGAGGAGAGTCTCTTTCAATTGAAAGCAAGTTCTGCTACGAGGGGACATAGGATGAGGTTGAAAGGGGATAGACTCGGGAGTAATATGCGGAAGTATTTCTTTACGGAAAGAGTGGTAGATGCATGGAATAGTCTCCCAATGGAGGTGGTAGAGACAAGGACAGTATTTGAATTCAAAAAAGCATGGGACAAACACAGAGGATCTATTGTAGTTGATATGAAAGGGCAGATTAGATAGGCCATATGGTTTTTTTGCTGCCATCATGTTTCTATGTTTCATTCAAATTACATGTTAATCAAACAGTTAGCTATTCTGATTGGATGCAGAGAAGTGCGCAGAAGAGAAAAGATCAAACTTCATGCCAGAAATGTAAAGCCT
Source organism: Ichthyophis bannanicus (assembly GCA_033557465.1). NCBI lineage: Eukaryota > Metazoa > Chordata > Amphibia > Gymnophiona > Ichthyophiidae > Ichthyophis > Ichthyophis bannanicus. Next base: position 87,836,575 of record CM066048.1, on the reverse strand, counting down.
GCTCGAAGGTGACAATCCACAAGAAACAAAACACAAATCTTATCTGATCTGCTAAGTGACAGCCAACTCGACATCCTAAACATAACTGAGACATGCTTCACAGAAGCAGACGCAGTCCTACTAAATCAATTCGTACCTCAAGACTACCACACCTACAAACCCTGATCCAGATCACACCTGACAAACGAGGGCGACAAACCATCTCAAGGAACACACTACCGACTCCGCCGATGTTCACAAGAACCAACGCCACTACATCTAAGAGAGCATTCTCTCTCTACGCATCGTTACTAAGGAACTCTATCCCAGAAAGCCTAAGAACTACAGCCGATACAGCTTCCTTCAGGAAAGCACTTAAAACCCTTATTTTCAGAGAACATTACCCTCTAACATTATCCTGATCTGTTCTCTCCTCTCCCCTCAAACTCCCCTGCCTCATATCCCCTTATATAAAATTGTACATAGTTACCCCACAATTATATATATATCAAAGTTAACCCAAGTTGACTTCTCTGTTCATTGTAAAATGTTCTGTTTCAGTGTAAACCGCTTTGACTGAAGGATAAAGTTGTATAAAAAAAACCCCAAACTGTTAAATAAGGGGTCTGTGCTCAGTGCCGAGGAGAAATTTATCTTTGTTTTGTGAGCAGATAAAATCACCATTACATTTTCCAGGCTTTGCTGAAATGTTCCTTTTAAGAAAACTGTGCTGGAACGAATGTATACACATATGATGGAATCGTGGCACATGACAGCAAGCTTTTTCCTCCCAATATATATTGCTCAGAATAATATTATTGTTGAAAGACGCCCATTATTTGTTCTGAACTCTGCTCTTCTGGCAGATCCCTTCTATCTGTGCCCTTCCCTTCTACTGTCAACTCCAGACTTCAATCCTTCCACCTTGCTGCTCCTTATGCCTGGCACAAACTACCTGAGTTGGTACGTCAGGTTTCATCTCTGGCCTTTTCAAATCCAGGCTGAAAATGCACCTCGTCAAGGGTGCTTTTGGATCCTGGTTTACTTTGTCTCCTGCTCTGTTTCCTTACCATTCCCCTGCCTAGACATATCCTTGTCCTCAGCTTTTGTGTTGTCTTGGCTAGATTCTAAGCTCTGATGAGCAGGGACCGTCTTTTATATGTGTCTGTACAGCGCTGCGTATGCTTTGTAGCACTATACAAATGATCAGTAATAGTAGTAAAACATCTGAGCAGACATATGTGCCACACAGAATTGCGACCAATGTGTACAAGTGTCTTCTTGTACGTAGGATACAGGTGCTGCTAACGCGGATGTTTGTGTGCACATGTCTGCTGGTTTAGGGCACTTTTTGCACCTACCTCATTTGCATCGTATTTGTTTACTGCATACAGGCACACACCGTCTGCATTGCTGTCGCACTAGAAAACCATGCGAATGACTTCTAATGCATAACTCTAACGCCGACTTTCTGCATTGGTACCGATATGTTTCTCATGACAGTTATTTTCTTAAAGATGATTTATCACTAAATCAGGAAGTTTTAACCAGATTAAAAGAGTAGTTACTCGCCTGTAACAGGTGTTCTCCAGGAGCAGCAGGAATCAGTCCTCACATATGGGTGACGTCGGCGCCGACGGAGCCCCCGTGTGGAGCATTTCCCTAGCTTTCAAAGAAAGCCTTTGGGAATGCAGCGTGCATGCGTGGTCCCCTTCCCACCCAAGGGTGCCATCTTGCTCAGTCTGATGACATAGCTAAAAGACAGCAAAAAACAAAATGAAGTATATGACAGCAACTCCAGGGGAGGAGGGAGGGTCGTGAGGACTGATTCCTGCTGCTCCTGGAGAACACCTGTTACAGGTGAGTAACTACTCTTTCTCCAGGACCAAGCAGGAAGTCAGTCCTGACATATGGGACTCCCCAGCTCTAGGCTACCGGGAACCCAAAGCTGAAAAAATGGCTCCCTCTTAAGAGCCTCAGCATCGTGATAAGAATATCCTCTGAGAATGCCCCTGTACAGTAGCCCAACACAAGAGCCGGAGGGTAGGAGCTGCCTAAACCTCAAAGAGATTACGGAGTACCATCTGTCCAAAAGCACTGTCCCTTCGGGACTCTCTCTCGAGGTAGCAGTGGGCTGCAAAAGTCTGGCTTGAAGACCAAGTAGCAGCCCGGCAGATGTCTGCCAACGAAACAGAGCGGAGATGAGCTACTGACGCGGCTTTCGCCCTGACACGGTGGGCCGTGACCTGACCCTGCAAGGTGACTTCGGCTGCCTTGTACGCCCAGGTGATACAATCTGCTACCCAAGTGGACAACGTATGCTTGGAGACAGGTAACCCCAGTTTATTAGGGTCAAAAGAGACGAAGAGCTGAGTAGCCCTTCGGTGCTCCCACGTACGTTCTATGTAAAAGGACAACGCCCTCTTACAGTCCAGGGTATGCAAGACTGTCTCAGCCCGGCTGGAATGCGACTTGGGAAAGAAGGTCGGAAGGACCAACTCCTGATTGAGGTGGAAGGAGGAGACCACTTTTGGGAGGAACTTGGGATGGGTCCATAGGACCACCCTGTTCCTATAGAACCGTGTGTACGGTCTATCAGAAACCAGAGCTTGTAGTTCACTCACACGTCTGGCCGAGGTAAGAGCTACCAGGAAGAGCGCTTTCCAAGAAAGGAAGCACAAATGGCAAGTAGCCATTGGCTCAAACGATGGGCGAGTAAGTTGCTGCAAGACCATATTCAAGTCCCACTCAGTTGCCGGTGGACGAACCGGAGGCTTGAGAAGAAGCAGACCTCTGAGGAAGCGGGACACCAAGGAATGAACTGACAGAGACTGTCCCTCCACCAGCGAGTGGTGCGCTGATAGAGCACTGAGGTGGACCCGAACAGAGTTAGACATAAGGCCTAGTTCTGACAGGTGAAGTAGATACTGCAGTACTACTGGCACAAGGCAGGAGAAAGGATCTTCATTGCACTGAGTACACCATATTGTGAACCTATGCCACTTGAGGGCATAGGACTTTCTGGTGGACTGCCTCCTAAAGGCCAAAATCACCTTTTCAACCTCCTTAGGTAGAAGCAAGGGAGCTAGCACTATCCTTTCAGCAGCCAGGCCATCAGATTGAGACAGGATCTTGATCTTGAGACAGGAGATCGTGCTGCAACCCCAGAGGGAAAGGAGTGTCCACCGCCAACTGTAGAAGAAGTGGAAACCATGGTTGCCTCGGCCATCTGGGGGCTACCAGAATCACCGAGGCCTTGTCCCGAAGAATCTTGAACAGAGTTCGGGCCACCTGGGGCGTGGGAGGAAACGCATACAGGAGGCCCGTAGACCAAGAGATCAGAAACGCAGCTGCTGCCATTCTCAGGGGATGTGGCTGTCTGGAGTAAAACCTGGGCAGCTGACAGTTTAGTGGACTTGCAAAGAGATCGATGGATGGAAGTCCCCATCGTAGAAAGATCTGCTGGACCACCAATGGATTCAACTGCCATTCGTGGGGCTGGAGAATCCTGCTTAGCTTGTCTGCCAAGAAGTTCTCCTGACCAGGTAGATAAACTGCTTTGAGAAACATGCCTTGTTTGACTATAAAGGAGCAAAGGGCCTGCGCCTCCTGACATAGGAGTCTGGACCCTGTGCCCCTTTGCTTGTTCACATAGAACATTACTACTTGATTGTCTGTCTGAACTAAGACAGACTGGTGAGAGAGGGCATGAGAAAAAGTCTGTAGAGCCAAGCGGATTGCTCGCAGCTCCAAAAGATTGATCTGCTATGTGGCCTCCTGGGGAGACCAGAGGCCTTGAGTGCACGTGCCCTGGCAGTGTGCACCCCTAGCCCTTCAAGGAAGCATCGGTCGTCATCACCCTTGTGTGTGCTGGGGCCTGAAAAGGTACCCCTCTGAGAAAGTTTTTGAGATGTAGCCACCATTGCAAGGAATCCAAAAGTGGTTTGGACACCTTTACTCTGTCTCGGAGGTCGCCTGTGGCCTGCGTCCACTGAGCTCTGAGGCACCACTGAGCAGCCCGAATGTGCAGATGGGCATTCGGAGTCACATGTACCGTGGATGCCATGTGGCCCAGGAGCCGCAGGAAGTGCCTGGCAGAGACCTGAGAAGTGCTGTGGAACTGGTTGGCCAAGTCCATCAGTCTGTGGGTCCTGTCCTCGGGCAAGTAAGCTCTTGCCTGCAGGGTGTCTAATCTTGCCCCTATAAACTCTAGGTTCTGAGAGGGGAGAAAAGTGGACTTTGCGTAGTTTATGACAAAGCCCAGATGCTGAAGAAGAGAGACAGTGCAAAGAGTGGCTTGTCGGGCCTCCTGGAGAGACTGGCCCCTGATGAGCCAGTTGTCTAGGTATGGGAAGACAAAAATTCCCTGATTCCTGAGATAGGCCGCCACCACCGCCAGGCATTTGGTGAAAACTCTGGGGGCAGAAGTTAGGCCAAAGGGAAGTACTCTGTACTGAAAATGGTTTCCTCCCACCACAAATCTGAGATATTGTCGGTGGTCTGGATGAATGAGGATGTGAGCATAAGCATCCTTTAGGTTTAAGGAACATAGCCAGTCTCCCTGCTGGAGGTAGGGCAGCAGTATCCCAAGGGTAAGCATCTTGAACTTTTCCCTCTCCAGAAACTTGTTTAGGTTTCGCAAGTCTAGGATAGGCTGGAGGCCTCCTGTCCGTTTTGGTACCAGGAAGTACCTGGAGTAGAAGCCTTGCTCTTCCAGGTGGTGAGGCACCGGTTCCACCACCTGTTCCTTTAGAAGACTTGCCAACTCCTGAAGGAGGAGGTTTCTGTGCAGAGGGAGTCTTGGAGGCTCCCCTGGAAAGTAGGAGGGGGGTAGCTGGTGGAAGTGGAGCATGTAGCCCTCTTGGACTATGCTGAGGACCCAGGTATCCCCTGTGATGGCTGGCCACCTGTAGGCGTACAGGGTCAGCCGACCTCCTGTGCTGAGTGGAGCCAGCTGTGGAGAAGAGGCTATGCTATGGGAGTCAAAACCCCGCTCCCTGCTGTGCAGGAGCCAGAGCTGGCGGCTTAGGGGTCTTCTGCCTACGGGGCCCATGCCCCTGCCCCTTGGCCTGCTGGCCCTGTTGGGGAGCTGGAGAGGCCTGATATTGAGGGTAGGATTTGTAGGCAGCACCCTTCCTTGGGAAAAAGGGCTTCTTCCCCGAGCCCTTCTTTTTCTGAGCAGGGGCAGAAGTCTTCCTGGACAGCCTTGTCCTGGTGAGAGTCTCAGTCTCGATTTCCGCAGCCTTTTCAGTCATGGGCTTACCAAAACGGTTTTCACCTCGGCAGGGGACATCGACCAACTTGTCCTGCACCCATGACTCCAGGTCTGATGACTGCAGCCAGGCCTGATGGCGTGCACCGATGCCGGCCGCGGCTACCTGGGCCAAAGCCTCAAAGCCATCACAGGCTGCTCGAGAGATAAACTTCGAGCATTTTCGGATCCCTGTTGACAAGGCTTTGAACCTCTGCAAGGGTTCCTCAGAGAAGCCAGCTGAGAACCCAGCAATCCTCTTTGCCAGGTCTCTTAGGTACATGCCCATGTACAGCTGGTAGGTCTGGACACGGCAAGATAGCATAGAGCCCTGGAAGCACTTTCTACCGAGGGCATCCAGGTTCCGGGCCTCCCGACCAGGGGGCACTGAGGAGTGCATATTCTGACTCTTCAGGCGGTGCATGGCCGATTCCACAACCATGGAGTTGTGCGGTAGCTGCGCCTTTTGGAACCCAGGGCTCTTACAGACTCGATAAATGGAATTGACCCGTTTGCTAAGAACCGGTGCCGAGGCCGGTGCCTCCAACATACGGAAGAGCAGCCATTCCAGCATCGGAGAAACCGGTACAGTAAAGGCTTCCTTCGGAGGAAAGTCATACTGGAGGGCATCAAGCTCTTCGGCTTGAGGCTCCTCCTCGGCATCCGCAGGGAAGGCCAAGGCTTTGGCCATGTCCCTCACGAAGTCCGAGAACCGGGTATCCTCCAAGGGGGACCGTCTCCAAGGCTCGGACTCCAGTGAGTCCGAAGGGACGCACCAGGTCCGGAAGGTGTCCGGGGACTCCTCGTCCTCCATCTCCCACGCCGACTCTTCCAAGGAGGAATCGGGCGGCTCCAGCCGTGTGGGCCTCAGTGCCACCCTCCCCGACGCCGAGGGAATCGGCGTCGATGACCTTGGCCCCACACGGGAGGTCGAGGGGGAACGTGACTGAGGATCGACTCGAGACTTCATTGACTCGAGGATCGGAGATTCAACAAGTCATCGTGGTTGGGGCAGATGCACCAGTCAGACCGGTGATCAGCACCCGCTGATGTTCCATGAAGGCAGCCAAGCTATTCTCCAAGGCCGTCAACCTGAGTCCAAGCTCCGGAGACTCAGCAGTCCCCGACTTGGGCCCCGATGGCATCAGGCCCGACGTCGGCTCCCCCGGAGGAGAGTCCATGAGGACAACTGCACTTACGTGACTTGGGGACTCCAGCTCCACACGAGGTAACTTGGACGGCCTCTCTGACTCCGAGAGCCCAGGGCGGCGGTCAGGGCTACGCGACCTGACCTTCGAGGATCCAGGAGCCTCCACCGATGCCGCCCTCGCGAGCTTCTTCTTCCTTCTGTGCTCCCAGGAGGGAGACTCCCTCTCAGAGGAACCCCAACGGCGCTCGGGGTCAGACTCCCGAGATGTCGAGGCCTCTGACGAAGTCCGGGCCCGTCCAGATGCAGAGTCAGAGAAGATTCTCTCCCGTTGATGCTGACGACTCTGAAGCGCCTTCAACGACATTTTGCCGCACGGGCCACAGGCCAGCGGGTTATGGTCGGGCCTGAGGCAACGGAGGCAGCAGTCATGTGTGTCGGTGAGAGACATAAGTTTCTTGCACCAATCACACTTTTTGAACCCGCTGGCAGCCATTGGGGGAAAAAGGGCCCCTGCAAGGTCAAAAGACCGGGCTGCCAGTGAAAACACAAAAAGAGCGCGAACGCTAGTCACGAAGGAGAAAAAACTAAAATCAAAACTCTGATCAAAACCAGTGTACCGAGGCCAGGCAGGAAAGGGAACCGGCGTCGAACCGGATAAGACCGTGAAAATCGCAGAAAAAAAATAGACTTTTCCCAGGTGACACGAACTCACATCCGTTGGGCTCTGCGGTAAAAGAAAGACTGAGCAAGATGGCACCCTTGGGTGGGAAGGGGACCGCGCATGCGCGCTGCATTCCCAAAGGCTTTCTTTGAAAGCTGGGGAAATGCTCCGCACGGGGGCTCCGTCGGTGCCGACATCACCCATATGTGAGGACTGACTTCCTGCTTAGTTCTGGAGATTAAGAACAATAAGCTCTATTTCCTTCTCTCCTTAGAGGATCAACATTCTCACAAGTAACATACACATTTTTCCAGCTTAAGTAACTCATACAAACTACATTTCTGCTCTAACTTTTTCTTTAAAGCTTTACAAGTAACCGACAGTGTCAGATAAATATTTGCTTCCCTCAGTGAATCATATAATAATTCTCCTAGCACACATGTAGTAACATAATCTAGTATACGATGGCAGATAAAGAACAGTATGGTCCATCTAATCTGCCCAGTAAGGTGGTTAGAGTGGTTGTAACTGCCTCTCTGTGCAAGTCACCCCCCTCTCCTATTTACCAACTGGCCACAATTCTCTCCTGAAACATGTTGGCATAATTTTCTTTTCTAGGTTGTCTACATACCCTTATGCAAAACAGGAAAGTTTTTTGTTTTGCTTTTTTTAAAATTATCCAGCATGTGACAATGTTCTACTTACTCATGTGAGTGTAACAGTCTTTTCCCCCAGAGCTCTGCATCTAGCATGTGTTATCGGGCCTAACCAGTTAAACACCTTTATCTGGTTAAGGCCGATGCAGATGTTCCCATGATTTTCTGACCCTGTTGCATCAAGTCCTTCCTGTATTTAAAATTATTCAAAAACAGAAGCTCGTTACACCATCACCGAGACAACCTCCGCATACTGCTGTATGAGTGTAACTCCGCATACTGCTGTATGAGTGTACTATAAGAGAGTATCTAAATAATAGGAGTATACTTTTATTATGGGAAATTCAATTCTTTTGACCTAAAATGTTTTTGGACATACCCTATAAATGAACACGCGTACAATCTATTTGTGCATGCAAAAAAAGTTCTTGCTTGCATATAAGATGCACATAAAACACGAATGTGTGAAAACCCCCCCCCCACAAAAATCTAAAAAAAAAATCTTCATTTAAAATGAAGACTAATCGAGCCTTTTTGGCCGTGCACACCATTAGTAAATACAACTAAAAAATGTGTGTACCTAATTATATTTGTATTACTGATTCAAAACATTCCACAAACACTTTATTACTTCCCCCTCCACCCCCACGAGGACATATATCAGTCACTTACCACTAGTTTTTACCTTAGAGCTACTGCACAGTGCTGCGTACAACTAGTAGCGCTATATAAATGCTGAGTAGTAGTAGTAGCCCCTCTGTCAGTGGCTATTTCTTCCGCCTTCCACAAGTCATTAGATTCGCATGACGTCTGGTTCTCACAGATTCAATCAGCATTTTTCAACATTTTTGCAGAATCCTGAGAGCTCCCACTTTAGGTAGTAAACGTTTCTCTTCTCAGGGTCTCATCTACTCCTCCTAATCAGTAAATGGATATTGGCAGCTCTTGGGCATAAAGCCAACCCCTCGATTCCTTTTCTGACAGGTTAACTGCTTGTGCCCTGTAAACTTGCAGTGCGCTCACTAGTTTCACATTCTGTTCCAAAGAGCAGCTTCAAGTCTTTTATGCAACACTGAGCGGAAGCTTCTTGTGAATGTTTTTTCCCGGCCTGTGACTCAACTTCCTCAGGATTAGTGGGTTCTGTTATTTTTTCTCTTGTCATCTATTCTCAACAACGATCTCTATCTTATCTGGATTCCCGGAATTAAGATCTTTGGAATGGAGTCTTTATACTCTATGCCGTTTGCTATTGTTGAATATTCTTGATGATCAATGTGATATATTGAAAATGTAAGAAATATAAAAGGAAGCAAGTGGGGAAAGCATGAGCAGCATGGCTCATGTAATTCCTTCCACCTCTCTGTGCTGTGTGTTTGTGTGGTTCTTTGAGGGGGAGTATTTGTGTGTCTGTGTGGGGGATTAAGGGGAGGGGGAGGAGAACAGTATCTGTGTTGTCTCTGTGTGTGTCTCTGACCTGGAGCAGAGGAGTTGGATCACTTGATGGTTTGAATGGAGCCGTGTCCAAACATTCCATTTTTTTGGAAAGAATAATAAAATGAAACAAAGCATGATAATATATTGGGAGGGGGGCCTTACTAAACTGCAGAAAATGTTCACATTATACCCCTAATCTGTAAGAATTTATTCAAGAAAAAATCAGTTTTGTGCTTTTTGTGGGAACATGGGGCCTGAGAATCAGTGGCGGCGGCTAACGCTTCTAAGGCGTAGAGTCGTTGTTGCTGAACCTTATCCCTGGATATTCAATGCTCGGGTAATATCCGGCCACCGACACTGCATATCCTGGTCATAGAAACATAGAAAAATGATGACAGAAAAAGACCACATGGTCTATCTAGTCTGTCCTTCCATATCAACCACTACAACAGTCCCCTTTTTACCTTTAGAGATCCTCTGTGTTTGTCCAATGCTTCTCTGAATTCAGATACTGTCCTCATCTCTACCACCTCCACTGGGAGACTGTTCCACAGATCCACCACTCTTTCCGTAAAGAAATATTAATGCATATCATTCCTGAAACTATCCCCTTTCATCCTCAACCCATGTCCCCTCGTAGCAGAACTTGCTTTCAATTGAAAGAGGCTCTCCCTCTGAACATTTATGCCACGGAGGTATTTAACATGAGAAAACCTCAAAAATATATCAAATGACTGCTTTCAATCGCACAAGCAAAAAAAGTCATTGAAAATGCATCATTGAGTTCTGGAAATGTAGAAAACACTAACAACGTTTTTATGTCGGGCCCCCCCCCCCCCCCCCGGCAAGAAAGGGAAGGAAGGAAACCCTTCCCCTCCACTCCAGGAAATCCCTTTTATTAAACAGAAACAAGTTTCAAATTGCACAGAACTATTGAAATAGTGAAGAACCACTTATCCCAGGAACTGGCGATATACATCCATCGTGAGGGAACACCCAAAGTATTAGGCACACAACATGCATGTTTCGGGCCCATCAAAAGCCCTGTTTCAAGTGATAGTATCCCGTGTTGAAAGTCAATCGGAGGTATTTAAACATCTCAATCATATCACCTCTATCCCGCCTTTCCTCTAAGGCAGGGGTCCCAAACTCAAATTGCTTTGAGGGCCAAATGAGGACTTGTAAAGTAACCCGGGGGCCGCATAAGACGCGGGCCTCATTTGCATAAGGGGCCTCATTTGCATAATGTTACCATACACTAACTTAAACATGCCTCTTAATGAGTATGGATAAAGAAAGACTAAAAGATTTAGAAACAGGAAGACAATAATTAAACTGGGAACCCCAAAAGCCAAACTTGGAATGTACAACAACACTGTAGAAATAAAACTATAAATTAATTTTCTCTTGTACTAAACAAAGCACAAACGTTAATGATGCACATTTCCCAGAGCTGACATATTCCAGTTAATAAATTCAAAATAAAGAGATATTTTTCTACCTTTTGTGCATTTTTTTTCAGTTGCAATTGTTCCAGCCACTTTCTTCTGGTTTCTTCATGTCTTCTGCTAACTCTCCATCGTCTGCTGTCCATTTGTCCTTTCTTCTCTCTCCTAGTTTTTTTTCCATTCTCTCTCTACATCTGCTTTAACATACTAATCTTTCTCATTTTGCTCTTTCCTCATTCCTATTTCATCCACGCAAATTTTACCCTCTGTCAAATTTTAAAAAAAAACATGTCTTCTGCTGCTGCAGCAGCAAAATCAGCTGTCCCGCTGCAGCAGCAGAAGACATGTTTTTTTAAAAAATGTGACAGTTGATTCTGCCGCTGCCACGGCGGCAGCAGCAGAAGCCAGGGTTTTTTGGGTTTTTTGTTTCGCTCTGTCGCAGGCCGCACAAAGTTCTATGCGGCCCACGGGCTGCGTGTTTGAGACCCCGGCTCTAAGGTATACATATTAAGATTCTTAAGTCTGTCCTCATATGCTTTATAATGAAGACCACTAACCATTTTAGTAGCCACCCTCTGTATGGACTCCATCCTGTTTATATCCTTCTGAAGGTGCGGTCTCCAGAATTGCACACAATACTCACCGCATGGTGCTGCATGGCACAGAAGCTAACTGGGCAGTAGCAATTTTGAGCCACTGCCTGGTTAGCTCCCACATAGGCCCGCTTTTCCCGCATCTATCTTTACCCAGGGGTTGCTAATTGGGCAGCGGTTCAATTTATTTATTTATTTGAGCATATTTTTATACCGCTCCTTCCAGTGATCAGCAGCGGTTTACATTTAACAATTAACTCTGCAAAGATTAGCAGTTACATAAAACAGTAGGATCATAACATTGGAACATTAAAAGTGAAAATTGTTTAGTATAACTCAAAAAATAGGAATAGAAAAAACTAAACTAAATACATGATAGTGGGGGAACATGTTAACATACATGAATTTGATTAACTATATACATTATTTGTGTAGATAATATAAGTAGGTTCATTATTTTGATTCTTCGTGGACTTGGGGGAACTAACTGGTAGAATATCTCCCTTTAATTGTTTTCATCACGGAATTACTCTATGTTATTTCTGACTGATTGAAGTATTCTTGAAATAGATGTGTTTTAAGGCTTTTACGGAATGATGTGAGATCTTTGTTAGCTCTTAAGTTGTCGGGGAGTTTGTTCCATTGTGTTGGAGCAGTGTATATGAATGCTCTATTACTAGTGGATGCCTTTGTTTTGCAAATGGAGAGGGGGGTTTGTAGTATATTTAGGTTGTGAGTACGTCTTTTCCTGTTTGTAGTTTGCGGCATTATGAGTGTAGCAAGATGAGATGGGGCAGAATTGTTTATTAGTTTGAATGTTGTAATTATTATTTTGTATCGTATACGTGCATGTATAGGCAACCAGTGAAGTTCTCTTAGAATAGGTGTGATGTGATCAGAGAAGGGTACGTTCATTAGGATTCGGGCTGTTACATTTTGTGCCATCTGAAGTATGTTTGTTGTTTTTTTGGGCAGGCCTTGAAGTATGCCATTACAGTAGTCTAGATGTGGCATTATGATTGCTTGTATTATTGATCTAAAGTCTGATAGTTCAATGATGTTACGTAAGGGCTGTAGAGTTCTTTGTAGAAAATGGTTCTATTTAAAAGTCTTAGGTGGGTTTCCATGTTAAGTGTGCTATCTAGTGTGACACCTAGGTACTTTAGTTCTTGTTTTGTGTTATAAGTAGTATTATTTAATATGATTGTAGGGGGGTGTTTAAATTCCGGAGTTTTAGAGATAAACATAACTTCAGTTTTTTTGTGATTGATAAGCATATTGTTTTCTTGGAGCCATTGTTGTGCTTCATTAAGGCAATTTTCTATGTGACTGTAATCAGGGTTACATATATCCAATTGAGTATAAAGCATTATATCATCCGCATAGAGATGATAGTCAATTTTGTGTTTCTGGAATATTCCGCAAATTGGTTTTAGATATAAGTTGAATAATATAGTGGATAGTGCTGAGCCCTGTGGGATACCTTGTGTCTGTGGGAAGGTATTGGATAGGTTTCTATCAAAATATACTTGTTGTATCCTGTTGGATATATAAGACGAGAACCATTTTAGGGGGGTTCCATTTATACCTATTGTTTCTAATCTTTCAATGAGGATCTTATGATTCACTGAATCAAAGGCTGCAGATATGTTGATGAAAATTAGGACAAACATTTTTTTGCAGTTTTCAATGCCTTTATAGAGTCTGTCGAATAATACTAGTAGCAGTGTTTCTACTCCATGCAATTGACGAAAACCATATTGTTGAGCATCAAGTGCATTTGTGTTATCTATATGGTCTTGCAATTGGTATTGTACAGATTTTTCAATAATTTTTGCTAGAAAGGGTATACTGGATATGGGTCTGAATGAGGATGGATCTGCATTGTTTAGTGATTTGTTTTTTAGTATAGGTCGTATTAAAGATCTTTTTAATTCTGTTGGCATGTTTCCTTGTGTTAGAGAATGGTTTACAATGTTTAGTATTATGGGCGATAATTCTGTTTTAGCATTCTTGATCCAGTCTACTGGACAAGGGTCAAGAGGGGATGTGGTGGTGTTTAAGTTTGTGATGATGTTTAGAAGTTGTCTGTTATCTATTGAGTAAAGGTTTTCCCACACTATAGTGGGGTTGGTATTTTGTGTTATCCTTTGAAATGCATTAGTTTCAATTTTATGGGAGATTTTTTCTTCGCTGGGGTTTAATTTTTTAGAGTAGTGATCAGCCAGTTCTTGAGCGTTTATAGGATAATTTGAATTAACATCTTTTGGGGGTTTAGTGAGTGATTTTACAAGCTCAAATAATTCCCTTGGCTTATTTAAAGCATTAGTTAGTTTTTTGGTGTGATAGTTCTTTTTTGCTGTATTTACTGTTTCTTTATAGGATTTAAGTAGAGATAAGTATTGTTTTTTGGTCTCAGTTGATTTCCTAGCTCTCCATTTTTCTTCCATTTTTCTGAGATCCTTCCTTAATTTAGCTAATCCTGCTGTGTACTGTCACACGGCCTACCTTGGCAGCGTACTGGAGCGAGGTAGGTGGGACATAAAAACATTTAAGGTTGGGTTTGGCCAATATCAAACAGGGCCCAGGGACTTTCAGCCCCGGTAGCGTCCTTTGGTACCAAAATCCCACAGAATACAAAAGGTCCGAGTGGAGGGAAAACAAAAGGCATTTATTTCCCCTTTCATACAAAAAGGTTCATATGCTTGGACACAAAAACGTCAAACACAAATTCTTTACTTCAGGTAAAAGAAAAAGAAAACATCAAAGCAAAACTGTTATCTTCACAGTAAATGGTATAGCAGGCAAACAAACAGTCTCAACTCCCAAGACCTAGCTTAGTTGCTTAGTAAGGACTCCAAGCTTCCTGTCTTACAGAAGCTACAGTCCATCTCAGTGTCTGATGCAAATTCCACCTGCATCGGTTCCCCTTCTGAAGCCTCTGAGCCTAAGTCAGTACTTGTTGGTAAGTTGTAATAAGGCTTTTTATATATCTTTTGCACAACTTCCCAATGCTCAGGGTTGAATACAGGGCGTCGGTCCTGCGCCCACAGATACTGGGAACTGTCTTCCTTTTGCAAGCGTTTTGTCTTAGCTTTCTGTAAAGCTTGGTCATTAACAAGTCTCTTAGTTGGTGCGTGTTTCTTGTACCTTATCTCATAAGTATGTACCTTATCTCATAAGTATTCTCACAAGGATAATATTCCTGTGCTCTTTGTACTCCCCATACATCAGCAGTTTGTACCTTGCTTTTAGTTAAATATGGGTTACCTTTTCTTCTCGGCTTGTCCACTCCAGGTGAGGTTTGAGGCCTGCTCCAGTTGGGATCCTGCCTGGCCTGAGCAATAGGCCTTGAGCTCTCCAAGCGTCTTTCTGTTAGCTTTAGACCACAGTCACAGCCACGCCTTTGCCTCTCTGTACAACAAACACTCACTCTGGCTGGAGTTGTCCCACCTTCTCCACGGGGTCTCCTTTCTTCAAGCCAATGCAGCTGCTGCTGCTGCCTCCTGCGGAACCGTGGTTCAGGGATTACTGCTCCTTCTGGATATCTAGCCCATTCACTCGGATGTCCTGCCCAACCTGCTGGTTCTGCTGGTTCTCCTGGCAGTCCTCCTTTCCCAGGCCATCCTGCCTGTGTCTTTCTCCAGGGCTGTCCTGTCTCCTCAGGATATCCTCCTTTCCAGGGCTGTACCACTTTCCCAGCTTGTTCTCCTTTCCCAGGCTGTTCTGATTCCGCCTCCACCTATTCTGGTTCTCCTTGTTCTGCCTGTTCTGGCTTCCAACCTTCCAAATTCCCTTTAAGAGGCACTCCTCTCTTTCTTGATTGGAAGCTGGCTGGCATTACCTCATGACCAAGGAGGTGTGGTTCCTCAGTTCCCCGGAGGTCCCTCCTGCTCCCCCTATGTGGTTCCTCGCGATATTGCAGGTTGTACTTGATTTTTCCTGCGTTTAAAACATTTTCTTCCCCTCTCAGAGGGTCTGCAGCATCACAGTACCAAGGTTCCGATCTTTTCCTTAGTTTGTTATTTGCATGTGAGGTGATTTTAGATGTTTGTTTAGAAACAGTTTCTATTCCGTTGTTCCATTGTTTTATTAATTCGTCCAGGTTTGAGGATTCTGTATTTACATGTGAAAAGATCGAATTTATTAGTGTGTCTTTGTCTAGTTTTTTAAACATGCTTTTATGTGTATTATTATTAGGTTCTATATTAAGTGATTGTGATGGCATTTCAAATGTGAATTGTATAAGGTGGTGGTCTGACCATGGCACCTGTGTTATTTTTGGTGTTGTATTTGTTACTGTGGTGTTTGAATATTCTTTGGGAAGAAATACTACTTCTAAGATATTTCCCTTGTCATGTGTAGATGTTTGGATTATTTGACGGTAACCCATCTGATCCAAGGCCTCATTAAATGTATTAGTTTGTGATGTATTGAGTGAAGCAAGGTTTATATCGCCTAATATCATGTGATTTTTTTTAATGAGGTTTCGCATATTGTTTCGAGGGTTGATGCTAATGCTTCATGTTTTCCAGAAGGTGGTCTGTAAATGAGGGAAATAGCAAAGGTTTTATTTTCCACCTTAAGGATATCTATACTTTCAAGAGACTTCTGGGCAGTGCAGGATAGGTTTAGATTTTTTCTTGCTATTATTAGCACCCCACCACCTTTTCCTTTGTTACGAGGGCAATTAAATATATTATATCCAGGTACATTTAGCGTATTAAGGGGGACTGTGTCAGCCTCTGAGAGCCATGTTTCTGTGATGCATAATAGATCAGGTTTTTCCTCAGTAATAAGGTCCTGTATAATGGGCAACTTGTTTTTAATAGACCTAGTATTTATTAGTATGCATGTTTGAGGGATTAGTATGCTAGACTTGGTGTGAGTATCATTAAGGGTAGGTTTGATTGTAATTAGTCTTGAGCGTGGTTTCGTTACCTTTGATTTATATTGGTGTATATTATGTTTGGATTGATATGGGAACCATTGGGTGTATTGTGGTAGTTGGTATAGGTATATGTGGCTTGGTGAATAGATGGGATACGTGTATAGGTATGCTTGTGATGTTTTTGTGTGCAGGATGATACTTATCATGGTGTTAAGAAGCAGATTAATATCAATATTAAGATCAATATCACCGCTGCCCAGTAAGCGGTGGGCGCTGCCTCTGCTCTGCCCTGGAACCCCCACCACACCCCTCGATGCTACACAGTTAGCACCGGGGCATGTCGTGGCCAAGCCTGCAGATATCCAGCATGTTAGGGCCACTGAATATTCCTCCAAATGGCATTTACACGGTTTACAGGTCTGTAAACCATCTAAATGTCTTTGAATATTTGGGCCAGGTTCTCTGTTTTCCTCAATATAGCCAAACACACACAAATAAAGAGGACGAGCTTCCTACAGCTGAGGGCGTGTGCTGTCAGCTTGGCACGAACCTTTTTCTTCCGTTTCACTTATAAATGTGCTTGTTACAAAGGCGATAGATATGTGTTCTCTGAACCATAGGGATATGTTTACTAAATGGTGGTAGCGGCTCCCGTGCAATATCGGAACCGCAGCCCCATTGATTTCAATGGAGCCGTGGCTCCAATATCGCCCAGAAGCCGCTACTGCCATTTAGCAAACATACCCCATAGTCTATTGAGAGGTTTCTTCAAGATAAATGATTTGTAAAATAATATATTTCTATCATAGGCAGCGGAATGGGGTGGGCCACAGGAACAATGACCTCCCTCCCCCAATATTTTGCCCAATACTGAATCAGCAACAAGACAGCTTGGGGGTGTGGCTTGAGGTTGTTTTTTTATTTATTTAACTAGGCTTATATACCACTTTTCTTCCAGTCAAAATGGTCTACATTCAGGTGCTGTGTACATACATATACAGGGTGGCCCAAAAAAAATGAGAACATCTCGTAGCATATAAGTTATTTAAAAATTCAAAAAGACAGATGTAAACAATTGACAAATTAAAAAATACAAAGGTGGTGACCGGAAATTGTCGAAATAAAGACGTTATATAGCTAAAAAAGGTAAATAAGTAAACTATTTAAGCTTTCAATTTACGAGATGTTCTCACTTTTTTTGAGCTACCCTGTATATATATATATATATATTCCTTGTCCCTGAAGGGCTCATCACAATCTATGTTTTTTACCTGAAGCAACAGAGGATTAAGTGGCTTGCCCAAGGAGCACCTGTGGGGCTAGAAACCCCAGTTCTTTTGGCCCAAGGTTGCTATCCTCTAGTGAGATTTGAACCCTTGGCCTGAGGTAACTTGCCCCAACCACTAGGCCACTCCTCCCTGGTTTTGGTCCTGCCATGCAAAAAATGTTCCTCTGCCTTTGATTTCAGTTAGCTGTATTGCATTTTGGAGGTTTAGGGTCAGTCTAAGATGATTTCGTAGAAATTTTGACAGCATCATTAGCTTGGCTTTCTTTTCTTGGCATATTATTTCTTTATTATTTATATTTATTGTTTTGATGACATTGTGACTGTAAAGTGAACTTGAGTAATGGAAACTGTTCTATGATTATGATGTTATTAATGGATGTTGCTGATGAGCTGAGCCTCCTGTTTCTTAACATATTTATAACTGACGTGCAAATGGGAACAGTGAATGAGGTGATCAAATTTGCAGATGACACATAATTATTTAAATCACCAAGAGGATTGTGAAAAATTGCGAGAGGACCTTGAGAAATTGTGAGATTGGGCATGCCAGTTGGCAGATGAAATGTAATGTGGACAAGTGCAAACTTATGCACATAGGGAAGTACAACCCAAACTATGGTTACATGATGCAAGGTTCCACATTATGAACCATCACCCAGGAAAAAGATCTAGGCGTCATTGTGGGTAACATGTTAAACCCTCTGCCCAGTGTGCAGTGGAGGCCAAGAAAGTACTACCACTACTGCTATAATCATTTGAATATCGTTACAAGGAGTACACAGCACTGTACTTACAGATGAAAGACACAGTCCCTGCTCTTCAGAGCTTACAGTCTAATCAAGACAAAACACATAGCAAAACTGGGGACTAGAGTATGGTAAGATACCATAAGTAGTGGACAAGAGAGTGAGGAGCATCAGCAGGGCCGGTGCTAGGGTTTCTAGCGCCCCCCTGCAACCTCTAAATCGTTATCCCTCCCTCATTATTATTAATGTTGGCTGCACCCTACCCTTCTTTTTCCCCAAACCGCTTTGTGAACTCTTTTCAAGCGATATTAGTATTTCTCCTTCAAATCCAGTGTTGTAAGAAAATTGCAGCAAAAGAGCAAATGCATAGCCAAAACTAAAAATACTTAGCAGTAAATACTTAGCATCATGCAAACAGGCTGTGATAGTCCAAGAAAAAAAATCAGATTCTGGTCATCTCACTAACAACAACATAAACATTCTCCAGTGCCAGGCATATTGTGAACTAATATAAAACACTGCAAGTCACTAAAAATCTACAAAGTCAAATCTATCATACCATACCAGCATACACTTCCAAAACTCATACAATAAGGGGCCTTCCCAGAAAAAATCAGAACTACAAATACTGCAATGGGCCCCGAAACCTCCATTCACCTATTTGAAAAACTGTACAAGTCAAATTACTACAGTACAGATCCCTACGTACAAACTCCATGTTAACAGAACACCTGGCCTTGGTCACACACTCAGAACAAAGAGCTCACCAAGTAAAGAATAAGTGACAACAATCTAAAGTAAAAATAAAAATATGTAGACAAAAATTAAACTGAAACCCCAAGAAGCCAGACTCCGCATGCGGTACCACACCAGATAAGATATGCAGTTCCCCAAACTGTGTGAAATAGAAAGATAGCGCAAAGTGCAATCACTAAATTGAAAATAAAATTATTTTTTCTACCTTTGTTGTCTGATGATTTTGGATCATGTTGGTCCTGATCTGAGGTTACTGTTTTCCTCTGTCTTCTCTTACCTCTTTTTTCTATGGTCTATAGTCCACCTGCCATTTCTTATCTCTCCTTTTGCTTTCTTCAGTTTCTTCCATCAGCCTTTTTCCAGTCCCAGTAACCCTCCCCAGTATCAGCCCCCTTTACAGCCTCCCCTCCTAGCATCTTCCAGTGTCAACCCCCTTGCATTCCCACTGTGTCTATTCCATTTTAGTCCCCCTCCTTCTCCATAATCCAGCCCCTTCTAGTCCAAATACCATCTTGGGTATCAGCAAACCTCCAGTCCCAGTGTCCCCTCCCGTGTTAGTTCCCTTCCAGTCACCCTCTCCAGTCATCCCTGGGTGTCAGCTCCCTTCAAGCCCCCACCTTCCCTCCAGCCTCCTCCTTCCCCTTTTCCAGGTTAAAGAGCCCTAACCTTTTTAGCCTTTCTTCATAGGAGTATCCTTCCATCCCCTTTACCATTTTGGTGGCTTTTCTCTGAACCTTTTCTAATAACGCTATATACTTTTTAAGATACGGCGACCAGAATTGCACATTCAAGGTGCAGTCTCACCATGGAACGATATAGAGGCATTATAATATCTTTTGTTTTATTTTCCATTCCTTTCCTTATGATACCTAGCATTCTATTTGCTCTCTTGGCCGCCGCTGCACACTGGGCCGAGGGTTTTAACATGTTATCCACAATGACGCCTAAATCTTTTTCCTGGGTGGTGGTTCCTAATGTGGAACCTTGCATTGTGTAACCATAGTTTGGGTTGTTCTTCCCTAGGTGCATAACTTTGCACTTGTCCATATTAAATTTCATTTGCCATTTTGATGCCCAGTCTTCTAATTTATCAAGATCCTCTTGCAATTTTACACAATCCTCTTGGGTTTTAACAACTTTAAATAGTTTTGTGTCATCTGCAAATTTCATAACTCACTCGTTATTCCACTTTCCAGGTCATTTATGAATATGTCAAAAAGCAGCAGACCCAGCACAGATCCCTGGGGTACACGACTATTCACCTTTCTCCATTGGAAAAATTGGCTATTTAGCCCAAACCTCTGCTTTTTATCTTTTAACCAGTTCTTGATCCACAGTAGTACACTGCCTCCTATCCCATGACTCTTTAGTTTTGCCAAAAGTCTCTGATGAGGGACCTTGTCAAAGGCTTTCTGAAAGTCCAGATACACTATATCAACCGACTCACCTTTGTCCACCTGTTTATTCACACTTTCAAAAAAACATAACAAATTAGTAAGACAAGATCTTCCTTGTCTAAAGCCATGTTGGCTGTCTCCCATTAGGCCAAGACTATCTACATGCTGAGTAATTTTATTCTTTATGATGGTTTCTAGCATTTCTCCCGGTACTGACGTGAGGCTCACCGGTCTGTAGTTTCCCAGATCACCCCTGGAACCCTTTTTAAAAATTGGTGTTACATTGGCGATGCTCCAATCTTCAGGTATTAGAGATGATTTTAATGGAATGGAAGGGTAAATGTAGATCAATTGTTTACGTTATCAAAATATAGAAAGACTAAGGGACATGCAATGAAGCTACAGGGTAAACTATTTAAGACTAATAAAAGAAAATATTTTTTCACTCAACGTGTAATCAAACTATGGAATTTGTTACCGGAGGATGTAGTAAAGGCTGTTAGTGTAGCTGGGTTTAAAAAAGGTTTGTACAAGTTCCTGGAGTAAAGGTCCATAAACCATTATTAAGAAGGGACCCAGGATATTAATGCTTGACCCAGTACAAGCATTGCGGAACCTGTGTCTTTTGGGGAAACTGCTAGGTACGTATGACCTAGATTGGCCACTGTTGGAAACAGGATACTGGGCTTGATGGACCTTGGTCTGACCCAATATGGCATATCTTATGTTCTTATGTAAAATCTGAGATGTTAGAGAGTTTGCCAAGACTCATCAAGCCTACTGAGTATTATCTGATGTTGCTCATTCATGTCGGTACAATTGATACTGCCAGATATCCCCCTCTGAGTGTATCAAGAGTGACTTCATGGCTCTGGGAAAGAGGGTGAAGCAGATAGGTGCACAGATGGTGTTCTCTTCAATCCTCCCTATTGAGGGTAAAGGCTGAGGCAGAGAAGTTCGCATCCTGGAGATGAATACATGGCTGTGTGGATGGTGTCATTGAGAGCATTTTGGTTTCCTCGACTATGGGATGATGTTCCAAGGGCTGCAGAGCAGAGATGGAATCCATCTGTCAAAAAAGGGTCAAGTGTCTTACGCAGCGGACTGGCTAACGTACTTAGGAGGGCTTTAAAAAAAGTCCCCAGAAGGAGAGTTAATTGAAGAAATACGCAGCATTGCAAGGAAAGGGGAAGTGCTACTGATAGGGGATTTCAATATGTCAGATGTCGTTTGGCATATCCCTGCTTCAGTATTATCAAGAAGTAAGGAGATCCTGGATTCTCTGCAGGGAGAACTATTCAGGCAACTGATAACAGAACTCACATGTGAAGGGGCCATACTGGACTTGGAGCTTACCAATGGTGAAAGTGTTCCTGATGTATAGTGGGGGATCATTTCATATCCAGTGATCATCAGATGGTGTGGTTCAGTATTAGAACTAGGGCTGCTAAAATCCATTCAAAAGAGAGAGTCTTAGACTTTAGGAAAACTAACTTTGCCAAGACGGGCCAATACCTCAGGGAGTCATTAGCAGGATGGGAACAGTTGGGGGATGTAGAAAAGCAGTGGGCAAAACTGAAAGGAGACATTTTAAAGGCAACAAACCTTTTTGTTAAAATAGTAATTAAATAGTAAAAGGAAAAGGAGACTGCTATGGTTTTCGAAAGAAATACAAGAGATCACAGAGAGAGGAAGACAGGCATCTATATTTGGAAAAACTTAGAGAAGCTAGCAAAGTAGTCAGGAAAGCAAAGATTCAAAAAGAGGAGGAAACAGCCAATGCAATAAAATGGGGGGGGATAAGACATTTTTCAGATATGTTCATGAGAAGACGAAGGGCAAAAGTGGTATTGTCAGACTCAAGGGTGAAGGGGAGGAATATGTAGAAGTTGTTTAGGATAAAGCGGAATTGCTTAATAAATATTTCTGTTCTATGTTCATAGAAGAAGAACCAGCAGCAGGACTTCAGAAAATGCCCACAAACAGGAATAGAAGTGAGGGGCATCTTGAACAATTTTCAGACGACTGTATTCGCGAGAAGCTAGCTAAACTTAAAGTAGACAAAGTGATGGGATCGGATGGGATACACCCAAGAATACTGAGGGAACCTGTGGACGTTCTAGCAGTTCCACTGAGGCCTCAGAATCGGGAGTGGTGCCAGAGGACTGGAGAGAGGTACATGAGGTTTCTTTATACAAAATCAGAAGTAAGGATGTGATTGAAAACTATGGGCTGGCTAATTTAAACTTGGTGGTGAGTAAATTATTGGAAGTGCTGCTGAAAGAGAAAATAGTGAAGTTTCTGGCGTCCAATGGATTACCAGATCCGAGGCAGCATGGATTCACCAGAGGCAGGTCTTGTCAGACATATCTGAATGATTTCTTTAACTGGGTGACCAAGGAGTTGGACCAAGGGAGAGCCCTAGATGTGGTATATTTAGATTTCAGTAAAACCTTTGACACATATTCCGCACAGGCAACTTATAAACAAACTGAGCATCCTAGGGATGGAACCTAAAGTTACTGATTGGGTTAGAAACTGATTGTGTGGGAGGCAACAAAGGGTACAGGTAAATGGAGTTTACTCTGAGGAGAAGGAGGTTACCAGTGGTGTGCCCCAGGGATCTGTCCTTGGTCCCATTCTTTTTAACATCTTTGTTAGTGATATTGCGGAAAGGCTGTCGGGAAAGGTTTGTCTCTTTGTGAATGATACCGAAATCTGCAATAGCATAGACACCCAGGAAGGGGTAGATAATATGAGGAGCGATCTAGCTAAAATTTGAAGAATGGTCTAGAATTTGGAAGCTGATATTTAATGTTAAAAAATGCAAGGTCATGCATTTGGGCTGCAGCAATCCAAGGGAGCGCTATAGTATAGGGTGTGAAGTACTTCTGTCCACAAAAGAAGAGCGGGACCTGGGCGTGATTGTGTCTGATGATCTTAAAGTAGCTAAATAGGTAGAAAGGCAATGGCAAAAGCTAGAAGGATGCTTGTGTCCATAGGGAGAAGAATGACCAGCTGAAGAAAGGAGGTGATAATGCCTCTGTATGTCTTTGTTGAGACCTCATTTGAAGTATTGTGTACAATGGAGATCACAACTTCAAAAGGATACAGTATAAACAGGATGGAGTTGGTACAGAGGGTGGCTACTAAAATGGTTAGTGGTCTTCATTATAAAGCATATGAGGACAGACTTAAGGATCTTAATATGTATACTTTAGAGGAAAGGCAGGATAGAGGTGGTATGATTGAGACGTTTAAACACCTCTGTGGCATAAATGCATAGGAGGAAAGCATCTTTCGATTGAAAGCAAGTTCTGCTATGAGGGGACATAGGATGAGGGTGAAAGTGGATAGACTCAGGAGTAATATTTGGAAATATTTTTTTACAGAAAGAGTGGTAGATCCATGGAATAGTCTCCCAGTGAATGTGGTAGAGATGAGGATAGTGTCTGAATTCTCTTTCCACCTGGGGACCGCGATCGCTACACAGAACCACGAGGGAAGCACCACTGACTACCCAGACTGCCAGCAGCCTCTCTCCCACAACAGAAGGACCAGATCGGCAGCTTAACCCTTCATCACACACGTTAAATTACTGACGACTTTACATACCTGGGGTCAAATTGACCCCATCAGTAAATGACCAGAAACCGTGAACAATTTCATCCACATAGGATTGGTATTTTAATGCATTTATTAAAAACAGTTCTCAGTTTTTGCTGTTCCAAATGTTCAGTGTTTATGATATAAAAGTAGTCTAACTATTAACTTCAGTTTATCATTTAATTGTAATTAAGTCTCGACACCCCTAGTATAATCATCTATCTAGGTGTCTTTTAGTCAGCACATTCATTGCATAACAGCTGGCAATGTTCTGGGCATATGGCTGTACCACATCGCTTGCAGTATTTTGATGTTTTCTTATCTGATGATCTGGTGCAAAGCTGGCAGCGTGATCGTGCCCCTCTGGATTCACAGCCTGTAGGACCAGATAAGCTGAATCCAAGTAGTTGCATGCAGATCCGCACCCCTTTCTGAAGTGTTCTTGGGTTCTGCAATCGCAATGTCTGCTGTAGCAGAACTAACTCCTTTGCCAGTTCTGTTAGGAGCAGTCGCCATTTGTGGGACACCTCTGTTTGCCATTTGGGTTTTTGCTGCACCCAAATTATGTATATGTATGCATAAGCTTGTCCAGATTGTCTACTCCAGACTTAGTAGCAATATAGTGCAGAATCACTACAGGCTTCTTTTCATTCTTGTTGTCTATTGTCTTGTCATGATGCAGGCTGCTCAAAACAATGACCGTTTTGTTTTTCTTTGGAACATAACTCACTAGTGTGATCTCTTTGCAAAAAACAAACTATGATGAAAACAGTTCCTTGTTCCATGAAATCAGCAGTTCACCTGGTATGTCCCTTTTGTTTTTTCTCATGGTGCCAACAACTGTAGTGTGTTGAATCAGAAGATCTTCAGCCAGTCCTACATCACTAAAGAAATTATCACATGTAACATTGCGGCCTGTTTTCCACCAATGTCTAGTCAATCTTTTCACTACTTCAACTCCTTTCTCCAGTTCGACCGCTGCTCCTGGTTGCTTCCTCAGATAAACCTCTCCTTTCAGTGGATAGCTGGTCTCTGCATCGCAGTTCCAGAATATCTTTATTCCATACTTTCCTGGCTTTGTGGAAATGTATTGTCGAAAGCTGCACTTGCCTCTGAAGCTGACCAGTTGCTCATCAACTGTCATATCCATTCCAGGTAAGTACATCATTGATAAGCGTGCATTTAGCATGTCCCATATATCATGGATTCACGCGTTCTGGACGAGTGCACAAGTTATCCATTCTCACAAACCGTAAGATATCCTGGAAACGATTTATGTTCATTACGGAGTGATAAAAAGGTTTTGAGTCAAGTGCAAACAATGATGTAATTGCTTCTTTTGATGATCTGTCTTTACCGGCATGCAGCAATATTCCAATGGTTGTCTTTAGTTCAACAATGTCAATAGCTGTCCACTCTTTTACGTTTCCATCAATTTGTTCGGCTTGTGTGTGTTAGTAGTTCTTGGCATAACGATTAGTCTCTCTAAGAATGATGTCCAACATGTCATCAGTAACAAACAAAGAGAATGCCTTGCCTACTGACTGAACTTTGCCTGCCCTTGTAATGCCAGGCATCTGACGAAGCAGACTAGCTGCCGTTGTACGCAAGGCAGCATTAGGCTCGTCTACTGACCATATGCGTCCACTCTTTGCCTTGTAGATTTTACCTGATTTCTTCTGTTTATAAAATCCTGAGTTAATTTTTCTTTTCTTGCTTGGTTGTGGATCATCATCATCATCAGATGATGCACTGTCTTCATTCACTGCAGTATCACCTGCCAGGTACTGTGCTTCCTGTCCCTCAATTTGATCGTCATAGTCACTAGTTTGTTCAACATTGTCTGGCTCACCATCAGAGTCTTCACCTTCTATTCCTGTTTCATCTTCTGATGATTCATTTTCAAGTTCAGCTAATACTGCCTGAAGTACAGCCTGGCTTGTTAGACGAGGAGGAAGACAAATCATCACCTAAATCCTACAGACCCATATCAAGCATCCCGTTTATGGCTAAACTAATCGAAAAAGCAGTACAAATTCAGACCCAAGAATACATTGATAGTTCAGCCCCCCTTGATGATCAACAGTATGGGTTTCGCCCTCATCACGGGGTGGAGTCACTACTAACAGTTCTAATTGATACCCTTGTAAGAGGTATTGATAATTCAAAACAGGCATTCCTACTCATTTTCATTGACATCTCTGCAGCCTTTGACAGTGTTCACCACTCAACAATGATTAGTAAACTAAGACAAATAGGAATAAAATCTACGGTTCTTAACTGGTTTTCCTCTTACCTAAGTGATCGAACTCAAACGGTAAGAATTGGTAACCTCACTTCAAAAACTTACAATCAGGAACTAGGCCTCCCCCAGGGCTCTGCACTGTCAGCGCTACTATTTAATATCTACTTAAAACACATCTGTCAAATATTTAAAAAATTCAATGTTCTCTTTCACCTTTATGCGGACGACATAATGATGCATGTCCCATTCACAATACCTAATATTCCTACACTACTAATTAATACCTGCCTCAATGAAATAAACAATTGGCTAAATGAAAACAACTTATTCATTAATCACGCTAAAACAGAAGCCCTTATAGTAACTAAAAACACAACTTTCATTCCCCCATCACACATTACATTGCAAAATAATGATATCAAAATAAAAACTGAAATACGGTACCTAGGCGTAATACTAGACAAACACCTCAGTATGGACACACATATACGAAATATAACAAAAAGGTTTATTTTAAACTTAAAGTATTAAAACAACTCCGCCCCCTAATGCACCTACAGGATTTTCAACGTATAATACAAGCTATAATAACTCCCCATTTCGACTTTGCGAACTTAACCCTACTAGGCGTAACAACAGGGCCGGCCCGTCCATTGAGCAAGAATGTTTTTTGCACAGGGCCCCGCGTTTCAGGGGGCCCCGCGCAAAGAACATTCTGCTTTTTTTAAAATTACATTAAAAAAAAAAAGCTGGCTCTGGCTGCTGCCGCTGCCGCTGCCACCGCAGCAGCGGCAGAATGAAGTGTCCCGCGGGGCCTCCTCTGCACGCTGAGCCCCTCTGCAAGGGCTTTCAGATTCGCGAAAGGAGAGTGTCTCCCTCGCGTCTCTGTTAAGCCCGCAGGGGCTAATGGGAAATTTCCCATCAGCCCCTCGCGTCTAAAGGGGCAGATGGGAAATTTCCCATTAGCCCCTGCGGGCTTAACAGAGACGCGAGGGAGACACTCTCCCTTCACGAATCTGAAAGCCAATGCAGAGGGGCTCAGCGTGCAGAGGAGGCCGCGCGGGACACTTCATTCTGCCGCTGCCGCAGTGGCAGCGGCAGCAGCCAGAGCCAGCTTTTTCTTTTTTTTAAAATTTTGCCATAAGCCGATGGGGGGGGGGGGGGGTTAGGACGGGTAATGGGCGGGGGGGGGGTAAGACTGGCAATTGGCTTTGGGCGGGTGGGGGGGGTTAGGACTGGTAATGGGCTATGGGGGGGGCTAGGACAGGAAATGGGCTGATGGGAGGGGTTAGGACTGGTAATGGGCTGTGGACTGTTGGGGGGGGGTTAGGACTGCTAATGGGCTATAGGGGGGGGTGTTAAGACTGGTAATGGGCTGTGGGCTGATGAGGGCTGTCTGGAAATGGGCTGATGGGGGGTTAGGACGGGTAAAGGGCTATGGGGGGGTTAGGACTGGTAATGGGCTATAGGGGGGCTAGGACAGGAAATGGGCTGATGGGGAGGGGTTAGGACTGGTAATGGGCTGTAGGCTGTTGGGGGGGGTTAGGACTGGTAATGGGCTGTGGGCTGATGAGGGCTGACTGGAAATGGGGTGATGGGGGTTAGGACTGGTAATGGGCTATGGGAGGGTTAGGACTGATAATGGGCTATGGGGGGGCTAGGACAGGAAATGGGCTGATGGGGAGGGGTTAGGACTGGTAATGGGCTGTTGGGGGGTTAGGACTGGTAATGGGCTATGGGGGGGCTAGGACAGGAAATGGGCTGATGGAGGGGCTAGGACTGGTAATGGGCTGTGGGCTGTTGGGGGGGTTAGGACTGGTAATGGGCTATGGGGGGGCTAAGACTGGTAATGGGCTGTGGGCTGATGGGGCTGTCTGGAAATGAGCTGATGGGGGGTTAGGACTGATAATGGGCTATGGGGGGCTAGGACAGGAAATGGGCTGATGGGGAGGGGTTAGGACTTGAGGAGGGCTGATGTGGTTAGGACTGGTAATGGGCTGTGGGCTGATGGGGGGGGGTTAGGACTAGCAATGAGCTATGGGGAGCTGACTGGAAATGGGCTGATGGGGTTAAGACAAAGTGGGCTGATGGGGGTTAGGACTGGTAATGGGTTATAGGGGGGGCTTAAACTGAAAATGGGGTGATGGGGGGTTAGGACGAAGTGGGTTGATGGGGGGCTAGGACTGGTAATGAGTTGGCGGGTTGCTATGACTGGAAATGGGCTGAGTGGAAGGGGAGGCTTGAACTGCAAATAGCTGATGGGGAGGGAGCTTGGAATGGAAATGGGCTATGAGGGAAGGGAGCTAGGACTGAAAATGTGCTGATGGAGCAGCTAGGATAGGACTGGAAATGGGCTGTTGAGGGGAGCTAAGATTGGAAATGGGCTGTGGTGGGGGCTTGAATTGAAATGGACTCATGGAGGGGCTAGAACTGGAAGTAGGCTCATGGGGGGCTTGGACTGGAATTGGGCTGAGTGGAGTGGAGCTAGGATTTGACATGGGCTGATGATGGGGCTAGGAAATGACTAGAAATGGGCTGATGGGGGCTAGGATTGGAAATGAGCTGATGAAGGGACTCAGACTGAAAATGGATGGGGGAGCTAGGACTGGAAATGGGTTTGATGGGGGGCTAGGACCTGAAATGGGCTGATGCAGGGACTAGAAGGGAATGGATGCTGGGTGAGACTGGAACTAGAAGGGAGCTGATGTTGGGGGAGGATTAGAATGGGATGGGGCTGGGAGAGTAAAATGGAGAGGGGAAAAATATTTTGTGTGGGAGGGATGAAAAATCTACAATTGGCCGGGTATTGGGAGAGTAAGTGGGGATTGAGGATGGAGGGGTAAAATTTGTGTGGATGAAATAGGAATGAGGAAAGAGCAAATGGAGAAAGATTAGTATGTCAAAGCAGATGTAGAGAGAGAGAATGGAAAAAATAAACTAGAAGAGAGAAGAAAGAACAAATGGACAGCAGACGATGGACAGTTAGCAGAAAACATGAAGAAACCAGAAGAAAGTGGCTGGAGCAATTGCAACTGAAAAAAATGCATAAAAGGTAGAAAGATCTCTCTTTATTTTGAATTTATTAGCTGGAATATGAAAGCTCTGGGAAATGTGCATCATTAACGTCTGCGCTTTGTTTGGTACAAGAGGAAATTAATTTATAGTTTTATTTCTACAGTGTTGTTGTACATTCCAAGTTTGGCTTTTGGGGTTCCCAGTTTAATTATTGCCTTCCTGTTTCTAAATTGTGATTCCTTGTTTGGTGATGGTCTATGTTCTGCATGTGTAACTGAGCTGAGGTATTCTATTTATGTAATTCCTATTTGACATTGCCACTTGTTCTCTTTCCCCAGTATTCTCTGAAATGTATTGGTTTAATATTTGCAGTGTTGCCTTTTGATAGGTAGGGTATGGTGCTTTGTGAGTCCTGGTAATGCTGTCAGGATACGGCGGGTTTGCTATGGGTTCTAAATGGGCAGCGTTTGTAGTAGTTCCTAATGTGCCTGGCGGTTGGCACTGGATTATAGTAATGTAGAAATCTTTTAGTCTTTCTTTATCCATACACTCATTAAGAGACATGTTTACTAAAAGTTAGTGTATGGTAACATTATGCAAATATTTATGCAAATAAGGCCACTTATGCAAATGAGGCCCCGCACCGAATCTCCGCACATGGCCCTGCACCCCCCTTGGGCCGCCGCTGCGTAACAAAGCATAATTTAAAAAAACTTCAACTAGCTCAAAATGCAGCAGCCAGGACTATCATGAATGTCCCACCATTCCACCATATAACACCTATTTTAGAATACTTACACGGCTCCCGATTCAATGCCGGATACAGTATAAAACTCTTTTAACTACTTACAAAGTCCTAAATAACACAGCACCTCTTACTTTAAATAACCTTAGCAATAAAGAACCCAATCATAATCTTCAAAGACGAGACCAACTAAATAAACTAATAACACCAAAGGAATTTATAAAGGCCAAAAAATCAACAAACAAGAAAGCATTCTCTCATGCTGCCCCTATAACTTGGAACAACATTCCTTCGGAATTAAGAGCCTTACCTCAAATCATGGAGTTCAGGAAAAAACCTAAAACACATTTATTCACAACATACTACGGATCCTTGTCGAACTCACCTTTTCAACAAGAAATAGGATAGTTTCACCAGCTGACATAACCCATCTCTGAACTGAAATAAGTGCTAAAACCCCAACCGATGTTTTTGAAAACATACATACCTTGTACATAGTTATAATCCGGTTCTTTGTATATAGTTTACAACTGTTAATTGTAAGATTGAACTTTTTGTAGTATCACATTGTTATATGTAAAAACAGCATTGCCTTGTTTACTGTTGTTCCATGTAAACCGCAACTGATCAATGGAAGGTGCGGTATATAAAAACTCGCTAATTAAATTAAATTAAATTACTACTCATTTCACTCAGAATTCTTGTAACAATAAAATAACTGAAATCATAATAAATAAATGTTATTACCAATCAAATATATCTCAGAAAAAAGAAACAATGTTGGCGGCAAAGCACCATTACTTCTATAACAGCAATGAATAGGTCTATACGAACACATGCCTGGTATGAACTCAAATGCTAAAAAATGTCACTTTAATTTCACATGAAGATCACAGTAGCCTACAGATGAAATAGCCCAGCAATGCCAAATTAACAATAATAACGACAACATGAACCTGAAACAGGAATTCTGACAACACTGGTTTCGCTAAGCTGGGGTCAATTTGACCCCAGGTGTGTTATAATAGGTATATACACCATAAAAATGTTAACAAAAAATTACTGTTCCGATTAAATGATAACACTCTACGGGAAATTTAATGGCTGTAAATGTTGAGAAGCTACCGGAAGTTTTAAGTCATGGCTGAAATAAATAAGTAATTGGACATAACAAAAGGCTTGGGGTCAAAATGACCCCACATGTGTGGTGAAGGGTTAAAAGAGGTGAGCCTGCTCCTCTCCAGCTTCTACCTGGCTCCATCCTGCAGTTCTCCACACCACGTGGCCAACTAGCTCCGCCTCCTGCAGCGTCATCACTAATCGGCTCAAGACAGCTTAAAAGGCAGCGTGGTCTAGGCATGCCCGCGCCTCCCTTCAGTGGGGAACTGAGGTAAGATCTCAAGTATTACTGTAAGAAGAATCATAATAACCAAATCTTCAAACACCAAGTGTCTATTATCAGTTAGGAAATTTTCACAATCTTGCCTGTATGATACTTGCAATCCCGCACACAGGGGCGGCCCAAGGGGGGTGCGGGGCCATGTGTGGAGACTCGGTGCAGGGCCTCATTTGCATAAGTGGCCTTATTTGCATAAATATTTGCATAATGCTAACATACACTCATTAAGAGACATGTTTACTAAAAGTTAGTGTATGGATAAAGACAGACTAAAAGATTTCTACATTACTATAATCCAGTGCCAACCGCCAGGCACATTAGGAACTACTATAAACACTGCCCATTTAGAACCAATAGCAAACCCGCCGTATCCTAACAGCACTACCAGGACTCACAAAGCACCATACCCTACCTATCAAAAGGCAACACTGCAAATATTAAACCAATACATTTCAGAGAACAACAATACATGACCTACTGGGGAAAGAGAACAAGTGGCAATGTCAAATAGGAATTACATAAACAGAATACCTCAGCTCAGTTACACATGCAGAACATAGACCATCACCAAACAAGGAATCACAATTTAGAAACAGGAAGGCAATAATTAAACTGGGAACCCCAAAAGCCAACTTGGAATGTACAACAACACTGTAGAAATAAAACTATAAATTAATTTCCTCTTGTACCAAACAAAGCGCAGACGTTAATGATGCACATTTCCCAGAGCTTTCATATTCCAGTTAATAAATTCAAAATAAAGAGATATCTTTCTACCTTTTGTGCATTTTTTTTTTCAGTTGCAATTGCTCCAGCCACTTTCTTCTGGTTTCTTCATGTTTTCTGCTAACTCTCCATCACCTGCTGTCCATTTGTCCTTTCTTCTCTCTTCTAGTTTTTTTTTCCATTCTCTCTCTCTACATCTGCTTTAACATACTAATCTTTCTCCTTTTGCTCTTTCCTCATTCCTATTTCATCCACTCAAATTTTACCCCTCCATCCTCAATCCCCACTTACTCTCCCAATACCTGGCCAATTGTAGATTTTTTATCCCTCCCACACAAAATATTTTTCCCCTCTCCATTTTACTCTCCGAGCCCCATCCCATTCTAATCCTCCCCCAACATCAGGTCCCTTCTAGTTCCAGCCTCACCCAGCATCCATTCCCTTCTAGTCCCTGCATCAGCCCATTTCCAGTCCTAGCCCCCCATCAGCCCATTTCCAGTCCTAGCAACCCCCCAACCCAATACCAGTCCTAGTAACCCCCCAACCCAATACTAGTCCTAGCCCCCCCCATCAACCCACTTCCAGTCCTAACCCCATCAACCCATTTCCAGTCAGCCCCCCATAGCCCATTGCCAGTCCTAACCCCCCCCATCAGCCCACAGCCCATTACCAGTCCTAACCCCATCAGCCCACCTCCAGTGTTAACCCCCCCCCATCAGCCCATTTCGTCCTAATCCCCATCACCCAATTTTAAGTTTAAGCCCCCCCATACCCCAGTACCAGTCCTAACCTCCCCATCAACCCACTCCCAGTCCTAATCCCACCAGCCCATTTCCAATCCTAATCCTCATCACCCAGTTTTCAGTTTAAGCCCCCCCATACTCCATTACCAGTCCTAACCTCCCCATCAGCCCACTCCCAGTCCTAATCCCATCAGCCCATTTCCTGTCCTAGCCCCCCCCATAGCCCATTATCAGTCCTAACCCCCCATCAGTCAACAGCCCATTACCAGTCTTAACCCCCCCATAGCCCACCAGTTCTAACCCCAACAGCCCACAGCCCATTACCAGTCCTAACCCCATCAGCCCACCTCCAGTCCTAACCCCTCCCCATCAGCCCATTTCCTGTCCTAGCCCCCCCATAGACCATTTCCAGTCCTCACCCCACCCCATAGCCCATTACCAGTCCTAACACCCCATCAGCCCACAGCCCATTACCAGTCCTAACCCCATCAGCCCACCTCCAGTGTTAACCCCCCCATCAGCCCATTTTGTCCTAATCCCCATCACCCAATTTTCAGTTTAAGCCCCCCATACCCCATTACCAGTCCTAACCTCCCCATCAGCCCACTCCCAGTCCTAATCCCACCAGCCCATTTCCAATCCTAATCCCCCATCACCCAATTTTTAGTTTAAGCCCCCCATAGCCCATTAGCAGTCCTAATCCCATCAGCCCATATAAAGACTTAGCTCCCCCATAGCCCATCACCACTCCTAACCCCCCCAGCCCCCCATAGCCCATCACCACTCCTAACCCCCCCAGCCCCCCATAGCCCATCACCACTCCTAACCCCCCCCAGCCCCCCCATAGCACATCACCACTCCTAACCCCCCAGCCCCCCCATAGCCCATCACCACTCCTAACCCCCCCAGCCAACCATAGCCCATCACCACTCCTAATCCCCCAGCCCCCCCATAGCCCATCACCACTCCTAGCCCCCCCAGCCCCCATCACCACTCCTAACCCCCCCAGCCCCCCCATAGCCCATCACCACTCCTAACCCCCCCAGCCCATCAGCACTCCTAACCCCCCCAGCCCCCATAGCCCATCAGCACTTCTAACCCCCCCAGCCCATCAGCACTCCTAACCCCCCCAGCCCCCCAGCAGCACTCCTAACCCCCCCCAGCCCCCCAGCACTCCTAAACCCCCCCAGCCCATCAGCACTCCTAACCCCCCCCCAGCCCCCATAGCCCATCAGCACTCCTAACCCCCCCCCAGCCCAGCCCAGCCCAACCAAATTTTTTTTTTTAAAAAGCTGTCTTCTCCCGCTGCCGGGGCCGCCGCGGCAGAATCGAGTGTGCCGCGGGGCCCCCCCTGCCCAGCAGAGCCTGCCCTCCCCTGTATCCGCTCTCTCGTACAGCTGCCTGCAGTCTCACGCGCCGGCTTTCAGAGCGCGAAGGGACTAGTTTCCCTTTCGCGGCTCTGTTAAGCCCGCGGGGGCTGATGGGAAAAACATTCTCGCTCAATGGACGGGCCGGCCCTGCCCGCACACTATCAAACTTTATTTTGTACTGCCTGTTGTTTTTTAATCTGCTCATATACGCTAAGCAATGCTACTCTTTCACACATTGTTTCTCTGTTTTTGAATTGTACCAGAATGGAGCTCAGAAAAATGCTCATGCTCACCCTAAATGTACTATTTTACACAATTGGGCTATTACTCACATCCACCCCCTTCCTCCACACCCTCTCTCCTCCTCTTAACCTCCTTGACTCTGCTTACATCCATATCATTCCCTACCACCCCAGACAAGACCACTATAACTATTATAACAGACATCCATTCATGGAGAGAACACTCCCGTACCAGAGTAGTCAGAACCGGAGGCTAATCCATATAAAACTAACATCAAAGAATAACCTCAAAAAAAAACCTAACCCCCCTACAACACTAAAATTCATCCTCATCAATGCCAGGTCAATTAGAAATGAAATCCCACTGATAACTGCCCTCATCACTGACGAAAAAACAGGATTTCCTTTGTATCTCTGAAACATGGTTAACAGAATCTGACTCAGTTCGCCTAAACCAACTAAAAGTGCATGGATATACTATTTTCAACTGCACTAGGGATGGTAAAAGAGGAGGGGGAGTACTCACAATAGCAAAATCTGGGCTTAACTTCTCCCCCACCATATGTGATAACCAGGATGGAATGTATATCCTTAAAATAGAAAATAAAAACATAGCTATTTGCTTTATTTACAGACCTCCCACCTCTAATGCTCAAAATATAACTACAATCCTCGAATCTGCCTGTAACTCCCCATTATTATTCTTGGGGACTTTAATCTAGCCTCTCTCTCTAACAACCAATCGACAGCTTTCCTTGACTCAATGGAAGAAATGGGTTTCAGGCAAACAATCAATTACCCGACACACATTAAAGGCAACACCCTTGATTTGGTATTCCTCCTAAAACACATAACCGAACTATCTCAATATAGTCTACCTACCATAACTCAGGTCCCCTGATCAGACCATTTTACGATGCACTTCTCTTTACACATCCCTCATACTGCCACCTTGCATACAACTACCACACACCAAGGGCTGAGATTCCGACCCTTGGTTAAGGAAAAATTCCTAGAAACAATTATACCAAAGTTAGACGAAAATTCAAACAACTTTAGTAAAGTAGTAACAAATTGGAACACTACTATAAAGAGAGCTTCTGAACCATTTCCTATAAATAAAAGACCCCATCACAAAGTATCTGAAAAAATGGTATACTACTGAACTAACTACCTTAAAAAAGGAACTCAGAAAGTTAGAATATAAATGGAGAACAAAAAAAACCCCAGAACGCAGAGAACTATATTTTGCAACTCTCAACTCCTACAAGGAAGTTATAAATAACGCCAAAAACCAACATCATACAAGAACCCTATCGAAAGCCATCAACCGTCCAAGGGAGCTATTCGAGATTGTTAAATCCTTAGCTAAAGCTCCTGCCGCTA
Source organism: Ichthyophis bannanicus (assembly GCA_033557465.1). Taxonomy (NCBI): domain Eukaryota; kingdom Metazoa; phylum Chordata; class Amphibia; order Gymnophiona; family Ichthyophiidae; genus Ichthyophis; species Ichthyophis bannanicus. The sequence continues at coordinate 87,800,848 of CM066048.1, read as the reverse complement.
ACATCCACAAGATTTCTATCAATCACCAGACACTAGCTAATCATTTTGCTAACAAGCTAAAACAAAGCATCCCCTCTGTACCTGACCCCTTTATCTCCAATAATGAATAATCCCAATGAATGGAAATATTTCCACCTCATTAATAGCAAACAACTGCTGGAGACAATTACAAAACTTAATACAACCATATCACTCTTAGATCTGTGCCCTGTAGCCTGGATCAAGGCAACAAAATCAGAACTAACCCCTTACATTTTAAACATAGTGAACCAATTATTACACCAAGGCTTCATGCCAAATGACCTCAAGCTCACAGCAATTCGCCATTTACTTAAAAACAAGTCACTAAACAATAATGATCCTACCTCGTATCAGCCCATCACCAGCATTCCTTTCCTGACCAAAATCATTGAAAAGGTTGTCCAACTCCAGCTTCAGGACTTTATAGACACAACTGCTCCTCTAGATGAGCATCAATACTGGTTTCGTCCTTTCCATGGTGTGGAAACCCTCCTCCTGGCCCTTTTTGACTCTCTCATCAGAGGCATGGACAACATCAAGCAAGCCTTTATACTTGTATTTCTCGACATCTCCTCCGCTTTTGACAGTGTAAATCATAACATTCTCATTTCTAGACTTAATCAATTAGGTATAAAGGAAATAACTCTCGATTGGTTTAAATGATATATATCTAACCGTGTCCAATATGTACAAATCGATCAAGTCTCTTCATCACCCTTCCCTCAAGAACAGGGAATTCCGCAAGGCTCCCCACTTTCTGCTCTCCTTCTTAACCTATATCTTCAACCCATATGCTCCATATTCAAAAGACACAATATAAACTATCACATTTATGCGGACGACATCATGTTGTTCTCATCATTTGACATATCTAACCCCAATTACGACAATCTAGCAGCCTGTCTCTCTGAAGTGGAACTATGGCTCCGTTCAAAGAATATGTACATCAATTTCAAAAAGACGAAAGTACTATTTACTTCAACAAACCCTAACTTCACCCCCCTCCCCCAGTTATCAAGCTTCAAAAATCACCCTCCCAGTTAAACAGGAGGTAAAATATTTAGGAGTTACCCTTGACAGGACACTCGGCTTAACTACTCACATAAAACAAACATCTAGAACCATCTTCTTTAAACTTAGGACCATTCAACAACTCAGACCACTTATAGGCAGAGATGATTCCAGAACCGTTGTCCAAGCTCTAATCACACCACACCTAGATTACTGCAACAGTATTCTGCAAGGCATAACCAAGAAAAACCTAAACATACTCCAAATGGCTCAAAATGTTACTGCTCGAATAATCTTTAAAGCCAGGCTATCTGACCACATCTCTCCCATTTTATACACCCTCCATTGGCTCCCTGTTGCCAGTAGGATTTAGTATAAATCTATAGTGATTACCTTTAAGCTAATCAACAAAATTGCCCCATCTCATCTCTCAACATTGATTCAACCCCCCCCCTGAAAACAAAACGAGAAGAAGAAGGAAGCTCAGCACTAATTTAGTCCCTGACTCAATACGAAAAACAAAACAGATAACAAGCAACAGTGCTTTTTCATATATTGCACCCATTCAATGGAATAATCTGCCAGTGAATTTAAGAGAGATCAAGAACCTCCAGACCTTCCGTAAGGAATTAAGAACATACTTGTTCAACCAGCATTTCTATAATCTAGACCACACCTCTGATCAAGCCCCACAAGCACAATCTGACCATTATACCTAGTATCCCACCTATACAAACTCAGTCATAACCTCACTGTTCCTCATAAAGTTTTTTCACCTCATACCTGTGCCTCAATAAAACTTTGAGTGCCAAAGTTATAATTTATAAGTTTGTAAATAATTGCTATGTTTAACTGTTTATTGTAAATAAGTTACTAAATTACAAGATGTTCAATGTCATTGTTTTTCTGTTCTCTGTAAACCGCCCCTGATCTCTGGAAGGGGCGGTATAGAAAAATTTCCAAATAAATAAAATAAATAAATAGGCATGGGACAAACACAGAGGATCTCTAAAGGAAAAAAGGGGTCTGTTGTAGTGGTTGATATGGAAGGACAGACTAGATAGGCCATGTGGTCTTTTTCTGTCATCATGTTTCTATGTTCTATGTAACTATTCAAGCAACTGTTAACAGAATCCACACCTGAAGGGGCCATACTGGACTTGGTGCTCACCAATGGGGAATGTGTTTCTGATGTCATAGTGGGAGATCATCTTGCATCTAGGACTAGGGCTGATAAAATCCACTCAAAAGCGAGGGTCTTAGACTTTAGGAAAACTAACTTTGCCAAGATGGGACATTATTTCAAGGAATCGTTAGTGGGATGGGAATGTCTGCGGGATGTAGAAAAGCAATAGGCAAAACTGAAAGGGGATAATTTAAGGGCAACAAACCTTTTTGATAGAAAGGTAAATAAATGTAAAAGGAAAAAGAGGCCACTATGGTTCTCCAAAGAAGCAGCTGGAAAGATGAAGAAAATAGGGAGGCCTTCAGGAAATACAAGAGATCACAGAGAGAGGAAGACAAGCATCTATATTTGGAAAAACTTACAGAAACTAACAAAGTAGTCAGGAAAACAAAGATACAAAAAGAAGAAATAGCCAATGCAATAAAAATGGAGAATAAGACATTTTTCAGATATGTTGGTGAGAGGAGAAAGGGCAAAAATGGTATTGTCAAACTCAAGGGTGAAGGGGAGGAATATGTAGAAGCTGATGAGGATAAAGCAGAATTATTTAACAAATATTTCTGTTTTGTATTCACAGAAGAAGGGTCAGGAGCAAGACCTCAGAAAACACCCACAAGGAGGAACAGAAGTGATGGGGATCTTGAATGATTTTCAGAAGACTGTGTTCATGAGGAACTAACTAACAGTAGACAAGGCAATGGGACTAGATGGGATATATCTAAGAATACTGAGGGAACTTGGGGACATTCTAGCAGCATCATTGTCTGATCTTTTCAGTGTTTCTTTAGAGTCGGCAGTGGTCACAGAGGACTGAAGAAAGGCACATGTGCTCCCTTTGCACAAAAGCAGATAAGGTTGAAAACTACAAGCCAGTTAGTCTAACCTCTGTAGTGAGTAGATTATTGGAAACGCTGCTAAAAGACAGAATAGTGAGGTTTCTGGAGTCCAATGGCTGGCAGGATCTGAGGCAGCATGGGTTTACCAGAGGCAGGTCTTGTCAGATAAAACTGATTGATTTTTTTGACCAGGGAGAGCCCTAGATGTGGTATACTTAGATTTCAGAAAAGCCTTTGACACTGTTCTACACAAGCGACTTACAAACCCTAGGGATGGACCCTAAAGTTACTGCTTGGGTTAGAAATTGGTTGAGTGGGAGGTGGCAAAGGGTACAGGTAAATGGAGCTCACTCTGAGGAGAAGGATGTTACCAGTGGTGTGCCCCAGGGATCTGTCCTTGGTCCGATTCTTTTTAACATCTTTGTTAGTGATATAGCGGAAGGGCTGTCGGGTAAGGTTGCCTCTTTGCAGATGATACCAAAATCTACAATAGACTAGACACCCAGGAAGGTGTAGATAACATAAGAAGAGATCTAGCTAAGGTTGAAGAATGGTCGAGAATTTGACAGCTGAGATTTAATGCTAAAAAATGCATTGTCTTGCATTTGGGCTGCAAAAATCCAAGGGAGCAGTACTGTATAAGAGGTGAAGTACTTATGTCCATGAAAGAAGAACGGGACCTCGGCGTAATTGTTTCTGATGATCAACAAATTTTTACAAAAGTCATGTTACTGAAATAAAAATAGTCATTTCTTATCAATTTGTATATGCTGAACACGAATATTTTATTTATTTTATTTTATTTATTACAAGTTCTTATATACCGCACTATTCGGCATCAGCGCGGTTTACATTATAACATAAAGACCATAACAACAAGCTGTTTGAATATGACAACAAGCTGTTTGAATATGACAGTGAAATTGCAAAGTTGGCTCTAGTATTTTTGTAATCTACAAGAATTAATGTTTACATCATGAAATGCATGTCAATAGTAAATATAATAGGTCTTCGGTTAATACCTGTAAAAAACCAAGTCATAGACTACTTCTTAGATTTTTTCACCTGTCTCTTGTACAGCTATTCAGGAGCTTCTCTGGGGAGTGTCTAGCAGTAGTCAGCCAGCATTGTAGTGGACCATTTTCCCTGGTATCTTTGCTCCATCGTTGCGATATCCTGGTGAAAACGTTCACCCTGTTCATCACTAACCATACCACAGTTGTCAGGAAAGAAATCGAGATGGGAATCAAGGAAATGGATCTTTAGAGATATATTGCAGCCAAGTTTCTGATACTGCATCAGCATGTCTTCTACTAGTTCCTTGTAGTTTTCTGCCCTAACATTCGAGAAAGTTTGTTGACACTAGGTGAAAAGCATTCCATGCTTGTTTCACATCACCCTGCAGCAAGTTGTTGAACTGGTCATCTTTGAAGAGCTCTCGAATCTGAGGACCCCAAAAACTCCCTCTTTAATCTTTGCTTCACTGAGTCGAGGGAATTTTTCATGCAGGTATCAGAAAGCTGGCGAAGTGCGGTCCATGGCTTTCACGAAGCTTTTCATCAAACCTAGTTTGATGTGAAGGGGTGGTAGCAGGATTTTGTGAGCCTCAACCAGAGCTGGGTGCTGGATATTCTTCTCTCCAACTGTTACATTTTGTCTGCGATTCCATTCCTTCCACAAGTAGTGCCAATCCCTTGCTCGGCTATCCCACTCACATAAGAAACACATGTATTTTATATATCCCTGCTGCAGTCCCATTAAAAGGGCAACTACCTTCAAGTCACCACAGAGGTGCCAGCTGTACTTGTTATAGTTAATGGAAGTCAGTAGATGCTTTATTTATTTATTTATTTTATTTTATTTATTTTATTATTTATTTATTACAGTTTCTTATATACCGCGCTATTTAGAATCAGCGCGGTTTACATCATAACAAAACGACCATAACGACAGACTGTCAGGTTTTACATTGAACAGGAGTACAAACATGGATAACCGGGTTAACTATATACATAAGCTATCTACACTTTAAGTTATCGTATGTCTCTTTCATGTGGACGGCATGCGCTACTGGAATAGATGGAAGACTGTTTCCATTGTTCAAAAGTACAGCCTTCAGACTCAGTTTCAAAGAGTCTATAAATAGTCTCAGTCATGTGGGTCATGAGTGATTTTTAAGGCATTCATGAGGCTTTCAATATCGGAACAGAATACCAGATTACTTTCCTTTCCGCCTGCGTATAAGTACACTGCTGACGTAAGATGGCTTCAGCAGCCATCTGGCAGTAGTATTGCATTGCATCAGAAAATGATGCAATCAACTCTGGATGATGTGTGCATGCTGGTATTATGCAATGTGATGCAATATTACATCATTCAAGGCTTATTTGGGATGTTGTCGATGTCCTACTGGATAAATTTACACGGTGGAACGCCAAAAATGAACTACATGCGATATCTTCAAAATGAGAGCCAATACATTTTTTTTAATGTTATATTCGTGTTCAGCTCACCAAGATACTACAGATTAGGGCCTTTTAAAGTCAGTAACGATTTCAATGTTGACCAGTGTAATCAGACATATATAGGTGTAAATTGCAGCCACGTGTAAATGGCTATTGCAGAAAGAATCAAATTTACATATGGATGTTCTTAGGATGTATTAGATTTGAGGAGTGTATGTTGGGAGTATGGTCTAGGCATGGCTTTGGCGTGACAAAAATCTGCATGTGCATTTCCCATTTTGCATAAGGAATGCATGTGTAACCCCAAATTTCTCAACATTCAGATTTATACCTGTTCCTTGGTATGTGTAGGTTTTTAAAAATTGGGCATTTTAGCCAGCCCTTTAAAGGAGGGATTAAGGGGGTTATCATTCCTAATCCCCCCTAGTTTATTTCTCCCTCCAAAATGAAATGAGTTCAAGATAGCATCCTCAACCCGGTAAAGTTTGGGGAGTGCACTTCCATCCCCATGCCAATAGCATGTTGTAGTTGCGCAGCATTGTGCTAACCTGCATGGGGCTCCCTGTAACACCATCCATTGAGGTGGCATTAGGTGCATCTGCAAGCTAGTGTCATGAGGTAGACAGAACAGACCCTGAAATATTAAAGAGTAATATAAAAGAAGAGCTTACCTTACAGCCACATGTGCAGTTACAGCATACACAATGCAGAAAGGCAGGGAAAGGGGAAACAAACTTTCCTCATGGCTTTAGTGACGCAGTAAGAATTCAGGGTTCCAATCAGGCTCACCTGGAGCCAGAGTCACGTTCTACGTCTGATGAGCAGAGTGATAAAACCAGGTGGGAAATCACACAGAAGCAGCTTAGGCTCCAGGAAGAGACTGGAGTTCAGCAGCTTAGGCTCCAGGAAGAGACTGGAGTTCAGCAGCTTAGGCTCCAGGAAGAGACTGGAGTTCAGCAGCTTAGGCTCCAGGAAGAGACTGGTGTTCAGCAGCTTAAGCTTAGACTCAAGGAGGAGGCTGGAGTTCAGCAGCTTGGGTTCAAGGAGTTCAGGCAGCCAGAACTGGAGTGTGAGCTCGAGGAAGAGCAGTCCAGGAGATTGAGAAGTCAGTCTCAGAAAGAAGGTGAGACAAGAACTCCAGAGCAGTTTCAGAAAGACACGTTGCCTTGGAGAATCAGAGCAGAAGAAAGGCAGGCTGAAAAACTCGAGAGAGCTAGGAAAGACAGTGGCAAAGTCTTCCCAGCCAGAGAGGTCCTCGCACCGAGGCAAACAGCCAAGCCAACAGAGAGCAAAAGTCACGTCCAGGGAAGCTCACTGAAGGCAGGAAAAGAAGTGGGTCCCCGTGGGAGAAGCCAGGCTTACAGCAGGCTAGAGAATCCTTACTGGCATAAGACGTGGGAGGAAATCCCCAGCACTGCTCCTGCTATCTTTGACACCCTGAAGCAGCTCCAACTCACAGAAGCTGAAGTAACCCGAGGGCAGAGCTCTGAGAGCAGCTTCACAGGGACTCAGTGCCCATATACAGGACCGGGTCCTGACCCTATGCAGTGGGAAAGCTATAACCCTGAAAACATCCCAGAGCCAATGGAATGTGCTTTGTGTGTAGCAGATGACATAGAATCTCTGTGTTAAAAGGAAGCAAGAAAGGAATTGTGTTTTGTACATATTGAATGAGATGGACTCTCTTTGCTGAAGAAGAAGCATAATTATTGTTTGTAAGAATCCTTTACACCGGTGAAGCAACCGTTCAATTTATGTTGTTCTTGTTTGAAGACATCCTCAAGGGAAAGGGAATAAAACCTAACCTTAATTTTCACTCCGGATACGACTACAGAGTCTTTATTCCACAACTTCAGGCTATACCCCAGTCTAGGCAACCGCCTAAGGCGGGGCTTGGTCTCACACTAGTCAGCACAACGCTGCACAATTGCAATGCGCTGTGACTTGCCATCAATGCCAACATTATGCCCCTATCCTGCCCTGTCTCCACCCACTAACTAGCACAGGATCACTAGCACAATGTCCTGTGATAAATGTCATAATAAATAAACACAGAGGAGGCTACTAAACCTCAAAATATTAACCCTGTAGACCTAAAAGACCAATAATGATCAAGGCACTGAAATGCTTCTACGGAGCCTGAAAAGGAGAACCCATATATTCAATGTGGGTAATGGAATAAGAAGCCTCAGACCGGGGGCTAACAGTTGTACCACTGTGGCACAAGGTGCTGAATTCAGCATGTCAGTATATCCCCTTATCACTTCATTCACGGCTTCAATAATGTGGTATTCACTTTTTACAACTTTGAAATGCATTTAAATAAATTGAAAAACCTCCACCAACACTTAATTTAAAGCAAAATCCCATAAAGCTCCCAGACTCCTAAAGATGCCACCAAGCTGCAAAAAACTGTCGTCAACTCGAGCTTTGCCCACTCACAACGGGTTGCTTCCGGACATGCCTTGCAGTGACAACAGCATAGGTCTTGCAGGGAAAATGCTGGCTCAAAGCTTAAGCTTTAAATGGAAACAGTAAGCATTCAAACAGACCAATCAGCAGTCAACAGCAAGCTCTCATAGGGCTGTAAACCAATCCAACGATTCATTCAACTCCATTGGATGGACTGTGATCAGCGTAAAAATCCACTTTTGTTCCAACCGTGCAAGACGCTGTTTGGTGTGGCCATACACTAAATCCTGTATACCATCAATGACCAACCACTGAAGGTGTTGCCATTCATGTTGGAAAACTAAACAATGTTGTACTATAGGCGCCGTAACTATTTTGTTGGTAAGGCGAGATTTATGCTCAGTAAGTCGCACTCTAATCTGTCAGACTGTACGACCAACATAAACTTTATTGCATGGGCAAACAATCAAATGGACCACCCACATAGATTGACATGAAGCAGGGAACTTCAACTTGTAAGTCACTCCAGACTGGGTATGAATCCATTCACTCAAATTCAACGCATTAGCACACATTGAGCAATGACCACATGGAGCATGATGGCCCTGTACTGAAGTGTCAATGTGATGGTGCAAACTGTCTGTATGCACCAACATGTCACGCAGATTCCTCGCCCAAGAAAAAGCAATGCAGGGATGGCTCTGAAACACTTTGTGTAATTGCAGTATGTGCCAATGAAAGTAGATACTTTTGGCCAAAACCTGTGCATGATCAGTATATTGGAGAACATAAATTTGTTTAACAGGATTCTTAATTTGTCTCTGAAGTAGCAATAGCCTTATTTTGCCCTCAGATAAGCTTGTCCTATGACCTTCTTCAGGTACCCTCTCTGGAGAAGGTGACCCGTCAATGCCTTCGCCTGAACATGAAACTCCTCCACCTTTAAACAAACCTGATGTAGTCGCAAAAATTGACCAATAGGGAGAGCTCGTTTAAGACTGAACGGGGTCCATTGTCTTCCTATATAAAGATGTATCGAGCCATCCACATTTCACGGTCACTAACACATCCAGAAAAGGAACTTGCACTGTAGAACAAGTCATAGTCAATTGTAGATTGCTGTCTTGTTGATTGAGCCAATGGGTGAAAGATTCAAGAGAAACGGTAGTATCATGCCAAATGCAAAATATATCATATATATAGTTTTTTTATTTTTTTATTTTATTTAGCTGCATTTATATCCCGCTTTTCACCGGGTCAAAGCGGTTGGGGGATACATTTAACACAAGGGGATATGAGACACATACACTAATACAGGGAACATGGGCAATGGAGGGTTAAGTGGCTTGCCCAAGACCACAAGGAGCACCTGTGGGACTAGAAACTCCAGTCCTTCCGGCTCAAGGTTGCTGTCCTCTAGTGGGATTTGAACCATTGACCTTCCGGCCTGTAGTACCTTGCCCCAACCACTAGGCCACTAGGTTCTCCTTTTCAGGCTCCGAAGAAGCATTTCAATGCCTTGATCATTATTGGTCTTTTAGGTCTACAGGGTTAATATTCTGAGGTTTAGTAGCCTCCTCTTTGTTGTTTATGTATTAAGGTTAAATGGTCAAAGAGGGTGTGGGGGTTTTACTCTGCTGTGATAAATGTCAGCATGGCACAGTTAGTGCACACTTGACCCCATGCTACCTGGTAGCATACTTTAGTAAACATGCCCTGTTATGTGTTTCTAAAACAGTAGCGTAAGAAGCAGAGATGGTGCATTAAATTTGGGTGTGGATGTTGTAAATGAAAACATGTAACTTACTCAAGTAGACTAAGGTATTTCATAATCAATGCGTGTGCTAGTGAACTCTGCCCAGATCATGCCTCCCCAGCTATGCCTACCAGCAAAGTGTGTGTGTTCATGCCAGTGTGTGCGTACTTTTATGCTGGTCGGTATTTTATAAAAGGCCATTTCCACATACACATGAGAATATATGTACAAAAATATCTGTCTAAAATTCTCCCCCCCCCATGTGTGCTTCTTTGGTGGTGCAATGGAGATAAGTTTATAAGGTCTTTTTTTCATACAAAGGACTTTTATAAAATTATCCCAGGGGCTATGTGTGTAAAAGTATGCACATGACAAGAAGGCACACACTATTAAATTACCTGCATGTAGGTGTGTCCTGGGCGCAGTTTGGGCAGAATGAAGATGGAGTCGCAATTTATATGCATACTTTACGCAGGACAGTGCGCATGAGAAATGCACATAAGTCCCTATTTTCAAAGACATGCACAAGAATGAGCACTTACACGCACACATACAGAACAGCAACTGCCGTATGCATGCGTGCCTGTCTCACCATGCATAAGTGCTATAGGGGCATGCATGGGGGCGGTGCTTGGGCAGAGCATAGATGCGGCCTCCACTGATGTGTAAGTCATAAAATACTATGAATTATGGGTGTCAGGTCATCAATTTAGGTGTGGCAAGGTATGTTGCTCTTAGATAGGCATAACCTCCATGTCATGGTGCCAGTGCGTACATACTTCCATATTTTATAAAGCAAAGCATGAGCTAACTGCAATGTGCCCCTGAACTACCCAGTTTCCACAATAAACAGTTAACATGAGACCATGGCCGCATTTTTAGTATGCAGTAACAATTGCCGCTGCACACTAAGCACATGGTAAACCCCACACTAACCCTTAGCACACGTTTGTAAATATGGCCAATAATGTGCAGTAAGTGCAAAGCCTTACTGCACATTTATGTCTTCTCCAGAACAGGAGTAAATATCTATCTTCCATCTACCTGCTATTTTCATCAGTTTATCCTTTCTGTTTTATGTTGTGTTGTTAAGTGCCGTCGAGTCGGAGTCTCTGTTTTATAGAGACATAGATACCTATGTGTGTTTTTAAAATAGGCTAAAAACAGATGTCTACCAGGACTTCACACATAAGAGAACTAGGGCCGCTTCAAAGATTACAGCCTCCTTAGGCAGGCACTGCCACTGTCACCCCTCTCTCGAGTATGCAGCAGTGGCAATCAGAAGCGGCTCAAGGCAATCTGCTGTCTGAGGTGAGGGATGAGATTGCACTCCCCCCCACCCCCAGAGCAGGGAGGGAGACTTTCTCAAAACGCCAGTCAGGGACTGAACCAAACCAAATAACTTATTAGATAATGTGGAGGAAATGCAAGCTGTTTGCACACCAAGGAACTGAAAGAAGGAGCGAGAACCACACCACTGTTTATAACACCAGATTACAACTCCTTTTTATTTTGTTAAAAACTGCATTATGGTTCTTGCTTTTTCTTTTTGAACATAAATTTTGCATCCATAGAACCCCTTCCCTCAACAATGAGTGCAGAGCAGAACTAGGACATTCACCCACAGAACTAAATATCTAAAAAAAGTAATCTGAATCCGATCATCTCACTAACAATAACCAACATTTCTCCAGTACCAGACATATTGTGAACTAATACAAAATTCTACAACAAAGTCACTGAGAATCTGTAGAGCAAATCTACCATATCATACCAGCTCAACTTCCAAAACTCACATAAGGAGTCTTCCCAAAAAAAGCATAACTGTAAATACTGCAGCGGGCCCTGGAACATCCAAACACCTATTTGAAAAGCTGAACAATTCAGATTACTACAGTACAGATCCCTACGTAGAAACTCCATGTTAACAGAACACCTGACCTTGGCCACAAAATCGGAACACAGACCCTCACCAAAGTACAAAATAAGTGACCATAACCTAATAAACATATGTAGATAAAAATTAAACTGCAACCCCAAAACTCAGATTCTGCATACAATGCAATGCCAGATAAATAGAAAGAGATGCATTTCCCTGTACTTTATAAAATTTATAAAGATAGCACCAAGGCTGTTCATTAAATTGAAAATTAAATTCTCTTCCACCTTTGTTGTACGACCATTTTGTTCTTGATCATGCTGGTCTCAATCTGAGGTTTCTGCTTTCCTCCACCTCCCAGTGCCCCCCTGTCTACTTCTTCCCAGGGACAGCATGAGGGTGATGCAGGGTCATGTATGGAGATTCATTGCAGCATTATTTGCATAAATTGAGTATACTTTATTTTAAAATGTATATGCCACCAATCTAAAATCCTAGGTGGCTGCCAAACATATACATGCAATTTAGTAAAACAGATGTTACAATAAAACAAACATAATAATAAAACATTGAATTAGATTAATGAAAAGCCACTTACACAGGCCCCCCCCCAAATCAGACCATAACCAATCTGCACATCCAATTTATTTCGCTTCGACCAGATTATTGATGAGGAGGAAAGATATAAAATGAGATAAATTAATCTTGGTAGCCATGAATTCAAACGCTGGATTGGATTGTGCTAGAGTTGGAAAAGTCCAGAACTCAGCAGCGGTGATGTTATCAGGCTACTAAACAAAAATAAATGGAGACGTTCCTTAAAATTTGAAATTTCCTTGAATCTGACCTGCCAAAATATTTTAAATTTCAGTCTGGCAGCATAAAGTACACAAAACTGCAAATCTCAAAGACAATACGTATTCCAGTACACTCACCCTTCCCTTCCCCCCCCCCCCCCCCCACAACCAACACCCTAAAGTTGACCTTACCAATAACCCAGAGTACAGGACCCATAGAGCAAATCTATTATTCCATAACAGGACTAGCTTCCAAAACTCAGACAACATGGAGCATCATAAATATTACAGTGGGCCTAGAACATCCATATTCCTATTCAGAAAACTGAACAAGCTGAATTACTGCAGCTCCCTACATAGAAACTCCATGCCTCAGTCACACATGCAGAACAGAGACAGATCTTCACCAAGTAGGGAATATATCAATACAAACTAAAAACAGACATATGTAGTCAAAAAATGCTTTTACCCATTACTCTTTAGGTTTACAGGATTTCTTTCCCAAAATTATACTTTACTGCAGAGTGAGGCGAGAGAAAGAACTCTCACACACAGGCATCTGCATTGTCAGCACAAGTAGCACGAGTACAAATAATGCCACCTCAGTGTGTGGTCTTAGTTGCACCTGCAGCTGTTTTGCCACACTGAAATGCGGTAACTGCAGGAGGATGTAACTGCCTCACTGCAGTTAGCCTATGGCCTCCCGTAATCAAACTCTGGAATTAGTTACCAGAGGATGAAGCGAAAGCTATTAGTGTAGATGGGTTTAAAAAAGGTTTGGACAAGTTCCTGGAGGAAAGGTCCATAAACTATTATTGAAGAGAACCTGGGAAATCCACTGCTTGCCCTGGAACAAGCATTGTGGAACCTGTGTGCCTTTTTGGGAATCTGTCAGGTACTTGTGACCTGGATTGGCCACTGTTGGAAACAGATACTGGGATTGAGGGACCTTGGTCTCACCCAGTATGGCACAGAGCTAAGGAAACATGCTGCTAAATATGCCAAACAAGAGGGACGCAACAACACCCATGCAGCACCTCCCACTTCCACAAAAAACAGCAGCAACTTGGCACCCCAAAATATCACTTCCCTCCCTCTGAAAAACAAGAGAGACTTTGTGACCAAGAGGGACTTGGCAACCCCTACTGCTCTCTGCCCCCACTCCTGGCCAGATTGGCATCGAGGAGGTGAGTGGGAAGGAAAGCCCCTCCTCGATCGCTGCCACAAGGTGATCTAGCCTTCTGCATTCAAGTAGTAGTTTAAATACCAGTGCTGGCAGGCGTGCCCACACCTGAGGGCCTCACCAGAGGGCCCTCTGGCCTAGCCCTTTTAGGCAAGGACTTCTTACCAAACAAAAAGGTATAAATTCAATCCCCTAGAAAACTAAAGAGAAAAGGCAAAATAAACTTTGTGGGTATCAATTGTAAAAATAGGACGGAACCACACAGCTCAGCAGAGCCATCCAGACAAGCCCAACTTCCCCAACAAACATTCAAGGTAACCTCTTAATTTCCTCCAACATTGCCACAATGAATAAGTTGCTAGCTACCTCTCCATTTTGCTCACAATTACAATCTCCTCTACCAGCTCCCTCTCCCTCTCCATGGACATGCCATCACCCATAACTATCATCCACACTACACATATCCTCTCCCCACCTCTACAAAGGCACAGACACATGCAGCACCTTATTCAAATCAACCTCAAACCACAGGTGACCAGGCTCCCTTCCCCTAACCCTGTAGTACAAAATCGCCAAATCAAATGCACCCTCTTAAACACACGATTCGCAAGAAACAAAACACAAATCTTATCTGATCTGCTAATTGACAGCCAACTCAACATCCTAAACATAACTGAGACATGCTTCACAGAAGCAGACGCAGTCCTACTAATCAACTCGTACCTCAAGACTACCACATAATCAGCTCTCCAAGGTCAAACCAAAGAGGTGGCGGTATCTGCATCCTAGATAGAAAGTGCCTAAACATCCATACCCTCTCTAGAACCTCTGCCAATGGTTTAGAGACTTTAACAATTACTAACAACAAAATCACCATACTCCTTGCCTATAGATCCCCAAATGCCGATACTGACAGCCTTGAGACTATTCTGGAAACCATCTGTAACAACAACTCAAACAATAAATACTTCATGATACTAGGTGACCTCAACCTCGCCTCTGCACCGCCAAGCAAAGCAAATAACATTCTGGAGGCAAAGGAATCCCTAGACTATATTCAAACTGTCAACCAAGCCATCCATAGCAAAGGCAATACCCTTGACATAATTTTCCTACCACGCATCATACTCAAGCAGCATCAGATTCCAACACCTATCACCACAGATGTCGTGTGGTCAGACCACAAAATGATATCTGTAACCATACCTCCAGAAATACAAGAACACAAGCAACGCAACTCAGAAAACTGTACATGCAGGTTCTACAACAGGGACAAGGAAAAATTCCTAGCAAGCATACTCCCCAAGCTGTGAAACCGCCCGGATGACACACATGACATAGATACCCTAATACACAAGTGGAACAAAGCAATAACCAAGATTTCAATTAAATCATCCACTCAAAGCCAATGCTCCAGAGAAAACACAACAAAATGGTACACACCCCTACTAAAAGACTTGAAAAGAAGCCCACAGATCACAGAAAGAAAATGGAGGAACACTAAATCAAATAACACCCAAGATATGTACAAATCTAAGCTACAAGCATTCCAAGCTGCCACCAAACCAAGCAAAAAGAGACTACTAAACCAAGATAATCCAGAGCTCCTTAAACCGCCCCCAGGAGCTCTTTGACAGTCAAAACACTATGGGCTTGATTCTGACCCACACGTACATCCCCTTTGTACGTCCGGTCTGAGCCAGACATACAAAGGGTAGCGCGATTCAGTCCTGGCCTGCACATATAGCCACAACCTGGCTAAAGCAGTCAGGGCTGTTAAACTGAGCTGTGGCACCATAGCGTCATGTTGCCATGGCACCGCGGCTCCATTTAAAAGCCGTAATGCCGGTTGCCGGGTTAAAATGATTATTCCTTGCAGCCCATAGAAACATAGAAATACGACGACAGAAAAAGACCACATGGCCTATCTAGTCTGTCCTTCCATATCAACAACTACAACAGTCCCCTTTTTACCTTTAGAGATCCTCTGTGTTTGTCCCATGCTTTTTTGAATTCAGTTACTGTCCTCATCTCTACCATCTCCACTGGGAGACTATTCCATGGATCCACTACTCTTTCCGTAAAGAAATATTACCGCATATCACTCCTGAATCTATCTCCCTTCACCCTCATCCCATGTCCCCTCGTAGCAGAACTTGCTTTCAATTGAAAGAGGCTCTCTCCCTGAACATTTATGCCACGGAGGTATTTAAATATCTCAATCATATCACCTCTATCCCGCCTTTCCTCTAAGGTATACATATTAAGATCCTTAAGTCTGTCCTCATATGCTTTATAATGAAGACCACTAATCATTTTAGTAGCCACCCTCTGTACTGACTCCATCCTGTTCACATCCTTTTGCAGGTGCGGTCTCCAGAATTGCACACTATACTCCAAATGAGGTCGCACCAAAGACTTATACAGAGGCATTATCACCTCCTTTTTTCTGCTAGCCATTCCTCTCTGTATGCACCCAAGCATCCTTCTAGCTTTTGCCGTTGCCTTTTCTACCTGTTTAGCTACTTTAAGGTCATCAGACACAATCACACCTAGGTCCCGCTCTTCTTTAGTGGACAAAAGTACTTCACCCCCTATACTATATTGCTCCCTTGGATTGCTGCAGCCCAAATGCATGACCTTACATTTTTTAACATTAAATCCCAGCTGCCAAATTCTAGACCATTCTTCAAGCTTAGCTAGATCCCTCCTCATGTTATCTACACCTATTGCAGATTTTGGTATCATCCACAAAGAGGCAAACCTTACCCGACAGCCCTACCGCTATATCACTAACAAAGATGTTAAAAAGAATCGGACCAAGGACAGATCCCTGGGGCACACCTCTGGTAACATCCTTCTCCTCAGAGTGAGCTGCATTTACCTGTACTCTTTGTCGCCTCCCACCCAACCAACTTCTAACCCAAGCAGTAACTTTAGGGTCCATCCCTAGGGTGCTCAGTTTGTCAATAAGTCGCCTATGAGGAATAGTGTCAATGGCTTTACTGAAATCCAAATACACCACATCTAGGGCTCTCCCTCGGTCCAACTCCCTGGTCACCCAGTCAAAGAAATCAATCAGATTTGTCTGACAAGACCTGCCTCTGGTGAATCCATGCTGCCTTGGATCCTGTAATCCGCTGGACTCCAGAAACCTCACTATTTTCTCTTTCAGCAGCGTTTCCAATAATTTACTCACCACCGAAGTTAAACTAACCGGCCTATAGTTTTCGACCACATCTTTACTTCCGCTTTTGTGTAAAGGCACCACATGAGCCTCTCTCCAGTCCTTTGGCACCACTCCCGACTCCAACGAGGCATTGAAAAGGTCAGTCAGTGGAGCTGCTAGAACGTCCCCAAGTTCCCTCAGTATTCTAGGGTGTATCCCATCCGGTCCCATCGCTTTGTCTACTTTAAGTTGAGCTAGTTTCTCACAAACACAGTCTTCTGAAAATTGTTCAAGATGTCCCTCGCTTCTGTTCCAGTTTGTGGGTGTTTTCTGAGGTCCTGCTCCTGGTTCTTCATCCATGAACACAGAACAGAAATATTTGTTAAGCAATTCCGCTTTATCCTTATCAGCTTCTACATATTCCTCCCCTGCACCCTTGAGTCTGACAATACCACTTTTGCCCTTCCTCTTCTCACTAACATATCTGAAAAATGTCTTATCCCCCCATTTTATTGCACTGGCTATTTCCTCCTCCTTTTGAATCTTTGCCTTCCTGACTACTTTGCTAGTTTCTCTAAGTTTTTCCAAATACAGATGCCTGTCTTCCTCTCTCTGTGATCTCTTGTATTTCATGAAGGCCTCCCTCTTTTTCTTCACTTTTTCAGCTACTTCTTTCGAAAGCCATAGCAGTCTCCTTTTCCTTTTACCTTTATTTACCATTTTAACAAATAGGTTGGTTGCCCTTAAAATATCCCCTTTCATTTTTGCCCACTGTTTTTCTACATCCTCCAGCTGTTCCCATCCCACTAACGACTCCCTGAGGTATTGGCCCATCTTGGCAAAGTTAGTCTTCCTAAAGTCTAAGATCCTCACCTTTGAATGGATTCTAACAGCCCTAGTCCTAATACTGAACCACACCATCCGGTGATTACTGGATGCAAAATGATCTCCCACTACAACATCAGAAACACTTTCAAAAATTGGTAAGCACCAATTCCAGTATGGCCCCTTCACATGTGAGGTCTGTTACCAATTGCCTGAACAGTTCTGCCTGTAGAGAATCCAGGATCTCCTTACTTCTAGATGATACTGCAGCAGGAATGTGCCAATCAACATCTGGCATATTGAAATCTCCTATCAGTAGCACTTCCCCTTTCCTAGCAGTGCTGCGTATGTCTTCAATTAACTTTCTGTCCATCTTAGAAAGAACATGGCACCCAAATCCAAGACACGTGGCTTTAAGATTTCCCTGCAAGTGTCTCATTTCTTTTGAGGGCACTTCTTATGTTTTTCTAGACGTGATGCATCTGGAAAGGTCTTTGTCCGATAGGCGGGGCTCAGTAGGGTCTGGCAGTATTGTTGCTTCCTCCAAAACTGTGGCCATTTAGGCTTTGATTGCTTTAATCATTTTTGTTTCCTTTTTTAATTGGTTACAGTTGGTCCCGTGATGTGGTCTGTATTATTGATACTGTCTTGAATATTTTTTTTGTTTCCTGTATCTTATTTCTGTTTTTGTCTGCTAACAGTCAGTATCATATTATGTCCTATAATGATTTGGTTATTGTATATGACTGAAAATATCAAATTAAAAAAAAAACTTGTCCATCTCTTCCTCCTTTGAGGGAAGCCTGTATATCACACCAATGCAAATAGATTTCTCTTTCCCTCTTTGTAGTTTAACCCACAATGCCTCCTCTCTCCCTTTTAAGCTCTGTAATTTGTAAACGGGGGCGCTGGTCGTGAATGGCCACAGTCTTAGCAAAGGCAAAAATATTATTATGACTTGCAAAGGATTGTGGGGAATGTAGTTCACTTATACCAGAATCAGCCGTTCACAAAATAATGAGTTGTGATGCACGAATGTAAGCAAAGAAAAATGGATTTTATTCATGGGGTTAATTCTCCCACACAGATTTACTTGGTAACACAAAAAGGACACTTGCTTTCAGTATTGCATTCAGGAAAACAAAACATGAAATAAGGTAACTGAACGTCTTAAGCAAAAATCAAATAAGACCTTGATGGGAAACAGAAAAGGTCTTTTTGATGGCTCATGCTAATAACTTTCTTAGCATTGCTCCAAAAGCAAAAACAAAACCCAAAAGTAACAAAAACTATTCTTTATCAAGGATAACTTTCTTCTATTTACACATGCAAAAAGAAAAGTTTCCTTTCAGAGCTCACGTGCACTTGTGCCTGGCTCAATTATCACCAATTAGCCAGCTGCAAACCCCTTTGCTGGTTCACTTTCTCTACGTGGCTCAATCCTACCCAAAAGCTTTCTTGCAGACTTTTCTGGGTAGATAAAAGAACAAATTACAGTTCCTTTTGGTGGTTTTTGTATTAGTGAGAAAGTATTTTACCACAGCAGCCTAGACAGAGAGCAATCCATGTATTCATTCTGATCATTTAATATATCTCCTTCTTCCTCAAATATCATGGAATCAATATCCTGGTCTGGCTCAGAGGAATTCCTCAATTGTTCACTCTCAGGATAATATTTGTTTCCCTGCTGCCTTCCTGGAGAAGAGCTAGGGCATAGATCAAAGTTCATACCTGAGCTTCCTTTGCTGTTAGGCTTCCTCTCCAGGTATCCTGGCCAGTAAGTAGTCCAGCTTTTATGTCCAGCCTTCCAATCAAGATCCCTGGACACTGGGTCTCTCTTCACATACCTTCTTGCAACGGTCTTAGGGCCCCTTCCACCTGCAGCCGTCTCCTTCAAAGGTGCCATCTGGGAATTCCTGGCTCTATAACCCCATTCCTCTGGTTTCCTCCAGTCCAATGGAGTATGCTTGCCTCTGAAATGACTCCCAACACACGTACTGCTGTGGGCTCCTTCTTTAGACCTCCAAGATGTCTTTCTCTTCTTCCTTCCACGTTGCTGCTGCTGGTTCTGTGTGCTCTCACGGATCTGCTGGCTCCCTCTGCTCTCCTGGCTCCCTCTGCTCTGTCTGTGTGTAGAAAATCTATTACTTTTAACATGCTTAGAGGGACACTCCACCCTAGCACAGCCCAGGTGTGCTGAATCAAGCCCTGCCCTTGGAGATGAGTGATTGGGGATTACCTCATAGCTCTCCTGATTAAACACACGTTTCCCCACTTCAGCCCTTCTAGAGGCTGTTTGAAACCTGGTGCATTCTGGAACTGGTAGTCTTTTATGAAAACATTCTGTTTTAGTATTTCTACCAGCAAAGACAGGTTGCTTGTTCAGAGCCAATTCACCTCTTTTATAGCTCCCTCCTGAACTATGATAAGCTTCCTTATCACAAATTCCAAAGCTTTAATAATAGTTTTTACATATAGTGCCACTCCTCCTCCCCTTCTTCCTACCCTGTACTTTCTGAATAAAGTATAGCCAGGTATAGTTACATCCCAATCATGGTTTTCTGTGAACCATGTTTCTGTAACTGCCACTAAATCCAAGTCAGCCATTCCCACCAAAGCTTCAACATCAGGGATCTTATTTCCCATGCTATGGGCATTTATACACACTGCTTTCCATATGTTACCCCTATTACCCATTTCCAAAAAGGTATTTAATGTATCACCTACCTGGGGGCTTTCAACTACCTGGGGGCTTTCTTCACCCATCCCCAATGAATCTAGTTTAAAGCCCTCTTCAGTAGATTAGCCAGTCTACTACCGAAGACACGTTGACCTTTCTTGGTCAGATGGATGCCATCTCTGCTCTGCAACCGTTGGAACTGCATCCCATGGTCTAGGAAACCAAAATGCTCTCAATGACACCATCCACGCAGCCATGCATTCATCTCCAGGATGCAAGCCTCTCTGCCTTGGCCTTTACCCTCAACAGGGAGGATTGAAGAGAACACCACCTGTGCACCTAACTGCTTCACCCTCTGTCACAGAGCCATGAAGTCACTTTTGATATGTTCCAAAGTATACCTGGCAGTATCATTTGTTCCAACATGGATTAGCAACATTGGGTAATAGTCAATGGGTTTGATGAGTCTCAGCAAACTCTCCGTAACATCTTAGATTCTGGCACCAGGCAGACAGCATACCTCTCTGGACATCATGTCTGGTCGGCAGATGGATGCCTCAGTAACCCTCAGAAGAGAGTCTCCAACCACCACTACCCTTCGTTTCTATGTGGTCACTGATTCTGCAACTTTGGGGTACTTGAGCTCTGGTTCTTCCCTTTCCAGGGCTGCTTTCACCTCCTCCGCTTCCAGGGCTGCATAATGGTTCTTCAATTCAAGGGCTGGAGGAGTTGGATTGGTGATTTTGCAGGCCCTGGTGACTTGTGTCCGACCATTGACATTCTGTTGGCACCAATCTTCTCCTCTGCTGGAGAGCTTGGTTGCTGCAAGAAGCATCTCATCAATGTACTTCTCACTGTCTTGAATGCTCCTCAGCCTCGCCACCTTCTCTCTGAGTTCCTCCACTTGTTTCCTCAGAGCTTCAGCATGCGGGCACCCTGCACATGGAACCGGTCCTTCAACTGGCATTAGAACCTCTGTCTGGACAGAGGCAGAAGCTGTAATGGGGGCAACAGCTTTAGCGATATGATTTTTCCCAGCCATTATTCTGTTCGTGGAGCTTAGGTATCTGTTAAAGCAAAAGAGAGAGATCTACCAAGTACCAGCCGGTTTCCCAGCTGTCCT
This sequence comes from Ichthyophis bannanicus, assembly GCA_033557465.1. NCBI lineage: Eukaryota > Metazoa > Chordata > Amphibia > Gymnophiona > Ichthyophiidae > Ichthyophis > Ichthyophis bannanicus. The sequence continues at coordinate 87,779,505 of CM066048.1, read as the reverse complement.
TTTAGAGAAAAAGCAGTTAAATCTCTTTAATTATATTCAAAAAGTGCTGGTACAAGTCTCTATGCTTTGTTAAATGGGGAGGTGCCCTATAAAGCAAGACTGCTCACTAGGGGTGGGTGGGAGTCGGGGTGGGTAGGGAGGGACCTAACTCCTGATTAGGTGTCGGCAGTTCCCAAAGCTGAGGAGGTTACTAGAGTTCAACAACCTACTCTGCTCAAGGAAAGTTCTACTAAAGCACCAAAAAGAAAGTAACTTTGCTTTAAAAATATACAAAAACCCTTTTAAGAGCTCCCAGTCAGAGAGCAGGCAATGTAATAAAAATAAACCCTCAAATCCTTACTGTTGGTTGATCTGTAGAGCCCCTGTTAGGAAAGCCTCAACAGGGCAGGGCACTGGAGCCTTTTATGCAGGCCTCAGCTGCTCTCAGGTAATCAGGCCCACTAACTCCTGATTAGGTGTCAGCAGTTCCCAAAGCTGAGGAGGTTACTAGAGTTCCACAACCTACTCTGCTCAAGGAAATTTCTACTAAGGCCAGGGTTGGGCTGTAGGGAATAATCCCTAGCCCCCCCCCCACACACACACACCCTCCAGCCCCATCCGTGCCCCAGCATTGCTAAAAAGAAACGTCCAGAAAAGTCATTCTACCCCTGGGTTGGAATAACTTCCCTAGACATTTTGCCGGCTCTGGACATACAGGGCCAAATCGGCCCTGTACATCCAGGGCTGGCAACCGCCCACTACCCACCCACTCTCAACCCCAGGCTGCCCATTCTCCTCCCCGACTAATTTCCCTGCACAACCGGCGGGGAATTAGTTGGGGGCTGCTGCCGGCACGAATAGCGGGGATGAACGTCCTGTTGGACCACATTCCTGAAAATCACACCAGAATATCTAGAGAATGTCATCACAAGTATTAACACAACCACCACTCACTTGCCTTGATCCAGCTAACTGGACAAACAGGAATTCATTCCAACAATGCTAAAAATCATTCAACCATCATTAACTCAGGGATACGTACCACCTCAACTCAAGTCAGCCTCTCTCCACCCTGTCAGGAAGGGGACATCCAATGACATCAACCAGCCATCATCCTACAGACCCATAGCCAGCCTCCCATTCCTGACCAAGGTATTGGAAAAAATCTTATACAGACAGCTCCAGAACTACGCAGATATAAATCACCCACTAGATCACCAACAATACAGTTTCAGCCCATGACACGGAGTAGAGTCCATCATGACTAGCCTACTTGACAACCTATTAAGGGCACTGACCAACCCAAATCCGGTTTTATTTCCTCATATTTCTGGACATTAAAGCAGTTTTCGATTCCATCCCATATGAACTCATAATACAACGCCTACGATCAATTGGTTTATCAGACACCCCCCTCTCCTGGTTTAAATCCTGCCTGACAGACTGCAAACTGCAAGTCAGGATAGACCAGACAAATTCAACCCCATACACACAAACCCAAGGAGTCCCTCAAGGCTTGACCCTCTCAGTCTTATTATTCAACCTCTTCCTGCAACCATTATGTATCATAATCGTCTTACGACATCCTTTACCACATATATGCAGACAATGTAATGATTTACACACCTATTAACACAACAAGTATCGACAACACACCCATAACAAGCTGTTTTTCCAAACTCCGAAATTGGCTCAGAAGTCAGAACTTGAACATAAATCTCAAGAAGACCGAGGCTGTGTTCATCACTAGAGACAGGTGACCTTCATGCCACCACCCGCCATACCTATCGATGGAATGCACATCCAAGTGAAACAAAACATACTGTACCTTGGAGTTACCCTGGACCAGCACCTTACCTTCAAAGCACACATACAAAACATAACACAGAACATATATTTAAAGTTAAAAACAATCAAGAATCTCAAGCCACTCCTATCAGAGCATGATTTCCATTCTGTCCTCTAAGCAACTATATTCCCCCACTTTGATTACTGTAGTATCATCTTCCAGGGCATACAAACTCAACCATCACCCTCTCCAACTTGCACTCAACACGGCTGCAAGAATCCTCCTTGATGCAAAGAGATCAGAGCACATCACTCCTCTCCTCAAGCAATTACATTGGCTCTCCATGATAGAATGTATAAAATTCAAATCCATCCTCACAACATTCAAAATCCTCAATGACTCTGCACCACTACACCTACAAACCCTGATCCAGATCACATCTGACAACAGAGGTCAATGAACCACCTCAAGGAACACGCTACAGACTCCACCAATGGTCACAAGAACCAACGCCACTACATCTAAGAGAGCATTCTCTCTCTACGCATCGTTACTATGGAACTCTATCCCAGAAAGTCTAAGAACTACAACCGATACAGCTTCCTTCAGGAAAGCCCTTAAAACCCATATTTTCAGAGAATGCTCCCTTCTAACATAACCCTGATCTGTTCCCTCCTCTCTCCTCAAACTCCCTCTCCTAAACACCCTCTATCTCCCCTACCTCATGTCCCCTTATATATAATTGTACAATCTTACCTCCAATTATATATATCAAAGTTAACCTGTTGACTTCCCTATTCATTGTAAATGTTCTGTTTCAGTATAAACTGCTTTGACTGAAGGATAAAGCGGTATAAAAAAAAGCTGTTAAAAAAATAAATAACTAACTAAAACCACAACGTAACTCCTGAAACTACTCACTGACTAGCATGGTGTTAATGTAAATATATATTCTGCAAAAAAACAAGGAAATGCAAGATGCTTGCACACCAAGGAACTAAAAGAAAAAGTGAGAAAGTGGCACAGTTTATAGTACAAAATTATAAAATTTTAACTCATTTTATTTTGTTATAAACTGTGTTATGGTTCTCACGTTTTCTTTTTGAATATATATTCTACATCCACAGAAACCTCTCCCTCAGCAATGGATGCAGATCAGAAGTAAGACATTCACCCACAGAACTCAATATATTAAAAAAAATCTGTTTCCAGTCATTTAACAAACATTTTCCAGTAATAGGCATATTGAGAACCAATATAAAACCCTACAAAAGTAACAGAAGATCTACAAGGCCAAATTTACCATACCATATCAGGATAAACATTCAAGACTCACATAAGGAGCCTTCCCAGAAAAACGACGCACTATACATACTGCTGTAATCCCTAGAACATCCATACACCTATTTGAAAAGCTGAACAAATCAAAGTACTACAGTACAATATAGATTCCTATGTACAAACTCTCTGTTAATAGAACACATGGCCTCAGTCATCAGAACACAGACCCTCAACACATACAGAATAAGTAACTACAACCTAAAGTAAAAATAAAAATGTAGACAAAAATTAAACTGAATCCCCAAGAAGCCAGACTCCGCATATAGTGCAACATCAGATAAATAAGAGACGCAGTTCCCCATAAAGATCACACAAAGCATATGGCAATTAATCTAATTCCAATAGAACAAAATGTTTTAACCCTTTGATTTTCAATTTTCCTATAATGTTTAAATTATTTTAACATTTTGTAAGATTGCAGTTATTTGTTTAATGTAATTGTAATGAATTATGAAATGTAATTTTGCTGTAGTTTATGTATAATTTACTGTAATGTACTGTAGTTTACTGTAATGTACTATCTTGTTGTCTCCCCCCCCCTCGATGTAGTCCCTCCCTCTGTTGTCTTGTTGACCACTTTGATTGAAGGATAAGGTGGTATATAAAACTGATTAAATAAATAAAGTCCAATCACTAAATTGAAAATCATTTTTTTTCTACCTTTGTTGTCTGACCATTTTATTCTCTGATCATGCTGGTCCTGATCTGAGGCTTCTGCTTTCCTGTCCTCTTAGCTCTCTATAGTCCATCAGCCATTTCTTTCTTCTTTTGTTTTCTTCACTTCCTTCCATCAGCCTATTTCCATTCTTAGTAACCCTCCCCAGTATCAGCCCCCTTTTCCAGTCCTCCCCTCCCAGTGCCTTCTGATTTCAACCCCCTTGCATTCACAGCACTGCCACTGGTGTCCATTCCCTTCCAGTCCCCCTCCTTCCCCACTGTCCAGCCCATTCTAGCCCAAAACCATCCCAGTGCCACTACCCCCTCCCTTCCAGCCCCCACTCTAATTTCCCAGTCACCTACCAGAACCATTCCCAAGTGTCAGCTCCCTGCAAGTCCCCCTCCAGTCCCATCCCCAGGTGTCAGCTCCCTTCCATCCCTCTCCTCCCTTCCCTAGTGTCAGCTCTCACAAAGTCCCCCTCTAGTCCCATCCCCAGGCATCAGCTCCTTTCCAGTCCCCTCCTTCCCCCCATGTTAGCCCCCTTCCAGTCCCATCTTCACCTGTCAGCCCCCTTCCAGCCCCCACCTTCCCCATGTCAGTTCCCTTCCAGGCTCCTCCTTCCACGTGTCAGCCCGATTGCAGACCACACCTTCCCATCATGCCAGTTCACTTCCAGCCCCATCCTCCCCCTTGTGTCAGCTCCTTTGCAGACCCCCTTCTCCTCGTGTCAGTTCCCTTCCAGTCCCTTCTTCCCATGTCAGCCCTACTGCAGACCTCACCTTTCTCTCATGTCAGTTCCCTTTCAGCCCTCTCCTCCTCCTTCCCATGTCAGCCCCCTTCCAGTCCCCACCTTCCCGTGTGTTAGCTCCCCCGCAGACTCACCCTCGCCTTTCTCTGGCAGCCGCAGCTCCTGCCTCTTACAGAACTGCGGCTGTGCTAGCGATATTACGTTTAAATAAAAGTGAAACTGGTGTGGAGCCTTCCCTCCTCTCTGAAGGAACCCATGCAGTTAATGTAACTTCCTTTGGGGGTGGGACACAGCTGTACGGGTTCCTTCACAGAGGTGGGAAGGCTCTGCACTGGCTTGGCTTTTTATTTAAACTGCATATCGCTAGCACAGCTGCAGTCGTCTAAGAGGCAGGAACCACGGTTGCCAGCGAAAGGAGAGGGTGAGTCTGCTGCTGTCGAGAAGTGGACTCGGCAGCGGCAGCAGCTTGTGCATCCTCAAACCTTTGCTGCCTGAGGCAGTCGCTTCACTCCACCTCATTATAGAGCCGCCCCTGGCGGCAATGGCTCAGTAAATGTGAGCAGCGTTCACCTCACTGTCGTTGGTGCTGCCCCAACGGTTCCTGTGCTTTACAATGCCTCTTCTGCCCCCCTCTGACGCTACGTCCGGTTCTGAAGTCTGCATTGGAGGGGGCAGGAGAGGCATTATAAAGCACAGGATCTGCAGGGGTAGCACTGGCAACTTGAGGTAAACGTTGTACCGCTTTTACTGAGTCATCGCTGCCTCTGCAGACCCTAGAGAGGAACAGCAGTGATGCCCCTGGAGGAATGGCTCTCTATGCAGCATCCTAATTCACCTAATGGTAGTGCCGGCCCCGAGGAAATCAGTTATAAAATTACCCTCCACATGTAATTTAGAGAAGGCTCCATGTTTGTTAAAAGTCTTCTCTTTTTTCTTATCTGCATATTATTTTACATCTAGAGAACTTAATTGCAAGAGAAAACGCTCTTTGTTGAAATAACATATCTAATCAGGAAAACACTATACAAAAAAAAGAAAAATTCAACTTATACGACTATAACCAAGAATTCCATAGATACAGAAGATCCAATAAATATATCCTAGGGAAGCTGGAACAATAAAGAAATAATCAAAAGCAAAAAAGGCACCGCTTACCTATCCCGAATGTACGTCTTACTCTGAGTAACTGAACCAACCAAAGGAGGCAGCAGGCAAATCCCCCTCCCTATTACCAAGAAAAGCGTGCAACTGAGATGGTTCAAAGAAATCTATATATTATTTTCAAGCATAATAATGCATTTATTAGGGGTCTGAGGCCAAACATTTCATTTTTGTTTAGTTTCCCTTGTCGTTTCTGGGACTGACTTTTTTTTCCCATTTTCATTTCAGGGAGATGTTGTTAATAGTGTGCTCTATTCAGTGATGGTGTGTGCAATCCCACACATGCGTGTGAATCCACACACTATGGCTCAATAGTGCACACTATTTATTCATAGAATGCACTATTCAGCGATAGTGTACGCTATTTGCCAATTGTATGCACTGATTATCATCAATGAAAAGCAACAAAATGTGAGGTTACTTGCTTCTGTTTTGGCTTGGAAAATGAAAGCGCATCTCTAGCATTTATGGGGGTAACATACAATAAGCTCCGCCCCGAGTCAGCAATTCCTGGCACATGGAATACAAAGGTCACTAGACGTTTTGCCCCTTACCTGTCCCCTTTCTGGAGCCCTCAAGTGTGCTGGTCAGGTCAAAGCTATCACAGATCATATCCCACATTCTTTCAACCTTCTGCTGTTCTTCCCCTCCCTTCCCATTTGGAAGACAATAGATGTTATGAAGAGGATCAGTTGTTTACTCCTTCAAAAAGCAGAAAGACCAGGGGACACTCGATGAAGCTACAATGGAGCACATTTAAGACTGATCGGAGAAAATATATTTCCACTCAACACGTAATCATACTCTGTAATTCATTGCCAAAGGATGAAATAAAAGCTGTTAGTGCAGCTGGGTTTAAAACGGTTTGGACAAGTTTTTGAAGGAAAAATCCATAAATCATTATCAAAGAAGACCAGGAAAATCCACTGCTTACCCCTGGGATAAATAGTATTAAATCTGCATACCTTTTTGGGAACCTGATAGGTACTTGTAAACTGCATTTGCCACTGTTGGAAACAGGATACTCGGCTTGATGAACCTTTGGTCTGACTCAGTATGGCATATCTTAATGTTCTTTTGTTAACAACCGTAGAAAGTTCAAAAATGTGCAGCTCCAAATGTCTAACATAATTTTCCAAGTTCTCCACCTTCCTATATGTGACCATTTGTTTTATTTATTTATATATTTCATATACCGCTTTTTATAAAAATCTGTATCAAAGCAGTTAACAAAATTCCAAAAAAGAACGGAAAAACTCATTAAACAAGTGAAAAACAAACGCTCTCCATCATACCCAGCAGACATAACTACATAATCAAGCAGGACAATGAACACTCTAAGATTACAAATTATCTTCATACATGGTCTGACAGCCAAAAGGCATCATGCAAACTTGAGAGATTAGCAATGCCTGGCCATAAATTCAAAAGAAATGCATGTATTAGTGACATTCATCAAATTAACTAGCAGATGCCAAATTACAGAAAAAGACTCCAAGACGGAAACTGGTCAGGGATGCCCTTTTCAATAGATTTGCCAATCTAAGAACATCAACTCTCTCTAGTAAGGAAGCATGCTTCCACGAGGTCAATGTATTAAGTTTTTTAGGATTTTGCAAATTGGAAGGAAAAAAACCCTTTTGGATATGTAAAATCCAAATCACTGATAGCGAAGAGCAAGTGTAGACAGAAAAGATGAAAAAGGTGGGTGGGTTACCTGAGATCTTCAAGAGTAGGGAGAGTGAAGGAGATGATAGGGTACAGGTAAGATCTTCTCTTCTGTGTGTTTAGAATTTGCTAATGCAAGCCACACAGCGCATGTAATGTGCCAAAGGGCTGGGCATTCAATCCCTCATCCAGAAGGGTTAGGGTGTGGCTGGCTCGTGGCCAGGAGAAAATTTGAATAATGTTCTGCTCTAGGAATGCTTCATGCTTAGTCTTATTCTCTGCCTGGTGTTAACAGAGAGTTGCTAGCAGGGCTCATGCTTAGAACCAAGCTACAGGGAAATAGCATAACTCACTCTGAGGTCAAACACAGAGGCCACTTACAAAATTCCATCCAGCATGAAAGTATGCATGCTAAGCATGAAGGTGTGTATTTGCCAGTAAAGGTAGCCAGGGGCATGCTCCGGATGGAGCATGGGCCGTGTTCGTAAGTACTGCAGGTCGTTTATGAAAGACCTTAATTGATGCACATATTTGTGAAATTTACATGCATTCATTTACGTCTAGCTATGCATATTCCTTGTGGCTAACCTGAAAACCTAACTGACTGGGGATCCCTCAGGACAGGTTTGTGAAGCCCCTGGCCTAACACATCCCTCTCGCATCTCTGATAACAGCCCCTTCTTACCCACATAGATCTCCTCCAGATCAAGAAAAAGGAGCGTGGCTGAATCATGCCCTTCTCTACTAACTCAGCATGATTCAGCCCGCTTATAATGTTTAAACAGAAATTAGTGATACCATGCAGACCAAAGTAAACTGCAGAAATGGGCAGTAAAGGTAGAGGACACAACCCAAAGCACGCTTGCTCTTCTGCCAAACAGGATCAGTAGGGGGACTGGTGAAGATCAAGGTGCCTCAGCCTTATGCCTCCTCCCCCTGGGAGTTTATGGTGATGATACAGATGTGTTTCTATGTTTCCATTTCATGGGGACGTTCCCCTTTTCAGTCTCAAGGTGAGGACCCTGCTCTGGCCAACTCACCCTGGGCGCGCATTCCCCTAGGATGAGTAATCTTATTTATTTATTTATTTAACATTGCTTATATACTGCTTTTCATGATATCAAGGCGGTTTACATTGAACAAACTGAAATTACATTGAACAGGGCATTATAACTTGGAGATAACTATTTTACAGGGAACATGGGTAATGGAGGGTTAAGTGGCTTGCCCAAGACCACAAGGAGCACCTGTGAGACTAGAAACCCCAAACAAACATAAAAAACATTTAACCAGGAAATTGGAGTTAGGAGTTTTAAAAAATTGGCGACATATAAAAAATACCTTTGTTCCATAACCAAGCAGCATTACTTTAAAAAAGGAAAAGAAAACAGTGTGTGATTTTATGACGTGAATATGAATCACATCTGTGCCAACAAATCTGCAGAGTAAACTACACAAGCTTTTCATCCTCCTCAGTTGTTGAGTAACAAATCAGGAAACTAAGAGCTAAAGTACAGAAACTTCCCTCATAAAGTAACATACAATATGTACTGCAGTGATAAGAAGGTCAGAGCAAGATCGTTCATCTGTATATAACCAGTATACGAAAGTCAATTAGCAAGGAGGTGGCAGAGATACCAAGGCATTAGTAATAGTAAAGGGGGTTTTACACTCACCTTTTGTGCTACCGCCTTGCTCACTCCAGAGACCAAGAAAAGCAATAAAAAGGAAGAACAGCATTGGTGAAGAACGGGGTATAGTTTATTTATCAAAGGAAGACCACCTTTCTACTGTTTGCTTTTTATCTTCTTATCCCTTAAAACAGGGCCGGTGTTAGATATACAGTGTCCCAGGGCAGAAACTGGTGAGGGGCCCCGTAACCTGCCTGCAGGTTATGGGGCTCTTTTACTAAAGGGCACTGGCTGTCAGCATGCATGCTGGTGTGCGCTGAAGGCGCATTGGGACACACATCAGAGTTGCCAAGCTACCCAGTTCCAGGAGTGAGATTTTTAAGCCAGTCCTGGATTTCTGACAGTCTTATTATGATGCATTATGGGACCTGCAGCACTGATTCCAGTGAGTAAAAACAGGAACTATAAATACAATAATGCTTTGCAATGCAAATTTAAAACCAGAACTGGCAAAAAATCTCACTCCTGGAATCGGGTAGCTTGGCATTTCTGCACACATTTACAACAAGCACAGCGCCATGACAGCATTGTCCTTTTGTTCAATTTTATTTGAGACAAATCATTTAAAATATAACCACTTAGCTGGTATAGTATTGCCAGAGCAAAAACACGAGGTGGTGGATACTTCTCCTCTCTTCTTGCTGTTGGAACACAGGGACTCCTACCAGGTCTTTAGTGCCACCTTACTGGCGGGCCCTGGGGAATCCTGCTGGCTCTTTGTATGCCTGCTTTGTGTAAGCCATGTGCTAGGGATGTGCATTCGTTTGAAACGACATGGGGAAATATCAACGAAATGTTCTCTTTTGTTTCATATTGTTTTTAATCGGAAAACCGAAAACAACACTGAAAAACCCAAACTTTATTTTCCCCACCAGTTTAATCACAGACTGGCCTCATATCATCAGCAAAACCCATCTGCCTTTTATTTTATAGTCAGAGTCTAGTCTTGAAACAATAACTTTTGGATTAGAAGGCAGGCATCTTACAGACGAACTATTACATTTCAGTGGTGGCTGTAGTAACCTTTCAGCTATGCTTTTTTCATTTGGGGAGCAACCACAGTTACCTCGTAAATTAACAAAATTGCCCATAAATGAAAATCTATAAAAACAAAACGAAACTCTTGGATTGCTTCTGATCTGATTGGTCCAAAGTTTGTCTCTCCTGGAGCTTTAAGGAAAATGTTTACTGGATTTGTTGCCTTGTGCCTTAAAACGTCAGGACCACGAAGATATTTGCTTCCATCCCATCAACGCCCGATGCTTCAGCCCCCATGCAAATAGGAAGTAAGCATTGGATGTCAGTGGGGGTGAAAGTCAAACAGCCTTATGGCACCAAAGTTTTAAGGTAAGTACCGCAGGGCTGTTTGAGGCCATTGCCACCGCTGCAAGTCCTGGAGAAGGGAGGCAGCAGTGGCGCTGGACCGCTCTTGGACCAGTGATGCTCTAGACACCCACCTAGTTTGCCTAATGGTCACACCAGCCCTGCTCTTACCTACTGAGGCCTTTTTTCCTTCCAAGTAAGATTTTGTAATAGAGAAAGAAGCTTGTTAGAGCTGTGCAATATTGTATAAAGAGAGGATATCAGTATTTGTTCATATATTTTTATAATCTAAACATTTAGAAGTTGCAATCAAAGCCCCTTCCATGGTACAACAGCGTTTTACCTATGGAAACTGTGGCTTTCATTATTCTCCAACTTGCCAGTGGGTGAAAGTATGTGTGGCGTTCAACAGTGTGTGTTCTTCTGCCAGCTTACTGCAGAGGTGGTCTGCTGGTGGATTAAGGAAGGGACAAGCAGAGCCAAGTCCACCACCAGGCTGTCACCTAGGGCGGCAAACAATTGTTGGATAATTCTATACATGTGCTTTTGAAAAGGGTAGACTTTTGTGATTTATTGTGGTTGACCCCTTTTGGGTTTCTTCTGTTTGGGAAAGAAGATAAGAGCAGTGATGAAGAGTCAGTGGGAATCCCCAGGTCCCAGCAGCAGGAAGAGAGGAGGGGCGCAGTGAAGAGTTGGCACAAATCCATGGATCTCATTGGGAAGGAAGAGAGCTGCAGCATAGGAAAGCAAGGGGTGGAGCCTAAGGGAAGGGGCAGGATAGAGGAGAAGAAGGGTGGAACATAAGAGAAGGGGCAGGGTTAGGTGGAAAGGGGCATACATTTGAGAAGGGGTGTGGTTACAGAGGAAGAAAGAAAAGGGGGACAGAATAGAAGGAAAAGGGCAGGGTTAGAGAAGGAAGGAAAAGAGACAGTGAGGGCATTAAGGAAGAAGGGAGGGAGGGAATGAAAGGCCGGTGGCAGAGAAGAAGATAGGGTTGCCAACTTTTTGAAAGAGAAAAACCTGCCACCTGTGACTAGTCACGCTCCACCCATGCCCGCCCCCACCCCTGCTCCACCTCGTCCCCAAAAAATTTGCAGAGGGCAATGTGCAAACGGAACGAGCAAGATTTCTACACGTTCTTAAACAGAAATTCTATACTGACAGAATACGCAGCATTGGTTGTACACACACACACACACACAATACAGACAGGCCTTCATCAATAAATGAGCACAAAAAAAGAGAAATATATAGGCAAAAATTAAACTGAAACCCTAAGAAGACAGACTCTGCATGCAGTGCAATATCAGATAAATAAGAGATACAGTACAGTTCCCCATACTGTGTAAAATATAAAGATAGTAGTAAGTCAAATCATTAAATTGAAAATAAAATTATTTTTTCTACCTTTGTTGTCTGACCATTTTATTCTCCGATTATGCTGGTTCTGATCTGAGGCTTCCGTTTTTCTGTCTTCTTTTAGCTCGTTTTCTATGGTCTATAGTCCATCTGCCATTTCTTGTCTCTTATTTTCTTTTCTTCACTTCCTTCCATCAGCCTATTTCCAGTCCTCCCCTCCCATTACATTCCAATGCCAATCCCCTTGTGTTTCCAGGACTGCCAGTGGTGTCCATTCCCTTCTAGTCCCCCTCCTTCCTCACTGTCCAGCCCCTTCTAGTCCAAATACCATCCCAGGTATCAGCTCACTTCCACTCCCAGTGCCTTCCCCATGTCAGCTCCCTTCCAGTGCCATCCCCATGTTTCTGCTCCCTTCCAGCCTCCTCCCCATTACCCAGTCATTTACCAGTACCATTCCCAGGTGTCAGCCACCTCCTCCCCACCTTTCAGCTCTCATCTTCCACCCATCAGTCCCTTCTGCCACCTCTTTCCCCTTGTAGCCGCTGTTCCTACTTCTTACAGGGCAGCGGCTGCAATAAAGTTAAGTTAAAAATAAATTTAAACCTGTGTGGAGCCTTCTGCCGCCCCCCCCCTCTTCCCCCATGCAGCTTCGTCTTCCCTCCCCAGTACAGCTTCACCCCCTCTAGTTCATCTTCACCTTCCCCCCGCCCCTCCCAGTGCAGCTTCACCTTCCCTTCCCAGTGCAGCTTCACCCCCCCCCCCCCCCAAGTGCAGCCACTGCTCCTGCTTCTTACAGAGCAGCGGCTGCAATAAAGTTAATTTAAAAGAAAAGACAATCTGTGAGGAGCCCTCTGATCCTAGGAAACTCCTTCTGCAGTGCCTGGGCTAAAAAGGAAGTGATGTCAGAGGGGGTGGGCGCTGCAGAAGTTGTTTCATAGGATTCGAAGGCTCCTCACGGGTTCTCTTTCTTTTTAAATTAACTTTATTGCAGCCGCTGCTCTGTAAAAAGGAGGAGCAGTGGCTGCAAGAGGGGACCGCGATTACAAAGCCGGTTTTCTGCTCTGGCCGCTCCCCATCTCGCGGCCAGAGCAAAAAACACAGCTTTGCAAGGACCGGTTTTGTATCTCTGCCGGCAGCCAGCCTGGCCACAGAAAAACCGGCCAGGCCAGCTGAAAACTGGCTGGTTGGCAACCCTAGGAGAGAGAATGCAAAATTGGGTAGCAAGGGAAGAAGAGTGCAAGATGGATGGAAGGGAAAGAGGAAAAGTACAAGTTAGAGGATAGCGAAGGGTAGGGAGTGGGAATAATGCAAGAGGTTGGGAGAGACAAGGAGTAGGTTCAGGTAGATAGGCAAAAGAGTGCATAAAGAACCTCCTGACATGCACACAGCTCCCTAACACACATGTATACACAGCCCCGACATACATATGCACAGAACCCACTGGCACACAGACATAACCTGACACACACACATTCATGCATACACGCAGTCTTTGACACAGACACATGCACATGCACACACAACCCGACACAGATATACGCACAGACACAGAGCTGCTAACATATGCACAGACCCTTTGACAAACATGCAGCTTCCTGACATACACATGCATGCACACACACACAGAGCCCCGGCAAACACATAAATATTGCACAGGCATGGAGTCCCTTACATATGCATGCAAACACACATGCATGTACAGAGCCTGCACGCACAGCTTCCCCCTCGCGCACATACAGCACCTGACACACTGTGAACACATAAATACCCTGTCCCCAGCACCTTATCCAGCCTGACCCCAACACACACTACCTTATACACACCCAGACCCCATGACACACTGCCAACACACACACATATATACCTTCTGATATCTCATCTTCACATTTCAATAGATAAACAGCTAAACTCTTTCTATGGAAACAGATATGCACATCATATCATTGACTCACAGACAAATACCATCAGTCAATAAACACACTATGCTTACTGTAATAAACAATAATAATTTTATCACAAGAACAGACACCTCAGTGAAACCAAAGTTTTTCTTTTATTTATTTATTTTTCAATCTTGCAAGACAGGTGGCCAAATATCATATTTCTTGATAAGTAGGCACATGTTTTCTCAGAAATCCCCCCTCCTTACTGCCCAGGGTCTTAAGAAAAGTTTAAAGGAACATGAAAATTACGGTAAGTTTCTTCCCATTCATCTAGCAAATTTTTATCAATATGACTCACAATGTTCCTTCTGTCCTTGAGCTTCTAATTCTACTCATTGTTACTTATTACTATAGCCTAGAAGCTAAGGGGGTTGTATGGGGGAAACCTAAGATTTGCAAGACCAAAAGAAAATGTTTTTATTAAGTGCAGAATAAGAAAGTTTAGCATGTGAGCCAATGTATTGTGGCAAGCAAATAGCATCCTATAGATTTCTATTTCTACTTTGTGTTCTACATATATTTTGTAAAAACAACAAATTAAACTTTTAAAACATTTCTAACAACTCCCCCCTTTCTCTTTTATACCGATTTGGTGTTTTTACACTTACTATACAATTTCATATGAAGCTTCTAATCTAGACATTATTTCTGACTCTCTCTCCTCTTCGGCTACCTTCATCCATAAGTAGCAGGGTGTCTTCATATGGTGGAGGTTTCATTGTCATTTGTTTAGTGACTGCTGTTTCTATCAGTCTCTGTGCTAACCCTCTGACACATGGTATTATGCAACATCTTACCACTGTTAGAGCCCCTGCCACTATTGTCAAATATGCAAAGATTGATATTACCACTCCTTTCCACTTTCCATATCAGGAATCTAGCCATCCTGTCAAAGAACTATCTATTCCTGAATTTTCAGCCAGCTCTTCTGCTAGAGTGTTAAGGTCTTGTAATGCCTTTGTTATTGTACCATCAGGGGCAGTATTATTTGGGATAAACGTACATTTCCCCCTGAGCATTATACAAGCTCCTCCTCTTTCAGCTAACATCATAATCTAAAATCATACGATTTTCCCAAGCCATCCTGCTTGTAGGATCCAACTGTTCTGCTATCCCTTTCACTGCATCTCTGGTGTAGTTTATAAATCTTTGCTGATTATAGTATATGTAATTAATCCAATCTACATTTTTATTAATTGTGGACCACCAAAATAAGGCTGATTCAAACCCTGCTGCTATTTGATTTCTGGCTTTGAACTCATCTGGGACTCCCCGGGGCACCCCTATAGCATCAATGTAAATTTCATCATCAAATGACGTTCCTAACACATTTCTCTTGCTTCTACCCTTGTAAGTTATCATTTCTTTCTCAAATGCCAGGGTGAATGGAATAGCCAATTGAACAATTGCACATGCTCCTGACCATAGCTCTGGCAGTGTCTGCCTCAAGATCTTCCTTCCGCAGTACCACCACAGATCTGCCCTGGGTACTCTCAGCTTAGAGTAGTTCCCTTGCATGTCACTGGTTCCAGTGAGGTTAAGGATTTCAGTGCACAAGGTCAGTTTCCCCTACAGCCCTGGTATAGTTCTCATCCTGCCTGGAGAGGCAGGTAGAGTGATTCCCATATACTGCCGAGAATACGGGTGGCACTTTCATGCCCGTCACCTTTAGAGGTGGAAACAGTAGGGCAAGGGACGTACAGTTCTCCTTTCCCCAGGCAGTTGCTTCTTGATACAGAGAGATCATGCACTTCATTCCATCCGGATCCGTCTTCCAGTTACTACTACTACTACTACTTGGCACTTATATAGCGCCATGCATGCAGCGCTGTACAGGCATACATACAAGAGACAGTCCCTGCTCATCAGAGTCTTGCTTGTCCGAGCTTACAATCTAGTTGAGACAATACAGAGGATTAGTCAATTCGGTGCAGAGCACAATATGGTCTTTAAAATTTGGTTATGAAAATTGACGGGAGTCAGGTTGAGATAAAGGATAGAAGTCAGGATCTGAAAGCGACAGTGAAGAGGTGAGTCTTCAATCTGGATTTGAAGAGGGCCAAGGAGGGTGCCTGGTGTATAGACACAGGTAAGCTGTTCCAGGCATAAGGTGCAGCAAGGTGAAAGGAGCGGTCGGGAGTTAGCGGTGCGAGTGAAAGGCTTAGATAGAAGTAATTTGTTAGTGGAGCGAAGTTCCCGAGAGGGGATGTAAGGAGAGATAAGAGATGAGAGGTATTGAGGGGCCGCAGAGTGAATGCATTTATAGGTCAGCAGGAGAAGCTTGAATTGGATGCGGAATTGGACAAGGAGCCAGTGAAGCGACTTGAGGAGTAATTTGGGCATGGCGAGACTGATAGAAGATTAGTCGAGCAGCATAATTTTGTATAGATTGAAGGGGAAGGAGATGGCTCACGGGGAGACCAGCAAGGAGTAGGTTGCAGTAGTCGAGGCGAGAGGAGATTAAGGAGTGGATAAGGGTTGTGGTAGTGTGCTCAGAAAGGAAGGGGCAGATTTTGCTAATGTTGTAGAGAAAGAAGCGGCAGGTCTTAACTACAAGCTGGATATGTGTGGAGAAGGAGAGAGAGGTCAAAGATAACCCCCAGATTGTGGGCTGAGGGAACAGGAAGGATTGTAGATCCATCCACAGAGACTGAGAAGGGGGGAAGAGGAGGGGAGGAGTTGGGGGGAAAGACAAGGTGTTCAGTCTTGGCCATGTTCAACTTCAAGCGGCAATGAGACATCCAGTCAGCGATGTCAGAAAGGCAGGCAGAGATCCTGGTCTGGATTGCTGGAGAGATATTAGGTGTAGAGAGGTAGATTTGGGAGTCGTCGGCATAGAGATGGTACTGAAAGCCATGGGAGGAGATAAGTGTGCCAAAGGACTAGGTATAGAGAGAGAAAAGGAGGGGGCCCAAGACGGATCCTTGGGGTACACCAACATGGAGCAGGGTGGGAGAGGAAGAGCCATCACCAGAGCATACACTAAAGGAGCGATGGGAGAGGTAGGAGGAGAACCAGGATAGTACAGAGCCCTTGAAACCAAGCGAGGAGAGGGTGGTGAGGAGAAGATTGTGGTCAACAGTGTCAAAGGCAGCGGAGAGGTCAAGGATGAGGACTGAGTAGAGGCCCTCAGATTTAGCCAGGAACAAGTCATTGGAGACTTTTGTAAGAGCCGTTTCAGTGGCGTGCAGAGGACGGAAGCCGGATTGTAGTGGGTCCAGGAGGGCCTGGGAGGTGAGGAAGTCGAGGCAGCGGCGGTGGACTGCTCGTTCTAGTAGTTTAGATATGAAGGGAAGGAGGGAGATGGGTCGATAGTTAGAAGGACAGGTGGGATCGAGAGAGGGTTTCTTGAGGAGAGGTGCGACAACAGCATGTTTGAAGTCTACGGGGACAGTTGCAGTGGATAGTGAAAGGTTCACAGGGAAAGGTACTACCTGTGCTATTGGTCTTCCTGAGTCACATGCATAGCAATTGCTTTTATTCAAACTTTTAACAGTATATTTTACCCATTCAATCCAGGCATTTGTTTCTCCATACCCTGTTTCAATTTCAAAGGTCTGCCTAAGATCCTTAACTTCCATTACTTTCACTTCTGTGGCACCGTTAGGGAGTTGGAAAGACTTAACTTTTGGCCTTACTGTGCTACCAATACTAGCACTCTCCTCCTTTTCCACTTGAATTTGAAAACAACAATCCCTTGGGTCTTTTCCTTGTACATCTATTCCCATACCACATACCGTACCATTCATACTTATTTTAAATGTCTCTCCCCATAGTGTTTCTACCTATGCTGCTGTTTGTTTTAAAGTTATAATTACAGAGTTACATTCATTCTTGCCACAATCTCGCTTCACTGGTTCTTTAATTATGGATACAAATCCCTGCCATTTTCTTACTCCCTTTGCTGCCCACCCCGCAGGGGCGCTGCTCCACCATACCTGATTCTAGGTACTGCAAAACAAATTTTTACACATATATTTCTCAGTATTAGCTAATTTCCTCTGGTTTCCCAAATCTCCACATTCCATTAATTTACATGCATCAAACTGAAAAGTCTTGTTTTTGTAGCTTTCTTTTCCTTATCGAACCTGCTACTGCAAAACCAGCTTCGCTCACTCTCAATATTACCATTAAGAGCCCCACCCCATACAACCAAAATAGGTTCTTCCCCATCTTGTAATTTATTCATCCCCCAGAACCAGGATTTCTTCCAACAGCAAATTATTGTCACACCTATCACAATTAAAAACATTAGTTCAGCTACAATCCACTCCTTACTCAGTAGCATAAAATAATACAGTTCTAAAGCTACCGGTATATATAAAAAAGTAGATAGTCAAGCCTGTCTTTTATTATCATGAGCAGGACTCTCAAGCAGTCTGTAACGGGATAATCCCTATTCAGATATTTTGAGTTTTCTTTTCAGTCTTACAACCATGGGGTCCTTCAGTTGGCTGTGCCTCCCACACTCCAAGGTCCTGAGAAGGAGAAGGTGCGTCTACTGGTCCCTTGATTCGGGTATAGTGCGTTCAGCCTCTTTCTGCCATTCTTACAGCTGTTTCTGTGCTCAGGAGTATCTGGAATGGCCCCTCACAATCAGGTTGCAACTTAGACTCCTTCCAGGATTTTATCAGAACCCACTGTCCAGGTTTAAAGCTGTGGACTGCAAAGTACAGAGGAGGCGTCTGTGCCAGGAGCCCTTTATTTCTGAGGAAAGATAAAGAGGAAGACAGCCAAAGTATATATTCTCTTAGAAACCTGTCCTTGGTTTCAAACTGAAGAGTTTCCTTTAATTGCCCCACGTAGGGTAGCCCAAATAGCATTTCATAGGGAGACAACCCCAGATCTTTCCGAGGGGCTGTTCAGAATCTTAGTAATGCTAAGGGTAAACACCTGGTCCAGGGCAGTTTTGTTTCTAACATCAATTTAGTGGAGGAGTGGCCTAGTGGTTGGGGCAAGGTACTTCAGGCCAGAAGGTCGGGGGTTCAAATCCCACTAGAGGACAGCAACCTTGGGCCGGAAGGACTGGGGTTTCTAGTCCCACAGGTGCTCCTTGTGGTCTTGAGCAAACCACTTAACCCTCCATAGCCCATGTTCCCTGTAAAATAGTTATCTCCAAGTTATAATGCCCTGTTCAATGTAATTTCAGTTTGTTCAATGTAAACCGCACTGATGCAGAATAGCGCGGTATATAAGAGAATGTAAATAAATAAATAAAATTTAGCTAACTGCTTCTTTATAGTTTGATTCATGCGTTCCACTCTCCCTGAGGAGGATGGATGCCAGGGAGTGTGAAAGTCCCAAACTATTCCAAGAGCTTCTATTATTTTCTGCAATACCATGGCTGTGAAGTGACTTCCCTAGTCAGAGTCAATGTGCCCTATCATTCCATATCTCGGAATGATTTGCTCCAAAACTGTCTTTGCTACCCCTGCTGCCGTGGCAGTTGCCATGGGATACGCCTCTACCCATCCCATCAGGTGATCCACTATTACTAAGAGGTACTTCACCCACCCAACCAGGGGTAATTCAGTAAAAGCAACCTGTATATTTTGAAAGGGGCGAAGACCAGGGTCTCTATCTCTCTGCGGTTGTTTCCTAAGGACCTTTTTGTTTATTCTCTTACAGGTTATACATCTCTCACACACCTGCTTGGCTACTGTGTATATTCCCATACACCCATGGTGTCTTAGAACCAGATCACACATTGCCTGTACACCCCAATGACTCCCTTGATGGAGAATGGCCATAATTTCCCTCATGATTTGTTTGTTCACCATCTGCCTCCCATCAGGTAAAACACACTTTCCCCCTTCTATTTCTGCTGCCCCTATTTCTTCAAGTTGTTGTTTTCCCCTTTCAGTAAATATGGGATTTGCTGTGTGACTCACTACTTCTGGGGTTAAATTCTATATAGGGGTTAAGTCTTCCCCTAAGACAGCTTCCTTAGCAGCCTCATCTGCTACCCTATTCCCCCTAACCTCAAATGAATTCCCAGCCTGATGTCCTTTCACATGCACTACTGTTATCTCTTGTGGTAACAGCAGATTCTTCAACACCTGTTTAATTAATTCCTCATGCACTAACTCCTTTCCCTTGCTTTTTATCAAACCTTGTTCCTCCCAAATTTTTCCAAAGGTATGTACCACCCCAAAGGCATATTTTGAGTCCGTGAAGATGGTCCCATCTCCACTCCCTAATAGCTTCAATGTCTGATTCAGGGCATATAATTCACGTTTGTGCTGACCAATTATTGGGTAGCCTACCTGCTTAAAGTGAGCAGTAACTTTCTCCCTCTACTACTGCATACCCATTTCATCTTTTCCCTTCTATTACCCTGGAGGATCCATCCACAAACAAAGACTTCCCTGCATGCAAGGGAGTGTCCCCTAAGTCTGGTCTTACCCTGGTCTGGTATTCTATAATACCCAAGCAATCATATTCTGGTTCCTCACTCTCCCCCTCACCTTTCCATAAGAAGGTGGCTGGGCTTAAACACTGTTCCATGGTTAACACTAGATCATCTTTTTCCATTAGTATTGCTTCATATTTCAAGATTCATGAATCAGTGAGCCACCTACCAGCCCTCTGGGTTAGGATGGTTCTCACTTGATGTGGGGTACTTACTACCGGGGCCCCTCCAAAGGTTAATTTCCTACTTTCGTCCACCAGTAGGGCTGTTGCCACCACTACTTGGACACATTCCGGCCATCCTCTAGACAATGAATCTAGAATTTTGGATAAATATGCTACTGGTTGTTTCTTTCTTGATCATTTTTGAGTGAGGACCCCCAACGCTGTTCCCTTGTCAACAGTGACAAAAAGGTGGAAGGTTTTGCTCAGTGAGGGTAAGGCCAGGACCGGGGCTTCTACCAGGCTTCGTTATAATTCTTTCACTAACTCCTGCTCGTCTTCTTTCCAAATTAAGTTGTTAGGTTCTTTTTCTAACAGCTTCGAGTATAACACTTTAGTCTTTGGGGCATATGAGTCTATCCATAACCTACAGTACCCAGTTAATCCCAGGAACTTCCTTAGTTCCTTCTTTGTCCTTGGAAGTGGTAAATCTGTAATCCCTTTTATTCGTTCTGGACCGATTCTCCTTTTTCCTTCACTAATCAGATGTCCGAGGTATTTTACTTCTTTTTCTACAAATTGTAATTTAGTTTTGGAAACCCAGAACCCCTGACTTCCCAGAAACTCTAATAGGGCTTTGGTGATTTCACTTACTTGAGTTTTCTTTTCCCCTAATATTAAAAGATCTACATACTGCAAAAGGGTTACGCCGACAGTGTAGAAATTTTTTCTGTTCCAGCACTTGTCTGAACAAGTTGGGTGATTCTGTGAACCCTTGGGGTAACACTGTCCACTGGAACTGTTGTTTCCGGCCAGTATTGGGGTCTCCCCATTCAAAAGCAAACATGTCTCTGCTAGTTGGATCTAATGGACAGCGAGGACTCAATCCTGGACGAGAGCCCCAATCTGTAATAAACAATAATAATTTTATCACAATAACAGACACCTCAGTGAAACCAAAGTTTTTCTGTTATTTATTTATTTTTCAATCTTGCAAGACGGGTGGCCAAATATCATATTTCTTGATAAGTAGGCACATTTGACATACAAACAGTTCCATATTTATTACACCCATTTCTCCTACAAATTCCTCCCTTATTATTCTATTGCTGCAGGTCCTACTAATCTCCTACCTATTAGTGATCTTTATTCAGGTCATGTGAATCTCCTCCTCTATTTACTTCTCCTAATCCCCTTTTCCCTTCTTTACCTTATTCCTTTTATGGTTGTATAACCGGTCATATGTTTTCTCATAAATCCCCCCCCCACCTCCTTATTGCCCAGGGTCTTAAGAAAAGTTTAAAGGAACATGAAAATGAAGTTTTCTTCCCATTCTCCACATCTAACAATTTATCAATACAACTCACAGTGTTCCTTCTGTCCTTGAGCTTCTAATAACCGGGTAAGGTGGACCGATGCCTCGCCCGAGTCCTTGCCCTTTTTTCCCCCCAGCTCCTCAATATACCACCTCCCACACAACAGACCATCACACATTCTTGGATCAAAAACTGGTCGCAGCTTTATTCTTTGAACAATTAACCAATTAGAAATACAACAACAGAACTTACCCCCCCCCCCCAGCAGCCCGAGCCATCACCCGCCGTATTATTAGCAAGGTGACGTCACGTCTGCCTCCCTCGGGTACAAGTCTCGACTAATTTGCTTCTCCCTCCCTCATCCGGCTTCGCCATGTTATTAGCAAAAGCCTGAGGGATTGTCCGGGTCGGGGGTACCCCACCCCCGCCCTAATGCTTGCATCCGGCTCCGGACCCCGGAAACCTCCGGGATCCCGCCACCGGCTCAGACCGCCTCGGATCTGAGCCGCCCCCAAGAGGAAAAGCTGCGACCAGTTCCCCCCCCACTCAAAATACCTTCCAGGGCCTCCTGCCAATCGTTAAGGAGCAAATCCATCCCAACCGGGGATAGATGTACTCCGTCCGCACGAAATAGGCCAGCACAGTCCACATCCACCCAAGGATGCAAAACTTGTCGCCCCCCATGCTCTTCCACCCATCGGCCAATTTGCCGATTAATCTTGGCTAACCCCCTGGACCAACGCCACTGTGCTCGGCAAGCAGGCCTGGAAATAATGTCTGACCAAACCACAACAATACCCGGGAACATGGCCCCCACCACCCCCAAGTCCTTGAGAACAGCCTGGATCAACTGCCGGCAAGTCCAGGAACTCAGGTCATTGCCTCCAAGATGAATTAACAATATATCCGGTGGCTTCCGAAGCAGGCCTTCATGGTGCCGTAGCAAGGGTAGGAGCTGAAACCACCGCAACCCGCGTTCACCCAGCCATGAAACGGTCACCCGAGAAGCATCCACTCCAAGATTCACGCCCACCGGTCGTGTTGCTGCTCGCCGACCAGCCCAGAACACAAATGAGTGGCCGATCACCCAACAGCGACACCGTCCTGTTGCTCTGCCTGCAAAATAAATAAAGAGAGTTAGTCCCCCCCCCCCATCTCATAGCCGCACATACCCGCGGAAGGCCTGGGACCTCCACCGGCCAATCCGCTGGATAGCAGCTTCCGATAACCCTTCCGCTGCCGCACTGGTGGCTGCACCAATCCGGAAGGAGTGAGGGGCATACTGACACGGGTCCACCCCTACTCGCTGGAGCGAGCTCCACAACACCGCCGTAAACTGAAAACGGGTAAGTACCCGCGCGTCCTCATGCACAAAGAGACCCCCTTCCCCAACCGGCCTCACTCGCAAGTACTGCGATAACAAGGTAAACGGACATGTGGGAGAGCCCGCCACCGCATGTAGTACTACGCAGGCCCCCTTTCCCCTCTGATCCGTCTTGGATCGCGCCAACCGTATGCGAACCCATCCCTCCCCCATTGAAACATGCTGCACTTGCAATCCGCCGCCCTTGCCGCGGCGACCCGAGTCTGCCACCAATTCCCCCACCCTGAAGGCACCAAAAAAGGCCACGGAAAACACCGCCCGGAAAAGCAGGCCTTCATACCCAGACGTCACCTGAGTCAACACGCCGTATAACCGACCTAAAAGGTCATGAGTTATCGGCTGCCGGGCATCCCCCGCAGATGGACAGGACCGCTCCCATCCTTGTAAAAGCCTGCGAGTCAAAAAGCCCCCCCCCCCGCGGCTCCCCAGCCTACCGCCTGCATAAAAAACGAAAAACCCGCTAAGTTGCGCCGCACGGTGGACCTCGCGAGACCCGCCTCCTTGGCGGCCCAGACATACTGACCAAGCAGGAATTCTGAAACGGGCCCCGGACTCCATCCCTGGTCCTGCAAGAAGGTCACCACGCTGCTGCAGCCCCTCTGATATGCCTCCCAGGTTGCTGCCGATACGGACTTCTTCAGCAAGTGGATGATGCCCCCAGGCCAATCCGCCATAGGTGCTCTGGGATCACAGCCCCTTCCGCCTCCGCTTCTGGCGCCAATGCCCGAAAACGCTCCCACTTAAAACGGGAAAGAGCATCAGCAATTAAGTTAGTATGCCCTGGAATGTGACGCACTCTGAGTACTACATTCAGGCACAAACAAGCTAACACAACCTGTCGCAGCAAATCGGCTACCGGTCTACACCTGGGGGCATAATTATTAAGCACACTGACCACTGCCGCATTGTCACACCACCAGAGGACCTGGCGATTCCGTACCCGATCCGGCCACAAGGACAACACTACCATCATCGGGAATAACTCGAGAAAGGTGATATTCGTGGTGAGACCGGCCTCCCGCCACGTCTGCGGCCATTCCGCCGCACACCAGGCGCCCCCGAAGTATACCCCCAATCCTGACCCACCCGCCGCATCCGTATATAACTGCAAAGCCGCACTGGAGATCGCAGCTTCCCGCAGCACCGTGACGCCGTTGAAACCGCTCAAAAACTCATCCCAGACTCCCAAGTCCTCCCGCATGCTACGAGACACCCTGATCCGATGATGCGGCTTGCGCACCCCCGCCGTCGCCGATGCCAACCGCCGCAAGAAGACTCTGCCCATGGGAATCACCCTACAAGCAAAATTCAGGGACCCAATAAGGGACTGCATTTCGCGCAACGTCATCGTCGAGGAGGCCAACACGTTGGCTACCAGTATGCGCAGACGAATCACCTTATTGTCGGGCAGACGGGCCACCATTAAATCAGAATCGAGCTCGATCCCTAGAAAGGTAATACGCGTCGCAGGCCCTTCCGTCTTTCCAGCCGCCAATGGCACACCCAACTCTTGCGCCAGCTGACTGAAACCTTCCAACAAGACGCGACACTGTGCCGACTCAGCCGTCCCCACGAAAAAGAAATCGTCCAAATAGTGGACAAGCTGGCTACAACCCATCCGCTCCACGATAGCCCAGTGCAAGAAGGAACTAAACCTCTCGAAATAAGCACAGGATATCGCGCAACCCATGGGCATACACTTATCAAAATAAAAACGCCCTTCAAAGTGAAATCCCAGCAACGGAAACGCCGTCGGATGCACCGGTAATAACCGGAAAGCAGACTCTATATCCGCCTTCGCCATATAGCATCCCGCGCCACATATTTTGACTAACGCCACGGCCTCATCAAAGGATGCGTACCGCACCGCACACAAGTCCCACGGAATGTGGTCGTTAACAGACGCGCCCACCGGGGAGGACAGATTATGGATCAGGCGGTACTTACCCGGCTCTTTCTTCGGCATTATACCTAAAGGGGAGACCACAAAGCCCTCAAACGGCGGCTCCAGGAAGGGTCCAGCGACCCGTCCCAGCCGCAGCTCCCCGGCTAATTTAGTCCGCACAATATCCGCTAGCCGTCTCAACGAAGACGAATTTCGAGCCTTCCCCTTCTCTACCTTGCCCACCACCGGTATGTGAAACCCGCATCTGAACCCCCTTTCCAGCACTAAACTGTCGTGCTTCTTGGGATAACGACGCAACCAAGGCAGCAGCGCAAGTAACCTGATAGGGTGGGGGGCTATGCCCTCCACATTCCTATTGCTTGGACAGGGAGGGAGTGGTGCTGGTCGTGCCCTTCCGCACGCATTTAAGGGCCGAATGTCCTCCGCCACAGACAGAGCACGCGTGCCGGAATTTACAATCCGGAAAGGGGCATGAGGACTTATTGAATCGCCAACAGACATCCCCAAAGCCTCCCCCCCCCCCACGACTCTCTGCCCTGCCGCAGGCACGCTCCCACGAAAGGGCTTCCCCGTGACCGCCGCCGCAACCGGCCCCCCTTTCGGCCCACCAACCCCCCCAACATTCTGCCGAACTGCCATCTGTGTCAGCCACAGATTGATGTCCTGAGTCCCCCAGGACAACCCCTGATTCTCTTCCATCTTATCGCGAAATCGCTCATCATAGTTGAGCCAAGCCCAACCGTCGTGCGTCTGCGACGCTTCCAATATGGAGTCAGCGTAAGCCAACAACATTCCGTACTGCTCTGGGTGCACCTGCCCCCACACACTAGCTAACCGAAGGAAGGCGCGCGTCCAATTCACCACATTCCGCCCCACTCTCCGCACACGCCCTGCCTTCTTATCCGCCTTCCTCTTCTTCCTGCTATCCCCCGACCTCTTCCGTCCCTCCAATAACCTGAAAATGTCTAGATATCTGCGCTTATGAATCTTCCGCCTCAACTTCCGAGGCACGCCCTCCCACAACTCCGAGAACGCCACTACAGTGGGTTGTGCTACACTTTTGGAGGGCCCTACCACCACCGCTCCGCGGAGTGCTGTGGTACCGCCCCTCTCCGAGTCCGAACTGGTGGACGATAGGGAAGACGACGAAGACGATGATTCCGATCGCCGCCGCCCACGACACGAATGCTGCCGCTTCCGGCTGTGTTTTTTCTTACCTTTGCCACCAACACCCGTACCCTCCACCACCCCCCAGTCTGAGCTACATCCAACTCACCTGGCGTGCCTTCCGTCTCGCCAGCATCCACCGGTCGCTCCATCGCAGACTGTGCCGCTGGCGCTCCCGCTCCAGCCGGTCGCCGCAGACCTCGACTTGCATCAGGGCCATCCCCTTGCTGAGCTGCACCCATCCACGGACCCCCCGCACACTGCCAAGCTGGGTGACCCTGAGGGGAGAAGAAAGAAAAAGGCGAAGAGACACCAGCCAGCGCCCCGGGAGCATGCCATGCCCCCAGCCAATCCGCACGGGAGGAGCCCTGTCCCCCGCCTTGCCAATGCTCCCACATGGCCGGCGACCCCGCGCCCATGGTCCCCTGCCACCCATATGGGCTAGGTAATCCCCCACCCTCCCCCCGTCCAAACCAAACCCCATGCTCTCCCCCAGGAACTGTCATAGGGTCCAAGCTCCCAGCGACAGCCTGTCGCTCATCTTGGGAATCAACCCCGCCGCTTTCCCGACCCCCCGGGGCACCCCGTGGGGACAGACCGCCACTCTGCAGATCCGCACTTGGCACCGGCCGAGGATATTCCCGGGGCTCCTGGGTCTGTTCTCCCCCCACCCCACCGGCCCTCTGCTCCCCTATGCCAGCCTGGGGCCCACCACCCCCCCCCCGCCTCACCGAACCACGTGTGGAGGCCCCAGCGCGTCCCCTCCCCCCACGTGCTGGAGAGCCCCGAGCACTAGCCCCAGACACCCGGGCAACGCCACTGCCCTGCACCACTGCAGGATCAGTTCCCAGTCACCATCCCCCCCGGCCCCATTCTTCTTCTTCTGAGTAAGGGAACCCCTTTTACGGGCAGTACCCCGCCGTGAGCCTCCCATTGAAAGGGCACAGCTGGTTAGTGCGGTTCCGTACTGTCTATGCTCTGCCTATATATGCCCCAGCTCCACCCCTGAGTATTAAGTAGGAGGGGGAAGAAAGAAGGCAAGAAGAGACCGTGAGTAGTAATGCCGCCAAATTTTAAAATTACCCTGCTCTCACCTCTCCTGCGCAGCACCGGAGGAAACCACGCGCCCTGCCCCTCGCAACCGCCGCGGACCTACTACCTCTCCCCACAACGGCAGCGCCCTGCGCGCACCCTAATCAGCCCGGCAGACTCCCACCGGCCACCCAGTTTTTTTTTTTTTTTTGCGCTCCTCACCCGATGCCTCTGCTCGCTCCGCTCTCGCCCTTCGAGCAGCTCTGCACCACGTCGCAGATTCCTCTCCGGCCTACCCGCGGTCCGCAGCTCTCGTGCACCCGTCCGTCGTCCAGGAATCCGGCGAAAGAGGCCGAAGCCACGCCGCACCTCCACCCTTAACCCCCCTCGCGACTGCCTGCTCTCCCTCCCATTGGCTCCCGCGCCACAACAACTCGCGGGGCCAATGGGAGTGCTTCCCGTACGTAACCCCCCCTCCCACCACGGCACGCTCTGACGGGGCAACGCATGGCTGCCCCCCCGGTTAGTGCCGGCCTCAGGCACATGGCTCCGCGGCCTTGCTATTCTACTCATTGTTACTTATTGCTATAGCCTAGAAGCTAAGGGGGGTGTATGGGGGAAACCTAAGATTTGCAAGGCCAAAAGAAAATGTTTTTATTAGGTGCAGAATAAGAAAGTTTAGCATGTGAGCCAATGTATTGTGGCAAGCAAATAGCATCCTATAGATTTCTATTTCTACTTTGTGTTCCACATATATTTTGTAAAAAAAACAGATTAAACTTTTAAAACATTTCTAACATTACCCATCCAGATACCCATTCACACGTCTCCTGTTACCTCACTGGAGATACTTTACCATGGTTGTTTCAACTGAGCCCCCACACAGACATGCCCATGTCTGAAGGGAAAAAAAGGGAAATTCGGCATTATGTTGCACTCTAAGGAGGTAATTTTACAAAGGCATTAACACGTGGATGTGGCAGTTTATGAGCGTTAATAGCCTCTTATAAAATCCAAACCGGCCTAAAAGTATGCGCTTTGACATGAAGGTGCATATTTTGCTAGTAGGCATAGCTGGGGGTGTGGTCTGGGTAGAGCACAGTCGGAGTTCACAAGTACACACGATGATAAAATGCTTTAATTTATGCATGTACTTGAAAGCTCTACTCAACTTAAGGCGTGATCTCTGTCATTTATACTACTGTTTTATAAAGACAAGTAGCCGACTGTTTGTCTTTCTAAAATAGGCCTAAAATAGTTGTGTTTTGACTGCCTTAAGGTGCCCTGTTATAAAATTACCCTCCACGTGTGCACCTTTCAATTTATCTTGCTTTTCAATCAGGAATTTCATCAACCACTCTATTTATTTATTTACTTTTTCAGTCAATGATCAAAGAGTCCTTCAGCTCACTCACTCCCAACTCCTATTCTTTTGTCGCTGTCTCATTACACCAAAGATACACATTTTTAGACATTTATATGCCGAAATAGCCAACATTTCAAACTGCTTCACAAATTCTATACATAATAAATAGAGTCACAAAACATTACAGATACATTTGGGTTTTCCTTTGTGCTATCTCTTAGAACGACTGCGAGTCAACTTCAGTTTCCCTTACAGCCCACAGAGACTATAATAATTATTAAACTCCAAATGCTGTAGTGAATAAATACATTTTCAATCATTTTCTGAACATTGAGCAAGGTGAAATTAGACCTTACCTGCTAATTGTCTTTCCTTGAATCCTCCCAGTCCAGTATGTGTGGGTTGTCTCCCTCCACCAGCAGTTGGCGATTGAGCATATCAAAGGTGTGATGTCACAGTAGAAAAGCTCCCCTCACAGGCTCCAGGAGCCAGTATCCTATTGACAAAGCAGATTACGAGAAAGCACAATATGCTAGGTTAGGGGAAACACCCCCTCATTGTTAACCAGCTGAACAAATCTTATCCAAGAACTGAGCACCATGAGCATACCAACTATGTACAATACCTGAAACTTCTAATCAGAGTTATACTTGCCCACTTCAGGCCCCATCCCCTGACCTACAGGATTACCAAGTCCTCAAATAACAAAGTGATGAGATTCTGAGTGGAGACCTTTATCGAGCCTAGCCGGACTAGCCCAATAGAGGACAGAGAAAGAAATCTTCATTAGTCACAGGAGGGTCCTGGACTGGACTGGAGGAACTCAAGGAAAGACAATTATCAGATAAAGTCTAATTTTGCCTTCCATATTGTCCCTTCAGTCCAGTCCAGTACATGTGGGATGTACCAGAGCAGTAACTAAACATGGGAGGGCCCCACGAGTCTGGCTTGAATCACCGAAGCTCCAAAACACATGTCTCCAGCCGCCTACACGTCCAGGCAATAATGCCGCGTAAAAGGTGTGTAAGGACAACCATGTCACCATCCTGCAAATGTCCATAGGCAGAACTAGACTATATTCTGCCCAAGAACGTGCCTGCACTTTTGTTGAATGGGTCTGCAACCCCTGTAGCGCTGCTCTATGCTTCAGCAAATGCGTCAAAGAAATGGTTTCTTTAATCCAGTGCACCACTGATGCTTTTGACGCCACTTCACCCTTGCATGGTTCCTCAAATAGGAAAAACAGCCTGTCCAACCTACGAAATGATTCTGTGCACTTTAGGTAATGCCACAAAACTCTCTGCAAATCCAATCGGCAGAGCAGACTGTCCTCTGAAGCTGCAGGAGAGGAAAAACCAGCAGGGATACTGACTAGTTAAGATGAAAATGTGACACCAACTTTCGGCAGAAAGGAGGTACCGGCCTCAAGACCACCTTTTCTTAAGTAAAAACGAGAAAAGGTTCCCTACATGATAAGGCTTGCAGTTCAGAAATCTGCTGGGCTGAACAAATAGCCACCAGGAAGACTGTCTTTAGGGGAAGATCTTTCAGAGATTCCCGAGCAAGAGGCTCAAAAGGCTCTCCCGTTAATGCAGACAGCACCAGGTTAAGATCCCACAGAGGAACCACGGACTGTACCGGAAGTCAAATCAACTTTACTGCTCAAAGAAACCAAGCTACATCCGGATATGCCGCTAAGGAGTGGCCCTGCCTACAGCCCCGATAGCAAGAAAGGGCCACTATTTGTACACACAGCGAATTTAGGGCTAAATCCTTGTCCAAGCCAGCCTGCAAAAAAACAAGAATATCCAGGAATGAGACAGAGAAGGCCCAGAGCTCTGCCCTTGCATCAATCCTCAAATATGCGACAAACCCTCACAAAGACCAGTGAGGTAGAACTCCTTTGCTTTTTCACCTTCACTGGTTGCCCATACCTTTCCGGACCACCTTCAAGCTTCTGATACTGACCCATATACTAGCACTCCCCAATATCTAACGGACCTCCTTTTCTTCCATTCTCCCAGATACACTCCCCGCTCCTTTCATCTTAACCGTCTTACCCTTCCCTCGCCCTCCCGTGCTCACTTGCAATCTACCCGCTCCTCCGCTTTCTTTTTTGCCGCCCCTGCCCTTTGGAACGCCCTCCCTCCCGCACTCCGTCTTGATCCACAATTCACCAGCTTCAAACAACAGTTAAAAACCCACCTGTTCTCCTTAGCGTTTAATGTTCCCTCTCTCCTTTTGTATGATACCTCTCTGCCCTCCTCTTGCTCCTCCCAGCTTACTCCTTGTCTATGTCCTGTCCTGTCTCTCTTGATTTTAGCTGTCCTGTCAACCATTGTACATTTCTTTTCTTTTTTCGTTGGCCTTGGCCTTCTTTTATTGAATTTTAAATGTACACCGCTTTGCTTCCAGTGAAAGGCGGTTTTTATCAAGTATAATAAGCAAACATAAACATAAACATTTGCGAGCTTTCAACAAGTGGCTATTACTGCCATTGAGTAGCCCCTGCACTTCAACAGCACCCTTTCAAGAGCCAGGCCGTAAGCAAGAATCGAACCACCTGAGGCATGAGAATCAGTTTCTGCAACAGCAGATTGACCATGTCTTGCAGGTACCAAGGATGTGCTATTAGGAGCCTGAGCAGGTCAGCATACCACAGCATCTGGGGTCAATCGGGCACAATGAGTATCACTCTGTAGCAGACG
The DNA here is from genome assembly GCA_033557465.1 of Ichthyophis bannanicus. Taxonomy (NCBI): domain Eukaryota; kingdom Metazoa; phylum Chordata; class Amphibia; order Gymnophiona; family Ichthyophiidae; genus Ichthyophis; species Ichthyophis bannanicus. The sequence goes on along the minus strand of CM066048.1, from coordinate 87,748,393 downwards.
ACCAATGAGGGGCCAAGGAGGAAACACAGAGAAGATCCTTTGTTGGCCACTTTTGCACCAGAGCATCTAATCCCTCCGACATATGCTCCTTGGGCCTGCTGAAGAACTGGTTTGCTTTGCCATTGCTCAGTGAGGCCATCAGATTCATTACTGGCTCACCCAATCACTGGTGATCTTGTGAAACACTGCTGCATTCAGTTCCCATTCTCCTAAATCTAACCAATGTTGACTGAGAAAATCTGCCTGAAGGTTCTCCTTGTCTGCCACATGAGTGGTTGACAGTGCCATCAGATTCTCCTCTGCCCACAAGAGTAGTAGACAGATCTCTGCCAGAATAGCACTGCCCTTGCCCCCTTGGCAATATATGTATGTTACCGTGGTGGCATTGTCTGAGCACTCTCACTGCCTCTCGCAGAAGGAGAGGGTGGAAGGCTTGGCACATCAGAAAACTGTTCTCAACTCCAGGCGGTTGATGGACCACATCCCCTGAGTTACGTGCAACTCACAATGTGCTCCCCATCTGGAGAGGCTGGCATCGGTCGTTACAAGAATCCAATCCAGCGGTTCCAGCGGCATTCCCATTGCCAGATGAACTGGACATAGCCACCACAATAGCCAAATCCTTGTGTACAAGAAGCAGACTAGTTTCTTTGTGAGAGAGTAGCATTGTGGAGACCTTCGGGACAGCAAGGCTTGCTGCAGAGGCCGTATATGAGCTTGCATCCAGGGAACCAAATCCAAGGCCGCCGCCATAGATCCCAGGAGTTGCAGATAGTGCCAAGCAGAAAGCACCAACCTTACCAAAAAGCTGTGAACCTGTTGTTGACTTTTTGGTGCCTTCTCAGTTGGCAAAGACACCAGACTTGCCTTGGTGTCGAACCAAGCTCCTAGAAAGACCAAACTTTGGACTGGGTTGAGCTTGCTCTTGGCAAAGTTGATCACCCAGCCCAGCTTTTGAAGGAAATCCATGACCCTCCGGGTGGCGGTTACTCCTTCCTCCTCTGATTTTGCCCTGATCAACCAATCATCCAAGTAAGGGTGAACCAAAATTTCCTTTTGCCTTAGCGCTGCTGCCGCCACCAATACCACCACCATTACTTTGGTAAAGGTGCGTGGAGTTATGGCAAGACGGAATGGCAGGGCACAGAACTGAAAGTGACCCATTAGAACGGCGAACCACAGGTTCTGTTGGTGCTCTGAGAATATGGAGGTACGCCACTGTCAGGTCCAGCGCTGACAGGAACTTGCTCTTACTTACAACGAGAATGACAGAACGTAGAGTTTCTATCCGAAAGCGCAGCACTTTCAAGGTCTCATTCACCCTCTTGAGGCCCAGGATAGGCTGTAAAGATCCCTCCTTCTTGAGGACCACAAAATAAATGGAGTATCGACCTAATCCATATTGGTCGGCAGGTACCAGCACCACCACCAGACGCTGCAGCAACCTGTTTAGAGTGTCCTGAACTGCCTGCTGCTTGGAGGGGGCCTTGCAGGGAGACTGTATGAAAGTGTCAGAGAGAGGACGTGAACTGCAATGTGCATCCCTTCTGAAAGACCTCCAGGACCCATTGGTCTGTCATGATTTTGATCCAGATGCCATAATACTGTTGCAAATGACCCCATAAGAACATAAAATATGACATAATGGGTCAGACCAAGGTCCATCAAGCCCAGAATCCTGTTTCTAACAGTGGCCAATCTAGGTCATAAGTACCTAGCAGTTTCCCCAAAAGACACAGGTTCCACAATGCTTGTATTGGGGTCAAGCAGTGATATCCTGGGTCCCTTTTAATGATGCTTTATGGACCTTTCCTCCAGGAACTTGTCGAAACATTTTTTAAACCCAGCTACACTAACAGCTTTTACTACATCCTCGAGTAACAAATTCCAGAGTTTGATTACACGTTGAGTGAAAAAATATTTTCTTTTATTAGTCTTAAATAGGTTATCCTGTATCTTCATTGCTTGTCCCTTAGTCTTTCTATATTCTGATGACGTAAACATCGATCTACGTTTATCCGTTCCACTCCATTCATTAATTTATAGACCTCATATCTCCCCTCAGTCGTCTCTTTTCCAGGTTGAAGAGCCCTAACCTTTTTAGCCTCTCTTCATAGGGGTATCCTTCCATTCTCTTTACCATTTTGGTGGCTCTTCTCTGTACCTTTTCTAATAACGCTACATCCTTTTTAAGATACGGCGACCAGAATTGCACACAATCTTCAAGGTGCAGTCGGACCATAGAACGATATAGAGGCATTATAATATTCTTTGTTTTATTTTCCATTCCTTTCCTTATGAAACCTAACATTCTATTTGCTCTCTTGGCCACCGCTGCCAACTAGGCGGAGGGTTTTTAACATCCACGATGACGCCTAAATCTTTTTCCTGGGTGGTGGTTCCTAATGTGGAACCTTGCATCGTGTAGCCATAGTCTGGGTTGTTCTTTCCTAGATGCATAACTTTGCACTTGTCCACATTAAATTTCATCTGTCATTTGGATGCCCAGTCTTCCAATTTATCAAGATCCTCTTGCAATTTTCCACAATCCTCATGGGTTTTAACAACTTTAAATAGTTTTGTATCTTCTGCAAATTTGATAACCTCACTCGTTATTCCCATTTCCAGGTAATTTATGAATATGTTAAAAAGCAGTGGACCCAGCACAGATCCCTGGGGTACTCCACTATTCACCTTTCTCCATTGGGAAAATTGGCGTTTTAGCCCTACCCTCTGCTTTCTATCTTTTAACCAGTTCCTGATCCACAATAGTACACTGCCTCCTATCCCATGACTTTTTAGTTTTGCCAAAAGTCTCTGATGAGGGACCTTATCAAAGGCTTTCTGAAAGTCCAGATACACTTTATCAACCGGCTCACCTTTGTCTACCTATTTATTCACACCTTCAAAAAAACATAACAGATTAGTAAGACAAGATCTTCCTTGTCTAAAGCCATGTTGGCTGTCTCCCATTAAGCTATGACTATCTACATGTTCAGTAATTTTGTTCTTTATGATGGTTTCTACCATTTTTCCCAGTACTGACGTCAGGCTCACCGGTCTGTAGTTTCCAGGATCACTCCTGGAACCCTTTTTAAAAATCGGCGTTACATTGGCCATCCTCCAGTCTTCAGGTATTACAGATGATTTTAATGATAGTTCACAGGTCTGTAATCTCATATTTCAGTTCTTTCAACACCCTTGGATGTATACCATCTGGTCCAAGTGATTTGCTACTCTTCAGTTTATCAAATAGTTGTAATACATCTTCCCGGTGCATCGATATTTCTTTCAATTCTTCCACAGTTTCACCTTTAAATACCACTTCAGTCATGAGTAACATCCCCCTACTGGCACCACCTTTGCCTGTGTCTGCCTCACTTCATTGGGACTTCTTGGCTGGAGTTGAAGGGGCAAAGTAATACCCTCAGTTAGATCCTCTGTAATCTCAATATAGCTGAATCCTCCGTGATTAGCATCCCCCTCTGAAAGGGAGCAAACCATGCCAAATGAAACTTCCTGTAGTCCCTAGGCTGACCCCTGGGTATGGTATCCTGCTTCAGTCCCTTAGGGCAATTCTCCGGCAAACAAGGGGCATTTGAATCCCCCAGATCTTTAACTAACATCCAGGGCCTCCTCAAAGACCAGCTTACTGTTAAAGGGCAGCTTACTGAGTTTTGCCTTGGAAAAGACATCGGCTGACCAGTGTTCCAGCCACAGGAAGTGCCGAGCCACTATCACAGATGCCATAGTTTTAGTCGAGGCCTGCACCAAATCATAGAAGGCATCGTCGAAATAGGCCGAAGATGATTCCAGCTTGGCAGCTTCCAGCACTGCAGCCTGAGATTTTGAGTCCAACGTTGGCAAACCATGAATCCACTGGATGGAAGCTCTGGTCACACAGGCTTCACAAATGCACTAGTGCCAAAATCCTGCTTCAAAATGGTCTGTAGCTTGCAGTCCTGCACATCCCTAAGGGCCACTCTGCCCTCCATGGGGAAGGAAGCCTGAGAACTCTTGAAACCCTGCAGCAGTGGATCCTCCAAGGGTTCCTCCATTGCAGCAGGATTGGCAACGATGTTAAGTGCCACAAGAGAGTGATTTATCAGAGAAGGCAATTCCTCACCGTGACAGAGCCGTACCACACATAGAGGTGACCTGCACGGAGCGGCAAGAGCGTCTACTCTTGCCATCTTGCTGGGCAGACTAGATAGACCATACTGGTCTTTATCTGCCGTCATATACTATGTTACTATGTTACATTGGGGTCCTCCACTTCAGGCAGTTCCCCTTCCTACAACTCAGGCTGCACTGCCTCCCCCAGAGATCCAAAGGACCTTCTAGGGGTCCTTTGAAGAGGGGGATGGAGGAGACCCCTGTTCTTCCCAGTCTGCTACCTCGGTTTTTTGAGGGAGGGTCCCCTTCATTCAGTGATTCCTCCTGCAGGAATTTTTCTGTGCTTGGTAGGGCAACAGCCTTGAGAGCTGGTGATTTCACACTGGCCCGCTGTTTCCTCTTCATACAATAAGCTTTATGCATTAAAAGTACAAAATCAGGGGGAAAAAACTCAGTCTGCTCCTTCCAAACCCTGAAAGAGCTCTGTCTCTGGTGCTGAAACAGGTTTCATTTTGGTTTTATGCTGCTTTCCCTTCCCTGATGAGGAAATGGCAGCCGGGCTTAAAATGGCTGTGGTGCCCGCCAAAAGCGCTGGAACCACTGGCTCTGATGTGGCCTGCAGGGAAACCCCCTTAGTATTCTCCATTATCCTGATGCCAAAAACGTGCTTGATTGACCTCCCTGGATGCATACAAGCTCTGCAGAGGCCATTTAGCACCACAAAGTGGCTCCTCCCGCAGATGGCACAAATCGAAAGGGAAGCCACAATACAACCCTGTGAAAGCAACCACACACTCCGATGGCCCAGAAAGAAGGAAGAAGGGGAGAACAGCAAGAGAAAGCTGACTACAAAGCCACTTAGCGACTGAACAACAAGTGGCACAATAACCCCTTTACCTACCAACGCAGAGATCCATTCACGTCGCTAAGGCTGTCCAGCTTGTTCTTATTTTTTTTGTCTTGTTATTTTTTAAAGGCACAAGCACAAGAGAAACAGGAGGAACTCAGCAGACCACATAATGAGTTATGGTGAGTTGCCCAGCTGAGGAGGAAAGGGACCTGGACCACCATGTGTATTTATCCCAGGGCAACACATAACTCCACCTCAGGGTCCCAGAGCAAAAAAGGACAGGCCCTGCCTCTGCCAGCTCTCACCAATCCAGAGTTCCAGAAATAGTAACCAGTTCCAAGACAAGGAGAGTCAAGCTGCAGCCAAAATCCTATGTTTATAACTCTCTCAATTCTTCTCAGTTTCTCTTTTTTTAGGTGCTAGACCACAATGTCCATCCAGTGGAATCTAACCACACAGAGGCTCCTCATCCAGCTGCTAAAGATTGTATACTGGGTCCTGGAGCCTAAGGAGGGAGCTCTTCTACTATGACATCACATCTTTGACATGCTCAATCTCCAGTTGCTGGTGGAGTGAGACAACCCACATGTAATGGACTGGACTGGACTGACCATATGGAATCATAAATAGGAGCTGAAACAAGCAGGGTTTTCCATAAAAATGGGGTCAGCTACACTAATCATGCTGATACATCTGTTTTTTTTTAAACTCTGTTTATTAAACCACAAAGAAAATAGCAAATACATTACACAAGACAGCGCTCCCCGGGCGGGGTGGGTTTCTTATCCACCGCCCAGCTGAGCAATCCACCGACAGTCATGCTTTATAACTTTTTTCACACATTCTTCCCTCCCCCCCTCTCCCCTGGTCACAGCTGATCTGCTCTAACTCAATTTAAAAAACAAAACACAATTGGAGATCCTCCCTCCTCCACATACTGTCCACCCCCCCCCCTTGCTATTACCCCCATTATGCGGTCAGCACTTCATTGTAGGTACTCGACCGCAGCGTATGGATATATGGCTCCATAGCATCAGGAAGGAGGTCCAGCGAGTGGCATCACCCCTTGCCACCAAACGCTCAAATACCATCAACTGATGGAAACTATTTTGCCACTCCCAAAACATAGGTGGTGACCTTTCTCTCCATCGTCGAAGTATTGGTCTCTTCCCCACCAGACAAGCCTTGTGCACCAGCATGCGCACCCAACGCCCCTTGGGATGAAGTAGTTCAAGTTGATGAAAAACAACTAAAGAACAGGTCCAGGCTACATGTTGTTTGAGCAAGGAACTCAAATAGTTACAAATCCGTATCCAATAAGGGCAAATTTTCTGACAGTCCCACCACATGTGACTTAGTTGCGCTAGGGGACAGGAGCAGCATGGACAGTTTCCCTCCTGAGTTAAATGACTATGCAATGCTCTTCTTGGGGAAAAATGTGCCCGCACAATACATTTAAACTGCACCTCTCTCCATCTCACTGCCTCTACCAGCTCTGGAATGCGTCCAATGACTTGTCGAACAGTCCCCGGGGCCACCAATTGCCCCAGCTCTATCGCCCAGGAGTTCTCTATCCCTGAGTAGTTCGGTGGAGTAGTACACCAAATCATCCTCTGCTTCAGCCCGGATATGGATGGGGGGTGCTCCTCCCCAACGCAAAGAACTCCAAGATTTGCACCGAGCTCTCTATCCGCTGCTCCACTTGCAACAAGGAGGCCACATAGTGGCACACCTGGCCATAAGCCAAATAGTGGTTACTATCCAGATCATACTCTGAGCACAACTCTGCGAAAGGCTTACAGGAGCCCATCAAGTCCACCACATGTCCGAGATTCCGAATCCCACGTTCTTTCCATATCCAGAAGATAGCCATTTCCGACCCTGTTGCAAAGCTGGCATTGCCTTGTAGGGGCAACCAACTTGAGACCACAGGCAACCGCTGCCAGCAGGCGCATATTTGCGCCAGGTTCGATGCACCAGGGCTATCAAAAGACTCTGAGTGAGCCACCCCGGCAAAAGCGCCTCCTCTAAGTGCAAAGCCACCAGCAGAGAGTGGGGAGCCACAAAGGCCTCCTCCAAGGCTCTGGGGGTACAAACATCCGTACCACCCAGCCAGTCCCCTATATGTTGTGCTTGACAGGCTACGGCATACTGTGCTAGATTGGGAACTCCAATCCCCCCCCTGCCTCCAGCCCCCCTATAGTCGACTCAATGGGATACGCACCCGAGCTCCCTTCCAGAGAAATTGCTGTATCTCTCCCTCAAACTGATTAATATCCCACCGCAACAACTGCAATGGTAGGGGGTGCATCCAATAAAGCACTCAGGGCAGCACCACCATCCCCAAAGCCACTGCCCTACCCAACAAAGACAGCGGAAAGGGATTCCACGCCTGAAGTTGTGTCTGAAGGCATTGCAATACCCTATCGCAATTCCACCAATACAACTCCCGAGGATCTCTAGTTAAAAGAATGCCCAGGTAAGTAAAAGACCCCTCCTCGAACCTCAGGACTTCAGGACAGTAATGCAGGCTGTGACACTCCCACATCTGGACTTCTGTAACATAATCTACCATGGACTACCCGCCACACAAACCAACCCCCTCCGAACTGCCTTAAATACTACAGCAAGGATTATTCAGAATGCGAAAAAACGGGACCACATCACTCCAATCCTAAGAGACCTACACATTCTTCCCATCGAAGCAAGAATCAAGTACAAAGCCATCCTACTCACCCACAAAACCATCCACCAAACACAGAACACCCCGCTTCACACCTTACTGCCTCGCCCGATCCACGGCAGAACAACCAGACAATCCTCCAATAACCGCATCACCGTCCCCCACAAAAGAATCAAGTCCACTCAACGGACCTGCAACAGAGCCTTTGAACTTTATGCTCCATCCCTCTGGAACTCTCTGCCGAACCACATCAGAAACAACGGTGATCTCACATCTTTCAAAAAACAGCTGAAAACGGTCCTACTCCGTGAACATCTCTGAACAGAAACACCACCCCCTCTTCAAGAACCCATGATTAGAAACTGTAGGATTGTAAATGTCTATGTCCATCCCAAATCATTAATGTTGCCCCATGGTGATGGCCCCACCCTATAACCATTGATGTCACCCCCCCTGTTATGTGTTACACCGCTTTGACCCGGTGAAAAGCGGGATATAAATACAGTTAAATAAATAAAGAGTTATCTGCCCATCTAAGCGGAAAGGATGATCCCCGTAGGGCTCTCAACTGACTGGACACGTCCAAGGCCTATGACTTTTCCGTATTGATGCAGAGCTCCGCTAGACTTCCAAAGCTAGACAGTTCCTCAAGGATCCGCGGCAATGAAGTCTGCAGAGAGGTCAAGTGCACTAATATGTCATCTGCAAAGGCAGAGATTTTAAACTCCTGCCCTCCAAACCTCACCCCCAGTATTGCACTGCACTCCTCCACTCTTTGTATGAATGGTGAAAGGGGACAGCCCTGCCGCGTCCCCCTCTCCAGGGAAAATGATTCGGACATCTCTCCATTACAAATCACCGCCGCTGTGGGATTAGTGTAGAGCACCTCTATCATACTAAGGAAGGGCCCCCCCCCCAAACCACAATGCAGCAACAAGCATCTCAGATATTGCCAATTCACACGATCAAACACCTTTTCGGCACCAAAACTAATCAGCAAAGAACGCATACCTCTTTCATGCACCCATTCCATGGAGGCCAGAATTTTCCTCGAATTACATACCGCATAACAACCCTTCACAAACTCCACTTGCGACTCGTGCACCAAGTTAGTTAGAAAGGGTGCTAACCATTCCGCTAAAATCTTAGATAGCAGTTTCAAGTCAAACGTCATCATGGAAATTGGTCTATAGGAAGATGCCTGCACAAGGTCCTTCCCTGGCTTATGTATTAGAATAATGTGCGCATGATTATCCCCCCCGTGTAAAGAAACCCTGTTCTGCTCAATTATGAAAAACTGCCACCAATGAGGGAGTCACTAAGTCCTGCACTAGTTTGTAAAACTCTGCTCCATATCCGTCTGGGCCTGATGCCTATTACAACAAGCCCGTCAAATGGTTTTTTGTACTTACTGCACTGTTATGGGCTTATCCAGCTGAGTCACCTGCCCAGGCTCGAGGCCTGGTAGCGAAAGGTCTTGCAAGAAATCAGACACTTGAGTCGGGGAGCAAATCTCCCCCGCATACAAAGACTGATAAAAGGATTGAAACACTCAGGCAATAGCCTTCAAATCTTTATGTAAGTGATCCTGTTCATCCTGCACTGCTGCGATCTATCTAGTGCTGCGACTGCTTTGAAGGCAGCGTGCCAGGAGTTTCCCCAGCTTATCCCCATAACAAAATAATTGATGTCGGTAATATAAAAAGGATTTTGTTGCCCGCTGGTGAAGCAGCGAGTTCAAGGATACTTGTGTCTCCCACAGTCCACACCTATTCACCGCATTGGGGCAGGCCGCATATCTCTGCCGCTCTCTAGTCACCTGCCTTTCAAGGCGGATTATCTGCTTGTTAATAATCTGCATTTTCTAGCCACATATACTACAATATCTCCTCAGAGAATGACTGACGGCTTCCCAGAAAAGCTCTGGGTCATCCTGATGCCATGCATTATTCGTAGCATAGTCCTGCCATCGTTTGCGAATATACTGTTGAAACGCAGCATCTCTATACAGCTCCAACGGAAATCACCAGAGTCTGGCCCTCGATTCGACATCGTACCATTCAAGCTCTAGCCAGATCAAAGCATGATCTGAAATCTCTGTTCTAGCAAATAAACCCTCTGATGCCAAAATATAATCTATTCTAGTACTCAAACCATGTGCATGCGACTGATGGGTATAATCCCGTTCCTGCGGGTGTAACAGACGCCAAGGATCCACTACTCCTAATCTCCATCTGAACCCTTGTAGTGTTCGGTCTGTATGGCCTCGTGACCTATCGCCTCCCCCCGAGTTGTATCAAGCTCTGCATCAAAGACTCCATTAAAATACCCCCCCAGCACGAGAGGAACCTCCGATGGCTGCTCCACTCATGAGGCTAGGTGTGCATACAGTTCACGATCAAGGGTATTCGGGCTATACAAATATCTAAAATAATTGACTGTCCCTCCAACGCTCCATATAACAGCAACAATCTTCCAGAAGGATCGGTAATTACCATTTCCTGGACAAATCTCACTCGTTTATGTATCAATACAACCACGCCTCCTTTTTTCCCTTCGCTGGAGCGCCTCACACCTGACCCACCCAATCCCTGAGCAAATTTAAGGTGCTCTTCGGCTGTCTGGTGGGTCTCCTGCAACAGAGCAATGTTCATGATAAACCGCCTTATCATGATAAGGCGGTTTAGAAATACTGTTAAATAAATAAATAAATAAATGTTACACTTCTGTTGAGCCAAAGCCCGCAAGATTTTATAGCTCTTTATGGGGCTCCCCAACCTGCAAACATTCCAAGAAATAATCTTCAGGTTGGTAGGCCCAGAAAATATGTATGCCACTCGCTCTCTGATTTTATAAAGGGAGGGGCCCCCCAGCCTGAAGACTCCTCACCCCTTCTCCCCCATCCCAAATGAACAACAATCTCTCACTGACTTGGCTGTGACCAGGGCCTCCCTCCCCCCCTTCTCTCTCTCCCTCCCTGTCTAGCCCTCATCTTCTCCCCCTATCGCTAACTCTCTCTGTCGCTCTCTGAACCACATTCGATTGTGAGGGTACTCTCTCCCCTACACCCCGCTCTTTAGGTCTTACTGGGTGAGCGCAAAACTCTAAACACTTCTACCCCCTAATCCGGCCCCCTGGGACTCTCTCATAACTCATAACAATTCACAACAGACTAAACCCCTGCTCCCCCTAAACCAATACAACTGCGGACATAGGAGAAACTTATCTTCCCTATAATAAGTCCTGAGGTTGTCCACATTTACTCTTGTTGTAGACCTCAATACCTCTGACTCCCCACAGTTATCATAGTGCCCTGGCCGGAGGCTCTCTCAAGCTCCATCATTGCACAGTTATAACAGTCTAAAGTCCAGTCAAATCATGCGTTACAGGCCCACAGCAGCCATTCCTCCACTCTCGTTAGTCCAAAACGGTTTGTTGGCTGGGGGCCGTTGACCTCACTGCACAGCTGCCTGTGATGTTCCCGCTGGCGATGTTCCAAGGGGCGGATTGGCCTGCAGTATTCTCCTCCACATAGTGGGTTGCTGCTGACGCCGTGTCAAAGACTTGGTGTATTCCATCGTACGTTATATGCAGTCTCGCTGGGTATTGAACCATGAATTTAATATTGGCATCCACCAACCTCTGACATACTGCTGCATACGCCCTCCTGCGCTGAGTCAGAGCTGCCGAGTGTCATCCTCAGCCGCAAATTATCCCTTAGAATTATGCCCTTCTTGCGGGCTGCTTACAGCACTGCCTCCTTTTGCAGGAATTGAAAAAATTTAGCCAGCACGACTCGTGGCCTCTGATCCTTCGCTTGCATGGGCCCCACTCGGTGTGCTCTCTGAATATATAGATTGCTACAATCCGCCCCCAACTCAAACATCTGTGGCAGCAAAGTCTCTAAATAACCCTTCAGCTCTTTGTCTTGTACTGTGTCCAGGATTCCCATAAACCGGAGGTTATTGCGCCGGAACCTGTTTTCAAGGTCCTCCAGTTTGGCCTCGTGCACTGCTAATGTTTCCCGCAACAGGCCTACCTCCCAGTTCATCGCAGTTACTGCATCCTTATTTCTCTTGTATTTGGCCTCCCAGAGAGCTTTGCAAAATGTCCATTTTCCCATGCAGTGCATCTAACTGTGCCGAAAGCACACAGGCCACTGCTGCTGATACTTCCTCGATCAAGGCTGGCACCGCCAATGACAGAGATACTAGGGGGGATTCCGCCATCTTGTTCTGCCCTGTCATGCATTCTCTCTCTCTCCTCACCATTTTAACTGTTGCCATTATGCCACCTCCACTCTATCCACTCCCTGTCAAGGCCACCCTACCCCTGCTCCTCAAATTTTGGCTTCGCAGCCAAATGTCAGCTCTAGCTCCAGGTCTAGAGGAGGGGGTCCCCGGAGATCAAGCAGTTCACGTCTGCCCTCTCTCAACACATCACGTGACTCTTCTACGTCTTTTAATGGTTTTAATTTCATGTGGTAAAGGGGCATGCAACTGCAGTGTCCCAACTGAATGCAAATTAGCAGGAAATTCAAACACTTGAGTAGCAATCATTTTTATTCATGTTAATGCAAGGCAATACATGAGAAAGGCACTAAGCTTTAACCACTTACAAGAATACTCAGGGCCTTCCTCCACTAAAAGCTGATGTAACAAACAGCCCAGTTTGTGAAGCTTTTCAAGATAAAATGGGACATGTTTTCTGAAGGATCACGGTGTCAATCGTGATGCAGAAATCTGCACCACTTGCTGAGCCTTAATGTTTTTTGTGGTAAGCCTAAATAGACTGTTAAAACCTGCAGCTCTAGCCTAAATTGCTGGATATCTAAACAATCCTTTCTATTTTTGCAAGAACTGTAGCTTATCAAAAGCTAAACCCACTACTGCTTTAACATGATCCACATTCTCAGTGATATTCCTCAACCTAAGCTTTAGTTGAACTTTGAAGAGAAATTGCTGCACAGCGATGCTGTTTCAGGCAGAAGGGAGCTTTATGCCTTCAGAATTACTTGCTATCAAGTTTTCAACGCTGGGGGATTCTTTGCCTGTTCAGCCACCTAATGGCCACAAAAATCACAGCACTGTCTTTGGAGAGGTTTAATTTATTGATTTAGGGCCCGATATTCAAAAGCATTTACATGGTTTGCAAACTGTGTAAATGTTGCCGAGTATCCCCGGGTGCTGCTGCTACACGCCGCGATGCTAAGCAGTTAGCATCGGGGCGTCCTGAGGCAGAGCAGAGGTGATACCCATCACGAACAGGGCAGCGGCTCAATATCACCGCCGCATTGACACTGCCTGGTTAGCCTCGTGGCAATGTGGTGAACGTAGATACTCAGTCTGGTGCTGCGTGTGACCCCAGCATTGAATATTGGGGTTTACTTTTCAGCGCTGGCAGCTAGCCGCATTAGCAGCGCTGGCTGCCAGTGCTGAAGATCAGGCCCTTAGTTTATTTAGGCACTTTGAAGCCCTGGAAAATTCATAAAAAGATAGATGAAAAAGCGTTTCAGCAGAAGCTCAGCACAAAGGACCGACCCAAGGAATGGGTGCAGATGAATAGGGAAAAGGGTATCTGAAATCCTAGGCTAAACCTAAGCCATGTGTCCCCCCTCCCACCCAGAGTACAGCATCTTCCCTTTCCTTCCTCTCCTCTCCCCCCTCCCAGGTGTCCAGCATTGTCCCTTCTCTTTCCTTCCCATCTCCTCCCAGTTGCCCACCATTTCCTACTACTAATCATTTCTATAGCGCTACAAGGCGTATGCAGCACTGTACAGAGACATGTAAGAGACTGTTCCTACTCATAAAAGCTTACAATCTAATCAAGAAAGACAGCACAACTGGGGACTAGGATATATCTAGGGGAATGGTAAGAAAACACATAGGAGGTGAGGAGGTGAACAAAAGACAAGGGGGAACAGGATCCAAAAGCACCCTTTCCTTTCCCCTCTGCCAAGCATGAAATAAATGACTGCTTCTTGGAGCAGCTGGTTCATGAACTGACCAGAGGGGAAGCCATTTTGAACCTAGTCCTTAGTGGAACACCAGAACTGGTGCAAGAGATAAGGGTGTTGGGGCCACTTGGCAATAAGTGATCATAGCATGATCGCGTTTGATTTAATTAATGGAGAAGGGATGGTAAGGAAATCCACAGTACTACCTTTTGCTTTCGAAAAGGAGACTATGATAAAATGAGGAAAATAGTTAAGAAAAAACCAAAAGGAGCAGTTGCAAAGGTTAAAGACTTACATCAAGCTTGGGTGGTGTTTAAAAATACTATCTTGGAAGACCAGACCAGCTGTATTTTACGCTTTAAAAAAAGTGGAAGAAAGTCCAAAAAACTGCCAGCATGGTTTAAAGGTGAGGTCAGAGAGGCTGTTGCCTAAAAAGCATCTTTCGAGAAATGGAAAAAAGAGCCAAATGACGAAAACTGGAAACAGCGCAAGCACTGGCAAGTTAAATGCAAGGCATTGATAAGGCAGGCAAAGAAAGAATTTGAGAAAAAGCTTGCCGTGGAAGCAAAAATGAGTAATAAAGGCCTTTTCAAGTACATTCGTAGCAAAAAACCTGTGAGAGAGTCAGTTGGACCATTAAATGATAGAAGGGTAAAAGGGGCACTAAGAGAGGACAAGGCCATATGGAGAGACTGAATGAATTCTTTGTTTTGGTCTTTACTGAGGAAAATGTAGGGATGTCACCCATGACTGAAGTGGTATTTAAAGGTGATACTGCGGAAGAATTGAAAGAAAAATCAATACACAGGGAAGATGCATTACAACTATTTGATAAACTGAAGAGTAGTAAGTCACCTGGATCGGATGGTATACATCCAAGGGTGCTGAAAGAACTGAAATATGAGATTGCAGACCTGCTGTGAACTATCATTAAAATCATCTGTAATACCTGAAGACTGGAAGATGGCCAATGTAACGCCAATTTTTAAAAAGGGTTCCGGGTGTGATCTGGGAAACTACAGACCAGTGAGCCTGACGTCAGTACCGGGAAAAATGGTAGAAACCATAATAAAGAACAAAATGACTGAACAAGTAGATAGTCATGACTTAATGGGAGACAGCCAACATGGCTTTAGACAAGGAAGATCTTGTCTTATTAATCTGTTATGTTTTTTTGAAGGTGTGAATAAACAGATACACTATGTCAACAGACTCACCTTTGTCTATCTGGACTTTCAGAAAGCTTTTGACAAGGTCCCTCATCAGAGACTTTTGTCATGTGATAGGAGGCAGTGTACTATTGTGGATCAGGAACTGGTTAAAAGATAGAAAGCAGAGGGTAGGGCTAAATGGCCAATTTTCCCAATGGAGAAAGGTGAATAGTGGTGTACCCCAGGGACCTGTGCTGGGTCTGCTGCTTTTTGACATATTCATAAATGACCTGGAAAAAGGAATAACGAGTGAGGTTATCAAATTTGCAGATGACACAAAACTATTTAAAGCTGTTAAAACCCATGAGGATTGTGGAAACTTGTAAAAGGATCTTGATAAACTGGAAGACTGGGCATCCAAATGGTAGATGAAATTTAATGTGGACAAGTGCAAATTTATGCACCTAGGAAAGAAGAACCCAAACTACGGTTACACAATGCAAGGTTCCACATTAGGAACCCCCACCCAGGAAAAAGATTTAGGCGTCATTGTGGATAACATGTTAAAACCCTCTGGCCAGTGTGCAACCGCAGCCAAGAGAGCAAATAGAATGCTAGGCATCATTAAGGAAAGGAATGGAAAATAAAACAAAGGATATTATAATGCCTCTATTGTTCCATGGTGCGACCGCACCTTGAATATTGTGTGCAATTCTGGTTGCCATATCTTAAAAAGGATATAGCATTATTAGAAAAGGTACAGAGAAGAGCCACCAAAATGGTAAAGGGGATGGAAGGATGCCCTTATGAAGAGAGGCTAAAAAGGATAGGGCTCTTCAACCTGGAAAAGAGACAGCTGAGGGGAGATATGATAGAGGTCTATAAATTAATGAATGGAGTGGAACGGGTAAACGTAGATCAATTGTTTACGTCATCAGAATAGAGAAAGACCAGGGGTCATGCAATGAAGCTACAGGGTAACCTATTTAAGACTAATTAGAGAAAATATGTTTTCACTCAACGTGCAATCAAACTCTGGAATTTGTTACCGGAGGATGTAGTAAAAGCTGTTAGTGTAGCTGGGTTAAAAAAAGTTTGGATAAGTTCCTGGAGGAAAGGTCCATAAACCATTATTAAAAGGGACCAAGGATATCAATGCTTGACCCAATACAAGCATTGAGGAAGCTGTGTCTTTTGGGGGAGCTGTTAGGTACTTATGACCTAGATTGGCTACTATTGGAAACAAGATACTGGGCTTGATGGACGTTGGTCTGACCCAGTATGGCATATCTTATGTTCTTATGTTCCACATTGTCCCTGTCCTGTGCAGGGCTTGCTTCACCCTTTCCCCATTGGCATTTTTGCTGTTTGAGAAGCAAGCCCGGTATTAAATGCTTGAAAGTCACAAGACACAACAGAGGGTGGTTTTATCAGAAGGAAACATTCAATTGCGGTTTGTAATAAGGTTGTTTGCATGCCAAGTACACCACTGAAGAAGGCATAGCCGAAACACAGCCTGTGTCAGGTTTGGCGGAGATACCCCCCTGTGGGGTTGTCATATTGTACTCCTGGTTTAGAGTTCTCAATAAAGGCTTTTTCAGTTACCACACCTGGACTGGGTCTTCGTTGGTTTACATGGTACAGTGCTTTTCTGTTGCACCTTTGGACTTCAGCACTATCTGGATACTGACAATTTTATTTAACTACAGCAGCCAGAGTTTTTTTTTTAAATGCTGATTGCAACAGCTAAATATTTGGCTTAGACCTGCTGAATAGCACAGTCATGGCACTATCCATATATTTAGTGTGCTATTTGCTGGATATTGACCCCAGTATTACTAACAGAAGCATCAAATCCTAAGAGATGCAACCAGAGACCAGGAAATATGGAATAAAGATACAGAAATATTTACAGTGTTTTGGCACCAATGGCCTGATTAAAAAGAACTTCCAATTTCATTTCAATATGTTGCATTGCATACATTAACCACACAAGCTCTGGAAGGAAGCGGTTTGAAACAATGCAAGCATTTAGAAGAGCACTAGCAATGAATATGAGAAATTGATCTCACACCCAAAACATTCCAGCTTAAGGGAGAGGTTCATTTTTGTCATCACAAGTCAAACACAATATACATCCTGCACTTTCAGTTCTGTAAATACTGTAACCAAATATTCCCTGTCCCCACCTCCAATAATTAGGGCAGAGCAAAATTATTTCACCATACAAAAAAAAATAGAAATTACACTTACCTGGTAATTGTAGTTCCTGGAGGGTCCAGTTTAGTCCTCCACATACTGGGTAGTGCACCTCCTCCTGCAGCCTGGAGACTGGACCAATCAGAATCTTTACCACCTCAGGATGTATACTGCAGGAGCTCCCATCAGCCCCCCAGTGAACTATTAACAAAGCAGACTTAAAGAAGCAACACATGAGTGAAATACTTAACCATACCAGAACTTATTCCATTTATCAAAAACTTGACCCCCTCCCCAAACGAGGGAGCCAGAACTCTGCACGTTGCTTCTGCCCCTTTACCTGACATAATTGACAGTTACAGCAGTAGCCATAAGAAATTAACAATCAAAAAAGCGCGGAAGACCCCCCAACCCGGAGGACCAAAGACATTTGCTTACCCGACACTCTCTCTCTCCGCACTTAGCGCGCCGTGAAGAAAAAAATCTGTCTCTCGGGAGGGATTGAGGACTAAACTGGACCCTCCAGGAACTTTAATTACCAGGTAAGTGTAATTTCTATTTCCTGAGTGGTCCTCCAGTTTAGTTCTCCACATCCGGGATGTAGCAGAGCAGTTATCAACGGGAGGGACCTTACCAACCGGCGCGCAAAACCGCCAAACCAAAACAAGAATCCCTGGATGCCAGCACATCCAGCCGGTAGTGCCTACTGAAAGCATGGAGAGACGACCAAGTAGCCGCCCTGCAAATATCTACTGGCGGAACCAGACCATGCTCCGCCCATGACGTTGCTTGCGCTCTGGTAGAATGGGCCCGCAAGCCCAACGGAACCGCACGGCCTTGTAGAATATACGCTGATGAAATGGCCTCTTTAATCCATCTGGAAATGGATGACTTCGCCACTGCTTCCTCCTTCCGAACCCCGCCAAAAAGAACGAACAGTTGGTCCGTCTTACGGAACGTCTCCGAAACCTTTAGGTACCAATGCAGCACCCGTCGAACGTCCAGCCGATGCAACCCGCTGACTGACGCATCCACCGCTTCATCATTAAACACGGGGAGAAAAATGGACTGATTTAAATGAAAGGGAGAAACCACCTTAGGAAGGAAGGAAGGAAGGAAGGAACAGGCCTCAAAACCACTCTATCCCTCGAAAAAGATAAGAATGGTTCCCTACATGAAAGTGCCTGCAACTCCGAAATTCGCTTAGCCGAACAAATGGCCACCAGAAATACCATCTTTAGCGTCAGATCTTTAACAGACGCCTGGCGAAGAGGTTCAAAAGGTTTCCGAACCAAGGCTTGTAACACTAGATTCAAATCCCAAGGAGGAATCACCACCCTGCGCGAAGGGTGCAGTCTGAACACCGCCTTAAGAAAACGTTGCACATCTGTGTGTGCCCCCAGGGGAACCCCCAGAATCCTAGCCCTGTAGCACGCGAGAGCCGCTAACTCTACCTTCAGGGAGCTGGCAACTAAACCTTGGTCAAAACCATCCTGCAAGAAACTGAGTATCGCAGGAACGGAGGCTGCCGCCGCCCGAATACTGTGCCTCGAACAACAGTCTTCAAAAATTTGCCACACTCGTACTTACGCGAGTGAAGTGGAAGATTTCCACGCCCGAAGAAGCGTGGCAATGACCGCCGATGAATAACCTTTCCTTTTCAACCTAGCCCTTTCAATGGCCATACCGTAAGCGAGAATCGATCCACCTGAGGCATCCGCAACGGGCCCTGAAGCAGTAGGTCCACTAAGGGAGGGAGCGGGGAACCTCAGAAACTTCTGATGAGCCGCCCTGATCAGAATATGCAAGTAGGCCTCGGAAAGATCCAGAGACATTAGAAACTCTCCTTGGCGCACCGCCACTATGACGGACTTTAGGGTCTCCATGCATAAATGTGGCACCCGAAGGCAACGATTCACTCCCTTGAGATCTCATATAGGACGGAGCGAACCGTCCTTCTCTGGCACCACGAAATAAATGGAGTAACGACCCGCGCTGCGATCGGACTCTGGGACGGGCACCACCGCCCCCAAGGCCACCAGGCAGTCTAACATTAACTGAATTGCTAGAACTTTTTGCTGACCTTTGCTTGGCGACAGAACGAAAGAATCCCGGAGAGGATAAGCTAGTTCTAACGCATATCCCTCCCGGACTATCTCGAGCACCCACTGGTCTGAGGTTATCTGGACCCAGGAAGAAAGAAAGTGATGAAGGCGACCTCCGATTACCTGACTTTCCTCCGGGGTCCACCTCGCTTCATTGTGGCTTGCGACTAAAGGAAGAGGAGGACGAGGAGGCGGCAGCAGTGAAACCTCTGCCCGCTCCTCGAAACCCTCGAAAACCTGGGGATCTAGACCCAAACCTTCCGTGCTGAAAACTACCAAGACGGGAAGAGCGGAACCTACGAAAGTCCCGAAACTGACCCCGAGCTGCCGCCACACTCCTACCCTGTTTAGGCTTATCCTCCGGCAGCCTTCCGCCTTTAGATTCTCCGAGGTCCTTAACTAATTTATCCAGATCATCAATGAACAACAGTTTGCCTTTAAAGGGGAGCTTGGTGAGGCACGACTTAGACGACCCGTTGGCCGCCCAATTACGCAGCCAAATAGCCCTCCGTGCCGCCACCAGGGAAGTCATGCTCTTTGCCAATGTTCTGATCAAATCATAGTGGACATCCGCCAAATAAGCTGACCCAGACTCCAACCGGGTCACTTCCAGCAACCCCTGCTGGTCTAGGTGAGAGTCCTGTCGCAAACGCTGAGCCCATCTCAAACAGGCTCTAGACACCCAGGCCCCACAAAAATAGATGCCTGCAAAGACAAAGCATTGGTCTCAAAAGCCTGCTTCAACAATCCGTCCACTTTTCGATCTTGATTGTCCTTTAAAGCCACACTCCCTTCCACCGGGATCGTCATTTTCTTGGTCACCGCCGAAACCGCTGTGTCGACTTGCGACGACCGAAACTTATCTTTGTCCTTGTCTGCCAAAGGATAGAGACGGTTCATCATCCTAATACCCTTCAGGCCTGACTCAGGTTGATCCCACTCAGCCTGAATCATCTGATCCACCACTCTATGCAGCGGGAACACCACCTGAGATTCCCGTACAGCTTGAATAAGGGGATCTTCGAGTCCATCTTCATCAACGGTTCGCAATGAAGCGAGATTAAGCGCTTGGAGGGATTCGGTAATCAAGGGAACCAGCTCCTCTTTACGAAATACTCGGATGATCCAGGCCTGATCCTCCGGCTCCGGAATCTCCCCTTCCTCGAGCTCATCAACCCTGTCCTCGGGTTCCACCTCAGAAAACTCTGCCTCCTGCCACTCCATATCTGCCTGCTCCATCTCCAAAGGCCGAAACCGTTTGGCGTCCTTCGGAATATCCACTCTCGCCTCCTCCCCTTTGAGAGACGGAAGAGTCGTCGGAGTCGACCAAGCCTCTGGTAACTTACCTAAGCGTCCTATTCGGAAGGCTTGATGCATAATAAGCACAAAATCCGGTGAAAAATCCCCCAAAGATGCTTCAGTCACCACCGGCTGCACGCCCAGTTGCGCAGACGGGGGAGGAGAAGAAGCAGGCAGGAGAGCACCTGGGGAGGGCTCCTCCCCAACCGGAACTGCAGTGCCCAAGGGTTCTATCAGCGCTCTGCCTTCCATTTGATGCTCTAGATTGGATGGGACCAAAGCGCAAGCCTTGCAAATACCTGAGTCAGATACTGCGCCTTTGCGTGACCCGCAGATCACGCACTGCGGCCTCACGGACATAAAGAGGGAGAAGTAACAACAAATGTACCCCTAAGGTGAGAGAAGACAAAAATTGCCCAACCGATATAAAGAAATATGAACACAAAAAATCCCCCCCTTTTTATTATTATTTTTTTTTCAGTCTGTCACTAACTAAAGACACTCTGAACCCTAAAAGACCAAACAGCAATCCTGAGCCTGCATACAGCACCCAGGACACGCTGCAGCACGGTACACCGCAGAGCGCTGGAACCGAAACAAAAATGGCCGCCGCTACTGCCGAAAGAAAAAAGGCGCGAAAAACTAAAACAAAATGAAACTGCACAGTTCCTCGCTCGCCGGGCGGCCGCCGGGGTCCAAATTGAAAAGAAAAGAAACGTACCCCGGCAGAAGCGGCTTACACAGCAACGCCGCTCAAATCCCGAGCGACAAATGCGCTAGTGCCTGGCCGTCCCAAAAAGCACTGGCTGGTGAGCTGAGCACGCCGGAGTCCTCAGAGCCTCGGATTCACCGCTCTGAGCACCCCACGGAGCAGTGCCGAAGATTAGAATTGCTAGATCTCTCTTCCGTGCCTTCTAGGAGGAGAGATTTTATTTATTTATTTATTATTTATATATTAACATTTCTTATATACCGCACTATTTGACATCAGCGCGGTTTACATAGAACAAAAACATCTGACAAATTGCATATGTCTGGTCATTACAATTAACAAGGATATGGAACTTGGATAACAGGGTGAACTATATACATAAGAAGTGTAGTGAGAAAAGGATCTTGTTAGTTGTTTTACATTGTTGGGGACACCTGATGAGAGGTCATGCCTGGTTGACTACTACTATTGCTGAGGCGCTCGCTATTCAAGTGGGACTGAGGATCGGTGTTGTCAGTGAGATATTTGATGAAGAGGAAATGTTTAAGGGCCTTCCTGAACTGACTCACGTTGGGGATTGGCCTGATCTGTGCCGGTAGGGTATTCCATAGTCTTGGGGCGCAGAGTTTGAAAGCTCTGTTAGCTGTTGTTTTGGTGCAACTTATCATTGCTTTTGGGATTGTTAGCATGTTGGATTCTGCGGTTCTTCTTGGTCTGTTAGGTGCAAGTGGTTGAATGAGTTCAGATAGTGAGGAGGAGGAGAGCCCCTTGCCAGCTTTGAAGGTCATCAGCAAGGTCTTAAAACTGATTCTGGCTTGGATGGGGAGCCAGTGTAACTGTTTCAGGAGGGGTGTAACATGGTCTCTCCTGGAAGTCCCAAAGAGTACCCGAGCTGCACTGTTCATAGCAATTTGCAGGGGGCTCAAGGTGGATTGGGGGAGCCCTTGTAGTATGGAGTTCGCATAATCGAAATGGGGAATGATCAGGGCTTGGTAAATGGTGCGAAAATCATATGGATCAAGTAGCGGGCGTAGGTGTCTGAGGGATCTGATCTTGAAATAGATCGCTCTTACGGTGTTAGCGGTATGTTTCTTCATGTCGAGATTTTGATCCAGCGTCACTCCAAGGTAATGTATATCGGGTTTCACTTGTAGTTCGGCATCATTTACCTTCACGCAGTTGGGTGGTATGAAGTTTGGATTCCTCGAGATGAAAAGAACCTCCATCTTCCTGTGTTGAATTCGCAGATTTTGTGAGAGAAGCCACTCCGATATGGTGTTGAAACAGTTAGTCAGAGGGGCGAGGTCCAATTTATCCAATGATACCGGCATGTATAATAACACATCATCGGCATATATCATACAACTGACATTGAAGGATCTAATGATTTTGCAGATGGGTTGGATATATATATTAAACATCAAGGATGATAGGGAGGATCCCTGAGGCACTCCTTGCCTTTGTTGAAATGGTTCAGATGTAGCCCCGTCTGCTCGAACATGCTGCCATCTTCCAGACAGGTAGGATCTGCACCATTCGAGTGCAATTCCGCTGATGCCTTTCTCTCTTAGCCGGCAGAGAAGAATCTCATGGCATACTGAGTCGAATGCTGCTGCTATATCTAAAAAAATGAGTGCAAAACTATGTCGGATGTTGTCAACGCCGGAAATTATATTGTTGAAAAGGGCTGTGAGTAGTGTTTCCACTCCGTGTGACTCTCTGAATCCATGTTGGGATGGATCTAGTGGGGCAGTAGAGTCAATGTGATCCTGTAATTGTCTATGCACTACTTTTTCAATGATTTTTGCGAGCATAGGTATACTAGAAATGGGCCTGTAAGACTCCACCTTTTGGGGGTCTAACTTAGAGTTTTTTAAAAGAGGTCTGACAGAGGTCTGCTTGAGAGTAGAGGGGAACGAACCAGTGTTAAAGGATCTGTTTATGATGTTGGCTATAATTGGAGAGAGGTCACATCGCAGATCTTTTATCCAGAATGCCGGACAAGGATCTGTATGTGCGGTGGTGGTGTTTAGGGCTAAGATGGTATCTTCGATAAATTTCTTTGATGGTGTGGAGAAGGATGTTAGCGATGCTGGGTACTCTTGATCGTCGTGGGAGTCAGGTATTGCTATTTTGTCAGTCTTGCACATTTTGGATTGCATGTAGACTGCAAAGTCCTGTGGGTGGATATCGCCATGGTGCTCAGGGGTTGGTTCTTTAGCAAGAGTTTTAACTAGGTTAAAGAGGTCATGTGGTTTATTTAATGACCGTCTCAGGGTGTCTGAATGGTATTGTCTCATCTTGTCTGTGATGGCCTTGCGGTGCGCAGTCAGGTGTTGGATGTATGCGGTTTGGTCATTGCTGGTGCGTGACTTCCTCCAGCGCTTCTCAAGCCTCCGTAGAAGGGCTAGTGATGCCCTCAGGTCAGCTGTGAACCATGGGGCTGATGCTCTTTTCTTCGGAGATTTGTTTGTTGGAGTACAGATCGCGATTGCGCTGAGTTTGTTGTTCCAGGCGGTGATCATCTCATCCAGGTTTAGGGATGTCTCAAGGAGTGCGCAGGTTTCGGCAAGAATGCGTTCTCTATTAAACGGGTGGAATCTTCTGGCAGCTGGGTTAGCGGTCTTGTTTGGATCCATTTTGGGCCTTGGTGGCTTGTTGAGGATAGGCATCTGAAAAGTGATGAGTTTATGATCAGACCATGGGACTGCTGTTACTGACAGCATAATATT
The DNA here is from genome assembly GCA_033557465.1 of Ichthyophis bannanicus. NCBI lineage: Eukaryota > Metazoa > Chordata > Amphibia > Gymnophiona > Ichthyophiidae > Ichthyophis > Ichthyophis bannanicus. The sequence continues at coordinate 87,724,590 of CM066048.1, read as the reverse complement.
ATGTGGTTGATTGCAGAGTGCCTGGGGGGCGAATATAAGGTCTAGGACAGCGATGGCGAACCTATGGCACGCGTGCCAGCTGTGGCACGCGAAGGCCTTGCAGCTGGCACGCGTGAAGGTCCGCAAAAAAAGAAAAAGCGGGCTCTGGCTGCTGCCGCGGACGCGGCAGCATGCAGTGTCCCGCGGGGCCCCCTCCGCCCGCTAAGCCCCTCTGCAAGGGCTTTCAGATTCGCGAGGGAGACAGCGTCTCCCTCGCGTCTCTGTTAAGCCCGTAGGGGTTAATGGGAAATTTCCCATCAGCCCCTTTAGACGCGAGGGACTGATGGGAAATTTCCCATTAGCCCCTGCGGGCTTAACAAGAGACGCGAGGGAGACGCTGTCTCCCTCGCGAATCTGAAAGCCCTTGCAGAGGGGCTTAGTGGGCGGAGGGGGCCCCGCGGGACACTGCATGCTGCCGCGTCCGCGGCAGCAGCCAGAGCCCGCTTTTTCTGTTGTTAAATTTGCCGGGGGGGGGGGGGTTAGGACTGCGAATGGGCTAGGGGGGGGGGTTTGGACTGCTAATGGGCTGGGGGGGGGTTAGGACTGCTAATGGGCTAGGAGGGGGGGGGGGTTAGGACTGCAAAATGGCTAGGGGGGGTTAGGACTGCTAAATGGCTGTGGGCTGATTGGGGCTGTCTGGAAATGGGGTGATGGGGGGTTAGGACTGCTAATGGGCAGGGGGGGGTTAGGACTGCTAATGGGCTGGGGGGGGTTTGGACTGCTAATGGGCTGGGGGGGTTAGGACTGCTAATGGGCTAGGAGGGGGGTTAGGACTGCTAATGGGCTAGGGGGGGTTAGGACTGCTAATGGGCTGTGGGCTGATGGGGGCTGTCTGGAAATGGGGTGATGGGGGGTTAGGACTGGTAATGGGCTATGGGGGGGGTTAGGACTGCTAATGGGCTAGAGAGGGGGGGGGGTTAGGACTGCTAATGGGCTAGGGGGGGTTAGGACTGCTAATGGGCTGGGGGGGTTAGGACTGCTAATGGGCTAGGGGGGGGTTAGGACTGCTAATGGGCTAGGAGGGGGGTTTAGGAATGCTAATGGCCTAGGAGGGGGGGTTAGGAATCATAATGGGCTAGGAGGGGGGGGGTTAGGACTGCTAATGGGCTGGGGGGTTAGGACTGCTAATGGGCTAGGGGGAAGGGGTTAGGACTGCTAATGGGCTAGGGGGGGGTTAGGACTGCTAATGGGCTAGGAGGGGGGGTTAGGACTGCTAATGGGCTGTGGGCTGATGGGGGCTGTCTGGAAATGGGGTGATGGGGGTTAGGACTGGTACTGGGCTATGGGGGGGGTTAGGACTGCTAATGGGCTAGAGAGGGGGGTTAGGACTGCTAATGGGCTGGGGGGGTTAGGACTGCTAATGGGCTGATGGGGAGGGGTTAGGACTTGAGGTGGGCTGTTGGGTGGGGTTAGGACTGGAAATGGGCTGATGGGGGGTTAACACTGGAGGTGGTCTGATGGGGTTAGGACTGGTAATGGGCTATGGGGGGTTTAGGACTGATAATGTGATATGGGGGGGCTGGGACAAGAAATGGGCTGATGGGGAGGGTTGAGGACTTGAGGTGGGCTGATGGGGTTAGGACTGGTAATGGACTGTGGGCTGATGGGGGGTTAGGACTGGCAATGGGCTATGGGGGCTGACTGGAAGTTGGGGGTTAGGACTGGTAATGGGTTATAGGGGGGGGGCTTAAACTGAAAATGGGGTGATGGGGGGTTAGGACTGGAAGTGGGTTGATGAGGGGGGGATAGGACTGGTATTGGGTTGGGGGGCTGCTAGGACTGGAAATGGGCTGATGCAGGGACTAGAAGGGAATGGATGCTGGGTGAGGCTGGAACTAGAAGGGAGCTGGTGTTGGGGGAGGATTAGAATGTGATGGGGCTGGGAGAGTAAAATGGAGAGGGGAAAAATATTTTGTGTGGGAGGGATAAAAAATCTACAATTGGCCGGGTATTGGGAGAGTAAGTGGGGATTGAGGATGGAGGGGTAAATTTTGAGTAGATGAAATAGGAATGAGGAAAGAGCCAAAGGAGAAAGATTAGTATGTTAAAGCAGATGTAGAGAGAGAATGGAAAAAAAAAAACAAGAAGACAGAAGAAAGGACAAATGGACAGCAGATGGAGAGTTAGCAGAAGACACGAAGAAACCAGAAGAAAGTGGCTGGAACAATTGCAACTGAAAAAAAATGCACAAAAGGTAGAAAAATATCTCTTTATTTTGAATTTATTAACTGGAATATGTCAGCTCTGGGAAATGTGCATCATTAATTTTTGCGCTTTGTTTAGTACAAGAGGAAATTAATATATAGTTTTATTTCTACAGTGTTGTTGTATATTCCAAGTTTGGCTTTTGGGGTTCCCAGTTTAATTATTGTCTTCCTGTTTCTAAATTGTGATTCCTTGTTTGGTGATGGTCTGTTCTGCATGTGTAACTGAGCTGAGGTATTCTGTTTATATAATTCCTATTTGACATTGCCACTTGTTCTTTCCCCAGTAGGTCATGTATTGTTGTTCTCTGAGATGTATTGGTTTAATATTTGCAGTGTTGCCTTTTGATAGGTAGAGTATGGTGCTTTGTGAGTCCTGGTAGTGCTGTTAGGATACGGCGGGTTTGCTATGGGTTCTAAATGGGCAGCGTTTGTAGTAGTTCCTAATGTGCCTGGCGGTTGGTACTGGATTATAGTAATGTAGAAACCTTTTAGTCTTTCTTTATCCATATACTCATTAGAGGCATGTTTACTAAAAGTTAGTGTATGGTAACATTATGCAAATATTTATGCAAATGAAGCACCTTATGCAAATGGGGCTTTAATTGACGTGCTGGCACTTTGAGGAAATTCTTTGGTTTTGTGCGGCAGTTTGGGCACTCGGGCTCAAAAAGGTTAGCCATCACTGGTCTAGGATGTTACCTTTCTCGTGTGTAGGTTCCTGCACCACTTGCGTGTATCCCAGGATATCTAGGGCTTCTATAAATGCAGTTGCCTGATTGTTCTGTAATGATGGCAGATTGATGTCCCCTAAGATCCAATTAGGTTTATTTGGACCCTGGATGTTGGATGCTAAATTTATTATGGTTGCTAGGTCATCAGGATTGGCTGATGGAGCTCTATAGATCAGGTTTATGGAGCATATGTTGTTGGAGATTGATACAATTTCCAGGTTGTTGTTACTGGTGGAGTCGTCCATTTTGAACTGGAGATCTGTCCTGGTGATGATGAGCACTCCTCCACCTCTTTTGTTCTGCCTATGGCTGGTGAATGCAACAAAGTTAGATGGGAGTAGCTGGTTTAGAATGGTATTGTCTTCCGAGGAAAGCCACGTTTCAGTGACCATGATGATATCCAGGTTATGGGATGTTATTATGTCTGTGATTACTGGCCACTTTTTGCGAAGTGAGCGGGCGTTTATGAGGGCGCCCTTTAGGCTTCTAGGGTGGAGGCTTCTGACTGAACCCGAAACTGCCACCAGCAAGCAGAAAGCAGAAGGGCAGTGAAGGCTCGGCTCCCCAGTTTTGTTTTGTTTTTAAAGGTACAGGCTCCTGAAAAAGAAAGAAAATAGAAATTACAGAAGGGAACAAATGAAACCAAAAAATCTAAACTAGTGTTGCCTAGTAAGTCCCTACGTGAGCCCCATGACAGGCTCACACGTCCCCCTGCTGCAAGGAGACTGGACACACTGGGGGGCTGATGGGAGCTCCTGCAGTATACATCCTGAGGTGGTAAAGATTCTGATTGGTCCAGTCTCCAGGCTGCAGGAGGAGGTGCACTACCCAGGATGTGGAGGACTAAACTGGAGGACCGCTCAGGAAATTATATTTCCAATGTCATCTCAGTAACATAAACGTCCTCTAGCATCAGGAACAGAAGAAATGAAATTATATTTTGCAAGGAAGCCCACATGCATTCAGCACAAAGGTAGCAATCCTGCCATACCATAGCAGCAGTATTTCCCAGAACTCAAACAGCAACAACCCCAACCTACAAAAAAGAAACATGACAAAATACACCAGACCCTAAAACACCTCCTATTGGGAAAACACAATAAGACTGCTACACGCTAGTAAATTACCTGTTTGATTACATTTGCAGTACACAGATTATCACCAAACATAGGGACTGATGCTATGCTTTAATGCAGCATTTTACTACAGATTTTCCTGCGCTAGTCTTGCTCTGTGAGGCAGAAAACAAGTCAATGCAGGAAAAGTCAGTAAAACGCAGTGATCATGCTAATTACATATTTATGTAATTTCTTGACATACCGCCCAGGCTGAAGGGCATCAGAGCAGTTTACAATCACTACAAGCAGGTACTGCATACATTCCCTTGTCCCCAAAGGGCTCACAATCTATGTGCACCTGAGGCAATGGAGAGTCAAGTGACTTGCCCAAGGCCACAAGGAGTGCCTATAGGACTAGAAACCCCAGTCCCTCCAACCTGAGATTGCTATCCCCAGGTGGGCATTGAACCCCTGGTCCTCCAGCCTAAGGTACCTTGTCCTAATCACTAGGCAAAATGCAAAATAATGAATGGTTAATTGTGCCACATATAAAAAACTTCATTGAAACAGTGCAGTTTTTAAACTTTATTTTTAATGTTGGATCTCTACATCTTCAAGCAGGTATTAAGATGCAGTGGTAATGTACTTACCAGGTTTAAGTTACAATGTAAACTGTTTTGAATGAAATGATAAAGCGATATAAAAAATATGTTAAATAAAATAAAAGACCCCTCCGATTGGCACCTCCCCCTGATCGCAGTCCCTTCCAATACAACCCCCCCCCCCCGAATCAACAAAATTACTTGTTGGCATAGTGGTCCCTAGCTCCCATCCCTGATCTCTTTTGGAAAGTCCTAGATCCCCCAAATACTTTAAAAAGTGAGGGGGGGGGAGCAATGCCCACATGTTCCCACTCCCATCTTGAAAAATGACAGCACCAGGCCCCATATGGTCCATACCAAGTAGGCATGGTCTACCAGTGCCATATAAGGCAAAAATTGCCTTATATGGCAGAGTGATCCTCTCAGGGGGATGGGGGCTAGGGGCCACCGGGTAATTTGTTGGATGGGGGGATCACAATTGGGGACGATCATGACATGATTAGGGGAGATCACAATTGGGGGGGGGGGCCTAGTCATCTCAGGTGACATATCTAACACCAGCTTAGATGACTTTATTTATAAAGCAAACCAACATGCACACAGGTGCCAATGCAGACCCCTATGTGCATGTGTATGGCTTGCTTCCCTAGTTTAGCGCTGACCTTTCGTACACAGCTGATTTGTATGCTGTTTCCTTACAGCATGTGCAAAAGGTCACCTTAAACTTGCATTAAACCCCCCCACACACTAGTGCTTTAGCACTGAGCTCGGGCACGGGGTTTATGCATTGGCCTATTAGAATTATTAACAAAAAATTACAAATATGCAGACAAAACTAAAATGGAAATGCTAAGAAGCCAGTTTCTGTTCACACTGGAAAATTATGAATAAATAATTTCCTCCTATGCCAAGATAAGCTCCCATTGGCATTCTTGTTGGGGGCTGGGATATTAAGTTGGGGCTACCAAGTCCATGTCATTGTTCTTGAGAATAGGGGGGTTATGTTACCAACACCCACCAACCTCAAGCATTATGATGGGGCCCAATGGCCTTCTGCCCTACCCTTGAAGAACTTTGTCCCCTCTTTCTCACTACCCTGGTATCCCCTGATCTGCTTCTCCATCTCCCTTGCCCTGACAGTCCAGGAGCTTTCCCCTCTTGATCCTGGCCTATTTCTCTCTTCTTGAGCCCACCAAAGGACAAAGGATGGCGAGAGGAGAAAGGAGTGGAAAAGTGGGGAGGGTGAATAAGGGTTGGAGAGGATCAGGGATTGGAGAACATAAGAAACCTCATACTGGGCCAGATCACGGTCAACCAAGCCCAATATCCTGTTTCCAACAGTGTTCAATCCAGTCTGTACAGCTCTGCATATGCCTTGTAGCACTATATAAATGATTAAGAGTAATAGTAGGTCACAAGCACCTGGTAGTTTCCCAAAAAGGCACACAGGTTTCACAATGCTCGTCCTGGGGAAAGTAGTAGATTTCCTGAGTTCTCTTTAATAATGGTTTATGGATCTTTTCTTCCAGGAACTTGCCCAAACCTGTTTTAAAACTAACTACAACAGCTTTTACTACATCCTCTGGTAACAAATTCCAGAGTCGTAAATGGGTTACATTGTAGCTTCATTGCATGTCCCATAATCTTTCTGCTTTTTGATGGCATAAACAACTGATCTACGATTACCTCTTGCATTTCATTCATTAATTTATAGACCTCTATAATATCTCTCCTCAGCCATCTCTTTTCCAAGTTGAAAAGCCCTAACCTTTTAAGCTTTTCCTCATAGGGGTATCCTTCCATCCCCTTTACCATTTTGGTGGCTCTTCTCTCTACCTTTTCTAATTCTGCTATATCCTGTTCAAGAGATGGCAATTAGAATTGCACACAATATTCAAGGTGCGGTTTTATTCTCCATTCCTTTCCTTATGATTCCTAGCATTCTATTTTGCTTTCTTGGCCACTGCTGCACACTGACTGAAGAGTTTAAACATATTTTTATTTATATATTATCCATGATGAGCCTAAATCTTTCTCCTGGGTGGTGGTTCCTAATATGGAACCTTGCATTGTGTAACTATAGTTTGGGTTGTTCTTTCCTAGGTGCATAACTTTGCATTGGTCCACATTAAATATGATCTGCCATTTGAACCCCAGTCTTCCAATTTATCAAAGTCCTCTTGCAATTTTTCATAATTCTCTTGCATCTTAACAACTCTGAATAATTTTGTGTCATCTGCAAATTTGATCACCTCACTCGTTATTCCCATTTCAAGGTCATTTATGAATATGTTAAAAAGCAGCAGGCCCAGCACAGCTCCCTGGGGTACTCCACTATTCACCTTTCTCCATTGAGAAAATTGGGGATTTAGCCCTACTCTGCTTTCTTTTAACCAGTTCCTGATCCACAATAGTACACTGCTTCCAATCCCGTGACTTTTTAATTTGGCCAAGAGTCTCATGAGGGACCTTGTCAAAGGCTTTCTGAAATCCAGTTACACTATATCAACCTGCTCACCTTTATCTGTTAGTTTATTACACCTTCAGAAAAAATATAACAGATTAGTAAGACAAGACTTTCCTTGGCCAAATACATGTTGGCTTTTGAATGTTAAAAGGTAGTACTGTGGATTTCCTTGCATCCTTCCTTCCATTTATTAAACCAAACGCGATCATGCTATGATCACTAATGCTAAGTGACCCCAACACCCTTATCTCTTGCACCAAACCTGGTGTTCCACTAATGACTAGGTCGTCCAGAACAGCTTCTCCTCATTGGTTCATGAACCAGTTGCTCCAAGATAAAGTTTCTCAGTGAAATAAATGACTATATTTATTTATTTATCTGTATTTATATCCCGCTTTTCACCGGGTCAAAGCGGTCAATTGGGAGATACATTTAACACGAGGGGATATGACACACATACGCTAATACTTACAGGGAACATGGGCAATGGAGGGTTAAGTGGCTTGCCCAAGACCACAAGGAGTACCTATAGGACTAGAAATCCCAGTCCCTCCGGCCTGAGATTGCTGTCCCCAGGTGGGACTTGAACCCCCGGTCCTCTGGCCTGAAGTACCTTGTCCTAACCACTAGGCCACTCCTCCCTAGCATATATCTCCCTAGCATGTCCTGCAGAGACACTGACCCAGTCAATATGGAGTAACTTTGCTCCTCCGTCTTGCTACCTCTCCTCCACTCCTTTTTCTCCTTATCTATGCTCCTCCGTCTCTTCCTGCCCCCGCATGGGATTCCCTTCTCTCCACTATATCCGAGGTCTCCCTTCTCTTCCCTCAGCTCCTAATCCTTGGAGATTTCAATGTTCATGTCAACTCTCCCTCTACCCCCCGCGATCATGCTTTCCTCTCTCTTCTGACGGACCTTTCCCTTCATCAACTTGTTCCCTTTCCCACCCATTCCGCTGGGCACACCCTTGATCTTTTCATTTTCCCCCTGGTCTCCCCTCTCAGTCTCTCCTCCTTTTCTTCTTTACCCCTTCCCTGGACTGACTTCTGTCTTTTCTCTTCCCTTTCGTTTCCGCTCTCCTCTCCCTCCCTTTCTAATGTCCCTCCCCTACCTGTTCTTGCCCGCCGCATCACCGCAAATACTCTTCTTCAATTCCTCTCCTCCGCTACCCTCTTTCCTCCTGACTTTCACCTTCTTTCTGTAAATACCCAGACACGCACTTGGAACACCCTCTCAACCACCCTCGATAGTCTAGCCCCCCTTCAGCCTCATTCTATCCCCCGTCACCCCCGCCGCCACCCCTGGTTTCATCCTGGCCTCTCCCTTCATCGTAGACATCTTCGTCGGGCCGAAAGGCTCTGGCATAAGCACCCCTCCTTCTGGACCGCTTTCGAGCCTGCCATCTCCATTATCGTCTCCTCCTTCACACAGCCAAAAAAGACTACTTTTCCTCTCTCATCTCGACTTCTGCTAACTCTTCCCGACAGTTATACTCCATTCTCCGCTCTTTGTCTGCTCCCCATTCCTTCTCCTCGCTGTCTCCCCCTTCCGTTTCTCCTGACCCTGCTTTATTGGCCGCATTTTTCTCTTCTAAAGTGCTTTCCCTCCGTCTCTCCTTCCCCTCCCCCCCTCTCCCCGATTCCATGCCTACTCCTCCTTCTTCTCCTACCTTGCTTTCCTCCCCGTGCATCTCCCCTCTTTCTCATCGCTGGTCATCCTTCGAGCTCATCTCTGCCCCCGTCCTTTCCAAGGCTTTCAACTCTGTTCGGAAAACCTTCTGTCCCTCCAATCCCATTCCATCTCACTGGCTCCTGGACCCTTCCCTGGCCCTCTCCCCTTATCTCCTCTCCATCATTAATAACAGTCTTTCCTCTGGTATCTTTCCTACTCTTTGGAAGCACGCTATTATCCATCCTATCTTAAAAAAGAGTTCCCTAGATCCCTTTTCCCCCTCTAGCTGGCGTCCAATTTCCCTTTCCTCTCTAAGCTCTTAGAAAAACTTGTCTTCTCACAACTGTCCTCCCATCTTGAAGCCTCCCTTACCTTGCACCCACGTCAATCCGGCTTTCGTCCTGGTTATAGCACAGAATCTGTTCTTCTCTCTCTTCTCGACGAACTCCACACTGCCCACGACCATGGATCTTTCACCCTTGCCGTCTCACTTGATCTCTCTGCTGCGTTTGACCTCGTCGACCACCGCACCCTTCTCTCATGCTTACATGATGCTGGCCTCGCCGGCACTGTGCTTCATTGGTTTCAGTCTTTCCTCTCGGGTCGCTCCTTCTCAGTTTCCTCTGGCTCTCTATCTTCACCCTCTACTCCCCTCCCTTCCGGTGTCCCTCAAGGGTCTGTCCTTGCACCCCTCCTGTTCAATGTCTTTCTAGCTCCTCTCACTCTCTTGGTGCAACAACAGGGCATATCTGAACATTATTATGCAGACATCTTCCTTCTTTACCACACTGACTCAGTTTCCCCCGACATCACTCCTTTCAACAACTGTCTTTCTTCCGTGGCGTCTTGGCTGTCCTCTAATTTCCCACACATCAACCTTTCCAAGACTTCAGCCATTTGGTTCACCGCCGGTAGTCCTGCCCCCCTCTTATCCCTCTGCTCTCTTCCTCCCCCAACCCCCTCGTAACATCCCTGTGCTACCTTAATCCTTGATTCGTCATTGTCCTTTAAAGCCCATATCTCCTCTGTCGTCCAACGTTGTTTTTCCACCCTAAGACAACTTCGTTCCGTTCTCCCCCTTCCTTTCTTTCTCGTCTATGACTAACCTTCTTCTTTCTCTTGTTGTCACTCGCCTTGATTATTGCAATGTTTCCCTGGCCGGTCTTCCTCAATCCCAATTACGTCTACAGAGAGTTCATAACACCGCAGCCCGCATCCTCACTAGTTCCTCTCACTTTGACCACATCACCCCACTTCTGATATGTCTACATTGGCTTCCTATTCCTTTCCGCATACAAGTTTCTCACCTTCACCCACAAGTCCATTTACACTGGCACCCCTCTCTACCTTGCTGATTTGATCCACCTCCACACTCCCCACCGCTCTCTCCATTCAATCCATGCAAATCGCCTGACCTTGCCCTCCCCCTCTCAAGCCCACCTTGAATCCACATGCTCCTCTGCCTTCTACTTCCTCAGACCCCGTCTCTGGATTTCGCTTCCACCGGACCTCCGCCTGGAACCCTCTTTGAAAACCTTTAAGGCCCGCTTGAAAACTTCTCTCTTCTGCTTAGCTTTTGATTTTCCCCCACACTCCTCCCCTCTTTCCCCACCTCCCCGGTGACTTCTCTCAATCTGCCTGACTCTTGACTTTCCCTATAGTTCTCTAACCTTTTTCTTGTCTGTCCTATAATTTAACTGGTGTTATTTTCCTTTTCCAAGCAGTTTTATGTTTATTTATTTAGCTGTATTTATATCCCGCTTTTCACCGGGTCAAAGCGATGGAACATACAATAATCAATTACAAGGGTTTGGGGCCATCACCTGGTGGCCAACAATAATGATTGTTAACAATTAATTGGGACGTAGACATAGACATTGTGTTATGGTTACATATGACATATGTTCAGGGGGACGAAATATGGTGGTTGGGAGGGAGTCAGTGGTGGGTGCTTGTCTCTGGTCTGAGGAATTCTTGGAATAGTGCAGTTTTAAGTTGTTTCCTGAAGGATAAGAGGTCTGTGTTGCTTCTGATGTGATTTGGTAGAGAGTTCCAGAGGGATGGTGCATATAGTTTGAAGGCTCTGTTGCAGGTCCGTTGATTGTATTTCGTTCTTTTGTGTGGGATGGTGAGGGAGTTATTGGTGGTTTGTCTGGTTGTTCTGTTGTGGGCTGGCTGAGGCAGTAGAGTGCGGAGCTGGGAGGTTTGAGTTTGGTAGAGAGCTTTGTGGGTGAGTAGGGCGGATTTGTATTTGATTCTTGCTTCTAGAGGGAGTATGTGTAGCTCCCTCAGGACTGGGGTGATATGGTCCTGTTTTTTTGCATTCTTGAAAATTCTTACTGTGGTGTTTAAGGCAATTCAAAGTGGGTTGGAATGAGTGGCTGGAAGTCCATGGTATATTATATTGCAGTAGTCCAGGTGGGGGAGTGTCAAGGCTTGCATCACTGTTCTGAAGTCCTGTGGTTCAAGAAGAGGTCTGAGACGTTGTACTGTTTTAGCCTTGTGTGTACTTTGTAAACCGCTCAGACGCTGTTGAATTGAGCGGTATATTAAGCCTCCAAATAAAGATAACTGAAATCACCCATTATTACTCTGTTCTAACTTTTGTTAGCTTCACCCATTTCTCTTAGCATATCATCATCCATCTGTTGTTTCTGGAAAGGCAGTCAATGGTATACCCCCACTGCCATCGCATTTTCCTTTTTACATGGTATTTCTATCCATAGAGATTCTACAGTGTATGTTTCATGCAAAACTTTAATCCAGTGTGACTCAATGCCCTCCCTAACAGAGCGAAACCCCTCCACCAATTTGATCTACCTTATTATTGCAATATAATTTGTACCCAGGTATCACAGTGTCCCTTTGATTGTCCACCTTCTAGCAGGTTTCTGAGATGCCAATCATATCTAACCTTTCATTTAGTGCTATATATTCTAGCTCTCCCATCTTATTTTTTAGACTTTTAGCATTTGCATACAGGCATTTTAGAAGCTGTGTTTTATTCATATTAATCTGGTTATCAATTGATTCAGCTCTATACTTAAGGGCATCTGGGTTATTTTTATCTTTATTGGAACCTCTCTATTGGAATGCCCTACCTTCCCTCTTTTGCTAGTATCCTTCATCTAACCATGCGCTCTTGGACAACTGGTGGCTTGCCCCTTTTTAGTTTAAAAAGGAGAAAAAACAACTTTTAAAGGTTAATGCCAGCAGTCTGGTACCATTCCAGTTAAGGTGGAGCCCATCCTTTCAGAAAAGCCCCTCCCTTCCCCAGAATGTTGCCCAGTTCCTAACAAATTATAACCCCCTTCTTTGCACCATCGTCTCATCCATGCATTGAGAATCCAGAGATCTGCCTGCCTTTTAGTTGCTGCGCGTGGAACAGGAAGCATTTTGGAGAATGCTACCTTGGAAGTTCTGGATTTCAGCTTCCCGCCTAAAAGCCTAAATTTGGCCTCCAGAATCTCCATCCCACACTTTCCTCTGTCACTGGTACCAACATGTACCAAGGCAGCACACTCCTCAGGCCTGAAGAAGAGCTGTAAAGTGATTAGATGGCTTGAAACACCATGGGTGTCGCCTGAACCTCGTTTTTTCTGAGCGGAGTAGTTCACCTGTTTGTCATCTGGACAAAGGAAGAACTCCAAGGTCTTCGTCTTTGAGTTGGCGGAGCTGCCGTGGACACAGTGGAGCTGTCTCCGTTCTTCAACAGCTAAGTCTTCTTAAGTTAACGTCCATTGTTGGAGGGGGACTGTTGAGCTGGTATGCTTGTTTTTGTGGCCCGTTGATCAGGGGTGATTCAATGTCCTTTTTCATAACAATTTTTATGCTGACGACAGCAAGTGCTGGTTTTGTCGGTTTAGGCCGATGGTAGGCCTGGTAATAAATTGATTAAAATGGAGGGTTCGCCTCAAGAGAGGAAGAATTTCTTCTCATGGTGAACGATCCGACAAAAATACATATACACTGGAGGGCTTCGTTGGATCTAGAATCGGCAGGGCTGTTACACATTGGGGTAATTTTTGGTGATATATTATAGGGGAATCAAGTTTGTATGGAATACATTTAGAACCCATAGCAAACTCGCCGTATCATAACAGCACTACCAGGACTCACAAAGCACCATACTCTACCTATCAAAAGGCAACACTGCAAATATTAAACCAATACATTTCAGAGAACAATACATGACCTACTGGGGAAAGAGAACAAGTAGCAATGTCAAATAGGAATTACATAAACAGAATACCTCAGCTCAGTTACACATGCAGAACATGGTCTATCACCAAACAAGGAATCACAACTTAGAAACAGGAAGACAATAATTAAACTGGGAACCCCAAAAGCCAAACTTGGAATGTACAACACTGTAGAAATAAAACTATAAATTCATTTCCTCTTGTACTAAACAAAGCGCAGACGTTAATGATGCACATTTCCCAGAGCTGACATATTCCAGTTAATAAATTCAAAATAAAGAGATATTTTTCTACCTTTTGTGCATTTTTTTTCACTTGGACTTGCTCCAGCCACTTTCTTCTGGTTTCTTCGTGTCTTCTGCTAACTCTCCATCGTCTGCTGTCCATTTGTCCTTTCTTCTCTCTTCTAGTTTTTTTCCATTCTCTCTCTACATCTGCTTTAACATACTAATCTTTCTCCTTTTGCTCTTTCCTCATTCCTATTTCATCCACTCAAATTTTACCCCTCCATCCTCAATCCCCATTTACTCTCCCAATACCCAGCTAATTGTAGATTTTTCTTCCCTCCCACACAAAATATTTTTCCCCTCTCCATTTCACTCTCCCAGCCCTATCCCATTCTAATCTCCCCCAACATTAGCTCCCTTCTAGTTCCAGCCCCCAGCATCTGCTCCCTTCTAGTCCCCACATCAGCCCATTTCCAGTCCTAGCTCTCTCATCCATTTCCAGTCCTATCCGAGTCCCTCCATCAGCTCATTTCCAATCCCAGCTCGCCATCAGCCCATTTCTAGTCATTTCCCCATCAGCGCCGGCAGGCTTAACAGAGCTGCGAGAGAGAAACTCTCCCTTTGCGGCTCTGAAAGCCGGCACCGAGGGGAGTGATTCAGGGGGCTCTGCCGGGCAGGCGGGGGGGGGGGGGAGGGCATGGGACACTTGATTCTGCCGCTGCCATGGCGGCAGCAGCAGCCAGTTTTGTTTTTTTTTAAATTTACCTGGGCTATTAAAAATGTTGTTTGCGTGGGGCCCAGTGCAAACATTCTTGCTCAATGGACGGACCGGCCCTGCCCAGAATCACACCATAAGCAGAAGGCAGATCATATTTGCATCAATGGAGAGTATTATAAGCAAATCAAATGATAGGGCTCCTTTACACAGCACACAAGATCACAGCCTGACAAAAGTACAGGTCTTCCTTCCACAGCACATCTGCTCACAACCAGAAGAGGTTTCTTTTACATCGGGCACAATATCACAGCCGGAGAGGACAGGTCTCCTTTACATAACATTCAGGGTCATAGCCAGAATAAACAGATCTCCTTTACACAGTATATAGTATCAAAACCTGATTAGAGGGCAGGTCTTCTTTCCACTAGCAGTCCAGCAAACAAGATGATAGCCAAAGTAGAGAGAAGGTCTCCTTTACATTGCACAGTTAACAGTCTGAGCAGAGGGCAGGTCTCTTTTATACAGTAAACAGTATCACAGCAGGGCAGGTCTCTTTTATTGCACATAAGATCACAGCCTTAGCAGATAGCAAATCTTCCTTACAGAACACATAGGATCACAGCCAGAGCGGAAGGAAAAGGGTTCCCCCCCCCCTCAAACAATGCTGAGATCTTGTGGCCACTCTGCACAATTGCAATCTATATTTTATATGGCTGTAATTTTCTTTTCCTTGTTCTCTTAAGCTCCATCAGTATATTCCAGATGTTTTTCTTTTGTGACTGGCAGACCGAGTCACACCAGAACAAGGAGTCAACGTAGCAATCAGCTCTTGACAGTAATGTCACTGCCTGGGGAGCGTCTGCTGCTGTGCTATGTATGCAACAACTGGCCAGATTATGGGTAATATCATAAAACCTTTAGGCCCTGTATTCTAAGCAGTTACACACTTTCCAGACCTGTAAAACATGTAACTGCCTCTAAGAAGGATATTCAGTGGCACTAAAAGCAGGATAGTCAGTAACACTAACACAGCACCACTGTAGATACCCAGATACTATCACTATATGCCCTGATGCCTCATGGTTAGCCGCAGGGTGTTCCAGGGAGGGTACACCCAGGGCTAACCAGTCAGTGGCAAGATTCAGCTGCTGCCCGGTTATCCCTCAACGGTGTAGGTTAGGTGCAGCAAAAGCTAACTGGGCAGCGGCTGAATATCATTGCTGCCTGGTTAGCTTCCAGCTGCTGTGGCAAACCCAGGTATTCAATACTAGTGGCCAGATATAGTCCAGGGGTTGAACATCCAGCTTAACTTTTCAGCGATGACAGCTAGGCGCTGTGCTCGTTCCTTTCTGTTTTACAGCTCAGCCGATAACTGTGTTTTTTCCAAGTCAGTTTTGGAAATCCTGTGTGTGTCATCCCTTCTACCAGGATTTTCCCCTATCTCCTTGGTAGTGGTGACTTTGGTGGAAAGGCCCTCCTTTCAGAAAGCCTTTGACAAGGACCCTCATCAGAAATGTTTGGCAAAACTAAAAAGTCATGGGATCGGAAGTGATTATACTATTGTGGATCAGGAACTGGTTAAAAGATAGAAAGCAGAGGGTAGGGCTAAATAGCCAATTTTCCCAATGGAGAAAGGTGAATAGTGGTGTACCCCAGGGATCTGTACTGGGTCCACTGCTTTTTAACATATTCATAAATGACCTGGAAAAGGGAATAATGAGTGAGGTTATCAAATTTACAGATGACACAAAACTATTTAAAGTTGTTAAAACCCAAGAGGATTGTGGAAAATTGCAAGAGGATCTTGATAAACTGGAAGACTGGGCATTCAAATGTCAGATGAAATTTAATGCGGACAAGTGCAAAGTTATGCACCTAGGAAAGAACAACCCAAACTATGGTTACACGATGCAAGGTTCCACATTGGGAACCACCACCCAGGAAAAAGATTTAGGCATCATTGTGGATAACATGTTAAAACCCTCCGCCCAGTGTGCAGCGGCGGCCAAGAGAGCAAATAGAATGCTAAGTATCATAAGGAAAGGAATAGAAAATAAAACAAAGGATATTATAATGCCTCTGTATCGTTCCATGGTGCGACCGCATCTTGAATATTGTGTGCAATTCTGGTCGCCGTATCTTAAAAAAGATATAGCATTATTAGAAACGGTACAGAGAAGAGCCACCAAAATGGTAAAGGGGATGGAAGGATACTCCTATGAAGAGAAGCTAAAAAGGTTAGGGAAAAGAGACGGCTGAGGGGAGATATGATAGAGGTCTATAAATTAATGAATGGAGAGGAACGGGTAAACGTTGCGACGCTCCTGCCTGGGCCCTAGAGCTTACAGGCAGGAGTGGCCTTATATAATGTCCCTTATGAATAAAGGTGGTACTGATCCCTCTGAATGCTGGGAATCATTGTACACTTGTTCTTTTTTTTAGGGATGAAAGTTGTAGTTGTGACTCAAGTGATAAGGCTTGCAAGAAATTTATTTGTTGTGGGGATATTTTCAACGCATTACAATTCAAAGGTGCATAACGTAAAGGTGCAACTTTCAACATAAAGGTGAAAACAGGTGGTCAGGAAAACAACTGAAATTAAATAGCTTTAACTCAGCTTTACACAGTCACGGTAGCTTCTACTCAGCTTTGCCTCATGTGGTTGCTTGGGATTAACATTAACATTTTTCTGGCCCCCCTTGCTTTACTTATCCAGCAGCACGGTATCTCTGCGTACTATTACGCAGATGATATCATCCTCCTCTACCACACTTGCCCTCTTACCCCTGATATTGGTCCCTTTAACGTCTGTCTTTCCGCTGTTTCTTCTTGGTTTTCTGAGAACTTTCTGCACGTCAATTTGTCTAAGACTTCCGCTATCTGGTTCACTGCCGGTGCCCCCATTCCCACCCTCACCCCTTCTCTATCTGCTGGGCCTATTCCTCTCGTTTCATCTATGCGATATCTTGGTGTCACCTTGGACTCGGCTTTAACTTTTAAAGATCACGTTTCCTCTATTGTTCAGCGTTCCTTCTATACACTGCGGCGACTTCGCGCTGTCCGACCTTTCCTTTCTTTCTCCTCTTTGACCACTGTCACCACTCACCCTCCCAGAGGCATTTAGCATGGGCAAGGCAAGTGGGTAGTTGTGTTTCTTAGACTGTGAACTTTAAATGGAGGTTTGGAAAGGCCTCCTGGGTAATGTAGTCCTACAGTAGTAAGAATGAGTCCAAGTTGTGCACGAGTGGTTCAGGTTAAATTAGGATTTATTGCCCCTCCCGGGGTTGGATGTTGATGACCATGAACAAAGAATATATTTACAAAGAAACCATACTCCTGATGTGAACAAAAATAGGCAACTTAAATAATGCTTATCTTCAGCTGTTACGGAATCAAAAAGAATAAAACAGTTTCCCTCCAAAATACTTCTTTTGACTGTTTTTCTTCCTTCAGCAAAATCCAGTATTATTAACAAAGGGACTGCACATTGTCTGCCACCATATAAGAGCAGTCCATAAACACTTCGGACTCAGGGGGTTGATAAGGGTCCCACTGCATAAGATCACCTTCTTCCTTAAGGTCCCTTAGAGAGGGTTCTTCTGCCTGCCATGCAAACCTCTCCGTTCCAATTACAGGGTTCCCTTCCCCCAACCTGCTCTGTGAGTCTGGGTGTTTGGCTTCCTGTGCACACAGCCCTCTGTAATTAAAAGGATACACGTTTCCCTCTTCTGTTTGGCTACAGGGAATTCTGTGTCTGCCTTTAGAATTGCTTTCTCCCAGGAATCTCCCTTGGCTACAAAAAGGTTGGTAAAACTTTTCTCTCCCCTTTGATAAAAGCTTGATATCAGGGAAATAAGCTTTACCTGCAGGCTGTCTGTTGTGAGCACAGCGTGGTTGTCTTTTCTGGTTCCCAGAATAAACGTCTCTGCTTTTTGGATAGTAAAAATCCCCAGTGCTTTTTGTAGTTGAGCACTGCTCCCTGGGAACTGGACTTGAATATCTTCCCCAGCTCTCTTCCTCTGAGAAGTTCCTCCGAGTGGAATTGGGATTTCTTTCCCTTTTCCCTTCTCTCAGCCACAGACCTTGGCTGCCCTCGGAGTATCTATCTTTCTCTGGTTTTCTCCTTCTTTCAGCTTTCTCCACGCTTGCTGTGCTGCCTTTTCCTTCTGTCTCCGTATCTGAGACTATGTCCGTCTCTTTCTCCTTCCCCTTCTCCTTTTCTTTTTCTGTCCTATATTTAACTAAAGGCTTTTTATCTAAGTTTCTTTCTCCGTTGTGCTGAGCCACACCTCCCACCAGGTGTTCCCACTTCCCTGATGAGGCAGGAGCTAGCTCAGGGGATGGGCGTTCCCTAACACTCTGTGACGTTCTTTGTTTAGGGTTTCCATGCCAACCCTCCATGCTTGTTTCAGCACTGACAGTTCTGGTTTCACTTTGCAGTGAATCCTCTGCCTCCCTTGGTTCTGAACCTTGCACTTCACGACACCACACTTCTTCTTTCTCTTGTTGTTTCTCGCCTAGACTATTGTAACGCCTCCCTGGCCGGCCTTCCTCTTTCTCAGCTTCGTCGTCTTCAACTGGTCCACCATACCGCTGCCCGTCTTTTGACCAACTCCTCTCGTTCAGCTCATATCACTCCTCTTCTCATCCGTTTACACTGGTTGCCTATTCCTTTCCGTATTCAATATAAGATTCTGATTTTCGTTCATAGGGCTTTGCACACTGGTGTTCCTCTTTATCTCTCTGACTTGGTCCACTTTCACTGTCCCTCCAGAACTCTTCGGTCGATTCACGCTAACCGTCTTTTTCTTCCACCTCCTTCTAGGGCTCGTCTTGAATCAACACGCTCTCTTCCGCTTTCTTTTTCCTCGGCCCCCGCCTTTGGAATTCCCTCCCCTTAGCTTTACGTCTGGAATCATCTTTCTGCACTTTTAAGGCCTCTCTCAAGACTCACCTCTTTTGTACTGCTTTTGACATCCCTTCCCCTCCTGCTCACAGTTGATTGGTCTTCTTCCCCCTTTCTGCATTTTCTGTTTTCTTATTTCTTTTCTTTGCTGTCTCTTTTTGTGAATAATTGGCGTTCTTTTCTGTTTCCCCAGTAGTCTCCTGTTTTTATTGTACACCGCTGTATGCCTTTCAGGTTTAGGCGTTATAATAAGTTTTTAAATAAAGATAAAGATAAAAATTATTGCAGCCTCACAGTAACAGCTGTTCTCCTCACAGCGTGGCTTTACAGAAACAGGTGAAAACAATTTGTGAACTTTCACGACTAGGCAACAGGTATAGCAAACATTTTGTATTCTTCTCATACAAAGTCCAGATGCTTCCTTACACTGTTACTCTCTAAAACATAAAGAGCAATCCATTGCACAAGGATCATAATTCAAGGTAGGCACAACATTATCTATCTGCATTATAGCCAGCACCCGCTCCCTAACCTTGAGGGTTTGGGGAGGGGTGTGCCTTGAGGTTAAGTTGTAGTTGTGAAGGTCGAATGACAAGGCAGGTATAAAGTATATTTTTTTACATAAGGATTTATTTCTCCCGCTCCGTGGTGGAATGGAACAGGCGTAAAGGAATATATTTTGTAGCCAAAACAAGAACAAAAGGAAAACAGGCTTTTTCCAATACTGTGTTCAAAACTGTCCTTTAACACAGGAGTTCACATTCCTGTCATGTGAGCTTTACTTTGAAATCACTCAAACAAAGAGCAAACAATAAAGTTCATGCACTGTAACTAAGTTATGCTTCAGCTTATTCTTATCTCTTCATAAGCTCTTCAGGTAAGGAACTTAAACAGCATGCATTTCAGCATATTATAACGAATGACCACACAAGCTTTGCTTGACTATTCTTTGTCTATGAGACAGGCTGAGCAGTCCATTGGCTGATTCAAATCCACCATTGGTAAGGGAAGAACCAATGGCACTTGTGCTTCTGGGCTCTGCACTGACTCAGCTACTTTCTGTCCAGGAATAGTTCGTTTCTCTAGGAAATCTTTAAACTCTTTCAGGAGTGCTTCAGCCTGCTTGCTATATGGGCTAGGCGGGGAATTAACTCCTTCCTGGGGTGAGTAATAGCTTGTGGGTTTCTCTTCAGGCAAACAAACAATGCTGTCTCTCTTACTATGCTCATTCACTGCACTGGAGTTACCCCTCCCCCACTTGTCTCTGTCAGCAAGTGCTGGGTAAGTCAGTTCATTTGCAGGTGAAGGATTTTTAGATAGTGTCACACCCTCTCTGGCCAAGCGGTTGCTTCCGGTATTGCAAGGCCCCTGGAGGGTAGTAGTTGTGCTTTTATAAATATAACTCAAACGCTTCTTCCTTCAATTCAAAATGGGTTTTATTCCCCGTCCCATTGAGGGTATATTATCTTCACGGAGCATCAAACATATGCTTGCTTGGACACTTCATATACAAAACAAATATAAACAAAACTTGCTTTCCTCAGCTTTTAAAGGATAAAACAACAAAATGAACACAAAGTTAAATATGGCCATAGGGTTTCTCACCCAGATAGCTGCCAATAGGATATCTCTCTTCTGCCTTGAGAGAGTTACAGGCTGGCTGTATTTACTGGAGTTTTAAGCCACCAAAGATACTTCCCTATCTCAGGGAGAATTCAGGTTCACTTACTAATAAAGAGCAGTCCATTATCTCCTGTACATTAGTCTCCCCAGCATCCTGGTATTCCATTATCTCCGGTTGATTCAGGGATTCATTCTGCCCTGCATGAGTACTCTCTGAGACTTGCTGCCTAAGTACATCCACAAGGAAGTTCTTTTCCTTCACCGGGCTAAAGCCTTTCTGGGTATTACCATATGTTCTTGTATAGTGGTTTCCCAGGCACTGCCCCTGCTGGTACTTCTTAGTAGAGGTTAGCTTCTCCCTTACTCTGCCTGTAGAATAATTAAGGGAACTTTTCAACCAATCACGTTTTCCCTTGTGTGATCCAGCTGAGCTGAATTGTAGTGTTCGTGGAGTTTCAGACGGAGCTTCTAACTGACAATCACAAAACTCTTCCTCTTGTTCTGGTAGGTAAAATCTTTTATCTTTGAGAGTTTTAAAACTAGAAAGAGGGATATTCTCAGCCTCTATATTATGTGAGCTTGTATGCTTATTCCCATAAGCCCAGGGTTGCCTTTTTCCACGAGGCAAATCTCCCTTGTAATCACGCTTCTCTCTATAACCTGCAACTGCAGTCTTCTGGCGTTTTTCCTGCTCACACACCCTGCTTGGCTGTGAATATCTTATTGACTCATTCAGGTCCTCGGATTCCCTCTGACCTTCATATGGGCATTCTAATTGCTCCAGAGTTTCCTCGTCGCTCTCTCTTGCATTCTCATACCTTTGCCGTGTTTCCCAGGGCTTTAGCTGCCCTCTCTGTAGCTTCTCCAAGTGTGTCCTTGGCTGCCACGGCTTCACTCTCTCTCTCTCTCTCGGCTCTGGCACCAGCTCCTGGCTTTGCCCTGCTCCTTGTCTGAATCCAAATCCGGGTCTCAAACTCCAACCCAATCCGCATCTGCGTCTGCATCTGTATCTATCTCCTAATGCCTGAGGGCTTGTTTTAAACCCACGTTCACTTGCTCCACCCTTAGTTAGCTGAGCCCTGTCAGGTGAAGTGAATTCCTCTCCTGTGCTAACTGGGTGTGTCCTGACTGAGCTCTTGCACGTGTTCCTGCGTTGCTCAGGGTAACTATCTGACAGTTTCTTGTTTACCCTGTCATTTTGTTTGTTTTCACTTGTGCTGGCCTGCACTTCCTCAGCTCGTACAGGGTCTACCCTGTTACAATAGGCATTCAAACTTAGGACCTCCTAAAACCTTCTGGCATATATCTCTAGCAAATATATCTGCTACGTCCTTGTAGCTAGCTTGCTTGCTAACTCTGTCAGCAGTTTGAGGAGAAAAGCTGGGTTTATCTGAATGAGCTTCTGGTTGCAGCCAACTGCCTTCATAAAACCTGGGCTTGTCCTGGGTTTTAAAATAAGCATTCACACAGTCTGGCTTCTCATAAAAGCTGTTATCAGAATTAAAGACACCCTGTACCTTGTGTTGAGGAATGCCTGAATGTTCTTTAGCAGTCTGCCATTCTTTCCACGGGTCAGCTCTCTGTTCCAAAAGCATAGGCTTTACCCCTGGGTCTCTCAGTGCCTCACCCTTCTCTTGCTCCCAGAAGGTTCTTCCATGCACTGAGTCTCCCTGGTACCTGCTTCTTGGCTTGGCAAGCGTTCTCCTGGAATTGCAGCTGGGGAGCGTTTCTCCTTCAAAGTCAAAGGCTCTGGCATCCAAGGCTACTCCTTGCCTTCCAGGTAGCTTCCTTTGTCTTTGCTCTGCTCCTTCTCTAAAGCACACATCTGCTTCTTCTGTTTCCTGTATTTCCTTCCACCTCCTCGGCTGGTTCTCATTCCCTTTCTCTTCCTCGTTCTCTTTCCTGTTCCTGTTCTGTCTTCCTTCTTCCTGTTTAACAAGCTGCCTCTGCTCTGGGGAACCCGCCTCCTGCTAGGGCGTGCCCAATCAGCAACTCTGCTTCTCCCCTCCCCCGAGGTGAGCTGTGTTAGCTGATTAGCCATGTGCATCTTGTGCTGAGAAGGGAATATCTTGCATTTAGCTGCAGTACCCGGACCTTCCACCGGGTCACCATCTGTTTCCATGGCTTCTGGCACTGCTACAGCGTCACAGCATACATTCATCTGGGCTAAGGCAATTGTTCTCTTCATCAGGTTTCTTACGTTTCCCTGACTTTAGCTCCAGAAATTGCTGAAACTCTTTTAGAAGCAATTCAGCCTGTAGCTGCTCTTTAGCTGCTTGATAGTCTCCGGTAAGGGTCACACCCTTCCCCCACTCACTATCTGCTCCTGTTGCAGAGTTTGGCTTAGGGAGGTCAGCACAATAAAAGGGTTTCTCCAGCAAGGCATTAAAATTAGGAAATTCAGCTTTACCTTTATCAGAGACGTTGGCATAAGAACAGGCACCTTTCTTCCAGGACTCTCTCCTCTCTAGAAACTCAGGAGCCTTATGGCTAGTTCTTCTGCTAGGGGAATTTCTCTCAGAAAAACGTCTTTCCTGTTTTGGTTCCTGGCTTTTATAGCACTGCTCGCCACCAGACAAAATACCTTTTCTCCAAGAGCTGGGTTTGCTAGCCTTCCCACGTTTAGGCTCTACCGTGTAGTAAGGATCTCCTTGAGAGTATATTGGGCTCCAAGGCTTACTGTTCCAGGGTTCTGCCTTCTCCCAGGGTTCTAGCGTTTTTCCCCTTTGATTCCAAGTTCCTCCTGAAGACCAACGTGCACTGGAAGCTGCTTCTCGCCTGCTTCATTTCTTGCTGCTCTCCTTGTCAGCCTTGCTGCCTCCTCTGCCAGCCTTGCTGCCTCCTCTGTCAATCTTGTCTGAGGATTTAAAAAGGGCTTCATTTCCCGGCACTCCCTGTCGTTCCCCTGGGCGTGCCCAATCAGTGCTGAAGCCTAACTCCTCCCCTGGGCTGGGGCTTGTCCAGCTCAGCCGATAACTGTTTTTTCCAAGTCAGTTTTGGAAATCCTGTGTGTGTCATCCCTTCTATCAGGATTTTCCCCTATCTCCATTTCCTCTGGAGGGGAGTCTTCACCACAACGTAAATCGATTGTTTACGTCATCAGAATATAAAAAGACTAGGGGACATGCAATGAAGCTACAGGGTAACCTATTTAAGACTAATAAGAGAAAATATTTTTTCACTCAACGTGTAATCAAACTCTGGAATTTGTTACCAGAGGATGTAGTAAAGGCTGTTAGTGTAGCTGGGTTTAAAAAAGGTTTGGACAAGTTCCTGGAGGAAAGGTCCATAAACCATTATTAAGGGACCCAGGATATCAATGCTTGATCCAGTACAAGCATTGTGGAACCTGTGTCTTTTGGGGAAACTGCTAGGTACATATGACCTAGATTGGCCACTGTTGGAAACAGGATACTGGGCTTGATGGACGTTGGTCTGACCCAGTATGGCATATCTTATGTTCTTATGTTCCACATTGTCTCTGTCCTGTGCAGGACTTGCTTCACCCTTTCCCCATTGGCATTTTTGCTGTTTGAGAAGCAAGCCCGGTATTATACGCTTGAAAGTCACAAGACACAACAGAGGATACTGGGTTTGATGGACCTTGGTCTGACCCAGTATGGCATATCTTATGTTCTTATGTCCTTCCTGAGAAAGCTGGCCTTTTCCCCCGAGGTTTTCTTACAGGGAAGGGTAGAGATCTTCTTTGAGAGTCTCTGCCTGGTCACCAACTCGGCCTCAATCTTGGACACCTTGCCAGCCATAGATTTCCCAAACAGGTTCTCCCCGGTGCAGGGGACATCCAGCAGCTTTTCCAGGTCCCACTGTTCAAGGTCTGAAGTCTGCAGCCAGACCCGGCGCTGAGCACCGATGCCTACAGCTGCTGTCTGGGCTGCAGCCTCAAAACCATCGTAGGCAGCCCAGGACAGGAACTTAGAGCAGTCCCGGATGATGGCCATCTATGTCTTGAACCATTGCAGGAGTTCCCTGGTGAGCCCTGATAAGATGCCCACAAGCTCCTGAATGCATCTCTTAAGATATATATCTATACATAGGGATGTATCTGGCAGCCCAGCATGGACTCCTGGAAGCACTTGCGCCCCAGGGCGTCGTGAGCTCTGGCCTCTCTACTCCAGGGATACAGAAGAATAAATCTTCTGACTCTTGAGCTTCTCCATCAGAGATTCCATCATCATGGAGCTCTAGGGAAGTTGGGCCTTCTGGAAGCCTGGACTTCTCTTGACGCGGTAGATGGCATTGAGGCGCCGGTTGACCACCAGCACAAAGGCCAGGATTTCCCACATCCGTAGGAGCGGCCACTCAAGGGTGGGTTGCACCGGCACTAATAGAGCCTCCTTTGGCTGGGACTCATACTAGAGGATCTCCAGTTCTTCGGTGCGCGGGTCCACCTCGGACTCGGTCAGGACCAAGAGGGCTCAGGCCATGTCCCGAACGAAGTTGTGGAATGCCATGTCCTTGGGTGGGGAATGGCACCGAAGTTCCGGGGGAGACGGCTCTGAGAGGATGTCTCAGTGTTGAGAGGTCTCAGGGGAGGCTTCGACATCGGTCTCCCAGTCTGAACCAGAGGGCATCAAGGAGTCCAAGGCTCAGAGCTCCCGCGTCACAAGGCCTGTGTCGGGGAACGGGGTCCTTCAACAGGTCTCGGGTCAGATTCCCAGAAACTAGCCGGGGAGAACCGGACACCTGAGGATTGGGACCGGGACCTCGATTGGTGCCAAGGGCTTGCCAGAGGCCAATAGCGCTTGGGGCCCGGCTAGACACCTAGGGATGCCACCACAGTTGGGGGCCCGATTACTGGGGCAGATGATGCAAACGAACCTGACATCATCGCCTGTTGCATGGTCAGGACGACAGAGATATTCTGCTCCAGGACCGCCCTTCTGGCCTTGATGCCAGAAGACTCCGCAGCTTTTGGCATGGGCACCAAGGATTACGAGCCCAGCGCTGGCACTATTGCGAGCACGTCCTCGATGACGACCATGGCCTCGGGGAGCCTCGCAGAGTCACCGCCGGACGAGGACTCCTTCCTAGAGAACTTAGGGGGGTGCTACTCTGAGTCACCTGAGTCCCACCGCGGGACCTTACCGGGTTTCTCCAGTGGAACGTCGACTGGCTTTGAG
Organism: Ichthyophis bannanicus; assembly: GCA_033557465.1. Lineage (NCBI taxonomy): Eukaryota > Metazoa > Chordata > Amphibia > Gymnophiona > Ichthyophiidae > Ichthyophis > Ichthyophis bannanicus. The sequence continues at coordinate 87,698,998 of CM066048.1, read as the reverse complement.
GATTTTTTTCTTTTTCTTGCCAGGATCCGGCGTCTCTCCAGAGGAGCCACCGCTGCAGGACTCCGAAGATGCCTGTGCCTCACAGGAGGTGCTCGGCTTTGGACTCAGCGTCAGTGAAGCAGGGACTGAGCCAGACCCGCGGGAACATCATCTTCTGCAACTCTGACCCTTTCTTGTTGGTTCGCAGAGTCATGGCCTGGCCCAGATCACAGAAGGTACTGTTGTGGTCTAGGCCGAGGCAGTGCAAGCAGAAGTCGTGGGTGTCTGTGACAGACAATTTGACTGCAACAATCACACTTTTTAAAGCCACCGGGAGACATGGTGGATCACACCAGGCTGGGGGTCGACAACCCCCGCGTGAAAAACAGCACGAACACCGGTCGAGGCAAGCTTCGATGAAAAAAAGAAAAGGGAGCCAAGGGTTTGAGGCAGGAAGAGGAACCGGTATGCAGACTGGGAAAAACTAAAACTATAGTGAATAATTTTTAAGGAATTCTTCCGGGGAAACAGGACATGCATCCATTGGGCTCCACGGAAAAAAGGAACAATATGACACCCTTGGGAGGGAAGGGGACCACGCATTCATGGTAGCATTCCCAAAGGCTTTCTTTGAAAGCTGGGGAAATGCTCCACGTGGGTTCCGTTGGCACCGTTATCCATTATGCGAGGACTAACTTCCTGCTTGTTCCTGGAGAAGTGTAAGTGCACACCGACAAAATTGTGCATATTTATATATATGCACCATGAATTCCTGGGGGTGTAATTTGGATGCAGTAGAAACAAAGTTGCTATATATGCATGTATGTTTATAAAATATCCATGTATAGGCGCAGGGTAGGCTTGACCATCAGACAAACTAGGCAGTTGCCTAGAATGGCAGCTTCGGGGTGTATAAAGGGACGTCAAGGTCCTGAGATTCTCACTACTACAAAAATCATCAGGGCATCCTAGTATCTACAGGGAGTGTGGGCAATTTTCAAATAACTCATTAACAAGGGGAAGTGGCTTTTTGAAAAGTTCCCTAATTTTGTGCATACGTCAGGATGTTGTTGCTGTTAAGTGCTGTCGAGTCTGTGCCAATTCATTTATTTATTTTATTTATTTACATTCTCTTATATACCGCGCTATTCTGCATCAGTGCAGTTTACACTGAACAAACTGAAATTATATTGAACAGGGCATTATAACTTGGAGATAACTATTTTACAGGGAACATGGGCTATGGAGGGTTAAGTGGCTTGCCCAAGACCACAAGGAGCACCTGTGGGACTAGAAACCTATGGGATTCATGGCGACCCTCTGGATAGTTGTCCTAAATTGTATTCGATCTTCAGTCAGGCGGCTCATTGTTGATAGACTGGTACCCATAGCTGCTGTTATTGTATCGATCCATCTCATTGCTGGCCTTCCTCTTTTGCGTTGACCTTCTGTCTTGCCAAGCATGATGTCTTTCTCTAATGATCTCTCTCTTTGCATGATGTGTCCAAAGTACGAAAGTAGAAGTCTTGCCATTTGAGCTTCTAAAGAAAGCTAAGGTTTGATCTCCTCTAGTACTGACTGGTTTGTTCTTCAGGCAGTCCATGATATACGCAGTATTCACCACCAGCACCATAATTCAAAGGCATCAATTTTCTTTCTGTCTTTTTCATTGTCCAGCTTTCACATCCATATGATGTTATTGAAAACACCATGGTTGCTCTTGAGAATCTTGTCTAGGTCTTTCATAGCCATTCTGCCAAGAGCAATGCGTCATCAGATTTCTTGAGTGCTTGTTGCTTCTTTATTGCTAGTTGATCCAAGTAGGTTAAAGCTGTCCACAATTTCAATTTCTTCTCCTTCAACAATGAACTTATTGATTTTGCCAGTTGTCATGCTCTTTGTCTTTACATTAAGGTGCAAGCCCATTTTAAGACTATGTTCCTTGATCGTGAGAAGCGAATGTTTCAGATCATCTTCACTTTCAGCCAGTAATGTGGTATCATCAGCATAGCGAAGGTTGTTGAATCTTCCACCAATCTTCACACACCTGTTGTCTTCATACAAACCTGCTTCTCTGATGATTTTTTCTGCATACAAATTAAACAGGTAGGGGGAAGTATGCAGCCTTATTGTACATCTTTGCTTATTTTATGTAAAATCTTTTTATTGGTTTTCACAAATAAAGAAACATTCAGGCCATCCCCCGCCCAATTCGAACAAGTCCAGAACAGGCCCGCTGAGGGACAATATCACAGAAGGACTACACGCAGGTAAGTCCACAAAACTGCCCAAAGCATACAAAAGACAACATAACTAGAACAGCAGTGTTCAACCAGGTCAGGGAAACCCAAAGTGAGAAACGGAACAGCAACAGAGAAGCTGCTAATACAGCTACTACGCATACCAGTTTTAGTTGGAGACTCACTCCATAGTTCCCCAGCAGAAGCCGCCCCCTTTTACAGCGGATCAGAGGTATACTCGGGAGCCACCATTACAGAAAGCCAACTATTCCCAAACCCCTCAATCCCCTCCCTCCCTCCCCTTCCCCGCAGACAGCCCTCCCTACTTCCCCTACCTCCCCCCTTCCCCACCCCACCCTCCTCCTATACCATAAAGAAATCCAAGGGAACCCTGCCCGTCTCCCCCTCTTAGGCCCAAACGTCACCCCTCCACTACCGAAGGTCTCCACAGAACTCCGCCCCGAGAGATCCAGCTCCCTCCCCGCCCTGGGACTGGCTCACAGAATCAGATAAGGGTTCCCAGATATGTTGAAAACGCTCCCAGGGTTTTCGCCCAAGAAGCCGAGCTGACCTGCGTTCCATCTGCATTAAATCACGCAGTTGATTTTCCCAGTCCCTCAATACTGGCCCTGTCTCAGATAGCCAATGCCGCAAGATACATTGCTTGGCCACTAAAAAACCCTTTTCAAAAAGCTGTTGTTGGGCTGTCGTTCCCCGGATCCCTGGTTGAGCCAAATGAAACAAACACCATAACGGTTGAAATGATATCTGCACTTGTGTCCACTGGCTCAATTTCGTCCCAATACCCTCCCAAAACGCTTGGATGACTGGGCAGGACCAGAATCTGTGTAATAATGTCCCTACCTCCCTCTGACAGAGACCACACACATCCGTTGAGACAATGCCCATCTTCCATGCTCCCACCTCCGAGACATAGGCTCTCCACAACAATTTAAACTGCAGTTCGCGGTAGCGGACTGCCTCCACAAGACCCCGTATCTTTAGAAAGGCCTGCCCCAGGCTCTCCTCTGTAAGACCGTCTAAACCGTCCTTCCGCCAGCGCTCCACTAGAGAGGATAGACATTGCGGGGCAGCTGGCGAAACCAGCTCGGCCCGGAGTTGAGCGGCAGACGTGCTTTCCTGGAGCCTATCCATCAGTAACCATAAACTATTATGTCTCGACAAAGGATTCGTTACACTGGCTAGACTTGCTACATAGTGGCGGACCTGCAAATAAAAATAAAACGTTTTACTCTGTAGTGGATAGCGACGAAGTAATTGCTGAAACGAGTCCAACCGATCGGAAGTCTCCATTCGCAGATGCCCCAGATATTCCACCCCAGCTTGTTGCCATATCCGAGCTACTCCTCCCGCTCTACCCGGGACAAAGTTACGATTGCCCAGCAGAGGCAGGCAGTCCGTGGTCGCCCAGCGTTGCCCTCGAGACCGACACAAGACTCTCCACACCAGGCGTAGCACGCGCATATAGTAGGACTCCCGCCAAAACGGCGGTAGTGTTGTGCCCCCGCAGTGCAGGAGATACGTTCTATGCCAAGACTCGGAGACTTGATCGAGCAAGGTGACAGGCAGGCGCTCCGCGTTACCCGCGACCAAGTCACTCACCCTCCGTCCAAGATAACAGAGATTGTAGAGTCTCAAAGAGGACCAACCCACACCCCCGACAGCTACTGGGCGCATAAGCACCGCCAACGCGATGCGAGGCTTTTTGGACTTCCATAAGAATCGACCTAGGTGCCTATGTAGCTCCATTAGGTCTTTCCGTGTTAACCATAGGGGCAATTGTCGCAGGAGATAAATCCAGCGCGGCCATTCTATCATGCGCACGAGGGCTATCCGACCCATGAGAGAAAGCGGAAGAGCCTTCCATTTTTGGAATTTCGCTACTGTCGAGGTCAGTAACGGCCGAACATTAACCTCATACAGACTCTGGGGATGAGCAGGGATATGAATACCCAGGTATCGGATGGGACCATTCGCCCAAGTGAGCGGAAAGTCTCCCCTCCAGGACTGACGGGATTGATTAGCCACATCTAGCACCAGTGACTTGGAGCGGTTAACGCGGAGCCCCGAAAACCCCCCAAAGTCCTCAATAAGGCGAAGGGCCTCCAGCAAAGAGGTCGCGGGGGATGTAAGACATAGCAATAGATCATCGGCAAAGGCGCTTACCTTGATGCCCCCGCCACGCCAGGCAATCCCCTGTACCAGTGGGGACGCAGTCAGGGAGACGAGCAGCGGCTCCAATTGTAGAACATACAGCAACGGAGAGAGAGGGCATCCCTGTCGCGTTCCCCGGTGCAATGCAAAAGGTTGAGAAACTCCCCCCACCAGTGTCTACCACCGCAAAGGGGTTAGCATAAAGTGCCTGGATCCATTGTAGAAACGGACCCCGAAAGCCAAATTTCTGCAGGGCCGCGAACATATAATCCCAAGAGACTCTATCAAAGGCTTTTTCCGAATCTAAACTAGCCAGTATCAGTGGCTCTCGGTTCAGCAAACACTTCTCAATGCCTAGGAGCACCCGGCCTATGTTAACAGAGGCATCGCGCCCCCTAACAAAGCCTGCCTGGTGTCGACCTACCAGGTCTGGAAGAAATAGTTGAAGGCGACTCGCCAGTACCGAGGCAAACAATTTCAAATCAACATTGATCAACGAGATAGGCCGGTAGGAGGCCGGATCCTCCAGATCTTTCCCCGGTTTGGGGATCAATGAGATGCTGGCAGTACGCATGTCACGAGGAAAGGTGCCCAGCTCCATCGCCTCCTCGTACACCGCTGCCAGCGTAGGCACCAACGATAGAGCCAAGATCTTGTAAGCCTCATAGGTGAACCCATCGGGGCCTGGGGCCTTATGCGAGGCACCTGCTCGTATCGCCCGTTGCAGTTCCCCTCCCGAGATAGGCTGATTCAAAACAGCCAGCTGCTCTTCCGACAGCACAGGGAGGGATACCTGCTGCAGAAAGTTCGCCAACTGAGCGGGATCCCGTCTTCCCGCGCATATAGCGTTTCATAGAAGGAACGAAATACCCGCGCTACATCCACTGCGTTCGTATGTTTCCGGCCCTCCACATCTCGAATTACCATCACGCCGCGCGGCCCCGCCTGATCTCTCACTAACCGTGCCAGCAATTTACCCGATCTATCACCATACCTAAAAAATTGGTGACGATAATACTGCTGCGATTGGATGGCTCTCTCCTGTAGTAACTCATTCAATTGCTTCTGAATGTGGACATAAAGCAAGACCTCTTTCGGCCGATGAAGTGCCTGGCTCTTAGCTGTGCGAAGGTCCCGCGTCAGTCTAAGTATGTCTTCATTGATCCTACGATTCTCCGCCGCCACATAGGCTATAATGTGGCCCCGAAGGACAGCCTTACCAGCTTCCCAAAAGACTGCCACTGAGCTAGCCGTCCCCTCATTAAATAGTGCATATTCCGACCACCATGTCCGCAAATACTCACAAAATGCCGGCTTCTTCCAGAGATGGCTAGGAAAAGTCCATTTGTTTCTCCCAGACCGCTCTCCGCGCCAATCCAGGCTGACCATAGCATGATCGGACACCACAATAGGTTCTATTTCTGCTCGCAGCACTTTCCCAAACCACTGCCTTGACACCAAAATATAATCAATTCTGGACCACGTTTGGTGGGCTCGAGAAAGATGTGTGTAGTCTCTGCTTTCCTGGTGTAAAACTCGCCACGCGTCCACTAAGTCCCCCAGATCACATAGGAGACCTACTCCTCTAGTCTTCCAATCTCGTCCAACATGGGGTTGTGACTTGTCTAGGGATGGGTCATGAGGGCAATTAAAGTCTCCCGCAAGGACTATAGGAATCCTCGGGGGCTTCCAAAACCTTAGCCAGGAGTTTCCGGAAAAAATTACAATCATAAGTGTTGGGGGCATAGACATTACCAATAAAAAATTCTTCTCCCTGAATCTTGACATGCAGAAATAGATATCTACCCATAGGGTCCCCCTCCATCCCCAGCACTTCGTAGGATAGGCTCTTATGTAGTAATATGGCCACCCCCTTCCGACGCGTGTCCGAGGAGGCGGAAAAAACTGCCCCCACCCAATCCCGCTTCAATTTAGCATGCTCGGTGGAGGTTAAATGGGTCTCTTGCAACAATGCTATCTGGGCTTTATTTCGCTTAAGGGCTTGCAAAATTTTAGTACGCTTCACCGGTGTACTAACTCCCCCAACATTCCAAGTTACAAATCTCAGGTTGGAGGTCATGGTACATACTCTGTTAGTACTGGAAAATGGCCGAAATGAGTTGTACATCGGACGCGGAGCAGCCCAGCCTCCACTCCGCATCCAGTCAGGAGATTTAGACAGCTCCGGGGCTGACTTTGGGCCCTTGGCAGTAGCAGCTGGTGGATAGGTTCCCTTCCCATTGATTCCCTCTCCTCCCCCACCCCCCCTCCACCCGTCCCCCCACCCCCTTCCTTCCCCCTTCCCCACTTAAGTCCCCAAAATTCAGAACTCCCCATGGGCCCTCAGTTAACTGCACTGAGGTCTGGGCCTTAGGTGATGCCGCGGTGCGGCCCCAACATCCCCTTCACACCCCACAAGCATTTGACACCTGTATCGTACAAACAGAAACCCCTGACTCCATCAGCAGAAGAATAGGAAAGGGTGCACAGTAAAGATGTACGTCCAAGGAAAAGAAAGAAAAAAGAAAAGAAAATGAAGATAAATAAATAAATAAATAAAACGAATACTGAAGAGAGAGGCAGAGGAGAAAGAAGAGAGAAAATAACATGAAATGACAAAAAACAACAAAAGAGCAAAACGTAGTGGCAGCACAACAGAAGAAAAGTCTACAGCATAAGTCCGGGTTAGATACCGCCAGCCGCGCATCAGATGCCGACGGCCTCTCTCTGGGGCTTTCCCGGTCGGGTCCTCACGATCAAAGGAAACATTCAAGGTCCCGCTATTCTTCAGACACCCGAAGCCGAGTCTGGGAAGGTTGTCAGGAATTGCTTCGCCGCTCCCACTTGATCAAAGGTATGAAGCTGTCCCTGATGGGTAACTCGCAGCGTGGCAGGGAAGGCTAACGTGAATCTAGCCCGTCGCCGAAACAGTTCAGCACAGATAGGCCCAAATTCTTTTCTTTTGGCCGCCACCATCGCGGAGTAATCCTGGAAAAGTAAAATTTTCCGATTGTCCAGGAGCAATTGATCTCGCTGTCTGTAGGCCTGCAAGATTTGTGCCTTGTGCTGGAAGTTCAGGACTCGCAGTATCACCACGCGGGGTCGATCCTTTGAGTCACGACGGGCACCCAATCGATGTGCCCGTTCAATTTTAAAATGGCCATCCAGCTCTTCCAGGCCTAAGGCTTCTGGCAACCAGCGCTCCAAAAAGGATACAAGCTCCCGTTCAGGCTTCTCCTCTCCTAGGCCAACAATTCTTAAATTGTTGCGCCTTGATCTATTTTCCAAGTCGTCGAGTTTTTGTTGTAGCTCGTGCAGCAGTTGTTTTTGGGCGTCCAGGGTTCTATCTCTGCTGCCCTCGCCCTCCTCCACGCTCGCCACGCGATGTTCCAGCTCCTCCATCCTTTTACCGAACTCAGTTAACGACTCCTCCATGCCGTCCAACTTTTTCAGCAGTAAATCGAATTTAGGGTCCAACAGCTTGACCACTTCTTTGGCTAACTCGGCCGGGGCCGAGTCTGTACTGTCTCCACCTGGCGAGGACGGCTGTGTCATGGCCGCGGAGGAGGGCCCAGCTCGGACCGGCCTCTCTCGCTCTTTCCTCTGAGTTAGTGGCATCGGCGGGCAGTTTGAGAAAGCACCGTAGGTTGCGTTCAAGCTCCGGAGTTCTTCCTATGATCTGGGGGGAAATTATTATTTAAAATTGCAGGTATAAGAGCAGATTAATCATCAGGGCCGCACCGGAGCGAGCGGGAGACGTCCACCCTCACTCACGCATCACGTGACCCTCTCTTTGCTTATTTTAAACCATTCTGTTTCTCCTTGTTCTGTTCGAACTGTTGCTTCTTGATCAATGTACAGATCGTGCAAGAGAACAATCAGGTGTTTTGGTATACCCATGCTTCTTAATGTGGCCCAGAGTTTCTCATGGTTTACACAGTCAAAAGCCTTGCTGTAGTCGATAAAGCACAAATAGATATCCTTTTGATATTCTTTAGTCTTTTCAAGGATCCATCTCACATCCGCGATGATGTCTCTCATTCCTTGCCCTTTCCTGAACCTTGCTTGCACTTCAGGTAGCTCTTATTCCAGGTATGGTTGTAGTCTCTGTTGAATAATCTTGCTGGCATGTGGAATCAGAGCAATTGTGCGTTAATTTCCACAGTCAGTTGGATCATGTTTCTTTAGTATTGGTATAAACACAGACCTTTTCCAGTCAGTTGGCCATGTTGTTTCTTCCAAATTTCTTGACAGAGCCTTGCAAATATGGTAACAGATGCATCAGATTGCTGTAATACCTCTATGGGAATGCCATCAATGCCTGGTGCTTTCTTCTTTGATAAAGCTTTCAATGCTGCTTCGACTTCTTTTTCCATCACCAATGGTTCCAGATCATAAGGTACAGGATGAAACGGCTGTTGGTCCACTTGATCTTAATCATATAAAAACTCTATATATTCTTTCCACCTTTTCCTGATCTTCTCAGTATCATTCAACATAGAACCTTGAGCATCTTGTAACATTCCAATTCGAGGCTGGAATTTTTTCTTTAATTCTCGTAACTTTAGGAAAGCCAATCTTGTTCTTTCTCTAATAATTTCTGCTTCTATTTCCATGCATGTGTCGTAGTACTTTTCCTTGTCCTGTCTTGCTGCACATTGGAAATCTCTGTTGAGTTCTGCGATTGTCTTTCTTTCTCCTCTGGCTTTAGTTTCTCTGCATTTTTGGGCAATTTTCAGAGTTTCTTCCTTCATCCATTTTGGCCGTTTTTGCTTTCTCACCTTTTGTAGAGACTTCTCGCTTTCTTCCAACACAACCTTCTTGATGTCATTCCATAACTCTTCTGGAGCTCTGTCATTTGTATCTAAAGAAGCAAACTGATTTTGCAGGCAGTCTTTAAATTCTAGTGGTATATTCTCAAGGTCATATTTTGCTACATTCATGAGTGGCTTGCTCTTTTTCAACTTTATTTTGAGTTTGCATACTAGCAGTTTGTGATCTGTACCACAGTCAGCTCCAGGTTTTGTCTTTGTTGATGTTACAGAGCTTTTCCATCGTTGACTTACACAGATGTAGTTAATTTGATCTTTGTACAATCCATTCGGTGAAGTCCATGTATACAGTCGCCGCTTGTGTTGCTGGAAGAAGGTGTTTGAGATGAATAGATCGTTGGTCTTGCAGAATTCTATCAGTCTTTCTCCAGCTTCATTTCTATTGCCAAGTCCATATTTTCCAACCACTTTGCCTTCTTCTTTGTTGCCAACTTTTGCGTTCCAGTTACCCATGACTATCAGGATATCCTGTTTGCATGTTCTGTCAATTTCAGCTTGTACTTGTTCATAGAACTCATCAACTTCATCCTTTTCTGCAGCTGTTGTTGGGGCATAGACTTGAATTATAGTTGTGTTGATTGACATTCCTCATAGACAAATAGAGATTAAGCATTCACTGACTGCATTGTATTTCATTACATTTCTTGCAAGTTTCTTCTTTATTATAAATGCAACACCATTTCTTCTTTGTCTTTCATTTCCAGCATAGTAGACCATGAGATCATCTGATGCAACGTACCCAATGCCAGTCCATTTCAGTTCGTTGACACCCAACAGATCATGTTGTACACGTTCCATTTCATTCTTGACCACCTCCAACTTCCCTTGGTTCATGCTTCGTGCATTCCATGTCCCAATATGTGAGACATCTTTATAGCTTCTGATTCTCATTTCATGTGTAGCTGCATCAGCAGTCAGACGTCCTGAGGGCTTTGATCCAACCACATCATAAATGCTGGCTTCAGCTCCTCCCCAGTAGCTAGTTGAGTGCCTTCCAACCTGGGGGTCTCATCTTCCAGCACTATAGTGCAATTTGTTTGGTTGTGACTATCCATTGGGTTTTTATGGCAAGATACAGAAGTAAATTGCCAGGCCTTTCCTCCACGCAGTTTAAGTTTAGTGTTGTTGCCGCTGTCACAGAAATGTGATCTTCCGGCGCCAACACCGTCCCATTCTGCTGCTGCCCGGATGGGTGTTCATGGCAAGATACAGAAGTACGAGGTGTGACAAAAAAGAAACAAGACTGTGGCAGCCATGCCCATCACTCAATGCCAATTGGCTAAACGCTTATGTCACTGTGTTGTGCAACATCTCGCCACTATTCTGCTATAATATTTTTCATCTCTCACTCTATTGTTCTTTTTCAGGTTTTTTTGTAGCACACTGCTCCATCACTTTGTCACACAAATGAAGGTGGCAGAAATATGGAGAAAAGAATAAATTTGAAATTTCTGGTTAAGTTGGAGTTCGTTGGCCGAGTCATCACAGGAGATGAGACTTGGGTCTTCAGTATGACCCTGAAAGAGACAAAGCCTGCCGTGCAAGACTCGACTGTCACCCAGACCCAAGAAGGCGCGCATGTCCAAATCAAGGTCATGCTGATCGCATTCTTCGACCAGAAGGGAGTGGTCCATCATGAGTTTGTGCCTGAGGGTCAGATAGTCAACCAGCACTTCTACCAGCAGGTCCTCAATCGCCTCCATGACCGGGTTTGGCGCAGCAGGCGGGCTCTGTGGAAAGACAAGTCATGGCAGCTCCATCATGACAATGCGCCTGCACACACCGCGTTCAGTGTGAGGCAGCTCTTGACCACCCTCCTTTATTCCCCAGATCTCACACCATGCGACTTCTGGCTCTTCCCCAGGCTGAAGACTGTGCTTAAAGGAACTCATTTCACCTCTGTAGAAGAGATCAAGGCCACTGTGACAAGGGAGCTGAGGGACCTCAACAAGGACTTTACCGAGTGCTTCTGTACGTGGCAGAAGCGAATGCAGAAGTGCATTAACTTTGGGGGGGGGGGATTACTTTGAAGGGGACAATGCGTAATTTCTCTGTAGATTTTGTAATAAAACATTTATGGGACAGTCTTGTTTCTTTTTTGTCACACCTCATAGATTGCTAGGCCTTTCCTCCACGCAGTTTAAGTTTAATGTTGTTGCCGTTGTCACAGAAATGTGATCCTCCGCAGCCAACACTGTCCCATTCTGCTGCTGCCCCGATGGGTGGAGGGGTTGCAGGTGGAGTTGAGCCCAGGTCACTAACTCCAGGGAGGTCGCTATCAAGCCAAGTACTTGCAGGCAGTTCCAAGCCCTCAGGCGTGGAATTTCCTAAAACCTCTCTACATGCCCCTACAGCTTCACTATCCTGCCCTACAGCAGAAATACCATTTCCTGCTGCTTGTCGAAGTGGGCACCCAGGTACTCGAGGAACTATGCAGGGGACAGCTGATTCTTTGCAAAATTCATGGCTCAACTGAATTCCTATAGCTGGTGAATCACGTAAGGCTTTGCCTCCCAACTCTCCTGCACAGATTTCACTCAAATCAACCAATCATTCAGATACGGCTGCACCAGAACGCCCTGCTTCCATACTGCCTCCGTCACTACCACCACCACTATCACCTTGGTGAAAACCCAAGGGGAGGTAACTGCCCAAAGAGGAGGGCCTGAAACTGAAAAGGCTCCTGCAGAACTGGAAAATGTGCTGATATTAACATAATCTCATGTGTTCTCTGTAACTGGTTATGTTCAATGTAAACCACCTCTGATCGGGGCGGTATATAAAAACGTTATAAATAAATAAAAATAAAATAAATAAATAAATAGGATACGCTTTGGAAAGATGCAGGGACATCAAGAACATAATGATGGACCACAGGGTTTCCATGCAAAAACACGGAACCTAGAGGGCCCTGTTTACCAGTTTCAGATCCAGAATGGGGTGCCAGGAACCTTCCTTCTTGGGTATCATGAAGTAAATGGAGTAATGCCCCATCTCCCACTCTTCCGGGGGCACGGGCACTATGGCCTTGAGCCGCAGAAAGCAGTCAAGCGTCTCCTGGACTACCAAGGTCTTGGCAGGGGGCTCGACAAGGAGACATCATGAAGGCATCTGCAAGAAGTCTGGCAAACTCAAGGGTGTAGCCATTGCATATGACCTCCAGAACCCAAACGTCTGTCATAAATTGGGCCCAGGCCGGTTTCTCGAACGTGCGGTGTTCCCCAAGGATCTGTGTTGGTCCCCCTCCTCTTTAATATCTTCCTGGTCCCTTTTGCCCTCATAATCCAATGTCCAGCATCTCTGCCTATTTCTATGCCAACGATATTATCCTTTTACATCACACCAGCTCTCACTCTTCTGATTTCTCTCTCCTGAACTCCTGCCTATCAGATGTCTCCTCCTGGCTTACCACAAATCGTTTGCACCTAAACACCTCCAAGAGTGCCGCAATTTGGCTCACTTTTAATCTCCCATGCCTGCTATGGCTCCCCTCTTGGCCCATTCTCCCATCCCCTAGGGCAATCGCTCCGGTATTTTGAAGCCATTACTGATTCCTCCTTATCATTCCATGACCACTTGGCCTCCTTAGTACAACGTTCCTTTTTTGCCCTCCACCAGATCTGTGTAATACACCCCTTTCTCTATACCCATTCCCTCACAACCCTTCTTTTGTCACTGGTAATATCCAGACTCGATTATTGCAACTCTGCATTTGCTGGCCTCCCTCACCTCCAGCTTCGCCGTCTCCAACTCCTGCAAAACAAAGCCGCATGGTTACTTACCTCCTTCTCCCGCCGTGACCATATCACACTTCTTCTCATCAACCTCCATTGGCTACCCCTTAAGTACCGCATTAATTATAAAATTCTTAATGTGGTTCACGCTATACACAGAGCATTACGGTGACGTTACGTAACTCCTCCAATTGATCAGTATTCCCTCCCCCACCCGACAACTGCCCCCACTCCTTGTGTATAGCCCACTGTAGATAGCTCACCTGTATATACTGCACCCCAAATCAAGATGTACCTACCCACACACTCACGTACACCACCTTCACAACCACTGCATGCCGACACCCCCGCACCTCCCTACTTGATTGGTTTGCAGTGAAAACTAAACAGTGCTCTTCACACTGATACACCCCGATATCTGGCTGACCTTCAATTCTGCACCCCCCGCCCCCCGGTCTCCTTAGGTCACTCCATGTCCATCGCCTGGCACTTCCCTTAGTATCTCGGGCATGTTTAAAACAAACATTGCACTCTGCCTTCTTTTTTCTTGGCCCTGCTCTATGAAACACCCTGCCACTCACCTTACGCTCCAAACTGTCATTCTCCAGATTCAAATCCATGCTAAAGACCCACCAATTCCAACTTGCCTTTGACCTGCCCCCCCTCCAGCTCTAGCTGACTGCCCTGTATCCGCTTTGCCTACGCTCCTCTGCTTCTCTCCTCATTCTGTCCTGTCTGATTATGGCGTTCTTTTCCATTTTCTATACAGTCGTTTTTGGAAATTGTAAACCGCTCTCATACCTAAAGTCTAGGGCAGTATATCAAGTGTTAATAAAGAAAGATACAATTGGGTTAGGCGACTGCCTATCAATTGCTCCTCCACTGGGGCCCCAAAACCTTTATTGGGAGGACTTAGCAACACCAGTCACCTACAGTTTCTCCTCTGCCACTCCGACCGCCTCCACAAAAGGTCTTTTGGGAAAAACCGCGTCCTCTGGGGGCTTGCCCCATGGGCTGGGCGGAACTTCCGCACTTCACTCACTGCCTCTAGATGCTGCCTCTAGAAGATGACCCTGATCTGCCACCTTGGGCTTGTTCAATAGGAGCCTCACAACCTTAGTATCTCCCAGGTTCTTTACCAGCTTCTCCAAATCCTCCCCAAACAGGAGCTTCTATAAGAAGGGGAGCTTGCTCAACCTTGTCTTGGAGGCCAAATCTGCCCCACAGTTCCATAGCCACAAGATCTGCCTAGCAGCCACCACTGACTTGGCTGAGGGCCTAAACAAGTTGTATAGAAGATCAGCCAAGGCAGCAGTCACAGACATAGTAACATAGTAAATGATGGCAGATAAAGACCAGTATGGTCTATCTAGTCTGCCCAGCAATATGACAGGAGTAGGTGCACCCCTTCCCATGTCTTTTAGGGAGTAGGTGCACCCCTACCCATGTCTTTGCTTAGTGGTGCACCCACCAGGAGCAGGTGCACCCTTCCCCATGTCTTCACCCCTCCCCATATCTTTGTTTCTTGTTTGTTTAGGGGTGAACACACCGCTCCTCCCCCCATCGCTCCATGTAGGACATCCCTATTTTTTGAGAATAGACTCCAACAGGGATGCTTCTTCCCGGGCTGTCATCTCCAGCATCTTCTGTGACCAACATAGGTAGACCCGTGCCACATAGGAGCTACAGATGGCCCCCTGTAAGGGCAGGGCCAAAACCCAAAAAGGCCTGCTTAAGCAGTGCCTCCATAAGCCAATCCTGTGGGTCCTGCAAGGCTGCCCCTCCTTCCACAGGAATGTAGTCTTCTTGGTGGCCGCCACCACCAGTACATCCACACTGGGGAGGTGCAAGCGCTCCCTCTCCTCTGAAGGGATGGGGAAGAGCCTGCCAATGCTCCTATCAACCCGCAGGCCGGCATCCGGGACCTTCCACTCCTCATCCCATCTGATGGATGGGAAAGGAGCAAGGGGGCTTCCCAATTCCCTTGAGGGATGGATCCACCAGCTGCTCTGCAGGGGCCAGCAGTGGATCATCCACGATCCACAAAGCAGCCAAAGTCTTGACAATGAGGGAGGGGAGCTCATCTCTATGAAATATGCGAATGGCCAAGGAATCCTCCCCAGCAGGGAGCTCCACCTCTAACTCCTCAGGGTTCAGATCCTCCAAATAAATCAGACAGACCCTCTAGGGCACCTAGGAACCCCACCGAGGCCCCATTGTCTAAATCTGGGGACCTCTCCCAGCACGAGTGCTTCCCTGCTGTCAAGACCAGCAGTCCCTCCTGCAAGGAGGGAGACTCCCCCCAATCAGGGGACCCCTCCCCAAGGCCTTGCTGCATTAATAAGGCCTGATGCAGCAATAACACAAACTCCAGGAAAAAGGGGGACTTGCCCCCACTATTCAGACCCCCTCCAACTGCCCGGGGGCTTCAGGGCCACGAACTCCAAAAAAGGAGCTTCTCTGCACTCCGAGGCAGAAGAAAGAGTAGCAGACAAGATGGCAGTCATCCCGCCAAATCTACAGGTTTCTCGGCCTCCCTTGAAGGGTGCTCTGAGCCAGAAAGCCCCTCCCTCCGATGCAGCCAAGCTGACGACTAGGCTCTCCACGGCAGCTGTGCTTTCCTTAATACAGACACAGCACAGCCCTATCATGGAGAGGAAGCTCTTGCAGCTGCCACATGCTGCACAATGGCCCCTCTCCAGTTCAGCCATATGTGCGCTGCACGGAAACCACCCTCCACCCTGACTCACTGGTTCCTGGAGGTTCCTCTGTGCTGCCGCTGCCTCTCCTAATGCTGCCTGCTGATCCCCTCTTTTTTTAAGGATTCAAGCAGGGGCACAGAGTTCAACCCCTGGCCTCCTTCCAAGAGTTGGGGAGAAGAAGAAGGGGGAACAGATGTATCCTACTGTCCAGAGAGAACTGAGGAGCGGCTGGAGGAGAGGCTGAGGGAGGGACCCGATGCTACCGGTTTCTGCACCATATTGTAATGTAAATAGTTCACAAAGTTCCATGAAAAAGTTCTTAAAGGTTCTATGTAATTGAATAAGTACTCATTCCAATTGTACTTTTCATACCATTGTTCTCTGTAAACCGCGCTTGATCCATGGGAAAGCACGGTATAAAAAATGTTTAATAAATAAATAAAATCATGACCCAGCACTTAACTAAGAAAAAACAACAAAGAGCCAGCACAGGCCTATGCTCATCCACCTCCTGGAGGCTAAGAAATACTGGCTTTGAGGGGAGCACAGGCTACCTAAAAGGAAAAGTTATGAGTTTGCTGTTCTCTGTTTCCCCCTGCTGGTGCGATAAGCATAACCCATGCATCAGGACTGGACTGGAGGGACGCACTGGAATTACCATTTGGATGTCCAGTCTCCCAGTTTCTCCAGATCCCCATGCAATTTCTCAATCCTCCTGTGATTTAACAACTTTGAAGAATTTTATTACCTCACTCATTATTCCATTTCCGGGTTATTTATAAATATATTAAAAAGCACAGGGCCCTCTACAGATCCCTGGGGCATGCCACCATTCACCTTGCCCCAATGAGAAAACTGATTTAGCTCTTCTCTATTTTCTATATTTTAATAATTTCTCAATCCACAACAATACACTGCCTCCTATCCCATTAATTTTAATATTTCCTCAAAAGTCTCTCATATGGGACTTTGTCAAATGCTATCTGAAAATCCAGATGCACTATATCAGGCATGTCCAACTTCGAACAGGTCGCGATCTACTTTTTCCGGCCAAAAGTGCCGGTGATCTACCATCATGAAAATTAAGTTTCAAATTAAATTTTAACCCAATAAAGTTGGAAGATTCCGCCCCCCACCCCCATTTTTAATGAACCTTCTGTCATTTACTTGGATGTGATCAGCTGTTAAGCAAATTAAGCAAAAACAAAACAGAGAGACAAAGATCCAGGAAGAACTGCGAGGGGAAATGGAAAGTACATTTTTTCTAATAACTTTCTTTAATTGTCTTAATAACATTCTTTAACTTTTATTGAGTAATTTGTGTTAAATTTAGGTTGAGAATTGATCCAAGCTGATCTTGCACAATCTTTAATATTTCGCTCTTGCCCATTAGTGAGACGTCTGAGCCTGCATTTCATCCACCAGCTTTTTGAAGTTGGGTGAATATTGCATGAGGGCCAGTCTCAGGGAATCCTGGAGATGTTCATCTGTCATGTTGGAACGTTGTGTACTCTGTCATTTTCAGATGGGAAAACGCAGATTCACACAAATAAGTTGAACCGAAACAGGAGTGTACAGCTTCACTGCATCTTCTCAAGTTGGGAAATTTGTCTCTAGGTACTAGCTTCTAAAACGATTCTTGCTCAGCACGGGTCTTGAGAAAAATGTCATTTTTAAGGGTTAATATTTTGTTTTCAAGACATGTCTTGTTTAATGAGTATTTTTTACTGATAGCAGCTGCAGTTTCTTTAATGTCCACATCTACTTTGAATGGGTATGACAAGTACTCCACAACTGTTCCAAGTTTTTGGAAATCACAGAATCTATTTTCGAATTCCTGGTAACAGAACAGATTTTTGTCACATACTTGTCGTTCTGAAAAACAAAATCTGGATATTGTCCCAGATGGTCCTGCGTATTAGGAAAATGATCAAAAGTGTTTGCAAGGTCAGTCATTATTAGCTCAAATTTGGTCTTGTAGGATGAAACTGTACTCATCATCTCGCCAATGCATTTGTTTTTACCTTGTAGTTCAAGGTTCATATCACTTAGCTTGCCTGAAAATCAGTAAAGAAATGCCAGATCACATAACCACTCCTCATCTTCCAACTCTGTTTGGTGATCTCCCCTCTCCTTCAAAAAACTTATTTCATTCAGCAAATCACAAAATTTTTGCAGAAATTTGTGCCTACTTAGCCACCTTACATCTGTTTGCAAAATGATTTCCGCTGCCCCTTCATCAAGAGTAAGATTGAAAAGCCGTCTTTCAAGTGATCTTCCATGAACTGAATTTACAATTTTGAAAGTGATGTCCATGACAATCTTTGTATCGAGTCTCTTGCTTGCCAAATGTTGCTGGTGAATGATGCAGTGGTAAGAAAGGAAATCTGGGAAGTCGTCATGCTGTCTACAGAGGGGCTATGAAACCATTAACCTCACCTGTCATTGCTCTTGCTTCATCAGTAGTGATGGAAACAAGTCTATGCAATGGAAGATTACACTGTCACAAAAGAATGGAAAGAACTGAATATTTTCTGACGGGTAGTTCTCCCTTTTAAAGAAATCATTCCAAGTAGTTCTTCTGTAACACTGAAGTCTTCAAAAACCATCCGGATAAAGACTAGTATAAGAGAAATATCCCAGTTACTATAGATTCTGTGGTTTCATCCAGTTGGAGTGAGAAAGCAACACAATTTGAAACATCCTCCAACAATTGTTCAGTTGTGTCTCCACACATCTTTTCTATTCGCTGCACGACGGTATTTCTTGACAATTGTACATCTTGAATAGCAGCTATGATCTCTTTCTTATTTTTAAATCCTTCAAAAAGATTGTCAGCTGCTTCAACAAAACAATCTTTTACAAATTCCCCTTCAGTGAAAGGTTTGCATTTCTTTGTGATCAGGTTGTTGGCCTTGAAAGATGCTATGGTTGCATTGACCGAACGTGACCTTGGCTTCGCCATCAACTGTTGCTGAGGGGCCAATTTCGATTTAAGTTCTTTGAGCTTCAGTTTATGAATTTCACTTTTGGGTGGAAAATCAGAATCAAACATATTGCTATGCAGAGCCTTATAATGACTTTCCAGATTACCCTTTTTGGGCAGGGATACTGGGGCGTTACAAATTAGACAACAACACTTGTCTTTCACCATGATGAAGAAGTAGTCCATTTCCCATTCATCATAAAAGTGGTAGGTTTTGCTCTTCTTTGGAACACTCATCTTCGTTATACTGGGGTGGCTGGATGTAAGAAGGCCAAATCTGCTAAGTTAGTATAAACACTGGCTGAATCTGGTCCAAAACTGTCACTGTCCCAAAGTATTAAAGATCAACAGCAACTGAAGACCTCTGGATGATGTGTAATATAAGGACTGGAGATGCCAAAGCCACACATGCAGTTCTAAAAGTAAAAATAAGAATTTATCATACTAACACCAATAATCAAATACCACCAAACAATCATCAAAAAAACTCAAAACACCTGTCCAGCAAACCAAATAAAATCAAATACCGCCAAACAAGTTCAAATACCACCACACACGATTTAATAAATTTTGCACACAGTGTAGAATCAGCGCAAAGGCAAGGCGAAATAAAATTGCAGTGTAGAATCAATGCAAAGGCAAGGCGAAATAAAATTGCAGAGGCAAGCAAAAATCACAGTGGTTTGAACCAATTCGAAGGCAAGGCATAGGCAAGTTAGAACAAAACTGGAAAAGCATGCCAAAATCACCAAATTCTTGACACTTTGTTGTGTCTGCCTGAAAACGTTTAATGAAAGCGAACTATAAAGCGACCAACAACCAGCACACGACGCAAATAATATGGTAAGTGTATTCAGGTAAAGCCCGGGCGAATGGATATCACCCGGTATTTAACACACTTCTAAGGAGTGTTGGGGCGGGGGCAGGAATGGGTGATTCTGAGAGGCAGGAGACCAGGTATGATGCCGGGCCTGTGGTGTCTCGTCGGGGGGCGTGGGCAGCGGCCCCCTGGGGTACCCACAAACTATTGGTACGAAAACAACAAGTGCCCCCAATACACCCACAGGCAAGATTCCCACAGGCAGGGAAAAAAGACAGGCAAAGGATCAGCAGCGGCGGGGCGTGCTGCTGGAGAGATGGAGCCAAGTGGGGCTGGCGATCTACCTCTGACCCCTCCGCGATCTACAGGTAGATTGCGATCTACCTGTTGGACATGCCTGCACTATATTAACTGACTCTTCTTTATTCGAAAGAAATGTAGTAGATTAGCCAGGAATCATTGACTCAAATGGCACACTTGGGGAAATCAAAGTCCTGAGATAGGAGGCATTGCACTGTAGTGGATTAGGAGCTGGTTAAAAGATAAAAACAGAGTAGGGCTAAATGGCAAAAGTGAAGAGTGGAGCACCCCATGGATCTGTGCTGGACTTGCTGCTTTCTAACATATTTATAAATGACCCAGAAATAGGAACAAGTAAGGTGATCAAATTTGCAGATGACACAAAATTATTCAAAGTTCTTAAAACACAAGAGGACTGTGAAAAAAACTTGAAAAATTGGGAGACCGGGCATCCAAATGGCAAATTAAATTGAATGTATTGTAAGTGTTAGGGAAGAAGAGTCCAAATTCTGGTTACATGCAAGGTCCCACATTAGGAATCACCATCCAGGAAAAGGATATGGGCATCATCATGGAGGGGGACAGAAGCAGCAGACCATGAAAGCGTGCACACAATAAGACCCACTGTAGTGCTGAAATAGCAGCTGTTTCTGGGAAGGGATCAATATGCCATCCCCTGTTCCCCGAAGTGAGAAGATCAATGATTGGGGGGAGGGGACACACACAGCACCGAACAAGAATGTGGAAAGTGTTCGTTATAGATGAAAAACATTCAGAGGATGTAGAGAAGAAAGCACTCTTATCCCCAGTACCCAGCACAATTTCAACCATTGTAGTAGAGGGATTTGAACCCTGGCTGCCCTGTTCCTAACCTACTACTCTTACTAGTATGCTATCCTAGACATCTGGGTTCTGAAATATGGTTTTGGAAATGTCTAAAGTAGACACCTCTGCAGATATCCCCATTGGGCACGTCCAGGTTTATGAAATCATGTCTGCACCTGGACGTGCTTGCATTTTTTTTTCAGATGTTCTGGCTTAGACATCCCAAATTGCACTTGGATGGATCTTTTAAAATTCCCCTCTATGTGCATATAACTAAGCACACAGTCAGCCACCCTATGAATTTAAAATGAGTGACTGAATATTCAAGCATAACTTTAAATGGATAACTTAAGAGTTTAAAATTAGGACAGCTGTTTCAGCAGGCCAGCTACACAGATACATTAAAGCCATTCAGTGGCTGAATATCCTCAGCCATGTCAAAATGCCACCTCTTTCTGTATGGCCAGGATTTTGATCATATAGCCATTTATACAGCAAGAATTTGGTCATATATTTGCTGGACTATTTTTCTTAACAAACCCTTAATGTGGTGAACACCACTGCTGCCATATAAGGGCTTTTGAATATTGATCTCTTGATGTCAAATTACATATTGTTACAGGATTGTGTCGAAGAATATTGGTGGTGAGATCATGATGAATGTTGTTTTTTTTAGTTTAATTATCAAAATATGGGGATGGCAGATGGGGGCATGGGCTAGAAAGTCAATGTCTGTCTATTACATAGTACTTTTAACACCATGCTCACACCAGCCCGCACAGACCAGAAAGCGTAGTTACTCACCTGTAACAGGTGATCTCTGGGAACAGCAGGAATTTAGTCTCCACATATGGGTGACATTGGTACAAACGGAGCTCGCATGGGAACGCTCCTCAGTGTCCAACAGGAAAGCTTTAGGGAGCAT
The DNA here is from genome assembly GCA_033557465.1 of Ichthyophis bannanicus. Taxonomy (NCBI): domain Eukaryota; kingdom Metazoa; phylum Chordata; class Amphibia; order Gymnophiona; family Ichthyophiidae; genus Ichthyophis; species Ichthyophis bannanicus. The sequence continues at coordinate 87,677,480 of CM066048.1, read as the reverse complement.
CCCACTGCGCCTGTTTTGCTGCCTTCCCAACTTTCCCTCCTCAGTTGAGTTTGTGGCTGAGAGAAAAAGAAAACCTACAACTCCTAGGGGGTGGGTTGTGAAGACTAAATTCCTGCTGTTCCTGGAGATCACCTGTTATAGGTTAGTAACTACGTTATCTCCAGGAACAAGCAGGAATGTAGTGTTCACATATGGGACTCCCCGACTCCCAGATACCAGAGAAAAATGACCTCAGAACCGGTAGGTTTACCTCAAGGTAGGCTTCAAGATGTCATGAATCCTCCATGGATGTCTGGTGTCATTAAATTCCGGGACAGAGGGTAGGAGTTGCCCTTAAGTCTGAAAGAAGTGCTGGAGAACAGCTTGACGAAATATGGCATCCCGGCGGGAGTCTTTGCCCAGACAGTAATGAGCAGCAAAGGTATGGACCCAAGACCAAATTGCTGCTTTGCAGATTTTGTCAATGACTACACAGCGTAGATTTGCTATCAAGGTTGCCATGGCACGAACATTATGAGCAGCGACATGACCCTCAAGGGATAGTCCTGCTTTATCATAAGCAAAAGAGATGTAATCTGCTATCCATTTAGAGAGAGTGCATTTCCATACTAGCAACCCCAGGTGACTAGGGTCAAAGGAGATGAACATTTGAGAAGCCTTATGGAGTTCGAGTTCTTTAAAGATGAAATGCTACGGCAAATTTGCAGTCAAGAGTCTGGAGGGTTGCCTCTGCCCTAGACAAATGTGGTCTAGGAAAAAAGACAGGAAGATAAACTGGCTGATTCAAATGAAAAGGAGACATCACCTTCGGCATGATGTGGGGGTGAGTTCTGAGGACGACCTTGCCATGGTGCAACCGTGTGTAAGGTGGGTTTTCCACCAAAGCCTGAAGCTCACTAATGTGTCTAGCTGAAGTGAGTGCAATAAGGAAGATGACCTTTCATGTTAGAATCTTTAGCAAGGTTGTGGCCAAAGGTTCAAAAGGCAGCTTGAGAAGTTGCCCTAGAATGACACAGATCCCAAACCACCGGTGGTGGTCTGATGGGAGGCTTGGTCAGCAAAAGGCCTCTCATGAAGCACACTATGAGCAGCTGTGAGGAAATGGGCTGTCCAGCCAAGAGACGATGAGAGGCTGCAATTGCACTTAGGTGCACTCTTACTGAGTTGGTCTTCACCCCAGATGAGGACAGGTGGAGGAGATACTGGAGGAGCACCTCCACTGGAACTGAGAAGGGATTGAGATCCTTCTGGGAATACCAGTGAGAAAATCTACGCCACTTGAAAGCGTAAAAACGTCTGGTGGATGGCTTTCTAGAGGCTAACAGGATCTCCTTTAACTCCTGAGTAAGGTTTAGATCTTGCAATCATATGCTTTCAGCAGCCAAGCCGTGAGTGGAGAGACTGCGGAATGGGATAGAGCAGTGTCCCCTCCTCCTAGAAGAGGAGTCTGGAGCAGATCCGAGATCTAGGGGTTGAGTCTGAGACAGACATAGCAGGAGAGGAAATCACGGTTGACGTGGCCAGCGCAGGGCTATGAGTATCATGAATCCCCTGTTCACCTGGAGCTTGAAAAGCATCTTGGGAATTAGGGGAATGAGAGGGAAGACAAGCATCCACTTGCTGGTTGTTCAACATGGAAGTCCTGGTGCAGAAGCAAGGAAGCTTGGTATTCTGCGGAGTGGCAAATGGGAGTCCCCAGGTCTGAAAGATGAAGGATGCTGTCTACGTATGGAGAGAACATTCGTGGGGAAGAAGGATCCGGCTCAATCTGTCTACCAAGACATTTTGCTCCCCTGGGAAATACACTGCTTGGAGGTGTATCTGATGAGCAATTTTATTTATTTATTTAACAGGTCTTTTATACCACCTTATCATACATTAAAGATGGTTTACATGGAACAGTTACAGCAACGAGCTTTACATAGAACAGGGTTATACAACTTGGATGTTAATTGGGGTATAACAAGCAATTAACAATTGCTAACTATTTACAAGGAAACTGTAGCAGTGTTTTATGATCCATTTCGTTAGTGATCATAGTCTGGGGTAGCTCCAAAGTATTCTAGGAAAAGGTGAGTTTTTATTGCTTTCCTAAAGTCCACTAGGTCTTTGATTTCACGTGTTGAAGTGGGGAGATCGTTCCACAGCTGGGGTGCAAACAGGGAGAAAGCTCTATTGCAGGTTGATTGATTTGCTTTCCTGAAGTTTAGTGGGGTCTCTAGGATATTGTTGTCTGCTCCTCTTCATGTTCTGGTTGGGAGTGTCTTCCTGGTCAGTGGTTGGAGAGTTGCTGGAGAAAGGTTGTTTAATGTTTTGAAGATTATTATGTTTTTGCATTTGGTGCGTACAGCAACAGAGAGCCAGTGTAGCTGATGGAGCATGGGGATTATGTGTTTGTATTTTGCTATTCCAGTAATGATTCTGGCCGCAGTGTTTTGTACCAATTGTAAGGGGAGAGTTGTTTTCTTTGGAAGTCCACGGTAAATTGCATTACAGAAATCTATTATAGACATTATTATGGCTTGGCATACAGTTCGGAAGTCATTGTCGGTGAGTAGTGGTTTTAGTTGAGTAGCATTCTGAGTTTGTGGTAGGCTGATCTGGTCATCTTTTTGATGTGTGGCTGGAAGCCGAGTTGCTGGTCAAAGGTGACTCTGTGGTATTTGACTTCCTGTTTATTACTTATGATGTGGTCAAAGACCTTTATTGAGTCCAGGGGTGAGAATATAGTGCTCCTGGTAAAGTGCATCAGTTCAGAGTTTATGTAATTTATGAACAGGCTTTGACTGTTGAGCCATTCTGACACTGATTCAAGGCATGCTGTGATTTGTGTGTAGTCTGGATGTTTGATGTTTATGGGGGTGAATATCATGATGTTGTCTGCGTATATTCTGTAATGGATGTTGAATTGTTTTATAATGTTGCATATTGGCTGAATGTAGACATTGAATAGTAGTGGCGAGAGAGCCGAGCCTTGTGGGACGCCTTGGTGTTGGGTGAAGGGTTCAGACTGTTGGGTTTTGCTTCTTATTTGCTGTGTACGGTGGGAGAGGTATGAGAAGAACCAATCTAGCACTGTGCCGTTTATCCCCACGTCTCTGAGTCTTTGCAGCAGTGTGTTGTGATTTACTGAGTCAAAGGCAACAGTGATGTCTATGAAGCATAATACAAAGCCGCGGTGTATATTGTCCATGCCTGTTACAAGGGTGTCCAAGAGAGATGTAATAAGTGTTTCTACGCCGTGGTTTTGTTTAAAGCCGTATTGGTGGGGGTCCAGTGGGACGTAGGTGTCTATGTGGTCCTGTAGTTGATGCTGTACACATTTTTCAATTATCTTGGCTATGAAGGTGAGGCTGGATATTGGTCGGTAGGAGTTTCGTTCACTTTTGTCAAAATTATCGTTCTTAAGGATTGGTCTGATGGATGCTTTCTTGAGTTGCTGGGGGAGGTATCCTTAAGTTAGTGAGGATTCAACAATCATTTGTAGATAGGGTGTTAGGTATTCTCTTGTCTGCTTAATCCAGGTAACTGGGCATGGGTCAATAGGAGAGGTTGTCGTGTTTATGTTGATTATGATGGAGTCCAGTTGTCGTCTTGATAGGATGTGAAATGTGTCCCATGTTTCATCCATTATATGCTGTATATTAGATTTGGTTGGTTTCTTGAGTGGTATCTGTGTATCTGAGTTGTATATAGTCGGCTAGGTCTTGTGGAGGAATGGAGTTTGGATCATCTGTTCTCATCGGTTCTTTCGTGAGATTGCTTACTATAGAGAAGAGCTCCCTTGGTTTGTTAATTGATTTCATTATCAGGTTTGAGTGGTATTCCTTCTTGTGACTTTCGTTGTATTTTGTCAAGATGTTATGGCTTTTAGTTCTTCTCAATTGCCTTTCCATTTTCCTTAGGCGTTTCTTGTGTTCATTGATTTCACTTGAATACCAGGGGGCGTAGTGTTTTCTTTTGTTGCCATGGGTTGTTTTATTTGGTGTGATTGCTGCGTTATGTAGAGGTTCGTTCCATTTGGCAATGGTGGTATCAAGGTCTATTATGCTTTGCTCCAGTTCTGGCAGTACTTCTTCCAGAAATTTGTCTTTGTGAAAGGTTCAAAATCTTCTTTTCTCCTTCAGGTTTGCTTCAGGTTTTCGGCTCATCATGGGTGGGTTTATGGAGAAGTTGATCATATGGTGGTCTGACCAAGGGACTGGGGTGACAGCTATGTGTGTTATCATGTTCTTGATGTAGTGTTGGTTTGGTGTAAATTCAAGGTCGAGCGTTCCTTCCCACTTGTGGGTTGGGGTATTTATTAGTTGGATGTACTGCAGATCTTCCATTGTTTCCATGAAGGTATTTTGATTCTGGGTGGATAATGATGGAATGTTGGGGTCCCCTAGGACTATGAGTGGTTTGTTTTGGATTGCCAGGGAGCAGATTTGTTCCAGTATGGTGAAGAGTTTGTCTTCATTTGAGCTTGGGGCTCTGTATAGTAGGAGGCAGAGTGCTAGATGCTTATTTGAGACTGTTATTATGTTACTTCCTGTGGTTCGTACGTTGGATGTGATATGGAATTGTAGGTGCGACTTCACAATAACTAGCACACCACCGCCTCTGCATGTTGGTCTTGTGGAGTTGTGTATTGTATACTGTTGGGAGGCAATTTGATTTATGAGCAATGGCAAAGGACCAGCGAAGGCCTCCCTTCAGAGGGGCCAAGATCCTGTTCCTTCTTGCTTGTTCACATAGTACATGGCTACCTGATTGTCCATCTGGACCAGGACCCTGTGGGATCGTAGGTGCTCTTGAAACAGCAGGAGGGCATTGAAGATAGCACAAAGCTCTAGTAGATTTATCTGGAGCTGCGACTCCTGCTCTGTCCAGAGACCCTGAGTGGCGAGAATCCCCAGATGGACCTCCACCCCAGTATGGAGGCATCCGTCATCAGGGTGCATTGATGTGGAGGCATCTGAAAAGGTGACCTGACAAAGAGATTCTCTGGGGAACACCACCACTGAAGGGATGCGGCATGAGGGACAGACTTGGATCTTGTCTCTGAGACAGCCTCAGGCGTGTATCCCACTGCGAGGCCAGAGCCCAATTGACTGTGCACATATGCAGACTGGCATATGGAACTACATGTACCCTTGAGGTCATAAGACCTAGAAGCTGCAGCATTTCTTGAGCAGTCAGGTGGTCTCTGAGACATACCTGAGATGCCAATTGAACAAGATGAGAAAGGCGGGGCTGGGATAGAAATGACCTTGAATGTTGCGTGTTTAAGAGAGCTCATATGAACTCTAATGTTTGAATTGGATGGGATTTTGGAAGATTTATCCCAAATGTTGCAGTACCTGCATGGTACGGGAGAGAGACAGGCAGACCTCCTGGGAGGTGCCTGTCTTTATGAGCCAGTCGTCTAAGTAAGGGAAGGCAAATATCCCTAGAGATCTTAGAAATGTGGCCCTGACCGCCATGCACTTTGTGAAGACTCTTGGAGCAGAGGAGAGTCCGAAGGGAAAGACTTTGTATTGATAGCGTCTTCCTTGAAACATGAAGAATAGATATTTCCTGTGTTCTGGATGAATAAGGATATGTGTGTACGCTTCTTTCAGATCTAGAGAGCAGAGCCAGTCCTGACTCTGGAGATAGGGTAGGAGGGTCCCCAGAGAGACCATCTTGAACTTCTCGTGGAAGAGAAACTTGTCCCAGTTTCTGAGGTCCAGGATGGGTCTGTATCCTCCGGTTTTCTTTGGGATGAGAAAGTAGGAAGAATAGAAACCCATTCCCTGTTGAGATGTTGGAACCTCCTCTATGGCACCTTGTGATAGAAGTGAAGTCACCTCCTGCAGCAAAAGAGCAGTGAGAGGGGGCTGAAAATTATATTCCACTACTAGGGTGTAGGGAGGCAGATCTTGTAGATGAGGTCTGTACCCCTCTCTCACTATGGTCAGTGTCCACTGCTCTGAAGTGATTAGATGCCACCTGTGGGCATAATGAAAGTCTGCCGGCAATGTGGAGGGGTTGGGGGCTCTCCAGAGGCAGAGTGGCTATGTTCTCTAGGAAAGAGTCAAAAACCAGGGGGAAAATTGAGCTTGTGGAGCTGGTTGAGTCTTAGGAGCGTGTGGTTTCATTTGTTGTTTGGCAGGCTGTTGCCTCTTCTGAGCACCCTGAGGTTGGTATTGAGAAGCAGGGTGTAAGAAGGGTAAAACTCATGCGCCTGCAGATGAGACCCAAGACACCAAAACAAAAAGTAGCGGAGACAAGGGGCAGCCCTGTCGGGTGCCTCTCTGCAGCTCAAAAGGAGAGGAATACCGTCCCCCACTAGAAATACATGCCAGCGGTTGCGCATACAGCGCCGTAATCCAATCAAAGAACGCACCCGCAAAACCAAAGCGCTCCAGGACATTAAACATGTATGGCCATGAGACACGATCAAAAGCCTTTTCCGCGTCTAGGCTCACCAAAATCAGCGACTCGCCCATATCTGCACTCCGTTCTATGCCCAGCAGCACCCTAGTGATATTCGCGAAAGCATCCCAGCCTTTAACAAATCCTGCTTGATGAGACCCCACCAACTGCGGCAAAAAATGCTGCATCCGATTAGCTAGGATAGAGGCTAACAGCTTCATATCATAGTTAATGAGAGAGATGGGGCGGTAAGAAGCCGGATTCTCGAGATCTCTGCCCTCTTTGGGGATCACCGTGATCGCCGCAGTCCGCATATCTCGCGGAAAAGACCGCCTTTCCCGGGCTTCCTCAAAGACAACCATCAGCGTGGGGGCAATCTGATCTAACAAAATCTTATACATCTCCACCCCATAGCCATCAGGCCCGGGCGCTTTATGAGGCTTCCCCTGACCAACCACTCTGCGGATCTCCTCTGCCGTAATATTCCTATTAAGATACTGTCTATCCGCCTCGGTCAGCTGAGGCAAGGGGACCCTGTCCAGAAACTCCCGCTCCGCTACACGGCTCTCGTGTTCGGGGTATATAACTCACGATAGAAACGCGCAAAAATCTGCAAAATACTATCCGCCCCCAACTGCCGCACACCATCCGTATCACGAAGAGCCGTGACCGCCTGGACTCCCCCTTTACCCTTAACCAAACGAGCCAAAAGCCGACCCGAGCGGTTACCAAAGCGAAAGAGCTGGTGGCGATAATATTGGTCCGAGAACACCGCACGCTCTTGGAGGGCATCATTTAAAGCCCGTTGTGAGTCAAGATAAAGCCCCAATTTAGTGTTATCCGCTATGGCTTCTCTCTTAGACTCCCGAAGGGCACATGCCAACTCCAGGATACGCGCATCTACCCGCTTCTTCTCCCGGGCTACATAAGCGATCAGGTGTCCCCGCAGTACCACCTTCCCCGCCTCCCAGAAGGTGGTTGCCGAAATCTCCGGGGATTCATTCTCCCTCTGGTAATCTCGCCACTGCCGTAGGAGATACTCACGGAATGAATCCCTCTGCCAGAGATGTCTGGGAAAGGACCACCGACCCCCCTGGGAGCGGCCTCCTTTGAGGTCCAAAAAATCCTTCGCGTGGTCAGAAACCACAATCGGTTCAATCTCCGTCCTCTCAACCTTATTGAAAAGATCGCGGGAAATTAAAACATAATCAATACGGGACCATGTTTGGTGGGCCCTGGAAAGATGGGTATAATCCCGCTCCTCTTGGTGCAGAACTCTCCAAATGTCCAAAAGGTCCCCCCAACGACACAGAAAATCCACCCCCTTATTGATCCACTGTCTCCCTCTCCCTCCACGGCCCCCCCCGGACCGGTCCAGGAGGGGGTCGTGGGGACAGTTAAAATCCCCAGCAATGACCAACGGGACCTTAGGGGCACCCAAAATTCTCTGCAGGAGTGCCTTGAAGAAGGGGTGCTCATATGTGTTGGGGGCGTAAACGTTCCCCAAAAACAACTCCTCCCCATTTACCCGAATATGGAGAAAAAGAAAACGCCCTTGTGGATCCCGTTCCTCCGCGAGCACCTCAAGGGCAAGGCCCTTCCGAACTAAGACCGCCACCCCTCTCTTCCGCACCCCCGCAGAGGCAAAGAATACATGACCCACCCAATCCTTGCAAAGCTTCTGATGCTCCTCAGCAGACAAATGCGTCTCTTGCAGGAGGGCAATATGTACCTTAGATTTTTTCAGAGCCTGTAATATTTTTGTACGCTTCACAGGAATCCCAATGCCTCCCACGTTCCAGGTAAGTATGCGAAGATTATGAGGCATACAAAATAGGAAAAGGCTCTACCCAAAGATTCCACCACAACAAACACCCAGGGCTGCCCAGCCTCAGCCCCAAGCAAAGACATGCATAGCAACTGCAGCCACCTCTCCCCAGCCACTCAAACAGACCACACCAACCACACACAGTCTCAGACTCCCCCCTCCCCACCATCCCCACCCCCATCCCCCCTAAGCCCCAGCACACCACTCTAGAACTATCCCCCCCACTCCCCCCCGAAAAACGCAACCACCCTAAACTCAACCCCACTAAGCCCATCTCCCCCACCCCCCCCCTCCAAAGAAAAACTAAATTCCCTCCTCAGCTCACTCGCTGAGCAGCGATCCCTAAAATGACGCTGCAGGGCTGCCCCAAGGGCCCCACAGACTCGGGCAGACCACAGTAACAAAGCAGATAACAAAAGAAAGTGCAAGGGCAAAGAAAGCACCCCCCAGCAGTAAAAACTCAGAGCAGCCCTGTAATTGGGAAACAGAAAACATGAAAGAACAGATCCAACAGATAAGCATTTCAACAAACTCCTGCTACAAAAAGCACATCCTCCGATGCGAAGCACAGGCTTAACATAGGCGTAACGTAAGCTTAGGCCCGGCAGCTCCCACGGGCGTCCACGGGCCCAGTGCATCAGCAGTCTCCGATCATCAGGCAGTCTCAACTCGCGTCTACCAGACCAGTCAGTATCGCCCCAGCCGAGCTCAGCATGGCTCGCAGTCCACCAACTCTGGCCTCAGCCTTCCGGGTCCTGTGCAGTATCCTTCGGGAGAGCCTCCACGTAGGTCTTCGCCTCCTTTGGCATCTGAAATGTGAAAGACTTGCCATGCTGCCATACACGCAGGGTCGCAGGGAAGGCCAGCATAAAGCGGATTTGCCGTTTAAATAGCTCAGCACATATAGCAGAAAAAGCCTTTCTCTGATCCGTAACCCTGAGTGAATAATCCTGGAAAAGCAGGATGCGCTGGTTCTCCAAGGTCAGGTGCCCCTTAGCACGATAGGCCCGCAGAAGCTGGTCCTTATGCTGAGAATTAAGGATCCGCAAAATGGCAACACGTGGACGCTGCTGATCTTCCCGCCGGCGGCCAAGGCGATGTGCCCGTTCGACTTTGAGCACGCCGACCAGCGAATCGAGGCCCAGCTCCTTGGGTAACCAGTTTTCAAACAAAGGGAGCAGCATAGCGTTGGTGGTAGACTCCGGAACACCAACCACTCGCAGGTTGTTGCGCCGCGATCTATTCTCCAAATCATCCATTTTGAGTTCCAGCAGTTCTATTTGTTTCTTCTGCGCGGCCAGTTCTCTTTCCAAGCGGCCCTCTCCCTCTTCCACGCTGGTAACCCGGTCTTCCAGTTCGTCCACTCTCCTACCGACCTCCGCGAGAGAGTCCCCCAGCGAGTTTAGCTTTTTAATGAGCTGATCAAATTTCGGCTCCAGCACAGCAGCCACCTCTTTAGCAAACTCCTCCGTTGCTGACTCAACGCTACCCGTGCTCGGCGAGACCGGCTGCGCCATCTTGGACGGGCCCGCTCCCAGCCCCCTGGTCAGCCTCTCCTTCTCTTTTTTCGGCAGGCTCGGCATGGGGAGTACAGCACTCAAGCCCAGATCGTGCAGGTAGCGTTCCCACACCCAGCACTCTCCTCCACAAGTACCCGAGATGGCAAATAGATAGGCTAAGTCGCAGATTTTCTCGGGGCAGCCCCGGAGCAAGCAAGAAAACACCTTGCTTACTCACGCATCACGTGGGATCCTCCTAGAAAGCCTATTTAAAGTGGTTTCTCAGATTCAAGCTGAAGCTTTATCCTGCTAGACCTTGCCCAAAAGGTATTCACCTGTGCAAGAAATTGTGGAACCTGTGTCTTTTGGGGAAACTGCTAGGTACATATGACCTAGATTGGCCACTGTTGGAAAAAGAATACTGGGCTTGATGGACCTTGGTCTGATCCAGTATGGCATTTCTTATGTTCTTAAATATTACCCAGTTTATCTTGAACCCATTGTTCAAGATCTGATGCCTGAAGCCAAGCAATCCTGCGTGCACCAATGCAGATTGATGTGGCTCTACTGGTGCACTCAAAGCAATCAAAAGTTGCTCTATTGACAAACTTTGAGACATTCTAGGCATGTCTGACCAGCGTGAGATAGTCAGCTCTCTTATCATCAGGGAGAAGAAGTGATATTGACTCAAGATCTTTAGTAATCTCTTTGAGGAACATACAGTACCCATCTAAAGTATGTATGAGTTTATCCTGGCTGACAGCATGGAAGCCTGGAAACACCGATGCCCAAAAACATCAAGGGTTCTCTATTCTCTACCCGGAGGATTAGAAGAATGTGTCTTAGAACTTTTAATTCAACGCATCACTGATTCCACTACCATTGAGTGGTGCGGCAACTGTGTCTTTTGAAAGCCGGAATCGAGTATGTGGAGAAATAGTAAAGGGCGTTTCCCACATCCAGAGTATGAGATCACGGAGAATGCAGTGAATTTGAAGTGTAGCCGCCTCCTTAGGAGCTATAGGGTATTGGAGAATCTCCAATTCCTCTGCTTTGGGTTCTTTCTCAGATGTAACTGTTATGGAAAGGTCCCTCACTAGATATCAAATAAATTCTTGAAAGGACACATCCTCAGGAGGGGACATGCGCCATTCCAGAGAAGGAGAAGGGTCCTCTGGTAGACTTTGAAGTCTTTGGGTATCAATCAATGCATCATCGGAATCCTCAAAGTATCGGCATGAACGATGTCTCTGCACAGCTAAAGCTTGATGCTGATTAAAGTCAGTATCGGAGCAAGGAATCTGCCTGGATGAACCTCCGGTACTGGGAATGGACTCAATGGCAGGCATGGGCGGTAGCACATGGAGTGACATATAACCTGATGCAGTTTGCATCAGTACCGTAGACTGTGCCGGTGTTGGCGGTACCGCCGGTAAAGTGTAGTTACTCACCTGTAACAGGTGTTCTCTGGGGACAAAAGGAATCAATCCTCACATATGGGTTACGTCAGCGCCGATGGAGCCCACGCGGAGCAAATCCCCAGCTTTCAAAGAAAGCGTTTTGGAGTTGCCTCCACGCACGCGTGGTCCGCTTCCCGCCCAAAGTGGCCATCTTGTTCAGGCAAATGACATACCTAGAGATGGCAAAGAACAAAAACAGAAAATACAGGAGGACTGCAACTCCAAGGGGAGAAGGGAGGGTTGTGTGGACCGATTCCTGCTGTCCCCAGAGAACACCTGTTACAGGTGAGTAACTATGCTTTCTCCGGGAACAAGCAGGAAGCCAGTCCTCACATATGGGACTCCCCAGCTACAGGCTACCAGGAACCCATAGCCAAAAAAAGGCTCCGTCATCGAGAGCTGCGAGCAGTTGCAGCGGAAAGAACTCTCATTCTGAGAAGGAATTAGCACTCCGATAGCCTGAACCAAGTAGTAATGAGCTGCGAAGGTATGAACCGAAGACCAGGTGGCGGCCCGGCAGATGTCTGCCAGAGGAACGGAGCGCAGATGAGCCACGGAGGTTGCCATGGCCCTGATCTTGTGAGCTGTGACACGGCCCTCCAAAGGAAGTTTTGCTTCCTCATAGGCCCGGGTAATGCAGTCCACTACCCACGTGGACAGCGTGTGCTTGGTCACCGCTTGCCCCAGCTTGCTGGGGGTCGTAGGAAAAAAAAAGCTGCGATGCTTTCTGGTGGTCTTGAGTACGCTGAATGTAGAAAGATAAAGCCCTCCTACAGTCTAGGGTATGGAGGACGGCCTCGTCTGGGAAAGAAGGTAGGGAGGACCACCTCCTGACTGAGGTGGAAAGAGGACACTACCTTCGGAAGAAACTTGGGGTGTGTGTGAAGCACTACCTCTATTCTTGTAGAACCTGGTATAAGGCCTCTCCGTCATTAGGGCCTGGAGCTTGCTCACTCTTCGGGCCGAGGGCAACGAGGAACACCTCCTTCCATGAGAGATAACGGAGATGACACGTAGCCATCGGTTCAAAAGGCGGCAGGGTGAACCGCCCCAATACCACATTGAGATCCCATATGGGCGCCAGAGGGCAGACCGGGAAATTAGACAGGAGAAGGCCCTTGAGGAACCGGGATACTGTCGGGTGCGCCGAGAGTGGCTTCCCGTTTATCGGATGGTGGCTGGCCGCGAGGGCACTGAGATGTACTCTGACGGAGTTGGATTTGATCCCCGAGTCAGAGAGGTGGAGAAGGTATTGTAGTACCATGGCTACCGGGCAGGAGAAAGGGTCGGTTCCCCGAGCCGCACACCAGAGCGCAAACCTGCGCTACTTAAAGGTGTAAGCCCGTCTGGTAGACATTCTGCGGGAAGCCAGCAGGACATCATCCACTTCCCTCGGCGGTAGGAGCGGAGCTAGTGAGACCCTCTCAGCAGCCACGCCATCAGTGATAGGGAGATAGGGTTGGGGTGCAGGAGAGAGCCCCCCTCCTGGGAGATGAGCAGTGAGCCTGTCCCCAGGGGCATAGGAGTCTCCGCCGCTAGCTGCAGGAGGAGTGGGAACCACGGTTGCCGAGGCCACAGTGGGGCTATCAAAATGACTGAGGCTCTGTCGCGAAGAATCTTGAACAGGGTCTTGGCAATCAGAGCTGTCGGGGGAAAAGCATACAGGAGACCCCCCAACCTCGACATCAGAAAGGCATCGGAGGCCGGGAACAGAAACAGGGCAACTGGTGGTTGTCCAGGCTGGCGAAGAGGTCCAGCCTCGGGTAACCCCAGATCCGAAAGAGCCTGTGGGCCACTTTGGGGTCCAGTTGCCATTTGTGGGCTGGAGAAGTCTGCTAAGCCTGTCAGCTAGCCAATTGCTGTGGCCTGGCAGGTACACTGCCTTGAGGAGAATGCCTTGTTGGACTGCGAATGAGCACAGGTCCAGCGCTTCCCAGCAGAGGGCACAGGATCCCGTGCCCCCGTTTGTTCACGTAGAACATGGCGACTTGGTTGTCGGTCTGGACTAGGACGGAGCTGTGGCTCAAGGATTTCCAGAACGCCCTCAGGGCAAGATGGATTGCACGCAGCTCCAACAGGTTAATCTGTTGGGCACTCTCATCTGGAGACCAGATGCCTTGGGTGCGGAACCCCTAGCAGTGGGCTCCCCAGCCCAGCAGAGAGGCGTCTGTGGTGAGGACCCTCAAGTGCTGAGGGACCTGAAAAGGCATTCCTACTTGCAAGTGGCAGGAGGACTGCCACCAGTTTAGGGACCGTGCCAGGTGCCCGGTGACTCTGACCTTGTCCTGGAGGCACCCCGCTGCCTGGGACCATTGGTCCCTGAGGCACCACTGCGGAATCTGCATGTGTAGGCAGGCATCTGGAGTGACATGGACTGTGCAGGCCATGTGCCCGAGGAAGCATAACAGGAGTCGCGCCGGTACCGAAGGGCGGCGCTGTACCCTCCTGGCCAGTGCCATTAGCCTGTTGACTCTGTCTGTAGGCAGGAAGGCCTTGGATGGGAGAGTATCGATCCTTGCCCCGATAAATTCCAGCTCCTGAGCTGGTCTCAGGCTGGACTTGAGGTAGTTGATTACGAAGCCCAAGTGCTGAAGGACCTGGATAGTACATGCCGTGGCCTATTGCACCCCCGGGGCCAAGGTGCTCCTATGAGCCAGTCGTCTAGGTAGGGGAAGACGAAAATCCCCTGAAGCCTGAGAAAGGTGGTGACTACCGCTAGGCACTTTGTGAATACCCTGGGGGCCGAGGCAAGGCCAAAGGGCAGCACCCAGTACTGGAAGTGAAGGCCCCCCACCACAAAGCGTAGGTATTGACTGTGGTTTGGGTGGATTAGGATGTGCATGTAAGCATCCTTTAGGTCTAAGGAGCACAGCCAGTCTCCCTGGCGGAGGTAAGGCAGCAAAGTTCCAAAGGAGAGCATCCTGAACTTCTCCCGCACCAGGAATCTGTTGAGGTTGCGGAGGTCGAGGATGGGCCTTAGGCGCCCCTGACCTTTTTGGCACAAGGAAGTATGTGGAGTAGAAGCCCTTGCCCCTGAGATGATGGGGCACTGGTTCTACCGCGCCGTCCTCGAGAAGACCCGCCAACTCCTTCAAGAGAAGGTCCCTGTGAAGGGGAGGCAGGGAGGGCTCTCCAGGAAAGAAGTGCGGAGGCACCTCGGCTAGGCGGAGGTAACCCTCCTTAACCATCTGTAATGCGCAGGGGACCATGCCCCTGCCCCTTGGTCTCCTGCCCCTGCTGGGGCACTGGGGAGGCCTGATAAGGGGAGTAACTTTGGTAAGCAGCGGGTTTCCTCGGGTAAAAGGACTTTTTCCCTGAGCTCTTCTTTCGTCATGAACTCGGTCTCCAGTTCGGCGGCCTTTTCAGTCATGGGCTTAACGAATAAGTCCTCCCCCTGGCATGGGACATCGATCAACTTGTCTTGTACCCACTGCTCTAGGTTGGACAACTGTAGCTAGGCTTGGCAGTGTGCACCAATGTCTGCCGCGGCTACTCTGGTCGCCGACTCAAACCCGTCATAGGCCGCTCTAGACATAAATTTGGAGCATTCACCGATGGCTCTGGATAGGCCCTTGAAGTGCAACAAGGGCTCCTTGGAGAGACCAACCGAGAACCTGACGATCTCTTTTGTTAGATCTCTTAGGTACATGCCCATGTACAGCTGGTAGGCCTGGATTCGGCCCTTCAGCATCGCACCCTGGTAGCACTTTCTGCCGAGGGCATCCAAAATGCAGGCCTCTTTGCTGGGTGGTTACGAAGAGTGCGTCTTCTGACTTTTTAGTCGACACATGGCCGATTCCACGACCATGAAATTATGCGGCAATTGAGACTTTTGAAACCCGGGGCTCTGGCGGACTCGATACATCGAGTCGAGCTGCTTACTAACCACCAGTGTCGATGTCGGAGTCTCCCACTTGCGAAGCATAAGACGCTCCAGGATGGGAGGAAAGGGCACCGTGAGGGTTTCCCGAGGAGGGGCCTCATACTGGAGGATCTCGATTTCATCTGCTTGCGGATCCTCTTCGGACTCCGTTGGAAAGGTCAAAGCTTTGGACATATCCCGAACGAAGTCTCGAAAGGCCATGTCCTCCGGAGGAGATCTCCTTCGAGGCTCCGACCCTGGGGAATTGGAAGGGACATCCCGGTGAAGGCGAGTGTCTGGAGACACCTCGTCTTCCGACTCCCAGACTGAGTCATCCAAGTAGGACAGGTAGCAGTCCTCGGGCCCAGAGGGATCGGGCCACTCTGGCGCTTGTTGGCTTGCTGGTGACAATCTCCGTCCGGAAGAACAGGAGATCTACTTGGGCCCTTAGGACTTCGAGAATCGGCACAGCCTCCGGGGTCGACTTCGTCATCGAGTCCCCGGTGGTCAGGGCAGAGGAACCAGATGTATCTGATGCTATTGCCCTTTGCTGCTTTAGGAAAGCAATGATCTTGCGTTCCAAGGAATCCATCCTGGATGTGAGCTCAGGTGGTTCTGCAGCATCTGGCTCGGGCACCGATGGAATTGGGGCCGACGCCGGTTCCCCCAGAGGGGAGTCCTCGACTAGGACAGGACGCACTGGCCAGGACCGGTCCATGGTCGGCTCCTTCCGAGAGTTTGATTGGATGCTCCTTCCCCGACACCTCGGGTTGACGCTCGGGGCTCCTTGACTGGCCCTGTTCTGAACCATCCAGAGACGCAGCCGTTGAGGAAATTTTCCTACTTTTGGGTTCCCCTAAGGGGGACCCCCTCTCTGAGGCCCCCTGATGCTGCTCGGGTTCGGAATGCTCCTCCTGGGGCGTGGAAATCTCGGACGAGGTCCAGGCTTTTGGAGGCATAGGGGAATTGGGGAAAATCTTTTCATGCTGCTGCTGGTGGCTTTTCAGGGCCTTTGCGGACATAAGTTTGCAAAGGCCACAAACAGCTGAGTCATGGTCCGGGCCAAGGCACCGGAGGCAGCAGTCGTGCGTATCAGTGAGGGGCATAATTTTACCATACCTGTCACACTTTTTAAACCCTCTAGTAACCATGGAGGGAAAAAGGACCCCCTGCAAGGTCAAAGACCTTTAGGGCTCCCAGTGAGAGAAAACAAGGGCGGGAACGCTCAAAAAGAAAAAGGAAAACTGACCTGATACTGGGGTACCGGGGGCGGGCGGGAAGGGTACCGATGCTAGCCGGAAGAAAACCAACAGCCAAAAGGAAAGAAGAAAAAACACTTTTTCCGGGACAGAAAACAGACTACATCAGAAGAGCGCCACGGAAAAAAGAAGACTGAGCAAGTTGGTCCCTTTGGGCGGGAAGCGGACCACGCATGCGTGGAGGCAACTCCCAAACGCTTTCTTTGAAAGCTGGGGATTTGCTCTGTGCAGGCTCCATCGGCACTGACATAACTCACATGTGAGGACTGACTTCCTGCTTGTTCCCGGAGAAAGATTTGATCGGAACGGAAGCCACCAGTAAAGCCGCTAAGCTCCGCTCAATGGTCACGATATGCTGATGCTTGGGTGTTGGTACTGGAGATGCAGGCTACCATCCCAGAGCATGGCACCAGGAGGGAAGGTCCACCCGCCAGGGTTGTTTGGCCAGCCGCTCCACCTCAAGGGTAACCCCAAGGCATCTCGATGCTTAGAAAGAGATCTACCCTTGGGGGGATGGCCTGTCTTCAAAGAAGACTTATGCTTTGATACCTGAGATCCATGAGAGGAAGACAATGCCCTTGATGATGTCGATGACAAAGAAACCGCATCTGAGACAAAGAGTGTGCCTAACTTCACAGCTCGATTCTGTAGGCCTCTCTTTGTCTAAATCTTCTTACACAGAGGATACTCTAATGGCTGGTAGTTGGGATCAAGGCATTTTAGACACCAGTCGTATGTGTCGGTAGCCGAGATGGTACCGCCACACTTAGAACATTTCTTAAAACCACTAGCTGGTTTCTTTATAGTGTCAGTAAACAAAATGGTAGGTTTAAGGCCTAAAATGGTGTTGATGCGCCCTAAGAAAAGTTCTACTTTTTATTTTACAGGAAAGAAACAAGAAAGAAAGGAAAAGACCGACAGAGTCGGTTCCGGCGTCATCATGAAGGTAGACGCGAACAACAAAAAACAAAAGAAATAGAAGAAAAAAATTTTCTGCAATGACAGGATTTGCTTCCTGCTGGCTCTGCGAAAAATGAAGAACTGAGGAAGGAGAGTGGGGAAGGCAGCAACGCAGGCGCAGTGGGATGCTTCTAAAAGCGTTCCTATTGGACGCTGGGGAGCATTCCCACGTGGGCTCCGTCGGTACCGACGTCACCCATATGTGAAGACTACATTCCTGCTTGTTCCTGAAGATGGAAGAAAACACGTTGTGCCATACTTGTATCTGCTTGCACAGGCCAGAAGGAGAAGACACCTCCTGCATTCTTGCACTGGTCCACATGGGCCATAAGAAAGGTAGCGGGGTGGCTCATAGGGCCAGAAGGACAAAATATACAGCTGTCCTCTCATCAGTTGATAATGAGGAGGAAATTTATGACAATGGGCCTGCGGCATCAGATTAACAGGGACTGGTGGGAGGGGTCAGATAGGAATGAGAGGGTGGTACTCACTAGAGGAAAACTGAAAGGGACCCATACACACAAGTTTGCCTAGAGCCCTTAAGTGGTTAAAGCGGCCCTGACTTCAGGGTTACCAACTGTGGGTGGATCTGGACCACTTGTTCCCATGGCGCCAGTAGTATACAAGCAGTTAATTTGCTGGGAGTGAGGGGGGAGTGCTGTCCGATGGACGGTGCCCATGTAAAACTTAGAATAACTTTAAAACCTGTTAAGTTTTGATGGCACAAAATATTTCAAAATTGCAGCCTGAGCACAGAGCTGAAGGCAGTTCATTCAAAACGGAAATCATTTTTGCCTTTCTAGAAATAAAACATTAATGAAAGAGGAGACCACACAAGCAAAACAAATAAATTAATTCTAGGACACAAAGAAAATCTAAGGTACCATCAGGAACTTATATCTGAAGGTTCAGTGCTGTTGTAACACCAAGACAAAATGTAGTCAGTCAATAGTTTTTGCAGAGAACAAAAACTGAGCACAAACACGTCATTTTATATACATGAAGAAATAAGAATAATTTGTTTGGATTTGACATTGAAAGATGAAATCACTGCTAAACATGGACAATATTGAGTTACAGAAAGAACACAATATTAAAAACATGGGGGTATAATCAAACTACAGTGGCCAGTGCTTTAAAAAAAATAACGCTGGCCAATGCAGGTAAACAAAATCTAGATATGCCACAGAAATATCCATATAGTGGCTGTCACTGAATATACAGATTATGTGGGCACTATCTGGATAGTCAACACCATTATCCAGAAGGAGAAATTAGGCCTTACCTGCTAATTGTCTTTCCTTGAGTTTCCTCCAGGCCAGCGCAGGTACATATGGGTTGTCACTGTACACCAGCATCAGAGAACTGAGCATGTCCGACATTCCAGCATAAGAGCTCCCCCTTAAGCTCCAGACTCCAGTCTCCTATTGACAAAGTCGCTTTCAAACCACTCCAGGAATGCCACTAAACCACCCCTTCCCCCCTCCCCGGAGCTACAGCTCGGACCACAGGGAACAGAAAAAACATGGTACTGCCATACAGTACTTTCAAGTAAAAGAATTATGAACTATTCATACTTTACGTGGTACAGACAAGCCGTGGAGGAAGACCTTCCCTTGTAGAACGTCCACCCCCAAATAAGAACACCTTAGCACAGCAGAACTGTACTATTTCGACTTCAGCAAAATCAGTGGAGGACAGATAGTAAAGGAATCCACAGTACTACCTTTTAACTTTCAAAAGGGAGACTATGATAGAATGAGGAATATAGTTCGGAAAAAACTAAAAGGAGCGGTTCCAAAGGTTAAAGACTTACAGCAAGCTTGGGTGTTATTTAAAAATACTATCCTCGAAGCCCAGACCAGCTGTATTCCACGCATTAAGAAAAGTGGAAGAAAGTCCAAAAAACTGCCAGCATGGTTTAAAGGTGAGGTCAGAGAGGCTGTTGCTGCCAAAAGAGCAACCTTCAGGAAATGGAAAAAAGAGCCAAATGATGAAAACTGGAAACAGCACAAGCACTGGCAAGTTAAATGCAAAGCATTGATAAGGCAGGCAAAGCGGGAATTTGAGAAGAAACTTGCTACAGAAGCAAAAACACGAAATAAAGACTTTTTCAGGTACATTCGTAGCAAAAGGCCTGTGAGAGAGCCAATTGGACCGTTAGATGATAGAGGGGTAAAAGGGGCAGTAAGAGGAGACAAGGCTATAGCAGAGAGACTGAATGAATTCTTTGCTTCGGTCTTTACTGAGGAAGATGTAGGGATGTTACCCAAGACTGAAGTGGTATTTAAAGGTGATACTGCAGAGGAATTGAGAGAAATATCGCTACACCGGGAAGATATATTACAACTATTTGATAAACTGAATAGTAGCAAATCACCTGGACCGGATGGTATACATCCCAGAGTGTTGAAAGAACTGAAATATGAGATTGCAGACCTGTTATTGGTAATCTGTGAACTTTCATTAAAATCATCTGTAATACCTGAAGATTGGAGGGTCGCCAACGTAACACCAATTTTTAAAAAGGGTTCCAGGGGTGACCCGGGAAATTACAGACCGGTGAGCCTGACGTCAGTACCAGGGAAAATGGTAGAAACCATCATAAAGAACAAAATTACACAGCATGTAGATAGTCATGGCCTAATGGGAGACAGCCAACATGGCTTTAGACAAGGAAGATCTTGTCTTACTAATCTGATCTGTTTTTTTGAAGGTGTGCATAAACAGGTAGACAAAGGTGAGTCGGTTGATATAGTGTATCTGGACTTTCAGAAAGCTTTTGACAAGGTCCCCCATCAGAGACTTTTGGCAAAGCTAAAAAGTCATGGGATAGGAGGCAGTGTACTATTGTGGATCGGGAACTGGTTAAAAGATAGAAAGCAGAGGGTAGGGCTAAATGGCCAATATTCCCAATGGAAAAAGGTGAATAGTGGAGTACCCCAGGGATCTGTACTGGGTCCGCTACTTTTTGACATATTCATAAATGACCTGGAAAAGGGAATAACTAGTGAGATTATCAAATTTGCAGATGACACAAAACTGTTTAAAGTTGTTAAAACCCAAGAGGATTGTGGAAAACTGCAGGAGGATCTGGATAAATTGGAAGACTGGGCATCCAAATGGCAGATGAAATTTAATGTGGACAAGTGCAAAGTTATGCACCTAGGAAAGAACAACCCACACTATAGTTACACGATGCAAGGCTCCACATTAGAAACCACCACCCAGGAAAAAGATTTAGGAGTCATCGTGGATAACATGTTAAAACCCTCCACCCAGTGTGCAGCGGCGGCCAAGAAAGCAAATAGAATGCTAGGTATCATAAGGAAAGGGATGGAGAATAAAACAAAGGATATTATAATGCCTCTGTATCGCTCCATGGTACGACTGCACCTTGAATATTGTGTGCAATTCTGGTCACCGTATCTTAAAAAGGACATAGAGTTATTAGAAAAAGTACAGAGAAGAGCCACCAAATTGGTGAAGGGGATGGAAGGCTACTCCTATGAAGAGAGGCTAAAAAGGTTAGGGCTCTTTAACCTGGAAAAGAGACGGCTGAGGGGAGATATGATAGAGGTGTATAAATTAATGAATGGAGTGGAACGGATAAACGTGGATCAATTGTTTACGCTATCAGAATATAGAAGGACTAGGGGACATGTAATGAAGCTACAGGGTAAACTATTTAAGACAAATAAGAGAAAATATTTCTTCACCCAACGTGTAATCAAACTCTGGAATCTGTTACCGGAGGATGTAGTAAGGGCTGTTAGTATAGCTGGGTTTAAAAAAGGTTTGGACAAGTTCCTGGAGGAAAGGTCCATAAACCACTATTAAAAAGGGACCCAGGATATCAATGCTTGACCTAGTACAAGCACTGCAGAACCTGTGTCTTTTGGGGAAACTGCTAGGTACGTATGACCTAGATTGGCCACTGTTGGAAACAGGATACTGGGCTTGATGGACCTCGGTCTGACCCAGTATGGCATTTCTTATGTTCTTAAAAAAAAAAAGTGCCCATTAGCAAATATCTGTAAACCACTCTGATACATAGGGTAAAGGGCGGTATATCAAGTGCCTAAACCATAAACCAAATCCTTATCCCC
The DNA here is from genome assembly GCA_033557465.1 of Ichthyophis bannanicus. NCBI lineage: Eukaryota > Metazoa > Chordata > Amphibia > Gymnophiona > Ichthyophiidae > Ichthyophis > Ichthyophis bannanicus. The sequence goes on along the minus strand of CM066048.1, from coordinate 87,656,101 downwards.
CCAACTGTGTGCCACCACTTTCACTAGGCTCACTCAAGCTCTGATTGAATACACTTCAAAACCAGGGAGGGCCCTGGACTGGCCCTGAAGGGAACTCAAGGAAAGACAATTAGCAAGTAAGGCTTAATTTCTCCTTCCTAATCATCCGTCCAGTCCAGTCCAGTCCAGGTATGTATGGGTGTCATGATGTGGGTATTGATAAAGCTGAAAACTTGAAAAGAAATCCTGTTTCTTTTAAGAATCTAGATGTGCAATTACCTCCAGGCACAGCTAGAGGGAGCAGGAAGGAGCTAATGAGCTTGAGAAGCCTAATGACTTGCACCTGGAAATGAACCCGGAAGTCAGGCAGGAAAGATTTCCTTATAAGCCAGAGCTGAATGCTTACAGGGAGGGGAGAGGTCCAGCTGCAGTAAGGAAGAGGTGCACGCCTACACAAGGAGGTCCAGCTGCATTAAGGAAGAGGTGCACGGCTACATAGGGGGGTCCAGCTGCAGTAAGGAAGGAGTGTCCAGCTGTATTAAGGAAGAGGTGCACAGCTGCATCAGAGAAGAGAAGCACGGCTACACAGGGGAGTACGGCTTCACCAGAGAAAAGAAAGGACCTGAGAAGGAACCGAGACAGAGGGACGTCTTCCCAAGGGGGAACAGCTCTATCAAGAGGTTCATCTCCAAGAGAAAGAGTAATTGAAGAAATCCTAGAGGAGCAAGCCCACAGGTACAGGGTTCACAAGGGTGAAATCCAGAAGGGCCAGGCTGACTGGGCAGCTCTCCCAAGAAAGTTTGTTAGAGCCAGCTCTGAAGTTAGAGGCAGTGCCACGCTCTGTTCTCACAGCGTTCCTGACTCCAGAACAGAGAGACCTAAGCAAGGAGCAAAAGGGAATGGTTTGGAGAGAAGCTTAGAGTCTCTGAGAAATAATTATCCAGTTTTACCAAGAAAGAAAGGAAAGGCATTTTATAATAAACCTGAGTTACCAAGGGAGAGAAGAGAATTCATACCAGGTTTCACCAAACTGCCAAGAAGCACAGCCCTGCCTAAAGCTGACAGGCAGAGAAATTGCTACAGCAGGAAAATTGCTAAAAGGGAAAACAATGTGGATTCAAGACAGCAAAGCTCCAGGTATGGAACCTTTATTGATGATATTGAATGTTTGAATCCTAAAGTCCCTGTTAAAATAAGTCCTCACTCTACAAAGAAGGAGAAACCATACTGGTTTAATAAAATCCCTAAAGCCCTGAGAACAGACTGTTATTGGAGACAAGGCCCTAGAGGCATAGCACACCGACCCGAGTCAGACAGGGACAGTGTTTATTCCCCTGTTGATTCTAGTGAAGAAGAATGCATGGAAACAGAATGCATAAATACAGTTTCCCTATCTCCACCAGAACAGATGGAGTGTGACCTGTGCACAGCCTCATGTCAAGAGTCTGTAGTCTCTGAGTAACATAGAAGAGTTTATAGAATGTTTATGCTTTTGGAATGAACTGAATTCCTGTTACCCTAGCTCTGCATTAATTGTGAAGTGTAACAATTAAGCAGATGTTTATGAATACTGGTACCTTTTGCAACAAAGGACTTTCTGTTTCATTATCCATCTCTTATTTTTGAACCCTTGCATTGACGGGGAATAAAAGCCTTAATTCCCTCCACTTGGTCATGTTACTGAGTTCTTTTAGGCAGCCGGAATTGGTAAAGCCATTTTACTACGTCGATGAACCTTACGTTCCCTGTGGCTCTCTAAAAATAATCTTTGCCGTGGATTGCCCATAGGCGTAGGGGGCGCTCCCCACGACAATGGGATGTATAAAAGCAGTACTCAAAGACAGAAAGGACCTGCGGAACCAGATTGAAGCATCACGGCTCCAAATCTAGCATCTCTCGCCGCCTGGACATTGAGCCTATAATGCCTAGTGAAGATATGGAGCGACGACTACATTGCTGCCTTGCAAATCTCCACCGGCGGCATGACACTCGTTTCTACCCAAGACGCCGTCTGCAATCTCATTGAATGGGCCCTAAGGCCCACCAGCAGCACCTGTCCACATAATGTATAGACTGAACATATAGCTTGCTTCATCCAGCAGGTAATCAAGGCCTTGAAAGCCACCTCCCAGCAATATAGACAGTCTAAGTGGTTAGAACACCGGCTTGTTAACCAAGCAACCAGGGTTCGATTCCCACTAGCACTCCTTGTGGCCTTGGGCAAGTCACTTAACCCTCCACTGCCTCGGAAGAAAGGCCTGGCAATCTACTTCCGGTGACACTGCCAAGAAAACCCAGGAGCTTCTGGGTCGCCAGGAGTCAGGACTGACTCGAAGGCACACATTGCATTTGCAAAAGGCCTCCATCACCTTCAGATATCTCTGCAAAACCCTATGCACATCAAGGAGATGTAGCTTCTGGTCCTCCTCAGACTCCCCGAGCATGGGGAACACCGGCAAAGACACCATCTGATTCAGATGGAAGTGAGAAACTACTTTCGGAAGGAAGGAGGGAACTGGCCACGACACCTCCTTCTCCTTAGAGGTCACTGGGCTCCCAGCACAATAGTACCTGAAGTTTGGAAAACTGCCTGCCAGACCAAAGTGCAAAAAAACAGTCAAGTTAAGATCCTTCAAGGATGCTCTAGCAAGTGGTTCTAAGGGTACCCCAGTCAAGTCTGACAGCACTAAATTCAGGTCCCAAGGAGGGACCATGGGCCTCAAGAGCAGCTGGACGTGTTTTACTGCTCGAAGGAACCATACCACATCTGGGTGAGCTGCCAAGGAGTGGCCCTTCACCTGCCCTCTATAACAGGAGAAGGCCGCCACCTGCACCTTCAGGGAATTTAGAGCCAATCTTCTCTGGGCCTTGCTGAAAGAACATCAGAATATCGGGGAGAGAGTATGCCAGAGGACGAATATCGCTCTCTGCACACAACTCCTCAAACACTCGCCAGATTCTCACATTGGCCACCATGGTGGAACATTTCTTGGATTTCAACATCATAGCAATTACTGAAAATGAATAGCCCTGATGGCAGAGCCGTGCCCCTTCAAGAGCCAGGCCGTAAGCAAAATACAATCCACTTGGGGCATCAGACTGATCCTGTCCGGAAGCCTCCAGGGCAACGCAACCTTAACCGGGATGAAACCAGGCTGCTGGCATTAACCTTTAAAAAGGAGATAGAGCAGCTTTTAAACTAGATAACAGGGGAAAGCCGACAGTCGCCCAAGAGCGGATGGTTCGGAAGAATGTATCCTTGAAGGATACTACCAAAAGCAGAGAGGTTCCAAAAAAGAGTAAAGTAGCCCAAATGCCCTCGAGTATGGAGCAGACAGAGCTTAAAGATCCCAAATTACCCATGTCTACCAATAGCCAAATTAATATGAATAAAATACAGTCTCTAAAATGCTTGTATGCAAATGCTAGAAGTCTAAAAAATAAGATGGGAGAGTTAGAATATATAGCACTAAATGAGAGGTTAAATATGATTGGAATATCAGAGACCTGTTGGAAGGAGGACAACCAGTGGGACACTGTGATACCTGGGTACAAACTATATCGTAATGATAGAGCTGATCAAATTGGTGGAGGGGTTGCGCTCTATGCTAGAGAGGGCATTGAGTCAGAAAGGATTAAAGTTTTGCAGGAAACAAAATTTGCTGTAGAATCTCTATGGTTTGAAATTCCATGTAAAAAGGGGAAGGCGATGGCAGTGGAGGTGTACTATCGACCGCCTGGCCAGAATGAACAAATGGATGATGAAATGCTCAAAGAAATCAAGGAAGCTAACAAAGGTTACAGTGCAGTAATAATAATGGGTGATTTCAATTACCCCGGTATCGACTGGGTCAGTGTCACGGCAGGACATGCTAGGGAGATAAAGTTCCTAGATGACATAAATGACTGCTTCTTGGAGCAGTTGGTTCATGAACCGACCAGAGGGGAAGCCATATTAGACCTAGTCCTTAGTGGAACACCAGATGTAGTGCAAGAGATAAGGGTGTTGGGGCCACTTGGCAATAGTGATCATAGCATGATTGCCTTTGATTTAATTAGTGGAGGAGGGATAGTAAGGAAATCCACAGTACTACCTTTTAACTTTCGAAAGGGAGACTATGATAAAATGAGGAAAATAGTTAAGAAAAAAACTAAAAGGAGCAGTTGCAAAGGTTAAAGACTTACATCAAGCTTGGGTGTTGTTGAAAAATACTACCTTGGAAGCCCAGACCAGCTGTATTCCACGCTTTAAGAAAAGTGGAAGGAAGTCCAAAAAACTGCCAGCATGGTTTAAAGGTGAGGTCAGAGAGGCTGTTGCCAAAAAAGCATCTTTCAGGAAATGGAAAAAAGAGCCAAACGACGAAACAGTACAAGCACTGGCAAGTCAAATGCATGGCATTGATAAAGCAGGCAAAGGGAGAATTTGAGAAGAAGCTTGCTGCGGAAGCAAAAACACGAAATAAAGATTTTTTCAAGTACATTTGTAGCAAAAAACCTGTGAGAGAGTCAGTTGATCCATTAGATGATAGAGGAGTTAAAGGGGCACTAAGAGGCGACAAGGCGATAGCGGAGAGACTGAATGAATTCTTTGCTTCGGTCTTTACTGAGGAAGATGTAGGGATGTTACCCATGACTGAAGTGGTATTTAAAGGTGCGGAAGAATTGAAGGAAATATCGATACATCGGGAAGATGTATTACAACTATTAGATAAACTGAAGAGTAGCAAATCACCTGGGCCGAATGGTATACATCCAAGGATGTTGAAAGAACTGAAATATGAGATTGCAGACCTGCTATTAGTAATCTGTGAACTATCATTAAAATCATCTCTAATACCTGAAGATTGGAGGATCGCCAATGTAACACCAATTTTTAAAAAGGGTTCCAGGGGTGATCCGGGAAACTACAGACCAGTGAGCCTCACGTCGTTACTGGGAAAAATGGTAGAAACCATCATAAAGAATAAAATTACTCAGCATGTAGATAGTCATGGCCTAATGGGAGACAGCCGACATGGCTTTAGACAAGGAAGATCTTGTCTTACTAATCTGTTATGTTTTTTTGAAAGTGTGAATAAACAGGTGGACAAAGGTGAGTCGGTTGATATAGTGTATCTGGACTTTCAGAAAGCCTTTGACAAGGTCCCTCATCAGAGACTTTTGGAAAAACTAAAGAGTCATGGGATAGGAGGCAGTGTACTACTGTGGATCAAGAACTGGTTAAAAGATAGAAAGCAGAGGGTAGGGCTAAATGGCCGATTTTCCCAATGGAGAAAAGTGAATAGTGGTGTACCCCAGAGATCTGCGCTGGGTCCGCTGCTTTTTGACATATTCATAAATGACCTGGAAAGTGGAATAATGAGTGAGGTTATCAAATTTGCAGATGACACAAAACTATTTAAAGTTGTTAAAACCCAAGAGGATTGTGAAAAATTGCAAGAGGATCTTGATAAATTGGAAGACTGGGCATCAAAATGGCAGATGAAATTTAATGTGGACAAGTGCAAAGTTATGCACCTAGGGAAGAACAACCCAAACTATGGTTACACGATGCAAGGTTCCACATTAGGAACCACCACCAAGGAAAAAGATTTAGGTGTCATTGTGGATAGCATGTTAAAACCCTCGGCCCAGTGTGCAACGGCGGCCAAGAGAGCAAATAGAATGCTAGGTATCATAAGGAATGGAAAATAAAACAAAAGATATTATAATGCCTGTATATCGTTCCATGGTGAGACCGCACCTTGAATATTGTGTGCAATTCTGGTCGCCATATCTTAAAAAGGATATAGCGCTATTAGAAAAGGTTCCGAGAAGAGCCACCAAAATGGTAAAGGGGATGGAAGGATACTCCTATGAAGAAAGGCTAAAAAGGTTAGGGCTCTTTAACCTAGAAAAGAGACGGCTGAGGGGAGATATGATAGAAGTCTATAAATTAATGAACGGAGTAGAACGGGTAAACGTAGATCGATTGTTTACGTTATCAGAATATAGAAAGACTAGGGGACATGCAATGAAGCTACAGGGTAAACTATTTAAGACTAATAAAAGAAAATATTTTTTCACTCAATGTGTAATCAAACTCTGAAATTTGTTACCGGAGGATGTAGTAAAGGCTGTTAGTGTAGCTGGGTTTAAAAAAGGTTTGGACAAGTTCCTGGAGGAAAGGTCCATAAACCATTATTAAGAAGGGACCCAGGATATCAATGCTTGACCCAATACAAGCATTGCGGAACCTGTGTCTTTTGGGGAAACTGCTAGGTACGTATGACCTAGATTGTACGCTGTTGGAAACAGGATACTGGGCTTAATGGACCTTGATCTGACCCAGTATGGCATATCTTATGTTCTGATGTTCTTATGAGTAAGCATATGAGATTCGCATACCACTGTCTCTGTGGCCAGTCTGGCACGTTGAGCATCACCAGACCACTGTGGGCCCCTATCTGTTGTAGCAGATGTCCGATCAGTGGCCATGGAGGGAACATGTACAGCAGTCCCTCCGATGGCCACACCTATGCCAGAGCATCAAGGCCCTCAGCCATGTGCTCTCGATGTCTTCTGTAGAATTGGTTTGCTCTGGCCTTGTCCTGCGTGGCCATGAGGTCCATAATGGGCACCCCCCAGCTCATGGTGAGATTGTGAAACACTGTCATGTTCAGTTCTCATTCACCCAGATCTAACCGGTGTCAGCTGAGAAAATCCTCCTGAACATTTTCCTTGTCTGCTATATGGGCTGCGGAAAGGGCCGCCAGGTTCTCATCTGCTCACATCAGTATGGCCTGACTCTCCTCCAGCAGTACGACATGCCCATGCCTTCCTGCCAATTGAGATACACATCCGTGGTTGCGTTGTCCAAGCACACTTAAACCGTCTTCTGGACAAGCAAAGGACGGAAGGCCTGCAAAGCCAAGAACATCGCCCCATTTCCAAGCGGCTGATGGACCACAAGGTCTGCTCCTGTGTCCACCTTTGCTGTGCAATCTGTGACTGGCAATGTGCCCCCCAGTCCGAGAGACTGGCATCCGTCGTCACTAGTATCCATTGCAGCTGCTCCAGCAGCATCCCGCTGTGAGGTGGGCAGAATGGAGCCACCACTCCAAACTGTCTCTCGCACTTCCCGTACATTCCGGTCTCTGAGACATTGGTTGGGCTTGTGGAGACTACCGGGACAGCAGCGCATTCTGCAAGGGTCTCATGTGGGCCCGAGCCCAGGGCACCAAGTCCAGTGCTGCTACTATGGAACCCAGCAACTGCAAGTAGTATCACACTGCTGGTGCTTTCATTCGCAATAAGTGCCGCACCTGCGCCTGAAGTTTCCGTACCTGGTCCTCGGGCAGGGAGACGAAGCCCACTGATATGTTGAATTGTGGCCCCAAATAGACCAGGCACTGAACTGGCTGGAGCGGGCTCTTGGCCAGATTGACCACCCACCTCAGACTCTCGAGAAACAACTGATGCAGCATGTCCCGCATGGCTCTCTCCTTTCCCGAGGACTTGCAGGGGGAGAAAATGAAAGCCTCAGAGAGGGAACGGGCTAACTCCAGTGCATACCCCTCTCGAATGATCTCCAGCACCCACTGGTCAGTCGTACTGCCAGCCCAGACAAGGTAAAACTCTTGTAACTGACCACCTATCACCACCATCTGGGTCGCCCTGGCTTCACTGGGGCTTTTTATTTGGGGCTACAGATGCTGAGAAATAGCCCTGACTAGACCCCAAGGAGAAGCGAAAAGGCTTATCCCTCACCCCAAAATGCCCTTGCTGATATGGAGCAAAACGTGGAAGTCCTGGGCTGCCCCCTGCTGGGAAAAGCCCTGTTTGGGGCCCATAGGTTTATCCTCAGGCAAGCGGCCTCCTTTGGAATCCCTCAAGTCCTTAACTATCTTCTCCAACGCTGCCCCCCAAATAGGAGCTTACCTTTATAGGACAGTTTACTGAGCCGGGGACTTGGAAGACATCCGCTGACCAACTACGCAGATTGTAAAAGGTGTCCGCCATGTATGCTGCGGCCAACTCTAGCTGATTGCCTTCCGTAGATGGCTGGCCTTCGAGGTCGGGCAGGCAACAACCCTGCAGCCAGTGAATGGATGCCCAAGAAACAGAATCCTGTACGGACAAGCCACTTGAGTCAAAGACCTGATTAAACAAGGACTCCAGCTTATGGCAATCCTGGAGATTCTTAAGTGCAGCCCCACCTTCCACCTTGGTTACTGCCAAGATCAATGCATCCACCTTCAGCAGCTGCAAGAGGTCTCGTTCTTCCTGGGGAATAGGACATAGGTAACTTATTGCTCTGCTACCTCTCAAGGTCGCCTCTGGGAACTCAAATTCAGAGTCAAATCATCTTTTTAATGACCCTGTGCACTGGAAAACACTGTCTGTTCCCCTTTGAAATCCTGCAACAGTGAGTCCTCTAAGGGTTCCTCCACCAGAGTCGGAGGAGGTACAATGTTTAATGCAGCAAGCGAATGGGCAATAAGAGCAGAGTTCCTCCCTGTGGAAGACCCGTAAAACATTGGGGTTCTCCCCCACAGGAATCTCACCCTTCTCAAGCTTAGGAGCCATGGGCTCCCCCTAGATAATCCAAGGGTCCTTCCCTCAGCTCCTCCAAGGTCCGTGACGGAGAGCAGTCCTGACCCAGCCAGGTATCAGGCTCCCCCTTACTTCTCTTCTCTGCAGGGGCCCTTCCAACAGGGTCTCCACATTCACCCGAGCAGGCATTTTCTTGAGAGAGATCTGAGTCTCTGCCTGCTTTTTCTTAAGGCAGTATGCTTATGCAGAAAGAGAATGAAACTGGGCAAGAAAATGGGCTCCTGGAAGTCAATCAATACATTGGACCCTGATAGTGGTGGTAAAAGTGCTGCTGGCTGAAAATTTGCCTTACGTTTGCTTTTCTTGCGCTTCACTGTGCCATCTGGGGAAATGGCTGCTGGAGCCGAAATGGCAGCGGTTTGGGCTGGAATTGCTAGCTCAGGAGAATCTTCAGAAGAAAGCCCCAAGTCAACATTCATGCTCATGGTGTCTAGATCCATAAGCAGGGATCTGCCCTGATGCACACAAAAACAACAAAAACCAGCCATACAAACACCGCGGCTACCTGCACACAGAACACAAACACTGGCAGCATGCACCTCTCCGATCCTCACACTTATGTTGGCCCGTGAGAGAAAAACATGCTGCAGTGGGACCAGAAAACAATTCCCATCAAATTGACTGCCACTCACCGATCAGCCTCCTAGAGCAATTCCCACCGAACTGAGCTATCGATCGCAAACGCTGGCTGAGCCTCCACTATTACTGTCTCAGCGGGAGTCAAAGACCCAGCAACAAAGCACAGCTTTTCTGTGCTGCAATGGAAACCCTCAACATCCTGAAGCTAACAGTTCATGGGGAACTGAGCTAAGGTGGGAAAAGTGACCTGTGGCTCCCAACTATTTTACCCCGGGCAATAGCTGACCCCAAAGGACTCACATAAGAAGGGCAGGCCCTGCTCCTCTGCTCGCCCTCACTCACCTACACCACCAGTAAGGAGAAACCCCAGCAGTACCGGAGCAGCTTTCTGTTGCCTTGGAGGTTTAGGGCCTATGACACATTTCCGTGCTGCAATTTGTTTTTTTTTGGGGGGGGGGGGGGCTGTTTTACTATCCAGTTTTAAACGTCCCTTCAGGAGGCCACGTCAGAGGTCTTCACTCAGCTGCTGAGAATTGAGTTTGGAGCTAAAGGAGGAGCTCTTATGCTGCAGTGTCAGAACTCTAACATGCTCAATTCTCAGCTTCTGGTGAACGGTGACAACCTATATGTACCTGGACTAGCCTGGAGAGACAATTAGGAATGTGGTGATATTCAGCCGCTATCTGGATAGAACGTAGGACAACTGTTTTGCTGTTTGGAAACTGGACCTCTGAAAATACTCACCCTATGTTTCTAGTTTTTAAACATATTCAAAATATGCGTATTTTCTTTTTGTATGCCATATTTGGCGATTTTCTGCCCTATTTTGGAACGTTACTGTGCCTACAGACAGACATTGATTTCTTTTACATAATTCTTTCCAATATTCCATATGTAAGAAAGCTTAAAAACAAACAAAAAACAATTTTTTTCAGTCACAGAGGCTTAGAAGACTGCCAGAGATGCAGTACAAAACTCTGAATTGTGAGGCATAAAATTGCATTTAGAAAACAGTTATTTAAATACCCGAAAGTCAGTTTCTACTTCAGAGTACATCAGTGTAAGTGGACTCTATTTCTTCTTTCAGAAACTGAAAGCAGTACTCAAACAATGTAAACCCTTAGAAATCTGCAATGTAACCCTATATTCATGGATTTCTTGTTATTTTCTGCCAAAGCATAGGCTAAAATAAAAAACTATCATCAGTAGGGTAAATATTATTAGAATGAAGACTGAGCTGTGGAAGTCACAGTGCGGGTCATTCTGCAAGTCCTTCCAGATAAAAAACAGATTTTCAGGAGAGATGCCATGAACAATCAGTGCATCACGAAACCTACAGGGAGTATAAAACAAGCCAAAGACATAGAATCTGTCATCATGATGATATGTGAGATTGGCAGCTAGCCCCAGAAAGCCAAAATAGACATCATCCAATGGAAAAACAGGTATCCATAGAGAGGCATTGTAAAGGGCAGGAATGGTGGCACGTGGCATGATGAACCCACCCCCAGATGGGAAGTAGGGGTATAACAGGTACGGAAAAAGTGATGCAGAGATCTCATATTTGCCATAGCGCATCACAACAGATTTGGTCTGGATGTTTCCATGAATGGCTTGGGAGGCAGTGGCAGTCTCTCTCAGGTATCTCACCAGTGCCTCAGGGTTAATGAACTCATCGTCATCACCTGTGGAAGAAAAAGAGGGGGTGTAACAGGCTTCAAAACTGCTATACACTGATTGGTTGGCTTCCTTTGTATTATTTAACTAATTACAACTCTTATACTAAGACAACAAGCTTTTTCTGTCCATTTGCATCATTTCTAGAAATGTAGAATTTACAGAAATTCTGAAGTGACCGAATGTTTTTTGTTTACTTTTTAAAAAATATATGCCCCATCAGCCCACACTGTCCCCAACTCAAACTACTTCAGTACAACTGCTATTCAAACCCTCAAACTGCCCTACTCTCAAAAACTACCCCCTCACAACTGCCCCATGACTCCCAAATTACCCTAACCTCCAAAAACTGCTCCCTACAACTGCCTCATGAACTTATAAACTGCCCTACCCCCAAAACTACCCACACACAACTTCCCTACCCCCAAAATACACCCACTTGCCCACCACCTTACAAACTGCCTCCACTCCCAATAATCTATCCCCACCTATCCAACCACACTTCAAACTGCTTCAATCTCACTAACTACCCCTGTAACTGCTCCAGCTCGACTACTCCTACTGAAACTATCCCCCACCCCCATTAAACTACTGCAACTGTCTCACCACTGTCCCAACCCTAAAAGCTATCCCTCCACAACTTCCACTCCATCCCTAAAAACAGCTCCATCTCCCAAAAATGCCTCTCTGCAACTGTCCCGCCATTCCACAAATAGTCCCAACCCCTTATAACGTACCCCCCTTGCAAATGCCCCATCAACTTGTAAACTGACTCCATCCAAAACTACCCCTGTGACTGCAGCACCCTGAACATTGCTCATACTTCCATAAACTACACCCCCTCAAAACTACTCTCTACGAACGGTCCATTACACCCCAAACTGCCCCATCCCAAAATCTACCCCAACTTCCCAACTGCTTTGCAAAATACTCCTGCAAAAATTAACCCCTGCAACTTCTCCCACAACCAAAAACTTTCCACTGCAACTGAACCGCCACCTACGAACTGCCCCATCCCCAAAAACTACCCCAGCAAATGCTCTCACCCCCAAATCTAGTCCCCAAGGAACTTGCCCCAAACTTCTCCACCCAACAAAACCAGCCCCCTCCCAACTGCCCCATCACCCCCCGCAAACTCCCCCATGGACACAGCACAAACATAACTGGAGATCACTCAGCGTTTAAAACCTCTATCTGAAGTTTTCTAATCCTTCTCCACTTATGTGAGTGAGCCTGCCCTGCCTGCTTCCAGGATAACTAGCGGTCCAACTATGAAGCAAACTAGAAGGTAGAACTCTGCAGACCAAACAACAGCGCACACAGAGAACAGGGGCAGATCAGTGGTTTGTTATACAGATTTCTTTAATGAGAGAAGCCCGACTCAGGGGGGGTCCATCAAGACAAGTTTAATAATATTCAAAGTGGCTAAGCAGTCGAGAGAACAATCACTCTCACTTGCACTCCTGCCCATATGATATCTAAGTCCCATAAGCATCAGCCCAACTCCTGATAAGGCTTTTATCACTGAAACTTGGCCAAATTGGGCTTCTCTCAATAAAGAAATTTGTATAACAAGGCCCTGGTCTATCCCTGTTGTCCAGTGTAACAGCAGAAACTGTGGGTAAGATCCAGCCAATGGAAAGGCTGTGGGGGCAGATCACTGGAATGCTCCTCTAGTCACGGAAGGGTGGAAGTTAGTTGGAAGAAGTTCCTTTGCTATAGAAGCAGTCTCTGCATAAATTGGAAGCCTGCATCAGCTGGGGAAAGAGGGGGTGTGACAGGTTTAGAAGACAGGAACGACGACGCAGTGACGGAGAGTTTAGGTAAGCAGTGTGCCACAGTTTCAATGGCTTTGCCACCACTGCAAACCCCAGAAAGGGGCAGCAGCAGTGGCAAAGAAGGGGTGGCAAGATGGAGGGCTCATCAAGGGCACTTAAGGAGGATAACGTGAAATAAAAATGGCTGTTTTCATTTAGTTTAGCATCTTCGGTGAACAGAGTTTCAATAAAGGTGGCCACATTACAGGAAGTTGTGAAGACTATGAAAGATCTAGGCCTCAGTGAGTATGGAGCAGCAAGAGCTAAGAGAGAAGGTGTCTATGGGCCAGAAGACGCAGATGCAGAAGCCAGAAGGCTTGAAACTGTTGCTAGAGTTCAAAATGGACTGATGATTTTTCTTATACGAGACTGGAGCTATAAGCTGCAAGAGTAGTAGCAGATGATGGGCTGATTTGAAGCAATGTTTGATGTCTGAATGTGTGTGTCTGAGAGGTATTTGGATGAGTGCTGTGGATGGCTAGAAGCTGGATATGGGGATTGGGGAAGGAGGAGTGGGGATGAATGGCAGATGTGACAAGTGGTGTGGAAGGTCAATGGAATGATGGCGTGTGTGTGGAAAGGGTTGATAGGGATAATATTTGGGGGGGGGTACATGTGGCTGGATAAGAGTATGAGTGTGTGCATTCAAAACTGGGTGGATGCTGAAGATTGGGGGGGGGGGGGGTTGAAGAAGAAAAGGGAAGCTGATGGCATTTGAGGGTTTTGATTTGTATGCAGCTGGGTCTGGCTGAGAGGGTCAGCCAATGGGATTGCCTGCCATTATACACAGCCTGAGCGGTGTGTGTAGGAGAGGGGGTTGCTATTTGAGTTGGTGAATGGGTACAAAGGGGGGGGAGGATTGGAGGAAGGGAGTTGTGAGTTTATTGGCCACTAGGACTGAGCCTAGATGAATGGTGGCAAAGATAGCGCAGTTACTCACCAGTAAAGCGTAGTTGGTTTGCAGCTTGTCGTGCTGTGAGGGCTTGTGTGCATCAGTGATGCTGAGAGCTAAATTATCGGTAGTTTAACTACTGGCAGGGTCTCCCAAAATGGACAGGTCTCAGCTGAGGTGCCAGACCAAGACAAACCATCCATCTGGGCAGCAGCAGAATGGGATAGTGTTGACGGCGGAGGATCACATTTCTGTGACAACGGCAACAATACCAAACTTAAATTGCGCAGAAGAAAGGCCCGGCAATCTACTTCTGTATCTTGCCATGAAAATCCAATAAACCGATGGATAGTTACAACAAAACAAATTGTGCTATAGTGCTGAAAGATGAGACTCCCAGGTCGGAAGGCACTCAACTAGCTACTGGGGATGAGCTGAAGACTTTTCAGAGTAAAGCCAGCATTTATGATGTGGTTGGATCAAAGCCCTCGGGACATCTGACTGCTGATGTAGCTGCGCATGAAATGAGAGTCAGAAGCTGTAAAAATGTCTTACACATTGGAACATGGAACGTACGAAGCATGAACCAAGGGAAGTTGGAGGTGGTCAAGAATGAAATGGAACGTGTACAACTTGATCTGTTGGGTGTCAGCGAATTGAAATGGACTGGCATCGGGCACTTTGCATCAGATTTATTTATTTATTTATTTACATTCTCTTATATACCTCGCTATTCTGCATCAGTGCGGTTTACATTGAACAAACTGAAATTACATTGAACAGGGCATTATAACTTGGAGATAACTATTTTACAGGGAACATGGGCTATGGAGGGTTAAGTGGCTTGCCCAAGACCACAAGGAGCACCTGTGGGACTAGAAACCCCAGTCCTTCCGGCCCAAGGTTGCTGTCCTCTAGTGGGATTTGAACCCCCGACCTTCCGGCCTGAAGTACCTTGCCCCAACTACTAGGCCACTCCTCCATTCCAGATGATCACATGGTCTACTATGCTGGAAATGAAAGACAAAGAAGAAATGGTGTTGCATTTATAATAAAGAAACTTGCAAGAACTGTAATGAAATACAATGCAGTCAGCGAACGCTTAATCTCTATTCGTCTACGAGGAATGCCTATCAACACAACTATAATTCAAGTATATGCCCCAACAACAGCTGCAGAAGAGAATGAAATTGAAGAGTTCTATGAACAAGTACAAGCTGAAATTGACAGAACATGCAAACAGGATATCCTGATAGTCATGGGTGATTGGAACGCAAACGTTGGCAACAAAGAAGAAGGCAAAGTAGTTGGAAAATATGGACTTGGCAACAGAAATGAAACTGGAGAAAGACTGATAGAATTCTGCAAGACCAACGATCTATTCATCTCAAACACCTTCTTCCAGCAACACAAGCGGCGACTGTACACATGGACTTCACCCAATGGATTGTATAAAAATCAAATTGACTACATCTGTGGAAGTCAGCGATGGAAAAGCTCTGTAACATCAACAAAGATAAAACCTGGAGCTGACTGTGGTACAGCTCATCAACTACTAGTATGCAAACTCAAGCTAAAGTTGAAAAAGAGCAAACCACTCATGAATGCAGCAAAATATGACCTTGAGAATATACCACTGGAATTTAAAGACTGCCTGCAAAATCGATTTGCTGCTTTAGATACAAATGACAGAGCTCCAGAAGAGTTATGGAATGACATCAAGAAGGTTGTGTTGGAAGAAAGCGAGAAGTCTCTACAAAAGGTGAAAAAGAAAAAACGGTCAAAATGGATGACGGAAGAAACTCTGAAAATTGCCCAGAAACGCAGTAAAGCTAAAGCCAGAGGATAAAGAAAGACAATCGCAGAACTCAACAGAGATTTCCAACGTGCAGCAAGAAAGGACAAGGAAAAGTACTACAATGACGCATGCAAGGAAATAGAAGCAGAAACTATTAGAGGAAGAACAAGATCGGCTTTCCTAAAGCTACGAGATTTAAAAAAAAGGTTCCAGCCTGGAATTCGAATGTTACAAGATGCTCAAGGTTCTATGTTGAGAAGATCAAGAAAAGGTGGAAGGAATATACAGAGTTTTTATATGATAAAGATCAAGTGGACCAAGAGCCGTTTCAACCTGTACCTTATGATCGGGAACCATTGATGATGAAAGAAGTAGAAGTTGAAGCAGCATTGAAAGCCTTATCAAAGAACAAAGCACCGGGCATTGATAGCATTCCCATAGAAGTATTACAGCAATCTGATGCAGCTGTTACCGTACTTACAAGGCTCTGCCAAGAAATATGGAAGACAACATCATGGCCAACTGACTGGAAAAGATCTCTGTTTATACCAGGGGTCTCAAACTCAAATTGCTTTGAGGGCCAAATGAGGACTTGTAGAGTAACCCGGGGGCCGCACAAGACGCAGACCTCATTTGCATAAGGGCATCATTTGCATAAATATTTGCATAATGTTACCATACACTAACTTTTAGTAAACATGCCTCTTAATGAGTGTATGGATAAAGAAAGACTAAAAGATTTCTACATTACTATAAACCAGTGCCAACCGCCAGGCACATTAGGAACTACTAGAAACACTGCTCATTTAGAACCCATAGCAAACCTGCCATGTCCTAACAGCACTACCAGGACTCACAAAGCACCATACCCTAACTATCAAAAGGCAACACTGCAAATATTAAATCAACACATTTCAGAGAATAACAATACATTACCTACTCGGGAAAGAGAACAAGTGGCAATGTCAAATAGGAATTACATAAACAGAATACCTCAGCTCAGTTACACATGCAGAACATACACCATCACCAAACAAGGAATCACAATTTAGAAACAGGAAGACAATTAAACTGGGAACCCCAAAAGCCAAACTTAGAATGTACAACACTGTAGAAATAAAACTATACATTGATTTCCTCTTGTATTAAATAAAGTGCAGACGTTAAAGATGCACATTTCCAACAGCCCACTTCCAGGCCTAACCCTTCCATCGCCCCATCTTCATTCTTAGCCCCCCCATAACCCCATTTTCAGTCTTAGCCCCCCAATCAGACCACCTCCAGTCCTAACCCCCATCACCCCATTTTCAGTACTATCCCCCCATCACCCCATTTCCAGTCCTACCCCCCCAGCAGCCCACATCAAGTCCTGCTCCCCCCCCAGCAGCCCACATCAAGTCTTGCTCCCCCCCCCAGCAGCCCACATAAAGTCCTGCTCCCCCCCCAGCAGCCCACATCAAGTCCTGCTCCCCCCCCAGCAGCCCACATCAAGTCCTGCTGCCCCCCCCAGCAGCCCACATCAATTCCTGCTCCCCCCCCAGCAGCCCACATAAAGTCCTGCTCCCCCCCCAGCAGCCCACATCAAGTCCTGCTCCCCCCCCCAGCACCCCATATCACTTCTTGCTCCCCCCCCAGCCGCCCACATCTTGTCCTGGTCCCCCCCCCTAGCAGCCCACCTCAAGTCCTGCTCCCCCCCCCAGCAGCCCACATCAAGTCCTACTCCCTCCCCCCCCCCCGGGAAAATTAAACTTTAGAAAAAAGCTGGCTGCTGCCGCTGCCGCGGCGGTAGCAGCAATATCGCAAGTCCCGCGGGCCCCCACCCCCACCCCGGCAGATCCCTTCCTGCTTGCCTGTCAGTTCTTCTCCGCTTCGGCTTTCAGAGCCGCGAAGGGAGAGCTTCTCCCTCGTGACTCTGTTAAGCCCGCTGGGGCTTATGGGAAATTTCCCATCTGCCCCGGCGAGCTTAACAGAGTCGCGAGGGAGAAGCTCTCCCTTCGCGGCTCTGAAAGCCGAAGCGGAGAAGAACTGACAGGCAGGCAAGCAGGAAGGGATCTGCCGGGTGGGGGTGGGGGCCCGCGGGACTTGCGATATTGTTGCTATTGCCGGGCAGATGGGAAGGGGCCGCGGGACAGCAGCAGCAGAAGCCGGGTTTTTTTTTTTTTTCCTGTGCATCGCGGGCCGCACAAAGGTCTCTCGCGGGCCGCGTGTTTGAGACCCCTGGTTTATACAAATACTAAAGAAAGGTGATCCAACTGACTGTGGAAATTATCGCACAATCGCTCTGATCCCACATGCCAGCAAGATTCTACTGAAGATTATTCAAGAGACTACAGCCATACCTGGAACAAGAACTACCTGAAGTTTGCAAGCAGGGTTCAAGAAAGGGTGAGGAATGAGAGACATCATTGCGGATGTGAGATGGATCCTTGAAAAGACTAAAGAATACCAAAAGGATATCTATTTGTGCTTTATCGACTATAGCAAGACTTTTGACTGTGTAAACCATGAGAAACTCTGGGCCACATTAAGAAGCATGGGTATACCAGAACACCTGATCGTTCTCTTGCACAATCTGTACATTGATCAAGAAGCAACAGGTTGAATGGAACAAAGAGAAACAGAATGGTTTAAAATAAGCAAAGGTGTAAGACAAGGCTGCATACTTTCCCCCTACCTGTTTAATTTATATGCAGAACAAATCATCAGAGAAGCAGGACTGTATAAAGACAACAAAGGTGTGAAGATTGGTGGAAGACTCATCAACAACCTTCACTATGCTGATGATACCACATTATTGGCTGAAAATGAAGATGATCTGAAACATTTGCTTCTCACAATCAAAGAACAGTCTCAAAATGGGCCTGCACCTTAATGTAAAGAAGACAAAGATCATGACAACTGGCATAATCAACAGGTTCATCATTGAAGGAGAAGAAATTGAAACTGTGAACAACTTTAACCTACTTGGATCAACTATCAATAAAGAAGCAACAAGCAGTCAAGAAATCAGACGACACAATGCTCTTGGTAGAATGGCTATGAAAGACCTAGATAAGATTCTCAAGAGCAGAGATGTCTCTCTCCATGCAAAGATTTGACTTGTTCAAGCCATGGTATGTTTAATAATATCATATGGATGTGAAAGCTGGACAGTGAAAAAGATAGACAAGAAGAAAATTGATGCCTTTGAATTATGGTGCTGGAGGCTAATACTGTGTATACCATGGACTGCCCGAAGAACAAACCAGTCGGTACTAGAGGAGATCAAACCTAAGCTTTCTTTAGAAGCTCTGATGACAAGACTTCGACTTTCAAACTTTGGACACATCATGCGAAGAGAGAGATCATTAGAGAAAGACATCATGCTTGGCAAGATAGAAGGTCAATGCAGAAGAGGAAGGCCAGCAATGAGATGGATCGATACAAAAACTGCAGCTACGGGTACCAGTCTGTTAACAATGAGCAACCTGACTGAAGACCGAACACAATTTAGGATAGCTATCCAGAGGGTCGCCATGAATCGACTCAGACTCGACGGCCCTTAACAACAACAAAGCATAGTTACTCACATGTAACAGGTGATCACCGGGAACAGCAAGAATTGGGTCTTCACATATGGGTGACGTCGGTACCGATGGAGCCCGCGCGAGAACGCTCCACAGCGTCCAACAGGAAATTCTTTGGGAGCATCCCACTGCGCCTGTGTAGCTGCCTTCCTGCCTTTCCAGCTCTCTCTCCTCAGTTGAGTCTGTAGCTGAGATAAAAGGAGAGGAGAAGAGGAAAAGTACAACACCTAGGGGAGGAGGGTGGGTTGTGAAGACTCAATTCCTGCTGTTTCCAGAGATCACCTGTTACACGTGAGTAACTACTGTGGTGACGAGGCTGCAGCAGGACCTGGGAAAATAGCCAGAAATGAAACTTTTTCACCTGAGTGGAGGAATAGCTCAGCCAGGCCTACTGTGGTGATGCGCAGGTAGCTGAGCCTTTTAAAACTAGGGAAAAAGAGTTTTTTTCTCATGAGCGGGGGAAGGGCTCACTACAGCATAGCTCCCAGGCAGGGAATGAGGCTAGAATACACACTAATAGGGATAGCTTGAAGCCACACCCAGCCTCTAGAGCTCGTGCAGACAGAGAGGGGGTGGGGCCAGGAAAGGAAACAAGCTGCAGGATATTTAAGCTGCGTCACTCAGGAAGTGGGCAGGCAAGAGATACAGAGGCAACAGGAAGAGAAGCAGGAGGGCTGAGGAATACAAGCAGAGGCACAGCAAGAGACACGAGGAAAAAGAGACACAAGCAGAAACACAGAGAGAGGACGTGCTCAAGGAAAACTGCATGCTAAAAGCCAGGAGGAGAGGCCAAGAGTCCAGAGGAGCCAAGGGAAGGAACAGCAGCATAAAGCTGTAAGGCCTGGAGGTTCAAAGGGGACCAGCCACAACTCCCAAGGCAAGTGCAAAGATTGTGGGCATGAGTGGAGCTGGGGAAAACGTCAAGAGTATATGACTGATTCTGAGAGTGACAGCTCAAGTCCTGAGTCTGTGATTAGGCAGTACAGAAAACCAGTTGGGAAGAGGGTTTCTGCCAGTAAAGCAATTTGTGTGTTTCCTGAACAGGAGTGTCTAAGAGGAAGAAGGGCAAGAGCTTTTGACCCGGTAAAAAGGGGACCCCAGAAGTTAAAATGGGGAAAGCTTCTTAGGCTTTTAAAGGAAGTGAAGCATAGCGTTCCAGAACGTGCCCCAAGCCCTGAGTGTTACAGTACCCCAGAAGAAATGGAAGTAGACTCATACTCAGACTCTCCAATATCCTCTGCGGAATCCATGGAGTGTGGGATTTGTATAAGCCGTGTTTAATACTTTTATAAAAAGCTGTGAGTAACAGGTTAAGAAGATATCTGTGCTGGTGTTGTTATGTGCCAAGCTGAAAAGCAGACAAGAAGTCATATGAACCTCATTGTTTAAAGCAGCCAATTGTATCTCTGAAGAAGCCAGGCTTAACAGGGCTAGCGTTTTAAACCAGGAGGCAGCACAGGAGAGATATCCTAATCTGCAGCAGCTGAGAGTAAAGGTCAAAAACTGTCTTACAGAAGTTTTTGGAAAACTGTGCATTTAAAAAGTGTTACACTGCTTTGTAAATGAAAGAAGCTGAAAAGAGTAATCAAGAGTGAAGTAACTACTTGAAGAAATATTGCTGAGAAGTCTAAAGGGAGAAAATATCCTATATTTTCAGTTTGTGATATTGTTTGCCTTATCAAGGTCATTTGCCTCAGCAAGGTCACTTGCCAAAGTTGGTTCCAGAAAGAAATAAATAAAAGCAATTTAAGTAACAAATTGTCCTGTGTTCCTCTTCCATTCGGATTGCTGACAAAGCAAAACCACAACTACACAAAGAAGAGTGACGTCCCGCGCTCCCCACTAGGCAACCGCCTAGTCGCAGCGCCACGGGCGTTTGTCACACTACGTATAAAACTGCAGGCAGAGAAAAAAAACACACTTGCAGAACGACTGAGTTCAGACCACACCCAGGCTCCATGGTAACACAGGGTGGAGATAGGAAGCACCGGTGGGTGGAGCTAGAAGGGGGAGGAAGCTTACACACATTTAAGCTCTCAGAAACAGAGAGAGCAAGAGCAAGGCACAGTGCTAGTGTGGAAGCAGCAGCAAAGCACAGGGCTAGCGCAAAGCACGGTGCAGGGCACAGGAACAGTGCAAGGCACGGGAACAGAGCCAGCCACAGCAGCAGTCACGAGCCGTCCAAGAGAGAGGGACTAAGGAAGCTGACTACAGGCCAGCTGGAAAGAAAGCTCACAAACCAGGCTGAAGAGAACAGAATCTTCAGGAGTGAAAGGCAGAGAGTGTCCAGGGACAGACACAGGAGAAACTCTCAAAGCAGCCGGTATACAGGAGACTGTTCTTCAGAGTGGAGCCCCTGCTGTGAAGACACTGCAGCACGGTTTGAAGGTAGGAGGGATAGCCTTGGGAGAGTGGTGGATTCTAGCTCAGACACTGAGGCAGCCCTAGAAGACTCTGAAGGAGAAATTACACTTTTTAAAAGGCCTGTGAGAAAGACTGTTCCCAGAAGCAAGGTGAGACAGATAGAACCTTTGAAAGTTTTACTCAGAGGTAAAAAGCCTTGCAGCCATTTTAGAAACTCAGAGAAGAGGAAGAAATCTCATTGGGAAAAGTTGTTCACACTTTTAAAGAAAGTTAAGCCACAATTCTCAGAAGCAAATACAAACCCAGAAACTTATGAGCCTGATTATGAGGATATGGAAACGGAGCCCAGTATAGTGGAGCAGGACTCTGCTGATTCTTTAATGGATTGCTCTTTGTGTCTAAAGTCAGAGTGAAAGGGGGCCAACGGTTTTTAAGCCAGGAAAAACCCAGGAGCCAAAGCAATTAATGGTCCTGATACTCTGAGGGCTGGAAATCCGGGAGGTAAAGAGAATTGCTAATGAGAAAGCTAAGAGGAATGTTCAAGTGTGAAGTGAATGTGTTGAAGAAATAGCTGTGCTGTTTGTAATACAGACAAGCAGGAAAAAGGCTGTTTTAAAACCCTGAACAGTTGAAGGGAACTGAAGTGTGCTAGATGGTAATAGGAAGCAATAAGCACTGGTTTCAACGGTGGCAGGTGAAGAAAGAAAAATACTTTTCTGTTCTATGTAAGCTGATGGAAGCAAGTTTATTTTGCACTGCAATGTTTGTATGATACCTTTTTGGGTGAAGAAATACCCTTCCTTTGTGTTGTCCTGTTCAAACTTCCCAAGAAGAATTGTTTGCAAAGTTTAAACCGCAAAAAGAATAAATTTCCTGTGTTCGCCTCTAATACCACTCGGACTGCTTTATTTGCCCACAACTACAATTCCAGAAGCCTTAGCTCTGGGGCTAGAGCATAAAAAGAGACATTAGATGGCACGCTGCCTCCTATAGGCAACCGCCTAGACGGAGTGCAGCGCCACACTACGCAATCTCCAGCAACAAGCAGTTTCCACCACCATAGAATGGTGTGGTAATTGCATCTTCTGGAAGCCGGGGCACTCCGGTACCCGGTACATTGTATCGAGCCTTCGAGTATGTGGCGAGATGGTTAAGGGTGTCTCCCACATTCGAAGCATAAGGTCGTGAAGTATTTGATGAATAGAGAGAGTAGCAGCTTCCTTTGGGGCTGCAGGATATTGAAGAGTTTCAAGCTCCTCGACCCTAATTTCCTTCTCCTAAGTCACCATAATGGAGAGGTCCCGAGCAACATTGCGGATAAAATCTTGGAAAATATGTCCTCCGGATGGGACATGTGATGGTTGTGGGGATGGAGATGGATCCTCCGGGAAAATTCTCATTTCCCGTGTTCCGTATGATTCGTCATCCGACAAATCGGAGTCAGAAGACTCGAAGTATCGACGGGCAGGGTGCTCACGCTCTGCCCATACTTGATACCGCTCAAAACCGGTATCTGAAAGTTTCGGTGCTGGAACCTCAATACTGGAGATGGACTTAGGGTTGCCAACTGGCTCCAGATGCGCCCGACAGGCTTGATCCAGTCCTGGGTTTACCCCATTGCATGCAGGGACATGTAGTTCTGATTTCTCCATTGGACTCTATAAGAAACACAAGACTACATTTCCCAGCATGCAATGGGGTAAACCCAGGAATGGATCAAGCCTGTCGGGCGCATCTGGAGCCAGTTGGCAACCCTAGATGGACTCGAGGGCTGGCATGGGTGGTAGCGTGGTAAGCAGCAAAAATGTCGATGCAGGGAGAGGAAGTGACATCACCCGGGTGATGGACACTTAATCTGTGAGCTCACGTCGGGACGCTGATAAAACGGCGAAAATTGCATTTAATACCACTTCCCACACGTTGGTGCAGGTAACTGCAGAGTCCCGAACTGATGGCGATGTCAGCGAAGAAGAAGCTGGCTAAATTTAAGTCCTCGTATGCGGAGGGTGAGGAGTGCAAGGTGCGGGGCCTGCCGGAGCACATGGCATCAGGAGAGGAATCGGAGGAGATGGAGCGGGCTGATGAGAGCTGCACGCGAGGCGATATCTGGGGATGGATGCGGTCCCTGAAACATGAAATTATTGCCACTCGAGGGGAGATCAAAGAATCGCTGGCTGAAATCAAAACGGATGTGCAGGAATTGGGACACAGAGTTGAAATGCTGGAGGAGCAGGTGGAGCAACAGGCGGCGAAAGACTCTGAGACAGGGGCCCAGTTGCAACGCATGCAGGCAGAGCAAGAACTGATAAGAGATAAGCTGGAAGACCTTGAGAACCGCTCAAGGCGGAATAATCTACAGATCAGGGGTCTGACGGAGACGGAGCCATTTGCGGACGCAGTGGCAGTAGTTCAGAAGGTGTGTCTGTTTCTGTTGCGGGAAGAGGGGAGCACCGATGGGGGAGAGACTTTCCTGGTGGAGAGGGCCCACCGGGCACTGGGTCCGCCGAGGGCTGGAAAACCGAGGGACATTGTGGCCTGCATGGCCTACTACGCCCACAAAGAGCAGGTGATGTGGGTGGCAGCGAGTAAGAGGACCTTCCAATGGGAAGGGCACATGGTGGAAGTGTATCATGACCTCTCGGCAGGGACACTGCAAAGGAGGTGGGAAATGAGACCGGTCACGCAGTACCTTCGAGCAGAGAAAGCGAGATATCGCTGGCTTTTCCCTTTTGCCCTGTTAATGGACATTAATGGCAGGGGGTTCAGAGTGCGTACAGTGGAAGAGGCTTGGAAAACGCTGCGGCGAGAGGGCGCCCCTCATCTACCCGAGCAGGTTGAGGCTCTGGACAATCCGGAAAGCAGAGGGGTCCATGCTGGCTGGGAGAGGATACTGGTGAAGGGCCAGCGTCTGCAGCGGAAGCCCGGAGGAGTGGGCAGCAGCGAGACTGATGGAGCGCTCTCTAAAACTCTGAACACATGATGCAGGGACATTTGTATTATCTGGTTTGGTTTCTGTCGAGGAATGCCTGTTAACTGTTTGTATTTTTGTTGACTGTGGGATGGGTGGCGATACAAGAGATGAGGGGGTTAACAGGGGCCTTAGGATTTATGAGTGTGGGAGGGGGGCAGATACAGCGTCCCGGGGTGGGGGGGTCGCTTCCTTGGACATTAGCGGAGAGGAGCTCCGTGTGAGGATGGGAGAAAGGGGGAGGGGAGGCATCTCTCAAGGGACTAAGGGGGGGTGAGAGACAGCAAATGGCTTATGGTTTGAAGGTGGGGTGTATGAATGTGCGGGGGCTTAACTCCCCACAGAAAAGGAAAATGTTGTGGCGGGAGTTCCGAGAGAAGCAGTGGCAAGTGGCTTTTGTGCAGGAAACACATCTGCGTCAGTGTGATGAGAGATTGTTGAATGTGGGCAACTACCAAGGATTTTTTGCAGCGGAAGGGGGGGAATCACAGGAAAGCGGGAATAGCAATATTCATTAGAAATGATGTCCCATTTACTTTGGGGGGGTGTATTAGGAGGGTTGATGAGAGGGCAGTGGGGGTGACGGGTGAGATTGGGGGAGAAAGGGTGACTATGGTGTCAATATACGGTCCCAATGCTGGTATGGGAGGATTTTGGGAGGATATGGGCAGGTGGTTGGAGGGGAAGGTTCAGGGAAAGCTTTTAGTAGGAGGGACTGTAATATTGCGTTAGATGGTCGTTCGGGGAAGGGAGGGATGAGAGACTTGGGTTTGAGGATTCATTGGAAGTGGATGCAGGATTTTGAGTTAGAGAATTTATGGCGCTTGGCCCACCCCCTGACCAAAGATTACACCTTCTACTCGACAGCACATGCCACGTATAGTAGGATTGATTACTTGTTAGGGGATGTCTACTGGCGGGAGGCAATGGACAGAATACAGATAGGGGTGGCCACATGGTCAGATCATGCCCGGTGGAGGCGTGGTTTGGCTCACCCGGGGAACCGGGAAGGAAAACATTTTGGAGGCTGAGCGAATACCTCCTTCAGGGAGATGAGATTGTTCAGCGTTTGAAAATGGTGATTACTGAGTATATGGCCATAAATGATAACAGCGAAGTGACTACGGGGGTCCTATGGGACAGAGGTAAAGGCAGTGGTGCAGGGTCACTTGATTCAGGTGGGGGCACAGCGGAAAAGGAAGAGGGAGGAGGAGGTTCAGCGCCTTACGGGTCTGCTGGGGCAGGTGGAGAGGACCCATAAACAGAGGGGTGGTCTTAGGTTGAGGGGGTAAATGGAGCAGATTCGACGGCAGCTCAATGCCCTTCAATTGGAATGGATCTCCTTTCAGTTGGACAGGGTAAGACAAAAGTACTATGAATTTGATAATAAAGTGGGCCGGCTTTTGAGTAATAAGTTACGGGCACAGCGAAGGAGACAGGCAATTGCAAAAATAAAAGGTTCCCAGGATAGAATGTTGTATAAAGCTAGGGACATTCGCGAACAGTTTAGGGAGTACTACAAGGGCCTATATGCGGCGGAGCCCTCAGGGGATGCGGCAGCTATTAGAGAGTATTTGCATAATAGAGGAGAGGGGTGTACGAGGTTGGAGGAGTCAGTGGGGAAGGAGCTGGAAGCGGATATTGACCTTGCAGAAGTGCTGAGTGTTATTAAGCGATTGGTGCCCGGCAAGGCTCCGGGAGTTGATGGTTTTACGGGGCTGTTCTACAAAAAGATGTTGGGGGAACTGGAACCTATTTTGCAGCGAGTGTTTAATGCAGTTTTGCAGGGGGAAGCTCTTCCGGCGTCAATGAGCCAGGCGGCCATAGTGGTGATTCCCAAACCAGGGAAGGATCCAACAGTTTGTGGATTGTATCATCCCATATCATTGTTGAATATTGATGTAAAGCTTTTGGCCAAGGTGCTGGTAATGCGGTTGGGACCCTGTATGCCAGGGCTGGTCCATCCGGACCAGTCCGGGTTTATTGAGGAGAGACAACCAGCGGATGGGATAAGGAGAGTTATCCAGTTGGGGTGGTTGGTGCGCAGGGAACAACAGCGGGCCATGTTTCTCTCGATTGATGCGGAAAAGGCCTTCGATAGGGTGAACTTTGATTTCCTCATGGCAGTGCTAGATCATGTTGGGTTAAGTCCTAGATTTTGCTCCTGGATAAAGGCAATGTACGCTTCTCCAGAGGCGGCGGTACAGGTTAATGGTGGGTATACCGAGTTTTTCTCCCTGGGGCGTGGTTCGCGGCAGGGCTGTCCGCTGTCGCCACTGATTTTTGCACTGGTTATGGAACCGCTGGCGGCCAGGATACGGTCTGTGAAGGATATTAAGGGAATAGAGGTGGGACCACAACAACATAAGATAGTTCTGTTTGCTGACGATTTTCTATTTGCTCTGACACAACTGACGACTACCCTTCCTTTCTTAATGCGGGAATTGCGAGAGTATGGTGGACTCTCAGGGTTCAAAGTTAATTGGGATAAGACGGAGGCGATGTCGCTTACACTGCAACCTCAGGTGGTTAATACTTTACGGGCCTCATTTCCATTTCAGTGGGCTACTAAGTCTATCACGTATCTGGGCATACAGGTTACGGCGAATCCATTGGACCTCTTTGGTGCAAACTATCCTCACCTATTTGGGCAATTAAGGAGGGATATGGCTAGATGAAGGGGAGTGGATTATCTTGGTTGGGGAGGATAGCAGCTTTAAAAATGAATTTGCTACCGCGATTATTGTATTTGTTTCAATCACTGCCAGTGAGGATCAGTCAAAGGGAGTTGCGTCAATTGCAGAGCCAAGTGTTTGCCTTTGTGTGGGAGCATAGTAAACCTCATGTGAGTAGAAGGGTGATGTATGCGGGTCGAGAAGGCGGGGGGGTTGGGAGTGCCTGATGTGGGGAGATACTATCTGGCAGCACAGATGCGCCAGGTGTTTGAGTGGAGGGAGAAGGTAGGATACGCTAAACGCTTTAGGGAAGTGGAGCAGTATTGGGCAGGGGAGACTAGGTTGAAGTACTTACCCTGGATTGTGGGTCCTCCCCCCTGAGAGGGAGATGGCAGGAGAACCCCTTCACGTGGCATTTGTTTGAGCAATGGCGCAGGGCGAGGAGGAAGTCTGTCCCGAGGTCGGACTTTTCTGTGTTGGCTCCAGTGAGGGCGACTCCAGGCTTTATACTGGGAAGGGAGGGGGGTTTTAAGCGATGGGAGAGGGAGGGGCTAGACACTTTTGACAAATTAATAGAAGAGGGAGAGTTGATGTCCTTTTCGGATCTCCGGGTGAAGTATCGCCTGCATGGTGGGGATTTCTTCCCTCACTTGCAGGTGAAACACTTTTGGCAAAAAAAGGAAATGAGAGAGAATTGGGAAGGGGGTGCAGATGATAGGGTAGCGTTGTGGAGGGGATGGGAGAAAACTAGAGGGTTGATAACCTTACTGTATAGAGGTTAAGGGGAGGGTACAAATGAGAAATATCCGCACCAGAGAGAGTGGGAGAAGGACCTGGGAAGGGAGATGGATGCGCAGGAATGGAGGAGAGTGCATGTGAATATTGGGTGTCAGGCACTGTCGGTGGCAGTGCGGGAGACCTCCTATAAATTGCTCTACCGGTGGTATTACACACCGGTGCGGTTGCATAGGATGTTCCCCGGAGTGTCGGATCGGTGTTGGAGGCAGTGGGGGGGAGGGGAACTTTATGCATATATGGTGGGAGTGTCCATAGGTCCAATTGTACTGGAGGGAGGTGGGAAAGCAGCTTTTGGGGATCTTTGGGGTGGATATTGGAATGGATGTGGGGTTTTGTCTGTTGGAATGTGGCCTGAGGGAGTTATTAGGATAGGTGGACGCCCAATAAGGGCGGGTATTCAAGCGGCCCGGAGTGAAATAGCATGGGCTTGGAAGCAGGCTAGATTGCCGGGAATAGAACAGTTGAAGAGTCGGCTGAGACGTATTGATTTGATGGAGCAATTAACAGCAGTGCGGCACCAGAAACAAGAGGGATTTACTCAACCATGGGGCCCCTTTTGTTGGCTTATTTAAAGGGATGAGATGCCTCGGGGAGGGGAGGGGGAGATGGGATGGGAGGGCAAGGATCGGGGAATAAGTATTTTTCTTTAAAAACATGGTTTCGGAATGGGGTGGTATGTCAGTGCAGGCAGTGGCCTGTGGGTACAGCCTTGTACTAATTATATGTTCAATGATATAATGGGATAAGGGACTTATCCTTAGGCTCTCAATGTATATCCCCCCCCCCCCACCCGTTTATTTTTTAATCTTCCTTCGGTATGTTGGTGAAAGGGGGCCCATACAAGGTCAAAGGCACTAGTGTGGAAAAGAGTTTGAATTGGTGTTTTATTGACTGTAGAGATGGAAAATCATTTGATATGTCATGAATGTATATGTTTATCAGAAATAAGGGTCTCATGCATGAGGCCAAGTAGTAGCGTGCCTTAGGAGATTTTTTTATTGTATTACGACTTTTTCTGTTTGGTGAAACCAATAAAAAATTTTAAATTTAAAAAACAAAAAATGTCGATTCAGGCACCTTCGATACCGTTGCCGGTACCGATGGCTGAGGAATTGACTGTAGAGGCTTTATCGGTATGGAAGCCGCTAGCAAGGCCGCTAAGCTCCACTCAGTAGACAGGATACGTTGATCCATGGAGCTTGCCGATACCTGGATATCAGTACCGGAGTTGCGGGTAACAATCCCCGAGCATGGCACCAAGAGCTCTCCGGGAGGTAGAGACCTCAGGAGCATCCTCAGACCCCACTAAGGCTTTGGAGGCAAGGACCTCCCGCCGGGGTTGCTTGGCCAGTGTGTCTCCCTCCAGGGCAACACCTAGGGCATCTCGATGCTTTGAAGGAGATCTACCCTTGGAGGGCTGGCTAGTCTTCAACGAAGACCTGGGTTTTGATACCTGAGATCCCTGGGAGGAAGATGAAGCTCTCGATGACGTCGATGCTACTGACACTGCATCAGTGGCAAAGAGGGTGCTGAGTTTCGCAGCTCTGTTCTGCAGGCCTCTCTTTGTCATCTTCCTACAGAGAGGACATTCAGACAGTTGATGATCCGGTCCCAAACATTTTAGACACTAGTGATGGGTGTCCATGGCTGAAATTGTATTGCCACATTTGGAACACTTCTTAAAACCACTAGCTGGTTTGTCCATTTTGGAAAAAAAGGCCTAAGCCTAAGATGGCGTCGATGCGCCCTAAGGGAAGAGATTCTCCCATCAGAAAAGTCTTTTTTGAAGAAATGAAGAAAAAAAGAAAGAAAATGAGCACCGACGGGGTCGGTACCGGCGTCGACGGGAAGGCAGACGCAACCACAAGAAAATAAGAAAAAAAATCAAATTTTCTGCGGTGACAGGAATTGCTTGTCAGCTCTGCGGAAAATGAAGAACTGAGGAAGAGCTGGAAAGGCGGGAAGGCAGCTACACAGACGCAGTGGGATGCTCCCAAAGGCTTTCCTATGTTTCCTATTGGACTCTGGGGAGCGTTCCCGCGTGGGCTCAGTCGGTATCAACCCCACCCATATGTGAAGACTACATTCTTGCTTGTTCATGGAGATCAGGTGTTCTCCAGGGACAGCAGGAATAAGTCCTCACATATGGGAGACGTTGGAGCCGACAAAGTCCGCATGGAACATTTCCCCAGCTTTCAAAGAAAGCCTTTGAGAATGCTCCATGCATGCATGGTCCCCTTCCCGCCCAAAGGTGCCATCTTGCTCAGTCAGATGACATAGCAAATGGAACTTAAAACAATTGTAGGAAGTCAACTCTAAGGGGAGAAGGGAGGGTTGTGAGGACTGATTCCTGCTGTCCCTGGAGAACACCTGTTACAGGGAGTAACTACACTTTCTCCAGGAACAAGCAGGAAGTCAGTCCTCACATATGGACTCTCTAGCTCCAGGCTGCCAAGGACTGAATCACAACACCACCAATGGCAACCAAACGGTTAGCCTTGAGTTGCAGAAGGTGAGTCCCCACAGAGACTCTGCAAGACCCTCAAATCTAGCAACCACTTTACTCCAGTAGCCCAAACACAGAAGTATCAGAGGGCAGGAGTTGCTTATATCCCGAGAATATTGCGGAGTACTGCCTGCCCAAAGGCACTGTCCCTGCAGGACTCGCTCTCCAGGCAGCAATGAGCTACAAACATATGAATTGAAGACCATGCGATGACCCAGCAGATTTCCATCACCAGCACCGAGCGGAGGTTATCTAACCAATGTGGCTATAGCTTGCACGTGAGGTGCAGTGATCCGGTGCTCAAGGGAGAGGCCAGTTCATTCGTAGGCGAGGGCAATACAGTCTGCCACCCAAATGGACAGAGTTTGTTTCGCTACCAGGAGCTGCAGCCTACTGGGGTCATATGAAACAAAGAGCTGAGGAGCTCTGCGATGGGCCTGGGTCCGCTGCAGGTAGGAATTCAGGGCCCGCTTACAGTCTAGTGTATGCAGTATGAGTTCCTCCCTGCCAGCATGAGGCTGTAGGAAGAAGGTGGGCAGGATCACCTCCTGGTTTATGTGGAAGGAGGATATCACCCTGGGAAAGAATTTAGGGGGTGTGCGGAGCACCACCCTGTTTTTATAGAATCTTGTGTAATGCGGATCCACCACCAAAGCCTGGAGTTCACTCCGAGTGGATGTGAAGGCCAACAGAAAAAACATTTTCCAGTATAGGTATCGTAAATGGCAAGTGGCCAGGAACTCAAATGGCGGTATGGTGAGTTGGGAGAGCACCACATTCAGGTCCCACTCTGCCGCAGGGGGGCAAAGAGGGGGCTTTGATAGGAAGAGGCCCTGCAGGAACCTGGAGACCAGGGCTGGTTTAAGAGGGGTTTTCCCTCTATAGGGTGATGGTGCGTGGCTATGGCACTCAGATATACCCTCACCGAATTTGAATTAAGTACAGAATGATCCTGTTTGTTTGCTGTGAGAGATGACAAGATTCATCATTCCACTGGACTGTTTTTCTTTGTTCTTACACTTTTTGTTTCTGTAAGATAGGGAATAATAAAAGGATCCTTTTGGAAGAAAAATCTGTGAGATAATTATTACCATGTACGAGTGTGCTGTCCTGCATAAGGTGAGGTGATGCCATGCATAAGGTAAGATTTTATTGGGAAGTATAAGTCCTCTCTGTGTGTTTCTTTTTTTGGGAAGTGATGTGTCCTTTCTGGGTGTTTGTTCCCCTTTTGCACGGAGAAAGGTGTCTATCTGGGAGCTGTTTGGCACACAGTCCAACTGACCCTTCGCCCCGTACACCAGCAATTGCTGGATCCAGTGTAAACAAAACAATCAGATAAATAACTCTGCATGTTCAAAATTAATTTTGTGGACCATCAAAACACCATAGTCAAAGACTAAAATACGTCCCTACTCACAATCTCATCATTGGTCCATTCTTCATGTGAACTCAAATACAATTTCTATGTGCTTCCAATATAAAATCTTCATATAACACCCAACTGATGAAGAGATTATGAGCAGAGACATACTCTAATCTTTGGCTCTGGTGTTTGATGGACCACAAAAATAATTCTAAATATTTCTTAGAGAGTTATTTATCTGATTGTTTTTAAGATCCAGTGTAAGAGCATTTGGGCCACCATGTCTGTACAAAGCACAGCCCGAGTTCCCTAGGCCAAAAACATGAAGGCATTCTTGACGAGGGCTCCTACTCACCTATCATGAGTTTCTTTCATGGCAGTGCTACCTTCTACTGGAATGGTCACGTGTTTCATAACCGCTGTGATCATGGCATCTATCTTAGGGATTCTGAAGAACTATTCTGTCTCCTCTTGGGGTAGAGGATATAACTAAACCAGGCCATTAGTATCCCTCAGCCCCACTTCTTTGACTCTCACTGAGACATCATAAGTTAGATGCAAGGCATTGATAAGGCAGGCAAAGAGAGAATTTGAAAAACAGCTTGCTGTGGAAGCAAAAATGCACAGTAAAAATTTTTTCAAGTACATCTGTAGTAAAACATTTTTGAGAGTCAGTTGGACCATTAGATGATAGAGGGGTAAAAAGAGTGTTACGGGAGGAGAAGGCCACAGAGGAGTAACTGAATGAATTATTTGCTTAGGTCTTTACTGAAGGAGATCTAGAGAAGTTACACACGCCTCAAATGACATTTTTAAAGATGATGTATCAGAAGACCTGAATCAAATAAACCGGGAAAGCGTAGTTACTCACCTGTAACAGGTGATCTCTGGGAACAGCAAGAATTTAGTCTTCACATATGGGTATCGTCGGTACCGACAGAGCCTTCGCGGGAACGCTCCCCAGTGTCCAATAGGAACACTTTTGGGAGCATCCCTCAGCACATGCGCGCTGCCTTCCCGCCTTTCCAACTGTCCCTCTTCAGTTAAGTTTCTAGCTGAGTGAAAGGATAGAGGGAGAGAGGAAAGAGACAGAGAGATAGAGAGACAACTCCTATGGGAGGTGGGTGGGCTGTGAAGACTAAATTCCTGCTCTTCCCGGAGATCACCTGTTACAGGTGAGTAACTACGCTATCTCCAGGAATAAGCAGGAATGTAGTCTTCACATACGGGGACTCCCTAGCTGACGAAGCCAGGGAGATAGCCCCAGGAAGCTGCCACCTATAATAAGGTGGGCCATGCTTTCTACCATGGATCTCTGGCATCCCACCAGGGTTGGTGGGTAGGAGTTGAATTAAGTCTGAAAGAGATTTCGAAGAACGGCTTGGCCAAAGAAGGCATCCCGACGGGAGGCTCCATCTAGGCAGTAATGAGCTGCAAAGGTGTGTACCGAAGTCCAGGTGACTGCTCGACAAATGTCATCAATAGACACAGAGTGAAGGTTAGCCATAGAGGCTGCCATGGCTCTCACATTGTGAGCTGTGACATGGCCTTGAAGAGGAAGACTCTTACTCTCATAAGCAAAGGATATGCATTGTGCAATCCATTTGGATAGAGTTCTCTTGGAGACTGGAAGTCCCAAATGACTAGAATCAAAAGCAATAAAAAGTTGAGAAGACTTTCTATGTTGCTGTGTTCTTTGTAGGTAAAAAGCCAAGGCCCTTTTACAATCTAAAGTATGAAGGTTCCTTTCTGCATTAGAGGCATGAGGCCTCGGAAGGAACACAGGAAGATAAATTGATTGATTTAAATGAAAAGGTGAAACCACCTTTGGCATAAAGTGTGGATGAGTTCTGAGTACAACCTTATCATGGTGAAACCTAGTATAAGGAGGATCAGCCAGTAAAGCTTGCAATTCACAAATGTGACGTGCAGAGGTGATTGCAATCAGGAAGATGACCTTCCAGGACAAAAGCTTTAGGGTTGTAGTGGCTAAAGGTTCAAAAGGCGGTTTCATGAGCTGCCCGAGAACTAGGTTTAAATCCCATGCCACCGGTGGTGGCCTGATGGGAGGCTTTGTTAATAGAAGACCTCTCATAAATCTTGATATGAGTGGATGAGAGGAAATTGGTTGTCCATTTAGAGGCTTATAGGAAGCTGCAATTGCACTAAGATGGACTCTTACTGAATTGGTCTTTAGATCAGAATTTGATAAATGAAGTAGATACTCTAGTATCGATTCCAAAGGTATCATAAGGGGGTTTAACCCTTTCTGTAAACACCATATAGTGAAACGTTTCCATTTGAAGGCGTAAGAACGTCTTGTGGAAGGTTTTCTAGAAGTCTGAAGGATATCCTTTACCTGTTGGGAAAGGTTGAGATCCTGAAGGTCTAAGGTTTCAGCAACCAGGCCGAGATGCAGGGACTGAGGATTCGGGTGCCACAGCATCCCGTTCTCTTGGGAGAGGAGATCTGGAGCATAGCCTAACTCCAGAGGTGCAGCTTGAGAGAGATGTAGAAGCAGGGGATACCACATTTGGCGTGGCCACCATGGCGCTATGAGGATCATACGACCTCTGTCTCTCTGAAGCGTGAAGAGTGTTTTGGGGATGAGGGGAATGGATGGGAAAGCATAGAGGAAGTTTGGACCCCAGTGAAGAAGGAAGGCATCCCTTGCCTGGCAATTTTGAGCCGGAATTCTGGAAGTTTGGCATTCAGTGGACTTGCAAATAGGTCTATGTCTGGGGTTCCCCAGATTTGAAATATCTAGGCCACCTGGTCTAGATGGAGAGACCATTCGTGAGGCAGCAATACTCAGCTAAGTTTGTCTGCCCAAAGGTTTTGAATGCCTGGAAGATATACCACGAGAAGGTGAATTTGATGCTCTCTGGCGAGGGCCCATAGTCGTAAAGCTTCGTTGCATAACGACAGAAAGCCTGTTCCCCCCTGCTTGTTCACTTAGAACATAGCTACATGATTGTCCGTTTGGACTAGGACTTTCTTGTAGCTGAGCTGGGCATGGAATACTCGAAGAGCTAGACAGATTGCTCTGAGTTCCAGGAGGTTTATGTGAAGACAAGCCTCCTGTGGAGTCCAGGTACCCTGGGTAGAGAGATGATGCAGGTGTGCTCCCCATCCCACCTGTGATGCATCTGTTAGGGTGGCCTGGAATAGGGGTTGCGGGAAAGGAGACCCCACTAGAAGATTTTCCAGTGATTGCCACCATTGTAGGGACAAGATCAGTCGTTGTGAGTTTGATATCTTGTCCAACAGATATCCTGTGGCCTGTGTCCACTGTGTGGATAGGGTCCACTGGGCTGCTCGCATATGAAGGCGAGCGTAGGGAACCACATGAACCATGGATGCCATATGTCCCAATAGTTGTAGTAGTTCGAGAAGTTAGGGAGGACTTCACCACTGCTTGAGAAGCTAGCTGCATTACACGAAGACAGCAGGGTTGTGGGAGAAAAGCCCTTGACTGTCTGGTATCTAGACAAGCTCCTATGAACTCTAGGGACTGAGACAGAGCAAGTTGGGATTTTGGGAGGTTTATGACCAATTCCAATTATTGAAGGATTCACATTGTGCGAGACAGTGCAGAGCTGGCTTCTGCAACCGTGGGGGCTCAAATGAGCCAGGCGTCCAAGTAAGGGAAGACAAATATCCCCAGGGTTCGCAGAAATGCAGCTACTACTGCCATGCATTTTGTGAATACTCTTGGTGCCGAAGCTGGACCAAAGGGAAGAACCCTGTATTGGAAATGTTTTCCCTTGAAAAGGAATCGTAAGAATTTCCTGTGATCTGGATGGATCAGAATGTGGGTATATGCTTCCTTTAGATCTAGAGAACAAAGCCAATCCTGACTTTGAAAGTATGGCAGAAGAGTTCCCAGAGAAATCATTTTGAACTTTTCTCGGAACAGATATTTGTTCAATTCTCTGAGGTCTAGAATGGGTCTGTGTCCTCCTGTTTTCTTTGGAATAAGAAAATAGGGAGAGTAGAACCCTGCACCCTGCTGAAGAATGGGCACCTCCTCTATTGCTCCTTGAGCAAGGAGTGTTGAGACATCTTGATCCAGTAGATTGGCTGGAGAGATTTGGGAATTGAACTGTCTTACGATTGTAGGAGGGGGCATATTGTGAAAATGAAGCTTATACCCCTCTCCCACAATGGACAGAGTCCAGTTTTCTGTTGTTATTTGGTGCCATCTGTTGGCAAAATGACACAACCTGCCTGGAATGTTTAGGGTTTCTAGACATTTCAGAGGCAGGAAGGCTAAGTTCTCTATGAAGGAATCAAAGCCCTTGAGGGGGCTGGGTCTGTGGAGCTGGTTGAGCTCTAAGGCTTTTTGGCTTCTTTTGTCTGGATTGTTGTTGTTGACCCTTCTGGGCAACTTGACCCTGAGCTTGCCCTTGCTGGGTATAGGATGGATAAAACTTCCTCTTTTTGCTGAAAAAGTGTTTTTTTATAGGGTTTCTTTTTGGCTGGAGTGGCTGTAGATTTTGACAATCTAGCTGAAGTGATATTGTCAGCATCTATCTCATTAGCCTTCTCCTGCCAATTCTTGCCAAAGAGGTTTTCTCCTGTGCAAGGGATGTTGCCCAATTTATCCTGTACCCAAATCTCCAAGTCTGATGCCTGAAGCCAGGCAATCCGACCTGCACCAATGGCAATAGAAGAGGTTCTGCTGATGCATTCAAAGCAGTCAAAGGCTGCACAGTTTACAAACTTGGAGACATCTTGAGCATACTTGACAAGAGTAAAAAAGTCCTGTCATTTGTCGTCAGGGAGAAGGGGGCTCAAAAGCTCCAAATCTCCTGTGACTTCTTTGAGGAACATTCCCATATATAAAATATATGAGCTGATCCTAGCTGAAAGCATGTAAGCTTGAAAAGTTCAACGCCCAAAATCGTCAAGAGTCCTGCATTCATGACCTGGAGGATTGGATGCATGTCTCTTTGCACTTTTCATTCTACGCATGGCTGACTCCACTACCATTGAATGGTATGGCAGCTGAGTCTTTTGAAAACCAGGACATGGTGGAACTCGATACATGGTATCGAGTCTCCTAGAATGAGGAGATGTGGTTAGAGGTTTTTCCCACATTCTGAGCATCAAATCATGAAGAATTTCATGAATTGGTAGAGTAGCTGCCTCCTTAGGGTACTGAAGAATTTCCAATTCCTTTGCTCTAGGTTCTTTTTCAGGAGCTACCGTGATTGAACAGCCTCGGGCCACATCACGAATGAAATCCTGAAAAGACATATCTTCCGGAGGAGACATTCTGCGTTGGGGAGAAGAGGAGTCATACGGGAGAAACACTCCGGTACCAGCATAATTATCAGAGTCATCAGAATCGGAGGATTTGAAGTATCTCTGATCCCGATGTTCATGCAAAGCACGGTCCCGGTATCGATCGAAGTCGGTACCGAGTTGGTCCGGTACCGCTCTGTCGATGCCAGAGAAAGTCAGCATGGGAAGGATTCCCACCGGGGCCGGTACCGTTGGTGCTGGTACCGGTATCTGTACCGGTGCTGGTACCGGTATCTGTACCGGTGCTGGTACCGGCATTGGTACCAATGTCGGTACCGGTGACCGTTGAACCCTCGGTGTCAACGGTACCGCAGCTGTAAGGAGAGCTGCAAGACTGCGTTCGATAGCGAGGAATCTCTGGTCTATCGACTCTGCCGATGCCTGGGTATCGGTACCGGTAAAAGCGGCCGGAGCCCCTGAGCATGGCACCAGTAGTTCTGCTGAGGTCGAAGCCTCGAGAACATCCTGGAACCCCATTGATGTTTGGAGGCCGAAGCCTCCCGCTGGGGCTGTTTTGCCAGTGTAGTTTCCTCACGGGCAATGCCAAGGCCTCTCGATGCTTTGAAGGAGAGCTACCCTTTGAGGACCGGCTCTTATGTTTAGTTACTTGAGATCCATGGGAGGAAGATGAGGCTCTTGAAGACGTCGATGCAATGGACCTGGTATCCGAAGAAAAGAGGGTACCGAGCTTTGCAGCTCAGTTCTGTCTTCCTCTTTTAGTCATCCCCATACAGGAGGAACACTCAGATGGAGAATGGTCAGGGCCTAAACATTTTAGACACCAGTCATGGGTGTCGGTGATGGAGATGGTACCGCCACACTTAGTACATTTTTTAAAACCACTAGCTGGTTTTTCCATCTTTTAGAAAAAATGGGGCCTAATGCCCAAAATGGCACCTAGCACCAAAAAAAAATGTTTCTGAAGAGAAACAAAAAAAAAATATATTTTTAAACTTTTTTTTAGAAAAGAAGAAAGAAAGAACCGGCGGTACCGGTAAGTGTCGTGCGGAGGCAGGCGCGACCACAAGAAAACAAGTTTAAAGAAGACATTTTCTGCGATGACAGGGTATGTGTCCTGTCGGCTCCGCGGAAAATGAAGAACTGGACAGTTGGAAAGGCGGGAAGGGGGCGTTCCCGTGCAGGTGCCGTTGGTATCAACGATACCCATATGTGAAGACTACATTCTTGCTTGTTCCTGGAGATGATGTATTACAACTATTTGATAAACTAAAGAGCAGCAAATCATCTGGATTAGATGGTATGCAGCCGAGGGTGCTGAAAGAATTGAAATAGAAGATTGCAGACCTACTATTAGTAATCTGTGAACTATCATTAAAATCCTCTGTAGTACCTGAAGATTGGAGAATGGCCAATGTAACACCAATTTTTTAAAAGGGTTTCAGGGGTGATCCAGGAAAATACAGATCAGTGAGCCTGACGTCAGTACCGGGCAAAATGGTAGAAACCATTATAAAGAATAAAATTACTGAACATGTAAATTACTCCTGGTTTAATGGGAGAAAGCCAACATTGATTTAGCCAAGGAAAGATTAGCCTTACTAATCTGTTATATTTTTTCTGAAGGTGTGACTAAACAGGTAGATAAAGGTGAGCAGGTTGATATAGTGTATCTGGATTTTCAGAAAGCCTCTGACAAGGTCTCTCATGACAGGCTCTTGGCAAAATTAAAAACTCATGGGATAGGACGCTGTATACTATTGTGGATTAGGAACCAGTTAAAAGACAGAAAGCAGACAGTAGGGCTAAATGGACAATTTTCTCACTGGAGAAAGATGAATAGTGGAGTATCCCAGGGATCTGTGCTGGGCCACTGCCTTTTAACATCTTCATAAATGACATGGAAATGGGAACAACAAGTGAGGTGATCAAATTTGCAGATAACAAAATTATTAAAAGTTATTAAAACACAAGAGGACAGTGAAAAATTGCAAGAGGACCTTAATAAATTGGAAGAGCAAATGTTCAAACAGCAGATGAAATTTAATGTGGACAAGTGCAAAGTTATGCACTTAGGGAAGAACCCTATGGTTACACAATGAAAGGTTGCACATTAGTAATCGTCTCCCAGAAAAAGATCTATATGTCATTGTGGATAATACGTTGAAACCCTCTGCCTAGTGTGCAGCGGTGACCAACAAAGCTAGGAATCATAAAGAAAGAAATGGAGAATAAAACCAAGGATATTTTAATGCCTCTGTATCGTTCCATAGTGAGACCGCACCTTGAATACTGTGTGTAATTATGGTTGCCATATCTTAAAAAGGATATAGCAGAATTAGAAAAGATACCGAGAAGACTATGAGGAAAGGCTTAAAAGGTCAGGGCTCTTCAACTTGGAAAAATGATGGCTGAGAGGAGATATGATAGAGGTCTATAAATTAATGGAGGAAGTGGAATGGGTAAATGTAGATTGGTTGTTTGCTCCATCAAAAGATAGGATGGCTAGGGAACATGCATTGAAGCTACAATGCGCAAGAGACAGGAAGTTCCCCGTTTCACTTTTAACAATGAGGGCTGTGCGATCATGCCGGCGGGTAGCTGCAGTTTAGTACAACCACGGAACTGAATGAGAACGATCCTGCAACTGTGTAGTTGTAATGAATGCTATGGAGAAGTCCAGACTCCAGTCCACTGGGAGGCAGGAGGATAAGCGGTGAGTGAGTGGGAAGGACTGCTGCTCTGAGGAGGGTGGGGGGGGGGGAAGGTATGGGAGGACTGCTGCTCTGGGAGGGGAGGGGGAAGGCATGGAAGGACTGCTGCTCTGAGGAGGGTGGGGGGGGGGAATGTATGGAAGGACTGCTGCTCTGGGAGGGGAGGGGGAAGGCATGGAAGGACTGCTGCTCTGAGGAGGGTGGGGGGGGGGAATGTATGGGAGGACTGCTGCTCTGGGAGGGGAGGGGGAAGGCATGGAAGGACTGCTGCTCTGGGAGGTGGGGCATGGAAGAACTGGAAGAGAACTCATGCTGGGAGGGATAGGGCCTAGAAGGGAACTGATGTTGGGAGGGACAGAGACAGGAATGGGGCTAATGCTGGGAGGGACAGGGACTGGCAGGGAGCTGATAATGGAAAGGGCTGGGACAAGCAGCAAGCTCACGCTGGGAGGGACAGGGATTAGAAGAGAGCTGATGCTGGCGAGACCTAGAAGGGGGTGAGATCCTGGAGAGCTGAAAGGGGGCAGATGCTGTGATCAGAGTGGAGAAAAAAGCTGGGGCAGCAAAAGGCTGTGGAGGACAACATATATTTTGTGTAAGAAGGAAGAAATAATGCAGATGTAGAGAGAGAGGGGAAAAAAATACAAGGCGAGAGATGAAAGGATAAGTGGACAGCAGACAATGGAAAGTTAGCAGAATATATGAAGAAAGCAGAAGAGAGAGTCTGGGGAAATTGTGATGGAAGAATAAAATGCCCAAACAGCAAAAGGTAGAGATAAATTATTTTATTTTGAATTTATTAACTAGAATATGTCAGCTCTGGGAAATGTACATCACTGATGTCTTTGTTCAGTACAAGAGGAAACGAATTTATAGTTTTATTTCTCCAGTGTTGTTTTGCATTTCAAGTTTGGCTTTTGGGGTTCCCAGTTCAATCATCGCCTTCATATTTCTAAACTTTGATCCCTTGTTCTGTATTTGATGACGGTCTGACTATGTTTTGCATATATGACCGAGCTGCGGTATTCTGTTTGTGTAGTTTCTGTGTAGGAGTCCTACCTGTTCTCTTTTCCCAGCATTGGTTTTATGAGGTATATTGGTTTTATATGTAGAGTTTGGTGCTGTGTGAGCTCTGGTAGTGCTGTTATGATATGGCGGGTTTAGTAGTATGGGTTCTAAATGAGCAAGGTTTTCTAGTACTTTCTAATGTACCTAGCAGTTGACACTAGAAGATGGTAATGTAGAAATATGGTAACCTTTCTTTATCCTTACTACCCATGCAAATGGTATTAAGACACGCACTCTTTAAGAGACATGTTTACTAAAGGTTAATGCGTATTTACAAATGCTAACACGCACTAAGTGCAGCAGCACCCATATATTTCTATAGGTATAGTGGCATTTAACGCACATAATATTTAGTAAACATGTCCCTAATTCATTGCTGGGACAAAAAAAGAGCTCCTCTGGAAGCCTGAAGTTGACTGGGACCAGGATAAGCGGCATAGAAATGCTTTTAAATAAATAAAATACGTAATTGATAAAAGTCTGATGTCATGGGGGGGGCACCAGTTTCACAAGTCGTACAGGGCGCAGTTATAGCTTGGTATGGCCCTGCCTTTTTGGGAGCCTGACAAGGTACTTGTGACATGGATTGGCCACTGTTGGAAACAGGACACTGGGCTTGATGGTCTGACCCAGTATGGCATTTCTTATGTTAACACAAGCTTTTGCAAGAGTTCTGGGAGGAGGCAAGAAGCCGAAAAGATACTGCAATCCCTCTAAAATAGAGTCGACTTAGGAAACCTCCGCTGGAGGAGGCTCTGTAATGTGCAAAGCCATCGAGGCATCCTGAATAAGCATGGAAAGGTCTCCCTGTGAAAAAGAGATTACCAACGGATCCTCTCCCCCCCCCCAGTAGAAGCTCCCCTTTCTCTGATGACTCACCCTTTCTAAACAGAGTCCTCCTCTTCTGCCCAGCTTCCTCCCACAGGGGACAGGACTGGGTTCTCTAAGGAACACAGGTGAAAATGAAAGGAGCAGTGCTTAACCTCCTTGTTACCAGAAGAGGAGATCCCAGAGGGCCCCAAGCCCCCCAGGTAAGGGAGGTCAGGGCCTCGGACCGCCATGAGGGAGGCTGCCACGCAGCTACCAGAGACTGAAAACATCACGCGAGCCATTTCAGGAACTGCTGCTTAAAAGCTGGCTGAAAATAGGCCTTGGGTTCCCAAAAGACTTTCAGGGGCCTACCGGCATGAGGATGTAACCTCCTCACCGTGTTCCCCTTCAGAAGGGACCATGCAGCCATCCAATTTTTATGTTGTTCCCGCTGTTGCATAAATTGTGGGAGATGCAATAAAGGCAGCAACATAGGTATCGGGCAACTGGTTCCGGGGCAGTTTCTCCAAATGGGTTAGTTTCGCGCATACCATGACAGTCATGAACCTCACTTCTAAACCAGGGCATGGGGCGTATGATCTCAGTCTCTCAAATTTACTGTTAAGGCTCAGCGTTTAATACTTGCATTGTGCCAAAGAGAGCCTCTTGCTGGAGTTCCCATGGGGATCCTGACATGTCTTAAAAAAAAAAAAAAAAAAAGCGTCCCAAGACTTCTCCATAGTACTTGGGGCAAAAAGAGCCAGCCACCAGAGTTCTACCAATGGGAACCGCAAGTCGCACACATCCATGCACCTGACTTCGTAGCAGGGCTCATATGTGGTTAAAAGAAAAAAAAACTCATGAAAAAAGAAAAACGGGGAAAAAAAAGGAACCCCT
Source organism: Ichthyophis bannanicus (assembly GCA_033557465.1). NCBI lineage: Eukaryota > Metazoa > Chordata > Amphibia > Gymnophiona > Ichthyophiidae > Ichthyophis > Ichthyophis bannanicus. Next base: position 87,613,767 of record CM066048.1, on the reverse strand, counting down.
GGTTAATAAGTGAATCTTCTCACTTGTCAAACCAGCCAGAGAAGTTCAAGAAGGGCCTCACCTGCTGCCCATACAGGTCTGAAAAAGCCTGGCTGCCCCAAAGGATTTTATTTTAACAGTTTTATTCAAACAGAAAGGACAAAGAGCCAATTAAAACACTAGAGCACAATGAAAAAAAATAGCATACAGAAAGAGGACAGCGAGAAAGAAGGGGGGCCTGGGCCCAGATCTAACAACTTCTCTCATGTGACCCGTGGGGTCCTCCTGTCCACTCGCCAGATGCTGGAATTCTTGATTAACAGCACTGGACACAGGCCAACTGTCAGCTTGAAAAGACAATGAGTGTACCCAACCTCTGAGCAAATGGTGAGCCAAGGTCTCAATCACACAGGCCATAAGCCCGTGATCTGGCCCCTGGGAAACAGGCCTATCTGCACTGCTGCACACAACTTGCATCTGCTGGAGGCAGAAAATACGGGCTTCTCTCAATGAAAGTTGCTCTAGTCTGCCTCTACCTGCTTAGGGCCGGCCCACCATCAGACACATTAGGCAGTTGCCTAGGGCGGCAGCTTCTGAGGGTTGGAAAAGAGCAGGGTATTTAAAACTAAACAATAGATTCTGATGGCCAGTGGAGGCATAAGGCTTAAGGTTTGCCTAGGGCTCCAACATGCTGAATCAATTCTAGGGTCGGCCCTGCACCTCCTGTTTGGGAGCATAAGCCACTTATTTAGATTGGTCTAGCAGAATAAGGAAAAGCCTTTAATGAGAGCCAAGCAGGGAAACAGAAAAAAAACCAAGAGATTTTCTAAAATTATAAACAAACTTCAATTATTTATCAACATATCTTAGTGTGTTGTATCTTAGTGTAAGAAAGCAAAAAACAAAACCAGGTAGAAATTAGCAGCCACCAAATTTTATGAGCAAGGAGGACAGAGCAATAAGAGATTTTTCTATGTTCTCCCTTCCCCTTTCTCTAGAGACCTGCTGTTCTGTTTTCCTTTTGCACCGTTGGCTTTCAGTGAGTTTGCGTCCTGTAGAGACTAAACTGCTGTGCCACTGTCACAAGGCAGTGTGAATAGTGTAGGAGTTCAGGCAGCACATAATTCAAAAAACACCAAGAGCAGCATATTGCTGGAAGACAATAAAACAGTTGTACCAGAGCGGAGTGAAACGATTAACTAGGGGGAGAGCCATCCTGGAGGGGCTAGGGACAGAGTGATGGTGGCTGGCTGTGTGGGCGAGACTGGCTGGAGGAGAGTGGATATTAGGAGAAAAGAGTGTTGGGGAGAGAGTGGGGGGGGAGGAGGATGTTGAGAGTGCATGCGTCTAGCAGTGCTCTAAGAATGACAAGCAGTAGTAGTAGGATTGGCCACTTTTTGAAAGAGAAACCCCCACTATATGCTGCTGTCCATGGTTTGCTCCGCCCCACCCTACTACTACAGATCATTTTGTATAGTGATACAAGGCATATGCAGCACTGTACAGAGACAAATGTGCAGGCTTCAATGCCTGCAAGCCACATCAAGGGGGTGGGGGAGGGTACAAGATGCTGTAATCTTCAGCCTCCATTGAGCCACAGCCCTCTCCTCAGTTCCCCAACAAACATATGCACATTCCCAAAAGCACATAAAGCATAGTTACTCACCTGTAACAGGTGATCTCCGGGAACAGCAGGAACTTAGTCTTCACATATAGGGTATCGTCGGTAGGAAAGCTTTTGGGAGCATCCCAAAGCGCCTGCGTGCTGCCTTCCCGCCTTTCTCACTGTCCCTCTTCAGTTGAGTTTATAGCTGAGACAAAGGAGAGATGGAGAGAGAGAGATAGAGAGACAACTCCTAGGCGAGGTGGGTGGGTTGTGAAGACTAAAGTCCTGCTCTTCCCGGAGATCACCTGCTACAGGTGAGTAACTACGCTATCTCCAGGAACAAGCAGGAATGTAGTCTTCACATATGGGGACTCCCTAGCTGAAGATACCAGGGAGATGGCCCCAGGAAGCTGCAACCCATTGTGGAATGGGCCATGCTTCCTCCCATGGATCTCTGGCATCCCACCAGGGATGGTGGGTAGGAGCTGAATTAAGTCTGAAAGAGATGTTGAAGAACAGCCTGGCCAAACAAGGCATCCCGGCGGGAGTCCTTGTCTAAGCAGTAGTTGGCTGTAAAGGTATGTACCGAAGCCCAAGTGGCTGCTTGACAGATGTCGTCGATAGATACAGAGTGAAAGTTAGCCACAGAGGCTGCCATGGCTCTCACATTGTGAGCTGTGACATGGCCTTCTAGAGGAAGACCCTTACTCTTATAGGTAAAGGATATGCATTGTGCAATCCAGTTAGACAGAGTTTTTTTGGAAACTGGAAGTCCCAAATGACTAGAATCAAAAGCAACAAAGAGTTGAGAAGACTTTCGATGTTGCTGTGTTCTTTGTAGGTAAAAAGCTAAAGCTCTTTTACAGTCCAAGGTGTGAAGGTTCCTTTCTGCATTGGAGGCATGAGGCCTTGGAAAGAATACAGGAAGGTAAACCACTTGGTTTAAATGGAAAGGGGAAACCACCTTTGGCATAAAGTGTGGATGAGTCCTAAGAACGACCTTATCATGGAAAAATCTTGTATAGGGAGGATCAGCCACTAGAGCTTGCAACTCACTAATGCGACGTACAGAGGTGATTGAAATTAGGAAGATGATTTTCCAGGAAAGGAATTTCAGAGATGTAGTGGCTAAAGGCTCAAAGGGCGGTTTCATAAGCTGCCCGAGAACAAGATTCAAATCCCATGCCACCAGTGGTGGTTTAATGGGAGGTTTTGTTAATAGAAGACCTCTCATAAATCTTATTATAAGTGGATGAGAGGAAATAGGTGGTCCATTTAGGGGCTTGTAGGAAGCTGCAATAGCACTAAGATGGGCTCTTACTGAATTGGTCTTGAGACCAGCATTCGATAAATGAAGGAGGTATTCTAGACCGATTCCAGAGGTATCACAAGGGGGTGAAGTCCTTTTTGAGAACACCATACGGTAAACCGTTTCCACTTAAAGGCGTAAGATCATCTTGTGGAAGGTTTTCTAGAAGCCTGTAGGATGTCCTTTACCTGTTGAGAAAGGTTGAGATCCTGAAGGTCTAGGCTTTCAGCAACCTGGCCCTGAGATGCAGGGACTGGGGATTCGGGTGCCACAGCGTCCCGTTCTCTTGGGAGAGAAGATCTGGAGCACAGCCCAACTCCCGAGGTGCAGTTTGAGAGAAATGCAGAAGCAGAGGATACCACGTTTGCCGTGGCCAATGTGGAGCTATGAGAATCATACGACCTCTGTCTCTCTGAAGCTTGAATAGTGTTTTGAGGATGAGGGGAATGGGTGGGAAGGCATAGAGGAAGTCTTGACCCCAGTGAAGGAGGAAGGCATCCCTTGCCTGACAATCCCAAGCTGGAATTCTGGAACAGAACCGGGGAAGTTTGGCATTTAGTGGACTTGCAAAGAGGTCTATGTCTGGGGTTCCCTAGATTTGAAATATCTGGGCAACCTGGTCGGAGTGGAGAGACCATTCGTGTGGCAGCAGTACTGGGCTAAGTTTGTCTGCCCAAAGGTTTTGAATGCCTGGAAGATATACCACAAGAAGGTGAATTTGATGCTCTCTGGCAAGGGCCCATAGTGGTATAGCTTCGTTGCATAACGACAGAGAGCCGGTTCCGCCCTGCTTGTTCACGTAGAACATGGCTGCTTGATTGTCTGTCTGTACTAGGACTGTCTTGTAGCTGAGCTGGGCCTGGAATACTCGAAGAGCAGGGAAGATTGCTCTGAGTTCCAGGAGGTTTATGTGAAGACAAGCCTCCTGTGGAGTCCAGGTACCCTGGGTAGAGATATTGTGCAGGTGGGCCCCCCATCCCACCTGTGATGCATCTGTTGTTAGAGTGGTCTGGAATAGGGGTTGCTGGAAAGGAGACCCCACCAGAAGGTTCTCCAGTGATTGCCACCATTGGAGGGACGAAACAAGACGTTGTGAGTTTGTTATTTTGTCCGACAGACGACCTGTGGCCTGTGTCCACTGAGTGGATAGGGTCCACTGGGCTGCTCGCATGTGGAGGCGAGCATAGGGAACTACATATACAGTGGATGCCATATGTCCCAGTAGTTGGAGCATTTCTCGAGCAGTCAGGTAAGTCTTTACTGCTGCTTGGGAAGCTAGTTGCACTATGCGCAGACAGCGGGGCTGTGGAAGGAAAGCCCTTGACTGTTTGGTATCTAGACGAGCTCCTATGAATTCTAGGGACTGAGTGGGAGCGAGATGGGATTTTGGTAGGTTTATGACCAATCCCAAATATTGAAGGATTCACATTGTGCGAGACAGAGTAGAGCTGACTTCTGGAGCCGTGGGGGCTCGAATGAGTCAGTCGTCTAAGTAAGGGAAGACGAATATCCCTAGAGTTCGCAGGAATGCAGCTACTACTGCCATGCATTTCGTGAATACTCTTAGTGCCTAAGCCAGACCAAAGGGAAGAACCTTGTATTGGAAATGTTTTCCCTGGAAAAGGAACCGTAGGAATTTCCTGTGATCTGGATGGATGAGAATATGAATATATGCATCCTTTAGATCTAGAGAACACAGCCAATTCTGACTTTTGAAGGTATGGCAGAAGAGTTCCTAGAGATATCATTTTGAATTTCTCTCGGAACAGATATTTGTTCAATTCTCTGAGGTCTAAAATGGGTCTGTGTCCTTCTGTTTTCTTTAGGATAAGAAAACAGGGGGAGTAGAACCCTGTACCCTGTTGTAGGATGGGTGGTACTTCTATTGCTCCTTGAGCAAGGAGTGTTGTGACCTCCTGACCTAAGAGCTTGTTGACACAGGTCTGAGAATTGAACTGTCTTACGATTGTAGGAGGGGGCATGCTGTGAAAAAGAAGCTTGTACCCCTCTCGTACAATGGACAGAGTCCAATTTTCTATTGTTATTTGGTGCCATCTGTTGGCAAAAAGACACAACCTGCCAGGGATGGCTAGGGGTTCTGGACCGTTCAGGGGCAGGAAGGCTAAGTTCTCTAGGTAGGAGTCAAAGCCCCTGAGGAGGCTGAGCCTGTGGAGCTGGCTGAGCTCTCGGCCCCTTTGGCGTCTCTTGTTGTCTAGTTTGTTGCTGTTGTCCCCTTTGGGCAGCCTGACCTGAACCGTGCCTCTGCTGGGCATAAGAAGGATAAAACTTCCTTTTTTTGCTGAAAAAGGGTTTTTTATAAGATTTCTTTTTGGCTGGGTTGGCTGTAGATTTTGACAATCTATCCAGGGTGATATTGTCAGTATCTATTTCATTAGCCTTTTCCTGCCAAAGAGATTTTCTCCTGTGCAAGGGATATTTCCCAATTTATCTTGTACCCAAAGTTCCAAGTCGGATGCCTGAAGCCAGGCAATCCGATGTGCACCAATGGCAATAGCAGAGGTTCTGCTGATGCATTCAAATCAGTCAAAGGCTGCACGGTTTACAAACTTGGAAACATCCTGAGCATGTCTGACAAGCTTAAGAAAGTCTTATTATCAGGAAAAAGGGGGCTCATAAGCTCCAAGTCTCCTGTGACCTCTTTGAGGAACATTCCCATATATAGGATATAGGAGCTGATCCTGGCTGAGAGCATGGAAGCTTGGAAGCATCGACGCCCAAAGGCACTGAGAATCCTGCACTCACAGCCTGGAGGATTGGAAGCATGCCTCTTTGCACTTTTCATCCTATGCATAGCTGATTCCACTACCATTGAATGGGGTGGTAACTGAGTTTTTTGAAAACCAGATCAAGGTGGAACTCGATACATTGTATCAAGCCTCCGAGAGTGAAGAGATGTGGTTAAGGGTGTTTCCCGCATCCTCAGCATAAGATCATGAAGGATCTGATGAATAGGCAGAGTAGCTGCTTCCTTGGGAGCCTTAGGGTATTGAAGGATTTCTAATTCCTGTGTCCTAGGTTCCTTTTCAGGAGTTACCGTGATTGCAAGGCCTCGAGCCACATCACGAATAAAATCCTGAAAAGACATGTCCTCTGGAGGAGACATTCTGCGTTGGGGAGAAGATGGTTCCTCCGGAAGAAGTACTCTGGTATCGGCAGAGCTATTTGAATCATCGGAATCGGAAGATTCAAAATATCTCTGATCCCAGTGTTTGTGCAGAGCACGGTACCGGTATCGATCGAAGTCGGTATCGAGGTGTCTCGGTACCGATCTATCGATGCCGGAGATAGACTCAAGACTTGGTATGGGAAGTATGCACACCGAGGTCGGTTCCATCGGTACCGGTACCGCTATCGGTGCCTGTTAAATCGTCTGTAGCGGTGTCAACAGTACCGAAGCCGTGAGAAGAGCTGCCAGACTACGTTCAATAGCGAGAAACCTCTGATCTATCGACGCTACTGATGCTTGGGTGTCGGTACCGGTAGAAGCCGCCGGAACCCCAGAGCATGGCACCAGTAGTTCTGCCGAGGTGGAGGCCTCGAACATCCACTTCACGCTCTCCAATTTGGTTAGTTGGTGATTTCAACCTCCCATCTCTACATGATAGCCATTCAGCAGCGTTTCTAGACGCACTAGAGGATCTAGGCTACAAACAATACGTCGACTCACCCACTCACTCCAAGGGAGGTAAACTAGACCTCATTTTCGCACCTAATTTCAACACCTTAACACACCAAGCCCTTGCACCGTCGGTCACACCAGTGCCATGGTCAGATCACAATCTTATCCAATTCAATATACCCACCTACACTTCTCACAAGAGCCAAATGTCATCTTACACAACTGGGACCCACCCAGTCCGCTTTCAACCTCTCAACCGTGATGCTGTCCTAGAAAATCTTCAGCCACTTATGACCAACACCTCCCTCCACTTAGACGACCTTATATCCAAATGGGATGAGAACCTCAGAGCAGCCTCATGTCCTTCGCACAATGATAAGAAAACAATCTCTCCACCAACTACGCAAACTTGAGAGACAGTGGCGAAGAACCCACTCCCCAGAGGCCCTTGCAGCATATAATTCTCACTTAACTACCCACCGCGGGAAGATAACACAGAGTAGGAAACTCTACCACACACAATTATTGAAACGCTCCATCAATAAACCACATGCACTGTTCAGGTTAGTAAAATCCATAACAGGAGAGCCGGTTTCAGTCCAACCCGCAATGCCTCAGCCACAGGACTAAGCAAACTACCTGCAATCAAAAATGATTAAGACCAGCACAAACATAAATATCAGCAACCCCTCTGTATCACCTAAGGCTTCCCAAATAACACCATTATGCAATTTCAGTATGGTATCAACTAGTGAGATTGAGAACATTATTGCTTCCATCAATCCTAGCACGGCACCTAACGACCCATGCCCAGCCAGCTGGATCAAAGATCTGCGACATGAGCTAAGCCAAATCTTGTGCAAGATACTGAACCAGTCCTTTTTAACAGGCTCATTCCCCCAGAGTCTGAAACACACCTCTATCAGGCCCCTACTGAAAAACAGTAAACTTGACCCATCCAAAGTTGAATCATTTAGACCAATCTCGAGCATACCCCAGCTCGCAAAAATCATCGAGAAAGCTGCTCAACAACAGATCCAGCATCATATCGACATGGAAGCACCACTAGACCAATCACAACATGGCTTCAGGGAAGCACATGGAGTCGACACAATCCTTACAACACTATTCAATGATCTGGTCACTGGAATAAACAGCATACAACAAGGATTTGTCCTCATCTTCCTAGACATCTCCGCCGCCTTCGACTCTGTGAATCATGATATACTTCTGCAACGCCTGATAGAAAAGGGGATTCGAAGCACAGCACTAGAATGGTGTAAATCCTACCTTTCCAACAGGTGGCAACAAGTCAAAACAGGCCATGAATCCTCTGAACCATTCCTACAGTCCCAAGGTGTACCTCAAGGATCTTCCTTATCGGCACTGATGTTCAATATATATATGCAGCCGATATGTGAATTGATCCGATCTTTCAATGTACAATGCCTAGCATACGCAGATGACATCCTCCTATACATGCCGTTCAAAATTGACCAACCAGTGTTCTCCCCAATAATCAATTGTTTCGGAGCAGTAGCTGAATGGCTGCTGATACAAAACCTACGAATCAATCACAGCAAAACTGACGTTCTTTTTGTTACAAGGAATCGTAAGTTCATACCTCCTCCATCGCTACTGGTCAACAACATAGAATTGAAGTCAAAACCCACAATCCAATATCTCGGCATCACACTGGACCAGCACCTGGATATGACAACGCATGTGAAGAATGTGACAAAGACTATATATCATAAGATCAGAACACTACGCCACCTCCGCCCCCTACTTGATTATACTGACTACCGATCAACCTTCCAGGCATTAGTCCTCCCTCACCTAGATTTTGCGAACATCATCCTCCATGGGATCTGTCAATCAACTTTAAATCCGCTTAGCCTGGCTATGAATGCAGCTGCAAGAGTCCTCTCTGGGTCACCAAGATCTGCACACATAACGCCTATCATGAAAGATCTGCACTGGCTACCTCTACAAGCCAGACTCCACTATAAGTCCCTAGTACTTACCTTCAAAGCCTTGAATAACTACCCACCTACTCCAATCAGCAAGCTAATTCACAGCATCCTCGAAAATAGAAACAGGAGGCCTACTGCTATGAACACCTTAATAGTTCCTAGGATGATGACATCGTGTATTAAGGCTACGTCAAATAGAGCTTTCTCAATATTCGCTCCTCTAAACTGGAATACACTTCCCCATGAAATACGTGGCATCAAAAGCCTAATACTATTCCGAAAAGCCTTGAAACACCATCTGTTCACAAAATGTTACCCAGAAGTCATCCCAGACACTCACACATCTAGCAAACTTCCCACATACCCCAGACACCTTAGCACCCTAATACAACCAGAAAATGGTTAGCCCACACGATAACCATTTACCTTCACCATTCCACATGAAATCACTTACAATATACAAACGAGTTTAGAATACTACATATAGTTAATGTATATAGTTTAAAGTTAAACTGTACATAGTTTTCCCGGTTATCCCATGTGTTATTTTTCCCTGTTCTTTGTAAACTCAATGTTGCCTGTATGCATTGCAGTATGTTTTGTTCATTGTACACCGCGCTGATTTTAATAGCGCGGTATAGAAGAAATGTTAAATAAATAAAATAAAAATAAAATCCTGGAGCCCCGTTAATGCTTTGGAAGCCGAAGCCTCCCGCTGGGGCTGTTTTGCCGGTGAAGTTTCCTCAAGGGCAACGCCAAGCCTTCTCGATGCTTAGAAGGAGATCTACCCTTTGAGGACCGGCTAGATTTATGTTTAGTTACCTGAGATCCATGGGAGGAAGATGAGGCTCTGGAAGACGTCGATGCAACGGACATCGCATCTGAGGCAAAAAGGGTACCGTGTTTTGCAGCTCTATTCTGTAGGTCCCTTTTAGTCATCTTCCTACAAGAGAGGCACTCCGATGGAGAATGGTCAGGGCCTAAACATTTAAGATACCTATCATGGGTGTCGGTGACAGATATGGTACCGCCACACTTATAACATTTTTTAAAACCAGTAGTTGGTTTTTCCATTTTTAAGGAAAATGGGCCTAGGGCCCAAAATGGCGCCTAGCACCGAGGGAAAAAAGTTTCTGAAGAAAAATACCTCAGAACTATATATATATTTCTTTTTTTTAGAAAAGAAGAACCGGTGGTACCGGTAGGCGTTGAACGAAGGCAGACGCGAACACAAAAAAGAAAGAATAAAGAAGGAATTTTCTGCGGTGACAGGGTATGGAACTTGTCGGCTCCACGGAAAACGAAGAACTGAAGAGGGACAGTGAGAAAGGCGGGAAGAAAGCAGGCAGGCACTGTGGGATGCTCCTAAAAGCTTTCCTATGGGATGCTGGGGAGCGTTCCTGCACAGGCTCTATCGGTACCGACGATACCCCATATGTGAAGACTACATTCCTGCTTGTTCCTAAAGATAAACACATCTATTCATAGAATATTATGGAAAATCAGAAAATAGCAACAACATATTCCCAACTTAACAACGTACATATAAAGAAATCAGAACCCACCCAACATTAACCACTAATACTGTCTGATACTAATCTCATGTGCATACACCTTATATAGATATGTTAACTGTAATATTGACGCTGTAAATAAGCATGATCATAATTGTATATACTCCAAAATTCAGTTCTATATAACTACAACTGTCCAGTTCAATTCACAAGTTTAAAGTAAAAGTTTTGTTATGTTAACTGTAAACCGTCTTTGATCTCTGAAAGGTGCGGTATATAAAAATACATACATAAATAAATAAAATGCTCCCCCATACAGTATTAAAGCCAAACATATTCTGCATCCACAGAACTCACTGGTCCTTCCCTCAGCAACAGGTGTAAAGCAGAGCTGGGACATTGCCTCACAGAGCTTAACATATTAAAAAAAATGTTCAGTTCTAGTGTCATTCAGTAACAGCAACTTAAACCTAAGTACCAGGCATATTGTGAAGAAATACAAAACTCTACAAAAGAGTCACTCAGGACCTAGAACAATTCTATCATACCAGCACTAACTTCCAAAACTCATACAAGGATCCTACCTAGGAAAGCGCAGCCCTGTAAATACTGCAGTGGACTCTAGAAAGTGTAGTTTCTCACCTGTAAGAGGTGTTCTCCGGGGACAGCAGGAATCAGTCCTCACATATGGGTGACGTCGGCCCCGATGGAGCCCTCGTGCAGAGAAAATCCCCAGCTTTCAGAGAAAGCCTTTGGGAGTTGCCATCACGCATGCACGTTCTCCTTCCCGCCCAAGGGTGCTATCTTGCTCAGTCAAATGACATAGCTAAAAAGACGGCAAAAAGAACAAAATATAATAATAATAATAATAGGACTGCAACTCCAAGGGGAGGAGGGAGGGTCGTGAGGACTGATTCCTGCTGTCCCTGAAGAACACCTGTTACAGGTGAGTAACTATGCTTTCTCCGGGGACAAGCAGGAAGTCAGTCCTCACATATGGGATGCCCCAGCTATAGGCTACCGAGAACCCATAGCTAAAAAAGGCTCTCTCTACGAGAGCCGCAAGCAGCCACAATAGAAATTCAAACTAAGGGAATAGCACTCCGGCTAGCCTGAACACAGAAGGGTTGAAGGGCAGGAGTTGCCTAGACCTCGAAAAGGTTACGAAGTACAGCCTGGCCGAAGGCACTGTCCCGTTGGGACTCCCTGTCCAGGCAATAATGGGTTGCGAAGGTCTGACCCGAAGACCAGGTGGCGGCCCAGCAGATGCCCGCCAGAGGAACAGAGCACACATGAGCCACTGATGTCGCCATGGCCCTGACCCTATGGGCCATAACACAACCCCCCATCGGAAGTTCAGCTGCCTTGTATGCCCAGGCAATTCAGTCTGCTACCCAGGTGGACAGCGTACGCTTTGATACTGCCACCCCCAGCTTACTGGGGTCATAGGATACGAAAAGCTGAGAAGCCTTCCGATGCACTTGCGTACGCTGGATATAGAAGGCCAATGCCCTCTTACAGTCCAGGGTATGCAGAACCGTCTCTGCCCGACTGGCATGCGGCCTGGGAAAAAAGGTAGGCAGAACCACCTCCTGGTTGAGGTGGAACGAGGAGACCACTTTCGGAAGGAACTTGGGGTGCGTGCGAAGCACCACCCAGTTCCTATAGAATCTGGTGTAAGGCCTTTCTGACACTAGGGCCTGGAGTTCACTCACCCTCCGGGAGGATGTGAGTGCCACCAAGAGAACCACTTTCCAAGAGAGATAGCGTAGATGGCAGGTCGCCATCAGTTCAAAGGGCGGCCTAGTAAGTTGCCCTAACACCACATTCAGATCCCATTTGGTCACCAGGGGGCGGACCGGGGGTTTCAAGAGAAGCAAGCCTCTCAGAAACCGAGAAACCAAGTGGAGGGCGGAGAGAGGCTTCTCATCCACCGGAAAGTGGTTCGCTGCAAGGGCACTGAGGTGCACTCTGACAGAGTTGGACTTGAGGCCCAAATCAGAGAGGTGGAGAAGGTATTGCAAAACCACCCCCACCAGACAAAAGAAAGAATCCACCTCCTGCTCCTCGTACAACGAAGCAAATCTGCACCACTTCAAGGTGTAGGCCTGTCTAGTCGACAGCCTCCACAAGGCCAGCAAGACCCCCTCAATATTCCTTGGAAGGAGAAGCGGAGCAAGAATTACCCTTTCAGCAGCCACGCCATCAAGGTGAGAGAGCTGAGGTTGGGGTGCAGGAGAGAGCCCCCCCTCCTGAGATAGGAGGCACGGGGAGGACTCCAAGGGAATGGGAGCCTCCATCGCTAGCTGCAGTAGAAGCGGGAACCAGGGTTGCCTGGGCCACTGTGGGGCGATAAGGATGAACGAGGCTCTGTCCTGGAGAATCTTGAACAGAATCTTGGCCATGAGAGGCCTCGGGGGAAACGCATATAGAAGGCCCACGGACCATGATACCACAAAAGCATCGGCGGCCAACCTGTGTGGGTGCGGTTGCCTGGAGCAGAAACGGGGCAGCTGGTGATTGTCCAGACTCGCAAATAGGTCCATAACCAGCCGCCCCGTGGTCCAGCTGCCATTCATGGGGCTGGAGAATGCTGCTGAGCCTGTCGGTTAGCCAGTTGTTCTGGCCCGGCAGGTAGACTGCTCGGAGACTAATGCCATGCCAGGCTGCGAGCGAGCACAAGTCCAGGGTTTCCTGACATAGGGGACGGACCCGGTACTAACCTGCTTGTTCACATAGAACATGGCCACCTGGTTGTCTGTCTGTATCAAGACAGGTTGGCGGGCCAGGAACTGCCTGAAAACTTCTAGGGCTAGGCGGATGGCATGAAGTTCCAAGAAATTGATTTGTTTGGTCCTCTCGCTCGGGGACCAAACTCCCTAAGTACGAAAACCCTGGCAATTGGCCCCCCAGCCTAGCAGGGATGCATCTGTGGTAAGGATCCTCGTGTTTAGAGGAGCCTGGAAAGGCATTCCCGCCTTCATGTGATGCGGTTGGAGCCACCAGGCCAGGGACCGTACCAGACGCCTGACACTTTGACCCTGTCCCGGAGGCGCCCTGTGGCCTGAGATCACTGGTCCCTGAGACTCCATTGAGCGGTCCGCATGTGGAGGCAGGCATCTGGGGTCACATGGACTGTGGAAGCCATGTGCCCGAGGAGGCGCAGGAATGGTCTTGCTGACACTACAGACTTGCAACTCACTTGTCCTGACAGAGCCATAAGCCTGCTTGCCCTGTCTGCAGGCAAATAGGCCTTCGCCTGAAGGGTGTTGATTCTGGCCCCAATGAACTCCAGCTGTTGAGTCAGAGTGAGGCTGGACTTGGGGTAGTTGATTACAAACCCTAGGTGTTGCAGAACCTCGATGGTGCGAGTTGTGGCCTGGTGGACCTCGATGGCTGAAGTGCCTCTAATGAGCCAGTCGTCGAGATAGGGGAAGACAAAGACCCCTTGGAGCCTGAGAAAGGCGGCAACCACTGCCAGGCATTTTGTGAACACCCTGGGGGCCGAGGCAAGGCCAAAGGGAAGTACCCTGTACTGGTAGTGATTGCCCCCCACCACAAAGCGCAGATATTGCCTGTGGCTTGGGTGTATTAGGATATGTGTATATGCATCTTTTAGGTCTAAGGAGCATAGCCAGTCTCCCTGGTGGAGGTAAAGCAGCAATATCCCAAGGGAGAGCATCTTCGAACTTCTCCCTCACCAGGAATTTGTTGAGGTTGCACAGGTCAAGGATGGGTCTGAGGCCTCCTGTCCTCTTTGGCACCAGAAAGTACCTGGAGTAGAAGCCCCTGCCCTGCAGGTGGCTGGGGCACCGGTTCTACTGCATGATCCTCGAGAAGGCCTGCTAACTCCTTCAGAAGAAGGCCCCGGTGAAGGGGAGACCTGAGGGGCTCTCCTGAGAAATAATGAGGAGGCACCTGGGCTAGGTGAAATAGATAGCCCTCCCAGACCACCGGTAAGGACATCAATGGTAATGGCTGTCCATCTGTAGGCATACAAAGCAAGCCGGCCTCCTGTAGTCTGCCTGGCTCCTCTTGGAAGAGAGGCCATGCTGCAGGAGTCAAAAGGAACTCCCAGGCTGGGCCGGAGACGGTGCCTGGGGGCTTTCTGCTTACGCGGGCCATGCCCCTGTTCCTTGGCCTGCTGCCCCTGTTGGGGAGCCGGGGAGGCCTGATAATGGGAGTAACTTCGGTAAGCAGTACCATACCTAGGGTAAAAGGGCTTTTTACCCGAGCCCTTCTTGAGAGAAGGGGCAGAGATCTTCTTAGAGAGCCATGTCCTCAACATGTACTCGGTCTCCAGCTCTGCGGCCTTGTCAGTCATGGGTTTGCCAAAGAGATTCTCCCCTTGGCATGGGATATCGACCAACTTGTCCTGAACCCATTGTTCAAGGTCTGACGACTGCAGCCAAGCCTGGCGGCGTGCACCAATGTCAGCCGCGGCTACCCGGGCCGCCGACTCGAACCCATCATAGGCCGCCTGAGACAAACTTCGAGCACCCACAGACGGCTTTGGACAGGCCCCTGAAGCACTGCAAAGGCTCCTCGGAGAGACCAGCCGAGAACCTTGCGAGTTCCTTCACCAGGTCTCTCAGGTACATGCCCATGTACAGCTGGTATGCCTGGATCCGACAATTCAGCATTGCCCCCTGGAAGCACTTCCTGCTGAGGGCATCCAAGTTGTGGGCTTCCCTGCCGGGAGGCACGGGGGAGTGCGTCTTCTGACTTTTCAGCCTGCGCATGGCCGATTCCACAACCATGCAGTTTTGTGGCCGTTGTGATTTCTGAAACCCAGGGCTCCGGTGGACTCGATACATCGAGTCGAGCCATTTGCTGATCATGGGTACAGTAAGGCATCCCAAAGGGGGCCTCATACTGGAGGATCTCAAGCTCATCGGCTAGAGGATCCTCCTCAGACTCCATGGGGAATGCCAAAGCCTTGGACATGTCCCACATGAAGTCCAAGAACCTCATGTCCTCCGGAGGGGACCTTTTCCGAGGCTCGGATACCAGGGAATTGGAAGGGACATCTCTATGTTGGCGGGTATCCGGAGACTCCTTGTCTTCAGTTTCCTATGCTGACGCCTCTGAGGAGGAATTGAGGGGCTCATCAGGCATCGAGGGCCCCGGCGCCGACTGCTCCAATGCCAGTAGGCTCAGCAGCGACGACCTCTGTCCCGAACAGGAGGCCGAGTGAGACCTCAGCTGAGGACTGACTCGAGCCCTAAAGGCTTCGAGGATCGGCTCGGCCTCCAGGATCGACTTTGACGTTGAGGGCCCAGTGGTCGTGGCAGAGGAACCGGACAGGCCAGCTATCAGCGCTCGCTGCTGCTTCATGAAGGCAGTGAAACTGCGCTCCAAAGCCACCATTCTGGACTCGAGTCCGGAAGGCTCTGCAGCCACCGGCTCTGGCCCCGACACCAGTTCCCCCGGAGGGGAGTCCTCAATGAGGACCGTCGGTACTTGCCTCTGCTGATCCGTCTCCCAACGAGGAACCTTTGCCAGGCTCTCCTTCTCCAAAGATCCGGGCCAGCGCTTGGGGCTCCGCAATAGGCCCCGGGAGGAGCCGGGTTGCTGGGAGTCATCCAGAGACGCCGCCTTCAAGAATTTCTTCTTCCTCTTATGTTCCCTCAAGGGGGACCCCCTTTCGGAGGAACCTTGACGCTGCTCGGGCTCAGCATGTTCCCCCCGAGACGTGGAGGCCTCAGACGAGGTCCGGGCTCTCGGAAACATGGGGGACTCAGAAAAAATCCTATCATGCTGCTGCGGGCCACAGACCGTCGGGTCGTGGTCAGGCCCAAGGCACCGGAGGCAGCAGTCATGCGTATCGGTGAGGGACATCAGTTTCACGCACTGATCGCATTTCTTAAACCCGCTGGTAGCCATCGGGGGAAAAAGGGCTCCTGCAAGGTTGAAGACCCGGGCTGCCAGTGAAAAGAAAAAAAGGTGCGAACGCCGCAAGTCAAAACTGACAAAGACTGAAAAGAGAGACGGACTCGATACCGGTGTACTGAGCCGAAGGCGGGAAGAGGTACCGATGTCGACCAGTCGAAGGAAACAGGAAAAAAATCAACTTTTTTCGGGGACACTGTGGACAATGTCCGAAGAGCTCCATGGAAAAAAGGAGACTAAGCAAGATGGCACCCTTGAGCGGGAAGGGGACCGCACATGCGTGGTGGCAACTCCCAAAGGCTTTCTCTGAAAGCTGGGGATTTGCTCTGCACGAGGGCTCCGTCGGCGCCAATGTCACCCATATGTGAGGGCTGACTTCCTGCTTGTTCCTGGAGAACATCAATACACTTATTAGGAAAATTGAACAAGTAAGATTACTACAAATTACTATGCAAACACTTTACAGAATACGTTGCCTCGGTCACACACACAAAACACAGACCGACCACTACTGAATACAGAAAGAATGACCACAAAGTGAAGGTGAAATTAGACTTTATCTACTAATTCTTTCCTTGAGTCCCACCAGTCCAGATGTGTAGTTATGCACGCCTGCCAGCAGATGGAGACTGAGAACCACTGATTTGATTTTGATATCACTGTATGCAGCCTTACTCTCACCAATATTTCTACTACTACTACTGATCATTTGTATGGGGCTGCAAGGCATACGAAGTGCTGTAGAGGCACATATAAAAGACCGTCCCTGTTGTAACAAAGCAGATTAATACCAGAGATTATGAAATGCATATCCAACACAAGTAACAGCTGTCAGCTTACATACTGAAGAAGAAATCTTTGCTTGAAAAAGGCGCATGAAAGATGCGATATCAATGAACATAGCCAAGACCGCAAAAACACACTCATGTCCTAGTACGGCTTGGAACTTACTCAAGAGCCACTACTGAGGGAGATGGTTACCCAAGAAAAACAATCAACCCCTCATAACTCATTTGCCTTGCAAAACTGAAAGCAAATCCAAGCAACACAAGAGTGGTACTGGACTGGACTGGAGGGACTCCAGGAAAGACAATTAGCATGTGAGGTCTAATTTCACCTTCCTTATCATCCCTCTAGTCCAGTCTAGACACGTGGGATGTAGCAAAGCAGTATACAACAACGGGGAGGGATACCAAACAGCATTGAGAGAAGCCCTGACAAGACTCACCCTTCCAGGTAAAGCATTGAGGAAAGAATGCCCGAAGACCCCTTGCACTCAGCTTGAAAATCACACACTCCATGGCAACAGCCACTGCCACCTTTGCACAAAGCAAGAGACCCCCGCGCTTGGATCACCAGCACAGTACGGAAAGCCAAAAAGTGCAGCAACTGCTACAGATGACAAGAAAGAGGTAAGGATCCCCTGAAAAACAAAGGAAATCATGAAATACAGATGCTGAGAACAACAGTTGTAAATAGATATATTCCTTATATCCTGAATACAAAGACTGAAGAGAAAACAGGGAGAATAGATCTGACGCCACTAACAGCAACAGCCACTGTAAGCCTTAAAAGGAAAACCATTCTATGCTGCTACTCCAAACTTAGAATATAAAAGCAAGTAGCCTACTGAATGCCCCTCCTGGCACCCTGAGAACCGTAAGCAGATGAGGACAGAAAAACACGAAGTAGGGAAAAACTACAACCCACGCCCCATTTTCTCTTCTTCCTTAAAAAAAAAAAAAAGTGTTATGCTTGCTGCAAAAACAACCAGCCAGATGCTTGCAGCCAGTCTTTCACCAAGAACGCAACTGTGCCATCTGAGGGTAAGAACTGAAGCAAAAAAAACCAAACAAGCCAGGACTGGGCCCTATAGCACACACACCCCAAAGGGTACCCAAGAACAGCCTCAAAAGGTACACTGGAAAACCACAATTTTGCCTGGAAACTAAGGGCAACACCTCAGGAACTGCTCAAGAGAATAGTGTACCAGCTAAGATGTGCCACATTGAAACAATACCACCTCTGGAAGACACGAAGATAACGCCTGGGCCCCGAGTCAGCTGAATAACCCAGGGTGTATCCGCAGCAGTAAGCAATTTCATAGAAAGCTACTAATCTGGGGACCGAGGCACGGACGTCCGTGGCCCGAGGACCACCATATCCCTAAGAAAATCCAAATGAATGAAACCTAACCTCCTGAACCCTTAAGAAAAGGTAGCCAAAACTCAGCTGAAGTTACCGCAGGGCCACCACTGGAAGGTAGGGCTCCATGCTGACAGAAACCCCGATCTGGCATTTGAAGGATTGATATGCTGCATGAATTTTTTTTTGACCCTACCCTCATTCATGCATGGGTTCTATTGCCCCAAATGCTCCAAGGGGAGGACAGCCCCGCTCTGAATCATGCGTGAAGCCAAATAGGCAAGGGAACACATTTTCAAGGTGAAATAGGAAACCAAAACGGCCACCATTCGCTGAGAAGCACGCTCAGTGCCTGGGACCATGGCTGAGCCTCCCATGGACCCCTGACCTCGTAGGGACAACAGAACCGGGAATATGCCCTTATTTGGCAACATAGCATGCCTCCCTGGGCATGTGAGAGCACAAGCAATTGAGCCCATTAGTATTACTTAAACAATGATTACCAATTACAATTATTAATCTGTTATACGCATTGCTCCCAAAAATACCCCAGTGTTGAGAGCAACAGTGGCCAGCTCACTGCCAAGCACCTCCAGAAACAGAAGAAAAAAGCAAAAGACAAAAATGGTGGAAAATCTGTGCCAAAAAAACCCTCCATATAAACCATGCAAGAAAATCTGTTGCACAAAGCGCTCCTTCAAAGCGCCACGTTCATTCATCTTGGTCATCTTTTTTTTTTTAACTTTTATTTTGCTTTTATTTCATTGCTTTACAGTGGCAAAGAGCCGATTGCCAAAGGACCCTCGGCAGCCTTCCCTGCTGAAAAAAGCTGGCAAAAAATGCTACGGCCGGCATGAATACTGAAGGCCCCCGGAGCCAGCTACGCCAAAAAACAAAACCAAATCAAAGAAAGGAAAAGAAAATTGTGCAACCAAGAAAAAAACAGACTTTATTTATTTATTTATTTATTTAACAATTCTTATATACCGCACTATTTATGATCAGCGCGGTTTACATATAACAACAACATCCGACACTATACAAATGTCTGGTCATTACATTGAACAGGGAATGAAACTTGGAGAGAGGGGGCAACTATATACATACGAAGTTAATAGGGGAGGGATCTGTTTGGTGTTTACATATTTGAGGACGAGCTATACGAGGGTTCAGAGCCGTCAGTAAGATATTTGACAAAAAGGAAGTGTTTCAGGGCTTTCCTGAACTGGCTCAGTTTAGGGATTGCTCTTATGTGTGGTGGTAGGGTGTTCCATAGCGCTGGAGCGCAGAGACTGAAGGCTCGGTTGGATGTTGTTTTGGTGCAGTTTGTCGTTTCTTTTGGTATTGCTAACATATTGGTTTGTCGGTGGCACAGCCGAGAGCAACTCCCACCGGAGTCCGACTAGAAGCCTTCTCCCCACTAAAGGGGATGTTGGCAGAAGACCCCCTTTATTTATTTATTTTGTTTGTTGCAATGCCTGCCAACCACCTCTCCATAGTAGGAGGGGGGAAGACAGAACACCACTATGCTGCCAGACCTTACCTTAAACTTTACTAAGAGAAGGCAGGGGAAAGAAGCCACCGTCTGACAAGCTATTTTCATAAAGCTCCTTTCAAATGGGCTGCGGCAAACTAGAAGAGGGGATTGGGGGAGGACCTGGCACCATCGGGTATTGTGCCCAGGGGCCTGCTGTCAGCTATAGCCAACAAGCACCTTTTCCTTTTCATCCTTCCAAACCAATTCAGACTGCATAGGCTGAAACAACCTCCATCTGTTGAAGATTGAGAAATACTGGTAAGAGTGAGGCTATGACATAAAATAAAACTAGCGGTTCTCAATTTGCATCTGCTGTCAAACGTGCATAACCATGCGGCCGGACTGGACTGCAGGGACGATAAGGTAGGTGAAATTAGACCTTACCTGCTAATTTTCTTTCCTGTAGTCCCTCCAATCCAGTTCAGACAAGTGGGTTATGCCCTCCAATCAGTAGGTGGAGATTGAGAAAACACTCTCTCAACTCAGCATAAACAGACTATACCCATTGAACTGAAGCAGTATTTGACATTCATCAAGCAGAGACTGTAAGAACAAAGGCCAAACCTCCCAAGCTCCGCTCGGTCCAAGCCCCCCCCCCCCCCAAAGGTGAATTCCTACTTGCAGGGCATGTCCGCCATGTGGAAGCCTTCCCTCTCAATGCTGCATTCTGAACAGACCTGGAATTATAACCAGTGGCAGACTCATGCCACTACTGTTCGACAAGAAAATTATCTGATTTCCTTTTTTTTTTTTGAGTAGAAACAGGCAATAGCATCATGAAACACATGTGCCTACTGAAACCCGTTAGCAACGAACTCAGGGCCGAAACAAACACGTATTCGCTGCACCTTGAACTATGGAGCAACGCGTAGCACCTCAAATAGAAACTGAATCATCAGAGTGCGTCCTGGACTGAACTGGAGGGACTACAGAAAAGAAAATTAGCAGATAAGGTCTAATTTCACCTTCCAGGGCATCCCTCCAGTCCAGTCCAGATAACTGGGACATAGCAGACCAGTACTAACGTTGGGCAGGAACCAGAATGCCAGCTCACAACACTGCCATCCGAAAATAGGCATCCTATCTTGCCTGTAGATTCAAGCAGTAGTGCTACACGAAGGAATGAACGGAGGACCAAAGTGGCTGCCCTACAGATATCCAGGGGAGGAGCCTTCCCCAACTCCACCCAGGACTCCTCCTGAGCCTTCGTCGAGTGGACTCGCAGGCCCATGGGTGCCTGCTGCCCCTTCAACAAATAAGCAGACTCAATCGCCTCCCGAATCCGGCGGACAATGGAGGCCTCAGAGGCCGCTCCCCCTTCCGGGACATACTGAAGAGAATGAACAGTCACTCTGACCGCTGAAACAGTTGTATCACTGCCAGGTAGTGCCTCAGGACCCTACGAACATCCAGCTTGTGGAGAAGAATGCCTCTGGTGGGTCTCACTGCCCCAGGTTGAACAAATGGATGATGAAATGCTCAAAGAGATCAGGGAAGCTAACAAAAGTTACAGCACAGTAATAATAATAAGTGATTTCAATTAACCTGGTATCAACTAGGTCAGTGTCACGGCAGGACATGCTAGAGAGATAAAAGTTTCCAGATAAAATGACTGCTTCTTGGAGCAGTTGGTTCATGAACTGACCAGAGGGGAAGCCAGTTTGGACCTAATCCTTAGTGGAACACAAGATCTGGTGCAAGAGATAAGGGTGTTGGGGCCAGTTAGCAATAGTGATCCTAGCATGATCACATTTGATTTAATAAATGGAGGAAGGATGGTAAGGAAATCCACAGTACTACCTTTTAACTTTCAAAAGGGAGACTATGATAAAATGAGGAAAATAGTTAAGAAAAAACAAAAAGGAGCAGCTGCAAAGATCAAAGATTTACATCAAGCATGGGTGTTTAAAAATACTATCTTGGAAGCTCAGACAAGCTGTATTCCATGCTTTAAGAAAAGTGGAAGGAAGTCCAAAAAAATTGCCAGTATTTGTTTAAAGGTGAGGTCAGAGAGGCTGTTGTAGTCATAAAAGCATCTTTCAGGAAATGGAAAAATGAGCCAAATGATGAAAACTGGAAACATAAGCACTGGCAAGTTAGATGCACGGCATTGATAAGGGCGGCAAAGAGAGAATTTGAGAAGAAGCTTGTTGTGGAAGCAAAAATGCATAATAAAGACATTTTCATGTACATTCGTAGCAAAAAAACGGTGGCAGAGTCAATTGGACAATTAGATGACAGAGGGGTAAAAGAGGCACTAAGAGGAGACAAGGTCATAGCAGAGAGACTGAATGAATTCTTTGCTTCAGTCTTTACTGAGGAAGATGTAGGGATATTACCTATGACTGAAATGGTATTTAAAGGTGATGCCGCTGAATTGCGGCAGTTGTGATTTCTGGAAGCCCAGTCTCCGGCAGAATCGATACATCGAGTCCAGCCACTTGCTCACCACTGGCACAGATGACGGTGTCTCCCACATACAGAGCATTAGCCATTACAGCATGGGAGGGATGGGCACCATAAGCGATTCCCTCAGAGGGGCCTCTTACTGGAGGATTTCTAGCTCCTCCGTCCGAGGGTCCTCCTCTGATTCCATTGGGAATGCCAGGGCCTTAGACATGTCCCTGACAAAGTCAAGGAATGCCATGTCCTTCGGCGGGGACCACTGCCAGGACTCTGAAGTGGGAGTGTCAGAGGAGATATCACGATGGCGATGGGTGTCGGGCAACTCCTTGTCTTCCATCTTCCACTCGGAGTAGTCTAATCGAGGACTCGATGGAAGGATGGTCCACAGGCCCCGGGGCTGGACTTGGCCGCGGCCCTCACAGGCCGCACGGCTAGTACCAAGCGCACTGGCTGGGGACAAACAAGGCCCCGTTGAGCAGGAACTGGATTGAGACCTCAGCCGAGGATCAACTTGAGGCCGAAGGGTCTCAAGGATTGGCTCAGCCTCCAGGGGATGTCTTCAACATAGAAGGCCCGTTGGTCGGGGTGGAGGAACTGGTCATACCGGACAAGCACCCACTGCTGGTCCATGAAGGCAGACAAACTGCGCTCCAGGGCCGCCATTCTTGACTCCAGGCCAGAAGGCTCTGCAGCCATCGGCGCGGGCACTGAAGGAATCGGGCCTGACACTGGTTCTCGCAAAGGGAAATCCTCAACAAGGATGGTGTCTGGCGACAGAGGTCGGTCTGAGGTAGATTCCTTTCGGGGGACCTTTGCAGCCGCTCCCTCTCCGATCCCTCGGATGAGCGTCTTGGACTTCAGGACCTGGCTCGAGACGTAGCTGGGTTGTCGGAGCCATCCAGGGACACCCCCTTCAAGGTCTTCTTCTTGGGTTCCCTTGAAGGAGACCCCCCCTCTCCGAAGAACCACAGTGCCGCTCAGGTTCCGTAGAGCCGCCCCGAGAAGCCAGGGTTTCAGAAGAGGCATTGGCCTTCGGAGGCACCGGGGACTTGGGAAAACATTTATCGTGCTGCTGCTTGTGGCTCTTAAGGTCTTGTTGGACATCCATTTGCAGAGACCCCATGCTGTGGGGTCGTGGTCCGGCCCAAGACAGCAAAGGCAGCAGTCGCCTGTGTTGGTCAAAGACATAATTCTGGCACACCGATGACACTTTTTAAAAAAAAACACTGGTAGCCATGGGGGAAAAAAGTACCCCAGCAAGGTCGAAGACCTGCTGAGCTGCCAGATGGAAAAAAAGCGGCACAGAGATGCCAAAGAGGAAAAAGCTACAAAAAGAACCTGAACTCGATGCCAAGACAGTGAGGTCGGGTAGCTTGAAGAGTACCAGTGCAGTACCAGTTGAGAGTATGAAACACAGGCTGAAAACTCCGGGGACAAGACAGACTGACGTCTGAAGGGCTCCGAGATAAAAAGGAGACTGAGCAAAATGGCACCTTTGGGCGGGAAGGGGACTATGCATGCGTGGTGGCATCTCCCAAAGGCTTTCTTTGAAAGCTGGGGGGATGATTCCGCAAAGGCTCTGTCAGTGTCGATGTCACCCCTATGTGAGGGCTGACTTCCTGCTTGTTTCCGGAGAACTTTCCTTTTTGTTTCTATCCTCCACTTTATTCTCCCCTTCCTTTGGTTTTCAGCATCTTCCATCATAGTCTCTCTTTCATCTCTCCTTTTCTTACTCTCCCTCCACAACCCCACTGTCTAGATAGCACTCTAGCATCTTGGCTCTAAACCTGCAACAGCACCAACAGAGGAAAGCTAAAGAGCGTAGAGTGTCTTTAGTCCATTGGTGCACTGACACAACTGTGCCACATCCTGCCCCCCTGATCCAATGTTCCCAACTTCAGAGGTGGTAGGACATGGCAGTGGCACCTCAGCACCTGCCTGGGCGAATGGCAAGCCTCATGCTCTCTTTCACTTTCCTGTGCTGGCACTGCTATAGAAAAACAGATGACAGGGCCCAGTCCCACCGAAGTTTTGGCAGCAATGGATGTGGTAGAAACTGGGAGTGATCAGTGGCTGGCAGAAAACCGGCACTTACACTGGCCAGTTTTCTGTCCTGTCAGCCACCAGCCTCCCCTTTGGAAAAACAGGCCAGGCCAGTCAAAAACTGGCAGGTTGGCAACCATAGTTGGGAGAGGCAAGCTGGGCTGAAAGAGTGTCTGGGAGAATAGCCTATTTTAGTTGCAGCGTCATTTTGAGTATGCCTGAGCAGCTGGACAGTACAGCTAGCTGCACGATTGGAGGGGGCTCCTACATTCTTGCCCCACTGCCAAGGGCGCTGGCCCTAGATGCTTTATCCAGTGATGGTCTTAACTCTCACACTTTTTGCCAAAGTGGTCTTGTTTGATAAAAAGTGAAAACCACTGATCTAAGACTTCACTGGCTCTGTACTATGTAAACTCAGTGCAACTGTACTAGTTCTTCACTGATCCGTTAACTTTAAAATATTTTTTATGCCCATTTGATTATATGCCTCCTAAAAATACAAAAATTGGGCATCTTACAGTTTGCTTAGCCATCTTACAAATGCAGAGAACACTGAAACAAACCCCTTATAACTCGGCCTCCTACACCACACCTCCCCCATGTCAATCACAGATGTATTAAGCTAGTCCAATAAAAAGATATTAGCTCCACCCATAAAACACTGCTCAGGAAAAGAACTGCAATAGCATTTATATTGTTTTACATCTTCATATTACATAGTTCTTAGCATGTATTCTGAGAAAATAAGGGCAGGCAGGAATAATATAAAATGAAATATCTTGAAAAGCATGTTATTTATTATTCTAAGATAATATATTTCTAAAGATAATTCATTTTTCTCAGAAATTTCCAGTGCTTTCATTTCTAGACTCTGGGAGACAAAAAGAAATCCATTCTCTTTTTGTGAGCTTTTCTATTTCCCCCCTCCCCTCAAGACCTTCTCATCTCTAATCATACCTTTAAAGATAAACTCTGCCTCCTGGCAGTTATGGTATAGCCACTCGAGGAAACACCGCTCCTTCAGGGACAGATTATGATGACTCTCTTCAAAATCCCACAAAAGGATGTCCTGATGGCTTTTAATTTCTTCCTTCACCAGGTTCATATATACTTGCTGGGGGGAGGTAGCCATCAGCATCACATGCCTGACCAGGTAACCTGATATCTCCCGCTCAGTGGCCCATGTTTGTCGTATGGCCACCCTCCTATCAAAGGACAAAGGGTGTGACTTGATGGCCAGGAGAAAGAAGGGCCTTCCCCCAGTGCTCTGGCATAGATCTTTCTCATCTGCCAGCATCCGACACTTGTAACTCTGTAAGAAGGGAAATTCTGTCTTGAACCTTTGGTAGCTTAGGTGATAGGTGATCCGGTTGTCCTTCAACACCACTGTCTGGGAGGGCTCTGTGGAAGCCGGTAGCAGCAAATTCAAAGACTGTGCTACTTCCTTGGGTTGGACCTCCTCTCTTCCCTTCTTGAGAAGTAGCAGGCTGAGAAGGATGGAGAAAAGGAGCAAAAGGCTAAAAACATGAAGAAGCCTCCTTTTCATGGCTCAAACACTTGTTTCTGGACAGACAAAAATAACACAGAACACAAGATCAGATTACTACATCAAAAGCCATTCTGAAGTCTTCCTCGAGAACTGTATTTTTACTGCATCTGAACCTCCCTTAAAAATTTCCAGAGGAATTCCAATCTTTACTTCTAAACAGAAAAGCACAAAGCCCCTAGGACAAGAAGGAGTTAGATGCAGAACTAGAAAAAGATCCTAGATTTATACTGTATTTCAGAAAGGAAACTAGGCAGGAAGGATTAAGAGATACTGCTCAGTTTTAAAATTAGTTTGCAGCATCATCATAGGCACTTGTAGGCACAGATCTGAGGATATTTACAAGGGCTTTTATTTGGCTTCAAGGTTGTGTATTAATTCAATAAACCAAGAGATATGGAAGTGCATTTAGATAGCATGTAGAGACTGAAACTGAGATGTTGAGGTCGCAAATTGGAAGTGGGAAACAAAAGAGCTGGTACACATGCTGGCGATCAAAAAGAATTTTATTGAACCCCAACGTGTTTCAGCCGTCTAGACCTTCTCCAGGGGGGAAACAGGCCTCAAAGAATATATCAAAAACAAAATTAAAAACAGGAATACAAAATTAAACAAATAAATGAAATAACATATCACACATATATTAAATTATATATACAACAGCCAATGCGTATACAGCATCAGAATCAATGTATATATATCCAGGATCAAGCTGAAGGTACTCGCCATCCCCATAGAGAAATTATCAACACCTCCTCAGAACAACTACAATCACTAATCGGATGTCCCAACAACAACAGACTGCGACATAAGAACACAATGAATCTTCTCCTCCCTCCCACCCAGATACGCAAAAGATCACAACGCACATGTTCAAGAGCCTTTGAATTCTATGCTCCCACCATTTGGAACCAGCTACCTCCCATATTACGAGCCATTCAATCTCACATCTTATTCAAAAAACATCTTAACACTTTCCTCTTTGAAGAATACTACGGTGCCTCCTCTCTGGCAAATCCCCAGCCAGACCACCTCCCACCCACCCATACTATTCCCCCTACCCCTCCTCCCTAAATACACAAGGCCCACCCCTCCTCATCACATGTCCTTGCTGTGAGTTCTAGCTGTCTGTTTGTTTCCACATATTTATTTACTTATTTGTCATTATTCGTGTGTTCCATTATCTTGCTGCTCCCCCTAAATTTGCACTTCTGTTCAGCTCCTCTCAGCTGAATAACTTATCCCTTTCCTTAACTAACTGCAACTTCCCTTTCTTCCTCCTTCAACTGTCTGGCCTGTCTGTGTTAGTCCAGGTTAACATTTACTTCCATATCTATCCTTGCTCTGTCTCCATTGCTGTAGAGTTTAAAACTATTTTCCTCTCTCTGCTCTTAGTCTATCTGAGTGGCCAACCCCTCCCCCCTGCTGAGATATCATTGTAGACCCCATTTCCTGTCCTCTACGTGTGCCTGCTGTGATTGCCTTTCTGTCCATTGAGAAGAGCAGTGCTCCAGAGCTCTCCTGAAAGGTGATTTTTGCTGAATTTGCTGCTTTGCTGTGAGTTCTGTCTGTTTGTCTCCACATATTTATTTACTTATTTATTTGTCATTATTCGTGTGTTCCCTTACCTTGCTGCTCCCCCTAAATTTGCACTTCTGTTCAGCTCTTCTCAGCTGAATAACTTATACCCCCCTCCCCTCTATCCACCCACTCCGTGACTGGCTGTCTTTTATAACTGTTATCTGCTCATTGTCTAATTTATGCACAGGTGCACCTAAATCCCTTGATTCTCCTACCTTCCATATTCTCTGGCCTTTGTTCTCCTCTCTATTCCTCTTCAATTGCTCCTCATCACACTGTCTTTCTCTTCTTCATACTCCCTGTTTCCCCTCTTACCAGCACCTTCACTCCTCCCCTCCTTATCCCCTCCTCTACTGTCCTCTCTTACCCCTCCATTCTGTCTTCTACCCTATCATCAGCTCTTGGGCTTCATCACTTTCTCCCTCTCATTCAACCATCACCTCTCTCTCTAAGGCAACCTCACCCTCGTTTCTGCCGTAATGTCTCCTCTCTATCCTGTACTCTGCTACTCCTTCTCCTTCTCTCATCTGGAGATATCAACCCCAATCCTGGCCCCCTAGACTTCTGTCTCACTTTGAGAAGAGGTCTTCACGCAACATGTCTAATCTTATCCATATCCCTCTCCTTTCCCCTTCCACTCTCCCTTTCTCATGTGCCTTATGGAACGCTCACTCTGTCTCTAATAAACTCACTTTTACTCATGATCTCTTTATCTCTAATGCTCTACATCTCCTTGCTCTAACTGAGACCTGGATCCTCCCAGATGATGCTGCATCTACTGCTGCTCTCTGTCATGGGGGCTATCAGTTCTCACACATGCCTCGCCCCACTGGCCGTGGTGGTGGTGGTGTTGAGCTTCTACTTTCTCCCTCTTGCCAATTACAACCCCTCCTGCTGCCTCGTCTCACTCCTTTCTCTCTTTTGAAGTCCACTCCATCCGCCTTTTCACTCCACTTCCTCTCCGGGTAGATGTTATTTGTCGACCTCCTGACAAGTCTGCTTCTACCTTTCTCACTGACTTTGACTCGTGGCTTTCCTTCTTTCTGGATTCCTCTTCCCCCACTCTTATTCTTGGGGATTTTAACATTCATGTCAATAACCCCTCTGATCCTTATGCTTTAAAGCTCCTCTCCCATATCTCCTCATTTGACCTCCAACTTTGTTCCACTGCCCCCACTCACAAGCATGGCCACTGCCTTGACCTGATATTTTTCTCTAGTTGCTTACCCTCGAATTTCTGTAGCTCAGTTCTTCCCTTATCTGACCATCACCTTTTAAGCTTTAATCTTCATCACCCGCTGCCTCAGCCTCGTCCTGTCTCCTCCAACCTATTTAGAAATCTTCATGCTATTGATCCCTTGGTTCTCTCTTCCACTATTTCTTCATCTCTTTCTTCCACTATGTCATCTAAGTCTGTTGGCGAGGCAGTAACTTCTTATAATGCTGCACTCTCCTTGGCTCTGGATGCTCTCACTCCGCTCATGCCACGTCCTGTGAGACATTCTGCACCCCCAGCCCTGGCTTTCATCCACTACCCGCTATCTACGTTCCTGTGCCCATTCTGCTGAGCATGCTTGGCTTCAAATCCCACTCCCCTGCACACTTTCTACACTTCAAATTCATGCTTGTCTCTTTCCAGTCAGCCATAGCTCTTGCCAAACAAGACTACTATGTCCATCTGACTAACTCTCTTGCCTCTGATCCTCACCGTCTCTTTACTACTCTCAGCTCTCTTCTCAAAGTGCCTCCGCCTCTGATACCTCCCTCCCTTTCTGCCCAAACCCTTGCTATGTTCATGACAAAATCCACAAAATCACCTTCCAATTCCCCACAAAGTCAGCTACTTCCCCTCCTCCTCCTCTTCACGCCCAACTCTCCCCCCCCCCACCTCTGCTACCCTCTCTTCCTTTCCTGTGATCTCTGAAGAGGAAACTGCACACCTTCTTTCTTCCTCCAAACTCACCACCTGCTCCTCCAATCCTATCTCCACCCGTCTCCTAAACCCCATCTCCTCCACTGTTGTCCCATCCATTTCTCATATTCTCAACCAATCGCGCTCCACTGCAACAGTCCCTGCAGACTTCAAGCATGCTGTGGTCACACCTCTCCTCAAGGAGCCCTCACTTGATCCCACCTGTCCTAATTATTGACCCATCTCTCTCCTTCCCTTCATTTCTAAACTACTTGAACATGCGGTTCACCGCCGCTGTCTCGATATCCTCTCCTCTCATGCCCTCCTGGATCCCTTACAGTCTGGCTTTCGTCCTTTACACTCTACTGAAACGGCTCTTGCCAAAGTCTCCAGTGACTTGTTCCTGGCACAATCCAAGGGCCTTTACTCTGTCCTCATCCTTCTTGACCTCTCTGCTGCTTTTGACACTGTTGACCAGAACCTTCTCCTCGATACCCTGTCCTCGCTTGGTTTTAGGGGCTCTGTACTATCCTAGTTCTCCTCCTATCTCTCCCATCGCTCTTTCAGTGTGTGTTCTGGTGGCTCCTCCTCCTCTGCTACCCCGCTCCCTGTTGGTGTACCCCAAGGATCTGTCTTGGGTCCGCTCTTTTTCTCTCTCTACATCCAGTCCCTTGGTGCGCTTATCTCTTCCCATGGCTTTTAGTACCATCTGTATGCTGATGACTCCCTCTCTACGCCTGAAATCTCTCCGGCAATCCAGACCCAGATCTCTGCCTGCTTTTCTGACATTGCTGCCTGGATGTCTCACCCCCGCTTGAAACTGAACATGGCCAAGACTGAACTTCTTATCTTTCCCCCTAAAACCTCCCCTCCTCTTCCTCCTTTCTCAGTCTCTGTGGATAACTCTGTACTCCTTCCTGTTTCCTCAGCCCGCAATCTGGGGGTTGTCTTTGACTCCTCTCTCTGCTTCTCCTCACATATCCATCTGATAGCTAAGACCTGCCGTTTCTTTCTCTATAGTAATCAGGTCATCTTACTTGAGCGATAATATCAATAATAAAATTGTGTGCACTCAAAACATAACCAAAGGGTATTGAAGCCCTACTGTATCAATGGCTCATTTCTTTTCATAGAAGAAAGGCTTATGGAAAGAAATGAGTCATTGATACAGTAGGGCTTCAATACACTTTGGTTATGTTTTGAGTGCACACAATTTTATTATTGTTTCTTTCTCTATAACATCAGCAAAATCCGCCCTTTCCTTTCTGAACACACTATTAAAACGCTTATCCACTCCTTAATCACCTCCCGCCTTGATTACTGTAACCTACTCCTTGCTGGTCTCCGTTTGAATCATCTCTCTCCCCTTCAATCTGTTCAACACTCTGCTGCACGGCTGATCTTCCGCCAGCCTCGTCATGTCCATATTACTCCTCTTCTCAAGTCACTTCATTGGCTCCCTATCCATTTCCACATCCAGTTCAAACTTCTCCTGCTGACCTATAAATGCATTCACTCTGCGGCTCCTCACTACCTTTCTTCTCTTATCTCTCCTTACAACCCCCCTCGCGAACTCTGCTCTTCTAGCAAACTGCTTCTATCTGTGCCCTTCTCTTCTACTGCTAACTCCAGACTTCGCTCCTTTCACCTTGCTGCACCTTATGCCTGGAACAAACTACCTGTGTCTGTACGGCAGGCACCTTCTCTGACCCTCTTCAAATCCAGGCTGAAAACTCACCTCTTCGCTACTGCATTTGGATCTTGACTCACCTGATCTCCTTTTTCTTTCCCCTTGCTTTATCCCTGCCTACACCTTCTGTGTTTGTCTTGACTAGATAGATTGTAAGCTCTGATGAGCAGGGACTGTCTTGTACATGTCTGTGCAGTGCTGCGTATGACTTGTAGCGCGATATAAATGCTCAGTAGTAGTAGTATCTCAACAGTATAACTCAGCTCCACCTTAGCTTTTCCCCCTTGCATAAGAGCTCTGTAACAGTTTTGAATGTATTACCTTCCTACATTTTCCCCTCCCTTTGTTCTGATGTCCTAATTAAAGCCGACTGCTTAAAACACTCGTTTTTAAATGTTCCATGTAAACTGTTTTGCTTGGTAGAAAAATGGTATATTAAAAAATGGTTAAATGAATAAATTAAATAAATGAAAACATATAATACATACCTTAAAAGTAACAACCATATTTATAAAAAGAATAAATATAATGCTTAAGAGGCTAACGGACAGATGTTACATAGCACAGAGGGAAACAACCATACTTGATACCAACATATAAAGTTTCATTAAGAAAACATAAAAAGATCATTCATAAATTAATAAAACCTCTAGCGACAGCACTAGAATGAGATGAGTACCAAAAGCAGGAAGGGAAACTGCTGTGTATTAAATATGACTACAATATACAGATATTTGTTATTCTATTTTCTCTCCCCCGCATTGGATGTCTCACAAAAAGGCTCGCTCCTTTTCTTGAATGAAATATTGGTATCAAGTATGGTTGGGTCCCTCTGTATTATGCAACATCTGTCCATAAGCCTCTTAAGCATTATATTTGTTTTTATAAATATGGTTTTATATATTTTGGTTGTTACTTTTAAGGTATGTATTATATGTTTTAATTTATATATAGATATAGATGTATAGATAGATAGAGCGTAGTTACTCACCTGTAACAGGTGTTCTCCAGGGACAGCAGGAATCAGTCCT
Source organism: Ichthyophis bannanicus (assembly GCA_033557465.1). Classification (NCBI taxonomy): domain Eukaryota; kingdom Metazoa; phylum Chordata; class Amphibia; order Gymnophiona; family Ichthyophiidae; genus Ichthyophis; species Ichthyophis bannanicus. The sequence goes on along the minus strand of CM066048.1, from coordinate 87,581,960 downwards.
CACTATGGGTGACGTCGGCACCAACGGAGCCCACATGGAGCAATTCCCCAGCTTTCAAAGAAAGCCTTTGAGATTGCTGCCATGCATGCGTGTCCTCTTCCCACCCAAGGGTGCCATCTTGCTCAGTCAGGTCCCTTAGCTCGAGCCCTACAAGCAGATGGCAAGGGAAGGATAAAAATCCAGCTACTCATCAGGGGCGGTGGGAGGGTAGTGAGGATTGATTCCTGCTGTCACTGGAGAAAACCTGTTATAGGTAGAAACATAGTAACATAGAAATATGACGACAGAAAAAGACCACATGGCCTATCTAGTCTGTCCTTCCATAACAACTACAACAGTCCCCTTTTTACCTTTAGAGATCCTCTGTGTTTGTCCCATGCTTTTTTGAATTCAGTTACTGTCCTCATCTCTACCACCTCCACTGGGAGACTATTCCACGGATCCACCACTCTTTCTGTAAAGAAATATTTCCGCATATCACTCCTGAATCTATCTCCCTTCACCCTCATCCCATGTCCCCCCTCGTAGCAGAACTTGCTTTCAATTGAAAGAGGCTCTCTCCCTGAACATTTATGCCACGGAGGTATTTAAACATCTCAATCATATCACCTCTATCCCGCCTTTCCTCTAAGGTGTACATATTAAGATCCTTCAGTCTGTCCTCATATGCTTTATAATGAAGACCACTAATCATTTTAGTAGCCACCCTCTGCACTGACTCCATCCTGTTCACATCCTTTTGCAGGTGCGGTCTCCAGAATTGCACACTATACTCCAAATGAGGTCGCACCAAAGACTTATACAGAGGCATCATCACCTCCTTTTTTCTGCTAGCCATTCCTCTCCGTATGCACCCAAGCATCCTTCTAGCTTTTGCCGTCGCCTTTTCTACCTGTTTAGCTACTTTAAGATCATCAGACACAACCACGCCTAGGTCCCGCTCTTCTTTAGTGGACAAAAGTACTTCACCCCCTATACTATATTGCTCCCTTGGATTGCTGCAGCCCAAATGCATGACCTTACATTTTTTAACATTAAATCCCAGCTGTCAAATTCTAGACCATTCTTCAAGCTTAGCTAGATCCCTCCTCATGTTATCTACCCCTTCCTGGGTGTCTACTCTATTGCAGATTTTGGTATCATCCGCAAAGAGGCAAACCTTACCTGAAAGCCCTTCCGCTATATCACTAACAAAGATGTTAAAAAGAATCGGACCAAGGACAGATCCCTGGGGCACACCACCAATGTTCCCTCTAATTTTCTGTAGGCTGTGTGCGCATAAAATATCAGCAGTGCAGCTTTTGAAGGAAGGTTAAATTTTTGTGCGCCACATAACGACACTCGGAGTTATATACTTTAAAATTTGACTACACGTCAGAATACAATATGTACACCACATTGATTGCACTAGAAAATATTGTAGAACTTGTGAAAACCGTAAATACACAACAACTTTTCAATTTTAAGAATGTCTGTGTTGTTTTCTATCAGAATCAGAACCGTAATTTTTGTGCGCTCTGTTGTAAGTAAAGTATGTGCGCTCACTCAGCGAGGTGTGTGCACGCGCACACGCGCACAGCTTAGAGGGAACAGTGCACACCACTGATAACATCCTTCTCCTCAGAGTGAGCTCCATTTACTTGTACTCTTTGTCGCCTCCCACCCAACCAATTTCTAACCCAAGCAGTAACTTTAGGGTCCATCCTCAGGGTGCTCAGTTTGTTTATAAGTCGCCTGTGAGGAACAGTGTCAAAGGCTTTACTGAAATCTAAATACACCACATCTAGGGCTCTCCCTCGGTCCAACTCCCTGGCCACCCAGTCAAAGAAATCAATCAGATTTGTCTGACAAGACCTGCCTCTGGTGAATCCATGCTGCCTCGGATCCTGTAATCCGATGGACTCCAGAAACCTCACTATTTTCTCTTTCAGCAGCGTTTCCAATAATTTACTCACCACCGAAGTTAAACTAACCGGCCTGTAGTTTTCAACCACATCCTTACTTCCGCTTTTGTTTAAAGGCACCACATGAGCCTCTCTCCAGTCCTTTGGCACCACTCCCGACTCCAACGAGGCATTGAAAAGGTCAGTCAGTGGAGCTGCTAGAACGTCCCCAAGTTCCCTCAGTATTCTGGGTGTATCCCATCCGGTCCCATAGGTGAGTAACTATGCTTTCTCCAGGAACAAGCAGGAAGTCAGTCCTCACTTATGGGACTCCCCAGCTACAGGCTACCGAACCTGTAACCAAAAAACACCTCCACAAAGTCGTGAGCAGAAGCCAATGCCCGAAGAAGCCCGAGTTCTCGGGCCCTCGGGGCAAAGCCCTCAGTAGCCGTGAAGAAGGGTCGGAGGGCAGGAGTTGCTTATACCCCGAACAGATTATGGGAGTACGGCCTGGCCGAAGGCGCTGTCCCGATGGGACTCTCTTTCTCCAGGCAGTAGTGTGCAGCAAAGGTGTTCGCTGAAGACCAGGTTGCCACCCAGCAGATGTCCAGCAGGGGCATTGAACACAGCGAGGCCACCGAAGCCGCCTTAGCTCGGACACCGTGTGCGGTGACTCGATCTAACGGGGCACCCGCCTTCGCATGGGCGAAAGTGATGCAGTCCGCCACCCAAATGGAGAGGGTGCATTTAGTGACTGCCTGCCCCAGTCGATTGGGATTTAAAGTCACAAAGAGTTGGCCAGACTTGCGATGAGCCTGGGTGTGCTGCAGATAGAAGGCAAGAGCCCTCTTGGAGTCGAGTGTATGCAAAGCTGCCGACTCCTGGTCAGCAAGGGGTCTCGGGAAGAAAGTCGGTAAGACTATCTCCCGATTGAGTTGGAATCCGAGACAACTTTCGGTAGGAACTTGGGGTGGGTACAGAGGACCACCCTATTCCTATAGAATCTAGTGTAAGGGGCTTCAGCCATGAGAGTCTGGAGCTCACTGACTCGGCAGGCTGAGGTCAAAGCCACCAGGAAGACCACCTTCCAGGATAGATGCCGAAGCGAGCACGTCATCATCAGCTCGAAGGGCAAACGCGTAAGCTGCATGAGCACTACATTCAGGTCCCATTCCGCTGGGGAGGCCAGATGGGAGGCTCAGAAAGCAAAAGACCCCACATAAAGCGGGAGACCAAAGGCTGCCCTGAGAGGGGTTTTCCCTCGACAGGGAAATGATTCGCCGAGATGGCGCTCAGGTGCATCCTGACGGAGTTAGATTTCAGGCCTTCCTTCAAGAGATGGAAGAGGTACTGAAGGACCCACCGAGTGGAGCAAGAGAATGGGTCAATCTGGAGCTCGGAGCACCAGACCAAGAAGCGATGCCACTTGAAAGCGTAAGCTCGCCTAATCGAGTTTTTCCTCGATGCAGGGAGGACCTCCTCTGGGAGGTCCAGCGGGGCTAGGAAGACCCATTCAGACGCCAGGCTGTGAGGGATGACGAGGCCAGGTTCGGGTGTAGTACCCACCCCTCCTCCTGCGTTAACAGGCCCGGGACACAGCCCAGGGGAAATGGAAGCTCCGACGAGAGCTGGAGCAGGAGTCGGAAGGGTACTATGAGGACCATTGACGCCCGTTCCCACTGAACTTTATGGAGGGTCCTCGCAATAAGAGTAATGGGAGGGAACGCATAGAGCAGGCCAGAGGACCAGCTCAAAATGAACGCATCCGGGCTCTCCCTGCGCGGGTGCGGTAATGGGCTGCAGAAACGGGGAAGCTGTGCGTCTGAAAGGCTGGCAAAGAGGTCCATGGTCCAGGTTCCCCACCGCTGAAACAGCCAGCCCGCCATCCTCGGGTCCAGCCATCACTCATGAGGACAGAGAACTCGGCTGAGATTGTCCGTGAGGGCATTCTCCTGGCCCAGGAGGCAGAAATCTCTGAGGGTCATTCCCCAACAGAAGGCGAAGGAGCAGAGGAGGGCTGCTTCCCGGCAAAGGGGCTGTGATCCGGTTACCCCCTTCTTGCTGATGTAGAACATCGCCACGCAGTTGTCGGTCTGCACGAGCACAGACTTCCCTCTGAAGTGATCCTCAAAGGCCCTCAGGGAGCACCGAACCACCTGGAGCTCAAGCAAATTTATTTGCTGTTGAGATTCCTCGGGCGACCATTGACCCTGCATGCACAGTGCACCACAGTGGGCTCCTCACCCCAGCAGGGAGGCATCCGTTGTCAGCACCAGCTCGTGCTACGGGACCTGGAAGGGCAACCCCCAGAGGTTGCAGGGGTTAAGCCACTAGCCCAAGGACAGTCGAAGGCTGTGGGAGACCCGGACAGGGTCCCTGAGGTGGCCAATAGACGGGATCCACTAGGTGCTGAGGCACCACTGGGCTCTCTGCATGTGCAGGCGGGCATGGGGAACCACATGGACAGTGGAGGCCATGTGGCCTAGGAGGCGCAGCAGAGTATGAGCTGTGACCTGAGGGATGCTCTGGACCTCGGCTGCCAGAGATCGGAGGCGGTTGGCACGGTCCGCTGGCAGAAAACTGGTCGCCTGCTTAGTGTCGAGACATGCGCCGATGAATTCTAAGGCCTGTACCGGTTCGATGTGGGACTTGGGATAGTTGACCAAGAAGCTCAGGTGCTCAAGCAGGAGAATCGTGCGGGAGGCCACCAGGCAAGCTTCCTCGACCAAGGATCCTGTGACGAGCCAGTTATCGAGGTAGGGGAAGACCAGTACGTCCTGACGCCTGAGAGAGGCAGCGACCGCGGAGAAGCACTTTGTGAAGACCCGTGGGGCGGACGCGAGGCCAAAGAGGAGCACCCTGTACTGAAAGTGCTCCCCCTGCACCCTGAAGCGCAGGTGCTGCCTATGCTGGGGGTGGATCAAAATGTGGGCGTAAGCATCTTTTAGATCTAAGGAGCATAGCCAGTCACCCTGCCGGAGGAGGGGCAGCAGAACGCTAAGGGATAACATCTTGAACGTCTCTCGCACCAAGAACTTGTTTAACTTTCGGAGGTCGAGGATGGGCCTCAGACTCCCCATCTTCTTCGGGACAAGGAAGTATCAGGAATAGAAGCCCAGACCTCCAAGGTGTGACGGTACCCTCTCGACCGCTGGAGAAGAGGTTGACTAATTCCCGCTGCAGGAAGACCTGATGCGTGGGGAGTCGAGGAGGCTCCGCCGGGGAGAAGGGAGGAGGAAGCCTGTCCAGGTGGAGGCAACAGCCGTCCCAGATTACCGAGAGGACCCAAGTGTCCAAGATGATGGAAGCCCACTGAGGGGCAAAGGAGGAAAGGCATTCCCCCGTCGGCTGCTGTGTTGCCAGGGAGTAAAAGGCTATGTAGCTGGCGTCAAAACCCCTGCGTGGGTTGAGGCTGTGCCGGGGTTTGGGCCTTGGGCCCTTTTGGTTTGCGGTGACCCTGGGGTTCGGACTTCCCTTGCGCCGCAAGAGGTCGGCATGGGAGTGGGTGGGTACGGTGGGTAGTCCCGGTAGGGTAGGCCCTTCCTAGGAAAGAAAGGCTTTTTGGTTTGCTGCTTCTTTCGAGGAAGGGAGGAGGTCGTGCGCGAGAGACGGATTCGGGTGACAAACTCCGACTATCTCAGCGGCCTTGTCCTCCATCGGCTTGCCAAAGAGCTGCTCACCATGGCAGGGCACATCCAGGAGCTTCTCCTGTACTCACTGCGCCAAATCCGAGGATTGGAGCCATGCCTGACGATGGGCACTGATGCCGGCAGCTGCCAATCGAACTGAGGACTCAAAACCATCGTAGGTGGCATGGGAGAGATACTTTGAGCACTCTACAACAGACTTTAACAGGGTCCGGAACCTACTGAGGGGTTCGCCCTCAAGGCCTGCAGAGAAACCCCCGAGTTCCATGGCCAAGTCGCACAAGAACATGCCGATGTAGAGCTGGTATGCTTGAATATGGCAGGAAAGCATGGACCCCTGGTAGGCCTTGCGGCTGAGGATGTCGAGGGCTCTCAACTCCCTGCTGGGGGAACCGAAGAATAAGACTTCGGGCTCTTTTGCTTTCTCATGGCTGACTCCATCACCATGGAGGTGTGGGGGAGTTGGGTCTTTCTGAACACAGGGCTGCGCTGGACCTTGTACATGGTGTCGAGGTGCTTACTCACGATGGGAACCGAGGCAGGTGCCTCCCATATACGGAGTAGCAGCCTGGACAGAATGGGAAGACCCAGAACAGTAAGAGACTACCGAGGCGGGGACTTGTACTGCAGAATATCGAGCTCTTCAGCTCGAGGACCCTCCTCAGCCTGGGTGACCAGGTTGAGAGCCCGAGACATATTCTGGACAAGCACCAGGAAGGAGGTGTCTTCAAGTGGCGAGCACTGCTGGGATGCGGGCGGGGAGGGGTCCGATGGAAGGTCCCGATGGGCTCGGGTTTTCCGGGGAGGTATCCCTATCGGATTTCCATTCCGAGAAGTCGGAGGAGGAATCCGATCCGGGCTGATCGCCCTGTCCTGCAGCCAAGGCCCGCTTGGAGCCGGAGGCCCTGGAGGATCTCACCCCCCAAGGAACGGGAAGGCGAGCGAGACTGACGTCGAGGACCCTTACGAGGCCCATGGTTCTCAGGGGTTTCCTGGACGGATTTCGGTGTCCCACGCGAGGGAACCTTGGTGAGTGCTTGCTGGGAAGTGAACGCAGAAACACTGCGTTCCAGCGCCAGCATGCGGGACTCCCAAGGGGGCGTGGGGCCCTGTGATGCTGACATCGGGGTCATTGGGTCAGGTGTGGAGGAGGAGAGGGGGGTCCTTGCCGGGACAGCCCTCAGGAGACCGGGCGCCATCGCCGGAGGCCTCCATATCTGTGCGAGGTACCTTGCGGGGCCGCTCCTTGTCCGACAATCAGGAACGCCAAAGGGTGCTAAGCAACCGAGCATGGGAGCGCTCGCGCTTGCCGGGGACCCCCGACAGCGACTTTGAGGCCTTCTTCTTCTTACGCCGCTCCACTTCAGGGGACCCCTGGTCGGAGTGCCACCTTGAAAATGGGGCCGAGGAGGAGGATCCCACTGGAGGAGAGATGACCAAGGGCACCACCGTGGACTCAGAGGTGGCCTTTCTGAAAATGTCTTCGGACTTCTGCTTACAATTGAGCAGGGCTTTGGAGGACATTTTCTTACAAAGCGAACAGAGCTCTGGATCATGATCGGCCCCAAAACACCACAGACAGCAGTCATGGGTGTCCGTAAGCGACATCTTCTTGGAGCATTTTTTGAATCTGGCCATAGGGGCAAAAATGGCCCCTGCGAGGTTGAAGACCCACGTGGCCAGCAGTTGAGAGAAAAAAGGGCGTGAAGCCCGGGAATAGCAAAAATGCTAGGAAAAACGTCCCCTAATTGCTCAAAAAAGGAAAGAGCAGGGGAAAGACAGATAGAGGACCGATACAACCGGAAAATAAGTAGGCCTGAGGCTGGAAAATGAAACATCTTTTTTGAGGGATGAGGAAGTGCATCCGAAGGGCTCCACGGAAAAAAGGAGACTGAGCAAGATGGCACCCTTGGACGGGAAGAGGACCACGCATGCATGGCAGCAATCCCAAAGGCTTTCTTTGAAAGCTGGGGAATTGCTCCGCGCGGGCTCCATCGGTGCTGATGTCACCCATAAGTGAGGACTGACTTCCTGCTTGTTCCTGGAGAAATATATATATTTTTAAATTTTTGATTCTGATGCTGTATACACAGTGGCCATTGTATACATATAATTTAATGTGTGATATGTTATTTCATTTATTTGTTTAATTTTGCATTCATGTTTTTAATTTCATGTTTAATATATTCTTTGAGGCTTGTTTCCCTATAAAGGCGGCCTAGAAGGCCGAAACGCGTTGGGACTCAATAAAGCTCTGTTTGATTGCCAACGTGTTTACCAGCTACTTTATTTCCCAGTAACTGCCAAATGTGGAGTCTTTGCTAAACCAGAAATAAGGTGGTGTAGGAGTGCATGTCTATGTGACGATATGTGGAGCCAAAGGAGCCATTTTACTTGGCAACTTATATGTGTTAATGCAATGCTTATACAAGTTGGTATTTCACAATTTGCATGTGTAAGTGTCTTCAATTAGGCATGTATGTGGGCCATTTTGCATATCTATACATGTAAATGCCATCATTTAACTACAGAGGCCATATTCTCCATTTCATTAGAATTTGGGGCGGGGACTTCTGGTGACGTCATCGGGCTAGATGGCGGCGGTGTGATAGAGCTCCGCCACCAAAGCCTGAAATAACAGGGGGAAAGTATCCCTGTAAGCGAAATTGAGCGAGGTAATGCAAGGGAAGTAGATCTTGCAACTCCCGAGAGTTAAGAGGAGGCTGTGCAGGCAGCAGAAAGCACCGGAGAACGGAGCACACTAGCAGCGGGGAGCTCGAGTCTGCACGCATGTGGTCGAGCAGAGCGGAAGAGACAAGCATGGCAGGAGGGCCGAAGAGTACAGGAGCTGCAGGGGAAAAAGGAACAGATTAAACTTGAGAGCTGTCACAGCGGAGAAGGGAACCAGCAACAAAAGGCAGTCTTCATCTTAGCAGCAGAGTGGGGGGGCCTGATAGAGGAACCACGGGGTTGCCAGAGGGGCGATCGGGTGAGCCGTACTGAGAGTGTCAACGGCAGGGGGGCTGTTGAGTGATGATGCTGCAGCAAGCAAATTTTATCAAAAAGAAGCAGTGGCAGGAAAAAGGAGGCGATTTTTGTGCAACGAAGTAGAGGAGGAAAGCACAGAACAGGTACGGAGAGAGTGGAACGTCTCTGTGGCTCAGAGTACAACATAGCAAAACACAGTGCAGCAAGGCAAAACGATCCACAAGGAAGCCCTGTATAGCATAGAAACCCAAGATTAATTAAATAAGGTGGGACTCCATACATTGCTCAGAAACAAACTGAGTTATTGATTGAATACAGCAAAAGTAGCGGAACTAAAAGAGGGAGCAGAAAGATAGTCAGAAAGAGACCCAAGCTGCAAGGGGAAAGTCACTGCGCAATCCAGAGTCATTTAAAGTTCACTCAGAGAAACAAAGAGAGCAGATGGAGAAATCAAAAGGAGGACTGTCAGCAAAGAAAAACTTGGCGGAATTCAGATCATCCTATGTTCCCTCAAGAGGGGGGAAAGAGGGGGAAAAAGAGGCTAAAATGGTGACAGAGCGTGTGATTGAGCAGGAGGAGGAGATGGAGGGGGCTTGGGGCCCAGGAGTAGCAGATATGATTAAGCAGTGGCTAACAGAACTGAAAGAGGAACTTAAAGTTGAAATTAGCGGTGTAAAAAATGAAATTAAAGAGACAATGCAAGCCTTAAGACAAGATATAGCGGAACTGGGAGCTCGGGTAGAAGAAACAGAAAATCAGTTGGAACAACATGGGGAAGTAATAGCAGACCTCCAGAAAGGATGGGAGGAATTACAACAAGTGCAAGAGGAGCTGAAGGTGAAGGCGGAGGACTTGGAAGACCGGTCTAGACGATGTAATATAAGAGTGCGAGGGTCCCAGAGGACCCTAAATATAAGAATTGTGACGAAGTTATAATAAAAGTATTTGGATCTCTGTTACAAGCCGCAGCTATAGAAGGCGGCGGGGAGGGGGTACCACTGCAAATTGAGCGGGCCCACAGAGGATTGGGGCCGGTAAGAGACAATCGACCAAGAGACATTGTGGTATGCTTGAATTCTTTTAAAACTAAAGAACGATTGTTGAAAGCTGCTCAAAAATTAAAGCAATTCAAATGGGAAGAGCATGAGTTGGAATTGTTTCAGGACTTATCCCTGGGCATGTTACAACGCTGGAGAGAGCTGAAGGAGGTGACAGCATATTTGAGGAGGGAAGACATGCGATATAAGTGGCTGTATCCGTTTGGTCTCCTGATAACGGTGAAGGGGATGTCACGGCGAGTGAAGACAAGCGAGGAAGCATGGCGAGCGCTTAAGGACTTGGGACTATCCAATCTTCCGAAAGGGGCAGGAGATACAGGCAGAACAAAAACCAACAAGGCGTCTACATTGAGGGCGGACAGCATGAGATGGCACAGAGCATCAGCTGATGGCAGGAGGTTGGCCAGATCGACTAAAGGAAGCCACGGAGGGAAAGCGACGGAGAAGAGCAACGGTTGAAGCTGAGAACAACGGCAAGATATGTTAGAAAAGAAACTGTGCAGTGACTGTATTGAAGAATATTGATGATTGCTGTGTAAGGGGTTGTGGCTGAGAAAAATAGGAGGGTGATTGGGGGGAGAAATAAGGGCTAGGGGAAGGAGTGGGTGAAGTGGTGGAGGAGAGAGGGAAGAATGGGAGGGGGGGAGTAAGGATCTGTCTATGAAAATGTTTTGTAACACTGTTATCTTGGGAAGGGAAGTTGGGGGTTAGAGTAGAGGGAGGACCGGGGTGAAGGGGGGATAGGCAAGCATGGGGTCGTAGGGGGGAGAAGGGGAGGAGGAGCCACTAGGGGGTGGAGATGCTGGGAGGGGAGGACCAGGTGGGAGATGAAGGGATAAGGAATGAGGGGGAAGCTGGGATAGAGGGGTAGAGGCAGGCTGTGGTCTGATTAATAGTCACCATTCTGTGCGTTTCCCTCGAGGAGACGGGGGATGGGGAAGGGAGGCAGGGATAGAGGAGGGAAGGGAGGTAGGGCAGGAGGGGGGAGGGAGGGGAGGGGAAGGGGGCAGGGGTAAGGACACAGAGAGCAGGGGGGATACAAAGTATAAAGGTGAATTAAAAATAGTATCGCTAAATGTAAAAGGTCTTAATTCACCATTTAAACGACAAAAATTGTGTAAAGAAATCACATGCCAAAGGGCGGAGCTAGTGCTTATACAGGAAATGCATTTAACCAGAGCGACAGAATATCTAATTAAACTAATTAAACCCAGAGGATATGGAGTATGTATACACGCATCCAACACAGTGGAAAAGAAAAAAGGGGGGGTGGCCATACTGATTGATGCTAAATTAAAGATGCAATTGCAAAATGTGGTGAGGGATAAAGAGGGGAGATATGTGTTATTGCGGATAAAAGTGGGAAATGAGTGGCATTGCATAGTAAATGTATATGCACCAACAGGGGTGCAAAGTGAATTCTGGACAAAGCTGAATGAAGAGGTGGGGAAATCAGGGGAGAGTCACCTCATTTGTGAAGGAGATTTCAATTTAACGTGGAATCCAGTGAGAGATGCCTCAGGGAAAAGGGAGGGTAAGAGGGTGGATAGGAAGCGCTACCACAATTTTGTAGCGCACCATTGCTTGATTGATGCCTGGAGATTCCACCACCCGGGGAAGAGACAATTTTCTCTTATTTTTCTTCACCGGTACATGGATCATATTCCAGAAAAGATGCTATCTGGGTATCGAAAGAGATGGGGGGTAGGATTAAGGGGGCGGATATGGATTTGATTACTTGGTCAGATCATGCGCTAGTGGAAGTCAGATTGACAATAGAGGGAGAGGGGAAGGGCTTACAGTTTTGGAGACTTAATGAATCTCTATTAGAAGATGGAAGGGTAAGAGCGGACATCGAGAGTGAAACAAGGGAATACTTCCATTGGAATGATAATGGGGAGGTAACTTGGGGAGGGGTGTGGGATGGATATAAGGCAGTAGTGCGAGGAATTTTAATTAAATGGGGGGCGTGAAAACGGAAGGAAAGGGAGGGAACAGAGAGGGAACTAAGAGCAAGATTGCTGGAATTCGAAGAACTAGATGCACAAGGGAAGCAAGGAGAATACAGAGGCCAGGTGCTGGCAGTAAGAGCACAGTTAAATGACTTACAGGCAGTAAAGATAAGATATCATATGCAGCTGTTGCGACAGGAATTCTTAGAGAGAGGTAATAAGGCGGGGCGAAATATGGCTCAGAAACCGAAGCAGAGGAAATTGCGCTCTTATATAATGAAAATCCGGAATTCGGACGGGGAGCGGTATATAAGGACGAGGAGAATAGGGAGGTCTTTAGAGGATACTATCAGGGGTTATATAAAGCACGGGACCCTCCACAGAGGGAGAGAGTACAGAGTTATCTTGATTCAATTCAGTTACCGAAATTAGAAGAGGGGGAACAGAAAGAATTAAACAAGGCTATAACAGCAGAGGAGGTACAATGGGCTATAAAACAGTTGAAAATAGATAAGGCTCCGGGGTTAGATAGGCTCACAGCGAGGTTTTATAGAAGTTTTGGAGAGATATTAACTAAACCCTTGGTGAGATTATTTAATCTCCCATGGGAGGGAGGTAGATTAGCGGATACTATGGGATGGGCGGGAATAACCGTAATACATAAAGAGGGAAAAGATCCACAAAGTGCTCTTCATATCGACCTATTTCAATGATCAATATAGATGCCAAATTACTAGCGAAAATACTCGCTACGCGTTTAAACAAGAAGATAGGGAAGTTGATACATTTGGATCAAGCGGGATTTATTCCCAGTAGACAGGTAGCAGATAATATTAGAAAGATCTTAAATATGATTTGGTCCACAGAACAAAGTAGGGAGGAGGCCTTGCTGTCGTCGCTGGATGCGGAGAAGGCCTTTGACCAGGTGTCATGGCCATTTCTTTCCCAGGTAAAAGGAAAAAATTGGATTGGGGGAAGAATTTTTAAGTTCAGTAAAGCATAGTTACTCACCTGTAATAGGTGATCTCCGGGAACAGCAGGAATTTAGTCTTCACATATGGGTATCATCGGTACCGACAGAGCCTGCGCGGGAATGCTCCCCAGCATCCAATTAGAAAGCTTTTGGGAGCATCCCACAGCGCCTGCGTGCTGCCTTCCCGCCTTTCCCAACTGTCTCTCTCCAGTTGAGTTTAAAGCTGAGACAAAGATAGAGAGAAAGGGAAAGAAGATAGAGAGATACAACTCCTAGGGGAGGTGGGTGGGTTGTGAAGACTAAATTCCTGCTGTTCCCAGAGATCCCCTGTTACAGGTGAGTAACTATGCTATCTCCAGGAACAAGCAGGAATGTAGTCTTCACATATGGGGACTCCCTAGCTACATATGCCAGGGAGAAACCCCAGAGGTTGTGTGCCCTTTTGAAAAGCCTCCACTTTCCCCCATGGATCTCTGGCATCCTACCAGGGATGGTGGGTAGGAGTTGATTAAGTATGGAACAGGTGTTGAAGAACAGCCTAACCAAACAAGGCATCCCGGCGGGAGTCCTTGTCCAAGCAGTAATGGGCTGTGAAGGTATGAACCGAGGCCCAGGTAGCTGCTCGACAGATGTCGTCGATAGACACAGAGTGAAGATGAGCCATAGAGGCTGCCATGGCTCTCACATTGTGTGCTGTGACATGGCCTTCAAGAGGAAGGTTCTTACTCTGCTAGGCAAAAGATATACACTGTGCAATCCAGTTGGACAGTGTCCTTTTGGGGACTGGAAGACCTAAATGACTAGGATCAAAAGCAACAAAGAGTTGAGAGGACTTTCTATGTTGCTTCGTCCTTTGTAAGTAAAAGGCCAAAGCTCTTTTACAATCCACAGTATGAAGATTCCTTTCTGCATTAGAGGCATGAGGCCTTGGGAAAAAAAACAGGAAGGTAAACTGCTTGGTTTAAATGAAAAGGTGAAACCACCTTTGGCATAAAGTGAGGATGAGTCCTAAGGACTACCTTATCATGATGGAACCTTGTATAAAGAGGATCAGCCACCAATGCTTGCCACTCACTGATGCGACGTGCTGATGTGAATGCAATAAGAAAAATAACCCTCCAGGAAAGGAATTTCAAAGAGGTAGTAGCTAATGGTTCAAAAGGCGGCTTGTCAGACGGCTGCCTAGGGTGAGAACTTACACAATCTTGACGATGCATATATTCATATGATTCTTGCAAGGTATTGTGGGTATTGTAGTTCATTCACTCCCAAACACAGCTGATGACAATAATTAAGTTGTGGAACCAAGTGGTAAGGTCAATAAAATACTTCTTTTATTGATGGGGTTTAATTCACCCAGCACAAGTATGCTTGTTAGCAATATAAATGAGGTTACTTGCTTGCAGTGTTTAAATGGATAACATAAAGTCCCAAAGCAAATCAGAAACAACCTTCAGCTTGTCAGGCAATTAGCTAATGTTTTCTTAGCAAATAATTGCCAAATAAAAAGGCACAAAGAAATGAATAAACTTTTGCTTGTTAGGTTAACTTCTGCTTATTTTCCACGCAGATCCCAGCAGTGATTCTCCCTTGCTCACACACACAATCAGGTGCAGCTTTAATTACTATCAATTGACCAGCTGAAAGCCTTTAGCTGGCTGGCTGCTACTGTGTGAACCCAAATCCTGCTTTAAGAGCTGTTTGCAGTGGAAATAAAGAACAAAGTTAGGTTTCTTTGTGATGGCTGATGTGTTTGCTCACAGAAAGCTAGCAATAGCATTGGGATAAAGAACAGTCCATGTAATTAATAATTTCATCTGCTGTATCTCCCCCTTCATCAATCAGCATAGGGTCACTATCATACATTGGCACAGATGAGTCTTTCAATAAGGCACTATCATGAGAATGCTTATTCCATTGCTGCCATTCACTATTATAGATAGGGTCTGGATCAGTGTTCATACCTGAGCCTCTCCTGCCATCATAATTCCTCTCTGTATATCCTGGCCAGTATGTAATCCAATTCTGATGTCCAGCCTTCCAATCTTGATCCCTGGACACTGGATCTCCTCTCACATACCTTCTGGCCTTGGTCTGAAAGTCCCTTTCACATGCAGTCTTCTCTCTTCCAGGTAGCCACTGGTGATTCCTATCTCTGCCAATCCATTCCTCTGGCTGAATCCAGTCCAATGGACTCTGCTGGCACTTGGAATACCTCCCAGTATGGGTACTGCCTTGGACTCTCCCAGACCTTCCAATGGGCTTTCTTCTCTTCCTTCCAGAGAGTTTCCCTTCTTTCTCTATCCGCTTGGCTTGGCTTCTCTTTCTCCAGGTGATACTGGGGCTTGAGCTTGTAGCCGTTGCTGTCTCTGTATCTCTTCCTCCCTCTGTAGCTGTTATCTGAAGAATAAGCTCTATTCTTATCCTGTTCTAATGTGTGCTGCTCCCTAACACAGCGCAGCTGTCTTGAATCAGGCCCTGCCCTTTGAGATGAGTGCTTAGGGATTACCTCATAGCTCTCTTGATTGCACACATTTTCTCACTTCAGCCCCTCTCATGGCTGCTGGAAACCTGGTGCATTCTGGGACTGGTAGTCTTTTATGTGAAAACTCTGTTTTCTTGCTTCTACCAGAACTGACAGGTTGCTTGTTCAGAGTCACATCATCTTTTCTATAGCTCCTACCTGAGCTATGATAAGCTTCCTTATCACAGGCTTCATGAGCTGGCCAAGAACCAGATTTAAATCCCATGCCACTGGTGGTGGCTTAACGGGAGGCTTAGTTAGAAGAAGGCCTCTCATAAATCTCGCTATGATAGGATGAGAGGAAATAGGTTGCCCATTTAAAGGTTTGAGAGAAGCTGCAATAGCACTCAAATGAACTCTCACTGAAGAAGTAATTAGATCTTACCTGCTAATTATTGTTCCTGAAGGAACGACAGTCCAGTCCCTTTACTTCTGGGTTACGCAACCCTTCCAGCAGCTTGGAGGCTGAGCCCAACCTTTTTGGAGGTGGAGCGGTATAAGTACCCCTGGGACCACCCACTCACTCCAGTATTCGAATGACAAAGCCAACTGTAGCAATTTCTATGAATAAATCTCAAACTAAAAGATTAAAAATTTTTTTTTTTTTTTTTCTAAACTGGGAGATAGGAACAAGAAGGAACACGGAGGGGGGGGGGGCAACGGGAGGAGGCGGCTGCCCGACCCTGGCAGAGGAGACTTCCTTCGCACTCTTTTGCTCCGACCTGGATCTCCGCTTGGTCGACCCTCCGCCGTCGTCTGATAGGTCTTCAAGTCCGGCCGAGCCGGGAGGGATCAGGGACTGGACTGTCGTTCCTTCAGGAACAATAATTAGCAGGTAAGATCTAATTACTTCTTCCTTATCGTCACTCCAGTCCAGTCCCTTTACTTCTGGGATGTATCAGAGCAGTTCAACTCCGGGAGGGGTCCGGCACACCGGACTGAAGAACCGCCAGACCAAACCGCGCATCCGCTGCGCTCTGTATGTCTAGCCTATAGTGTTTTGTGAAGGTATGCAGCGAGGACCAAGTTGCCGCTCTGCAAATATCCAAAGGGGGAACTAGACTGTACTCTGCCCACGAGGTGGCCTGAGCTCGGGTAGAGTGCGCCCGTAGTCCCACTGGGACCTGCTTCCCTTTTAGGATGTAGGCGGAGGCAATCGCTTCTCTAATCCACCTGGAGATGGAGGCCTTGGCTGCCGCCTCCCCTTTGTGCGGGCCTCCGAACTGGACGAACAGACGTTCGGATTTCCGGAAAGGGGCTGTGCGGGAGAGGTATCGCTTCAAGATCCTCTGGACGTCTAGGAATCTTAGCTTACTATCCCTGCCTTCCGGGGCTTCGGCCGGCCAGGCCGGGAGGGTTACTGTCTGGTTCAAATGGAATGGGGAAATGACCTTGGGTAGGAAGGAAGGCACTGTCCGCAGGACCACCTTGTCCCTGAAAAAGGAAAGGAAAGGAGGTTGGGAGGACAGCGCTTGCAACTCGGAGACTCGTCTGGCCGAGCAGATAGCGACCAGGAAAACTGTCTTGAGGGTTAAATCCTTCAGGGAGGCCCTCTTTACTGGCTCAAAGGGTTCCCTGACCATTGCATTTAGCACCAGATTGAGGTCCCACGGGGGAATCACAGATCTCCGTTGCGGGCGCAGTCCGTCTGACTGCCCTCAGGAACCTGGATACATCCGCATGGGCCCCTAGGGGCTTACCGCGGACCTTCCCTCTATAGCAAGCGATGGCCGCTAGTTGGACTCTTAAGGAGCTGTGAGCCAGACCCTTGTCGAACCCAGCTTGCAAGAATTCCAGAACCTCAGGGACTGAGGCCGACAGGGGATTCCTTCGGTGTTCCGCACACCAAGCTTCAAAGATGCGCCATACCCTAACATAGGACAAGCAGGTCGAGCGTTTCTTCGCATCTAATAGCGTTGATATTACTGCTCCCGAATAACCTCGCTTTAAGAGCCGCGCCCTTTCAATAGCCAGGCCGTAAGCGAGAATCGATCCACTTGAGGCATCAGGACTGGGCCCTGCCTGAGCAGACCCCTTTTGCAGGGGAGCCGCCAAGGCCGGTCGGCTAGCAGTCTCACCAGATCTGCATACCAAGGGCGCCTCGGCCAATCCGGGGCAATGAGGATTACCAGGCCCTGGTGAGACTCCACTCGTTGAAGGACCTTTCCGATGAGGACCCAAGGGGGGAATACGTAGAGGAGGCCCTCCGCCGGCCACTTCTGAGACAGGGCATCGAGGCCTTCGGACATTCTTTCCTTCCGCCGACTGAAGAACCTGTCCACCTTGGCTGACGCGAAGCTTGCCATGAGATCCATTACTGGTAGCCCCCAGTGGTTCACAATCTTGTCGAAGGTCTCCTTCTCCAGCTCCCACTCTCCGTGGTCTATCCTGTGCCTGCTGAGGTAATCGGCCGTGAGATTGTCCGTGCCTGCCACGTGTTGCGCCGAAAGAGCTTCCAGGCGGGGTTCCGCCCACTGGAACAGGATGTCCGCCTCCTTCTCCAGGGAGGGGCTGCTGGTGCCACCCTGGTGGTTGATGTAAGCTACCGTGGTGACGTTGTCGGAGAGAATGCGAATTGCCCTTCTTAGTACCAGAGGTTCGAGCGCTCTGAGAGCTAGAGAGACGGCCCGCAACTCCAATCTGTTGATGGGCCATTGAGCTTCCAGCGGAGACCAGCGGCCCTGGACAAACTGGTCCTCGCAGTGAGCCCCCCAGCCTGACAAACTGGCATCCGTTGTCAACAGTACCCAGAGATGAGGCTCGAGTGGCATTCCCCGCTCCAGATTCTTTGTGCACTGCCACCAGAGGAGTGAGCGTTTGGTCCTCGGCGCACACGGTAACTGTGTTGTGAGGGGATGGATTTGTGGGGACAACCGACGCAATAGCGCACGTTGTAATGGTCTCATGTGGGCCCTGGCCCAAGGCACAACCTCTATTGCTGCCGCCATCGTGCCCAACACCTGAAGATAATGCCATGCTGAGGGGTTTCGTCTGCTCTGGAACTGCGCGATTAGCCGTCTTAAGTCCCTTGATCGCGTTCGTGAGAGGAACACTCTGCCCCTTCCGGTGTCGAATCTTGCTCCAAGGTATTCGAGGTCCTGGGAGGGGGCCATCCTGCTTTTTGCTCGGTTGATGACCCACCCCAACTCCTCTAGGACCTGAATAACTCTGTCCGTTGCCGAACGGCTTTCCGCTAGTGATTTTGCTCTGATCAGCCAGTCGTCTAGGTACGGGTGTACTAGAATCCCTTCCTTGCGGAGGAAGGCCGCTACTACTACCATCACCTTGGTGAATGTCCGTGGGGCGGTCGCTAGTCCGAAGGGAAGTGCCTGGAATTGAAAGTGGCCCCCTGGCACCGCGAACCTTAGGAACTGTTGATGGGAGTTCCTGACTGGAATATGCAGGTAGGCTTCCGTCAAGTCGAGGGATGTCAGGAACTCTCCGGCCCTTACTGCTGCGATTACTGAGCGTAGGGTCTCCATGCGGAAATGTGGTACCCTGAGACAGCGGTTGACCTGTTTCAGGTCCAGGATTGGCCGGAATAACCCTTCCTTCTTTGGGACTACGAAGTAAATCGAGTATCGACCCGATCCTAACTGGTCTGATGGTACCGGTACCACTGCTCCTAGTGCAATTAGCCGCGCGAGGGTTGTCTCTATCGCCGACCTCTTTGCCGGGGATCCGCTGGGAGATTGAACGAATGCTGGAGGTAATTGCTTTGCGAATTCGAGAGCGTAGCCTTCTCTGATCACCTCCAGCACCCATTGGTCCGAAGTGACCCGGGACCAGGCAGGGAGGAACTGCCTTAGGCGGCCTCCCACTGGCCGCTCTTCCCCCTGGTCCCCCGTCGCTTCATTGTGGTTTTCTAGGTGCCGAGGAGAAGGAGGAGGAGGTCCCAAAGCCGCGGCCTGCCCCTCGAAACCCCCTGAAACCTTGGCTCCTGGAGGGGAAGCGTCCCCTGGATGGGGGGTTGGATCTGGCAGGGCGAAACCTCCGAGAATCCCTGGACTGGGGGCGATTCGAAGGCAGAGGGCGACTTTGTTTCGGCCTATCTTCTGGTATTTCTAAGATTTGAATAAAAATTCAATAAAACTGCAGTCTTTTAACTTTTTTTTTTTTTTTTTTACCCTTTTTTAACCTTTTTTACTTCTCCCCTTTTTGTTCCTCTTGGGGGGAGACAGACAAAATGCTTGCCCCAAAGGAAATTAAACCCAGTACCAGCGCAACAAAATTAAGATAAAAGATTAAAATTTGGATAGAAAGTAAATAAATTGAAATAAAGCATTAACCAAAAATTTAGAAGTTCTTTCCCCCACCGGAGGTACTTGCGTTTCAGATGCTGGTACTGGATCCTGCCCCCGGCGCGACTATCCTGGCCCGCAGGCTCTACACGTGGTGGGCCTCACCACGTGGAGCCAGATCGGGACTGCGGGAGGGTAGTCGCCGGGTTTGCCGTGCTCCGAGAGAAGGCCTGAAGTGAAATTGCGCCCCCTTACAGCAGCAATCACTTTCGCTGCTTCCGCGATGCCGGGGAGACCGTTATCGCTGCCGCGTCTCTTCGTGCGCCTAGGAAGTGATTGGCGGTAGGCCCGAATGGCGGTCTTGCCTCCGGCGGTCTTGCCTCCAGCGCTCAGCCACCCTGGGGGCTTCGGCGCGAGGCAGAGAATGGCGGCGGTTGTCTTCTGGTCCGATTGATCTTGCCCGGAGAGAGGGAAGTCTCCCCTGACGCTGAGAGGGAAGTCTCCCCTGACGCTGCAGGACACCGCTTACCTCCGTTCCCCGGCCCGAACCGGTGGGTGGGGGGGGGGGGGAGAAGGAGCCGGCAGAAATTTAAAGCCGCAGGAGCTTAATCAGCTAAAGAAATGTAAGTAAGTTAGACCAATAAACTTAAATAAAATTAAGTAAGTAAGATTAAATAAAATTAAATAAAAAGTATTATCTAAAAGAAGGACTCCAGTAAGCCCAGGCTTACGGAACCCTCCAGCTGCTTGGAGGCTGAGAATACTGGAGTGAGTGGGTGGTCCCAGGGGTACTTATACCGCTCCACCTCCAAAAAGGTTGGGCTCAGCCTCCAAGCTGCTGGAAGGGTTGCGTAACCCAGAAGTAAAGGGACTGGACTGGAGTGACGATAAGGAATTGGTCTTAAGCCCTGCATTAGACAAATGAAGGAGATATTCTAGTAATGATTCCAGAGGTATTGCAAGAGGGTTAAGACCTTTCTGCGAACACCATATTGTAAACCTTTTCCACTTGAAAGCATAAGAGCGTCTTGTGGAAGGTTTCCTGGAAGCATAAAGGATATCCTTTACTTGCTGAGAAAGGTTAAGACAATGAAGCTCTAGGCTTTCAGCAACCAGGCCCTGAGATGTAGAGACTGGGGATTGGGATGCCACAGCATCCCGTCCTCCTGGGATAGGAGATCTGGAGCAGATCCTAACTCCAGAGATGGAGCTTGAGAGAGATGTAGAAGCAGAGGGTACCACACTTGTCATGGCCAATGTGGGGCTATGAGAATCATATGGCCTCTGTCTCTCTGAAGCTTGAATAAAGTTTTGGGAATTAGGGGTATGGGTGGGAAGGCATATAGAAAGTCCCGACCCCAATGGAGGAGGAAGGCATCCGTGGCCTGACAACCCTGAGCCGGAATTCTGGAACAGAACCAGGGAAGTTTGGCATTCAGCGGACTTGCAAAGAGGTCTATGTCCAGGGTTCCCCAAAATTGGAAAATTTTGGCCACCTGGTCTGCATGGAGAGACCATTCGTGTGGAAGCAGAACTCGACTGAGTCTGTCTGCCCAAGAGTTTTGAATGCCTGGAAGTTACACTGCAAGGAGATGAATCTGATGCTCTCTGGCGAGGGCCCAAAGTCACAAAGCTTCGTTGCAGAGCGACAGAAAGCCCATTCCGCCCTGCTTGTTCACATAGAACATGGCTACTTGGTTGTCCGTTTGAATTAGGACAGTTTTGTAGCTCAGCTGGGTGTGAAACACTCGAAGAGCAAGGAAGATTGCTCTGAGCTCTAGGAGATTGATGTGTAGATCGGTCTCCTGTGGAGTCCAGGTACCCTGGGTAGAGAGGCTTTGCAAATGGGCTCCCCAACCCACCTGTGAGGCATCTGTTGTTAGAGTTATTTGGGGTGAGGGTTGTTGAAAAGGGGACCCCACCAACAGATTGTGGGGTGACTGCCACCATTGGAGAGACAACATAAGACGCATAATATCTGGATCAACAAGGCATGAACACATCACACCTGTTCTGAAAGACCTACACTGGCTCCCAATCAGCTCACGCATCAAATACAAAACAATCATAAACATATTTAAGATCAAACACACCTCAGCCAACAGCCTACACACCCTCATACAGCCTGACACCAGCACACGCCCAAGAAGAAAATGCACCTCCAACCGAGTTAACACCCCTAGTGACTTCAGTAAAACACGCAAAGACACCACAGAAAGAGCACTCTCCCTGGCTGCCCCAACAATCTGGAACTCCCTCCCAGACGAGCTGAGATCGATGACGGACCTCAAAGACTTTCGTAAACAGCTGAAGACAACGCTGTTCATAGAACACTATGGACACGTCACATAACCTAACTACCAGAACTACCAACATACCCTCCGACCCCCTGTTAAGAGAATGTATAACGGCTCGCGATGTCTATTAAACTCGCAATGTATAGAAGAATGTATTATAGCACACGATGTATCATAGCGCATACTGTACAGAGATCAAACTAATCAAACACACTACAACATTTTACACACAAATCACGATAGAACCTTCACTGCATGAATACATGTTCACCACTTTTGATTGTTTTGCTGTGATACCGCCTTGATTATAGGATAAGGCGGTATAGAAATACTGTTAAATAAATAAATAAAATAAATAGATCTGAGGTTGCTATTTTGTCTGACAGGCAACCTGATGCCTGAGTCCACTGAGTGGATAGAGTCCACTGGGCTGCCCTCATATGGAGGCGGGCATAAGGGACCACATGCACCGTGGATGCCATGTGGAATAGCAACTGTAACATTTCCCGAGCAGTGAGGTGAGACCTTAGCATTGCTTGGGAAGCTAACTGCACAATGCGACGGCAGCGGGACTGTGGAAGATAGGCCCTTGTCTGTCTGGTATCCAGCAGGGCTCCTATGAACTCTAGAGACTGAGTGGGAGCTAAGTTGGATTTTGGGAAGTTTATGACAAGTCCCAAATATTGAAGGATACGCATTGTGCGAGATAGGGAAATCCTGGCCTCTGGCTCTGATGAGGCTCGAATGAGCCAATCATCCAAGTAAGGGAAGACGAATATTTTTAGGGTGCGGAGGAATGCTGCTACCACAGCCATGCATTTTGTGAACACCCTTGGTGCCGAGGCCAGGCCAAAAGGAAGAACTCTGTATTGGTAGTGCTTCCCTTGAAATAGAAAGCGAAGAAACCTTCGGTGAGTTGGATGGATGAGAACATGAGTGTACGCATCCTTGAGATCTAGAGAACAAAGCCAGTCCTGACTCTGAAGGTATGGCAGTAGAGTTCCCCAGAGAAATCATTTTGAATTTCTCTTTGAATAGGAATTTGTTCAATTCTCTGAGGTCTAAGATGGGTCTGTGTCCTCCTGTTTTCTTTGGAATAAGGAAAAAGGGGGAATAGAACCCTGTACCTTGTTGATGAATAGATACTTCTTCTATTGCCCCTTGGGCAAGAAGCAGACTGACCTCGTGATCTAACTGGGAGTTGAGAGAGGTCTGAGAATTGAACTGTTTTAGCATTGTAGGAAGGGGCATGCTGAGGAAGTGAAGCTTGTATCCTCTCTTACAATGGACAGTGTCCAACTTTCTGCTGTTATCTGCCTCCATCTGGGGGCAAAATAACCTAACCTTCCTGGAATGGTGGAAGGCTCTGGCCCATTCAGGGCCAGGAAGACAAAGTTCTCTAGATGGGAGTCAAAGCCCCTGTGGAGGCTGAGTCTGCTGAGCCGGTTGAGGCTTAGCAGCCTTTGTTTTTCTTTGTTTAGGTTGCTGCTGACCCTTTTGGGCAGACTGATCTGAACGATGCCCCTGCTGGGTATAGGAGGGGTAGAACTTTTTTTCTTTCTAGTGAAGAATGTTTTTTTGTAGAACTTTTTCCTTGCAGGATCCGCTGTAGATTTTGATAATCTATCCAAGGTGAGATTATCAGCATCTAGCTCATTTGCTTTCTCTTGCTAAGTTTTGCCAAAGAGATTCTCTCCAGTGCAAGGAATATTCCCCAATTTGTTCTGTACCCAAAGTTCCAAGTCAGATGCCTGGAGCCAGGCAATCCTACGTGCGCCTATGGCAATAGCAGAAGTTCTGCTTATGCACTCAAAACAATCAAAAGCTGCACGAGTTACGAATTTGGAAACATCCTGAGCATGTTTGATAAGTGCGAGATAATCTATTCGGCACAGAATCGTTGTATGTAAACCGTGCTGATTTTTAAGAGTGCAGTATATAAGAGCAATAAATAAATAAATAAGGAGAGGGCTCATAAGCTCTAGATGTCCTGTAACTTCTGTAAGGAACATTCCCATGTATAAAATGTAGGAACTAATCCTGGCAGAAAGCACAGAGGCCTGGAAGGTTCGAAACCCAAAGGCATCAAGAGTTCTACATTCACGTCCTGGAGGATTAGATGCATGTCTTTTTGCACTCTTGATCCTTCTCATAGCTGATTCCACCACCATGGAATGGTGGGGCAGCTGAGGTTTTTGAAATCCAGGACAGGGAGGAACTCGATACATGGTATCGAGCCTACGAGAATGAGGTGAAGTGGCGAGAGGCGTTTCCCACATCCTTAGCATGAGATCATGCAAGATCTCATGAACAGGCAAAGTAGCTGCCTCTATGGGAGCTTTAGGATACTGTAAAATCTCCAATTCCTTTGCCCTAGGCTCTGTTTCAGGAGCCACTGTGATGGAAAGACCTCGAGCCACGTCTTGGATAAAATCCTGGAAGGATATATCCTCTGGAGGAGACATACTCCATTTAGGAGAGGAGGAATCCTCAGGAAGAAGTACTCTAGTATCGACAGAGCTGTCAGAGTCTTCAGACTCAGAGGATTCAAAATATCTCGTGTTCGGGTAATCGTGCATCGCACGATACCGGTACCGATCGAAGTTGGTATCGACAGGGTCTGGTACCGACATGTCCATACCAAGGGCCTGCGTCGGAACCAGTAATCCACCTGACAACGTCGATGCAATTGGCCCCGGTACCGATGTCGGTGCCGGTACCAGTACCAGTACCGGTTGAATTGTCTGAAGCAGTTTTGGGGGCATCGATGCCGAGAGAAGAGCCACCAGACTGTGTTCTATAGCCAGGAATCTCTGGTCTATCGACGCCGCCGATGCCTGGGTATCAGTACCGGGCGAAGCTGCCAGTACCCCAGAGCATGGCACCAGTAGTTCTGCCGAGGTTGGGGCCTCGAGAACATCCTGGAGCCCCGATGTTGCTTTGGAAGCCGAAGCCTCCCGTCGGGGCAATTTTGCCGGTGTGAGTCTCTCAAGGGCAACGCCAGAGGCATCTCGATACTTAGAAGGAGATCTACCCTTTGAGGACCGGCTAGACTTATGTTTAGTTACCTGAGATCCATGGGAGGAAGACGAAGCCCTGGAAGATGTTGATGCCACAGATGCTGCATCGGAGGGAAAAAGGGTGCTAAGTTTAGCAGCTCGGTTTTGCCGACCCCTCTTCGACATCATCACACAGGCAACACACTCAGAGATAGAGTGGTCAGGACCTAAACATTTGAGGCACCACTCATGGGTGTCGGTGATGGAGATGGTACCGCCACACTTGGAACACTTTTTAAATCCCGAGGCGGGTTTTTCCATAGTAGAGGAAAAACTGGGCCTAGTGCCCAAAATGGCGCGTGGCACCAAAGGAGTAAAAAGACTCCAACAAAAAGATTTTTTTTTTCAGGAAAAGAAAAAAAGAAACGGCGGTACCGGTGTAGCGTCGAAGGAAGGCAGACGCGACCACAAAAAAGAAGAATAAAAGGGATATTTTCTGCGGTGACAGGAAGTGCAACCTGCTGGCTCCGCGGAAAACGAAGAACTGGAGAGAGACAGTTGGGAAAGGGGGAAGGCAGCACGCAGGCGCTGTGGGATGCTCCCAAAAGCTTTCTAATTGGACGCTGGGGAGCGTTACCGCGCAGGCTCCATCGGTACCGACGATACCCATATGTGAAGACTACATTCCTGCTTGTTCCTGGAGATAAGCGCTATACCACAATCGGAAGGCATGTGTTAGGGTTAATGGGGCCTACTCTCAATTTTTTGGGCAAGGAAGAGGAACAAGACAGGGCTGCCCCCTATCACCCCTACTTTTTGCTATATCTTTGGAACCGTTTGCGGAGAGGGTGAGAGAGAGGGCCGATGTTAAGGGAATAAGTAGGGCAGAGAGGATATAAAATATCCCTGTTTGCGGATGACATACTATTGAGTGTAGCTAGACCTCGGTTCTCTATACCAATACTAATGTGAGAATTGGAAGAATATGGAAGGCTTTCGGGTTTCACTATTAATTGGACAAAATCAGAATTATTAAACTTATCATTAAATGGAGATGCGCAGGGCATACTGCAGAAGAAATACCCATTCAGATGGGCTAGAGAAAAAATTAGATATTTAGGGATTCAAATTAGTAATAGGATAGATGCCCTATACAAGCTAAATTATCCAAAACTATTTGGGCAGGTAGAGAGCTTTTTGGATGGGTGGGGGAGGGGATACCTCTCATGGTTTGGACGCATGGCGACAATAAAGATGATGTTACTGCCAAGATTCTTGTTCCTGTTCCAGACGCTACCAATATCGGTACCGCCTAAAAAGTTAAAACTACAAAGACTTGTTAATCGATTCATATGGTCGAATAGATGGCCAAGAGTAGCTATGGCAGTAACGCAAAGAGCCAAGGGAGAGGGAGGGTTAGGGGTACCTAATTTTAGAAAATATTATAAGGCTGCTCAACTGAAAACAATATACAAGTGGCACAGCGGGACACAGAAACAGTGGGTTCAAATGGAAGAAGACTCGGTAAGTGGGGGGAGATTGGACAGAATGGTTTGGAAGGGTGGTAATAGCGCTGAAAATAAACACCAACACCCCATAATAGCCCACAGTTTGAAGGTGTGGAGACAGAATAGAAAACAATTAGTACAAGATAAAGAATACATACAGGGAATGACACTGGAGGCATGTTTTGATAGGGGTCAGGGACCAGGGGTAACTGTTTTGCGGAGATGGGCAAAGGCGGGGCTTACACAGATTTCTCAAATAGTGAGCAAGGAGGGCATGCTGGAGTTTGAGGGCATCAGGGACCTGTACTGGCTGGGAGATAGCGATTATTATGCATATTTACAATTGAGCCATTTTTTGAGGCAACGGAAGGTGTGGAAGGATTTATGGGAACATAGAGGGTGGTTTGAGGCGCTTTGCTCAGGCCATATTGGCCAAAAAGGAGCTTTGTCCAGACTTTACAAAGGATTGATGGAGGGAGGGGGAAGTAAACTGGGGTTTATGATAAAATGGGAGGAGGATCTGGGGGTAAGCTGGAATGAAGACGTGTGGGATAAGATACTACAGACAGTGGCCAGTATATCCATAGCCACACAAGTGAAAGAAAATGCTTATAAAGTGCTATATCGTTGGTACTGGACACCAGTACGTAAAAAAAGAGCTGGAGTGGGACACAATGATCAATGTTGGAGGGGGTGCCAAGAGCGAGGAGATTGGTTACATATGTGGTGGAAATGTGAGAAGATTCAAGCATATTGGGCAACGATTATAGAAATGATTTTTGAAATGACTGGATATAGATTGCAAAGGAAGCCAGAGGCCTCCTTACTGCATCAACTGGAGGAGGATATCCCAAAGAGGGAAGGTGGGGTCTTGCATCACTGTATAGTCGCAGCAAGATGCGAGACAGCTCAGTATTGGATGGGTTCGGACCTACCTAAGCTGGCAGGCTTTGTCAGAAGAGTGGCTGAGGCCAGCTTGATGTATAGAATGATGGAGATGAGAAGGGGAGAAGGGGGGAAGGGGGGAAGAGAGTGGATAAATGGAAGGGAGTGTGGAAATGGTTGGAATCGTGGAAGGCTGGAGAGAGGGGGAGAAAGAAGGACGGCGGAATGGATGAAACTTAGTTCATTCAGATCCTTGGAGATAAAGATTGGCGGGATGAGTTAATGGTGAAAGGGTGAAAAGAGAGGCTATGAGTACAAGTGGCCAGATGAGAGGAGGAGGAAGGTATGAATGTAGAGCACAGGTGGGGAGGGGGGAGGGAGGGAAGAGGGGGGAAGGTGTAAAGGGGGAAATAACAAGCTGGGGCATAAACAGGATACATGATGTAATGACTATGTAAATTGTATAATTTTGAGAACGAACTGGTTTGTAATGTGCATGGAAATGGTTAATAAAAATTAAAATGGAAAAAAAAAATTGGGAGGGACATAAACATAGGCTTAAGCCCTCATGAAGGAAGCTGGCCAAAACGAGCACTTTTAAAAAACCTAAATGTACCAGGGAGCAGGTGTAAATCCCAACGTGGACAGGTTTGGTCATACATGTATTTATTTATTTATTTAGTATACATTTGTATACCGCTACTTCCAGCGATCAGCAGCGGTTTGATTACAGATTGGAAATTGTCAAATCATGACAGGAAATTTTTGAGGTATAAACACATTGATTAGACAGGAAAGCACAGCACACAGAGAACTATTTTACAGGGAACATGGGCTATGGAGGGTTAAGTGGCTTGCCCAAGACCACAAGGAGCACCTGTGGGACTAGAAACCCCAGTCCTTCCGGCCCAAGGTTGCTGTCCTCTAGTGGGATTTGAACCCCCGACCTTCCGGCCTGAAGTACCTTGCCCCAACCACTAGGCCACTCCTCCCTATATGAAATTTGGAATACGTGTATAGATTTTTGATCCATCCAGGCTACTCCTTAACTATGCCCCCGACATGCCCTTTGCAGCTTTTACATATTAAGGACATTGACATGTAAATTCGGCCTTTTCTAGAAACGGTAATTTCCATATGTAAATGCAAGATTTTACATGTGGAAAGCACAAGACTTCTAAAATAACCCCTTGGTGTGAACATCTTTAGCAACCCTGGTACACTCTGAAGATGGAACAGCACTAACCTGAGAGCTGGATCAGAGCACAGAAACAGACAGGTCACAAGACAGGCTTGAGTACCATGAGACATTCAATCTGAATACAGTGCAAACAGCTGATGAAAGACCTCAGACAGGAAAGCAGCAGTCCTCAGACATCCAAAATATAAATACAACACAGAAAGATAAAAGAAAGCTCAGGAGAGGATGGTAAAACACAGGACAAAGTCTGAATAGACCACAAGGAGCTGGAGAGTGGCAGTCAAGGTTTGAATACAGTGGAAATAACTGAAAAGAAACTTTAAGGGAGGGAGAAAACAGAACCTTTAGACACCAAAAATCTGAATACAGCATGAACCACAGGAAGGAAAGAGCAACACCTTGAGACACCCAAAACCTGAAAATAGCACAAACACCTGAAAAGTGCCCTTAGGAGAGGAAAAAGCTGCATCCCAGACACCCAAAATCCTAATTCAGCACAGACAGTTCAAAGAGGTCAAGCGACAATTCCCTAAGTCAGCCAAAGTATCAACACAATAAGCATGGTAGCAGAGACCCCAGGATAAGAGACAGCACCTCGACTGAAACACCGAAAGCATAGTTACTCAACTGTAACAGGTGATCTCTGGGAACAGCAGGAATTTAGTCTTCACATATGGGTATCGTCGGTACCGACGGAGCCTGTGCGGGAACGCTCCCCAGTGTCCAATTAGGAAGCTTTTGGGAGCATCCCACAGCGCCTGCGTGCTGCCTTCCCGCCTTTCCAAACCGCCTCTCTCCAGTTCAGTTTAAAGCTGAGACAAAGAGAGAGAGAGGGAAAGGGAAAGAGATAGATAGAGAGATACAACTCCTAGGGGAGGTGGGTGGGTTGTGAAGACTAAATTCCTGCTGTTCCTGGAGATCACCTGTTACAGGTGAGTAACTATGCTATCTCCAGGAACAAGCAGGAATGTAGTCTTCACATATGGGGACTCCCTAGCTTTAGATGCCAGGGAGAGACCCCAGAAATTGTGTGTCCCTGTGAAGGGCTCCACTTCCCCCCATGGATCTCTGGCATCCTACCGGGGATGGTGGGTAGGAGTTGATTAGGTATGAAACAGGTGTTGGAGAACAGCCTGACCAAACAAGGCATCCCGGCAGGAGTCCTTGTCCAAGCAGTAATGGGCTGTGAAGGTATGAACCGAGGCCCAAGTGGCTGCTCGACAGATGT
Organism: Ichthyophis bannanicus; assembly: GCA_033557465.1. NCBI lineage: Eukaryota > Metazoa > Chordata > Amphibia > Gymnophiona > Ichthyophiidae > Ichthyophis > Ichthyophis bannanicus. The sequence continues at coordinate 87,552,576 of CM066048.1, read as the reverse complement.
CGTCGATAGACACAGAGTGTAGATGAGTCACTGAAGCTGCCATGGCTCTCACATTGTGAGCTGTGACATGGCCCTCCAGAGGAAGGTTGTTACTCTGATAGGCAAAGGAAATACACTGTGCAATCCAGTTGGACAATGTTCTCTTGGTGACTGGAAGTCCCAAATGAGAAGGATCAAAAGCAACAAAGAGTTGAGAGGACTTTCTATGTTGCTGTGTTCTTTGCAAGTAAAAGGCTAAAGCTTTTTACAGTCCAAAGTATGAAGATTCCTTTCTGCATTTGATGCATGAGGTCTTGGAAAGAACACAGGCAGGTAGACTGCTTGATTAAGATGAAAAGGCGAGACCACCTTTGGCATAAAGTGTGGATGAGTCCTAAGGACTACCTTGTCATGATGAAACCTTGTATAAGGTGGATCAGCTGCTAGTGACTGCAACTCACTGATGCGGCGTGCTGATGTGATTGCAATGAGAAAGATAACTTGCAAAGAGGTCTATGTCCGGGGTTCCCCAAATTTGAAAGATCTTGGCCACCTGGTAAGCATTTAGAGATCATTCGTGTGGAAGTAGAACTCGACTGAGTCTGTCTGCCCCAAGAGTTTTGTATGCCTGGGAGGTACACTGCCAGGAGATGAATCTGATGCTCTCTGGCGAGGGCCCATAATCGCAAAGCTTCGTTGCAAAGCGACAGAGAGCCTGTTCCCCCCTGCTTGTTCACATAGAACATGGCTACCTTATTGTCCGTATGAATGAGGACTGTCTTGTAGCTGAGCAGGGTATGGAACACTCGAAGAGCAAGGAAGATTGCTCTGAGCTCTAAGAGATTGATATGCAGATAAGTCTCCTGTGGAGTCCAGGTGCCTTGGGTGGAGAGATCTTGTAGATGAGCTCCCCCAACCCACTGGTGAAGTATCTGTTATGAGAGTTGCCTGGGGTAAGGCTTGTTGAAAAGGGGACCCCAGCAACAGGTTCTGAGTGGACTGCCACCACTGGAGGGACAAAATAAGGCGACTTGTGTTTGCTATTTTGTCCGACAGGCACCCTGATGCCTGGGTCCATTGGGTGGATAAAGTCCAATGGGCTGCTCTCATATGGAGGCGAGCATAAGGAACCACATGCACTGTGGATGCCATGTGGCCTAGTAGTTGTAGCATTTCTCGGGCAGTGAGATGGGACTTCAGCACTGCTTGAGAAGCTAACTGCACCATGCAAAGGCAACGGGTCTGGGGGAGATAGGCCCTTGCCTTTTTGGTATCCAGAAAAGCTCCCATGAATTCTAGAGACTGAGTGGGAGTTAGACTGGATTTTGGGATGTTTATGACCAGGCCCAAATACTGAAGGATACGCATTGTGCAAGATAGAGAAGCTCTGGCCTCTGGCTCTGATGGGGCTCGAATGAGCCAGTCGTCTAAGTAGGGGAAGACTAATATGCCTAGAATGCGGAGAAATGCTGCTACCACAGCCATGCATTTCGTGAACACTCTTGGAGCTGAGGCCAGGCCAAAGGGAAGCACCCTGTATTGGTAGTGCTTTCCTTGAAAAAGGAACCAAAGGAACTTTCTGTGAGTTGGATGGATGAGAACATGGGTGTACGCATCCTTGAGATCTAGAGAACAATACCAATCCTGACTCTGAAGATATGGCAGCAGAGTTCCTAGAGAAATCATCTTGAATTTCTCTTTGAACAGGAATTTGTTCATTCTCTGAGGTCCAAAATAGGTCTGTATCCCCCTGCTTTCTTTGGGATAAGGAAATAGGGGGAGTAAAAACCTGTACCCTGTTGATGAATGAGTACTTCTTCCATTGCCCCTTGGGCAAGAAGTATGGAGACCTCTTGATCTAACAGGTTGATGAGAGAGGTCTGAGAATTGAACTGTCTTATAATGGAGAGTGTCCAATGCTCTGCTGTTATCTGCTCCTACCTGAGGGCAAAGTGACATAACCTTCCTGGAATGGTGGAAGGCTCTGGTCCATTGAGGGCCAGGAAGGCTAAGTTCTCTAGATGAAAGTCAAAGGCCTTGTGGCGGCTGAGACTGCTGAGATGGTTGAGGCTTAGCAGTCTTCGCTTTCCTTTGTTTAAGTGGTTGCTGACCTTTTCGGACAGGCTGACCTGCAGAACATCCCTGCTGGGAATAAGAGGGATAAAACCTCTTCTTTTTTGAGAAGAAAGAAATCTTTTAAGAAGCCTTTCTCGCAGGATCAGCTGTGGCTTTGGAAAACCTATACAAAGTGGAGTTGTCAGCATCTAATTCATTGGCTTTTTCTTGCCAATTTTTTCCAAATAGATTCGCACCTGTACAAGGAATATTGCCCAGTTTGTCCTGCACCCAGAGCTCCAAATCAGATGCCTGGAGTCAGGCAATTCTACGTGCACCTATGGCAATGGCAGAGGTTCTGCTTATGCACTCAAAACAGTCAATAGCTGCACGGTTGACAAATTTAAACACATCCTGGGCATGTTTGACCAGTGTGAGAAAATCCTGCCTTCTGTTCTCAGGAAGAAGAGGGCTCAAAAACTCTAAATCACTTGTGACTTCTTTAAGGAACATTCCCATATATAAAATATATGAACTGATCCTGGCAGAAAGCATGGAAGCCTGGAAAGTATGACGTCCAAAGGCATCCAAAGTTCTACACTCACATCCTGGAGGATTAGAGGCATGCCTCTTTGCACTCCTGATCCTTCTCATAGCTGATTCCACTACAATAGAGTGGTGAGGAAGCTGAGTTTTCTGGAACCCAGGACAAGGAGGGACTCGATATATGGTATCCAGTCTGCGAGAGTGAGGAGAGGTGGTGAGAGGTGTCTCCCACATTCTCAACATGAGATCATGTAAGATCTCATGGATAGGCAAGGTAGCTGCCTCCTTAAGAGCTTTGGGATATTGTAAAATCTCCAACTTCTTAGCTCTGAGCTCTGTCTCAGGAGCCACAGTAATGGACAATCCACAAGCCACCTCCCTGATGAAATCTTGAAAGGAGATATCTTCTGGAGGAGACATCCTTCGTTTAGGAGAGGAAGGCTCCTCCGGGAGAAGTATCCCAGTACTGGCAGAGCTATCAGAATCCTCGGAGTCCTCCGAGGATTCAAAGTATCGCCTGTTCGGATGCTCTTGAAGAGCCCGATACCCGTACCGACCAAAGTCGGTACCGGGGGTAATCGGTACCGGTGTATCGGCACCGGAAGGCATCGCATGACTGGGTGCCAGCAAAGCCGATACCGATGTCGATGTTGATGCTATCGGTACCGGTACCGACACCGGTACCGGCATCGGTGCTGGTACCGGTTGAACCATCTGACGTGGTTCCGAGGGTGTCTATGCCACAAGGAGAGCCGCCAGACTGCGTTCAATAGCCCGGAAGCTCTGGTCTATAGATGCTGCCGATGCCTGGGAGTCGGTACTTTAGACAGCCGGTACCCCAGAGCATGGCACCAGTAGTTCTGCCAAGGTCGAGGCCTCGAGAACATCCTGGATCCCCGATAATGCTTTGGAAGCCGAAGCCTCCTGCCGGGGTAACTTTGCCGGTATGGAACCCTCAAGGACAACGCCAGAGGCATCTCGATGCTTGGAAGGAGATCTACCCTTTGAGGACCGGCTGGACTTATGTTTAGTTACCTGAGATCCATGGGAGGAAGACGAAGCCCTGGAAGACGTCGATGCCACCGAAGCTGCATCGGAGGGAAAAAGGGCACTGAACTTGGCAGCTCGGTTATGTCGACCCCTTTTGGACATCATGGCACAAGCCATGCACTCGGAGATGGAGTGGTCAGGACCTAAACATTTAAGACACCACTCGTGGGTGTCGGTGACAGAGATGTTACCGCCACACTTGGTGCATTTTTTAAACCCGAGGCGGGTTTCTCCATAGTGGAGGAAATTTTGGGCCTAAGGCCCAAAATGGTGCATGCACCTGGAAAAGTTTGGAAAAAAGAATAGTATATATATATATATTTTTTTTTTTAAAGAAAGAAAGAAAGAAGAACCGGCGGTACCGGTATAGCGTCAAGGAAGGTAGATGCGACCACAAAAAGAAGAATAAGGAAAAAGAATTTCTGCGGTGACAGGAACACGACCTGGTGGCTCCGCGGAAAACGAAGAACTGGAGAGAGGCAGTTGGGAAAGGCGGGAAGGCAGCATGCAGGCGCTGTGGGATGTTACCAAAAGCTTCCTAATTGGACACTGGGGAGCGTTCCCGCGCAGGCTCCGTCGGTACCGACGATAACCATATGTGAAGACTACATTCCTTCGTGTTCCTAGAGATAGGCTATATGTACCATGAAAAACTGAACAGAATTCTAAATGGAGTCATCAGCAGCATCCCCAGGAACCAAATTACAGTATAAAAACATTTAGTTTCCTTGTGTTCAGTTGGTGGGGGATGGCGGTGCATGGAAAGGTGATGCGCCATGACTGGAGAAAGGGTGGAAGATTACTGCTGCTATTGAAATGGTCCCTGATGCTCAGTGAACTTACCATAGATGCACCTTGGAGGAAGTGTCCTTCCAAATCTTGGGGACCAAACAAGAGCGAGGTGGTAACAAAAAAGACAAATTTTTTGAGGTGAATACTAAAAGCAAGAAGATCCGACACGGTCGTGTTTTGGCAATGCCTTACTTAGGGATACCAGTCTCTAAAAAACAAATAGAAACATTAATCAAACATAATAAATAAAACCATAAAAGAATATACATTAAGTACAGTGAAAAATTATATACACAACACTGGAATACATCCTATTACATTTAAAACATAAAAATAAAATATATAATCACCCATAAAGCGTAGTCAGCTAACAGGTGTTCTCCGGGGACAGCAGGAATCAAGCACCGATGAAACCTTCGCGGAAGCATCCCCCCAGCTTTCAAAAAAAAGCATTTGGGAGATGCCACCAAGCATGCATGGTCCTCTTCCTGCCCAAGGGTGCCATCTTGCTCAGTCAGATGACATAGCTAAAAGACGGCAAAAATAAAAGATGGTAAAGGAGCAACTTCTAGGGGAGGCAGGAGGATTGTGAGGACTAATTCCTGCTGTCCCCGGAGAACACCAGTTACAGATGAGTAGCTACGCTTTTTCTGGGAACAAGCAGGAAGTCAGTCCTCACATATGGGACTACCCAGTTAGAGGCTACTGAAAGCCCATAGCAAAAATAGGGGCTTCCTCATGGGGAGCCGCAAGCAGCATCAATTAGCCCGTGTACACAGATCACAGTAAGACCCCTGTGTCCGATGAACCAGCACTCCGGTAGCCTGAACACAGAAGAGTCGGAGGGTAGGAGTTACCTAAACCCCAAAAAGGTTATGGAGCACAGCCTGGCCGAAGGCACTGTTCCATCAGGAATCCCTTTCCAGGAAGTAATGGGCTGCGAAGGTATGGACTGAAGACCGGGTGGTGGCCCAGCAGATGTCCACCATCGGGACAGAGTGCAAATTTGCCACCGAGGCCACCATGGACCTAACACAGTGCGCCGTGATGCAGCCTTCCAGAGGGAGCCTCGCCTGCTCATAAGCAAAGGCGATACAGTCCAACACTCATGTGGACAGCATACGCTTAGTCACTGCCTTCCCCAGCCTACTGGGGTCATAAGAGATGAAAAGCTGAGAAGCTTTGCGATGGCCCTGAGTGCATTGGATATAGGACAAGGCCCTCTTACAGTCCAAGATCTGAAGGACTGTCTCCGCCCGATTGGAGTGAGGTCTTGGAAAGAAGGTAGGGAGCACCACTTCCTGGTTGCGATGGAAGGGCGACACTACCTTCGGCAGAAATTTGGGGTTCGTGCGAAGCACCACTCTGTGGTAGAACCTGATATAAGGCGCCTCCGTCATAAGGGCCTGGAGTTCGCTACCTCTGCAAGCAGAGGTGAGCGCAACTAGGAAAGCCACCTTCCAAGAGAGGTAGCAAAGGTGGCAAGTAGCTAGAGCTCAAAGGGCAGGCGAGTGAGCTGCCCCAGCACTACGTTGAGGTCCCATTCGTTTACCAGATGACAAACCGGGGGTTTCAATAAGAGCAGGTCTCAAAGGAAACGGGACACCAATGGTTGGACCAAGAGGGGCTTACCATCCACCGGATGGTGGTGTGCCACCAGGGCACTCAGGTGCACTTGGATGAAATTAGACTTGAGCCCGAACTGAGAAAGGTGGAGAAGGTACTGTAACAGAGACACCAGACAGGAGAAAGGATCATCCCCGTGTTCGGCACACCAAACAGAGAACCTGCGCCATTTGAGGGCGTAAGCCTTCCTAGTGGAGACCTTGCAAGAGGCCAGCAGAACATTCGCCACCTCAACCGAAAGGTTGAAGAGGGCTAGAGTCACCCTCTCAGCAGCCAAGCTGTCAGCAACAGGGACCCCAAGTTGAGGTACAGGAGAGAGCCACCCTCCTGAGATAGGAGTCCCGGGGGCCTCCACCGTCAACTGTAGAAGCAGCGGCAACCACAGCTGCCTGGGCCACCGAGGGGTTAGGATGAACGAGGCCCTGTCGCAGAGGGTCCTGAACAAGGTCTTGGCAATCAGCGGAGTCAGAGGGAAGGCATACATGAGGCCTTCCGACCATGTGACTAGGAACGCGTCCGCTGCCACCTTGGAGGGGTGGGCCTGCCGGGAGCAGAAGGGGGCAACTAAAAGTTGTCCGGGCTGGCGAACAGGTCCATCACAGGTTCCCCCCAGAGCCAGAAAAGCCAACTGGCTACCCTGGGATCCAGCTGCCACTCGTGCGGCTGGAGAACCCTGCTGAGTCTGTCAGCCAGCAGGTTGTCCTGACCTGGCAGGTACAACGCCCGCAGGAGGATACCCTGTTGGATTGCATATGAGCAGAGAACCAGTGCCTCCTGATAAAGGGTAGGAGACCCCGTGTCCCCTCGTTTGTTCACATAGAACATCGCCACCTGGTTGTCCATCTGGACCAGCACTGGCTGGTGATGCAGGTGGTGACAGAAGACTCTCAGGGCTAGGTGTATGGCCCTGAGCTCCAGAACGTTGATCTGCTGGGTGCTCATCTGGCGACCAGTTCCCCTGAGTGGGGAGACTCCACAGTAGGCTCCCCAGGCAACAAAGGTGAGTAGCTTGGGGCCTGAAGGGCATGCCCGCCTCTAGATGCTGAGGTGACTGCTACCAGACCAGGGACTCCGCCAATTGGCGGGTCATTGAAACTGTCTCTGAGGCGGCCTGTGGCCTGAGACCACTGGTCCCGAAGATACCACTGTGCCGTCCTCATGTGGAGGCGAGCGTCTGGGGTGACGTGGACAGTGGAGGCCATGTGCCCGAGGAGGCGCAGGAAAAACCGGGCGGGCATTGAGAGACAGTGCTGAACATCCTGAGCTAGAGACCTGAGACAATCGGCTCAGTCCATGGGCAAGAAAGCCTTTGACTGGAGTGTCGTTCTTTGCCCCAATGAATTTCGGGCACTGTGTCGGGAGGAGTGGAGACTTGGGGTAGTTTATGACAAAGCCCAAGTGTTGCAGAACCTGGATGGTGCGTGCGGTGGCCTGCTGCACCTCTGAGGCTGTGCCTCCCTTTATGAGCCAGTCGTCCAGGTAGGGAAAGACAAAGACTCACTGGAGAAGGAGGAAGGCGGCCACGACTGCCAGGCATTTTGTGAAGATTCCTGGGGCAGAGGTTAGGCCGAAGGAGAGCACTCTGTATTGGAAATGCCTGCCCCCCACTACAAACCGCAGGTACTGCCTGTGGTTGGGGTGGATGAGTATGTGGGTATAAGCATCCTTGAGGTCTGAGGAGCATAGCCAATCTCCCTGCTGGAGGTATGGCAGCAATGTTCCAAGGGAGAACATCTTGAAGTTCTCCCTTACCAGGAATTTGTTGAGGTTGCGCAGGTCGAGGATGGGACTTAGGCCCCCTGTCCTCTTTGGCATGAGGATGTATCTGGAGTAGAACCCCTCGCCCTTGAAGTGGTGGGGCACCGGTTTCACAGCCTTGTCCTCGAGATGACCTGCCAACTCCTTCAGAAGAAGGTCCTGCTGGAGGAGAGACCTGAGGGGCTCTCCCGGGAAATAAGGGGGAGGTGTCCGAGTCAGGTGGAAGAGGTAACCCTCCCTGACTATCTTTAGTGCCAAGGAATCTGTGGTGATGCTCACCCACCTCTGGGCATAGAGGGCCAGATATCCCGTCAGCTGCTTATCTCCTTGGGGTAGAGAGGCTATGCTCAAGGAGTCAAAATCTGCCCCCTGGCTGGGCCGGTGCCTGGAGTTTCGTAGCCTTCTGCTTACGCCGGCCATGCCCATGTCCCTTGGACTGCTGACCCTGTTGGGGAGCCAAGGAGATCTGATAAGGTGGGTAGTTTCAGTAAGCAGCTCCCTTCCTCATGAAGGACTTTTTACCAAAACCCTTCTGTCGGGGAGGGGCAGTGGTCGTCTTAGAGAGCCTGATCCTCGTCATGAACTGGGTCTCCAGCTCGGCAGCCTTATTGGTCATGAGTTGCCAAAGAAGTTCTCTCCTTGGCATGGGACAGCAACCAATTTGTCCTGAACCCACTGCTCGAGGTCAGACGATTGAAGCCAAGCTTGGCAGCGTGCACCGATGCCTGCTACGGCTACCTGGGCCATCATAGGCTGCTTAAGACATGAATTTGGAGCACTCACAGACTGCTTTGGAATCACTGCAAAGGTTCCTAGGAGAGACCAGCCCAGAACCCGGCGAGGTCCTTCACCAGGTCTCTCAGGTACATGCCCATGTACAGTTGGTAGGCTTGGATGCAGCAGATGAGCATTGAGCCCTGATAGCACTTTCTACCGAGGGCGTCCTCGGTGCTCCCCAGCAGAAAAGCCTGCACGTTGGCGTGCATCTTTTGGCTTTTCAGCCGACGCATGGCCAACTCCACCACCATGGAGTTATGCGGCAGTTGTGACTTCTGGAAGTCTGGGCTCTGGCGGACTTGATACATCGAGTCGAGCCGTTTGCTCACCATTGGTACCAACACTGGTGTCTCCCACATTCGGAGCATGAGCTATTTCAGGATGGGAGGAATGGGAACTGTGAGCGATTCCCGCGGAAGGGCCTCGACCTGGAGGATTTCCAACTCATCTGCCCAAGGGTCTTCCTCCAACTCGGTCGGGAATGCCAGGGGCCTTAGACATGCCCTGCACAAAATCCAGGAAGCCCATGTCCTCGAGCAGGGACCGCCGCTGAGGTTCCGAGACAGTAGTGTCAGAAGGGATGTCGCGGTGGCGACAGGTATCAGGAGACTCCTCGTCCTCTGTCTCCCACTTGGAGTGGTCCGTTGAAGACTTGTAGGAGGGCTGCTCCGCGGGCCTCAGTGTCCCTGATGCCCTACGGCCGGCACCCAGTAAACTTGTCGGGGATAACCGTGGTCCCAACAAGCGGAACTCAGAGCACGACCTTGGCTGAGGATCGATTCGAGGCTGAATGACCTCGAGGATCGGCTCAGCTTCCGTGGATGTCTTGGATGTCGAGGGCCCGGTGGTCGGGGCAGATGAACCGGTCATGCTGGACAACAGCGCCTGCTGCTGGTCCATCAAGGCAGACAAACTGTGCTTCAGGGCCGCCATTCTGAACTCTAGACCAAAAGGCTCCGCAGCCTTTGGCGCGGGCACAGAGAAACTCTGGCCTGATGCCGGCTCCCCCAAAGGGGAATCCTCGACAAGGACAGTGTCTGGGGATCGAGGCCAGTCAGATCCTTCTGGGGGACCTTTGCAGGTCACCAAAAAAATAAAATAACGAAAGACTACGAAAATTAAACCGAACCTGACACCGAGGCACAGAGGTCAGTAGGCGGGAAGAGTACCAGTGCAATAACAGAGGCGCATGTGAAACTCAGAGAGAGAAATAATCAACTTTTTCCAGGTACAACCCAGACAACATCTGTAAGGCTCCACGGAAAAAAGGAGACTGAGCAAGATGGCACCCTTGACCGGGAATGGGACCACGCATGCATGGTGGCATGTCCCAAAGGCTTTCTTTGAAAGCTGGGGGGATGCTTCCGCGAGGGCTCCGTTGGTGCCGAGACGTCACCCATATGTGAGGGCTGGCTTCCTGCTTGTTCCCGGAGAAATTATTAAATTGAAATTGCATATGTCTTGCTAAATGAATATTAAAAGAATGTAAATAATCACAAAATCAAAATTATCAATAAAATGTACAACAGATAAATAGCAGAACAACATTTGAGAAAAGTAAAAGGAAGGCATACTAAAAAAAAATACATGAGATACTAATTAGAGACGCATATACAAAGTTATAAGAATATAGTATCTACTGACATTAAAACATCAGTATTGTGGACAGACAACTTTAAGGGCATCTTAAATTAACCAATGATGTGTGTGACATCTAAATTAAATAGTATCAGCTGTAAAGAAAGCGTAGTTACTCTCCTGTAACAGGTGTTCTCCGGGGACAGCAGGAATCAGTCCTCACATATGGGTGACGTCGACACCGACAGAGCCCTCATGCGGAGCAAATCCCCAGCTTTCAGAGAAAGCCTTTGGGAATTGCATCACGCATGCACGGTCTTCTTCCTGCCCAAGGGCGCCATCTTGCTCAGTCAAATGACATAGCTAAAAAGACGGCAAAAATTAGCAAAAACAATAATAATAGGACTGCAACTCCAAGTGGAGGAGGGAGGGTCGTGAGGACTAATTCCTGCTCTCCCCAGAGAACACCTGTTACAGGTCAGTAACTACGCTTTCTCCGGGAACAAGCAGGAAGTCAGTTCTCACATATGGGACTCCCGAGCTATAGGCTACCGAGAACCCACAGCTGAAAAATAGGCTTCCTCTATGAGAGCCGCAAGCAGCCACAATAGGAATCTAACTGAGAAAGTAGCACTCCAGTAGCCTGACACATAAGGGTCGGAGGGCAGGAGTTGCCTAGACCTCGAAAAGGTTACGGAGTACAGCCTGGCCAAAAGCACTGTCCTGTCGGGACTCCCTATCCAGGCAGTAATGGGTTGCGAAAGTCTGACCCGAAGACCAGGTGGCAGCCCGGCAGATGTCTGCCAGCAGAACAGAGCGGAAATGAGCCACTGATGCCGCCATGGCCCTGACCCGATGGGCCATGACACGACCCCCCCAACGGAAGCTCAGCTGCCCTGTATGCCCGGGCGATATAGTCCGCCACCCAGGTGGACAGCGTATGCTTGGAAACGGCCATCCCCAGCTTACTGGGGTCATAGAATAAGAAGAGCTGAGAAGCCCTTCTATGTCCCTGCATACGCTGAATATAGAAGGCCAACGCCCTCTTAAAATCCAGGATATGCAGTATTGTCTCTGCCCGACTGGCATGCAGCCTGGGAAGAAAGGTAGGCAGCACCACCTCCTGATTGAGGTGGAACGAGGAGACCACTTTCAGAAGGAACTTGGGGTGCGTGCGAAGCACCACCCGGTTCCTATAGAACCTTGTGTAAGGCCTGTCAGACACAAGGGCCTGAAGCTCGCTTACCCGCCAAGCTGACGTGAGTGCTACCAAGAACACCACCTTCCAAGAAAGGTAGCATAGATGGCAGGTTGCCATCGGCTCAAAGGGCGGCCGAGTAAGCTGCCCCAAAACCACATTCAAACCCCATTCGGTCACCGGAGGGCAAACCGGAGGCTTCAGCAGAAGCAAACCTCTCAAGATCAGAGAGACCAAGGGATGGGGCAGAGAGAGGTTTCCCCTCTACCGGGAAGTGGTTTGCTGCAAGAGAAATCTGACGGAGTAGGACTTAAGGCCCAAATCCGAAAGGTGGAGAAGGTACTGTAAAACCGCTACAACCTGGCAGGAGAATGGATGTACACCCTGCTCCTCTCACCAAGTCACAAACCTACGCCACTTCAAGGCATAGGTGCGTCTAGTCAACAGCCTCCTTGAGGCCAGCAAGACCTCTTCAACATTTTTTGGAAGGAGGAGTGGTGCGAATATTAACCTTTCAGCAGCCATGCCATCAGGTTGAGAAATCTGAGATTGGGGTGTAGGAGAGTGCCCACCTCCTGGCACAGGAGGTTTGGAGAGGACTCCAGGGGAATGGGGGCCTCCACCGCTAGCTGAAGTAGAAGCGGAAACCAGGGTTGCCTCGGCCACCTTGGGGCTATAAGGATGACTGAGGCTTTGTCCTGGAGGATCTTGAATAGAGTCTTGGCCACTAGAGGCATCGGAGGAAACGCATACAGGAGGCCTACAGACCATGATATCAGAAATACATCGGCAGCCACCTTGTGTGGGTGCGGCTGCCTGGAGCAGAACCGGGCCAAGAAATTGATTTGTTGTGTTCTCTCATTTGGGGACCACACTCTGAGTACAAAGTCCCTGGCAATGGGCTCCCCAGCCCAACAGAGACGCATCCGTGGTTAGGATTCTCGTATGTCGAGGAGTCTGGAAAGGCATTCCCGCCTCCAAGTTGAGTGGTTGAAGCCAACAGTTTAGGGACTGTACTAGTCATCTGGACACTGTGACTCTGTCTCTGAGGCAGCCTGTGGCTTGTGTCCACTGGTCCCTGAGGCACCACTGAGCAATTCGCATGTGGAGGCGGGCATCTGGTGTCACATGAACTGTAGACGCCATATGCCCGAGAAGGCGCAGAAACTGTCTTGCTGACACTGTTGATCTGTGACTCACTTGACGTGCCAGAGCCAGAAGACTTTTTGCCCTGTCTGCTGGCAGGTAGGCCCTTGCCTGAAGGGTACCGAGTCTGGCCCCAGTGAACTCTAGTTGTTGAATGGGAACAAGGCTAGACTTGGGGTAATTGTTTACAAACCCCAGATGCTGGAGTACCTGGATTGTGCGAGATGGGGCCTGATGGACCTCTCTGGCTGAAATGCCTCTGATGAGCCAGTCGTCTAGGTAGGGGAAGACAAAGACTCCTTGAAGTCTGAGAAAGGCGCCAGGCACTTTGTGAATACCCTGGGTGCGGAGGCCAGGCCAAAGGGAAGTACCCTGTACTGGTAGTGATTGCCCCGACCACAAAGCGCAGATATTGCCTGTGGTCTGGATGTATTAGGATGTGTGTATTATGATGAAGCTGAAGCCATTGAAGCTATAGACTTAGGAAAAAACACTGTTTATTATAAAGCAACTGTTTCACAGAAGGTGCAGTTACCTAAAAGTGCAGCTAGAGGGAGCAGGCACGAGGCTGCAGAAGCTAAGCTGACACACCCAGGTTTTGAGAATGCAGGAGCTAATCAGGTACACCTGAGTAGAGAGCCAGGAAGCTCAGTAGAGAAACGGCTTTATAAACAGTGCTCAGAAGGAAGAAAGCAGAGAGGACCTCGAGCTGAGAGAGGAACTGAGAGAGGACCTCGAGCTCAGAGAGTACCACAAGTTTGGAGAGGAACACAAGTTCAGAGAGGAACTGAGAGGGGACCTGAGGGAGGAACCTCACATACTGAAAGGCAGAGAAGCTTGGAGTACTTACAAGGAAGAGCTAAGTTCCAGGGAGGACAAGCCCATTCCAGAAAGCTCCAGGAGCCAGTCTTCAGGGAAGACGGTGATAGAAGGAGACTGCCGGGTAGAGCAAATACAAGCAGAGCACGTCTCAAAGATCCAAGGTACAGTTATATTTCCTTTCCAAGATGTGAGCCAGCTCCTAGAAAAGCTTATAATCCAGAGAACCGTACTGATAGGAAGCAACGCTGGGAAAGGCTTATGAAACCTGTACAGAGAGGCATAGTAAAAAGCCATAACAATTATTTGCCCAACCAAGACCAGCAAGACTGGGGAATATTGGAGAGATCAATTGAACTACAACCTGCCTTATCCATGGAAAGCTCAGGACTAGCTGACAACACGGCTGAACAGGAACCTATGCAAATAGAGGTGATAGAGCCAGAGCCGTTGCAGTTAGAGCACCCGATGGACTGCTCACTCTGTGCTTCCAAGAGTCTAGAGTCTCTCACAGAATTGTAACCCGCAGGACATGCTTTAACATATCTTTTTGCTGTTGCTAAGCTGAAAGAAGAAGTTTTGTATTTGTTTTTCCTCTTGGTGTTGAAAACCTGTTTGAATGCAAAGAACTGTGAAGCGCCTGTAACAGTTACTGACTCTGTAAATATTTTGGCATAAACCCTGAAGTAAGGTACATTCTGTTTTTGTCTTCCTGGAGAACCTTTGCGCAACAAAGGGAATAGAAACCATTTAAGTTTAACCCTGCACAAGGCTCACAACTATTTCTTTATGAAGTGGGACTACAAAGACCATGATGCACCTGGTCTAGAAAAGTTTTTCCTTCAACCAACAATAAGTGTCCGCCCTCTCCTTTCTGCACGCTGTCACTAGGAGGGGCTATGACAGTATACGCATCCTTTAGGTTTAAGGAGCATAGCCAGTCTCCCTGGCGGAGGTAAGGCAGCAATATTCCAAGGGAGAGCATCTTGAACTTCTTCCTCACCAAGAATTTATGTTGCACAGGTCGAGGATGGGTCTGAGGCCTCCTGTTCTTTTTAGTACTAGAAAGTACCTGGAATAGAAGTCCTTGCCCTGTAGGTGGTGGGGCACTGGTTCTACCACCTGATCCTTGATAAGACCTGCCAACTCCTTCAGAAGGTGGTTTTGGTGAAGGGGAGACCAGAGTGGCTCTCCTGGGAAATAAGGAGGGGGCAGCTGGGCTAGATGAAGGAGATAGTCCATCAGGGCTATCTGCAGGACCCAGGCATCAATGGTAATGGCTGTCCACCTCTGGGCACACAGGGCAAAGCCTTCCTCCTGTGAATTGCCTGTCCCCTGTGGGGAGAAGGGCCATGCTGTCAGAGTCAAAAGCCACTACCAGGCTGGGCCAGAGCCGGTGCCTGGGGTTTGGGGGCTTTCTGCTTACACGGGCCATGCCCCTGTCCCTTGGTCTGCTGCCCCTGTTGGGGAGCTGGGGTGCCCTGAAAATGTGGCTAGCTTCAGTAAGCAGCACCCTTCCTTGGGTAAAAGGGCTTCTTACCCGAGCCCTTCTTGCGAGAAGGAACATAAGAACATAAGATATGCCATACTGGGTCAGACCAAGGTCCATCAAGCCCAGTATCCTGTTTCCAACAGTGGCCAATCTAGGTCATACGTACCTAGCAGTTTCCCCAAGAGACACAGGTTCCACAATGCTTGTGTTGGGTCAAGCATTGATATCCTGGGTCCCTTCTTAATAATGGTTTATAGACCTTTCCTCCAGGAACTTGTCCAAACCCTTTTTAAACCCAGCTACACTAACAGCCTTTACTATATCCTCCGGTAACAAATTCCAGAGTTTGATTACACGTTGAGGGAAAAAATATTTTCTTTTATTAGTCTTAAATAGTTTACCCTGTAGCTTCATACCAGAGGTCTTCTTTTAGAGCCGTGTCCTCATCATGTACTCAGACTCTATTTCCACAGCCTTGTCGGTCATGGGTTTTCCAAAGAGGTTCTCTCCTTGGCATGGTACATTGACCAACTTGTCCTGAACCCATTGCTCAAGGTCCGACGACTGTAGCCATGCTTGGCGGCATGCAACGATATCCGCCGCAGCTACCCGGGCCGCCGATTCAAACCCGTTATAGGCTGTTCGAGTCATGAACTTTGAAAACTCACGGACGGCAGTGGACAGGCTCTTGAAGCGCTGCAAAGGCCCCTCGGAGAGACCAGCCGAGAACCCAGCGAGTTCCTTCGCCATGTACAGCTGGTAGGCCTGGATCCGACAAGTCAGCATTGAACCCTGGAAGCACTTTTTGCCGAGGGCGTCCAAGTTGCAGGCCTCCCTGCCAGGAGGCACCGAAGAGTGCGTCTGCTGTCTCTTCAGCCTGCGCATGGCTGATTCCACAACCATGGAGTCGTGCAACCCAGGACTCCGGCGAACACGATACATCGAGTCGATCCGCCTGCTGATCACCGGCGCCGATGCCGGTGTCTCCCACATGCGGAGCATCAGTCGTTCCAGGATCGGAGGCTTGGGTACAGTAAGGGCCTCCCAAGGGGGAGAGTCATACTGAAGGATCTCAAGCTCGTCGGCTCGAGGATCCTCCTCGGACTCCATGGGAAATGCCAAAGCCTTGGACATATCCCTCACGAAGTCCAAGAACCTCGTGTCCTCCGGATGGGACCTTCTCCAAGGTTCGGACATCGAGGAATCAGACGGGACGTCCCTGTGCCGACAGATGTCTGGGGACTCCTCTTCCTCCGTCTCCCATCCCGATGCCTCCGAGGAGGAATCAATGGGCTCCGGCATCGAGGGGCCCCCAGCATCGACCGCCCCGACGCCAGGAGGACCAGCGGCGACAACCTCGGTCGAGGACTGACTTGAGCCTGCATGGTCTCGAGGATTGGCTCGGCCTCCAGAGTCAACTTAGACATCGGTGGCCCGGTGGTCGGGGTGGAAGAACTGGTCAGACCGGCAATCAGCACCCACTGCTGCTCCATGAAGGCAGACATACTGCGCTCCAGGGCCACCATTCTGAACCCAAGTCCAGAAGGCTCCGCAGCCACCGGGTCGGGTTCCAACGCCATCAGGCCCGACGCCAGTTCCCCCGGAGGCACATCCTCGATGAGGACAGTTGTTACCTGCCTCGGCTGCTGCGTCTCCCAGCGAGGAGGTTTCGCTGGACACTCCATTTCCGAGGAGCTGGACTGGCGCTCGGGGCTCCACAACCGGTCCCGGGAGGGACCAGGCTATTCAGAGCCATCCAACGATGTCACCTTCGAGGATTTTTTCTTCCTTCGATGTTCCCGCCAGGGAGACCCCCTCTCCGAGGAACCCCTATGACGCTTGGGCTCGGAGTGTTCCCCCCAAGACATAGAGGTCTCAGACGAGTTCTGGGCTCGCGAAGATACAGACTCAGGAAAAATCATATCATGCTGCTGCTGGCGGCTTCTCAGGGCCTTAGAGGACATCTTCCTACACGGGCCACAGACCGTCAGGTCGTGGTCAGGCCCGAGGCACCAGTCATGTGTATCGGTGAGGGACATTAGTTTTGCACACCAATCACATTTCTTAAACCCACTGGCAGCCATCGGGGGAAAAAGAGCCCCTGCGAGGTCGAAGACCCGTGCTGCCAGTGAAAAAGAAAAAGGACATGAATGCCAGTCACGAAGGACAAAAATAAAAAAATCAAGCCGGATTCGATACCGGTGTACCGAGCCAAAGGCGGGAAGAGGAACCGATGTCCATCCGGTAAGGAAAAGAAAGAATTTCTAAACTTTTTAAACTTTTTCCACGGTGACACGAGGACAACGTCCGGAGGGCTCCATGGAAAAAAAGGAGACTGAGCAAGATGGCACCCTTGGGCGGAAAGAGGACCATGCATGCGTGATGCAATTCCCAAAGACTTTCTCCGAAAGCTGGGGATTTGCTCCGCATGAGGGCTCCATCGGTGCCGACGTCACCCATACGTGAGGGCTGACTTCCTGCTTGTTCCCTTGAGAAGCCTAATGTTTAAGGCCACAGGGAGATAACCTGCAAACACATTAAGGGAATTATAAGACACACAAACAATGCCGAGTATAAAATCCTGTAAGAATAGTAACCATTTAAATGAATAGATGGATAAAATAAGGCAAAATTAGATCTTACCTGCTAATTCTTTTTCCTTGAGTCCCTCCAGTCCAGTCCAGTATGTGTGGGTTATCTCCCTCCACAGGAGCTGAGGACTGAGCATGTCAGAATTCTGATGTCACAGTACAAAAGCTCTCTTCAGCAACAGAATCCAGTATCCTACTGACAAACCAGACTACGAGAGAGCATCAAAAAGAAAGCCCTTCTAGGCCCAGAGAAACCCAGCATGAGTAAATAAAAGTAGCATAACCTTGAAGTAGCATAAACATGCTTGCTCGATTGCAATACTTGGAACAGCGGTGGATCTTTAAATTAAAAACTGTCATGCCTCATGGTCTTAATCTGGATTTGGATTGGTGGAACCTATTATGAGTCATTTAGGGATCTCTTATTGGCCAACTAGGGATCTTCTGATGTCAGTTCCTTTTCCCTTAAAAAAAGTCTGAACGGTCTGAACTCCTAGACCACTGCTCTAAGGAGGGCTTCCTAACGCTCATTGTTTTTTTAATTTAATTTTTTTTTGTTTGCAAGATATCACTTTGAGCAGGTTGCCAGACTTCTCCTTTCTAGTCAAGGAAAACAAAATTAAGCAACTTGCCCAAGGATGCTAAGAGTGACCAGGGGAAACAAACCCACCTTCCTCAGGTTGTAGGCCGCTGCTTTAAAATACTAGGCTACCCCTCCACTCATCTTTTCTTTTTTTTTTTAAACTCCGCAACCAGTAAACACAATAGAATGGGAAAAGAGACTAACCCCTATGCACTTTCCGATGGTAACACTGTAGAGACTTTCCTGCTGCCTCTAGCCCAACGGCCCTTTCCTTTACTGAGATTGGGAATGAACTGAATCTTGACCAGGTAGAAAACAGACTTCCAAGCCTGCCGAACTGGACAGCATGACTCAACTAAGCTGCAAGCCCCGCATGCTGTAGTCCAAACCTTGAAGTACTGTGCCAAAACATGAGCCCCAAGGCTTGCCAAGTCTTCTATCTTTCTCTCTCTTTTTTTGATAATAAGCTCCACTGAATAGGGACTGACTCCACTCCCTATTGACAATACTATTCACATCTAGTAGTGTGAAAGCTACGCTGAACCGAAGTAATTAAGGCTGGGCCTAGAAACCACCACAAAGACCAGGAACAGGCAGCAAATAAGGTAACTCCTGTATGACAGAAGAACATATCAAGCCTACCTGGACCCTCAAGGGGCAACCAGCTTAAACTGAAGGCCAACTTGATTCAACTATCAGCAAAAGAACACAATCACCATAGAAGCCTTAGCTAAAAGAGTAATAGCATGACACGCCACCTAATGACTCTCCAGGAGTGCAACACGGATAACTCAACCATAAAGGAAGGAGAAAGTAATATCTAGCCATGCCCGGGAGCCATAATAAGCTCCTTGACCCGGGCAAAGAAAAAGCTTAGTTACTCACCTGTAACAGGTGTTCTCCAGGGACAGCAGGAATCAGTCCTCACATATGGGTGACGTCGGCACCAACACAGCCCTCACGGAAGCATCTCCCCAGCTTTCAAAGAAAGCCTTTGGGAGATTCCACCACCATGTATGGTCCTCTTCCCGCCCAAGGGTGCCATTTTACTCAGTCAGATGACATAGCTAGAGCTGATAAAGATGGTAAAAATTATACCAACTCCATGGGGAGGAGGGAAGGTTGCGAGGATTGATTCCTGCTGTCCCTGGAGAACATCTGTTACAGGTGAGTATCTATGCTTTCTCCAGGAAAAGCAGGAAGTCAGTCCTCATATATGGGACTCCCTAGCTATAGTCTACTGGGAACCTGTAGAAATCAAGGCCCAGCTGTGAGCAGCAGCAAGAGAATCTGAGGACAGACTCTAAGGACCCCAGAGTCCAGGAAGAACCATAACTCCAGTAGCCTGAACACAGAAGGGTCAGAGGGTAGGAGTTGCCTAAACCCCAAACAGATTACGGAGTATGGCCTAGCTGAAGGTGCTATCCCATCGGGACTCCCTCTCCAGGCAGTAGTGAGCTGCAAAGGTGTGGACTGAGGACCAGGTGGCAGCCTGATAGATGTTTGTCACAGGGACAGAGCACAAGCTTGCAACCGAGGTCTCCATAGCCCTGACGTTGTGTGCCATGACCTGGTGCTCCAACAAGAGCCCAGTCTGATCGTGGGCCAAGGTGATGCAGTCCGCCCCACAGGTGGACAGGGTCCGCTAGGTAATAGCCTCCCCAGGCAACTGGGGGTCATATGAAATGAAAAGCTGTAAGGCTTTGC
Organism: Ichthyophis bannanicus; assembly: GCA_033557465.1. Taxonomy (NCBI): domain Eukaryota; kingdom Metazoa; phylum Chordata; class Amphibia; order Gymnophiona; family Ichthyophiidae; genus Ichthyophis; species Ichthyophis bannanicus. The sequence goes on along the minus strand of CM066048.1, from coordinate 87,532,879 downwards.
GGTGGCCCTGGATACGTCTGTCCGCTAGGGCATTGTCCTGGCTCAGAAGGTATACCGCCCTGAGGAGCATTCCATGACTGATCACATACGAGCAGAGGGATACTTCCTCCTGGCAGGGACAGTAGGACCCTGTGCTCCCTTGTTTGTTCAGGTAGAACATTGCGACCTGGTTTTCCATTTGAATCAGCATTGATTGGTGCTGCAGGGCCCTGATCACCAGGAAAATGGCCTTGAGCTCCAGCAGGTTGATCTGCTGCTGGCTCTCTGCCAGGGACCAGTTGCCCTGTGTGCGGCGTTCCTCACAATGGGCACCTCAGCCCAGTAAGGAGGCGTCCGTGGTAAGGACCCTCTGGAAATTTGGGAACTGGAAGGGCATGCCCTTTTGCAGGTGCTGTGTAGCCTGCCACCAGTCGAGTGACTCCGCTAGCTTGCGGGACACTAAGACTTTGTCCCTGAGCCTGTCTGTGGCCTGTGTCCACTGGGAGCGGAGGCACCACTGGGCCGCCCGCATGTGAAGGAGTGTGTTGGGAACCAAGTAGATTGTGGATGCCATGTGGCCCAGCACGCAGAGCATGGACCGTGTCGATACGACATGGTGGTATTGCACCTCGGTGGCCAGAGCCACAATGCAGCCTGCCCTTTCTAAGGGGAGAAAGGCCTTGGCCTGAAGAGTGTCCAGGCGACCCCCTATGTACTCCCATGCCCTGTGTTGGAGCGAAGTGGGACTTGGGATGATTTATCATGAACCCCAGATACTGTAGGACCACTCCACCTCCTCCTGCCTTCAGACGCCTACCAACATCTTACTGCTCAGACAAGGCAGCTAACTCAAGGTACCATAAACTCCTAACTCACTCATATTAAAAAACTGTCTCTAGAACACAAGAGTATCAACTCACAGCACCTCCGATACACCCACTGCCAGCACTGACTAATAAATTAGCAGACCTATCACGGCAGATAGCAGCAGCTGCCCTTCAGACGTCCCCCGACCACTTTACTAGCTAATACACGGATCACAGCCAACAGATCCCTACTTATGAGGGTACCACTACAAAGAACAGCAACAAAGCCTCATCCTATTTTTCCACCTATAGGCCCTCCAAGATATGCTCTAATATGGATACAAATAAACCTGCACTAATACTCTGTTGCCTAATACTGCTCCATACCCTAAAAGTAAGCACAACATAAAATACACAATGCAACATAGTGAATTACATACCAATCCTACAAGCTACTAGAATCAATAGCTTCCATCGCCTATACCAAAATCCGACTTACAAGGGATGCAACAGATTGCTTCAAATTAACCCATCAAGCCCCTTGAAGGAACCAAATAAGAATCAACTGACACCCCCACACCCTGCAATGTGCCTTAATCAACGCTCGATCAATACGGAACAAATTCCATTTCATCAAGGACTACATCAAGGAACATCTACTGGATATAATGTGCATAACAGAAACATGGCTCACCGACACAGATCATGTAATACTAAACCAAATCTCGTCGCAAAGATATGAAACCCATAATAGCCCAAGATCCAACAAAAGGGGCGGTGGCATCCTGATCATCACAAGAAAATCCCTGAGATTCAACACCATAGCAACTCATATCACCGACTGCTGCAACATTATAACCATCTCAAATAAACACATAGCTTTCTGCCTAATATACAGAGCACCCAGTGCAAGGAACGAAGACCTATCACTAATGCTGGAAGAAATATGCTCTAACTAGTCCACAAAAAACCCTCATAATTCTAGGGGACCTCAACATACCCTCCACATCCACAAGATATGGACAAGTCTTTATAAAAGCCATCAAGGACCTACAATATAAGCAGATAATAGACACCCCAACCCATAACAAAGGTGGAACCCTTGATTTTAACTTTGTACCAAATGCACTTCTGGAAATGAACCTCACACAACTCACATCCATTATGCCCATTCCATGGTCAGACCACCACATAATATCCTTCCATACCACCATCACTGCACAAAATACCACCACAGAAGCAATCAGCTCCCAAAGAAGATTCAAACAATTCGACAAGGACAATTTCATACAACAGGTCTTACCACATATAAACAAAGATTCAACAGACTTAGAAGTGATAATAAGAAACTGGAACTCAACAATTTTCAACGCTACCACTGCCCCACACAAGAAAATACACAACAGGAAGAACATCGCCCCTTGGTATTTCCAATAACATTAACTAAAACAAGACTTGAGAAAAACGGAACGAAGATGGAGAAAAATGAAAGATCCACAAGACAGAACAACCTACACAACCAAGATGCAGGAATATCAGGCCCTAATAAATAACTGTAAGAAAGAATACCATACTAATCTAATAATGAACTTCCTAAACAAACCACAAGAACTATTCAACATAACAAGGACCTTAACAAAAGACAACCCTAAGTAACACCATCCAATCGATCCCCAAGCCATGGCTGACGTCCTCCAATCAAAGATCAAACCTAACACGAATCAATGCCAAACTTCAACAGCACCCCACCCGATGGGAAAACAAGCCCACCCATGGAACACCTTTCACATACCATCAATAAAGGAACTAAAACATCATAACCAACCTCAATTCCACAACCTCCCCCCTTGATCCATGCCCAATATCCTGGATCAAAGCAACAACTGAACATTTAGCCCCCTCTCTACTCGAAATAGACAAAATCTCTCTTACACAAGACACTATCCCTCCCATACTTAAACAATCAATTTGTAAGACCGATCCTAAAGAAAACCACCTAGACTCAAATAATCCTAACTCATACCGACCCATTTCAAGTCTCCCATTCACAGCAAAGATAATTAAGAAAGTGGTCCAACTTCAACTACAAGATCATCTGGACACACACGCCCCTCTGGACCCCCATCAACATGGCTTCACTCCCAAACACAGCATAGAAACACTCATGACATCATTCCTGGATAACCTAATAACCACCCTAGACAACATCAAACAATGCTGTATATTGGTACTCCTTGATATAAAAGCTGCCTTTGACTCAATCAACCACAATACACTTATCAAATGCCTAAAGGAAATTTGACTTCAGGAAACTACCCTGAAATGGTTCACATCATACCTCACCCACAGAAAAATACAAGTTAAATCTGGAACACATCGATCAACACCAATTGAGCAACTACAAGGAGTACCACAAGAATCAGCACTCTCCGCTCTGCTGTTTAATATCTATCTCCGCCCACTCTGCAACATAATGATCAAACACAAAATAAACTACAGTATCTATGTTGATGACATTATGGTACATACTCCATTCAACATAGATCAACCTGACTACTCAAGAATAACATCATGCTTAGAAGAGATGTCAGATTGGCTTCGGGAATGCAACCTACTAATAAATTACAATAAAACGGAAGCAATTTTATAACAAGAAACAACTCCTTTACTCCACCAAAATCTCTGCAATTATCACACAACATCGTAACTGTAAAAACAGAAGTCAGATACTTGGGGATACACCTCAACCAAAACCTAAACTTTCAAGCTCATATAAACAAGTTAACAGACAGCCTACCATAAAATTAGAACACTACAAAAACACAAACCACTGCTGGATTCCAACAACTTCTGCACAGTTTGTCAAGCCTTAATAATGCCCACTCTAGGCTATTGTAATATCTATCAAGGTCTACCAACCCAATCCATTTATTCTCTGAAACTACTCCAAAACACCACAGCCCGCATCATAACTGATACAACAAGAACCAGCCACATAACCCCAACATTGGAACAACTCCACTGGCTCCCCATAATCACCAGAACCAAATACAAAGCCATACTCACTATTTTCAAAATCCTACACCAACTATCACCACCAATGCTTCACATGCTTATCAGCAAAGACCCTGAAAAAAGAATAAAAAGAAAAAACAATAAAAACCTATTAATAATACCTAAGAGCAAAACTAAAGTAAAACAGACAACCTGTCACAAAAACTTCAATATATGCTCCATCTCTCTGGAACGCACTCCCAGAAAGAATAAGAACCACCAATGACTTATGGGACTTTCATAAAGCCTTAGACACACACCTCTTTTCGGAGTATTACGGATCAGAAGTAGAACCACTATGCAAAACATACCCACTACAATAAAATCTGAGCCCATCCACACCAACCAGTATTTACAACCTGTCTCAATCCCTACAACACCCCCACATCCTGTAACAAGAAATCATGTAAATATTGTTAACCCTCTTTTTCTCCAAGCTTAACGACCTTGTTCTATGTAATGTTCCTTGTTTATTGTTCAATGTAAACCGCTTTGAATACAAGAAAAGCGGTACAGAAAAATTGTTAAATAAATAAATATACAGCTCGTAGGCTTGGATTTGGCAATCCAGCATCGAGCCTTCGTAGCATTTATGGCAGAGGGTGCAGAACTCCCTGCTTGGGGGCATGGAGGAGTGAATCTTCGGGCTCTTTTGCCAGTGCAAGATTGACTCCACCACCATGGAGATGTGTGGGAGTTGTGACTTCCAGAAGCTGGGCGCCACTGGACAGAATCATTGGTGTCGAGATGTCTGCTAACTATGGGTACCAACATCAGTGTCTCCCACATGCAGAGGAGCTGCTGCCCAAGGATGGCAGGGACAGGAACCGTCAGGGCCTTCTTGGGAGGGGCCTCATATTGGAGGATTTTGAGTTCCTCCATGCGAGGGTCCTCTAACTCTGTGGTGCTGGACAAGGCTTTCACCATGTCTCAAACAAACTCAAGGAACAATGTGTTCTTGGGCAGCGCCGGGGAAGTCTGGTCCGATGGGAGGTTGCGGTGCTTCCGCATCTCTGGGGATTCCTCGTCCTCCGACTTCCAGTTGGAGTAGTCTGTCAAAGACTCAACAACCGATGGCGCCTAGGGTGCAGGACCCGGGTGGGGGCCCTGGTGACCCTTGGCGGTTGCTTGGCCATAGCCAAAAGCGCTCGCCAGGGAGCATCTCGCTCCTGACGAACAGGAGCAAGATCGTGACCCTTGCAGAGTACTGACGCGAGGCTCTAGGCTCACGAGGATTGGTTCAGCGGTTCGGGAGGGTCCTTCAGAACAAAGTCCCCCCCGAGCAAATAGAATGCTAGGTATGATAAGGAAAGGAATGGAAAATAAAACAAAAGATATTATAATGCCTCTATATCCTTCCATGGTGAGACCGCACCTTGAATATTGTGTGCAATTCTGGTCGCCGTATCTTAAAAAGGATATAGCGATTTTAGAAAAGGTTCAGAGAAGAGCTACCAAAATGGTAAAGGGGATGGAAGGATACTCCTATGAAGAAAGGCTAAAAAGGTTAGGGCTCTTTAACCTGGAAAAGAGACGGCTGAGGGGAAATATATGATAGAAGTCTATAAATTAATGAACGGAGTGGAACGGGTAAAGGTAGATCGATTGTTTACGTTATCAGAATATAGAAAGACTAGGGGACATGCAATAAAGCTACAGGGTAAACTATTTAAGACTAATAAAAGAAAATATTTTTTCACTCAACGTGTAATCAAACTCTGGAATTTGTTACCGGAGGATGTAGTAAAGGCTGTTAGTGTAGCTGGGTTTAAAAAAGGTTTGGACAAGTTCCTGGAGGAAAGGTCCATAAACCATCATTAAGAAGTGACCGAAGATATCAATGCTTGACCCAGTACAAGCATTGCAGAACCTGTGTCTTTTGGGGAAACTGCTAGGTACATATGACCTAGATTGGCCACTGTTGGAAACAGAATACTGGGCTTGATGGACCTTGGTCTGACCCAGTATGGCATATCTTATGTTCTTATGTTATGTGTCTTGGTGGATGCACGGGCGGGGCAGGGCATCGATGCCTGCTGCAAGGTGAGGAAGGCAGTAACACTGCGCTCCGGCACCATCATCTTGGCTTCCCACTCAGGAATTGCAGCCTTCGAAGCAAACACTAAGGTCACTGGGTCTGGCATCAGTGAGGAGAGGGCGTCCTTAATGAGACATACCTCAGGGGTCCGGGACCTGTCGCTGGAGGCCTCCACGTCTGTTCGGGGAACCTTTACTGGCCTCTCCCGCTCAGACTCCTCGGGCTGCGTGGTGGTATCTTCAAATGGCTTTCTTTGAAAGCTGGGGAGATGCTTCTGGGAGGGCTCCATCAGCGCCAACATCATCCATATGTGAGGACTTATTTCCTGCTTGTTCCTGGAAAAGAGTCTATCCTCCAACGAGGACAGCAGAGTGAGTAATGTTAGTTAGAGGTGAGTCCCAGGAAATGGTACACTAGCCTTGGGGCCAAAATAAAAACCCAGACTCAGCCCCCTGCCTCAAAAGTGGAGCTACCAAGGTCCCGTTTAAACATATGAATAAAAAACTGAAGCAATAAGAGGAAGCCCACGAACCACTGAATTAAGTGCTGTGACAAGGAAGCCTGTTTTGAGCCTATGAGCATAGAAAAAGCCAATGACTTTAACTTAGAGAAAGGAGAAATCCCTGCAGGGCATGGATTTCAGGCCCCTCATAGAGAAAGAAACCTGAGGGAGAGAAAGTTCAGGCAGCCACACCCTAACTCCTATGACGTAACTGCAGGCTTGAGAGTTGATTACAATCATCTGGGAGGAGTGGAGGAAGGGCTGGAGCCCTGGAAAGGGAAATATAAACCCCTGCTAAAGCAGAGGAAAGAGGAAGCTCAGAGGAAAGAGGAAGCTCAAAGGAAAGGAGATACTCAGAGGAAGGAAGAAGCTCTGGGGAGGCAGAGGTCTCAGGAGGTTCGGAAGACTCAGAGGATTCAGGGGAATCAGGAGTGGAACCAGGAGCACCTGCAGATCTCCAGGAGAGAACCCAGAGAGGAATACAGAGAGCTGTTCCAGAGAGGCTGGAAGGAGACAAGGAACCGTAGCAAGCACAACCAGGGAGAACTGCCCAGTGCTTCAGGTACTGACTGTCTTTATCGGGGATAGTTGAGCTCAGGAGAGACATTAGAACCCCCAGGGAGGCTGTATTCTGAGCACTGTGTCCCGAGCTCAGAACAGGACACTGCCCTAACAACACCAGAGGATATGCAGATTGAGTTGGCAGGGGAGGAATTGCAAGATCTAGATATCCCCATGGACTGTACCCTGTGTCAAGCTACAAGCATGGAATCATTATGCTAAAGGCTAGCATTGAATGAGAAAGTCTCCTAGAAGCAGGTAACTGGAATTGAGCCAGGAATTGGGTTTGAAGAAAACTCCACATGTTTGCATTTCTCAGGCAAAGTGCTGAGTCACGCTGAAGAGAAAGCTTGTGAATGTTTGTTACTTGTTTTCCTATTTTGAGTTTAAAACCTATCCTGAAAGGAAGGAGGGAAAGAAGAGGTTGTTCCAGAGGAACTAAGTTATTCTTTTGTTATTAAGTGCTTCACAAACACAAGGTTAAAAAGAAGTATTTTTACCTTGTTGAGCAGAGCTGTTTTCTCTAAGACTGAGCAACGTTGTTAACCAGCGGCATGTGTTTAAAAGACTGTGAAGCAGTTATACTGATATAAAATGCTCTATTACAAACAATCTTGAATGGACAAAATTCCTGTGTACAGTTTACTTGAACCTTTACTTTAAAATAAATTCTGTCATTTGTCTTAACATCGGACCATGACTACACTTCTTCTTAAGAGCCAAACTACATGTCCCAGAATCCACCTGAGGAAAAGCTAGTTTATTTGAGCTCACCAAGAGAAGTTCTCCGTTACCTCGCCCCTCTAAGCCAGAGGCCAGGGGCAAGGGCGTGACAGTGCCTATTACGTTCATTTATTAGTGAGGCAATTAAGCAAGTATACAGTACTTTTTTTACTTTTATTTTTATTTATTTAGCTGTATTTATATACCGCATTTCACCAGGTCAAGACAGTTTACAAAAAAACAAGTGTTTACAAAAAAACTGCATTAGGATATACAACCTAAATGAAATAAATAAATGACTGCTTCTTGGAACAACTGGTTCATGAACCGACCAGAGGGGAAGCCATATCGGACCTAATCCTTAGTGGAACACCAGATCTGCTGCAAGAGATAAGGGTGTTGGGACCACTTGGCAATAGTGATCATAGCATGATCACGTTTGATTTAATTAGTGAAAGAGGGATGGTAAGGAAATCCACAGTACTACCTTTTAACTTTCGAAAGGGAGACTATGATACAATAAGGAAAATAGTTAAGAAAAAACTAAAAGGAGCAGTTGCAAAGGTTAAAGACTTACATCAAGCTTGGGTGTTGTTGAAAAATACTATCTTGGAAGCCCAGACTAGCTGTATTCCACGCTTTAAGAAAAGTGGAAGGAAGTCCAGAAAAATGCCAGCATGGTTTAAAGGTGAGGTCAGAGAGGCTGTTTTTGCCAAAAAAGCATTTTTCAGGAAATGGAAAAAAGAGCCAAACAATGACAACTGGAAACAGCACAAGCACTGGCAAGTTAAATGCAAGGCATTGATAAGGCAGGCAAAGGGAGAATTTGAGAAGAAGCTTGCTGCGGAAGCAAAAACGCAAAATGAAGACTTTTTCAAGTACATTCGTAACAAAAAACCTGTGAGAGAGTCAGTTGGTCCATTAGATGATAGAGGGGTTAAAGGGGCAGTAAGAGGCGACAAGGCGACAGCGGAGAGACTGAATGAATTCTTTCCTTCGGTCTTTACTGAGGAAGATGTAGGGATGTTACCTTTGACTGAAGTGGTCTTTAAAGGTGCGGAAGAATTGAAGGAAATATCGATACATTAGTAATCTGTGAACTATGATTAAAATCATCTGTAATACCTGAAGATTGGAGGATCGCGAACGTAATGCCAATTTTTAAAAAGGGTTCCAGGGGTGATCCGGGAAACTACAGACCGGTGAGCCTGACGTCAGTACTGGGAAAAATGGTAGAAACCATCATAAAGAACAAAATTACTCAGCATGTAGATAGTCATGGCTTAATGGGAGACAGCCAACATGGCTTTAGACAAGGAAGATCTTGTCTTACTAATCTGTTATGTTTTTTTGAAGATGTGAATAAACAGGTAAACAAAGGTGAGTCAGTTGATATAGTGTATTTGGGCTTTCAGAAAGCCTTTGACAAGGTCCCTCCATCAGAGACTTTTGGCAAAACTAAAGAGTCATGGGATAGGAGGCAGTGTACTATTGTGGATCAGGAACTGGTTAAAAGATAGAAAGCAAAGGGTAGGGCTAAATGACCAATTTTCCCAATGGAGAAAAGTGAATAGTGGTGTACCCCAGGGATCTGTGTTGGGTCCGCTGCTTTTTAATATATTCATAAATGACCTGGAAAAGGGAATAATGAGTGAAGTTATCAAATTTGCAGATGACACGAAACTATTTAAAGTTGTTAAAACCCATGAGGATTGTGGAAAATTGCAAGAGGATCTTGATAAATTGGAAGACTGGGCATGAAAATGGCAGATGAAATTTAATGTGGACAAGTGCAAAGTTATGCACCTAGGGAAGAACAACCCAAACTATGGTTACACGATGCAAGGTTCCACATTAGGAACCACCACCCAGGAAAAAGATTTAGGTGTCACTGTGGATAACATGTTAAAACCCTCCGCCCAGTGTGCAGCGGCAGCCAAAAGAGAAAATAGAATGCTAGGTATCATAAGGAAAGGAATGGAAAATAAAAAAAGGATATAATAATGCCTCTGTATCGTTCCATGGTGCGTCCGCACCTTGAATATTGTGTGCAATTCTGGTCACCGTATCTTAAAAAGGATATAGCGTTATTAGAAAAGGTTCAGAAAGAGCCACCAAAATGGTAAAGGGGATGGAAGGATACTCATATGAAGAAAGGCTAAAAAGGTTAGGGCTCTTTAACCTGGAAAAGAGACGGCTGAGGGGAGATATGATAGAAGTCTATAAATTAATGAATGGAGTGGAACGGGTAAACATAGATTGATTGTTTACGTTATCACAATATAGAAAGACTAGGGGACATGCAATGAAGCTATGTCTTTCCCAGACTTTCTCTAGCCTTCGCTGAGCGCTCCCAGCTGATGTGTAAAGGGCTGCCATGATACAGTTTGGTGAAGTATAATTCTTTGTAAATAGCTGCACTCTCTCATAACTCTTTCAGTGAAGTATTATTCTTCTGTAATTAAGTGATTTTAGTTATTATTCTAATTGCTTTCTAGTTATCTTTTCTAACTACTCATGTGTAACTAAGAGAATTACTTGCCTTTCTGAATAAGTATTGTCAGACGCCTGCCTGGGTGAGAATCTTCACACTCTTGGCAAGTGCATATTTCTATATGATTTGCAAGGTATTGTGGGCAATGTAGTTCATTCACACCAGACACAGCTGCTGACAATAATTTAGTTGTGCTCTTGGGTAAAGCCAATAAGATATTTATTTATGGGGTTATTTCTCCCAACACAGATATGCTTGGTAGCACATAAATTAGGTTACTTGCTTTCAGTGTTAACTTGGAAAACAAAGTCAAAATCAGGAAAACAACCAATGAAAAGCTACAAAGCAAGAAACAAACTGTTCTTTTCACTCCCCTAGCTCACAAGCAATTAGGTAAGGCTTAATTGCTAGCAGTCACCAGCTGAAACCCCTTAGCTGGCTTGCCTTCCACTGTGTGGGTCAAATCCTGCTTCAGGAGCTTTTCTGAGTAGATTAAAGAACAAATTTGTATTTCTTTGTGATGGTTGCTGTACTTTATAACAGAAAGTTACCAACGGAGTTTAGATAGAGAGCAGTCCATATAAACAGGATCCTCATCTGCTATTATTCCCCCTTGTTCAACAAGCATGGGTTCAATATCATGGATTGGCACAGATGAATCTCTCAATGGAGCATTTTCAGGAGAATACTTGTTTCCCTGCTGTCTTTCAAGGTTATAGCTAGGGCATAGATCAGTGTTCATACCTGAGCTTCCATTGCTGCTAGAGTTCCTCTCTATATAGCCTGGCCAGTATGTAGTCCAGTTCTTATGTCCAGCCTTCCAATCCAGATCCCTGGACACTGGATCTCTCTTCACATACCTTCTGGCACAGGTCTTAGGGTCCCTTCCACGTGCAGCCGTCTCCCTCACAGGTAGCCTCTGGTGATTCCTAGCTCTGCAGCACCATTCCTCTGGCTTTCCCCAGTCCAATGGTGTATGCTGGCCCTTGGAATACCTCCCAGTATACGTACTGCTTTGGACTCTTCTAGACCTCTCAAAGGCTTTTCTCTTCCTTCTTCCAAAGGCTCTCTTTCCCTCTCTGTCCGTCCGGTTTGGCTTCTGCTTCTGATGATCCTTCAGATGAAACTGATGATCAAACTCAAGCTGATTCTCAGGATACTGAGGACAATTCTCTGGATATCCAAGGTGATCATGAAGATGGTCATCTGTAGAATAAACTCTACTCTTATTCTGCTTAGATGAGTGATCCTCCCTAACACAGCGCAGCTGTGCTGAATCAGGCCCTGCCTTTGAGATGAGTGCTTAGGGATTACCTCATAGCCCTCCTGATTGAACACACGTTTCCCCACTTCAGCTCCTCTAATGGCTGCTGGAAACCTGGTGCATTCTGGGACTGGTAGTTTTTTATGGGAAAATTCTGTTTTCTTATTTCTACCAGAACTGACAGGTTGCTTGTTCAGAGTCACTTCACTTTTTCTATAGCCCCTTCCTGAGCTATGATAAGCTTCCTTATCACAGTATCCTTGCTTTGTTTGTAAATAAACTGCACGTCTTCATTACAAGGTGTTAGCCTTTGATGTAGTAAGACAAGCTTCAAGGTCAACTATTTAAGACTAATAAGAGAAAATATTTTTTCACTCAACTTGTAATCAAACTCTGGAATTTGTTACCAGAGGATGTAGTAAAGGCTGTTAGTGTAGCTGGGTTTAAAAAAGGTTTGGAAAAGTTCCTGGAGGAAAGGTCCATAAACCATTATTAAAAAGGGACCCAGAATTTATTTATTTATTTATTTAACAGTATTTCCATACCGCCTTATCCTACAATCAAGGCGGTGTCACAGCAATACAATCAAAAGTGGTGGGAGGGTATTTCATGCAGTGAAAGAGATGTCATGATTTGCGTGTAAGAGGTTAGTGTATTAGATTAGGTTGAGCTATGTACATTGTGCGCTATTGTACAAGAATATCTATGCTTGACCCAATACAAGCATTGTTGAACCTGTGTCTTTTGGGGAAACTGCTAGGTACGTATGACCTAGATTGGCTACTGTTGGAAACAGGATACTGGACTTGATGGACCTTGGTCTGACCCGGTATGGCATATCTTATGTTCTTATGTTCATGCAACATAACAGGGGTTCGCAACCATATACAATTTAAAAGTATATATGACAGTGGGGAAATTAGGCATTTCAGCTTTGCTCCCATTGGGAGAGCAGGTTATGTGATGGGGTTGAAATGTTCTGAGAACAAGTGTGTTTTCAGATGTTTCCTGAAGGTCTTGAAGTCTGTTGTGTTCCTAAGCTGGTCTGATAGATTGTTCCATGTGGATGGGGCCTACAGTTTGAAAGTTTTTACATGCTTGCTGGCTGGATTTTTTCTGATATAAGAGATTGTGAGGGTGTTTATCAATGAGGTGTGTCTAGATTTGTGGGGTTGGGAGGTCTGGAACAGCGAGCAGAGGTGTGTGGGGGGAGGGTCTGAGTGTAGTGATTTGTGGGTTATGATAATGGTTTTGAATTTTATACGGCTCTGAAGTGGGAGCCAGTGGAGCTGTTTGAATATAAGTGGAATGTGGTAGTTTCTTGCCTGCTTGCTCGGTCCTTGCAATTCAGTGTAGTGCTGTTTGGAAGGGCAAGAGTGTGGATTGAGGTAGACCATGGTAGATGGCATTTCAATAGTCCAGGTGAGGTATTATGGAGGCTTGTAGGACCAGTGCAGAAGTCGTGTGGTTCAGGGAGTGAGCATAAGGGCTGTAGTAGTTTTGTTTTGTAGAAGATTGTCTTGGTGATCTTGATTGATGTGGGATTTGAATGTGAGGCGTTGATCGAGGGCTATTCTGAGGTATTTGACTTCTGCCATGGTTTTAATTGTTATGTTATTCAATGTTATTGATGAGGGGGGATGAAGGTGGTGTCTTTTGTTATGTAGAGGGCTTCTGTTTTATTGTAATTGATCTGGAGGTTGTCATCTTTTAGCCAGTTGGCTACTTCAGTGAAACATTCTTGGTGTGCAGATGGATTGGGTTTGTTTATGTTGATTGGTCTGTACATCATGATATCGTCGGCATAGATGTGGACATTGATGTCAAATGATCTGATGATTGGGCAGAGTGATTGGAGGTAGGAGGTTGAAGAGGATAGCAGAGAGGGTGGATCCTTGGGGGATTCCTTGTGTCTGCTTGAATGGGGTGCATGTTGTTTGCCACCACTACCCCTTGTCGGTTGGTTTCACTGGTGGTGCAATCTCAATCTCTTTTTGACTGTTCAGTGCAACATTATTGAATTTTTGAGGGGTCCATTAAGGTTATTTTGGTATGTGAAGAATGCATTCAAACAAATCTTGATGCCATGGTGATGTTATCATGCCCAGATTTAAATGTAACCAGGCACGGTGACTGCTTTTTTCCACCAGCAGTGGTAAATGCGGTTTCAGTTTAGGAGATCATTATTACAAATCATCCCTTAGCTTTTTTGTACAGATTGGTCATTGTTCCCTGAGGAAGGCCATTGGCCGAAACATGTGTCGGGCTGACCAGGTAAACAAGCTCCTGAGAAGGCTCGAGTTTTCTCTTGACACATTGACCACCCAGCCAAGGTGTTGATGAAAGTCCATCACCCGCTGCGTGATCCAAACGCTTTCCTCCTGCGACTTTGCTCTGATCAGTCAGTCGTCCAGATTCCCTCACTCCACAGGGCTGCAGCCACAACTACCATCACCTTGGTAAAGGTCCGTGGGGCTGTAGAGAGTGCCCGAAATTGAAAATGATCCATGGGAACTGGAAGCAAAGAAATTGTTGGAGATCTGGTCTGATCAGGATGTGAAGATAGCCCTCGATCTTATGAAGATGTGTCAAGAATTCGCCCCTGCGAATGGCCTCAATGACTGAGCGGAGTTTTTCCATGTGAAAATGAGCTCAGTTTACGTGTTTGAGATCCAGTATGGGTCAAAAAGAACCCTCCTTTTTGGGAACCACAAAATAGATAAGAGTATCGACCTTGACCATATTGGTCAGGAGGCACCACCATGATGGCCTGTAACTGGATCAACCTTTGTAGAGTTTCTTGTACCGCCCAAGCTTTGTGACTGGCCCTGCAAGGGTTATTTATTTATTTATTAATACTTATATACCGCCACTTCCAAAAATCAGTGGCAGTATACAGAGAACAAAACAGGAACTTTACATTATAACATCAGAAAACTTGTTTTATCATGCTTGCCCTGTAAATAAGTTAACAATTAACATATGTACAAGATGGGGTTGACGTCTACTGGATGATATAACAAATCATCATCCACGTAGAGGTGATAGTGTATGTTGTGTTTTTTGAAAATGTGACATATTGGTTGCATGTATAGTAGATATTGAATAGAAGTGAAGATAGGGAGGAGCCTTGGGGGACACCTTGACCCCGTTTGAAAGTTGAGGAGAATGCTATGCCTATTTGAACCTGTAGGGTACAGTCGGTAAGATATGATTTAAACCATTAAAGGACTGTGCCTTAAAGGCCGAGTTGTTGTAGTCTTGTGATCAATATGTTACGGCTGATGCTGTCGAAGGCGGCCGCAATGTCAAGAAAGACAAGTAAGAATGCTTGTTTGGTGTTTAGTCCACGGTGGAGTTTGTCCATAAGGGAAAGCATTAAGGTTTCTACACTGTAAAAATGTCTAAAGCCGTGCTGTTGATCGAGTGGAGCATTCAAATCAATGAAGTCTTGTAATTGGATTTGCACTGGTTTTTCGATGATTTTTGCCAGAAATGGTAGGCTGGCAATGGGCCTGTATGAGTTTGGGAGGGTTTTGCCAGTTATGTTAGATTTTAGGATATGGTATATGATTGCTTGTTTTAGAGCAGAAGGCATTTGCCCTGTATGTAGTGACCGATTGACTATTTCGAGTAGAACAGGTGAAAACTCTTTTTGTTACTTTGAGCCAGTTGACTGGGCAGAGATCTGATGGGGAAGTGGTTGTGTTGATGTTTGAGATAGTACGTTTTTAGTTGTTCGAGATTTATGTGGTGGAATGACGACCAGGTGTTTTGGTTGTGAGGTTTAGTCAGGCTGGGGTTGATTAAATTGGTGTTGGGATGAGTATCACTGTTGTTCAGGGGGTTGAGTTTTTTCATTAGGAACTTTGCCAGGGTTTGGGGTTCTATTGGTGGTAGTTCAGTGTTATAATTGGGGGATTTAGTTAAAGATTTGACAATCGAGAACAGCTCTCTAGGTCTGTTGAGGGATTTTGTAAGGAGCTTGGTGTGGTATTCCTTTTTTTTTTTGTTAATGGCTTCTTTATATGCTCTGAGAGTGGACATGTAGAGCAGATTGTCGGTGTCTGCCCTTGTGATTCTCCATTTGGTTTCCAGTTTTCTGAGAATACCAAGGTTTGGATTCTTTGTGCTTAGTTGGGTGGTGAGGTGCAGTGGTCTGTGCCGCCTTGGCAATGGTCAAGTTCCAGTTGTTTATGAGGTAATTTAGTTCCATCATAGAGGGGTTTATGTTTGATATAGTGTCATTTAAGAATGATTCTTTATTGAATGTTTTAAATTTGTTTGTAAAGTGATTAGTTTCCTTGGTTTCATGGGGAGGTGTGGTAGAAGTGATGGCGAACTCTAAGAGGAAGTGATCTGTCCATTGGAGAGGGAGTGCTTGGGGGGGGGGAGAATGTATGTCTTGCTGAAAGGTGTTCGGGAGGAAGATGAGATCAAGCGTGTTGCCTTTCTTGTGGGTGGGGGATTGGACAATTTGTTGAAATCCTAAGTCATGCAGGGCATTTATGAAGTGAGTGGAGTGCATGGGAGGGAGTGAGGGTAAGTTCAAATCGCCAAGGATAATGTGGTGCTTACTTGGGGTAGAAGTGCACGCAGTTTCTAGGATAGAGGACAGGTTGCCTGGGTTGGGGGAGGGGGGTCTGTAGATCAAGTTGATCATGATGGATCTGGTGTTGATGATCAGTATGTCCATGCTTTCTATAGTGTTCTTCAAACGGATGGAGAAAAGGTCTTTTTTGGCAAGGATTAGCACACCATCTCTGCGCTTGTTTGGTCTAGGGCATTGAAATAAGTCATAGTTGGGAAGGGCTAGATGGTTGATTAGGATGCTGTCAGAGTTGGATAGCCAGGTTTCAGTTAAGCGAAGTATGTTTGGGTTGTTATCGCTGAGGAGATCAATTATTGTGGGGATTTTGTTTCTGATGGCTCTGGCATTAATGAGAGCAATTTTTATTGGGCATCCAGTGTTATTTCTAGGGGGATGGGGAGGGTGCGGATGGGGGTTAAGTAAATTAGTCTTTGTGGGGAGTGTTTTAGGTGGGCAGCAAATGGGGTTCGGTAGGGGAACAATTGAAAGTTTCTTTTGCGGTGTGGTAGAATGGGTATATGGTAATAGTTGTCTTGATGTAAGGAAGTAATTATTGGTGCTAGTAGTAGAAGAGTACTAAGGAGGAATATGTGCTTTAGGTGAGCCACTGTATGTAATGAAGGTTTATATGATTAAAAGTGTGGGAATGCTGGGTGGGGATGTTATATGCTAATGAGATGTTTGGGGGTGGGATAGTAGGATGAGAAAGAGAGAAATATACAGATATGAGCACTTAAAGTATAGATGGTATTGCTAACAATTGTGTTATACATGAGAATGAATGTTTTAAATACAGCTGACATAAAGCACAGTTACTTACCTGTAACAGGTGATCTCTGGGAACAGCAGGAATAAGTCTTCACATATGGATACGTCGGTACTGACGGAGTCTGCACGGGAACGCTTCCCAGCGTCCAATCAAGAGCTTTTGGAAGCATCCCAGCACGCCTGCGTGCTGCCTTTCCGCCTTTCCCAACTGCCTCTCCTCAGTTTTCATTTTTCCGCGGAGCCGGCAGGACGTCCTCCTGTCACCGCAGAAAATTATTGTTCTTATTTCTTAGTTTTCTTGTGGTCGCGGCTGTCTTCCTGACGCCACCGGTACTGCCGGTGTTTTCTTTTCTTTTCTTGTAAAATCTTCCTTTTCCACGGGATATTTTTTCTTCATAGTGTCCCACGGTCTCTTAGGCCTTTTAGGCCTCTTCTTTTTCCTTCATGGAACCGCCAGACATTTTCTCCAAGAAATGTTCAGACTGTGGCGGTACAACTTTATTTTTAGACCCTCGAAGTCGGTGTCTAACCTGCTTGGGTCCTGACAACAGTTTGGTGAGAAGACGTCTTCAGCATCGAGGTTCCTCGATACACGGTTGCCCTCCAACTTCGGGGCACCGTCCCCTTCTTCTTCCACACCGGATCAGGTAACCCACAAACAGTCTGTTAAGACTAGCCAGTCCTCGAGTGGTAGGTCTCATACACAGCATGTAGACGGCTCCGGCCTTGCCCTCGACGGCCCACTGGCTCCAAAACCCCGGCAGGAGTCTTCGGTCTCCAAAGCGTATAAGGGGTTTCAGGTTGTTCCTGGGGTTCACCCCCCACAGAACATACCTAAGCCGTGTACGGTGGTGGCATCCGCTTCAAGCGGTACCGATACCCCGGCATCGGCACTGGTGTTGGATGAAACACTCCTCACCAGGGATTGTCATCTGGCGTCCTCGGTGCCTTCGGGACCGGTGGATACTCCCCAGATTGACTTTCCATTATCGGTACCAACACTGATACTACCACCGACGTCGGTACCCTCCAGATGTGCATCGACAGCCTCGCATCCTTCGATGCCGAGTCTGGAATCGATCTCCAGTCTGACCCAGTTGGAATAAAAATTGCTGCAGCCAAGCTCCCACAGGATTCATTGGGCTTTTTGGAAGACGCAGAGGCCCCTGAATAGTAACCTCTGTCAGATCCCCTGTGCCACCAAAAGGAGTGCCCCCTAGAATAATAATGCCCTCTCTAAAAAGGAGCAAAACGAGTTGCCTGAAATCTCCTGAAATCCAGAAACTGTCCCCTGAACAGCCCTGCTGACTTCATCACCATGGGCTTGTCCCCTGGGAACAGAGTTCCTTTGGTCTCACCAAGATCTTTAACCAATTATTCCAAGGCTTCCCCAAACAGGAACTTACCTTTAAAGGGAAGTTACTGAGACGGGTCTTAGAAGAGACATCTTCTGACCAATTATGAAGCCAGAGAAATCTCCTGGCCGCTATCATCTCTTGCTGGGAAGAAGCGGGTTGAAGCCCACTTTATACCATATTCCAGAAGCAATCCTTATGGCCTAACAGAGTGACCGAAAGAAGACTTGTAGCAAAAGTCTAACTAAATGTGACCAATGTTTTTGTTGCTGGACAGATTTCGGAGAACACAGACTGTTCACAGAGAGAATTGCAGAGAAAGCGTAGTTACTCACCTGTAAAGCACAGTTACTTACCTGTAACAGGTGATCTCTGGGAACAGCAGGAATTAGTCATCACATATGGGTACGTCGGTACCGACGGAGCCCACGCGGGAAAGCTCCCCAGCTTTTCAGATTAAAAGCCTTTGGGGCCTCCCACTGCACATGCGCGCTGCCTTCCCGCCTTCCTGACCAGCTCTCGTCAGTTCGAGTTTAAAGCTGAGACAATAGAGAGAGAGGACAGGAAGATAGATAGATAGAGATACAACTCCTAGGGGAGGTGGGTGGGTTGTGATGACTAATTCCTGCTGTTCCCAGAGATCACCTGTTACAGGTAAGTAACTGTGCTATCTCCAGGAACAAGCAGGAATAAGTCATCACATATGGGGACTCCCTAGCTAAGATGCCTGGGAGATCCCCCTCCAAGGGTAAACCATCTTCGCATGGATCTCAGGCATCCATCCAGGGAAGGTGGGCAGGAGTTGTTTAAGTATGGAACAGGTGTTTGAGGACAGCCTGACCAAACAAGGCATCCCGGCGGGAGTCCTTGTCCAAGCAGTAATGGGCTGTGAAGGTATGAACCGAGGCCCAAGTGGCTGCTCGACAGATCTGATCTATGGACACAGAGTGAAGATGAGCCATAGAAGTGGCCATGGCTCTCACATTGTGAGCTGTGACATGGCCCTCCAGAGAAATGTTCTTACTCTGGTAAGCAAAAGAAATACACTGAGCGATCCAATTGGAAAGTGTACGCCTGGTGACTGGAAGTCCCAAATGAGAAGGATCAAAAGCCACGAAAAGTTGGGAAGACTTTCGATGTGGTTGAGTCCTGTTGAGGTAAAAGGCAAGAGCTCTTTTACAATCCAGAGTATGAAGGTTCCTCTCTGCACTGGATGCATGAGGAGCCGGGAAAAAGACAGGTAGATATACCTCTTGATTAAGATGAAAAGGCGAGACCACTTTGGGCATAAAGTGGGGATTCGTCCTAAGGACCACCTTATCATGATGAAACCTAGTATAAGGTGGATGAGCCACTAAAGCCTGCAGTTCACTGATGCGGCGAGCCGAAGTGACTGCAATAAGGAAAACAACCTTCCAGGAAAGAAATTTGAAGGAGGTAGAGTCCAAAGGCTCAAAAGGTGGCTTCATAAGCTGACCTAGAACTAGGTTCAAGTCCCATGCTACCGGAGGAGGTCGGATGGGAGGTTTAGTTAGAGTCAGGCCTCTCATGAAACGTGCAACAAGAGGATGAGAGGAGACAGGTTGTCCATTTATAGGTTTTAAGGATGCTGCAATAGCACTCAAATGGACCCTTACTGAATTCGTCTTAAGGCCTGCATTTGAAAGATGCAGGAGATAGTCCAAGAGGGAATTCAAAGGAAGTGCTAGAGGGTCAAGACCCTGCTGAGCACACCAAATGGAAAAACGTTTCCATTTGAAAGCATAAGAACGCCTCGTGGAAGGTTTCCTAGAGGCATGAAGGATATCTGTCACAGGTTGAGAAAGATTAAAGTCTTGAAGACTTAGGCCTTCAGTAACCAAGCTCTGAGATGTAGGGATTTGGGGTTTGGGTGCCACAAAGTCCCCTCCTCCTGAGACAGAAGGTCTGGCGCAGCTCCCAGGTCCAGGGAGGATCCCTGGGAGAGATGCAGAAGTAGAGGGAACCACACCTGGCGTGGCCAGCGGGGAGCTATGAGGATCATAGTCCCGTGATCCCTCTGGAGCTTGAACAGAGTCTTGGATATTAGAGGAATGGGTGGAAAGGCATAGAGGAATTCCTGACCCCAATGCAGGAGGAAGGCATCGTGGGCCTGAGCTCCCTGACACTGAGTTCTGGAACAGAACCGGGGAAGTTTGGCATTCCACGGACTTGCAAAGAGGTCTATGTCCGGGGTCCCCCATTCCTGAAAGATTCTGCGTATCTGGTCCATATGTAGGGACCATTCGTGTGGAAGCAGAACTCGACTGAGTCTGTCTGCACGAGAGTTTTGAACTCCTGGAAGATACACTGCAAGAAGGTGAATTTGATGCTCTCTGGCGAAGGCCCATAATCTGAGAGCTTCGTTGCAAAGCGACAGAGAGCCTGTCCCTCCTTGTTTGTTTATATAGAACATGGCTACCTGATTGTCTGTCTGAACTAGGACAGTCAGGTTGACAAGGAGGGTATAGAAGACCTTGAGGGCAAGGTAAATTGCTCGCAGTTCCAGGAGGTTGATATGAAGGGTGGCCTCCTGTGGAGACCAAGTGCCCTGAGTGGAGAGGTTCTGAAGATGAGCTCCCCACCCTGTCTGGGAGGCATCTGTTGTGAGGGTTGCTTGGGGCAACAAAGGTTGGAAGGGGGCCCCCAACAACAGATTGTTGGTGGATGTCCACCATTGGAGGGACCAAAATAGACGGCTTGAGGTGAGTATTTGGTCGGAGAGCGCTCCAGATGCTTGAGTCCACTGGGTGGCCAAGGTCCATTGAGCTGCTCTCATATGCAGACGAGCGTAGGGCATCACATGTACCGTGGAGGCCATGTGGCCCAGAAGTCGCAGCATTTCCCGGGCTGTCAAATGACTGCTGGACTGAGCTTGGGAGGCCAAACTCAGCAGGTGTTGGGCCCTGACCTGAGGCAGGTAGGCCCTTGCAGTGATGGTGTCTAACTGGGCCCCTATGAACTCGAGAGACTGAGTAGGGATTAGTTGAGACTTGGGAAGGTTTACTACCAGTCCTAGATACTGCAGAAGACGCCTTGTGCGGTCCAGGGAAATTTGGGCCTGGGACTGAGAGGGAGCTCGGATGAGCCAGTCGTCCAGGTATGGGAATATGAAAATTCCCAGGCCTCTTAGAAAGGCAGCTACGACTGCCATGCATTTGGTGAACACTCTTGGAGCAGAGGCTAGACCGAAGGGGAGTACTCTGTACTGGAAATGTTTTCCCTGAAACAGAAATCGAAGGTATTTTCTGTGGGATGGGTGGATGAGTATGTGTGTATACGCATCCTTTAGGTCTAGAGAACAAAGCCAATCCTGACTCTGAAGGTATGGAAGGAGAATGCCCAGAGAAAGCATTTTGAATTTCTCCTTGAAAAGAAATTTGTTCAATTCTCTCAGATCCAGAATTGGTCTGAAGCCCTCTGTCTTCTTTGGTATTAGAAAATAAGGGGAGTAGAATCCCGTCCCCTGTTGAAGAAGAGGGACCTCCTCTATTGCCCCCTGGGCAAGGAGGGAGGAGACTTCCTGACCCAAGAGGGCCAGGAGAGATGGGGGAGAATTGAACTGCCTCACCATAGTATAAGGAGGAAGGTCGGAAAAATGGAGTTTGTAACCCTCTCTGATGATAGAGAGGGTCCATTGCTCTGATGTAATTTGCTCCCATCTGGGAGCAAAGTGAGCTAACCTTCCGGGTATGGTGAGGGGCTCTGGTTGTTCTAGAGCCAGAAAAGTTCTCTAGGGGCAAGTCAAAACCCCTGAGAGGGTGGAGCCTGCTGAGGCGTAGCAGACGCCGCAGGCTTTGACCTTGCCTGTTTAGGTTGCTGACGTTTAGCAGCAAAACGAGGCTGAGAGGATTGTTGGCCAGTATTTGTGGAAAATCTGGACTTCTTATAATAAGGCCTCTTAAAAGACTTCTTCTTGGCAGGAGTGGAGGTAGACTTAGAAAGTCTATCTAAGGTGGCATTTTCTGCATCCATTTGAGTGGCCTTAATTTGCCACTCTTCACCAAATAAGTTCTCACCTGTACAGGGCAGATTTCGTAAGCCATCTAGGACCCAAGGTTCTAGATCAGAAGCCTGGAGCCAAGCAAGACGTCAGGCTGCTATAGCAATGCCCGAAGCCCTACCAGCACCCTCAAAGGAATCAAAAGCTGCCCTGTTGGAGAACTTTGAAATATCCAAAAGGTGTTTCACTAAGGAAATGAACTGCTTCCTCTTATCCTCAGGGATAAAGGGGGAAAAATGCCGAACTTTTAGAGCGATTTCACTGAGAAACATGCCCATGTAAAGACTATAGGAATTAATCCTGGCTATAAGCATAGTAGCCTGGAAACTTTTCCTGCCAAAAGAGTCTAGAGTCTTACATTCTCGCCCTGGAGGAGTAGAAGAGTGCCTTTTGGTACTCTTTATCTTCTTCATTGCAGACTTCACCACAATAGAATGGTGAGGCAACTGGGTTTTTTGGAAACCAGGAGAAGGGGGGACATGGTACATGGTGTCCAACCTGCGAGAAGAAGGAGACAATGTTAGAGGAGCCTCCCATAAGTCCATCAAGTGTTCTTGAAGGATTTCATGGATAGGCAGGGTGACTGCCTCTTTAGGAGACTTAAAGTATCCTAAAATATCCAGTTTTTTTGATCTGGGTTCCTTTTCAGAGGATGAAGCAATAGAAAGACCTTTAGCCATTTCTATGATGAAGTCCTGAAAGGACAAATCCTCTGGTGGAGACATTCTCCTGTTAGGAGAAGAAGGCTCCTCAGGAAGATCAAGGGAGAACTCATCAGAATCATCAGAGGAGTTAAAATCCTCTGAAGAAGCAGAGTATCCTCTATGTGCTTCCAACGCACGATACGCATACCGTTCGGTATCGACATCAGGCGTACCGGGTATGGGATCGGTACCGGGCAAAAGCCCGGATCCGGCATGCGGAACCGATCTGCGTTTGGAAGACGATGGCCTCGGTTCCGGTATGGAAGCCATTACCGGAACCGGACCCGGTACCGCTGGCTGCGGTACCGAGGGCGTAGCAGCATTAATAAAAGCCAGAATGGCCTGCTGCATGACTTGGACAGTATTGCCCATAGACGCCACTGCTGCCTGGATGTCGGTACCGGTATGGGCCGGTACCCCAGAGCAGTACAACAGGTGATCTGTCGAGGCCGCGCCATCGATGTCAACCTGTGACCCCACGATTGCTTTGGAGGCCGGAACCTCCCGCCGGGGTTTTTTGGCCTGGGCAGAATCCTCGAACTCAGAATTGAGAGCCTCTCGATCTTTAGAAAGAGATTTGCTTTTAGAGGATTTGCCCACTGGAGTTTTGGTTACCTGAGATCCATCCGGAGAGGAAGACCTGGATGACTGTGATGCTTCTGAAGGAAACAGCACATGGAACTTGTTGGCCCGGTTCTGCAATCCACGTTTCGACATCTGGGAGCAGGATGGGCAGTCCGGTATGGAATGGTCAGGTCCTAAACATTTAAGACACCATTCATGGGTGTCTGTAAGAGAAATGACAGCACTGCACTTGGTACACTTTTTAAAACCAGGAACTGGCTTCTCCATGAGGAGAATTTGTGTAGGCCTGAAGGCCTAACAAAGTACCAAGCTGTGCTGAAGAAAAGAAAAAGATTTTTTTTTTTTTTTTCAAAAGAAAGAAAGAGACCGGCAGTACCGGTTTCAGAATGGGGAAGGCAGGTACGCGGTCTAAAGAAAACAATAAAATTAACAATTTCTTCAGCGGTGACAGGAACACGACCTGCTGGCTCCGCGGAAAAAAAGAAACTGACGAGAGCTGGTCAGGAAGGCGGGAAGGCAGCGCGCATGTGCAGTGGGAGGCCCCAAAGGCTTTTAATCTGAAAAGCTGGGGAGCTTTCCCTCGCGGGCTCCGTCGGTACCGACATACCCATATGTGATGACTTATTCCTGCTTGTTCCTGGAGATCGGGTGTTCTCTGGGGCAGCAGAAATCAGTCCTCAAATATGGGTGACGTTGACACCGACGGAGCCTTCACAGAAGCATCCTCCTAGCTTTCAAAGAAAGCCTTTGGGAGATGCCACCATGCATGGGTGGTCCCCTTCCCACCCAAGGGTGCCATCTTGCTCAGTCAGATGACATAGCTAAGAGACAGCAAAAATAAAAGATGGCAAAGGAGCAACTCCAAAGGGAGGAGGGAGGGTTGTAAGGACTGATTCCTGCTGTCCCCGGAGAACACCTGTTGCAGGTGAGTAAAGCATAGTTACTCACCTGTAACAGGTGATCTCCGGGAACAGCAGGAATTTAGTCTTCGCATATGGGTATCGTCGGTACCGACGGAGCCTGCGCGGGAACGCTCCCCAGCATCCAATTAGAAAGCTTTTGGGAGCATCCCACAGCGTCTGCGTGCTGCCTTCCCGCTTTTCCCAACTGCCTCTCTCCAGCTGAGTTTTAAAGCTGAGACAAAGAGAGAGAGAGAGAGAACATGCCGTTCTCTACGGATCAAATGGACCTTTCCCCCCTGATAGAATGTTTCAACGCAGTTTCAGAATGGCTCCAATCTCAAAACCTCCGTATTCAACACAAGAAAACTGAGGTACTCTTCATCACGAGAGACCCCAATTTTACTCCACCATCCCATGTAAGAGTTAAGGAAGCGGATCTGCAGACAAAAGACACAATAAGATACCTTGGGGTCACGTTGGACCAACGTCTTGATATGAAATCACACATAGGCAATATAGTAAAAGCAATATACTTCAAGATCCGTACTCTCAGGCATCTGCGTTCCATATTAAATCCAGATGACTTCCGGACTATATACCAAGCACTAATCTTACCCCACTTCGACTATGCCAACGCCATTTTACAAGGCCTCCCACAATCTACCTTGAACCCGCTAAAGCTTGCCATGAATGCTGCAGCAAGGGTCCTCCATGAAGCCTCTAGGTGTGACCATGTGACGCCTATCCTGAAGCAGCTTCACTGGCTCCCCATACACGGAAGGCTTGTTTTCAAGAACTTACTACTGACCTTCAAGGCCATCAATGGTCTCTCATCCTCCTCACTTACAGAGCTCATTCACACCGTGCCACCTAACAAATCCAGAAGACCAACAGCTTTAAACTCTCTAATAATTCCGAAGTCCTTGACAAAATGCAACCTGACAACGGCAAATAGGGCCTTCAAATTTTTCGCCCCAAGATGCTGGAATGCTCTACCATCTGACATTCGTGCTATCGTTGACTTAGCTCAGTTCAGGAAGGCACTCAAATATCACCTTTTCCTCAAATACTACCCAGTCAGCATTGACGCCTAGATAACCCCACCAAAGAAAGTAACCACATGCTACTTCTAGAGCTTTATTATCACGCCTACTTATAGATATTTTATGTATATAGTTCACCCATGTTATCCAAGTTTGTACACCTGTTCTCTGTAAAACCGAACAGCCTGTTGTTCTGGTCCTTTTTGTTTTAATGTAAACCGCGCTGATGTCGAATAGTGTGGTATAAAAGAAATTGTAATAAATAAATAAATAAATAAAGAGAAAGAGATAGAGACATACGACTCCTAGGGGAGGTGGGTGGGTTGTGAAGACTAAATTCCTGCTGTTCCCGGAGATCATCTGTTACAGGTAAGTAACTATGCTATCTCCAGGAACAAGCAGGAATGTAGTCTTCACATATGGGGACTCCCTAGCTTTAGATGCCAAAGAGAAACCCCAGAAGTTGTGTGTCCCTGAGAAAGGGCTCCACTTCCCCCCATGGATCCCTGGCATCCAACCAGGGATGGTGGGTAGGAGTTGATTAGGTATGGAACAGGTGTTGGAGAACAGCCTGACCAAACAAGGCATCCTGGCGGGAGTCCTTGTCCAAGCAGTAATGGGCTGTGAAGGTATGAACGGAGGCCCAGGTGGCTGCTCGACAGATGTCGTCGATAGACACAGAGTGTAGATGAGCCATCAAAGCTGCCATGGCTCTCACATTGTGAGCTGTGACATGGCCCTCCAGAGGAAGATTCTTACTCTGATAGGCAAAGGAAATACACTGAGCA
Source organism: Ichthyophis bannanicus (assembly GCA_033557465.1). Lineage (NCBI taxonomy): Eukaryota > Metazoa > Chordata > Amphibia > Gymnophiona > Ichthyophiidae > Ichthyophis > Ichthyophis bannanicus. Next base: position 87,506,701 of record CM066048.1, on the reverse strand, counting down.
ATCCAGTTTGACAGTGTTCTCTTGGAGACTGGAGGTCCTAAATGAGAAGGATCAAAAGCAACAAAGAGTTGAGAGGACTTTCTATGTTGTTGTGTTCTTTGTAAGTAAAAGGCTAGAGCTCTTTTACAGTCCAAAGTATGAAGATTCCTTTCTGCATTTGATGCATGAGGCATTGGAAAGAACACAGGTAGGTAGACCGCTTGGTTTAGATAAAAGGCGAGACCACCTTTGGCATAAAGTGTGGATGAGTCCTAAGGACTACCTTGTCATGATGGAAACTTGTATAAGGTGGATCAGCTACTAGTGCTTGCAACTCACTGATGCAACGTGCTGATGTGATCGCAATGAGAAAGATAACCTTCCAAGAAAGGAATTTCAATGAGGTAGTAGCTAAGGGTTCGAAAGGTGGCTTCATGAGCTGACCAAGAACCAAGTTTAAGTCCCATGCCACAGGTGGTGGCCTAATGGGAGGCTTAGTTAGAAGAAGGCCTCTCATAAATCTTGCTATAAGAGGATGGGAGGAAATAGGTTGTCCATTTAGAGGCTTGAAAGAAGCTGCAATAGCACTCAAATGCACTCTCAATGAGTTAGGGGCTTGTTTACAAAGCCGCGGTAGCGGTTCGCGGTCATTATCGGAGCCGCGGCCCCATTGAAATCAATGGGGTCGCGGCTCCGATAACGATCGCAAACCGCTACCGCAGCTTTGTAAACAAGCCCCTTAGTCTTAAGTCCTGCATTGGATAAATGAAGGAGATATTCCAGTAATCATTCCAGAGGTACCGCAAGGGGGTTAAGACCCTTCTGCGAACACCATATGGTAAACCTTTTCCACTTGAAAGCATAAGAGCGTCTTGTGGAAGGCTTCCTGGAAGCATAAAGGATATCCTTTACTTGCTGAGGGAGGTTAAGACCATGGAGATCTAGGCCTTCAGCAACCAAGCCCTGAGATGCAGAGACTGGGGACTGGGATGCCATAACATTCCGTTCTCCTGAGATAGGAGATCTGGAGCAGACCCTAACTCCAGGGAGGGAGCTTGAGAGAGATGTAGAAGCAGAGGGTACCACACTTGCCGAGGCCAATGTGGAGCTATGAGAATCATACGGCCTCTGTCTCTCTGAAGTTTGAATAGGGTCCTGGGAATTAGGGGAATGGGTGGAAAGGCATAAAGGAAGTCTTGGCCCCAGTGAAGGAGGAAAGCATCCTTGGCCTGAGAGTCCTGAGCCGGGATTCTGGAACAGAACCGGGGAAGTTTGGCATTCAACGGACTTGCAAAGAGGTCTATGTCCGGGGTTCCCGAAATCTGAAAAATCTTGGTCACCTGGTCTACATGTAGAGACCATTCGTGTGGAAGCAGAACTCGACTGAGTCTGTCTGCCCAAGAGCTTTGTATGCCTGGAAGATACACTGCCAGGAGATGAATCTGATGCTCTCTGGCGAGGGCCCACAGTCGCAAAGCTTCGTTGCAAAGCGACAGAGAGCCTGTTCCTTCCTGCTTGTTCACGTAGAACATGGCTACTTGGTTGTCCGTGTGAATACGGACTGTCTTGTAGCTGAGCAGAGTGTGGAACACTCGAAGAGCAAGGAAGATTGCTCTGAGCTCTAAGAGATTGATATGTAGATGAGTCTCCTGTGGACTCCAAGTGCCTTGGGTGGAGAGGTCTTGCAGATTAGCTCCCCAACCCATTGGGGAAGCATCTGTTGTGAGAATTGCCTGGGGTAAGGGTTGCTGAAATGGGGACCCCAGCAACAGGTTCTGAGTGGACCGCCACCATTGGAGGGACAAAATAAGGCGATTTGTGTTTGCTATTTTGTCTGACAGGCACCCTGATGCCTGGGTCCACTGAGTGGATAAAGTCCACTGGGCTGCTCTCATATGGAGGCGAGCATAAGGAACCACATGCACGGTAGATGCCATGTGGCCTAGTAGTTGTAGCATTTCTCGGGCAGTGAAATGAGGCTTTAGCACTGCTTGAGAAGCTAACGCACTATGCGAAGGCAATGGGCCTGGGGAAGATAGTCCCTTGCCTTTTTGGTATCCAGCAAAGCTCCTATGAATTCTAGAGACTGAGTGGGAGTTAGACTGGACTTTGGGACGTTTATGACAAGACCCAAATACTGAAGGATATGCATTGTGCAAAGTAGGGAGGTCCTGGCCTCTGACTGTGATGGGGCTCGAATGAGCCAGTCGTCTAAGTAGGGGAAGACGAATATCCCTAGAGTGCGGAGAAATGCTGCTACCACTTCCATGCATTTCGTGAACACTCTTGGTGCTGAGGCCAGGCCAAAGGGAAGCACCCTGTATTGGTAGTGCTTTCCCTGAAAAAGGAACCGAAGGAACTTTCTGTGAGATGGATGGATGAGAACATAAGTGTACGCATCCTTGAGATCTAGAGAACATAGCCAATCCTGACTCTGGAGGTATGGCAGCAGAGTTCCTAGAGAAACCATCTTGAATTTCTCCTTGAACAGGAATTTGTTCAATTCTCTGAGGTCTAAAATAGGTCTCTGTCCTCCTGTTTTCTTTGGGATAAGGAAATAGGGGGAATAAAACCCTGTACCCTGTTGAGGAATGAGTACTTCTTCTATTTCCCCTTGGGCAAGAATCATAGTGACCTTTTGATCTAATAGGTTGATAAGAGAGGTCTGAGAATTGAACTGTCTTACCATTGTGGGAGGGGGCATGCTCGAAAAATGGAGCTTGTACCCCTCTTTTATGATGGAGAGTGTCCAATGCTCTGCTGTTATCTGCCCCCATCTGGGGGCAAAGTGACACAACCTTCCTGGAATGGTGGAAGGCTCTGGTCCATTGAGAGCCAGGAAGGCTAAGTTCTCTAGATGAAAGTCAAAGGCCTTGTGGAGGCTGAGACTGCTGAGACAGTTGAGGCTTAGCAGTCTTTGCTTTCCTTTGTTTGGGTGGTTGCTGACTTTTCCAGACAGGTTGACCTGCAGAGCATCCCTGCTGGGAATAAGTAGGATAAAACCTCTTCTTTTTGGAAAAGAATGGTTTTTTGAAAGATTTCTTTCTTGCAGAATCAGCTGTGGCCTTGGATAATCTATCCAAGGTGGAGTTGTCAGCATCTAACTCATTGGCTTTTTCTTGCCAATCTTTGCCAAACAGGTTCTCACCAGTACAAAGAATATTGCCCAGTTTGTCTTGTACCCAGAGCTCCAAATCAGATGCCTGGAGTCAGGCAATTCTACGTGCACCTATGGCAATGGCAGAGGTTCTGCTTATGCACTCAAAACAGTCAAAAGCTGCACAGTTGACAAATTTAGAAACATCCTGGGTATGTTTGACCAATGTGAGAAAATCCTGCCTTCTAACCTCAGGAAGAAGAGGGCTCAAAACCTCTAAATCTCCTGTGATTTCCTTCAGGAACATTCCCATATATAAAATATAGGAAATGATCCTGGCAGAAAGCATGGAAGCTTGGAAGGTACGACGTCCAAAAGAGTCCAAAGTTCTGCACTCACGTCCTGGAGGATTAGAGGCATGCCTCTTTATAAGAACATAAGATATGCCATACTGGGTCAGACCAAGGTCCATCAAGCCCAGTATCCTGTTTCCAACAGTGGCCAATCTAGGTCATACGTACCTAGCAGTTTCCCCAAAAGACACAGGTTCCGCAATGCTTGTACTGGGTCAAGCATTGATATCCTGGGTCCCTTCTTAATAATGGTTTATGGACCTTTCCTCCAGGAACTTGTCCAAATCTTTTTTAAACCCAGCTACACTAACAGCATTTACTACATCCTCCGGTAACAAATTCCAGAGTTTGATTACACGTCGAATGAAAAAATATTTTCTTTTATTAGTCTTAAATAGTTTACCCTGTAGCTTCATTGCACGTTCCCTAGTCTTTCTATATTGTGATAATGTAAACAATTGATCTACGTTTACCCGTTCCACTCCATTCATTAATTTATAGACTTCTATCATATCTCCCCTCAGCCGTATCTTTTCCAGGTTAAAGAGCCCTAACCTTTTTAGCCTTTCTTCATAGGAGTATCCTTCCATCCCCTTTACTATTTTGGTGGCTCTTCTCTGAACCTTTTCTAATAACTCTATATCCTTTTTAAGATACGGCGACCAGAATTGCACACAATATTCAAGGTGCGGTCTCACCATGGAACGATATAGAGGCATTATAATATCTTTTGTTTTATTTTCCATTCCTTTCCTTATGATACCTAGCATTCTATTTGCTCTCTTGGCTGCCGCTGCACACTGGGCCGAGGGTTTTAACATGTTATCCACAATGACGCCTAAATCTTTTTCCTGGGTGGTGGTTCCTAATGTGGAACCCTGCACTGTGTAACCATAGTTTGGGTTGTTCTTCCCTAGGTGCATAACTTTGCTCTTGTCCACATTAAATTTCATCTGCCATTTTGATGCCCAGTATTCTAATTTATCAAGATCCTCTTGCAATTTTCCACAATCCTCTTGGGTTTTAACAACTTTAAATAGTTTTGTGTCATCTGCAAATTTGATAACTTCACTCGTTATTCCACTTTCCAGGTCATTTATGAATATGTCAAAAAGCAGCGGACCCAACACAGATCCCTGGGGTACACCACTATTCACCTTTCTCCATTGGGAAAATTGGCCATGTAGCCCAACCCTCTGCTTTCTATCTTTTAACCAGTTCTTGATCCACAGTAGTACACTGCCTCCTATCCCATGACTCTTTAGTTTTGCCAAAAGTCTCTGATGAGGGACCTTGTCAAAGGCTTTCTGAAAGTCCAGAGACACTATATCAACCGACTCACCTTTGTCCACCAGTTTATTCACACTTTCAAAAAAACATAACAGATTAGTAAGACAAGATCTTCCTTGTCTAAAGCCATGTTGGCTGTCAACCATTAGGCCATGACTATCTACATGCTGAGTAATTTTATTCTTTATGATGGTTTCCACCATTTTTCCCGGTACTGACGTGAGGCTCACCGGTCTGTAGTTTCACCCCTGGAACCTTTTTTAAAAATTGGTGTTACATTGGCGATCCTCCAATCTTCAGGTATTAGAGATGATTTTAATGATAGTTCACAGATTACTAATAGCAGGTCTGCAATCTCATATTTCAGTTCTTTCAACACCCTTGGATGTATACCATCCGGCCCAGGTGATTTGCTACTCTTCAGTTTATCTAATAGTTGTAATACATATTCCTGATGTATCGATATTTCCTTCAATTCTTCCGCACCTTTAAATACCACTTCAGTCATGGGTAACATCCCTACATCTTCCTCAGTAAAGACCGAAGCAAAGAATTCATTCAGTCTCTCCGCTATCGCCTTGTCGCCTCTTAGTGCCCCTTTAACTCCTCTATCATCTAATGGACCAACTGACTCTCTCACAGGTTTTTTGCTACGAATGTACTTGAAAAAAATCTTTATTTCGCGTTTTTGCTTCCACAGCAAGCTTCTTCTCAAATTCTCCCCTTTGCCTGCTTTATCAATGCCTTGCATTTGATTTGCCAGTGCTTGTGCTGTTTCCAGGTTTCGTCATTTGGCTCTTTTTTCCATTTCCTGAAGGATGCTTTTTTGGCAACAACAGCCTCTCTGATCTCACCTTTAAACCATGCTGGCAGTTTTTTGGACTTCCTTCCACTTTTCTTAAAGCGTGGAATACAGCTGGTCTGGGCTGCCAAGATAGTATTTTTCAACAACACCCAAGCTTGATGTAAGTCTTTAACCTTTGCAACTGCTCCTTTTTGTTTTTTCTTAACTATTTTCCTCATTTTATCATAGTCTCCCTTTCGAAAGTTAAAAGGTAGTATTGTGGATTTCCGTACTATCCCTCATCCAATAATTAAATCAAAGGCGATCATGCTATGATCACTATTGCCAAGTGGCCCCAACACCCTTATCTCTTGCATTAGATCTGGTGTTCCACTAAGGATTAGGTCTAATATGGCTTCCCCTCTGGTCGGTTCATGAACCAGCTGCTCCAAGAAGCAGTCATTTATGTCATCTAGGAACTTTATCTCCCTAGTATGTCCTGCCGTGACACTGACCCAGTCGATACCGGGGTAATTGAAATCACCCATTATTATTATCGCGCTGTAACTTTTGTTAGCTTCCTTGATTTCTTTGAGCATTTCATCATGCATTTGTTCATTCTGGTCAGGCGGTCGATAGTACACCCCCACTGCCATCGCCTTCCCCTTTTTACATGGAATTTCAATCCATAGAGATTCTACAGCAAATTTTGTTTCCTGCAAAACTTTAATCCTTTCTGACTCAATGCCCTCTCTAACATACAGCGCAACCCCTCCACCAATTTGATCAGCTCTATCATTACAATATAGTTTGTACCCAGGTATCACAGTGTCCCACTGGTTGTCCTCCTTCCACCATGTCTCTGATATTCCAATCATATCTAACCTCTCATTTAGTGCTATATTCTAACTCTCCCATCTTATTTTTTAGACTTCTAGCATTTGCATACAAGCATTTTAGAGACTGTATTTTTTTCATATTAATTTGGCTATTGGTAGACAAGGGTAATTTGGGATCTTTAAGCTCTGTCTGCTCCATACTCGAGGGCATTTGGGCTACTTTACTCTTTTTTGGAACCTCTCTGCTTTTGGTAGTATCCTTCAAGGATACATTCTTCTGAACCATCCGCTCTTGGGCGACTGTCGGCTTTCCCCTATTATCTCGTTTAAAAGCTGCTCTATCTCCTTTTTAAAGGTTAATGCCAGCAGCCTGGTTCCATCCCGGTTAAGGTGAAGCCCATCCCTTCGGAAGAGCCCCTCCTTTCCCCAGAATGTTCCCCAGTTCCTAACAAATCCAAAACCCTCATCTCTGCACCATTGTCTCATCCACGCATTGAGACTCCAGAGCTCTGCCTGCCTTTTGGGTCCTGCACGTGGAATGGGAAGCATTTCAGAGAACGCTACCCTGGAAGTTCTGGATTTCAACTTCCTACCTAAAAGCCTAAATTTAGCCTCCAGAACCTCCCTACCACATTTTCCTATGTCATTGGTACCGACATGTACCAAGACAGCAGACTCCTCCCCAGCACTATCTAAGACCTTATCTAGGTGGCGCGTGAGGTCCGCTACCTTTGCACCAGGCAGGCATGTTACCAGGCGATCCTCATGTCCACCAGCCACCCAGCTATCTACATGCCTAATGATCGAATCACCAACTATAACAGCTGTCCTAACCTTTCCCTCATGGGCACATGGCCCTGGAGAAACCTCCTCGGTGCGAGGGTTTTACATCACCTGGAGGTTTTACATCACCCATCCAGGTTCTTCAACACTTGGGCTTTGTCATAAACTACCCCAAGTCTCACCTCCTCCCGACACAGTGTCTGGAGTTCATTGGGGCAAAGATCAACACTCTCCAGTCAAAGGTTTTCTTGTCCAGGGACCGAGCTGATCATCTCAGGTCTCTAGCTCTGGATGTACAGTACCGTCTCTCGGTGCCCGCCCGGCTTCTCCTGTGCCTCCTTAGGCACATGGCCTCCACGGTCCACGTTACCCCAGACGCTCACCTCCACATGACGGCGCAGTGGTGTCTCTGGGACCAATGGTCTCAGGCCACGGGTCGCCTCAGAGACAAAGAGTCTGTCACCTGCCAATTGGCAGACTCCCTGGTCTGGTGGCAGTCACTCCAGCCTCTCAAACCAGGCATGCCTTTTCAGACCCCAAGCCCCTTGATGGTCCTCACCACGGGCACTTTCCTGCTCGGCTGGGGAGCCCACTGCGGAGATCTCCGCACTCAGGGCAACTGGTCACCACACGAGAGCACCCAGCAGATCAACCTCCTGAAGCTCTGAGCCATACACTTAGCCCTGAGGCTCTTCTGTCACCACCTGTATCACCAGCAGGTGCTGGTCCAGACGGACAACCAGGTTGTGGTGATCTACGTGAGCAAATGGGGGCACAGGGTCTCATACCCTTTGTGAGGAGGCACTGGTCCTCTGCTCGTACGCAATCCAACAGGGTATCCTCCTGCAGGCGGTGTACCTGCCAGGCCAGGACAACTGCTGGCCGACTGACTCAGCAGAGTTCTCCAGCCGCACGAGTGGCAGCTGGATCACAGGGAAGCTGGTCGGTTTTTCCAGATCTGAGGGGTACCCATGATGGACCTGTTCACCAGCCCGGACAACTTTTAGTTGCCCCGCTTCTGCTTCTAGCAGGCCCACCCCTCCAGGGTGGCAGCGGATGCGTTCCTGGTCTCATGGTTGGAGGGCCTCATGTACGCCTTCCCTCCGATGCTGCTGATCAACAAGACCTTGTTCAGGACTCTCCACGACAGGGCCTTGCTCGTCCCGATAGCTCCTTGGTGGCTCAGGCAGCTGTGGTTTCCACTATTTCTACAGTTGACGGTGGAGGCCCCCATCCCCTTGGGGACCATCCAAGGGCTCCTATCTCCGGAGGGGGGGGCGCTCTCCTGCACCCCAACCTGGGGTCCCTGTTGTTGACAGCGTGGTTGCTAATAGGGTGACTCTGGTCCCTTTCAACCTTCCGAATGCAGTGGAAGACATTCTGCTGGCCTCTCGCAAGACCTTTACTAGGAAGGCTGATGCCCTCAAATGGCACAGCTTCTCTTTTTGGTGAGCCGAACATGGGGCTGACCCTTTCTCCTGCCTGGTGGCTCTGGTGTTACAGTACCTTCTCCACCTCTCTCAGTCCAGGCTCAAATCTAACTCCGTCCGATTGCACCTTAGTGTCCTGACAGTGCACCACCATCCAGTAGATGGTAAGCCCCTCTTGGTCTAACCGTTGATGACCCACTTCCTTTGGGGCCTGCTCTTATCGAAGTCCCCAGTTTGTCCTCCGGCAACCGAATGGGACCTCAATGTAGTGTTGGGGCAGCTCACTCGCCCACCCTTTGAGCCTCTAGCTACCTGTCACCTTCGCTACCTCTCTTGGAAGGTGGCTTTCCTGGTTTGCTCACTTCTGCTTGCAGAGTTAGCGAACTCCAAGCCCTTGTGGCGGAGGCCCCTTTATACCAGGTTCTACAAGAACAGAGTGGTGCTTCGCACGCACCCCAAATTTCTGCTGAAGGTAGTGTTGCCCTTCCATCTCAACCAGGAAGTGGTGCTCCCTACCTTTCCAAGACTTCACTCCAGTAGGGCAGAAACAGTCCTTCACACCTTGGACTGTAAGAGGACCTTGTCCTTCTATATCCAATGCACTCAGGGCCACTGCAAAGCTGCTCAGCTTTTCATCTCCTACGACCCCAGTAGGCTGAGGGAGGCGGTGACCAAATGTTCTTTTTCCATCTGGTTGGCGGACTGTATTGCCCTCACTTATGAGCAGGTAAGGCTCTCTCTGTAAGGCCGCGTCATGGCACACTGTCAGGTCCATGGCGGCTTTGGTGGCAAACTTGCTCTCCATCCTAATGGTGGACATCTGCTGGGCCACCATCTGGTCTTAAGTCCATACCTTCACAGCTTCACAGTTTTATTACAAAATCTACAGAGAAATTACACATTGTCCCCTTCAAAGTAATCCCCCCTTCCTCAGAGTTAATGCACTTCTGCATTTACTTCTGCCACGTATGGAAGCACTAGGTAAAGTCCTCCTTCTTGAGGTCCCTTAGCTCCCTTGTCACAGAGGCAAAATGAGTTCCTCTGAGCACAGTCTTCAGCTTGGGGAACAGCCAGAAGTCGCATGATGCGAGATCTGGGGAATAAGGAGGGTGGTCGAGAGCTGTGATTTGTTTGTTGGCCAAGAACTGCCTCACACTGAGTGTGTGTGGGCGCGTTGTTGTGGAGCACCCACGACTTCTTTCCACAGAGCCTGCCTGTTGCACCAAACCCAGTCATGGAGGCGATTGAGGACCTGCTGGTAGAAGTGCTGGTTGACTGTCTGACCCTCAGGCACAAACTCATGATGGACAACGCCCTTCTGGTTGAAGTATGCAATCAGCATGACCTTTTGATTTGGACATGTGTGCCTCTTGGGTCTGGGTGACAGTCGAGTCTTCCACTGCAGGCTCTGTCTTGCTTTCAGGGTCGTACTGGAAGACTCAAGTCTCGTCTCCTGTGATGACTCTGCTAATGAACTCTGGATCTTCTCCGATATTCTCTAGGAAGTCTGGACAAACATTGACCCAGTGCTCCTTCTGGTCATCCGATAAAAGCTTGGGGAGCCATCTTGGCGCACACCTTCCTCATCCCCAGTTACTGCACCAAGATGGTCTGCACTGACTCCCTATTCAGGCTGAGCTCCTCAGCTATCATCTGCACAGTCAATCTGCTATCACTCCACACCAGCTGGTTCACTCTGTCAATGTTCTCAGCCATCTTTGTCGTGGAAGGCCATTCTGACTTGGGATCATCCTCCATCTCCTCACGGCCAGTTTTGAAGCATTTGTGCCACTCGAAGACTCGCGTCCTTGACATTGCATCTTCTCCATAAGCCTTTTGGAGAAGTTGGAGACACTCAGTTGGGCCCTTCTCCAACTTAACCAGAAATTTTAAGTTGATTCTTTGCTCCATATTTCTGCCACCTCCAGTGGCATGACAAACCAATGGAACAGTGTGAGGCAAAAAAAAAAACTGAAAAAGAAAAACAGAGTGAGAGATGAAAAATATTATAGCAGAATAGTGGCAAGATGTTGCACAACACAGTGACATAAGCGGTTAGCCAATTGACTTTGAGTCATGTGCGTGGCTGCCACAGTCTCGTTTCTTTTTTTGTCACACCTCTTATGTGAGGACTGACTTCCTGCTTTTTCCCAGAGAAAGCGTAGATCTCCAGGAACAAGCAGGAATGTAGTCTTCACATATGGGTATCGTCGATACCGACGGAGCCTGCGCGGGAACGCTCCCCAGCGTCCAATTAGAAAGCTTTTGGGAGCATCCCACAGGGCCTGCATGCTGCCTTCCCGCCTTTCCCAACTGCCTCTCTCCAGTTCTTCGTTTTCCGCGGAGCCAGCAGGTCGTTGTTCCTGTCACCGCAGAAAATATTTCCTTATTCCCTTCTTTTTTGTGGTCGCGTCTGCCTTCCTCGACGCTTTACCGGTACCGCCGGTTCTTCTTTCTTTTTTTCTTTTCTTTAAAAAAAAAAAAAATACATATATATATATATACTTAGTTCTTTTTTCCACGTGCACGCGTCATTTTGGGCCCTAGGCCCAAAATTCCTCCACAATGGAAAAACCCGCTTCAGGTTTCAAAAAGTGCACCAAGTGTGGCGGTACCATCTCCGTCACCGACACCCATGAGTGGTGTCTTAAATGTTTAGGTCCTGACCACTCCATCACGGAATGTATGGCCTGTGCCATGATGTCCAAAAGAGGTCGGCAGAACTGAGCTGCTAAGCTCAGTACCCTGTTTCTCTCCAATGCAGCCTCAGTGGCATCGACGTCTTCCAGGGCTTCCTCTTCCTCCCGTGGATCTCAGGTAACTAAACACAAGTCTAGCCGGTCCTCAAAGGGTAGATCTCCTTCTAAGCATCGAGATGCCTCTGGCGTTGCCCTTGAGGATTCTGCACCGGCAAAATTGCCCCAGCGGGAGGCTTCGGCTTCCAAAGCATTATCGGGGCTCCAGGACGTTTGAGGCCTCAACCTCGGCAGAACTACTGGTGCCATGCTCTGGGGTACTGGCTGTTTTCTCCGGTACCGACATCCAGGCATCGGCAGCATCGATAGACCAGAGGTTCCTGGCTGTAGAACGCAGTCTGGCGGCTCTCCTTGCGGCATCGACACCCTCGGAACCGCGTCAGACAGTTCAACCAGTACCGGCACCGACTCCGGCAACGGTATCGGTACCGGTACCAACAGCATAGGCATCGACATCGGTGTCTGCATTGCCGGCACCCAGTCATGAGATGCCCTCCGGTACCGATACACCGATACCGATTCCCCCCGGTACCGACTTCGGTCGGTACGGGCTCTTCAAGAGCATCTGGACAGAAGGTACTTCGAGTCCTCAGAAGAATCTGAGGATTCTGACAGTTCTGTCGGTACGGGAATACTTCTCCCAGAGGAGCCTTCCTCCCCTAAACGCAGGATGTCTCCTCCAGAGGATATTTCCTTTCAAGACTTCATCAGGGAGGTGGCTCGAGGTCTGTCCATTACTGTGGCTCCTGAAACAGAGCCCATAGCAAAGGAGTTGGAAATTTTACAATATCCCAAAGCTCCTAAGGAGGCAGCTACTCTACCCATCCATGAGATCTTGCATGATCTCATGCTAAGAATGTGGGAGACGCCTCTTACCACCTCTCCTCGCTCTCGTAGACTGGATACTATGTATCGAGTCCCTCCTTGTCCTGGTTTCTAGAAGATTCAGCTTCCTCACCACTCTATTGTGTGGAATCAGCTATGAGAAGGATCAGGAGTGCAAAGACTAGAAAAGGGGACTGTTACTTCTGGAGAGAGATCTGCAATTGTGAGTATATACTTCTGGGAATTTTCTGAAAGGAATTATTTTTATTAAAGCTAATTAATCTGTGAACCCACTATTTTTTGTTAAATCAGTCAGGGCCTAGTAGCAGCAGTTTAAGTTTACATTTAAAACACAGAAGAGAGCTTTCTGGTTAAATTTCATAGCCAGCAGAGAGCTTGTAGTTTAAATTTAATAGTCATTCAGGGCCTAGCATCAGCAAAGTACTTTTGGTTTAAATTTAAAACACAGAAGAGAGCTTTCTGGTTAAATTTAGAACCCAGCAGAGAGCTTGTAGTTTAAATTTCATAATAAGTTAGAGCCTAGCAGCAGCAAAGAGCTATAATTTAAATCAAATAAGAATATAGCTTACCTAAGCAGCACAGGACAGGGTACTGTGTAGCAGTCCTCTTTTAATAAGTTATTTCCCTCCCGCCTTCCCCACACCCCCCACCCCTGGGATAATCGTAGCTTTATAGGTACTTACACATTTTAACAGACAGGAGGTGCTCTCAGGTGAAGCTCGTTACCCAAATCAGTCATACACTAAGGACCTGAGATTAATTAAGCTTCAGGTGAACAAGGTATATTAAACGTATTAGGTACAGTTTTATTGGCAACCCTTAGTAAGTAAAGAACTTAAAGATCTAAACAAAAACTTAAAACTAAGATGCAGACAGCAGTCTTTTGCATTGAGTGTCACATGTATGATTTTCTCCCAGTTGGTGAGAGGTCTTACGTGTGCACTAGGTGCAAGGAGCTCTTTGCTCTCAGGGAACGAGTCCGTTCTCTAGAGGCTAGAGTAGCAGACTTGGAAAACATAAGACAGACAGAGAGGTACATAGACGAGACCTACAGGGATATAGTCCTGAAGTCCCACCTCCAGTCTGGCAGCATCCCTGTTGCCATGGAGGGGAGAGGTCACGTGATAGGAGAGCATCACCCTGGTGTGGCAGGAAGTGATCCTGTAACTAGGATCAACACTCTCCATGCTTTTCTTTGCATCAATGACCTTACAGTGTTGCTTTAAAACTTTTTTTCCCGAGTTATTCTTACGGTGAACCTTTCAACTATGAGTAAGGGAATCAAAGGCAATCAACTGATGAGTGGGAAGTCAAAACAAAATAAGCATTGCCTTTGATTCCCTTACTCATAATTGAGAGGTTTACCGTAAGAATAACTCGGGAAAAAAAGTTTTAAAGCAACACTGTAAGGTCATTGATGCAAAGAAAAGCATGGAGTCTAAAACCAGTTAAAGTTTAGACGATTGCTTCATCTCAGTCTTCTTGCTTAAAAAGTTGCTCAAATCAAGAGTTATTGTATCACAAGTTTAGTTTCATAAGGAATAACAAAATTATAATCTCAAAGTTAGATAGTAGAGCTGATATTAGACATCTCCTTGACAAAATCAAGGAAACACATATCCTCGGGCGAGGACCACCGTCGACATACCAAGATGGGAGAGACAGGTGCGGTGGCAATGGGTATTGGGGGACTTCATCCTCAGTCTCCCACTCGGAGCAGTCCGTCGAGGACTATTAGGAGGGCTGCTCTGCGGACCTCGGGACACTGATGCCCTGTGGCCAGTGCCTGGTAGACTTGCCGGGGATGACCGCGGTCCCATCGAGTGGGACTCGGATCGTAACCTCGACCCAGTATTGACTCGAGGCCTAAAGACTTCGAGAATTGGCTCGGCTTCCGGGAATGTCTCGGACGTCGAGGGCCTGGTGGTTGAGGCAGATGAACTGGTCGTGCTGGACAACAGCACCCACTCCCGGTCCATGAAGGCAAATTGCGCTCCAGTGCCGCCATTCTGGACTCCAGACCAAAAGGCTTCGCAGCCTTCAGCATGTGCACCGAAGGATTCAAGTCCAACGCCAGGTCCCCTGAAGGGGAATCCTCAACAAGGATAATGTAAGAGGACTGGGGCCAGTCTGTGGTCGGATCCTTCTGGGGGATCTCTGCAGGCCGATCCTTCGACGCCTTGGATGAACGTCTCGGACTGCGGGACCGGACCCAGGGAGCATCCAGTCAGTCAGAACCGTCCAGGGACGCAGCTGCCTCCAAGGGTTTCTTCTTCCTGGGTTCCCTCGAAGGAGATCCACTTTCTGAGGACCCACAACGAGGCTCTGGTCGGGAGGCTTCGCCCGAGATGTCAGGGCCTCAGATGAGGCCCTGGCCTTCGGAGGCACTGGGACTCGGGGGAAAAAAAACAAAACCCTTATCGTGCTGCTACTAGCGGCTCTTGAGAGCCTTACTGGACATCCTTTTGCAGAGACCGCGGGTTGCTGGGTCGTGGTTTGGTCCGAGGCAGCGGAGACAGCAGTCATGTCTGTCAGTCAAAGACATAATTTTAGAGCACAAATCACACTTCTTAAAGCCACTAGTAGCCATGGGGGGGAAAAAAGTATCCCTGCGAAGTCGAAGACTCTCCGGGCTGCCAGTAGAAGAAAAAAGGTGCAAAGACCCCAGGAAAAGAAAAAAAACTACAAAAAGAGACTGAACTTGACGCCGAGGCAACAAGGTCGGTAGGCAGGAAGAGTACCAGTGTGATACTGGAGGAAAGTATGAAACTCAGAAAGAAAAATCAACTTTTTCCAGGGACAAGCTAGACGAACATCTGAAGGACTCCATGAAAAAGAGGAGACTGAGCAAGATGGCACCCTTGGGTGGGAAGGGGACCACATATGTGTGGTGGTATCTCCCAAAGGCTTTCTTTGAATGCTGGGGGGATGCTTCTGCGAGGGCTCTGTTGGTGCCAATGTCACCCATATGTGAGGACTGACTTCCTGCTTGTTCCCAGAGAATTCATGGTCAAGTATGAGATATGCAGAAACAGGAAATATGCCCACCACAGACTAGACAGGGGGAGGGAAAAGGGGGTAGAAAGTAAAGACAAGCTGGTAGGAAATTGATAATACAAACTCCAGTCATTTGAAGAAATCTGAAAAGTCTGAAACTGCTTGCACAGGAAAGAGAGCTAAAATCTGACCAATAAGAATATAGTGCAGTAAAATGTCCCCAACCACAGCTAGAAATAATGTAGATAAGAATGGCATTCAGTATCATTTGGTGGGGGGGAGGGAAGACAAACAATCAGTGAGTGCTCTTTGTCTTTTCACCTCTAGTTCAGGCAAACTGTATTGCTAAGAAAATAATGCTGCATTTTACTTTTTGACTACAATTTTAACTGATTGGGCATAATAAAGATCTCATTTCCTTCTAAGTGTCCGAGTCTGACTGGAGCAGAGCGTGGTTATTCTTATATCTTTTGGGTACAAACACAGCAGCCTTAGTCCACCAAAATCCCCAAGATATGGCTGACCCCAACGCGATATGATGTCACCGCTGATGATGTCATAAATAGTGAGAGAGAATACGTTAATCGGAGAAGTGGTGAATGGCTGGTTCACGGGTCTGCTGGACAGATGGAACGGTAAGAAGAGATTCCTGCAGAAGACTTCAGGATGCTTCAAGCGATGAAGTATACTTTTTTATTCTTATATCATAGTAGTCTTTAGTATTGATAGTATTAAGTTAGGATAAGTATGCGTACATAAGAATAGTAAGTAGAATTTGTTATTAAGAAGTTATTCATAAAAGGAGAAGGAACTTGAGAATCAGCCAAGTTCAAAATCAGAGACCCCGTTAGATAAGGTATGCAATATATCATCCTCTAGTGGCGAAAGGGTTAACTAAAGTATTGTATGAAATGGACAAAATGGTCCAGCAAGTGCAGTGACTTGTGCTGGCCCGAGGAGGGGGTCATTAATACCTACTAGGTTATATGACCTACAGAACTATATAGAGAAGACTAAAGGAGAAAAAAAAGCTTATTTTGTAAAGGAGATCAAAACTAAGCTTTCTTTAGAAGCTCAGATGACAAGACTTCGACTTTCATACTTTGGACTCATCATGTGATCATTAGAGAAAGATATCATGCTTTGCAAAGTAGAAGGTCAACGCAAAAGAGGAAGGCCAGCAATGAGATGGATCAATATAACAGCAGCTATGGGTGCCAGTCTGTCAACTATGAGCTGCCTGACTGAAGATCGAACACAATTTAGGACAACTATCCAGAGAGTCGCCATGAGTAGACACTGACTTGCCAGTACTTAACAACAAAGGAGAAAAATTAACATGTCATTTGCAGTATCTAGCAATATGGATACAGACAGCTGATAAATGAAATGTATTGTGCCAGTCTAAAAAGCCCCTCCAGTTCTGCAAATTCCTATGTAAACAGCTGTAAAGTCCACCAACTCTGGTAGTGCAAGCTTGCCAGAAGCTTTCTAGCTCTATTCCATCTCCACAAGAAGAGCTGGGAGTCCCTGGGACCCTGGTTTAGCTCCTTTAATGCACAGTGTTTCATTACCCGTTAACATGATCAGAAATAGGGAATTTTCAACCCAATTCACTGTTACAAGACAGAAATTTGTTTGCATATACAAAGAGCAGATACTTCTCTGTAACTTTTCCATGAAAAATACAGAGCCATTGTTTTAAACCCGGATTGCATACTATGTGCCCTTCCTGAGGTTGAAAGCTAAAATTTAAAAACTTTTAGATTGAAATGCAATTTACCCAAACCATTTTTTAAATGCAAGAAAGGAGAAAAAACAGAAAAATGTGTTCACGATTAAGCAATCATGTCTTTCCTTCCTTGTTTACAGCTTCCGGAGAAGAAATTTAGTTTCTTTGTTTAAAGGCTAACATTGTTTTATCAGTTAGGTCATTTTAAAGAAAGCACTCTTAACTTAATTGCTTTTTGTGAATATAAGTACTCATTTATGCTCATAGTCTGAATAGGAAATAAGAAAGTTTAATTTCCATTCTTGCTCAACTCAAATACTTAAAACAAAGAGAGGGAGTGTTTTCTGGTATTACTGTGTTTGCATTGTAAAAGCTCAGTGCTATAAAAAAAGAGAAGTATGTGCCGTCATGTTTCCTTTCGTGATTGTGGATTGACGAACAAAACAGCAGCACCATGTCTGCTGTGCGTGAATTATATGTTTTTTAGGGAAATGCATTTTGTTTTGAAAAACATTCCTGATCTCAGTTTTGGAATAATTAAGAAAAAACGATATATGTTTTAGCACCATGAGATACTAATTTATCTAGTTTATCCTCATGCATGTATTTTACCAAATGTGATCCTTAAAGTACTACATTTATGCAGATGTCCAGTATATAGATAAGCAATCACAGGATGAATCTTACTGTTTCTTTTGAACTTGCATTGTCCTTAAATTTGTTGGAACTGGTTAAAAACTTAAGTTGATTGGACAAAAACAAAATTTTGCTTGTCAGCAATGATCCAGGAGAAGTTTGGGAAAGAACACAGGCAGAGAGAGAAAGCTATAGTTGTTTAATAATTTTCATGTTATATAAAGTGTTTTTTTAAGAGGGTTGCTATTTTAGCTTAAAGAACAATGTTAAGCTTAAAGGATAGTCTGATATGTTAGAACAGCCTTATCAGATAAGGATACATTAATATGTTATAAAACAAGGACCTAGGCATCCTGATGGGTTTTGGAAGACCTACACTGGCCATGTGGTGTTTCCAAATGCTTAACCATATTTTGCCTCTGTGTGCCTGGACCTGACACATGAAGACAAAAAGAGGGAAGATATCTACACAACTTTTCACAAGTTTGGTACAGTCCTAAAGAAGAAAAAAATTGCAGAAGTGTGTGCATCTTGTCTGCAACGTCTCTGATCTGTAAACAATTCTTTAGCTAACTGAACTGCTCAGAATTGGCTGCCGTATGCAAGCAACAATGCAAAGGGGAACCTCCAAGACCTTAAAATTTGAAAACAACTAAACTGACTCTGTTAAACATAAAAACTGCCCCAAGGGAGCTCATTATTTCCAACCTGCAGACTGGATCCTGGTAAAGGCATACCACCAGCACACGCTACAACTGCCTGGGAGGGACTGTTCCAAGTACTTTTAACACCAGAGCAGCCAAGCCCTAGCAGCGGGAGAGGGAGAGATGAAGATTCCTGAAGAAGATACACAAATGACTGTGCGCTGTCATCCATTTGGTACACCTGCTGATGTAGAATTCCCTTCGCTAATTGGCAAACTGGGAAGCCTAGATTGGCCTGGTTTTATTGTTCTATGTTTAATTTCTGTTATTATTCTAATCTTGCTGTTACTATTTACTTAAGATGTTGCTCCTTCTCCTTTTTGTTGTGCATTTGTAAGCCTACCCCTGATGAGACTACCCCAGCCCCCTTGAGTATAAGCAGAAAAACTGTAGCTGTCAGGAAGACAGAAATTATACTGAATGCCCTTCCAGTTTGGCAACAATGATGTTTTTTCCCCCATTCCAGCTCTTGTGAATATACTGAAATATCAAAAACGCTATGCAACATATGGTTAATATAGCTAAATTGGACATCTCAGACTTTAAGGGTGGTATTCAGGTAGGTGCTTGGTGGAGCACTTTTATTTCCCGGTTCTCTAGCCTTGGCTCTGGCTTACAAGGCCTCCTTATAGCAGCTCTCAGTCTGGGATTGCTGTCATCTTTGGCTGCTGTCTTCTCTTTTATCATTGGTTGCTGCCGTAAATGCTTAACTCATGCATCCACTACCACAATGATTCTCACTCCATCAGGCAGTTCTGCCAGATATACTGCTCTCCTTCCTAACCTGCATGAAACTTGCCTCTTATGATGGTCCTGTAATTCCAGAAGGCTTTCAGCTCGTGGCGCTAAGACACTCTGAATGAAGTTTGCTTCAGGGGGGAATGTTGGGAAGAAGCGGGTTGAAGCCCATTTCATGCCATATTCCAGAAGCAATCTTTGTGGCCTAAGAGTGACCAGAAGCAGACCTGTAGCCAAAATCTAACTTAATGCAACCATTGTTTTTGTTGCTGGCAGATTTCAGAGAACATAGACTGTTTGCAGAGAATTGCTGAGAACTCATGGTCAAGTATGAGATATGCAGAATCAGGAAACATGCCCACCACAGACTAGACAGGGAGAGGGAAAAGGGGGTAGAAAATAAAGACAAGCTGGTAGGGAATTGATAATACAAACTCCAGTCATTTGCGGAAGTCTTTAAAGTCTGAAACTGGATCACGTGAGCGCATGAGCGGGTAAGGACGTGTCCTTGCCGAGCTCCCAGGCCTCCCTCTGAACCGGCAATTAAATCGGCGGCATACTTGCTAAACTGAGCGGCCAGCCTATCCTGCAGCAATTCCCAATATCCGAGTCTCACTCCCGGGCCTCTTTATTGGCGCTAACGCAGGCTGGAGCATGAAATCTGTGACGAGGAGGGAGAAGGCTGCCGGAGCGCGGGACCTTAAAATGGCGCCGGCGTCGAAGCCGTCAGTGGGCCCTGCATCACCAAGTGCAGAGAGTGTCGATTCGGGGCCAGAAGAACTTGCCTATGAGGTCGCCAAACTACTGGAGCCCAAATTTGCAGCGGTGTTGCAAAAATTGGCGGAGATGTCTGACACGTTTGGTGAGCTTACTAAAAGAGTGGAGGAAGTGGAGCAGAGAGTAGCCAGCCTGGAGGAGGGGGAGTCAGAAACGCAGCGGGCTCAGAAACAGCAGCAAAAACAGATTGACGCCCTCCTTCTCAAGGTCGATGACCTAGAGAATCGCTCCCGCCGCAATAACTTGCGGCTGATTGGGATCCCGGAGTCTTGGACGGGGGAGCAGCTTTTCTCCTTATTCACCACGTGGCTGCCGAAAGAATTGGGCCTGACAGACCTGCAGGGCCGCATCCACGTGGAAAGAGCACATCGGTTGGGACAATGGCAGGAGGGCCGCACAAGACCTCGCCCGGTGTTGGCGCGCCTATTGGACTTTCATCAGAAGACCCTGATCCTCCAGGCATATCGGAAAAAGAGGGATCTTAAGCTGGATAATGCACCTGTCTATCTATTTCAGGACTACTCGGCCTCGCTGGCTGCAAAACGGAAAGAGTTTTCGCCCATTTGCACTGAACTCATCCAAGGGGGTACCCGTTTTGCCTTGAGTTATCCAGCTACGCTGAGGATTTTCCATAAGGGCGCCACGCACACCTTTGAACAGGCCCCTGCAGCGCGGAAATTTCTGGATACCCTGAAGAACTCTCTTGTTTCCACTGTTGAACATTCTTGATGGGTAATATGTCTGGGATTGCGTTTGATATGGCTTTGAAGCCTGTACTGTGTGTGAGATTGCCTTTTGGTTGGAATGCTCCCTTAGAGTGGTGTAGATGTATTTTATGCTGCCATCAATAACACTGCTGGAGAGGAGACCTGGTGGCGCAAGGGAGGCGGACGGTGATCTTACCCCACTAAGTGGGGTCTGTACGGTTTGGGGTTAGATAGCTTGGGGAAGGACGGGGAGAGACTTATCAGGAAGAGTGGGGGAGGGGGAAAGGATGGGAGTGTTTGTGAGAGTGTATGTGGGACTGACTGTGTGAGCGTTTGGGGGCGTGGGGTTGAGTGGTGGGTAGGTGACTGGGGGGTGGAGGCCGGGTGGGGGAAGTTTCGGGGTGCAATGGTGGGTGGGAGGGGGGAGGGGGGGGAAAAGAGGGAAGGGATGGGGGAGGAGGGGGTGGCAGAGGGGGGGGTGGGTGATATCTGGATTTTGGATGCTGGAGGAGGAGGGGAATCTGGGGAGGGGTCTATTACCTCTACTAAGCCGGGGCCTGCTCTGGGAGTTGAGGCTGGGCGACTCCTGGGATTTGTTTTTGTGATATTCTTACATTGTGACCTTTCTTTGAGAGCACATGTCTAGTCTAAAAATTGTCTCATGGAATGTTGGGGGCATTGGCTCGCCTATGAAACGTACTAAAGTGCTGCAATTCCTTAAGCGAAAGGGGGCCCATATAGCTCTGGTGCAGGAGACACACCTCAGTGAGGTGGAGCATCAGAAGTTAGCACGGGACTGGGTGGGACGAGTCTATGGCGCTTCCTCCGGAACTCGGAAGGCTGGAGTAGCGGTCCTGGTGAAACGGGGTATTCCCTTAGAGGTGAAACAATTGACGGTAGATCCCGGGGGGAGATATCTCCTGATGCACGCCAAAGTCTTTAATGAGGAAATTTGGTTGGTCAATGTTTATGCCCCTAACACCTATGATCATGCATTCTTTCGTAGGCTGCTGAGCTTTGTCCACGGAGCGAAGAGTCCCAACCTGATTCTGGCCGGGGACCTTAATTGTCCACATGATCCGCACCTGGACAAATCCGCTTTGGGTGATGCAAGGGCGTGGCGACACAGGGGGGTAGGTTACTTGTGCCGGATGGGAGATTTGGTGGATATATGGCGTCTTCTCAATCCGGGTTCCCGTGAATATACTCACCTATCTAGAGCTCACCAATCATGGTCCCGTATCGATTACATTTTGGTAGGGGAGGGGGTGGTTTCTAAAGTGGAACGAGCTGGCATTGAACCGATCGTGATCTCGGACCATGGCCTAGTGTGGGTAACTTGGGTATGTGCGGGGACTCCTGGGGCGAGCTGGCGCTTTCCCACCCACTTGTGGGAAGACCTGGAGTTTCGGAAGTTCCTGGAAGCGCAATGGGACGAGTTCCTCTCTTTCAACGATACGCCCGATTGTTCGCCAGTTCTGCTTTGGGAAACTAGTAAAGCGGTCCTGCGTGGGGCGATCATTGCGTACTGTGTCAAGCGCCGTAAACATATGGACCGTAGTCTTTTAGTCTTAGAGCGCAAAGTCCGCGACTTGCAACGCCGGGCGGGAAGGGTAGGGGGGGAAGTCTTGCGGCTCGAGTATGTTGGAGCGCAGGCGGCCCTCCATGAACTTTTACAGCGACGAGCCCGATATTCTATGCAGTGTTATAAGCATAAGCTTTTCCGCTATGGGAATAGATCCGGCAAGCTCTTGGCTAAGTTGGTCAAGGCCCCCGGAGGATCGCGCTTCATCCCTGTGCTGCGTGACGAGGGGGGATCTTTACAGCACCAACCCCCGCAGCTGGCTGAACTTTTTCGTAAGTTTTATGCGCGGCTCTACACTGAGGAAGAGAGGGACTATGAGAGTGGGAAACGCTTTTTGCGCGACTTGGCTCTCCCTTGCCTCTCGGAGATAGATCTGCAACAGCTTAATGCCCCATTAACAGTAGGGGAAATACAGCGGGCGATTCAGGCAGGGAGTACGCATAAGGCTCCGGGCCCGGACGGGTTCACCTATGAATACTACAAAATTCTCTCAGCGCGTCTTGCCCCGACTATGGTGATTCTCTTTGATGAAGCTTGTCGGGTGGGTCAATTTCCTCGTGATATGCGGTGCGCCGACATAACAGTACTTCCGAAGCCCGGGAAAGATTTATTAGATCCGGCTTCATATAGACCCATTTCATTAATCAATTGTGATATGAAGCTTTTGGCCTCTGTCTTGGCTAAAAGGTTAAATCCTATTTTACCGTCTCTCATTGATCCTCGCCAGGTGGGCTTTGTGCAAGGGCGGGAGGCCTCTCGGAATATTGCGAAATTGCTCCTGGGGATGGAACTCTCGTTGCGCCACGAGACACCGATGCTGCTGGTGAGTCTGGATGCCGAAAAAAGCGTTTGATCGTGTGGCATGGGCCTTCTTATGGGACGTTCTGGACGTCATGGGGTTTGCTGGTGCTTTTGCGACCTGGATACGACTGCTGTATACCCAACCCATGGCCCGGGTGGGGGTCAATGGCGTTTATTCTGAGCCTTTTATCTTAGAGAGAGGCACCCGACAGGGATGCCCTCTGTCCCCTCTCCTATTTGTTCTAGCTCTCGAACCCTTGCTACACGCGCTGCAACGCGACCCACAGGTGCGGGGGGTGGTGATGGGGGGCGAGGAGACCAAAGTTAGCGCGTTTGCAGATGATATGCTTCTGTGTCTCACGCGCCCCGCTCAGTCTCTGCCGCATGCCCTGCAGTTGATCGAATACTATGGTAACTTTTCGGGCCTCAAAATCAATGCCTCCAAATCAATGGTATTGGATGTGGGCGGACGGGTCCGGCCCTCGTGGGACGGGCCTTTTCCTTTGGTTTGGGCTGAGAGCTCCTTAAAGTATTTGGGTATTAACCTCCCAGACCGCCCGCATCAACTCTACCAGGCTAATATTCCAGGCCTGCTGGCGAAGACCAAGGTCACGCTCTCTGGCTGGAAAGGACTGCCCATATCCTTGAAGGGGCGGGTGGCACTGTTTACGATGGTGGAACTTCCGCGATGGCTGTATGTGCTCCGCCTGCTGCCTCTGTGGATCTTGGCGAAGGACTGGAAGAAATTGGACAGCCTCCTTCGGAGCTTTCTCTGGGGTGGGCGGCGAGCTCGGGTTCCGTTGCGGGTCTTGATGCAAGGAGTGGAGGAGGGTGGACTAGGTTTGCCCTCTCTACGGCTCTATAATATTCGTTACATGGCGCGCCATATTTGGGGCTTGTTGAATGGAGGGGAGGGGTGTGCCCCTGTGCCTCAGTTAAATGGGATTTGTGCCCCCTATCACAGTCTTTATGTTTTACATATGGAGCGGCCATCCCTGGGGAGGGGGGGTGGAAGTGGAGCTTACATAGGAGCGCTTCGTGCTGCGTGGCGCGTGTTGAGCAATAAGCTTGGGTGGAGCTCCAAATCTTCTCTCCTGCTACCTCTGGTGGGAAATCCGGCTTTCCCCCCTGGGATGCCCTCCAGGAATCTCTTTCAATCCTGGTCGGCACATGGCTTGGTATGTCTTGGGGACCTGTGCTCACCGGGGGGGGACGCTCTTGAGACTTATCAAACTCTTGCTGCCCGTTTTCACCTTCCCCCGCGTCAGTTCTATGGTTACCTACAGATTCGACATTATTTGGAGGGTTTGAAGGGGTGGAGGTCGGGTGGAGGGAGGACCGCCCTAGGGACCCCTAGAACTCTTTTACAATTATTAGTGGAGCGGGACAGCGGGAACCCGCTTTATCCTCAACTTCTGAGCGCCCTTTCACCTGGACCTTCTCTGGCGGCCTTGGTGACTCGGTGGAATGGGGATGGGGTGGAAGGGATGTCAGTAGCGGCCCTGCGTATAGCGTTTGGTCGTATTCCAAGAGGGCCCTCCTGGGTATACTTGCAGGAATTGCAGTACAAATTTCTCTGGCGAGCCTATGTCACTGATTTGTGGGCTTTTCAGGTTGGCTTACGGTCCACGTCTGCCTGCTCTTGGTGTTCCCAACATGTGGGCTCCCTGCTGCATCGTTTTTGGGGCTGCTCGGCAGTGCAAGTGGTGTGGCGCCAGGCTTGTACCAAATTGGCGGGCTGGCTTGAGGTTGGCGATGTTTGCCAACGTGATACTTGCCTCTTCCATGATTGGTCAGCTCTAGACCTGACCTTGGCTCCGTCGCACAGGGAGCTCCTGGAGCGTGGCTTTCTGCTGGTTAAGAAAGTTCTCTTGACTCGTTGGCTGGACGCAACGCCTCCAGGGGTATTCATGTGGGAAAAAGCCTTGCGCGAATTGATGTATTTAGAAAAACTTACAGCTAAGCGGCAGGGAGGGCGACATTGGGACACTTTTCTGACACGCTGGCTCCCGGTTATCCAAACGCTTGCTCCCAGCGAGCGGAGTGTGCTTTTGAATGTGTGAGCTGTGGTTGAGAGACTCTGCCTGGGGAGATTGAGGATTATTGTAACCGGCGGTGTGCTCTAGTTGCCTATGGCTCCTCCCCGGATTCCTCCAGTATCTGAATGAAACATAACTGATCGTATCGGGTGGGACGTGGGGAGGGGGAGGGGTGGGAGGGGGGGGTGGCAATGGGAGGGGGGGCGGGCAGCCACTTTGGGATAGTAGCCCTTACATATACGGCTATCACCTCTGTTTCCACATTATTAAGTATTTTAGGCTAGTTGCTTGAGCCTTGTATTTCTCTGTCTATTTGCAACGATTGTACCTGTTGTATACGTATAGGCTTTCCTTGTGTAATGCTTCGTACTGTTCAGTGTACCCTGCAAGTTGTGGGAGTTGGCTTTATTGCCCCCCCCCCCCCCCCACATTTGTTTGTTATGAAAAGTTGTGTGGCTGTCTTTCTTCTTCTTATAAAAATTAATAAAAATGATTTGAACTAAAGTCTGAAACTGCTTGCGCAGGAAACAGAGCTCAAACCTGACCAATATGAATATAGTGCAGTAAAATGTCCCCAACCACAGCTAGAAATAATGTATATAAGAATGGCATTCAGTATCATCCTGTGGCGGGGGGGGGGGAAGGGGAAGATAAACCATCAATGAGTGCTCTTTGTCTTTTCACCTTTGGCTCAGGCAAACTGTATTGCTAAGAAAATAATGCTGCATTTTGCTTTTTGACTACGATTGTAACTGATTGGGCATAATAAACATCTCATTTCCTTCTAAGTGTCTGCGTGACTGGAGCAGAGCGAGGTTATTCGTATATCTTTGGGGTACAAACACAGCAGCCTTAGTCCACCAAAATCCCCAAGACTCTGCCATGCTTTTGGCAGAGGCCTGTATCAGGTCATAAAACACATCTGCTATATACGCCGAGGCCGATTCCAGCTTTGCAGCCTCGAAGACTGGCTTAAGTCTTCCTGCGATTCAGGCAAAGGCTGAGCCCAACGAATACAGGCTCTTGTGACATAGACCACACAAACTGAAGCCTACAATGTCAATGCGTTGGTTTCAAAAGCCACCTTTAAAAGTGTTTCCAGTCTCCGATTCTGTATGTCACGCAATGCCGACCCCTCTTCTACAGGATGGTGGTTTTCTTGGTTACTGCCGAAACCAGAACATTTTCCTTAGGCAATTTCAACAAGTCCTTTTCTGTTTGAGGAATAGGATACAGACTAGACATGGCTCGTCCACCCTTCAGCCCCACCTCTGGAACCTCCCATTCAGCCTCTATTATTTGCTTTATGGCCCTATGAACGGGAAAGGAGGTCTGCAAAAGGGTCTTCCAGAGGCTCTTCCAGGGTATTATCAGAGGGCTGTGCTATATTCAAGGCTGCCAAAGCATGTGCAATAAGCTTCGCCAAATCCTCCCGCCTGAAGACTGACCACAATAGGATCTTTTCCCAACAGAATCTCTCCTCCTTCTAGTTTTGGCATCACTGCACCCCCCCCCCAAAGGTCCAATGGGTCCTCCAAAAGATCATCTGACCCTCCCCCCCCAATCAAGGCGAGGCCTGCTCTTCCCACATGTTGGCTTTCAGCCTATGCCGCTTTGGCGCTGGCTCCTCCAACTGAGGGCCACCACCTTGATGAAGTTCTAACAAAGAGCCTTCTGGTCCCCCCCCAACGGACATCTTGAGTATCTGCTCCCTCAGACCCTGCTTCAAGCAGTTGGCCTAGTGAAGCAAAAGAATAAAGTCTGCTGAGAAAGGAACAGCAGGGGTACTTAAAACAGGTACAGAGGAAGAGCCAGAACTAATCCGAGCAGCAGAAACCAAATCATGCCTTTCCTGCACGCTAGAGACAATGCCTGCAGGAGACAAAATTGCTGCCTCTCCCGCTGAAACCATGGACTCTTGCTGAGGTACAACTGGTCCTGTAAGCTTTGGCACTGCTGACTTGTCTCCAGCTTTGGCTGCTGACACAGTAAGCAGAGCCTTTGCAGTTTGTTCCTTTTTCGCAGGACTTGCAGGGACCTGCAGCTGACACAAAGCTCCAATGGCTCCCGCAAGCAGCACATTTGATCTTGTCCACGACAGCACTCAAAAAAGGTGCCAAATCACTGTGCATGCAGACGCTGAAAAATGAAATAGCAAAAACCACACAAAAATAAAGCTGAATCTTCCTCCAGAGGCCCCTAAGCCGAACTGGCAGAAGACAGCAAAAGGAATGACTGATATGCAGCGTTAAGGCAGTTTCCTGCTCCCGTCTGCTACTGCTGTGTTTGTATAGGATACATTTCTTTTTTTTAAGCACCTGCCAATGCTGCGGCAGACTGTTAGAAAGTAGAAAAACACTTACTTGAAAGGACTACTTCTCCAAAGCGGGAAAGAGTGCAGGCAAGGAAGGGACCCAGACCACCGGGTAATGCAACCCAGGAGGTGGTTTCACAGACTCAATGGCTCAGTCCACGATGAGAGGCTCGCAAACTCACTGCACATTACTGAGAGTATACAGCAGTGCTGTAGCAGCAATCTCTCTCTCCTTTGCCTCAAAGTTTTTTTTTTTTTAAAGGTATTTCAAAAGACCTATTGTAGTGCCAGTCAAAAACTGAGAATGCCCAGAATCAAACCTCTTAACTCTTCCATGTCCTTTCAGTGGAGTCCAGACTTCACAGAACCTCCTCACCAGTTTCTGGAGACCGAGATACTGGTCGTGGAGACGAAACACACAGCCCTATTAGAGTGGCATCGCAAGAAGTAGGCATGCTCAGTTTCCAGCTGCTGTTTGAGGGAGATAACCCATGAGTCTGGAAGGATCATAAGGAAAAATGATTTTTTTTTTCCTGAGGGTAGCAGGAACACATCCTAGAGGCTCTGCAGAAAAAAAAAAGAAGACTGGAGAAGATGGCTCCACGGCATAACATAACTAATTACCACTTGTAATTAGTTATGTTATGCTCCATGTAAGATTACCTGCATATAGTTAAAAACCCTGTTCCATTTAAAGTATAGAAGTATGTTCCCTGTAATAACACCTGTATATAGTTAAAAAACATGTTCCATGTAAAGTATACAGAAGTATACAAATTTTGTTCACTGTTCAATGTAAACCGCCCTTGATCTCTGGAAGGGGCAGTATAGAAGAAACTGTTAAATAAATAAATAAGGCAGGCGTGCATGTAGAGTGGAGCCTCCCAAAAGCTTCCAATAGAAACTGGGAAGCATTCCCATGTGTGGCTCTGTCGGGGAACGTCACCTATACATGAGGACTTACTTCCTGCTTGTCCATGGAGAAACTCCCTTTACTAAGAAAGGGGAACAATAGTCTAGATTCCAGTCCCCTCCTCACCTATGGCAAAATTGAGGTGGATTCTCAGAGTGGGGGAATAGACTCATTTCTTCAAGGCCTTAGGCACAGTCACGCTCTCAAACACTAAGAGCTGCAGAAGATGTTCCAAACAGTTTAAAAAAAAACTATTAAGCGTAGTTACTCAACTGTAACAGCTGATCTCTGGAGACAGCAGGAATCAGTTCTCACATATAGGTGACATCGGCACAGACAGAGCCCTTACGGAAGTATCCCTCAGGTTTCAAAGAAAGTCTTTGGGAGATGCTACCATGCATGCGTGGTCCCCTTCCCACCCAATGGTGCCATCTTGCTCAGTCAGATGACATAGCTAAAAGATGGCAAAATAAAATAAAAAAGCAGCTCCAAGGGGAGGAGGGAGGGTTGTGAGGACCGATTCCTGCTGTCCCCGGAGAACACCTGTTACAGGTGAATAACTACGCTTTCTCCGGGAACAAGCAGGAAGTCATTCCTCACATATGGGACTCCCAGCTACAGGCTACCAAAAACCCATAGCGAAAAACATGGTCACCCTCAAGGGGAGCTGTGAGCAGCAGCAATTGAGTCCGTAGCTACAGACTACAGTAGGACCCCTGTTTCCGATGGAAACCAGCACTCCGGTAGCCTGAACACAGAAGGGTCAGAGGGTAGGAGTTGCCTAACTCCGAAAAGATTACAGAGCACAGCCCGTCGGGACTCTATCCAGGCAGTAATGTGCTGCAAAGGCATGAACAAGGCCAGGTGGCGGTCCGGCAGATGTCCACCATTGGGACGGAGCCCAGGTTTGCCACAGAGGCCGCCATGGCCCTGATATAGTGTCCTGTGACTCGGCCTTCCAGCGGGAGCCCTGCTTTCTCAAAGGCGATGGCAATACCATCCACCACACAGGTAGACAGTGTACGTTTGGTCACCATCTCACCCAGTCTACTAGGGGTCGTACGAGACGAAAAGCTGAACAGCTTTGCGGTGGCCCTGAGTACATTGGATGTAAAAGGACAAGGCCCTCTTACAGTCCAGTGTGTGAAAGACCATCTCCCCCCTACTGGTGTAAGGTCTTGGGAAGAAGGTGGGAAGCACCACCTCCTGATTGATGTGGAAGACGATACCACCTTCGGAAGGAATTCAGAGTGTGTGCAGAGCACCACCCTGCTCTTGTAGAACCTGGTATATGGCGACTCTGCCACTAAGGCCTGAAGCTTGCTAATGCTATGTACGAATGTGAGTGCAAACAGGAACGCCACCTTCCACGAGAGATATTGCAGGTGGCAGGAACCAGAGGCTCAAAGAATGTGCGAGTGAGTTGCCCCAATACCACATTGAAGTCCCACTCGGTCGTCGGAGGGTGAATCAGGAGCTTTGATCAGACCCCTTAGGAAGTGGGTCACCAGCAGCTGGACAGAGAGGTGTTTGCCATCTACAAGGTGGTGGTGTGCCATCAGAGCACTGAGGTGCATCCTGACTGAGTTCGATTTAAGCCCAGATTGCGAGAGATGGAGAAGGTACTGAGGCCCAAACACAAAAAAAGCGAGAGGCGTGTGGAGGTCACAGGTGTCTTTATAAATTGATCCCCAACGCGTTTCGGCAAACGCCTTCCTCAGGGGGTATGCAACTTAAAAGATAAAACAGATAATAAATAAATAATTAAACATAAAAACAATAACAATAAATGAACTAATAATAAGGATGGATAAGGTCCTGAACAATATCTTGTCAATTAGTGGTGTGGGTGGGAAGGTGTACATGAGGCCTTCAGACCACGAGACAAGGAATGCGTCCGTCGCCACCCTGGAGGGGTGTGCCTGCCGGGAGCAGAAGTGTGGCAATTGGTAGTTGTCCAAACTGGCAAATAGACCTATCTCGGGTTCTCACCAGAGCTGAAAGAGCCATTCGGCCACAAAATGGGTCCAGCTGCCATTCGCGTGGCTGGGGGACCCTGCTCCATCTGTCGGCCAGTGAGTTGTTCTGGCCTGGCAGGTATACTGCCCGCAGAAGTATACCCTGCCGGTCTGCGTAGGAGCAACTGCCTCTCAGCACACAGAACATTGCCACCTGGTTGTCCATCTGGACCAACACCAGCTGGTAACGTAAGAGGTGACTAAAGGCTCAAAGGGCTAAGTACATGGCCCAAAGCTCCAGGAGGTTGATCTGCTAGTTGCTTTCGTCCTGCGACCAGCTGCCCTGGGTGCGGAGTTCCTCGCAGTGGGCTCCCCAGCCAAGCAAGGAGGCGTCCATGGTGAGGACCCTTAAGGGGCTCGGGGTTTGGAAGTGCATCCCCACCTCAAGGTTTTGGGGAGTCTGCCACCAGATCAGAGTCTGCTAACTGGTGGGTCACTGAGACTTTGTTCCAGAGGTGTCCCATGGCCTGTATCCACTGGTCCCAAAGGCACCACTACACGGCCATCATGTGGAGGGAGGCGTCTGGGGTGACGTGGACCGTGAAGGCCAAATGCCCAAGTAGGTGCAGGAGGAACCGAGCGGGTACCAAGGGGCAGTGTTGTATGTCCAGGGCCAGGGCCCTAGGATGGTCAACTCAGTCTCTTGGCAGGAAGGCCTTTGCCTGCAGGGTGTCCAGTCTTGCCCCTATGAACTCCAGACACTGTGTTGGGAGGAGGTGGGACTTGGGGTAGTTTATCACAAACCCCAAGTGTTGCAGGAACTGGATGGTGCATGCAGTTACATGCTGTACCTCTGAGGCCATGCCAGTGGTCCAGGTAGGGGAAGACAAAGACCCACTGGAGGTGGAGGAAGGTGGCTACAACTGCCAGGCATTTTGTGAAGACCCTTTGGGCAGAGGTCAAGCCAAAAGGCAGTACCCTGTATTTCTAATGCCCCCTCCCCCCACACCATGAATCGCAGGTACTGTGGTTGGGGTGAATGAAGATATGGATAGAAACATCCTTCAGATCCAAGGAGCACAGCCAATCTCTCTGCTGGAGGTAAGGCAGCAATGTTCCAAGGGAGAGCATCTTGAACTTCTTCCTCATCAAGAAGTTGTTCAGGTTGCGCAGGTCAAGGATGGGCCTCCTGTCCTTTTTGGCACGAGGAAGTACCTGGAGAAGAACCCCTTGCCCTTGAGGTGGGGTAATGGTTCCACCGTCTTGTCCACGAGAAGACCTGCAAGCTCCTTCAGCAGAAGGTTCCAATGAAGGGGAGACCTGAGGGGCTCTCCCCAGAATTAAGGGGGAGGTGTCTGAGTCAGATGGAGAAGGTAGCCCTCCCTGACCACTCGAAGTGCACAGAAATTGGTGGTGATAGTTAGCCACCTTTGGGCATAGTGGATCAGACGTCCCCCTGTGGGCTGCTGATCTCCTTGGGGTGGAGAGGCAATGCTCAAGGAATCAAACATTCCCCCCTCCTGGCTGGCCCAAGGCAGACACCTGTGGCAAGGGAGCCTTCTGCTTACGAGGGCCATGCCCATGTCCCTTAGCCTGCTGGGGAGCTGGGGAGACCTGAAAAGGTGGGTAGTTTCTGTAAGCAACTCCTTTTAACTATCCACAGTACTACCTCTTAAAGTTTGAAAGGGAGACTATGATAAAATGAGGAAAATAGTTAAGAAAAAACTAAAAGGAGCAGTTGCAAAGACTTACATCAAGCTTGGGTGTTGTTTAAAAATACTATCTTGGAAGCCCAGACGAACTTATATTCCACACTTTAAGAACAGTATAAGGAAGCCCAAAAAACTGCCAGCATGGTTTAAAGGTGAGGTCAGAGAGGCTGTTGTTGCCAAAAAAGCATCTTTTCTGGAAATGGAAAAAAGCCAAATGACGAAAACTGGAAACAGCACAAGCATTGGCAAGTTAGATGCAAGGCATTGATAAGGCAGGCAAAGAGAGAATTTGAGAAGAAGCTTGCTGTGGATGCAAAAACATGAAATAAAGACTTTTTCAAGTATATTCGTAGCAAAAAAAACCTGTGAGAGAGTCAGTTG
Source organism: Ichthyophis bannanicus (assembly GCA_033557465.1). Taxonomy (NCBI): domain Eukaryota; kingdom Metazoa; phylum Chordata; class Amphibia; order Gymnophiona; family Ichthyophiidae; genus Ichthyophis; species Ichthyophis bannanicus. The sequence goes on along the minus strand of CM066048.1, from coordinate 87,474,550 downwards.
GACCATTAGATGATAGAGGGGGTAAAAGGGGCACTAAGAGGGGGCAAGGCCATAGCGGAGAGACTGAATGAATTCTTTGCTTCGGTCTTTACTGAGGAAGATGTAGGGATGTTACCCATGACTGAAGTGGTATTTAAAGGTGATATTGCGCAAGAACTGAAAGAAATATTGATACACCAGGAAGATGTATTACAACTATTTTATAAACTGAAGAGTAGCAAATCACCTAAAAAGGATGGTATACATCCGAGGGTGTTGAAAGAACTGTGAACTCTCATTAAAATCATCTAATACCTGAAGAATGGAGGATAGCCAATGTAACACCAATTTTTAAAAAGGGTTCCAGGGGTGATCCAGGAAACTACAGACCGGTAAGCCTGACGTCAGTACCAGGAAAAATGGTAGACACCATCATAAAGAACAAAATTACTAAACATGTAGATAGTCATGGCTTAATGGGAGACATCCAACATGGCTTTAGACAGGGATCTTGTCTTACTAATCTGCTATGTTTTTTTGAAGGTGTGAATAAACAGGTAGACAAAGGTGAGTCAGTTGATATAGTGTATCTGGACTTTCAGAAAGTCTTTGACAAGGTCCCTCATCAGAGACTTTTGGCAAAACTAAAGAGTCATGGGATAGGAGGCAGTGTACTATTGTGGATCAGAAACTGGTTAAAAGAAAGAACGCAGAGGGTAGGGCTAAATGGCCTATTTTCCCAATGGAGAAAGGTGAATAGTGGAGTACCCCAGGGATCTGTGCTGGGTCCGCTGCTTTTTAACATCATAAATGACCTGGAAATGGGAATAACGAGTGAGGTTATCAAATTGCAGATGACACAAAACTATTTAAAGTTGTTAAAACCCATGAGGATTGTGGAAAATTGCAAGAGGATCTTGATAAATTGGAAGACTGGGCATCCAAATGGCAGATGAAATTTAATGTGAACAAGTGCAAAGTTATGCACCTAGGAAAGAACATCCCAAACTATGGTTACATGATGCAAGGTTCCACATTAGCAAACACCATCCAGGAAAAAGATTTAGGTGTCATTTTGGATAACATGTTAAAACTCTCCGCCCAGTGTGCAGCGGCAGCCAAGAAAGCAAATAGAATGCTACGTATCATAAGGAAAGGAATGGAAAATAAAACAAAGGATATTATAATGCCTCTGTATCGTTCCATGGTGCGACTGCACCTTGAATATTGTGTGCAATTCTGGTCGCCATATTTTTAAAAAGATATATGTATCATAAGGAGTGGAGGAGTGGCCTAGTGGTTGGGGCAAGGTACTTCAGGCCGGAAGGTCAGGGGTTCAAATCCCACTAGAGAACAGCAACCTTGGGCCGGAAGGACTGGAGTTTCTAGTCCCACAGTTGCTCCTTGTGGTCTTGGGCAAGCCACTTAACCCTCCATAGCCCATGTTTCCTGTAAAATAGTTATCTCCAAGTTATAATGCACTGTTCAATGTAATTTCAGTTTGTTCAATGTAAACCACACTGATGCAGAATAGCACAGTATATAAGAGAATGTAAATAAAATAAAATAAATAAATATAGCATTATTAAAAAAGGTACAGAGAAGAGCCACCAAAATGGTAAAGGGGATGGAAGGATACCCCTATGAAGAGAGGCTAAAAAGATTAGGGCACTTTAACCTGGAAAAGAGATGGCTGAGGGGAGATATGATAGAGGTCTATAAATTAATGAATGGAATGAAACAGGTAAACATAGATCGATTGTTTACATCATCAGAATATAGAAAGACTAGGGGACATGCAATGAAGCTACAGGATAACCTATTTAAGACTAATAAGAGAAAATATTTTTTCACTCAACATGTAATCAAACTCTGGAATTTGTTACCGGAGGATGTAGTAAAAGCTGTTAGTATAGCTGGGTTTAAAAAAAGGTTTGGACAAGTTCCTGGAGGAAAGGTTCATAAACCATTATTAAAAGGGACATAGGATATCACTGCTTGACCCAATACAAGCATTGTATAATCTGTGTCTTTTGGGGAAACTGCTAGGTACTTATGACCTAGATTGGCCACTGCTGGAAACAGGATACTGGGATTGATGGACCTTGGTCTGACCCAGTATGACATATCCTATGTTCTTCTGTTTTCTTGGGTAGAAGGGCTTTTTACCTGAGCCCTTCTGTTGGGGAGGGGCAGTGGTCTTTTTAGAGAGCCTGGTCCTCGTCATGAAATCTGTCTCCAGCTCAGCAGCCTTGTCGGTCATGGGTTTGCCAAAGAGGTTTTCTCCCTGGCATGGGACATCAACCAATTTGCCATGAACCCACTGTTCGAGGTCGGACAACTATAGCCAAGCCTGGCATCGGGCACGGATGCTCGCCACTGTTACTCGAGCCGCCGACTCAAAGCCATCATAGGCTGCCCAAGACACAAACTTAGAGCACTCACAGACAGCCTTGGCCAGGTTCTTGAACCACTGCGGGGATTCCTCGGACAGACCAACCGAGAACCAGGCAATTTCCTTTACCAGATCTCTCAGATACATGCCCTTGTAAAGCTGTAGGCCTGGATGTGGCCAATGAGCATCGAGACCTAGTAACATTTTCTGCCGAAGGCGTCCAAGGTTCGTGCTTCCCTGCCCGGAGGCACCAAGGAGTGTGTCTTCTAACTCTTCAGTCGACACATAGCCGACTCCACCGCCATGGAGTTATGCGGCAGCTGTGATTTCTGGTAGCCCGGGCTCCAGCGGACTCTATACGAGTAGAGCCGCTTGCTCACCACTGGTAGGCACTGATGCCGGTGTCTCCCACATATGGAGCATTAGCCGTTCCAGGATGGGAGGGATGGGCATGCTATGAGATTCCCTCGAAGGGGCTTCGTACTGGAGAATTTCTAGCTTCTCTGCCTGAGGGTCCTCCTCCGATTCTGTCAGGAATGCTAGGGCCTTAGACATGTCCCTGACGAAGTCAAGGAATGCCATGTCCTCTGGCAGAGACCACCGCCAGGGCTCTGAAGTGGGAGAGTCCAAGGGGATGTCACGATGGCAACGGGTGTCGAGCAACTCCTCATCCTCCGTCTCCCACTCTGAATAGTCTATTGAGGACTCGAAGGAAGGCTGGTCCATGGGCCCCGGGACTGACCCCAGCCCACGGCCCTCAGAGGCCCTACGGCTGATGCCAAGCGCTGTGGACAATCGCAGCCCCGTTGAGCGGGAACCAGATCGAGACCTCGGCTGAGGATCGACTTGAGACCGAAGAGTCTGAAGGATTGGCTTGGCCTCCGGGGACATCTCTGACATCGAGGGCCCAGTAGTCGGGGTGGAGGAACCGGTCGTACTGGACAACAGTGCCTGTGCTGGTCCACAAAGGCAGACAAACTGTGCTCCAGGCCACCATTCTGGACTCCAGACCAGAAAGCTCTGCAGCCATCAGCGCGGGCACCGAGGCCAATCCGAGGTTGAATCTTTCCATGGGACCTTTGCAGGCTGCTCCCTCTCCGATCCCTTCGATGAGTGTCTTGGACTGCAGGACCTGGCTCGGAACGCACCCGGCCTGTCAAATCCATCCAGGGACACCACATTCGAGGTTTTCTTCTTGGGTTCCATCGAGGGAGAACCCCTCTCTGAAGAACCACTGTGTCGCTCGGGTTCCGCAGAGCCACCCCGAGATGCTGTAGCTTCAGACGAGGCCCTGTCCTTCAGAGGTACCGGGGACTTGGGGAAATACTTATCGTTCTACTGCTGGCGGCTCTTGAGGATCTTGCTGGACATCTTTTTTCAGAGACCGCATGCTGTGGGGTTGTGGTCGGGCCCAAGACATTGAAGGAAGCAGTTGTCTGTGTCGGTCAGAGACATAATTTTGGCACACCGATCACACTTTTTAAACCCACTGGTAGCCATGGAGGGAAAAAGTACCCCAGCAAGGTCGAATACCGGCCGAGCTGCCAGTTGAAAAAGGCATGAAGACGCCAAGGAGGAAAAAATACAAAAAGGACCCAAACTCGATGCTGAGGCAGCAAAGTTGGGTGGCGGGAAGAGTACCGGTGCAGTATGAAATTCAGGCTGAAAAATCAACTTTTTCCGGGGACAAGCCAGATAGACGTCTGAAGGGCTCTGTGGAAAAAAAAGAGACTGGGCAAGATGGCACCCTTGGGTGGTAAGGGGACCACGCATGTGTGGTAGCATTGCCCAAAGGCTTTCTTTGAAAGCTGGGGGGATGCTTCCGCGAGGGCTCTGTTGGTACCAATGTCACCATACGTGAGGACGGACTTCCTGCTTGTTCCCGGAGAATAAGGTTAAATTAGACTTACCTGCTAATTGTTGTTCCTTGAGGACATCAAGTCCAGTCCCGAACATCTGGGGTTGTGATCCTCTTCCAGCAGCTTGGAGACTGAGAAACATCATTCTTGTGATGACACTGGTATATAACCACAGGATCCGCCTCCTCACTCCAGTAACCTATTGACAAAGCAAACTCCCTGGAGCAACAATTTAGTAGTAACCACTACCAAGAACCCATGAACAAATGGAACCTGTAATAAACTAAGGAACCCCATTACCAGTCTGCTGTTGTGTTCCCTTACCAGACTAAAATACCTTAGACACGCTGAGGTCCTTCCCTTCCCCCCCCCCTTCAGAAGGATGTTGACCCCAACTAGAATTCGCCTCCAGACCTTAAGCCCCCCTGAACCAGGCCCCACAGAAACAACGGCTCTTACCTTTCATATCTCTCCTGCTTCAGGCCATAGTCCAAGGATAACCGGGTGGGATACGGGACTGGACTTGATGTCCTCAAGGAACAACAATTAGCAGGTAAGTCTAATTTAACCTTCCTTATCGTCCCTCAAGTCCAGTCCCGAACATCTGGGGATGTAACAGAGCAGTACAAAGAAATCAACGGGAGGGACCTGCTAACCCCGCCTGAAGCACTGCGGAACCAAAACATGCATCCCTCTGCGCCTGAATATCCAGATGATAATGTTTGACAAATGAACTGACCGACGACCAGATCGCCGCTCTACAAACCTCGACCACTGGCACTGACGCGTTCTCCGCCCACGACGCCACTTGTACCCTAGTGGAATGAGCTCTGAGCCCTTCAGGCACCGATTTACCTTTCAAGGGATACGCTGACCCTATCGTTTCCTTAAGCCATCTAGCAAGGGAAGCTTTCGACGCCATGTCACCCTTTCTAGGTCCTCCAAACAACACAAACAGTCTATCAGACCTTCGAAAAGTTGCAGTCTTACTGATATACTTCTTTAATGCCCGACGCACATCCAACAGCTGCAATTTCCGCGCCCCCGGCTCAACCACCTGGGCCCCGAAAACCAGCAAGGACACTACCTGATTTACATGAAAGGCCGACACTACTTTGGGCAAAAAGGCTGGCACTGGACGCAATACCACCCTCGAATCATAGAAAGACAGAAAGGGTTCTCTACCGGATAAAGCCTGTAACTTGGAAATTCTTTGTGCCGAACAGATAGCTACCAGAAATACCACCTTAAGAGTGAGATCTTTCATAGACGCTCGTGATAACGGCTCAAAGGGCTCTTGCACCAATGCCTCCAACACTATCTGTAGATCCCACGAAGGAACTACTTGCCTACACGGAGGCCTTAGCAGAACCACCGCTCTCAGGAAACGCTTTATATCCGGATGGCTTCCCAGCGCCTCTCCTTTTACTTTCCTCCTGTAACAGGACAACGCTGCTAACTGCACCCGAAGGGACGAGGCCGCCAGGCCCTTCTGAAACCCATCTTGTAAGAATGCTAAAACTTGTGGTACAGAGGCCCGTAATGGCACTAGCTCCTTGTCAACACACCAAGCCTCGAAAATACGCCATACCCGGACATATGCTATCGAGGTAGATCTCCGCTGCGCATTTAGCAAGGTTTCAATGACTGCCGCGGAGTAGCCCTTTGCTTTCAGCCTTGCCCTTTCAAGAGCGAAGCCGTAAGCGAGAATCGATCCACCTGAGGCATAACCAACGGTCCCTGAGCTAACAGATCCCTTCGACAGGGCAGATGCCATGGTTCCTCTACTAACAATCTCCTCAGATCTCCGTACCAAGGTCTCCTTGGCCAGTCCGGTGCTATCAACAGCACCAGTCCCCTGCGACCTTCTACGCGCTGCAACACCCGTCCTATCAACACCCACGGTGGAAGCACGTAGAGAAGTTGGTGTTCGGGCCAAGGCTGTATCAGAGCATCCAGCCCTTCCAACATACTTCCTCGTCTTCTGCTGAAGAAGCGTGCTACCTTTGACGATTGGAACCCTGCCATGAGCTCCATCACTGGTGTGCCCCACCTTTGCACCAGCATCTCGAACACTTCCTGATGAAGGATCCACTCCCCTGGATCCACCCTTACTCGACTCAAGAAGTCGGCCTGCACATTGTCTACTCCTGCTACATGCGCTGCCGATAGAGCTACCCGATACACCTCTGCCCACTCAAGTAGCCCCTTGGCCTCCTGCTCTAGCACGGCATTGCTGGTATCTCCCTGGCGACTGATGTACGCCACTGCCGTCGCATTGTCGGAAAACACCCGAATGGCCTTTCCTCGGAGAAAGGGTTGCAACTCTTGCAGTGCCAACGTTACCGCTCGGAGTTCCAATCTGTTGATTGACCAACTTTGTTCCAGCACAGTCCACTGACCCTGGACGAAACGCTGTTGACAGTGAGCTCCCCAGCCTAGAAGACTGCCATCCGTCGTCAGGGGAATCCAAGGGGGCGTCTCCAAGGGCATTCCTCTTTCTAGATTTTCTGACCGCAGCCACCACCTCCGAGCCTGACACGTCTGTGGTTGACAGGGTAACTTTTGTGACAACTGATCCTTTTGGTGCGACCACCGCCGCAGCAAAGCTCTCTGTAATGGTCTCATATGCGCTCTTGCCAAGGGAACCAGCTCCAGAGTAGCCGCCATGGTCCCGAGCAACTGCAGATAATGCCAAGCCATCGGCCTTGGCCTTTTTAGAAATTCCCGGACCAGACTCTGCAATGCTTGTGCGCGATGCTGTATAAGGGCAACAAAGTCGGGCGAAAAAATGGCCGCTAGGCCCCCTGACGGCTGCGAGACGGGCACATCCGGAGAGGAAGAAGTCCCCACCATTGGTTCCTGGGGGAGGTGATCGGGAGGAACTGGGTCCGCCAAGATCCCCTGTATACTCTTGCTCCCCTCCCCAGCTGCCTCCAAGGCTTTGTCCATCGAGGCTGCCTCTTGAGAGCAGTCCTTACACACCCCCGTGTCAGAAACTGCTACCTTTCTGGTACCGCACAGCAAGCAGAGCGGTTTGGGAGTCATCCCAGCTTCCTGCAGTCAAACCGGCCCCTTACCGAAGCCCAGTCTCAGGGAATCCCCCCTACTTGCTAACTGCAATCACTCTCACTGAACTGACTGACTTTAACAATTTTCCTTCTGTTTTTTTTTTGTTTTTTTTAAACTGACTAGGTAACCACAGCTACACCTCCCCAACGGAATCCAGGTGCTTAGACCGCAAAACAAAGCTCTCCGGCCCAGGAAGAAGCTCCATTAGGTCTCCTCCATAGCGCGGCGTTTCCCGCGCTTTCAACACGCGGCGTGGCCTGTTTCTTTCCTGCCCCTTCCCCCGCCGCCAGATCCAATGCTGCAGAGTCCTCTGCCGATCTGCCCCTTCACACCAGCACTCCTTACCTTTGCTGTGCTCGTCTTTCTCCCCCCGGAGCTTCTGATTTGCTGCGGGCTGCTTCCACACCGGGCTAGCCCAGCATCCAACCGAAACCGCTGCCAAGCCTAACTGATCCCTCCCGCCTCCAAACGTTAGCAGGCAACAAACCTCTGCGTGTGTTGGAGTGCCAGCGATACCGGTGCTGCCCTCCGGATCGGGGACCGGTCCTCTCTCCCCAAAAGCTGCCTCTGCCTGCTTCCTAGGCCGCACAGCTACCCGCTCTCGCTGAAGGGGAGGAAAAACAAGGGAATGGGGGGGGAAGGAGCACTGCAGCCCAAAACTCTTAAAGAGATATGTCTCTTCTCCCAAAACAAACAATAAAACTCCTATATTTGTCTGCCAACTTCAACAATTTAACAGAACCTAAGCCAAATTCCCTACTCTAGCTCTCCTTAATTGTTCCTCAAGCGAGCCCCGAACCTCCAGGCTCACAATCCTCCAGCTGCTTGGAGACTGGGATAACTGGAGTGAGAAGGCGGATCCTGTGGTTATATACCAGTGTCATCACAAGAATGACGTTTCTCAGTCTCCAAGCTGCTGGAAGAGGATCACAACCCCAGATGTTCGGGACTGGACTTGAGGGACGATAAGGAATGATTTACGAAATAAATTCATTCCACATTTAGTTTCTTGTTCCTTTCTCCTTGCAGGAGATTTAAAAAAAAAAAAAAAGTCACCCATGATATTTTAGCCATATGCATAAAAAGGCAGACTGGATGAGCCTGGAGGTACTTATCGCCTACATACTTCCTGTCCTCAAAAGAGACCACCTGTCCTCATCCTGCTGCCTCTCAAGCATACCCTGCCCCAAATAAAGACAGAAAGTCTCTCTCAAAGCTACACCCCCTTACTCCCTTCCCTGCCCAGGTAAAGATACTCTGTTCATCCTGCACTTTTTCATGACTCCCTGACCCAGGCACAGTTCCTCCCCCTCCAACCTTTTGCCCCTCACCCTCTGTCTTAGGTTCACCATCTCTCTGAAAAATACAGATAGCGTGAAAAGTCCCTGCACAAAGAGCAGCACAGCTAGAATACCTTTTCTTACTTCTTTAAACAACTCACCTCCGAGACTAAATTATTATTATTTTTATTTATACCATGCTCATTAGAATCAGTGTGGTTTACATGTATACTAACAGGTACTTTTTATTCCCTTGTCCCCAAAGGGCTCACAATCTAAGTGTACCTGAGGCAATGGAGGGTTAAGTGGCTTGCCCAAGGCCACAAGGAGTAGCCATGGGACTAGAGACCCCAGTCCCTCTGGCCTGAGGTTGCTTGTCCCCATGTGGGAATTGAACCTCTGGGCCTTCTGTAACCTGTCGCAACCACTGAGCCACTCCCCCTATTAAAATCAAACAATCATTTCTACAGCAAGGAGCTACATCCGTATTTGTTCTCCAAGCCTTCAGCAAGAATGCTGGTCTCAAGCTTTCTATTCGCTAAATAAACATCAATTTCCCAACCTGATATAATCACTGGGAGAAATGTTAGCCAAAATATTTGTTTTAGCTCTTCCCCTAGGGTGTATAAAATTCTCTCTGCTTAGTACAAGGATAGCTGTCATTTTCAAATGAGGTCAAGCAGGTTATAAAACTGAAACAGAGCAGTTAGGGCAGGTCTTGCAAAATTTTCTTGGAGTCGAGGAGCCAATCTAAAACTTTTAGGAGCTGGCCATTGAGACTAGGTTGCAGTGCACCTTCTCTCCCAAAAAAGGGGCAATTCTGGTTCCTTTCTTAGGGCCTGATTTAATAAGGTTGTTTTCCAGATTTTTATAGAAAAGAACTCTTAATAAATCATACCTTTAACATGCAACTACACAGTGCCAACAAAAAGCAGTTGCCCCTTCTCCTTGTGAGACATGAAATCATGAGATCAGCCCAAACTTTCTCCACTGTGTGGTTCAAACTAGCAGAGAGCCGATCATGGCGGGAAAGTCGGAAAAGCGGTGTTTAATACGAGGTACCGCAGGAAAAAAAATCATTTGGTGGCATAAAATCCCAGGCACTAAGGTGCAGTTTCCAGCTGACTTGGTACCTGTTTTTTTTGTTGAACCTTGAGTTAGGGTATTGCTTCTTTCAAAATTCTCCATCCTCTCAATCACAAATGAACATAGAACCAACTCAAACACACAGACACATTTATACAAACATGGATACATACATAGACAAATACACAAACCGTACAAATACACATACGCAAATCCATAGGCACACATGAATAAAGAGAGGAGAATTGAAACCTCAAGGATGAGACTGGTAGTTGGAAGCCTAGAACAGGGATTTACAGCAAGTACAGAAAGCATAGTTACTCACCTGTAACAGGTGATCTCCAGGAACAGCAGGAATTTAGTCCTCACATATGGGTATCGTCGGTACCGACGGAGCCTGCGCGGGAATGCTCCCCAGCGTCCAATTAGGAAGCTTTTGGGAGCATCCCACAGCACCTGCGTGCTGCCTTCCTGCCTTTCCCAACTGCCTCTCTCCAGTTGAGTTTAAAGCTGAGACAAAAAGAGAGAGAGAGGGAAAGAGAAAGAGATATGTAGAGAGATACAACTCCTAGGGGAGGTGGGTGGGTTGTGAGGACTAAATTCCTGCTGTTCCCGGAGATCACCTGTTACAGGTGAGTAACTATGCTATCTCCAGGAACAAGCAGGAATGTAGTCCTCACATATGGGGACTCCCTAGCTTTAGATGCCAGGGAGAGACCCCAGAAGTTGTGTGCCCCTGTGAAAGGGCTCCACTTCCCCCCATGGATCTCTGGCATCCAACCAGGGATGGTGGGTAGGAGTTGATTAGGTATGGAACAGGTGTTGGAGAACTGCCTGACCAAACAAGGCATCCCGGCAGGAGTCCTTGTCCAAGCAGTAATGGGCTGTGAAGGTATGAACGAAGGCCCAGGTGGCCTCTCGACAAATGTCGTCGATAGACACAGAGTGCAGATGAGCCATTGAAGCTGCCATGGCTCTCACATTGTGAGCTGTGACATGGCCCTCCAGAGAAAGATTCTTACTCTGATAGGCAAAGGAAATACACTGAGCAATCCAGTTAGACAGTGTTCTCTTCAAGACTGGAAATCCCAAATGAGAAGGATCAAAAGCAACAAAGAGTTGACAGAACTTTCAATGTTGCTGTGTAAAAAGCTAAAGCTCTTTTACAGTCCAAAGTATGAAGATTTCTTTCTGCATTAGATGCATGAGGCCTTGGAAAAAAACACAGGCAGGTAGACCGTCTGGTTTAGATGAAAGTGTGGATGAATCCTAAGGACTACCTTGTCATGATGGAACCTTGTATAAGGTGGATCAGCTACTAGTGCCTGCAACTCACTGATGCGACGTGCTGATGTGATTGCAATGAGAAAGATAACTTTCCAAGAAAGAAATTTCAATGAGGTAGTAGCTAAGGGTTCGAAAGGTGGCTTCATAAGCTGACCAAGAACCAGGTTCAAGTCCCATGCCACAGGTGGTGGCCTAATGGGAGGCTTAGTTAGAAGAAGGCCTCTCAAATCTTGCTACAAGAGGATGGGAGGAAATAGGCTGTCCATTTAGAGGCTTGAAAGAAGCTGCAATAGCACTCAAATGGACTCTTACTGAGTTCGTCTTAAGTCCTGCATTGGATAAATGAAGGAGATACTCCAGTAATGATTCCAAAGGTATCGCAAGGGGGTTGAGATCCTTCTGCGAGCACCATATGGTAAACCTTTTCCACTTGAAAGCATATGAGCGTCTTGTGGAAGGCTTCCTGGAAGCATAAAGGATATCCTTTACTTGCTGAGGGAGGTTAAGGTCATGAAGATCTAGGCCTTCAGCAACCATGCCCTGAGATGCAGAGACTGGGGATTGGGATGCCATAACATTCCGTTCTCCTGGGACAGGAGATCTGGAGCAGACCCTAACTCTAGGGAGGGAGCTTGAGAGAGATGTAGAAGCAGAGGGTACCACATTTGCCGTGGTCAATGTGGAGCTATGAGAATCATACGGCCTCTGTCTCTCTGAAGCTTGAATAGGATTTTGGGAATCAGGGGAATGGGTGGAAAGGCATACAGGAAGTCTTGACCCCAATGAAGGAGGAAAGCATCCTTGGCCTGAGAGCCCTGAGACGGAATTCTGGAACAGAACCGGGGAAGTGTGGCATTCAACAGACTTGCAAAGAGGTCTATGTCCGGGGTTCCCCAAATTTGAAAAATCTTGGCCACCTGGTCTGCATGTAGAGACCATTCGTGTGGAAGCAGAACTCGACTGAGTCTGTCTGCCCAAGAGTTTTGTATGCCTGGAAGATACACTGCCAGGAGACGAATCTGATGCTCTCTGGCGAGGGCCCATAGTCGCAAAGCTTCGTTGCAAAGCGACAGATAGCCTGTTCCACCCTGTTTGTTCACGTAGAACATGGCTACTTGATTGTCCGTATGAATGAGGACTGTCTTGTAGCTGAGCAGGGTGTGGAACACTTGAAGAGCAAGGAAGATTGCTCTGAGCTCCAAGAGATTGATATGTAGATGAGTCCAGGTGCCTTGGGTGGAGAGGTTTTGCAGATGAGCTCCCCAACCCATTGGTGAAGCATCTGTTGTGAGGGTTCCCTGGGGTAAGGGTTGTTGAAATGGGGACCCCAGCAACAGGTTCTGAGTGGACTGCCACCATTGGAGGAACAAAATAAGGCGATTTGTGTTTGCTATTTTGTCTGACAGGCACCCTGATGCCTGGGTCCACTGAGTGGATAAAGTCCACTGGGCTGCTCTCATATGGAGGCGAGCATAAGGAACCACATGCACGGTAGATGCCATGTGGCCTAGTAGTTGTAGCATTTCTCGGGCAGTGAGATGGGACTTCAGCACTGCTTGAGAAGCTAACTGCACCACGTGAAGGCAACGGGCCTGGGGAAGATAGGCCCTTGCTTTTCTGGTATCCAGCAAAGCTCCTATGAACTCTAGAGACTGAGTGGGAGTTAGACTGGATTATGGGATGTTTATGACCAGACCCAAATACTCAAGGATACACATTGTGCAAGATAGAGAAGTCCTGGCCTCTGACTCTGATGGGGCTCGAATGAGTCAGTCGTCTAAGTAAGGGAAGACGAATATCCCTGGAGTACGGAGAAATGCTGCTACCACAGCCATGCATTTCGTGAACACCCCTGATGCTGAGGCCAGGCCATAAGGAAGCACCCTGTATTGGTAGTGCTTTCCTTGAAAAAGGAACCGAAGGAACTTTCTGTGAGTTGGATGGATGAGAACATGGGTGTACGCATCCTTGAGATCTAGAGAACAAAGCCAATCCTGACCCTGAAGGTATGGCAGCAGAGTTCCTAGAGAAATCATCTTGAATTTCTCTTTGAACAGGAATTTGTTCAATTCTCTGAGGTCCAAGATAGGTCTGTATCTCCCTGTTTTCTTTGGGATAAGGAAATAGGGGGAGTAAAACCCTGTACCCTGTTGGTGGATGGGTACTTCTTCTATTGCCCCTTGGGCAAGAGCATAGTGACCTCTTGATCTAACAGGTTGATGAGAGAGGTCTGAGAATTGAACTGTCTTACCATTGTGTGAGGGGGCATGCACAGAAAGTGCAGCTTGTACCCCTCTCTTATAATGGAGAGTGTCCAATGCTCTGCTGTTATCTGCTCCCACCTGGGGGCAAAGTGACATAACCTTCCTGGAATGGTGGAAGGCTCTGGTCCATTGAGGGCCAGGAAGGCTAAGTTCTCTAGATGAAAGTCAAAGGCCTTGTGGCGGCTGAGACGGTTGAGGCTTAGCAATCTTTGCTTTCCTTTGTTTAGGTGGTTGCTGACTTTTCCGGGCAGGCTGACCTGCAGAACGTCCCTGCTGGGAATAAGAGGGATAAAACTTCTTTTTTGAGAAGAAAGAAATCTTTCAAGAAGCCTTTCTCGCAAGATCAGCTATGCCTTTGGATAGCCTATCCAAAGTGGAGTTGTCAGCATCTAATTCATTGGCTTTTTCTTGCCAATTTTTGCCAAATAGATTCTCACCTGTACAAGGGATATTGCCCAGTTTGTCCTGCACCCAGAGCTCCAAATCGGGCCTATGGCAATGGCAGAGGTTCTGCTTATGCACTCAAAACAGTCAAAAGCTGCACGGTTGACAAACTTAGACACATCCTGGGCATGTTTGACCAGTGTGAGAAAAATCCTGCCTTCTATCCTCAGGAAGAAGAGGCTCAAAACCTCTAAATCACCTGTGACTTCAAGGAACATTCCCATATATAAAATATATGAACTGATCCTGGCAGAAAGCATGGAAGCCTGGAAAGTACGACGTCCAAAGGCATCCAAAGTTCTACACTCACGTCCTGGAGGATTAGAGGCATGCCTCTTTGCACTTCTGATCCTTCTCATAGCTGATTCCACTATAATAGAGTGGTGAGGAAGCCGAGTTTTCTGGAATCCAGGACAAGGGGGGACGCGATACATGATATCCAGTCTGCGAGAGTGAGGAGAGGTGGTGAGAGGTGTCTCCCACATTCTCAACATGAGATCATGTAAGATCTCATGGATAGGCAAGGTAGCTGCCTCCTTAGAAGCTTTGGGATATTGTAAAATCTCCAACTCCTTAGCTCTGGGCTCTGTCTCAGGAGTCACAGTAATGGACAACCCACGCGCCACCTCCCTGATGAAATCTTGAAAAGAGATATCTGCTGGAGGAGACTTCCTACGTTTAGGAGAGGAAGGCTCCTCCGGGAGAAGTATCCCGGTACCGGCAGAGTTATCAGAATCCTCGGAGTCCGGAGGAGTGGAGAGTGATCCTACCCGGCGATTCCATCCTGCCTGTGTGCTCGGCGCTGATTATTGCACCTGATTGAGCCCTATTTCATTCTGGGCTACACCGCGGGGTCTGAGGAGTGGAGAGTGATCCTACCCGGCGATTCTATCTTGCCTGTGTGCTCGGCGCTGATTATTGCACCTAATTGAGCCCTATTTCATTCTGGGCTATACCGCGGGGTCTGAGGAGTGGAGAGTGATCCTACCCGGCGATTCCATCCTGCCTGTGTGCTCGGTGCTGATTATTGCACCTGATTGAGCCCTATTTCATTCTGGGCTACACCGCGGAACGCGGTCGCGGGCGCATGCCCGAAGGGGCGTGACCAAAGGGGCAGGCCACGCCCCTTTGGAGCCCCTTCGGAGCTTTCTCGGAGCTTTTGAGCTGTCGGAGTGAGTGCTTACTTTGATATGGGGAAACGCCGGAAGAAAAGTGCATTGGCTGCTTCTACACTGAAAGCTTCCAAATCGGAAGGTCCGATGGATAAGCATCTGATTCATCAGTCGGTGGAAAACTGTAGCTTGGAGTTTTCAGCGTCAGTGAGTACTTTGTCTCCTCCAGCTTCTTCTCCGATTGGGGGTTTTACCTTGCCCCTCCCTCCGTCTGAGCAAGTTGTGTCTCTCGACCAGGTCTTGGGAAATGTAGGCCTGGATTCGGGAGTCACTTTGGTTCCGACGGGCTCCTCGGAGCGGATCTGCCCTGAACGTAAGGTTGTTCCTATGCCTAAAGTGTTTAAAATTCCATCGGTACTAGGAGAGGTTGTTGACATTTCCTCGTCCCCACAGGAGGTAACATTAAAAGATATATGGGCGGTCGTTACCCGCACCGAGGTTGCCCTCACCGGAACCTTGTCTCAAATAGAAGAATATACTCGGGACTCGATAGCTAAGTTTTCTGATTATGATGACCAGTTTTTGGGTTTTGATGATCGTTTGAAACAGGTAGAGAGTAAAATTGATGTTACTCAGGTAAATTCGCTTCCTGTAGTTAAGGATAGTTTGTACTTACATAGGCAGTTGGAATTATTAGAGAATGCATCTAGGTCTAAAAACCTGAGATGTCTAAATTTTCCACTTACACATTATATTTCTCCCTTGATTTTGTTTCATAAATATTTAAAGGAGGTTTTGAAATTTGATCAGCCTGAAGTCATCAAGGTTTCTAATTTGTATTATGTGCCGAGATTTAAAAAGAAAGTGGAAGGTAATGGGGGAGGTGATGAACAGGTTCAGTCACTTTCCCCCCATTAGTTTAGATATATCAGAATTCTTGGAGTCCTCCTCTGACAATATTTTAAATCGTGCCACTTTAGTTGTTACTTTTTTGACAGAGATGGACAAGAATTCGGTATTGAAAGCATACTTTCCACAAAAGAATGCACTTTTTTGTGGTCAAAAGATAACTATTTTCCCCGATGTGTCCCGTGTTACACAGAATCGGCGTAAAGCCTTTCTGGAGTTGAGAGAGCGCACTTTAGCATTGGGAGCTACTTTCTTTTTAAAGTTCCCATGCAAGTGCTTAGTGGAACATCGAGGGAAACGTTATGGGTTTGTAGATCCTGTTCATTTGATTGTTTTCCTTAAGAATCATGTGGATGAAGGGATAGTAGTTAAAGGTATAAATTTAAATTTGGGGTTCCAGGTATGGGTTTTGTTTGTTTTTCTTGTTAAATATACTGATGTGCTATATTGATGTGAGGATTCTCCACTCCCCCTTATGATGTGGACTGTTATACAATGTATGTGTTTGGATTTGGATTTTTTCTTGTACTTAGTATTTTCCTGTATTTCTTCTACTTATTGTATAAATAAGTATAATATTCAATAAAATATAAATTAAAAAAAAAAAAAAAAAAAAAGAATCCTCGGAGTCCTCCGAGGATTCGAAGTATCGTCTGTCCGGATGCTCTTGAAGAGCCCAATACCCATGCTGACCGAAGTCGGTACCGGGAGTAATCGGTACCGGTGTATCGGCACCAGAAGGCATTGCATGACTGGGTGCCGGCAAAGCCAATAACGATGTTGATGTCAATGCTATCAGTACCGGTACCGACACCGGTGCCGGCATCAGTGCCTGTACCGGTTGAATCATCTGATGCGGTTCCGATGGTGTCGATGCCGCAAGGAGAACTGCCAGACTGTGTTCAATAGCCAGGATTCTCTGGACTATCAATGCTGCTGATGCCTGGGTGTCGGTACCGGAAAGAGCCGGTACCCCAGAGCATGGCACCAGTAGTTCTGCCGAGGTCGAGGCCTCGAGAACATCCTGGATCCCCGATAATGCTTTGGAAGCCAAAGCCTCCCGCCGGGGCAACTTTGCCGGTATGGAACCCTCAAGGGCAACGCCAGAGGCATCTCGATGCTTGGAAGGAGATCTACCCTTTGAGGACCGGCTGGACTTATGTTTAGTTACCCGAGATCCATGGGAGGAAGACGAAGCCCTGGAAGACGTCGATGCCACCGAAGCTGCATTAGAGGGAAAAAGGGCACTGAGCTTGGCAGCTCGGTTCTGTCGACCCCTTTTGGACATCATAGCGCAAGCCATGCACTCGGAGATAGAGTGGTCAGGACCTAAACATTTAAGACACCACTCGTGGGTGTCAGTGACGGAGATGGTACCGCCACACTTGGTGCATTTTTTAAAACCCGAGGCAGGTTTCTCCGTGATGGAGGAAATTTTGGGCCTAAGGCCCAAAATGGCGCGTGTACCTGGAAAGAAAAGTTTGGAAAAAAGAATTTTTTTTTTTTTTGAAAAGGAAAGAAAGAAGAACAGGCGGTACCGGTGTAGCGTCGAGGAAGGAAGACGCGACCACAAAAAAGAAGAATAAGGAAAATAATTTTCTGCGGTGACAGGAACACGACCTGCTGGCTCCGCGGAAAACAAAGAATTGGAGAGAGGCAGATGGGAAAGGCGGGAAGGCAGCACGCAGGCGCTGTGGGATGCTTCCAAAAGCTTCCTAATTGGACGCTGGGGAGCGTTCCCGCGCAGGCTCCGTCGGTACCAACAATACCCATATGTGAGGACTACATTCCTGCTTGTTCCTGGAGATAAAACTAAGAAAACAGATATATGTAGATTCTGTAAGAAAGAGCTGGAAACAATTATTTCTCTCATAGCTGGCTGCAAAAGTATATTAATTTATTTGGCACCTTTTGTTCGGTTCAAAGCGGTTTACATTAAAAATTAGGGAAAACATTTATACAGGATAATGAAAGATGATATAACAGAGAGATACAATAGGAAGGGAAAATGAAAAGTTCTGATGGGCAAAAACATCTATGCAGAAAGATAACGCGAGTGGGGATAGCATATGACTAAGGGTAATTTTTCCAAACAGTCTGTGCATGTGTGTGTTTATGAGCGCTACCCATCTGTCTATGTTGCCTGCACATGTATGCATATCTCTGTTTTGTATGCTAATCTACTTCATTTGTGTATCTCTTATTGTGTGTGTATGTGTGTGTGTGTGTATATCTTTGGTATGTCTGCAGTGTTTATATACAAGTGCATGTGTGTTTGTCAGTGCATGTGTGCATGCTTTCACATGTGTGTCAGCCGAATACAGAAACTACTTGTTCAGCAGAGAAACTTTATCCAGTTTAACTCCTCCCTTTGTGTCTAGGCAGCATCCCAATGCTGCACCACACAGCCTGGATCCTACCCCCAATCTCAGTAATTACAGGCACTTTCCACTATTTCCAATTCCAGTGGCTTCTCATTGGCTGGATATCCTATTCATAGTTTCTGCTGCTATTTACACTGTAAACAGGCAAGCCAGGCTCATGCACACAGGGGGGAGATTAGCAAAATACAGGCAGAGGTTTCAAACACTGAAAAATGTGCAAACATATTAGCCATTCTTTCAGCATTTGGGCATTAATATAAAAATCATTAGCATCCTATAAAAGCCAGACAGTTATGAATCCTAACCTCCTGAGTCCTGATCACATCTGGCAGGCCCCCCTCTAAAATATGGACCCTAGGTATGTGCTTCGTTTGCCAGTGCCTTAACCTAGCACTGCCTATAGCAATGAGGAGCAAAAGGGTTAACATTGCTTGCCCCTAAATTAGTAGAGAATATCAGAAAAGTAAGAAACTGCAAGATTCTTATGTATGTGCTAGATAGAATGCTAAAAGTATTAAAAATGCCTGTTCGATATCTGTTAGCTGTACTGAATGGTGAAACCAGACAAAAGGAGAACAACAGACAATAAGGGTTGGAACACCTATTTGAAATGGTTATATTGTGCAACTAAACAAAGGGCCTTTTTACAAAAAAGATAACAGATATTCAGGCCACACTGCCTAATGCAGCCTTTTCCCTCCTTGCTACACTCTGAGCCAACTGTAACCAACTCTATGCAACACACTTCCTGGACAATCAATCCTCTTACTAAATTTCAGTGGCAGAATGTCCTATAAGGCTTATTTAATGTGCATTTAACTGTGCTCCATCTAAGTGGTTAAAAAATCCAGACCTAGATCTTTCCGAACAAATCCTTACAATGATAAACAGTTTACTTTGTTCCAGATGACTGGAAAAGCGTAGTTTTCCAGGGGACAGCAGGAATCAGTCCTCACATATCTGTGATGTCGGCACCGACAGAGCCCTCACAGAAGCATCCCCCCAGCTTTCAAAGAAAGCCTTTGGGACATGCCACCATGCATGGTCCCCTTCCCACCCAAGGGTGCCATCTTGCTCAATCAGATGACATAGCTAAAAGACAGCAAAAATAAAAGATGGTAAAAGAGCAACTCCAAGGGGAGGAGGAGGGTTGTAAGGACTAATTCCTGCTGTCCCTGGAGAACACTTGTTGCAGGTGAGTAACTATGCTTTCTCCTGGAACAAGCAGGAAGTCAGTCCTCACATATGGGACTCCCCAGCTACAAGCTACCGAGAGCCCATAGTAAAAATACAGGCTCCCTCACAGGAAGACGTAAGCAGCAGCAATTTAGTCCATATACACAGACCACAGTAGGACCCATGCGTCCAATGAACCAGCACTCTGGTAGCCTGAACATAGAAGGGTCTGAGGGTAGGAGTTACCTAAACCTCAAAAAGGATACGGAGCACAACCTGGCCGAAGGCATGTCCCATCGGGACTCTCTTTCCAGGCAATAATTGGCTGCGAAGGTATGGACTGAAGACCAGGTGTCGGCCCGGCAAATATCCACCATCGGGATGGAGCGCAAGCTTGCCATCGAAGCCACCATGGCCCAGTGGCGCGGCCTTCCAGTGAGAACCTCGCCTGCTCATAAGCAAGAGCGATACAGTCTGCCACCCACGTGAACAGCGCACACTTGGTCACCGACACCCCCAGCCTATTGGGGTCGTAGGAGATGAAAAGCTGAGAGGCTTTGCAGTGACATTGAGTGCGTTGGATATAGAAGGACAAAGCCCTCTTACAGTCCAAGGTGTGGATGACCGTCTACGCCCAACTAGAGTGAGGTCTTGGAAAGAAGGTAGGGGGCACCACTTCCTGATTGAGGTGGAAGGGTGACACTACCTTACGGCAGGAAATTGGGGTGCATGCGAAGCACCACTGTTCTTGTAGAACCTGGTATACGGCACCTCTGCCACAAGGGCCTGAAGTTCGCCAACTCTGCGAAAGGAGGTAAGCACAACCAGGAAAGCCACCTTCCTAGAGAGGTAGCGAAGTTCACAGATAGCCAGAGGTTCAAAGGGTGGGCGAGTGAGCTGCCCCATCACTACATTGAGGTCCCATTCGTATGCCAGAGGTCGAACTGGGGGCTTCACTAAGAGCAGGCCCTGAAGAAGACAGGTCACCAACGGTTGGACTGAGAGCGGCTTACCATCCACTGGATGGTGGTGCGCCGCCAGGGCACTAAGGTGCATTCAGGCAGAGTAAGACTTATTTATTTCTTTATTTAACCAGTTTTCTATACCGCCTTATCCTTCAATCAAAGCGGTTTACATTATGTAATCACTACAAACAAGTACTAGATACATTCCCTTGTTGCCAAAGGGTTCACAATCTATCTGTACCTGAGGCAGCGGAGGGTTAAGTGGCTTGCCTAGGGCCACAAGGAGTGCCTATAGGACTAGAAACCCCGGCCCTCCAGCCTGAGGTACTGTGTTCTAACCACTAGGCCACTCCTCTGCCCGGACTGAGAGAGGTGGAGAAGGTACTGTAGCACCAGAGCCACCAGGCAGGAGAAAGGGTCAGCCCCATGTTCGGCACACCAAACAGAGAACCTGTGCCATCTGAGGTCATTAGCCTTCATAGTAGGGGCCTTGTTAGAGGCCAGCATAATGTCTTTCACCTCAACCGAAAGGTTGAAAGGGGACAGAATCACCCTCTCAGCAGCCACACTGTCAGAGATAGGGACCCCAGATTGGGGTGCAGGAAGGAGCCCCCTTCCTGAGATAGGGATTCTGGGGTGGTCCCCAAGGGGATGGGGATCTCCACCGTCAACTGTAGAAACAGCGGGAACCATGGTTGCCTAGGCCACCGAAGAGCTATCATGATGAGCGAGACCCTGTCGCAGAGGGTCCTGAACAAGGTCTTGGCGATCGGCGACGTAGGAAGGAAGGCATACATGAGGCCTTCCGACCATAAGACTAGGAACCTGGAGGGGTGGGCCTGCAGGAAGCAGAAGCGGAGCAACTGAAAGTTGTCCAGGCTGGCTACCCTCTGGTCCAGCTGCCACTCATGCGGCAGGAGAACTCTGCTGGGTCTGTCGGCCAACAGGTTGTTCCAGCCTGGCAAGTACAACGCCCGCAGGAGGATACCCTGATGGATTGCGTATGAGCAGAGGGCCAGTGCCTCCTGACAAAGGGTATGAGACTCCGTGCCCCCCTGTTTGTTTACGTAGAACGTCGCCACCTGGTTGTCCATCTGGACCAGCACCGGCTGGTGACAGAAGACTTTCAGGGCTAGGCGTATGGCTCTGAGCTCCAGGAGGGTGATCTGCTGGGTGCTCTCGTCTGGTGACCAGTTGCTCTGAGTGCAGAGATCTCTGCAGTGGACTCCCCAGCCGAGCAGGGAGGCATCCGTGGTGAGCACCCTTGAGGGGCATGGGGCCTGAAAAGGTATGCCCACCTTGAGATACTGGGAAGACTGCCCCCAGACTAGAGAATCTGCCAATTAGCGGGTCACCAAAACTCTATCTCGGAGGCAGCCCGTGGCCTGAGATCACTGGTCCTGAAGACACCACTGCGCGCCCTCATGTGGAGGCAAGCGTCGGGGGTGACATGAACTGTGAAGGCCATGTGCCCAAGGAGGCACAGGAGAAGCCGAGCGTCAACCGAGAAATGGTTCTGTATGTCCCGAGCCAGAGTCCTGAGACGATCGGCTCAGTCCCTGAGTAAGAAGGCCTTCGACTGGAGAGTGTCGATCTTTGCCCCAATGAACTCCAGACACTGTGTAGGGAGGAGGTGAGACTTGGGGTAGTTTATGACTATCCCCGAGTGTTGAAGAATCTGGATGGTGTGTCTGGTAGCCTGCTGCACCTCTGAGGCCATGCCTTCCTTTATGAGCCAGTCATCCAGGTAGGAAAAGACAAAGACCCCCTGGAGCTGGAGGAAGGCAGCCACGACCGCCAGGCATTTTGTGAAAACTCTTGGGCAGAGGCTAGGTCGAAGGGGAGCACCCTGTATTGGAAGTGCCTGCCCCCACTACGAACCACAGGTACTGCTTGTGGTTGGAGTGGATGTGGGTATAAGCATCCTTGAGGTCTAAGGAGCATAGCCAGTCTCCCTATTGGAGGTATGGCAGCAATGTTCCATGGGAGAGCATCTTGAATTTCTCCCTCATCAGAAATTTGCTGAGGTTGCGCAGATTGAGGATGTGCCTTAGACCCCCTTGTCCTCTTTGGCACGAGGATGTATCTGGAGTAGAACTCCTTGCCCTTGAGGTGGTGGGGCACCGGTTCCTCTGCCTTGTCCTCGAGAAGACCTGCCAACTCCTTCAGAAGAAGATCCCGGTGGAAGGAAGACCTGAGGGACTCTCCCAGGAAATAAGGGGGAGGTGTCTGAGCCAGATGGAGGGAGGTAACCCTCCCTGACTACCCGAAGTGTCCAGGAATTGGTGGTGATGGACCTCTACCTCTGGGCATAGAGGGCCAGACATCCCCCTGTGAGCTGCTGATCTCCTTGGGGTAGATAGGCTATGCTCAATGAGTCAAAAGCTTCCTCCCCCCCCCCCCCCCCCGGCTGGGCCAGAGCCGGTGCCTGGAGTTTTGGAGCCTTCTGCTTACGTGGGCCATGCTCATGTCCCTTGGCCTGCTGATCCTGTTGAGGACCTGGGGAGGCCTGATAAAGTGGGTAGTTTCTGTAAGCAGCTCCCTTCTTCGGGTAAAAGGACTTTTTACCCGAGCCCTTCCATCAGAGAGGGGCAGCGGTCTTTTTGGAGAGCCTGGTCCTCGTCATGAACTCGGTCTCCAGCTCGGCAGCCGTGTCAGTCATGGGTTTGCCAAAGAGGTTCTCTCTTTGGCAGGGGACATTGACCAAATTGTCCTGAACCCACTGCTCAAGGTCGGACAACTGTAGCCAAGCTTGGCAGCGTGCACTGACTCAAACCTGTCATAGGCTGCTCGAGACATGAATATGGAGCTTTCACGGACTGCTTTGGCAGGTTCTTGAAACGCTGCAAGGGTTCCTCGGAGAGACCAGCTGAGAATCCGGCGAGTTCCTTCGCCAGGTCTCTCAGGTACATGCCCATGTACAGCTGGCAGGCCTGGATGTGGCCGATGAGCATTGAGTCCTGGTAGCACTTTCTGTCGAGGGTGTCCAGGGTACAGGCCTCCCTGCCGCACCAAGGAGTGCGTCTTTTGGCTTTTCAGCCAATGCATGGCCGACTCCACCACCATGGAATTATGCGGCAGCTGTGACTTTTGGAAGCCCGGGCTCCGGTGGACTCGATACATCGAGTCGAGCCGCTTGCTCACCACTGGCACCGAAGCCGGTGTCTCCCACATTCGGAGCAACCACCATTCCAGGATGGAAGCGATTCCCACGGAGGGGCCTCAAACTGGAGGGAGGATTTCCAAATTATCCACCTGAGGTTCCTCCTTTGATTCTGGTCAGAAACGCCTGGGTCTTAGACACGTCCTTGACAAAATCAAGGAAGCCCATATCCTCAGGCAGGGACTGCCATCGAGGCTCCGAGACGGGAGAGTCAGATGGGACGTTGCAGTGGCGATGGGTATCAGGGGACTCCTCACCCTCCATCTCCCACTCGGAGTAGTCCATCAAGGACTCATAGGAGGGCTGCTCCGCAGGCCTCAGGGCCCCCAATGCCCTGCGGCCAGTGCCCGGTAGACTTGCCGGGATGACCGCAGTCCTGTCTAGTGAGACTCGGATCATGACCTTGGCCGAGGATAGACTCAAAGCCTAAAGACGGAGGATTGGCTCGACCTCCAGGGACTTCTTGGACGTCGAGGGCCCGGTGGTTGGGATGGATGAACCGGTCGTGTCGGACAACAGCGCCCTCTGCTGGTCCATGAAGGCAGACAAACTGCACTCCAGGGCCACCATTCTGGACTCCAGAAGGCTCTGCAGCCTTCGGCGCGAGCATCGAGGGACTCGGGCCTGACACCAGCTCCCCAAAGGGGAATCCTCAATGAGGATAGTGTCTGGGGACCGAGGCCAGTCCACGGTCAGATCCTTCCAGAGGACCTTCGCAGGGCACTCCTTCTCCAATGCTCGGACGAATGTCTCGGACTGCGGGACTGGGGAGCATCCAGCCGGTCAGAATCGTCCAAGGACGCCACCTTTGAGGGTTTCTTCTTTTTCCTGGGTTCCTTCGAGGGAGACCCCTTTTCTGAGGGCCCACGATGAGGCTCAGGTTCGGAGGTTCCACCCGAGATGTTGGGGCCTCAGACGAGGCCCTGACCTTCAGAGGCACCGGGGACTTGGGGAAAAACATATGCTTCTGCTGGCAGCTCTTGAGGGCCTTAATGGACAACCTCTTGCATAGACCGCAGGCAGCCAGGTCGTGATCTGGCCCCAGGCATTGGAGACAGCAGTCGTGTGTGTTGGTCAAAACATAATTTTAGAGCACCAATCACACTTCTTAAAGTCACTGGTAGCCATGGGGGAAAAAAAGTACCCCTGCGAGGTCGAAGACTCTCTGGGCTGCCAATGGGAGAAAAAAGGCACGAAGACACCAGGAAAAGAAATGAATGAAAGACTACAAATGCTGGAATGCTCTACCCCCTGACATTAGGGCCATTACCAATCTATATCAGTTCAGGAAGGCTCTCAAAACCCACCTTTTCCTCCAATACTTCCCAGACAGCAATTGAACCTAGATATCCCTCTCAGGAAATGACCCAATCTAGAAAGGCCCTTACATGCATTATCTGATTTTCACCTATCCTTTCAGTGTAAATAGCTTATGTATATAGTTAACCCCGTTATCCAAGTCTGTACTCCTGTTTGATGTAAAACCTGACAGCTTGTTGTTATGGTCGTTATGTTATGATGTAAACCGCGCTGATACTAAATAGCGCGGTATATAAGAAATTGTAATAAATAAAATAAATAAATACAAAAATAGACTGAACTCGACACCGAGGCAATGAGGCCGGTAGGCAGAAAGAGTACCGGTGCAATACCAGAGGTGAGTATGAAACTCAGAGAAAAATCAACTTTTTTCCAGGGACAAGCCAGACAAACGTCAGAAGGGCTCCGCAGAAAAAAGGAGAATGAGCAAGATGGCACCCTTGGGCGGGAAGGGGACTACGTATGCGTGGTGGCATCTCCCAAAGACTTTCTTTGAAAGCTGGGGGGATGCTTCCGCAAGGGCTCCGTCGGTGCCGACGTCACCCATATGTGAGGACAGACTTCCTACTTGTTCCCGGAGAAAAGGCATTAATTATACCAAAATTTTAAAAAAAAAACCCACAAAACCCTCATCAGACCCAGCCAAACCCAGCAATTACTGTCCCATTTCCAATCTACCGTATCTCTAAAAAATGATAAAGAAATCAATTTTCTTACAACTAAATGACTTCTTGGAGAAAACAAACACTTTACTCCTATATCAATCTGTTTTTTGGGTGGGCTACAATACAGAGACATCACTCACAGCCCTGCTTATTGATCTTCATAACCATCTCACATCTCTGGACAAATAGTGCTTCTAGTATCATTATATTTATCTGCTGCCTTTGACTTGTTTAACCACAGACTTCTTTTAACAGAGCTGTCAGTAACTGGTATTTCAGAAATTGTCCTGCAATAATTTACATCAGTGTTTTGCAAACTTTTATCCTGTATGATCCCATTTTAACAACTGAAAATTCACATGACCCCAGATGACGACGAAATCAAAATAACAGGTTTCCAGCATCCTTCCCCTTCCTTCACTCATCTAAAGCAGGAAGACAGCAGCAACAGTAGTGGCAACAGCAGCAGCATAGGGTCCCTTGTCAGTTTACAGTGTGTTCTTACAGAGCCCAGTACTCAGAATGGGTTTCCAGTCTAACAGGAAGCTTACCCAAAAGGGGACACGAGCCTATGAATGTTCACTGGTCCATATGCCACATGCTGATCAGTAACTGCCACTACTTAGCATAGATAACAGTGAAAGTCCAGACGGAAGAGGACATGGCCATGCTTCTGAGATCCCATCCACTGATGTGACCCCATTTGGGGTCCTGACCCCAAGTTTTGGAATCAATGATTTACATCTTATCTTCATAGTTATAAATTTCAGGTCAAATTCAATTCAACCATAACTGACATGCACCAAATTACAACAGGAGTTCCTCAAGGCTCACTCCTCTCTCCTGCACTCTTCAATATCTTCCTTAGCTCCCTGGCAGTTCTTATACAGGATCTTGGCATCACTGGCTACTATTACACAGTGACCTACAGCAGCTACCAGAATCCAGATCTTTAACCTCTCAACTCAAAATGAAATATCAATAAGAATAATCTTTAAAAACAGATTCTTTACTGGCTATCTGGTTCACGCACGGTAGTCCTTCTCCTCTGGCAGCCCCATCTTTCTCTGACTCAACCATACCTTTGGTTTCCTGCTTTCGATATCTTGATATTTTCTTTGACTCCGATCTTTCTTTTCAGGACCACATTTCCCATATCACGAAGACCTCCTTTTTTCTTTCTCCGTCAGATCCGCACTATTTGAACTTTCCTCACTCCACAAGCGCTTATCACTCTTATGCTGTCCCTTGTTATGTCACGTCTTGATTTCTGCAACTCTGTTCTCGTCAGTCTCCCTCAAACAGTTACACAGATTTCAACATATTCAAAACACAGCTGCACACATCATCTCCCACTCTACTCGTCAGGAACACGTAACCCCTCTTTTCATTCACCTTCACTGGCTCCCCATAGACTTCCGTATTCACTTTAAAATTCTCACTTTGGTACATCGGGTCCTTTACACTCACACCCCTCAGTACTTGGCAGATCTCATCCAATTTCACATCCCCAGTCGCTCTCTCCAGTCTTTGCACATAAATCACCTCCACCTCCCATCTCCCTCCCGTGCCCATCTACAATCAACTCGCACCTCTGCCTTTTTCTTTGCTGGAACTGCACTCTGGAACTCCCTTCCCACCTCCTTCAGATTGGAACAACACTACAGCACCTTTAAGAAACACCTGAAAACCTCTCTTCTCCTCTGTGTTTGACCTTTCCTCTCCCTTCCTGTGACTCTGTCTCTCCTAGTCCCTCAACCACTGTTTCTCTCTTCTGTCTGGTATGCTTGATTGTACTATCCACTGTCCTGTCATTTATTGTAACTGCTTTTCTTTTTCTCGGCCACTGGCCTTCTTTGTAAGCTTGTACGCCGCTTTGTTTATTATTGAATTGCGGTATATCAAATAAATAAACAAACATACCCAAAAGAAAAGCCTCAAGCTGCACTTGTCTAAAATAGCATAGATGTTCCCCCGATACCTAACCAGGCATTTAAAGAGGAATCTTAAATAAAAAGAGGCTCCTATAGCTCCAAGTCTGGGATTAAGCTGAAATAAAACTTTTCCTCTAGCTTGCGTTGCCTTAACTACATCAGGGAACATCATCACCCTCTACTCAGAAAAAATAAATCATCTAAATATAAAGAAATTCTTAACAAAACAGTTTTATCAATCTCTGATCCCAGAACCACTATTAGGGTGGCTCTAGTGGTTATATTAACGGTTGAAGACTCCAAAAATGGCAAGATTTAAACTGTCCATTGAAACAGAGTCCATGCCTCCTTCCTCAACCTCTTACTTCTTCTCCTTAGGCACACAGTACATCTGGAATACTAAAATTTCCTCATACTTTGATATTTTTAATGCTTTCTTAAGATACATAAGCCACAAGTAATATCTCCCTAGCTGTCTCACTCGATCTGTCTTCCACTTTTGACCTGGTGAAAGCGTAGTTACTCACCTGTAACAGGTGTTATCCGGGGACAACAGAATTCTATTCTCACATATAGGCGATGTCGGCGCAGACAGAGCCCTGTGCAGAAGCATCTCCCCAGCTTTCAAAGAAAACCTTTGGGAGATGCCACCATGCATGCGTGGTCCCCTTCCTGCCCATGGGGTGCCATCTTGCTCAGTCAATGACACAGCTAAGACATCAAAAAATGGTATAACCAAGGCAACTCTATGGGGAGGAGGGAGGGTTGTGAGGACCGATTCCTGCTGTCCCTGGAGAACATCAGTTACAGGTGAGTAACTATTCTTTCTCTGGGAACAAGCAGGAAGTCAGTCCTTGCACATGGGACTCCCTAGCTACAGGCTACCGAGAACCTGTAGAAAACCACGGCAAGCTGTGAGCAGCAGCAGCAAGTGAGTCCAAAGGACAGACTCGGGAAGGACCTCAGTTTCTAGGGAGAAGCCTCACTCCAGTAGCCTGAAGGTAGGAGTTGCATAGACCCCGAAGAGATTACGGAGTACAGTCTGGCCGAAGGCACTGTCCTGTGAGGACTCCCTCTCCAGGCAGTAGTGAGCTGCAAAGGTATGGACTGAAAACCAGGTGGCAGCCCAGCCGATGTCTGTTATCAGGACAGAGTGCAAGTTCCACCACTGAGGTCGCCATGGCTCGGATGTCGTATGCCGTGACTCTGTACTCCAGCTGGAGCCCGGCCTGTTCGCAGGCGAGGTCGATGCACTCTGCCACCCAGAAAAACAGAGTCTGCTTGGTCACTGCCTCCCCCAGCCAATAGGCGTCATAGGGGTCAAAAAGCTGGGAGGCTTTGCGGTGGCCCTAGGTATGCTGTATGTAAAAGGACAGGGCCCTCTTACAGTCTAGAGTATGAAGGACGGTCTCCGCCCTGTTGGCGTGAGGTCATGGAAAGAAGATGGAGAGCACCATCTCCTGATTGAGATGAAATGAAGATACCACTTTCGGAAGGAATTTGGGGTGCATGAGTAACACAACACTGTTCTTGTAGAACCTGTTATAGGGAAGCTCTGCCTCCAGGGCCTGAAGCTTGCTGACACTGCGGATAGAGGCAAGCGCCACCAGGAAGGCGACCTTCTAGGAGAGGTACCGCAAATGGCAGGTAGTCAGGGGCTCGAATGGCAGCAGAGTGAGTCGAGCTAGCACCACATTGAGATCCCACTCTGCCGGAGGTGAGTGGATTGGGGGCTTAGAGAGTAGCAGGCCCTATAGGCCTCTCTACCTCCCACCATCATCAACAGCTCTCCCCAGCCGGGGATAGAGCCTCCGACGGTAGGAGGAGCAGCCGCACGATCCAGGCCCAATCCGGGCTCAAACGGGGACTTTAAAAGTTCGCGCCGAGCAGCGCGTGGTCCTCTCTACCTCCCACCATCATCAACAGCTCTCCCCAGCCGGGGATAGAGCCTCCGACGGTAGGAGGAGCAGCCGCACGATCCAGGCCCAATCCGGGCTCAAACGGGGACTTTAAAAGTTCGCGCCGAGCAGCGCGTGGTCCTCTCTACCTCCCACCATCATCAACAGCTCTCCCCAGCCGGGGATAGAGCCTCCGACGGTAGGAGGAGCAGCCGCACGATCCAGGCCCAATCCGGGCTCAAACGGGGACTTTAAAAGTTCGCGCCGAGCAGCGCGTGGTCCTCTCTACCTCCCACCATCATCAACAGCTCTCCCCAGCCGGGGATAGAGCCTCCGACGGTAGGAGGAGCAGCCGCACGATCCAGGCCCAATCCGGGCTCAAACGGGGACTTTAAAAGTTCGCGCCGAGAAGCGCGTGGTCCTCTCTACCTCCCACCATCATCAACAGCTCTCCCCAGCCGGGGATAGAGCCTCCGACGGTAGGAGGAGCAGCCGCACGATCCAGGCCCAATCCGGGCTCAAACGGGGACTTTAAAAGTTCGCGCCGAGAAGCGCGCCCGCGCCTTGCGGGCCCGCGCCTGAGGGCCGCGCAAGAGGGCCCTTTGGCACGGCCCTTAGGCAAAGGCACATCAAGGAATCTCGAGTCTCCAAAGAACAGAAGCAGCTCCGCCTCGCCAAGACCAACAAACCTCCCCAACGTGTCACTGAGCTCCCTTAGGGTTGAGCTCGCGTAGAAGCAAGGAACCAAGCACAACACAAATCACAGCAAGTATACCGTACCAGAATAACGTTACTTTCTTACCTGACTCATTTTGAACAGCCGACATTGCCGGACTAAACTAACTACTACTACTACTATAACTTGAAGGTCACACTGATGTTAGTCATATACACGCTGTCCCCAACATATCTTTGAATATTACTGTTGTCAGTATTTTACCCTAGTTGCCTGTTATTTAAATCCTCTCAAATTCTCTATTACCATTAATGCATTACAGAATCACTACTGCTACCAAATAACTAACCCACCCTGAATTACTGTTGTCAGTATCTTACCCTATAGTTTACTGTTATCAGTATCTTGACCTGTAATTACTGTTGTCAGTATTTGTGCCCTGTAATTACTGTTGTCAGTATTTGTGCCCTGTAATTTACTGTTATCAGTATCTTACCCTGTAATCACTCTTGTCAGTATTTTACCGTGTATGTACTATGGTAACCAGTCTCTAGCAATCTCTACATCATTAGCAACTGTCGTCAGTATATAGCAACTACTGCACTATAATTACAGTCAGTAGACATACCTATATTACGCTGCTGACAGTAACTCCATCATTAATCATTGTATGATCCTTTACTATTATTTAACACAACACATCTCAAACAAACATGGATCTCACAAAGTTTCAATCATACCTTATCATCACCATACTAACCATCCACCTAACTCAAAACATCTACGCTCTTAAACCAAATCCCACAGTTTACAACACCATCCCCATCATTCATAACCCTTACAAAACTACACTACAACCATACCCACACACACTTAACCAGACACACCGCCCCAACACTCCTAGACATTCAAGACTAATTCAAATAAACCTCGTACAAATCGAACCCATAAACAGATCCCCCGAAACAAACACCATCATAAAATTCATCCTCATAAATGCAAGATCCATACGAAATAAAATACCAATAATTAATGACATAATCACCGATGAAAAACCTGATATCCTTCTCATCACAGAGACCTGGCTCGCACCCACAGACACAATCCTCCTAAACCAACTCAATACACATCAATATGATCTTTTCAACTGCCATCGAGAAGCAAAAAGGGGAGGCGGGGCCCTAATCATCACCAAAAAAGAGCTCAAATACTCACTAAAAAATGTGAATAACATAGATGGTATGGACATCATAAATATAGAAAACAAAACCCTCGCACTGTCCCTCATCTACAGACCCCCCACAGCAGACCACAAAAATCTCACCCCCATTCTAGAACTTGCATGTACAGCTACACAGAGAAAACCACTTGTTATATTAGGTGATCTAAACCTACCATCACTCAACCCACAACACACAATCAACTTTATGGAATCCATGAAAGAAATGGGTTACAACCAAATTATACAAACATCTACACATACAAAAGGTAACGCTCTAGACCTTGTATTCATTCCCACCCCATTTAATAAACACCAACTACAATCCCCACCTCTTATTACAGAAGTACCATGGTCAGATCATCATCTAATAACCTTCAATTTACTCACACTATCATACAACAACACCGAAACTACTCCAACACCTTATAATTCTCGCTTTACTCATTTCAACAAAGACACCTTCCTAGACAATGTATTACCTAACCTTACAAATAACACAACAGAAATCAATACTATAATAAACCAATGGAACACAACAATAAAAGAAGCAGCAACCCCAACTCAAGGTCCCCAAAAGCAATTTACAAAAAGAAAGTCAGAAAAATGGTTTCAACAAAGACCTCTATAATATGAAAAAGCAGCTAAGAAAACAAGAAAAACAGTGGAGGAAATCTAAAACCAACGATAATAAAACATTACTTAAATCTTCTCAACAAATACAAAGACACTATTAACAGATCGAAAAGAGAATACCACACAAAAGTCATAAATATGGCACTCAATAGACCGAGAGAATTATTTGCAATTATAAAAACACTAACAAAAACCCAAACATCAGAGCCTGAACAGTCAACAATAAGCGCACAAACTCTTGCAAATCATTTTGCTAACAAATTAAAAAACAAATCATCTAATACAATCATAACTATATCCACAGACTTAAAACCAACAATTAAATGGACAACCTTTCATGACATTGAAAAAAAAACACCTCCTCAATATCATATCAATGATCAACACCACCACCTCCCCCCTAGATCCATGCCCAGTATCATGGATAAAAAACACCAAAACAGAATTAGCTAACCATATACAAAATATAGTGAACCAATCACTATCCCAGGGCATCATGCCAGATGCCCTGAAACTCACATCCTTACGCCCAATAATAAAAAATAATAAACTCAATCCTACAGACCCAAACTCCTACAGGCCCATAGCCAGCATACCGTTTATCGCCAAAGTAATAGAAAAAATCATACAGCTCCAACTACAAGATTTTATTGACTCACATGCACCACTAGACTCACACCAATTCGGCTTCCGCCCATCCCACGGGGTCGAAACTTTGCTTATAACACTCATGGATGACCTCATAAAAGGCACTGACACATGCAACCAAGGCTACATCCTCATATTCATTGATATAGCTGGTGCCTTTGACAATGTCCACCACAACACCCTCATTAACAGACTCCTAAGTCTAGGAATAGGAGGAACAATTCTACAATGGTTTATATCATACATCACAAATCGATCAATACGCGTTAAATTAGGACAAGACACCTCTGAACCATTTGTACAAGGACAAGGTATTCCACAGGGTTCGGCCCTATCGGCCCTTCTTTTCAACCTGTATCTGCAACCCATCACAAATATATTTAAAAAACATAAAGTCAACCACTACATATACGCAGATGATATCATGCTCACTCAACCAATAAGCACAAATAATCCCACCTATCAGAACTTACTGGACTGCATCAACGAAGCAAATACCTGGTTAGAAAATAATAACCTCAGCATCAACCTAAAAAAAACTGAAGCAATGTTCGTAACAAGAAAACCAGATACTACTCTCCCTGAAACAATAACAATTAACAACACAACAATCCCAATCAAAAAGGAAGTAAAATACCTAGGCATCATAATAGACCACACACTTAGTATGCTCCCCCACATAAAGCAAACTGTAAAAACCATATTCTATAAACTTAAGACCATTCAACACCTACGGACCAATACTAGACACACATGACTTCAGATCTGTTATCAGCACACTCATCACTCCACACTTTGACTATTGTAACAGTCTACTTATCGGCCTCCCCCTCACAAGCACCAACTTACTCCAAAGAGCTCAAAACATCTGTGCTCGAGTAACAGCAAAAGCACGCCTTACTGACCACATAACTCCCATCCTCGCTGAACTACATTGGCTTCCCATAAATAGCAGAATATCATACAAAATACTATTAACTACATTTAAACTTATCAACGACATATCACCCTCACATCTAACCACTCTACTACATACTCCAAAAGAACATAGAACCCGCAGACAAAACGCAACTCACTCACTAGACATAAAAAATCAATTCGAAAAACAAAAAAAACCACAAGCTCAAGAGCATTCTCATATGCAGCCCCCACCATATGGAATAAACTCCCTCTAAGCCTCCGCAAAATAAAAGACCTACAGACATTCCGGAAAGAACTAAAAACATATCTGTTTAAAGAATACTTTATAAATCTTAATGAACCCCCTCCAGCACCCTCACCACACCTCCAAAAAAAATCCTCCATAACCTCAGATCAAAAAGCCACAAACCACATCGCATTTAGAAAAATCAACCTAGAATCCTCAGTGTATTAAAATCCCTAGAAATCCCTAGTGTATTAAAAACCACGATTAACAATTGAATAATGTAAATATTTAACTGATGTAAATAGTTACAACATTTGCATAATTATATATTCCATGTTACTTGTTGTTGTTTACGAAAAGTTAATTGTACGTAGTTTGAAAAAACAAGATGTTCCATGTAAAACCATGTTCATTATGTTAATTGTAAACTGTTCATTGTGTTACTTGTAAACCGCCTTTGATCTTGGGAAAAAGCGGTATAGAAGAAAAGCATAAATAAATAAAATAAATAAAAAATATAGGAAGCAGGTGATGAGGGGATGTGCAGAAAGAAGCTTGCCCTCGAGAGAGTGGTGGTGTGCTGAGAGAGCACTCAGGTGCACCCTGACAAAGTTGGAATTGAGTCCAGCCTGTGAAAGATGAAGCAGCATAGTCTGCACTGTGCAGGAGAACAAGTTATCCCATCTCTCCAGGCACCACATGGAGAATCTGCGTCACTTGAAGGCATAGGCACGCCTTGTGGAGACCTTGCGGGAGGCCAGGAACACCTCCTCTACT
Source organism: Ichthyophis bannanicus (assembly GCA_033557465.1). NCBI lineage: Eukaryota > Metazoa > Chordata > Amphibia > Gymnophiona > Ichthyophiidae > Ichthyophis > Ichthyophis bannanicus. Next base: position 87,440,255 of record CM066048.1, on the reverse strand, counting down.
TCTCCCGAAAGGTTGAAGAGGGCCAAAAGGCTACCTGTTCAGCCAGCCAAGTTGTTAGCGCCAGAGACCCCAGACTGGGGTGGAGGAGAGAGCCACCCGCCTGAGTCAGTTGCACCAGAGAGTTCCCAAGAGAGTTGGGGGGCTCCGCCGCTAAGCGGAGCAGCACCTGGAACCATAGCTGCTTGGGCCACCAGAATTTATTTATTTATTTATTTATTTATTTATTTTATACACATTTATATACCGCATCTTCCACAGATCAGTTGCGGTTTACAGAGAACAAAACTTAACACTTGGCAACGCAAGTTGTTTTACAAGGAACGTCAAATTAATTAGCGATGCTTTGTCCCGGACAACCTTGAAAAGTGTCTTGGCGACCAATGATGTGGGCGGAGGCCCTTCGACCACAGGATGAAGGCGGCTGGTGGGAACAGAATCGTATCAACTGAGCGTAGGCCAGACTAGCCAAGAGGTTCATCCGAGGAGTCCCCCAGAGCCAAAACAGCCATTGGCTACTCTGGGGTCTAGCCGCCATTCGTGCGGCCAGAGGACACTGCTCAACCTGTCTGCAAGGGTACTGTCCTGACCCAGCAGGTAAACTGCTCTCAGGAGCATTCCCAGGCTGATCGCATGAGCAGAGCGCTACTGCTTCCTGGCAGAGGGTGTACAACTCTGTACCCCCTGCTTCTTCAGGCAGAACATGGCAACCTGGTTGCCCATCTGGACCAGTATCGGCTAGTGCTGTAGGCAATGGCGGAGGGCCAAATATATAGCCCCGAGTTTCAAGAGGCTGATCTGTTGTTGGCTTTTCGCCCTGGACCAGGTGCCCTGCATGCGGAGGCATCCACAGTGAGCTCCACAACCCAGCTGAGAGGCATCCGTGGTAAGGATCCGCTAGGGGATGGGGTCTGGTTGTGTCACTTGCCACCAGCTGAGCGACTCCATTAGTGGGTGGGTTACGCACACTCTGTCCCTAAGGCAGTTGGTGGCCTGTGTCCACTGGGATCAGAGGCACCATTAGATCGCCCTCATGTGGAAGCAGGCATTCGGTGTAACATGCACCATGGATGCCATGTGGCCAAGCAAGCGGAGCATGGAGCGAGCCAGCACTAGGCAATGGCGATGTACCCCTGCGGCCAGAGCCTCGAGGCGACTCGCCCTGTCTAGGGGGAGGAAGGCCTTGGCCTGGCGGGTATACAACTGCGCCCCTATGAACTCCAAGCTGGGGCGTTTTATTGCATAGCCCAGGTGTACCAGAACACTAATGTTGTGGCCTGTAGCCTGCTGTACCTCAGTGGCTGTTTCTCCCTTTATAAGCCAGTCACACCAGTTCCACAGCCCTGTCCTTGAGTAGGCTTGTGAGCTCCTGCCGTAGCAAGTCCTGGTAAAGGGCAGTCCTGGAGATCTCTCCTGGAAAGAAAAAAGAAGGGCATCTGGTCCAGGTGGAGGAGGTAACCCTCCCTGACCACTTGGAAGGCTCAGGCATCAGTGGTGATGTTTGGCCACCAGTGGGCAAAGTGGACCAGGCATCCCCCTATGGGCATCTGATCTCCTGAGAGTAGAGGGGCTATGCCCAAGGAGTGAAAAACTCCCCCCAGACAGGGCTGGAGCCGGCGTCGGGGCCTTGGGAATCTTCTGCTTGCAGGGGCCCTGTGTGTACCCCTTAACATGCTGTCCCTGCTGTGGAGCCTGGGAAGGCTGGTACTACTGATAGCCTCAGTAGTCTAGTCCCTTCCTCGGGTATAGTGGCTCTTTCCCTGAGGCCTTCCGATTGGGCAGAGTGGTGGTCGTCTTAGAAGTCGAGTTCTTGTCAGGAACTCAGACTCGAGCTCCGCAACCTTGTCTGACATGGGCTTACCAAAGAGGTTCTCCCCTTGGCATGGGACATCAACAAGTTTGTCTTGTTAATTAATTTTTAAGAAAGCAATTATTTATATATACATTGTACAATAGCTCACTTTATAGTATAGCTCACAATATATATAGTGCACCTTTTCCCAAGACATTTAATCATATATTTACAAACTATGTATATATTATCACAGATTGTTTCACTATTACTTATTTTCTCTTTTGTTAAACCGCTTTGATTGTATGATAAGGCGGTATAAAAATCCAATTAAATAAAATAAATAAATAAATAAAATAAATTGCTCCAGGTCCAAGGAGTGGAGCCAGACCTGGCGTCAGGCGCCGATGCCCACTACAGCCATCCAGGCTGTGGACTCGAAGCCATTGTAGGTTGCTTGAGACAAACAGAGCAATCACTGATGACTTTGACAAGGTTCCGGAACTGTTGGAGGGGTTCCTCGGAGAGGCTGGTGGAGAACTCAGCGCAGAACCGGTGAGCTCTGGCAGCATTCTCTTAGCTTACTCCTTAACTGCGTTCAACCATTCTTCCCCTCACCCCAGTTTCACTTCCGTTCTTCTATTCCCCAGTTCATCTGCAAAGCAGCTCTCCTAAACTGCAGGTTCACCCATGCCAAAACCTTCCTTGTTGCTGGAATGTATAAATGTACATATGTAAATTATTATCCCCTTAGCTTAGAAGTAGTTAATTTTCTGCGTGACGTGCTAACCTTTTGAATCTTTATGTACAAATCAAAATTATTCTGTCTTGATTCGACAGCTTTTTCCATGTAATCTTACCCGCTTCTGATCGCTGGAAGGAGCGGTATACAAATGCTTGCTAAATAAATAAAATAAATAAATTTCATTGCCCAGTTCTCCTTAGATTTTCTTTTCCTTACTGAAACTTGGCTCAGGACTGGTGACGACCCAGTTCTTCATCGCTGCCTCCCTGAGGGCTTCTCTGCCCTCTCCACACTGGCAGGACTGGGGACAAAGTTGCACTCCTCTATCCTTCCTCCATCACCCTCTCTGAACTGTCACCCCCTTCTCTTCATTATCCTGAGGCTCTCCTAGTTGGTCTACATTCCTTTCTTCCTACCCACTTTCTGCTCCTCTATTGTCCTCCTTCCCTTAGCTCCACCCTATAAAACTCTCTCCTTCTATTAGGCTTCTATCCACTACCCCCACCTTTATGTCTTAGGTGACTAACATCCACTCTGATACCCCCCCTTAGGGCCCGTGATAAACAGTTCCTTTCCCATCTCTCTGATCTTAACATTGTACCACTTATTCACTTCCCCCCCCCCCTCCTTTCTCCCTCTATAGCCTCCAAATCCCCTGGACAGATCATTCTTGCATCATTTTCTCCTTCCAACTCAGGTTTGCTGCACCCTGTGATCAATCTCCTCCCCCTTCTAACCCCACATTCATCCAGACCCAGAAACTGACAGATCCCAGCAGCCTTCCCCTCCTCTGATGCACTTTTCCCTACTAACTTTTACTCCTTATCCGTTGATGATTAGTCCACTTATGGCACTCCTAAATCCAATTAGCCCTGGATCAAGTAGCTCCACTCCACCCTAAACAGTTCTCTACAAAGCGTCACATTCCCTGGGTATCATATCGGACTATAAACGCTCCGCTCTCAACTTCTTCACACCAAATGCTACTGGCACAAACAGTGCACCACTAACTCCTTATCCATTTTCAGACACTGCCATCACCTCTATACGACTGCAATAATCTCTGCTAAAAAAGAATCCTACTCTAATTTCATCAGTTCTTCCTCTAACCATCCGCGGGCCCTTTATTCTGTCCTCCCAGCTAGCCCATCCCCGCATCCTGTGCCCCCAACTTCCTCGCCATCTGTAGACCAATTCGCCTAGGCTTTCTCGGACAAAACCAATAGAATATGTTTGGAATTTCCTCCTCTCTCTCCTTTCCAGGCCCCAACCCGCGAGACCCTAGACCCCCCACCACCCCCTCCCTCGCTGACTCACACCCGGAGCTTCTTCAATCCCATCTCATCCACTGCCCTTTTTAAACTAATCTCTTCTTCCCACAAAACCAACTGTTCCTTGGACCCCATCCCCTGTTCTTGGCTCCAATATACTTCTCTTGCTCTCCTGCCTTTTCCATTATCAACATGTCTCTTTACTGGTTTCTTCCCCCAAGCCTAGAAACATTCCCTCATTCGCCCCATTCCTAAAGGCCAGTCCTTAGATTACACCTTCCCTACCAATTACAGACCAGTCTCTAACTTACTGTTCTTGTCCAAAATTCTGGAGAAACTTACCGCCTTCCCACAACTCGGTACCCACTGGAATAATATAAATGCTTTACACCCTTGCTGGGCCGGTTTTTGGCCAGGTCACAGTACCAAAACCATCTTACTCTCCCTTCTCAGCAACGTATACGAACCTTTGGATAAAGGCATCATCACTCTTGTGGTTTCCCTTGATCTGTCTTCTGCCTTTCATCTTATTAATCACACTCTTCTCCTCTCTCATCTGCACCATCTTGGTCTTCGGGGCACCATTTTCCGCTGGTTTCATTCCTTTCTCTTGGGTTGCTCTTTTGCAGTCCACTCAACTCCTTATCCTCAGCCTCCTATTCGTTAGACTATGCGTCCCACAGGGTTCAAAGTACTCACTCCATTCCTCTAACATTTTTCTCTCACCTCTTGCCCTCTTTATCCAGCAATTCGCTATTTCAGCATACTATTATGCTGATGACATCTTGCTTCTCCTTCACACTGAACCATCTTCACCTGATCTTTCTGCACTGAATTCCTGTCTCTCCCACATGGCCGAGTGGCTGTATGAGAACCAGCTTGTGCTCAATCCTGGCAAAACCTCAGCTTATCTAGCTAGCTGGGCATGCCCCTCCACCCTTACTCACCTATGCTATCCTCCTCTGAAGGACTGAATACTCTTCTGACTGCATTATTGTGCTGCGGTTACAGGTCTATCTGCTCGCTCCCGCCCACCAGGAAGTGACACGGCCACACCTGTCAAGGTAAACTGAACACCCATATAAAAAAGACCCATGCAGCGTTCTGCACCACAGCGGCACACACCTAAGGAGCAGGCCCAAGAAGCAAGACATGCTCCTTGGGCGACTCGGCTATTTTCAGTCCCTCTGCTCACATGCAATCCTTCCTGTTTCACATCTTGAACTGTAAGTAAGTATCTCTTCCATGTAACTTTGCTGTTAGCCCTACTTTCTGCGTTCCTTGGTCTGTTTCCCATGTTGGCCATCCCTGTTCGCTGGGGATGGCACCCCCCCTCGCCTAACCCGAGTCCACATGTGTACTAAACCTACTGGCCTGTCGCATTGCCTCTAGTCTTCCTCGTATTCCCACTACCACCTGTCATTCCCTTCTACAGTGTGCACTATTCAACTGCAGATCTCTTTGTGCAAAGACTCTTCTTATCCCATATCTCCTCTCCCAACACTCCCTTGAGTTCCTTACGGAGACATGGTTAAAGGAGGGGGAGGAGAGCTCCTTTGTTGCCGTCTTCCCCTGGATTACGTAGCATTTTACACCGCCAGATTGGGGCACTGTGGTGATAATGTTGCAGCTTTTTTTTCCATTCCTCTTCCCATTTCCAAGATTTCCTCCCCAGCTCTCCACTACACCGAGTCCCTCCTGATCCATCTTGATGGCTTTCCACCTCTATATTTTCTACTGAACTATGACCCCCCCATCTTTGCCCACACTTATAGGACACCTTCCTTCATACTCTCTTTCGGAAGCCTCCCTTCTGTACCCTCATCTTCTAGTCTTGGGCAATTTCAGTGCCTATTATGCCTCCCCGCTTAAACCTCGGGACAACACTCTTATACAACTCTTTTCTGATCTCTCATTCTTTCAACATGTCTGCTTTCACAATCATTCTGCCTGTCATATACTCAATCTTGTCCTCTCCTCTCAGTCTCTCCATTCGGCTCTTTTCATTTTCATCTTTCCCTGTGCCCTGGTCTGATCATCAATGCATACTCTTTACCTCTCAGTTCTATCCTACCACTGCCCGCTCCTCCAAACGTTCTATTGGGCCATCCCATCCATCCCTTCGTCAAAACATCTCCGTTCATACTCTTGAACTCTTCCCGCCCTCTGACACAATCTTCCCTTCTGACTTGTTCTCACCCATCAGTTGACACGCAGGCCATGCTCTGGTACTCCACCCTATCTACTGCCCTTGATGGGATTGCCCCCCTTCGCTCACATAACTGCTCCTCATAGCACCGACATCTCTGGTTCCATTACAGCCTTAGCTTTCATTGTCGCCAGCTCCGCCGGGCAGAGCATCTCTGGAGAAAGCACTCTTCTCCAGCCTCCCTCCAGCATTTCAGGTTCCTTCACTGTTATTTTCAAGCCATGATTCATGCAGATAAGAAGGAACACTACTCCCAATTCATTTCTTCCTCCTCATACTCTACCCACCAACTATATTCTGTCTTGGCCACCTTGTCTAAACCAATCACTGCTGATTACTCTCCCCATTTTGATTCTTCCCCCTCCACTCATGCTCTTGCTGATTTCTTTCAGGATAAGGTTCTATCCTTCCGGTCCTCCTTCTCAGAATGTCCTCCTCCCTTGTCTCCCTGTCCTTATGCATCTCCCCCTGTCACCTGGTTCTCCCAATGATCCTCTTTCCCTGGGGGTTCCTCTCTCCCACACTTGGTCCTCCTTTCATCCGATTACCTCTGCTGAACTTCTCAAGATCACCATAAAATATAAAAACCACTGCTATATAGATGGCACTGTGCTCATTCAGAAAAAAAAAACATTAAAAGGAGAGGAAGTAGCATCATTGGCTCTATGTAACAGGGTACTTATAACAGGCAACTTGATATATAGTGGCCTTAATAGACCCTTCAAATCACATCATATTCCACTCACATCTTCTCAATATCAAAAACAGTTACATAATATTTTATCTATCTAACTAGGCTTATATATTGCTTTTATACCAGTCAAAGTGGTATACATTCAGGTACTTACTGTATTTATATTTTTCCCTTGTCCTCAAAGGGCTCACAATCTGTTTTTGTACCTGAGGCAATGGAGGGTTAAGTGGCTTGCCCAAGATCACAAGGAGCATCTGTGAGAATAGAAACCCCAGTTCTTCTGGCCCAAGGTTGCTGTCCTCTAGCAGAATTTGAACCCTTGGCCTTCCAGCCTGAGGTAACTTGCCCCAACCACTAGGCCCACTCCTCCCTGATTTCAAATAAAATGTTGACAACAACTTATCTTCTCTATGTATCGCTCAGCCAGAAATCTTAGATCATGCCTTGATGCTGGCAGCGTTTCGCTTTCTAGCTGCTTCAGAAAGCCAAATTTAAGCAGTCATAATCTACTTCTAGGCAATAGAGGTAATAACCACAGCAGCTGCTTCTACAGAAGGTCCTTCTCAAGATCATCACATCCTCTCACAAACTACTTGCCCTGCAGATCCCTTTCCCTCCTCTTGGCTGGCCACCCCCTCCTTGGCCCCGTTACTCTTGTTCCTCTCTCTCCTTAACAATAGTTTGTCCTCTGCTACCTGCCCAGTCCCCTGGAAACACACCTTTTTCCAATCCATCTTGAAGAACCCCTCGATGGATCCCTCTGCCCCTACCCACTGCCGTCCTGTCTCCACTCTTCCTTTTCTCTCCAAAATACTTGAGAAATTGGTCTTTGCTCAGTTTTCTGCACATCTTGACTCCACACATGCCCTTCACCACCATCAATCTGGGTTTTCATCCCAGGCACAGTACTTAGACCATTACACTATAGTTTCTGAGCAAAATAAATAAATCGTGAAGTTTATGTAACAGAGTTTTTTATACTGCTTTATCATTCCAGTCAAAGCTGTTTAATGTACATTACCAAGTTTAAAGTGCAATGTAAACAGGGACATTGATAACTTGCCTTTTTCTCTGGCAATGGAGGGTTAAATAACTTGCCCAAGGCCACAAGGAGGGCTAGTGGGAATCAAACTCTGGTCTCTTGGTTCCCAAGCTAGTGTGCTAACCATTAGGCTACTCCTCCACTCCAGATATCTCTATCATGGTTTCCCTTGATTTTCCTCAGCCTTTGACCTTGTGAAGGCATGAAAGGAGGGTGACATGATCCACAACTTTGGTCTTTGCGGAACATTTTTTTTATTGGTTTCAATCTTTTCTTTCTGACCGGGCTTTTTCAGTTTCTGTTGGCACTTCCTCCTCATGGGGTTCCCCAAGGTTCTGTACTGGCTCCTTTTCTATTTAGAATTTTCTTGATTCCTTTTACCCTCCTCATACAACAGCACGGCAGCTTTGCCCACTATTATGCTGATGACATCTTCTTACTTCACCACACCAGCCCGATTGCTCCTGATCTCACATACCTCAATGCCTGCCTAGCCAGTTATTTCTTCATGGATGTCTGAGATATTTTCTTCAACTTAATCCCCTAAAATTGGCTACTATCTGGTTTCCTTTCAATATATATATAATCATATCTATCAAACAGAACTCAAACAGTAAGAATCCACACCCAAATTTCTAACACCTTCAAACAAACTCAAGGTCTCCCGCAGGGTTCTGCATTATCTGCGCTATTATTTAATATTTACTTACAACCAGTTTGTAACATCTTTAAACGTCACAATGTTTATTATCATATCTACGCTGATGATATAATGTTCTACCTCCCATTTGAAATCCCACACCCACCTCTTCAAAAATAACAGAATGTTTCAATGAACTAACTGAATGGCTCAAAGAACAAATCTACTTATCAAACTTTACTAAAACTGATATATTATTCATCACTAAAAATCAAACATACATACCCCCAAACACGATCACACTAGATACTCATGAAATAAATACAAAAAAAGAAATAAAATATTTAGGTGTGATACTTGACAATAATCTAAATATGGATTCACATATAAAATATCTAACTAAAAAAATACATTACAAACTCAAAACACTAAAACAATTAAGACCATTGATTCATCTACAAGACTTTATTAATATAATTCATGCTATCATCACCCCACATTTTGATTATGGCAAACACAATACTTAATGGCATTTCAAAACAAAAATATTAAAAAGATACAAATAATTCAGAACATAGCTGCCAGGATGATTATGAATATAAGCCCACTTGAACATGTTACACCAATTTTGGCTGAACTTCATTGGCTACCTATTTACTCCCGAATCAAATATAAAATTCTTGTCACTACATTTAAACTTATAAATAATCTTGCACCATCGGCACTCAATACACTGATTAATATAGACATCGATAAACGATCCCAAAGAAGCAGACTTAAATACCTTAACAATACCAAAAGATTTCACAAAAGCCAGAAAACAAACAAATAAGAGAGCTTTCTCACACTCTGCTCCAATTCTTTGGAACAATCTACCTGACAACATTCGCCTGCTATCTGATATAAAGGAATTTAGAAAAAAATTAAAAACTCACTTATTCATATTACACTACAATACACCCTCAGAACAGAATACTCAAATAGATACAGGCTAACATTTATACATTATTATTACATACTCTATTTTCAAAATAAATATCACTAATACACTATTAACCATACCACACTCTCATTCACATGATGATTATAGATTTTAACTAACAATGTATATATGTTCTAATATGTTATACCTTTAATGTTACAACATTCCTTGTAAATTATAATTATCTGTTCTATGTAAAATGACTTGGTATATTACATACCAATTAACCTACTGTTCCATGTAAACCGCACTTGATACTAGGGAAAGAGCGGTATATAAATAACTGTTAAATAAATAAAATAAATAAATAAATATAGTCCTCTCCCAACACTGGCTCCTACTCTTTCCGGCTCCACATTACTACTTGTCAATTTAGTGTGATACTTGGGCATTATTCTGGATGCCTCATCTTTTCATGCTCATCTCGTCTCCCTAGTCCGCCATTCTTTCCTTGTACTCCACCAAATTCATGCTGTCAGTCTCTTCCTCTCTTCTTCTGCACTGACAATCCTATTGCTCGCAGACAAAATATCCCGGCTTGACTACTGTAACATTGTTTTCTTGGGTCTTCCTCAATGTCAACTGCACAGTCTTCAGCTCATTCAAAATACTGCCATTCGCATCCTTACTCACACTTCCCATTTCATGCACACCATCCATCTTTTAAGTCACCACTATTGGCTCCTTATTAAATACCGGTCTCAGTATAAACTCCTTACGCTGGTTCACCGCACTCTACATATAGGTTCTCCCTGTTCTCTCAGACATTCTCCTTCCTCACTCATCTCCTCCTGTCCTTTGAAACATTCATGCCAACCGTTTACACCTTCCAACTGCCTCTAAAGCCCGGCTAGAATCCACCCACTCCTCAGCTTTCTATTTCCTGGCACCCACCTCATGGAACGCTCTCCCCCCTGCCCTCTGGTTAGAAACTTCTTATCCCCAGTTCAGAGTTCTTCTGAAAACCAACCTCTTTCACACTATATACAACTAGCCCACTACGTAACCATGACTTCTCTCCTGCCTCCTTATCCTGACCTTGCCTCTTTTCTCCCCTTCCCTCTTCCCCCCATCATTGGAATTAATGTTTTGTCTCTTTCCTGTAAGAAGTTTAGCATTCCTTTTTCCTTTGGTTTTAATTGTTTTTAATTTGTAAACTACCCTGCTGCACCTTTGTGAAGGGCAATTTATCAAGATAAAATAAACAAACAAATAAACACCCACCATGGCACCTCTTCTTCTTGGTACTATTCCCCTAGTCTCCTCCTTCCATAATCTTGGAGTCATCCTGGACTCAGCCATGATCTTAAATGATCACATCACCTCCATTGTCTGCAAATACCTCTACTCACTCTGCAAAATTAGAGCCATTTGTCCCCTCCTATCTTCCTCAGCCTTGACCACCCTGATTCTCTCCTTGGTAATTTCCCGTTTTGATTACTGAAACATCTATGCAGGACACCCTCAATACCAACTCCACAGACTTCAGCTCATTCAGAACACTGCCGTCCGCCTTCTCGCCTCACTCCCCCACCCCACAGTACACTTCCACTGGCTTCCCATACAGTACAGAATTTGGTTCAAGATTCTTATACTGATACACAAGATCCTCCATACAGGCATTCCTTCCTGTCTTGCCTCATCCATCATCCACACCCCACATCACTTTCTCCGTGCACGCCACTCCAACCGACTCCACCTTCCCTCTGCTTCCCAGGCCAAATATGAATCCACCCAACACTCAACCTTCTACTTTCTTGGCCCTTATCTTTGGAATGCCCTCCCCTCCCCTCCAACCTCAGAATGGAACACTCCATCATCGTTTTCAAATCCCAACTCATGTGTTTCATGCTGCCTATGATTTCCCCATTTCATGATGCACCGGGCCCCCTGTTGATGACACCTACTTCCTCCTGGTCTCTCTCCCCCCCTCCTCACCCAGTCTGTTTGCATTCCTCTTTCCTATAATTGTATGGAGTTCCATTCTCTCTTTTAAAACTTTTTTTTATTGTAAACCACTCTGACATCTTTTTGAAGGGCGGTATATCAAATTTTAATAAGCAAACACAAACAAACTCAGCTTTCTATTTCCTCAGCCCTAGACTATGGAAGTCATTACCATCTGACCTCCAACTCAAACTATCCTACACCAGATTTAAATCACTCCTCAAAGATCATTTATTCAGTCTAGCTTTCAACTTAGGTCCTCAGTGACACAGACTCCAGCCTCCTCTTTCTGCCCATCATCCCATGTATACACCCTTCTATGACCCACTCTTTCCCTTTCCTCATGTTCTGCTATTGTATGATCTGTATGTTAACTCTCTTTCCTATTTTATTGGAGTTCCCATCTTTCCTAATTTTAATGGAGTTCTTGTCTCCTTTTAATTTTACGTACACTGCTGTCTCAAAAACAGTATAGTTTTAATAAACTGTAACAGTTCCTTTGATAATAGTCTAATCTTTATGAAATTTAACAATCTATTAAAATTCTCCAATATTTCTAACTTGAAATGCAGTGCCAAGTTGTGCAGATTTCTGAACAATAGCTATTTGAGCCTGTGTACTACAGTCACTTGAATCTCTGTAGCATAGCCATTTGAGGTTGGGGAATACAGATCCATTGGTTGATGTTACTTAGTTTACTTTCAGAATCTTCCATTTTTTCCACAGCTTGCACTGAGAATTCAGAAGTTTGAAAACTTCCACTATTACAATGCTTCCCAAATATCGTCCACGATTACCTTCTTGCCAGCTTGGACTACTGCTCTCCCAGGTCCCAATCCTAGCAAGGGATTTGGAAGCAGGATCAAAGCTCTCTCTTTAAGACAGTAAAATCAGTTTGATGCGCCTTGCCAGCACCAAACTCCTCCAATGGTTTCTCACACTCAGCAGTCAACTTGACAAGCTTAGGCACGTTCAGTTGCTCCTAGATATTACCTGGCAATCGCACCATCATTCAGTTGCTCCATTCTATTGGGCGATATTTCAGCTCATGAAACTAGCTAAGGCAGGGGGAGGGGGGGGGACCGCCAGAGCTAAGCAAAACATGATGCACTGGATTTGTTCCTCCTTTGAGGTGGCTTCAAAGGCAAATGTGGTAGGAACACGATCATGACGGTCAACTGGACCTTGAGCTAGACATTTCTGCTGTTCCTTACAAGCAGGCTTGTCCTTCTTGACCTCCATCAAGCAAAATAGAAAGGAACTAAAATATCACGAGGAAACAAATACAAAAATACAAATACAAATGGGGCCAACATATAGAGATGTCCAAAATGTCTAAACATAAGGCCATCTTCGACTTTTCTGTTTTTATACTTTTATTTCTCTAAATCTTTAGGTTTTGATGCTGCTAAGATAACCATCTCACATTTACTTGATGTTTTGCAATTGTAATCTATCTGGCAAGATGTAGTTTATTTCTGCATGTCTTTGATTATGTATGTTTTTTGTGAACTGTCCAGAAACATATTGATGGGTGGGTGATAAATGCTGTCAAACAAATAAATACCTGGGTTTTATTTATTTAACTGGGTTATATACTGCTCTATTTTTTAGGGGTTTACAGAAAACATTACATAACAGAACAGCTTTATACATTAAACAGGAAGGTTAATTTGGATGATTTAACAGAACTTGGGTAACTTGTAATATAATATGATATTACAAACTATTCATTCACTCATTAGAATCTTTAACTCCAGATTCAATACACCAACTGGCCACCGGTCTCAGATAAACGGTATATGTTCAACACTTATTTGTGGGTAATGTAACTCCCCATCTAGTGTCCGTTTACATCAATGACCTCAGGCCAGTATGGTTTGTAATTTTTAAACTTTTGTGTTGCTTCTTTTTTTTGTAAATATCTTTTTAATTATCATAAAAACTTTAAATTAGAACTCCATCCATCTTATCTTATGCTGAATGGCAGGTGCCCCTTTTTTTTGTTGCAAAGAAAACCCCTTTGCAGGTGCCCCTTTGCAACAAAAAAAAGGGGCACCTGCCATTCAGCATAAGATAAGTTGGATGGAGTTCTAATTTAAAGTTTTTATGATAATTAAAAAGATATTTACAAAAAAAAGAAGCAACACAAAAGCTTAAAAATTACAAACCATACTGGCCTGAGGTCATTGATGTAAACGGACACTAGATGGGGAGTTACATTACCCACAAATAAGTGTTGAACGTATACCGTTTATCTGAGACCGGTGGCCGGTTGGTGTATTGAATCTGGAGTTAAAGATTCTAATGAGTGAATGAATAGTTTGTAGTATTGATTGTAGTTCACTCTGGAGTGAGACCTGTGACTGTCTTTGTTCAAATATAATATGATATAACCAGGGCTGGCCTAAGGGTTTCTGCTGCCCTAGGCAGAAATTCTGGCCTTGTGGCCCCCCCTCCCCCCGCCATGATTCCGTCTCGGGAGGGAGAGGCAGGTAGAGGCAGCAGCAGCAGCAATATTTCCAAAAACCTTCTCAGGGCTGGCCCAAGGGTTTCTGCCGCCCTAGGCAAAAACCTCAACCTTTCCACCTCCCCCCAGCTGCCACCGATTCTATCTTGGGAGGGGGAAACTGTGGCAGCTAGGGGGAGGAGGGGATGGCGAGGCCGAGGTTTCTGCCTAGGGAAGCAGAAACCCTTGGGTCGGCCCTGAGAAGGAGACTGTGCTAAATGACTATTTGACCCCAGCCAAGCCAGCTGTTCTCATGAACAAATCTACAACTTTGGGAGTAAGAGGCCATAGTCCTATAGTGGAAATCACCAGGCCACCCGCAGAGAATGGAGCCCTCATCCAAAATCCAGCCTCCAGGCATGCCCACAACAGTATGGAAAAACAGAAAGTGTCATTGCCAAGTCTTTCATAAGACTTTCAAGCTAAGATTTCCCTATACTCAGCATACCCTCTGTTGGGATGGTCAGGCGTTTCATCATTGCTGTGAAATGGACTTCCTCCTCATGAGGCCAAAGGACTAATCCAGCCTGCCTTAAATCGAGGGGACAGCCAAGACAGGACCTCAAAATCCCAGGGACCAAGCCCATGTGCTATCACACAGGGCCATAGAGAAGTGGTAAAGTAGTAGAGCAGAGGACCCAACGTGGTTTAAAGTGAAATGCCTGCTAAACTCACCCAAAAGTCAGCACTGCAGCCTGCAGATCCATCATATTGTTCTGTTTGGGACTAAGGCCTAAGCAAAGAGAAAAAAAAAAAAAGCAGATCCTGCAGGAATCTTAACTGGCTCCTAAGGGAACCACCACTCCGCCCTCCTCAGACTTACTTTTTCACAATTGGTATTCTTCTCAAGATCTTCAACAACTCCCACAGGGGAAAGTCGAGCTCAAAAAGAAATTGAGGAGTGCAAAGGCAAAAGCAGAGACTAAGACCTTTCTCACTGCCCGTAAGAAGAGCGCTCTGGGGCCAGGTCTCAAATCTCCTCCAAAGAGGGCTGCTAAGCAGCCAACCAATTGAATACAGCTCAAGAGTTGTTTCGAGAGCTGCAGCGCAAGCTGCCCACAAGTGGTGCCCCCATGCTGCCGCCCCCCCCCCCCCTCCTGAAGTGGCTGCGGAGCTTATCGGTGGAAAGAAAAACAAAAAAGGGAGCAGTAAAGGCATGGTATGGGGCCCCAGGTCCCCTGGGGGGGGGGGGGGTGTCTCAGAATGTCAGCCAAAAAATGCCCTGGGTATTGCAGCTCCAACGGGACAAAAAAATGGCATCCATGGCAAATACCTGGAGTCAAAGACTGCATCAGGCATGGCTGAGAACCATGGCAAAAAGGAAAAAAAAAAGCCCAGAAAATAAACAAACAAAAATAAATTGTTCTAGAACAAAGCCACAGAGCTGTGACAAAACAGGAGTCCCAATAAACCCCGAGGCCTGTTGGGCTGACTGGGAAAACCCTATTCAAGAGGCCGTGGAGCCACACGAACTGGAGAGACCTGGCTGAGGAAAGCCTTTTTTAAATTTTAAATTAAAAGCTACTTTATTCAAAAGAGAGAGCCAACTGTTTTCCATTGAAATCAAAGAGGAAAAAAGGGACTTAGAAAAAGAAATCACCAAAATTAAGGCAAAAAATGGGGGAAAAAAAGATAGATTAGGACAGCAAGCGGGAAGGGAGGCCTGGGCCCTCATGTTCCTCTTCCAGCCCACCAGCACTCATAACCCATAGGAAACAGGGTGGCTTTCCGCTCCAGGAGACATGGGTGTACTCGTGCTCTGAGCAACATTAGGCCCTTCAGACTCTGCATCATATTGTGGGCAAGGAGAGGCAGGCCTATCTTCATTGCTGTACCAGTGCACACACCCTGCCACCTGCTGGAGTCAGACAATACTGACTTCTCTCAGTGCTGTACCAGAGGATATACCAGCTATTCAAATCTGCCTCCATTTGCTGGCAATGGAGCATAACCAACTTGTCTGGAATGGTCTAGCAGGATAAGGAAATTTACAAGTTTTTCTTTGTCCTTCCAAAGCAATAAAAGCTGGAACCACAAGCAAACTGTGCCCCATCGCAGATCATATAACCTCAACAGGAATTTCTTCTGCCTCAGCTGCACATGCTGCAGACAATTCTGGCCAAGGCAGAGCAGTTTGATTCTCTGGAACTAAAGAGACTTTACTGCAGTCTGACTTGAAAGGCCCATCCCTTGCTCTAGCAGTCCAGGCACCTTAATCTTAGAAGTCTTCATGGTACGAACTGCAAAGCAGTAATAGTCATCTGCAAGTTTGCGCTGCCTATGGGGTTTTGTCCATGGCGACAACGCCCTTACTCCAGACCTTCCACTTCTCCTTCCATCTCTCTCACAGTGTGCTGCACTGACAAAGCCACTCAAATTGTCATCTTGGACCGCTCTATTGGGAAACATTTAGGCTGTCTCTTAAACTAGGGCCTGTCTAGCTTGTGTGACTCTACTGGTAGCAAAGTCCTCCACCACATCAAATGAGTGCACCATGGAAGGAGAGGTCCTATTATCCTTCCGTTGAGTCAGAGTCGACTCATGGCGACCCTCTGGATAGCTATCCTAAATTGTGTTCGGTCTTCAGTCAGGCTGCTCATTGTTAAAAGACTGGCACCCGTAGCTGCTCTTATTGTCTCGATCCATCTCATTGCTGGCCTTCCTCTTTTGCGTTGACCTTCTATCTTGCCAAGCATGATGTCTTTCTCTAATGATCTCTCTCTTCGCATGATGTGTCCAAAGTATGAAAGTCAAAGTCTTGTCATCTGAGCGTCTAAAGAAAGCTTAGGTTTGATCTTCTCTAGTACCGACTGGTTTGTTCTTCGGGCAGTCCATGGTATACACGGTATTCGCCGCCAGCACCATAATTCAAAGGCATCAATTTTCTTCCTATCTTTTTCACTGTCCAGCTTTCACATCCATATGATGTTATTGAAAATACCATGGCTTGAACAAGTCGAATCTTTGTATGGAGAGAGACATCTCTGCTTTTGAGAATCTTATCTATGTCTTTCATAGCCATTCTGCCAAGAGCAATGCGTCGTCTGATTTCTTGACTGCTTGTTGCTTCTTTATTGATAGTTGATCAAAGTAGGTTATTATTAAGGGTATACAGATTGGTTTGGAGATTGTTAATGTTGAATCAGAACACACACCCAGTCTCAATGGAGAAACAGATTTCAAAGGTTATAAAAACAGCTTATGCAAACTTCTGCCTGATAAGAAATTTGGTCTTATTTATTGGAGGATAATTTAAGAACTATTATCAAAACAATAATGATAACCCTGTTAGACTACTGTAACTTGGCCTATTTAAGTTTAGAAAAAAAATTTAATTTGAGGTTGCAATTTGTACTAAATATGTTTGCAAAAGTCAATAAATAGGACCAAATATTGAAAGAATTACACTGGCTCTTCACTGGACAAAATATGTAATTAGGTCTTACGTGCTAATTGCCTTTCCTTGAATCCCTCCAGTCCAGTCCAGATGCATGGGTTATGCCCCCCAACCAGTAGGTGGAGACCGAGCATGATCAGCTTTGCTGATGTCACTATACTAAGGGCAGTGTGCATCAGAAGACTAGCCAGTATTGGAGCTTCAAAGCAGAATTTAAGCCCAATACAGCCCCAAATGGTAACAACTAAAAAACACAAAGCAGAGAGATGTGCCACCAGAACCCTCTCAGGCCGCTCTTCTCGGGGGAAACCCTCCTGCAAAGTTCCCTCTGAGACGTCCAGAGAGAGGACAGTCCCCTTCCCTTTTTTTCTTCTTTCCTGTAGTTTGTTCTTTTTTTACCCCCTTTTATTTTCGACAGGGTACTTTTAGCTCTTTAACTCTTTTCGCATCGTATTCAAGAATTACTGCTCTCAGCAGACAGCCATTGACTGCACTCCACAGCACACACTCCCCACCAACCACTGGACCGACTGGGTGAGCGACAAGAAAAACGGGAGGGTCCCGGAGGGATTCAAGGAAAGGCAATTAGCAGGTAAGGCCTAATTACACCTTCCTGATCATTCCTCCAGTCCAGGCCAGACGCACAGGATGCATCACAGGATGCAACCTTCATTGGGAGGGAGCCACGAGCCCGGCCTGCAGCACCCTAGCTCCAAACTGAGCCTCCTCCCTGGCGCTCACATCGAACCGATGGGCCTCCTTTCATGCTTTCGCAAGGCACTAAGTGGCTAACCTGCAGATGGTCCCAGGTGGCACAAGAGCTGCCTCCGCCCAGGACGTTGCTTGTGCCCTGGTAGAATGAGCACACAGTCCTGCTGGAACTGGTTTACACCGCAAAAAATAGGCCGACGCAATTGCTTCCTTTGGCCAACACACTATGGACGTCTTGAAAGCCACAGCTCTCTGCCGCACCCCGTCAAAGAGAATAAAGATGGTCGAATTGCTGGAAGGCCACCGTCTGCCGTCCGCTTTGGATACAACCGAAGCATCCAACAGCCGTAGCTGGCTCCCTTTGGCAGTGTTCTCCCCCTGCAACACATGTAGAGAGACGGGCTGGTTCACTTGGAAGGTAAAGACCACCTTGAGCAGGAAGGAGGGCACTGTCCGTAACACCATCTTCTCCGGATGGAACACCAAGAAGGCTCTGACAGGACAAGGCCTATAATTACAAAATGCGCCAGAGTGAGAAGACGACCACCACAAACACAGTCTTCAGAGTAAGATCTTTCAGGGATGCGTCATTCAAGGGCTCAAATGGCGTACCCGTCAGAGCAGACAGTACCAAATTCAAGTCTCACGGTGGAACCACCGTCCGAGGAGGCTGCACGTGCCTGAAGGAAGCACACAATGTCCGCATATGCCACCAGGGATGCCCCTTGAATCTTACCCCAATAGCAGGCCAAAGTCACGACCTGCACTCACGAGCCAGGCCCTTCTCCAGCTGCACCTGTAAAAAAGGACAAGATACAAGGAACAGAAGACAAGAGGGCCGAGACCCCCCCTAGTTCCACACTAGTCCTTGAAGATTCTCCACACTCTGATGTAGGACAAAGCAGAGCACTTCCGGGGCCCTAAGTAGTGTTGTCACCACCACTGGTGAGCAGCCTCAGCCACTTAACTGCACCCTCTCAAGAGTCAAGCCATAAGCGAAAAGCGACCCACCTGAGGCATCCACACCGCCCCCTGGACTAAGCAGTTGTCCCTTGCCGGGAGCCGCCAAGAAGGCATTGTCTGCAGCCGTACCAGGTGCATGTACCACAGCTTCGGAGATTAGTAGACTGGCTAATCTACTGAAGAGGGCTTTAAACTAGATTCGTTGGGGATAGATGAAGAAAGCGCCCAGGTAAGTGTTACATTAAATACTTTTATGGAAATGGGTAACAGGGGTAACATATGGAAAGCAGTGTGTATAAATGCCCGTAGCACGGGAAATAAGATCCCTGATGTTGAAGCTTTGGTGGGAGTGGCCGACTTGGATTTAGTGGCAGTTACAGAAACATGGTTCACAGAAAACCATGACTGGGATGTAACTATACCTGGCTATACTTTATTCAGAAAGGACAGGGTAGGAAGAAGGGGAGGAGGAATGGCACTATATGTAAAAAATACTATTAAAGCTTCGGAATTACAGAGCTTAAAAGGGAGAGAGGAGGCATTGTGGGTTAAACTAGAAAGAGGGAAAGAGAAAACTATTTGCATTGGCGTGATAGACTGTACAGACCTCCCTCACAAGAGGAAGAGGTGGACAGAGAGTTAATTGAAGACAAACGCAGCATTGCTAGGAAAGGGGAAGTGCTACTGATATGGAATTTCAATATGCCAGATGTTGATTGCCACATTCCTGCTGAAGCATCATCTAGAAGTAAAGAGATCCTGGATTCTCTACAGGGAGAACTATTCAGGCAATTGGAAACAGACCGCACACGTGAAGGGGCCATACTGGACTTGGTGCTTACCAAGCCTGAAAAACCGGCCAGGCTGGCTGAAAACCGGCCGGTTGGCAACCCTAATTTGTGAGCCGAGGCCACATGTTACGGATGAAATTGGAATTTTTCCCACGGCACACCAGACAATATCTCACGGCACACTAGTGTGCCGCGGCACAGTGGTTGAAAAACGCTGCCCTAGAATACTGAGGGAACTTGGGGACGTTCTAGCAGCTCCACTGACCACTTTGGTGGTGAGTAAATTATTGGAAACACTACTGAAAGAGAAAATAGTGAGGTTTCTGGAGTCCAGCGGATTACAGGATCTGAGGGAGCATGGATTCACCAGAGGCATGTCTTGTCAGACAAATCTGATTGATTTCTTTGACTGGGTGACCAGGGAGTTGGACCGAGGGAGGGCCCTAGATGTGGTGTATTTAGATTTCAGTAAAGCTTTTGACACTGTTCCTCACAGGAGACTTATAAACAAACTGAGCATCCTAGGGATGGACCCTAAAGTTACTGCTTGGGTTAGAAATTGGTTGGGTGGGAGGAGGCAAAGAGTACAGGTAAATGGAGCTCACTCTGAGGAGAAGGATGTTACCAGTGGTGTGCCCCAGGGATCTGTCCTTGGTCCGATTCTTTTTAACATCTTTGTTAGTGATATAGCGGAAGGGCAGTCGGGTAAGGTTTGCCTCTTTGCGGATGATACCAAAATCTGCAAAAGAGCTGACACCCAGGAAGGTGTAGATAACATGAGGAGGAATCCAGCTAAGCTTGAAGCATGGTCTAGAATTTGGCAGCTGGGATTTAATGTTAAAAAATCAGTCCCACACAGTACCACGTACACCAGAATCATACAAACGGGAAAGGAGAGTTTGATGATCTACTAAGTCAAACGCGGCGGACAGATCAAGTGACACAATAAGAGTGACGTCTTCTCGATCATGAGCAACGTGAATTTCATTTAGCAAGGCCAGAAGAACTGTCTCGGTGCTATGCCCCGGACGAAAACCCGCTTGCCGGGGATGGAGAGTGTTAGTTGCTTCAACATGCGAATTGAGTTGTAGAAAAGCAAAACGTTCGAGCAGGTTGGCCAAAAAAGGGAGATTTGATACAGTCCGCCAATGGGCAGGTACAGAGGGATCCAGAGAAGGCTGTTTTAAGAGAGGGTGAACTATAGCGGACTTCCACACAGCCCGTTCTTTTACTGTTCATGCCAATAGCAAAGTAGCTAGCAAAGTAGTCAAGAAGGCAAAGATTCAAAAGGAGGAGGAAATAGCCAATGCAATAAAATGGGGGGATAAGACATTTTTCAGATATATTAGTGAGAAGAGGAAGGGCAAAGGTGGTATTGTCAGACTCAAGGGTGCAGGGGGGGAATATATAGAAGCTGATAAGGATAAAGCGGAATTGCTTAACAAATATTTTTGTTCTGTGTTCACAGATGAAGAACCAGGAGCAGGACCTCAGAAAACACCCACAAATAAGAACAGAAGCGAGGGACATCTTGAACAATTTTCAGAAGACTGTGTTCGTGAGAAACTAGCTCAACTTAAAGTAGACAAAGCGATGGGACCGGATGGGATACACCCTAGAATACTGAGGGAACTTGGGGACGTTCTAGCAGCTCCACTGACTGACCTTTTCAATGCCTCTTTGGAGTCGGGAGTGGTGCCAAAGGATTGGAGAGTGGCTCATGTGGTGCCTTTACACAAAAGCGGAAGTAAGGATGTGGTTGAAAACTACAGGCCGGTTAGTTTAACTTCGGTGGTGAGTAAATTATTTGAAACGCTGCTGAAAGAGAAAATAGTGAGGTTTCTAGAGTCCAGCGGATTACAGGATCCGAGGCAGCATGGATTCACCAGAGGCAGGTCTTGTCAAACAAATCTGATTGATTTCTTCGACTGGGTGACCAGGGAGTTGGACAGAGGGAGAGCTCTAGATGTGGTGTATTTAGATTTCCGTAAAGCGGAAGTGGAGTGGAGGAGTGGCCTAGTGGTTGGGGCAAGGTACTTCAGGCCGGAAGGTCGGGGGTTCAAATCCCACTAGAGGACAGCAACCTTGGGCCAGAAGGACTGGGGTTTCTAGTCCCGCAGGTGCTCCTTGTGGTCTTGGGCAAGCCACTTAACCCTCCATAGCCCATGTTCCCTGTAAAATAGTTATCTCCAAGTTATAATGCCCTGTTCAATGTAATTTCAGTTTGTTCAATGTAAACCGCACTGATGCAGAATAGCGCGGTATATAAAAAAATGCAAATAAATAAATAAAGCCTTTGACACTGTTCCTCACAGGCGACTTATAAACAAACTGAGCACCCTAGGGATGGACCCTAAAGTTACTGCTTGGGTTAGAAATTGGTTGGGTGGGAGGCGACAAAGAGTACAAGTAAATGGAGCTCACTCTGAGGAGAAGGATGTTACCAGTGGTGTGCCCCAGGGATCTGTCCTTGGTCCGATTCTTTTTAACATCTTTGTTAGTGATATAGCGGAAGGGCTGTCGGGTAAGGTTTGCCTCTTTGCAGATGATACCAAAATCTGCAATAGAGTAGACACCCAGGAAGGTGTAGATAACATGAGGAGGGATCTAGCTAAGCTTGAAGAATGGTCTAGAATTTGGCAGCTGGAATTTAATGTTAAAAAATGTAAGGTCATTCATTTGGGCTGCAGCAATCCAAGGGAGCAATACAGTACAGGAGGTGAAGTACTTTTGTCCACTAAAGAAGAGCGGGACCTAGGCGTGGTTGTGTCTGATGATCTTAAAGTAGCTAAACAGGTAGAAAAGGCGACGGCAAAAGCTAGAAGGATGCTTGGGTGCATACGGAGAGGAATGGCTAGCAGAAAAAAGGAGGTGATAATGCCTCTGTATAAGTCTTTGATGCGACCTCATTTGGAGTATGGTGTGCAGTTCTGGAGACCGCACCTTCAAAAGGATGTGAACAGGATGGAGTCGGTGCAGAGGGTTGCTACTAAAATGATTAATGGGCTTCATTATAAAAGCATATGAGGACAGACTTAAGGATCTTAATATGTACACCTTAGAGGAAAGGCGGGATAGAGGTGATATGATTGAGATGTTTAAATACCTCCGTGGCATAAATGTTCAGGGAGAGAGCCTCTTTCAATTGAAAGCAAGTTCTGCTACGAGGGGACATGGGATGAGGGTGAAGGGAGATAGATTCAGGAGTGATATGCGGAAATATTTCTTTACGGAAAGAGTAGTGGATCCATGGAATAGCCTCCCAGTGGAGGTGGTAGAGATGAGGACAGTAACTGAATTCAAAAAAGCATGGGACCAACACAGAGGATCTCTAAAGGTAAAAAGTGGACTGTTGTAGTTGTTATGGAAGGACAGACTAGATAGGCCATGTGGTCTTTTTCTGTCGTCATGTTTCTATGTTTCTATGTTTCAATAATCAGTCCTCCTCCTCCTTGTCTCTCCCCTGTAGAGTCCCACAGGGCTCTGTTCTTTCCCCTCTGTTATTTAACATTTTCTTTCCCCACTTCCACTCCTGATCCAACAGTTCCCAGTTTCTACTTACATATATGCTGATGACATCATTTTTCTCTTTCACACTTCACCTGCTCAGTTGGACATTTCCCAGTTTAACCAATGCCTCTCTCATGTTGCTTCTTGACTATCCTCTAATTTCTTACACTTAAATCCCTCTAAATCCACTGCAATGTGGGTTTCTCTAAGTGGCTCCTGTCCAACAATAGCACCCTTGATTGATCAGACTCCGATACCTCGTCACCTCTTTCCGTTACCTAGGAGTGATCTCTCTCCTTTCATGCTCATATTTCTACTCTTATCCGCCATTCTTTCGCAGCACTACGTTGAATCAGAGCTGTTCGTTCCCTTCTTCCCACTAGTTCCTTGATTACTTTAGTGTTGGCATTAGTCACTAGTAGGCTTGACTATTGTAATATCTTCCTGGCTAATCTGCCAGCTTATCAGTTGCAACATCTCCAACTCATACAGAATACCGCTGCTCGCCTTATTACATTTGCTCATCGTTTTGACCATGTCTCCCCTATTCTCTATCATCTTCACTGGTTGCCTCTTCATTTCCAGTTTCAATATAAATTTCTCATTTTGACACATAGAGCTATCCATACATCCACCCCATTGTACTTATGTAACCTCATTTCCCGCCATACACCTTTCCATCACCTGCGTTCCTTGCATGCTAATCGTTTGTCTCTGCCATCACCATCCCAGGCTCATCTAGAACAAACACGCCACGCAGCTTTCTTTTTTCTCAGCCCTGTTCTTTGGAACACCCTTCCTACTTCCCTCCATCTAGAACCCTCTTATTCAAAGTTCAAAGAACTGTTAAAAACCCATTTATTCCAACGAGCTTTCGACCTGCCCACTACCATCCCTTCCTGAGTTTGGTCTTGTGTCTGTTGTATTTTACTGTATGTTTGCACTGTCCTTTTTCCCTCTTTCCTATTTTATTATGGCATTCTTTTTCCTATAGTTAGGGAGCAATTATAGTATTATTATCTTTATTATTGTAAACCGCTTATATGTTTTGACCAAAGCGGTATATCAAATTTGGAAATAACGATAACGATAATGTTAAAAAATGTAAGGTCATGCATTTGGGCTGCAGCAATCCAAGGGAGCAATTATAGTATCGGGGGTGAAGTACTTTTGTCCACTAAAGAAGAGCGGGACCTAGGTGTGGTTGTGTCTGATGATCTTAAAGTAGCTAAACAGGTAGAAAAGGCGATGGCAAAAGCTAGGAGGATGCTTGGGTGCATACGAGAGGAATGGCTAGCAGAAAAAAGGAGGGGATAGTGCCTCTGTATAAGTCTTTGGTGCGACCTCATTTGGAGTATAGTGTGCAATTCTGGAGACCGCACCTTCAAAAGAATATAAACAGGATGGAGTTAGTACAGAGGGTGGCTACTAAAATGGTTAGTGGTCTTCATTATAAAGCATATGAGGACAGATTTAAGGATCTTAATATGTACACCTTAAAGGAAAGGCGGGATAGAGGTGATATGATTGAGATGTTTAAATACCTCCATGGCATAAATGTACAAGGGGAGAGCCTCTTTTGAGTGAAAGCAAGTTCTGCTATGAGGGGACATGTGACGAGGTTGAAGGGGGATAGATTCAGGAGTGATATGCAGAAATATTTGTTTACGGAAAGAGTGGTGGATCCGTGGAACAGTCTCCCAGTGGAGGTGGTAGAGATGACGACAGTATCTGAATTCAAAAAAGCATGGGATAAACACAGACGATCTCTAAAGGAAAAAAGGGGACTGTTGTAGTTGTTGATATGGAAGGATAGACTAGAAAGGCCATGTGGTCTTTTTCTGTTGTCATATTTCTATGTTTCTACCAGACACTGGTGCCACTCTATTCAGTGTAACACTCACCCAATCAGGGGCCAAGATGGGAAAACATACAACAGCACACCCTGTGACCACAGCTAAACCAGCACATAGAGCATCTCTGACATATGCTCATGCTACCTGCTGAAAAACCGGCTTGACTTGGCATTGGACACAGAGGCCATCAAATCCATCACAGGCTGGCCGCAATGTCCCACTATCGACTAAAACCCCGAGACCGAGAGGACCCATTCAACTGGATTCACCCAGTACCAGTTTAGGAAGTCCGTTTGGACATTCTCCTTGCCCACCACATGTGCCACCAAGACAGAGAGGTGAGCCTCTGCCCACTGGAGGAGCAGTGTCGCCTCCTCCATCAGCGATGCACTGGCCGTGCCCCTCTGGCGATTGATATAAGCCACCGCTGTCTCAATGCTGAGAACATCCGCACCACCTGGCCGTGAAGAAAGTGGTGGAAGTGCAGCAGCGCTTGAAACACAGCTCTCAGTTCCAAGCAGTTTATCGACCATGACAATTGCTCCTCCGTCCACAGATCCAGGAAAACTGCTCCCGATAGTGCACCCGCCAACCAACCAGACTAGTGTCGGTCATCACTGTCACCCAAATGGGGGTCTCCAGAGGAAGACCGCCAACAGTCAGAGAGGACAGCCAATACCATATGCTGAAGAGAGCCTCCCTTGGGCACGGCAGCCACTAAGAGAGCGAGTCCCTCTACTTCAACCACTGCAACAGCAGGGCTTGCTGCAGGGGCTGCATGTGAGCCCTCGCCCATGGGACTAGGTCAATGGTGGCTGCCATGGATCGCAAGAGCTGCAAGTAATCCCACGCCGAGGGTTGCACCATCCAGAGAAAACGGCACACCTGCTCTCGCAGTTTTTCCACATGCTTCAGCAGTAGCAACACCAGACCTCCCCTGGTGTCGAGTAGTGCCCTCAAGTGGGTCAGTTGCTGAGAAGGCTGAAAATGGCTCTTGTTGAGATTCACCACCCAGTCCATACTGCAGGAGTTCCACCACTGTGGAGCTGTGGTCCTGTGGTTCTCTTCAAGGGACTTTGCTTTGATCAGCTAGTCATCCAGGTATGGGTGAACCAGAACTCTTTCCTGCCTCAATGCCACTGCCACCGCCGCCACCGTGACTTTTATGAATGTCCGGGGAGCATTGGCTAGTCCAAACAGCAGAGCACAGAACTAGACGTGCCCCATGAGCACCGTGAAGCACAGGAAATGCTGGTGTTTGTCGCGAATCAGAATGTGGAGGTACGCCTATTAAGTCTAGGGACTTAAACTCACTTTTTTATACTGCCACAATGACAGAGCGCAACATATCCATATGAAACCGCGGAACTTGAGGTCCAGAATAGGTGGAAAGGAGCCCTCCTTCTTGGGGATGACAAAGTAGATGGAGTACTGACCTGACCCACACTGGTCTGCCAGCACCGGACACACCACCCCTAATTGGACCAAGTGGTCCAGGATTGTTCAGACACCCACCCATTTTGTCTGTGACCAGCAAAGGAGAAATCAGAAAGGGATCGAGGACGGGTCGCGCCAGTTCAAAGGGTAGACTTCCCAAATGATCTCCAACACCCACCGATCTTGAGCGACTTGGACCCAAGCAGAGTAGAAGAGTCTGAGCCTTCCCCCCAATTCTTTCCTCCACCTGGGCCCCCCTTGCTTAATTGAGACTTCTTGGCAGAGCTGGTGGGTAAGGAATAGAAATCCCTGTCTGCCCCACAAGGATGAGTTGCCCCTTGATGGGTACTACTCCTGTTGATACGGAGTGAAACGGAGAGCCTGGAACCACCGAAAATCCCTAAGCTGTCCTCAGGAGCTCCCCCGACCTTGACTCTCCTAGAATTATCCTCCAGGAGGCAAGCTCCCTTGGAGTCTCCCAGATCTTTCACCAGCTTCTCCAAAGCTTCCCCGAACAGCAGCTTAACCTTGAAGGGCAGATTGGCGAGCCTAACTTTGGAAGAGACATCTACAGACCAGTTTCGCAGTCAGAGGAGGCGCCAGGCAGCTACCCACAGAAGCCATGCTCTTGTCCCAGAGCGCTGCACCTCCCTCCACTGGGATGGTGGTCTTTTTGGTCACTGCAGACACCAAGGCATCCATCTTGGGCACGAGAGAGCATAGAGGAGCCATTGTCTGACCTCCCCTCAGGCTGGATTTGGGTAGTTCCCAGTCGGCGTCAATCATTTGCTTGATCGCCTTGTGGGAAAAGGTCCTGCAGGGCAGAGAGCCCCGGAAGCAAAAAAAAAAAAAAAAGAGTTCTCTAGGACCAACTCCTCTGAGGCCGGTCTGACCATCATGCTGAGTGCCCCCAGAGAGTGGGCAATGAGGCTCGCCAGTTCCTCTCTACAAAAGATCCACATGACTGGTTCATCGCCGGAGGGGCGCTCAGCCCCCCAGGAATTCTCCCAGTGCCCCAAAGTCCCTTCGGTTGCCTCACCCTAGGAAGGGTACCCCGGGGAAGCAGAGACCTCCAAGGATTCCAAACTCAGAGGACTCCTACCCTCAAATCTGTTAGCGCCTTGAGCTCCCCTGCCACCTCCCCTGAGGGTGCAGGACCTGCACTGTGACTCGAGCTTCGACCCCGTTTCAGACAGAATGCTTTATAGAGCAAGAGGATGAATTTGAGGGAAAAGGGCATCTCTGAGTCCTGTTCCTTTGCATCTGGCTCGCTGTGCTTTTTTGCCTTGGTGCCAGAGCCCTTGCTCGACTCTCCCTGCACTCTTCCCACCTCCAAGTGACTCAAAATGTCTGGCTTTGCCGCCAAAATGGAGCCATGCAGTAAATGGGGGACTTCATTTGAATCAGAGGTTTGCGCTATCCCCTGGAGCTCTCCGACTGCTGGGCCATCTGCTGTGCCTGCTCTGTCGTTTTGCTCTCCTCTGAGCACAAATGGCAGAGCTCGGCATTCGATACGGTCCCATGGCATGCCATGCAGGTCGCACACGTGGGCTTAGAAGAGGTCATCTCCTGTCTGAATGCTGTGCAAACAACTCCGCCAAGATTTGAAGAGGCCTGAACAGCCACAACATGGCATCCCCGAAGCAGAGCAAAACAGACCACCCTGGAGTCTCAATGTGGCAAACAGGCAGCACACACACACACACACACACACCAAGGCTAGAGACAGTTACCGGCATGGACATACATGGGCAGGGACCCAGGGCTCCAGTGTGTGCACCCCACTGCGAATGAGGCCGTCACCACCAGAGCAGTTTTCAGCATTCACTGTTGGGAGACAGCTTCTTCTATGCCCGTAGTAGCTTAGTCAGCTTTTATTTTATTTTATTTTTTTATTTAAAGGAGCTCATAACCAAAAACACTGCCTCCCAAACTGGAGAAGAGGACTTTTCGTACCCCAGAACGCTACTGGAAATAGCCTAATAGCTCAATTCAATGAGATTACTCAAGGCCTAGCTGCCAGGATGCACGGAGAGAGCCCCCCACCTGCTGGAGACTGAGCACTACTGGCTAGCCTCCTGATGCACAGCACCCTTCGTATAGCCACAATGGCAAAGCTGGTCATGCTCAGTCTCCATCTACTGGTTAGGGGGGCATACTTCATGCATCTGGACTGGAGGGATGATCCGGAAGAATAAGTTTTAAACTAAGTGCTTAGAGAATGTTTAACAACTTATATCTCTAAGATACAAAATAGACATCCAATAAAGGTTTCTTACAAAAAAATCTTATAGATTAGCTGTGACTAGTAAAAAGATGCTAACCAGAAGGGCACCTGCTGAGTGTTACACTTTACCAAAAATGTTACAGTTAGAAAGAAATCAAACAACATTTAGGAAGATGCTAAAAACATGGGGGGAGGTGGGGATGCAGACCACCTAAATAACATTCAGCAGGATATTCAGTTGTTTCAGCCCCTAAGCGCCACAACAATAGCAGGTTAGCATCAGGGAGCTCCATGGGGGTGGAGCGGAGGCAGCACTAAGAGATAACTGGCTAGCGGCGATAGTCAGCTGCTAGCCGGTTGTCCCAAAGCAGCTAAAAATTAGGCACTTCAATGGTTGGCCTAACTTTAGTCGCTTTAACTAACCAGTCATCAGCTGAATATTGCCACTGACCAGTTAGCTAACACGCTATTCGGACAACCCAAATATTCCATGTGGATGGCCAGATATGGCCCCGGCAAGGAATACCCAGGTTTAATTTTCAGCAGCCACAACTAGCCGCTGTAGCATCATTAGCTGCTGCTGCTGAGTATCTCCCCCTTGTTTTTTCTCTCATTAGAGTAAGTTTGTATTAAATTGTTGGTTAAAGAGGATCCAGTTATGGGGCCCGGATCCTTGTTTGTGCAGGAAATCTGCCTTAACTATGATCATCAGGATTTTTTAAAAAGGATTCCCCAGTTTTTAAAGAGTTCCATGCACCCGGCATCACAGCTGAGTGCAAACATAACTGCAGAAAAAAATGTGAAGAAAAATGCAACAGAAAAATATAACCGTGGTGAAAAGGGAACCCCTGATCAATAAGGAAAACCCTGCACCTGTCGGACTGACCGGAGAAACCTGGGAAGTGCTTCTCCAGCCACCCCCGCAGGCTTGGGAAAGTCTCATCGCCTCAAGGCCTTCTTTAAAAAATTTGTAGCTGCTTTATTCAAGCAGCACAGAAGAGACAATTACAGAAATAGGAGCAAATTAACAAAAACATAAAAAAATAGAACGAGGGCACAGCATGCAGATACAGGACAATAGGAGAGAAGGGGTGCCTAGGCCCAGATTTACCAACCCATCTTAGGGTCCTCCTGCTTGTCTCTGGCCCACCAGTGCTGGAACCCATCGGTAACAGCACTGAACACAGGGCAACTATCAGCTTGAGGAGACAATGGGTATACCCATGCCTTGAGCAAACATTGGGCCATAGGTCAGACCACTAAAATGATCTGGGCCAGGAGAGAGGGGTCTATCTGCACTGCTGCACCAATCCCCAGGCCCTGCCACCTACTGTCCACAGGTTACATTTGAATGCGACTTAAGAGACAACTGTTACCCTCAGGGTAAGAAACTATGGTAGCTTTACTTGCTGGTTGGTGATGTATGGACTCAGATACATATACTTTATGAAGTGAGTACCGAATGAACTTAAACTTGCTTTTTATTGCAGTTTAGTCGAGGCTACCCCCTGAAGAAACCGTTGCAGGTGAAACGCGGAGGAAGCGCGGCTGATAGCGTTGGGGTCATGCCTAAACACAGCACTAACAAGCTAAGCAATCTTTAAACATTTCTTGATAAGAGTTATAAAAAGGTGGCTATAATGTTCACGGGTCATTGATGCTATAAGGGCTTTAATCCCAAAGGTTTATTATAAGTTTTGGGTGCCCAGAGTCTGAGACCGGTTAGTCACCATTAACACTATATATGGTTGAAAGTCATTTATTAGTTGAAGGATACATAGCACTTTAAATATTGGTTCAGAGTACACCACAATTATTGACATATACGACTCTGAATAAGACGACCACTATTGGATTTGTGACCTACTGGAGGCAGACAACTCTGGTTTCTCTCAGTGTACAAATCACTGCAGTATCTACTGGGCATATGCTGTACATGCCCCCAATAGATAGCGCACAATTGATGCACGTACCATATGTTGATTTTTACACTCAATGCAAGATACCTGCAGCTTGGTAAACATCCCCCTTAATCTAAAAATACCTTCCATCCACTATGAAATGGAAAGTTTCTTGTCATATAGGGAAACAATGAGAGATGAGATTCTGAAAAGTACCTTTCAAATCCAGATTCAAAAAACTTTCCTCTCCAAGGCTGCTTTTAGATCCTGACTCCCTTATTCTCCCTTTTAACATCCTTAAGGGAAATGATAATGCACATAAACTACACTAGCCCCTTGTTTGCTCTGCTTATCTATTGTGAATAGACTTTAAACTCTGTCTAGCAGGGACCGTCTCTTACGTGTTGGTGTACAGTGCTGCGTATATGCCTTGTAGCACTCTACAAATGATTAGTAGTAGGAGGAGGAGGAGGAGGTGAGACGCAAAACTCGTGGACACAGATGCCACAGAATCCACATCCGGCCCACAGACACGTTTAAAATCAGAAACAGGCACGATTCCATGGCAATTCAGCATCCACAGGTATAGACGCACCCACGTTTATGGAACTGGCACATAGACGTGTCTGGCGCGGCACGTCCAACATGATGTTCTGTCGGTTCGTGCATGTATCCAGCCTGACCCTGCTAATACTATGGGACACGGATAAACGCTGCAGTCGTTTAGGACATCCCCGCACTCACTGTGTTCTGTAAAGTTGCACGTTTCCAATCCTGCCCATCTCCCTGATATACCCATGGACACCTCTGACAATCATGCCTTCTTGGTTGAAACATGCATTTCCTAAGCTACTCTTCTTAATGACAGTGTTGTGGTGATGCATACTAGACATAAGGTGCAATTAGGCCTTACCTGCTAATTACCTTTTCTTGAATCCCTCCAGTCCAGACGCAAGAGCTGTGCCCCCCTCCCTCCCCGACTAGCAGGTGGAGACTGAGCATGACTAGCTTTGCTGTTCACATATTAAGACAAAATACAAAAAATTGCCCTAAATATTGCAAATACTGATCTACAAAATCCTAATGTGTTACTGTGTGATCAGAAATATGATCAAAATACATAAAAAACTTTTTTTTAATTCTTACTATTTGAAAATTTTTTTTGTATATATATACTTGGATACAGGTCTCAGAATGAATGGGGGAGGATAGCTACAGGCTATAACAGCTGAAAAGCCTGAGAAATTCCTGACCCCTTCCTTACATCAAGGACCTTTGGAATCCAATTTTTTCTTTTACTTAAAATATCTTTGTTTAACTTTGAGCTGTCAGCAACAGATTTAACAAAATTATGAGCTCTGCGAACTCTCTTCAATTAATGACTACTGACTAAGTATCCGTCGTCTTTACTAAGGTCTTTTCAAGAGAGAGACTGGTAGTTGTAAAAAGTAAGTCCAGATTGATGACATCCCTTTTAAAGGTGGGAAAATAGCCGAACCAGTTCCACAACTTCCTGAATCTTTTCCGTCATTAAATAGCTATGACATATCAGGACCAAAACTATTGGCTTTCAAAAATTCCAAAACGACTTATCTGTATGTAGAATGAAAGAGCAGCCAAGTCTCTCTATTCCCGACGCAAACTTCCAGCGCTGTCGCATTTCACCGCTCTCGCGGTTTCATCGGGGGAGATGGAATTCTCACGGCGTGTCTTACAAGTTTATGAAAATCTTTCAATAAACAACTTAGGAAAGAAAGAATATATGAATCAGTAATGAAATGCTAAAATATTACAGATATAGCAGAAGCAAACACCTATGTGTTGATTTCTAATGCATTGCGAACTTATTCATAAAATCAGACAGACAAGCCTCTAGATTTTACCTTGTAACATTGTATCAAGAGCCAAAAAGACGCCGCGCATGCGTACTAACAGTATGTCCGTTGTCTATTTATAGACGATTCAAAATAGACCGGAAGCAGCCTGTCACCCGATTACAAAATTAGTAAATGGAAAAATTAAAAAATGAAAAAACTCAAAAAATGTAGCTATTATAGACATACTGACCAGTCTATCTGAGAGTTGAGGCCCCCTGGACTCACTGTTTGTAAACGGTAAATCCAACGTTGTTCATTTAATAGCAAGCTTTGATCCCTGGTTTTGCCCATTAGCCCTTTAGAGGTCTGATCAATACAAAAAACATCCGGTTTGATCAGCTCCGCTGTTTTTGTATTGATCAGACCTCTAAAGGGCTAATGGGCAAAACCAGGGATCAAAGCTTGCTATTAAATGAACAACGTTGAATTTACCGTTTACAAACAGTGAGTCCAGGGGGCCTCAACTCTCAGATAGATACCACTTCAGTCATGGGTAACATCCCTACATCTTCCTCAGTAAAGACCGAAGCAAAGAATTCATTCAGTCTCTCCGCTATCGCCTTGTCGCCTCTTAGTGCTCCTTTAACCCCTTTATCATCTAATGGACCAACTGACTCTCTCACAGGTTTTTTGCTACGAATGTACTTGAAAAGGTCTTTATTTCGCGTTTTTGCTTCCGCAGCAAGCTTCTTCTCAAATTCTCTCTTTGCCTGCCTTATCAATGCCTTGCATTTGACTTGCCAGTGCTTGTGCTGTTTCCAGGTTTCATCATTTGGCTCTTTTTTCCATTTCCTGGAAGATGCTTTTTTGGCAACAACAGCCTCTCTGACCTCACCTTTAAACCATGCTGGCAGTTTTTTGGACTTCCTTCCACTTTTCTTAAAGCGTGGAATACAGCTGGTCTGGGCTTCCAAGATAGTATTTTTCAACAACACCCAAGCTTGATGTACGTCTTTAACCTTTGCAACTGCTCCTTTTAGTTTTTTCTTAACTGTTTTCCTCATTTTATCATAGTCTCCCTTTCGAAAGTTAAAGGGTAGTACTGTGGATTTCCTTACTATCCCTCCTCCACTAATTAAATCAAAGGCGATCATGCTATGATCACTATTGCCAAGTGGCCCCAACACCCTTATCTCTTGCACTACATCTGGTGTTCCACTAAGGACTAGGTCTAATATTGCTTCCCCTCTGGTCGGTTCATGAACCAGCTGCTCCAAGAAGCAGTCATTTATTTCATCTAGGAACTTTATCTCCCTAGCATGTCCTGTTGTGACACTGACCCAGTCGATGCCGGGGTAATTGAAATCACCCATTATTATTACTGCACTGTAACTATTGCTAGCTTCCTTGATTTCTTTGAGCATTTCATCATCCATTTGTTCATTCTGGCCAGGCGGACGATAGTACACCCCCACTGCCATTGCCTTCCCCTTTTTACATGGAATTTCAATCCATAGAGATTCTACAGCAAATTTTGTTTCTTGCAAAACTTTAATCCTTTCTGACTCAATGCCCTCTCTAACATAGAGCGCAACCCCTCCACCAATTTGATCAGCTCTATCATTTCGATATAGTTTGTACCCAGGTATCACAGTGTCCCACTGGTTGTCCTCCTTCCACCATGTCTCTGATATTCCAATCATATCTAACCTCTCGTTTAGTGCTATATATTCTAACTCTCCCATCTTGTTTTGTAGACTTCTAGCATTTGCATACAAGCATTTTAGAGACTGTATTTTATTCATATTAATTTGGCTATTGGTAGACATGGGTAATTTGGGATCTTTAAGTTCTGTCTGCTCCATACTCGAGGGCATTTGGGCTACTTTACTCTTTTTTGGAACCTCTCTGCTTTTTGTAGTATCCTTCAAGGATACATTCTTCCGAACCATGCGCTCTTGGGCGACTGTCGGCTTTCCCCTATTATCTAGTTTAAAAGCTGCTCTATCTCCTTTTTAAAGGTTAATGCCAGCAGCCTGGTTCCATCCCGGTTAAGGTGAAGCCCATCCCATATTTTAGCATTTCATTACTGATTCATATATTCTTTCTTTCCTAAGTTGTTTATTGAAAGATTTTCATAAACTTGTAAGACACGCCATGAGAATTCCATCTCCCCCGATGAAACCGCGAGAGCGGTGAAACGCGACAGCGCTGGAAGTTTGCGTCGGGAATAGAGAGACTTGGCTGCTCTTTCATTCTACATACAGATAAGTCGTTTTGGAATTTTTGAAAGCCAATAGTTTTGGTCCTGATATGTCATAGCTATTTAATGACGGAAAAGATTCAGGAAGTTGTGGAACTGGTTCGGCTATTTTCCCACCTTTAAAAGGGATGTCATCAATCTGGACTTACTTTTTACAACTACCAGTCTCTCTCTTGAAAAGACCTTAGTAAAGACGACGGATACTTAGTCAGTAGTCATTAATTGAAGAGAGTTCGCAGAGCTCATAATTTTGTTAAATCTGTTGCTGACAGCTCAAAGTTAAACAAAGATATTTTAAGTAAAAGAAAAAATTGGATTCCAAAGGTCCTTGATGTAAGGAAGGGGTCAGGAATTTCTCAGGCTTTTCAGCTGTTATAGTCTGTAGCTATCCTCCCCCATTCATTCTGAGACCTGTATCCAAGTATATATATACAAAAAAAAAAATTCAAATAGTAAGAATTAAAAAAAAGTTTTTTATGTATTTTGATCATATTTCTGATCACACAGTAACACATTAGGATTTTGTAGATCAGTATTTGCAATATTTAGGGCAATTTTTTGTATTTTGTTTGAGTATATTGCTCTGAAAACCCTTACCTGATGGATTTGTTCACATATTAAGGGCACTGTGCATCAGGAGGCTAGCCAGTATTGGAGTCACAAAACAGAATTTAAATCCGAATGGACTCGAACAGTCCCCATTTAGAGAGCATTAATCACTTGAGGCCATGACACCTGAACCTCTGAGGCCACACCTCCCAGAGAGGGGAAGTACCACCTAAGAAGCCTCCAATGTCCCCTCTCTCCCACTCACTATTGCACTCTGTAACCTGAGCACACCACCATTGGCTATATCCAGCCATCTCATATCATTTACAGTAGTCTCATTCTGTTTCCTCTGTAATTTTTTTTTTTACAGCACTCTTACCATCACTTGAGCCACGAACAGACACATGGGCGAGCGACAGAAGAGCAAAAGGAGGGGGTCCTGGAATAGACTGGAGGGATTCAAGGAAAGGCAACTAGCAGGTAAGGCCTAGCTACACCTTCCAAATCATCCCTCCAGTCCAATCCAGATGCATGGGATATACCACAGTAGTATACCTCGCTGGGAGGGAGCTGTAAGATTGGCCCTCAGCACCCGAGAACTGAACGGGCATCCTCCCAGGCCCCCACATTGAGCCGATAGTGCTTAGAGAAGGCATGTAAGAAGGCCCAGGTAGCCAGCCAGCCGCCTGTCATTTCCTGGGAAGGGGGGGGGGAAGAGAGAGGAAATGAGTCCCGTTTCTGCCCAGGACGATACCTGCACCTGGATACAATGCTCACGCAAACCAGGTGGTAGAAACATAGAAATATGATGACAGAAAAAGACCACATGGCCTATCTAGTCTGTCCTTCCATATCAACAACTACAACAGTCCACTTTTTACCTTTAGAGATCCTGTGTTCGTCCCATGCTTTTTTGAATTCAGTTACTGTCCTCATCTCTACCACCTCCACTGGGAGACTATTCCATGGATCCACTACTCTTTCCGTAAAGAAATATTTCCGCATATCACTCCTGAATCTATCTCCCTTCACCCTCATCCCATGTCCCCTCGTAGCAGAACTTGTTTTCAATTGAAAGAGGCTCTCTCCCTGAACATTTATGCCACGGAGGTATTTAAAGATCTCAATCATATCACCTCTATCCCGCCTTTCCTCTAAGGTGTACATATTCAGATCCTTAAGTCTGTCCTCATATGCTTTATAATGAAGCCCACTAACCATTTTAGTAGCCACCCTCTGCACCGACTCCATCCTGTTCACATCCTTTTGAAGGTGCGGTCTCCAGAACTGCACACTATACTACAAATGAGGTCGCACCAAAGACTTATACAGAGGCATCGTCACCTCCTTTTTTCTGCTAGCCATTCCTCTCCGTATGCACCCAAGCATCCTTCTAGCTTTTGCCGTCGCCTTTTCTACCTGTTTAGCTACTTTAAGATCATCAGACACAACCACACCTAGGTCCCGCTCTTCTTTAGTGGACAAAAGTACTTCACCTCCTATACTGTATTGCTCCCTTGGATTGCTGCAGCCCAAATGCATGACCTTACATTTTTTAACATTAAATCCCAGCTGCCAAATTCTAGACCATTCTTCAAGCTTAGCTAGATCCCTCCTCATGTTATCTACACCTTCCTGGGTGTCTACTCTATTGCAGATTTTGGTAACATCTGCAAAGAGGCAAACCTTACCCAACAGCCCTACCGCTATATCACTAACAAAGATGTTAAAAAGAATCGGACCAAGGACAGATCCCTTGGGCACACCACTGGTAACATCCTTCTCCTCAGAGTGAGCTCCATTTACTTGTAGTCTTTGTCGCCTCCCACCCAACCAATTTCTAACCCAAGCAGTAACTTTAGGGTCCATCCCTAGGGTGCACAGTTTGTTTATAAGTTGCCTGTGAGGAACAGTGTCAAAGGCATTACTGAAATCTAAATACACCACATCTAGAGCTCTCCCTCGGTCCAACTCCCTGGTCACCCAGTCAAAGAAATCAATCAGATTTGTCTGACAAGACCTGCCTCTGGTGAATCCATGCTGCCTCGGATCCTGTAATCCGCTGGACTCCAGAAACCTCACTATTTTCTCTTTCAGCAGCGTTTCCAATAATTTACTCACTAGATCCTGGAAGTTAAACTAACCGGCCTGTAGTTTTCAACCACATCCTTACTTCCGCTTTTGTGTAAAGGCACCACATGAGCCTCTCTCCAATCCTTTGGCACCACTCCTGACTCCAACGAGGCATTGAAAAGGTCAGTCAGTGGAGTTGCTAGAACGTCCCCAAGTTCCCTCAGTATTCTAGGGTGTATCCCATCCGGTCCCATCGCTTTGTCTACTTTATGTTGAGCTAGTTTCTCACGAACACAGTCTTCTGAAAATTGTTCAAGATGTCCCTCACTTCTGTTCCTATTTGTGGGTGTTTTCTGAGGTCCTGCTCCTGGTTCTTCATCTGTGAACACAGAACAAAAATATTTGTTAAGCAATTCCGCTTTATCCTTATCAGCTTCTATATATTCCCCCCCTGCACCCTTGAGTCTGACAATACCACTTTTGCCCTTCCTCTTCTCACTAATATATCTGAAAAATGTCTTATCCCCCCATTTTATTGCATTGGCTATTTCCTCCTCCTTCTGAATCTTTGCCTTCTTGACTACTTTGCTAGCTTCTCTAAGTTTTTCCAAATACAGATGCCTGTCTTCCTCTCTCTGTGATCTCTTGTATTTCATGAAGGCCTCCCTCTTTTTCTTCATAGTAGAAAAAGTACCAGCCTATGCTTCAGCAAGTAGACAGTCAAAATCGTCTCCTTCAGCAAGCAGGTGATAGATGCTTCGGAAGCCACTGCTCCCTCATGCGCCACTCCAAAGAAGTGGTCTGACTGCCAGAACTCGTCCATACGCTTCAGGTATGGCAGAACCCTCCTGGCATCCAGCAGCCTCAGCTGTCATCCCTCCCCCAAGGCCTCCTTTCCCCGCAGCACCGGGCAGGGAGACTGGCTGGTTGACATGAAAGAAGACCACTTTGGGCAAAAAAAAAAGGAGGACACGGTTTGCAACACCACCTTCTCTGAATGGAAAACCAAGAAAGGTTCCCTACAGGACAGAGCCAAGGTACTCCATGCCAAACAGAGAGCCACCAGGAAAACAAACAGTCTTCAGAGTGAGGTCCTTCAAGGACACCTCCCTCAAAGGCTTGAACAGCACTCCTGTCAGAGCCAAAAGAACAAAATTCAGGTCCCATGGTGGGACCACCTGCCTCATGGGAGGCTGGACTTGCTTCTTTGCCCATAGGAAACACACTATATCTGCGTGTGCTGTGAGGGATGTGCCCCAGACCTTGCCACCTGGACTCACAGTGAGCCCAGTACCAGGCCCTTCTCCAGGCCAGCTTGCAGAAATGACAAGATGTGCGGAATGGAAGCAGATAGGGCCAAGCACCAGGCCTCAAACAAACAAACAAACACTCTCCACATTGATGTACGACAGCGACATAGATCGCTTACAAGCCTTAAGGAGGGTCGCCACCACCGCTGGCGAATAATCTCTCCTGCTCAGTCACGTTCTGTCAAGAGCCAAGCTGTAAGCAAGAATTGAGCCATCTGAGCCTTGCACTGTTGAGGCATTCCTAACAGGGGCTAGACATTTCAAGTAAAGGTAAGAGTTTGTGGCTTTTTAAATTACTAACTCTCTGCCTGGGAGGTCTTACAAAGATTTTGGTACATTTTTAAAACAAAATTACATTCTTTTTGATGCTTTAGTTTAAAAGGGGAAATAGGAGGCAGTGTACTATTGTGGATCAGGAACTGGTTAAAAGATAAAAAGCAGAGGGTAGGGCTAAATGGCCAATATTCCCAATGGAAAAAGGTGAATAGTGGAGTACCCCAGGGATCTGTACTGGGCCCGCTGCTTTTTGACATATTCATAAATGACCTGGAAAAGGGAATAACGAGTGAGGTTATCAAATTTGCAGATGACACAAAACTGTTTAAAGCTGTTAAAACCCAAGAGGATAGTGGAAAACTGCAGGAGGAGCTGGATAAATTGGAAGACTGGGCATCCAAATGGCAGATGAAATTTAATGTGGACAAGTGTAAAGTTATGCACCTAGGAAAGAACAACCCACACTATAGTTACTCGATGCAAGGCTCCACATTAGAAGCCACCACCCAGGAAAAAGATTTAGGAGTCATCGTGGATAACATGTTAAAACCCTCGGCCCAGTGTGCAGCGGCGGCCAAGAAAGCAAACAGAATGCTAGGTATCATAAGGAAAGGGATGGAGAATAAAACAAAGGATATTATAATGCCTCTGTATCGCTCCATGGTACGACCGCACCTTGAATATTGTGTGCAATTCTGGTCACCGTATCTTAAAAAGGACATAGCGTTATTAGAAAAAGTACAGAGAAGAGCCACCAAATTGGTAAAGGGGATGGAAGGCTACTCCTATGAAGAGAGGCTAAAAAGGTTAGGGCTCTTTAGCCTGGAAAAGAGACGGCTGAGGGGAGATATGATAGAGGTCTATAAATTAATGAATGGAGTGGAACGGATAAACGTGGATCAATTGTTTACGCTATCAGAATATAGAAAGACTAGGGGACATGTAATGAAGCTACAGGGTAAACTATTTAAGACAAATAAGAGAAAATATTTTTTCACTCAACGTGTAATCAAACTCTGGAATCTGTTACCGGAGGATGTGGTAAGGGCTGTTAGTATAGCTGGGTTTAAAAAAGGTTTGGACAAGTTCCTGGAGGAAAGGTCCATAAACCACTATTAAAAAGGGACCCAGGACATCAATGCTTGACCCAGTACAAGCATTGAGGAACCTGTGTCTTTTGGGGATATTGCTAGGTATGTATGACCTAGATTGGCCACTGTTGGAAACAGGATACTGGGCTCGATGGACCTCGGTCTGACCCAGTATGGCATGTCTTATGTTCTTATGTTCTTATGTACTTTCTTTCATGGAGTAGGTTTAAAACTCTGCTTTAGTATCTCTCAGCTCTCTAAAGCCAGGGTCTCAAACACGCGGCCCGCGATGCATTTGGCCCGGCGTGTTAAGCAGCTGGCCGGTAGAGTAAAAAAAAATCCAAACTTGCTGCTGCTGCTGCCGCAGTATCAAGCGTCCCGTGGCGCCCCCATGCCCAGCAGAGTCCTCGGCTCCCTGCAGCATCAGCTCCAAAAGCGGCGGCTTTCAGAGCCGCGAAGAGAGAGAGTTTCTCTCTCGCGGCTCTCAAGAGCAGCGAGAGAGAAACTCTCTCTCTTCAGCTCCAAAAGCGGTGTCTCAATTCACGCCGCTTTTGGAGCCGAAGAGAGAGTTTCTCTCTCGCTGCTCTTCAGAGCCGCGAGAGAAAAACTCTTTCTTTTCGCGGCCCTGAAAGCCGCCGCTTTTGGAGCTGATGCTGCAGGGAGGAGAGAACTCTGCTGGGCAGAGGGACCCGCGGGACGCTCGGCGGCAGCAGCAGCAGCAAGTTTGGATTTTTTCAAATCTACCTGGACTGATGGGGGGAGGGGGGTTAGGACTGGTAATGGGCTATGGGGGGGTAAGATTGAAAATGGGGTGATGGGGGGGTAAGACTGCAAGTGGGCTGATGGGGGGGTTAGGACTGGTAATAGGCTATTGGGGGGGCTAGGACTGGTAATGGGCTATGGGGGGGGTTAGGACTGAAAATGGGGTGATGGGGGTTAGGACTAGTAATGGACTATGAGGGGTAAGACTGAAAATGGGGTGATGGGTAAGACTGGAAGTGGGCTATGGGGGTTAGGAGTATGGTGCTTTGTGAGTCCTGGTAGTGCTGTTAGGATATGGCGGGTTTGCTATGGGTTCTAAATGGGCAGTGTTTGTTTGTAGTAGTTCCTAATTGCCTGGCGGTTGGCACTGGATTATAGTAATGTAGAAATCTTTTAATCTTTCTTTATTCATACACTCATTAAGAGGCATGTTTACTAAAAGTTAGGATATGGTAACATTATGCAAATATTTATGCAAATGAGGCCCCGCATCTTATGCGGCCCCCGGGTTATTTTACAAGTCCTCATTTGGCCCTCAAAGCAATTTGAGTTTGAGACCCCTGCTCTAAAGCTACTGACACCATCAGGTGTTAGTTCCCTCCCTATCCCCCAACTCCCCACCCACCCCTAGTGAGAAGTCTTGCTTTATAGGGCACCTCCCCAATTAACTACACACAGGGACTTGGAACAGCACATTTTGAACGCACTTAAAAGAGATTTAACTGCTTTTTCTATGAGAGGACAGTTGGGAAACCGGCTGGTACTTTGGTAGGTCTCTCTCTTTTGCATCAACAGATACCTAAGCTCCACGAACTGAACAATGGCTGGGAAAAATCGTATCGCTAAAGCTGTTGACACCGTTACAGCTTCTGCCTC
This sequence comes from Ichthyophis bannanicus, assembly GCA_033557465.1. Taxonomy (NCBI): domain Eukaryota; kingdom Metazoa; phylum Chordata; class Amphibia; order Gymnophiona; family Ichthyophiidae; genus Ichthyophis; species Ichthyophis bannanicus. The sequence continues at coordinate 87,398,617 of CM066048.1, read as the reverse complement.
TGTCCGGACAGAGGTCTCAATGTCAGCTGAAGGACCGGTTCCATGTGCAGGATGCCTGCATGCTGAAGCTCTCAGGAAACAAGTGGAGGAACTCAGAGAAGAGATGGTGAAGCTGAAGAGCATTCAAGACAGTGAGAAGTGCATTGATGAGATGCTCCCTGCAACATCCAAGCTCTCCAGCAGAGGAGAAGATGGGAGCCTGCAGAATGACGAACGTTGGACACAAGTCACCAGAGCCTGCAGAATCACCAACTTCTCCAGCCCTTGAAATGAAGAACCATTATGCAGCCCTGGAAGTGGAGGAGGTGAAAGCATCCCAGGAAAGGGAAGAAACAGAGCTCAAGCACCCCAAAGTTGCAGAATCAGTGACCACAAGGAAGTGAAGAGTAATGGGGGTTGGTGACTCTCTTCTGAGGGGTACCAAGGCGTCCATCTGCCGACCAGACTTGATGTCCAGAGAGGTATGCTGTCTGCCCGGTGCCAAAATCCAAGATGTTATGGAGCGTTTGCCAAGACTCATCAAGCCCACTGACTATTACCCAATGTTGCTAATCCATGTCGGCACCAATGATACTCCAGGTATCCCTCCGAGCATATCAAAAGTGACTTCATGGCTCTGGGACAGAGGGTGAAGCAGATAGGGGCATAGGTGGTGTTCTCTTCAATCCTCCCTGTTGAGGTTAAAGGCCAGGGCAGAGAAGTTCACATCCTGGAGATAAATGCATGGCTGAGTGGATGGTGTCATCAAGAGTGTTTTTGGTTTCCTGGCCCATGGGATGCTGTTCCAAGGGTTACAGAGCAGAGATGGCGTCCATCTGTCCAAGAAAGGTTGACGTGTCTTCAGTAGCAGACTGGCTAATCTACTCAAGAGGGCTGTAAACTAGATTCATTGAGGATGGGTGAAGAAAGCCCCCAGGCAAGTGAAACATTAAATACCTTTATGGAAATGGGTAAAAGGGGTAACATATGGAAAGCAGTGTGTATAAATACCCATAGCATGGGAAATAAGATCCCAGATGTTGAAACTTTAAAGAGAGAGGCTGACTTGGATTTAGTGGCAGTTACAGAAACATGGTTCACAGAAAACCATGGCTGGGATGTAACTATACCAGGCTATACTTTATTCAGAAAGGATAGGGTAGGAAGAAGTGGGGGGGGGAGTGGCACTATATGTAAAAAATAATATTAAATCTTTGGAACTACAGAGCTTAAAAGGGAGAGGAGGCACTGTGGGTTAAACTAGAAAGAGGGAAAGAGAAATCTATTTGCACTGGCGTGATTTACAGATCACCCTCAAAAGGAGGAAGAGGTGGACAGAGAGCTAATTGAAGCATTGCCAGGAAAAGGGAAAGTGCTACTGATAGGGGATTTCAATATGCCAGATTTTGATTGGTACATTCCTTCTGCCGTATCATCTAGAAGTAAGGAGATCCTGGATTCTCTACAGGAAGAGGTATTAAGGCAACTGGTAACAGAACCCACACATGAAGGGGCCATACTGGACTTGGTGCTTACCAATGGAGAAAGTATTTCTGATGTTATAGTGGGAGATCATTTTGCATCCAGTGATCACCAGATGGTGTGGTTCAGTATTAGGACTAGGGCTGTTAAAATCCATTCAAAAGCGAGGGTCTTAGACTTTAGGAAAACACTAATTTTGCCAAGAAGGGCAAATACCTTAGGGAGTTGTTAGCAGGATGGGAACAGCTGGGGGATAGAGAAAAATAGTGGGTAAAACTGAAAGGGGATATTTTAAGGACAACCAACCTTTTTGTGAAAATGGTAAATAAAAGAAAAAGGAAAACCGCGCTGATGCCGAATAGTGCGGTATATAAGAGAATGTAAATAAATAAATAAATAAAAGGAGACCACTATGGTTTTCAAAAGAAGTAGCTGAAAAGGTGAACAAAAAGAGGGCAGCCTTCATGAAATACAAGAGATCACAGACAGAGGAAGACAGGCCTCTATATTTAGAAAAACTTAGAGAAGCTTGCAAAGTAGTCAGGAAAACAAAGATTCAAAAAGAGGAGGAAATAGCCAATGCATTAAAATGGGGGGAATAAGACATTTTTCAGATATGTTAGTGAGAAGAGAAAGAGCAAAAGTGGAATTGTCAGACTTAAGGGTGGAGGGGAGGAATATGTAGAAGATGATGAGGATAAAGCAGAATTGCTTAACAAGTATTTCTGTTTGGGGTTCACAGATGAAGAACTGGGAGCAGGACCTCAGAAAACACCCACAAACAAGAACAGAAGCGAGGGGCATCTTCAACAATTTTCAGAAGACTGTTTGTGAGAAACTAGCTAAACAAGGTAGAAAAAGCGATGGGACCAGATGGGATACACCCTAGAATACCGAGGAAACTTGGGGATATTCTACCAGCTCCACTAACTGACTTTTTCAATGCGTCAGAGTCAGGAGTGGTTCAAAAGACTGGTGAGAGGCACATGTGGTCTCTTTACACAAAAGCGGAAGTAAGGATGTGGTTGAAAACTACAGGCCAGCAAGTTTAACTTCAGTAGAGAGTAAAATTATTGAACGCGCTGCTGAAAGAGAAAATAGTGAGGTTTCTGGAGTCCAGCAGATTACAGGATCCGAGGCAGCATGGATTCACCACAGGCAGGTCTTGTCAGACAAATCTGATTGATTTCTTTGACTGGGTGACAATGGAGTTGGACCGAGGGAGAGCCCTAGATTTGGTGTATTAGATTTCTGTAAAGCCTTTGACACCGTTCCTCACAGGCGACTTATAAACAAACTGATCACCTTAGGGATGGACCCTAAAGTTATGCTTGGGTTAGAAATTGGTTGAGTAGGAGGTGACAAAAGGTACAGGTAAATGGAGCCAACTCTGAGAAGAAGGAGGTTACCAGTGGTGTGCCCCAGGGATCTGTCCTTGGATCGATTATTTTTAACATCTTTATTAGTGATATTGCGGAATGGCTGTCGGGTAAGGTTTGCCTCTTTGCGGATGATACCCAAATCTGCAATAGAGTAGACATCCAGGAGATGTAGATAACATGACGAGGGATCTAGCTAAGCTTGAAGTATGGTCCAGAATTTGGCAGCTGAGATTTAATGTTAAAAAAAATGCAAGGTTATGCATTTGGGCTGCTGCAATCCAAGGGAGCAATATAGTATAGGGGTTGAAGATAAAAAGTAAAAGGATAAAACGATAAAAAAAGTTTAAAAAAAAGGGGGAAGCAGGAGTGAATAACAGCAGAGTGAAGAGACTATGTAAAACCTTTTCTTTAGACACCTAAATATATTATAGCATTTTGCAAATGCACAACATAAAAGACAGATATATATATGCAGTTAGGCCCTCCCTCCCTTCTTCACGATCAAAATGAACATGCCCTATTTTATAGGTACAACATACTCTGAGGTTTAGTTGTCTAAAGAAAAGTTTACATAGTCTCTTCACTCTGCTGTTATTCACTCCTGCTTCCCCTCCCCCTTTTACTTTTTTATCGTTTTATCGTTTTACCTTTTTATTTTTTGTTACCTTTTTAATATATTTTTTATCATTACAATGGATATGGTTTCACTCTTTTGTTTTTGTTTTTATACTTCTTATGTTTGGCTCAGTTATTGGTTAATTATAATTTTAATATTTTAGTATATGACGTATGTGCACATTCGGCACGACCATCTAAAGAAAAAGTGGCAAAGTATCCAAGAGTTTATAACAAATATTACACACGACAGCCAAGAGAGGTATTTGCATCATTTATAGGTTTTTATGATTGTTTAATTGTCATCACATCATTAATATTCAGTGCTTCACTAGATATTAAAGATCTTAATGGTATTTATTGTTTTAGTATGTATGTATTTATTGTAGAATAATTAACATGAGTGCATATTATATTCATTTCCTTCTTTTTTACATAATTTATTGTTCAGTATATGTTTTTATGTACTTTTTTATGGGTAAATATATGTGTTTTAATTATGTTTGTTTTATGATTGTAGTATGCCAATACCCCTGACGAAGTAGTGACGAAACACAGCCTGTGTAGGGTCTTTGGCACACAATTTCGGTTACAATAAAATATTTTTTTAAGCTATCCCCTCTTGGTGCTACGTTTTTGGACTTGGCCTCCTGGTGTGCGTGGCACAGTGCTTTTGTGTTGGTATGTCCATTTCACGGAAGGCCATCACTGTGCCCGGGTGGTTCGCAGCACTCCCAGCCCAGAGACAGCTTTAGCCTAACTCCATTACAGTCACAAATTACCTTCCGTGGCTGCTCTGCTTATTTCCCTTTTTTTTTAAAATGCTGCCAGAAGAAAAGATTAAAATGGTTCATTTCTATGAATGCCTCCAAGACCACGCTACCAAGAATCCCTGATGCACAGTTTGTGATCAGTAAAGCTAGTCATGCTCAGTCTCCACCAGCTGGCACAACCCATGCATCTGGACTGGATGGATGATTTGGAAATACTGATGATACATAAATGCTGATACAAACTAGACTATATACAGTAGTCTGTTTCATGCTCAGAACACTGCAAAGTAATCTCAGTGCACTCTAAGATATAATAAAATCAAATAGATATAAACATGTTTGTAATGACATACTACAACAACTATTAATAATTTATATAGCACTACTTGCATAAAAAACGTACATAGCAGTATAACACCATCCACAGTTATTCTGGCATTGGTCATCTCTAAAAACACTCCTTAAAATGCTAAGTATGGACCTTTACCAACCTCACAAAAACCTAAACCAACTTTGCAATTCCCCAAAGAATGTATTCTCTTGCTGAGACATATATCTATGCTCTTCTAATGCCTATGGCTGTCTGGCTATGGCATCTGTTTCCCATATATCTGGGTACTGACATTTCTCATAGCAGCTCCCTATACCTAACCCATATAATGTCCACTCTCTGTCCTGGCTTATGTTGGTCTGTACACAAAAAAAGAGAAAGCAGGCAATGAGGAACCCTTGGAAGGAACAAAGTTTATTGAGGGGTCAGCCCTACACGTGTTTCAGCCACACCGGCCTTCTTCATAATTATGTTCTGTCTTTAGTGTTTTATTTTGCACTCTCAAGTACCATTGAGTATCTGTTCATTTCAACTCATCTGTTGATAAGTTACTGTATCATTGTTTATTTCTGCCACTATGATTGATTGATAATTAATCAATTTATTTATTTATTTATATTTATTTACACATTTATGTAATTTTATAATTAATTTTTACCTCTAACTTTTATCCTTTCCTGTTGCATGCAGCATGCTCTTTATGTTCGATTATTATGCTTTTTATTATTTTTAACGATTATCTATCAGATGTTTTTATTTCTTATTTTCTATTGCCTTTGATTGTGGTGTTTTCAATTATTTATACGTACAATTTTATATCATTTAATTTTGTACTCAGAAGTCATTAGTGCTCGTTTATTAATTTATTTATTTACAATATTTATTAGTGTAAATAATTTTGTAGAAAGTTACCCCAGTTAGGTCCAAGTTCTATCTCCTGTTTTATTGGAAATACAATGTAGCCCGACTGCATTCTATAAGGTTCCTTTAAATGTAAAACGCACTGATGGGAATAGCGCAGTATAGAAGAGACATTAAATAAATAAATAAATAAAAATTTATCATATGTTTAATAGTGGTCACAGTCCCCTGAAGAAGGACGGTGTGGCCGAAACACGTGTAGGGCTGACCCCCTCAATAAACTTTGTTCCTTCCAAGGGTTCCTCAATGCCTGCTTTCTTTTTTGTGTGCTGTTTCTCTGCAGATGGGGTGCTTTTTTTTGTTCCTTTATGTTGGTCTGTATACATCTGTTATCTATGAGGCAGCTCTGTCTGCCTTCCCCACAGTCTGCTTTGTGGTACTACTCCCCCAGTCAGGCCTGTGTAGGCAGATTGCTGTGCTATCATACCAAGCAGCCAGCCTCCAGATATATCACTACTCTCACAGCTTGCAGAGATCCTGGACTGGGTAAGGATGTAGGCTATATGGCACAATCACAATCTGGGGCACATTGGTGCAACAGCTGTCAGGTCTCCTAGAGCCTGGCATAACTGCTGTATGGCTGCCCTATCACAGTAGCACTTGGTATCACTGTGGTCATCCGTAAGATTCAGGTACTGGGCAGGCATTCATGTTCCCCCTGAATTGCAGATCAGCACACCAGATCCATTCCTGCAACCCTCAAACTAAACACACACACACACACTCACTTGCAGGGACGAATTGTAGAATACAGAAGAAAATTTTCTAAGTACTGGCCTTATTCCACATCTCTAGCAGGAATAAACGGCACTTCTATGGGAAAGATGGAAAATGTACACGGGCCTTTCCTGAATACGTTATACACATCTCCACGGCAAACCTCAACCCCATTTCCGCCCCTTCTGGACATATTCTGACATCCCCGTGCGAGATAAATGTGCGCAGGCATCATGTATTGGAATACATCCATAGATGTTTTCGACATATAAACGTCCCTGGAGCACATATAAACCATATTCAAGATCCGGAACCACCACAATAATCTTTACAAATAACACTTGGTTACATAGTTACATCTTCTTATCATCTAATCTACTCTAATAGGCATATGTTTAGCTTCTAGTTTTAACTTCTTGTAGCTAAAAGTTCCAATTTCATAAAATTGGAACTTTCAAGCAAGTCCAAAACATATTTTTATGATTTCACTGTTCAACAGCCAAAATGCTTCGGCCACAAAAGCAGCTGTTCTAAACTAATTTAAGGCTGCTGAACACAGAAATCATAATGAAAATGGCTGATTAGGTCTAGTTGCTAAGATATATGCTATTAATTAGTCATTAGGGGCCATTAACTGTGCATTATGCAACATTTGCGTAAGACTGCATAATCTCTACTTGCAACCAATAGAAATATCTGTCCAAAACCAGATGATGCAATCAGTATTTAAATTTGCATCACTTGACAGTATAAATCTTAAGGTGTATTAGACACAGAAAAATTAAAAATTAATTAGTTTGCATTATTTTATGCCAATAGGTCAATCACAGCGTATGCGGCGATACATCGTACTTGTGTTAATAATGCAGATACTTTCTGCTATATTTGGGGTGAAGTGACTTTTACATCACAAAATCGGAATATAACTAACTGGCGGTTAAAGCCTGCAACTTATATTTTGGCCGCAGAAAAGGAGATCAGGATAAGAGTTGGGCGCCACACATATGCTGCAATACATGTGCAACAAATCTCAGGCAATGGATGAATGGGAAAAGGCAATCAATGCCTTCTGCAGTTCCAATGATCTGGAGAGAGCCCATGGATCACGTCAGCAATTGCTACTTCTGTATGGTTCCTCCAATTCAGAAAGGCATATCCAGAAAGAGTAAGTGGACTGTGCAATATCGGAACATTCCATCTGCAATACGCCCAGTGCCTCATAGAGAAGGGTTGTCGATTCCCAAAATGTCAGAATCATTATCATTATCATTAGAATCAAGTGAGGAAGAGGAAGAAGTTTGTAGTCATGAACCGCCAACCTCACGTGACCCAGTTTCTTCTGGCCACTGCTAATGAGTCACACCTCATAACGCAAGGTGAATTGAACGACATTGTCAGAGATTTGGATCTCCCAAAGAATAAAGCTGAGCTTTTGGGTTCCAGACTACAGCAGTGGAATCTTCTGGCTGGTGACGTTCGATTTTCTTTTTTCCGTGACCGTCAGAAAGACTTGGGGGCTTGTTTACAAAGCCACGGTAGCGGTTTGCGATCGTAATCGGAGCCGCGGCCCCATTGATTTCAATGGGGCCGCGGCTGCGATCGCGATCGCAAACCACTACCGCGGCTTTGTAAACAAGCCCCTTGGTATTATTATTTTTCAAAGAAGGTGATCTTGCTGCATGCAACAACGTAAAAGGTTTAATGGCAGCTCTCAATATCAATTACAATGCAGATGATTGGAGGCTCTTCATCGATTATAAGAACATAAGATATGCCATCCTGGGTCAGACCAAGGTCCATCAAGTCCAGTATCCTGTTTCCAACAGTGGCAAATCTAGGTCATACGTACCTAGCAGTTTCCCCAAAAGACACAGGTTTCACAATGCTTCTACTGGGTCAAGCATTGATATCCTGGGTCCCTTCTTAATAAATGGTTTATGGACCTTTCCTCCAGGAACTTGTCCAAACCTTTTTTAAACCCAGCTACACTAACAGCCTTTACTACATCCTCCAGTAGCAAATTCCAGAGTTTGATTACACGTTGAGTGAAAAAATATTTTTTTTATTAGTCTTAAATAGTTTACCCAGTAGCTTCATTGCATGTCCCCTAGTCTTTCTATATTCTGATAACGTAAACAATCGATCTACGTTTACCCTTTCCATTCCGTTCATTAATTTATAGACTTCTATCATATCTCCCCTCAGCCGTCTTTTCCAGGTTAAACAGCCCTAATCTTTTTAACCTTTCTTCATAGGGGTATCCTTCCATCCCCTTTACCATTTTGGTGGCTCTTCTCTGAACCTTTTCTAATAACGCTATATCCTTTTTAAGATACGGCGACCAGAATTGCACACAATATTCAAGGTGCGATCTCACCATGGAACGATATAGAGGCATTATAATATCTTTTGTTTTATTTTCCATTCCTTTCCTTATCATACCTAGCATTCTATTTGCTCTCTTGGCCACCGCTGCACACTGGGCTGAGGGTTTTAACATGTTATCCATAATGACACCTAAAATCTTTTTCCTTGGTGGTGGTTCCTAATGTGGAACCTTGCATCGTGTAACCATAGTTTGGGTTGTTCTTCCCTAGGTGCATAACTTTGCACTTGTCCACATTTAATTTCATCTGCCATTTTGATGCCAGTCTTCCAATTTATCAAGATCCTCTTGCAATTTGCCACAATCCTCTTGGGTTTTAACAACTTTAAATAGTTTTGTGTCATCTGCAAATTTGATTACCTCACTCGTTATTTTCCCTTTTTCAGGTCATTTATGAATATGTCAAAAAGCAGCGGACCCAGCACAGATCCCTGGGGTACACTACTATTCACCTTTCTCCATTGGGAAAATTGGCCATTTAGCCCTACCCTCTGCTTTCTATCTTTTAACCAGTTCCTGATCCACAATAGTACACTGCTTCCTATCCCATGACTCTTTAGTTTTGCCAAAGGTCTCTGATGACGGACCTTGTCAAAGGCTTTCTGAAAGTCCAGATACACTATATCAACCGAAACACCTTTGTTCACCTGTTTATTCACACCTTCAAAAAAAACATAACAGATTAGTAAGACAAGATCTTCCTTGTCTAAATCCATGTTGGCTGTCTCCCATTAGGCCATGACTATCTACATGCTGAGTAATTTTGTTCTTTATGATGGTTTCTACCATTTTTTCCCGGTACTGACGTCAGGCTCACTGGTCTGTAGTTTCCCGGATCACCCCTGGAACTCTTTTTAAAAATTGGCGTTATATTGGCGATCCTCCAATCTTCAGGTATTACAGATGATTTTAATGAAAGTTCACAGATTACTAATAGCAGGTCTGCAATCTCATATTTCAGTTCTTTCAACACCCTTGGATGTATACCATCCGGCCCAGGTGATTTGCTACTCTTCAGTTTATCTAACAGTTGTAATACATCTTCCCGATGTATCGATATTTCCTTCAATTCTTCCGCACCTTTAAATACCACTTCAGTCATGGGTAACATCCTTACATCTTCCTCAGTAAAGACTGAAGCATTCATTCAGTCTCTCCGCTTTGTCGCCTCTTAGTGCCCCTTTAACCCCTCTATCATCTAATGGACCAACTGACTCTCTCACAGGTTTTTTGCTACGAATGTACTTGAAAGTCTTTATTTCTTGTTTTTGCTTCCGCAGCAAGCTTCTTCTCAAATTCTCCCTTTGCCTGCCATATCAATGCTTTGCATTTGACTTGCCAGTGCTTGTGCTCTTTCCAGGTTTCGTCGTTTCTCTCTTTTTTTCCCATTTTCTGAAAGATGCTTTTTTGGCAACAATAGCCTCTGATCTCACCTTTAAACCATGCTGGCAGTTTTTTGGACTTCCTTCCACTTTTCTTAAAGTGTGGAATAAAGCTGGTCTGGGCTTCCAAGATAGTATTTTTCAACACCACCCAAGCTTGATGTAAGTCTTTAACCTTTGCAACTGCTCCTTTTAGTTTTTTCTTAACTATTTTCCTCATTTTATCATAGTCCCCCTTTCGAAAGTTAAAAGGTGGTGCTGTGGATTTCCTTACTGTTCCTCCTCCACTAATTAAATCAAATGTGATCTTGCTATGATCACTATTACCAAGTGGCCCCAACACCCTTATCTCTTGCACTAGCTCTGGTGTTCCACTAAGGACTAGGTCCAATATGATTTCCCCTCTGGTCGGTTCATGAACCAGCTGCTCCAAGAAGCAGTCATTTATTTCATCTAGGGACTTTATCTCCCTAGCATGTGCTGCCGTAACGCTGACCCAGTCGATACCAGGGTAATTGAAATCACCCATTATTATTACTGCACTGTAAAGTTTCTTAGCTTCCTTGATTTCTTTGAGCATTTCATCATCCATTTGTTCATTCTGGCCAGGTGGTCGATAGTACACCCCCACTGCTATCGCCTTCCCCTTTTTGCATGGAATTTCAATCCATAGAGATTCTACAGCAAATTTTGTTTCCTGCAAAATTTGAATCCTTTCTGACTCAATGCCCTCTCTAACATAGAGCACAACCCCTCCACCAATTTGATCAGCTCTATCATTACGATATAGTTTGTACCCAGGTATCACAGTGTCCCACTGGTTGTCCTCCTGCCACCATGTCTCTGAGATTCCAATCATATCTAACCTCTCATTTAATGCTATATATTCTAAATCTCCCATCTTATTTTTTAGACTTCCAGCATTTGCATACAAGCATTTTAGAGACTGTATTTTATTCTTATTAATCTGGCTATTGGTAGGCATGGGTAATTTGGGATCTTTAAGCTCTGTTTTCTCCGTCCTCGAGGGCATTTGGGCTACTTTACTCTTTTTTGGAACCTCTCTGCTTTTGGTAGTATCCTTCAAGGATACATTCTTCTGAACCATCCGCTCTTGGGCGACTGTCTGCTTTCCCCTATTATCTAGTTTAAAAGCTGCTCTATTTCCTTTTTAAAGGTTAATGCCAGCAGCCTGGTTCCATCCCGGTTAAGGTGTAGCCCATCCCTTCGGAAGAGCCCCTCCTTTCCCCAGAATGTTCCCCAGTTCCTAACAAATCCAAAACCCTCATCCTTGCACCATTGTCTCATCCACGCATTGAGACTCCGGAGCTCTGCCTGCCTTTTGGGTCATGCGTGTGGAACGGGAAGCATTTCGGAGAATGCTACCCTGGAAGTTTGGGATTTTAGCTTCCTACCTAAAAGCCTAAATTTAGCCTCCAGAAGCTCCCTACCACATTTTCCTGTCACTTGTACCGACATGTACCAAGACAGCAAACTCCTCCCCAGCTCTATCTAAGACCTTATCTAGGTGGCGCATGAAGTCCGCTACCTTCGCACCAGGCAGGCATGTTACCTGGCGATCCTCACGTCCATCAGCCACCCAGCTATCTACATTCCTAATGATCGAATCACCAACTATAACAGCTGTCCTAACCCTTCCCTCAGGGGCACATGGCCCTGGAGAAACATCTTCGGTGCGAGAGGGTTTTACATCACCTGAAGGACAGGTCCTAGTTACAGGATCACTTCCTGCCACAACAGGGTGATGTTCTTCTGTCACGTGACCTCTCTCCTCCATGGCAACAGGGATGCTGCCAGACTGGAGGTGGGGCTTCAGGACTATATCCCTGTAGGTCTTGTCTATGTACCTCTGTCTTTCTTATGTCTTCCAAGTCTGCTACTCTAGCCTCTAGGGAACGGACTTGTTCCCTGAGAGCAAAGAGCTCCTTGCACCTAGTGCACACGTAAGACCTCTCACCAACTGGGAGAAAATTATACATGTGACACTCAATGCAAAAGACTGGAAAGCCCCCATCTTGCTGCTGGACTGCTGTCTGCATCTTAGTTTTAAGCTTGTGTTTAGATCTTTAAGTTCTTTACTTACTAAGGGTTGCTGTGAATATTTTTACTAATAAAACTGTACCTAATATGTTTAATATACCTTGTTCACCTGAAGCTTAATCTCAGGTCCTTAATGTATGACTGATTTGGATAATGATTTACACCTGAGAGCACCTCCTTTCCTTTAAGATGTGTAAGTACCTATAAAGCTACGATCATCCCAGGGGTGGGTGGGTGTTGGGGAGGGAGGGAAATAACACTTATTAAAAGAGGGCTTCTACACAGTACCCTGTCCTGTGCTGCTGAGGTAAGCTGTGACCAACTTCCTGGGTGATTAACAGTCCTTGCTTGGATAGAAGGAGTTTTTCAAAATGGCCTTTTGACCTGCCAACTGGTGTTAACACCTATTAAAAAGGTTTCACAGGTCTCTTGCCCCCTAGGTAGAAGGCCTCTTTGTAAAGGTCTCTAGAAGACTTTATTTGTTGCTCAAAGAGTACTGACCCTGTTTTGCCTTTTATGCTAAGTTATATTCTGATTTGATTTAAATTACAGCTCTTTGCTGCTGCTAGACTCTAACTTATTATGAAATCTAAACTGCAAGCTCTCTGCTGGGTTCTAAATTTAACCAGAAAGCTCTCTTCTGTGTTTTAAATTTAAACTAAAAGTACTTTGCTGATACTAGGCCCTAAGTGACTATTAAATTTAAACTACAAGCTCTCTGCTGGGTATGAAATGTAAGCAGAAAGTTCTCTTCTGTGTTTTAAATTTAAACTTAAACTGCTGCTACTAGGCTCTGACTGACTTAACAAAATCACTGGGTTCACAGATTAATTAGCTTTAATACAAAGATGTCCTTTCAGAAAATTCCCCAGAAGTATATACTCACAATTGCAGATCTCTCTCCAGAAGTAGCAGTCCCTTTTTCTAGTCCTTCAAGACTCATCCAAAGCAAGTCTTAAAGTTCTATTGCTGCATAATGGCAACTTGCTACCATCAATTCCTATTGGCCATGCAGCTTTTATGAAAGACTTATGACAATATGAAACAACATTTGAAATGTATAAACTATGAACAACATCTATGGTCAATCTGTGGTGGCCCTCTTGCTTGGTCTTCAGGGTGGATACACCAAGTACTGCTGCTTCCTGTGTGAATGGGATAGTCGTGCTAGAGATGTCATTTCGTCAAAAGGGACTGGCCACTCCGTCAGTCACTGGATCCTGGAAGCAAAAATGTTCTGTTTCCAGCACTTGTAGACAGCAACAAGATTTTGATACCTTCCTTGCACATCAAGTTGGGACTAATGAAAAACTTTATCAAGGCGAGGGATAAAACTAAACCTGCTTTCAGGTATCTTAGTGGTAAATTTCCTAGACTGAGTGATGCCAAAGTTAAGGAAGGAGTTTTTGTTGGCCCTCAGATTCGTGTACTTCAAGATGACGAATTTCTTTGTTTATTGCGTGGAAAGAAAAAGGCTGCATGGATAGCACTTGAATCAGTGACACAAACATTTCTTGGAAACAAAGCAAATAATTACCGAGATTGTTCAAGATCTTCTCAAGGCATTCAAAAACCTTGGTTGCAACATGTCCTTAAAGATTCATTTTCTACACTCTCACCTAGATTTTTTCCCACAAAATTGCAGAGCAGTAAGTGATGAACATGGAGAACGATTTCACCAAGACATTGCAGCCATGGAAAAGAGGTATCAGGGTAAATGGAGTCCATCAATGCTTGCAGACTACTGCTGGACAGTGACAAGGGATATTCCATTGCTTCAGTACAAGAAACAGATCAGGAAGAGTCGTGAAGCCACTGCATGAGAACTTGCTAGAATGTACTTATAAATGTTCTTAATGAAAGTTAAATTGCAGACATAATTATTCCTCTGTTTCTTCTAGGTACGTTTATGAACTTTATTTTATAAAATCATTCTTGTTATTGTGCAAAGTTTCATTTGTAATAAGATTTTGATTTACATCTAAGGATTTAGGTTCGATTTTCACCATCCATAGTGGTAAAATGCTTTTACCTTGCTGCTCCCTACGCCTGTAACAAACGACCCGTGTCTGTACGCCAGGCACCTTCTCTAACCCTCTTCAAGTCCAGGATAAAAGCTCACCTCTTTGATGTTGCTTTTAGATCTTGACTCTCCTGTCCTTGACCCACCTGTCCTCCTTTCTCTCCCCAGTTCCCACCCCTGCTCCACTCCTGCCTACACCCTCTGTGTGTGTGTGTTTGTGCACTTTGTCTACACCCTACGTGTCTGTGCATTTTGTCTTGATTAGACTGTAAGCTCTGATGAGCAGGGACTGTCTCTACAGCACTGCGTATGACTGGTAGCGCTATATAAATGCTGAGTAGTAATAGTAGTACTGTAGTAAAATGTAAATTCTTCAACGTATCATAAAAACAGGAGCTAATTGACCAATTTCACTATCATATTTGAATTGAGCGTATCAAATTCATTAAGAAATAGCACATTTAATTTCTGAAGCAAACAATTTTTGAAAATTTGTAGAACAGTGTTTCTTATTTCTCAGCTATTTTTCTATCTTTCTTCAGATTCTAATTTATCTCTATCCACAAATGTCTGTAGCACCAGATGTTGGCTAAAAACTTCCCTGCTCTGTTTCCCCGCATATGCAACTTACACTTACGGGGTAACTTTATAAAGTATATTTTGCATAGAGAAAGTCTTTTATAAAAGTTACCCTACAAGGTATATGCATGAAAGTACACGCTAGGCAAAAAGGCACACATTCATACACATCCCAAGTGTAGTAGGCATGTTTAGGGGAGGAGTCCGAGTGGAGTGCAGGCAGATTCATAAAGTGCATGCACACTTGGCTCACATTCATTTACACATCAGCAAAAATCGTGCTGCAGTTACATGGCTGCATTTTAGCTACAATTCCTGCAGCTTTTGTGAGGCTATTTTATAAAAATACACAGGAGCCTGTGGGGGCATGTTTACTAAACTGCACTAACCATTAGCACAGGTTTTGTAAATAAATTTTCCTATCAGCATTTACATCTACTCCAAGGCAAGCATAACTGTCAGCTAACTATTTGTTTAAATCTGGGGTTCAGAGGAGTGATTGAGATGGGAAACTATGCCTATCGAATGTTCAAAACCACAAAGCAAAAACCTTAGAGTTTGGCTCTTAACTGGCTCCGCCTCGACATGCAGTTTTGCAAAATCCAGCACCTGCACAGTTAGGCAGCAAATTCTACTGACTGCAAGTGTAAGTACCAGCATTCACGTGCACAAAGCCTCAAGTGATGTTGCTCTATTTTATTCTTTTTTGTAAAATGCCAGTTCTTACTGCATATACCGTCAAATACACATTTTTCCCCACAAACTTTAAATGTAGTTTTGAATGCAAGCCTTTTGTAAAAATATGCCGCAAAGTGTGAATAACCCAACTAGGAAATCCCTTTTTTCAACCTAAATGAACGTACTGGAATATACTGAAATAAAATGGAACATACAGTACTTTTTGAGCATTGGAGAAGCGTGTGAAAACTGTCTCCAGAGGATGGTTAAATTAGACTTACCTGCTAATTGTAGTTCCTGGAGGAACTCCAGTCTATTCCCGGAATCCTTGGGTTCTCAACCTCTACCAGCAGCTTTGGAGACTGAGAAACTTTAGTGCTGTGATGTCACTGGCATATAAGCGCTGGCACCACCTCCTCTCACCAGTTAACCTATTGACAAAGCAGACTCACCGGAGCAACAAGTAGATAAACAAAAAACACCAAGACTAGCCGCCCATATAACTATGTACATGAAATACCATATATTGATTATGCCATGAGGTCCTCCTTCCCCTTAACTAGAAGGACAGCCCCCCACACGTTGAACATAACCCACACACCGTTACAGCAACTGAACTTCTGCATACCAGCTGGCTTACCTGTAAATGCGCTCCGGCTTCAGGCCCCATAGTACCACCACCCAGGGCGGGAACCGGGACTAGAATGGAGTTCCTCCAGGAACTACAATTAGCAGGTAAGTCTAATTTAACCGTCCTGATCGTCCCTCCAGTCTAGTCCCGAAATCCTTGGGGATGTACCAGAGCAGTGAAAACAAACAACGGGAAGGTCCTGCTACCCCCGCCTGAAGCACCGCCGACCCAAAACAGACATCTCTTTCCGCTTGCACATCCAGACGGTAATGCTTCACAAAGGAGTGCGATGACGCCCACGTCGCCGCCCTACAAATATCCTCCACTGGCACTAGGCTATACTCCGCCCAGGACGTAGCTTGTGCTCTAGTGGAATGAGCTCTCAAACCTTCTGGAATCGAACGGCCCCGTAAAAGATACGCCGATGCTATCGCCTCTTTCAACCATCGAGCAATTGAACTCTTAGAGGCCACTTCTCCTTGCCGAGCCCCTGCAAAGAGAACAAACAACCTGTCCGATTTACGAAAACTAGCCGTTCTAGTTAAATACTTCTGCAATGCCCGCTTCACATCCAAGCGATACAGCTGCCCCGCACCCTGAACTCTCTTTCTGGTTGTAAAAACTGGTAAAGACACCACCTGGTTCATATGAAAGCTCAATGCTACCTTAGGTAAGAACAAAGGCACCATTCTCAACACTACCTTGGCATCTGAGGAGGACAGAAAAAGGCTTCCTACAGGACAGCGCCTGCAATTCCGACACGCGCCTTGCAGATGCAATAGCCACCAGAAACACCACTTTAAGGGTCAGATCTTTCAATGTTGCCTTCGCCAAGAGCTCAAAAGGCGCCGTCCCCAGCGCCTCTAAGACCAAAGGAAGATCCCAGGCCGGGACTAACCGCCTACACGGAGGCCTCAACAAAAAAAAACGCTCTCAAAAAAAGCTTCACATCCGCATGGCAACCCAGGGAACTGCCGAGCACCTTACCTCTAACAGGACAACGCTGCCAACTGAACCTTCAACGACGACAACGCTAAACCTTTCTGAAACCCGTCCTGTAAGAAAGCCAGCACCTGAGGCACTGATGCTCTTAAAGGAAGAAACTTCCTTTCCGCACACCACGCCTCAAAGACACACCACACTCTAACGTACGCCAGAGACGTCGACCTCCGCCTTGCCTTCAGAAGGGTCGCTACCACTGCCTCCGAATAACCTTTCGCTCTCAACCGAGCCCGTTCAATAGCCAGGCCGTAAGCGAGAATCGATCCACTTGAGGCATGCACAGGGGCCCCTGAGTCAAGAGATCCTTTCGAACCGGAAGCCTCCAGGGCCCCTCCACCACTAGACACACAAGATCTGCAGCAATGAGGATCACTCTCCCTCTGTGAAGCTCGATGCGCTGAAGCACTCTCCCGATCAACACCCACGGAGGAAAAAATACAGAAGTTGGTCCCGCAGCCAATCCTGTACCAGTGCATCCAGACCCTCGGACATCCTTTCTCTTCTCTTCTTCTGCTGAAGAACCGATTGACCTGAGCCGACTGAAACATCACCGTGAGATCCATGACCGGCGTTCCCCAACGACGCACTACCAATCTGAAGACCTCCGGATGAAGAACCCACTCCCCCGGGTCTACCCTCACGCGACTCAAGAAGTCGGCCTGTACAATGTCCACTCCCGTGACGTGCGCCGCTGACACGACCACTAGATTCTGTTTGGCCCATTCGAACAAGCTGTCTGCTTCGGCTTCCAGTGCCACACTGCTGGTGCCTCCCTGCCGATTTACATAAGCTACCGCAGTCGCGTTGTCCGAGAATACTCAAACCGCCTTCCTGAACAGATACGGCCGAAATTCCCTTAACGCCAATGCCACCGCTCTCAACTCCAATCTGTTGATGGACCAAGTCTTTTCCTGAGCGGAACACTCTCCTTGCACTATCCGGCCTTGGCAATGGGCTCCCCAGCCCTGCAAACTGGCATCTGTTGTAAGTGGAATCCACTCCGGCGCTTCCAACGACACGCCCTTTGCTAGGTTTCCTGGACTTAACCACCACTGCAGGGCTTGCCGTGTCTGAAGTGGACAAACTAACCTCCAGGACAGGGAATCCTTTTGATGGGACCAGCGTCTCAGCAGTGCCCTCTGCAACGGCCGCATGTGGGCCCTGGCCCACGGAACCAACTCCAGTGTTGCCGCCATAGTTCCTAGCACGCGTAGGTACTCCCAAGCGGTGGGACTCCGCATGCCGAGGAACCGAACTAACTGCCGGAGTGCCATGCTCCGCTGACGCGGGAGAAAGACTCGCCCGACCACCGTGTCGAATCGAGCTCCCAGATACTCTAGCTGTTGAGTCGGCTGCAACTTGCTCTTTGCTACGTTGACCACCCAACCTAGACTCTGCAGCATCTCCAGCACCATGGCCGTGGCAGAGACACTCTCCGCTCGGGACTTCGCTCTTATCAACCAATCGTCTAGGTACGGGTGCACCATCACACCGTCCTTTCGCAAGGCAGCTGCGACCACCACCATCACCTTGGTAAACGTTCGTGGTGCAGTTGCCAGGCCAAAGGGTAGCGCCTGAAACTGGAAATGACCCATCGGCACCGCAAACCTGAGGAATTTCTGATGCCCCTGCCGTATCGGAATATGAAGGTACGCCTCCGACAGGTCTAAAGACGTCAAAAACTCCCCTTTTCTTACCGCTACAATAACCGACTTGAGGGTTTCCATACAAAAATGGGATACGCGGAGACAGCGATTCACCTTCTTTAAATCCAGAATGGGACGCCACGTCCCTTCCTTCTTTGGAACCACAAAGTAAATGGAGTATCGACCGCCTCCTAATTGGTCGTCCGGAACCGGTACAACCACCTTGAGCGCCAACAGCCGTTGAACCATTTCCTGCACCGCCCTGCGCTTTGCTATTGCCTTGCATGGGGATTGAACCAAAGCCTCGGTTACCGGCCGCTGCAACTCCAACGCAAAACCCTCTCGAATTACCTCCAACACCCACTGATCGGACGTGAGCTGTACCCAGGCAGGGTAAAACTCCCGCAAATGGCCTCCCACGGGAACCAACCCCTCCTGGGCCCGCCTGACTTCATTGGGACTTTTTGAAGGAAGAGGAGGACGCTTGCGAAAAACCTCTGCTCGCCGCTCGAAATCCCCGAAACCCCTGGTTCAAGTAGGGAAATGCCCTCGCTGCGGCAAAAATCACGCTGCTGCCCCCGAAAACCGAGTCCAGAACGACCCTGCTTCTGCTTGTCTTCCAGCAACCGACCTCCCTTGGACTCTCCTAAATCCTTTACCAACTTCTCTAAATCCTCTCCAAACAGTAGCTTGCCCCGGAAAGGTAACTTACTCAACCTAGCCTTAGAAGAACCATCAGCTTCCCAATTCTGGAGCCAAAGACACCTCCGACCCGCTACTACGGAGGCCATACTCTTCGCTAAACCCCGGATAAGATAATAATGAAGATCGGCTAAATATGCCGCTCCAGACTCCAATCTGGACACCTCCTCGGTCTCCTCCACCGAGCTCTCACCTTGAATCCGCTGCGCCCATCGCAAACAGGCTCTGGCTACCCAAGCCCCGCAAATAGACGCCTGTAAAGATAACGCATTTGCTTCAAAAACTTGCTTCAGCAAAGTTTCCAGCTTACGGTCCTGCGCATCCTTGAGCGCGGCCGACCCTTCCACCGGAATGGTGGTTTTCTTAGTTACCGCAGACACAGCTGCATCCACCTTTGGAGCCTTAAACAGATCCCGATCCTGATCCATCAGTGGGTAAAGCCGCAACATCACTCTAGAGCCCTTGAGCACTGCCTCGGGCATATCCCATTTCTCCTGAATCATTTCTTTAAACACTCTGTGCACCGGGAATGCCCTCTGTGTCTTACGGAAAGCCTGCAGCAACGGATCCTCCAGGGTGGCATCCTCCGCCTGACCTGCCGTTGGCATATTCAGGGTCTTAAGGGACTCCGAAATGAGAGCCGGTAGCTCCTCCCTACGGAACACCCTAACCACTCTCGCTTGATCCTCTTGATCTTTAATCTCACCTTCCTCTAAGTCATCTTCCAAGCCCTCATCAAGGTCCACTTCTTCTGCGCATAAGTCCTCCGACAAGACTGACTGATCCAATCTCTGTCCATTCTGGCCTGTTTACCATTTTGCTAGAGCCGTCCCCCGGAATAGGAGAACCAGACCTCTTCCCTCTAAAGCTCTCCCCTGAAGGTCCTGCTAACTGTGCCTCCTGGGAAGCGCCCAAGGCTTTCTGAATTAAAGTAAAAATCGGAAGAAAAAATAGCTGCCAAACTTCCCGAAACCGGCAGCTTTGGTTGCAGAGGATCTGGTACTGACGAAACTGTGGCCCCCAACTCAGGGATAGGCAGAGGGACAAGAACCAGCTCCACCATTTCCATAGAGCCCTCTTTCCCCTCTGCCCCCACTTCTGCAGACATCTCTCCAGAACCGGCCTCAAGACTACAGCCCTTACAGACACCCTCTGGAGTCACTGAACTTTTTCTGGCCCCACATAGAAAACAAAGCTGTTTGGCCGGCATGCTTCCCAGTATAAATCAAATTATTTTTTATTTATTTTTTTTTTTTTCAAATAAAACTTAGAGACGGTGTGCTATAGCGAAAATATGAAGCAAACTACCAAAACCGCGGTTTTCTGAGCCCTCTACGGGCCTCAGCAGCTCAAACTGCCCCCAGGCGAGTTTTCCCGCGCTTAACACATGCGGCGCGGCCTGCCTCCCTCGGTCCTATCGCTTGCCGCTAAACAGGCTGCCTCACCTTTCATGCCTTCCACTCACCGGTAACTCGACAAGACACAGCGATCTGAGCTCCCCTGCTGCACCGGAGTCTCAGTACCACTGTAAATGCCGGCACTGCGATCATCCCCGATCGCGCGGAGAGTAGAGAGAGTGGCTCAAGTGCTAGCAGGCAGAACTTCTGCGCGCTGAGTCCAGCCCTTCGGTGATTCCAGATGGGAGACAACAGGCTCAGGTACCTAGGTGCGGGTCACCTTTGTACACTGCAGGAGCACCCCGCAGGCTTCCGACTCTCCCCCACAAATAGCAATGTACCTAAAAAGGGAGGGGAACGAGAACCTCAGGGCTGCCTCCGGCCCGACTAACAGCCCTTCTAACAAGCATTCACCAATTAACCCCTTAACAACCACGGGCCTTCTATTCCCTTGTTTTTTGGGGATTTTTTTTTTAAGAAACTCTGCCTAATTGTTCCTCAAGTGAGCCCTGAAATCCCTGGGCTCACCACCTCTCAAGCTGCTTTCGAGGCTGATAACTGGTGAGAGGAGGTGGTGCCAGCGCTTATATGCCAGTGACATCACAGCACTAAAGTTTCTCAGTCTCCAAAGCTGCTGGTAGAGGTTGAGAACCCAAGGATTCCGGGACTAGACTGGAGGGACGATCAGGAAACAAAGGTTTTCAACAATCTACCAAATCCAATTCCTTAATAAGAAAATGTACTCTTGCCTTCATGTTCTTTCTTGGGAATTTTCAATGGTTTACATTCTACTAAGGGATTTGCTGTGTTTTAAGTCTCTTCCTAAAATTGGGAGATATTCACTTAAAGAGGATGCCATTAGCACGCCTTTGCGCCACAAAACTAGCACGGAGACCCCCGCTAACTTTCAGGGGCCATGTGCACCTGCCTCCCTGACATTAGCACATTGGTAACGTGCCACATCATGCTAACTGGCATGCCGGTGCATTTACTGCCACCATTTGAGGTGGTGTTAAATGCACCCGTGCTAATGGCAACATTCATCGTTAGCGTATGTCCATAATGCCCATGCTAAAAGCGATGAGCTAAAACCACTCACATTATGCCCCTAACCCACCTAATACGCTAACCGGTTAGCAGGGGATTTTTTTACCGTGGTGCCCCATGCTAACAGCATGGCACGCTTAGCGCATGGCAAGCTCCATAAGAACATAATCCATCAAGCCCAGTATCCTGTTTCCAAAAGTGGCCAATCTAGGTCACAAGTACCTAGCAGTTTCCCCAAAAGACACAGGTTTCACAATGCTTGCATTGGGGCAAGCGGTGGATATCCCGGGTCCCCTTTAATAATTTTTATTATTTATTATTTATTAACATTTCTTATATACCGCACTATTTGCCATCAGCACGGTTTACATGGAACAGAAACATCCGACAACTTACATATGTCTGGTCATTACATTTAACAGGAAATGGAACTTGGAGAACAGGGTAAACTATATACATAGGAAGTGTAATGAGAAAGGATACTGTTTGGTGTTTTACATTGTAGGGGACGCCTGTTGCGAGGGCTTGCCTGTTTGACTACTACTATTGTTGAGGTGCTCGCTATTCGAGTGGGACTGAGGTTCGGAGCTGTCAGTGAGATATTTGATGAAGAGGAAGTGTTTAAGGGCCTTTCTGAACTGGCTCAAGTTGGGGATTGCTCTGATATGTGCAGGTAAGGTATTCCATAGACTTGGGGCACAGAGTCGGATGGCTCTGTTAGCTGTAGTTTTGGTGCATCTTGTTGTTTCTTTTGGTATTGCTAGCATGTTTGACTCTGCGGTTCTTCTTGGTCTGTTCGGTGCAAGTGGTTGGATGAGGTCAGAGAGAGAGGAGGAGGAGAGCCCCTTGCCAGCTATGAAAGTCATCAGCAAGGTCTTGAAACTGATCCTGGCTTGAATGGGGAGCCAGTGTAACTGTTTCAGGAGTGATAATGGTTTATGGACCTTTTCTCCAGGAACTTGTCCAACCTTTTTTTAAATCCAACTACACTAACAGCTTTTACTACATCCTCCGGTAACGAATTCCAGAGTTTGATTACACGTTGAGTGAAAAAAATATTTTCTCTTATTAGTCTTAAATAGGCTACCCTGTAGCTTCATTGCATGACCCCTGGTCTTTCTATATTCTGATGATGTAAACAATCGATCTACGTTTATCTGTTCCACTCTGTTCATTAATTTATAGACCTCTATCATATCTCCCCTCTTTGCCGTCTCTTTTCCAAGTTGAAGAGCCCTATCCTTTTTAGCCTCTCTTCCTAGGGGTATCCTTCCATCCCCTTTACCATTTTGGTGGCTGTTCTCTGTACCTTTTCTAATAACGCTATATCTTTAACTCTTTTGGTGCTGAATTAAAATTTTTACATTTGTTCCCAGTGCTGAATTGTTTTACGAAAAATGAATTATTTTTGCTGAATGTGCAAGCGTTGTTTGTAATCAGTCCTGACACAAATAAACAGTAATGGTATCAACATATATGTATAAAACTAAATGTTCAGTGTTAAGAATCTAAGAAATTTAGCCAACCAATGTCTAACCATGTCACTGCAATGTTCGTTCCTGATTTGATAATTGTGAAGCATGTGGTAACGTTCAAAGCATGCGGTAGCATGCATTGGGTCACCACACTGCTTACAATAAGTGTTGCACTGATGACGCTTCGTTTGTCTATTGCTGCAGATGACACAGTCTGGTTTGTATTTTTTATCCTCATAAGCAGCAGGGAAATGCCGACCAATCATCCTGGCTGGAATGTCATCCTTGCATTTTCATCCTCGAGCAGGGATCTGAACTGGAACATAGTCTGACAACCTGCTGACGAAAATTAGCCACTGTCATTGGTTGACCCTGGTTATGCTGTTTGTACAGTATGTAACCATTAGTAAGTGCTACTTTACGTATGTGATGATAGACAACGTGGTACCACTTCGAAGACTTATGGCTGTAAGCATATGACCCAAGCATCTGGTCCAGACGATCGATGCCAGCCATTTTCATATTGTAATCTTCAATTAGAACAGGCTTATCTAGCAATCGTCCTTCTGGTTTCCCTTTTTCTCGAATGACTATCACATGTGTTGTTAGTGTGAACTGATGATAATGCTGTCACTCGTTTGACATCATGCCAAGCTACAGCAACCAAATTATCTGCCCGAACAAACACTGGGTCATCACCACGTTTCAATTTCAGTTTCTCTGGTCGTAGTTGCAGAGGCATGTTCTGTTTATTCTTACAGTGCCACATGCACCAATGCCTTTGTTCTGCAATTGTATGAACAGGTCTGGTGACGTGTAAAAATTGTCCATATAAACATGTCCATCATTCTCGTAGCCATCAAGCAACTGCAGAACTACTTGACTGGTCAATGGACAGTCCTGCCTGGGAAAAGACGTTTTGCCAGTGTAGATTATTATTTTCAAGCAGTATCCAGTATTGGCTTCAGCTAGAACAAAATCCTTTATACCATATTTCGTTGGCATATATTGACGGAAATACAATATCCCCTTATACTTTATCATTGATTCATCAATGGACAGGTCACGGCCAGGTTGGTAGTAGGCGCCATACATCGGTGATGTAATGTCGATCAGCGGCTGAACTTTATATAAGGGGTTGTATCCAGGTTCACCCCTGACAACTTGCTGGTCATTATTACAGAAATGCACAAAATTTTGAATCAAAATGTAATGGTCACGTGACATGACACGCCCAAAGCCACCTGGAGAAATGTCACACGTGGACCAGTGCTCTTTGTAATTGAAATGCCAGTTTATACCCATCTCTATTTTCAGAGCAACAAAGCCTTTTAATTCATCTTTTATTGTTACTTTCCATTTCCTAAAACATGACTTTGGTGATATTTCACACCCTTGTTCAAGATAACATTCAGCATATCTATTCGTCTCTTCAGCCAACAGTTCGAAGACAGTCTCTGGGAAAAATAGCTTGAAGTAGTCAACAGGTCTATAGTCAGTTGTATCAACTAAAACACCATGTCGCCTGGAAAAGTCTGGTAAACATAACGGCTCATATATACAGTATCTATATCTGGATAGTCATCCCATGCAATAGTTGATAGCACGTGTTCTACACTTTTGTTTGGACAGCAGCCTCATGTTCACTTTCAGTTTCTACATCACCAACCTCAAAATCTATGTCTGATAAGTCAGTCTGAATCAGCAACAATATTCAGCACATCCTGAACAGAAAACTCTTTTACTATCTTGTTTTGGACACATTCCACTACACGACGCCATTGTAAAATTACACTTCACAATTCCATAAACGGCATGCGCAGGGGAACTAGGCCAGATTATTACTTACAGACCATAGCTGTACCAGACTACGGATAGCTATGCACACGCCAGGCAACTTTTGTAGACTAATAGCCATTTAACAGCACCCTACCCCTAGATGTCGACTTTAGTCGATGTCAGCACCTGGCCCCTTGAGTCGACATCTGCACTAAAAGAGTTAAGATACAGCGACCAGAATTGCACACAATATTCAAGGTGCGGTCGCAGCATGGAAAGACAGAAAGGCATTATAATATCCTTTGTTTTATTTTCCATTCCTTTCCTTATCATATCTAGCATTCTATTTGCTCTCTTGGCCACCTCTGCACACTGGGCAGAGGGTTTCAACGTGTTATCCACGATGACACCTAAATCTTCTTCCTGGGTGGTGGTTCCTAATTTGGAACCTTGCATCATGCTACCAGGTAGCACAATTTAGTAAGCATACCTCTATATTTTATTGATTTAGCTATCAATAACGAAAATAAATTATGGATTATAAACTTTCAGGGCATAAACATATCAAATGTATGAATAAACATAAACAAACAAACAAACATTGCACAGCAACATGTTCTGATCCTGTAACTTACCTAGCCTTACCACATATCTGCCCACCAAATTTTGTATACTTTTATGTAAACCAAAGGGCATCTTTTCATGTATTAATATAGCTATTTCTCTTTATAGGTTACTGTCATCAAGAAACCCAATTCATATACCCATTCCTTTTTTTAAATTTTTATGTTCTATGCTTTTTTTTCTACAAAAAAAGTGATGTTTGCTTTATGCTTATAAGATAATCTTCTCTAGCCCTATTCAAATCCAGGCTAAAAACTCACCTCTTTGAAGCCGCTTTTGGATCCTGATGCTCCTCACTCTCTTCTCCACTACTTAGGTGTATTTTGCCATACTCTAGTCCCCAGTTTCACTATGTGTTTTGTCTTGATTAGATTGTAAGCTCTGATGAGCAGGGACTGTCTTACAGAGTCTATATGTATAGCTCTGCGTACGCCTTGTAGCGCTATACAAATGATTAGTAGTAATAGTGAATTCTCATTCATACCGAAAGATGATATTTTTATGTTTGCATGATTCATACATATTATGGATATTTCCAAAGCTCTTGCACTTTTCATTCTCCCTTAAGTCTGTCACTGTGTTGCCTCTAATGATGCCTTATTTAATACTACCCGTTCTGAAGGTTACTCACAGATATTAATACTAGTAAAATATCACAGGTAACATCTATTACTGTTCTCTCTTTCCCTTTCACTAGTGTATTGATTTTCCTAGCATTCAAATGCAATGCAATGTATATGCTTTAAATAAACATTCCATACCACCCTACACGTTGCAGTACCAGAGGGTAATAAAAAGAAAGCTAAGAAAGGAACTCCATAATTCAGACAGAAAAGGAGAGAATCAGAATAAAAGTAACATAAAATTAGAATGTGTGCCGTCAGGTCACGCTGATTGGCCCAATATTCAAAAGCTCTTATCTGGATACCAGTACCTCCTATCTGGATAAGTGCCACTGCTTGGATCTGTCAGGAGATCTTTGGAAGCACTATCTAGATAGTGCCACTGAAAATCACCACTGACCACCCCAGCCAGCACTATCGATACAGACAGAAATTTTCTAAACAGGCACCTAGTTAATTTTCATACATGTACATAATGCCTATTTCATAAAGTCAAATAAATGCATACTGCCTTTATAAAATAAGGTGTACATATTAAAGTACAAGTGTTAATTTAAGGCATGATCACTTACACCAGCCCTAGAGCTGGTGTAAATGACCATAGCTGTATTTGTAAATTATAACAAGTAAATGCATAAATTATAATGTATGCTCTCTGCCCATGCTATGCCGAAACCCCGATCATGCGCACACCCAGTGAAAGTACGTGCCATTGAGGCAGCATGTGTAATCATGAAATTGTGATTACATCATTTACACATAAGTCATGAGATACATAAATGTCATACTGTGTCAGACCAAGGGTCCATCAAGCCCAGTATCCTGTTTCCAACAGGGGTCAATCCAGGTCACATGTATCTGGTAGGTTCCCAAAAAGGTACACAGATTCCACAATGCTTATCCTGCGGTAAGCAGTGGATTTCCCTGGTCTTCTAATAATGGTGCATGGACTTTTCCTCCAGGATCTTGTCCAAACCTTTTTTAAAACTAGCTATATTTTTGCTACATCCTCCGGTAACAAATTTTATTGTTTGATTACTCATTGAGTGAAAAAATACTTTTTCGTACTAGTCCTAAATGGGCTACATTGTAGTTTCATGGACTGCCCCCTAGTCTTTCTACTTTTTGAAGGCGTAAACAATCAATCTTCGTCACACAATGAAACATGGATAATGTTATGTAAAAATGTAGAAATGTACATATGTAAATTCTGTCTCCTCTCCTTAAAACCTATTTACCGTGTGCTGTGCTTTCCCTTCAAATCAATGTGTTTATACCCCACAATTCTGTCATGATTTGACTAATTCCAATCTGTAATCAAACTGCTACTGATCGCTGGAAGTAGCGGTATACAAATGTATTACTAAATAAATAAATCTACGTTTACCCATTCCCACTCCATTCATTAATTTATAGACCTCTATCATATCTCCCCATAAGCCATCTCTTTTCAAAGTTGAAGAGCCCTAAACGTTTAAGCCTTTCCTCATAAAAGTATCCTTCCATCCACTTTACCCTTTTGGTGGCTCTTCTCTGTACTTTTCTAATTTTGTTATATCCTTTTTAAGATATGGTGACCAGTGTCACCATGGAACAATACAGAGGTATTATAATATCCTTGGTTTTATTCTCCATTCCTTTCCTTACGATTCCTAGCATTCTATTTGCTTTCTTAGCAGCTGCACATTGGGTGGGGTTTTCAATACAGTATCCACAATGACACCTAAATCTTTTCCCTTGATGGTGGCTCCTAATGTGGAACTTTGCATGGTGTAATCATAGTTTGGGTTCTTTTTCCCTAGGGCATAACTTTGCAGGTGGTCCCATTAAATTTCATCAGCCATTTGGTCTTCCAATTTATAAAGGTCCTCGTACAATTTTTTACAATCTTGTGTTCCAATAAAGTTGAATAATTGTGTGTCATCTGCAAATTTGATCACCTCACTCATTCCCATTTCCAGGTCATAATTTTAGGCAAGTCCTTATAAAATTACCCACATAGTGACAGGGTGAAAAGTGGAGGAGTAGCCTTGCAGTTCGAGGAGGGACAGAGCCAGGGTTTCTCGCGATCCCCTTGGGGCTCTTCCTTTGCAAACATCAGTGCCGCCGGACCCCCTCCCCCCCAGCAGGAGTCAGGACTTACTGCACTTATGGTGATGCACCAGCTCTGGGTGACAGCAGCAGGGAAGCCAAGATTCAGATCCAGCTTCTTCCACAAGGACCTTGGGCAAATTCACTTCGCCCTCCACTGCCTGAGGTACAAAAGAGATGGTGAAGACCACTCGGACAGGGAAATAACTTGAGTACCTGTTTGTAACTTGCCGTGAAGTCGGACTTGTGAAAAGATGAATAAATGAATCTCAAATCCCCGTCCCCCGGTCTGCAGCCTACTTTGTTGACACACTGTTCCTGCAATTATCCCAAGTCACATTTTAGATTAGATCACTTGAAAACAAATACATTTACCAGCATTATCTGCCGCCCGCGACCAGTTTCTATAGGTTTTACTTATGCTGCACTTTTCTGCCTTCTTTGACTATTTAGATTATAACGGGTTGTTCAGGTTCTTCTTGCAACTTGGTTCGTCACGGTTAAAACAGAATCAGCTTTTCGGTTCCTGCTAGTTCGGGTGTAAAACCTTTGGACGCCTTAGCACTTCGGCAGCTACTGTTTGCCTTCAGTACTGCCCTTCGCTCTCTGGTAATTAGGTTAACACAGGAACACCCACCACGCGTACCGTTGCGCTTTCTTCCCGCTCCACATGGGCTGCAGCCTGTCTCGTGCCGGCCTCTCTCTCTCTCTGGCTCGGGACCGCTGCTCGCGCTCAAGTCCCGCCTACGACCCTCGGGTTCTCCAAAGAAACCCCACGCACACAGAACGTCACCCCTCCAGCGGCTCCATCCGGGGAACTCTCGTCGTGGTGCTTAACGCTCTAAAGCTCAAAGCCTAGATGCTGCTGTTCGCCTCAGGTCCTATTCCTCCATGCTCTAGTACCTCCCCTTTCCTACTACCCCCAGGCCAATATAGCTCTTCACCACAAAGTGTTCAGTCAGTATCTCCTTTTTCTTTCCCCTTCACTGAGGGTTGCCAGCTTTTTGAAAGGAAAAAAAAAACAGCTACTTGTGCCCCACACCACCTATGTCCCACTCCCAACACATAACCGCAGTGGTGGCTTTAGTATCTAAAGGCCATATCTAAGTGGTGGAGGGAATACAAGACCTTGCATTCTTCCACATCCATCCAGTCACAGACCTCCAGTACACATATGCAGGGGCGGCTCTATAATGAGGCGGTGACCTCAGGCGGCAAACTTTTGGGGGCAGCAAAAATGCCCCCAAAAGGGCCGCCTCACTCCAACTTCAGTTTTAAACAAAAAAAAAAGCTCCGTTCCGCTCCTCCTGCTGCCCGCGAAGCGCCGTTCCGCTCCCCTTCCTGCAGCCCGTATCAGCTACGTTATGCTCTTTCCCCTCCCCAAGCAGCTGCCATAGTGGTAATTTAAATAAAAAAGAAAGCGATGCAGACCCTTCCGGCCCTTTGTAACCCGTGAAACTGCGTCCCGCCCTCAAACAGAAGTGTCTGAGCATGGGACGCAGTTTCAGTGGTTCCAGAGGGCCGGAAGATTCCACATTGCTTTCTTTTTCATTTAAATTACCGCTATGGCAGCTGCTTGGGAAGGGGAAGGAGCATAACAGAGCCAATACCGGCTGCAAGAGGGGGAGCAGAACGGAGGTGCACGAAGGAGAGAGGAACGGAGCTTCGGGGGCTGCAGGAGGGGGAGGGGAACGGAGCATCGCAGGCTGCAGGATGGGGAACAGAGTGGAGCTGCACAGGGGGAAAGAGGGATGGAGTTGCATGGGGGGGGAGAGGAATGGGGGATAGAGGAATGGAGCTACATGGGGGGAAGAGGAATGGGGATCACGGAATGGAGCTGCACGGGAGGAAAGAGGAAGGGGGGCTAGAGGAATGGAGCTGCACATGGGGAAAGAGGAATGGGGATACAAGGAATGGAGCTGCATGGAGGGAAAGAGGAATGGAGCTGCATGGAGGGATAGAGGAATGGAGCTGCACGGGGTAAAGAGGACTGGGGGATAGAGGAATGGAACTGCACGGGGGAAAGAGGAATGAGGGATAGAGGAATGGAGCTGCACAGGGGGATAGAGGAATGGAGCTGCACGGGGGGGATGAGGAATGGGGGATAGAGGAATAGAGCTGCACAGGGGGAAAGAGGAATGGGGGATAGAGGAATTTATTTATTTATTTATTTATTTAACAGTTTCTTCTATACCGCCCCTTCCAGAGATCAGGGGCGGTTTACATTGAACAAGAATTAACATACTTCCGTATATTTTACATGGAACATGTTTTAACTATATACACGTTTTGTTACATGGAACATATTTTAACGTTAACAATAACACTTTTTTAAAACTTATATGCAGGTTATGAAACATGGAGCATAACATAGTTAATTAACATAAGTTATTTACATTAGTGAAATAGCTGTCAGTTTGGGTAAATCGTTTGGGTGTTGTGTATATTAAGGTAAGTATCTTTCTTGTGTTAGTCATTTGTTCTGTCTTGAGGACTGTGGATATTTTTCTGAGATTGTCTTGGAGAGGTTTTTTGTTGGTAGGGGATCTCAAAGTGTTTTGTAAAAAGGTATGTTTTTAATTCCTTCTTGAATTGGTGGAGGTCCTTTATTATGCGGAGGGTTAATGGAATTTCATTCCAAAGGGTAGGGGCAGCAAAGGAGAAGGCTCTATCGCTTGTTGTTGCTTTGGTTTTTCTAAAGTTTGTCTTTATGTTGAGGGAGTGGGTTGCGTTCTGTCTGCGCGTTCTAGTTTCTGATGGGGGTTGTATTAGTGTTGATAACTGTGAGGGAGAGATGTTATTGATGAGTTTAAAAGTAGTTAGGATGATTTTATATTTTATTCGGCTGCATATGGGGAACCAATGTAGGTCTAAAAGTATAGGGGTCACATGGTCTGTTAGTTTAGCTTTTGTAACCATCTTGGCGCATATGTTTTGGGCCCTTTGGAGGAGGTATGTGCTTTTTAGTGGTAAGCCGTTTAGGAGACTATTACAGTAGTCGAAGTGGGGGGTGATGAGTGAGTTGACTACTGATCTAAAATCATGTGTGTTGAGTAGGGGTCTCAGATGTTGTATTGTCTTGAGTTTATAGAATATTGTTTTTACTGTATGTTTTATGTGTGGGAGCATGGTGAGTGAGTGGTCCAGAATAATACCAAGGTACTTTACCTCCTTTTTAACAGGTATTGGTGTGTTACTTATTGTGATTGTAGTAGGGTAGTTATAGTCAGTGTCAGGTTTTCTCGTTATGAACATTGCTTCTGTTTTTTTGAGGTTGATGCTTAGGTGATTGTCTTCAAGCCATATGGTAGCTCATGCACTGGAGTAAGACATCATATTTGGGGTTGTTTATTTATTTATTTATTTATTTATTTATTTTCTTCTATACCGCCCCTTCCAGCGATCAAGGGCGGTTTACATGAAACTTAACAATTGTACACAGTTGTATACATTTACATTAAACAATCGGAGTCAACTATTTACATTGAACGGTTAGGTACAACTATTTACATTGAACAATAAACTTCAGCTTTATGAGGTGTTGATAATACAAACAACTATTAATTATTTACATTGGAAATTTACAGTGGTTGAGTGTTGTGTGTAGGGCATGTGTCGTTAGGTGTTGGAATTTATTTCCTTTTATGTCATAAGTCGGGGTGTGTGTGGGGGCAGGCAGGAGGAGGGGAGGGAGAGTTATTTAGTTTTGAGTATGGGGGTTTTAGTGAGTGTAGGGGCATGGTTGTTATGGAGGTCTTTTAGGGGAATATGGGATTTCAAAGTGTTCAGTAAATAGGTAAGTTTTTAGTTCTTTCCTGAACTGAGAGAGGTCTTTTATGATGCGGAGGTCTATAGGGAGGTCGTTCCAGAGCGTAGGGGCAGTAAATGTGAATGCTCTGGAGCTAGTGGTTTTCTTTGTTTTTCTGAAAGCTTTTGATGTGGTAAGGGAGTGGGCCGCGTTTTGTCTATGTGATCTAGTTTCGGTTGGTGAATGCAGTAGTGTGGATAAGTGTGAGGGGGCTATGTCTCTTATGAGTTTGAAGGTTGTTAGGATAATTTTGTATTTTATTCAGCTGTTTATTGGGAGCCAGTGTAGATCTAGCAGTATTGGGGTTACATGGTCCGTTAGCCGAGCTTTAGCTATTACTTTAGCGCAGATGTTTTGAGCTCTTTGGAGGAGGTATGTGTTTTTTTGAGGGAGGCCTATTAATAGACTATTGCAATAGTCGAAGTGGGGGGTGATTAGTGTATTTACTACAGATCTAAAATCTTGTGTTTCGAGGAGTGGCCTTAGGTGCTGAATAGTTTTGAGTTTATAGGGGTTGTTGGGGTTTATGGGGATGGCAAGCATGATATCATCCGCGTATATGAAATGGTTAATTTTATACTTCTTGAATATGTTTGTAATTGGCTGGAGGTATAGATTGAAGAGGAGGGCGGAGAGGGCTGATCCTTGAGGAATACCTTGACCTTGAGGGAATGTTTCTGATGTTTCTTTACCTAATTGTATCCGTATTAATCTGTGTGAAATGTATGATTTGAACCATTCAAGGACTGTCCCTCCTAATTTTAAGTTTTCTAGTCTGTTGATGAGTGTTTGGAGTCTGTTGATGAGGAATGGAGCTGCACAGGGGATAGAGGAATGGAGCTGCACGGGGGATAGAGGAATGGGGGATAGGGGAATGGAACCGCACGGGGGGGATAGAGGAATGGAGCCGCACAGGGGATAGAGGAATGGAGCCGCACAGGGGGATAGAGGAATGGAGCTGCACAGGGGGATAGAGGAATGGAGCTGCACGGAGTGAAAAGACGAATGGGCGATAGAGGAATGGAGCTGCACGGGGGGATAGAGGAATGGAGCTGCATGGGGGGAAGAGGAATGGGGGATAAAGGAATGGAGCTGCACAGGGGGGAAAGAGGAATGGGGGCTAGAGGAATGGAGCTGCACGGGGGGGGGGAAAGAGGAATGGGAGATAGAGGAATAGAGCTGCACAGGGGGGAAAGAGGAATGGGGGCTAGAGGAATGGAGCTGCATGGGGGATAGAGGAATAGAGCTGCACAGGGGGGAAAGAGGAATGGGGGATAGAGGAATGGAGCTGCACAGGGGGAAAAGAGGAATGGGGGATAAAGGAATGGAGCTGCACGGGGGGGGATAGAGGAATGGAGCTGCACGGGGGGGGATAGAGGAATGGAGCTGCACGGGGGGGGATAGAGGAATGGAGCTGCACGGGGGGGATAGAGGAATGGAGCTGCACGGGGGGGAAAGAGGAATGAGGAAGGGGGGATAGAGGAATGGAGCTGCACAGGGGGATAGAGGAATGTAGCTGCATGGGGGGGGAAAGAGGACTGGGGGATAGAGGAATGGAGCTGCATGGGGGGATAGAGGAATGGAGCTGCACGGGGGGAAAGAGTAATGGAAGATAGTGGAATGGATGTGCACCGGGGGAAAGAGGAATGTGAGATAGAGGAATGGAGCTGCACAGGGGGAAAGAGGAATGGGAGATAGAGGAATGGAGCTGCACAGGGGGAAAAGAGGAATGGGAGATAGAGGAATGGAGCTGCATGAGGGAAAGAGGAATGGGGATAGAGGAATGGAGCTGAATGGGGGATAGAGGAATGGAGCTGCACGGGGGGAAAGAGGAATGGGGATAGAGGAATGGAGCTGAATGGGGGATAGAGGAATGGAGCTGCACAGGGGGAAAGAGGAATGGGGGATAGAGGAATGGAGCTGCATGGGGGGAAAGAGGAATGGGGGATAGAGGAATGGATCTTGTAAACGGGGGTGCTGTTTATGAAAGTCCACAATCTTGGCAAAGGCAGAATTTTATGACTTGCAAAGGATTGTGGGTGTTGTAGTTCATTCACACCAAAATCAGCCGTTCAACAAAATAATGAATTGTAGTTGCTCGAGTGTAAGCAGAAAACTGATTTTATTTATGGTGATTTTTCCCTCGAACAGATATGCTTGGTAACATCTATAGGATTCTTTCTTCAGGATTTGTAATCAGGAAAACAAAACAACTGTATAAGGCAACTGAAATACTTAGGCAATAACTCAATAAAGACCTTGATGGAACAGAAAAGGTCTTTCTGCTAGCCCCTGCTAATAACTTTCTTAGCAGTGCTTAAAAAGAAAAACAAACCCAAAAGGAAAAAATGTTCTTTATCCAAAACAACTTTCTTTCATTCACACAATGAAGACGTTTTCCTTCCAGAGCTCACATGCACTTGTGCTTGGCTTAATCACAAGTAATTAACCAGCTGCAAACCCTTGCTGGTCCACTCTCTACGTGGCTCTAACTTACCCTAAAGCCTTCACTTAAAGAAACTTTTATGGGTAGTTAAAAAAACACATTACGGTTCCTTTTGGTGATTGTTGCTTTACTGAGGATTACTTTAAAACAGCAGCTTAGACAGAGAGCAATCCATGCATTCTACTTGCTCATTTGATATTTCCCCTTGCTCCTGAAATATCATGGAATCATTATCATGCATTGGCTCAGAGGAATTCCCAAACTGATCACTCTCAGGATAGCATTTGTTTCCCTGCTGTCTTCCTTGTGAAAAGCTAGGGAACAGATCAGAGTTCATACCTGAGATCACATTGCTATTAGGTTTCCTCTCTGGGTATCCTGGCCAGTAGGTAGTCCAGCTTCTATGCCCAGCTCTCCAGTCAGAATCTCTGGACTTTAGGTCTCTTTTCCCATACCTCCTTGAATAGGTATCAGAGCTCCTTCTCTCAGTAGATGCAGCTGTCTCCTTTACAGGTGCTCTCTGGGGGTTCCTGGCTCTATATCTCCAAGCCTCTGGATTCTTCCAGTCCAATGGAGAATGCTTGCCTCTGGAATCACTCCCAACACATGTACCGCTTTGGGCTCCTTCCTTAGACCTCCGGGACGTCTTGCTGTTCCTCCTTCTGTGTCTCTCTGCTGTTGCCGTTCTCTCTCTTCTCCTGCTTCTTTCTCCTGCTTCTCACACTTCTCCTGCTTCTCACGCTTCTGCTTCTTCTATCTGTGTGAAGAATATCTTTTACTTTTAAAGTGCCTAGATGGACACTCCACCCTAGCACAGTCCAGGTGTGCTGAATCAAGCCCTGCCCTAGGAGATGGGTGATTAGGGATTACCTCATAGCTTCCTTGATTAGGCACACGTTTCCCGACTTCAGCTCTCCTAGAGGCTTTCTGTAACCTAGTGCATTCTGGGTCTGGTAGTCTTTTATGCAAACACTCTGTTTTAGTGTTTCTACCAGCAAGCACAGGTTGCTTGTTCAGAGCCAATTCACCTCTTGTATTCTTCCTTCCTGAACTATGATAAACTTCCTTATCACAAGCTGCACGGGGGAAAGAGGAGTAGGGGATAGAGGAATGAAGCTGCACGGGGGAAAGAGGAATGGAGCTGCATGGGGGGAAAGAGGAATGGAGCTGCACGAGGGGAAAGAGGAATGGAGCTGCACGGGGGGATAGAGGAATGGCGCT
This sequence comes from Ichthyophis bannanicus, assembly GCA_033557465.1. Classification (NCBI taxonomy): domain Eukaryota; kingdom Metazoa; phylum Chordata; class Amphibia; order Gymnophiona; family Ichthyophiidae; genus Ichthyophis; species Ichthyophis bannanicus. The sequence goes on along the minus strand of CM066048.1, from coordinate 87,362,816 downwards.
GCATGGGGGGAAAGAGGAATAGGGGATAGAGGAATGGAGCTGCACAGGGGGAAAGAGGAATTGGGGATAGAGGAATGGAGCTGCATGGGGGGAAAGAGGAATGAGGGATAGAGGAATGGAGCTGCATGGGGGGGATAGAGGAATGGAGCTGCACAGGGGAAAGAGGAATGGAGCTGCATGGGGGGAAAGAGGAATAGGGGATAGAGGAATGGAGCTGCATGGGGGGAAGGAGGAATGGAGCTGCACAGGGGGAAAGAGGAATGGAACTGCATGGGGGGAAGGAGGAATGGAGCTGCACAGGGGGAAGGAGGAATGGAGCTGCACAGGGGGAAAGAGGAATAGGTGATAGAGGAATGGAGCTGCATGGGGGGCTTGAGGAATGGAGCTGCACAGGGGAAAGAGGAATGGAGCTGCATGGGGGAAAGGAGGAATGGAGCTGCACAGGGGGAAGGAGGAATGGAGCTGCATGGGGGGAAAGAGGAATGGGGGATAGAGGAATGGAGCTGCATGGGGGGAAGGAGGAATGGAGCTGCACAGGGGGAAAGAGGTATGGGGGATAGAGGAATGGAGCTGCACAGGGGGAAAGGAATGGGAGATAGAGGAATGGAGCTGCACAGGGGGAAAGAGGAATGGGAGATAGAGGAATGGAGCCGCACGGGAGGATAGAGGAATGGAGCCGCACAGGGGGATAGAGGAATGGAGCTGCACGGGGGGATAGAGGAATGGAGCCACACGGGAGGATCGAGGAATGGAGCCGCACCGGGGGATAGAGGAATGGAGCTGCACAGGGGGATAGAGGAATGGAGCCGCACGGGAGGATAGAGGAATGGAGCCGCACAGGGGGATAGAGGAATGGAGCCGCCCAGGGGGATCGAGGCATGGAGCCGCACCGGGGGATAGAGGAATGGAGCCGCACAGGGGGATAGAGGAATGGAGCTGCACAGGGGGAAAGAGGAATGGGAGATAGAGGAATGGAGCTGCACAGGGGGAAAGAGGAATGGGAGATAGAGGAATGGAGCTGCATGGGGGGGGAAAGAGGAATGGGGGATAGAGGAATGGAGCTGCATGAGGGAAAGAGGAATGGGGATAGAGGAATGGAGCTGAATGGGGGATAGAGGAATGGAGCTGCACGGGGGAAAGAGGAATGGAGGATAGAGGAATGGAACAGCACGGGGGGGAAAGAGGAATGAGGGATAGAGCTGCACGGGGGGATAGAGGAATGGGGCTGCATGGGGGAAAGAGGAATGGATCTTCACGGGGGGAAAGAGGAATGGGGGATAGAGGAATGGAGCTGCACGGCGGGGAAAGATGAATGGCGCTTGTGATAAGGAAGCTTATCTGAGCCCAGATAGAGGAATGGAGCCGCACGGGGGGGATAGAGGAATGGAGCCGCACAGGGGGATAGAGGAATGGAGCTGCACGGGTGGATAGAGGAATGAAGCTGCATGGGGGGATAGAGGAATGGAGCTGCACAGGGGGAAAGAGGAATGGGAGATAGAGGAATGGAGCTGCACGGGGGGAAAGAGGAATGGGAGATAGAGGAATGGAGCTGCACAGGGGGAAAGAGGAATGGGAGATAGAGGAATGGAGCTGCATGGGGGAAAGAGGAATGGGAGATAGAGGAATGGAGCTGCATGGGGGGAAAGAGGAATGGGAGATAGAGGAATGGAGCTTGTCAGACGGCTGCCTAGGGTGAGAACTTACACAATCTTGACGATGCATATATTCATATGATTCTTGCAAGGTATTGTGGGTAATGTAGTTCTTTCACTCGAAACACAGCTGAAGACAATAATTGAGTTGTGATACCAGTGGTAAGGCCAATAAAATACTTCTTTTATTGATGGGGTTTAATTCACCCAGCACAAATATGCTTGGTAGCAATATAAATGAGGTTACTTGCTTGCAGTGTTTAAATGGATAACATAAAGTCACAAAGCAAATCAGAAAACAACCTTCAACTTGTCAGGCAATTAGCTAATGTTTTCTTAGCAAATAATTACCAAATAAAAAGGCACAAAGAAATGAATAAACTTTGCTTGTTAGGTTAACTTCTGCTTATTTTCCACGCAGATCCCAGCAGTGATTCTCCCTTGCTCACACACACAATCAGGTGCAGCTTTAATTACTATCAATTGACCAGCTGAAACCCTTTAGCTGGCTGGCTGCTACTGTGTGAACCCAAATCCTGCTTTAAGAGCTGTTTGCAGTGGAAATAAAGAACAAAGTTAGGTTTCTTTGTGATGGCTGATGTGTTTGCTCACAGAAAGCTAGCAATAGCATTTAGATAGAGAACAGTCCATGTAATTAATAGTCTCATCTGCTGTAATTTCCCCTTCCTTCATCAATCAGCATAGGGTCACTATCATACATTGGCACAGATGAGTCTTTCAATAAGGCACTATCATGAGAATGCTTATTCCCTTGCTGCCATTCACTATTATAGATAGGGTCTGGATCAGTGTTCATACCTGAGCCTCTCCTGCTATCATAATTCCTCTCTGTATAGCCTGGCCAGTATGTAATCCAATTCTGATGTCCAGCCTTCCAATCTTGATCCCTGGACACTGGATCTCCTCTCACATACCTTCTGGCCTTGGTCTGAAAGTCCTTTCCACGTGCAGTCTTCTCTCTTCCAGGTAGCCACTGGTGATTCCTATCTCTGCCATTCCATTCCTCTGGCTGACTCCAGTCCAATGGACTCTGCTGGCATTTGGAATACCTCCCAGTATAGGTACTGCCTTGGAATCTCCCAGACCTTCCAATGGCCTTTCTTCTCTTCCTTCCAGAGAGTTTCCTTCTCTCTCTATCCGCTTGGCTTGGCTTCTGTTTCTCCAGGTGATGCTGGTGCTTGAGCTTGAAGCTGTTGCTGTATCTGTGTCTGAAGCTGTTTCTGTTCCTGAAGCTGTTATCTGTAGAATAAGCTCTATTCTTATTCTGTTCTAATGTGTGCTCCTCCCTAACACAGCACAGCTGTGTTGAATCAGGCCCTGCCCTTTGAGATGAGTGCTTAGGGATTACCTCATAGCTCTCTTGATTGCACACACATTTTCTCACTTCAGCCCCTCTCATGGCTGCTGGAAACCTGGTGCATTCTGGGACTGGTAGTCTTTTATATGAAAACTCTGTTTTCTTACTTCTACCAGAACTGACAGGTTGCTTGTTCAGAGTCACATCATCTTTTCTATAGCTCCTACCTGAGCTATGATAAGCTTCCTTATCACAAGCTGCACAGGGGGAAAGAGGAATGGGAGATAGAGGAATGGAGCTGCACAGGGGGAAAGAGGAATGGGGGATAGAGGAATGGAGCTGCACAGGGGGGATAGAGGAATGGAGCCGCACGGGGGGATAGAGTTATGGAGCCGCAGGGGAGGATAGAGGAATGGAGCTGCACGGGGGGATAGAGGAATGGAGCCGCACAGGGGGATAGAGGAATGGAGCTGCACGGGTAAATAGAGGAATGGAGCTGCATGGGGGGAAAGAGGAATGGGAGATAGAGGAATGGAGCTGCACAGGGGGAAAGAGGAATGGGGGATAGAGGAATGGAGCTGCACAGGGGGAAAGAGAGGGAGGAAACTGGAAAGGAGCTGACAGAGGGGGCAAGAGAGAGCTGGAAATTGGAAAGGAGCTGATTGGGGGGGGAAGACAGAGCTGGAAACTGAAAAGCAGCTGACAGAGGGGGCAAGAGAGGGCTGGAAAAGAGCTGACAGAAGGGGGGAAGAGAGGGCTTTAAAGGATCTGACGGGGGAAGAGAGGGCTGGAAAGAGCTGACAGAGGATAAAGAGAGGGCTGGAAAGGAGCTGATGGAGGAGGGAAGAGAGGGCTGGAAAGGAGATGATGGGGGGTGGGAAGAGAGGGTTGGAAAGGAGATGATGGGGGTGGGAAGAGAGGGCTGGAAAGGAGCTGATGGGGGAGAGAGGGCTGGAAACTGGAATGGAGCTGACAGAGGGGGCAAGAGAGGGCTGGAAACTGGAAAGGAAGGGGACGAGAGGGCTGGAAGAGAGCTGGTGGAGAGGGAAAGATGGCTGGGAGGGAGCTGATACCGTGGAAAGAGATGGCTGGAACGGAACTGATAGTGCGTTAGAAGCAGGGCCGGCCCGTCCATTGAGCAAGAATGTTTTTTGCACAGGGCCCCGCGTTTCAGGGGGCCCCGCGCAAAGAACATTCTGCTTTTTTTTCAAAATTAAGTAAAAAAAAAAAAGCTGGCTGCTACCACTGCCGCAGCAGCGGCAGAATGGAGTGTCCCGCGGGGCCCCCTCTGCCCGGCTGAGTCCCTCCCTCCCTCTCTCTGCGACGGCTGAGCCCCTCTGTGCCGGCTTTCAGATACGCGAAGGGAGAGTGTCTCCCTCGCGTCTCTGTTAAGCCCGCAGGGGCTGAGACGCGAGGGAGACACTCTCCCTTCGCGTATCTGAAAGCCTGCACAGAGGGGCTCAGCCGTCGCAGAGAGAGGGAGGGAGGGACTCAGCCGGGCAGAGGGGGCCCCGCGGGACACTCCATTCTGCCGCTGCCGCAGCGGCAGCAGCAGCAGCCAGCTTTTTTTTTTTTTTTTAATGTTCCTTGAACCGATGAGGGGGGGTTAGGACTGGTAATGGGCTATGGAGGGGGTTAGGACTTGACTTGAGGTGGGCTGTGGGTTGATGGGGGGGTTAGGACTGGTAATGGGCTATGGTCGGGGCTAGGACTGGAAATGGGCAGGGGGGGTTAAGACTGGAGGTGGGCTGATGGGGTTAGGACTGGTAATGGGCTGTGGGCTGTTGGGGGAGGGGGGTTAGGACTGGAAAAGGTCTGTGGGCTGATGGGGGCTATCTGTTAATGGGCTATGGGGGGGTTAGGACTGATAATGGGCTATGGGGGGGGCTAGGACAGGAAATGGGCTGATGGGGAGGGGTTAGGACTGGTAATGGGCTGTGGGCTGATGGGGGCTGTCTGGTAATGGGCTATGGGGGGGTTAGGACTGATAATGGGCTATGGGGGGCTAGGACAGGAAATGGGCTGATGGGGAGGGGTTAGGACTTGAGGTGGGCTGATGGGGTTAGGACTGGTAATGGGCTGTGGACTGTTGGGGGCTAGAAGTGGCTGGAGCAATTGCAGCTGAAAACAAATGCACAAAAGGTAGAAAAATATCTATTTATTTTGAATTTATTAATTGGAATATGTCATCTCTGGTAAATGTGCATCATTAACATCTGCGCTTTGTTTAGTACAAGAGCAAATTAATGTATAGTTTGTGATAAGGAAGCTTATCATAGCTCAGGAAGGAGCTATAGAAAAGGTGAAGTGACTCTGAACAAGCAACCTGTCAGTTCTGGTAGAAATAAGAAAACAGAATTTTCCCATAAAAGACTACCAGTCCCAGAATGCACCAGGTTTCCAACAGCCATTAGAGGAGCTGAAGTGGGGAAACGTGTGTTCAATCAGGAGGGCTATGAGGTAATCCCTAAGCACTCATCTCAAAGGGCAGGGCCTGATTCAACACAGCTGCGCTGTGTTAGGGAGGAGCACTCATCTAAACAGAATAAAGGTAGAGTTTATTCTACAGAGAAGCAGCTTGAGCTTGATCATCTTCATCATCAGGAGGATCATCAGAAGCAGAAGCCAAACTGGACGGACAGAGAGGGAAAGAAACCCTTTGGAAGAAAGAGGAGAAAAGCCTTTGAGAGGTCTAGAAGAGTCCAGAGCAGTACGTATACTGGGAGGCATTCCAAGGGCCAGCATACACCATTGGACTGGGGAAAGCCAGAGGAATGGTGTTGCAGAGCTAGGAATCTCCAGATGGTACCTGTGAGGGAGATGGGGGCACGTGGAAGGGACCCTAAGACCCGTGCCAGAAGGTATGTGAAGAGAGATCCAGTGTCCAGGGATCTGGATTGGAAGGCTGGACATAAGAACTGGACTACATACTGGCCAGGCTATATAGAGAGGAACTCTAACAGCAATGGAAGCTCAGGTATGAACACTGATCTATGCCCTAGCTATAACCTTGAAAGATAGCAGGGAAACAAGTATTCTCCTGAAAGTGCTCCATTGGGAGATTCATCTGTGCCAATCCATGATATTGAACCCATGCTTGTTGAAGAAGGGGGAATGATAGCAGATGAAGAATGTGTTTACATGGACTGCTCTCTGTCTAAACTCCTTTGGTGATTTTCTGTTATAAAGTACAGCAACCATCACAAAGAAATACAAACTTGTTCTTTAATCTACTCAGAAAAGCTCCTGAGTAGGATTTTTAGCCACGCAGTAGAAAGCAAGCCAGCTAAGGGGTTTCAACTGGATAACTGCTAGCAATTGAGCCTTACCTAATTGCTTGTGAGCTCTGAGAGAATCACTTCTGAATCTATGTGGGAAGATATAAGAAGTTTACCTGAAAAGAACAGTTTTTTTCTTTCTTTGTAGCTTTTGGTTTGTTGTTTGATACATTGCTAAGAGAATATTAGCTAAAGCCTACAGAAAAGACCAGTTTGTTGCCAACCAGGTCTTATTTCTTTTGCTTTGATTGCCTGACAAGTTCAAATGTTGTTTCTTGATTTTGTTTTTTCAAGTTTAACACTGAAAGCAAGTAACCTGATTTATGTGCTACCAAGCATATCTGTGTTGGGAGAAATAACCCCATAAATAAATATCTTATTGGCTTTACACTTGAGCACAACTAAATTATTGTGAGCAGCTGTGTCTGGTGTGAATGGACTGCATTGACCACAATCCCTTGCAAATCATATTGACATATGCACTTGCCAAGACTATGAACATTCTCACCCAGGCAGCCGTCTGACAAATGGCGTAGTTTTTCGGATTGCTTTTGCACGAAGGGATTTACTTGCTGAGGATTACAACTAAAGTTCAAGTTTAAAGCTGGAAAAAAGAAAAAAAGATTTTCCCTCAACTGCACTTTGGAGGAGAAGTGGATGTTCCTGGAAGCTGTCCCAGGAGGAAAAGACCCTGTGCAGAGCTGGATTCATCACTGGCACAAGGTAATAAGTACCTGGGCATGTCTAGTGGTGGATGGGAGTAAGGCACAGGGGTAATTGGAAAAAAAAAAGTAGAAAACCCCCCCCCCACCTGTTTGGAAGGTGGTGCACTTTGTTTTTTTTCTTTGTTTCTTGCAGGGATCAAGATGGATCCAAAGGAACTACCTCAGTGGATGGAAGCCCAGTTTAGCAGGCAACAGGAGCTAGCACAGCAGGCTCAGGACGCTGCTATGAAAGCCTTAATGGACCAGCAGAAGCCAGTGCTTGATCTGGTGCAAGCCCTAGTTAAGCTGCAGAACCAAAGTGGAACAGATGCAAGACCAGCAGTAAATACTGGTACACCACATGTGGACAGTGTGGGACTCAATCAAGGGAATGGGGCATTTAGTTTTGGGAAGCTAACTCCAGATGATAATGTTGATGATTTTCTAGAGTCTTTTGAAAGAGTGGCACAAGCATTAGCATGGCCAGAGACCCAGTGGGCAGTAAGGCTGGCAGCCTCATTAACTGGAGAGGCGCTTGCAGCTTATAGAGCAATGCCAGCAGCCCAGGCTTTGAATTATAAGGATGTAAAGGCTGCTATTAGAGATCGCCTAGGGTTGTCTATTTCAGAGTATAGGCGAATGTTTAGAGCTACTACATTGAGAGTGGGTGAAACACCCAGGGCTCTGAGTCAGAGAATCAGAGGTTTAGCTGTAAAATGGTTGGAGCCTGAGCAAAAGACGGTAGAAATGTTATTAGACATTGTTATGCTTGAACAATTTATGTCTGCGGTCCCTAAAGATTTGCACACTTTCCTTATACAGCAAAATTGCCAAAATCTTGGAGAGGCAACCATGCTAGCAGAGAGATTCTTGGAAGCCACGCAGGCTTGCCATAGAATGGGTGGCCCTCTGAAGATTGGTGCTGGGGCAAGATGTGCTGTATCAGAAAAGAGAATAATTAAAAATGTTTCTGAAAATGAATGTACTGTATCAAACCAGATGACACAGTGGAATAGAAAGAAATGTTTCAAGTGTGGAAAATGGGGACATTTAGAAAAGAGATGCCAGACACACACTAGCTTAGTGGGTGTGGATTTAAAACAGCCCAAAGAAGGATTTCTTTTGATGGTTGATGTGCAAGGAATTACCACAAATGCTTTGTTAGACTCTGGGGCAGACCAGAGTATGATGTCAAAAAGGCTTTGGAAGAGGCTAGAGGCCCAAGAAGGATTTGTGCCTAGAACCCCTGAAAGCCAAGTTCACATCAGATGCATTCATGGTGCTGCAACATCATATCCCACCTATAGGCTAAAGGTTAAGTGCCTAGGGAAACAAGAGGAAGTCCTGTTAGCAGTGGTGCCTAGGCTACCCTTTGATTTGGTTCTAGGAAGAGACTGGCCAAGATTTAAGCAGGGACTAGTGGAAGGGCTAGGAAAGAAGGAGGGAGAAGGATTAATGGAAATAGCTCCCGGGCCTTTCTTTGGAAGTCCTCAGTCCCTAGCTAAAAAGATGGTTAAGCTTCCAGAAGGCCAAACTATAGGTAATAAGAGGGGTCTTGTATCCACCCGCTCACAGGCTAAGGTAGAGAGCCAGCAAAAGGAGGAGGGGGAGCAGGCAGAGTTATTAGGACACTTACCCTCTCATGATGATTTAATAACCCCATCATCTGGTAAAGTAAGAAAGTTGAAAGCACAAAAGCGGCATGAGAGACTTTGCAGAGCACAGGGTAGGGCTGAGATGTTAGATGGTCAAAGTTTACCCTGGGTGCCAGCTGAGTTAGTGGCAAAGTTTCCTAACTTTCCACAAGAGCAGCGAGCTGATCAAGCTCTCACCCGGGCTTTTAAGTATGCTCAGGAGGTCAGGGAGGAGTTGCCCAGATTCAGACTAGATAATGACATATTATATAGAGAGAGTCAGGACCCCAGGAATGGGACCATACGTAAACAATTGGTGGTACCCACAACTTTCAAAGGGCTAGTACTTAGACTAGCACATGATCATCCAGGGGGAGGTCATAAAAGGATGCAAGGAACGCTGGATCAAATACTTATGCGTTTTTACTGGCCAGGTATTTTCAAAGAAACTGCCCAGTTTTGTGCTGCATGTCCAGCGTGTCAGCGAGTTACAGCAGCTCACCCACCGGTGGTGCCATTGATCCCCATGCCAATTATCACAGACCCAATTGGTCGCATTGCCATGGATATTGTAGGCCCATTAGTCAAAACGCCCCGAGGTTTCCAATATATCCTAGTTATGGTAGATCAGGCAACAAGGTTTCCCTGGGCCATACCATTGAGGAATGTTTCTGCAAAAACAATAGCTTTAGAGCTAGTAAAATTGTTTTGTGAAGTGGGATTCCCAAGAGAGGTGTTGACTGACATAGGGTCAAATTTTGTATCCAAATATTTGGCCCAGGTCTGGGATGCCTTTGGCATTCATCATGTGAAAACCTCAGCCTACCATCCACAATCAAACGGTTTGGTGGAGAGATTCAACCAAACTCTCAAACAAATGTTGAGAAGGGGGTTAGCAGGAGAGGTAAAAGAATGGGATATGTTATTGCCCTTTGCCTTATATGCCTGCAGAGAAAGAATTCAGGTGTCCCTAGGTGTAACTCCATATGAATTGATGTATGGTAGGGCTCCACGGGGTTTGTTAGATATTTTGAGGGAACAATGGATTGATCCTGAACCAGGAAGTCAGGAAGTGCCACAGTTTCTACGTGACTTGAGAGCACGTTTGAAAAGGACCTCGCAGGTTGCTGAGAGGAACCTGCAGGACAGTCAAGTGCGCCAGAAAGAGTGGTATGATAGGAAGGCCAAAAGCCGCCAATTAAGCATTGGTGAAAAGGTTTTGGTTCAAGTAGCAGGTACAGCCCCAAAATTTGAAGTACAGTGGAAAGGGCCATGGAAGGTTGTTAAACAAGTGAGCCCAGTATCTTATATGGTAGAAAATGCAAGAGGGCGTAGGCAGACCTACCATATTAATGTACTTAAGTCTTGGAAGGAGAGGCCTATAAATAATAATGACCCTGAAGCCAGTCAGGAAGTAAGTGAGCTTCAAAAAGAGAACACTCTCGTAGGTATTACGGACTGTAGAGAAGAAGTTTCACCAGTTAAACCAGTCCGTAATAACTTAAGCAGGGGGGTATGTGATAAGGAAGCTTATCATAGCTCAGGAAGGAGCTATAGAAAAGGTGAAGTGACTCTGAACAAGCAACCTGTCATTTCTGGTAGAAATAAGAAAACAGAATTTTCCCATAAAAGACTACCAGTCCCAGAATGCACCAGGTTTCCAACAGCCATTAGAGGAGCTGAAGTGGGGAAACGTGTGTTCAATCAGGAGGGCTATGAGGTAATCCCTAAGCACTCATCTCAAAGGGCAGGGCCTGATTCAACACAGCTGCGCTGTGTTAGGGAGGAGCACTCATCTAAGCAGAATAAAGGTAGAGTTTATTCTACAGAGAAGCAGCTTGAGCTTGATCATCTTCATCATCAGGAGGATCATCAAAAGCAGAAGCCAAACCGGACGGACAGAGAGGGAAAGAAACCCTTTGGAAGAAAGAGGAGAAAAGCCTTTGAGAGGTCTAGAAGAGTCCAGAGCAGTACGTATACTGGGAGGCATTCCAAGGGCCAGTATACACCATTGGACTGGGGAAAGCCAGAGGAATGGTGCTGCAGAGCTAGGAATCTCCAGACAGTACCTGTGAGGGAGACGGCTGCACGTGGAAGGGACCCTAAGACCCGTGCCAGAAGGTATGTGAAGAGAGATCCAGTGTCCAGGGATCTGGATTGGAAGGCTGGACATAAGAACTGGACTACATACTGGCCAGGCTATATAGAGAGGAACTCTAACAGCAATGGAAGCTCAGGTATGAACACTGATCTATGCCCTAGCTATAACCTTGAAAGACAGCAGGGAAACAAGTATTCTCCTGAAAGTGCTCCATTGGGAGATTCATCTGTGCCAATCCATGATATTGAACCCATGCTTGTTGAAGAAGGGGGAATGATAGCAGATGAAGAATGTGTTTACATGGACTGCTCTCTGTCTAAACTCCTTTGGTGATTTTCTGTTACAAAGTACAGCAACCATCACAAAGAAATACAAACTTGTTCTTTAATCTACTCAGAAAAGCTCCTGAGTAGGATTTTTAGCCACGCAGTAGAAAGCAAGCCAGCTAAGGGGTTTCAGCTGGATAACTGCTAGCAATTGAGCCTTACCTAATTGCTTGTGAGCTCTGAGAGAATCACTTCTGAATTTATGTGGGAAGATATAAGAAGTTTACCTGAAAAGAACAGTTTTTTTCTTTCTTTGTAGCTTTTGGTTTGTTGTTTGATACATTGCTAAGAGAATATTAGCTAAAGCCTACAGAAAAGACCAGTTTGTTGCCAACCAGGTCTTATTTCTTTTGCTTTGATTGCCTGACAAGTTCAAATGTTGTTTCTTGATTTTGTTTTTTCAAGTTTAACACTGAAAGCAAGTAACCTGATTTATGTGCTACCAAGCATATCTGTGTTGGGAGAAATAACCCCATAAATAAATATCTTATTGGCTTTACACTTGAGCACAACTAAATTATTGTGAGCAGCCGTGTCTGGTGTGAATGGACTGCATTGACCACAATCCCTTGCAAATCATATTGACATATGCACTTGCCAAGACTGTGAACATTCTCACCCAGGCAGCCGTCTGACAAGTTTTATTTCTACAGTGTTGTACATTCCAAGTTTGGCTTTTGGGATTCCTAGTTTAATTATTGTCGTCCTCTTTCTAAATTGTGATTCCTTGTTTGGTGATGGTTTATGTTCTGTTCATGGGTAACTGAGCTGAGGTATTCTGTTTATATAATTCCTATTTGACATTGCCACTTGTTCTCTTTCCCCAGTAGGTCATGTATTGGTATTCTCTGAAATGTATTGGTTAATATTTGCATGTTTCCTTTTGATAGGTAGGGTATGGTGCTTTCTGAGTCCTGGTAGTGCTGTTAGGATACGGCGGATTTGCTATGGGTTCTAAATGGGCAGTGTTTGTAGTAGTTCCTAATGTGTCTGGCGGTTGGCACTGGATTATAGTAATGTAGAAATCTTTTAGTCTTTCTTTATTCATACACTCATTAAGAGGCATGTTTACTAAAAGTTAGTATATGGTAACAGTATGCAAATATTTATGCAAATGAGGCCCCTTATGCAAATGAGGCCCCACACCGAGTCTCCGCACATGGCCCCGCACCCCCCTTGGGCCACCCCTGGTTAGAAGAGAGCTGACAGAGGGAAAGGGGGCTGGAAGGGAGCTAATACCTGAAGATGATACTGTAGCGGTACTGGAAAGGCAATAACACTAGGGGAAGGAGGAGAGGGATGAAGGAGCTGACACCTGGGGATGGTACTGGAGTGGGACTGGAAGGGAGCTGACACCTGGTGGTGGGACTGAAGGAAGCTGACACTTGGGGATGGGACTGCTAGGTGGCTGGGTAATGGGGAGGAGGCTGGCAGGGAGGGGCCACTGGGACTGGAAGGGAGCTGACACATGGGGAGGGTTACTGGGACTGGAAATAGGCTGATGGAAGGAAGTGAAGAAAACAAAAGAGACAAGAAATGGCAGATAGAGTGCTAAGAGAAGATAGGAAAGCAGAAGCCTCACATCAGAACCAGCATGACCAGAGAATAAAATGGTCAGACAACAAAGGTAGAAAAATTAATTTTATTTTCAATTTAATTATTGGACTTTGCGCTGTTGTTGTTAAGTGCCGTCGAGTCGGAGTCGACTCATGGCGACCCTCTGGATAGCTATCCTAAATTGTGTTCGGTCTTGAGTCAGGCGGCTCATTGTTGACAGACTGGTACCCGTAGTTGCTGTTATTGTATAGATCCTTCTCATTGCTGGCCTTCCTCTTTTGCGCTGACCTTCTATCTTGCCAAGCATGATGTCTTTCTCTAATGATCTCTCTCTTCGCATGATGTGTCCAAAGTATGAAAGTCAAAGTCTTGTCATCTGAGCTTCTAAAGAAAGCTTAGGTTTGATCTCCTCTAGTACCGACTGGTTTGTTCTTCGGGCAGTCCATGATATACACAGTATTTGCCGCCAGCACCATAATTCAAAGGCATCAATTTTCTTCCTGTCTATCTTTTTCACTGTCCAGCTTTCACATCCATATGATGTTATTGAAAATACTATGGCTTGAACAAGTCAAATCTTTGTATGGAGAGAGACATCTCTGCTCTTGAGAATCTTATCTAGGTCTTTCATAGCCATTCTGCCAAGAGCAATGCGTCGTCTGATATCTTGACTGCTTATTGCTTCTTTATTGATAGTTGATCCAGGTAGGTTAAAGTTGTTCACGATTTCAATTTCTTCTCCTTCAACGATGAACCTGTTGATTATGCCAGTTGTCATGATCTTTGTCTTCTTTACATTAAGGTGCAGGCCCATTTTGAGACTATGTTCTTTGATTGTGAGAAGCAAATGTTTCAGATCATCTTCACTTTCAGCCAGTAATTTATTTATTTATTTATTTATTTACATTCTCTTATATACCGCGCTATTCTGCATCAGTGCGGTTTACATTGAACAAACTGAAATTACATTGAACAGGGCATTATAACTTGGAGATAACTATTTTACAGGGAACATGGGCTATGGAGGGTTAAGTGGCTTGCCCAAGACCACAAGGAGCACCTGTGGGACTAGAAACCCCAGTCCTTCCGGCCCAAGGTTGCTGTCCTCTAGTGGGATTTGAACCCCCGACCTTCCGGCCTGAAGTACCTTGCCCCAACCACTAGGCCACTAGTATCATCAGCATAGCGAAGGTTGTTGATGAGTCTTCCACCAATCTTCACACCTCTGTTGTCTTCATACAATCCTGCTTCTCTGATTATTTGTTCTGCATATAAATTAAACAGGTAGGGGGAAAGTATGCAGCCTTGTCTTACACCTTTGCTTATTTTAAACCATTCTGTTTCTCCTTGTTCCGTTCAAACTGCTGCTTCTTGATCAATGTACAGATTGTGCAAGAGTACGATCAGGTGTTCTGGTATACCCATGCTTCTTAATGTGGCCCAGAGTTTCTCATGGTTTACACAGTCAAAAGCCTTGCTATAGTCGATAAAGCACAAATAGATATCCTTTTGGTATTCTTTAGTCTTTTCAAGGATCCATCTCACATCCGCAATGATGTCTCTCGTTCCTCGCCCTTTCCTGAACCCTGCTTGCACTTCAGGTAGTTCTTGTTCCAGGTATGGTTGTAGTCTCTTTTAAATAATCTTCAGTAGAATCTTGCTAGCATGTGGGATCAGAGCGATTGTGCGATAATTTCCACAGTCAGTTGGATCACCTTTCTTTAGTATTGGTATAAACACAGATCTTCTCCAGTCAGTTGGCCATGATGTTGTCTTCCATATTTCTTGGCAGAGCCTTGTAAGTATGGTAACAGCTGCATCAGATTGCTGCAATACCTTATGGGAATGCTATCAATGCCTGGTGCTTTGTTCTTTGATAAGGCTTTCAATGCTGCTTTAACTTCTTCTTTCATCACCAATGGTTCCTGATCATAAGGTACAGGTTGAAACGGCTGTTGGTCCACTTGATCTTTATCATATAAAAACTCTGTATATTCCTTCCACCTTTTCTTGATCTTCTCAGCATCATTTAACATAGAACCTTGAGCATCTTGTAACATTCCAATTTGAGGCTGGAACTTTTTCTTTAACTCTCGTAGCTTTAGGAAAGCCGATCTTGTTCTTCCTCTAATAGTTTCTGCTTCTATTTCCTTGCATGCGTCATTGTAGTACTTTTCTTTGTCCTGTCTTGCTGCACGTTGGAAATCTCTGAGTTCTGTTATTGTCTTTCTTTCTCCTCTGGCTTTAGCTTCTCTGCGTTTCTGGGCAATTTTCAGAGTTTCTTCCGTCATCCATTTTGGCCGTTTTTTGCTTTTTCAACTTTTGTAGAGACTTCTCGCTTTCTTCCAACACAACCTTCTTGATCTCATTCCATAACTCTTCTGGAGCTCTGTCATTTGTATCTAAAGCAGCAAATCGATTTTGCAGGCAGTCTTTAAATTCCAGTGGTATATTCTCAAGGTCAGATTTTGCTGCATTCATGAGTGGTTTGCTCTTTTTCAACTTTAGCTTGAGTTTGCATACTAGTAGTTGATGATCTGTACCACAGTCAGCTCCAGGTTTTGTTTTTGTTGATGTTATAGAACTTTTCCATCGTTGACTTCCACAGATGTAGTCAATTTGATTTTTGTACAATCCATTGGGTGAAGTCCATGTGTACAGTCGTCACTTGTGTTGATGGAAGAAGGTGTTTGATATGAATAGATCATT
Organism: Ichthyophis bannanicus; assembly: GCA_033557465.1. Taxonomy (NCBI): domain Eukaryota; kingdom Metazoa; phylum Chordata; class Amphibia; order Gymnophiona; family Ichthyophiidae; genus Ichthyophis; species Ichthyophis bannanicus. Next base: position 87,347,537 of record CM066048.1, on the reverse strand, counting down.
GGTCTTGCAGAATTCTATCAGTCTTTCTCCAGCTTCATTTCTGTTCCAAGTCCATATTTTCCAACTACTTTGCCTTCTTCTTTGTTGCCAACTTTTGCGTTCCAGTCAACCATGACTATCAGGATATCCTGTTTGCATGTTCTGTCAATTTCAGCTTGTACATGTTCATAGAACTCTTCAATTTCATTCTCTTCTGCAGCTGTTGTTGGGGCATATACTTGAATTATATTTGTGTTGATAGGCATTCCTCATAGACGAATAGAGATTAAGCGTTCACTGACTGCATTGTATTTCATTACAGTTCTTGAAAGTTTCTTCTTTATTATAAATGCAACACCATTTCTTTTTTGTCTTTCATTTCCAGCATAGTAGACCATGTGATCATCTGATGCAAAGTGCCCGATGCCAGTCCATTTCAGTTCGCTGACACCCAACAGATCAAGTTCTACATGTTCCATTTTATTCTTGACCACCTCCAACTTCCCTTGGTTCATGCTTCGTACGTTCCATGTTCCAATGCGTAAGACATCTTTACAGCTTCTGACTCTCATTTCATGCACAGCTACATCAGCAGTCAGATGTCCCGAGGGCTTTGATCCAACCACATCATAAATGCTGGCTTCACTCTGAGAAGTCTTCAGCTCTTCCCCAGTAGCTAGTTGAGTGCCTTCCGACCTGGGGGTCTCATCTTCCAGCACTATAGCACAATTTGTTTTGTTGTAACTATCCATTGGGTTTTCATGGCAAGATACAGAAGTAAATTGCCGGGCCTTTCTTCTGCGCAGTTTAAGTTTGGTGTTGTTGCCGTTGTCACAGAAATGTGATCCTCCGCCGTCAATACTATCCCATTCTGCTGCTGCCCAGATGGGTGGTTTGTCTTGGTCTGGCACCTCAGCTGAGACCTGTCCATCTTGGGAGACCCTGCCAGTAGTTAAACTACCGATAGTTTAGCTCTCAGCATCACTGATGCACACAAGCCCTCACAGCACGACAAGCTGCAAACCAAGTGAGGGGGACTTTGCGCTATCTTTATATTTTATACAGTATGGGGAACTGCATGGATCATGATTATGCCTACCTCCATCACCGATTCAGCCAGCAACCCCCCTTGAGTACTGTGTTAAAAAGTTTCAGCAGGGGCATCTCATCAGGTGTTGCATTGCATGCAGAGTTGGGTTTTTTGGGATTTCAGTTTAAGTTTTGCCTAAATATTTTATTTTTACTTTAGGTTGTGATCACTTATTCTGTACTTGGTGAGACTGTGTTCTGAGTGTGTGACCAAGGCAGTGTGTTCTGTTAACATGAAATTTGTACGCAGGGATCTAGACTGTAGTAATTTGCCTTCTTCAGCTTTTCAAATAGGTGTTAGATCAGGGGTCTCAAACTCAAATTGCTTTGAGGGCCAAATGAGGACTTGTAGAGTAACCCGGGGGCCGCACAAGATGCAGGCCTCATTTGCATAAGGGCATCATTTGCATAAATATTTGCATAATGTTACCATACACTAACTTTTAGTAAACATGCCTCTTAATGAGTGTATGGATAAAGAAAGACTAAAAGATTTCTACATTACTATAAACCAGTGCCAACCGCCAGGCACATTAGGAACTACTAGAAACACTGCTCATTTAGAACCCATAGCAAACCTGCCGTGTCCTAACAGCACTACCAGGACTCACAAAGCACCATACCCTAACTATCAAAAGGCAACACTGCAAATATTAAATCAACACATTTCAGAGAATAACAATACATGACCTACTCGGGAAAGAGAACAAGTGGCAATGTCAAATAGGAATTACATAAACAGAATACCTCAGCTCAGTTACACATGCAGAACATACACCATCAAACAAGGAATCACAATTTAGAAACAGGAAGACAATTAAACTGGGAACCCCAAAAGCCAAACTTAGAATGTACAACACTGTAGAAATAAAACTATACATTGATTTCCTCTTGTATTAAATAAAGTGCAGACGTTAAAGATGCACATTTCCAAGAGCTGACATATTTCAGTTAATAAATTCAAAATAAAGAGATTTTTCTACCTTTTGTGCATTTTTTTTTCAGTTGCAATTGTTCCATTCACTTTCTTCTGGTTTCTTTGTGTCTTCTGCTAACTCTCCATCGTCTGCTGTCCATTTGTCCTTTCTTCTTTCCTAGTTTTTTTCCATTCTCTCTACATCTGCTTTAACATACTAATCATTCTCCTTTTGCTCTTTCCTCATTCCTATTTCATCCACTCAAATTTTACCCCTCCATCCTCAATCCCCACTTACTCTCCCAATACCCGGCCAATTGTAGATTTTTCTTCCCTCCCACACAAAATATATTTCCCCTCTCCATTTCACTCTCCCAGCCCCATCCCATTCTAATCGTCCCCCAACATCAACTCCCTTCTAGCTCCTGCCCCACCCAGCATCCGCTCCCTTCTAGTCCCCGCATCATCAGCCCATTTCCAGTCCTAGCTCCCTCCCCTCACAGCCCATTTCCTTTCCAAGCCCCCCTCCCCATCAGCCCATTTCCATTCCAAGCCCCCTTCCACTCAGCCCATTACCATTCCAAGACCCTGTCCCCATCAGCTATTTGCAGTTCAAGCTCCCCCTTCTACTCGGCCCATTTCCAGTCATAGCACCCCCCCCCCAGTCCATTACCAGTTCTAGCCCCCCCCTAGCCCATTATCGGTCCTAAGCCCCCCAACAGCCCACTTCCAGGCCTAACCCTTCCATCGCCCTATCTTCATTCTTAGCCCCCCATAACCCCATTTCAGTCTTAGCCCCACAATCAGACCACCTCCAGTCCTAACCCCCATCTGTCCATTACCAGTCCTAACCCCCATCACCCCATTTTCAGTACTACCCCCCCCAGCCACACATCAAGTCCTGCTCCCCCCCCCCACATCAAGTCCTGCCCCCCCCCCACATCAAGTCCTGCTCCCCCCCCCCGTCCTGCTCCCCCCATCAAGTCCTGCTCCCTCCCTCCCTCCCCCCCCCCCGGGAAAATTAAACTTTAAAAAAAACCCAGCTTCTGCTGCTGCTGCCGCCGCTGCCGTGGCCGGCAATAGCAGCAATATCGCAAGTCCCGCGGGCTCCGTTCCCCCCCCTTCCTTCCTTCCTTCCTGCTTGCCTGCCAGTTCTCCGCTTCGGCTTTGGCTTTCAGAGCCGCGAAGGGAGAGCTTCTCCCTCGTGACTCTGTTCAGCCCGCTGGGGCAGATGGGAAATTTCCCATCTGCCCCAGCGGGCTGAACAGAGTCGCGAGGGAGAAGCTCTCCCTTCGCGGCTCTGAAAGGCGAAGCCGAAGCGGAGAACTGGCAGGCAAGCAGGAAGGAAAGGGGGGGGAGCGGAGCCCGCGGGACTTGCGATATTGCTGCTATTGCCGGCCACGGCAGCGGCAGCAGCAGCAGCAGCAGCAGAAGCCGGGGTGTTTTTTTTTTCCCCCTATGCATCGCGGGCCGCACAAAGGTCTCTCGCGGGCCGCATGCGGCCCGCGGGCCGCGTGTTTGAGACCCCTGTGTTAGATGTTCTAGGGCCCGCTGCAGTATTTATAGTGCTGCTTTTTTTCTGGGTAGGCACCTTGTATAAGTTTTGGAAGTTTATGCTGGTAATGGTATGGTAGATTTGGCCTTGTAGATCTTTGGTGACTTTTGTAGGGTTTTATATTAGTTCCCAATATGCCTGGTACTGGAAAACGTTTGATAGTGAGATTTTTTTTATTTTAAGATATTGAGTTCTGTGGGTGAATGTCCTAGTTCTGCTCTGCACCCACTGTTGAGGGAGGGGGTTCTGTGGATGCAAAATATATGTTCAAAAAGAAAAAGCAAGAACCCTAACGCAGTTTATAACAAAATAAAAATGAGTTATAATTTAGTTTTATAAAGTATGCTGTGGTTCTTGATCATTCTTTTAGTTCCTTGGTGTGCAAGCATCTTACATTTCCTCCATATTATCTAATAGACTTTTTAGTTTGGTTAAGTCCCTGAATGGAGTTTTGAGAAAGCCCCACCCCCCAACACACACACTATAGAGGGGGGTGAAAGGGGGTGCCATCTCATCCCTCGCCTCAGGGAGCAGATTGCCTTGAGCCGCCCCTGCACATATGCTCACCCATATGGTATTAAATCCAAATATAAAGTCTGCATCACCAGACTTCTCCACCTCTAGGTCACTTGCCCCATACAAGTAACTGTACAAAACAAAGATCTTAGTAATGCCAATACAAACCTTCCGAGTTCCAGGTCTATTGAAAATTAATACAAAAAAATCCTTCAGAGCCAAGAGCCAATCTACCATGCAAGCACTAACTTCCAAAACTCACCCAAGGACTCTATAAGGAAAAGGCAGCACTGTAAATACTGCAATGGGCCCTAGAATATCAGTAAATCTATTAGGAAAGCTCAACATGCCAGATTACTACACATTTTTAAATAGAAATTACATGCTTACAGACTATCAGAGTTACCTAATATTTGGTTCCGGGAGCGAGATTTTAAGCCAGTACTGGATTTTCGACCATCTCATTCTGATGCATTATGGGATCTGCAGCACTGATTTCAATGGGTAAAATCAAGGACTACAAATACCATTCTTCATTTCAAGGCAAATTTGAAATCAGAACTGGACAGAAATCTCACTCCTGGAACTGAGTAACTTGATAGCTCTGGAATACCCAGCCTTAGTCGTACATGCAGAACATGTCTAGCCCCCACAGGAGCAGAACTGGGTACATCTCTGGGCTGTCCGGATTTCTGGATGTCCGGACATGCACCTTCAGAATTGGCCTCTTATTCTCAAGTAGTGCTTTGCTTTAGATGTATTTCCTGGTGCAAGTGCTAAGATACAGTTCCTCCTCTGTAGGTGAGTTTACATGTACAACGCTTCTCTTTTATATAGCTTGCCTTATTTACATTCTTGCTCTACATTTTCACTTTTATTAATTATTTATTCACTTTTTATCTGTATTTAATTTTTAATGTTAATTGTGTCTATTATTAATTTACATCTTTCTTACGGGTTTTGGATTGGTTCTTGTTGGGAATCGGACCCAAGCTGGGACAGGCTAGGACAGGGCCTCTGTAGCTAGGCCCTTGACCACAGGCCAACAGAAGAATCAGGGGAAAAGAAAAGGATGAATTGCTGACAGATTACTGACCTGGTGTGCTTTGCTGAGGAAACCAGATCACACAAAATGAAACAAGAAGGAGACATGAGGGGGAACCAGGGAGTGAGATGTAGCTAGGCACTGGCCTTGGGAAGGTGACATAATGTTCTTTATGCTACTTGAACCTTGAGAAAGTGAAATTATGCCAATCCTATGCAGAAAAAGTATCTTTAGAACCTCAGCAGCAAAGAAAGAACTAACCATTGTTATTCTGCCAACCTTTCAGAAAAATCTGTATAAAAAACAGACTGGAACAAAGAAGAAACTGGGGAGTTTATTGAGCCCTGCCACGGAGGTGACAAAATGCTGAATTGCCCCATTAACCTTTCTCTTCTGTCTATCCCTATGCAGTAGCTACCTTGTACCTGTAAGTAGAATTCGTGTATGAAGAATTTATGCTGAGAAAAGGATCCTGTACAATAAAGAATTTGTGAGTATTGCTGAGAAATTGGTCTCTGTGTACTTCCTCCGTGTAGGGTGAGATAGAGACCCTCGTGGCCTGGTAGGCCCCCTACATTTGGCGAGGCAGCCAGTAGTGATTGCAGCACCCCTGCTGTCCCTCAGTGCACTTTTGGACAGCCAGGGACTGACACATCACTTGGACTTGGAACCTCAGGACCAGAAGACTTTGGACAAGGTAGGTTTTAGTTTGTTTTTTCCTATTAATTTCTTGTGCGAGGAAAAATTTTGCAAGTCCTGAATCTCACAGGATCCTTAGAATTTATGGTTAAGACTTTCCTGCAGTCAGGGAAGCTTCTTAAAGAATGTAGTGACAAATGGAGTATAGATACTAGAAATTTGACCACCCTGTGGCCACCCTCGGCCCAGTGTGCAGCGGCAGCCAAGAGAGCAAATAGAATGCTAGGTATGATAAGGAAAGGAATGGAAAATAAAACAAAAGATATTATAATGCCTCTATATCGTTCCATGGTGAGACCGCACCTTGAATATTGTGTGCAATTCTGGTCGCCGTATCTTAAAAAGGATATAGCGATTTTAGAAAAGGTTCAGAGAAGAGCCACCAAAATGGTAAAGGGGATGGAAGGATACTCCTATGAAGAAAGGCTAAAAAGGTTGGGGCTCTTTAACCTGGAAAAGAGACGGCTGAGGGGAGATATGATAGAAGTCTATAAATTAATGAACGGAGTGGAACGGGTAAACGTAGATCGATTGTTTACCTTATCAGAATATAGAAAGACTAGGGGACATGCAATGAAGCTACAGGGTAAACTATTTAAGACTAATAAAAGAAAATATTTTTTCACTCAACGTGTAATCAAACTCTGGAATTTGTTACCGGAGGATGTAGTAAAGGCTGTTAGTGTAGCTGGGTTTAAAAAAGGTTTGGACAAGTTCCTGGAGGAAAGGTCCATAAACCATTATTAAGAAGGGACCCAGGATATCAATGCTTGAACCAATACAAGCATTGTGGAACCTGTGTCCCTTGGGGAAACTGCTAGGTACGTATGACCTAGATTGGCCACTGTTGGAAACAGAATACTGGGCTTGATGGACCTTGGTCTGACCCAGTATGGCATATCTTATGTTCTTATGTTCTTATTCCCTGGCCTTTTTAGCAACTATGCAAACAAGATAAAATCTAGGCAGAAACATTTAGGCTGTTTAAAACTGTGTGTATAAAACAGGCTAATCCACCCCTTATCTCTACAAGGAAGCAGGCTGGTTTTGAGAATGAGCCACTCCTGTGTTTGTCTCTCCTGAAAATTCTGAAGTAGAGAGTTATAATTTTTTTTCACTGACTCTGGTAACGTAGGGTTGTCAGAATCTTCTTAGCTCTATTCTTAACTCCACAAAAACAGCTGGGATTTGAGCTCTTCGAAGTGCTATGTGTTCTTTCTGATTGCAGTCCAGAGCTAAGGTTTAAAAACTTTTCTTCTTGGCTCACTGCCAATGAAACCGTTTTTCTATACAAATTGTTTATTAAACACATTTATTGTTTATTAAACATTTGATATACCACTCCCCATTACATCGGGGCGGTTTACAATTCATAAAAACAAATCAAAGAAGAAAGGAAATTACAGTCAATATAAGCAAGGAAAGAAGAAGAGAATGAAAAAGAAAATAGTAATATTTAGAAATAAAAAGGAGGGGAGAATCAAGAGATTAGGGGAGAAGGCTGAAGGCGGAGGAGAAAAGGTGGGAAAAGTCCTGGGTAAGTGAAAATTAATTGTGCTACAGCAATCACAGGATGTGTAAATATTACTGTTTCTTTTGAATTTGTATTGCCCTTAAATTTGTTGAAATTTGGAGGAAGATTATACGTGAAAAATAATATAATTTCAAATCAAAGATTACATTTAACAGAAAGATTAAATTCAGTTCCCAGAAAAATATAGGGATGTTTCTTCTCTTTTTTCTAAAACCTTCCATCCACAGATTACCCCTTACAATTGAGCAGGCAGAAAGAGGAAAAGCTAAAGTCATTTAATAATTGTCATGCTATGGGTAATAGAATTTTTTTATTTAGAGGGTTGCTATTTAGCTTAAAGAACAATGTTAAGCTTTAACAATTCTTTGATAAGAGCCTCGTACTCTATTCTGTAACCCTAACGTTTGACTGTGTTGTCTCCAGTGCCTCTAATTCCGGAAGTCGTCCAGCTCAGACACATGCTAAATAATTGGAAATGGAGAAGAGCCGCACACACATTGCATCCTGATGAGCTTTGGAAAAACCTACACTGACCATGTGGTGTTTCCAAATGCTTATCCACATTTTTGCCTCTGTGTGCCCTGGCCAGACACATAAAGACAAAGGAGGAAAATATCTACACAAATTTTCACAAGATTGGTACAGTCCTAAATTTGAAAAAAATTGCAGGAATTTGTGCATCTTGTCTGTGACTTCTCTGATCTATAAACAATGTGCTTTGCCCCTTTCCTAGGTCTAGTTAACAAGTTGTTTAGGATTGACTGTTGTATGTCTTGCAAGCAGCCTAAAAACTCTTAAACTTAGTAATTAATTGTTGTGTCTTCATATGCTGATTTTCTTTCTTAGTAAGTCAGAGCTGTATTTTGTCAGACTTGAAATGTGTTCTTATCTTAATTTAGTCAGTAATGTGTAAAGATGGGTTATTCTTGTTTTGTCTCATTTTGGGGTCTGTGATAAGGAAGCTTATCATAGCTCAGGAAGGAGCTATAGAAAAGGTTAAGTGACTCTGAACAAGCAACCTGTCAGTTCTGGTAGAAATGAGAAAACAGAATTTTTCCATAAAAGACTACCAGTCCCAGAATGCACCAGGTTTCCAACAGCCATTAGAGGAGCTGAAGTGGGGAAACGTGTGTCCAATCAAGAGGGCTATGAGGTAATCCCTAAGCACTCATCTCAAAGGGCAGGGCCTGATTCAGCACAGCTGCGCTGTGCTAAGGTGGAGCACTCATCAAAGCAGAATAAAGGTAGAGTTTATTCTACAGAGAATTATCCTCATCCTCAGTTTCATCTGGGAGATCCTCAGAATTATCCTCAGTTTCATCTGGAGGATCATCAGAAGCAGAAGCCAGTGCGGACGGACAGAGAGGGCAAGAAACCCTTTGGAAGAAAGAAGAGGAAAGCATTTGGGAGGCCTAAAGGAGTCCAGAGCAGTACGTATACTGGGAGACATTCAAAAGGCCAGCATACACCATTGGACTGGGGAAAGCCAGAGGAATGGTGCTGCAGAGCTAGGAATCTCCAGACGGTACCTGTGAGGGAGACGGCTGCACGTGGAAGGGACCCTAAGACCCGTGCCAGAAGGTATGTGAAGAGAGATCCAGTGTCCAGGGATCTGGATTGGAAGGCTGGACATAAGAACTGGACTACATACTGACCAGGCTATTTAGAGAGGAACTCTAACAGCAATGGAAGCTCAGGTATGAACACTGATCTATGCCCTAGCTATAACCTTGAAAGACAGCAGGGAAACAAGTATTCTCCTGAGAGTGCTACATTGAGAAATTCCTCTGTGCCAATCCATGATATTGAACCCATGATTGTTGAAGAAGGGGGAGCGGTCTTAGATACAGGCTGTGAATATATGGATTGCTCTCTGTCTAAACTCCTTTGGTAATTTTCTGTTACAAAGTACAGCAACCATCACAAAGAAATACAAACTTGTTCTTTAATCTACTCAGAAAAGCTCCTGAACTAGGATTTGAGCCACGCAGTAGAAAGCAAGCCAGCTAAGGGGTTTCAGCTGGGTAACTGCTAGCAATTGAGCCTGACCTAATTGCTTGTGAGCTCTGAGGGAATCACTTCTGAGTCTATGTGTGAAGATATAAGTTAACCTGAAAAGAACAGTTTTTCCCTTCTTTGTGGGTTTTGCTTGTTTAGAGCACTGCTAAGAAAATATTAGCTAAAGCCTACAGAAAAGACCAGTTTGTTACCAACCAGGTCTTTATTCTTTTGCTTTGATTGCCTGACAAGTTCAGCTGTTGTTTTCCTGATTTTGTTTTTCTAAGTTTAACACTGAAAGCAAGTATCCTGTTTTATGTGCTACCAAGCATATCTGTGTTGGGAGAAATAACCCCATAAATAAATATCTTATTGGCTTTACACTCAAGCACAACTAATTATTGTGAGCAGCTGTGTCTGGTGTGAATGGACTGCATTTCCCACAATCCCTTGCAAATCATATTGATATATGCACTTGCCAAGACTGTGAACATTCTCACCCAGGCAGCCGTCTGACAGGTCTTAAGTAAGGTCATTTCAATTGTTTTTCTGTTTTGAGTTGTGCTTCAGTATGAATGACCCCCCCCCCAAATAAATGATTTCTGTGCAGTAAGTTTGAAGTCTTAGTCTGTAAGGGTTAATATGTTATGATGGTTTATGCCTGTATGTTAGCTGGTATGAGGACATAGATAGGAGCAAGTGATTAGAAGATATTGCATGAAGTGAGATATCATAATAGCGATAGAAGAATTTTTTTTGATAGACAGTAACTGGAATAATGTGATGTGATATGTTGGTTTAATGTATATGGAAAGGGAGACGAGATTCTATGATGGATTTTCCAGTGTTAATGTATTTGGACAGCTAGTGTTTTTTTCTTCGGTCTGTATGAGTTTGTACTGTGGTGTGGAATGGATTTTCTGAGTCAGTGGATTGGGACTGAAATGTATTTTACACTGAAGAAAGAACTTTAAGGAGCAGACAGTACAGATAACAAGCTTGGCAGAGTTTGGTGTGTATTTGCAGTAACTTTGTAACAAGAGGTATTGTCAGTTATCTGGCAAAGGGACCTTGAATGCAAGTTTTGTTGGAGAAATTTATTGAAGGAAAAAAAGTGGTTGCAGTTGAAGCACAGCTTGAATGTTACTAATTCTTTTCCTTTTACATTTTGCGTGTGTTCACCATCGACAGGCAAACGGACTAGTGGATAAAGTTTCTCCTAGGACAAGCAGGATGAGTCAGCCACACTTGGTGACGTCATCTGACGGCACTGAAACGGAAGTACTCTCCATAGCTCAGAAAGCGGAGTTACTTACCTATAACAGGAGTTCTTCATGGACAGCAGGATAAGTCAGCCACACTTGGTGATGTCATCCGATGGCGCCGAGACGGAAGTACTCTCCATAGCTCAGAAGGGTTTTTTGCCCTTCTGAGCATGGGCCAACTGGCCCCACCCCCTGCCCATCCCTAGCTAGCCAGTACATCACTAACTGAGCCTTTTGCCGCTAGGAGGCGGGCACCAGGACAGAGGCCGACCCCTTCCATGGGGAGGTGGGCGGGTATGTGTGGCTGACTTATCCTGCTGTCCACGGAGAACTCCTGTTACAGGTAAGTAACTCCGCTTTCTCCTAGGACAAGCAGGATGAGTCAGCCACGCTTGGTGCCTCCCAAGCTGCCATGCACTGTGGTGGATGGGGGAAGGCCAAGACACTTCCTCGGGGCTAGCATGCGCCCTTGTGGTACAGCAGCATATTGCAACGAGAACATGTAGACCTGTGGTGGCGATGCATGCATGTGCAGTAGCAAGCACGCATGTGTAGTAGCAGCGTTGTGAGAGGGTGCAGTTACAAGGCACCGTAAAACTGCTTGCAGTCACATGTGCAGAGTGTGTAGTTACCAGGCACACCTGTGTGGTAACAGAGATGTAGGCAAATTGAGCAATAGTAGTGCAGGAGTCACCGCAATGAAGAAGCAACGGCATCAATATCGCTGTCCACAAGAGTGGTTCAAAATGGAGCATTTATACATCACTAATAAGAGAGGCTTCTCTTTTTCGCCTTTTTTATTTCTTTTGTTTTGTAGTCAACTCTGGAACTTGTTACCGGAGGATGCTGTAAAACCGTTAGTGTAGCAGGATAACAGGGACCAGGAAATCGCTGCTTGGCCCAATAGAATCATTGGGGAACCTGTGTCTTTGGGGAGACATGACCTAGATTGGTCAATGTCGGAAAAGGAATACTGGGCTTGATGGGCCTCGTTCTGTTCCAGTATGGTGTATCTTACGGTCTATGTTATCAGTGATCGCTGCGTGCAGGGAGAGCAGGGCAGCATCTGCTGTGGTGCAAGAGTGGCATGAGGTTGACCCGTAAGCCCGCAGTGTCCAGAAGTCAATTCTGGCCCAGGCGGTTCCAGGCGGTATGCGGAGGTGGTAGTCCAGATTGTTGGAGCTGCCTGGTTGACAAGAACTCATGACCTTATACTTCTCGACACAGTTACTGCGTGAGGTGCACAAATTATCGCTGGTGTTCTTGGTGCCCGGGTGATGTAGGTCTTGGTGGTCTTGCAGATGTGTGTTACATGAGCAGGACACAGAGAGTACCTCTGGGGATGCATGCATAGTGCGCGCGCCGCTGGCATGAGCCCTTGCTTGTATCCGGGCAGATGGAGATGCAGGCGGAGTCCCTAGGGGTGTAGTCCGCCGGGACTGGGCAGCCAGGCTTGTGCACTGTTCGATGCGATGTATGTCCTGGGCATACAGTTGTGCAGGGCCGTGAAGCTTTTCAGTGCATCTATGCAAAATAAATTTCCTGTAAATCTATTTTAGATCATTATGTCATGGCACGGCAGTGGGCTGTGAAGAGCAATGGCCTCGAGGAGGCGCCCACTAAGTGTTGGGGACTGCGTGCTGATGGGAGCCATAGGAGCCGTTCAGTCGTGGTGCATTGGTAGGTCAGGTCTGGATCACAACCTGTCAACCGAGTCAGATTCTTGGGGGAGAAACGCACTGGTACCGGACAGTGAGCATGATGAAGGGCATTGTCCATTTTAACAGTTGCACTTCCTGCTCTCCACATGGTAAGCAGATTTATTTGCGGTCAGCTCCACTGATGGCGGATGCCTAAGGGTTGAGCTCCTATATGATTCTAAAGGGAAGGACTGCCTGGAACATCCGTTCCCTCACCGTCCATGCCCTGGAGTACAGAGCCGCAGGCATTGCTGCACCGTGGTGATACATCAGATACACCTGCCTTTGAGCATGCGGTGTCGGAGTGCTGCCCTTAAGCTGATATAAGGAAGATCCAGACTGGAGATCCTAGGCTGGCCCTGAGCTTGTTACTCTACCTTCATGCCCCCCGTGACATTAGGTTTGGTGCCACAGAGCCTATTGGGGCTGGGTGCTCTTTGAAGGGCGGAGAAGATGACCTGCGTCATGAAGGGGATGATGAAGGTGTTTCTCCCCGTTACGGGAGAATTACCTGGGTCTTGGGGCAGCTCACCAGAAGGCTAAAGGGTAACAGGCGGGCATGGTTCGCTGGATCACAGCATAAGGCTCCAGAGATGGCAAGGCAGAGGTGGGCAGTGATGGCTTGTCTACAAGGTGAGAGAAGACCAATACCCTTTCCACAGAGGTGAGCTGCCACCACATGTTTTTTTTTAAGGGCCCAGCGTGAGCCCATCCGCCCAGATGGAGTCTGGAAGGCTAGGGATCCCGTGAGCTTTTTCTCAGATGGAGTCTGGAAGGGTAGGGATCCCGTGAGTCGTTCCTCTGCTGGTTAGTCAGCAAGGTATATGGGAGGGGTATGTGGTCACGCATGTCAGGTGGGAGTGCACAGCGACCATGCAAACTGTGGTAGAGAGAACACCCATGTCCCTTGCTAATGGACCACCCTGACCATTAGGCGACACCTCAGATATAGGATCTACAATGTGCATCAAGCAGATGTTCCAGGGCTGGCAGATCAAGTCAACGCTGTTTGGCGATGGGGTTCTTCCTCTGGATGTCCCCGTGGGAACCGTAGGCCACGAGGTATCTCCTCTGTGCCCGAGTTCTGGATGTCCCTGTGGGAACAGTAGGCCATTAGGTACCCCCTCTGTCCCCGAGGGTTTGTGAATGTCATCCTTCACACTCCCAGATGCAGGTGGTGCTCAGAGAGTAGCTCGTCATGAATGGTCATGCCTGCAGTCAATGCAGGGTTCTTAATCTCCTTGGCTGAAAGTAGGGACATGCACTGCAGGATCCACAGCTGGGATCTAAAACTGTGACCTTCTGCTTGGGGACACATTGATTATGTATACTGCACCACCCTGTTGCCCCTGCAACCGGTGGTGGATTGTCAGGGCTTCCTTTGGTCCCATGAGGAGTGTGTCTCAATTATGTCTGGTGGACTGCCAAGTATTCCATTATTGGCCGTTCTTTAGAGGCTACAAGGGTTGTAGGACACCCCAGTCTCTTGGTAGGGAGTGGAACCCTTAGTCCTTGGACAACTCTTCGGGCAGGCACCCAAAGGGCTACGTCTGAGGTGTCGCCTAATGGTCAGGGCGCTGTCCATTAGCAAGGGACATGGGTGTTCTCTCTACCACAGTTTGCATGGTCACTGTGCACTCCCACCTGACACGTGTGACCACATACCCCTCCCATATACCTTGCTGACTAACCAGCAGAGGAACAACTCACGGGACCCCTACCCTTCCAGACTCCATCTGGGTGGATGGGCCCATGCTAGGCCCTCAAAAAAAAAAAAAAACATCTGGTGGCAGCTCACCAGCGGGTCACAGGTTAAGACCTGACTGAGGACCAGATTGGGAAATTGCGACGCATCACCACGGTGCAGCAATGCCTGCGGCTCTGTACTCCAGGGCCTGGACGGTGAGGGAATGGATGCTCCAGGCAGTCCTTCCCCTTAGAATCATATAGGAGCTCAACCCTTAGGCATCCGCCATCAGTGAGACTGACCGCAAATAGATCTGCTCACCACGTGGAGAACAGGAAGTGCAACTGTTAAAATGGACAATGCCCTTCATAATGCTCACTGTCCGGTACAAGTGCGTTTCTCCCCCAAGAACCTGACTCGGTTGACAGGTTGTGATTCAGACCTGATCTACCAATGCACCACGACTGAACGGCTCCTGTGGCTCCCATCAGCACACAGTCCCCAACGCCGGGTGGGCGCCTCCTTGAGGCCGTTTCTCTTCACAGCCCACTGCCGTGCCATGACATAATGATCTGAAATAGATCTCCAGGAAAGTTATTTCGCATAGATGCGCTGAAGAGCTTCATGGCCCTGCACAACTGTATGCCCAGGACATACACCGAACAGTGCACAAGCCTGGCTGCCCAGTCCCGGCGGACTACACCCCTAAGGACTCCGCCTGCATCTCCATCTGCCCGGATACAAGCAAGGGCTCATGCTAGGGGCGCGTACACTATGTACACATCCCCCCCCCCTGCGTCCTGCTCATGTAACACACATCTGCAAGGCCACCAAGACCTACATCACCCGGGAACCAAGAACACCAGCAATAATTTGTGCACCTCACACAGTAACCGTGTCGAGACGTATAAGGTTATGAGTTCTTGTCGACCAGGCAGCCCCAACAATCTGGACTACCACCTCCGCATACCGCCTGGAACCGCCTGGGCCAGAATTGACTTCTGGACACTGCGGGCTTAAGGATCAACCTCATACCACTCTTCCAGCACAGCCGATGCTGCCCTGTTCTCCCTGCACGCAGCGATCACTGATAACATAGACCGTAAGATACGCCATACTGGGTCAGAACGAGGCCCATCAAGCCCAGTATTCCTTTTCCAACATTGACCAATCTAGGTTATGTCTCCCCAAAGACACAGGTTCCCCAATGATTCTATTGGGCCAAGCAGCGATTTCCCGGTCCCTGTTATCTTGATACACTAACGGTTTTACAACATCCTCCAGTAACAAGTTCCAGAGTTGACTACAAAAAGAAAAAGGCGAAAAAGAGAAGCCTCTCTTATTAGTGATCTATTAATGCTCCATTTTGCACCAGTCTCGTGGACAGCAATATTGATGCCGTTGCTTCTTCATTGCAGTGACTCCCGCACTACTACTGCTCGGTGTGCCTACATCTCTGTTACCGCACAGGTGTGCCTGGTAACTACACCCTCTGCACATGCATGCATTGCGACTGCAAGCCGTCGTATGGTGGCTTGTAACTGCACATGCGTGTTTGCTACTGCACATGCGTGCATCGCCACCACGGGCCTACATGTTCTCGTTGCAACCTGCTGCTGTACCACAAGGGCGCATGCTAGCCTTGAGGAAGTGTCTCGGCCTTCCCCCATCCACCACAGCGCATGGCAGCTTGGGAGGCACCAAGTGTGGCTGACTCATCCTGCTTGTCCTAGGAGAAAGCGGAGTTAGTTACCTGTAACAGGAGTTCTCCGTGGACAGCAGGATAAGTCAGCCACACATACCCGCCCACCTCCCCATGGAAGGGGTCGGCCTCTGTCCTGGTGCCCGCCTCCTAGTGGCAAAAGGCTCAGCTAGTGATGTACTGGCTAGCTAGGGGCGGGCAGGGGTGTGGGGCCAGTTGGCCAATGCTCAGAAGGGCGAAATACCCTTCTGAGCTATGGAGAGTACTTCCATCTCAGTGCCGTCGGATGATGTCACCTAGTGTGGCTGAGTTATCCTGCTGTCCACGGAGAACTCCTGTTACAGGTAAGTAACTCCGTTTAATAGTCTCCTGAAAACAACTCTACCTAAGATCTGCAGTGACTCTGTCCTAAACTGGCTTCAAGATCCGCCTCTAGCACTATTTTCCCTGAGAAACAGTCCTATGAAGAAATTTTCTCTGACTCCTCATCAGCTTCTGACTGGTAGAACCGCCTCTTTTCCCCTCCTCCAAGTTATGTCTGGCAGCAACCGGAATGACCTCTTTACCTATGCTACCGTCCTCCACACTGTATGGATTCTTAGACCACACCTACAAGACACAGTCACCACACCTTGATTTAGCCCTGTGTGTAAAAAAGAGAACTAAAAAAAGAAACTTTCTGCATTTCAGTTTCATTATCTGAGCACTAATTGACTCTGCATTCGCTGAAAAAAAAAGAAGAGAAAAAAAGAATTGAACACTGTATAGACTGCTGAACTGAAATTAAGAGATTGCTTTCTAGAGTATGCTTACTTTGAATTCTTTATTTCTCCTTTGTTTTGCCATTTATTTAAGTTTTCTGTTCCTTATTGATTAAGTATAGAGAAACCTCATAACTTTCTAGTATCATCTTTCATCTGTTTGCACAGTGCATACATCTGTTTACTTGTCTTTTTTCTCTTTTCTTCCCTTAACCCTGGCTGTTCTTTTCCACCAGAATAATACTCTTTTTTTCCTTCAGACTACCACAATATGTACACTTCTAACTCATGGTATAAGCTACTAGCTCGACATGCTCAGTCTCAGAATGCCTCCGATTGTGTAATCTGTAGTTATCGTTTCCATGCTTCTTCTATGAGAACCCTTTTCCTGACAGAGGAAGTAGATAACTCTCAAGTTCCTTGTGCTCTCTTTTTGGGTGCTTGTGCTCAGCGTTTTTGGGCACAGGTCCGTGCGTTCACACTCACCTATAAGAATGGCTCAAGGGTGTATGACCAAATGCAACTTTCACTCCTCTCCTCTTCAACTAACATTTTACTTCTGGCCTTGTCAATATTTCTCTGTTTGTTTCTAAACACTGTGCTTCAGGCCCCCAAGATGGTACATGGGAACCTGGTGGCCCAGCTTCCTGTAATATACTTTTTCTCCTCCTTCCTTAGCGGTCCCCTGTACCTTTGCTTCACCTAATGCTCCTGGACCTTGCCTCTTGTCTTCTCACCGCCCCCCAGCGTTCATGCCGCACGGTCGGCTCTGACATTTTCATATCTGTTTGCTAGGCCCTAGTGGTGGTCCATTTGTAGGTAATAATACACATTGCAAGTCCATTATTTCTCTAACCAACCTCACTATACCCCATGCAGCATTTGGGATGCCGTTCATGGATCTTTTCTATCAGTGTGGTACAACTGTTTACTCTTGTCTGCCAGTTAATTAGACAGGTATATGTTCCTTTGTTTTCTTAACATCTTCTATTGCTGTTTTTCCCTCCCAGAACTTTTCTTTTCTTTTATCTACCCATTCCTATCACCATCAGGCTCGTTATACATGTTCACTGCGTGCTAAGCATTCTAATTATTTTAGAAAAAATAATGTGTCCTATGAATTTAGCCTTTTCTCTAACTTTGAAGTAGGGTCTGCTTCTTTCTTTACCCCAGATAAACCAGCTGCTACCAATGCTAAATGGTTATAAAAAGTGCGATATGATTTAATGTTATTAGTTAATTCTACTATTGATGGTTTTAATGCACGCTCTGCTGAACTTGCTGCTAATACCCTTATGATACAGCAAAATAGACTTGCCCTTGATTATCTTCTTGCTTTGACTAGACGTGTCAAAGGCGTGCTGTACCTATATACCCCCCTATTCTGGAGCAGTAGGCAACTTATCCCTCATTAGTAAACAATTACATGCTCTTTCAGCTAGAATGGGTCCTGAGAGTGGAGTTGATCAGTCGATTAACAATTGGTTTAGTAATGTTTTCTCATGGTTCACAGGTCTTAGGTTCATGGGTAAAAAATCTGCTATTTGTACTTCTAGCCCTACTCTTTATTGTCATTCTGTTTTATTTCCTGTGTTCCTATTCTGTCTCTGTAAAAAATCAGTTACTCGTTTCATGGTTGTCAATAGCACTGCACCATGTTTGGTCACCTCAGAGAACATGGAGATGCGTCCGATCACTCACTCTGTATATGCAGTTCCCCTAGAGCCCCATCCTGGCCGGAAGTAGGTGGTTAGTGTTGAGTCTGCTCCACTACTCAACTCTGAAGGGGGAGGAGTTGTTGGGAATCGGACCCGAGCCGGGACAGGCTAAGACAGGTCCTCTGTAGCTGACAGGCCTAGATACAGGCCACAGGTCTGCCTGGACCCTTGACCACAGTTAGGCCAACAGAAGAATCAGGAGAAAAGAAAAGGATGAATTGCTGACAGCATGAAATCCTGTGAGTGAAACAAAAGATTACTGACCTGGTGTGCTTTGCTAAGGAAACCAGATAACACAAAATGAAACAAGAAGGAGACATGAGGGGGAACCAGGGAGTGAGATGTAGCTAAGCACTGGCCTTTGGAAGGTGACATAATGTTCTTTATGCTACTTGAACCTTGAGAAAGTGAAATTATGCCAATCCCAGGGATCTGTTCTGAATACGCTGCTTTTTAACATGTTCATAAATTACCTAGAAATGGGAAGAATGAGTGACGTTATCAAATTTGCAGATGACACAAAACTATTCAAAGTTGTTAAAACCCATGAGGATTGTGGAAAATTGCAAGAGGATCTTGTTAAATTGGAAGACTGGGCATCCAAATGGCAGATGAAATTTAATGTGGACAAGTACAAAGTTATGCCCCTAGGAAAGAAAAACCCAAACTACACGAAGCAAGTTTCCACATTAGGAACCACTACGGAGGAAAAAGATTTAGGCGTCATCCTGGATAACATGTTAAAACCTTCTGCCCAGTGTGCAGCGGCGGCCAGGAGAGCAATTTGAATGCTAGGCATCATAAAGAAAGGAATGGAGAATTTATTTATTTATTTAGCTACATATATATCCTGCTTTTCACCGGGTCAAAGCGGTTTAACGAAAAAGGGAGGGGGGACGTAATCAAGTCGACAGAAAAAAAAGGGGGGCCCATCACCAAGAGGGCCAACATTGATGATTCGAACAGAAAGTAACAAATTAGAGAGCGGATGTTAGTCTCTTAGTTGGTGGTCGAGAGGGTAGGTCAGGGGGGCTAGAAGTGCAGTCAGTGAGAAAAGTCTTTTTCTGGTCCAAGATATTCTTGAAACAGGATGGATTTTAGTTGTTTCCGGAATGTGGTGAGGTCTCTGTTGCTTCGGATCTTGTTTGGGAGGGAGTTCCAGAGGGAGGGTGCATACAGTTCGAATGCTCTGTTGCAGGTCTGTTGATTGAACTTATTTTGTTCGTTGGGGATGGTGAGTGTGTTGCTGGTGCTCTGACGGGTTGGTCTGTTGGGGGTAGGCTGGGGTAGTAGAGTCCAGAGTTGGGAAGTCTGCGTTTGATGGAGGGCTTTGTGGATGAGTAGGATAGATTTATATTTAATCCTTGCTTTGAGAGGAAGGATGTGAAGTTCTGTTAGGATTGGAGTGGAGAATAAAACAAGGGATATTATGATGCCTCTGTATCGTTCCATGGTGCAACCGCACTTTGAATATTATGTGCAATATAAGATATGGTCGCCATATCTTAAAAAGGATACAGCGTTATTAGAAAAGGTACAAAGAGCCACCAAAATGGTAAAGGGAATGGAAGGATACCCCTATGAAGAGAGGCTAAAAAAGTTAGGGCTCTTCAACCTTGAATAGAGACTGCTGAGGGGAGATATGATAGAGGTATATAAATTAATGAATGGGTAAACATAGATCGATTGTTTACAACATCAAAATATAGAAAGACTAGGAGGCATGCAATGAAGCTACAGGGTAACCTATTTAAGACTAATAAGAGAGAATATTTTTTCACTCAACATGTAATCAAACTCTGGAATTTGCTACCTGAGGATGCAGTAAAAGCTGTTAGTGTAGCCGGGTTTAAAAAAGATTTGGACAAGTTCCTGGAAGAAAGGTCCATAAACCATTATTAAACTGGACCCAGAATATCCACTGCTTGCCTCAATACAAGCATTGTGGAACCTGTGTCTTTTGGGGAAACTGCTAGGTACATGTGACCTAGATTGGCCACTGTTGGAAACAGGATACTGGGCTTGATGTACCTTGGTGTGACCCAGTATGGTATATCTTATGTTCTTAACATTAATAGCATGTATATGTCTCACTTGGTTTGCAGCTTGTCGTGCTGTGAGGGCTTGTGTGCATCAGTGATACTGAGAGCTAAACTATCGGTAGTTTAACTACTGGCAGGGTCTCCCAAGATGGACAGGTCTCAGCTGAGGTGCCAGACCAAGACAAACCACCCATCTGGGCAGCAGCAGAATGGGATAGTGTTGACGGCGGAGGATCACATTTCTGTGACAAGGGCAACAACACAAAACTTAAACTGCGTGGAGGAAAGGCCCGGCAATCTACTTCTGTATCTTGCCATGAAAACCCAATGGATAGTTACAACAAAACCAATTGTGCTATAGTGCTGGAAGATGAGACCCGCAGGTCGGAAGGCACTCAACTAGCTACTGGGGAAGAGCTGAAGACTTTTCAGAGTAAAGCCAGCATTTATGATGTGGTTGGATCAAAGCCCTCGGGACATCTGACTGCTGATGTAGCTGCACATGAAATGAGAGTCAGAAGCTGTAAAGATGTCTTACACATTGGAACATGGAACGTACGAAGCATGAACCAAGGGAAGTTGGAGGTGATCAAGAATGAAATGGAACATGTACAACTTGATCTGTTGGGTGTCAGCGAACTGAAATGGACTGGCATCGGGCACTTTGCATCAGATGATCACATGGTCTACTATGCTGGAAATGAAAGACAAAGAATAAATGGTGTTGCATTTATAATAAAGAAGAAACTTGCAAGAACTGTAATAAAATACAATGCAGTCAGCGAACGCTTAATCTCTATTCGTCTACGAGGAATGCCTATCAACACAACTATAATTCAAGTATATGCCCCAACAACAGCTGCAGAAGAGAATGAAATTGAAGAGTTCTATGAACAAGTACAAGCTGAAATTGACAGAACATGCAAACATGATATCCTGATAATCATGGGTGACTGGAACGCAAAAGTTGGCAACAAAGAAGGCGGCAAAGTAGTTGGAAAATATGGACTTGGCAACAGAAATGAAGCTGGAGAAAGACTGATAGAATTCTGCAAGACCAACAATCTATTCATCTCAAACACCTTCTTCCAGCAACACAAGCGGCAACTGTATACATGG
This sequence comes from Ichthyophis bannanicus, assembly GCA_033557465.1. Taxonomy (NCBI): domain Eukaryota; kingdom Metazoa; phylum Chordata; class Amphibia; order Gymnophiona; family Ichthyophiidae; genus Ichthyophis; species Ichthyophis bannanicus. The sequence continues at coordinate 87,326,212 of CM066048.1, read as the reverse complement.
ACTTCACCCAATGGATTGTATAAAAAGCAAATTTACTACATCTGTGGAAGTCAATGATGGAAAAGCTCTATAACATCAACAAAGACAAAACCTGGAGCTGACTGTGGTACAGATCATCAACTACTAGTATGCAAACTCAAGCTAAAGTTGAAAAAGAGCAAACCACTCATGAATGCAACAAAATATGACCTTGAGAATATACCACTGGAATTTAAAGACTGCCTGCAAAATCGATTTGCTGCTTTAGATACAAATGACAGAGCTCCAGAAGAGTTATGGAATGACATCAAGAAGGTTGTGTTGGAAGAAAGCGAGAAGTCTCTACAAAAGGTGAAAAAGAAAAAAACGGCCAAAATGGATGACGGAAGAAACTCTGAAAATTGCTCAGAAACGCAGAGAAGCTAAAGCCAGAGGAGAAAGAAAGACAGACAATCACAGAACTCAACAGAGATTTCCAACGTGCAGCAAGACAGGACAAGGAAAAGTACTACAATGACACATGCAAGGAAATAGAAGCAGAAACTATTAAAGGAAGAACAAGATCGGCTTTCCTAAAGCTACGAGAGTTAAAGAAAAAGTTCCAGCCTGGAAATGGAATGTTACAAGATGCTCAAGGTTCTATGTTGAATGATGCTGAGAAGATCAAGAAAAGGTGGAAGGAATATTCAGAGTTTTTACATGATAAAGATCAAGTGGACCAACAGCCGTTTCAACCTGTACCTTATGATTGAGAGCCATTGATGATGAAAGAAGTAGAAGTTGAAGCAGCATTGAAAGCCTTATCAAAGAACAAAGCACCGGGCATTGATAGCATTCCCATAGAAGTATTACAGCAATCTGATGCAGCTGTTACCGTACTTACAAGGCTCTGCCAAGAAATATGGAAGACAACATCATGGCCAACTGACTGGAAAAGATCTGTGTTTATACCAATACGAAAGAAAGGTGATCCAACTGACTGTGGAAGTTTCTCACAATCGCTCTGATCCCACATGCCAGCAAGATTCTATTGAAAATTATTCAAAAGAGACTACAACCATACCTGGAACAAGAACTACCTGAAGTGCAAGCAGGGTTCAGGAAAGGGCGAGGAACGAGAGACATCATTGCAGATGTGAGATGGATCCTTGAAAAGACTAAAGAATACCAAAACGATATCTATTTGTGCTATCTCCAGGAACAAGCAGGAATAAGTCCTCACATATGGGTACGTCGGTACCGACGGAGCCTGCGCGGGAAAGCTCCCCAGCTTCCCAGAAGGAAGCTTTTGGGGCCTCCCACTGCACAAGCGCTGCCTTCCCGCCTTCCTGACCAGCTCTCCTCAGTTTCTCTTTTTCCGCGGAGCCAGCAGGTCGTGTTCCTGTCACCGCTGAAGAAATTATTGTTTTAGTTTGTTTCTTTAGACCGCGTACCTGCCTTCCCCATACCGAAACCGGTACCGCCGGTCTCTCTTTTCTTTTCTTTAAAAAAAAAAAAAAAAAAAATTATTTATCTTGCACAACTTGGTGACTTCGGTTAGGCCTCAGGCCTACACAAATTCTCCTCATGGAGAAACCAGCCCCTGGTTTTAAGAAGTGTACCAAGTGTAGTGCTATTATTTCTGTCACAGACACTCATGAATGGTGTCTTAAATGTTTGGGACCTGACCACTCCATTCCGGACTGCCCATCCTGCTCCCAGATGTCTAAACGTGGTTTGCAGAACCGGGCCAACAAATTCCATGTGCTGTTTGCTTCAGATAATCCAGCATCACAGTCATCCAGGTCTTCCTCTCCGGATGGATGTCAGGTAACCAAACCTTCTTCGGGCAGGTCCTCAAAGAGCAAATCTCCTTCAAAGCATCGAGAGGCTCTCACTTTTGAATCTGAGGACCATGCCCCAGCCAAACAACCCCGGCGGGAAGCTCTGGCTTCCAAAGCACCATCTATGGGGTTACAGGTTGACATCGATGGCACGGCCTCGACTGATCACCTGTTAGACTGCTCTGGGGTACCGGCCCATACCGGTACCGACATCCAGGCAGCAGTGGCGTCTATGAGCAATACTGTTCAGACTATGCAGCAAGCCATGTTGGCTTTTATTAATGCTGCGACGCCCTCGGTACCGCGTTCAGCGGTACCGGGTCCGGTTCCGGTATCGTCTCCCATACCGGAACCGAGACCATCGACTTCCAAACGCAGATCGGTTCCGCATGCCGGATCCGGGTTTTCACCCGATACCGATCCCATACCCGGTACGCCTGATGTCGATACCGATCGGTATGCGTATCGTGCGTTGGAAGCAAATAGAGAATACTCTGATTCTTCTGAGGTTTTTGACTCCTCTGAGGACTCTGATGAGCTGTCTCTAGTTCTTCGTGAAGACCCCTCTTCCCCAAAGAGGAGAATGTCTTCACCAGAGGATTTGTCCTTTCAAGACTTCATTATAGAACTAGCTAAAGGACTTTCTATTACCACATCCTCTGAAAAAGAACATAGGTCAAAGAAATTGGATATTTTAGGATACCCTAAGGTTCCTAAAGAGGCAGTCACCGTGCCTATCCATGAAATCCTTCAAGAACACTTGATGGACTTATGGGAGGCTCCTCTAACGTTGTCTCCTTACTCTCGTAGGTTGGACACCATGTACCGTGTCCCTCCTTCTCCTGGATTTCAAAAGACTCAGCTGCCTCACCATTCCATTGTGGTGAAGTCTGCGCTGAAAAAGATTAAGAGCACCAAAAGGCACTCTTCTACCCCTCCAGGGCGAGAATGTAAGACCCTAGACTCTTTTGGCAGGAAAATTTTCCAGGCTAGTATGCTTATAGCCAGGATTAATTCTTACAGTCTGTATATGGGCATGTTTCTCAGGGAACTTGCCCTAAAGATACGGAATTTTGTCTCCTTTATCCCTGAGGATAGAAAGGAGGAGTTCATTTCTCTGGTGAAACAGCTTCTAGATGTTTCTAAGTTCTCCAACAGAGCAGCTTTTGATTCCTTTGAGGGTGCCGGTAGAGCTTCGGGCATTGCTATTGCAGCCCGACGACTTGCTTGGCTCCAGGCCTCTGACCTAGAACCCTGGGTCCTGGATGGCTTACGGAATCTGCCCTGTACAGGTGAGAACTTATTTGGTAAGGACTGGCAAATTAAAGCCACTCAAATGGACGCAGAAAATGCTACATTAGATAGACTTTCTAAGTCTACCTCTACTCCTGCAAAGAAAAAGTCTTTCAAGAGGCCTTACTACAAGAAGGCCAGATTTTCCACAAATACTGGCCAACAATCTTCTCAGCCTCGCTTTGCTGCTAAACGTCAGCAGCCTAAACAGGCAAGGTCAAAGCCTGCAGTGTCTGCCACTCCTCAGCAGGCTCAACCCCCTCAGGGGTTTTGACTTGCCCCTAGAGAACTTAACCTTTCTGGCTCTAGAACAACCAGAGCCCCTCACCATTCCCGGAAGGTTAACTCACTTTGCTCCCAGATGGGGGCAAATTACATCAGAGCACTGGACCCTCTCTATCATCAGAGAGGGCTACAAACTTCATTTTTCCAGCCTTCCTCCATATACCATGGTGAGGCACTTCAATTCTCCCCCATCTCTCCTGGGCCTGTTGGATCAGGAGGTCTCTTCTCTCCTTGCCCAGGGGGCAATAGAAGAGGTTCCTCTTCTTCAACAAGGGACAGGATTCTACTCCCCTTATTTTCTTATAACAAAGAAGACAGGGGGATTCAGACCTATCCTAGATCTGAGAGAATTGAACAAATTTCTGTACAAGGAGAAATTCAAAATGCTTTCTCTAGGCATTCTCCTTCCATACCTTCAGAGTCAGGATTGGCTTTGTTCTCTAGATCTCAAGGATGCGTACACACATATACTCATCCACCCATCCCACAGAAAATATCTAAGATTTCTGTTTTAGGGAAAACATTTCCAGTACAGAGTACTTCCCTTCGGTCTAGCCTCTGCTCCAAGAGTGTTCACCAAATGCATGGCAGTTGTTGCCGCATTTCTAAGAGGTCTGGGAATTTTTGTATTCCCATATCTGGGCGACTGGCTCATCCGAGCTCCATCTCAGTCAGAGGCCCAGATTTCCCTGGACCGCACAAGGCACCTTCTGCAGTATCTGGGACTGGTGGTAAACCTTCCCAAGTCTCAACTTACCCCTACTCAGTCTCTAGAATTCATAGGGGCCCAGTTGGACACCACCACTGCAAGGGCCTACCTACCTCAAGTCCGGGGCCAACGTCTGCTGTGCTTGGCCTCCCAAGCTCAGTCCAGCAGTCACTTGACAGCCAGGGAAATGCTACGACTTCTGGGCCACATGGCCTCCACGGTACACGTGGAGCCCTACGCTCATCTTCATATGAGAGCAGCTCAATGGACCTTGGCCACCCAGTGGACTCAAGCATCAGGAGCGCTCTCCGACCAAATACTCACCTCAAAGCGTCTGTTTTGGTCCCTCCAATGGTGGATGTCCACCAAGAATCTGTTGTTGGGGGCCCCCTTCCAACCTTTGTTGCCCCAAGCAACCCTCACAACAGATGCCTCCCAAACAGGGTGGGGAGCCCATCTACAATCCCTCTCCACTCAGGGTACTTGGTCTCCACAGGAGACCACCCTTCACATCAACCTCCTGGAACTGCGAGCAATCTTCTTTGCCCTCAAAGTCTTCCATACCCTCCTTGTCAACCTGACTGTCCTAGTTCAGACAGACAATCAGGTGGCCATGTTCTACGTAAACAAACAAGGAGGGACAGGCTCTCTGTCGCTTTGCAACGAAGCTCTCAGATTATGGGCCTTCGCCAGAGAGCATCAAATTCATCTTCTGGCAGTCTGTCTTCCAGGGGTTCAAAACTCTCGGGCAGACAGACTCAGTCGAGTTCTGTTTCCACACGAATGGTCCCTACATATGGACCAGATAGGCAGAATCTTTCAGGAATGGGGAACCCCGGACATAGACCTCTTTGCAAGTCCGTGGAATGCCAAACTTCCCCGGTTCTGTTCCAGGACTCCGTGTCAGGGAGCTCAGGCCAACGACGCCTTTCTCCTGCATTGGGGTCAGGAATTCCTATATGCCTTTCCACCCATTCCTTTGATTCCCAAGACTCTGTTCAAACTCCAGAGGGATCACGGATCGATGATCCTCATAGCTCCACGCTGGCCACCCCAAGTGTGGTTCCCTCTACTTCTGCATCTCTCCCAGGGACCCCCTCTGGACCTGGGAGCTGCGCCAGATCTTCTGTCTCAGGAGGGGGGGACTTTGTGGCACCCAAACCCCAAGTCCCTACACCTCAGAGCTTGGTTACTGAAGGCCTAAGCCTTCATGACTTCAATCTTTCTCAACCAGTGAAAGATATCCTTCATGCCTCTAGGAAACCCTCCACGAGGCGTTCCTATGCTTTCAAATGGAAACGCTTTTCCATTTGGTGTGCTCAACAGGGTCTTGACCCTCTAGCACTTCCTTTGAATTCTCTACTAGACTATCTCCTGCATCTTTCTAATGCAGGCCTTAAGACGAATTCAGTAAGAGTCCATTTGAGTGCTATTGCAGCATCTTTAAAACCTATAAATGGACAACCTGTCTCCTCTCATCCTCTTATTGCAAGGTTCATGAGAGGCCTGACTCTAACTAAGCCTCCCATCCGACCTCCTCCGGTAGCATGGGACTTGAACCTAGTTCTGGGTCAGCTTATGAAGCCACCTTTTGAACCGTTGGTTTCTACCTCCTTGAAATTTCTTTCCTGGAAGGTCCTTTTCCTTATTGCAGTCACTTCGGCTCGCCGCATCAGTGAACTACAGGCCTTAGTGGCTCATCCACCTTATACCAGGTTTCATCATGATAAGGTGGTCCTTAGGACGAATCCCCACTTTATGCCCAAAGTGGTCTCGCCTTTTCATCTTAATCAAGAGGTATATCTACCTGTCTTTTTTCCGGCTCCTCATGCATCCAGTGCAGAGAGGAACCTTCATACTTTAGATTGTAAAAGAGCTCTTGCCTTTTACCTCAACAGGACTCAGCCACATCGAAAGTCTTCCCAACTTTTTGTGGCTTTTGATCCTTCCCATTTGGGACTTCCAGTCTCCAAACGTACACTTTCCAATTGGATTGCTCAGTGTATTTCCTTTGCTTACCAGAGTAAAAACATTTCTCTGGAAGGCCATGTCACAGCTCACAATGTGAGAGCCATGGCCACTTCTATGGCTCATCTTCACTCTGTATCCATAGATCAGATCTGTCGAGCCGCCACCTGGGCCTCGGTTCATACCTTCACAGCCCATTACTGTTTGGACAAGGACTCCCGCCGGGATGCCTTGTTTGGTCAGGCTGTCCTCAAACACCTGTTCCATACTTGAACAACTCCTGCCCACCTTCCCAGAATGGATGCCTGAGATCCATACGAAGATGGCGAACCCTTGAAACGGGATCTCCCAGGCATCTTAGCTAGGGAGTCCCCATATGTGAGGACTTATTCCTGCTTGTTCCTGGAGATAGCACAGTTACATACCTGTAACAGGTGATCTCTGGGAACAGCAGGAATTAGTCCTCACAACCCACCCACCTCCCCTAGGAGTTGTATCCTCTATCTATCTTCCTTTCCTCTCTCTATTGTCTCAGCTATAAACTCGAACTGAGGAGAGCTGGTCAGGAAGGCGGGAAGGCAGCGCGCATGTGCAGTGGGAGGCCCCAAAAGCTTCCTTCTGGGAAGCTGGGGAGCTTTCCTGCGCAGGCTCCGTCGGTACCGACGTACCCATATGTGAGGACTAATTCCTGCTGTTCCCAGAGATCACCTGTTACAGGTAAGTAACTGTGCTTTATCGACTATAGCAAGGCTTTTGACTGTGTAAACCATGAGAAACTCTGGGCCACATTAAGAAGCATGGATATATCAGAACACCTGATCGTACTCTTGCACAATCTGTACATTGATCAAGAAGCAACAGTTCGAACGGAACAAGGAGAAACAGAATGGTTTAAAATAAGCAAAGGTGTAAGACAAAGCTGCATACTTTCCCCCTACCTGTTTAATTTATATGCAGAATAAATCATCAGAGAAGCAGGATTGTATGAAGACAACAGAGGTGTGAAGATTGGTGGAAGACTCATAAACAACCTTCGCTATGCTGATGATACCACATTACTGGCTGAAAGTGAAGATGATCTGAAACATTTGCTTCTCACAATCAAAGAACATAGTCTCAAAATGGGCCTGTACCTTTATGTAAAGAAGACAGAGATCATGACAACTGGCATAATCAACAGGTTCATCGTTGAAGGAGAAGAAGTTGAAATTGTGAACAACCTTAACCTACTTGGATCAACTATCAATAAAGAAGCAACAAGCAGTCAAGAAATCTGACGACGCATTTCTCTTGGCAGAATGGCTATGAAAGACCTACATAAGATTCTCAAGAGCAGAGATGTCTCTCTCCATACAAAATTCGACTTGTTCAAGCCATGCTATTTTCAATAACATCATATGGATGTGAAAGCTGGACAGTGAAAAAGATAGACAGGAAGAAAATTGATGCCTTTGAATTATGGTGCTGGCGGCGAATACTGTGTATACCATGGACTGCCCAAAGAACAAAACAGTCGGTACTAGAGGAGATCAAACCTAAGCTTTCTTTAGACGCTCAGATGACAAGACTTCAACTTTCATACTTTGGACACATCATGCGAAGAGAGAGATCATTAGAGAAAGACATCATGCTTGGCAAGATAGAAGGTCAACGCAAAAGAGGAAGGCCAGCAATGAGATGGATTGATACAATAACAGCAGCTACGGGTACCAGTCTGTCAACAATGAGCCGCCTGACTGAACACCGAACACAATTTAGGATAGCTATCCAGAGGATCGCCATGAGTCGACTCCGACTCGACGGCACTTAACAACAACAACATGCAGAAAAATATTTTTAGAACCTCAGCGGCAAAGAAAGAACTAACCATTGTTATTCTGCCAACCCTTCAGAAAAAAATGTATAAAAAACAGACTGAGATAAAGGAGAAACTGGGGAGTTTATTGAGCCCTGCCACTGAGGTGACAGAGTGCTGAATTGCCCCATTAACCTTTCTCTTCTGTCTATGCCTACACAGTAGCTACCTTGTACCTGTAAGTAGAATTTGGGTAAGAAGAATTTATGCTGAGAAAAGGATCCTGTACAATAAAGAATTTGTGAGTATTGCTGAGAAATTGGTCTCTGTGTACTTCTTCCGTGTAGGGTGAGACAGAGGCCCTCGTGGTCCGGTAGGCCCCCTACATTAGCTTTTGGATTGGCTATTGATTGCATTATGTACCATTTTAGATTATTGTTTATATACAATTCTTATGTTACATATTGTATATACATATATTACTCTTTCCTAGTTTTATGTCTCCCCTTTTATATTGTATTATGCTTTTCTGTATTTATGATGTTATCATTTATTTTATTGTTTTTATTGTGTTTTATGAGGTCTCAAGGCCCTGAAGAAGGCAACTGCCGAAACACATGTAGGGTTTTGATCTCTCAGAATCCTCAATAAAGCCTTCTGCCCCTTCCACGGTGTGCCATGGGAAACTTACCTGTGACAGAAATTATATTTAAAGGTGATGTATCAGAGGAATTGAAACAAATCTCTATAAATTGGGAAGATGTAATATAGCAAATTGATAAACTAAAGAGCGGCAAATTACCTGGATCAGATGGCATATATCCAAGGGTGCTGAAAGAAGTGAAATATAAGGTTGTAGAGCTACTATTAGTAATCTGTGATCTATTGAAATATGATCTAGATGAAATATTTCCCACTTAAACTCATGTATACTCATATTCATTAATTCACAACTTACTTTTTCCTTTTTCTTACTCTATCTTACAATACCCAGTTCTACACATTATCACATTTACTCTTTACACTAATAATTCTAGTGAACTACAATACATTTTTCCTTGCTCAGATAAGATAAGATTTTTGAAATTTGTAAATATTTAAATCTGTATATATGTTTAAACTATCTATATACCTAATCAGCATTTACTCAGCATTGTAACCCTCAAATTACCATTTTTTTTATTATATACAATTTAATGTTCACTGTCATTTCAATTGTTTGAATAAGTTTCAATGTAATGTTCAAGTTTTGTTCTATGTAAACCGCTTTGATTTTTCTGAAAGGCGGTATATAAAACCGTTCAATAAATAAATAAATAAATAAAATCTATCATTAAAACCACCTGTAGTACCAGAAAACTGGAGAGTAGCCAATGTAACACCAATTTTTAAAAAGGGTTCTAGGGGTGATCTGCGAAACTACAGACCGGCGAGCCTGACATCAGTACCAGGCAAAATGGTATAAACCATTATAAAAAAACCAAAATTACTGAACATGTAGATATTAATGGTTTAATGGTAGAAAGCCAACATGGACTTAGCCAAGGAAAGTCTTGTCTCACCAATCTCTTATACCGAAGGATCCCAACTTACTTAGCGCTGACATTCATCAATCCGGACCTACATAGAAAATTTCTGACATATAAAAAAAATCTACAAAACTTACGGCAAGTAAAAATGCTGTCAACTGCGAGAAAAGTCTTAAATTGCGGCACGTGGCAACAACTCAAAGCTAATTCCCATTAACAATAGCCAGTAGAAAGGGAGAGCCTACTCTCAAACATCATGTCATCGACTTGGAGATCAAATGAAAATCTTCTGCAAGCATGAATGTGGCAAACCATCAACTCTATTGCTCTTGAACTTGGCTATGCACCATCTACAATCAACATCATCGTCAAAGATGCTACTCTCATAAGAGAGCATGCTAAAAGGTACTGCTACGATGAAGGCAACAATATTCACTAAAAAACGTGAAGGAGCCATTAGTGAGATGGAAAAATTGTTGTCAATTTGGATGGAGGGTCAGGCTCCAATGCATGTTCCCTAAGCCTGCAGTTAGTCCTGGCCAAGACAAAATAACCTTTTGAAGACATCAAGGCCAAATATCTGGATGACACTCAGCTATCAGGAGTTGGTTTTAACATTTCAGGAATCATGCAGGGTTTCACAATGTGACAGTTTCTAGAGAGGCTGCAAGTGGTGATGCCGAGGCTGGAAAGCAATACCCTAAGTGGCTAAAAAAAATCAATGAAGGACCCTATCTTCTGGAACAAATTTTCAATGTCTATGAGACTAGCCTTTTCTACCACAAAATTCCATCTAAGATGTACATTTCAAAGAAGGTAAAGACCATGCCCTGGCACAAAGTTTCCAAGAAAAGGGTCACTCTTCTGTTGGGGGTTAATGCATCTGGAATATACAAGGTAAAGCCTCTACACGTCTGGGAACCCTCATGCATTGAAAGGAATTACAAAGGTGACTCCCTCTGTGCATTTTTGATCAAACAAAAAGGCATGGATAACCATACTCCTTGTTCGAGGATTGGTTTTTGAAATGTTTTTTGCCCAAAGTGGGAAAGTACTGTCAGGAAAACAACTTCTCTTTCAAAATTCTGCTCAACTTAGACAATGCACCTGGCCATCCCATCTATCATGATAACATCTCTCCAAATGTGAAAGTGGTCTATCTCCCTCCAACACTACCTCCCTACTGCAACCCATGGACCAGGGAGCCATCTCCAACTATAAGGCCTACTATCTGAGACAAACCTTTGCTCAAGCCATCAATGCACTTAACGCCAACCCTGAACTGACACTGCAAGAATTCTGGCAAAAGTTTAACGTTTATAAGGTAATAAAAAATATCACTGCAGCCTGGGCCAAAGTGACACAGACCTATATGAAAAGTGTTTCAAAGTGATTAGCTCCTCATCTTCTGCTGGATTTTCAGGATTTCGAGGACAATGATGAGACATTCAAACAAGTGGCTGCAAAAATTGTTAAGCTTCATCTTGAGGTGGCCGAAGATGATGTGAATAACCTGGTGGAGTCTCATTGCAAAGAGTTATCAAACGAGAAGTTAATAAAGCTTGAGGCGGCAAAGGTAGCTATAACAAGCAGAATGACACTGAAGAGCTGGAAGTGCAGGCCAAACATTTCACGGTGAAGAATATCCATGTAGCTGTGCAATTGTTGAATAACCTCTATGAAGCTATAGAAAGACAGGACTCTGATGTATCTCGATTTCTGTGGTTTTAATGCATAGTCAACAATGTCCTCTCATATTATAAAGAGCTGTATGAAGAGAAGAAAAGGGCAACTGTTAAAACTTCTCTTGATCAATTTATTGTGAGATGAAAAGAACAATCGAGCACCAGCAGTGACCCTGCATTTGGAGGAGAGCCATCGTCTGCTTCTTGTGCCACTATCCCAACCTAAGAAAGTGACTCCAGTGTTGATTATTCTCCCACAGTATTATTATTATGTTTTCTGATGATTTTGAATTACAGTATGAACATTTATTATTTTGTCATTTCTTATTATTGTGCAGCTGTACCGCTCGCACAGGGCTAGGTATGGCACTGATATACTGTATCTCAATTTTCAGAAAGCATTTGACAAAGACTCTCGGTGAAATTAAAAAGTCATGGAATATGATGCAGTGTACTATTGTGGATCAGGAACTGGTTAAAAGATAAAAAGCAGAGAGTAGGCTAAATGGCCAATTTTCTCAGTGGAGAAAGGTGAATGGTGGAGTACCCTGGGGATCTGTGCTGTGTCCGCTGCTTTTTAACGTATTTATAAATGACCTGGAAATGGGAATAATGAGTGAGGTGATCAGATTTACAGATGACACCAAATTATTCAAAGTTGTTAAGCTGCAAGAAGATTGTAAATAATTGCAAAAGGACCTTGATAAATTGGAAGACTGGACATCCGAATGGCAGATGACATTTAATGTGAACAAGTGCAAAGTTATGCACTTAGGAAAGAACAACCCAAACTACAGTTACACAATGCAAGGTTCCACATTAGGAACCACTACTCAGGAAAAAAGATTTAGGTATCTTTGTGGATAATACATTGCAACATCTGACTGAGTTCCTTTTAGCGTCCGACAAGTTTTTGGGGGCCATTTGTAATCGCAGCGGTCTGAGCGTTGAAACAGAGCAAAAGAGATGTGTCTGCCCTAAACGCAGTGCTGTGTTCGGTTTCCTTCGTTGTGTGAAGCTATGAATAATATTCTTTCTTTTTGGTGCTCTTAGTCCTGCTCGAGATCAGAGCGTTCAGCAGTTCAGATAAGAATAATCAATGGCTTACTCAATTTTTCTGCTGAAAGGATCTAGTTTTCTAAAGTTTTATATTTCAAAGTTTCTTACAATTTATGATGCTTGTTGATGTTGGGGTGTGTAGAGGCACCATTGGTGTGCTTTTTTCTCACAAAACAGTTTCTATAGTTAAGAACCATAAAACTGATTAAAAAGGAAGGAACGCCACGAGAGGGGTTTCCCTCAAGGCTAATCTTCCAACAATATACGTTTGAAGTTAGCAGGCCTAACTTTAAATATGTAATTTACCATTTGGTGGCCAAATATTGCCACATGGAGGGCAATTTTATAAAGTCGTGGCTAGTTAATGGGTATTTTCACACAGCTATTTTACAACGTCAAGTATGGTGTAGCACTATACAAATGTTACATAGTAGTACTGGTAGTCATTCTAGACTTTATCCAATACTAGCAAAAGTGGCAGAGAACACATCTTAAATTGCTTAAACCAGCCCTGCAATGCGTGCCATTGAGCCAATGCTTACTCCTGGCAACCCCTGGGTTCTTGGCAAGGTGTGACAAGAAGTAGATTTCCAGGCCTTTCTCCCGAGGAAATAGAGGGTAAAGTGACTTGCCCATGACCACAAGGAATGCCAGTAGGAATTTAATGCTGGTCTCTTGGTCCCCAGGCCACTGCTCTAACCACTAGGCTACTCCTCACTGGTGTAAACGACCATGCCTACATTTTGTAAATACATGCATGCATTTTCATATTTTATAATCAATGGTTGTACATCCTCACACCACCCATGTTCTACTCAAACTCTGGCCATATGCACCAGATAGCTAAATTGCATAAAGCTACGACAGCCATTGACCTGTCCTAAATGTATGTACATTAGTGGCTGAATATTGCCGCCGACCAGATAGTTGCCGTGATTGCCGGCAAAACCGGATATTCAGTGCTCTGGCACTGATTTTAATTTCAGCAATGGTGGCCAGACACTTTAAAAGTGCCTCTGCCACCACTGAATAACGCAACTGCCCCTGTCCCACCCACAGACCAACCCAAGATTTAACCGGGTGCTTGCCGTGCAGTCTGTGGTGCTTTCCAGCGGCACTATCTAGAGAGTGCCGCTGCATTTTGAGAGATCGCTGGGATTTAGCTGGTTAGCAAGTCCTGTTAGCCGGCTAAACTCTTTTGAATATCGACCCCGTTATTTATAAAATATGCATGTACTTTATGCATGACTATTTCTGCCTGCTCTCAAACAGGCGTACTGTAAATGAAAAGCTCTCTGGTGATGCCAAGCCCTGACTGACTTAACAAAAACACTGAATTCTGAAATACACAGATTTATCAGCTTTAACCCAAAGAATTCCCTTTTGCCCAAGATTGAGAGAATTTCCCAGCAGGTACTGTAAATACTTACAACAAGTGCAGATTTCTTTCCAGCCTTCTAGGGCTGCCGTCTTCCTTCTAGGGATGCCATCTGATTAAATGGAAAACCTCTGATATGCTCAGTTTGTATTTATTTCTAAATTGTGATCCCTTTCTCTGTATTTGATAAAGGTCTGTCTGTATTCTGTGTGAGAAAGGTGTCTAGTGTGTATTTAATGATTAAAGAAGGATGCGCAGCAATCCATCTTGTTCTATTTTCTCGATAGGTGTTGCTTTGGTACTCTAGGACCTGGTGTAATTTTGCAATGCTGTCTTTTTTTAAGAAATGTTGTGCAAGTCCTGGGTACTTGTGCTGCTATGATGTAGCAAGTTTGTTACAAAGGCTCCCAGTGCAGTTTTGGCACAGTTTTGTATTCTACCACCATGTGTCCAGTTGTCAGCAAGAGATGAGCTGGCGCCCCCACCCCTCGGCAGCTAAAATTGAGGTCCCTTACTTATACTTGCAAGGAAATAGAAGCAGAAACTATTAGAGGAAGAACAAGATCAGCTTTCCTAAAGCTACGAGAGTTAAAGAAAAAGTTCCAGCCTCGAATTGGAATGCTACAAGATGCTCAAGATTCTATGTTGAATGTTGCCGAGAAGATCAAGAAAAGGTGGAAGGAATATACAGAGTTTTTATATGATAAAGATCAAGTGGACCAACAGCCGTTTCAACCTGTACCTTATGATCGGGAACCATTGGTGATGAAAGAAGAAGTTGAAGCAGCATTGAAAGCCTTATCAAAGAACAAAGCACCAGGCATTGATAGCATTCCCATAGAAGTATTACAGCAATCTGATGCAGCTGTTACCGTACTTACAAGGCTCTGCCAAGAAATATGGAAGACAACATCATGGCCAACTGACTGGAAAAGATCTGTGTTTATACCAATACTAAAGAAAGGTGATCCAACTGACTGTGGAAATTATCGCACAATCGCTCTGATCCCACATGCCAGCAAGATTCTACTGAAGATTATTCAAGAGACTACAGCCATACCTGGAACAAGAACTACCTGAAGTGCAAGCAGGGTTCAGGAAAGGGCGAGGAACAAGAGACATCACTGCGGATGTGAGATGGATCCTTGAATAGACTATAGAATAGCAAAAGGATATCTATTTGTGCTTTATCGACTATAGCAAGGCTTTTGACTGTGTAAACCATGAGAAACTCTGGGCCACATTTAGAAGCATGGGTATACCAGAACACCTGATCGTACTCTTGCACAATCTGTACATTAATCAAGAAGCAACAGTTCGAACGGAACAAGGAGAAACAGAATGGTTTAAAATAAGCAAAGGTGTAAGACAAGGCTGCATACTTTCCCCCTACTTGTTTAATTTATATGCAGAACAAATAATCAGAGAAGCAGGATTGTATGAAGACAACAGAGGTGTGAAGACTGGTGGAAGACTCATCAACAACTTTCGCTATGCTGATCATACTACATTACTGGCTGAAAGTGAAGATGATCTGAAACATTTGCTTCTCACAATCAAAGAACATAGTCTCAAAATGGGCCTGCACCTTTATGTAAAGAAGACAAAGATCATGACCACTGGCATAATCAACAGGTTCATTGTTGAAGGAGAAGAAATTGAAATTGTGAACAACTTTAACCTACTTGGATCAGCTATCAATTAAGAAGCAACAAGCAGTCAAGAAATCAAACGACGCATTGTTCTTGGCAGAATGGCTATGAAAGACCTAGATAAGATTCTCAAAAGCAGAGATGTCTCTCTCCATACAAAGATTCGACTTGTTCAAGCCATGGTATTTTCAGTAACATCATATGGATGTGAAAGCTGGACAGTGAAAAAGACAGACAGGAAGAAAATTGATGCCTTTGAATTATGGTGCTGGCGGCAAATACTGTGTATACCATGGACTGCCTGAAGAACAAACCAGTCGGTACTAGAGGAGATCAAACCTAAGCTTCTTTAGAAGCTCAGATGATAAGACTTCGACTTTCATACTTTGGACACATCATGCGAAGAGAGAGATCATTAGAGAAAGACATCATGCTTGGCAAGATAGAAGGTCAACGCAAAAGAGGAAGGCCAGCAATGAGATGGATTGATACAATAACAGCAGCTACAGGTACCAGTCTGTCAACAATGAGCCGCCTGACTGAAGATCGAACACAATTTAGGATAGCTATCCAAAGGGTCGCCATGAGTTGACTCTGACTCGACGGCACTTAACAACAACAACAATCTATAACACTGATTAGGTACTTGCTTCAAGAATAAAAAAAGTCTTGAAGGACTAGAAAAGGGGACTGCTACTTCTGAAGAGAGATCTGCAATTATGAGTATATACTTATGGGAATTTTTCTGAAGGGAATTCTTTGGATTAAAGCTGATTCATCTGTGAACCCAGTGATTTGTTAAATCAGTCAGGGCCTAGTAGCAGCAGTTTAAGTTTAAATTTAAAACACAGTAGAGAGCTTCTGGTTAAATTTAGAACACAGTAGAGAGCTTGTACTTTAAATGTAATACTCACTCAGGGCCTAGTAGCAGCAAAGTGCTTTTAGTTTAAATTTAAAACACAGAAGAGAGCTTTCTGGTTAAATTTAGAACCCAGCAGAGAGCTTCTAGTTTAAATTTAATAGTAGGTCAGAGCCTAGCAGCAGCAAAGAGCTTTAATATAAATCAAATCAGACTATAACTTAGCATAAAAGGCAAAACAATAAATAATGTCTTCTAGAGACCTTTGCAAAGAGGCCTTCTACCTAGGGGGCAAGAGACCTGTGAAGCTTTTTAAATAGGTGTTAAAGCCAGGTGGCAGGTCAAAAGGCCATTTTGAAAGACTCATTCTATCCAACCAACGACTGGAATAGACAGGAATTTAGTCTTAGCTTATCTTAGAAGCACAGGGCAGGGTATTGTGTAGCATCCCTCTTTTAATAAGTCTTATTTCCTTTCCTCCCTCCACAACACCCACCCACCCATGGGATAATCGTAGCTTTATAGGTACGTACACTTCTTAAAGGAAAGGAGCTGCTCTCAGGTGCAGCTCTTTATCCAAATAAGTCATACATTAAGGACCTCAGATTAATTAAGCTTCAGGTGAACAAGGTATATTAAATGTATTAGATACACTTTTATTAGTATAAGCATCCACAGCAACCCTTAGTAAGTAAAGAACTTAAAGATCTAAACACAAACTTAAAACTAAGATGCAGACAGCAGTCCAGCAGCGAGATGGGGGCTTTCCAGTCTTTTGCATTCAGTATCACATGTATGATTTTCTCCCAGTTGATGAGAGGTCTTACGTGTGCACTAGGTGCAAGGAGCTCTTTGCTCTCAGGGAACGAGTCCGTTCTCTAGAGGCTAGAGTAGCAGACTTGGAAGACATAAGAAAGACAGAGAAGTACATAGACGAGACCTACAGGGATATATTCCTGAAGTCCCACCTCCAGTCTGGCAGCATCCCTGTTGCCACAGAGGAGAGAGGTCACGTGACAGGAGAGCATCACCCTAGTGTGGCAGGAAGTGATCCTGTAACTAGGACCTGTCCTCCAAGAGATGCAAAACCCTCTCGCACCAAGGAAGTTTCTTCAGGGCCACGTGCCCATTAGGGAAGGGTTAGGACAGCCGTTATAGTTGGTGATTCGATCATTAGGCATGTAGATAGCTGGGTGGCTGGTGGACGTGAGGATCGCCTGGTAACATGCCTGCCTGGTGCGAAGGTAGCAGACCTCACACGCCACCTAGATAAGGTCTTAGATAGTGCTAGGGAGGAATCTGTTGTCTTGGTACATGTCGGTATCAATGACATAGGAAAATGTGGTAGGGAGGTTCTGGAGGCTAAATTTAGGCTTTTAGGTAGGAAGTTGAAATCCATCTTAACCGAGATGGAACCAGGCTGCTGGCATTAACCTTTAAAAAGGAGATAGAGCAGCTTTTAAACCAGATAATAGGGGAAAGCCGACAGTCGCCCAAGAGCGCATGGTTCGGAAGAATGTATCCTTGAAGGATACTACCAAAAGCAGAGAGGTTCCAAAAAAAAAAAAGAGTAAAGTAGCTCAAATGCCCTTGAGTATGGCGCAGACAGAGCTTAAAGATTCCAAATTACCCATGTCTACCAATAGCCAGATTAATATGAATAAATTACAGTCTCTAAAAAGCTTGTGTGCAAATGCTAGAAGTCTAAAAAATAAGATGAGAGAGAGTTAGAATATATAGCACTAAATGAGTGGTTAGATATGATTGGAATATCAGAGACATGGTGGAAGGAGGACAACCAGTGGGACACTGTGATACCTGGGTGCAAACTATATCGTAATGATAGAGCTGATCAAATTGGTGGAGGAGTTGCACTCTATGTTAGAGAGGGCATTGAGTCAGAAAGCATTAAAGTTTTGCAGGAAACAAAATTTGCTGTAGAATCTCTATGGATTGAAATTCCATGTAAGTAGGGGAAAGCGATGGCAGTGGGGGTGTACTATCGACCGCCTGGCCAGAATGAACAAATGGATGATGAAATTCTCAAAGAAATCAAGGAAGCTAACAAAAGTTACAGCACAGTAATAATAATGGGTGAATTCAATTACCCCGGTATCGACTGGGTCAGTGTCACAGCAGGACATGCTAGGGAGATAAAGTTCCTAGATGAAATAAATGACTGCTTCTTGGAGCAGCTGGTTCATGAACTGACCAGAGGGGAAGCCATATTGGACCTAGTCCTTAGTGGAACACCAGTTCTGGTGCAAGAAATAAGGGTATTGGGGTCACTTGGCAATAGTGATCATAGCATGATCGTGTTTGATTTAATTAGCGGAGGAGGGATGGTAAGGAAATCCACAGTATTACCTTTTAACTTTCAAAAGGGAGACTATGATAAAATGAGGAAAACAGTTAAGAAAAAACTAAAAGGAGCAGTTGCAAAGGTTAAAGACGTACATCAAGCTTGGGTGTTGTTGAAAAATACTATCTTGGAAGCCCAGACCAGCTGTATTCCACACTTTAAGAAAAGTGGAAGGAAGTCCAAAAACTGCCAGCATGGTTTAAAGGTGAGGTCAGAGAGGCTGTTGTTGCCAAAAAAGCAACTTTCAGGAAATGGAAAAAAGAGCCAAACGACGAAACCTGGAAACAGCACAAGCACTGGCAAGTCAAATGCAAGGCATTGATAAAGCAGGCAAAGAGAGAATTTGAGAAGAAGCTTGCTGCGGAAGCAAAAACGCGAAATAAAGACCTTTTCAAGTACATTCGTAGCAAAAAACCTGTGAGAGAGTCAGTTGGTCCATTAGATGATAAAGGGGTTAAAGGAGCACTAAGAGGCGACAAGGCGATAGCGGAGAGACTGAATGAATTCTTTGCTTCGGTCTTTACTGAGGAAGATGTAGGGATGTAACCCATGACGGAAGTGGTATTTAAAGGTGTGGAAGAATTGAAGGAAATATCGATACATCGGGAAGATGTCTTACAACTATTAGATAAACTGAAGAGTAGCAAATCACCTGGGCCGGATGGTATACATCCAAGGGTGTTGAAAAAACTGAAATATGAGATTGCAGACCTGCTATCAGTAATCTGTGAACTATCATTAAAATCATCTCTAATACCTGAAGATTGGAGGATCGCCAATGTAACACCAATTTTTAAAAAGGGTTCCAGGGGTGATCCGGGAAACTACAGACCAGTGAGCCTGACGTCAGTACCGGGAAAAATGGTAGAAACCATCATAAAGAATAAAATTACTCAGCATGTAGATAGTCACAACCTAATGGGAGACAGCCAACATGGCTTTCGACAAGGAAGATCTTGTCTTACTAATCTGTTATGTTTTTTTGAAGGAGTGAATAAACAGGTGGACAAAGGTGAGTCGGTTGATATTGTGTATCTGGACTTTCAGAAAGCCTTTGACAAGGTTCCTCATCAGAGACTTTTGGCAAAACTAAAGAGTCATGGGATAGGAGGCAGTGTTCTATTGTGGATCAGGAACTGGTTAAAAGATAGAAAGCAGAGGGTAGGGCTAAATGGCCAATTTTCCCAATGGAGAAAGGTGAATAGTGGTGTACCCCAGGGATCTGTGCTGGGTCCGCTGCTTTTTGACATATTCATAAATGACCTGGAAAGTGGAATAACGAGTGAGGTTATCAAATTTGCAGATGACACAAAACTATTTAAAGTTGTTAAAACCGAAGAGGATTGTGAAAAATTGCAAGAGGATCATGATAAATTGGAAGACTGGGCATCAAAATGGCAGATGAAATTTAATGTGGACAAGTGCAAGGTTATGCACCTAGGGAAGAACAACCCAAACTATGGTTACATGATGCAAGGTTCCACATTAGGAACCACCACCCAGGAAAAAGATTTAGGCGTCATTGTGGATACCATGTTAAAACCCTCGGCCCAGTGTGCAGTGGCGGCCAAGAGAGCAAATAGAATGCTAGGTATGATAAGGAAAGGAATGGAAAATAAAACAAAAGATATTATAATGCCTCTATATCGTTCCATGGTGAGACCGCACCTTGAATATTGTGTGCAATTCTGGTCGCCGTATCTTAAAAAGGATATAGCGATTTTAGAAAAGGTTCAGAGAAGAGCCACCAAAATGGTAAAGGGGATGGAAGAATACTCCTATGAAGAAAGGCTAAAAAGGTTAGGGCTCTTTAAACTGGAAAAGAGACGGCTGAGGGGAGATATGATAGAAGTCTATAAATTAATGAACGGAATGGAACGGGTAAACGTAGATCGATTGTTTACGTTATCAGAATATAGAAAGACTAGGGGACATGCAATGAAGCTACAGGGTAAACTATTTAAGACCAACAAAAGAAAATATTTTTTCACTCAACGTGCAATCAAACTCTGGAATTTGTTACCGGAGGATTTAGTAAAGGCTGTTAGTGTAGCTGGGTTTAAAAAAGGTTTGGACAAGTTCCTGGAGGAAAGGTCCATAAACCATTATTAAGAAGTGACCGAGGATATCAATGCTTGACCCAGTACAAGCATTGTGGAACTTGTGTCTCTTGGGGAAACTGCTAGGTACATATGACCTAGTTTGGCCACTGTTGGAAACAGAATACTGGGCTTGATTGACCTTGGTCTGACCCAGTATGGCATATCTTATGTTCTTATGTTCTTATGAAGAGAGCAGCGTTGGATTTTTAATCTACATACAGTAGCCCCTTCGGGATTAAACACGGAGATCGAATGGTGGACTTTGCAGTAATGCTTCTGGTTTGGTGTTATGGAGGTCATCATATGCCCTTAGATGTCACTACCACGTAGTGATGACGTCATTGATGTTTGAGCGGAACATGGAGTTGGGTAGGGTTAGCTTGATAAAGAGCCATTTTAACAGCGGGCTTGAAACACAACGGATTGGTGTCGGTGTCGCAGAAATACCCAACATCTACAGGAATGTTTCTGAAGGTTGGATAGTGGAGGGCCAGAGGGGGCCTGTTGCTGGAGGATGTGATTTGGCCGGTCCGGTTCCTATAGTGCAGAAGAGGTTTGATGAAGGCTCTGTATGGTGGGACCTCTGCTGATATCACCGGGACGTGGCAATTTTCAGCATTCCCTCAGCTAAGTGCTATCACCTTTATGCTTTGAACATTCCGTGGTTACAGATTATTTCTGAACGTGAAGATCCTTGTTTGTTGCTAAAAGCACTTCTTATGCGCAGGGGCTGGTCCTATGGGCTGGTTATAGCCTCGAGCGTGATTTGGGTCCTACGGACCTTTTAAAATACGTTGAATAAAAGGAGGGTCTGTCAATTGAGTATGGTTTATCCATCCTCACGACAGATGATCCGACAAAAAATAAATTTTTGGTAATTGTCTATGATTCAAACATGGCTGTGAAGTTAATTATGGGCAAGTAGTGAGTGACCTTTTAGTATTGGGTATTGTTTTTGGTTTACTCCTTGGGGTTATATATTTATACATTGTGCTGTTAAAACAGGCCTTTAATACTCCCTTCCTATTCACAGCAGTGTCCCAATCTGCCTCTGCCCACGGCCCATCAAAGGTCAGCAGCAGGGCTCCGTTACTAATTTCCATGTTCGTCCTTCCCTCCCCCCTCTGCCGTGAAAGCATAGAGAGGCCCTCTACACACTGTTCATGCTTCAACTCTGTGTACCCTTGAAAGACAAGTCAGCTCCTATACGACCACTCCCCCCTTTCCATGTCTGGGCTATGCGCTCTCTCCTAGGGGGCCCTAGCTCTCCTGCCAACCCCTCATGGCAGTGACTCCTCGCTTGTCGTGTGGGGCCCCACCCTTCTCCGCAGCTGTGGCCAACACCTGTTTCTGCCATAGTCATTCAACCGTGTTTTGCATGGCACACAGAAACACATCCATCCCAATTTCTGATAGATGTATCCCATCAGTGCGATACAGACCGGGGCAGTGTTCATCTATGAGGTCATGCATGATGCTGTACCCCCCCGATTGCCTCCATGAAACGGGCCATCCACCTGTTCACTTTTCGCCTCGTCCTTTCAACCGCCTGGTGTGACCATTCACCCCTCCAAACCCATCGCGGTATGATGTGTGACCATACTAGCAATGTCCCTGGGAAGACACCCGCCAGTGTCAGCATGTCCCTCTGCATCTTCTTCGTGAGCTCGACAATGCGTGTACCTGCAGGTCGTTACCGCCCAGATGGACCACTATCGTCCATGGCTTTCCACCTGTTCTCTTCTTTTGCAGGAGGAATGGCAGCAGCTGGACCCACACCATACCCCGCCGGCCCATCCACGTAACTGACACTCTCGCGTTTGGCAAGCCCAGGTTGAGCCCTTGCGGTCTGATCCTTTTCCTCTTTTGCGCCCAGTGAACAAAAGAATGGCTGCATATCCATGCTTCCAGAGGGGGACTGGCACCTATGTGATATTATTGACAAAAAATTACATTGTTATCATTGCATCATTGCATGCCATACAAACATCCTCAGGCCCCACCTTAGTGACTCATACTAGTGATCTTGGGTTATCAGTCTTATACTCGTTAATCCTCTTTTATTTATTTATTTACTTATATAATATATATATTTTTTTTTTAAATCTCAACTTCCCTTCAACATTATGACAACTTCCGTTTTCCATAACCATCCCTGACTCCTTCATCTTCATTTACAGTAAACCCCACAAACAATTACAGCTCAAAACGCTGGCGGCAAAAAACGCACGCACATACGCCGGCATCAAACCGGGCGTACATATAGCCTATACCTGTCTGAGCGCCAATGTTCATAATCTGTTCCCTTGTCATGCCTATGCTGGCCGCCGTTGAAGCGGCCCCGATGCGGAAGGAGTGAGTGCTGTAAAAGCGCGCCTCCAGACCCGCTGCTTCCAAGCTTAGCTTAAGCACTCTGGCAAATTGGAAATGTGATAGGGGAGCACCGTTCGCATGCACTAACCATTGTTTGCCCCCTGCTGGGCGGAAACTGCTAGGTACGTATGACCTAGATTGGCCACTGTTGGAAACAGAATACTGGGCTTGATGGACCTTGGTCTGACCCAGTATGGCATATCTTATGTTCTTATGTTCTTAGTTGTTCGTATTCCATGAAGGTTTTCACTGGACAGGATGGGTCACCTGGTAGCGGGGCTAACACCACCCGGGCACCTTTTCCTTCGGTGTCCGTCTTGGACTTGTGGAAGTATAATACTAATGCCCCATCCTGAAGCTCACATCCCTTTTCCTAATGCCCCCCTCGGCTGGCTCGC
Organism: Ichthyophis bannanicus; assembly: GCA_033557465.1. NCBI lineage: Eukaryota > Metazoa > Chordata > Amphibia > Gymnophiona > Ichthyophiidae > Ichthyophis > Ichthyophis bannanicus. Next base: position 87,302,963 of record CM066048.1, on the reverse strand, counting down.
GACTTGCAGCAGCCACCAACTCCCCTATTCTGAACGCTCCGAAGAACGCCCAGGAAAAGGCACATCTGAACAGCCGAGTCTCAAATACATTGAAACATATTTGGCCTGTGGCCGTTATAAGTTTCTTTTTTTTTTTTTGTAAACTCTGTTTATTGAAAACCAAATAATACAGAACATGCAAAACAATATTTTAAAAAATGGCATTCCTGGTGATCTCTCAGCCCAGGATTCCTCAGCAAATCAATTATACAAATACAGCAAAAAAAAAAATTACAATATTCCCCCCTCCCCCTTCAGCAACTAACCCCCCATAGTGAACATGCATAGTAATTATATTATTAGTATCCCACGACCTTCCCAACCCAATTGAAGCACTTCATTCCAGACACGAGGCCTCAATATCTGAATATATGGTTCCCAAATTAGCAGGAATAAGGCCCAACGTCAAGCACTTCCTCTAGCCTCTCTCCTTTCCATAAGCATCAGCTGGTGAAAGTTGTTGCGCCATTCCCAAAAGGTGGGACCTGACGCTTCTCTCCACCTATGAAGTATCGGGCCTTTACCCACCAGACATGCCTTCCTGACCAAAAGGCGTTCCCATTTCCCTTTCGGGTGGAGTGGTCCAAGCTGATCTAACACCACAAGCGCTGCTGTCCAACGGATTTGCTGTAACACAATCCTACTCATAAAATCAGCTATCCTCTTCCAGTATAGGCAAACTATCGGACACCCCCACCACATATGCCCTAAGTCCGCTAAAGGGCAGGGACATTTTGGGCATCTGCCCAACTCAGTGAGATGGGATCATAACGCTCGTCTTGGAGAGAAATGTGCCCGTAGGATGCATTTAAACTGTACCTCCCGCCATCGAGCTCCCGCCATCGAGCTCCCCCCACCAGCCCCGCAATCCCACTCAAGGCCTGAAGGAGTGAACCAGGAGTTACCAACATATTCAACTCTTGTGCCCACAAAGTTTCTTCCACCCTATAGTCAGGCAAACTATTATAGCCATCTAATCGTCTTTTCAGCAGTGCAATTGTAGGCGGTGACTCCTCTCCCAGTGCAAAAAACTCTAATATCTGTGCCGATCTTTCCACCCGCAGTGCATCTTGTGGGAGGGAAGCCACATAGTGAGAGAGTTGCACGTAAGCGAAATAATGCCGACTACTAAGTCCATACTCCATGCGCAAAGTCTCCCAAGACTTACACTGCCCCATTTGATCCACCACATGTCCAATGGTACATATGCCCTATCTCCTCCAATATGCAAATGCTGCCATTTCTGATCCTGGTGTAAACTGATCATTCCCCTGTATGGGTAGCCAGCTTGAAACCCCTGATGGTTCACCCCAGAGCCTATTCAAATTTTGTCACACCCTTCGTGCCGGGCAAACCAGTTCACTACTGATCACTCTACCAGGCAGGAGCCTACTTTCCTGGTGCAACACTGCCAACAAGGTCTGCGGAGCCACAAGAGCCTCTTCCAGCGCTCTTGGCGTATACACCTCCGTATTTCCTAGCCAGTCTCCAATATGCCGTGCCTGGCATGCCAGGGCATAAGTCCGAATGTCTGGGATTCCTATCCCTCCAGACTTCCATCTCCTTCTCAATCTATGTAAGGGGATGCGAGCTCGCGCCCCTTTCCAAAGGAAATTCCCAATCTCGCAGTCAATAGCATTTAAATCACGCTTCAATAACCACACTGGGAGAGTTTGCAGCCAATAAAGCACCCGAGGCATAATCACCATTCCCAGTGCCGCCGCCCTGCCCAATAAGGACAGGGGCAGTGGAGACCACACCTGAAGCTGTGATCGAACTTTTACAAGGATTCTTTCCATGTTTTTCCTATACAGCTCCCGCGGTTCTCTTGTCAAGAGTATCCCTAAATACACAAATGAATCACCTGCCCACTTAAGCGGAAAACTTCTTCTCCATTGTCCCCTTATTGTCCCTGCCACATCCATGGCTTCAGACTTATCCATATTAATACAAAGCCCAGCAAAACCCCCATAACAAGAGAATTCCTTTAATAAATTGGGCAACGACGTCCGAGGAGATAGCAAATGAACCAGTATATCATCTGCAAATGCTGCCAGCTTAAACATATGATTCCCTATGCATATACCTTGTATTTCATCAGATGTCTCTATTCATCGTACCAGTGGGTCAAGAGACAGCACAAAAAGCAACGGTGAGAGCGGGCATCCCTGTCTTGTACCTCTCTCCAGGGTAAACTCATCTGATAGCACTCCGTTACATAACACTCTAGCTGTGGGCTTCGTATATAGAAGCTCTACCATATTGCAAATAGAGGCTCCAAGTCTGTAATGTGGCAAGAGAAATCTGAGGTAATCCCAATTCACTTGATCAAATGCCTTTTCTGCATCAAAACTAATCAAAAGCGACTGTTGCATCCTATCTCTTACCCACTCCAGCGATGCCACAATTTTACGTAAATTCCGCACCGCATATCGCCCTTTTACAAAACCTACTTGAGAATCATGCACAAGCTCTCCTAATACCTGGCCCAAACGGTCCGCCAGCACCTTAGCCAGTATTTTCATGTCAAAATTCAGCAAGGAGATAGGTCGATAAGAGGCAGCTTGTAAAGGATCTTTCCCTGGTTTATGTATAAGTATAATGTGCGCCCGATTCTCCCCCCACATGAATCTCCCTTGATCCACCCTTCTATGATATGTCGCCACTAGGGAAGGGGCCAACTCATCCCTTAATAACTTAAGTTTCTTTAATATTTGGTGTGTTATGGGACGTCGTCTGTCCTTCCTGCAGCCCTACTCCGATGACCAGCCCTTCATTACTCTTGCGATAACGAAGTCCGTTCTTGGGCTCTTCTTACCCATTGCTCTAGCAAAGAATGTGATTACCGCCAATTGCATCTGCACAGCTGATTTCCTAACTCCACTACTTTTACAATGTAGGATCGATTGCAGGATCGAGTCCATTGTGGGACTGTCTGCGTCCCCCATCCCGCTAGTTCTGCAGAAAGCTTGACACTTCTCCCACGCCGCCAGGTATTTACGCCTTGTCCGCTTGGCTAGTGAACTCAGCAAAAGCTCCAAAACCTCGGCGGACCAAGGTCCCATACCTGCTCTTGGATAGCTGTCTTGACTGTGTCGGCCTCGGGGGCGAGTGCCCGAAAGAGCGGGATCTTGGAACGAGAAAGAGAGCATCGGCAAGGTTATTACGCTGACCTGGAATATGCTCTGTCCTAATAGTCACGTTATGTGTAAGGCACAACATCACTATATGTCTCAACAATGCCACCAGCTCCGGTGTATGTGCACGCATTCCATTCACTGCATGTACCACCGCTAGGTTGTCCGTGTGGAATGTGATTGCTTTGTTGACTAGCTGTGGGGTCCATATGTACAAGGCTACCATAATGGGAAAGAGCTCCAGGAACGTAATGTCCTTTGTGATTCCCCCGGAGTGCCACTCACTGGGCCATTTCTCGGAACACCATGCCCCTTTTGAAATAAATTCTGAAGCCGATCGCCCCAGCAGCATCAGTGAATAATTCCAGGTCCTCATTCGACACCGGATGCTCTTGCCAGAACGCCAGCCCGTTAAATGACTGCAGGAACTGCTCCCACATTTGTAGGTCTTCCTATATGTCTCTGGTGACCCTGATTTTATGGTGTTTCTTTTTAACCCCTTTTGTTGCCAGTGCCATGCGCCGGCAGAAGACTTGCCCCATTAGCATGACCCTAGAAGCAAAACACAGCAAGCCCAGCAACGATTGGAACTGCTCCAATGTTGCTTTCCGTTGCCCCCACATGCTCTGAATGGCGCTCCTCAGTTTCTCTATTTTTTTGTCTGGCAAATGTGACAATTGTGCTATCACGTCAAGGTCTATGCCAAGGAATGTGATCACCCATACAGGCCCACAGGTCTTCTCCTTTTCTAGAGGAATCCCGAAATGCTGAACGACCTGCTCGAAAACATTGAGGATCCTCTTGCAGTCTTCAACATCAGTTCCAATGAACAGGAAATCATCCAGGTAGTGGACTACCGTATTGTGGTCTGCGATGTCCTCCACAACCCAGTGTATGAATGCGCTAAACTGCTCAAAATAAGCACATGAGATTGAGCAGCCCATGGGCAGACATTTGTCGTAGAAATATTCCCCATTGAAGGTGATCCCTAATAGTGAAAACGACTCCGGGTGCACTGGAAGGAGTCGAAAGACTGATTCAATATCTGCCTTTGCCAATCGAGCCTGCTGTCCTAACTTCCGTATGATTGTCATGGCCTGATCGATCGTCACGTATCTCACTGAGCATAGCGATGGATCAATGTGGTCGTTAACTGAACTCCCTTCTGGGTATGATAATTTGTGAATCAAATGGAATTTGCCCGGCTCCTTTTTTGGCACTATTCCCAAGGGGGACAGCACCAAATCCGGAGCGGGTGGGCTCTTGAATGGCCCAGCTACTCTTCCCAGGACTACTTCTTTTGCCAGCTTCTTGCGCACTACCAAATTGAATTTTTTGACTGAGGGGGAGTTACGGATTACGTGCCCCCCTGTTGGAACTGATGATGGAATAGGGAATCCATAGGCGAAGCCACTCTCATTGCTGAGAGCTTTGCCTCGCAGCGGGTAGGCCCGCAGCCATGAGCGCATGTGCTCAAGCCTGATGGGAGTTGGGGCCATGACCTTCATTTGGTCGCTGCTGCATTGGCCGGAATGGTTTTGTCTCTCTTCCCCCTCGACACGTGGAAGCCGGGTGACTGCCCCCGCAGCTCAAACATGAGTGTCAGAATTTGCATGGGTGCCATGTGCAGCTCCCCATATTATACTGGCGGCATGCTCGGCGGCCAGCCATTTGGTTGGTCTGCCGCCATTGTGGCACCTGAAAGGGCTGCGGTAGCCCTTTCTGACTCCATGTCCTGTTGGGGGCCATTTCATCCAGCCACAGATCCAAGATTCTGTGTTGCCATGTCATGGTTGGATCCTCCGCCATGCTCTTCCTGAACTTGACATCATAATTCAACCAGGCCCATCCTCCGAATCGCTTGTGCGCCCGAGTAATGGTGTCCAGGTACTTAATTAGGTATGGACTGGATTCTGGCTCCCGCTCAGTGACCACACTCATGAATATGTGGAAAGCCGATACCCAATTATTTATGGATTTTACAATTCTCGGCTTCTTGTCCTTTTCCCAGTTTTTGTCTCTATCCTTGCTCTCTTTCGTCTCCCCTTTCTGGTCCCTAAGCAGTAATGAGAATATATCAATATATTCCCTTCGCCAAATGCGCTTCTTCAACTTCCTAGGCACTGCGCTGGCTAATGAGCTCACGCCACAGATATGGTTGCTGGTGCCGCTGTCAACACTGTTACTGGTCCGGTTACGCTGGCCTCTTGGTTTTCTCTTCTCTGGGTGGATAGCTTGCTGCGCGCTACCCATACTCTTGCTAGAGGGTTCTTCTTTTTTATTTTTTTTGAAAGTTTTCAAGGCATTCTGTATTACGTTCGCTAAAGCCATCTCCCCGTCTGTGTCAGAAGTAGATTCCTTGGATGATGAAGACGACAATTCAAGTGCCCCCCTACACCCCTTGACTTACCAATTGCCATGCTGGTGCATGCCGTTTGCAATTCTTCCGACCTTGTATTGGGTGCTTCCAGCCGTTGTCTGAAAGCGCTCAGGCCGTGTTGGTTCACCTGCTCACGAATGACCCGCAACAGTTCATCCAACTCCTGACTGGGTGTAGAAGGCGTGGGTGGCTGTGCTTGCTGCTGCGGTAGTGCCTGCTTGCCCTGATGCGTTGCTGTTTTGGTCGCATCGTGTCTGCACGATGCGTCCCCACTATTTGTCTTCCTCTTTGTTACCGCTGTGTGTGCCCTCTTTGTTGCACCGCGCATTGTCCTGCCTGCTGTGCTCTCTACGTTCTCGCTCCTGCGACCACTCTCTGTATTCTGTCGGCCACTGCGGGACCTTTTATCGCTCTGGCTGACTTTTCATGCCATATCCATAGTATATAGCAATTATACTACGAAGAAGCAACGGGAAAGAGAATAAGACATGTTAGTACTCTGCTCTTGTTCCTAAATTAATCCCGCATGTTATTGTCGTGCTACTCCCTTATTAAACAACATCACTGCTGGATTGGGCTCATAAAAACTTTGATTTTTGACCTCATTTACTGTTGCCAGTAGCCTCATAAAAACTGTTTGATTTTTGACCTCATTTACCATTGCCAGTAGCCTCATAAAAACTGTTTTGATGTTTGACCTCATTTACTGTTGGCAGTAGCCTCATAAAAACTGTTTGATTTTTGACCTCATTTACTGTTGCCAGTAGCCTGCAATTACTGTTGCTAGTAGCCTGCCATAATTATTACTATTGTGACCACTGTTACTTTTGCCAGTTACCTGCAATTACTATTGCCAGTAGCCTGCTACAGTTGTTGCCTTTTTGACCACTTTATTGTTGCCAGTAGCCTGCCATGACTGTTGCCAGTACCATCATATAACTGTAGCTATCTCGACCACTTTTACTGCTGCCAGGAGCCAGTCACCTCTGCTACCAGTAACTACTGTTGCTAGCCTACGACAATATTATTGACAACCCCAGCAACTCTAACATGGCCATCTCCTTATTCGCTTTATTTAGTTTTTACCTCTTAGCTAACGCCACTCAGAATACATCCGCTTTTTCACCCACCCTTAACCATATCCCCATCCTGCATAGCCTGGGAAGAAGAAATCATACCAGCTCCCATCATACATCACCACATGCACACCATATCAGACATTCTCACCTACTCTATATATCCCTTAATAACAAGTATAGCCTCAAGCATGAACCCACTCTCTTACTTAGTAACCTAAAGTGTGCTCTCATCAACTCACGTTGAGTTAGCAAAAAGTGGCCAGTCATTACAGATCTTATCACTAATCTGAATTTAGATATCCTTATGGTCACAGAATCCTGGTTGTCAGACACAGATACTGTCCTCATAAATCAACTCATCCCTCCAGGCTATTCAATACACACATGTCACAGAACCAACCGGAAAGGAGGTGGAGTCTTCATCCTAGCAAGAACTAATCTCCAACTCAAGCTACTATCTTCTAGGAGTCTCACGCACATGGACATAGTTTCTGTGGCCAATAAGAACATCATTATAAATCTCATCTACAGAGCTCCTTCCCCCCCCCCCCCAGAAGATCTCGCTAATATAATAGACCTGGCCTGCAAACCTGAAAGCCTACATAAACCTAATTGGTTGATTGGTGATTTTAACCTTGCCTCACTACCACCTACCTACTCTAACACCTTCCTTGATGCTATGACGGACCTCAGTTATTCACAGATAGTGAACTCTCCTACCCACCTCAAGGGAAATACTCTTGATCTCATTTTTGCCCCCCAGTCAGAATCAAACAACAATATTAACCTTTAATTTACTCCTGTACCATAGTCAGACCACAACTTAATCTCCTTCCAAATCCCATATCAACAAAACCAAATTCCAACCAGCCAAACAAATACAGCCTCCTCAGGATCGACAACACGATTCAAACCCCTAGACAGGGATGACTTCATCAACAGCGCTCTTCCAGCACTCCGTCAACCAGCCCAAAACCTCAACGATATGATCAACAGATGGAACATCACCCTGAACTCCTGCTCGCAGCTACCTTCCTCAAACAGGTCACAAGTATCCATCAAACCACTAAGAATCAGAAAACCAGATCCTTGGTTCTCTGCTGAACTACGGTCATCTCTCTTCAGCTTCTAAGAAAGCAAGAAAGAAAATGGTGTTGATCTCGTTCTGCAGTTGACCAAATGACTTACGAAAACACTTTAAAGCAACACTGGGAGAAAATATCTGAAAAAATGAGAGAACACCACACGGAGCTCCTCTTCCGCTCTTTAAATAAACCACGAGACCTCTTTAGCATTGCTAAATCCTTAACTAAGACACCATCCTCCAATCAGACGGTATCAATTCAGCCTCAGCCCTATGCCGAGTACCTGCAATCTAAAATCATTAAAACAAATACGGCGGGAGTGCTCTGTTGGTGTGTGGAGGTGCGACCCTGACCATCGGGCTAGTGTGCTTCTGTGCCTGTACCTGACTCCCGATGCTGCAGTACTTCCTGGCTCTACCGGGCAGGCATGCCCAGGGCAGCTCGCTCTCTGGGGGACCTTTTGGGGTTTAAAACTGCCGCCTGGATAACATCTTGCTGGAGTGCTCTGTTGGTGTGTGGAGGTGTGATCCTGACCATCGGGCTAGTGTGCTTCTGTGCCTGTACCTGACTCCCGACGCTGCAGTACTTCCTGGCTCTACCGGGCAGGCGTGCCCAGGGCAGCTCGCTCTCTGGGGGACCTTCCGGGGTTTAAAACTGCCGCCTGGATAACATCTTGCTGGAGTGCTCTGTTGGTGTGTGGAGGTGCGACCCTGACCATCGGGCTAGTGTGCTTCTGTGCCTGTACCTGACTCCCGACGCTGCAGTACTTCCTGGCTCTACTGGGCATGCGTGCCCAGGGCAGCTCGCTCTCTGGGGGACCTTCCGGGGTTTAAAACGGCCGCCTGGATAACATCTTGGTGGAGTGCTCTGTTGGTGTGTAGAGGTGCGACCCTGACCATCGGGCTAGTGTGCTTCTGTGCCTGTACCTGACTCCCGACGCTGCAATACTTCCTGGCTCTACAGGGCAGGCGTGCCCAGGGCAGCTCGCTCTCTGGGAGACCTTCCGGGGTATATATGTTTGTTTTGTTTCTCTCCGCGATTGCGGAGTGCGATTGTGGGGCGTGTCTAAAGGGGCATTTCTCGCCCCTTAGACGCCCCTTCGACGCACGCGGCGCCTGGGTGAGTGTTCAGTGTTTTTCTTTTTTCAATTGCTGAAGTTTGTGGCTGATTTTGATTATATCCTGTGTTTTGTGGTTTTCATGTTCTATATTGCATTAGTTTATTATGGGTAAACGTAAGGGTAAATCTAAGCCTAAGCCTCTGGAGACCGGTTCTGGGGATAGTAAGTTAACTGGTCCTCTGGATAAGCACTTTGCTCCTAGACCGCTGGCACAATCTTCTCCTGAAGGGGCTTCGTTAAGCCCAGGTGGGAGATCCCCTCCTCTTTGTCCTGTCCCGTTGGATAACGTGATGTCTGGTTTACCTTCTTCTGTCCGCAGAACTGATAACTTAATTTCTTTACCCACTCCTGTACACCTCCCGACTTTGGAAGGTGTCGTGGAACTCCCAGTTTTGCTTCCTGATGGGGAAGTCACCTTAAAAGATTTATGGGGCGCCTTAAAGTGTATCGATACTAAAGTATTGGTCGCTGTAGTATGTATGTGGTAGGTTTTGCTCTTCTTTGGAACACTCATCTTCATTATACTGGGGTGGCTGGATGTAAGAAGGCCAAATCTGCTAAGTTAGTATAAACACTGGCTGAATCTGTTCCAAAACTGTCATTGTCCCAAAGTATTAAAGATCAACAGGAACTGAAGACCTCTAGATGATGTGCAATACAAGGACTGGAGATGCCAAAACCACACATGCAGTTCTAAAAGTAAAAATAAGAATTCATCATACTGGCACCAATAATCAAATACCACCAAACAGTCATCAAAAAAACTCAAATACCTGTCCAGCAAACCAGATAAAATCAAATACCGCCAAACAAGTTCAAATACCACCACACGCGATTTAATAAATTCTGCAAAGAGTGTAGAATCAACGCAAAGGCTAGGCAAAACAAAATTGCAGAGGCAAGCAAATGTCACAGTGGTTTGAAATAATTCGAAGGTAAGGTATAGGCAAGTTAGAACAAAATTGGAAAAGCTGGCCAAAATCACCAAATTCTTGACACTTTGTTGTGTCTGCCCAAAAACGTTTAATGAAAGCAAACTATAAAGTGACCAATGACCAGCAAACGACACAACTAATACGGTAAATGTAGTCAGGTAAAGCCCGGGTGAATGGATATCGCTCGATATATAACACACTTCTAAGGGGTGCTGGGGCGGGGAGGCAGGAATGGGTGATTCTGAGAGGCAGAAGACCAGGTATGACACCAGGCCTGTGGCGTCTCGTCGGGGGGTGCGGGCAGCAGCCCCCTGAGATACCCACAAACTATTGGCACGAAAAGAACAAGCGCCCCCAATACACCCACAGGCAATATTCCCGCAGGCAGAGAAAAAAGACAGGCAAAGGATCAGCAGTGGTGGAAAGCCCTCGGCAGATGACCTGCCAGCACGAGCACTCTCCTAGCGACGGGGCAAGCTGCTGGAGAGATGGAGCCAAGTGGGGCTGGCGATCTACCTCTGACCCCTTCGCGATATAGTGCATCTGGACTTTCAGAAAGCCTTTGACAAGGTCCCTCATCAGAGACTTTTGGCAAAACTAAAAATTCATGGGATAGGAGGCAGTGTACTATTGTGGATCAGGAACTGGTTAAAAGATAGAAAGCAGAGGGTAGGGCTAAATGGCCAATTTTCCCAATGGAAAAAGGTGAATAGTGGAGTACCCCAGGGTTCTGTGCTGGGTCCGCTGCTTTTGACATATTCATAAATGACCTAGAAAAGGGAATAACAAGTGAGGTTATCAAATTTGCAGATGACACAAAAGTATTTATAGTTGTTAAAACCCAAGAGATTGTGGAAAATTGCAAGAGGATCTTGATAAATTGGAAGACCAAACATCCAAATGGCAGATGAAATTTAATGTGGACAAGTGCAAAGTTATGCACCTAGGAAAGAACAACCCAAACTATGGTTACACAATGCAAGGTTCCACATTGGGAACCACCACCCAGGAAAAAGATTTAGGCATCATTGTGGATAACATGTTAAAACCCTCTGCCCAGTGTGCAGCGGCAGTCAAGAGAGCAAACAGAATGCTAGGTATCATAAGGAAAGGAATGGAAAATAAAACAAAGGATATTATAATGCCTCTGTATCGTTCCATGGTGCGACCGCACCTTGAATATTGTGTGCAATTCTGGTCGCCGTATCTTAAAAAGGATATAGTGTTATTAGAAAAGGTACAGAGAAGAGCCACCAAAATGGTAAAGGGGATGGAAGGCTACTCCTATGAAGAGAGGCTAAAAAGGTTAGGGCTCTTCAACCTGGAAAAGAGACAGTTGAGGGGAGCTATGATAGAGGTGTATAAATTAATGAATGGAGTGGAACGGGTAAACGATCGATTGTTTACTTTATCAGAATATAGAAAGACTAGGGGACATGCAATGAAGCTACAGGGTAAACTATTTAAGACAAATAAGAGAAAATATTTTTTCACTCAACGTGTAATCAAACTCTGGAATTTGTTACCGGAGGCTGTTAGTGTAGCTGGGTTTAAAAAAGTTTGGACAAGTTCCTGGAGGAAAGGTCCATAAACCATTATTAAAAAGGGACCCAAGATATCAATGCTTGACCCAATACAAGCATTGTGGAACCTGTGTCTTTTGGGGAAACTGCTAGGTACATATGACCTAGATTGGCCACTGTTGGAAACAGGATACTGGGCTTGATGAACCTTGGCCTGACCCAGTATGACATATCTTATGTTCTTATGTTATGTTCTTATGTAACACATTCCCAGGCCATATCATTCTTTTTTAAAATTCCACAATGCTGTTTTTATGCAGCAAAAATCGTAGCAGCTTAATTATGTAGCTTAGAAATTTACTATAAAACGTATCAACTTCTAATATTGTACACTGAACCAGCAAAATATTACATGTTTGTTTATTTATTTAACTGGTTTTAATATACCGTTTTTCTACAAGGCAAAATGGTTTACATGGAACAAAACAAAATGTTTTACAAAGAACAATTGAGAACGAATACAGGAAACTTAAAACTGATACAGTTAACTTATAAATAGCATTTAACATGGGGAGGGAGTAAGATACAGGGATGGTATAAAAATTCGGACCTATATTACAGGATGCTAGGATGTAGTGGAGAATTGGAGAGGGGAAGGGAGGGGCAGACAAATTGAGGTATCTGAGGTGAGGCGTGAAAGAAGGGGGGCTGCAGGGGCAGCTCTATAATGAGGCCAAGTGAGGCGGTCACCTCAGGCGGCAACTTTTTGGGGGCGTCAAAAATTGCACCCCAAAAGACCGCTTCACTCTGCCTTCAAAATATTTAAAAACAAAACAAAACAAAAAAAAGCTGTTTCTCATCAGCACCGGTGGGCTCAACTTTAACAGAGCTGCGGGAAAGGGAAACACTCTCCCTTTGTGGCTCTGAAAAGTTGAGCCGGCACAGGGGAAATAGAAAGGAGGGCTCTTCCGGGGCAGCAGGGGGCCACTGAGCACTTCATTCTGTCACTGCTGTGGCAGCAGCAGCAGCAGCAGCTTCTGAGACTGGTTTTTATTTTGTTCAGTTTCCCTTCAGAAGGTCTGGGTCTGGGCTGGGGTGGGGGTAAGCACTGGAAATAGTAATGGGCTGATAGGGGGAGGGCTAGGACTGGAAATGGGCTGATAAGGGGTTAAGAATGGAAATAGGCTGATCGGGAGGGGGAGCTAGGACTGGTAATGGGCTATCGGGGGGTTAGAACTAGAAATGGGCTGATGGTGGGTTAAGAATGGAAATAGGCTGATCAGGAGAGGGCTAGGCCTGGAAATGGGCTGATTGGGGGCTAGGACTGGAAATGGACTTATTGGGGGGGTTAGGACTGGTAATGGACTGATGGGGGGCTAGCACTGTAAATGAGCTAGGACTGGTAATGGGCTGATTGGGGGGCTAGGATGGGAATGGGATGATAAGGGGGATAGGACTGGAAATGGGCTGGGACTGGAAATGAGCTAATGGGGGAGGGGAGGAAAGTGCTGCTGGCCCTGGAAGAAAACTAGGGGCTACAAATGGGCTGATGCAGGGGGAATGGGAGAATAGGACTGGAAGGGAGCAGATACTGAGAGGGTCTGCCAGGGGAAGGAGGGGGCAGGAAGGAAGCTGACACCTGGGATGTACTGAAGGGGGACTGGAAGGGAGCTGACACTTAGGGATGGGAGTGGTAGGTGGCTGGGTAATGGGGAGGAGGCTGGAAGGGAGATGACATGTGCAAATGGCACTGGAAGGGGGATTGGTAGAGGGTAGGGCGACTGGAAGGGAGCTGACTGGGGGGGGGGGTAGCCCTGAGAGGGGACGTGAGCTGATCCCTGGAATGGTATTTGGACTAGAAGGGGATGGACACCAGTGGCAGTCATGGAAATGCAAAGCGGTTGGCATTGGAAGGTACTGGGAGGGGAGGACTGGAAAGGGGGCTGATACTGGGGAGGGTTACTGGAACTGGAAATGGGCTGATGGAAGGAAGTGAAGAAAACAAAAGAAGAGATAAGAAATGGCAGATGGACCATAGACCACAGAAAGAGTGCTAAGAGAAGACAGGAAAACAGAAGCCTCAGATCGGGACCAGTATGATCAGAAAATAAAATGCTCAGGCAACAAAGGTAGAAAAAATAATTTTATTTAATTTTAGTGATTGGACTTTGTGCTATCTTTATATTTTACACAGTATGGGGGAACTGCATCTCTTATTTATCTGATGTTGCACTGCATGCGGAGTCTGGCTTCTTGGGGTTTCAGTTTAAATTTTGTCTACATATTTTTATTTTTACTTTAGATTGTGGTTACTTATTCTATACTTGGTGAGGGTGTGTGACTGAGCCCAGGTGTTCTGTTAACATTGAGTTTGTACATAAAATCTATACTGTACTGTAGTAAATTGACTTGTTCAGCTTTTCAAATAGGTGTATGGATGTTCTAGGCCCCGTTGTAGTATTTACAGTGACCTTTTTTTAGATGGGCTCTTTATGTGAGTTTTGGAAGTTGGTGCTGATATGGTATGGTATGATAGATGTAGGGCTTTGTATTAGTTCACAATATGCCTGGTACTGGAGAATGGTTGTTGTTGTTGTTGTTAGTGCCCCAGGGATCTGTCCTTGGTCCAATTCTTTTTAACATCTTTGTTAGTGATATAGCGGAAGGGCTGTCGGGTAAGGTTTGCCTCTTTGCGGATGATACCAAAATCTGCAACATGAGGAGGGATCTAGCTAAGCTTGAAGAATGGTCTAGAATTTGGCAGCTGGGATTTAATGTTAAAAAATGTAAGGTCATGCATTTGGGCTGCAGCAATCCAAGGGGGCAATATAGTATAGGGAGGTGAAGTACTTTTGTCCACTAAAGAAGAGCGGGACCTAGGCATGGTTGTGTCTGATGATCTTAAAGTAGCTAAATAAGTAGAAAAGGCGACAGCAAAAGCTAGAAGGATGCTTGGGTGCATACGGAGAGGAATGGCTAGCAGAAAAAAGGTGATAATGCCTCTGTATAAGTCTTTGGTGTGACCTAATTTGGAGTATAGTGTGCAATTCTGGAGACCGCGCCTTCAAAAGGATGTGAACAGGATGGAGTCGGTGCAGAGGGTGGCTACTGTAATCTTCTGAATATGTAATCTTCTGGTCTAGTCTCCGCTTGGTCCTGGGTTCATTTCACTTCACAGACGCAGGAGGGTTTGTAATAAGACAAGCAAACAGGTGTGGCTTGGAGAAAGGTTTTTATGTAAAAATAGGCTTAATACATAGGTATTGAACAGAGGTATATAGTGATTGTTACAGAGCTGTTTCAGTGTGCATCAATGAATCTGTGTGTGCATGTGTGAAGTGTGAGAGAGATAGAGAGATAGGTAGGCCCGACCATGTGGCTCAGGGCCTCATGGTAGGCCAGAACATGTGGATCAGAGCCTCATGGTAGTGTCCAAACCTGTCCGATGAAGGAGGGAGAGAGAGAGAAGCAGGAAGTGTGTCTGTCCTTTATAGTGCCTCTCCAGCAGTTCCCCTTGAGGTCTGCTATTGTCTTTGGCCACTCCCTTTAAGGTCTGCCCTTCTTGATTTAGCAAGGAGGGGCTGCAGACAGGTCCTAGAGACTGACATCACCAGGGGGTCAGAGTTTAACTTTGTAGACTGAATTCACCAGAGTCCACAGCTGCATGAAATGTATGCTGACATCTCCCACACCTTTTTTATTTTTCTTTATTATTTGTGCCTGGAAATGGTGGAAGCAAACCTGTGGTACCTGTCCCAGCTGCCATTACCTGATAGTATTACTACAATTTTTATCGTTCTATTTACGCTCTTGAGAGATCGATAAACACTCTTATAGCTGACAGAAAAGGTTTCAGTAAAAAATAACACCTTATACTGCCGGGTTCTCGGCCCAGAGCTTTAAAATGGTGTTGTTTAACATCAATAACCCTCTGTCAGTTTAGTGTATTATTCAAAATCCTTGTAGACAATTTATAGCTGTTTTAATGATAATCTTTCTGTAAAAGTTATCTTGAAAAAGTTCAATACTCAGCTTCTATGTAGAAACAGCTCAAATTCTTCATCAATTTTCTGTGTCCCAACGTTCACCCCCGGTACCGACTGACGTTTCACATTTTTCGTCAGGGGACCTAAACATAACTACAAAAACCAACAATAAGACCCACATCTCACTCTCATCTTCCTATCATTAGTTCAATCCACTCATACTCTTCTACTCATAAAATTAGAAAATTAGAAATTAGAATACCAGAAGTGCTGCCCGCGTTCTCTCCTTTACTGCGATTATTATGGAAATTTCTGTTCGCTCGTAGAAAAACGCCGCGCATGTGTATCTGATATCCTAGCTACCTTTTAAAGTTGGAATTAACCAATCATACACAGTCTTCTCTTCAGGACAAAAATTCATGTTATTGATAATATCTGTCCAAAAAAGTTGATCTTATTTACATGCCAGCCATTCTATCTGATTATTTAGCCCCGCAGGGGCCAAAGTATTCAATTTAAAAATAAGTCGTTGTTCTTTCAGATGTAGAGTCTGAGCTAATGTTTTACCCCGACCAGCTTTTTGAACTTGGGCTAGGCAAAGACAGCGTAACTGTTCAAAATCATGAACCTTTTGTAAACAATGCTCTACTATCGGGGCTGCAAGATATTTGCACCGGAGGTGGCTACGGTGTTCCCGCATACGTATACGAAACATGCGTATTGTCTGTCCTATGTAGCAGAGACCGCATGGGCAAATTATTGCATAAACTACTCCTGTTGACTCGCAAGTAGTATTGCTTGTTAGAGGTAATGTAATTCCATTATATACAAATTTATCCAGACTGAGCGTGATGGCACAAATATCGCATTTCCCACATGATGAATGTCCTATTAAATTAATTGTCCGTGTTTCATGGATATCATTTGGCACTCTAGCCGGACTCAACAGGTCCTTTAAATTTGGTGTTCGTTGCCAAACACATCGAATCCGGTTGCTCTCCCATGCCTAATTTCTAATTTTCTAATTTTATGAGTAGAAGAGTATGAGTGGATTGAACTAATGATAGGAAGATGAGAGTGAGATGTGGGTCTTATTGTTGGGTTTTGTAGTTATGTTTAGGTCCCCTGACGAAAAATGTGAAACGTCAGTCGGTACCGGGGGTGAACGTTGGGACACAGAAAATTGATGAAGAATTTGAGCTGTTTCTACATGGAAGCTGAGTATTGAACTTTTTCAAGATAATTTTTACAGAAAGTTTATCATTAAAACAGCTATAAATTGTCTACAAGGATTTTGAATAATACACTAAACTGACAGAGGGTTATTGATGTTAAACAACACCATTTTAAAGCTCTGGGCCGAGAACCCGGCAGTATAAGGTGTTATTTTTTACTGAAACCTTTTCTGTCAGCTATAAGAGTGTTTATCGATCTCTCAAGAGCGTAAATAGAACGATAAAAATTGTAGTAATAGATTTCACAATCGTTCAGTGGCCAAGAAAGGTTTTGTGTGATTACCTGATAGTAGGCAGCTTGTCTAATACCTCCTGTATTAAATACCTTGCTATGTCTAGCAGGTCCCCTGTCCTGCACAGTACTGTCTCTAGTGTTCTAGAGATAAACAAGTCTCCTTATGAGTCCAAACCTCGTGTCTTAGGTAGAGCAGCCACTACTGGGGGGGGAACCCAATATGCCACTTCCGTGCCCGTCTTAGAGAGAGTGAACAGTGCATAAGGTCTGCAGGAATTTTTAAGGAGGCTAAAGCAAAAGGTACCAGGATGCTATGAGTGGGGATAGGAAGCAATACTAGACTGCAGCTGACTCTGGTATTCAGTGTAATAGGAAATGCCAAATTAGCAGGCCAAATTAGCCTGGATGTAGGGGTGGATGCTGGAGAAGTTCAGTGTAACTACCTTAAAATGTTGTTGTTCTGTATGACATGCGCTGCAAGGAAATGTACATTTTTTTCATCTTACAGCACAGGAAAATTACGATAATGCATAGCAATATTTGTACAGCAGTTAAAATAATAATAGGGTGAATAAAAACATTAAAGACATGATCAGCAGTAGGTGAGTAACCGAATAACAATTCCCACACAGACACATGAGCATCTTGTAGCAAGTGTCCAACAATTTGTTGAATGTGTCCATTCTCATAAGCGATGGTGTGATTCACTTCAGTGGATGTTGTTTTAAGGTGATCAATATAGGCATGGAGTTCTGTAAAGTTGAGCAGTTTATGTAGTGTCTCTTCTCCCATGCCAAGTGGTAATGGATGCACAGCATATGAGATAAAGTCTGGAATGTCCATAGAGTCATTGGTAACCAGCGGTGTGGAATAAGTTGTCCCATTAATGGTGAGGGAGACCAGTGGTGTATGACTGCCCCAGGTATTGTTTAGTAAATAGTTTGAACTGTACAACAAAGTGTTCTTGGGAAGGCGAATGTCATGCATTCTGGGAGCAATCGAAAAAGAAACATTCTGGGGAAAGAACAGATGAAAACAAAAGTGTCCAGCTCCAAGGTAAAACAAACAGTGTGAGGTAGTCAGGGAATATGAGAGCTTAACAGTCAGGGAGCAAGAGGAAGAATTGTTCCAGCAGGAGGTGTCAGCCTCTTTAAACTGGTGAGGTTGACACTTGAACTGAAATGTAGTCTGCTCACACAAACTGGGGTCCATCGGCTTGAATGAAGTCCAGGTGTCGTCCAGTGGCTGCACCCATGTGAGATGGTCCACAGGATACATAAGCATATTATCAAACTGCACCCCAATATTAACAATAGGATAAATAACTGTGTGTTGTCCTGACCATGGGATCAAAGTACAGATAGAGCAGCCTTGTGGTGAACAAATGGGAACACTAACTGTCCACCAATCAAGGTGAGCTATAGCAAATTCCGGTATTTTGGTACTAGCCATATGAATGAGAGATGGTGGCCAGTGTCCTAACTTAGCAGTGATCAGAATTTCCTTTAGTATAGTAATAAGCTCGATCTGTACTTGATCACAGGCAAGAGCCCAGGAAATATTCTTTCCCAATCTATATTCTGCATGTGCTAAGGTAACAATTTTCTGTTCTATAATGGGAGAAATAAGAGCAAAGGTATCTACAACTACATTGGACAGTTTAGAGGAAGCTTCATTAATAATATGTTGTGAGGTAAAACCATCAGCAGCATGCTGAGCAGTGGATCCCATTTTATTACGGAGCACCTCTATATCAATTACATTAAGGGCACCCAGTGCAGTCCCTGTGCCACCTAAAATTGTATCAATTAATTCACGCTTGTGTCGAAATTGCTTAGCTCTGGGTGTTACTGACTGTATATCAAACCAAGTATTGAGCATTTGTATGTGGTTGGCAACAAACTGAGAGCAATTTGGATATTTGTGAGTAACTAGAAACAATTTGGGAAATAGATGCCAAGTAAGAAAATGGTATTCCACATCATATAAAACATCGTGTGGTGCATCATATTTAATCTGAAAGGGATGTCCTTCCTGAAATGGGTGGATATCAGAAAGGTAGAGTACAGGAGGAGCAGAAGTAGTGGGAGGGGTGGGATGAGGGGTAGTAGGTAAACAAGATACATCCAAAAGGAATGAAGTCTCAGTGATGTGCTGTTGATCACTCACAACCCATGTATAAGTTATTTTCCAGGTACCTCTGTCCTGACAGGAACTATTGTACAAGATCAAAGCAGGAGGACCTAGAAAGTAACGTTCTGGGCGTGCCCTCAATTCTTGTGTCCTTTCTAGAGAAGTGGAAACTGGTGGCTCCCACTGTACTTGAGTGATGTTTAATGAATAGAACACTGGCTTGTCCTGTACTGAACAGAAACTCAGGATGACCAGATCCTTTCCTTCCGGGAACGGTGGGGGTATTTCTTGATAACGATATACCCCACCTGTGGAGTTCGCCCAGCCAATCATGCATAATGAGACTTGAGTAGAAGAGAGCAGATACAAGAACAACAGGAAACCGAGACATAATAAAAGCAAACTTGTTTCACTCTACTAGGGAGTAAACTAATGCTCCCCACTTATACTATATAACAACAAAACAAACAACAAAAATGTTTACTACTTATTTACATAACTATTAAACACATGTTAACTATACAGCAGAAGTACATAGTTACCATCCTCAAGCGACTTTTGTTCAGAAAGCAGCTGTCCGTGCTGTCTTCAGGTGGTAGCTGAAAACAAAGACTGATAAAACACATATTACCCATATGGTTTTAACTGGGTGATGTGTTTCCAGTACTGCTGGTTGTCAGGCATTAGGATCTGGTATAGGCTTGGGCCTAAGGTATCAGTAACTAAGTACGGTCCTTCCCACTGTGCAGTTCCAAAGGGGAGGTTTGGTCTAGGTCTCATCTCTGCAAGACACTAGTGACAGGGCTTCCTTCATGTATTCATGAAATATTGATGGGGAATCCTTATATCCCTGTGGAAGCACAGTCCATGCACACTATTTATTCAGCCACTGAAAGGCTGTTTTGTACTGGCATTCAAGGGCCAGTGGCAGACTCCAAAACCCATTGGATATGTCTAAAACAGAGAAAATTTTACATTTGGGATTCAGTTTAGAGATCATTTCAGGGTATGAGGCTACCACGGGCACTACAGATTTTGAAACTTGATTCAGGGCACGGAAGTCCATAGTGAGCCTGAAGGAACCCCCCGGTTTAACTATCGGCCAGGCTGGTGAATTGCATGTGGAAGAAATAGGTCTAATCAGACCCCTCTCCTCCAGTATCTTCACAATTTTAGTCACTGGTTCTATAGCCTGATGAGGTACTGGGTATTGCTTCTGTGGTGGAGGATCCTCACCTTCCAACAGTATTTCTGTGTGCATTTTCCCACAATCTAACTTGTCTTGGGCCCAGACTGGAATATCAGCCACCTCTGAAGGAATTGCACACAGATCATACTGTTGAGCTGCCTTGCTGCACTGAGTTGCTAACTGCATGGGAATGACTTCATGCACTAAAGTTTTAGAAGCACTTGAAGTTCCTGAATACTGCCACAATTTAAGATTAGCCATATCCACCACCAAATTTAACTGGTTGAGAACATCAATTCCAATTATTTCTTTTGGTGTGTTCACTATAGTGGAGGCAGTGGTTTCTAACATTTACTTATTTTGTTCACTGTGCACAGGGATACCCCATTTAACTGGGATAGCCACACATTTGGAAGCTGTATCATTAATTCCTTGAATTTCATAAATGTCCATATTTTCCTGATCTGCAGTGGGAGAAGCTCTGTTAGTAAAACTAATTCCAGCCCCTGTATCAATCAAAGCTAATTTATCCTGACCCCCTACTCTACTGATAACATTGGGGCGTGCACAAGAGTCCAGTATCAAGGGTGTTACAAGCCTTAAATTGTGTCCTGGGCCTGTGTCCATTTCATCATCCAGAGGCTCTGGAATTGAGTCCTCTGCTGAGATAAAGGAGGCAGGCTGGGCTATGAAGGCTTGAGACATTTTGATATCTGAACTCAAGAGATCAGGACATCCCTATGCACTAGCCTTGTGTTTGTCCTGAGCTGCTTGTAAATCCTGTTTTAATTTATCTAGTTCTATCTGCAGTATGTGTTTGTCTTGTTCCCATTTAGATTTCTCCTTTTCTAGCCCATCTCTCTGTGCTTTGAGCTCCTGAAAAGGAATGTAACCTGAGGAATTTCTAAAAGTACCTCTGCCATGTGCTCTCCAAGGTGTGTGTCCTCTGTCTGTGTTTCTTGTGTACTGAGAGGATCCCTCGGCTTGCCACTTAGGTGTGTGTCCTCTGTCTGTGTTTCTTATGTACTGAGAGGATTCTTCGGCCTGCCACTTCCGTGCTTCTGATACTGTAATGACCTGCGAGGGCTGGGTCTTCCAAACAGACCCAATTCTGAGCATTAAAGTATCAAAAGGGGTTGCTTCAGGGTCTTCAGAAAATAACAGAAGGTGTTTTGTAATTTCAGGGGATAGCAATTCTAATAAAAATTCCTTATGCATGCTCTCCCCATAATCCTCTGCCTTGGGCCAGGACTCCTGCTCATTAAGAACTGCTTTTAAAATCCAGGCTCTATATGCAAACTGTTCCAGTGTATCATTTGGTAGAGGTGAAATAATTTTAAATACTTGCATTGGGGAACAGTGAAATAGTTTCTCAGTACCCCTTTTAACCAACTGGTATGGGTGAGTGAGAGAGCCAACTTTATAATAATGTGGCCCCAGAGCCAAATGCATAAGTCTATCAAAGTCTGATTGTTTTCTTCTGTATTTCCCTAGACCCCAGTGAATCAGAATATCAATCGCCCATTTAACCCGCTGATTTACATTAAGAGGCATAGTACCAATTTTCTGAACTATTTTTTCAATATCTCCATCTTTAAAATTTTCCTGGAACATTAATTTAACTGGTGCTTTGAGTTCTGTACTGGCTGCCATGTCTAAGTCATCTGAATTATTCTCCTGACAGAGATTGCTGGGTTCTGGCTGAGATAAACTATCTGAATTTTCCTGCTGTGATTCATCTGTGTTCTTGCCATTCCTCAGTCCAACTATGCATACTTCTGTATTCTTTTGTTTGTCAGTAGCTGGTATGCATTGTTGATGGGGTGTGTCATAGGCATAGGGGGCTGAGGGAGGGGTGGGTGTTGGCTTTCTTGCAGAGGCCAATTGATCTTTAACGTGCCTCAATTCAAGTTTAAGTGCTTCTAATTGTTCACTAACAGTTATAAAAGAATTTGTGGCTTGTATCACTTGAGTTCTTTGTATAGAGATGCAAATTTGTGCCTCCTCAAGGTCTTTGTTCAATTGGCTACACTGAGAAGTCAGTTCAGAGTTTTATTGTCTCATGCTAATTAGTCCCCTGCACATGCCTTGGATGAAAAGGCATTTTCTTTTATTTGTTTTCTTTTTGAATTCTTGATCATGGTTTAACATTTGTTTTTGAATATTATACCATGATGACTCAGGGAATTCCCCTTCAAATGGACCCCCTTTCCTCTTACAATATGAAATTATAATTTCTTTAAGTTCTTTAAAATCAAAGGCTTCCATATTTGATAGTCCAATTACAGCCTCTCTGCAGTATCAAATATGGAAGCCTCTAAGGTTAAATGCTAACTTAAAAGGTATTTCACACCTATTTAACCAGGTGGAAGTGTTAGGGTGAAGTTATAGTAAGAAGGGTGTTAGTAGATTAACAGAATTTTGTATCAATTGCAGCCAGCTTTAAGCCTGCTCTCACTAAGAAAGTTACTGACAGGAGACAGAGAAATAAAAGTTAAAAAGGGACAGGAGATTAACAGAATTGTCAGATATTCCTGCTCACACCAAGATATATACTGACAGGAGAGAGAAATAAAAGTCAAACAGACAAGAGGTAAATTAATGTTACCAGGAAAGATGTATACAGTCAAACCTCGGTTTTCGGTTGCCCCGGTTTTCGTCGGTTTCGGTTTTCGACGTCTTTTCCCGACTGAGATCTTGTCTCGGTTTTCGTCGATGCCTCGGTTTTCGTACACCCTGGTCTGCAGACAGTACACTGCCTGCCCAGTCCCGGCAGCACCCCCCCCCCCCGGACTCACCGATCGCGTGTGCCTGCAATACTGTCACCTTCGCGCTGGTCTGCATACACTACACTGCCTGCCCAGTCCCGGCAGCACTACCCCCCCGGACTCACCGATCGCGTGTTGAGATCTGAAAGGCAGGTGAGCAACATCCTCGAGCCAGACATGCAAGGATTGCAGAGAGGAAGGCCCCGATCTCTCCACCGCCTGCCTGTTCTCTGGAGCGCCCCCTCAGGCTCGGAGGTAGCAGGGTAAGCAGGAGATGTTGAATGAATGTGGCAGGCAGTTCTTTCTCTTGCGGGGTTGAGACGGAGTCAGCGATCAGATTGGTGTCCTAAAGTCTCGTTGTGTTTGCTGTGCTGTGGACGATCGGGCAGCTGAGAGAAGTGCTGGCTGAGACTTCGGGAGCTCGTGCTGCTGCAGCAATTGCCACATGGCTCCCCTTCCAAACAATAACCTCTCCTCCTCCCTCTCCCCTCAACAAGAGTCTTCAATAAAGTTAAATGTGATGTTAAATGTTCATTTATCCATTTCATTAGTCATTTATATGTATTTCTCATTGTTTTCTGTATGTAAAAATATAGTTATTCTCTATAAAATGTACTTTTTGTCAATATTTTTGGGTGTCTGGAACGGATTAATTGAATTTACATTATTTCCTATGGGAAATCTTGCTTCGGTTTTAGTCCGTTTCGGTTTTAGTCAGACTTTTTGGAACGGATTAATCATGAAAACCGAGGTTTGACTGTATTGTACTCTATGAGGAATATTTAACTGTGTAACTCTGCATTTTCTTAGCAGCTCAAATACTATAGAAAAATCTTTAGCAAGCCTATACATCAAAATACGACAATTGCCAGCCACTCTGTGTGATGTCCTTAAAATTCTAGATTCTTACAGAGCCTTTTGACAATAAAAATCTCACCTTGTCTAACCCACAAAACAAAATTGTAAATGGTCACATGGACTTTCGATTCTGTCTCACTCTGTCTGAAATCTACTTAATGTATTATACAAAATTATTACTTACCCAACTGGAGATCTGCTGTGAAATCCGAGAGACGAGTCCCCATATGTAATCATCTGAATATGTAATCTTCTAGTCTGGTCTCCGCTTGGTCCTGGGTTCATTTCACTTCACAGACGCAGGAGGGTTTGTAATAAGACAAGCAAACAGGTGTGGCTTGGAGAAAGGTTTTTATGTAAAAATAGGCTTAATACATAGGTATTGAACAGAGGTATATAGTGATTGTTACAGAGCTGTTTCAGTGTGCATCAATGAATCTGTGTGTGCATGTGTGAAGTGTGAGAGAGATAGAGAGATAGGTAGGCCCGACCATGTGGCTCAGGGCCTCATGGTAGGCCAGAACATGTGGATCAGAGCCTCATGGTAGTGTCCAAACCTGTCCGATGAAGGAGAGAGAGAGAGCGAAGCAGGAAATGTGTCTGTCCTTTATAGTACCTCTCCAGCACTTCCCCTTGAGGTCTGCTATTGTCTTTGGCCACTCCCTTTAAGGTCTGCCCTTCTTGATTTAGCAAGGAGGGGCTGCAGACAGGTCCTAGAGACTGACATCACCAGGGGGTCAGAGTTTAAGTTTTGGAGACTGAATTCACCAGAGTCCACAGCTGCATGAAATGTATGCTGACAGCTACTAAAATGATTAGTGGTCTTCATTATAAAGCATATGAGGACAGATTGAAGGATCTTAATATGTACACCTTAGAGGAAAGGCGGGATAGAGGTGATATGATTGAGATGTTTAAATACCTCCGTGGCATAAATGTTCAGGGAGAGAGCCTCTTTCAATTGAAAGCAAGTTCTGCTACTAGGGGACATGGGATGAGGGTGAAGGGAGATAGATTCAGGAGTGATATGTGGAAATATTTCTTTACGGAAAGAGTAGTGGATCCGTGGAATAGTCTCCCAGTGGAGGTGGTAGAGATGAGGACAGTAACTGAATTTAAAAAAAGCATGGGACAAACACAGAGGATCTCTAAAGGTAAAAAGGGGATTGTTGTAGTTGTTGATATGGAAGGACAGACTAGATAGGCCATGTGGTCTTTTTCTGTCATCATATTTCTATGTTTCTATGAGATGATCAGAATCAGATTCTTTTTTAAAGATATTGAGTTCCGTGGGTGAATGTCCTGATTCTGCTCTGCACCCATTGTGGATGCAAAATATATGTTGAAAAAGAAAATGCAAGAACCATAACACAGTTTATAACAACAAAATAAAAATGAGTTATAATTTGGTTTTATAAACTGTGCTGTGGTTCTCGCTCTCTTTTAGTTCCTTGGTGTGCAAACATCTTGCATTTCCTCCATAGAATCGAATCGGCTTTTTGGTTTGGTTCAGTCCCTGATTAAAGCTCTGAAAAAGCCCCGCCCCCCCTCTATGAGGGGGGGGGGGCGCCATCTCATCCTTCGCCTCAGGCTGCAGATTGCCTTGAACCACCCCTGCTGGCAGGGATTCCCTGGAGTTGGACATACAAATCAGGGCGCCATTGGCATATAGTAAAATCTTGTGTTCCACCCCCTTCCCTGTCACCAGCGGCTTGATGGCACTATTTTGCCACACCCTTGCCGCGAATGCTTCTATCACTATCACAAAGAGCATTGGTGACAGTGGGCAGCCCTGCTTCGTTCCCCTGTACAGCCTAAAGACTTCTGCCCACTCCCCATTTACCAAGACTCTAGCCTTGGGCGCCCAGTGCAGTGCTTGGACCACTCTCCTAAACTCATCCCCAAGGTTGAACTTGCGTATCATTTCGTGCAAGAACCCCCATTCCACCCAGTCAAATGCCTTCTCTGCATCTAGGGCTACTCATACAGCCTTGTGCCTTCGTTGCTTGACCAGGTGGATTAGATCAACTGCCTTTCGGATGGTATTTGAGATGTTCCTACCCCGTATGAATCCTGTTTGGTCCACCTGTATCAGTCTGGGAAGCACCCTTCCAAGCCTCAGAGCCAGTACCTTAGCAAAGAGTATGGCATCACTGTTAGTCAATGATATCAGGAGGTAATTCCCACACTGATCCAGTAGTCTCCCTGCCTTCAGCAGCACAATCAAGTTGGCCATTGCCATCGACTCCGGTAGCAGTTGCCCATTTAGCGCCCCCGTGAACAGGTGTGCCAAGAAGGGGGCCACTTCCACTCTCATGGTGTCGTAATATTCGGCTACAAAGCCATCATCTCCCGCTGCCTTCCCCCCGGGGAGTCTTTATCGCCCTTTCTACCTCCTCCATCATCACCAGGCTTCCCAAAGCCTCTGCCTCTTCCTCCTCCAATCTGGGGAGGTCTGTACTATTTAAGTATTGCTCAATGTGCTCTGGCTGCGGGTTCACCTCACTCGCAGGCATAGTATTTCCAAAATTCCTCACGGATCCCTTCATTGGAGTATACCCTGTCTACTCCTCTTTTTATCTGCACCACTAACAGTGATTCTCTCTGCTTCCTTAATTGCCATGCGAGCAGTTTCCCCACCCTATTCCCTCTTTCCATGAACTTTTAGTTAACCTCAGGAGGTGCACCATCCTCCGTGTCCAGTGCCAGCAATTGTGCCGGGCAGCTGAGAGGCATTGGCACACCCTCTGTTTCCTTGTTTTTACATGCACCGCTTGGAGCTCTTCTATGACCTTTGTGAGCCTCTGCGTTTCGGCTTCTTTTTCCTTTTTCCTCTGGGTTACTAGTTGAATGAACATCCCCCTCATATATGATTTCTCTGCATCCTGCAATGTCCCATCCCCCACATCTCCTGTATCATTGCACACCAAGTAATCGCTCCATGCCTGACGGAGTTTTTTTAACCGTGGCCTCCAACTGAAGCAATGAAATATCAACTCTCCAAGCCCTGGGCCTTTGCCCACCTGCCTTTCCCCTCAGGCTCCATTGTCCCGTTATCATTCCGTGATCTGCTATGGCGATCAGGTGTATTTCGGTATTACTCACCACTCCTTGTTGACTACGCTTCCCTATAATATAATCCATTCTCGAGTAAGTCTGAGTGTGCAGCATAACATGTAAATTCCCTGTTTACCTTGTGCTCTTCTTACCAAATATCTATTAAGTCCCACTGCTGCATGTATTTCTGCAGCTTTTTCCCCTCCTTATTGTACCCTTTCCTTCTGTTCTGCATACGATCTGCCTCTCCCACCGCACAATTCATATCCCCTATTACTATCCAATCTCCTTTCGCCACCCTCTCAAATTCCTGGATAGCCCCCTGGCAAAATGACCCTTCTGGCCCATTTGGGGCATATAGATTCAGTAGCGACACTTCGTGTATGTCCACTCTGCCTACTACCTATACTATCCTCCCCTGGCTATCCCCTCCTGAGGTATATGCGACAAAGGGCAGACACTTGTGTACCAATATTGCCATTCTTTTTTTTTAGTTGTAGGCTGAGCAGAACATTAAGTCATACCCCATACCCTTCAGCTTTTCATGTTCCTCTCTGGTTAAGTGTCTTTCCTGGAGACATGCTATATCAATATGCTTTTGGCCAAGTACAAGAGGATCCTTTTCCTTGTAACCAGGCTGTGAATCCCTCTGACATTGATTGAGGCTATCTTATACTCCCACATGGCTTCCATGCCCGTCTTATCTATCCTCCAGACTTTCCTTCCCCTGCTCTTCTTTTCTCCATTCTAACTCCCTTCCTGTGACCACATTGAGCAGCAACTCAACTTCAACATCCCCCCCCCCCCAATTCCCCAACTCCCAGTCATACAATACTTTAACAACCCATAATTTGTGCTTTTTAGGACTTCCCTCTATAGCTATATGCCCTCTCCTGTGTCCAGCATCTTCTCTCCATCTTTGCATGCCCTGTTTCCAGCTTCTCCCTTCCCTCCCACCCCTCCCCATATCCATCGTCTCCCCTCCATCTCCCTATTCCCACTTCCCCTGTACACCATACTCTTCTCCATCTCTGAAGGCCCCCTCATGTCCATCTCCCTATGTCCCCTTATGACCAGCATCTCTTCTTCATCTCCCTATTCCCCTTACCCTGTGTCTAGCATCCCCCTCTCTCTCTTTATGACCCCATCCCCATGTCCAATATCTCCCTCCCTTCTCCATATTCCCCTTCCCCTCGTGTCTTATAGCTCCAGTATCTATTCCTTTCCCCAGCCATATGTCACTGCTTGTCCTCTGTAATCCAACCTAACCCCCCATCCCATTCAGCATTCCCTTCACCTCGATCAAGATGTTGTTCAGTCCAGGGGTGGACATTCTTCTCGGGCTTGGCTGCCACTCAGGGCCTCTGCACAGCTCCTCTGGGCCTATAGTCTTGCCCACTCATCCTCTCTCCATCATCTGACAGCTCCTCCTCGTCCTCTCCTGGGCTGCCAGGCCTGGGCCATGGACGTACAGACCTCTTCATCACTGTCCTTCTCCCTCTGCCTCCTTCTCTCTGGTGGTGGCTGGCAGGAAGCTACTTAATTTTCAGACCTGTCTATTCACAGGGCTTGTCATACTGTATCTCAAATGTGGCAAATGGACCCTTGTCAAAAGAGTGAAGATCATAAATTTTGACCATTTCAGAATTAATACCAGTTGCAAAAATGAACCTTTCAGGGTCAAAGGAGCAAACTGACTTCCTCTGGAGTTGCATGAAACCCTGACAGTTTGGACAGAGTTGGATGGTCTTATCAAGTGAGTCAGAAATGAAAGTATCATCAAAATGAGACATGGACAAAGCGCAACAGTGTTGGCAGCATGTGTATATCTGATGAGATCCACACCACACTTTTTGCCGTACAATGTTCTTTGGCTTGCTGTCCTTGATAATCATAGTTGATGCAGTTGTCGTTGCTGTGGGAAAAACAGTGTCCTCAGTGCGGCTGAAGTTGAAACGATTGATTTTATCAGAATTTTCAAGCTGTGCAGCACATTATCCATCAACTTCATGGCTGGAGAGATGGGGAGAAAGAGAATGTGAAGAGGAAAAGCAGAAAAAAAAAAGCCTGGAGGAAGAGAGAAGTGGAGCAAGCTCATGAGAGACCGAGATGAGGTGAGATATGCCGGTATTGAGCAGTATGGCCTGCAGTCAGGGAGGGGAGGAGGGAGAGGCCTATGTAAAGAGAGCAAGACAGGTGACTAGGGGGATCCGTGGAGTCTTGCCGGTCATCATGCTTCAGGCCGGGCTCAACTAGCGGAGAGGCCTCGCGCCGCCCCCCCCCCCCACCCCCCGCCAGACACCTGCTGTCACTTCTGTCAGAATCGGCAGCTGCAGAGGCAGGCCACAGAAGCTGAGACGTAAAAACAAAACAAAACTCAGGGCTGTGCATCATTCCACTCATGTGAGCGGCACGGCCGTCCTGCTCCCTCTGATGTGGCTCACAGGAACAGAATGATGCAGGGGCCTGCACTTTTGTTTTTTTGGGGAGGGGGTTTCCCTGAAGTCTCAGCTTCGGCGGCCTCCCTCTGCCGCTGCCGATCCCGACACAAGAAACGTCGCAGCAGCAGGGTAGAGCTGCGCTGAATCGCTGATCTTCCAGGGTTTGGGATTTTTATTTTTTGGCATTGTGAGGTGGCCGCTGCTGGCGTGATTTGGGGGCATTTTGAATTTTGCCACCTGAAGCCGCTGTCTCCCCTGTCTCATGATAGAGTCAATCCTGCAGGTTGTGAAAGGATTTGTGTTGCTATTAAGGGTGTGCATTTGTTGTTGCATATTGGTTTTAATGGAAAACACAGGAAAAAAAATTCTGTGTCCTTAACAGTGCGCACTATTGTTCACTAGTAAACCACTGAAGCATTTAATAGGTGTCTATTAAAGAAGAGTGCGTACTATTAACAAAATTGTTCTGAAATGAAACTGTTTAAATAAAAAAAATAAATGACACTGGA
Source organism: Ichthyophis bannanicus (assembly GCA_033557465.1). NCBI lineage: Eukaryota > Metazoa > Chordata > Amphibia > Gymnophiona > Ichthyophiidae > Ichthyophis > Ichthyophis bannanicus. The sequence continues at coordinate 87,273,254 of CM066048.1, read as the reverse complement.
AACTAAATAAAATGATTTTTTTTTACTATCACATCCATTGTTGCTGTTAATGAGATCTATATTAGGAGAGCTATAGAAGGGAAAGGTACCAGTGAGGGGTCCAATGTGCCTGTTTGCCTAAAGCTCACCAAAGTTTTAATTGGCCCTGCACCCTGGGCAGTGGCTCCCAGACCTATTCATGGGGATTCCTAGCCAGTAAGATTTGCAGGATATGTGAAATGAATATGCATGAGATACAGTAAATTTACATACCTTGGGAATAGTGCACTGCAGAACTTTTATACATATTAATTGAGGTTAATTTTCAGTGGCACCGCTTCTTTTGTATAAAGTTATGTGCATATAGATGTACGTGCCACTGCCGAATAGCCATGTATAAACTTATACACATAAATTATGCAAATAGAATGTAATTTTATAACAGGAGGTTTATGTGTGATGGCCAAGTTGGTGCCGATTTTGAGGCTGTTTCATAAAGACACCTATGCGTCTTTCTAAACTACAAGGGCCAAAGCAGAAAAAATTGCACCTAGATTAAAATTGCAGACATCTACTGTACATGCAGTGAAACACAACTTTATGAACACTACAGCATCACTGTTCCTGAAAGGCACTGGGATCAAGACTCTAGGAGAATTACAGAGAATGAAGAGGTTATGATCACCTGGGACCAGGGTCGACCTGTCCACTAGGCGGACTAGGTGGCTGCTGTGGGCGGCAGGGCATGAGCTTCGGCACACATGGCCTGCTGACCCCCCCCCCCCCCCCTCTGTGCAGTGAGCCATGCTGTGCCCCGTGCCTCCCTCCCCCCCCCCCCTGTGCTGATGGTGATTCCGGTAGCAGGGAGGGGGGCTCGACTCTGTATTCAGGAGGTGCAGCACAGCCGGAGCATCTGCTTAGCGTGGCAGAAACCCTTGGGCCGGACCTACCTGGGACATTCCCATTCCAACAGATACAAAATTGGATGTGAGGAAACCCAACATAGTGGTAAAGGAGAAACACACCAGAACGGCATTGATAATAGAAGTGTCGGTTCCAAGTGATTATTTTGTGAATCGCGTTGAAAGGCAGAAGATCCTGAAGTACCAAGAAATGCAGTCCAAGACCAAGAAAATGTGTCAGAAAGATAAGTACAGAAATATTTCCCATTCTACAGTCTACAGTCTTGATAAAGAAGAATTTAAAGCACATCTTGACAAATTACCAAAACATGATACTTATTTTATTTATTTATTTTTATTTATTTGTGTGTTTTATATACCGCTATATCGGGTAATGATAGCGGTTTACAATTAAAACAACAGATACATTAAACATTGTAACAATAAATGCTGCAATAAAAGGTAAACAAGAATGTACATGATTCAAGCTAGTTTTAACTTATAAGACCATAAGACAGAGATTCCCAACATCGGTCCTTGGGGAACCCCAGGCCAGTCAGGTTTTCAGAGTATCCACAATGAATATGCATGAGATAGATCTGCATACAATGGAAGCAGTGCATGCAGATCTATCTCATGAATATTCATTGTGGGTACTCTGAAAACCTGACTGGCCTGGGGTTCCCCGAGGACTGGGTTGGGAACCACTGCCATAAGATATGCCATTCTGGGTCAGATGATCGGCGTAGGACCGTGGGGGACCGAGGAACGGCCAATCTATGTTGGTTCTATTTGTTGAAATGTTTTATGTAGTTAAATGTAATGTTGGACAGGTACTGTATTTCCCTATGTATACTGTTATGTATTGATAATGTGATGCATGTTTCCCCTACCTTTGTGTAACCTGTTTTGTTCTGACCGCTTTGATTGAAGGATAAGGCGGGATACAAAACTTGTTAAATAAATAAATAAATAAATCAAGCCCAGTATCCTATTTCCAACAGTAGCCAATCTAGGTCATACGTACTTAGCAGTTTCCCCAAAAGACACAGGTTCCATAATGCTTGTATTGGGTCAAACATTGATATCCTGGGTCCCTTCTTAATAATGGTTTATGGACCTTTCCTCCAGGAACTTGTCGAAACCTTTTTTAAACCCAGCTACACTAACAGCCTTTACTACATCCTCCGGTAACAAATTCCAGAGTTTGATTACACGTTGAGTGAAAAAATATTTTCTTTTATTAGTCTTAAATAGTTTACCCTGTAGCTTCATTGCATGTCCCCTAGTCTTTCTATATTCTGATAACGTAAACAGTCAATCTACGTTTACCCATTCCACTCCATTCATTAATTTATAGACGTCTATCATATCTCCCCTCAGCTGTCTCTTTTCCAGGTTAAAGAGCCCTAACCTTTTTAGCCTTTCTTCATAGGGGTATCCTTCCATCCCCGTTACCATTTTGGTAGCTCTTCTCTGAACCTTTTCTAATAACGCTATATCCTTTTTAAGATACGGCGACCAGAATTGCACACAATATTCAAGGTGCGGTCTCACCATGGAACGGTATAGGGGCATTATAATATCTTTTGTTTTATATTCCATTCCTTTCCTTATGATACCTAGCATTCTATTTGCTCTCTTGGCCGCCGCTGCACACTGGGCCGAGGGTTTTAACATGTTATCCACAATGACGCCTAAATCTTTTTCCTGGGTGGTGGTTCCTAATGTGGAACCTTGCATTGTGTAACCATAGTTTGGGTTGTTCTTCCCTAGGTGCATAACTTTGCACTTGTCCACATTAAATTTCATCTGCCATTTTGATGCCCAGTCTTCCAATTTATCAAGATCCTCTTGCAATTTTCCCCAATCCTCTTGGGTTTTAACAACTTTAAATGGTTTTGTGTCATCTGCAAATTTGATAACCTCACTTGTTATTCCCTTTTCCAGGTCATTTATGAATATGTCAAAAAGCAGCGGACCCAGCACAGATCCCTGGGGTACTCCACTATTCACCTTTCTCCATTGGGAAAATTGTCCATTTAGCCCTACCCTCTGCTTTCTATCTTTTAACCAGTTCCTGATCCACAATAGTACACTGCCTCCTATCCCATGACTCTTTAGTTTTGCCAAAAGTCTCTGATGAGGGACCTTGTCAAAGGCTTTCTGAAAGTCCAGATACACTATATCAACCGACTCACCTTTGTCCACCTGTTTATTCACACTTTCAAAAAAACATAACAGATTAGTAAGATAAGATCTTCCTTGTCTAAAGCCATGTTGGCTGACTCCCATTAAGCCATGACTATCTACATGTTCAGCAATTTTGTTCTTTATGATGGTTATATACAGCATATTTACAGTTCTGTTGATCGATAATATCCGTCAGTACAGGATGGGGTTAAAGGATGGGTGATTTAGTGACCAGTTTGCTTGGTCGGATAGCCTAGTGGCTAGGAGGGGGGAAAATTATGTTGGGTCAGTGAGAGCTGTAGTTTCATTTTGACCAAAATGTTCTGTGAAGAGATGGGCTTTGAGTTGGGAGTGGAACGAGGCTAAGTCTGTAATGTTTTGGAGACTGGGTGGTAGGGAGTTCCAGAGCATTGGGGATATAAACTCAAATGTTACATCTTACGAACTCCAGAAGAAAGCTCTCTTTGGCACGATGCAAGTACTACACTGAGCATTAGCAGTAAATTAGAGAGACTGAGATCATACCTCACATACCCTGGCTTAGAAGTGAAGTTCTTGACTGTCATGGTATGCGCAGAACTCACCCATTTGGAGAAACTGCCCCATGAAACATAACAGTTTGCGAATTGCCCCTTTCAAACTGCCTCTCTTCTGTTCTCAACTCTCCCCAAACACCAAACTGCCTCACCCCAAAAAATATCCCCTGCAATTGCCCACTACCCCAAAATGCCTGGTCCCTAGAAAATACCCCCACAACCCCATCATGATTCCTCACGCCATCTCTTCCCCCAAAACCTACACCCTGCAACTGCATCACCATGGTGCAAATGCTCCCACTTCCAGGAAATACCCCTTCCACAAATGCCCTATGACCCTGCTAACTTTCCCCACATCCAAAAAGTAACAATCCCAGCAACTGCCCACCATCTTGCAAACTGGCCCCACCCCTAAACAATACCTCCCCCCCCCCCAACAACTGCAGCTAAACAAACAAAATAGATATATACACACACAGACAAAACACAGACACAAGACACCCACAAAGAGGAGTTGGAAAGAATTTCATGAGCCATACTCTGCATGCTTCTCCCGCTTGTTATTTTTTAACTTGATAAAGGTAAATTGCAGAAATATGGTCTTGTCAGGACAATTTTAGGTGTGCTTCCCTAAGAATTCGACAATGAAGGATTCAATTTGGATGAATTTCACAGTAAGGGTCAATATTCAGCTGGTGAGGTTAGTGTTTTTTTAAAGCACTGGACTCCGTGGCTAACATAACTCCATACATATGTTTCAGGGCATCCCCGGTACCTATAATTCTGTATAACCGCACTGCTCCTCTTAAGAACATTCTCCTTTCCTTTTCCTTTAGTTTAAGTATTATCTTGGGACAGACTTCTCTTTTCCTAAGTACCTCACTGGCTCATTTTTATGCTGACTAGACAAATCAATATACAATTCCCTCTCACTTGGAGAGTCACAGTAAATTGTCCTTTCCTGGACAATAGGAATTGCTGGAGTTTTTGGGGGGTGGGTGGGAGGGATTGTTTTATTTCATTTCTTTGCTATTTCATTTTTTTCATGATGATTTAGTCTGCACTGTTTACTTTTAACATACACTAAAATGAAACATTACGCACTATTTCCATGTTAGCATGCTTGAAAATAAATTCTGTTCTTAGTATGTTCCACGCACCAAATAAAAATGAAAGCAAATGTAACAAAAATGCCCATCCCTACCAGGCAACCCAAAAGTGGAACTCTCATGAATCCAGAGATAGGAGCTTTTCCTTGCCCGTGAATTCTTACATAAAGAACTATCTTCCAGGTTTTGGGAAATACTTGCTTCTACTGGTCCTCTACTTTACAGCCTATCAAATAGCATGGGAATGGAAAGCGTTAGACTTGCTTTCCCCTTCCTAATTCCCCAAAAAATTCCAGACTGCATGGTTTTGCATTTGCTCTGTGCAAAACAGCCTGTCTGACTGCGTCCTTGCTTTCCGAGACTGAACTCTTTAGACCACTAGAGGTCTCAGTAGATCTTCTCAACCACAATGTTGCTTATATCTATCCAAACATCCCTGCGTCTGGAGTCTGCAACCTACAACGTCCTTCCCAGCCAATCTTATTTTTAAATACACGTTTCTCCATATTGCCTACACATATAAGTACCAGTGCTTATATGTGTAAGTGTCAGATATAAGAGTTGTTAATTAAAGAGCCAGGCTCCTAAAGTCCTTTTTGGATCACTTTTAAACCTTCTTATAATCTAGCTATAAGGGTGATCCTGATTCTCTCCGTCATGTCTGAGAAAACCCAGTGCTATGGTGGAAGGAACCTGCCTCCCAGGTTCATATCTTACCCTTTAGACTAGGCTATGCTTTCAGACTATTTAAGTATTTGACCTCTTGAGTAGGACAGAAAACATTCCCAAACATATATTTCCACCCAAGACATATTAAGGCACATTTTTGAAAAGACGTGGAAATCAGAATTGAGTTGGCGAGGCTGTGACATTTACAATTCTGGCAGTGTTTTAGAAAGAGCTCTGCTCAATGTGGAGCCCTTTCTGAAATACCAAAACAAGAGGTGCGGGTGGATATGCATCACAGACATTGGGAGGAGCCATTTTTCAAACCTACATGTGGTGAAACACAATGGAGGAAACTAGTTGCATGCACAGGGAAGAACCAGCACATACATGTGTAGGCCAGTATTTTGCAAGTTACACATAGTGCCGCACACTTACATGTGTACATCATAGTTATAGTTTATTAAAATTGTTATGTACCATCTTTCCTGTTATAGCAAAGCAGTTTACATTAAATAGTAAGTAAGATCAGAAACCAAAGCTACAATTTTAAAATACAGTTAGAAAAAAGTATAACAAATTTCCTAAAAATTTGGAACGAGAGACTAGCAGAGTCTGTTGCTGCTTCCAAGTCCACTCAGTTTGGTTCCTTATTATAGGCCATGAGAAACTAGTGAGTTTTTAGTTTTTTCTTAAATTGTTTAAATGAGGATTCTAATCATAAATCAGCAGGTAGTGGATTCCAGAGGGAGGGGGCTGAGAAAGTAAATCCAGTAGATTCCAGCCATGCTTGATTTCCGGGCAAGCTGATTTGCACCTAGAGAACATCCTTGATGGGAAGGGATATAAGAAATCATAGAGGAGGCTAGATATTTTGGAAAACTAGTTTGTAGCACCTGCAGAGAGGGACGGCTGTCCGCAAGGTCGCCAGGAGTCTGCATTGACTCAACAGCACTCAACAATAACATATACATGGGTAAGGTTTTTATATGCGTAAGCTTCTCTTGTCTTTTGTTATTATCCCATTTGTGTCCTTCATTCTACACAAGCTTTCTTATTTACCATTCCTGCTCCCTCTCATATTTCCACTTAGTGGTCTTTCGTCACTCTGTCTCCTTCTATTTATTATTATTACCGCCTTTCGGCGGAATCAAAGTAGTTTACAGATAACAGTCAACATAGAACAAGAGGTTATTTGGAGCATTAGCAATTAAACTGCACCATGTTAACAACATAACTTATGTACAATATGTACAAGGGAATTTATTTACAGGAGCGAGGATATCTACATAACAGTGGTGCATCTATTAGTATTTATCAGCTCTTTGTTTAGGTATCTTAACATGTAAGAGGTCAGGAGGGTGAGCATGAGGGGGGTGAAGAGGGAGGGGGATCAGTATCCTGTTTGTGCCGGGAGTCTGTTATGTGGGGAAGAGGTCTTGCATTGGTTCATCTGTGCCAAAATGCTCTATGAACAGATGTGTCTTAAGTAGTTTCCTGAATGAGATCAGGTCCAAAGTGGCTCCAAGTTTCCATATCATTGGTGCAGTGAAGCTAAAGGCTCTGTTAGTCGTTGCCCTGATGTATTTTCTGTATGTGGACAGTACAAGAAGTGTGTTCTGACTACATTCCCTTCTTATTCTGTCACTGGGTGAATTCTTATGAGGTTGGTAAGGTAAGATGGTGATAAGCTCTTTATTAGTTTGAATGTGGTCCGGCTATGAATTGGGAGGTTATATAGAATGGGTATAATGTGTTCTGATGGGTTAGCCTTAAACAACTATCCTGGCAGCAACATGTTGAGCTATCATAAGATGTTTTAGAGCTTGCCTGGGTAGCCCTTAGAGGATGTTATTACAGAAATCAATATGGGGGAATTCCATAACTTGGAGCACAGTTCTGAGGTCATGGTGTGGTAGAAGGGGCCTCAAGTGCTTAATAAGCCTTAGTTTGTTGTACATTAGGCTAGCTGTTGTTTTAAGATGGGTTGTTAAGTTTAAAGCCCTATGAAGGGTGACACCAAGGTATTTTACCTTATTCTTTATTGGTAGTGTTACATCATCTATTATGAGGTGTGGAGGTGGAGTAAAATGTAGGTTTCTTGTAATAATTAAAACCTCAATTTTCTTATAATTAATTTTGAGGTTACAGTTGCTTAGCCATTGTGCAACTTTGGAAAAGCATGAGGTAGTTGGAGTAAAGTCAGGTTGTGCTATATCAAAGGGGAGGAATAGCATTATATCATCTGTGTAGAATGAATAACAGTCATTGAATCTTCGGATAATGTTACAGATAGATTGCAAATAAAAGTTAAATAACAGAGCAGAAAGAGCCGAGCCCTGTGATGTCCCCTGTTTCTATGAGAATGACTTTGATGTCTGTTGCCCTATTTTCACTTGTTGAGATCGATCAGAGAGGTAGGATTGGAACCATTTTAAAGTAGTCCTATATAATCCAATTTGAGCCGTTCAATGAGAGTTACATGTCTAATCGAATCAAAGGCAGCAGTTGTATCTAAAAATATTAGATAACCCTAAACAAGCAGTTATTCTATTACCTTTATCAGATTGTCAAAGAGCCCAGTTAGCAAGGTCTCAACACTATGATGTGGCCTGAATCCATATTGTGCTCATTTAGTGGGGCATGAATATCAATGTGGTCATGGAGTTGAGAGTAAACAGCTTTTTCTACTATTTTGGACAAAAATGGAAGACTGGATATTGGCCTATAGGATGTAGGGCTGAGTTTGTCAAGAGAATTGTTTTTTTTAATATTGGGCAAATTAAGGCTCACTTCAGAAGTTTAGGCATTATCCCCTCTGACAGTGATGTGTTGACCATATCAAGTATGTAAGGCACAAGTTCTGAGTGGGCCACTTTTAGCCAGCTTACAGGATAGGGGTCAAGACTAGAAGTTGCGGTGTTGATGTTGAAGAAAGCTCTACTGAACTCTTTAAAATTTAAATTTGTGGAAAACAGACCAAATTGGGTTGGTTGTTTGATTGGAGGAAGGTGGTATCAAGGAGACAGATGGAGGTGCGAGTTTGGTAATGTAGTGGTTTGCAAGGGCTTGAGATGTTATGAGAGGGCTATTTAGGTGATTTTGAGCACCTGTTAGATTTTTAACAATCTTAAAAAGTTCCCTGGAGCAGTTCAGAGAATTTATGAGGATCTTATGATAGTTCATTTTGTTATAGTTTATCGTATCTCAGTATAATTGTAGCTTATCCATGTATATAATTGCTGATACTGATGAGTGTTAGATGATCTCCATTTTCTTTCTAGTTTTCTTAGTTGCCTTTTTATCTATCTTATTTCCTGGGAGTACCAGGGTTCCAATATCTTTTGTCTTATGTTTTGTTGCTTAGTGTGTGATTTGAGAAGGAGTGCAGCTTTTTCTATTGAATCGTTCCAATTAGCAATGTAGCTATCAAGATCATTAATTGGAGTGGTAATGTCCGGAATGATTTCTCATAGGAAATTATCCTTGTCAAACTTTTTATATCTTGTGTGTAGTGCATAGGATGGTATTGGGTGTTTTTGATGGCATGATATTTCAAAGCTGATTAGGTAGTGGTATGACCACGGGATGGGTGTAGCCAGGGATGAGCAGGACTGAGGAAATGAGCAATTGTGCCAGGGACAAAGATGAGGTCTAAGGTGTTCCCTCTTATATGAGTTAGAACGTTTATGATTTGGTGAAAGTCTAGCTGATTCATGATATCCAGGAACATTGAGGTGTGGGTGGGATTTAGAGAAGGGAGGTTAAAATCCCCTAGTACTATTAACTGTTTATTTGTTGTAATGGAGCAGACCATCTCAAGGATAGATGTGAGGCTGTTCATGTCAGAAGCTCTGAGATGAGATTTAATGATGATGAGGCTCCACCACCTCTCTTGGAAGACCATTAGCAATGGAAGAGGTCATAGTTAGTAAGTTTCAATTGGTTCAGTAGTACCCTATCTAATTCTGATAACCAGAATTAGGTCCTTCTTTATGGAAGGCAGTACCACTATACTTATAGAGTTTTGTTATCCCATATTTAAATGTGCTCTCAAGGCCTTTGCAGATCACATCGGCCAACAGAAATAGTATGAACCTTTGCTTCCCTTCTTTATTATCTTCCCTACTCCTCTTATCCGTGTATTTTACTTTCTTCCTATTTACTCTTTCCTTTATTTTTTATAACCCCCCTTGCCCTACGGCAGTAGGCAGGTCCTGCAGGAGAGGTAACAGAATAAGTTTATCCTAGGCTCTCTCCCTCTCTTTCACTCGGCTAGCACACACTTTTATCACCAGGGCGCCAGCTCCTTCAATCTGACTCTTCTGGTTAGGCTTTGATAGCAAGCCAGGTCCTTCAGTTCTCTCCACACTCAGGCAGAGGGGTGGGTAAAACCTCTGATAGGTTCTCTAATCTTCACACACACACCAAAATGAAACTAAGAACCACACTGAAAACCACAAGGAAAAGCATACCTTGCATCCTGTGCATTGAGGTTATACAGAGTGCAGGCAGAACCAAAATTCTATACCAAGAGCAAGATGTTCCAGTAAGATAGAATGCACCTACTGCTAAGGCTAGAAACGGAAAGGTCCGGCACACAAAGCATGTGGGATTGGTAGGGATCCTGAATGGATCCTTTACATTTATATTATTTTATGATTGTAAACTGTCTTGAAGAGTGGAGGAGTAGCCTAGTGGTTAGAGCAACTACACGGTACCCAGAAGATTCAAGGGTTCAATTCCCACTGGCACTCCTTTTAACTTTGGGCAAGTCACTTTACCCTCCATTGCCTCAGAAGAAAAGGCCTGGCAATCTACTTCCAACAATACATTGCCAAGAAAACCCAGAGGCAGCTGGGTTGCCAGGAGTCAGCACGGACTTGATGGCAAAAAAAACAACAACAACCTGTCTTGATGGTTCTTATTGTTTAAAGGTGATCTAGTAAATTTGATAAACAAAAAAAAAATCACAGGACCAAACAATATCATCTACAACATCCAGGGCTCATTCACCTGCTTTTCCTCCAATATAATATATTTATCATCTGCAGGCAAAGTCCCTCTGCTGTCTACATAGGACAAACAGGCTAACCCGTAAGAAAAAGAATAAAGGGACACAAATTTGACATTAGAAATGGCAACATTCAAAACCAGTAGAACATTTCAGTCTTCCAGGACACTCTCTCTCTCTGACCTTAAAGTTTCCATACTCATACAGAGGAAACATAGAAACATAGAAATATGATGACAGAAAAAGACCACATGGCCTATCTAGTCTGTCCTTCCATAACAACAACTACAACAGTCCACTTTTTACCTTTAGAGATCCTCTGTGTTTGTCCCATGCTTTTTTGAATTCAGTTACTGTCCTCATCTCTACCACCTCCACTGGGAGACTATTCCATGGATCCACTACTCTTTCCGTAAAGAAATATTTCCGCATATCACTCCTGAATCTATCTCCCTTCACCCTCATCCCATGTCCCCTCGTAGCAGAACTTGCTTTCAATTGAAAGAGGCTCTCTCCCTGAACATTTATGCCATGGAGGTATTTAAACATCTCAATCATATCACCTCTATCCCGCCTTTCCTCTAAGGTGTACATATTAAGATCCTTAAGTCTGTCCTCATATGCTTTATAATGAAGACCACTAATCATTTTAGTAGCCACCCTCTGCACTGACTCTATCCTGTTCACATCCTTTTGAAGGTGCGGTCTCCAGAATTGCACACTATACTCCAAATGAAGTCGCACCAAAGACTTATACAGAGGCATTATCACCTCCTTTTTTCTGCTAGCCATTCCTCTCTGTATGCACCCAAGCATCCTTCTAGCTTTTGCCGTCACCTTTTCTACCTGTTTAGCTACTTTAAGATCACCTGTTTAGCTACTTTAAGATCATCAGACACAACCACGCCTAGGTCCTGCTCTTCTTTAGTGGACAAAAGTACTTCACCCCCTATACTATATTGCTCCCTTGGATTGCTGCAGCCCAAATGCATGACCTTACATTTTTTTAAATTAAATCCCAGCTGCCAAATACTAGACCATTCTTCAAGCTTAGCTAGATCCCTCCTCATGTTATCTACACCTTCCTGGGTGTCTACTCTATTGCAGATTTTGGTATCATCCACAAAGAGGCAAACCTTACCCGACAGCCCTTCCGCTATATCACTAACAAAGATGTTAAAAAGAATCGGACCAAGGACAGATCCCTGGGGCACACCACTGGTAACATCCTTCTCCTCAGAGTGAGCTCCATTTACTTGTACTCTTTGTCGCCTCCCACCCAACCAATTTCTAACCCAAGCAGTAACTTTAGGGTCCATCCCTAGGGTGCTCAGTTTGTTTATAAGTCGCCTGTGAGGAACCGTGTCAAAGGCTTTACTGAAATCTAAATACACCACATCTAGAGCTCTCCCTCGGTCCAACTCCCTGGTCACCCAGTCAAAGAAATCAATCAGATTTGTCTGACAAGACCTGCCTCTGGTGAATCCATGCTGCCTCGGATCCTGTAATCCGCTGGATTCCAGAAACCTCACTATTTTCTCTTTCAGCAGCGTTTCCAATAATTTACTCACCACCGAAGTTAAACTAACCGGCCTGTAGGCCGGAACTTCAGAGGGACACTACAGCGTGAAACTGCTGAACTGGAGCTATTCAAACAGATTACCACCATCATCCTAGGCCTTAACAAGGACAATGGCTTCATGACTCACTACAAGTATAAATGGATTTAACTATTTTCAGGTCATCTTGTTCTTAGTTTCTCCACCTTTCAGAGAAACTCTGGAACATGGGTACATGGGATAGGGAAGGGAATGGAGATAGGGATGGGGGCACTGTTCCCTCTAAGCTGTGCGCGCGCACACACCTCGCCAAGCGAGCGCACATACTTTACAACAGAGCGCACAAAAATTACAGCTCTGATTCTGATAGAAAACAACACAGACGTCTTAAAATTTTAAAGTTATGATTGTAATTACTAGAAATTTCCCGCTTCATTTAGTAATCGTCTATTTTCATTTAATTTGATTATAATCAATGTGGTGTACATACTGTATTCTGACGTGTAGTCACATTTTAAAGTATATAACTCCGAGTGTCGTTATGTGGCACACAAAAATGTAACCTTCCTTCAAAAGCTGCACACAGCTGATATTTTATGCGCACACAGCCTACAGAAAATTAGAGGGAACATTGGATGGGGGATAGACTTGGAAGTAATCTTGGGAAATATTTCTTTATAGAAAGTGGTGAATACATGCAATAGACTCCCAGAAGAGGCGGCAGACACAAGGATTTTCTGTATATTCAAGAAAGCATGGGACAAGCACAGAGGATCTTTAAGGGAGACGAGGGGATTATAGACAGGGCCAGCTCAATCATCAGGCAAATTAGACAGTCACCTAGGGTGGCAACGACTATGGGGCAAAAAAGAGAAGGGCATTCAAAGTTAACAATAGATTTTGACAGCCAAGGGGAGATGTAGGACTTAAGATATGCCTAGGGCACCAACACCTTGAATCAACTGATGGCAAATAAAGACAATACGGCTTAGTATTTAGTATGCTCATCCATACTAAATACTAAGCTCTACAATCAGGGCTGTCTATCCTAAACCCACCATGAGAAGTTGGCTACATATAGGCAACATATAGGCTACATGATGAAAGAAAAAGTTGAAGCAGCATTGAAAGCCTTATCAAAGAACAAAGCACCAAGTATTGATGGCATTCCCATAGAAGTATTACAGAAATCGGATGCAGCTGTTACCATACTTACAAGGCTCTGCCAAGAAATTTGGAAGACAACATCATGGCCAACTGACTGGAAAAGATCTGTGTTTATACCAATACTAAAGAAAGATGATCCGACTGTGGAAATCGCACAATAGCTCTGATCCCACATGCCAGCAAGATTCTACTAAACATTATTCAACAGAGACTACAACCATGCCTGTAACAAGAACTACCTGAAGTGCAAGCATGGTTCAGGAAAGGGCGAGGAATGAGAGACATCATTGCGGATGTGAGATGGATCATTGAAAAGACTAAAGAATATCAAAAGGATATTTATTTGTGCTTTATCAACTATAGCAAGACTTTTGACTGTGTAAACCATCAGAACTCTGGGCCACATTAAGAAGCATGGGTATACCAGAACACCTGATCATTCTCTTCCACAATCTGTACATTGATCAAGAAGCAACAGATGGAACGGAACAAGGAGAAACAGAATGGTTTAAAATAAGCAAAGGTGTAAGACAAGGCTGCATATTTTCCCCCTACCTTTTTAATTTATATGCAAAACAAATCATCAGAGGAGCAGGATTGTATGAAGACAACCGAGGTGTGAAGATTGGTGGAAGACTCATCAACAGCCTTCGCTATGCTGATGATACCACATTACTGGTTGAAAGTGAAGATGATCTGAAACATTTGCTTCTCACGATCAAAGAACATAGTCTCAAAATGGGCCTGCACCTTAATATAAAGAAGACAAAGATCATGACAACTGGCAAAATCAACAAGTTCATCGCTGAAGAAGAAGAAATTGAAATCATGAACAACTTTAACCTACTTGGATCAACTATCAATAAAGAAGCAACATGCAGTCAAGAAATCTGACGATGCATTGCTCTTGGCAGAATGGCTATGAAAGACCTAGATAAGATTCTCAAGAGCAGAGATGTCTCTCTCCATACAAAGATTCGACTTGTTCAAGCCATGGTATTTTCAATAACATCATATGGATGTGAAAGCTGGACAGTGAAAAAGATAGATAGGAAGAAAATTGATGCCTTTGAATTATGGTGCTGGCAGCGAATACTGCATATACCATGGACTGCCTGAAGAACAAACCAGTCAGTACTAGAGGAGATCAAACCTAAGCTTTCTTTAGAAGCTCAGATGACAAGACTTCGACTTTCATACTTTGGACACATCATGCGAAGAGAGAGATCATTAGAGAAAGACATCATGCTTGGCAAGATAGAAGGTCAACGCAAAAGAGGAAGGCCAGCAATGAGATGGATCGATACAATAACAGCAGCTATGGGTACCAGTCTGTCAACAATGAGCTGACTGACTGAAGACTGAACACGATTTAGGACAACTATCCAGAGGGTCGCCATGAGTTGACACTGACTCGACAGCACTTAACAACATAGGCCTCTACAATATTCCCAGCCTGATGTAACCCAGAATGTAGAAGATCCAGTTTGGGAATTGAAATGAAAATCCTTCAGATGGTGGTGCATAGGACAGCCACGGAGTCACCAGCCTGGCTGAGCCATATATTTATTTATTTATGCACATTTATTGTTCAAGACAGCATCCAATATTACATACATAATAAACAAACATATACTATTCTAGGTTTATGTGTTTTGTGTTTAATCACCGTCCATCCCTGACCTCTACTATATAACTTCCAACCTACAATACCTCTGGTCTCAACCCGAATGCCTCTCTATAAAGATATTGCTTTAAAGGTCTTCAAAACTCATGTAACTCTTCTCCAAATGGAGGAAGCTGGCAAGGAATTCCGCAAAACTGGCCCAGCAATTGAGAACATAGAAATACCCAGCTCCTCATTGACCTTGCTACCCCACAATCCTGGGAGCTCAGTGTGGTGTGTCCCTATAGTGTGCATGACCTGACTCAGCATATAGAGCTCCAAATGTTCACACAGATAACATGGTTCACCATCACCCAGAGTCCTAAATATCAAGGTCAAACTTTGAATTGTATCTGTTGATGACTTGTGAGCCAATGCAAGGCTTCCAATGATGGTGCTCCATTCTGAACCAATTGCAAGGAACATACAGCATAACCAACCAAACCCAACCACAATCCATTGCAACAATCCAGTCCTCCTGGTACCAGCACCTGCAGCACAGTTTATTTATTTATTTAAGGATATTTCTATCCGCCTTAACCTTCAATCAAGGCGGTTCTAAAATCTGCCACCAACAGATAGCACATCAGTCTCCTAACCAAAAAAAGAGAGCTCTCACCACAGCATTCATTTGGTCCCTGCCAGAGAACAATGAATCCAAACGGAATCCCAAATCCCACACAACCTACTTCACCTGGATGGAAGGCCCATCTACTGACCCCGAACTCAAAGCAGCCAGAGCCCTCTTGCATCCCACCCATAAAATTTCCATTTTAGGAATGTTCAAAACCAACCCGTTAAGATCCATCCAATTTCCAACTATCAGCAAATGTGACTGGATTAAGTCAGAAAGCTCAGACAGTTCCCTATCCAGGATGATTAATTTTGCTGTATTTTTCCTCATTGTTTTAAAGAACCAAGGCCTTTTGTGTAGGGCCTTTAGGGTTACCCTCACCTCCTCATAAAAGATTAACTGCCAAAAATATAATCCTTAATCTATTTGTAGCCAGTGTATTGTTGAATTGTATGTATTGATTTGAGGTGTTCATGTTGCCTTTTCAGCTTTTATGGTTCTGTCTATTTTGAAATGTTTCTGTTTTATGTTATGTACCTGGCCTAGAATAAACATTGTGATGAACAACATCAGGTATGTTAAGTAAATAAATAAATACATTGGATTCAAGGGCAACAAGGCCTTACATTTGCTACAGACATTTGTCATAAGAGCGCTAGACAGAGTCTGAGTCTGACTAATTATAACTTGTAAAGCACCATACAGTAGGTGAAAATGTCACAATCGACTGGCTAGCTATGTAATGACATATAATTGCAAAAGCCAAAGGCTAGCAGGTGACACATGCTTCAGACTAAGCTAGCAGCATTTAATTAACTCACACTTTTCCACTAGTAGTTCAAGATGAGTTTCGGGCACAACCCTGTCCCCACAGGGTTTACTAAGTTTGTACCTGAGGCAATGGAGGGTTAAGTAACTTGTCCAAGATCACAAGAAGTGCCAATGGGATTCAAACCCTTGTCTCTATAATTACCAGGCTACTAAACCACTCTTCCACTTTAATGTTAGAACTATTAACATTTAAAAGAGAAAACACCAGATCTCTTCCTCCTTCCTGCTGCTGGTGAAGCTACTTTGCAACAGGACTTGAAGATCCCATGCCAGTTCTCAGTGTCCTCCTACTAATTTAGGGGAATAATCCCATCCTAGGTCTCCACATGGCTATGAAGGATTTTCTTACCTGTTGTCTCTGTTATCTCTAGCAAACACAGGAGCAGGAGACGTGGGAAGAATGAGGGTCTTTATTATGCACAAGGGACCCCAACGCGTTTCGGCAACGCCTTCCTCAGGGGGAATGACACTGGTGATTATAAATACAAATAAATGAATAATTAAAAAACATAATACTGTAAAAGTTAAAAAACAAATAGAACACACTTAAAAACATTAAAATTGTGAAAACACCGGCAAACGTAAAACATCAAATGATCAAGGTGCATTAAGGTTAGAGAGACTATACAGGGCAGGGCTAAGGAAAGAAAGAAGTTCAATCCAAATAGGATGTTATGAAAAGGGAACACTGACCAAACATTAGAAAGAAATATAATGTGCTTATATAACTAATACAGAACCAAAGAAGATAAAAAACTATGGAATACTTATCAAAGCTAAATACTGTAGAGCGAAATTGAACCAAGTAAAACTACACAAGAGCTGATTAATAATATGTAATAATAACATAAATAGATCAATAATTTAAACAAATAAATAAGCAAATAAAAAAACTAACTAAAATACTATGATAAAAAAGGGGAAGGATAAGCTAAAAACTTAAAAACTATAAATATTATAATAATATAAAAATACAGCATTGTGCACAAAAATGACAACAATCAGAGGATGTGACATTTCAATTTCGCTCTACAGTATTTAAGTTTAGGGCTCATTTTAACTGGAATCTGTCCACCCATGCCACAAGGGGCGGGTAAGCAGCACAGAGGCTCCTCTCGCTCTTCTTCTCCTTCTCTCCCTACTTACGGAAGCGCCAGAGAGGCAGCAGGCTCCTGTGCAGTTGTTCAGCTCCCGAACCCAGGCAGCGGGTGAGGAGCGGGAGCCAGGAGTTAAAAGGCAGCAACGTTCAGCGGTGGAGAGGGGGGCCTCAGACAGCGCGCCAGGCCCGTCCTGTCGCCGAAGCCCTCCTGTGCAGCTGAGCACGGGGCCAGCAGAGCAGTGCAGCATTTTGGTTTTGGCCAGAGGAGGAAGGCAGCGAGCTGTCTCAGTCCCATTGCTGAAGCCCTCGAGGTCAGCTGAACCCGGGAGCGGCAGCACTCGTTAATCCCTGGTTTCTGCTTCCACACACGTTGCAGGCTCAATCATGTGGTAGGTGCAGCCTAGCGAACGTGCATCTGGAACTCCGTCAGACACGACAAGTGCCAGTAAAGGGCAGGGAGTGCCTTTCATGCCCTTTTTTTCTTTCCAGGGATTTTGGGGGGGGCCCTTTCCCTAGTTCAGCCCTAGATCGAGAGGGTTTCTTTCCCTCGGCCAGCTTCTGTTTCCGAGTAAAAAAAAAAAAAAAGGGAATTAAAAAGAGGAGTTTTGTTTTGGTTTATTTTAATTTTTGTTCAGTTTTGGTGCCTTGGCCAGCGGGGGGAGGTGAGATCCTTTCCCCTTGCATCTAGGTCCCCAGGGATTTCTAGTACGGGATTCCTGAGGAGGACATTTATGCCAGGGCGCCCTCAGTGTCTGGTCTGTGGTACCCAAAGGGGAACAATGTTGGAAGCAGGCGTTTGCTGCGGCTGTGCCCAGGAGGCAGCATCAGTGGAACAGGAATTGCAATCCACTGGAGATCCAGAAAGGAGTTCCTCCCTGTCCCAGGTTTTAGGAAACTCTCCAGACCTGGAGGGGGGTGCGTTTGGCTCATATTCGCACCTGCCAGACCGATTCTCAACCCCACCTAGGCCCTCCACCTCACAAGAGCGTGTCGCCGGGGGGAGACTGGGGTGGTTTTTCCCCAGAGTTCATCTTTCTCTTGCATAAGGTGTATTGCCTGTGCCAAGGGTCCAACCCGGCCTCTACAGGAGCGGCTTGTGCACCTAAGTGCCTGGTGGCTCTGAGGAGCCTGTTGTCTGGGCCGGAACCCCTGAAGAGGGTGAGGTGTTCAGAGAGCTGGGGAGACCAGTCATCTCAGTCTGAGGTCCTGGAAGGAACAGACCTTGACACGATGCTGGATGCCCTGGAAGAAAAGGAAGAGTTGGAAGAAGGTGAAATTCTGAGGCAGGAGGAGCAGGCCCAGATTGTTCATGTTTTTCGCCGAGAGGAACTGCCAGTGCTTATTGGCGAGTCCTTAAAGGCGCTTAATATGCCTAGGGGCCTCCAAGCAGAGGAGGAGGCACTGGAGGATCTGCTACTTCAAGATATCCAGGAGACTCAGAAGGTTTTTCTGGTCAACCAAGTAGTTAAGCAGATGATCCACGATGAGTGGGACTCGCCGGAGTACAGGCTACGAAGGTCACGAACTATGTCTCGCCTCTACTCCTTGCGAGAACTCCTTTGGTCCCCGAAGATGGATGTGGCGGTATCGACGGTAACCAAAAAGACAACAATCCCAGTGGAAGGCAGTGCAGCCTTAAGGATACTCAGGACCAATGTTCCCTCTAATTTTCTGTAGGCTGTGTGCGCATAAAATATCAGCTGTGCAGCTTTTGAAGGAAGGTTAAATTTTTGTGCGCCACATAACGACACTCGGAGTTATATACTTTAAATTTGACTACACGTCAGAATACAGTATGTACATCACATTGATTGCACTAGAAAATAGTGTGGAACTTGTGAAAACCATAAATCCACAACAACTTTTAAATTTTAAGATGTCTGTGTTGTTTTCTATCAGAATCAGAACCGTAATTTTTGTGCGCTCTGTTGTAAAGTATGTGCGCTCGCTCGGCGAGGTGTGTGCGCACGCACAGCTTAGAGGGAACAGTGCTCAGGACTGAAAGCTGGATACACTGCTGAAATAAGCCTTCGATATCAACGCCCTTGCACTTCAGGCGTCAGTTTGTGGGCCCTGGGTAGCTAGGGCTTGTCTCCGCTGGGCCCAACGGTTCCAGCAGCCAGGGGATCCGGCAGAGGATTCAACAGGCAAAGCAGCATGGCTCAAATCAGGGGTGGCCTACCTCGCAGATGCCCACTATGACCTTATTAGGGGCCTCTCCGAGAGCATGGTGGCAGCCCGCTGCTATCTCTGGCTCCGGAATTGGGTGGCCGACAGTTCCTCTAAGACCCGCTTAAGCAAACTTCTCTTTAAAGGGAAGCTGTTGTTCGGGGAGGAGCTGGACAAAATGGTGAAGTACCTTGGGGAGGCCAAGAGTGGTCACCTTCCAGAGGATAAGCAGAAACAGGCTCGCAGCACTCCTCCTGCGTGAACACAACCATGGGATTTTAGGAAGTTTCGGACCCTTCGCTTGGTGTCCTATCAGAAGAGTCATTTTCCCTCAAGAGGACAAGGTTTTGTGACTTTCGGGGAGCCAGGAGAGGCTTCAGTTCTTCCTCCTCCTCAGACCCTAAGAAAACACAATGAAGCAAAGGAGCCTCAGGTGGGGGTGCTGTCTGTGAGATGTCAACTGCAGGAGTTTTACCCTGCCTGGGCCCAAATCACATCTGACCAGTTGGTACTGGAGGTCATCCAAGAAGGCTACACCCTCAACCTTGTGCACCTGGTGGGTCAGGCCTTCATTCTGTCTCCCTGCAGGGCCCTCACCAAGGCTGCAACTGTGAGGGATACATTGTCGCGACTGCTGCAGTTAAAAGCGATAGTCCCCGTCTTCAGAGACCAGTGCAGCTGCAGTCGATACTCCATTTACTTTGTGGTACCAAAAAAGGAGAGGTCCCTCCAACCTATTCTTGACTTCAAGCATGTGAATCGTTGTCTTTGGGTTCCCCGTTTCTACATGGAAACGTTGAAGTTGGTCATAGTGGCAGGCAAAGAGGAGGAGTTCTTAACTTTTCTTGACCTGCCGGAGGCGTACCTTCACATTCCCATCCGGCAGGCCCATCAGCAGTATCTCTGCTTCGCTGTCCTGTGGGGGCATTTCCAGTTCCAGGCCCTTCCATTCGGCCTGGCCATGGCTCTTTGCACATTCACCAAAATCACGGTGGTTGTGGCAGTGGTGCTCCGAAAGGAGGGGGCGTTCATTCACATGTATCATGATGACTGGCTGATTTGGGCAAAGTCCAAGAAAGAGCAATCAGGCAACGGCCAGTGTGGTTTCTGCACAGTCTCGGTTGGGTAGTCAACCTAGCAAAGAGCAACCTGGCCCTGCCTCAAGAATCAAGTATTTGGGAGTGCGTTTCGACACTCGCGGGGGCAAGGTGTACTTACCAGACCATCAAGCTCAAGATTTGCGGTGGCTGGTGCGCCAGTTCTTGCAGATAAGGGACCTCTCGGCCTGGCATTATTTGCAGGTACTCAAGAAGATGGTGGCGACCCTTGACTTGGTACCTTGGGCAAAAGCCCATAAGCAACCACTGCAGAGGGCCTTACTCTGTCGATGGTCCCACCAGACCCATCCTCTCTCAACAAGGCTTCCCTGTCTGGCTCAGCCCAGGAAAGCGCTCGGGTAGTGGCTACGTCTGAGGACCCTAATGGAAGGAATGTCCCTCAAGACACCTCATTGGATCCCCCTGACCACCGATGCAAGTCTGTCCAGTTGGGGAGTACACTGTGAGGGTCACCTCACCCAGCGTCGCTGGAGTTCACAGGATTCCCTTTGGTCCAGCAACAAACTGGAGATGAGGGTGGTGTTGCTGGCGCTCCGGAGCTTCGCCCCTTGGCTGCAGGGGAAAGTGATCAGAGTGTTCTCGGACAACGCGACCATGGTGACTTACATCAATCGCCAAGGAGGCACAGACAGTGCCTCTTTAGAGGAAGAGGCAGAAAGTCTGATGTGATGGGAAGAGACCCACCTCCTAGCATTGTAGGCATCTCATGTGGCAAGAGTAGACAATGTGACAGTGGACTACCTAATCGTTTTCAAGTGGATCACAGCGAGTGGGAGCTCTGTCCGGAAGTCTTCGTGCAGATAGCGAGCAGACTATGGTTACACGATGCAAGGTTCAATATTAGGAACCACCACCCCAGGAAAAGGATTTGGGCATCATTTTGGATAATACGTTGAAACCCTCTAACCATTGTGCAGTGATGGCCAAGAAAGCAAATAGAATGCTAGGAATCATAAGGAAAGTAATGGAGAATAAAGCATATTATAATGCCTCTGTAACATTCCATGATGCAATCGCACCTTGAATATTGTGCAATTTTGGCCACCATATCTTAAAAAGGATATAGCAGAACTAGAAAAGGTACAGAAAAAAGCCACCAGAATGGTAAAAGGATAGAGGGATACCCCTATGAAGAAAGGAATTAAAGGTTAAGGCAAAAAGATGGATGAGGGAGAAGAAAGGTCTATAACATAATGAACGGAGTGGAACAATAGACATACTGTGGATCGGTTGTTTACTCCATCAAAAAGTAGAAAGACTAGGGGCAAACAATGAAGCTACAATATAGCCTATTTAAGACTAATCGGGTAAAATATTTTTTCACTCAATGTGTAATCAAACTCTGGAATGTCTTACTGGAGGATGTAGTAAAGGCTGTTAGTGTAGCTGGGTTTAAAAAAGGTTTGGACAAGTTCCTGGAGGAAAAGTCCATAATCATTATTAAAGAGGACCCGGGAAATCCACTGCTTACCCCAGGATAAGCAGCACAGAATGTGTGTACCTTATTGGGAGCCTGACAGGTACTTGTGACCTGGATTGACTGCTGTTTGAAACAGGATACTGAGCTTGATGGACCCTCGATCTGACCCAGTATGACATCTCTTATGTTTACTGCAGTTTCCGAGAGAGACTGAGGATCTTGCTGATTCTTTTCTGCACCCCAAGCCATGTATTTTTGCAGAGGGAGGGGCATTCCACTCCTCCAAGACTGACATTGTGTTGTGTCTTCACCAGCTGGGGAAAGGAAGCAGAGGGGAGAAAATAGGAAAAGGAGAAGAAGAGGATAAAAAGGATTGCAGGAGAAAGCAAGAGGAGAGAGGAAAGAAAGAAACATGACATCAGATACAATCCATAATGATCAAACAGACTATCTAGTCTTTCCATCCACACCAACTGGGATGGCTTCAGAGATCCACTTACTCCACTCTCGCCCACTTCCAATAATGTAGTCCAGGCCAGGATTTGTTATGAAACAAAGTCTTTAAGAGTGAAATACAGTATTAAAATAAATGGCAGAAAATTGGATTTAGAGAAAGAATAGAATTGCTCAGACTTCTTGGGATTTTCTTTTATCAGGGAACTCTCTGCCCTTTTCCTCCTTCCTCCTTCACTCCCATGGATACCTGTTGGAGCAGCCTGGATACTGGATTGAGATGCTGATCGCAGGCACTGTGCTCCTGTAGAACAGCGGCACCCCTCCCTTTCTAGACACTCAAAGGTTTCCTCCTATGAGCTATAATGTGGCTCCTTGAACAAGTTGTAATGCAGTGGCCTAAACTGCTCTAGTCTCTGTTCTGTTGCTTTTTTAATTATATATGCAGGATATCCCCTTTCTCGTAGTCTATGTTTAAGATCTTTAGCAAAGGAACACTTTACTCCACTATCAAAGTTATCATCCAGGACCTCTTCGCCGAGGTCTTCCTGTTGGGCAATTTCTCCATTTACAAAGATTGTGTTCATCAGTGGACCAATTTAAATGTCATGCTAAAGATCTTAAACGTAGACTACGAGAAAGGGGATATCCTGCTTATATAATTAAAAAAGCATATTGAAGAACCCGTTTTAACCACCCAGAGTGGTGGTTTGAGACATTTAATCAACAACAGCAACAGGAAGTGGATGTGCCCTCTTATGTAGGAGTTCTCCCTTATATGCCTAATGCGGTACGGATTATGAACATTATAAAGCAACATTGGGGGATATTGTCATTATATCCATGTTTTCGGAAATCGTTAATGTTTGCATTCCAGCGAGGATGCAATCTGGCTGATTTATTGATTCATTCCTCTCTTAAGGTGGTGGGTGAAGATTTGAAGGGCCACTTTAAATGTTGGACGTGTGATTTTTGTGATTCCACAATTGAGGGATTCGATTGGACTGATAGCAACACAGGTGATCACGATTAAGAATCATCATCAAACTGACTGTACCGCTATGTATGTGGTCTATGTTTTAATTTGTCCTTGTTGCAAAGTTTATGTTGGTCGTACATCCCGCCATATGAGGGGGAGACTGTTGGAACATAGGTCTCATATTAACAAGGTGATATCGGCTCCGGTGGCCCAGCATTGTCAAGAATTTAACCATAGGTTTCAGGAGCTTAGATGGCGTATTATTGATCACATTCCACCCTCCATACTGGGAGGGGGGGGGGGGGGAGACTGCTTACAGAGATTACAGCATAGAGAACAATTTTGAATTTACCGCCTACGATCAGTAACACCTAATGGTCTGAATCTCGCACTTGATTGTTGGAGTTTGATTGATTGAGTTCCTCTCATAGCCAATGATAGCCCGTTTTGTTTGCAATTGCTAACGAGGCCGAGTTCAAAATAGGTGAGGGGAGTGAGATTGGAGTGGACGTAGATGCATGAGGAAGGACCAGGAGATTCATGGTTCGAAACACGAAGTTGTGTACAGAAGATAAAGGAGTACATGTCTTTTTGAACAAATTACACATTTAGAATGATTGGAGAAGAGAATTTAGAGGCTTTTAAAGGGTCTTGAACACTGGGAACGGCCTCTGGCTTACCACATACCAAGAATTTGGAAACACCAAAGTATTTCGTCTCTTATGGCGATGTACGGGAGATGCCGACTTGGCTGATGATAATAGGGAGGCGTTTTAACTGCTGACCCAGGACTTTGAGTTAAGTAGCTCTTTCTCCATTCCTTTATCATTCATGAACATGGTAATTGTAATATGCTGAGGATTATTTTGTAATTCTGCCTCGGTAGCTTACCCATATAAAAAAAGGGTGAATATACTCTTTTATTAAAAGAGAAAAAAGGAGGGTTTGCTACGAGACAGGGAAGGTTCCCTGCTCACGGCAAACGATCCGACAAAAAAAAGGTTTATGTTGAAAATCACTGGGCTATTTAGTAGGTTGAGTTATCTCTTATTTATATATTAGTACGCAGTGGGATAACGTTTACAGTTTCATAATTATAGTACTTGAGCTGGCACCAAAACTTATTAAATACGCCGACGCAGCATTCCCCTTCCTTTTGGTTCTCCTTACTGACGCTTCGTCCCAGCTAGAGAAGGCTGCAAAGTAACTCAAGATGAATGGTATATTCTCTTTAATGACACGATCAGATAGAAGAATAGCACATGTATCTTAGTGGGTTTTTAATGTCATTGAACTATGCCCAGTGTTTTAATTCTAACACAATACAGTAACGATCTCATAAACACTAGGGTACGTTCTGAGCAGCGGTCTCATTAACTGACTTAGTTCTGTTAGACATGTGAGATAGAATCATGCTGTCCATATTCTAAGAAGGTTTTATTGTTATGAGTACACAGCACTAGAATTCGTTCCAAGTACTTATAAACATCTCCACACCACTTTATAAAACATTCAGCTTTCCTTGCAGGTACAGATTGATGTATGTTCCCTTTTAGTACTGACACCTGAAGAAGGCTCCGCCGAAACACGGTCGTGTCGGATCTAGTGGTGGGGTAGTCCCGTTCCTTCTGACCATTGTGGTATTTCAATAAATGTTCTCAAGTTACTCGCTTTTTCTGTGATTTCCTATATGTTGCGAGTACTGTTGTGTTCTGGTTGCTTGAACTGGCTCCTAGGAGCTATGCCAGAATATCTAGAAAGAATTGCTGCACCAGTCCACACTGTGACCATCAACTGGAGGAAGAGAATACTGGCAATTTCCAGAGCTGCACCACTGCTTATGCTGCGAAGAGGTCACTGGAAAATTCTGTGTCTCTGCCTCCATCTTCTGGTAGGAGGCACAGGTCTGGCTGGATGAAAAGAAAAAGCAGTGCTTTATACATAAAAATCATTTATAAAATTACTCGCTTAGCATCAATTGCTAAGCATATAAGTCCTTTTGAAGCTTGACCCATGATCTTTTGAACATAGATAGGGTAATTATGGGCCCGATTCTGACTCCTGAATGATGGGGTTGGACGTCTGGGATAGATATCCAACCCCCATTTAGGCCTGGGACCGTATTCTCGCCCCCTGCTCTCCACACACGCAGGGAGTGTTGGATGGGGCAGGAGGGGGCGGTATGGAAGCAGAAAGTGGGCAGAACATGGGCAGGCCACAGCACTCAGATATGCAGGGCCTATTCTGATCTCAACCCTATACATCCTCCAAGTGCAAGATGGAGGGGGGGCAGCAGCGATTGGGCACACAGACCCCCCAGAGTCATGGAGCAGCGTCAGGTAAGTCCCCGCCGCCCAATCCTGGCTGCCCCTACCGAGGGTCAGGCGGTGGGGAAAGAAGATCAGGACTGCTGTTAGGCCTTGCTTGCTCCTGCTGGGCATCCCAGTGTCAGGGCAACGGCACTCCAGCAGGAGCAAAGTGCAGTGGAGACGGCAGGCACTTGAACGTAGATCAGCGCAGAATGCTGTGCACACCAGCCCGTCCAAGTGTCCCGTTTCTGCAACCGCGGGAATGTACAGCTCCCATGGTTGCAGAATCTGGTACAACTTGGCCGCATTCATTTTCTGCACGTCTGGATGACTTGGATGTGCAGAGTGCGGAATTGGCCTCCATGTGTTCGCTGGTTGCCAGTGAATGCATTGATTCCTCTGTTTTTACTAACATTGTGTGAATTATTTAATTTCTTGGAATGTAATGGTCCCGCTCTACTGCAAGGTCTGAGGGAAGATAGACCCGTTGAAAAAGATCTCAAAAGTAGTTCTCGTGGTAAGACTACCAGATATTTTGGCAGGCAAATCTGGGACACTTATCCAAAGTGTGTGTGGTGGGCACTGTTCCCTCTAAGCTGTGCGCGTGTGCGCGCGCACACACCTCGCCGAGCGAGCGCACATACTTTACAACAGAGCGCACAAAAATTACGGCTCCGATTCTGATAGAAAACAACACAGATGTCTTAAAATTTAAAAGTTATGATTGTAATTACTAGAAATTTCCTGCTTCATTTAGTAATCATATATTTTCATTTAATTTGATTAAAAACAATGTGGTGTACATACTGTATTCTGACGTGTAGTCAAATTTTAAAGTATATAACTCCAAGTGTTATGTGGTGCACAAAAATTTAACCTTCCTTCAAAAGCTGCACACAGCTGATATTTTATGCGCACACAGCCTACAGAAAATTAGAGGGAACATTGGTGGTGGGGGTAGGAGGGTGGAGGGATACCCCTTAGTTCTAGGTTTAAGAAACAAGAAGCGGAGGAAGGAACAGGAGCCATTACCCTGCCCTCCTTCATCTATCCCACAACAGCGACAGTATCACTTCCGAGCAGACCAATGGACAGGGAAATAGAAACAATGATTCTCGTCCCTTGTGTTGTACAAGATATAAAGGGAATGATCCCAATAGTCAGCGATAGTGGTCAGTGCTGCTAAAGCAGCTAGTCGCTGAACTTTAGACACAGAGAGTCAATGCCAGAATCATATCGGGGCCCCGGCATTGAATATACAGGTTGCCGGATTGCCATGAAGCTAATCCAGCAATGGTAGTATTCAGCCTCTGCCCGGTTACCTTCAGCGGCAAAAGTTAGGTCAGACTTTACCGTGCCTGACTTTGGCCGTGTTGCGTAACTGGGAAGCGGCTCAATATTGCCACTGCCCAGTTATCTCCGGGTGCTGTCCCCATGCTAACCGGATAGCACTGGCACCCATGGATACCATGTTAGTGCTGCTGAATATCTCGGCCAGAGAGACGAACACTGTTAGCAGCTCTGCTAACGTGTTAATCCCTCTAAATATCGGACAGAATCAAATCGAGGACAGGAGGCTGCCAAACAGATAGGAGTTGGGGTCACAGTTCTAAAGTCAGGGACAATCCCCCAAAATCGGTGACATCTGGTTACCTTATCTCAGGGACTTCTACTATACTGTATGCAGATTGCATTGGCTAGATCGGTTTTCCATGTTATCCAGCTTCTGGGATATTATTATTATATTTCAGTAGTGCTTCATGTGCTCCGACTCTTTTCAATATCAACATGTCATTTTCACTGTCCGATATCTGTCTCTTAGTCCTTTTTATTCTGCCCACCAGATTCTTAAGCTCCTCCTGCACGTCTCCTAATTCAACTTGTATTTTATTAAGCTATTTACTTAGCACCACATTGCCAGCTTAACTTGAAAACATTATAAAGCAAAATTACAAGACAAGGAGAAAAGACCTCACTTTGCCCTTTTGTCCAAAAATGGATCCCTATCTTAATGGAACAAGTACGCAAATCCTCATTGGTCAGAAAAACCTCCTAAGACACCTGTTTATTATTTCATATTGCATACAATTTTTTAAATATATATTATCTTAAAACAGCCTCATTTCATTTCTCAATTATTTTGGCAAAAAATAGCAATAAGAAACACAGTGATCGTATCTTTATCTTAATCCGCCATCACAAAAATCAACTCACTAAGGGCACATTAAGAGTCACTCAGCAACGTTGACAGCGAATCTTGTGTTCGATATCCCTGTCTGTGCGGGCAGCAAGTATAGCAATTAATGCGGCAATGGATCACACACCTGATGTAGCTATGTCGTAGCCTCAGGACTGTAGCCAAATGACTAAAGAAATGAGGTAACAAGCCATCATTTAATCCTTCAAAACATTAAAATGGAAAAATAATTTACAAATTTACATTTCTAAACTAAAATCAGTTATCATTGTCTATCAAATATGGATATTGATTGTCCCCAGTATACAGTATTATATTAATTGAGATTGTTTTAAAACAATATAAAGAAAATGTAAAATTTGTATGCAATATGAGATAATAAACAGGCGTCTTTAGGGGCTTTTTCTGTCCAATGAGAATTTGAGACCTTGTTCCATTAAGATATGGATCCATTTTTGGATCAAAGGGCAAACTGAGGTCTTTCCCCCCCTATCTTTGTATTTTTGCTTTATAATGTTTTCAAGTTAAGAACATTAAAGCTAAAGTCATTATTATCAGCATAATTGGTTGTTCAAGTTACAATTATTGGTGGAAGATTTAATGAGTGATTTTTCTTGTTGGGATGTCAATAAGCACCTGTTTTTGCCTGTTGATATTAGATAATTTAGGTTTGCGCGTACCATGATAGTCGTGAACCTCACTTCTAAGCCAGGGTCTGTGGAGTATGATCTCAGTCTGTCAAATTTACTGCTAACGCTCGGCATAGTACGTGCATCGTGCCAAAGAGAGCCTCTCTCTAGAGCTCGTAAGATGTGACATGGATGGTTGCGTGAGGAGTTCGGCGAGTTTGCTTCTTGGGCGATTAATATGCATTCTTGCATAGTTTGCTGCTTTATATTTTCTGCATCTTTTTCAGTCTGTTATCTGCTCCAGTCAGGTTGTCATTTCTTTACCAAAAGGAGTAAACAAAGCAAGAGTCAGAAGCATTATTATGAAGCATTTTTCTTTTCGCTCATCAGCAGCTCAGAAAAGCATATTTGTTTGCTTACCTGAGCATCACGTGAGCCCAGTGCATGCTTTTTATTTAATTACAGGGGATTTTGTAAAGCATAGTCTCTCTAGTGTGTAATTTATAGGTGCATGGTACCTTTATTAGGTGCATAAATTCCTTTACCAGCTTATGAGCCTATACTTTTTCTTGGGCCGCACCTCTTTATTGTCTAATTGCCAGAAATTTGAAGCTCTTATTCTCTTCATTGTACTCTGGGATTTGTACTGTATTTCCAGTGTCCGTAAGAAAAGCAAGAATGACACGTCCCTGAAATACACTGAAGGGGGTGAAAGTAGACTTGGCTGAGCCCAGGGGCATCCCAACCATTAGGCAAACTAGGCAGTAACCTGGGACAGCAGCTTCTAGGGATGAGGATGGCAAAGAGCAAGGCATTCAAAGGTAAAAAATAGATTTTGACAGCTGGGGGAGGGGGGCATAAGGCTTAAGGTTTTCCTAGGGTGCCAACACCTTGAGCTAACTTTGGGGCCGGCCCTGACTAAGCCTGAACCAGAAGCCAGCTGGCTCCTCTATTTGGTCTTTTTGACTCTCACCATCTTTTTCTCAAACTTGTAAGTGTCACCATCTCTAAGAAGCAGAACCAAGAACACACCAGACCAGAAATATGAGCAGTTCCACAATCTAATATTATTCTTCCTCATAAGTAATTACTACAATTAATAAATTGCATTTGAGGTGATTTTTTAAGAATTTAATTACTCTGGAGTCAGAAATGAGACACGAAGAAGAAACATATGGTTCAGAATTCCCTCCGGTTTCACCTTCTGCCCCTCCTGTCTGTCTGTCTGTCTGTCTGTCTATCTCTCACCATCTCTCCTCCCATGTCTCTCTCAATCTCCCTTTCTCCCCATCCTCATTTCCTCTCATCCCCTTCTGTTCCTTTCTTTTGCCGATCCTTCCTTTTCTCTTCCATTATTTTTAACTCTTCTTTTTTTCTGTTTCTCTTTTGCCTTCTCACCTCAGATTCTCTCTTTCAACTCTCTTAGCTCTCCTTTCTCCCCTCTGTCTGTCTGTCTGTCTACCTTCTCTCTCCTTGCTACTTTCTATTTTGTCTCTTCTTTTGTTCTCTCATTCTCTCTTTCCTCTCCAGACCTCCTATACTTTTGAGATGGGAAGGGGTGTCACTTTCTGTGTGTTTAATGAGGTGGGAGGGATGTTGAGGTACATGCGTGTGTCTGAGGAAGAGGAAGGAAGGGGTGCTAAGTCGACTGAACAGGCTGATCCAGTTCTGATTTCCTTAGAGAAATCCATGAGATGATCGGCTATACACGCCCATGCATGTAGCGGAGAAAACTAGGATTGGATGGGCCTGTTTGGTTTCCATGGGAATGAGGTGGCAACTCTAGCTGAGGTTTGTGTATATTTAGGGAAAGGAGTAGGAAGGAATGTCAGGTTCGTGCGTAATTGGGTCAGCTGGTGTTGGAAGCAAGCTTGAGATTTGCACCTGCCAGTTCTGTTTCTTAGGATGATGCCCGACGTTTCCCTTATTATTCATGGATGACTAAACCTATTCTTCTGGCCCTAATACCTCATCCATGCTGCTTGCTGGAGTCACTTGAATGTTCACAATTTAGCTATAAAAAGCTCATGTTAATGATTCACCGTTCTCTGGGTGGAGTTTGATTTGCTAAAGGGTGGAAACTGGATTTAGGCTGGAAGTCTGTCTAATAAAACACTGTATTATTCCTGATCCTGAGCAAAGATAAACCTGGATCCCAGCTAAAGGTACGTGGTAATGAATTCATAAAGTGATCATAAAATATTGATTTTCATAACCATTAGTCAAAGAAATTATGCTTTTCGCTGCATGGTTTAATATCTGCTTATTTTCCCCAATTCTTGCTCCCCCCTTAGTTTTCTTATCCATTTGTTCTGCTATATTGCTATATTTTCTTATGTTTTTATTTATGTATTTTAACATTTCTTATATACTGCCTTTCATGATATCAAGGTGGTTTACATTGAACAAACTGAAATTACATTGAACAGGGCATTATAACTTGGAGATAACTATTTTACAGGGAACATGGGCAATGGAGGGTTAAGCGTAGTTACTCACCTGTAACAGGTGATCTCCGGGAACAGCAGGAATTTAGTCCTCACATATGGGTATCATCGGTACCGACGGAGCCTTCGCGGGAACGCTCCCTAGCGTCCAATAGGAACGCTTTTGGGAGCATCCCTCAGCACATGCGCGCTGCCTTCCTGCCTTTCCAACTGTCCCTCTTCAGTTAAGTTTGTAGCTGAGTGAAAGGATAGAGGGAGAGAGGAAAGAGACAAAGAGAGAGAGAGACAACTCCTAGGGGAGGTGGGTGGGTTGTGAGGACTAAATTCCTGTTGTTCCCGGAGATCACCTGTTACAGGTGAGTAACTACACTATCTCCAGGAACAAGCAGGAATGTAGTCCTCACATATGGGGACTCCCTAGCTGAAGATGCCAGGGAGATAGCCACAGGAAGGTGCCACCGTCGCAGGTGAGAATCCTTCTTCCCATGGATCTCTGGCATCCCACCAGGGTTGATGGGTAGGAGTTGGTTTAGGTTTGAAAGAGATTTTGAAGAACAGCTTGGCCAAAGAAGGCATCCCGACGGGAGGCTTTATCTAGGCAGGAGTGGGCTGTGAAGGTGTGTACCGAAGCCCAGGTGGCGGCTCGACAAATGTCATCGATAGACACAGAGTGGAGATTAGCCATAGAAGCTGCCATGGCTCTCACATTATGCGGTGTGACATGGTCCTGAAGAGGAAGACCCTTACTCTCATAAGCAAAGGATATGCATTGGGCAATCCATTTAGATAAAGTTCTTTTGGAGACTGGAAGTCCCAAATGATTAGGGTTAAAAGCTATAAAAAGTTGTGAGGACTTTCTATATTGCTGTGTTCTTTGTATGTAAAAGGCCAAGGCCTTTTTACAATCCAGAGTATGAATGTTTCTTTCTGCATTAGAGGCGTGAGGCCTCAGAAAAAATACAGGAAGGTAAATTGATTGATTTAAATGAAAAGGCGAAACCACCTTTGGCATAAAATGTGGGTGAGTTTGAAGAACAACCTTATCATGATGAAACCTTGTATAAGGAGGATCAGCGACTAAAGCTTGCAATTCACTAATGCGACGGGCAGAGGTGATTGCAATTAGGAAGATGACTTTCCAGGTCAAAAACTTAAGGGCTGCAGTGGCTAAAGGCGGCTTCATGAGCTGCCCGAGAACTAGATTTAGATCCCATGCCACCGGTGGTGGCTTGATGGGAGGTTTAGTTAATAGAAGGCCTCTCGTAAATCTTGATAGGAGTGGATGAGAGGAAATTGGTTGTCCATTTAGAGGCTTATAAGAAGCTGCAATTGCACTAAGATGGACTCTTACCGAATTGGTCTTTAACCCAGAATTCGATAAGTGAAGGAGATACTCTAGTATCGCTTCTAAAGGTATGACTAGGGGGTTTAATCCCTTCTTGGAGCACCATATAGTAAAACGTTTGCACTTGAAGGCATAAGATCTTCTTGTGGAAAGTTTCCTAGAAGCCTGAAGGATATCTTTTACCTGCTGGGACAGGTTGAAATCCTGGAGGTCTAAGCCTTCAACAACCAGGCCGTGAGGTGCAGGGACTGGGGATTCAGGTGCCATAGCATCCCGTTCTCCTGCTAAAGGAGATCTGGAGCATGCCCTAACTCCAGAGGTGCCGCTTGAGAGAGATGCAGAAGCAGGGAATACCACGTTTGGCGTGGCCATCGTGGTGCTATGAGAATCATGCAACCCCTGTCTCTCTGAAGCTTGAAGAGTGTCTTGGGGATGAGGGGAATGGGTGGGAAGGCATAAAGGAAGTCCTAAACCCAGTGAAGGAGGAAGGCATCCCTTGCCTGACAGTTGTGCGCCGGAATCCTGGAACAGAACCGGGGAAGTTTGGCATTCAGTGGACTTGCAAAGAGGTCTATGTCTGGAGTGCCCCAGAGATGAAATATCTTTGCCACCTGGTCTAGGTGTAGTGACCACTCGTGAGGTAGCAGTACTTGACTGAGTTTGTCTGTCCAAAGATTTTGAATGCCTGGAAGATATACCACTAGAAGGTGAATTTGATGCTCTCTGGCGAGGGCCCATAGTCATAAAGCTTCGTTGCATAACGACAGAGAGCCTGTTCCGCCCTGCTTGTTCACATAGAACATGGCTACCTGATTGTCCGTCTGGACTAGGACTGTCTTGTAGCTGAGCTGGGCGTGGAACACTCGAAGAGCTAAATAAATTGCTCTTAACTCCAGGAGGTTTATGTGTAAACCAACCTCCTGTGGAGTCCAGGTGCCCTGGGTAGAGAGATGATTCAGATGTGCTCCCCAACCCACCTGTGATGCATCTGTTAGGGTGGCCTGAAAGAGGGGTTGATGGAATGGAGAACCTACTGTCAGATTTTTTAATGATTGCCACCATTGGAGGAACAAAATTAGCCGTTGAGAGATTGTTATTTTGTCCGACAAATGGCCCGTGGCCTGTGTCCACTGTGTGGAGAGGGTCCACTGAGCTGCTCGCATGTGGAGGCAAGCCTATGGGACTACATGAACTGTGGATGCCACGTGTCCCAATAACTGCAGTAGCTCCCAAGCAGTGAAGGAGGATTTGCCTGCTGCTTGGGAAGCTAGCTGCATTATGCGAAGACACCGGGCTTGTGGAAGGAAAGCCCTTGCCTGTCTGGTATCCAGACAGGCTCCTATGAATTCTAGGCATTAGGAAGGAACTAGTTGAGATTTCGGGAAGTTTATTACCAATCCTAAGTATTGGAGGATTCGCATTGTACGAGACAGTGCAGTGCTGGCCTCTGCCACTGTGGAGGCTCGGATGAGCCAGTCGTCTAAGTAAGGGAAGACGAAAATCCCCAGGGTTCATAGAAATGCAGCTACTACTGCCATGCATTTCGTGAATACCCTTGGTGCTGAAGCCAGACCAAGAGGAAGAACCCTGCACTGGAAATGTCTTCCTCTGAAAAGGAAACGTAAAAATTTCCTGTGATCTGGATGGATAAGAATGTGAGTGTATGCATCCTTTAAGTCTAGAGAGCAAAGCCAATCCTGGCTTTGAAGGTATGGCAGAAGAGTTCCCAGAGAAATCATTTTGAATTTCTCTCAAAACAGATATTTGTTAAATTCTCTGAGGTCTAGAATGGGTCTGTGTCCTCCTGTTTTCTTTGGAATAAGAAAATAGGGGGAGTAGAACCCTGCACCCTGTTGAAGAATGGGTACGCTCCATTGCCCCTTGGCTTTAGAATTGTAGGAGGGGGTAAGCTGTGAAAATGAAGTTTGTACCCCTCCCCTACAATGGACAAAGTCCAATCTTCTGCTGTTATCTGATGCCATCTGTTGACAAAGTGGCATAACCTGCCGGGAATATTGGGGGGTTGAGGACCCCTCAGAGGCAGGAAGGCAAAGCTCTCTAGGAAGGAGTCAAAGCCCTTGAGGGGGCTGAACCTGGAGAGCTGGTTGGGCTCTCGGACCTTTTGGTTTCTTTTGTTGTCTAGTTTGTCCCTTTTGGGCAACCTGACCTGAAGTCTGAGTCTGCTGGGTACAGGAAGGATAAAACTTCCTCTTTTTGCTAAAAGAGGGTTTTTTATAAGGCTTCCTTTTGGCTGGAGTGGCTGTAGACTTTGATAATCTATCTAAGGTAGAATTGTCAGCATCTAACTCGTTAGCCTTCTCCTGCCAGTTCTTGCCGAAGAGATTCTCTCCCGTGCAAGGAATGTTGCCTAACTTGTCCTGTACCCAAGTCTCCAAGTCTGATGCCTGTAGCCAGGCAATCCGTCATGCGCCAATGGCAATAGCAGAGGTTCTGCTGATGCATTCGAAGCAGTCAAAGGCTGCACGATTGACAAACTTGGAGACATCCTGAGCATGCTTAACCAGAGTAAGAAAGTCTTGTCTCTTATCATCTGGGAGAAATGGGCTCATGTAAGTTCCAAGTCTCCTGTGATTTCTATGAGGAACATTCCCATATATAGGATATATGAGCTGATCCTAGCTGAAAGCATGGAAGCTTGAAACGTTCTGCGTCCAAAAGCATCCAGAGTCCTGCATTCACGACCTGGAGGATTGGATGCATGCCTCTTTGCACTTTTCATCCTACGCATGGCTGACTCCACTACCATTGAATGGTGTGGCAGCTGAGTTTTCTGAAATCCAGGACATGGTGGGACTCGATACATAGTATCAAGTCTCCTAGAGTGAGGAGAAGTAGTCAGAAGTGTCTCCCACATTCTGAGCATCAAGGTATGCAGAATTTCATGGATAGGCAGAGTAGCTGCCTCCTTAGGAGCTTTAGGATATTAGAGGATTTCCAATTCTTTTGCTCTGGGTTCCTCTTCAGGAGCTACTGTGATTGAAAGACCTTTAGCCATATCACGGATGAAATCCTGAAATGACATGTCCTCTGGAGGTGACATTCTGCGTTGGGGAGAAGAGGGATCTTCTAGGAGAAACCCTCTAGTGCCAGCAGAATTGTCAGAGTCTTCGGAATCAGAGGAATCGAAGTATTCCTGACCCCGATGCTCCTGCAAAGCACAATCCCGGTACCGATCGAAGTCGTTACCGAGGTGACCCGGTACCACTTTATCCACTCCAGCCGGAGGTGGAATGGGAAGAGTTACCATCAGGGCCGGTACCGTTGGTACTGGCATCGTCGGTGTCGGTACCAGTGTCTGTACCAGTGTCGGTAGCGGCATCGGTGTCAATGTCGGCACCAGTGCCCTTGGGACCACCGGTACTGCAGCTGAGAGAAGAGCTGCAATACTGCGTTCGATAGCAAGAAACCTCTGGTCTATCGATGCTGACGATGCCTGTGTCGGTACCGGTAAGAACGGCCAGAACCCCTGAGCATGGCACAGGTAGTTCTTGAGAGGTTGAGGCCTCGTGAACATCCTGAAGCCCCATCGATGCTTTGGAAGCCGAAGCCTCCCGCCGGGGCTGTTTTGCCGGTGTTGTTCCCTCAAGGGCAATGCCAATGACCTCTAGATGCTTAGCAGGAGAGCTACCCTTTGAGGACCGGCTTTTGTGTTTAGTTACCTGAGATCCATGGGAGGAAGAAGAGGCCCTTGACGATGTCGATGCAATGGATCTGGCATCTGAAGAAAAGAGGGTACCGAGTTTTGCGGCCCGGTTCTGTCTTCCTCTTTTGATCATCCCCATGCAGGAGAGACATTCAGTTGGAGAATGATCAGGTCCTAAACATTTTAGACACCAATCATGGGTGTCAGTGACGGAAATGGTACCGCCACACTTAGTACATTTCTTAAAACCACTAGTTGGCTTTTCCATGATTTTGGAAAAATGGGGCCTAATGCCCAAAATGGCGCCTAGCACCAAAACAGGAAAGTTTCTGAAAAGAAACAGTCTAAGTCTAAGGGGTTTTTTTTTTGGGGTTTTTTTAGGAAAAGAAAAGAAAAGAACCGGCGGTACCGGTAGGCGTCGTGTGGTAGGCAAACGCGACCACAAGAAAGAATTTTAAAGACTGAATTTTCTGCGGTGACAGGGAATAGGTCTTGTTGGCTCCGTGGAAAATGAAGAACTGAAGAGGGACAGTTGGAAAGGCGGGAAGGCAGCACGCATGTGCTGAGGGATGCTCCCAAAAGCGTTCCTATTGGACGCTGGGGAGCGTTCCTGCGCAGGCTCCGTCGGTACCGACAATACCCATATGTGAGGACTACATTTCTGCTTGTTCCTGGAGATAGTGGCTTGCCCAAGACCACAAGGAGCAGAGATTGGGTGGTTTGAATGGAATGATTTAAACGGAGTGATACCTAAAAGTTCTAAAGTTTCGAAATGAATAATAAAATGAAACAAAGTGTGATAATATAATCAAACCATTAGATGTTGCAGTCAGATTTCAGAGGGTCGATTTTACAGCTTATTTAAAGCTTTCTAGTAAGTATCAAAGTGACTTACAGTTGATAACAGAAAAGATAAGATGAAAATAGAACCGTGGCAACAGGTATTGCTGTGCCTTTCCAACGCTGTAGTACGTATAACAGTCCATAGCAAACTACACAGTTCAGTAACTAGAAGCCCCATTTGTCATAGATGCTCCACGTGGAAAATGGAACGTCCAGGGCAGGCCTTCCTGAAAAGCTCTAATAAACACAGAGTGAAGGGGTAGCCTAATAGTAAGAGCAGGAGACCCCAAAGCAGGATTCAAATCCCACCGACCTTCCTTGTGATCGTGGGCAAGTCACTTAACCCATCATTGGTTAAGGTGGAAATCTATATCTGGGGACAGGGAAATATCTACTGCACCTGAATGTGACTTGCCTTGAAGTACTACTGTAAATGTGTGCGCTAAGTGCACTTAGGACAGCTTTTCCCTTATCCTTGATTACCAGGGTAGTGTCGCTGTTCAGTACTTCCTGCCACAGACTGTAGATCTCCTATCTCGGACACTACAGATGCCTCCAAGTTTACAATTACCTGACAAAAGTCTCAAGGGTGATGGATCAGGCCTCTCCAGCCTCTTCAACTCTGCAGGAACATGGAACGTCCCAGCAAGTCAACTCCCACTGATGCCCTTACTGTCACTACTGCTGTACCTCCACTTTCACCCAGATCCAGTGCTAGCGTCTGACTCAGTGCCAATGTGACCTCTGGGTTTCCTTCACAACATTGCTCCTCACCTGTTTTTCTGCACAATTGCAGCTTGCCAGAGTTGCCTGACACATCTGGGCCCTGTGTCTTGCTCCTGTTGGCCAGGGACTCACCTAGCACATCTCATGAATTTCTCAGGGTTGCGGCACCTGTTTCCATGGAAGCCGAATGAGGTAGAGTTTATCTAGGCTGGCATGGGGCTGCTGTCACCATACTGCTGGGCCTTCCAGGACCATTGTGGGCAAGCCAAGACCAGCTGCTGTCCTAACCATCTGGAACTATCAATCCACCACATCAAGCACAGTCAGTCTTGCATTTGATGCCCTCCACAGGGCTGTCTCAGCTATGCACATACCAACTGTGCCCAGTCTGCTGGTCAGCACACTGGCATAACCCCTCTTATTGCTGGGCTTTCAAGGGGCAAGCTAAAAGGGTCAGAGCTTTGCCCGGGGATTGTCAGAGGTCGCCACGAACATCTTAATCGGTACTTAGCCCTAAGGTAAGGTTTCAGATTGGCCCGGTCTTCCTACCCATCAGGTAGGTACTTAGATAGGAAAAGAAAACTTCCTGGGAGCAGCCCATTCATACATGTGCTGGTGATGCCATCTTAGAGTTTTATTTTAAGGGTTCCGAGGGGCAGGGAAAGCAGACAGATAGCTCTCAAGGCCCTAGTTTCTTACTTTCTGTTGTATCTTCAAACTCTTTCCATAAAGTTCACTTCCAAAAAACAAAAAAAAGACCAATAACTCCAGTGATATTGTCATGGGACCAGCATCTAGCGAGGTCCTGGTCCAGTCCAGATGATACCCGGTGAGGAGAGAACAAGAGCAAGCAAGGCAAGAGAGAAAAACATTTTCCAGGCAGATACCTTTCTTTATTCACTGCTATAGCAGGGGCTGGCTCATAGTAAGCTATCAAGGAGTCCAGCCCTAGGGTTGCCAACCGGCTGGTTTTCAGCCGGCCTGGCCGGTTTTTCCATGGCCAGGCCGGCTGCCGGCGCAGAGGTAAAACCGGCCCTTGAAAAGCCGGTTTTTTGCTCTGGCCGCAAGATCGGAAGCAGCCAGAGCAAAAAACCGGCTTTTCTTCCGATCCGAAGAAGTCCGCGGAGTTAAAAAAAAACCAGCCCGCACACCGGAAGGCTTCAGAGGGAGCCGGGGAAGCCCACGCGAGGCCCCGGCTCCCTCTGTACAACTGCCAGCGTGAAGATCCTTTTCCTTCACGCTGGCGGCTGTTTCTGTGAAGCCGCGATTGCTGGGAAAGGTTAAAGGCAATGCCCTTTAACCTTTCCCAGCATTCGCGGCTTCACAGAAACAACCGCCAGCGTGAAGGAAAAGGATCTTCACGCTGGCAGTTGTACAGAGGGAGCCGGGGCCTCGCGCGGGCTTCTCCGGCTCCCTCTGAAGCCCCTCAGACAGCCGCGGTGCTGGTCGGGGGGGGGGGGGGGGGGGGCCAAGGACTGCATGGGGTGTGTTGGGGGGGGGTAGGGCTAAAAATGGGCTGGGGGGGGGGGAGACCTGGACTGGAAAAGGGCTATGGGGGGGGAACTTGGACTGGAAAAGGGCTAGGGGAGGACAGGACTTGGACTGGAAATGTTGCTGTGATGGGTGGGGGGGGGGGGACCTGGACTGGAAATGGGCTATGTGGGGGGGGGAACTTGGACTGGAAAAGGGCTATGGGGGGGGGACTTGGACTGGAAATGTTGTTGTGATGGGGGGGGGGACCTGGACTGGAAATGGGCTATGGTGGAGGGAGGGGGAACTTGGACTGGAAATAGGCTGTGATTAGGGGGGCTAGGACTGCAAATGGGCTGTGATGGAGCGGGGGGGACTAGGACTGCAAATGGGCTGTGATGGTGGGGGGGGCCTAGGACTGGAAATGGGCTGTGATGGTGGGGGGGCCTAGGACTGGAAATAGGCTGTGATGGGGGGGGGGGCTAGGGCTAGAAAGAGGCTGTGATGGGGGACTTGGACTGGAAATGGGCTGTGATTGGGGGGGCTAGCACTGGAAATGGGCCGATGAAGAGCTGGAATAGGACTGGAAATGGGCTGATGGGGGCTACAACAGGACTGCAAATGGGCTGATGTGGGGCATGGGAGAATGGGACTAGAAGGGAGTGGATGCTGGGTGGGTCTAGAACTATAAGGGAACTGATTTTGGGGGAGGACTAGAATGGATGGGGAATGAGAATGGAAGGGGAAAAGATATTTTGTGTGGAAGAAAAGTCTATGATGGGCCGGGTATTGGGAGAGTAAGAGGGGCTTGAGAATGGAAGGGTGAAATTTAAACGGATGATAAAGGAATAAGGAAAGAATTGGGGGAAAGAGCAAAATGGAAACAATCAGTATGTTAAAGCAGAAATAGAGAGAGAATGGAAAACATCTAAAAGAGAAGAAAGGACAAATGGATAGCTCGCAGAAGACACAAAGAAACCAGAAGAAAGTGACTGGAGCAATTGCAACTGAAAAATAAAATGCCCAAACAGAAGGTAGAAAAATACTTTTTATTTTGAATTTATTAACTGGAATATGTCTGGTCTGGGAAGTGTGTATTGCTAACATCTTTGCGTTTTTGTTTAGTGCAAGAGGAAATTACTTTATAGTTTTATTTCTCCAGTGTTGTACATTTCATGTTTGGCTTTTGGAGTTCCCAGTTTAATTATTATCTGACCAAGGAAGTTAGCCTACACGTATCCTCGGTAATTTTTGTGGGTGGGGCTGGGGGCAGGGCGGGGCAGGGGTGGGACTAGGGGCGGAGAATGGGTGGAGCATGGCGAGCCACAGGTGTCGGGTTTTTCTCGGTGAAAAAGTTGGCAACCCTATCCAGCCCTCACACAGGATACAAGCTGGATTTGTATACAGTCTTAGCACAGCAGTTTGTCATGTGGGTTAGAGCAGGATAGCAATTTGGAAGAATTCTCTGGGCCCCTTGACTTCTTTCTACAGAATTATCTAGGTGGCATATCTGGAGAGTACCTAACTAAGAGTCCCTGATTGGTCAGTGGAGGGGTGGCTACCTTATCTCTCCCTGCAGTCTAGGGTGTCTATGGCTAAGCTGTATGAAGCCCTACTCCTTTGTGTGTGTGCATGAGAAAACAACCTAGCAAAGGCATCCCGCTACCTCCCCCCTCCCATTCCTTTGTCAGCTTGGGTGTATAGATAGAAGTTTATCTGTTCTAGCCTGTTGGTGTTCTTGTGCTGCTGCCCCTGTCCAATGTTTAAATGTCTGTTTGTTTCAGGATGCCATTTTATTCTTGCATGTTATCCCTTTTCCTATCTCAATATGATACAAATATAGGGTTTCGATATTCAAAAGAGCTTATCTGGTTAGCGGCTAATCAGATAAGCTCTAGTGAGC
The DNA here is from genome assembly GCA_033557465.1 of Ichthyophis bannanicus. Classification (NCBI taxonomy): domain Eukaryota; kingdom Metazoa; phylum Chordata; class Amphibia; order Gymnophiona; family Ichthyophiidae; genus Ichthyophis; species Ichthyophis bannanicus. The sequence continues at coordinate 87,232,287 of CM066048.1, read as the reverse complement.
CCTAAAGTCAGCCTCACTATACCGCTGAATATGTCTTCTGGCCGCTGCAGCACTATCTGGATAGTGCCAGGGCGGTTCATGGACAGAGCTGGGGAGGAGCATGCACATATCTGGATAGCTGCGATTTCCAGTGCTGCTAGAACATGGCTGAAGTGGAGGAGTGGCCTAGATTAGAACAGTGGCCTGGTTACCAAGAAACTAGGGTTTGATTCTGACTAGCACACCCTTGGCAAGTCACTTTACTCTCCATTGCCTGGGAAGAAAGGCCTAGAAAGCTACTTCTGCTAAAAAAAAAAAAAGACTCAGGCTGCTGGGTTGCTAGATCAGTACTCACTCAATGGTACGCATATCTGCATGATTTAGGAGATAACCAATCTGCATTCGCTTAGGATAGCATTTTCTATCTAGAGAGTGGTGAGATACTATCTGCGAAATTCCACAACTGCAAAGTTCACTGACTATCTAGATTTTCCCTTTCATTGGTAGGCTCCTCAAATGTAGCTCCCTTTGTCTAGTTGCTTCCATTTACTCCTCTTAGGTATGGATTCTCATCTGAATCTCACCTCTGCAGATCAGCAAAGCACAGGATTGGCTGTTGTCTGCTATAAACAGCAAGGCTCTCCTAGCCTTGAGTAGCTTTCAGACATGGTGAAGAAATTTGTTTAAATTGTGTATGGTCCATCATCTTAAACCCTTCTTAGATGAAGGTAATTTCTGGTAAGTCATGCCTTAGTACATAGGTGTCGGAATGGGGTGGGGCACACAGGCCCTGGCCCCACCAAAGTTTCCTTGCCAATCACAGCAAAGAGAAGGGGTGACTATGACCACGGCAAAGACTCCTGTCTGCCCACAGGAAATCAGATCCCCACAAGCAGAAGAGGAAGGGTAGACCGCAATCACATCCTCAACTGGTTGTCTGTCCATGGAGGCTAGGGGGAGAGTTAGAGCAGAGCTTGGGCCTCCCCACCCCCCTAAAACAAACAGGCATTCTGCTGCTTCTGCCTTCATAGCCTTGCATTTGGATTACTGTAACGGATTATATCTTGGCTTTTCTAACATGGTCATATAGGCATTTAAAAAAATAGAAAATGCTGCCATCCAAATTGTGGCAAGTGTGAATCGGTTTGCATATTTCTCCTATTATTTTTTTTTTTTTAATTTACAAGCAGATATTCAAAACTCGTATGCCGATGGCCAGCAGGAGGCTGTGCCGACCAAGATATTCATTGGTATAGAAACGTGACGGCAGAAAAAGACCACATGGCCTCTATATTCTGTCTTTCCATATCAACTACAGTAGTCCCCTTTTTACCTTTAGAGATCCTCTGTGTTTGTCCCATGCTTTTTTTTAATTCAGATACTGTCCTTGTCTCCACCACCTCCACTGGCAGACTATTCCATGCATCTACCACTCTTTCCGCAAAGAAATATTTCTGCATATTACTCCTGAGTCTATCCCCTTTCACCCTCATCCTATGTCCCCTCATAGCCGAGCTTGCTTTCAATCGAAAGAGGCTCTCCTCTTATGCATTTATGCCACGGAGGTATTGTAATGTGTCAATCATATCTCCTCTATTCCACCTTTCCTCTAGAGTATACAGATTAAGATCCTTAAGTCTGCCCTCATATGCTTTATAACAAAGACCACTAACCATTTTAGTAGCCACCTTCTGCACCGACTCCAACTTGTTTATATCCTTTTGAAGGTGCGCTACAGAATTGCACACAATACTCCAAATGAGGTTGCACCAGAAACTTATACAGAGGCATTATCACCTCCTTTCTTCTGATGGCCATTCCTCTCCCTATGCACCCAAGCATCCTTCTAGCTTTTGCCGTCACCTTTTCTGCTTTAAGATTGTAAGACACAATCACGCCCAGATCCCATTCTTCTTTCATAGACAGAAGTACTTCACCCCCTACACTGTACGGCTCCCTTGGATTGCTGCAGCCCAAATGCATGATCCTGCACTTTTTAGCATTAAATCTCAGCTGCCAAATTCTAGACCATTCTTCAAGCTTAGCTAGATCCCTCCTCGTGCTATCTACACCTTCCTGGGTGTCTACTCTGTTGCAGATTTTGGTATCATCCACAAAGAGGCAAACCTTACCTGACAGCCCTTCCGCAACATCACTAACAAAGATGAATCTTTACAGACAATCGAGCATGATCCGGTTAGTCAGGGATGATCCGTGGATGGAGCGAGGGTGGTGCTGGCACTATCCGGAGAAGTTCTGCCTTTGCCTGAGTGGACTAGAGTAGCCGCCTAATGGTCAGAGCACTGGCTTGGAAACCAAGAGACCAGGGTTCAGTTCCCACTAGCGCTCCTTGTGGCCTTGGGCAAATCATTTAACCCTCCATTGCCTCAGAAAAATCCAAGTTATCAATGTACATTACCAAGGTTAAGTTACAATACAAACTGGTTTGACCAAAATGATAACGCAGTATTAAAAACCTGTTAAATAAATTTACCTGGATAGAAGGATAAGCTAGCACTTATCTGAATAACTTAGGACACAAGAAAAACAGGCCTAAGGTGCTATCTGGATAAGCTGAAAATTGTGCTCTCCAGGTAAGTACTAGCATTTATTCGGATAGCACTACTCACTCTGGACATGCAGTGGCTCCTATTCGAATGTTGCTGCTGATATTTAAGCACTGTGGCTGAGCGCTGTGGCGTTTAAATATCAGCCCTTTGGAAAAACTTGGCCCCTAATCTCTATTCAAATGTAATTGTTTACACCAATAATTTCTATTGCACAGAATGATAAAACAAAAAGAAAGAATCACAATACAAAACAGTGCAAATCTTTTAAGTTAAACAGAACAATCTGCCAATTTAAGGTTCAGTCAAGCTCAAATTTAAGGAAACAAGAAAAAATCCCCAAGAAAAGAAAGAAATACTGGTAGCCAACTAGATATCCTAGATAAGGTTCTCTCCCTCTGCTCCTCCTTTACCTCTTGTCTTCCCCCACTTTCCCCGCTCCCGTCTCCCACCCTTCCGTCCCCCTCCTCGTCCCTCCTTCCTACCCATGCCTGGTCCTTCTTTGAGCCTGTAACAGCGTCCAAACCTTTGGGGGTAATTTCCTCCGCCTGCAAGATCTGGTGCTCTCTAGACTCTATCCCTTCCGAATGGCTGCTAAAACCCTCCCTATGTCTCCTTCCCTCAGTTCTTACTATGCTGAACTCCTCTTTGTCCACTGGTTTCTTTCTCTCTTCCTGGAAGCACACTCTGGTTTGTCCTCTCCTTAAGAAGCCTTCTCTTGATCCTACTGGTCTCTCTAGCTGGTGTCCGGTCTCAAATCTTCCATTCCTTTCTAAAATCCTTGAACGTTTCATCTTCACTCAACACCTTGTGTCTATTAATGCACTTCACCCCCGTCAATCCACCTTCCACCCTGGGCACAGCACTGAAACTATCCTCCTTTCTCTTCTTAACGAGTCGCAGGTTGCACACAACCGGAATGATATTACTTTTCTTGTTTCTCTGGAACTTTCTGCAGCGTTCGACCTTGTCGACCACCGTACTCTCCTTTGTCGTCTTGCTGACTTTGGGGTCTCTGGTGTTCCTTGGCTCTGGTTTTGCTCTTTTCTCTCAATTTGCACCTTTTTCGTCTTGTCCCCTTCTTCCACTGCTCCCTATGCCTCTTTTCTGTGGTGTCCCTCAGGGCTCTGTCTTGTCTCTGCTCCTCTTCAACATGTTCCTGGCCCCTCTTGCCCTTCTTGTACAGTAGGCTGGTATCTCCACATATTATTATGCGGATGATATCATCCTCCTCTACCGCACCACTCCAACTGCTCCTGACATTACACCCCTCAACACTTGTTTGTCTTCTATCTCTGACTGGATGTCTGCTAACTTTCTTCAGTTTAATCCCCTCACGTCCACTGCCACTTGGGTTACTTTTGGGTCCCCATCCCTGTCTCTGGCCCCCCTCACTTGCTTCCACCGCCATTCCCTTGGTGTCCTCGTTCCGTTACCTTGGTGTTGTTCTTGACTCCTCCCTCTCCTTCTCAGATCATATCTCTTCTGTCTCGTCAGTTGCGCTGTCTGTCCCTTCCTCACATCATCCTCCTTAACCACTCTCCTTTTGTCTCTTGTTGTTTCCCGTATTGATTATTGTAATGTCTCCCTTGCTGGTCTTCCCCTTTCCCAATTCCATCGTCTGCAGCTCCTTCAGAACACTGCCGCTCGCATTCTCACCTCCTCCTCCTGTTATGGGCACATCGCCCCCTCCTGGTTCATCTGCATTAGTTACCAGTTCATTTCAGGGTGCAATATAAAATTCTCATCCTCACACACTGTACTATTCACTCCTCCTCACCTCAGTATTTGGCTGATCTCCTACAGTTCCATTCCCCTCTCGTTTGCTCCACTCTGTCCATAATTACCAGCTGGTGCTTCCCCCTCCCTCACCAGGCACACCTTGAGCGCACTCGTTCCTCTGCTTTTTTCTTCCTGGGCCCCTCCCTCTAGAACTCTTCCCCTAAAACTTTGGTCTGAGTCCTCCTTCCCCTGTTTCAAGACTGCCTTGAAAATCCATCTGTTTCAGTGTGCTTTCAATCTCCCTCTCTCCCCTCCCTAGAAGTTCCCTGCTCCTTCTCTTCTCTCTTGCTTTGTTGTCCATCCTTTCTGTCCTGTCGATTATTGGCGTGCCTTTCTTCATTTCCTCAGCAGTCTTTTTTGTATTGTACACTGCTTTTTGTCTTCTGATGTAAGCGGTATAGCAAATTCCGAAATAAAGATAAAGATGCAGTTTCAGTCAGACACACTGTCCATGTTGGGTGTCAAAGGATTTAGCAATCCAGACCTCCCCACTCTATAGAGAAATTGAGTTAATTGAGCAGAATCATAAAACATACTTCATTGTGGTATTTAATCTTCATTTGCAAGGAAAATTTTAACCAGAAGAGTGCCCCAAGTTGTAGACCAGGACGTATAAAAAGAAATCCCTTCCTCTTAAGTTGGTGAATCTTGGCAACATCTGGAACCCTACGAACTTTCAAACCATAAAATAATTCATCCTTAAGATAAAAGAAAATATGTTAAAAGAAAGCCTTGATCTGAGTCCAGAACCAAATATACAACCAACTAATGTAGCAGGAGCTCATTACTCTTCAATGATGTTTCTAATTGTCCAGTAAAATCTAGTGTATCCACCCCCATGGACTCTATCACATCCAGCCAAACTCTATCTTTCCTTGGAAGGGGGCGAGTAGTATGATTTAGATATCATGGGGCACACTTTCTCTGGGATCTTCAAAATCTCAAGAAGATATTTTCTAAACATAACCATGGGGGAATAATCTTTGATCTTGAAAAATGTATCAAAGATTGCTCTGCTGGACAATATTTTCTAATGCCTCCATCTTATTTTGTAATAGCAGGTTCCACTTACTAGGGGGGCTTACAACATCACAATTTTTCTACAAATTTTGTTCTGTAGTAGCCACTCACATGGCATTTCTTTAAGCTCTCCTTCCTGTTGTTGCTAAGTGCTGTCGAGTCTGTGTCGATTCCTGGTGACCCTCTGGATAGTTAACCTAAACTTTGTTCAGTCTTCAGCCAAGCGGCTCATTGTTGACAGAGTGGTATCCATAGCTGCCATTATTTTATCGATCCATCTCATTGCCAGCCTTCCTCTTTTATGGTGATCTTCTACCTTCCTAAGCATTATTTCTTTCTCCAATGATCTCTCTCTTCGCATGATGTGTCCAAAGTATGAAAGTCGAAGTCTTGTCATCTGAGCTTCTAAGAAAAGCTTAGGTTTCATCTCCTCTAGTACTGACTAGTTTATTCTTCGGGCAGTCCATGAAATACACAGTATTTGTCACCAGCACCATAATTCAAAGGTATCAATTTTCTTCCTGTCTATCTTTTTCACTGTCCAATTTTTGCATCCATATGATGTTATTGAAAATACCATGGCCTGGACAAGTCAAATCTTTGTATGGAGAGAAACATCTCTGCTCTTGAGAATCTTGTCTAGGTCCTTCATAGCCATTCTACCAAGAGCAATACGTCATCGGATTTCTTGATTGCTTGTCCTTTCTTTATTTATTGTTGATGCAAATAAGTTAAAGTTGTCAACTATTTCAATTTCTTCTCCATCAGTGATGAACTTATTGATTTTGCCAGTTGTCAGGATCTTTGTCTTCTTAACATTAAGGTGCAGACCCATTTTAAGACTATGTTCCTTGATCTTGAGAAGCAAATGTTTCAGATAGTCTTCACTTTCAGCCAGTAATGTGGTATCATGACCAAGACTGATTCTGTTTTGGGAACAGTATTATTTGAGCAGATATAGTAGCCAAAGTTTTCCATATAATCTCAAAGTTGCTAATTTGAGATCTCTGCATAAATTTATTTATTTGGCTAGATTTTTATACCGCTTTTCACAAAGGTCAAAGCGGCGTACATAGAACTTTGAATAGGTTAAACGATGTTTACAGAGAACATTAACTATTTACAGGAAGTGTAAAGAACAGTAGCTCGCACAATAAGGTTAGGCAGAGGCATGGTGCTTTTAACTATTTATGTGGAGGCAGATTCTGAACTGTGCACGTCCGGATGCCCAAAAAATAGATTGGGCCACTTTGTACTTGATCCCGCAACTGTGGGAATTATATGTTCCCGCGGTTGCTGAATCAAGTTACTTAGACTGCCCAGCGTGCACACCATTCTGACCGGGGAGACGTATTGAATATCCCCATCTAAGGCATTTACATGGTTTACTAGGCTGTAAACCGTATAAATGCCCTTCAAATATTGGGCCCTTTATGTCTTATTCAATTCTATGTACTTGTCTATGTATGTGACTTATACTCCACTTAGATTCTCATGATAATGCATGTTAGAAATATGGATAAGTAAATAAATATCTGTACTGTTGCTTTTTTATGAAAGATGGTTAAACAAATATATATAGACTGAAAGCCTTCTCTCCTATCCAAGCTGCATTTAAGTTCCCACGCAGTATGTGTGCCCTTACAGGAAGAGTTCTCTCTGGCAAGTCCAAGGTTGGAAAGCAGGGGGGAGGGACAAAACTCTTCTCTAACTCACAGATCCTCTTTGTCCTCTTTCCCCTCAGCTGGGTTGGCTTAGTGAGGATCAATCTTCAATTGGGCTTTAAGCTTCTGCTCGTGAAGCCTTTGCCAAGTTCTTGGGAAGTAGGAACTCATATACTTGTGTAGCTGACCTCTCACTACGGGGGGGGGGGGGGAGAGGGGGAGGGAGGTAGATGATCCTGGAGGTCCTACTAAAGGGAAAAGAATATAGACCTGTGGAGAACTCCTTTCCCTGTCTGAGAATTCACACCAGGGTTTGCAGACAGACTGTGGGACTTTGCCCTGGAACTGAGTGAGCCCCTTCTCTAATAAGTGCTCCCGGAAAAGGGGCTATACTAATTTCTGCTAACATTTCACAGTATGTTTCTTCATCCAGCCAGATGGATGGTAATATACTCCCACTGATATACTCTTTCCTGTCACATATGGAATTTCTATGCATAAAGATTCTACAGTGGATAGACTAGGACCGGGAGAGGAGAAACAGAAAACTGCACATGAAGGCTAGGAGAAAGAGAACCTGTGTCTTTTGGGGAAACTGCTAGGTACGTATGACCTAGATTGGCCACTGTTGGAAACAGGATACTGGGCTTGATGGACCTTGGTCTGACCCAGTATGACATATCTTATGAGAAAGACAGCTACAGAAGAGTGCAAGAGGGAAGACCGATAACTATAGACTAGGGCTCGTAAAGAGTGGGAGAAAGCTACAAAAAGATGTCATCTAGTTATAATTTTACTCAGTTTCCTGCATAGAATTACAGTTCTGATTTTTCAATTGATTCCCTTAAAAAATCCAAACTACAACTGCAAGCATACAGTAGGAGAGAGGATGAGGGCAAGACCAGGTGGAATCAATCTGTTTGGCTGGCTGGGTGCAGTGTCAGCACTAAAAAATGTATTTTGGTTATTTGATTTTGGAGAGTTTTAGGTTATTACAGATGTTAACATTCCAATCAGGGCTGTCCTATATGGCAAGCAAGATGGATGACTACCCAAAGCATTGATACACCTTGTCAGGGGGTGGGAATTCTAGTGCTCCTTGCTGCTGATTTTGCAAGGGATACATGGAAAGTCCATGTTCTATTTACTCACATAAGTCCCTATTTTAAAAGGACTTAGACGCATGAATGGGCACTTAACAAACACTTTTTAGGCGGCCACTATTCTCTAAGCACATGCATAAGTTCTATTGCACATACGTTCAGTGTGAGCAGGCACGGGGCACAGTTTGGGCAGAGTGTAAATGTACACATGTAAATTATAAAATATTATAGCTTATGCACGTTTCTGAACAGTCTAGGCCCAGGCACAAGCTAGATGGAGGCATGTCTTCACACCTCTATTTTCTAAAGTGCGGTGCGTGCGTATTTCACTTAATGAAATAGGCCCCAAATACTTGCATGGTAGCACATGGAAACTGCATGGAAGTTTATAAAATTAAACTCTTAATGTTTGAAGAGTATCTTGTAATGCACAAAGAGGGAATTAATTTGCCCAGTGATTACTATCTAGACGTCCCAATTGTTGTCCACTGAAACTGCTTGAGGTTTCTTAGTCAAGATTTTTCATAGAGTGAGGAAGGTCTTAGACGCAAACATTCAGATTCCAGATCAGAAGGCCCATATGGTTTCTTCTACTGGCCTCGTGGTCTGCCTTCCACATCCACTCCCAAATCAGTAGTTAGGGAATTGCTCCTTTCAAGCTCCCTCTCCTGGTTCTCTGCTCTTCCACCACCCAAAACTGTTCCCATCACCAAAACTGCCCTCCCTCACAATTGCCCCATTACCACACACACAGTCCCAACCCCAAAATTACTCCCTCGCAACTGCCCTATCAACCCGCCAAATGCTGCCACCATGAAAAGATACCCCTCACAACTGACTCACTACCCTGCAAACTGCCCCACCTCCAAAAACTACAAACCCGCATCTGCCCCACTATGCCGCAAACTACGTTGTTGTTGCTAAGTGTTGTCGAGTTTGTGTCAACTCCTGGCAACCCTCTGGATAGTTGACCTAAACTTTGTTCGGTCTTCAGCCAAGCAGCTCATTGTTGACAGAGTGGTATCCATAGCTGCTGTTATTGTATCGATCCATCTCATTGCTGGCCTTCCTCTTTTATGGTGACCTACCTTGCCAAGCATTCTGTCTTTCTCCACTGATCACTCTCTTCGCATGATGTGTCCAAAGTATGAAAGTCAAAGTCTTGTCATCTGAGCTTCTAACGAAAGCTTAGGTTTCATCTCCTCTAGTACTGACTGGTTGGTTCTTAGGGCAGTTCAAGATATATTGGAGTGGAGGAGAGGCCTAGTGGTTGGGGCAAGGTACTTCAAGCCAGAAGGTCAGGGGTTCAAATCCCACTAGAGGACAGCAACCTTGGGCCGGAAGGACTGGGGTTTCTAGTCTCACAGGTGCTCCTTGTGGTCTTGGGTAAGCCACTTAACCCTCCATAGCCCATGTTCCCTGTAAAATAGTTATCTCCAAGTTATAATGCCCTGTTCAATGTAATTTCAGTTTGTTCAATGTAAACCACACTGATGCAGAATAGCACAGTATATAAGAGAATGTAAATAAAAAATAAATATACACAGTATTCATCGCCAGCACCATAATTCAAAGTCATAAATTTTCTTCCTGTCTATCTTTTTCACTGTCCAACTTTCGCATCCATATGATGTTATTGAAAACACCAGGGCCTGGATAAGATTTATTTATTTATTTAACATTTTTTATATACCGTTTTTCTACGAATCAAAACGGTTTACATAGAACAATAAAAAGCAGTGTATTTCAACTGTTTACAAGGAACAGATAACAGGATACAGAATAAAACAACATGAGGAACTAAATTATAATATACAATTAATTATAGTGAACAATGATCAACTATTTACATATGTATGTGTAACATATGATGAATCTTAATATGGAGAGAGACATCTCTGCTCTTGATAATCTTGTCTAGGTCCTTCATAGCCATTCTACCAAGAGCAATGCGTTGTCTGATTTCCTGACTGATAGTCCTTTCTTTTGTTGATCCACGTAAGTTAAAGCTGTCAACTATTTCAATTTTTTTCCATTAGTGATGAACTTGTTGATTTTGCCAGTTGTCAGGATCTTTGTCTTCTTAACATTAAGGTGCAGACCCATTTTAAGAGTATATTCCTTGATCTTGAGAAGCAAATGTTTCAAATAGTCTTCACTTTCAGCCAGTAGTGTGGTATCATTAGCATAGCGAAGGTTGTTGATGAGTCTTCCACCAATCTTCACACCTCGGTTATCTTCATACAGTCCTGCTTCTCTGATAATTTGTTCTGCATATAAATTAAAGAGGTAAAGGGGAAGTATGCAGCCTTGTCGTACACCTTTGCTGATTTTAAACCATTCTGTTTCTCCTAGTTCCGTTTGAACTGTTGTTTCTTGATCAATGTAAAGGTCGTGCAAGAGAACGATCAGGTATTCTGGTATACCTATGCTCCTTAATGTGGCCCAGAGTTTCTCAGTCAAAAGCCTTGCTATAGTCAATAAAACATATATGAATATCCTTTTGTCTTTTCAAGGATCCATCTCACATCCGCGATAATTTCTCTCGTTCCTACTGTAGCAGCAAAGCGCAGACAAACCAATGATACCAGGAGTCTGTTCAGAAGGTCCAAATCATTTATTTGTGCACAAGTCTCAAGCAAGGCAATTTCAAAATGGCTGAGCAAAGTTTTCAAGCATTACAACAACTTTTATAGACTTCTGTTCCATTCTAGGTATAGAAAAACATTTCATTGGTCCCGGTAACCTCCCGTACCTCCCGTATCCCTTCTATTGGTCCCGGTACTGATAAGTTTCTCCAATTATGTTCCTTCTGTGGGCTTCTGTAGGCATGACACCTGCCTGCCCCCCTTCTAGTCCCAATTACAATGGTCAGTTCATCAACTTGTTACTTTCACACTTTCAAGGCTATGGGACCATTTGTGCGTGCAGAAGAGCAAGGTTCTGTAACTCATCTGTCAGCACTCCTCAATACTTCTCTGCAAATGTACTTTTTCTTATCAGTAACTTTAAAACACATCTTTTCTGTATTTTTCCATTTCTTAATTCTGCAATTCTGCTTATCTAAGCTAATTCAATATTTCTACTGAGTTCTTTCTTACAATAGCAGCATGTTGGGGGATGTGCAATCCTATATGCCTCTCCACAGGCCTCATTTACAGGTCAAGCTAGCCATGCTGGCCTGCCTATGTCAGACACCGTGGGTCACAGGCCTGCACCTGCCACATTCCCCCCTTTGATTAATCTCACCCTATTACTTAATAAGGTGTGAGAATTAAATCACTTTCCAGAAAATTCACATCCTGATTAAAGGATTCTTACTAGTTCCGCTAGGGCTAGCTTTGTATAAAGCCATTATTCTAGTTGCGGTCTTCCGCTCTACTGTACTATCAATAGCACTATGAAGGGAACGCATACAACATGGGATTAAACATGGTAAGCAGAGGACAACAGCAACAAGGATTAGTACTAAGATAACGAAAGTCTTAAATCCTCCCAGCCAAGAGAAAAGGTTAGCAAACCAATTAGGAAATTTCAAGGCGTGCCAAGTCTGTACTGGCACATAAGCATGTCTTTGCATATCTTTAGCAATTTCTTCAACTACTTGACCTTTATCATCTATTTTCAAACAGCAATTAGTTAAATTCAGTTTACCACATACTCCTCCTTCAGCTGCTAGCAAATAATCAAGGGCTAAGCGATTCTGGTATATGGCAGTGCGCATCTGAGTACTTTGTCTAGCTAAAAGCGTAAGAGCATGACTAGTTTCATTGGTTATTATTTCAACTACTGCTTGTAAGCGAATAATACGATTAATCATATAAATTGGGGTACGATAACCATACATACCATCATCATTCCAAGTGGCAGGTCCATAATACTCAATAATTCTTTCTGGTGGCCAATCATCACCTTGCCATTTCTCCCACTTGCCTATCTGTAAGGCCTCTCTTTTCTGTCTAGATGCTCCTTTGTGTTTGTGGGTAGTATATACAGGGTATCCTAATTGTTCTCCATGTTCAGTGTTTAACAGGAAGAACGAAGGTCTGATGGTTCCTAAGACACATGCTCCTCCCCATTGTGGTGGGAGTTGCGCATATGCTCGGTTTCCACAGATCCAATATAGGCCAGGTGGGGCTTGCCAGGCTTGGACTTTGGCAAGGTTAGTCCATAGACCTGCAAGTTCAGGAAATCTGGCTAATGGGTTAGGAGGTTCAGGATGTCTGATTCCTGACCACCATGCCACCTTCTTGGTCGTGGCATTATAGTATTTCTGGCTAAGACAGACCAGCTGTCCTACCTTTTGGGTGAACTGGGGTCCAGTTCTGGCAAAGCAAAGACGTCCAACGATTGAGTGCGCTAACACCCATTCACTGGTTGTCTTGTGTAATTCAGTCTGATTGTAAATCATGGAATAATTCAATTCTTGGGCTTCCCAGGGCCATTGGTCTCCCATTTGGGTTCCGCCACAGAAATAACAATCTGTGATCTTAAGACTAGATACTACTGCTCCAGCTAATTCTAAAAACAAATTCTGTGAGGGGTGAGGGATCTCAAACTTATTTACATGCATAGCTTCATAAAAGGTATTATGAATATGATATTTAGATGACTTGTGGGCTTGAGTATTCAATCTAACATACACAATGGTCCCTGGATCTGTTCCTCCTCCCGCAATACGTAAACCAAACTTATATCCTTGTTTCCATGCATGAGGGTTATGTACACGCAAATGTAAGGGGTTACAAGCATCTTTCTGACATTTATCATTCGTGGTTGGCTTGGTTAGAGTAGCCATCCGTTTATCTATTTTCTCATCAGTTATACCAGTGTTCCAGGTAGCATAAAAAACACATTCCCAATACGGGCAATAGTAGTCTGCCGCTGTAGCAGTACTATACCCTGATCCTGTTTTACCTGTACACTTCCACCAATTTGTGGCACCTTCCGGACACATATACTTATGGTCATTTCGATACGCTTTCTCCCATGTACCACAGGTGGACTGACTATCTCTATTAATAGCATTACATGCATCAAAATTCAAAACAGCAGGTTTAGTAATGTCCTTAAGTGGTGGTGTAGCAGCTAATATAGGTCCATCTGCATCCTTCCATCTTATTTCCAACGTGTAATAGGATGGATTCTGATGCGGATTATAGCAAGCTTTGATTTTGCCATGAGTGCAAACATTTAGTTCAGTGGTGTTATAGATACACCGAGTTATTGTTCCCTTGCAGGTATAGTAAGAATGGTAAAGCAAAGTCTGAGTTACTTTCAGTCCAGTTCTAGTAGAAGTAATGCAAGCAGTGCATGGAGGTAGAGCATAAGTCTGTTCAAAACCTCCAAAGAAGGCAACCAAGGCAAAGCAGAAGCAAAGATACATGTTGATGTTGATTGGAGTTCTTCTGAATCCTCAGCTTGCTGATCTTGATCACGACGGTCTATTATTCTTCGTCCCGTTTGCTAATGAAGCAATTTAACGGTTGCTGAGTGTTGATTGAAGATCCTCAAGGTGTCCAGCACACATTAACCAACTTAGCAATTCAGTTGGCTTGTGAAGTCTGGCTTAGTCAATGTAGTCTCGAAGTAGTGTGTCAAATCACACACACAAATTGGGTTCGTTGAAACAAAACTGTTGCTGCATGGAAAACAGCAATCCTCTTCGAAAGACTTGGCTACTGCAAAGCACTTGTGATGAAGTGTCTATGCTGCTGGTTGCCGTCTCAAAGTAACTCGCAAGGGTACATCAGGGTGCTGCTCTGCTGTCCACCGCTCTGGTTCAGGATCGGCGGCGGGCTTGACTCGGCTGTGGTGGATCCAGGCGTCGATCTCGGCTACCTTTACTGCAGTTGGGGTAGACAGGATGACGGTGTACGGTCCCTTCCAATGGGGTTCCAACGGTATCTTCTTCCAATCTTTGATCCACACCGAAGTTCCAGGCTGGTAGGGATGCAAGGGTTCCGTCAAGTTGATAGGCAACTGGTCTTGGATCCACGTATGGAGAGTCTGCAGAACAAAACTAAGAGCTAGGAGTTCTTGTCTGGTTACTTCTGAACCAATCTGGGCTAGATTTCCTTTGACTCCCTGCACTATTGGTGGGGGTTTACCATACAAAACTTCAAAAGGGGAAAATCCCGTTGACTTTACAGGGGCTGAGCGTATTCTGAGTAAAGCTATGGGGAGCACTTGGGGCCATTTCAAGTGTGTCTCCTGACAAAGCTTAGACATTTGGGCTTTCAATGTACGATTCATTCGCTCAACTTTCCCTGAACTCTGGGGTCTGTATGCAGTGTGGAGCTTCCACTGTATCTGCAAAGCTTTTGCTAACTGCTGAGTAACTTGGGAGACAAATGAGGGTCCATTGTCCGACCCTATTACTGCTGGAATTCCAAATCTGGGGACAATCTCTCTCATTAAGGCTTTGGTAACTTCTCGGGCTTTCTCAGTTCTGGTTGGGAATGCTTCTACCCACCCAGAGAAAGTACAAACTAATACTAGTAGGTAATGGTATCCATTAGCTTTTGGCATTTCGGTGAAATCAACTTGGAGGTTGTGCATGGGGGTCACACCTCTTGACTGAACTCGGGGTGCTGTAATAAGGCCTTGCTTGGCATTATTCTTGGCACAGGTTTGACATTGTCGTGCTACTGAGGCTGATATAGTTGTCATCAGAGGGATGTAGAAATGTGGTCTGAGTGCTTTCTCCATAGCACTCTTTCCATAGTGGGTGGCTTCATGAAAAGCTTTGACAAAGGATGGTCCTAACAGTTCAGGAATTACTATTCTTCCCGGAGGTTGACTGCCTTCTTCTGGTGGCAGCTCAATCCATCCATCTTTCAATACTCCATTTTCTTTGTCACAATAGTAATCTAATTCTTTGGTGGTATATCGTGGGGTCCATAGATTCAAAGGTACTGGAAACAATGCTGCTTGCATTGGCATAGCTTGTGGGGCAATTTGTCCTGTCATAGCTGCTTGTCGTGCTGAGGTATCTGCGAATCTATTTCCTCGAGCAACTTCTCCTTTTCCTGCTTGATGTCCTCTACAATGCATGACAGCTACACGTGTTGGGGCCCAGACTGCATCAAGTAACATCAATATCTCGGGACCATATTTGACTGATTTTCCTCCGGATGTGATGAGTCCTCTTTCTTTGTAGAGAGCTCCATGGGCATGCAAGGTAGTGAAAGCATATTTGGAATCTGTATATACATTTAGCACAAGTTTTTCTCCTAACAACAATGCTCTGGTGAGTGCTATCAATTCGGCTTTCTGGGCTGATGTGCCTGAGGCTAGAGCTGATGATTCAACTACTTCATGTTGAGTGACGACTGCATATCCGGCACAGCGTCGTCCGTCAAGGATGAGACTGCTCCCATCAACATAATAGATCTGGTCGGGATTGTCTATGGGCACATCTGTTAGGTCAGGTCGACTAGAGAACACAGTTTCCATGACTTCGATACAGTCATGTTCTGGGAGTTCTTCACTGATGGGTATCAAGGTAGCTGGGTTCAAGGCATGGCTCACTTCAAGTTGTATCTGTGGGTTTTCACATAACATGCTCTGGTACTTCAACATTCGGGAATTGGTGAGCCAATAATTTGCTTTCTGTTCCATAAGGGCAAGGACTGCATGTGGCACAGTGACTCGTATGTTCTGTCCTAATGTGAGTTTGTCTGCTTCACTCACTAATAGTGCTGTAGCCGCCACTGCTCTCAAGCAGGGTGGCCATCCTTTGGCCACAGGGTCCAATTGTTTCGATAGGTAGGCTACAGGTCGTTCCCAATTTCCTAATTTCTGAGTCAACATGCCTAGGGCATTTCCCTGTGCTTCATGTACAAACAAACGGAAAGGCTTGTGGACATCTGGTAATCCAAGTGCTGGTGATGACATCAATTCTTCTTTTAACTTCTGGAAGGCTGTATCCTGCTCAAGTCCCCACTCCAGTGGTGACTTCTCTTCTCCTTTTGTGGCTTCATACAGTGGTTTGGCAATTTGGGCAAAGTTGGGTATCCAGATTCGGCAATATCCTGCCGCTCCCAGAAAGGCTCTGACTTGCTTTCTGGTTGTTGGAGTCGGAATTCTGCATACTGCTTCTTTTCTTTCTCTGCCTAATCTTCTGCTTCCTTGGGTAATACGAAAACCCAAGTATTTCACTTCTGTTTGGCATAGTTGTGCTTTGGCTCTGGAAACTTTATATCCAGCTTCATTTAGTAACTGCAAGAGATCTTGGGTGGCTCGTATACATTCTTTTTCTGATATGGCAGCTATCAACAGATCATCCACATACTGGAGAAGTACTCTCCTCCCCGGGGCTACTGGATAGCTTGAAAGATCTTGGTTTAGTGCAGCACTAAAGATGGTAGGTGAATTCTTGAATCCTTGGGGTAATCTTGTCCAGGTGAGTTGGCCCCCTCTTCCAGAGATGGGGTCTTGCCATTCGAATGCAAACAATATTTGGCTTACAGGGGCTAATCTTATGCAAAAGAATGCATCTTTCAAATCCAGTACAGTGAAATGGGTAGCTTCAGCGGGTATCAATCCTAGTAGAGTGTAAGGATTGGGTACAACTGGGTGTATAGTTTCAACTGCATCATTTACTCTTCTCAAATCTTGCACTGGGCGATAATCATCTGTCTCAGGTTTCTTTACTGGCAAAAGTGGGGTGTTCCATGGGGATTGACATACTTTCAGTAGGCCATACTCAAGTAATCTCTGTAGGTGGCGATGAATGCCTTCAATTGCAGCTCTTGGGAGAGGGTACTGTTTGACGTGCACTGGTGTAGCACTAGGCTTGAGGGTTACAATCACTGGAGCTATATGTTTGGCTAGGCCTGGGGGACTGCCTTCTGCCCATACTTCAAGTGGTGCATGAATGTTCTTTAAAGTTTGTTCAAAATAGGTATCTTGAATCGAATCATCAACGTAGTATCTCCATTCTTCTTCTCGGGGTACTGTCAGCAGCATTATTCCTGCTGGTTTGGCTTGGGAATTCACTGTCATTTGCATTTCTCCTTGTTCGGAGAAAGATATCTGTGCTTGAAGCTTGGCTAGCATATCTCGTCCCAGTAGGGGTACTGGACATTCGGGCATGTAAAGGAATTGATGAGTTACTTGCTGTCCTCCTAGACTGCATATTCGGTTTTGTAGAAAAGACTTTGTGGCTTTGGCACCAGTTGCTCCTATAATGGTGACTGCTTTCTTGGTGAATGGGGCTATCTTTTTGTCTATTACTGAATGTTCTGCTCCAGTATCAACCATAAAGTTCATAAATTGGTCTCCTATTTGTATTTCGACCATAGGCTCCTGGAGACCTAAAGCAAACTTGGAGCCCGGTCTGTCCTAATCCACGTCATCCTCTTCATGGGCCTGCGTGGCCAATGCTTGGATGGCTCCTCCTCCCCTCTCTCGCCGGAATTGTTCTCGATTGGCTCCTCCTCGGCCTCGGGGACGGCCTCGTCTTTCTTCTCGCCACTGATGATCGTATTCGTCATCTTGCTGGGCGTCTTCGAGTTGCGGGCAAGTATCTCTCCAATGTCCTTCCTCTTTGCAGTAGGCGCATTGGTTCACGCCTAGTCTCTGGGTCCGGCCTCCGCCTTGACCCCGCCCTCTTCCTCTGCTCCTTCGATTAGGGACACCTCCCCTTTTCTTTTCAACTATGGCCGCAGCCAAAAAATCAGCTTTCTTCTTCATCTTTCTATCACATTCTCTCTGTCTTTCAGTATCACGATTCACATACACTTTATGAGCGACTTCCAATAACTGTGTTGCATTCATGCCCGCAAACCCTTCTAATTTCTGTAATTTACGTCTAATGTCTGGTTGAGACTGGTTTACAAAAGCAGAATTCACCATGCATAAACTTCCTGGTGCCTCGGGATCATAGGGAGTATACATTCTATAAGCTTCAGTTAATCTTTCATAATAATCTGCTGGGCTCTCATCTATTCCTTGGATAATTCCTGCTACTTTGGAAAGGTTCATAGCTTTTTGGCCTCCTCTTCGCAGGCCTTGTAAAAAGCCTTGGCGAAAACGGGCTAGGGCGGTGGATCCTTCATCTGTATTTGGATCCCATTGGGGGTCTTCATTTGGGAATTCTCTCTGAGCTGCTTCTCTACGATCTATTATATTCTGCCCCTGCGCTGGAGCTGCAGGGTTTTCTGCCATCCATTCGATAGCTGCTTTTCTAATTCTCGCTCGTTCCTCTGTGGTAAATAGGGTGGTCAGGAGCTGACGGCAATCTGGCCAAGTGGGTTGGTGAGTTTCCATAATACTAGTTACTAATTCTGTCAGCTCCTGGGGCTTGCTAGTATAGGAGGCATAATGCGACCTCCAATTTAATAAATCCGTTGTAGAGAACGGGATATACACATAAGTTAGGGGTCCCGCTACCACTTCATCATTATCATTCTTTACGGGCACTCCCGGGACTTGCCTTAAGGGAAACAGTTTGGCTGTCCTAGGCGTCATTTGAGTCTGGGATCTAAGGGCTATTGTCGTTGTCTTTGCAGGAGTTGCTGTCTTTTTCTCAACTGGTTTTGCTTTGGGTTTTTCTTTCACTGGCTTGCTAGTGCTGGCGCTAGCTTCCTCAATTATTTGTACACTTTCCTCTTCTTCCTCTTCTGGGGGATCCTCTCTTTCTTCTTCTTCTAATTCCGCTTCTGGCTCACTTTTTACATCCTCCTCTTCTCTTCCCGCTAACTCTCTCTCTTCCTCTTCTCCAGGAGGAGGGAGGTCAGGGATTGGGTCTCGCCTCGGCTCCGGCGGTCTCTGGGGTGCTGGGGCAGGACGCCGCCGGGCTATTCTTACTGGACCTGGGGTTCGGGGCTGCCTGAGGACTACTTCCGGGGAATCGGGATCTGCCAAGATGGGTTTCTTCTTGGCTTTCTTATCCTGCTCTTTCATTCTAGGCTGTTCCTTTCTCTGTCTAGAATCTGTTTTAGCTAACATTATTCTGCACTGTTCCTCATAACAGCGCTGCGCCCAGGAGGGCGGATCTTCACAAATACTTAACCAGGAATCTATATAGGGGTACTGATCGGGGTGCGCTACCCGCACTCTACGGTGTATTGACTGGATAATCTCTACGGTGAACGTTCCCTCTCGGGGCCAGACGGGGTCTAGATCGGGCCACTCCCTAGTACACAAAATCTGCAAACGGGCTGCTGTCATTTTAATACCATAATCTCCTGAATATCCCTCTTTAAAATGTGCGATCATACATTCTAATGGAGTGTTCCTAGTAGACTCCGCCCCTCCCATTTCGATGTGTGCGCGCAACAACAGACAAAAGGGAAAAGGTGGGCGGACCGTGGGTAAGGGGTCCTCACGGCCCTGGAAACGTATAGGGAATACAAATAACAAGACAAGACGACAATCGCTTCCCCCTTTTCGCGACCTGAACGCGGTCGCCCGGTCAGGAAATGCGCTAATCAGGGGTCAGCTTTCACTTGGTCCGTGCTGCCAGACCTCTCATTCATACTTCGTTCACACACTCATGCTAGCAACGTATTCCCAGAATGCATTCGTTTCTATCTGTTCTGACTAGTCTTTTCCAAGTACAATTACAAAAAGGATGAGGGTTTCACCTAGCGAATTCCCATGCCAGGCTACTCGGCTCTTCCTTGAGAGTTGATCAGGCTCTCTTACCAATTCCCAATATCTCGAGATTACAAATTCCAAATTCCAAGTTCCAATGGCAGTACTGCTCTTTCTATTTCTGTCTAGACCCAAAATCAAAACTATACTCACCGGATCCGGTCCTCAAAACTTCCCAAGCAGGCGCATGAGTTGGACCTCGGACTCCCCTCACTCGGGTTCGAGGCGTTGGCTCCGACCGGGCTCGGCACCCGCCGAGGTCCGACCAGCTCCCTCCGATACAAGGGACCGGCGGCGCCAGGGAGCGGCCCTCGTCGGAAGGGCGCGATCCCGGCAGGACCAAGCCTATAGAGGCGGAAAGTCGTGGTATATTGCCCTATATACACTTTGATTCCACAACTTCCCGGCCAACGCACCAAGGAATATGTAGCAGCAAAGCGCAGACAAACCAATGATACCAGGAGTCTGTTCAGAAGGTCCAAATCATTTATTTGTGCACAAGTCTCAAGCAAGGCAATTTCAAAATGGCTGAGCAAAGTTTTCAAGCATTACAACAACTTTTATAGACTTCTGTTCCATTCTAGGTATAGAAAAACATTTCATTGGTCCCGGTAACCTCCCGTACCTCCCGTATCCCTTCTATTGGTCCCGGTACTGATAAGTTTCTCCAATTATGTTCCTTCTGTGGGCTTCTGTAGGCATGACACCTGCCTGCCCCCCTTCTAGTCCCAATTACAATGGTCAGTTCATCAACTTGTTACTTTCACACTTTCAAGGCTATGGGACCATTTGTGCGTGCAGAAGAGCAAGGTTCTGTAACTCATCTGTCAGCACTCCTCAATACTTCTCTGCAAATGTACTTTTTCTTATCAGTAACTTTAAAACACATCTTTTCTGTATTTTTCCATTTCTTAATTCTGCAATTCTGCTTATCTAAGCTAATTCAATATTTCTACTGAGTTCTTTCTTACAATAGCAGCATGTTGGGGGATGTGCAATCCTATATGCCTCTCCACAGGCCTCATTTACAGGTCAAGCTAGCCATGCTGGCCTGCCTATGTCAGACACCGTGGGTCACAGGCCTGCACCTGCCACACTACTATTCCACCCCAAAATATACCCTCCCACAGCTATCTCCCCTACCCCACAAACTGCCCCTTTGGGAAAACCTAATCCCTCCTGTAACGTCCTCATCACCCTGTCAACTACCCCCAACCCCCAAAAAATACTGTCCCCATGCAACTGACCTCCCATCCTGTAAACTGCCCCACCGCAAAAAAAACAAACTCCTGTAAATTCTTCCATTATGTTGTAATGTGCCCCACCCCTCAAAAGTATTCCACAACTGACCCCTCCTCTCCCCCTCCCCCCAAGCCAACTGCACTACCAGGAAAACCTAACACCTCCTACAACTGCCAGAGCAGGGCTTGTCTTCTATATGTTCTTGTACAGTGCTGAATACGCCTTGAAGCGCTATATAAATGATTAATAGTAGCAGTAGTGTATGTTTTTTCTCTGTGTGTCTGTGATTGTGAGAGGAGATAAGAACAGAAGGCTGTTTTGACAGGTATAACTGAGTAATTACTATGCTACTGTGAATCAGTGTTAGTATGCTGAAGTTCTTGGAACTGCATTTCCTAGGGAAATACATTGAGCCTTTTTTTTGGGGGGGGGGGTAGGGGGATGGGAATTGGGGCTTCATTTGTCTTCTATCTCACATTACACACGGAAAATAAAATTGTACAACGGAGGAATTTCCCCCAGCTCACCTCCTCCCTTCCAGTGACTAGAGCAGCATTCCAGTGCTCCGCCCCCACAGCCTCCCCATTGGCTGGATCCTACCCACAGTCTCTGCTGCTAGTTACACTGGAAACAGACAGGTTCACTCACACATGACACATGTTTACTTGTGTAACCAAAGTGGTACATAAAGGGAGTTAGTTTGGTGCTATATACTGTATGCATGTAGACACTGCTTTACATGTGTAAATCAGCATACATGAATAAGATGTAGTTATGAAGTTATGTTTGCTGCACTCTGTAGCTGGGTAGAGGGGGTTGTGAGGAAGGGGGAATTCCACTCATCATAGGGGCCCTTCATTTCAACTTACACCACTGGACAAAGCAGAGCAGATCAAATAAGAGCTGCTTTGCTTCTTAATAATAGGCAGTGGAATGGGGTAGGCCACTGCTTTTTGTACCACACAGTGTCAGCTACTAGAGAGCTTGGAGAGAAGGAGCAGAGATTGGTCTGTTTATCCTCTCTAACCATAAAGGTATTCCACTGTCTCTAGCCTAATTTAAACCCCATCCCCCAACTCTTTCTCATGTGTCCAGGTGGCTTTCACAGAATAGGACCCGAGAGGTTGGTATGATCTCACAGATTTCTCCAGAAGACCCACCCCCCACCCCCATGCCCAGAAATCATTTTCATAGGTCAGCAAGGAAAGGGAGGGGAGGGGAGATTTGTGAGCTCTCAGTGTGGGTGGCTATGGAAGAAGTATTTTTCAGAAATGATTTAATGCGTTTTAATATACATAGTAACATAGTAAATGACGGCAGATAAAGACCAGCATGGTCCATCCAGTCTGCCCAGCAATACGACAAGAGTAGGTGCACCTGTCGCTCTGTGCAGGCCACCCCTCCCCATGTCTTTGTTTAGGGGTGGACCCATCACTCCATGTAGGACACCCCTATTTGTTGAGAAGTTAGATGGTTCAGTTTATTTTGTTTTTATCCTGTTGCTGTAAAGGGATCCGCTGTGCTTGTCCCATGCTGTTTTGAATTCCGTCACCGTGTTTGCCCCCACCACTTCCATCGGGAGAGCAATCCAAGCATCCACCACCCTTTCAGTGAAAAAATATTTCCTGACATTGCCTTTCAATTTTCCACCTTGCAGCTTCATGTTATGCCCTCTAGTTTTGCAGCTTCCCCGTCTTTGGAAGAGGTTTGTTTGTTCATCGTTCCTCTAAGTATTTAAAGGTCTGAATCATATCTCCCCTATCCCTCCTCTCCTCCAAAGTGTACATATTTAGGTCTTCAAGTCTCTTCTCATAAGGTTTCTTACGCAGGCTCCAAATCATTTTGGTCGCCTTCTTCTGAACACTTTCCAGTCTTTTTACATCTTTTGCAAGATATGGTCTCCAAAACTGAACACAGTATTCCAGGTGAGGCCTCACCAGCGACCTGTACAGTGGCATAAGTACCTCTTCCTTTCTGCTGGTAATCCCTCTTTGTATGCAGCCCAACATCCTCCTGACTTTTGCCACTGCCTTGTCGCACTGTTTTGCCACCTTAAGATCATCAGAGATAATCACACTAAGGTCTTTTTCCTGAACCATGCACACCAACCTCTCGCCCCTATCGCATACATTTCCCTTGGATTTCTGCTACCTAAGTGCATGACACTGCACTTTTTCGCATTAAATCGTAATTGCCAAGCATTAGACCATTCTTCCAGCTTTTGTAGATCTTTCCTCATGTTATCCACTCCCTCGGGGGAGTTCACTCTGTTGCAAATTTTTGTGTCATCTGCAAAAAGACAGACTTTTCCCATTTAGTCCTTCAGCAATATCACTCACAAATACATTGAACAGTGCCGGGCCCAGGACCGAACCCTGGGGCACCCGGCTAATCACCTTCCCCTCATCCAAGTGAGCTCCATGTACCATCACCCTCTGTCATCTGTCAGTCAACCAATTTCTAATCCAGTTTGCTATCTTGGTACCATCCCCAAGCTACTGAGTTTATTGATAAGCCTCCTATGAGGAACAGTATCAAAGGCTTTGCTGAAATCCAGGTAGATGACATCCATCGCATGCCCCTGATCTAGTTCCTTGGTCACCCAGTCAAAGAACTCAATCAGATTAGTTTGGCAAGACCGTCCTTCAGTAAAACAATGTTGTCTTGGATCTTGCAACCTGTTGGTTTTGAGAATGTTCACTATTCGCTCTTTCAGGAGCGCCTCCATTACTTTTCCCGCCACCGAAGTAAGGCTCACAGGTCTGTAGTTTGACACTTCTTCCCTGTCACCACTTTTGTGTAGAGGTACGACATCAGCCATTTTCCAGTCCTGAGGAACCTCTCCTGTTTCCAAGGATCTGTTGATGTATGTTTAATATGATTCTGTACTCGGCTTTGTATGTTCTTGGATGGTAAAAGCAGATTAAAAATACTGTAGTTAAATTAAATGCCACCTCCCACCCGCTGTCCTGCCCTTCCCCACCACTCTTCAGCTGTACTACTAAGAACCTCATTTTCTCCTGCCCTGGGCTCCAGTGTCTTTGATTGGTGGTGCCTGCCTTGACACTACATCCTCGTTGGGCTGGACATGTTAATGAGCCCTCTGCCCATACATGTAGGTAATGACAGGAAGTTGGGCTGATCAAGGGAACAGTGAGAGGAGAACCTGTCCCAGAAAGATTAGAAACTTGTTCTTGTATCTTTCCCAGAATCTGGCAGTTACTTTGTTTGTTTGGAATGAAGGAAGGGGAAGAAAGTGCCTACTATACCCTTGGTAGAAGGTCTGAGCATTTCTCTCCTGTCTCTTGCTTCCTTCTCCTTCTGCTAATAGCACGTGCCTGGGATGGTGATAGCTAGAAGTTTGCTAACCATTTACATTTCTCATTGAAGGCTCCCATCACTCAGAGAGAAATCAGGACCATGTGGAGGAGCAGCATGATGTTTATTAAGAATGTACTCTTTCTCTCCATTTTCTTCATCTTGGCCATCTTGTTCTGTGTGACCTCTCTGACGGCCTGGAGTAATTACAGACAGCTTTATCCTTATTATGAAAAGATTGAACCACCGCTACTGGACACCAATCTAAGTAACTTCACCTATAAGTCCTTCAGAGAGCCAAGAAAGTTGAATTTGCCTGTAGAAGCTAAGCATTCAGTGGTACGACAATCCATCACCCTAGCTGACAGTAACTTTACCTACCAGATGAACCTCAGCCAGTATCAACTGGAGTTCCCTTATCTTCAGAGCTACAACTGCTCTATTTTCATTGACCAAGCAAGTTTCTGTCAAGAATCCCAGGGGAAGCCACTCCTTCTCTTAGCTACCAAGTCTCATTCAGAGTCCTTCCAGAGGAGGGCCGCCATTCGACAGACCTGGGCTAGGGTGTGGGAAATTGGTGGCATGTTGGTGAAGCCCATCTTCCTTATGGCCATGTCCAAAAACATAGAACATACTGACCAGATGGTGGAGGAGGACAGGAATTACCATGACATCCTACTATGGGATTTCAAGGAGAGCCACCACAATCTGTCCCTGAAGGAGCGGTGTTTCATTGAGTGGCTATACCACAGCTGCCAGGAGGCCGAGTTTATTTTTAAAGGTATGATGGCTGTGGTTTGTTTTGGATGGTACTTCTATTCCTGAGAGGGATGAAGTTAGACATTTAGGAGTTTACTTGCATGAACTTTATCCCTTGAGTCTCAAAACTCAAGGGTAGTACAAAGAGTGTTTGTGCAGATATATCTCCTTCATCAGATCCACCATGAAGTTTATCAGAAGGATTTGGCTTCTTTCGTCCAAGCACTGATGATTCGCCCATGCACTGCTGCAATACGCTTTTTGCAGATCTCCTGCAAAGGAGCACTAAAAAGAATCCCGAGAGTCCAAAACATACCAGTACAAGTTATGGCAGGTGCAAGATGTTATGATCACATTGCTCCAATTTTGTATTCCCTACACTGGTTTCCAATAAAGTTCAATTAGGGTAATTTTATAACGTCACCATGAGTAGGCACCTACAGGAGCACCTAAGTAGGCAAAATATTATTAAGAAAAGTGATCAGCTACTTTTATTTATAAAATACTTGTGTTAAGTTGCAAAAAGCACGCCTTGAACGTAGGCACAATCATTTACACCTGCTCACAAGCTGGTATAAGTGAGTGTGTGTACTTTTCATGCATACATGTGTAAAGATATTTGATAAACTATGCCGTACATGAAGACTCTGAACATGCTCTGTCCAGACTATGCCCCCAGAAATGGCTACCAGTGAAGTTCTCACCTTCATGCCAACATGTGTACTTTTACACTGGTTGCTATAAGAAGTCATTTTCGTGGGGATGACTTTATAAAATTACCTCCTCAAGGTGAAGATTAGTCTTGCCCCAAGGTACTTGAAGGACAAAATTGCATTGTATATTCCATCTCATACTTTGTGGTCCTCACGAGCAGTGAGGGTGAGGTGGGTGTCATTACTCCCTTCAGTATCTCATGCTCAATTATCTAGGACTTGGAACCAGCCATTTTCAGTGGTGGATCCGATAGTACTTAATATGTTGCCCCATCGCCTGTCAAGAGACTAATTTCTTGAGTTTTAGAAAACTACAGAAGATTTGGTTGTTTGTCCAGGCTTCTGGTGAGGAAAATGAGTATTGAGTGTACAGTGGTTTAATGTTGTATACTATATGCATATTTTATATGTAATGTTTTTAGAGGATTGTAATTTTTATAGATCTACATTGTTTTGGGTATAGAAAGGCACTTTATACATTTAGGGCCCGATATTCAAAAGGCATTTACATAGTTTACAGCCCAATAAACTGTATAAATGCCTTAAATCAGGATATTCAACGGCATTGCCACTGAATAGCCCCTTCTAACCCCGCTACATGCCCCGATGCTATGTGTTTAGCACTGGGGCGTGTTGGGGGCATTCTGGGGCAGAGACTGTCGCTAACCATGTAACAGCGATATTGCATGCTGCCCGGTTAGGGACCTGCCCCTAAAAGATAGGCAAGAAAAAATTGTGCTTATCTTTTAGGCGCAGGAGCTAACTGTGCAGCATGCAATGTCATTGCTGCCTGGTTAGCTACTGTGGCTTCTGGCATGCGCGGCAATCCCCGGATATTCAATGCCAGGGCCGCATATGAATATCGGGCCCTTAATATAATAAAATGAAATTCTATGGCAGTGGTTAAATGTGTCACATTACTTCATGTGCAATAGTCTATATTGTTTGTGTGCACATAAGGTCACTTGTGATGTCATAGTCCAAACCATCCCATATTAGTATGTATCATGAAGACTGTGATTCTTGGGCTGGCCAGATCACTCAGTGGTAGTGCTGTGCAGTGGCACGTAGAAAGATCTGGATTCACTTCCCAAGTCACTGTGCTTTATAACTCCTGAGGGAGAGGGCATCGTAGAGATAGGTACAGTTTGAGGGGATGTTGGGAGGTGAACAGGGCCAGTGCAAGGATTACAGGTGCCCTAGGTAAGCTCTCCATCCTGCCATCCCCCTACCCCTCTCTAGGGCTTCCAGTGATGGCAATGGCATTGAAAACCTGAGCCGGCACTTACCTAAACTGGGTTTCACTGAAAGTCTGCGTTGGGGGGTGGGGTGGGGGGGGGGGGCAAAAGCAGCAGGAGCCATAACACAGTGCTGGAGAGTTCTACTGTGCTGTGTTGCGGTTTCTACTATTACTACTATTGATCATTTATATAGCACTACAAGGCGTACACAGCACTGTACAAACACATATAGAAGACAGTTCCTGCTTGTAGAGCTTACAGTCTAATTAAGACAGACAGCACAATACAAGAGAAATAAGAGGTTCAACAGGGAGAGGAGGCACAAGGGGAACAACAGATCAGGATCCAAAAGCGGCCCTAAAGAGGTAAGCCTTTGGCATGGATTTGAAGAGGGAGAGAGATGAGGTTCGAGCGTACAAATTCAGGAAGTTTGTTCCAGGCATAAGGAGCAGCAAGGTGAAAAGATCAAAGTCTGGAGTTGGTAGTGGAAGAAAAGGGCATGGAGAGAAGAAAGCCAGAGGAGGAGCGGAGTTCACGAGGAGGGGTCTAGGGAGAGAGGAAAGGTAACGAGGGGCAGAAGAGAGAATGCATTTAGAGGTTAGAAGGAGAAGTCTGAAATGGATACGAAAACGGAAGGACAGCCAGTGAAATGACATGAAGTGGTTTCAGTGCCATTGGTACTACTGCAGGTCCCAGAAAGGAGCAGCCGCATACTCCTGGAACGCCTGCATTCTAGGTGCTCACCTAGTTCACCTAATGGTAGCTCCAGCCCTGGAGATGATACCCAGCCCAAATGCTGCTGCTGAATTGGTCCCTCCCCCCATCGTCAATATGATCTCCCTACACTTTATAGTCATAATCATTGCACAATGATGACACTTGGTTAGAGCCCACAAAAATAGAAACCTGGAAGGAGCTTTGGTGCATTTTTTGGCTCACACCAGGCCAGTAGTAGCTCAAGGAAAGTTACTGTAGATATTTCCCTATCCCTGAAGGGCTAAGTAACTTGCCCAGTGCTACAAAGAGTACTAGTAGGATTTGAACCCTTGTCCCCAGGACACTATTCTAACCACTAAGCTGTTCCGCCACTCCATTATCCCCCAGTGAGGGCTGTCACTGCAATGACTGATCTAAATTAAGTAGGAAGGGGATATAAAATAGAGAGAAAGTCCCTGGGTTGTGTGAAGCTGTGGTGCGGGTTCCGGAGACAACTGAAGAACTCAGTCCACCAATCCAGATCCCAAAGTCCAAATCCAGTTCGGGTATTACAGGAAAACACCAAAGCAGGTTCCCACTTCCCTTAGGTTTGCAGTAATTTCCAGCAAACAATCCAATGGCCCACACCTCTAAAAACTCTGAGCTTTGCTTAGCCCCAGGGCCGGGCGCAGCCTCTTGCAAAACAAAACAGTTCAGGAGAATAATGAAAACAAAGTTACAAGTAGTCCTCTTAAACCACCAAGGTTTAAAGCCACAGCTCAGAGCCATGCAGATCAAAGCCATGTTGCTCCACTACACCGTAAGCAACAGTGTAGTAGCCCTTCCCTTCCCCCCTTCCAGGTTCACTGTCAACTGACTGAACCTGCCCCAGGGCTAAAGCCTTCACTGCCTCATCAAAAGTACCTCCAAGGGTTCCAGGTCCTTGTTCTCTTTGTACTCCAGAGTTTCTATGGGTTCTCTTCCTCCTAAGGTCCTCTACCCCCTTCCCTTAGAAACCTGAGAGCTTTTCTAGGGCTTGACCCTGCAACCCCTCCTCCTTCCGGCCTCTCTTTGGCTCCAAGGTATAGTTCCTGATGAGCCAGGGATACTGAGCCAACTCTGGATCCTGCAGCAGATCAGTGGACTAGCTCTGCTCCTGCCCTGCAGGGGATGTGGGAGGATAAGGCCTCCCCTCCGGAGGCCAGGTCGGGGCCTCATTAAACTTGCTGGCTCTGGGCTTTCCCCAGGGTTGTAAAGGTGCCTGCACTATTCCAAGGATACATCTCCCCTGGCTATCAGGTTGCTGATTATCACAGTCGTTGTAATAAAGGCCCAGGGCACCAGATTCTAGCGCTCCTTCTAGCTGAGATAGAAACATAAAGGAGCAGAAAGAATCTGCTGGATTAAAAGAAACTAGCTAAATAAATAAGACTGTGATTCTTCCAAATATGGCTGCCCATTTAGGAGGCTCATGAGACAAGAGGGAGAGGGGCCTATAGTTAAAAACACTTATCCGGTTAGCAGCATCTGTTAACCAGATAAGTGCTGTCCAGTGCAAAAAATTCCTTCTGACCACTCTGGCACTATAGTTTCGGGGTAGTCCGTGGGTGGAGCTGGGAAAGAATTCAAACTTAACAAGTTAGTGGTGATATTCCATCTTCTAACTGGGTAACTAACTAGAGTGGAGAAGTAGCATAATGGTGAGAGCAGTGGGCTAAGAACCTGGAAAACCAGATCTGAAACCCATTGCTCCTCCTGTGATCTTGGGCAAATCAGTTAACGTTCCATTGCCTCAGGTACAAATTTAGATTGAAGCCCTCTAGGGACAGGAAACCAGCTGACTGTAACTCACCTTGAACCTCTGAGAAAGGCGTGTGCTAACTGCATAAAGTTAGGTCAGAAGAAAGGCAATCCTAACTTTGTGTGGTTTGCTAACCGGACCTTTTTTTTAAAGTGCTGTCAAGTCAATGCTGACTCCTGGTGATCCAGCAGCCTCTGAGTTTTTTTGGCAAGGTGTGACTGAAAGTAGATTGCCAAGCTTTTTCTTCCAAGGCAATGGAGGGTAAAGTGACTTGCCCAAAGTCACAAGGAGTGCCAGTGGGAATTGAACCCAGATCTCCTAGGTACCACCAGACTATTCCTCCACCCCACTCTACCCAGAGAGGGGGTTGAATATTGCCACTACCCAGATAGCACCAGTCACCACTGTATTTGGATATTCAAGGTCAGGCACTGGATTTAATTCAGCCATGGCAGTCAACGTTTAAAAAAACACTGACCACCGTGGCTGAATATTGACCCCAACGATTTAAAAAATAATGTAAGAGCCTTTGCATCCCTGTTCCTAACCCCTGAACTATCCAGGCCTAGAGTTGACAGGATTTGTATCCCTGTGTCATCCCTAGAGGTGGCTGGTTCCACATCCTCTGCCCATCTCCATGGAATTACCACTGCACCTCACTGATACCCTGTTTACTTTCTCTATTCCAGGAGATGACGATGAATTTGTGAATCCCGTGACTGTGGTGAAGTATGTCAGTGATTTTGTCAACTCCTCGACTACTGTGCATGGACATATCATGGTGCACTCCGATGTCATGCGTAAGGGCAAATATAAGGTGTCAGAGACACTCTATCCACTGAAAAAGTACCCCACTTTCTTATCAGGTGGTGGATTCATCATTCCCGGAGACTCTATTCCTGCCCTCCACCATGCCTCCATCATGCTACCTGTTTTTCCACTGGATGACGTCTACTTTGGCTTCCTGGTGCTGGCAGCCAACCTAACATATCGCCATGATGCCCGCTTCTGTGTTTCCAAGTCGAATCAGGAGAACTGCAAGTTTCTAGAGACGTTGGTAGTGCATGGCATCTCGCCAGATACTCTTCTTTACATTTGGAAGGGTTCTCAGTCATGTTGGAACTGGAAGATCCTGGGCTTCTTTCTTCTCTGCCTAGGAACTGCTACACTTTCAAGTAGGAAGCTTCTCAAGCAATGCTGCAGTAGCTTTCTGAGGATCCTATTGCTTCTTCCATTAAAAAGGACTCACCGCATGATATGAGGATAGTTGTGGAGGTGACAAACTCTTGAGTGAGCAGGATTAGCGGTTTATATGTAGGGCCATATCAAGGACTGTGTGAGCGCGGTGGCCGCATAGGGCGCAAGTACAAAAGGGACACCAATATCATCACAGCTTCCAGGAAGTTCAAAAGAGTGATTTTCTGCACATAACTGGGTGGGGGGAGGGGGTTGCCAGATTCATTAGTCGCACAGGGCACATTTCTAGCTTGGTATGAGCTTGTTTGTATGAAGGAATTTATAAAACAAAGAACCCAAGAGATTACCATTAAGGGCAGCAGCTATGAATTGCAGATACATTTTCATGAAAGCTTATGACCAGATGGGAGTAGCTGGAGGAGAGGACTTACAGCCAGAAGCATTATTGCTGATGGATCCTATCATCAGTGGAAATGGTGGATGGGGGATAGAAAACACTGCCTACAACCATCTTCTGGGCTAAGGGAATGCTTGCAACTTTGATAAGAAGGTTTTTTGGAAGGATTGCTAGATAGGAATCTCCTTGGATTCAGGAACCCACAATTGTGAGTGGATGCTAGCTGTTGTTTCAGATCCCAAAGAGATAAAATATGCTAAGGAGTGGAGAACTACAGAAAGAGGGCCTGCTGAAGGATTTCAAGGCTGCCTGAAAGGAAGGCGAAGACGAAGAGTTTCAAGACCAAAAGAAGAGAACTGAGAGGAAAACTGTTTTTCTATTTTTGTCGCTTTTGATTTTTTGATACTTGCTTATGAACATAATAGAGGAACTATTCTTTCACACATTAAATTATATGTTTCATTATATTTATCTGGAGTGGAAATAGTATAATTTGGAGTGATATAGTGATTATGAAACTGCACCTGTCAAATGGCCCCCCCCCCTCATCTCTCCTCCCAATCACAGACACACAGAGACACAACACAGGTAAGATATGCAATACTGGGTCGGACTAAAGTCCATCAAGCCCAGTTTCCTGTTTCCAACAGTGGCCAATCTAGGTCATATGTACCTAGCAGTTTCCCCAAAAGACACAGGTTCCACAATGCTTGTATTGGGTCAATCAGTGATATCCTGGGCCCCTTCTTAATAATGGTTTATGGACCTTTCCTCCAAGAACTTGTCCAAGCCTTTTTTAAACCCAGCTACACTAACAGCCTTTACTACATCCTCCGGTAACAAATTCCAGAGTTTGATTACACGTTGAGTGAAAAAATATTTTCTTTTATTAGTCTTAAATTGTTTACCCTGTAGCTTCATTACATGCCCTCTAGTCTTTCTATATGCTGATAACGTAAACATTTACCCGTTCCACTCTGTTCATTAATTTATAGACTTCTATCATATCTCCCCTCAGCCGTCTCTTTTCCAGGTTAAAGAGCCCTAACCTGTTTAGCCTTTCTTCATAGGGGTATCCTTCCATCCCCTTTACTATTTTGGTGGCTCTTCTCTGAACCTTTTCTAATAACTCTATATCTTTTTTAAGATACAGCGACCAAAATTGCACGCAATATTCAAGGTGCAGTCTCACCATGGAACGATATAGAGGCATTATAATATCCTTTGTTTTATTTTCCATTCCTTTCCTTATCATACCTAGCATTCTATTTGCTCTCTTGGCCGCTGCTGCACACTGGGCTGAGGGTTTTAACATGTTATCCACAATGACACCTACATCTTTTTTCTGGGTGGTGGTTCCAAATGTGGAACCTTGCATCGTGTAACCATAGTTTGGGTTGTTCTTCCCTAGGTGCATAACTTTGCACTTGTCCACATTAAATTTAATCTGCCATTTTGATGCCCAGTCTTCCAATTTATCAAGATCCTCTTGCAATTTCCCACAATCCTCTTGCGTTTTAACAACTTTAAATAGTTTTGTGTCATCTGCAAATTTGATAACCTCACTTGTTGTTCCCTTTTCCAGGTCATTTATGAATATGTCAAAAAGCAGCAGACCCAGCACAGATCCCTGGGGTACACCACTATTTACCTTTCTCCATTGGGAAAATTGGCCATTTAGCCATACCCTCTGCTTTCTATCTTTTAACCAGTTCCTGATCCACAATGGTACACTGCCTCCTATCCCATGACTCTTTAGTTTTGCCAAAAGTCTCTGATGAGGGACCTTGTCAAAGGCTTTCTGAAAGTCCAAATACACTATATCAACTGACTCACCTTTGTCTACCTGTTTATTCACACCTTCAAAAAAACATAACAGATTAGTAAGACAAGATCTTCCTTGTCTAAAGCCATGTTGGCTGTCTCCCATTAAGCCATGACTATCTACATGTTCAGCAATTTTGTTCTTTATGATGGTTTCTACCATTTTTCCCGGTACTGACGTCAGGCTCACCGGTCTGTAGTTTCCCGGATCACCCCTGGAACCCTTTTTAAAAATTGTTGTTATGTTTGCTGTCTTCCAATCTTCAGGTATTACAGATGATTTTAATGATAGTTCACAGATTATTAATAGGAGGTCTGCAATCTCATATTTCAGTTCTTTCAACACCCTTGGATGTATATCATCCGACCCATGCATGTACATAACTAACATGTACATACCTGCACAGGCATATATGTTGTAACTTTCTATACTGTCCTATCACATCAGAGCAGTTTACACAGTGAATAATAAAAGTAAATTGAATCAAGAAAAAAAATGTCAACTACTTGAAAGAAGAGCAAGAGAAACAAAGCTGGCAAAACCACACATTAACTAATAACACACTCCAACTCTACCCCAGACAATCCTGGAAAAGCTGCAGAGAAAAAAATGTATTCTTAAAAGAACCTTAAACATTTTCAGGGAAGACTCAGTATGAATGTGAACCTGTAATGCATTCCATAATGATAGGGCCAAGAAGTAGAAAGCTGCATGGCAAGAGGCCTCCATCCAAGCCTTAAACACAGGAAGAATGATCAACAAATTAGTATTCTACCAGGGGAGTAAAGCTACAAGGTGGAGAGATAAATCAGAAGCTCCACAAAGTCTGCCTTGTGAGTGAGAATGAGAATTTTAAAATGAAAATGGACGTTTAGCAGGAGCCAATGGTGCTTCAATAGGAGAGACCCGCTCAAAACTAGATGCATTGGATAAAAACCCAATTACTGTGTTCTGATAATCTGTAATTTTTTGAGATAAGTGAACTGCAAACCACAATAAATCTGCTGTTGCATCAGGAGTCCTTTTCCAAGCAGTAGTGAGATGTTAATATGTCAACAGAAGTCCACACTGTGGCTCAAGTAAACCACCAACACAACCATGGCCCCGACATTTTTTTTTAAATTTACTTTTTATTGAGTTTTTCAACTTTTTGTTTTTCCAACCTTATGCGCCATTTGCATTACAGTTAAACATAACTGTGTAAATAACACTTCAAAAAGGTGTGCCCTCACAAATATCCCCCCCTCTAACACAAGCTTATACAGGAAGTTGATGTGTAACAAAGGGTCCCCAAACCTTATCAAACTTAGGAAGTTGGTTATTGCACAAAGCTGTCAGGTGCTCCATTAGTATCTTGATGCTTACAGGTCCACAAGTGAATTGTGAGCTGCCTTCCAATGAAGTGCTATTTCATACCTAGATCATGTTGCCACTAGGCACCCCATGTTCCCCCTCCAACCTTCCCCTCCCACCCCCAATAATACCTCCTGAGAAGTCCAAGCTATGGAGCGCTGGGCTAACTTGCGAACAAATACCCCCACTGTTTTCCAAAAAGTCTGGGCCACTGGAGAATGCCACCACATATGTAAAAAGTCCCCCAGGTTCCCACAGCCATGCCAGCATGTGGGAGAGGGTATCACCTTCAATTTCCAAAGCCAAACTGGGATGAGATATCAACGTAGAACTTTATATCCATTTTCCACAATAGCACTAGACAGAGATGCCCTCCCCACTTGTCTGAAAATCGCCTCTCATTGCTTGGGCTCTAAGCTAATATCCAGGTCTCGTTCCCAGTGAAGCTGGAAAGCTGCCTTAGTGGCCCCTCCACTCAAGAGTTTTATAAAGATGAGAAATGGCCTTATACTAGCCACAAGGTACCATCAGAGTATCTCAAAATCTTGTAGACCAGACTCCCTAGCTTGAGCCCAAGCCCAGGAGCAAATTGCAGTAAAAATCTCTCTGCGGCAGGCCAAATGCTTCCTGCAGCTCCGTGAAGGACCTAACCTGTCCATCTGAGCAAAATTCCTCACTGTCTCCTGCCCCTTTCCATATAGAGTGTGATAATATTCCTGAAAGGTCTGCCGCACAGACTCATCCCCCACTTGCCAGTTTCTGTCCGACCCCCGCACCCTAGAGACCGAGTATTGGGCTTGTTGAGCACGTAGCACGCGTGCTAACAATTTCCCCAACTTATTCCCTCCATCATAACAGCTCCACTTCAAACATTGTAGGTAATAATTGAGATCACTAGCTGCAAAGTCTTTAAGTAGATACGCGCCAACTCCAAGTCCCCCCTTGTCTGAGCCATGCCCAAGCGAAGGTGCGTTGTTTCCAAGTCCCATACTGTAGAGTACCCGGTTTCCACCTCTCTTTCA
Source organism: Ichthyophis bannanicus (assembly GCA_033557465.1). Lineage (NCBI taxonomy): Eukaryota > Metazoa > Chordata > Amphibia > Gymnophiona > Ichthyophiidae > Ichthyophis > Ichthyophis bannanicus. Next base: position 87,197,004 of record CM066048.1, on the reverse strand, counting down.
CACTCTTTCTGCTTCATCTCAGCCCACATAATGAATTTCACATGAAGCACTGCATTCAGGCCGTCCCATAACATATCCACATCTACATCCCCAGTATCACTGAGGCAAAAAATATTCTAATATGTTTTCCCGTAGTGCAGCCACAACCCATGCATCTCTCAGCAACCTATCATTGAGACACCAATAATGCACACCTCCATGACCTTTAAGGCCCCACAGGGATATCCATACTGGACCATGGTCAGAAAACATGATGGGCTCTATTTCTGCATCTTCCACCATCGCATAAAGATAGTTGAGGTGCGAATAGGTTTGATATACGGGAGAGTAAAATGAGAACTGCTTGCTATTGGGGTGACAGGACCTTCAACCGTCCACCAGATGCCACAGGTGTATCAACTCCCGCAGCTTGCTACAATGGCCTTGTTCTGTCCTTGCATCATTCCCAGTGCGATCCAGTCACCGGTCCAAAGCCACATTTAAATCCCACCCCAATTGCCAGCTGGCCCTTTATAAAAGGGGTAGGTTCCAGCTCCAGTCTCTCATAGAGTTTCCCATGCCCTTGGTTAGGTGCACATACACAAAGTACAGTAGTTTGTGTCCCGAACAGCAAATCCTGAACTGCTATGTAGTGGCCCTGCACATCTTTATAGAGATCTTGGGGCTCAAAGTCTAGATTTTGGTGTACAAGTATCGCTACTCCTCCTGCTTTGCTAGTCCCATTGTGAGGCACAAAAAAATCTGGTTGTAATCCAATCTCTTAACAGACTCTGGTCCTATCTACGTAAATGTGACTCCTGCACTAAAGCGATTTCCCATTGGAATCACTTAAGTTCCTCAGTTGCCACTTTGGGGAAGGTTAAGGCCCTTAGCAATGAGAGTTCCTATCCTCAAGTAACCCATGACCACTTCCTCCTACCTCCTCCCAATCCACTCCATCGCTCCCCCTCACCTTCCCCCAACTCCCTTCCTGCCCTAACCTGCCCCCTCCCATCCCCCCTCTCCTCCCCAACTATCAACAGCTATCTATCTCACATCAGGAAGCAGCCTGAGGAGTCTCACATGAGGCAGCAGCCCGAGGAGAAAGCCACTATCAGCATGGAAGTCTGCTTCCCCCGCCCCCGGACCAGAACAAGCACATCCAGCCCCATCTAACACTTCCCCTAGCACTCCCCCATATTCAACCCACCAACAACCATCCACTTACATCCGCTACACTCCATTTGTACACTATTCTCTCCCTTTTCCTCCCAAGCTTCGCCTATCAACCCACATTGTAGCACACGCATTCTACTGCACCTCCAGTTAGCCTTGCTGCCCATCCGATTTAAAAAAACATTTTCCAACAGTGCCCTTGTAACACCATTCCATAATGGCAAATACTAATGCAGGCATGCAATAGTTATTAATCATTTGTTCGTGTCCATGCAATTATGTCCAAGCTGCTCTGCAGACTGCTGGCAGAGCCGGCTTTTCCCACTCTCAACCTGCTGCCAGTGCACTATAGAGCACTGAGGCTTCTGGGACTCCTTGGGTAGACCATCTATGCTTTCCACTCCCAGCTCACAAAGGGATGCTAGGGCCTCCTCCCAGGACCATATGTAAACAATCTGGCCACCTTCAGTGATCACAAGAGCAAAAGGGAATTTCCACTTATACCGGCATCCCCCTTCGTGAGGTTTGCGAGTAATATTCTGCAGTACCCTTCTGTGTCACAACTTAGCAGGTGTCATAAGAACATAAGAAATGCCATACTGGGTCAGACCAAGGTCCATCAAGCCCAGTATCCTGTTTCCAACAGTGGCCAATCTAGGTCATACGTACTTAGCAGTTTTCCCAAAAGACACATCTTCCACAATCCTTGTATTGGGTCAAGCACTGATATCCTGGGTCCCTTTTTAATAATGGTTTATGGACCTTTCCTCCAGGAACTTGTCCAAACCTTTTTTAAACCCAGTTACACTAACAGCCTTTACTACATCCTCCGGTAACAAATTCCAGAGTTTGATTACACGTTGGGTGAAAAAATATTTTCTGCTATTTGTCTTAAATAGTTTACCCTGTAGCTTCATTGCATGCCCCCTAGTCTTTCTATATTCTGATAACGTAAACAATTGATCTACGTTTACCCGTTTCACTCTGTTCATTAATTTATAGACTTCTATCATATCTCCCCTCAGCCATCTCTTTTCCAGGTTAAAGAGCCATAACATTTTTAGCCTTTCTTCATAGGGGGTATCTTTCCATCCCCTTTACCATTTTGGTGGCTTTTCTCTGAACCTTTTCTAATAACACTATATCCTTTTCAAGATACGGCGACCAGAATTGCACGCAATATTCAAGGTGCGGTCGCACCATGGAATGATACAGAGGCATTATAATATCCTTTGTTTTATTTTCCATTCCTTTCCTTATGATACATAACATTCTATTTGCTCTCTTGGCTGCCGCTGCACACTGGGCGGAGGTTTTTAACATGTTATCCACAATGACGCCTAAATATTTTTCCTGGGTGGTGGTTCCTAATGTGGAACCTTGCATCGTGTAACCATAGTTTGGGTTGTTCTTCCCTATGTGCATAACTTTGCACTTGTCCACATTAAGTTTCATCTGCCATTTTGAGGCCCAGTCTTCCAATTTATCAAGATCCTCTTGCAATTTTCCACAATCCTCAAGGGTTTTAACAACTTTAAATAGTTTTGTGTCATCTGCAAATTTGATAACCTCACTCGTTATTCCCTTTTCCAGGTCATTTATGAATATGTCAGGTCTTCAAACACCTCAATGCTGTGTGATTCCTATTTGAGAGGACCAACTTTCTGAGCTTGCACTATCACCCTTTCTTTCACCGCATAGTTGTGGGACCAGACCACAATGTCTCGGGGCAGATTTGCATGAGGTGGCCTTAGCGCTCTGTGCGCTCTCTTCTTTTCCGTCACTGATGCTTCATTGCCTGCCGGTGCATCAGACCAGAGCTTAGATACTATATACTGCACAGTAGCTTTACAATCCAAGTATTCCCCTTCCTCAGGAACTCCTCTAAGCATAGATTATTCCATTTTGCACATTTCTCTAAGTCCTCTAGTTTATATGCAAACTCTGCATTTGTGTGTTCCAATGCTGTTACTTGCTTTGCCAAGGCTGCTACAGACTCCCCCCCTGTGTCTTGCACTTGCCTCTCGGTATCCTCTCTCCTCCGGCCTAGGTCAGCCATCTCTGCTGTTAATGCACGGCTCCAGCGCTGACACTCTGCAGCAATGAGTTGGCCTCCTTCATCAGACTCTGGGCTGCTCACTCATGCCCCTCCATTGCCTGCACATTCTGCACCTGTTTGCCACGGCAAGAGCTCCCCCGCCACCATTTTAGATTCATTTTGCCGTGGTGTAGAGCTGCTGCTGTAAGCAAAGGCTTGCAGGTCTGGTGTTTTTTTTTCTTTTGTGGCCATGTGATCTAGTTGGGAGTGATTCCGCCACTGTTTGCTGCTCACAGGATCATCGGGAGATTGCGTACAATGTTATTTTAGGTGCGGGGGAAGCAGAGTTCGCCGGCTATGCTTCCATACTTCCCAGTGATGTCACTTCCTCCTTCGGCCCGGACATTTTGAACTGTGACATGACCCTCAAAAGTCAAGACAGCTTGACAAACATACATGCAAGCAACCATGCACACACATCTAAGTATGAATAGACACACATACAAGCATACATACCAGCCGACATACACACACATGCAGTGCAGATACAAATAGATGAGTGTGTGCAAGCCCAAATGGTGGTATATCAAGTTTAATAAACATAAACAAACACATACAGAAACAAACAGAGGGGTTGGAAAGAATTCCATGAACCATGCTCTGCAAGCTTTCCCTACTTGTCTACAGATAAAATTAGGCTATTTATTAAGTAAACAGCCGGATTTTATCCATAAAAGCACTGAAAATCCATGGATAAGCAAGTTATGTATTTTGCACCTGCTGGCGAACATATAACTTGCCATGATTATTTATTTCTTTTTACTTTACCACCATCTGCTGGAGACAGAGTAAATACTGGAGGGTGCCCCGGTCTTGATAGCAGTGATGATGTCACTGGAATCTTCTGGTGGTGTTTTCTCTGTCTATAATGTAACAATCAACCCTAAAAGGCCATAAACCTTATTACCATTTATAAACCTCTCACTGGTCAACAAATATTTACAAAAGTCATGTAACTGAAATAAAAATAGTCATTTCTTATCAATTTTTATATGCTGAACACAAATATGACAGTGAAATTGCAAAGTTGGCTCTAGTTATTTTGTAATCTACAAGAATTAATGTTTACATCAAGAAATGCATGTCAATAGTAAATATAATAGGCCTTCGGTTAATACCTGTAAAAAGCCAAGTCAGACAACTTCTTAGATTTTTTCGCCTGTCTCTTGTACAACTGTTCAGGAGCTTCTCTGGGAGTGTCCAGCAGTAGTCAGCCAGCACTGTAGTGGACCATTTTCCCTGGTATCTTTGCTCCATCATTGCGATATCCTGGTGAAAACGTTCGTCCTGCTCATCACTAACCATACCACAGTTGTCAGGAAAGAAATCGAGATGGGAATCAAGGAAATGGATCTTTAGAGACATATTGCAGCCAAGTTTCTGATACTGCATCAGCATGTCTTCTACTAGTTCCTTGTAGTTTTCTGCCCTAACATTCCCAAGAAAGTTTGTTGACACTAGGTGAAAAGCATTCCATGCTTGTTTCGCATCACCCTGCAGCAAGTTGTTGAACCGGTCATCTTTGAAGAGCTCTCGAATCTGAGGACCCACAAAAACTCCCTCTTTAATCTTTGCTTCGCTGAGTCGAGGGAATTTTTCATGCAGATATCGGAAAGCTGGCGAAGTGCAGTCCATGGCTTTCACAAAGTTTTTCATCAAACCTAGTTTGATGTGAAGGGGTGGCAGCAGGATTTTGTGAGCCTCAACCAGAGCTGGGTGCTGGATATTCTTCTCTCCAACTGTTACATTTTGTCTGCGATTCTATTCCTTCCACAAGTAGTGCCAATCCCTTGTTCGGCTATCCCACTCACATAAGAAACACATGTATTTTATATATCCCTGCTGCAGTCCCATTAAAAGGGCAAATCACCACAGAAGTGCCAGCTGTACTTGTTATAATTAATGGAAGTCAGTAGATGCTTTAAGTTATCGTATGTCTCTTTCATGTGGACGGCATGCGCTACTGGAATAGATGGAAGACGGTTTCCATTGTTCAAAAGCACAGCCCTCAGACTCAGTTCCGAAGAGTCTATAAATAGTCTCCAGTCTTGTGGGTCATGAGTGATTTTTAAGGCATTCATGAGGCTTTCAATATCAGAACAGAATACCAGATTACTTTCCTTTCCAACTGCGTATAGTACACTGCTGACGTCAGATGGCTTCAGCAGCCGTCTGGCAGTAGTATTGCATTGCATCAGAAAATGATGCAATCAACTCTGGATGATGTGTGCATGCTGGTATTATGCAATGTGATGCAATATTACATCATTCAAGGCTTATTTGGGATGTTGTTGATGTCCTACTGGATAAATTTACACAGTGAAACATCAAAAATGAACTACATGCAATATCTTCAAAACGAGAGCCAATACAATTTTTTTAATGTTATATTCGTGTTCAGCTCACCAAGATACTACAGATTAGGGCCTTTTAAAGTCAGTAACGATTTCAATGTTGACCAGTGTAATACCTAACCGGGTAGACAATCAACAACACTTATTATAATTGTTTCTAGTGTTTTTAATTGTTTTTAATATTGCATGAGTCTCTACAGGGGGCTTGTATCTTGAGTGGAGTGTGTGTGGTAGTATGAATGAGTATGGATGTATGATTTATGAAATGTGGTCAATTGTATTTTGTGATTGAAAACTTTTAATGGCGATCTTTTGTAAATAAGATTTTACAAAAATTGAGTTCAATAATTGCAAGTTTAAATTTAATTACTATTGAATTACTGATTAATGCTTTGGCATAATAAATTATTATAGTTTAATATTAAAAACAATTAAAAATATTAGAAACAATTATACTAGAAACAAAGAAATATGATGACAGAAAAAGACAACATGGCCTATCTAGTCTGTCCTTCCATATCAACAACTACAACAGTCCCCTTTTTACCTTTAAGATCCTCTGTGTTTGTCCCATGTATTTTTGAATTCAGTTACTGTCCTCATCTCTACCACATCCACTGGGAGACTATTCCACGGATCCACCACTCTTTCCGTAAAGAAATATTTCCGCATATCACTCCTGAATCTATCCCCCTTCACCCTCATCCCATGTCCCCTCGTAGCAGAACTTGCTTTCAATTGAAAGAGGCTCTCTCCCTGAACATTTATGCCACGGAGGTATTTAAACATCTCAATCATATCACCTCTATCCTGCCTTTCCTCTAAGGTGTACATATTAAGATCCCTAAGTCTATTCTCATATGCTTTATAATGAAGACCACTAACCATTTTAGTAGCCAACCTCTGCACCAACTCCATCCTGTTCACATCCTTTTGAAGGTGCGGTCTCCAGACTTGCACACTATACTCCAAATGAGGTCGCACCAAAGACTTATACAGGGGCACTATCACCTCCTTTTTTCTGCTAGCCATTCCTCTCCGTATGCACCCAAGCATTCTTCTAGCTTTTGCCGTCACTTTTTCTACCTGTTTAGCTACTTTAAGATCATCAGACACAACCACACCTAGGTCCCACTCTTCTTTAGTGGACAAAAGTACTTCACCCCCTATTGCTCCCTTGGATTGCTGCAGCCCAAATGCATGAACTTACATTTTTTAACATTAAATCCCAGCTGCCAAATTCTAGACCATTCTTCAAGCTTAGCTAGATCCCTCCTCATGTTATCTACACCTTCCTGGGTGTCTATTTATTTATTTATTTACATTCTCTTATATACCGCGCTATTCTGCATCAGTGCGGTTTACATTGAACAAACTGAAATTACATTGAACAGGACATTATAACTTGGAGATAACTATTTTACAGGGAACATGGGCTATGGAGGGTTAAGTGGCTTGCCCAAGACCACAAGGAGCACCTGTGGGACTAGAAACCCCAGTCCTTCCGGCCCAAGGTTGCTGTCCTCTAGTGGGATTTGAACCCCCGACCTTCCGGCCTGTCTATTGCAGATTTTGGTATCATCCGCAAAAAGGCAAACCTTACCTGACAGCCCTTCCGCTATATCACTAACAAAGATGTTAAAAAGAATCGGACCAAGGACAGATCCCTGGGGCACACCACTGATAACATCCTTCTCCTCAGCGTGAGCTCCATTTACCTGTACTCTTTGTAACCTCCCACCCAACCAATTTCTAACCCAAGCAGTAACTTTAGGGTCCATCCCTAGGGTGCTCAGTTTGTTTATGTCGCCTGTGAGGAACAGTGTCAAAGGCTTTACTGAAATCTAAATACACCACATCTAGGGCTCTCCCTCGGTCCAACTCCCTGGTCACCCAGTCAAAGAAATCAATCAGATTTGTCTGACAAGACCTGCCTCTGGTGAATCCATGCTGCCTCGGATCCTGTAATCCGCTGGATTCCAGAAACCTCACTGTTTTCTCTTTCAGCAGCTTTTCCAATAATTTACTTACCACGGAAGTTAAACTAACCGGCCTGTAGTTTTCAACCACATCCTTACTTCAGCTTTTGTGTAAAGGCACCACATGAGCCTCTCTCCAGTCTTTTGGCACCACTCCCGACTCCAACGAGGCATTGAAAAGGTCAGTCAGTGGAGCTGCTAGAACGTCCCCAAGTTCCCTCAGTATTCTAGGGTGTATCCCATCTGGTCCCATCGCTTTGTCTACTTTAAGTTGAGCTAGTTTCTCATGAACACAGTCTTCTGAAAATTGTTCAAGATGTCCCTCACTTCTGTTCCTGTTTGTGGGTGTTTTCTGAGGTCCTGCTCCTGTTTCTTCATCTGTGAACACAGAACAGAAATATTTGTTAAGCAATTCCGCTTTATCCTCATCAGCTTCTACATATTCCTCCCCTTTACCCTTGAGTCTGACAATACCACTTTTGCCCTTCCTCTTCTCACTAACATATCTGAAAAATATCTTATCCCCCCATTTTATTGCATTGGCTATTTCCTCCTCTTTTTGAATCTTTGCTTTCCTGACTAATTTGTCAGGAAAGCAATAAGTGTCGTTGAATGTCTACCCGATTAGGTATTACCAGATGCTTATATATGGTAATGAGGTTTATGACCTTTTAATGTTGATTGTTACATTGTAATGTTTTCAATTACTTAGTAGTTTGTAACATTTGTGGAGTTTGGCAGGGAGGCACAACCCACTTGTCTGGACTGGTCTAGCAGGATGATCTGGATCTAGTAATTAAACAGCCTGATTTTACCAATAAAAGCACTGTTAGAAAGAATTATATAAAAGGGATTGAGGATGTCTGTACACCCGGGGACAAAGTAACTCTCTAAAAATTTAACGGAATGGGATGAAACTTCTCATTTAAGAAAAACTGGTAGAAAGAACATTGGGTTCGAAAATAAGCAAACTTGGACTGAGGGTTCCAGAGAAATAAGCCCCCCCTCCACCCAAAAAAAAAATAATTGCCCAATGCATTTCTATGCGAGAAGGAGTACTAGCTTCTGTAGTATATCTTTATCTTTATTGTGACGCTTGACTAACCGCCCTTTGTAACAACAGAGGACAAATAGCAGCAGCCGAAGCCAGAAAAGACAAGGAACTACAATTTTGACAGGAAAGAAACACAATCACACCTTAGAGGAGGAGAACAGAAGAGAGGAGAAAGTAAAGCAGTCCTTACAAGTCAGGGGAGAGGAGTTCGTAGGCTAAGCAGAAAACGTGCTTCTTGAAGAAAAACTTAAATCTGAGGTAGGATTGTTCTCGGCGGAGAGTGAGGGGGAGAGAGTTCCAGAGAGAAGGGGCCAGAAAGAAGAAAGCAGTACGACGGATCTGTTCCAGACGGGCCAGGGCAGTGGATGGAAGATGGAAACGGGGATTGTGGACTGAGCGAGTGCGGGACACTGAACGGTATTGCAGGGCGTCAGCCAGGTATTGCGGGGTGTGGCTATGGGGAGCCTTATGAGTAAAGATCAGGAGCTTATAGATAATGCGACGTGAAATAGGCAACCAGTGTAAGTTGATTAGATGAGGCGTGATGTGAGCAGAACGGGTGGTCTGTGAGAGGATCCTTTCTGCAGTATTCTGAATCAATTGAAGGCGATGGAGCTGATGTTGAGGGAGGCCTGCGAAGATGATATTACAATAGTCAACCTGAGAAATTACCAAAGAAGGCAGAAGAGTGGTGAAGGCAGATGGGAGTAGGATATCATGAACAGCGTGGATTTGACAGAAAAAGAAGTGGGAACAATGGGATAGGGCAGAGATGTGATCTTGGAAAGATGGAGCCAAGTCCAGGATCACCCCGAGGTAACGCATAGAAGAAACTAATGGGACCGGGGCACCAAGGAGGTTAGAGGAGAGCCCTGGAGGGGGGGGGGTGTTAAAAGAGAACCACACTGCTGAAGACTTCACACAGGTATTGAGGGGGGAGAGGTCTGGGTCTAAAGGATAAATATGGTGGATCAGTATAATATCATCTGCGTAGGAATAGGCTGAGAAGCTGCGCTGTTGTATCAGAAGGGTGAGTGTGACCAGAAAGATATTGAAGAGCAAAGGAGAAAGAACAGAGCCTTGAGGCACCCCACAGTGCAGAGGGACGGGCTCAGAAGTAGAGGAATCCAAGGAAATAGAGAAAGACCGAGAGGCAAGAAATGAGTGGAACTACCAAAACACTGTGCCCCGGAGAACCGCATCCCGGAGACGAGAGAGGACAGTGTGATCAACAAGGTCAAAAGCTGCAGAGAGATCCAGAGAGATAGCCTATAGTGATGTAGCTCTGATCGTGAGAACTGTGGAGTTCATAGAGGAGTGCAAGAAGGATGGTTTCTGTGCTGTGGCCTGAGCAAAAACCTGATTGTCGTGGGTATAGGAAGTGGGTGGAATCCAAAAAGGAAGAGAGTTGAGAAAACACTGCCTTTTCCAGAATTTTAGATACGAAGGGAAGGTTGGAGACTGGACGGGAATGCTGGGGTCCAGGGAAGGCTGCTTGAGGAGTAGACGGACCAACGCATGTTTCCATGGCTTAGGGAAGGTACCCGAGAAAAGACATGAGAAACATAGCGAGCAGAGGCGGAAGAAGAGCAAGGGAAGGTTCCAGGAGCCAGCGTGAAGGGATAGGGTCAAGGGCACAGGTAGTTTTCCAGGCAATAGAGACAAACTTGAAGAGTTCAGAGGAGATAAAGAGCTGGAAGGAAGGCCAGGTGTTAGTGTTGGGGAGGCAGGAGGCGAGGGGGAGACGAAAGGGGGGAAGATTGGATGTAAAGAGAAGCAAAGATGGTCGATTTTGGTAGCAAAATGATTAGCCAGCTGTAAAACGCTGGGAACGGAAGGATGGGTCTTGCATGATGGAGGCTGGTATAAGGTGGATAGGGACCTAAGAGTTGAGTAGAGCTGTCGGGTGGAATTTGTGGCAGAGGAAATCAGGTTGGAGTAATAGGTGTGCTTGTTCTATAAGATAAGTGAGTGGTAGCAGTTAGGGAATTGCTCCTTTCAAGCACCCTCTCCCTGTTCTCTACTCTCCCAACCCCCAAAATGCCTCAATCTCCAAATACTGCCACCTTTCAAAATTGCCCCACCATCACACACACTGCCTCCACACCCAAAATATACTCCTTTGCAACTGCCCTACCAATCCCTATATGCTACCACCACAAAAATACTCCCCACAACTACCTCATCACCCTATCTGCCCCATTCTCCTAAAAATACACCCCAACTGCCCCACTATACCACAAACTATCCCATTCCAAAAACAACCTCATGCATCTGCCTGACTACCCTACTAACTGTTCCACTATCAAAAATTACACCCCTGCAACTGATCCACTATGCCACAAACTATCCCACTCATAAAAAATGCCCCCACAGCTACTCCACCACAAAAATTGCCCCACTGGGAAAGACGATCCAGCAACTGCTCCACCACCCTGGTCTACCACCTCAATCCCCAAAAATTAATCCCTGGTAATTGTCCCATCACTCTGCAAACTGCCTTACCCCAAAATCTATCCTATCATAACTGTCTCACTACCCTGCAACTGACCAACCCCAAAAATCAACCTTCTGCAACTGCCTCAGTAGCCTGCAAATTGCCCTCTCCCCACCCCCAGACTGCCCCACCCGGAAAAACTAACCCCTCCTGCAACAGCCCCACTATCTTGTCAACTGTCTCTACCCCCAAAAACTAGTACCCACCACTGTCTCCCCACTGTAGAAAATGTCCCACCTCCAAAACTACCCTGCCCCAGCTGCCCTACTGCCTTGCAAACTACCCCACCCCAACTGCCCCACCACCCTGCAAACTACCGTCACTCCCAAAATCTACCACCCTAACTTCCTCCAGACTTCCCACCCCCAAAAATACCCCACTAGCACTGCACCACCACCACAACTTCCCTATTACCCAAATTACCTCCCCACAACTGCCTTGTATTTGCAACCTATCCCCAAGCCCCAAAAAATCCTCCGCCTCCAAACTACTCCACTCCCAAAAATACCCTGTACCAACTGGTCCACTGCTCCCCACACTGTCACCCCAAAAGCTACACCTCCCACAGCTGCCCCACCAAGCCACAAACTATCCCTACCATCAAAGAATACCCTCTGCAATGAGAACTTTGTCTTAAGGCTATCAAATGCTTGCTCTTGATTTCAACCCCATTTGTAAAGGGTATCCTTCTTCTAGATTTCTGTCAGTGGCGCAGTCACTGTGGAGAAACTGTGAATAAATCAATAGTAGAAGAGTGGAAATTCTAGAAAGTGCTGGATTCCCTTGATATTTTTCAGGACTGACTACTCAGTCATCACCGAGATTCATGAATCCAGGGATTCATCCGGATGCTGTCATTTTATCAAATTCACATTCCTCTAGCTTAGTATACAACTTACTGTATGTCTATCTAGAACTTCAGACTTGGCTGGCTTCACAAAGAACATCAGGATGCCGTCTAGATAGACACACTGGTCCAAAAGGTCTTGGGATATCTCATGTTGGAACATAGGAAAAGCATTTCATAAATGAAAGGGTGACAGTAAATATTCAAAATGTCCATACTGAGTGCAAAAAAACATTTTCCGTTAATCTCCCTTTTGTACATAAATAAGGTTATGCAAAATGCAATGTGTGCCTTTGAGTCAGTCCTGACTCCTGGTGACCCAGAAGCTCCTGGGTTTTCTTGGCAGTGTCACCGGAAGTAGATTGCCAGGCCTTTCTTCCGCAGCAGTGGAGGGTTAAGTGACTTGCCCAAGGCCACAAGGAGTACTAGTGGGAATCGAACCCTGGTTGCTTGGATTTTCTGTTCTGTCTGCTCTTTTTCTGCAAGAAATGTTCTTGTGAACTTTCTTGATATAGTTTGTTAAAATTCCATACATAAATAATAATAAAAAAAGTTAAAACACAAGAAGATTGGAGAGATGGCCGCATTGTAAGTGAGCTCCGTCCCCGCTACCCTGAAACATCAGCAAATATGAGATAACAGCTGCACATTTCGCCTCCCCTGGGTCTACCAAAGCGAGCGGTGCCTTCCGGAGTCGGGCTGGACGGCTTTCTTACAAGCCGTGGGCGCCGCGGAGCTCATTCGCGAAGTCCGGCCTGCTGCCACGTGTCTCTCCTCGCTGACTGCTCTGGGCCCGACTGACCCCCTCGCTGCCTTCGGTGGCCCGCGCGGTCCGGGCGACACTTGTGGGGATTCCCCTTGGGCTGTGCTGTTGGGCCCCTGCTGCTGGACCGGAGGCTGCGCAGCGGCCTGCTGACGAGTGGAGCATTGTCCCCAGGGCTGGAGCGGCGGTGCAAGAAGCCGGAGTTCTGCTTCTGGGACTGGGAGGAGGGCCTGGAATCCTCGTGGCTCTCGCTGGTGCCTGATCCCTCCTCTCAACAGAGTGACTCCCCCCGAGGGGGGTAAGTATAGAGGCTAAACTCTCTCCCTTTATGCCTTCATGCCTCTGGTCGGCTGAACAGTGCTGGAGTCTGTAGCACTTATTAACTTATTGGTGCCTTGCTGAGGCCTTGGCTCCGCGGTGTGGATTTTGGGCGCCCTGTCAGCGTGCTCCAGCGCTTCATCTGGCTTCAGGTCCCTTATTGGAGCCTAATTTCAGGAGGCTGTGGATTTTGTGTGCTCTACCCTCCCATAGCACTACAGACCACCTTGAGCACTGCCTTTAACAGCTTATTATTTCAAGAAGGCCAGAGGCAGCTTCTGTTTCAGGGCCCTGCTCTCTCTCTGATCCCCTGGGTCTTGCGGACATTGATTCTATCTATCTCCTAACACTGTGTGGAGGTGATTGCTTTGCGGGACTGCGAGGATTCGCGCACCGCTCTCTCCCTGCTATCTCTGCTTTTGCTGACATTGACTGTAACCCTCTCCTAATACTGTGCGACACAAGTGGCCCTAGGGGATGGCGGCTACAGCTAAAAGTTCTGAAACTCGGGAGGGGGTGCGTTCCTCTCAGCGACTGCAGTGTAAGTCTGGGGCCCCGAGTAGCCCGCGTGGACAATCTCCTCCGTCAGGTACTGATGATGAGACTGTAAGTGAAGAGGAATTGGACTCCCATAGGCAACTCTCCTCTGCTGAAATCAAGCAAGAACTCCGTAGAGGTTTTGCGGAGCTAGCCAATGAGTTTCGTTCGCTACGTGAGGAGTTGCTGAAAGATGTTGCAGACCTACGGACTGATATGAAAGAGCTGGGAGCCCGAGTAGAGGATGTGGAGACAAAATTGGTTGATCATGACGGGACCCTGATGGATTTACAATGTGCATTGGATCGGCAGCAAGCGCAAGCTATGGAACTGACTTACAAAATTGATGACATTGAAAACCGCTCCCGCCGCAATAACGTGCGTTTTCGTGGAATACCAGAAGCGGTAGGAGGCGGAGAAGATTTGCCAACTGTGCTTAGGCTGTTGATAGCAGAGTTGCTCCCGGCGGACGAGCTAGCTGCGCGGGCCCCCGGGATGGAAATAGAACGAGTCCATCGGGCCCTGGGAAAACCTCCCAACAATCAACCTCGTGATGTCATTGCGAGATTTCTACGATATTCTGATGCTGAGCTTCTCATACGGCGAGGCCGGGAGAAAAAAGCGGTCCTCTTCCAGGATGCGACAGTGTCCATCTACCAAGACCTCTCGACGTTCACTTTGGCGCGTCGAAGAGAGATGAAACCAGTGACAATGGTCCTGAACAGCAAGGGGATTCGTTACTCCTGGTCCTTTCCATTTCGGATGAACTTCCTTTTGGGCAACAAAAAGATCTCAGCAAAGGACCATACTGAAGCTTGGCGAGCCCTGCGCCAGGCGGGACTAGTTGATGATAATGCTCAGCCTCATCCGCCGCCCCCTAAGTCCCAACATTCCAAGTGGACTCGGGTGGGCAAGTCCGCTTGATTTTTGACCTTTGTGTACACTTGAGGAGCTTTCCTTACCCCTTAGGGAGTCTTACTGGGTAGGTCTCCTGAACTTTGGATAACTGATGGAAGTAATATTTATCATTGTGTTATTGGCCACTGATAAGGTTTGATCTGGGCCCACGCTACCCTACATGTAGGGGGCGGCGGATGCTCTGCAAGTGTTTTGATGATGATCCTGTTTTGATGGGGAGGCATGGGGAAAATGCTGACTCGGGGTGGGTGGGGGAGTAGTGTGGGGAATGTTTTATATATGTTTAGGTTGACTTTCTGCCTCATGGGGTATTGGGGGAAACGGGGTCTGTGGTCAATTTACCGTGTCCTGTGTTAACCTTGACAGGCAGGTGGTACTGACGGGAAGGGGGGTCTCTGGGTTGGGGGGGGTTCATCTGGAACTGGAGGGCATGTTTGGGCTTGGGGGGAGGGTCTATGGCTTGTGCTTCTGGAGGGTGGAAGGGGTGGGCCTGGATAACTAACTCCCTGGGCTTGCTGGCGGATGTCCCTGGGATGCCCCGGGTAGCTGGAGGATAAGAGGGTTTAGACTGTAATTACCCATGGTGCGCTTTATCTCTTTAAATGTTAAGGGACTTAACTCCCCAAGGAAGCGGTCGCTGCTGTTCTCGGAATTGCGCACGTTGCAGGGGGACATTGTTTATCTACAGGAAACCCATTTACAGACTTGCAAGCAGGGTTGGCTAAAGAGGACCCCATATACTGAGGTGCGGGTGGCCTCAGATACGCAGGGCCGGAAGAAGCGGGGAGTATCCTTACTATTTCATCAGAGCCTCTCTCTAAAGATTGAGGAGGTACAACGGGATCCCCTGGGGAGGTGGCTTTTTTTGAATATTCGTCTGGAGGGGCGCTTGCTAACCTTGGCTAATGTTTATGCGCCCAACACGGGTCAGGGGTCCTTTTTTACGCGATTGAAGGCTTTACTGGCGGATTTTGCACGGGGTCCCATTGTTTTGGGCGGGGATTGTAACACCCCTCTGGTGCCCCACTTGGATTCCACAGGCCGTGCGGGGGTGGGGGTGGGGGTGGGAGTGGGGGGGTCAGCAAGAGCCCTTCAACGTTTCATGCTAGATTTGGGTTTACGGGATGTTTGGCGGGACATCCATGAGGGAGAGAGGGGTTATACGTACTACTCTCTGGTCCATCAGGTTCATACCCGCATTGACTATTTTCTATTGGATCAGCGCCTGATGGACGGGAGAGTGACGGCTGGACATGGAGCGTTGACTTGGTCGGATCATGCCCCGTGCTGGCTTGCCCTTCCAGCCGGATTGTATAGCGAGCATCAACGTCTTTGGTGCTTAGATGTGAGGTTCCTACGGCGGCAGGGTGCCGTGCAGGATCACGTCCGCTTTATCACTGAATTTTTTGAGCTTAATGGCTCTGGGGATGTTCCCCTCCCCACGGTGTGGGATGCTTACAAGGCGACGGCTCGAGGCCAACTTATGGCTGAGGCGGCCCGCATGCGCAAAATGTGGACGCATGACCGTGATCGGTTGGTGCAGGAGTCTTCCCGGTTAGGTTTGGAACACGCCTGAACTGGCTCGTGGCAGGTTCTGCGTCATTGGCGGACTGTTCGAGCCAATTTGGATGCGTGTCTGCAGAAAGAATTAGATAATAAACGCCGGAAATTACGGCAAACTTTTTATGAGCATGGGAATAAAACCGACCGCTTTCTGGCTTTGCGTCTTCGACAGCAGCAGTCCGCGTGTGTGGTTCGTGAACTACGTGACTCTGGGGGTCGGAAGAGGGTTATTTCCCGGGAGATACGCGATCTCTTTGCTGACTACCTGGAGCGGCTCTACACGGCAGAGCCCTTTGACCGGGAACGTGTGCAGGACTATTTGCAGAGGACCGCACTGCCGCGTCTCTCGGATTCTGATCGAGCTCAGTTAGATTCTGAATTAACGGTTGACGAAGTGGAGAGTGCGATCCGGCGACTGAAAACTGGCAGTGCGCCGGGTAGTGATGGTTTCCCAGTGGAATATTATAAGAAGTTTCGGGCACACTTAGCGCCTACCTTGACTATCCTGTTCAACGAGGTCTTGGGGGGGGCTTCTCTTCCTCCGTCCCAACGTGAGGCCGTGATAGTGATGATACCCAAACCTGGCAAACCATTGCATGATGCAGCGTCCTATCGCCCCATTTCCCTGTTAAATGTCGATGTTAAAATATTTGCTACTGTGCTGACTGCGCGTCTTAACCGAGTCCTTCCGGGCTTGGTTCATCCGGACCAGGTTGGCTTTGTGCCGGGTCGCCAGGCTGCGGATAACATTAGGCGTATGTTGCAGATCATACACGTGGCACAGCGGGAACCGCAACCGGCTTTGCTGGTGGGGATTGACGCAGAGAAGGCCTTCGATCGGGTTGATTGGGAATATCTTTGGAGCGTTCTGCAGACCATGGGCTTTGGCTCTAACTATATCCATTGGGTTCGTAGCCTTTATCAGTTGCCCCAGGCGTGCGTTCGGATTAATGGGGGACACTCGAGACATTTCTCTCTGGGGAGGGGCACGCGACAGGGTTGCCCCCTTTCGCCTCTGCTTTTCGCACTCGCGATGGAACCCCTGGCTCAGAGCTTTCACGCACATCCAGGCTTGCAGGGGGTCCATATCGGTCTTGCGGACTATCGGATTGCGCTCTTTGCGGATGACATCATACTGTCCCTGGTGGATCCGTCTGCTTCCTTTCCAATTGCGATGCAGCTGTTTGAGGATTACTCTCGGGTATCTGGTTTCAAAATTAATTATGCTAAATCGGAGATCTTGAACGTTGAGGTTCCTGGGGCGATCTGTGCGGAACTCCAAGGGGCTTATCCTCTTCACTGGGTCTCCGGAGCCCTGCGTTATTTAGGGGTGCACTTGACTGTGGAGCGGGCGGACCTCTTTAAAGCCAACTATGATCCCTTGCTTCGTCAGGTTCGGCGGGACTTAGAGATTTGGAATGGCCTGCTCCTTTCCTGGTTCGGGCGTATAGCCGTAGTTAAGATGGTGGTTGTTCCCCGCTTTCTTTATCTTTTTCAAGTTCTACCGATTCCCATTACACGGGCCACTTTGGCGACCTGGCAGCGGCTGCTTATGAAGTCCATATGGCATTACCGTCGTCCGCGCTTGGCGCGACCTGTTCTTTATGCTCGTACGCGCTCTGGAGGTATGGGCATGCCCAATTTGCTCTGGTATTATGCGGCGGCCCAGTGTCGGGCGGGGGTGGAGTGGATGATTGCAGATAGCACCAAGCGATGGGTGCAACTGGAAATGAGCTTGGCGGGGGGAGCGGGACTGGGAGACTGGCTGTGGCTTGGTCCCAAACTTCGGTGTGGTAAATGCACCAATAATCCCTATGTCCTTCATACCCTCCGATGCTGGGACCAGCACTTTCGGTCCCGAGATGCGGATTTAACTCCGTTGGCCCCTATAGTGGGTAATGCTTCTTTCCCGCCGTGGCAAAGTGACACAGTCTTTCGGCAGTGGGGACACTTAGGCCTTAGCCGAGTCGGACACTTCTTTGAGGACGGCCGGATACGGTCTTTCCACGCGTTACAAGATGAATTTGACATTCCGGCTAGGCATCTCTATCAATACATGCAAGTGACACATTGGGTTCGCTCTAGGCTGGTACACCCCCAGGTTGCTCGGGACCTGACCGATTTGGAACGCTATTGTGAGGGGTGTACTACTACTAGGGGACTTGTGGCCACCCTCTATGCCCACCTGCAGGGCGCGCTCTGCGAGGCATAGGGAGCTTTGGAACTCTGATTTGAATCTTTCCTATACCGAGCAACAGTGGGAGACGGCGGAAACGCACTTGTGGAAGAGCTCGGTAGCGATTAATGCCCGTGAAACTAATTATAAAATACTGTACCATTGGTACATGACCCCGGCGCGGATCGCACGTATATATCCTGGGGCTGTGGACCTTTGTTGGCGTAATTGCGGGCAGCAAGGTACCCTGGGGCACATTTGGTGGACCTGCCCCCGCATTCGTGCTTTTTGGAGGGGTGTGCAATTCCGGCTACAATTGCTTCTGGGAGTGAGCATACCTTGGGACCCGGGGATCTTCCTCTTTGGGGCCTCGGTGCCGGGTGCACGGACTCTGCAACTTGCTCTACTACGCCATGGCCTGAATGCGGCACGCTTATCTCTTGCGGCAGCTTGGAGGCGTGCTCTGGCCCCCTCCTTTCGGACTTGGTTGGAACGGATGTGGGATATGTATACCATGGAGCGGGGGGTGGCTGTCAGCAGGATGCGCTTGGCGCGCTTTGAGTTGGTGTGGGCACCTTTTGTCTCTCGTTATGGTGCATGAATGCTTTGGACAGGAGGGGGGGAATATGCGTACTTTACTGGGAGTCTGCCCCTTGTGTGTATTTTCCCCTATTTATTTTTGCTCACCGTCTTTCCGTGCTTAACGAATGCTAAGCCATAGTCTGGGATACTGGGAGGTTGGGGGGGGGGGGGGGGTCCGGGGCTAGGGAGGTTCTGGGGAGGGGGGGGGGAAGGGAGGTTGGGGGGTGGTTGCTCACCGATTCCTTATTCTAAAACTATAAAAATGAAGGCATATTGCAGAATATTATTGTGACCTGAAGTTATGCTGTTACTGTTGCAATTGTTTTTTGTAGTTCTATGTGGTTCTTGTTTATATGTATCTTTTGGAAGCCTTTCAATAAAAATAAAAAAAAACACAAGAAGATTGTGAAAAACTGCAAGAGGATCTGGATAAATTGGAAGACTGGATGTTCAAATGGCAGAGGAAATTTAATGTGGACAAGTGCAAAGTTATGCATCTAGGAAAGAATAGCCCAAAATATAGTTACACGATGCATGGTTCTACTTAGGAATCACCATCCAGGAAAAAGATTTAGGTGTCATCATGGATAACACGTTGAAACCCTCCGCTCAATGTGCAGCGGCGACCAAGAAAGCAAATAGAATACTAGGAATCATAAGTAAAAGAATGGACAAAAAAACCAAGGATATTAAAATGCCTCTGTATCGTTCTATGGTGCAATTGCACCTTGAATATTGTGTGCAATTCTGGTGGCTGTATCTTAAAAAGTATGTAGCAGAATTAGAAAAGGTACAGAGAAGAGCCACCAAAATGGAAAAGGGGATGGAAGGATACCCTTATGAGGAAAGGCTTAAAAGGTTAGAGCTCTTCAATTTTGAAAAGAGATGGCTGAGGGGAGATATGATAGAGGTCTATAAATTAATGAACAGAGTGGAACGGGTGAATGTAGATTGTTCGTTAACACCATCAAAAAGTAGAGAGACTAGGAGACATGCAATGAAACTACAATGTAACCTATTTAAGACTAATAAGAGAAAATATTTTTTCACTCCACGCATAATCCAACTCAAGAATTTGTTACCGGAGGGTGTAGTAAAAGCTGTCAGTGTAGCTGTGTTTAAAAAAGGTTAGGACAAGTTCCTGGAAGAAAGGTCCATAAACCATTATTAAAGAGGACCCAGAAAATCCACTGCGTGCCCCGAGATAAGAATTGTGGAACCTGTGTGCCTTTTTCGGAACGTAAACAAACCTTTTCTAAAGATGGGGAAACTATAAAGCTAGAGGACATTAAATAAAGCTGAAAGGAGGAAAATTTGAAAGCAACATTAGGAGATACTTTTTCAAGGAAAGAGCTGTGGATGCCTAGAATGCCTTCCCACTGGAGGTGATGGGATGGCATGGGATAAGTACAAAGGATCCCAATATAGGAAGAGGAGAATTTCTGCTCAGAGCAAAACTTAAATGACGTTCACATTTCAGGCACGCATAGCAGGACTAGCTGCCACATAGGGGCAGTTATAACTCAAAGTAAAAAGCATAGAGTGGGAGTAAACTGCACAGGGCAGCAGTTAGAACCCTAAACACCTTGCTGGGCAGACTAGCTGGGCCATGCTGGTCTTTATCTGCTGTCGTTTACTATGCTACTAAATGGGTATATAATGTTATTCCTTGTGGCCGATGACATCCATGGAATGCTTCTTAGAACGGCTATGAACATTAAAGAGGTATCTGTCTGCCCATCTAATAATGGACTATTCTTAAATCTGATAAAAACTGAGGGCCCAATTTTCGAAGGCATTTACACGGGTAACTGCCCTAGTTACCCGTGTAGATGCCATATCTGGGATTTTCGGGTGCCCTTTAAAAATCCCAGATATGTCCCTAAAGCATCCAGATGCTATGCGGTTAGCATCGGGGCGTGTTAGGGGTGTTCCGGAGCGAGGGCAGAAAAAAGGGTTAACCGAGTAACACCGATTTTTGATGCTACCTGCTTAGCCCTATGCGCCTTAATGATAGGCAAGGTTTTTCCTCACCTATCTCAGGCGCAGGGGCTAAGCGGGTAGCATCGAAAATCGGCGCTACCCAACTAACTCCTGTGGCTTCTGAGGTGTGCGGCAAGACCCGGATTTTCAATGCCGGGGCCGCATATCTGGGTTAGGTGGAAGGGGAGCGGGCTATGCGCCGACACAGCGCATAGCACCGTCCAGTTGAAAATCAGAGCCTGAAAGTTTAGTCGTGAAGCATGTGCAGGTCTCATGGTGCCTTATGATTATTTAGGAATCATTTTACATTCCAGTTTATCATTTTGTCCACATATTAATAACCCAGGAGCATGTCAATGAACGTTAATGTGCGTTAAGTGCTGTCATGACTCTTTTTTTCCCATGGGTCGTGGCAGCACTTAGCATGCTTTAACTTTTGTTAACATGCATTAACCTTTAGTGAACATACCCCCTAGTGCAAAAATCCTTGCTAAAATTTTGACTGTTACGAAGGCTGAAAGTATTCGTAGTTTCTGCAACAGGACAGTCCTGCAACAGTTGATTTTATCTCCTTTAGACTATTGTAACACACTTCTTTTTGTTCAACTTCCTGTTGTCATCAGGCCTTTTCAGATAGTCCAAAACACCACAATGCAACTGTTTATTGACACTAGGAGGTCTGTTTACTAAAGCGCATTAGGTTTTTGCAGCAAATGCAGCAAAAAAGTGCAGATCATGCACAGCTTATGCAGCTAAATTCACATACACAGCATTTCACCAGCAGATAACCCATCGAATTTGCAGAGAGTGTGGTGAAACAGCGCCTGGATGCAGCAAAAGCCACCCATTGAGTTGGGATTATTTATTTATTTAGCAATGCTTATATACTGCTTTTCACCGGGTCAAAGCGGTGTACATTCAGATATGGTCTATATTTCTCTTGTTCCCAAAGGGCTCACAATTTACGGGGGGGGGGGGAGGGGGGTTTGTACCTGAGGCAACGGAGGTTTAAGTGGCTTGCCCAAGGCCACAAGGAGTGCCTGTGGGACTAGAAACCCCAGTCTGTCCGGACTGAGGTTGCTGTGCTCCACCGCGGGATTCAAACCCCCGGCTCGAGGCAACTTGACCCAACCACTAGGCCACTCCTCCCACTAGTAGCATACATGCTGTCTGTAAATTGAATGGTTACTGTGCGCTGTTGAGGCTCGCAATAATTGTGTATTATAGACACGCCCTCTCTCCGCCTATATTCCACCAACTAATGCAGATAACACAGCGATTTTCTGTGCTAACTGCAGAACATGCGTTCTCTGCATTTTGCATGCGTTATCTGTTAGCTCAGCCAGATAGTGTGTGCTATCTACCGTGTTAAAAGCTAACATGGTTTAGTAAACAGATCCCTAAATATGATGAACACATTTTTCCAGTCCTTCAGTCTCTTCACTTGCTCCCCATTGAATGGTGGGATTATTTTATAATAATCATATTATTTTTTGAAGGGTATTTGATTAGGATTATTTTTTTACATGTCAAATCCTAATGTGCTCAAACCCTAGTGTGCTATATTATCCTCATGGCCACAAGGATCACAAGGTCAAGGGTTATTAGTTGTTCCATGATCTACGGCAACATATGGGGTTAGTCTTCAAAGAAGAATTTTATCAATCTTAGGAGCTCTTGAATGGAACCTGCTACCAGCTAAGATCAGATTTTCGGAAGCAAGTGAAAACTTTATTTTAATTAAGCATTTGGGGCCAATGCATAAACGTTTTAATGATTTTGGGTCCAATTTTCAAAAGGCATTTACACGATTCACCGTGGCATTGAATATCCGGGTGAGGAGTCGGCGTGGAGGGCTATGTGCCGACGAGGCGCCTAGCCCTTCGAAAATGAGCCTAGCTCAATATTGGGCCCTTTATGTTTACTATAGTTGGCAGTTTTGCAATATTGTATTTAATATTATTCTTTATATTGATCTGAATACTGATTTTATATATATATATATATATATATATATACTTTATACTGGTGCAAGTTTAATATTTAAAAGTATAAAGTGGAATTTTAGAAATGGCATCCACAGCAGAACAGGCAGAAAAATGCTGGGGGCATCTCTGTTTCAGCCCAGTTTTAGAAACACAAACATCCCCGATGTGGCCGGCCGTGCCGGTGTCCATACGGATGTTCCCTCTATGAAACAGTAGGGTGGGGATGTCCATCTCAGCTGCATACTGGGATGCCAGTGGCATGGCAAAACAAAAGCATGAGCTCCCATTCCACGTCAGTGTTCACTGTTAAATTATAAAATAAAGGGGATATGGGTGTACCTCCTTCTCCACACTTTCCAGATGTTTGCCTGACAAAACAAGCACTTTTCAGATGCTTATTCATGACTGTAGCAGGAATAATCTTTAACATGGTTTAGAACATACAGGACATTTCTGAACTTGGGTGAGGACATCCAAGTTCTTGGAAACGCCCATGCCATGCCTACACCATGCCCCCATTCTGACTTGGACAGTGAGGTTGTGAGTGCAGCCCACCTCGGGTGCTGGCTGGGAGGGGGGTGCACTCCCAGCCAGCCCCATGGAGGTAGCATGGCAAACTATGATTAAGTTGAGTTTCTGCGGTGTGTCTTGCGCTCCAGGGGCCAGCCAGTCTCATTTCCCAGCTGAAGTCTCATGAATCACGAAACTTCGGCCAGAAGAAAGGAGCGGCCGACCCCTAGAGTGCAAGGTACTGCAGCACTTAATGGCAAGTTTGCTGCACTGTCTCAGTGGGGCTGGTCGAGGGTGTGGGGTGCAAGAGCGCCATGTGGAGGTGGGGCACTGGCAGCGTGGGAGGGGTGCCCGCCCCAGGTGATGGGGGAGCAACAAACGTCACTGGCCTTGGATGTCGTCACACTGGGGACGGCCATAGACCCAGCTTCTATAATGGTTCCATGGACGTCTCTGTGCTTTGGATGTCTCTATGCCCATTTTCAGACGTCCAAAGCATGAACAGGGCTTCTAAAATAAGCCTTTAATGTCCAATTATGCAGTTTTACAGATTGTTATGGGAGGGGTGGTGTTGGGGTGATTAAGGGGCAGAGCGTGGAGCTTGGGTCTGAAGTTAACTAATGGTGGAACAAGGGTGAAGGTTTGCTTAGAGTGCCTAAGGCCCTTGCACCAGCTCTGCAAGGGTTAACCCTTCCACACCTGCAGCAGCATTAGGTTTTGTTTAAGAATAAACAGAGTGCTACATCCATATCTTTATAAAAATGATGTATTCGCTCAACGGCATCATTTCCAAAACTGAAGCCTCATAGGGTGCAAACATTCATGTGTAGTTACATAGCTGCTGCAATACCGTCCACGCATGAGGCATTCCCTTCAAATATCTGAGAAGGTCACAAGGCAGTCAGGCTGCATTCTAAGTCCAGAACAACAAAACTGAAACATCTGAACACACGCATTATGTCAATGCATAAAACAAGTCGATATGCTATATACACGCCTTAGAACTACTGCATGTTGACATTAGCTGGAAAGAGCACAGATTGAGCTCTCATTTCCGGTTTCTATTTGCAATACTACGATGCAAAAAATAAAACAAAATGTTTTAACATGGAAACTTAGCAGAAACAATCTTGAGGTCATAGTGAAGTCAGGCAGCAACAACACATATGCAGCCTGCAAGAGTCATATTTTTTCAATAGTGAAAATCGTGGAAGAAAGGGCAATTTTAAAACCAAAAGCCATGCTTCATCCTATTGGTTCTCATAAATCTCACAGGTTCTGGTCTGTTGGAGGGTCTGCCAAACATTTATGAGCTTCTCTGGAGAAAGCCTGCGAACAACCAGGGCTTCTTTGTAGAGCCAGAAGTCATCCTTCATGCCGAAGACATAGAAACGATCGTCATGACGATACGTGATATTGGCAGCCAGTCCCAGTAAACCAAAGTAGACATCATCCAATGGAAAAACGGGAATCCAGTTAGAAACCTCGTAAAGGGGTATGATGGCCATCTGGGGCATGATAAGTGCACCAGCTGCAGGGAAAAAAGGGTATCTGTGATAGGGAAACAGTGAGATGCTGATCCGACGTTTACCATGGCGCAGTACGTTGGACTCCGTCTGGATATTCCCATGGACAAGGAACATGAAGACAGAGGGTTTTCTCAGGAAGTTGACCATTGCTACTAGATTCACAAAGGATGCATCGTCACCTTAAAAAAAAAACAGTAACGTATTTAAAAAACTCAAGAGAATATGTAGCAAATATTCAAAAGCCAAAATGGTAAGCGTCATGTTGCCATTGCACCGAGGCTCCATTGAAGAACCGCAATGCCAGCTGCTGCAAAATAAAGAGTATTTCCCGGAGCCCAACCCCTGATCTGGCCTCCTAAGGCCAGGGTCAGGCTGTGGGGAATGTCCTCCGGGCCCCCCCCCCGCCCCATCTGCGCCCCGGCATTTAAATAAATTCACGTCCAGGGAAGTTATTCCACCTCAGGGGTGGAATAACTTCCCTGCACATGTCACCGGCCCCGAACATACAGGGCCGACATTAGAATCGGCCCTATACGTCCAAGGCTGGCGACCACCCAGACTCCGCCCCCGAGCCGCCCCTTCCCCGTCCCCATCTAGCATCCCCGCACAACCGGCGGGGAAGTTAGTCACAGCCGGGTGAAGGCACGAATAGCCCCCTATATGTGTACATATTGTATGTATTTATAAAATACAAGTGGATGCTGTAACTCTGCCCAAACGTTGACTCTGGGAACATTTACAAGAAGCACCTGCGTAAGCATGTGCCATCTTGTCAGCACACTTTCTTCTACATGTATATTCAACTGCACAATTCTATAAGAAACCTTTCCCACCAAAATGCTTTATAAAATAATCCCTAATATAGCAATGACTGGCCCTGAATATTTTAGATCAAACAGATCTTTCTAAGGAATTGTCCCAGGTTTCAGCCATCCCACTACCTCCACTGCATGCAAAACACAAGGATGCTAAGACTTCTGCAAGGCACTGTACCAAGAAGCTTTCTCTCTATATGTCCTACCTTTGTAAACGAAGTCAGCAGTAGTGCAGTACAGAAAAAGCCACTCCAGTAAACAGCGCTCCTTCAGGGACAGGTGGGCAGGGCTCTCAGGAAAATCCCACTGTAGGATATCCCTGAACCTTTCAGCTTCCTCTGCCACCTGTGTCATGTGCTTGACGTTAGTAGTGGCAGCAATCAGGAACAGAGGCTTTATCAGAAAGCCCATCATTTTCTGTTGCTGGGCCCATGTCATCCGCAAGGCGGCTCGATTGTGAAAATTCTCTGGCCAGGATCTGATGGCTAAAATAAGCAATGTCTGGCTAATTAATTTCTGGCAGTAGTCTCCACGTTCAATAATCACACCACAGGAGTAGCTCTGCAGGTATGGGAAATCGGCTTCGTATTGGGTGAGGTTCAGAATGTAAGTACGATGCCCATCAAATAGGTAGGACAATGTCCCTACCAGGCGGAGGCTCGTCTGACGGTAGATTACATAGGAGTACCTTTGTGGGTGAGAAGGACACCAGTTTGTTTTGGGTTTCTCCACTGGCTTGTGGAACCACATCTTCAGAAAAGGTGAGCAGCAAACAAGAGCCACGACAACAAAGATGCCCAAAAGGATAATGCTCTTCTGCCTTTGTTTCATGTTGACATGTCTCCTTTATCTGAGAAAGAAAACAAGCACACAGGTTTTCAGTAATTTGGTCAGCACCTCGCCTGTCCTTCTGGCACTATTTTTATTCTGTCTTGCTAAACAAAGGGATGTCAGAAAAGAACACAAAAGGTGAAATGAGGCCTTACCTACTAATTCTCTTTCTTTGAGTACTCCCAGTCAAGTCCCGACCTGTGGGTTGTCAACAGCAACTTGGAGATGGAGCACACTAACTTTGATGACATCACCAGTCATAGGCGGCTGGCACCCTTTAACAGCCCCAATATTCTATTAACAAAGCAAACTTACAGGAGCAACAAATAACAATATCCTTAATTAACAGAAAAACTTACATCCCCAAAAGGCAAGAAGTCAACCCCCCCCCAAGAAATCAGAAAAAACAACCTTATCAATTACAATTGGTAATCTGATCCGAAATCTGTACGAGATCTGTTAAGATGTCCATCAGTCCCTCAATGGAGACAAATCTGAAAAGAAACCCCATCACACCATTAGCCCCTCCAGCTGAACCCACACATCAAAAACAAAGCTGACATTCTTCAGAGCCAGGATCGCCCATACATACTGTGACGCTCGCGCCCCTACCAGGCGGTTGCCTAGTAGGGACGGCTGGCCATCTGATATCCCTTCTAGGATTTTTGTAGTTGTGTACGAAAAGAAGAGCCAAGTGGTTAATAAAGCGCACAGGAAATTTTATTCGGTTTCCATGCTGGTAAGTGGTGAACATAAAATTCTTCAAGCATAACTTTTGTTTCTCCAGACAAAAAGAAAATACAGGATAATTTCTCCCAGAAATCAAAATGTCCAAAACAGTGTAACCTTGAACAAACTTATACCAGCTCCTGTTCCTTACTGCAACTGCTTAACCTTAGCATCAGAAGAAAAAGGCATTTTAAAACTCTTCACATAGTGAGTGAGATATCAGCTTCAATCCTGCTGTTGCCACACACAAACAGTTTCAGCTGTTTGAACCTCCACTGAGCTCCTGCAGTTTCAGCTTCTTAGGAGAGATTCTTAATCCTTTACATTCAGGCTTTCCCCTCTCTTCCAGCTTCTGGAACTGTCTTTAGGCTACAACAGCCCCCCTTTTTATGTTCCACTGTTCTAGCTCACACTAATACCTTAGTGCACAGCTCGCATTCCATTTCAGAGACATTAGAATTAACAACACTTTCCTCAGGGCCTACCTCCATGCTCTCTATTGAGCTACAACTGGGTGCTCCTTGAAAGTGCTCCGGGCTCTTTTCCTTAAGAGTCTTCACCAGATTAAACAGCCTCTCCCAGTGCCTGGCCTTGCCTTCTCCAGGCCGGTCTCTTGGGGGTCTCTCCTGTTTAACTTCCCTAGTGAGATATTTCTTTCTGTGCTGAGCCTTCTGGGGTATGACAGTCTCCTCTGAGTCAGAGCAAGAACTATCCTCTTGGCAATGCTTGGTCCCTGCGTACCTTTCTTGGCTGCCTCTATAGTGGTTCCTCCTTCTGCTGCTCTCCTTGGCTGAAAAGCTTCTCTTCAGTTTGGCCACAGATCTTTCCGGTCTGTGCCTTCTGGGAACTGGGCTAGAACCTGGGCTAGGCCTGGAACTGCAACTGCCGCTTGTGCTTGCTCTTGAATTCCTCCTGGACCTTCTTCTCAAAGCCCCTTCCTTATTCAAACTGGCTCTCCCTCTTGTGTTTGTTTTCTCTCTGTTAACTGCTGAGCAAGGCAACTCCCTTCCTGGCTCCGCCCACTTGGACCTCCTACTCCTATGCAAGGTTGTCCTGTGGTCTGGGATTGGTTTACCTTTAGCTCTGCCCCCTAGGTTCCTTTCAGGGCTTTTAGTATGGAGTATGTGATTTTGTGCACCCATCCCCCGTAAAGAAGAAAAATTCTTCTTTTTTTCAGTTTTCTCTAGCTGGGCTGCACCCTCCTTACCACAATACTGAACCTCAGAAACCAGCGATGGTCCAGGTCTGGACAGGAGGTACTCAAGGAAATTTAGCAGGTAAGGCCTAATTTCACCTTCCTTATTGTCCTTCCAGTCCAGTCCTGACCTGTGGTTTGTACCACAGCAGTACTAACTGTGGGAGGGACCCGCAAGCCCAGCCTGAAGAACTGTCAATCTGAACTGCGCGTCCTGCCGCCTGCACATCCAGGCAATAATGCTTCACAAAAGTATGCAAGGATGACCAAGTCGCTGTCTAACTGTGGCACCAAGCTAACCTCTGCCCATGAAGTAGCCTATGCCCGGGTCAAATGAGCTCGCAGACCTTCAGGCAAAACTCTTCATCTCAACAAATAGGCCGAGGAGATCATCTACCTTGCTCATCTGGAAATCGATGCCCTGCTCAGCTTGTCAGCCAGGAGGTTCTCCTGACCGGGCAGATAAACTGCCCTTAGGGACATGTGATGTGCCACTGCAAAAGAGCAGAGGTCCAGAGTTTCCTGGCATAGGATGCGAGATCCTGTGCTCCCCTGTTTGTTGATGTAGAACATTGCTACCTGATTGTCTGTATCAGCACCGACTGATGTGCAAGAAAATGACAGAAAGCTTGAAGAGCTAGGTGGATGGCTTGAAGCTCTAGAAGACTGATCTGAAGTGTGGCCTCTCGCGAGGACCACCGACCCTGAGTGCAGGAACCCTGGCAATGGGCACCCCAGCCCAGCAAAGAAGCATCTGTCGTCAGCACTCTGGTGTGAGAGGGAGGTTGGAATGGTACTCCCTGAAGCAAGTTGGGGGGGTGAAGCCACCATTGCAAAGCTGTCACCAGTAGGTTGGAAATCACTACTCTGTCTCTGAGGCGGCCAGTGGCTTGCGTCCACTGGTCTCGGAGGCTCCATTGAGCTGTGCGCATGTGGAATCAAGCATATGGAGTCACATGCACCGTGGAGGCCATGTGGAACAGGAGGCGTAGGAAGACCCTTGCGGAGACTTGAGGTTTGCGCTGGACCTGCTGTACCAAGTCCTGCAACCACCTTGCCCTGTCCAGCGGTAGGTAAGCCCTTGCCTGAAATGTGTCCAGTCTTGCCCCTATGAACTCCAAGTTCTGAGTGGGGAGTAAAGTGGACTTTTCGTGATTTATAACAAACCCTAGGTGCTGGAGCAGGGTGACTGTGCAAGAAGTTGCCTGCTGTGCCTCCTGTGCCGATTGGCCCCTGATGAGCCAGTTGTCCAGGTATGGAAAGACGAAGACTCCATGGCTTCTGAGGAAGGCTGCCACCACTGCTATGCATTTGGTAAATACACTGGGAGCGGAAGCTAGGCCAAAGGGAAGCACCTTGTACTGGACGTGGTTTCCTCCGACCACAAACCTGAGGTATTGTCTCTGGTCTGGGTGTATGAAGATGCGAGTATAAGCATCCTTTAAATCTAAGGAGCATAGCCAGTCTCCCTGGTGGAGGTAAGGCAGTAGGATCCCAAGAGAAAGCATCTTGAACTTTTCCCTCACCAGGAACTTGTTCAGATTTCGCAAGTCCAGGATGGGGCGTAGGCTTCCTTTTCTTTTTGGTATGAGGAAATACCTGCATTAGAAGCCTTGCCCCTGTAGGTGGTGGGGCAGCGGTTCCACCGCCTGATCCTTTAGCAGACCTGTCAACTCCTGCAGGATGAGGTTCCTGTGAAGAGGGGGCCTGAGAGGCTCTCCTGGGAAAAAGGAAGTGGGCGCCTGGTTGAAATGAAGTAGACAGCCCTGCTGGACTACTTTCAAAACCCAGGCATCGGTAGTAATGGCTGGCCACCTGTGAGCGTACAGGGCCAGCCTTCCTCCTGTGCAGGGCCAAACCACTGGTGGGAGAGGAGCTATGCACTGGGAGTCAAAAACCCCCTCCCAGCTGGGTAGGAGCCGGAGCTGGAGGCTTGGAGGTCTTCGGCTTACGTGGGCCATGCCCCTATCCCCTGGCCTGCTGCCCCTGTTGGGGAGCTGGGGTGGCCTGGTACGTGGGGTAGTTTCTGTAAGCCATACCCTTCCTCGGGAAAAAGGGCTTTTTCCCCGAGGCCTTCTTCTTGTGAGAAGGTGCAGATGTCTTCTTTGACAACCTTGTCCGGATCAAGTACTCGGACTCGATTTCCGCAGCTTTCTCAGTCATGGGTTTGCCGAAGAGGTTGTCTCCTTGGCACGGGACATCGACCAACTTGTCCTGAACCCAGGGCTCCAGGTCCGACGACATGAGCCAGGCCTGATGGCGTGCACCGATGATGGCCACGGCTACTCGGGCCGAAGCCTCGAAGCCATCGTAAGCTGCTTGAGACATAAACTTCGAGCACTCTCGGATCCCTGTGGACAAGGCTTTGAAGCGCTGCAGGGGTTCCTCGGATAGGCCAGCCGAGAACCCGGCAATCTCCTTTGCCAGGTCCCGCAAGTATATGCCCATGTACAGCTGGTAAGTTTGGATACAGCATGACAGCATCGAGCCCTGGTAGCACTTTCTGCCGAGGGCATCCAGGTTCCGGGCCTCCCGGCCGGGAGGCACCAAGGAGTGCGTCTTATGGCTTTTCAGCCATTGCATGGCCGATTCCACAACCATGGAGTTGTGCGGCAGCTGCACTTTCTGGAACCCAGGACTCTTGCGGGCTCAATAGATGGAATCGACCCGCTTGCTGAGCACCGGCATCGAGGCCGGGGACTCCCACATGCGGAGCATCAGCCGTTCCAACATCGGAGGCACCGGTACCATAAGGGCCTCCTTCGGGGGGGAGTCATACTGGAGGGCATTGAGCTCCTCGGCTCAAGGCTCCTCCTCGGCATCCACAGGGAATGCCAAAGCCTTGGCCATGTCCCTGACGAAGTCTGAGAACCGAGTGTCCTCCGGAGGGGACCTATTCCAAGGCTCCGAACCCGGAGAGTCAGATGGGATACACTGGGTTCAGTAGGTGTCTGGGGAGTCTTCCTCCTCTGTCTCCCATGTCGAGTCCTCCTCGGAGGACTCGATGGGCTCCGGCTTTGAAGGCTTCGAGCCTGATCGCCCCGACGTCGAGGGCACCGGCGTCGACGACCTTGGTCCCAAACAGGAGGTCGAGGGGGACCTTGGCCGAGGATCGACTCGAGACCTGATCGACTCGAGGATCGGCTTGGCCTCCAGTGTCAACTTCAAAGTCAATGTCCCGGTGGTCGGGGCAGATGTACTGGCGAGACCGGCCATCAGCGCCTGCTGCTGCTCCATGAAGGCAGCCATGCTGCTCTCCAGGGCCGCCAACCTGAGCGAGCTCAGAAGGCTCCGCAGCTGCCGGCCTGCCAGCTCTCCCGGAGGAGAGTCCACGAGGACAACAGAAGTTACCTTGTCCGACGTCTCCGGCTCCTTGCAAGGTTGTTAAGCCGGCCGCTCTGACTCCGAGGACCCGGGTTGGTGGTCCGGGCTCCGTGGCCTGGAACCCGAGGGCCCAAGCCGATCAGAGGCATCCAGTGACGCCGTCCTCACAAGTTTCTTCTTCTTCCGATGTTCCCTGGAGGGAGACCCCCGCTCAGAAGACCCACGACGGTGCTCGGGCTCTGATTCCCGAGATGTCAAGGTTTCTGACAAGGTCCGAGCCCGGGCGGATGCGGACTCGGGAAAAATCCTGTCACACTAATGCTGCCTGCTCTTCAAAGATTTCGAAGACATCTTGCCACATGGCCCACAGACCACCGGGTCATGGTCAGGGCCGAGGCATCGGAGGCAGCAGTCATGTGTGTCGGTGAGAGACATCAACTTCTTGCACCGATCACACTTTTTAAACCCGCTGGCAGCCATCGGGGAAAAAGGGCCCCTGCGAGGTCAAACGACCGGGCTGCCGGTGAAAAATAAAAAGTGTGCAAACGCTAGTCACGAAGGACAAAAACGAAAAATATGACCAGACTCGATACCGTTGTACCGAGCCAAAGGCGGGAAGGGGAACCGGTGTCGAACCGGGAAGCTGAAAAAAATAAATCAACTTTTCTACTTTTTCCACGGTGAAAACAGGACCACGTCCGTTGGGCTCCACGGAAAAAAGAAGCCTGAGCAAGATGGCACCCTTGGGCGGGAAGGGGACCGCGCATGCACGATTGAATCCCAAAGGCTTTCTTTGAAAGCTGGGGAATTGCTCCGCACGAGGGCTCCGTCGGTGCCAATGTCACCCATATATGAGGACTGACTTCCTGCTTGTTCCTGAAGAATATGGAGTATCGATCCCTACCATACTGGTTTGGAGGAACCTGCACCATCACATTTAGTTCCTGCAGCTGAAGTAGGGTGTCCTCCATGGCTTCTGGAGTGTCTTTCAGGATGAGCAGACAAAGGCCTCTACTAGAAGTCAAAAAAACTCCAGGATGTACCCTTCTCAGAAACCTCGACCACACACTGGTCAGAGGTGATCTAGGCCTGGGAGGAGTAGAAATCCCAAAGTCGACCCCCCCCATGGGAATCTCTCCCTCCTAGGTTCCTCTCTTTTCATTGTGGCTTCATCACAGAAGAGGAAGAGGCATATAAACCCCTGCCTGAGCTGCGAAAACCTTGAAAATTTGTCCCCGGGAGGGAAACTGGCCTCTTTGGAAGGACACACAGTGCGGAACCGTCTAAAATATCATGACTGACCCCTCACAGGAGCCGCGGACCGAACCAGCTTCTGCTTATCCTCGGGGAACCGACTGCCCTTCGATTCCCCCAAATCCTTAACCAACTTATCCAGTGCCTCTCCTAAAAGACAGCTTACTCAAGCGCAACTTGGAGGAAACATCTGCTGACCAATTTCATAACCACTAGTAGCACCGGGCAGCGATCACTGAGGTCTGTGATAAGGAAGCTTATCATAGCTCAGGAAGGGGCTATAGAAAAGGTGAAGTGTCTCTGAACAAGCAACCTGTCAGTGCTGGTAGAAATGAGAAAACAGAATTTTGCCATAAAAGACTACCAGTCCCAGAATGCACCAGGTTTCCAACAGCCATGAGAGGAGCTGAAGTGAGAAAACGTGTGTTCAATCAAAAGGGCTATGAGGTAATCCCCAAGCACTCATTGCAAAGGGCAGGGCTTGATTCAGCACACCTGCGCTGGGCTAGGATGGAATACTCATCTCAAAGGGCAAGGCCTGATTCAGCCCAGCTGCGCTGTGTTAGGGAGGAGCACTCATCTAAGCAGAATAAGAGTAGAGTTTATTCTACAGATGACCATCTTCATGATCACCTTGGATATCCAGAGAATTGTCCTCAGTATCCTGAGAACCAGCTTGAGTTTGATCATCAGTTTCATCTGAAGGATCATCAGAAGCAGAAGCCAAACCGGACGGACAGAGAGGGAAAGAGACCCTTTGGAAGAAGGAAGAGAAAAGCCTTTGAGAGGTCTAGAAGAGTCCAAAGCAGTACGTATACTGGGAGGTATTCCAAGGGCCAGCATACACCATTGGACTGGGGAAAGCCAGAGGAATGGTGCTGCAGAGCTAGGAATCACCAGAGGCTACCTGTGAGGGAGACGGCTGCACGTGGAAGGGACCCTAAGACCTGTGCCAGAAGGTATGTGAAGAGAGATCCAGTGTCCAGGGATCTGGATTGGAAGGCTGGACATAAGAACTGGACTACATACTGGCCAGGCTATATAGAGAGGAACTCTAGCAGCAATGGAAGCTCAGGTATGCACACTGATCTATGCCCTAGCTATAACCTTGAAAGACAGCAGGGAAACAAGTATTCTCCTGAAAATGCTCCATTGAGAGATTCATCTGTGCCAATCCATGATATTGAACCCATGCTTGTTGAACAAGGGGGAATAATAGCAGATGAGGATCCTGTTTATATGGACTGCTCTCTATCTAAACTCCGTTGGTAACTTTCTGTTATAAAGTACAGCAACCATCACAAAGAAATACAAATTTGTTCTTTAATCTACTCAGAAAAGCTCCTGAAGCAGGATTTGACCCACACAGTGGAAGGCAAGCCAGCTAAGGGGTTCAGCTGGTGACTGCTAGCAATTAAGCCTTACCTAATTGCTTGTGAGCTAGGAGAGAATCACTTTTGAATTTATGTGGGAAGTAATCAGAAGTTAACCTGAAAAGAACAGTTTGTTTCTTGCTTTGTAGCTTTTCATTTGTTGTTTTCCTGATTTTGACTTTGTTTTTCCAAGTTAACACTGAAAGCAAGTTACCTAATTTATGTGCTACCAAGCATATCTATGTTGGGAGAAATAACCCCATAAATAAATATCTTATTGGCTTTACCCAAGAGCACAACTAAATTATTGCCAGCAGCTGTGTCTGGTGTGAATGAACTACATTGCCCACAATACCTTGCAAATCATATAGATATATGCACTTGACAAGAGTGTGAAGATTCTCACCCAGGCAGCCGTCTGACAGGTCATACTCTTTGAAACGCCTCGTAGCAGTCTCGGACTCAAATTTTGCCACCTCCGGAGATGGTGGCTGCGAGTTCCCTGCACTCTCTAAAATCACCTGTGCCCAACACAAACATGACCGAGCTACAAAGGTGCCACAGATGGACGTCTGCAGGGTTAAGGCACTAATCCCAAAAGCCTGCTTGAGCAAGGTCTCCAGCTTCCGATCCTGCACCGTAATGCCCTCCACTGGGATTGTAGTCTTCTTAGTCACTGCAGATACCGCGCATCCACCTTGGGAGTGTGCAGAAGATCTTTCTCCTGATCTGGTAATGGGTACAGTCAAGCCATCACTCGAGTCCCCTTCAACCCCACCTTCAGGACGTCCTATTCGTTCTGAATCATTTGCTTAATGACACGTTGCAAAGGTAACACTGCCTGTGCTTGGAACAAATGATCCTCCAGGGGTTTCTCCTC
The DNA here is from genome assembly GCA_033557465.1 of Ichthyophis bannanicus. Lineage (NCBI taxonomy): Eukaryota > Metazoa > Chordata > Amphibia > Gymnophiona > Ichthyophiidae > Ichthyophis > Ichthyophis bannanicus. Next base: position 87,161,752 of record CM066048.1, on the reverse strand, counting down.
CAACGGCACTCCTGGAGACATATTAAGGGCCATCAGCGAATGAGCAATCAGTGCTATCAATTCCTCCCTGTGGGAAACACACACAATACGAGCATTGTCCCCCTGAGGGATCTCGCCTTCCTCAAGCTCTGGTGTTTCCACCTCCAGGTTGGTCCCTATGTCATGGTCTTCTCCTTCCTCCGAGTGGACGGATCTTTATTTTAACACTTGATTGACTGCCCAAGCGGAGGCGTCAGAAGGTTTACAATAAATGGGCAGCAGTTATGTTGGAAAGGAATGCCAGTTAACAGATAGGAAAGCAGAAAGGACAGGAAACAGAGGGAAAGAGAAGCTTGCATACAAGAGCAATCATAACAGTTAGGTGGGGCATGTAATCAGGTCCAGGGTTGGGGAGAGGTCAAAAGTGAGGTTGATCTGGTGTCTTCCCAAAGATCACCGCCCTCCATGCCACCAGCTAGGGCCAGGTTCCCTTTCTGACACCCTGATGGAGTAAGCTTTGGGCAGACTGTGCGTCTTCGCTCTTTCCTTTGTTTTCTTTTTTTTATGTTAACGTTTCCCTTGCACTTTTACTTTCCCTGTTCCACCCCCTAATCCGCTGAAGAGAGAAGGAAGTACAACAGACTAGAGATTAATACTGCGATCCAGAGACCGAAAGGATTTCTCCACTCCTCGAAACTGATGCTCCTCCCCATCTGAAAAGAACTTTTGAACTGATCACTCCCCAGGCGGGAATGAGGACTAAACTGGAGTTCCTCGAGGAACAACAATTACCAGGTAAGTGTAATTTCTATTTCCTTATCGTTCCTCCAGTTTAGTCCTCCACCTCTGGGATGTATCAGAGAAGTAAACATTGGGAGGGACTTTTCCACCCAGATCGTAACACCACCGACCAGAAACAGGTATCATTTGCTGCCATACCGTTCAAGCGGTAGAGTCTACTGAAAGTATGAAGAGATGACCAGGCAATAAACCGTGACCCTTAGATGACAGCTTCCTTGCACATGCACATATTGCTAACAAAGAACCATTAACATTGCCCAATTCAATTGTCCCCATTTTGAATTAATTACTAGATAGCAAATAGCTATTTAATATAGAGTAGGTCTGTGGATGAAAAGGAATTTGATATTATATTTTCTGCCTAGTACCAATGGTAATATATAGCCATATACTAAATTGGTGCGCTAGGCTTATTAACGCAAAACCAGCTATAAGCTAGACCCAAGCGCTGGTTGCAAAATGTATAGAATTGATGTCAGCTGTTGCATCAAGCAAATATTATATAGCAACATCCAGCATTATACATTTATACCAGTATCACAAATATTGAAATATAAACTAAGTGTATAGTAGCTTGTTAAACTGACAGTAGGGTTGAAACATGCTCTTTCAATGGAGTTAGTTTGAATATACTCCAATTTTTTTTTGTTAACGTTTTTAGTGACATCGTAAAGTAACAAGAAAAGCTTATAAGCTGAAATGAAGGAACAAGCCCTTATTTCCCCTTCTTTTTTTTAAAACAACTAAAATAAATAAGATGCAATAACTTAAATTAAACCTAAATTGCTCATGGAAAGTAAATTAACCCGCTAGACTAGTCGGTTCCCAAAAAGGACCGAAACTGTGGCCGTGGTAAGGGAAAGCAAAAAAAAACTTAGTCAGCCTCGCGCCTGCAAAAGTGCGGGAATCAACAGCTCGGGGTTCCATCGGGCTGTTACCGCGCCACAACACCCCCGATTGAAGCGGAGCCTATTAAATGCACTTATAATATCCCCACCATTGCCACAGGCCAGTCAGAAAAGACATCTGCCTCACGTCCTTAAAATGCACAGGAGAAACGGCCCGTGACTCCTCAGGGCGTGCATCACCGCCAAACACTCTCGATTAGGACCGGAAGGTCCTCCCACACTTTAAAGGTGCATTGGGAAACTTACCTGGCTTAGGGCAGAATTTGCCCCCCACTGAGTCTTCCGTCTCTCCGGACGGTCGCCCTGCAATCCGTGGTGCTGCTCTGACGCACAGAGTAGCTACCGCCAAGAGGGCCTTCCTGCAGCGGCTGCTTCTGTCGATTCCAAAGGAAATTAACGCGGGGCAGCACTGCCGCTGAAAAGGCAGGGCTCCATGCTGCTGTTTAACTCCCCTCCGTCCAAACTAGGAGGGGAGATCAGCACCGATGAACGGAGGGACTTGAGATAGAAAGGGATAATGCCGGCCCGGTACCCCAAGTTGATCCCTCTGGCCTCCAAAAATCTTTTTTTTTAAACTACTTAAGCCCCACATAACTGGAATTAAATCAAAGTAAATTAAAGTATAGTAAGAAAAGGAAATAGGAACCCTATCTATGTCATTAATGCTGCCTATCTTTCCTCCAGTGAGCCCAGCACCTAGGCTCACTACGTCCTCCTGCTGCATGGAGCCTGGACACACTGGGGCTGATGGGAGATACCAGCAGGCTACATCCAGTGATGTTACGATTTTGACATGCCCAGTCTCCAAGCTGCAGGAGGAGGTACACAACCCAGAGGTGGAGGACTAAACTGGAGGAACGATAAGGAAACATAAGTTGTTTATGCGAAAGGCAGTATGCGAAATAAATCAAATAAATAAAAATAAAATAAACTAGACCGAGGTATGTTCTTGCTGGTAAAATATACAGAGGTTCTACAAATAAAGTGACATTTTACTTACCAGATAATGTCCTTTCCTTGAGTCCTGCTAAAGCAATCCAAACAAGTGGGTTGTCTTCTCCTACCAGCAGATTGGTGGAGAAAAATAACCAATGAAAAGCCCAGGTTTCCATGACATCACTCCCATGCTTCTATCCACCTCAGTCACCAGAGGTCTCTTCAATATCCATCCCAAAGCATATGGGAGAATATGACAAGCCTTACATAACCTCAACGTGGGCAATAGTGAGTGATCAACAATAGAGAACTATGCACAGGAAAACAGAAACATTTATTTATTTATTTTATTTAGACGGATTTAGTATACCGCTTTAACATTAAATCAAAGCAGTTTAGCACATCAAACAATCAAGATAATTGTGTGGTCAGTAGTATGCAGTGGGAGATTAAGAAAAGTGATGTGGAGTGCAGAGTGCTAGATTTTACCGGTGAGCTATATACAAAGTGAGCAATATATATATATACAAGATTAGAGCCATGTATAAAGGTAATCTAAGATCAAGAGCTACAGAGAGTTGTAGGTACTGCACATAGGAATCAGTTCAGGTGAAGTCCTTGTAGTGTTCTGTAAATAGAGTTGTTTTAAGCAGCTTTCTGAAGTCCTTGAGGTCTTTGGTTGATCTTAGATGGTCGGGAAGAGAGTTCCATAGGGCGGGCGCTGCCAGGGAAAGTGCCCTTCTTGATGTGGCCTGTTTTGTTTTGGCGAATTCCTTTGGTGGGCTGATGGTGTCCGAGATTCCTTTTCTTCTTGGTCTTATGCTGCAGTCGGTTTTAATGAGTGGCTGTAGGCTGTTAGCTGAGAGGTTATGCATTATTTTGAAAATATTTATAAGTACTTTGAAGCGGATTTGCGAGCTGAATGGGAGCCAGTGCAGGTGGTACAGGATGGGAGTAATGTGGTCATGTCCTGAGCAATCTGTTATGACTCGTGCAGCGGTGTTCTGTGCTAGCTGTTGAGGTCTGAGAGTCTGTTTTGATAGCCCCTGATAGATAGGGTTACAGTAGTCTAGTGTGGGAATGATGAGGGCTTGACAGACTGTTTGAAAATGCTCCTGAGCGAGGATGGGTTTGAGCCTTCTGATAGTTCTCATTTTGATGTAAGCACTCTTTGTGGTTTTGGCAATGTGGGATTGTAGGTTAAGGTCCTTGTCGAGCGTCACTCCCAGGTATTTTACTTCATGTTTTACTGGTATTGTGATGTCATTTAGTTTGATGGTAGTTGTGGGTGAAAATGTAGGGTTTCTTGAGATGAATAGATCTTCAGTTTTGTTGTAGTTTATTGAAAGATTGTTTTCCTGAAGCCAAGTTGCCATTTGTTGGAAGCAGTTGGCTAGGTTGGAGTAGTCTGGGTTGTCCAATTTGATTGGTGTGAATATCATTATGTCATCTGCGTATATGGTGTATTGAATCTTGTGGCCCTTGATGATGGCGCAGATGGGCTGTATGTATAGATTGAAGAGCAGGGCGGAGAGTGCTGAGCCTTGTGCAACGCCCTGTGTGGCTCTCAAAGGTTGAGAGGTGTCTGAGCCGCATTTGACTTGTAGCTGTTGGTGAGGTATGATGTAAACCAGCTCAAGGTGGTGCTATGTAGTCCTGCCTCTTGTAGTCTGGTTAGTAAGGTTGTGTGACAAACAGTGTCAAATGCTGAGGAGATGTCTAAGAAGATCATGAGGACACCCATTCTAATGTTGTCAATCGTCTGTATCAGTTTGTCGAATAGTTGTATTAGTAGAGTTTCGACTCCATGGTTTGGTCGGAAGCCATGTTGATTGGGGTCCAGGGGAGTGTGAATGTCAATGTGTTGTTGAAGTTGATGTTGAACCACTTTCTCGATGATCTTGGATAGGAAGGGAAGGCTTGAGATGGGTCTGTAACATAAGGCTGTCAGCAGAAGACAAACCTGCAGAGCCAAATACAGAAATCACAAGGGATCCAAGGGTACCATAATAGAAGGACAGAACAAATACAGTTCAAGTGGTGGGCCCTAGACTGGTCTAGCAAGACTCAAGAAAAGGACATTATCTGGTAAGTAAAAGGTCACCTTCCATATCATCCTTCTAGACTAGTCCAGATAAATGGGACATACCAAAGCTACAACTCCACTGTGCGGGAAGAAGACACAGCAGCTCACAAAACCTTAGAGCCAAAGGCCGCATCCACCCGAGCATAGACATCCAAGCAGTAGTGCTTGACAAAAGTGGAAAGTGATGCCCACGTTGCCACCCCATAAATGTCAGCAGGGGCTAACAAGCTCTAAGGTAGAATGGGTTTGCAAACCTTCTGTAACCGACCGGAACCGCAGCAGATACACAGAGACAAAGGCCTCCTTAATCCAGTGCCCCACTGTAGACTTCGCCATCGTGTCACCTTTGCACGGGCCAGCAACCAGCACAAAAAAGATGGTCTGACTTAAGAAAAGAATTTGTAACCTCCCAATAACAGAGAAGCACCCTCTGAACATCCACAAGGCAAAGATCCTTATCCTTCACCCAATACTGCCCCTTAGAAAAGGAGGGTAAGCAAACCATCTGATTCACTAGAAAGGGAGAATTCACCTTAGGCAAGAAGGGAGGCATAGGTCGAATGGAAACGGCCTCCTTAGGAAAAGATAGGTAAGGATCTCGGCAAGACAGAGGTTGCAGCTCAGAAATCCATCTTGCGGAACAAATCGCAACCAAGAAGACCATCTTGAGTGTCAAATCCTTCAGAGTAGCATGCTTCAACAGCTCAAAGGGTTCCAACATTAGGACTCTGAGCATCAGACACAGATCCCAGGAAGGGACCACAGACTGGAGGGGAGAATGCAGAAGCCAAACCCCCTGAAGAAAGCATGGGTGTAAGGTTAGAGACTTACAGCCACTGGACCTCTGAAACAGGCCAAAGCTGCCACCTGAACCTTCAGGGAGCTAAGAGAAAAGCCCTTCTCCAGACCGTCCTGCAGAAAGGCCAACAGGGACGGCACCTTGGCTGTCTCAGGAGCCAGCTGCCATGCGTCACACCCTTGCCCAAAGAGGCAACAGAGCTGCATGTATGCAAGGTTGGTAGACCTCTGGGCTCCGAGCAGAGTGGAAACTACTGCCGGAGAGTAGCCCTTAAGCGCTAGCCATTTTCTCTCAAGAGCCAAGTCGTAAGCGAGAAGGGAACTGGGTACACTAGGACAATCAGTCCCTGATGCAATAAGCCCTGAAATGGAGGCAAACAAAGAGGTGATGCTTACAGGAGCCACATCAGATCTCTGAACTATGCTCTCCTCAACCAATCCGGCACCACCACAATGATCCTTCCCAGGTAGCGCTTTATTTACTTAATCACATGCTCCACCAGGAACCATGAAGGAAACACAAACAGCATCAATGCCCTCGGACTCCATCTCTGTGCGGCGACTGAAGAAGTGGTACACTTGACAATGGAGCGGGTCACTATCATATCTATCTCGGAGCGACCCACAACAGTGCAGAATCAACTGAAATGCCCCCTGACTCAATTCCCACTCTCCTCAGTCCAGAGTGCTGGCTGAGAAAGTCCGCTGCCATATTGTCCACCTTGTCAATGTGCTGAGCGACAAGGCTAGGTTCTTCTCCACCCAGGCAAACAAGACAGAATCTCCAGGGCTACCCCAGCACTCCTCATGCTACCTTGCTGATTGATATAAGCCACTGCCATGGGGTCGTCTGAAAACACTCGAACCGCCCACCCCTTGACCAGAGGCCAGAAACGCAGAACAGCCAACCTGATGGTCCTCGCCTCGAGACAGTTATGGACCGCACCGCTTCCCTGCATTTCCAAAGGCTCTGAGCTGACCGGTCATGACAATGGGCTTCCTAGGCGAAGAGACTGCCATCTGTCATCAGAAAGATCCATGAGATATTGTCCAGCGGCATGCCCTTCCTCAGTTGAGAGGGCTGCTGCCACCACCACAGACTGGACTTTACAATCATCAGAAGCAGGAGCCTGAGTTTGAACTCCTGAGAACTCAGGGACCACTGAGACAGTAAGGACCATTGCATGCACCCACAGCCGCATCTTGATTGTCGCTGCCATCAATCCAAGGTGTTGAAGATAATGTCGGACTCTGGGAGCCTGATGAAAACAGAACAGCGCCAGGCAATCCAACAGCCTTTTGACTTTCTCCTCTGGCAGGGAGAGTCTGCCCACCCTCCCAGGAACTCCAGGGATTGGGAAGGCAAGAACTGGCTCTTTCCCCAATTGATCACCCAACCGAAGCTTTCCAAAAAGGACACCATTCAGGTTGCTACCTACAACGTCTCTGAAAGAGAATGGGCTCAAATGAGCCAGTTATCCAGATATGGGTGCACACAAATCCCATGACATCATAGTACCGCAGCTACCACTACCATGACCTTGGAGAATGTGCATGGGGCAGTGGGGAGTCCAAATGGGAGGGTGGCAAACTGAAATTGAGAGCCAAGCATGGCAAAACGCAGATAGTTTGCTGATCCTTCTTGATCAGGATATGAAAATACGCCTCAGCCAAATCCAGAGATGCCAGGAACTTCCCTCAATGCGCAGCTTGAATCACAGATCGCAAGGTTTCCATCCGGAAGCGCAGGATGCAGAACTGCTTGTTGACACCCTTGAGGTCCAGAATAGGCTGGAAGGATCTGTCCTTTTTCGACACCACAAAATAGAAAGAAGACTTGACCTTACCCCAATCGTCTGGGGGAATGGGCACCACTGCCTTCAGGAGCAGTAACCTGTCCAAGGTGGTCCGCACAGTGGCTCTTGATCGCAGACCCCCAAGAGGAGATGACAAAGGTATCCGGAATCAGTTCTTTGCATTCCAGAATATAACCGTACTGAATGGTGCCTAGCACCCAGTGCTCCTTGGTGACCCCAAAGCCTGCCCCCAAGCGGAGGAACCAGGGATTGGGCCACCAAAACTTCACTGCACAGCTTGAGAAGGTCCTCTTTTGGAGGGGGCCGAGTCCTTCAGCCCACACACTCCAGCACAGGACTAAGAACGAGCCCAAAGTCCAGAAACAGAGGGGAAGAAAGGCTTTCCAGGCTGGCAGTGACAGAAGTCCCGAGGCTAGCATGCCTGCAGGGAGCGAGCAGAGACTGATAGGAAAGAGGCTTTTGCCCACTTCACAGGACCATTGGACTTGTCCTCCGGACGGCGGTAAGATTTTGTTTTGCCCAGATTCTACACCAGCTTTTCCAAATCGGCCCCAAAAAGAACCTTCCCTTTAAAGGCCAGTGGGGTCAACTGGCTTTGGAAATGTATCCACTGCCCAGCTATTTTTGTTAAGTGCCGTTGAATCGGTTTCGACTCATGGCGACTATCTGGATCGTTGTTCTAAACTGTGTTCGACCTTCAGTCAGGCGGCTCATTGTTGACAGACTGGCACCCATAGCTGCTGTTATTGTATCAATCCATCTCATTGCTGGCCTTCCTCTTTTGTGTTGCTCTTCTACCTTGCCAAGCATAATGTCTTTCTCTAATGATCTTTCTCGTCGCATGATATGTCCAAAGTATGAAAGTTGAAGTCTTGTCATCTGAGCTTCTAAAGAAAGCTTAGGTTTGATCTCCATCGTATTTGTCACCAGCACCATAATTCAAAGGCATCAATTTTCTTTCTATCTTTTTCACTGTCTAACTTTCACATCCATATAACGTTATTGAAAATACCATGACTTGAACAAGTTGAATCTTTGCACGGAGAAAGACATCTCTGCTCTTGAGAATTTTTTCTAGGTCCTTCATAGCCATTCTGCCAAAAGCAATACGTCATCTGATTTCTTGACTGCTTGTTGCTACTTTACTGATAATTGATCCAAGTAGGTTAAAGTTGTCCACTATTTCAATTTCTTCTCCATCAACAATGAATTTATTGATTTTACCAGTTGCCAGGATCTTTGTCTTCTTTATATTAAGGTGCAGGCCCATTTTAAGACTATGTTCCTTGATCATGAGAAGCAAATGTTTCAGATTGTCTTCACTTACAGCCAGTAATGTGGTATCATCAGCATAGCGAAGATTGTTGATGAGTCTCCCGCCAATCTTCACACCTCTGTTGTATTCATACAGTCTTGCTTCTCTGATGATTTGTTCTAAATATTAATTAAACAGGTAGGGGGAAAGTATGCAGACTTGTCATACGCCTTTGCTGATTTTAAACCATTCTGTTTCTCCTTGTTCTGTTCGAACTGTTGCTTCTTGATCAATGTAAAGGTTGTGCAAGACAGCGATCAGGTATTCTGGTATACCTATGCTTCTTAATGTGGCCCAGAGTTTCTCATGGTTTACACAGTCAAATGCCTTGCTGTATCTACCAGTGTAGGAGCCAAATCCAATGCCACGTCACCATCGAGAGAGCATTATCTCTGACTGCTAAACATACCAGGTCATACATGGCATCAGCAAGGAAGGCTGTAGCTGACTCCAAAAGAGGGGTAGTATCACCCAGCAGAAGAGACTGAATCCACTGGAGCAGGATTTGAAATGTCAGGCCTGCACATACCACCATCTGAAAAAAAGCAGCCACAGTGACAGACTGGTTCTTCATCAACGAGTTCACCTTTTAGTTCAGAGTATCTTTTAAGGCCGATCCACCTTTCACAGGAATGGTAGTCTGTCTGGTGACCGCCATGGCCTGTGCATCCCCCTTGGAATATCAAACCAAATAAAGCACTCCTTCTCCAGGAGAGTGTACACCTTCTTATACATCCATAGTCCCTTAGGCAGGGAGTCGGAGGAATCCTACTCTGAGCAGATGATGCTCTTGAGCACCTCTGGGAACTGGAAGACAGTAGTGGATTTCTGAACCCCTTGCAGGAATGGATAGAAGCATCCGCAAATTCAATCCTGGAGCATCCGCAAGCACAAGATGGATGAGATCCTGGCAACCAACACCACTAATTAATTTCGTAACAGGCGGATGCCATCAAGATATCATAAAACAAAACAAGCCACGACTAAAAGGGCTCCCTCACTGTCAGCTCCTGCCCCATGGAACGTCCTCTTTGAGGGACTAATGGCCCTAAATGACATCAAGGACTTCCACAAGTCTCTCAAGACCCTCCTGTTCACGGAGTCCTATGGCCAAGTAACGTAATTTGCCAAGCACTGGTCTCCACTGCAATTGACCCACCGACAACCACACTCAGATGAGAACTAAATGTAGTCTGTATGTTTGTATATCTGACCCCCTTTCTTGTTAAATGTATCCCTATAATCTGTGTTAACCACTTTGATTGAAGGATAAGATGGTATACAAAACTGGCTAAATAAATAAATAACACTGGCCTCTTCACAATCATCTGAAGGCAAGAGTACTTCATCTACATCAGAGCCCAAAACCGAGACATCTGAATCCAAGTCGCAATTGATCTCTATCTCCAGGGGCACCCGTCGCCGGGAACACTTAGCTATGGGCAATCAAACAGGGCTTCGACTCTCGGTCTGCTCCTCATGAGACTGCATCCAGGGGAACCCCGAGGCAGCAAGTTCTGAATTTCCACACCAGATGACCAGGCCTGTTGTAAAAAGGAAAAGAATTCCAGGGAGGACAATCTGGACTTTGGAAGCTCTCCTCTCGAAAATGACCTCCCAACAACAGGAGACATAGACGCTGCCCAGCCCTTAAAGGATGGGGAGCGGCCCACAGCACGGTCACCAGAACCTCCAGTCAGCTGGTCATCCTTACCCACAGTGCTATCTGCCACCTCCTGCCCTAGGACAGGCAAGGCCGGACAAACTGCATCCCCCAGCTGAGAAGTGTGAAATGGGCTCTCTAGGGAGAGCAGAGTCCAGAAGGTGTACCTCCCTTGTCACAGATCAAACAACATTTCCTGGAAGAAGGGGAGGGAGGAGTGGCCTAGTAGTGGAGGCAAGGTACCACAGGCCAGGTCAGTGGTTCAAATCCCACTAGAGAACAGAAACCTTGGGCTGGAAGGACTGGGGTTTCTAGTCCCACAGGTGCTCCTTGTGGTCTTGGGCAAGCCACTTAGCCCTCCATTGCCCATGTTCCCTGTAAGTATTAGTGTATGTGTCTCATATCCCCTCATGTTAAATGTATCCCCCAACCGCTTTGACCTGGTGAAAAGCAGGATATAAATGCAGCTAAATAAATAAGATACAGAGTTAAGCCAAGTGCAATAGCAGTGTGTACTAAGGCTGTGGCAGCCATAAGGCACACTTGTACAGCAATGCATGAAACAGGTGCTTGGGAAAGGCATGTTGGAGTCACTCAGGCAGAACATGCTTTAGGACCATGCAACCTCCAGGCACACCATAGTAAAACATGCTAGTACCATGTGCAGAAAACCTCCATACCATGCCAACTGTCACCAGTGGTCCATCCCAAACTGCACCCCAGATGGACAGAATCAGGAGTCCCAATAAGGACAATAACAAGGTCAAGCCTTGGTACTCACCCACTGACAGCCCCTGGCAGAAATCCATGCCAGGTTCAGCTCTACTCCCCTGAAACTGTTTCTTTGCTTTTCAAGCATTTTGTTTAAGGTGGGTGGCAGGCAGATTCCTCAGAGAGCCTTCTGCAATCTTCGGGAGAGAGCAGGGGGAACAGAGGAAGAGGGCATTGAGGCTATGTGAGGCTGCTGAACTCTTCCAAATCTTTCCATTTTTCTGGCTGCTCAACAGGCCCTTATCAGAGTAAAAGCGTGGAGCTGTACCAATTATTCCTCCTACTATGGCTACTGAAAAGACCACAGTCTAGTGGAGCCTCCCACGTCCCACTCAAGAGAGTCACCCTCATGGTGGTCGTTCATGAGCGTTTAAGTCAGTCTTTTCCTCTCAATTCTTCAGATTTTCTTCAGAGAGCGGAAAATCCATCCACCATCTGCTGGAGACAAAGAAATACTGAAGAGCACTTTGATGGCTGAGGTCGATAGAGACGTGGGAGTGATGTCATTAAAACCTGGGGCATTGGAATGATGCCATTGAAACCTGGAATTTTCATTATTCTTTGTCTCCACCAGTCTTCTGGTAGGGGAACACAATCCACTTGTCTGGACTGGTCTAGAAGGACAATATGGAATTAATGATAAAAGTAGAGAAACTGCACAGGTTAATTTTTTGGACTTAAATACAAAAATTAAAAAGAATGCTGATGGGGAACAATGGTGTAGATTTAAAGCCCCCCAAAGAAAGACTTCAGAGAGACCATCCCTTCATGGATCTACTTGTTCGTGTTTTGGGGAGGGGAGAGTGTTTCTCTTATATTTTTACAGAATCATCCCCTTCAAAAACCCAGCTCATCTCTGTCACCTTCAAAGCCTGCCTGAATATCTCCTGCACCTTTATGGGCAGGAGTGTCCTGTCCAACCACCTCATGATCCAGCACAAGTACAGGGACATTCAAGGTGGTAGCAAAGTCGAGGCATGGATCCCTTTGGCAAGCACTTAGCAACACACCCCTGTTCCTATCTCTTCTCCCTCATGACCCTTTTATACTCTTCCCTCTCCTATCACTCTTCTATGATCCCTTCCCAACTCTTTTATTATCACCCCCAGGACCCATTGCCTGTTCTTTCTTTCCTCCTCGTTCCTACAGTTTTACCTTATGCCTCCTAGTCCTCCACCCCCAATGGCCCCTTTCCTCTCATATCCCTCTTCTCAGCTCTTTTACCTAAAATCACTTCCCTCATAGCTCTTTTCATACTCTCCTTCCTCATACCCCTCCCCTACTATGGCCCCTTTCATGTCCCATAGCCTCTTCCCCACTCCCCCCCCCCCTCCAGTGGCCCTGAGGTAGAAATCCAGGCACGGCTGAGACCTGGAAGGGTTAAGTGAAAAGGATACACCCCTCTTGGTGAAGTCATACCCTGGTACATGCTTGTCCCTCCCCTATTCCTTTGTCCTGCTGCTCTCTCTGCTTGCTAGAGATAACTTCTCTTCCTCTGCTTTGCTACCGATTGGGACTACACTGTAATAAAGTGACCAATCATGAAGAAATACTGTAATGAGTGGAGGAGTGGCCTAGTGGTTGGGGCAAGGTACTTCAGGCCGGAAGGTCGGGGGTTCAAATCCCACTAGAGGACAGCAACCTTGGGCCGGAAGGACTGGGGTTTCTAGTCCCACAGGTGCTCCTTGTGGTCTTGGGCAAGCCACTTAACCCTCCATAGCCCATGTTCCCTGTAAAATAGTTATCTCCAAATTATAATGCCCTGTTCAATGTAATTTCAGTTTGTTCAATGTAAACCGCACTGATGCAGAATAGCGCAGTATATAAGAGAATGTAAATAAATAAAAATAAATAATAACCTGATCTTGAACCAATCCCTCTCAATGGGGTCCTTCCCCAAAGGTTAAAATACACTTCAATTCACCCTCTGTTAAAAAATAGCAGACTCGATCCATCTAAAGTTGAGTCCTACAGACCAATTTCGAGCATCCCTCTGCTAGCCAAAATCATCGAGAAGGTAGTCCAGCGACAAATCCAACACCACGTCAACACTGAAGCACCACTGGACTCATCCCAACACGGCTTTAGAGAAGCACACAGTGTTGACACCATCCTCACAACCCTCTTCAACACCCTGATCACAGGACTTGACAACATCCACCAAGGATTTATCCTCATCTTCTTGGACAAAGCAGCCGCTTTTGATTCTGTGAACCATGAGACACTTTTACTTCGCCTCAAAGAAAAAGGGATACAAGGCTCAGCACTAGCCTGGTGTAAATCTTATTTGTGCAACAGATGGCAACAAGTCAGAACTGGCTCCACGACATCAGAGCCATTTCCTCTAAAGCAAGGTGTACCTCAGGGTTCATCCCTATCTGCATTGATGTTTAACATCTACATGCAGCCCATCTGTTCTTTAATCCGCTCCTTCAATGTCCAATGCCTTGCCTATGCAGACGACACCCTAATTTACACACCTTTTAGGATCGATCAACCTGACTTCTCTCCAATTCTAAGATGCTTTGAAGCGGTAGCAGATTGGCTCCTCTCTCAAAATCTACGAATTAACCACAGTAAAATGGACGTTCTATTCGTCACGAGAAACCAGAAGTTCACGCCACCTCCCTCACTTCAAGTCAACAATATTGAACTGAAGACAAAACACACAATTTGTTATCTAGGCATTACTCTTGACCAGCGGCTAGACATGTCAGCGCATGTCATAAACACCACAAAAGCAATTTATCATAAGATCCGAACACTTCGTCACCTCCACCCACTACTTGACTTCTCTGACTACCGATCAATCTTCCAAGCCTTAGTTATCCCACATCTTGACTTCGCTAACGTCATCCTACATGGACTTCCACAGTCGACTCTAAACCCGCTCCGACTTGCCATGAACTCAGCCGCGAGGGTACTGGTAGGACTTTCAAGGTCAGACCATATGACGCCAGTCCTGAAGAACCTACATTGGCTACCGCTGCAGACCAGAATCCACTACAAGATCCTAGTCTTGACATTCAAAGCCCTCAAGAACCAGCCCCCCACGCACATCAGTAAACTTCTCCACAGCACACCAGACAACAGAGTCAGGAGATCTACGTTGATGAACACACTTGAAGTCCCTAAGTTGCTGATAAAATGTACAAAGTCAACAGCCAGTAGAGCCTTCTCCATTTTCGCACCTATTGCCTGGAATGCCCTCCCTGCTGAAATCCGGGCCATCTCGAATCTAGCATTATTCAGAAAAGCCCTCAAACACCACCTGTTCCTACATTACTCCGATTCCAATCCCGTAAAGCACACCGCCACCATCTTGCCTTCCTACCCAGCCCGTCCCATAGATCAGCCTCCCGCAGATAATGGCTAATCAACTTTTCCTACCCCCTCCCACTGACCCATGAGCATATGCCTCTATTCAAAGACCCTTATATAGCCTTCATCTGATTATTCATATTTTGTATAATTTGTATATAGTTTCCCCGGTTTCTCCCATGTTTTACTACCCTTGTTCTATGTAAACTCAATGTGACCTGTTACATTGTAGTATGTTTTTGTTTCAACTGTAAACCGCACTGATTATAATAGCGCGGTATATAAGAAATACAAATAAATAAATAAATAATAAAATAAGAGGTCTATATAATCTCTCTGAGCCCTCTGGTGGGGGCCCAGAATTTGGAAAAACTATTTTCTCTGGGTCTGTGCACATTAAACCCTTGTCTCCTTCTAAGACTCCTTGGTGTTTCTTTCTTCACTCGTTTATCTGCTACAGCCCCTATCCTGCTTTACTCCCTCCAATTCATCTTTGCAAATCTTTTACCTTCTATTACCCCTATGACCCAGGGCCGTACCAAGGGCTGTGTGAGCAGTGCAGCCACACAGGGCACACGCATGGAAGGGGTGCTGATATCATCACTGGGATTTCAGGAAGCCCAATAATTCCTACATGTGCTTAGGAGGTGGAATGGGGCAGCAGGTTTGCAGTTGCACAGGGCGCATTGCTACAGTCCTGCTATAACCCCTTTGATGCTCTCCTTTTTCCTATCTCTCCATAGTCATTTCTCAGCAATTTACCTTATTCCTTCTAGCCCTCACCTGCATTGGCCCCCCTCCTATTACATCTCAAGACTCCTTCCTAGTTGTTCTCTCTGTTACCTCTTCTCATAATTCCTCCCTAACTCTTTCGCTTGTCAGCTCCTACACCTCCCCACCACCTTCCTGGATCTTCTCCCTCTAGCCCCCCACCTTTCCACCCCCGATTGCCCTTTCCTGCTCCCTTCCACCGTCTCTTTCAGATCGTTTATTCTCTCCTCAACCCATTTCCTGCTCTTTCCCCTCCCACCCCAGCGGTTCTCCTTCCTATTAAAAAACCCCCCGCCCCCCACCAGTCCTTTCCCAAATCCTTCCCTTTGTGCTCTCACGTCTTTTTGCACGTTACCAAACCGCTGCAGCAGCGCGACGAATCACCCGCACCCACGTGCACGGTCTGTCACGTGGTTCGCGCTCACAAGCCCCGCCCTTCGCAGGGTTTTCGCGCCGATGGGGGCGGGGTCCCCGGAGCCTTTGAAAGCGCGCGCTCACGTGACATTTCCTCGCACCTCTGTATCAATCCGGGTGCTGAAAAGAAAGCAGAGTGGAAGAGAAAGAGTGCAACAGGAAGTTGGTTATATTGAAGAATAAAACATGAAAAGCATCCTAACAGTATGGTAACAAGGTTTTTCATCGGGTGATTGAGGGGAATGTGTTAAACGAGTAACAATGAATAATGAGAACTATAGGTGAAAATATATTCGTTGTGTGGTTTCTATTATATTTATGACAAAGTGCAAAAAAAAATGCAAATGTCTGGATATTAATAAGGTGAAATAGTCTGAATGAATATCATGTCCCCTCAGGATATATATATGTGTAGAGTGAAGGTAAATTTTCTTTTTTGGTGGGGGAAGGGGTTATTTTTGACCTACAAGGTTACTGTAATGGTATTAGATGCTCTAGGTCAGGCATGTCCAACAGGTAGATCACGATCTACCTGTAGATCGCGGAGGGGTCAGAGGTCAAAACTAAAAGGAGCAGTTGCAAAGGTTAAAGACGTACATCAGGCTTGGCTGTTGTTGAAAAATACTATCTTGGAAGCCCAGACCAACTGTATTCCATGCTTTAAGAAAAGTGGAAGGAAGTCCAAAAAACTGCCAGCATGGTTTAAAGGTGAGGTCAAAGAGGTTGTTGTTGCCAAAAAAGCATCTTTCAGGAAATGGAAAAAAGAGCCAAACGACAAAACCTGGAAACAGCACAAGCACTGGCAAGTCAAATGCAAGGCATTGATAAGGCAGGCAAAGGGAGAATTTGAGAAGAAGCTTGCTGCGGAAGCAAAAACGCGAAGTAAAGACCTTTTCAAGTACATTCATAGCAAAAAACCTGTGAGAGAGTCAGTTGGTCCATTAGATGATAAAGGGGTTAAAGGAGCACTAAGAGGCGACAAGGCGATAGCGGAGAGACTGAATGAATTCTTTGCTTCAGTCTTTACTGAGGAAGATGTAGGGATGTTACCCATGACTGAAGTGGTATTTAAAGGTGCGGAAGAATTGAAGGAAATATCGATACATCGGGAAGATGTATTACAACTGTTAGATAAACTGAAGAGTAGCAAATCACCTGGGCCGGATGGTATACATCCAAGGGTGTTGAAAGAACTGAAATATGAGATTGCAGACCTGCTATTAGTAATCTGTGAACTATCATTAAAATCATCTCTAATACCTGAAGATTGGAGGATCGCCAATGTAACACCAATTTTTAAAAAGGGTTCCAGGGGTGATCCGGGAAACTACAGACCGGTGAGCCTGACATCAGTACCAGGAAAAATGGTAGAAACCATCATAAAGAATAAAATTACTCAGCATGTAGATAGTCATGACCTAATGGGAGACAGCCAACATGGCTTTAGACAAGGAAGATCTTGTCTTACTAATCTGTTATGTTTTTTTGAAGGAGTGAATAATCAGGTGGACAAAGGTGAGTCGGTTGATATTGTGTATCTGGACTTTCAGAAAGCCTTTGACAAGGTCCCTCATGAGAGACTTTTGGCAAAACTAAAGAGTCATGGGATAGGAGGCAGTGTACTATTGTGGATCAGGAACTGGTTAAAAGATAGAAAGCAGAGGGTAGGGCTAAATGGCCAATTTTCCCAATGGAGATAGGTGAATAGTGGTGTACCCCAGGGATCTGTGCTGGGTCCGCTGCTTTTTGACATATTCATAAATGACCTGGAAAGTGGAATAACGAGTGAAGTTATCAAATTTGCAGATGACACAAAACTATTTAAAGTTGTTAAAACCCAAGAGGATTGTGGAAAATTGCAAGAGGATCTTGATAAATTGGAAGACTGGGCATCAAAATGGCAGATGAAATTTAATGTGGACAAGTGCAAGGTTATGCACCTAGGGAAGAACAACCCAAACTATGGTTACACGATGCAAGGTTCCACATTAGGAACTATCACCCAGGAAAAAGATTTAGGCGTCATTGTGGATACCATGTTAAAACCCTCGGCCCAGTGTGCAGCAGCAGCCAAGAGAGCAAATAGAATGCTAGGTATGATAAGGAAAGGAATGGAAAATAAAACAAAAAATATTATAATGCCTCTATATCGTTCCATGGTGAGACCGCACCTTGAATATTGTGTGCAATTCTGGTCGCCATATCTTAAAAAGGATATAGCGATTTTAGAAAAGGTTCAGAGAAGAGCCACCAAAATGGTAAAGGGGATGGAAGGATACTCCTATGAAGAAAGGCTAAAAAGGTTAGGGCTCTTTAACCTGGAAAAGAGACGGCTGAGGGGAGATATGATAGAAGTCTATAAATTAATGAACGGAGTGGAACGGGTAAACGTAGATCGATTGTTTACCTTATCAGAATATAGAAAGACTAGGGGACATGCAATGAAGCTACAGGGTAAACTATTTAAGACTAATGAAAATATTTTTTCACTCAACGTGTATTCAAACTCTGGAATTTGTTACCGGAGGATGTAGTAAAGGCTGTTAGTGTAGCTGGGTTTAAAAAAGGTTTGGACAAGTTCCTGGAGGAAAGGTCCATAAACCATTATTAAGAAGGGACCCAGGATATCAATGCTTGAACCAATACAAGCATTGTGGAACCTGTGTCCCTTGGGGAAACTGCTAGGTACATATGACCTAGATTGGCCACTGTTGGAAACAGAATACTGGGCTTGATGGACCTTGGTCTGACCCAGTATGGCATATCTTATGTTCTTATGTAGATCCCCAGCTCCATTTGGCTCCATCTCTCTAGCAGCTCGCCCTGTCACTAGGAGAGCGCTCGTGCCGGCAGGTCGTCTGCCGCCACCGCTGCTGATCCTTTGCCTGTCTGTCTTCCCTGCATGCGGGAATCTTGCCTGCGGGTGTATTGGGGGTGCTTGTTGTTTTCGTCCCAATAGTTTGTGGGTACCCTAGAGGGCCGCTGCCCGCGTCCCGCAACGAGAGCCACAGGCCTGGTGTCATACCTGGTCTCCTGCCTCTCAGAATCACCCATTCCTGCCCCCGTCTCAACTCCCCTTAGAAGTGTGTTATATGCCGGGCGATATTGCGACGCCTCCGCTTGGGCCCAAGAGCTTACAAGCTGGAAACGGCCTTATGTGTCCTCCTTTGAATAAAGTTCCCTTTGTTGTCACCAGGGTATTCTGGGACTTGTAGTGATTTTTACTCTCGAAGGACAAATGTAGTTGTGAGTCGGTGGTTGTAAGGCAGCAAGAAAATTTATTGTGGGGATTTCCAGGGCATTCAAGTTCAGTACACGAACAAGGCAAAAGGATACATCTCCAACATAAAGATTAAATCAGGATAGTGAGAATGACGTAACAAAACCTTTTCCACAGTTCAGCTGTTCTGCTTCTCTCACACACACACCCCGAGGACTGCCTCGTGTGGTCAGTTAACAGCAACACAAGTAAATTTATAACAGCTGTGGTTTTTCTTTTGAAAGCAAACTTCTTCACAGCACTGCTTCTTAACTTCAGCAAGTAATTAAACTCAGTGAAACATAGAATTAGCTTTCCTCAGCTCAAAGCAGGAACTGCCCTTATTTCCTATATGGTTTCACTGATTCTCAGTTCAATTCAACACTGCAGAATCTTCTCTTAAAGATAATGAACAGTCCATTGGAATGGGGTCACATTCACAATTAGGCAAACAAGAATCTACTTGCATTCGTTCTATAGCACCAGGACAAACATTATCTCTCTCAGGATTATAAGCTTTCTCAAACTTTCTCTCCTTCAAGAATTCCTGGAATTGGCTCCACAGCAATTCAGCTTGTACAGGCACCTTGGTATTAGGGTAGTGAACCTTTTCCTCAGAAAACAGCTTTCTTAATGCTTCTAGCTTTGGATTTTCAAAGGCAATGCTTTTATCAGGGCTAGGGCTTTTCTCATAAAAACTCTCTACCCACTTCTTAACAGTAGACGGTGAGGATTCAGCTTCCTGGCCTTTAGAAATGGCAAACTGTCTCTCTGCTGAATTATCAGTAATGAAACTGCTGGCTTTACCTTGGGGATGTTTCCTCAGACAAACGCTGATTTCTTTCCTCCTGGGTTCCTCCAGGCTCTGAAATACAGCCTCCTTATGTCCATCTCCAGTCCCTCTTAGGTAGCTGCTTTTCTGGGAGAATTCCTCTGGCTTTCTCCTCCAGCTAAACACAGCTTCACCTTCTCTCTCTCCTCCGTCACCTCTCCAACTCCATCAGCTGTTTCTGTTCTTTTCTCCACGTCCACCACGACGTCCTCCTGTACCTCTTGTACTCCTTGTATCTCCCGTACCTCCTGTACCTCTCGTACTTGGTCCTGTGTCTCTCGTACTTCTGGTGTCTCCCTTGCTCTGCTCTGCTCGTGGTTTTAAACACCATTGCCTGCTGGGCATTCCCTGTTCTCTGCACCTGTGTGACCAATCATCAGGGAAGCTCGTCTCCACCCCTGAGCTAGGGTGTGGCCTGACCTTAGCAGGGAGTTGACTTTTTCTCTGATCTGGCTTGTAATTCCCCTGCAGGTGTGCACTGTCATTCACTTCAAAGGGGAAACTAGGATTTTCTTCAAGATCCATGTCTTCCTGAGAGCTTTCATCACTACAATATCCATTCGCCCGGGCTTTACCTGAATACACTTACCGTATTAGTTCTGTCGTGTGCTGTTCGTTGGTCGCTTTATAGTTCGCTTTCATTTAACATTTTCGGGAAGACACAACAAAGTGTCAAGAATTTGGTGATTTTGGTGGGCTTTTCCAATTTTGTTCTAACTTGCCTATGCCATGCCTTCGAATTGGTTCAAACCACTGTGACTTTTACTTGCCTCTGCAATTTTATTCTGCCTAGCCTTTGCGTTGATTCTACATTCCAATTTTATTTTGCCTTGCCTTTGCATTGATTCTACACTATGTGCAGAATTTATTAAATCGCGTGTGGTGGTATTTTAACTTGTTTGGCAGTATTTGATTTTATCTGGTTTGCTGGACAGGTGTTTGAGTTTTTTTGATGATTGTTTGGTGGTATTTGATTATTGGTGCCAGTATGATGAATTCTTATTTTTACTTTTAGAACTGCATGTGTGGTTTTGGCATCTCCAGTCCTTGTATTGCACATCATCCAGAGGTCTTCAGTTCCAGTTGATATTTAATACTTTGGACAGTGACAGTTTTAGACCAGATTCAGCCAGTGTTTATACTAACTTAGTAGATTTGGCCTTCTTACATCCAGTATAACGAAGTTGAGTGTTCCAAAGAAGAGCAAAACCTACCACTTTCATGATGAATGGGAAATGGACTACTTCTTCATCATGGTGAAAGACAAGTGTTGTTGTCTAATTTGTAACACCCCAGTATCCTTGCCCAAAAAGGGTAATCTGGAACGTCATTATAAGGCTCTGCATAGCAATAAGTTTGATGCTGATTTTCCACCCAAAAGTGAAATTCATAAACTGAAGCTCAAATAATTAAATCGAAATTGGCTACTCAGCAACAGTTGATGGCGAAGCCAAGGTCACATTCGGTCAATGCAACCATAGCATCCTTCAAGGTCAGCAACCTGATCACAAAGAAATGCAAACCTTTTACTGAAGGGGAATTTGTAAAAGATTATTTTCTTGAAGCAGCTGACAATCTTTTTGAAGGATTTAAAAATAAGAAAGAGATCATAGCTGCTATTCAAGATGTACAATTATCAAGAAACATGGTCGTACGGCGAATAGAAAAGATGTGTGGAGACACAACTGAACAATTGTTGGAGGATGTTTCAAATTGTGTTGTTTTCTCACTCCAACTGGATGAATCTACAGACATAACATAGCCCAGTTACTAGTCTTTATCCGGATGGTTTTTGAAGACTTCAGTGTTAAAGAAGAACTACTTGGAATGATTTCTTTAAAAGGGAGAAGTACCAGTCAGGAAATATTCAGTTCTTTCCATTCTTTTGTGACAAAGTGTAATCTTCCAGTGCATAGACTTGTTTCCATCACTACTGATGGAGCAAGAGCAATGACAGGTGAGGTTAACAGTTTCATAGCTCTCTGTAGACAGCATGATGACTTCCTAGATTTCCTTTCTTACCACTGCATCATTCACCAGCAAGTTTTGGCAAGCAAGAGACTCAATACAAAGACTGTCATGGACATCACTTTCAAAATTGTAAATTCAGTTCGTGGAAGATCACTTCAAAGACGGCTTTTCAATCTTACTCATGATGAAGGGGCAGTGGAAATCATTTTGCACACAGATGTAAGGTGGCTAAGTAGGCACAAATTTCTGCAAAGATTTCGTGATTTGCTGAATGAAATAAGAAGTTTTTGAAGGAGAGGGGAGATGACCAAGCAGAGTTGGAAGATGAGGAGTGGTTATTGATCTGGCATTTCTCGCTGACTTTACAGGCGAACTAAGTGATATGAACCTTGAACTGCAAGGTAAAAACAAATGCATTGGCGAGATGATGAGTACAGTTTCATCCTACAAGAGCAAATTTAAGCTAATGATGACTGACCTTGCAAACAACACTTTTGATCATTTTCCTAATATGCAGGACCATCTGGGACAATATCCAAATTTTGTTTTTCAGAACGAGAAGTATGTGACAGAAATCTTTTCTGTTATCCAGAAATTTGAAAATAGATTCTGTGACTTCCAAAAAATTGGAACAGTTGTGGAGTACTTGTCATACCCATTCAAAGTAGATATGGACATTAAAGAAACTGCAGCTGCTATCAGTAAAAATGACTCATTGAACAAGCCATCTCTTGGAAACAAAATATTAACCCTTAAAAATTACATTTTCCTCAAGACTCGTGCTGAGCAAGAATCGTTTTGGAAGCTAGTGCCTAGAGACAAATTTCCCAACTTGAGAAGATGCAGTGAAGCTTATACACTCCTGTTTCAGTTCAACTTATTTGTGTGAATCTACGTTTTCCCATCTGAAAATGACAGAGTACACAACGTTCCAACATGACAGATGAACGTCTCCAGGATTCCCTGAGACTGGCCCTCACGCAATATTCACCCAACTTCAAAAAGCTGGTAGATGAAATGCAGGCTCTGACGTCTCACTAATGAGCAAGAGCAAAATATTAAAGATTGTGCAAGATCAGCCTGGATCAATACTTGACCTAAATGTAACACAAATTACTCAATAAAAGCTAAACTATGAATCTCAACACCCTATGTATCCCGACCAGCATAAGATCTGTCAAGGCCGAAACAAGCAATAGGGCGTTCACATACTCAGCGCCAATCCAATGGAACCAACTACCGCATGAATTAAGGCTCACAAACAACCTGAACGAATTTAGACGAAAACTGAAAACCTATCTGTTTCAAACCCACTACAACTTGATCTAACTGCGATACCCTACCTCAACCAGATCTCCTCTGCCGCACTCGGCAGCATATAATCTAATAGTATATAGTCATGTATAACTTGTACACCTTGGCAACTAATTCCGTACAAATTGTATATAACCATGTATAGTCTGTACACCTTGGCAACTAATTCTGTACAAATTGTATATATGGGGCCCTCCCCCAATCTACTGAAATCAAATGTATACCTTGATCTGTGTGCTTTAATCAAATATGTATCGTATCCAAATGCTTGTCCCGTGTTACGTAATCATTGACTAATCAAAATGTAAAACTGAAATCTCAATGTACCGTACAATACATTATGATTCTGTAAAGTAAACCGCTGCTGATCGTAGGAAGCAGCGGTATACAAGTGTTTACTAAATAAAGAAATAAAGAAAGAAAGAAAGAAAGAAAGTTATTAAAACAGTTAAAGAAAGGTATTACTCAATAGAACTTTAAGAAAAAATGTACTTTCCATTTCCCCTCACAGTTCTTACTGGATCTTCGTCTTTCTGTTTTGTTTTTGCTTAATTTGCTTAACAGCTGATCACATCCAAGTAAATGACAGAAGGTTCATTAAAAATGGGGGGGGGGGGAATCTTCCAACTTTATTGGGTTAAAATTTAATTTGAAACTGTTGTGCCCTATCTTGGGACAGGTCCTCCTTTACCTAGATTCTTAGGCTTACCTGGCCCTTCTAACAGGAAGGAAAAAACAAGACACACAGAATGCCCACATCCACGCTTTTTCGTACCTGTTCGAAGGGCAGCAGGCTTCACTGTAGAGACATACCTGCTGTTACAGGTAATCCGAGTCACGGCAAAAACTGAAGAAAACCCGTGATCTGGCCACAGTACCATGGCTCTTTCGGTCTCTGGTCCCTCAAGCAGTGAGAAATAAGCAGAGAGTAACACAGAACACAATCACACACAGAGTGCTACTTTTCTTTGAGCTCAGAGGGAAAGCAACAGAAGGTCCATGGACACAGCACGGTTCCACCTCTGTTAAATTCAAATTCTTCCTCCTTTGAAGCTCTTTTTATTGAAGAGAAAAGGGGAAGTAACACAGTCATTAAGCATAAACATGACATAACACAAGGTGTCGCTAGAATTCTTTACAGAGTAAGAGCTGTTTACAGTGTATTAGATGAAATTTACTTGATTATGACAGAATTATTTATAATTGCAGAGTTGCAGAAATTATGCGGTGCCAGCAGGGACCTATAGTTGACTGTACAATGAACTATGGTTGCGCAGTTCATAGCCTGTGTTTACACTTTATGCTTGTGTTAACAATGTTCTCAAACTATTTTAAAGACAGTTACACACAGAACTGATATCCAACTCCACCCAAGAGGAAGTAGGTGAAAGGACAAACCTGTGAGTGATGGTCAGTGCTAGCAAAGTTCCTCCATCAGCACATCCCAGAGATCTGCATCAAGAAATTCATCCATCTTCAATTACATATTGGGGATTCTGGTATCCCCTTTACCTGTCCATTCCTACAGAAACTAATTTGAAACTTAATTTTCATGGTGGTAGATCACTGGCACTTTTGTCCGGAAAAAGTAGATCACGACCTGTTCGAAGTTGGACATGCCTGCTCTAGGTGAATCTTTAGCCTTACGCTTACTTCAATTAACTTTTAAGCCTCTAGGTCTTACAGAAATTTTGATAATTTAAGTAGGTAAGGATTTGATGTGGTACAGCCATGCCACCATAAGTGTGGTAAGCTTAGAAGCTAAGCAGGATTGGTCGAGGTTAGCACTTGCATAGAAGGCCATGTTGGATTATCAGATGGTGTAGGTTACTGTGCTGACGAAAGGTCTAGCAATTTACTTCTGGACACACTTTACCAAGGAAACTCATGGGATAGTCACAACACAAGCAGCTATCTTCAGTATCAGCAAGAGTTGACGTTGATTTGACATTACTATCAACAACAAAGGTTTGGTGCAGTAAGTGCTATACTAAGCTTCAGTGCACTGTCTTTTAACACAAGCACTAAAGCAAACTTTTACTGCCATGCAAATTACCATTGTGTTGAAAAGTCTGCTGTTGACCGAAAAAAAGTGCACACTTTAGTGGTAAGAGGCAGCCATTTGCTGCATCACCAGTAAACATCTCCCTTCCTGTCAATGTGTGAGCGGGGATTGGCTCACACATTGATAGGAAGGGGGATATTAAAAAAACAACTACTCCTAATCCTCTCTAATTTCCCCTCCCCCCAACTCCATAGATCCCCCCTAAAAATCATTGTTAGTTCGTGGGCCCTAGCCCCCTTGAACCCCTCCAAAAATCACTGGTGGCTTGTGGCACCAACCTGCCACCCTCCAAGAATCCTCGGTGGTCAGGCATCTCAACCCCCTGAACCACTGTCCAAAATTCATTGCTGGCTCATAGACCCAAACCTCCCACAACCTAAGTCCACCCCAAAAATCATTGGTGGTCTGTGGTCCACACCATACCCGCAACCCCTCCCATGCTTCCAATGTTGGGAAGCAGAAGCAAAGTCCATACGCTCCTACCTCTGCGCTACCATCTTGAAAAATGGCAGTATCTAATCCCACATGGTGCTTCCCAGGCTGCACCACACAGGGCCAGGCACTGCCTTTTCTTAAGATAGCAGCACAGACACAGGAACATGTGAGCATCACTTTTGCCTCCTACCGTAAAGGTGTGTGCAGAGACAGGAGTGCGGGAGGGGAGCCTATGTGGCCACCACAGTCTGTTGAGGTTAGAATTGGGGGTATGTGAAGTAAGGGACATTAATGGGGTGACAGGTCTGGGGGGACACCCAGGACGTAGGAGGAGTTGGGGGCTATCTGGGAGAATGAGAGGGCTCACTTGGACCTTGTTGTTTGTCATCTAGAGGTGAGGTGTGGGTGATCTGGGGGCCGTCAGTGAAGTTTAGTGATCTGAAGCAAAGTGTTGCGCTTCACATCAGATCACTCTCTGCTTCTAAGCTTCACTGGATCTAAGTTTTTATGCTGCAGAAGTTGGGCCATTTTTGGGGGGAGCATTTTTCTCTAAAAACCCTGGCCCATTTTTGAATTCAAGTGTGTCTTTTCACTGGTTTCCCTCCCATGCCAAAGTGTCTCCAAGGAAAGCTAAATATTTTCTGGGGGGTTTTCCATTTGTGAAGCTTTTTTATTCCTTCCAACCCAATGAAAGTTGGAAAGAATTATACAAAAGGGATCTAGAATGTTAACATAGTAAATAACGGCAGATGAAAACCATCATGATCCATCTAGTTTGCCCAGAGAGGTGGCTAGAGTTGTATCCGTCACTCCATGTGAGTTATCCCTTTCTATGTCTTTGTTTAGAGTTGTGTCTGTCACTCCATGTGAGTGCATGGTGATAGTTTTAGGAGGATAGTATGCAGGATGGGTGGCAGTTGCAGGGGAGTAGTTTTTTGAGGTGGGGCAGTTTGAGGAGTAGTGGGGCAGTTACGGAGCTAATTGTTAGGGATGGGGCAGACTGCAGGGTAATGAAGCATTTGCAGGGAATAGATTTGGGAGTAGGTGCAATTTGCAGGGTGCTGGTTCAGTTGCAAGGGGTATTTTTTTGGGGGGTGGGGCAGTATCTGAAGTGGAAGGGCAAGTACAGAGGGTAGCTTTTGAGGGTGGGGCAGAGTGGATGGTAGTGGGGCAGTTGTAGGGAGTATTTTTGGGGTGTGGAGGCAGTTTGCAGGGTAGTGGAGCAGTTGGGGATGTTTTGGGGGTGAGTGTAATTTGTGGGGTGGTGGGGCCGTTGTGAGGGGGTACCTTTTGGGGGTGGGGCAGTTGATGGGGTATTGGAGGAGGGGCCGTTTATAGGGTGGTGGTGCAGTTGCAAGATGTTTTTGGGAGTGAGACAGTTTGCAGGGGGTGGGAGCAATTGCTGGAGTTAGTTTTGGGGGGTGGAGTAGTTGCAGGAGGGGTATTTTTTTGAAAGTGAATGCAGTTTGCATGGCGTTGGTTCAGTTGTGGAAGGATATTTTTGGGGGAACTTGAGGGGGGAGTTGCAATGGGATAGTTCTGGGGGTGCGGGCAGTATGTTTGGTTGAAACAGCAGAGGGTATTAACAAACAAACAAAACTTTTTCAAATATGGGGAAGCTGTAGAACTAGAGGACATGAGGTAAACTCAAAAGCAACATCAGGAAATACCTTTTCATGGAAAGGGTGGTGGATGCCTGGGATGCCCTCCTAATGGAGGTGGTGGAGACAAAAACAGTGAAGGAATTAAAAAAGGCATGGGACAGACACAGGATCACTACATAGCAGGAGCAGAGAATCAAAGCAAATGTAAATAACTCTTACACTTCAAAAGATAGAGGGGGTAATCTGCACAAAGTGATAAGTACAACACTAAATATAGGCAAAGAGGAGCGTAACCTGCACGGAGTGATGGGAACAACTTTAAACAAAGACATAGAGAGGGATAACTCACATGATACCACACTACTGGCTGAAATCGGAGAAAGCACATTTAAGACAAATTGGAGAAATATTTTTTCACACAACACATAATCAAACTCTGGAATTCATTACCAGAGGATGTAGTACTACCTGTTAGTGTAGCTGGTTCTGTGCCATACCTAGCGCTGTGCGAGAGGTGGAGCCACACGGGGTGCAAAAAAATAGGGGTGCATTTGGTGATGCCAGCCTCAGCTCCCCCCAGGCTGCCTGCCCTTGCCTTGCTGTTGCTTTTAGGGTTCCCTTGGTGGCGGCGGGACCTCCAATTGGAAAAACAATACGCGGGTCCCTCCAACTGCGCGCTTGCATGCTGGCCTAATCCCCCTCATCTGACGTATGCTTGTGTCAGAGGAAGGAGGGACCAGACCAGTCATTCAAATGCGGGTCTTTGCAACTCTGCGTTTGAATGGCTGGTCTGGTCCCTCCGTCTTCAGATGCGAACATACATCAGAGGAGGGGGATCAGACCAGCATGCAAGCGCTGAGTCGGGACACTCAGTTTGTTTGTTTTTCAATTGGAGGTCCTGCCGCTGCCACCATGGGAACCCTAAAAGCGTCAGGGCAAGGGCAGGCCAGATGGGAAGCCAACTGGAGACATGGAGGTAAGATGGGGAGAGGCTGGGCATTGGGCAAGGACAAACCAGGGGGAGGGTGTGCGCCAGATGTGCAAGTTGCACAGTCCACAGTTATGGCTTGGTACGGCCCAGCTGGGTTTACTACTACTGATCATTAAAGAGGTTTGGACGAGTTCCTGGAGGTAAAGTCCATAAATCATTACAGTGGACCAGGGAAATCCATTGCTTACTCTGGGACAAGCAGCAAGAATCTGTACTGCATTCCTTTTGAGAACCTGACAGGTATTTATGACCTGGATTGGCCACTGTTGAAAACAGGATAGTGGGCTTGATCGGTTTCTAATATTTGTTTGCCATATATTTTAATACAGTTTATTTATTTATAATTTCAAATTGTTAATGCGTATAACCCATCGCGGTGTTTTATCTGTTTCAATATTATTTATTCTGTTTAACGACGTTCTTCTTGCTGTTTATGGGTGATAATTCACTATACGTGCACAGTTTTTTAATTTTGATGGTGTTTTTGTTTATTTTAATTATTTATATTTGTATTTTATTGTTGATAATTTATATGCTTTTATACTTGTAGCCCAGCCAAATAAGCCCCCGATGAAGGCATAACGAAACACAGCCTGTGTCGGGCCATTGGCTATCTTCTTGTTTAATAAAATCATTCATCCTTCTGGTATCCACGTCTTGGACTGGTTCCTTCTGACCTTATGTTCAGACAGGTGAGTCTGAGGTCAGTGCTGGGCAGAATGTTAGAAACCATTATAAAGAACAAAATTACTGAATATACAGTCATTCAATGCATGTCTTTGAATCGATGCTTATTCCTGGCAACCCAGCAGCTCCTCGGTTTTCTTGGCAGCGTGACTGGAAGTAGCTTGTCAAGCCTTTCTTCCAAGGCAATGGAGGGTTAAGTGATTTGCCCAAGACCACAAGGAGTACTAGTAGGAATCAAATTCTGGTCTCTTGGTTACCCAGCCAGTGCTGTAACCATTAAGCTATTCCTCCACTCCATAGTCATGGTTTAATGAGAAAAAGTGAACATGGATTTAGCCAATCAAAGTCTTGTCTCACAAATCTTTAAAATTGTTTTGAAGGTGTGAATAAGCAGATAGATAAAGGTGAGCTGGTTGATATAGTGCATTTGGATTTTCAGAAAGTTTTTGACAAGGCCCCTTATGAGAGACTCTTGGTGGTGATAAAAAAAAAGTCATGGGATATGTACTGTTGTGGATTGGGAACTGGTTAAAAGACAGAAAACAATGAGTAGGGCTAAATGGACAATTTTCCCAGTGGAGAAAGGTGAATAGTGGAGTACCCCAGGAATCTGTGCTGGACCCGCTGCTTTTTAACATATTCATAAATGACCTAGAAATAATGTGATCAAATCTGCAGATGATACAAACTTATTCAAAGTTGTTAAAACACAAGAGGATGTGAAAAATTGCAAGAGGACCTTGATAAATTGGGAGACTGGAAGTCCAAATGGCAGATGAGGTTTAATGTGCACAAGTGCAAAGTTATGTATCTATGAAAGAACAACCAAACTTTTTTTTTTAAATTTATATTTAATTGAATTTTACAATAAACCAAGAAACCTTGGATAAAGAATATCACACTCGGAAAATGCGAAAAACTCTGGCTCGGGGGGCAAGATGACGTCAGAGCTCTTCCGCCGGTGAGAAGCGCTGCGTAAGTCGGGATGGCCGGGTGGTGCTTCGGAGCCTGTCAGTTGGAGATGGGACGCCGGAAGAGAAAGCAGGCTGCCCTACCCTCGGGGCCGCCTGATTCTGACACTACCGGCCAGAGGACTTTGGCGGCGTGCGGCTTTACCACGGCAGTAGTTGGAGCGGCGGTGTTGGAGTCGTCGGCTCTGGGTGCATCGGGGGTGTGGCTGTCTCCTGAGCAGCGCGCCCCCCCGCCTCGACCTGGAAACAGTGAGCCGAGTTTCAGAGTGCTTCCTAGCGGGGCTCTGAGATGTTCATCGTCAATTGGAAGCGAAGAGGGCTCTGACCTTGCTGTAGACTTGACAGCTTCCTTGCCCTTTGCGGTTGCTGCGGTGGATGCAGAAGGAGTAGACCATCCCCCCTTGTGGGGCTCCTACAGCACCGTCGGGGGATTTGGATACGATTCCAGGTTTGAGAGGCTTGGTTAAGCCATCTGTTGTAGATTTGGAAGCACTGTGGGATGCAGTTGCTACCGTGAATACCTCTCTGATGACTGCTGTGGGACTTGTTAAAAGAGATTCGCTATCACTATATAAAGATATTTCCAATGCAAAAAGTGTCCAGGAGGAGCAAGCTCGGCACTTGGAGGGTGTGGAGAAAGAACTGGAACATCTTTGAGGGTTGTGTGCTGCCCAAGTTAAGGATAAGATCTTACTATCAAAAAAAAGCTGAACATTTGGAGACTTACACTCGTAGAAATAATTTAAGACTTTTAAATTTTCCTAAATCTCCTGTTATGTCTGCTATTGAGATGGTTCGTAAATATTTCCAGGAGGTGCTTAAACTTCCTGGAGATAATTTACCTCCAATCGTCCGTGCACAATATTTAACTGTAGGTTCTGGTACTGGTGGTCCTACCTCTGGGAGCCCGGTCGTAGGAATCAGGGATCTTACCGCATTCCTGGAGGACTCTCTAAAGGTGGTAACCGGCCTTACTACCTTGCTTGTGACTCTGGCCTTGGAGCTTGATAAGTCTATAATTCTTCGAGCTTATTTTAGAAACTTCAATTGTACTTTCTTAGGCTGTAAAGTTTATATGTTTCCTGACCTCTCTCGTTCTACCCAGTTGAGGAGAAAAGAATTCTTGGGCCTTCGTCCTAGAGTTCTATCCCTTAGGGGTAGCTTTCAATTAAGATTCCCCTCTTGGTGTGTAATTTCCTATGATGGTAAGATTTTTCTCTTCTTTGAGCCTAGTCAGTTATTGGACTTTCTGATAGCTAGGGAGGAAATCGGGGTGCAAATTGCAACCAACATGGCTGACGCTTCAGTCTCCGCTCTGTTAAAATTATTTCTTTTTTCCTTTTTATATTGTAATTTCCTGAGGCCTCCCCCTATAATGTATTGCCTTAATTTTGTGGAATAAATCTGGGTGATGTATATCTAATTTTTACTTTTTGGGGTTATATATTTCTTGTTTTTTTTTTATTTTGTATATGCATATCATCCTTTTGCATTTTCATTCTTGTTATTCATGAGTGTTATAAACCAATAAAAAAAAATGAATATCACACTCCGTCATGTGTTTACAATTGCTAGAAACAAAAAAACATTAAATAAACAATAACATGACATTATGCTAATAATCCACAATAGAGAAGAAAAAAGGACGATTCAAGAACTGGAAAGACCGTAGGAGAACGGTTACAATCCAAAAAGATAATAAAGAGAGAGAAAAAGAGGTCACGTGATGCGGTGAACACGAGCGGACGTGACTCCCTCGTACTCCAGCCCCCCCAGCCCAAACCGAGTCTTTAGTGCCGTTGTAAATGGTTGATTGCTGTAAAAAGTTGTACACAGGTAAACCGCAGGCACTACTGCAGCTACTGGGACCGGCAGAGAAGGAGTGGGCATATGGCGATGGCAGTAAAAACGAGCCAGAGGGAGAGAGACTGCACGGGAATCCCCAGTAAAATGGCGGAAGGGGAGCAGCACCGAGCTCGCCAACGTCTCCTGTCTTCCTGGAGGAGGTTTCAGCGGCGGTGGCAGAAGCACTGTCTTCGCAGTTTGCAGCCCTACAGGAGAAGAAGGATACCCTGCATACCTCAATGGGGGCCTTGGGAAGCTGGTTGCAGAAAGCGGAGGATCGTATCAGGCAAGCAGAAGACGGCCTGGAGGCCCTAACCCAGGAAATGAAGGGCTTAAGAGCTAAGTTGCAAACCCACAAGGCCAAACTTGACGACCTGGAAAACCAGTCGCGACGCAACAACCTGAGAATAATGGGTATACGGGACTCTATTGCTGATAAAGAACTGGTGCATTATCTGGAAAACCTGCTCCCCCAACTGTTTGAAAGCTGCGACGGAGGAGGTAAATTGATCATTGAGCGAGCTCACCGAGTGAGGAGTAAAGAGGCCCGGGGGCAACGGCCCAGAGTGGTACTTGCCAAGTTTCTTCAATTCCCGCAGAAAGAAGCAGTTTTAAGAGCGGCACGGCAGAAAGGGGTGATCATGCATGAGAACCTCAAAGTGCGAATTGCTCAAGATTACTCAGCAACGTTGAGCCAACAAAGAAGAGCCTATGCACCTCTCTGCCACAAGCTGATTGAAGCCAAGGCTAAGTTTTCGGTGCAGTATCCAGCTAGGCTACATGTGATTCATGAAGGGGCACACCGGTCCTTTGAAACGGCTGCTGAGGCCGGTCCCTATATTGAGAAGCTTACGTGAGGGGCTGTGGATGTTGCGGCAACGCTGAAATAACGGCTTTAGAGGACATGTGGCTCTGTCTGGATTAAAGAACATGAACCGTTATGCAGAGGGAAAGCAGATGGCACAGAACTGGACTGAAAGAGGTGTTAGAGCTTGGAGATATGCAGCAGCAGAGGTGCAGTCCTGCGAGAGATATGGCTATATTTGGCCGTGGCGAAGACAGGGACCGGAGAGACTCTTGATGTCCCTATAGCATACCTTTGTAGGGTTTGTAAATGTGTAGTGAGCGGGTTGAGAGGGTGTGGCGATTTCCCTGGGTTTTTTTTGTTTTTTTTCTAAAGGTTTTGGCTTTAAGCTAAATTGTATATGGTTTGTAGTTCGTGTGGGGAAGGGGTGGATTGCTGTAGGGGATGAGGGAAGGGGATATCAATGTAGGGTATGGGGTGATGGGTTAGAGGGAGGGGTGCGATCGTACGCATTAAGCGTGACCCCAGGAATTTTAGTTAGTAGGAGTTAGTGATTAGAGAGAGGGAGGTTGATGAGGGGGGGGGGAGGATAGATGGGGGGAGTAAGTAGGGGGGGCGTGGGTCAAAAAGGGAGAGTAGATCGCAACCGAGGGCCATGGGCTATGCAGTTAGTTTGCTATTTGAGAAATGTAGGGGGGGGAACTCCAGGCTGGGGGGGGTCTTTTCCGAGAATATACTACATACTAGATGGAGGGGACCTGACACTGCCCCGGTGCTCTGAAGATAGTTTCTTGGAATGTCTGCGGACTGGGTAATCCAATAAAGCGCTATAAAATATTACAGGCGTTGGCTAGACAACACTGCGATATTGCGCTTTTACAAGAAACCCACCAGACTGCTGAAGAGCACGCTATGCTCTGCAGAGATTGGGTTGGACAAGTGTGGGGAGCACCCGCTATAAGTAAAAAGGGAGGAGTGGCCATATTGATTCATAAACGGGTGCGTTTTGTGGTGGGAAAAGAAGTTACAGATTTGTCTGGAAGGTTTGTGTTATTGCAGGGAGTTTTGGAGGGGAAGCCAATAATATTGGGAGATCTTTACAGCCCTAATATTTTAGATCAAAACCTGTATTTCCGCCTTGCCTCTAACGTGGAACAACTACCAGAGCTCCCATTAATTCTCGGGGGGGGGGGGGATTTTAACGGAGTTTTTGATGTAGATCTAGATACCTTCAGAGGAGAGGGGGCGAGGGAGAGAGCTTCAACGGCTCGGGTGTTGAAAAGATGCCAGACAAGGATCGGAGTGGTGGACCCATGGAGGTTGCTGCACCCATTAGAAAAGGATTTCACGCATCAATCGCGAGCTCACGGCTCTAGTGCGCGAACTGACTATCTTGTAGTCTCCGAGGGCCTGTTTTCCTATGTCGGAGATGCGCAAATTGGTCCCACAGAGATATCCGATCATGCTCTGATCTGGATAGAGCTACAATGGGGGGGAGATGCTAGTAAAATGCGTATCTGGCGACTTCCACTAGAGCTTTATAAGGATGCACAGTTTCACCACTTCCTTAGACAGAAATGGCACCACTTTGCGTTCCATCATCGGGGCCACCAGGAGCAATGTTCCCTCTAATTTTCTGTAGGCTGTGTGCACATAAAATATCAGCTGTGTGCAGCTTTTGAAGGAAGGTTAAATTTTTGTGCGCCACATAACGACACTCGGAGTTATATACTTTAAAATTTGACTACACGTCAGAATACAGTATGTACACCACATTGATTTTAATCAAATTAAATGAAAATAGACGATTACTAAATGAAGCGGGAAATTTCTAGTAATTACAATTATAACTTTTAAATTTTAAGACGTCTGTGTTGTTTTCTATCAGAATCAGAGCCATAATTTTTGTGCGCTCTGTTGTAAAGTATGTACGCTCGCTCGGCAAGGTGTGCGCGCGCGCACACACGCACAGCTTAGAGGGAACAGTGACCAGGAGGATCCTGAGTTGATTTGGGAGACTGCCAAGGTGGTGTTAAGAGGTGAGATAATCGGGTACGTAGCAAGGAAGCGTCGCTTGATATCAGAACGGATTGTTCGTCTCGAACAACAGGTTAGGAAGGTGAGGCGCTTATGTGCACACGCCCCTACTGCATTGAATAGTAAAAGGTTGTGGGAACTTCAGGTGGATTTAAACGAGATATTACATCAGCAGGCCAAGAAATCCATCTTATATTACCGCTACCAGTTGCATTGTTATGGGAACAAGCCGGGGAAAATGTTAGCGCGTTGCTTGAAGGGGCAGAGGGGGCTGAAAACGGTTGCAGCGCTTTGTGACGATCGAGGGATGCTAGATAAGGATAGTGTGGCTATTGCCCGAGTATTTTGGGGTTTCTTTCAGACACTGTATTCAGAGGAGAATAGTTCCCCTACAGCGATGACTGACTATTTAAATGGGGTAGAGCTACCTAGTTTGAGCACAGAGCAAAGTGTCCAACTTGGATAGCCGATAACGGCGCAAGAAATACAGCAGGTCATTTTGAAGGCGAGTTGTTATAAAGCCCCTGGGCCGGAGGGACTGGGTGCTGAATTTTATAAAATATTGAGTGATTTTATTACCCCCACCCTGGAAGCCGTTTATAAGAGATGGGCGGAGCAGGAAGCCTTTCAGTGGGGGAAAAACCATGCCCATATCATACTTATAACCAAACCCGGGAAGGATTCGGTTCTGCCAGGGTCCTACAGGCCCATATCGTTACTTAATTTTGACGAAGTTGATGGCCAGAGTCTTGGCAGACCGCCTGGCTGAGGGGTTTGTGAAGGGGCAATACGCGGTACGTAATTTGCGGAAAATAGTAACATCACTGGAATGGGTGCGGGACCGTCAAGTGCAGTCACTACTTTTTAGTTTTGATGCGGAGAAAGCATTTTATAGGGTTAACTGGCAGTATTTGAAAACCCTGCTGCCCTATTATGGGTTGGGGCCTTCCTTTTGCAAAATGGCTGGAAGTCTCTACGCGGAGCCTACAGCAGGAGTGCTTTGGAACGGGGTGTTATCAGAGACATTTACTTTAGGTAGGGAAGCGCGACAGGGCTGCCCCCTCTCTCCGTTGCTATTTGTTCTGTCTCTGGACCCATTGATTAGGAGAATAGAGGTCTCCCAGCTTATACGAAGAGTGCGGGTAGGAAGGCAGGGATTTAAGTTATCAGCGTTTGTGGATGACCTACTGGTGCACTTGCTCTCCCCTAGAGAATCATTACCCCACTTGATGGCCGAATTCTTGAAATTTGGGGGAGTTTGCAGGATTACGTATAAATATGGATAAATCTGAAGCATTGGATGTTTTGGGCCAGTTTCAGGGAAATTGGGGGAGTCTTTCCGCTTAAATGGGCGGCGAACCATTTTGTGTATCTGGGCATATTACTGACCAGGAATCCACGGGATCTATACGTTCGGAACGTGGACAGAATCGTCTCTCGCCTTCAGACCCAATTAAAGGCTTGGGGTCCTCTCCCGCTTTCTTTGTTGAGGAAGGTGGCTGTGGTGAAGATGGTGGTGCTCCCACGGATTTTATACTGGCTGCAGACCCTCCCGGTGTGGCTTCTGTGGCAAGACTTACACCGAATAGAAAAGATAATATGGGAGTTCTTATGGAAAGGGGCGAGAGCGCGTATCCTGCTCAGCCGTTTGAAAGGGAAGTGGAGGGAAGGGGGGTGGGGTTCTCTGATCTATGGTTATATGCATTAGCCTGTCAGGCACGACATGTTGGGGACTGGCTGGGGGGCACAGAAGTCTATACGCTTAGGGCGTTAGAGGAAGCCTTTGTAGCCCCGCAATCTTTACTCGCGGTACTACACTTCGAGAACTTGATGCTCCCGAATAGACTAACAGAAAGTATATTGCTGGGATCAGCCCGACGCACCTGGAAGCAACTTAATGTGTATTGGAACAGTTCATGGCAGGTTTCGAGCTGGTTGCCGTTACAGGGCAATGTTAAGTTTACCCCGGGATCGACAACAGTGATGTTTCGGGAGTGGAGGGACCAGGGGATTCGCAACGTTGGACATGTGGTGGAACCATCAGGTAAATGCAAATCATTCGTGTCCCTACACCAGGAATATGACTTGTGTAGCAGCCATGCCTTCGCTATGTGGCTTCGTTACTGGAGTCGGCGCTTCATATCTAGAGATCTGCACAGATTCTCAAATTCTTTGAACTGGGGGCGGATAACCCTCCTTCGATTGCGGGGTTGAAGACCAGGTTGGATCGTTTTGGGGTTGTTCCGGATTATAGGGGGGTGGAGATGGCCTGGGCAGCGGAGTTGGACCAGGAGGTGCAACCGGGAGTAATTAGGAGTGCCTTATGCCAAATCGGGGCTCTGGTGGAGGGGGCAAGGTGGCGAGAAATACAATTTAAGTGTATTACCCGTGTGCACTTTTCACCTAGGAGAGCATTACGTAGTCATATTACATCAGATGGTAGTTGCCCTAGGTGTTCAGAGCCTTTGGCCAGTTTGCTACATATGTGGTGGAGCCGTCGACACCTTCGCCCCTATTGGGCACGGATATGTACCTTCATGAGTGGGTTGCTTAGTCAGAGAGTTTGATGGACGGGGTTTTTGGTGGCCTTGGATCAGTTTGGGCTCACCCAACCCAGGGGGAAAGGGGAGTGCTTTTTGGTGCGTAAGGCATGTCTGGTGGGTAAGGGCCCGATACTTTGTCGATGGAGAGA
The DNA here is from genome assembly GCA_033557465.1 of Ichthyophis bannanicus. Taxonomy (NCBI): domain Eukaryota; kingdom Metazoa; phylum Chordata; class Amphibia; order Gymnophiona; family Ichthyophiidae; genus Ichthyophis; species Ichthyophis bannanicus. Next base: position 87,124,664 of record CM066048.1, on the reverse strand, counting down.
AAAGGACGCCCCCACGTTTTGGGAGTGGCGTAATAGCTTTCACCAGCTGATGCTTGCTGAAAGATGGAGGGCATGGGGCAGTGTCCGAAGTTGGTCCTCCTTTCTGTTGATTTGGGAACCCTATATTCAAAGTTTAGGGCCCCATAGCCGTAATGAAGTATTGCAAGTTGGTAGTTAACTTAGTTAATAGTAGGGGATAGGCTGGAAGAGGGTAGGGAATTGCTCAAATGGTAGAATTTGACAGATGGGTGAGGGTACATAGCGGGGGTTGTGATCGAAGGGATGGGAGAGGGAGGAGAGAAGGGGGGGGGAAATGTATATAAAGTTATAATCATCGCCTGTAACTACCGGCTGCGTCCGGGATGGGGATCAGAGTCAACCCCGTTCGGAGATTGATGAATCTGTAGTTATTGTTGTATGTTGGTGATGAATAAATAAAGTTTATTTAAAAAAAAAAGAGAGAGAAAAAAAGTAAGATGTAAAGCGAAGTCATCTATAAAGCCCACATTGCTACCATAAGGTAAACTCACAGTTGCTTAGCATCTAAAAAGAAACACAATTGAGAGGGTTCAAAGAAATTAAAAATCTTATTCTGATACCCAAGTACACATTTGCAAGGAAATCTCAATTGTAAACTTGCACCAAAAGCTAAAGCCTCAGTGCAAAGTTCCAGAAAGATTTTTCCTCCTACACTGAGTCCACCTGGACACGTCTGGGAAGATCTGTACCCTACCCCCCCAAAAAGAAACATCAGATTTTTTCTAAAATACATTCATAATAGCACTTCCTTATCCTGAAGAAATACAAAAGATATCAACAAAGTAGTCTGGATTTCAACCATCTCGGTGAACTGCTCTAACAACTCAGACAGGCTCCCCAGGTCCAAGGAATCAGGAGGCACCTCCACCTGAGAAGTGTAAGCTATCCGCAAAATGCCCTTCACAAGTGTTGAGGGAAGGAAATAAATTTTTTGAAGAGGAGGAATCCCAAACTCAGGATAGTTAAACAACTCCTTAAGGAACCAAATAAACAGGTCCCTAGGAGAGCGCACTGAAAGCTGTGGAAAATTCAATAAATAAAGATTTAAATTTCTCTGTTGATTTTGTAAGTTCTCTATTTTATGTTGAAAACCCAAACCACCCTTGGTTAGGATCCCTTGCTGATCTTGCAAATCTTAACCTCAAGTCCCTCCCAATGCACTTGCTGTTGGAGCACCTTCACCTCTGCCCCCTCCAACCTAGGGGAAAACGGAGCAGAGGCCTGTAACACTCCAGCACAAACTTGATAGAGTGACTGCATTGTATCTCAAATGGAGTCCAGGGTCACCTCCTTAGGTCTCACAAGCAGAAGAAGATCCTGGATCACCATACTCCCCTGAACGGGGGATAAACCCCCTTCCTGGCAGCAGCTGGACCCATAACCTCTAGCCAACGACACATCTAATGCCGAGTACAAGGATTGCTGAGTAGCAGCATCTGAAACCACACCAGATGCACTACACTCAGTACTCCCAGGAGCAGGAGGAGTGGAAGGGCCAGCCGGGTTCAGCGAAACATCGCTGCCCAAATTGGAGCTCTCCCTAACCCTTTCAATGGGTTCGCCCAAACACTTCACCTGTGCAAAATCATCCATGGTACGTTGCCCCACTGATACTGCAACAGGAGTGGAGGAAATACCTCCCTTACCTTTAGCCTTCCATTTAGGCATCAAGAAAAACTAAACCAAATGGGAGCAAAGGCCAGGACAAACTACTCAAACATAAACTTAAATCCTCCAGAAGAAGAGCCACTGCCAAAAGATGTTAAACTTCAAGCTCACTGCCTCATTCCCCTCCTAAGGGCCACGCCAAAGGTCCCTCTGGCGAGGCCCTCAGGTGCAGACGTGCCTTGAGCATGTTTGACTTTTAAGCCAGCAGGCGAAACAGAGCAGGGAGGAGCTTTCTCCCACTCCCAGCAACACAGCAGTTCTCAGAACAACCCAAACTACAGTTACCTCCTCCTTGATGGTCTCCCTCAGAGTCATCTCTCTCCTAATCTTCCGCCCACCCTGATACACTCATATAACCCCTCTTCTAAAATCACTTCATTGACTCCCCTTCCATTTCCGTGTCCAATTCAAACTTCTCCTTCTAACATATAAATGCTTTCACTCTACTGCCCCTCATTACCTTTCCTCTCTTCTCTCTCCCTACACCCCCTCTCGTGAACTCCGCTTCTCCTCTAACTTTCTTCTCTCTATGCCCTTTTCTTCTGCAAATTCCAGATTTCAATCTTTTCACCTTTCTGTTCCTTATGCATGGAACAAACGTCCTCTATCTTTACGTCAAGTCTCTTCTCTCCCTCTTCAGATCTATGTTAAAGGCTTACCATCTCTTTGAGGCTGCATTTGGATCCTAATCCCTTGTTCTCCTTGTGTCTCCTTCCCTATTTGAACTCCTTGTTTCTCTTGTGTTGTTCTGTCTGTCTTGATTAGATTGTAAGCTCTACAAGCAGGGACTGTCTTCTTTATATGTTTCTACAGCATTGCCTATGACTTGTAGTGCTACATAAATGATCATCATTAGTAGTAGTAGTATTAGTCGTAGTGGTTACACGGTGCAAGGTTCCACATTAGGAACCATGACCCAGGACAACGATTTAGGCGTCATCATGGATAATACGTTGAAACCCTCCACCCAGTATGCAGCGGCGGCCAAGAGAGCAAATAGAATGCTAGGTATCATAAGGAAAGGAATAGAGAATAAAACCAAGGATATTATAACGCCTCTGTATTGCTCCAAGGTGCGACTGCACCTTGAATATTGCATGCAATTCTGGTCGCCGTATCTTAAAAAGGATATAGCGTTATTGGAAAAGGTACAGAGAAGAGCCACCAAAATGGTAAAGGGGATGGAAGGAAAACTCGTATGAGGAAAGGCTTTAAAGTTTAGGACTCTTCAACTTGGAAAAGAGACAGCTGAGGGGAGATATGATAAGAGGTCTATAAATTAATGAATGGAGTGGAACGGGTAAACGCAGATAGGTTGTTTGCGCTATCAAAAAGTAGAAAGACTAGGGGGCACACAATGAAGCTACAATGTAACCCATTTAAGAGTAATAAGAGAATTTTTTTCACTCACTACTACTACTACTAAGCATTTATAAAGCGCTACCAGGTGCACGCAGTGCCGTACAATGAAAACACAAAAAGACAGTCCCTGCTCAAAAGAGCTTACAATCTAAACAGACAAAGCAAGAAAAGGAGTAGAAAAAAGATAAGAACAAGGGCAAAGAGACAAGAGCAGGAGAGACAGGACAAAGGAAAGAGGTAAGAACAAGTGTAAGAGGAAGAAAGAAAGGTGAAATAAAAGAGGGGAAGGAAGGAGAACAGCAAAATCATGAGCCAAAGGCAGAGGCAAAAAGATGAGCTTTTAACTTGAGTTTGAAGAGGGGCAAAGAAGATGCCTGACAATCCCCTACTTCTTATCAACAACAAATTTGGATGACGCTGTTAACAACTGGAACGATACTATTAATAATGCAGCTAAAAATAACCAACCAAATAAAAAAACCATATACACTAAAACAAATAATTCACCTTGGTTTAATAGCACTCTAAGACTAATGAAAAAAGAACTAAGAAAACTTGAAACGAAATGGAGGAAATCCAAGTTGTCTGTACACAAGGAAATATACAATAACTATCTAACAAAATATAAGGAAACAATAAACAGCACAAAGAAAAATTATTACTCAGCAACCTTAGCAAAATCATACAATAGACCTAGAGAGCTATTTTCCATAGTCAGAAAATTAACCAACAATGAGCAAACTTCTAACAATGAAATCACAGACATCTCAGTTCAATCCCTAGCTAATCACTATCAAAACAAAACAAAGAAACCCACCATGCCCTTAGAAAATATCAACATCTCTTATCAACCTGTAGATAAATGGTTAGAATTTTACCCCATCTCAAAAGTGTCATTAAAAACAATCATCTCCGGCCTAAATACCACAACTTCGTATTTAGATCCATGCCCTGTATCATGGATAAAAAACACACTACCAACTCTACTATCCTTTATCCTCCCAATAGTAAATCTTTCACTTACCCAAGGATACCTTCCATCCCCGCTCAAACATGCACAAATACGTCCAATTTTAAAGAACTGCAAACTTGATAAAACATCCCCTACATCATATAGGCCCATCTCTAGCATACCATTCTTGGCCAAAATAATTGAAAAGGTAGTGCAACTACAGACACAGGAATTTATAGACTTATCTTATCCACTAGATGATCAACAATATGGATTCCGGCCCCGCCATGGAGTAGAGACACTTCTAACAGTATTAATAGATACACTCCTAAAAGGAATTGACAATCATAAACAGGCGTTCATCTTACTTTTCATTGACATATCAGCAGCTTTTGATAGCGTGCATCACTCAATTTTGCTCAACAACCTACGACAGATAGGCATAAACTCTACCGTACATAAATGGTTCACCTCATATTTAAATAACAGAACACAAAATGTAAGAACAGGTAATCATACATCCAACACATACAAACAAGAAATAGGTTTACCACAAGGTTCAGCGCTTTCAGCCCTACTCTTCAATATCTATATAAAACCGGTCTGCAACATCTTTAAAAAATTCGGAATACAATATCACCTTTATGCGGATGATATTATGATGTACATACCTTTTACGATTCCTAACCTACCGACTCAACTTCTATCAGACTGCTACAATGAAATTACATACTGGCTAAAAACCCAAAACCTCCATATAAACCATGCTAAAACCGAAGTCTTGATCGTAACAAAAAACCAATCATTTACTCTCCCAACCCACATAACACTACAAAACCAAGAAATTAAAATAAAAAATGAAATAAGATATCTTGGAGTCATTTTAGATACACACCTTACTATGGAAACCCACATTAGAAATACCTTAAAGAAAATATACTTCAAACTTAAAATCCTCAAACAATTGCGCCCCCTGGTATTTATGCATGATTTTATCAATATAACACAGGCTACCATTACTCCACACTTCGATTTCGCAAACTTAATACTTATAGGCATTCCAAAACAAAATATCAAAAGAATCCAACTCGCACAAAATGCAACAGCTAGAATTATACTAAAGATAAATTCACTCCAACACATTACACCAATACTAGCTTCCCTGCACTGGTTACCAATACAAAGCAGGATAACCTACAAAACAATAATAACTACATTCAAAGCCCTAAACGACATGGCCCCGAAGACACTATGTAATTTAATAAACAAAGAACTACCTAAGACTACTCATAGAAAAGGACAATCAAATAAACTAAAGATTCCAAAAGAATATATAAGATCTCACAAAATTACAAATAATAGAGCCTTTTCCCACATAGCTCCAACAACTTGGAACTCGTTACCAGAGGACTTACGATCACTAACAGAGATAACAGAATTCAGAAAAAAATTGAAAACATATCTATTCACTAAAACACTATAATTCCATAGAAAACATTCCACTCAACTTAGATAAAGGCTAAACATGAACCCACCCACATCAAGCGTATACTCCCTTCTTCAAGGGATAACACACAAAACATAATCGAATGAACACTCCACTCCTATGCATTGATACCCTACTTGTATATAGTTGCAACTGATATGATCTGCCTATGCGGTAGAGTCAGTACTTTGTTTAAATTGTTACACAATCTGTGTTAGTTGAATTATTCTGCTTAGTTTTTAAACCTATGTGTGCATGTTAAGATGTTCTATGTAAAAAGTTATTCTGTTCCATGTAAAACAAGCTCTGCATTGTTAACTGTTGTTAATTGTACACCGCAACTGATCGCTGGAAGATGCGGTATATAAATAAGTGTTAAATAAATAAATAAATAATAAATAAATAATAATAGACAAAGGAAGTACTCAGCATGTAATCAAATTCTGGAATTCGTTACCAGAGGATGTAGTAAAAGCTGTTAGTGTAGCTGGGTTTAAAACAAGGTTTGGACAAGTTCCTGGAGAAAAGGTCCATAAACCATTATTAAAGAGGACCCAGGACATCCACTGCTTACCTTGGGACAAGCATTATGGAACCTATGTATCTTTTTGGGAACATGCCAGGTACTTGTGACCTGGATATGCCACTGCTGAAAACAGGATATTGAGCTTGATGGACCTTGTTCTGATCCAGTATGACATTTCTTATGTTTTTATATTCTTATGAAAGGCTTAAAAGGATACGGCTCTTCAGCTTGGAAAATAACGGCTGAGTGGAGATATAATAGAGGTCTATAAAATAATGAGTGTAGTGAAGTGAGTAAATGGGAATCAGCTGTTTACTTCTTCAAAAAGTAGAAAGACTAGGGGACAAGCAGTGAAGCTACAATGTAGCACATTTAAGACTAATCAGTGGAAATATCTTTTCACACGATGTGTAATCAAACTCTGGAATTCGTTGTTGGAGGATGTAGTAAAAGCTGTTAGTGTAGCTGGGTTTAAAAGAGGTTTGGACAAGTTCCTGGAGGTAAAGTCCATAAACCATTATTAAAGTGGACTATGGAAATCCTCTGTTTCCTGGGATAAGGAGCATGGAATCTGTCTACTCTTTTGGAATGTGAAAGGAACTTGTGACCTGGGTTGGCCACTGTTGGAAGCAGGATAATGGGTTCAATGGAAGTTTGGTCTGAAGCATTATAGCACAGGTCTTGACTCTACAAGGGGGGGGGGGGAGGGGCAGAGGCTGCTGCTGTTCTACATCCGTGACAGTTTTTTGAAACCCTGTGTACGTCTAGGGCACTAGCACGGGGATCTCAGGCTGTGCCCGGGAGGGGCGGAACCGGGGGCATGGCTTGCCGTAGAGTTATAAAACATATTCAGGAAAGACCCATGTACGTTTTCTGTGTTCCCTGCAGACTTGCTCGTTATTCCTGCAGAAACATGGAATACGGCCAGTACTTAGAAATATTCCTGCTGTGCTTATATAAAGGTTGTGACAAGTACGCTTCAAACTGGTGTGACTGCAGTCTGTAAAACACAGCTAGATGCATGGATAATGGACAGCTATCGGGTGAGAAAATCTTGTTAGCTAAGGGGCATTAATAGCTACCCCTAAAGATATTTGAAAGCAGACAATAGTGCATATGGTGGCAATGCTGACCGATGCTGTTTGTGCTACATGAGCTAATCTGGGGGACCCCGACAAGTCCTGTGTCCTGTAAAATGGAACTGTTGATGGTGAGTGAATCTGCCACAGGAGTTTATTTGAGGGAGAGAGGGGGGATCAGATATGTAGTCCTAGCACTCCATGCTTTTAAGGTATACCAGCTTTTATCTATAGGTGCTGAGCATCTCTATCCCAGAATTATGTCTTTTATGACAGCAAGTGAGAATGTGTGTGGTTTGAGGGTTGCATGGGAGGATCTGGTGTGTTGATCTGCATATCTGGGAGGAGGGCCAGGCATGACTGATGTAGTGCCAACAGTTCCCAGATTATGCCGTGTTCAGGGCATATATTTGTGGCTCAGCAATCGTATGCATACCTTGGAGAATTGTTATGTTAATGTTGGCTTTTGTGCACGTGATGAGGGACCATCCTGAGTGTTTTTAAGGGTGTATATAGAGCTGATCAATGCATGCCTCACTGAAGCCCTTTTATGATGCCAAGTACCATTTTATGCAAAGTATAGATGTTCATATTTACTTTCTCTTATACTATCTTAGAGGGTGCTGGGATTACCTAGCACTGTTCTGGGAATGTAGGGGCTATGATATGGACTAGTTTGCATCAGCCTGCATTTATCATCGGTTTCTATGTCTCGCATACATCAATGAGCACAGCAGCTTAGGAGATGCACATTTTTACAGCAGAGGCATGATGTAATTGAATGAGACTCAGATTTCACATATGAGAGTGAATGTAAAACACAATGATCCCCCTTATACTTAGAGAGACATACACATAGAGTCTTGCACCTATTTTACAAGAGACTCTACATCCCAACCTATATGCGAATTCCTCTCTTCACATAGAGTTCTGTTCTGTACTGTCCATCCCCGGCAAAAGCCCCCCCCCCACGAACAAGAAGTTTGCATGGGGAGTATTAGATGGGGGTGGGAGGGGGCATTGCGAAGGCGGGCAGTGGGCGGTCTGCAACCCTGGACGTACAGGGCCGATTCTGAAGTTGGCCCTGTACGTCCGAGGCCTCGGATCTAGATGGGGGATGGCAGGTCAGAGCAGTGGCAGAGAGATGAGGGAGTGCAGGGGGTTCCCCGCAGCCTGACCCTGGCCATGGAAGGCCAGATCGGGGGTTGGACTGCGGGGAAAGAAGTATGTGGTCAGTGGCCGGGGATCACGGCTCCTGAATGGAGTTGTGGTGCCATGGCAATGGGACGCCATGGCACCATGGCTCCATTCAGGAGCCTGGCCGAGTTAGCCGAGCAGGGGCCTGTACATGCAGGCGATCTGAATCGGGTCCCAGCCTGCACATACAGGCCCTAGACCTGATTCTGATCCCGCGGGGCATGTCTGTCCCCTGCGGGATCAGAATCAGGTCTTCCTCTGTTCGTCCTAATTCTGATCGGACGCACACATTAGAATATGCCTCATACTATGTAAAATCTGCCTTATAATGTACTATAGAATCTGTCTGGAATGCTTTTATATAGAGCAAAGTATAAATACAATAAATGAAATGAAATGGAGAAAGCAAGAAAGGGGACCAGCAGAAGGTGGAAATCTTAAGCGCTTTCGCTCACTGTTTGATGTGCGCAAGTCAGGGTACAGAGGCGGAAATGGTAATGAAATGATCAGATTTATTTGCTCATTTCAATGAGTCATTTACTTCTGAGTATATAAAGGAACAGGACTCGATGTAGTGCATCTCAGAATAATGAAAGAGCTCAAAGTACTCACGGCACTAACCCTTGAGAATCGAAGAAGCTGTGAGGGACTGAAGGAGAGCAGATGTAGTCTCACCTCACAAAAATGGAAGCTAAGACGAATGGCCCAACCACTAGGCACATCAGGCGCCAATGCAACTGTCATTAGTAGCATGGCCAACATCAAAGTGAGGGTGACCAGTGCAGGGCCTTGGGTGGGTGTGTGCACTCAGGGCCTGCTGTGTCCCATCCCCTCCATCCTATTTGGAGGATGCAGCAGGTCTTGGGCATTTATATCTGTTCGGGTTCTGTGCTGGCTGCTCACTTTACTTTGAATGCTGGCTTTGTGGAGGACGGCAGCAGTGACACAGCCCCAGCAGCAGCAACTGGTAGGAACAGAAGCTGGGAGATGCTGGATACCAGGGAGAAGGCAATAAAAGGGGTGATGCTGGACAAACGGGGGGAGGGGGTTAGGAAACAAGGGGAGATTCTGGACATGAGGGGGTAGAGAAGGGAAAATGCTGGACATAAGGGGGTTAGGGAAGGAAAGATGGAGAAGTATGGAAGGGGAGATGGTAGAGCAAGTGGGATAGGGAAGGGAGATATTGGACACTAAAGGGATTAGGGAACAGGAGATGTTGGACTGTGGAAGGGGAAGGAAAAATAAGGAAGGCCTTGAGCTGTCCCTGGGGGCTATGTGTGGTTGAAAATTCACCTATTTATTTATTTTTATTTATTTAGCCAGTTTTGTATACCACCTTATCGTTCAATCAAAGTGGTTAGGGAAGGGACGAGGGATTACATTCAACAGAGGAGACAAGACATACATATATTTCTGGGGAGTTGTGCCCCAGGTGTGGGATGATGGTGCTTGATGTTTGTATTGGCAAGGGTGGGAGTTAAGGTTCTTGTTCAAAAGAGGCCCTGAACAGGTTTTGAGGCATTATAGCCCTTGGGCTGGCCATGAGGTAAAGAAAGGTACTGTAAACCTGTCAGTCTAATATTAGTATTTTTCCACAACACTAGCCCGGATCAATAAAATACCATCAAAACAGAAAAAAAAATTTTTTGTCGGAATAGCCAGCCCAGTGCAGAGGAAGAATCACTCACACCGCTGTGGCCTTTCCTTTTTAATCATTAATTTCAAACAATACAGCATTCACTTAGCTGAATCAGTAGAAGAACAGAGGCTGCATCCATCCAGTCAGCAATGTAACACACGACGTGGCACATTTCGGGGTGTTTGTTGTACTGCCCCTGCGTCAGGTCAGATCACTGCTCAGCAGCCAAATCAGCTAAGTGAATGCTGTATTGTTTGAAATTAATGATTAAAAAGGAAAGGCCACAGCGGTGTGAATGATTCTTCCTCTGCACTGGGCTGGCTATTCCGACAAAAATTTTTTTTTTCTGTTTTGATGGTATTTTATTGATCCGGGTTAGTGTTGTGAATGATTATTTTGCCCTGGATTTGGGTATCGGTTGTTCTGGTAATATTAGTATTTGGCAAAAAGCAATGGACACACTATTAAAGAAAAAGACTGTGTGGCATTTTGGGTGACTAGATTACAAGACTCCGAACCAGTGCTTCTTGGCCCTCTTAGAGGTGCATATGGCGAGTTGATTTTTTGGGATTTCCGTAGTGACTATGGATGAGATATATTGCGTAATTTGCCTACAATGGATCTGCAACGTATGGAAGGGTATCTCATTCATGTTCATTGTGATCCTGGGGGCCCGGCTGTTTGGATGTGCCTCCAGAGGAGGGTTGAGAAGCACTGACCTAGATAACATGGGTTTACAAAGGGAAGATATGGTCAAACAAACGTGGCTGATGTAATAGGTTGAGCTAACTGGCATTTTACCTGCAAGATTCGTCTTATTAATGCACAGTCATTTAAGAATAAGATAGAGTTATTGCATGATTTACTTTGTGATGTTAATTATGATATATTATCTGATGGTTATAAAGTATGTTATACGCATTGGGTATAATATTTTAGCTTCCTCACACATTCCTAGTAAGGGTGGGGGCGTTTTGGTTATTATTAAGAGTTGTTTGAAATACTCAAAAGTTGTTCTTGATTTGATGGAGGGATTCCAATGTTTTGCCTTGTCTTTTAATGGCTGGAGGATTAGTTTGTTGTATAGAGCTCCAAACATCAATACTGATATAGTGCTGTTATTGGGAGTATTTTGGTTCTTGAGAGATTAATATTTCATCACATATTTTTCTTGGAGATTTTAATATTCCACTTGATGTGCAAAATCCCTCTCAGATGCATTTAGATTTCGTTGATATGTTATCTCTCTGGGTCATAGGCAACTTGTAATGTGTTCTAATCATATTAAAGTCACTGTTTAGGCTTAATTTTTATTCAAGAACTTAAGTTTCATGCCTCTTTATCTGATTATTTGATAGAGCCTGTTCCATGGTCTGATCATTATCCATTTTTGTTTGTATTTAAGTGTAGTTGAGGATTACTATTTCACTCTCGTCCTCATGTGAGGAGGATTCATAGGTTGGTTCCTCCTTAGCAATTCTCTATAGCCTGATCTACAGCTGTTGTTGATTTACTGCAACATGATTTGATTTATAATGCTCCATTATTGTTTCAAAGATTAGAGTCCACCTTGGAACAAAGAGCCCCATTGAGCAGGGATAGTAGGATTTGCAGGGTTAATTGGGCTCTTTAGTTTACTGAGGAACTTAAAGCTGCTAGAGCAGTTTTGCAAAAGTTAGAAAAAAGATGGAGGAAAACAAGAATATAGGTAGATATGGAATGATATATGAAAGAAGTGGCTGACTATAGAAGCTTGGTTGTTAGAGCCAAACAATAGTGTTCTACTGTCTAGATTAATTCTGCTCCTTCGTGATCTATGATACTGTAACTCTTGCATTTAGTTAATAATTTGAAGATAGGAAATTGAGACACAAAATCCTGCTCTGACCCTCAGTCATATGTTAGGGCGGGCCTTGATACATTTTCTTGAAATTTAGGAGCCAGCTTAAACATTTAGGAGCCGGCCATTGAGACCTCAATGACAGTGCCCCCACCCCTCCCAAAAGATGTATCATTGCTCCTTTTTTAAGGGCCTAATTTATTATTTTCCCATTTTCTGTGGGAAAAGAAAGCTTAATAAATCAGGCCCGTAATGTGCCATTACTCAGTGTCAAAAGAAGACAGTGACCCTTCTTCTCCCCCAATGACCCTTTATAGCTGCACCTCAGGCAATTTCCTTCTTTGCTTCATGCATAACCATAGCATGGTAATATGTGAAGCAAACAAAATCTCTCATAACTCTCCCCCCCAGCCATAACCTAATGTCTCTCTCTCACTTCCCCCTCCCCCAGGCTATCACTTGATGTGTTTCTCCCCCTTTGACCCTTCACCCTCTTACCATTCCTGCCACATTGTTCGTAGTCGGCTCTGTTTTATAAGTGGGGTAATTTGCAGGCTGTTACAGATGTTAGATTATATTGATACCATCTAATGGTTCATTGCTGAATCTCACTTCTTTCCTATTCCTTGCAGGGCCAAATTTAAGCTTTTGGCTCCCATAGGCACAAAATTTAGAATTGCATGTTTTGGTCAGGAGGAAGGGGAAGAGTCTGTGCAAGTTATCCATCCCCCACCCCCTCCTCCATACCTTTGATAGGGTTTGTACCTGCAGTTCTATTTTTTGAAATTTATTTATTTATTTATTACAATCTCTTATATACCGCACTATTCGACATCAGCGCAGTTTACATGAAACAAAAAAAACAGAACAACAAGCTGTTCTGTTTTACAGAGAACAGGTATACAAACTTGGATAACATAGAGGAACTATTTACACGTAATATTTACATACAGGCGTTATGACAGAGTTCAATGAGTGAAATGTGAAGGTCATTTAAGTTTGCTTTAATTCCAAAAAAATAGAGAGGGGCACGCTGCACAGAACAGCATGTACAACCCTAAACAAAAGTATAGAGGGGGCCAGTCTACAAAGAGCAGCAGATACAACTCTAGCTACCTTAAATCTGAAATGATGGGGAGATGGGAAGGGTTGTGTTTGTGTCAAGAAGACAGGAAGTTCTTTTTTGTATTGCCTCTGTGTTACAAGGGACAATTAAATAGCATTCTCTACAGGAGGCAATGACTTCAAAAGGCTTTCTAAATCTTAGTGTAAGGAGGCAACTGCCACTGACTATGCATAAATCTGGGCCTGCTTCTTTGTGGTTGTCACTTTTGATGTCATACAACCTGGTTTCTGTGGTTTGTGTGCCATTATTTCTATCTCTTAAACATGGTGTCAAAAGATTCTGAACTTGTGCTGTTTTCCTACCTATGACAGAGATAGTTTCCAGAGTGTGGTGGGCTGCATAACTGTGTTTATACAGCAAGGCCTACAGTGATATTGATTGACCTAAGATGGCATGTGCTCTCCCTTGACAAAAGAAGTACAAGAGCATTACAGTATCATGGCAACTGCTCACAGCATTCCACCCCAGAGGGCATGAAGGTTGGTGGTGACTTGAGAGGCAATTGGGATAATTTCAGATAGAGTTTGTGGACTACTGTTGAGCAATAGCCTTATACAAGAGGCCAGCTGATGTGCAGGTAGCTACACTAAAAAGGGTAATAGGTGCTGAATGCCTTAATGTGTATAAGCACAATTTAAACCTCACAGAGGAGCAGAGGAAAGATAGCAAAGTTATCCTGAATGCTTTAGAAGCCTATTTCAAAACCACCAAACGTAATATATAAAAGATATATATTCAGCAGCTGCAAACAAGAGTAAGGTGAATCCATTGATAATTTTGTCATGCATTTGAGAGAGATAACAGCAACACGTGAGTATGGCCCACTAAAAGATGAACTTATTTGGGATAAAATTGTTTTTGGCACTGCCAATGAGGATACACGTCACGGTCTCTTAAGACAACATAATTCTGAATACAGCTATTGAAACATGTATTTCAGAACTCACAGACTTGCAATTGCAACTGAGAACTATAGAATAGGACTGTCAGCGTTAATGCAACAAACAGGCATCATTGAGGTGTGGATGGCTATTGCAACAAGCTATAGCAGAGTAACTCACCTGCAACCAGATCTGGAACATGTAAGTACTGTGGCAGTACATACATATAAGCGGGTCAAAGAACATTGTCCAGCATATGAGAAAACATGTTGGCTATGTAGTGGCCCAAACTGTCTTGCAGGATTGTGCCTATTGGAAGAGATATCAGTCAGATAATGCGGACTTGCTCAGTACTGATGCAATATTCTCTAAAGAGTCCTGGTGCTTTGCGAACAAAAGGATAATGGTTTGTGAATCTCACGGTGAATAATATGGTACAAGCTTGCCAGCTGGATTATGAGCTTGTAATGTTATGAGCCTGAAAGACAAAATGAAGTTGGCACCAAATGCACCCTTGCAGCTGAGTGATACCAAACGGAAACCATATTCAGGGAGCTCTTGTCATCCCCGGGACTTTTTCACATGATTTATTTATTTATTTATTTATTTATTTTAGTTTCTTATATACCGCACTTTTCGAGATCAGCGCGGTTCACAGGGAACAATAACAAAAACCAGAACAACAGGCTGTTCGGTATTACATATAACAGGGGTGACAACTTGGTTTAAACTGGGAGAACTATATACATGGAATATGTAGTCTGTTAACTAGATAACTAGATAACATGATCGTTACAGTTTTCTGGGCCATGCCGCATCATAGTATGTGGAACCAACATAACCCAGAAAACTGCAGAGATCATGATACTAGTCGCAGAAGCGTAAAAGAAAATCTTTACAGCATATGTGGATGTACTCATAAGCTGGAATTTGAGAGAGCGAAGGCAAATCAGAAACCAGCTTCTGTTGGGTTGGAAAGAATAAAAGAGGTAGAAAAGTTAAAGGAAGAAAAATAATCATCGAAACCAGAATGAATATTCATCCTATCACACAGAGAAACAGATTGAAAAAAATAAATGAAAAATAAATTTAGCAAAGTACAAAGATCTTATATTAAAACATTGTTTATATTAAAACTTATTGGTATAAAATTTATAATATATACAAATATGTTATAGAAATATTTAAACATTGCTCCAGAACCTACTCTTAATCTGCCTCGAGAGCGAAAGGCTGGAGGCAGGAAAGTGAAGGTCAACCTCGTGTTTAATTCTGGGAGAAGCCAATGAGTTGCACCAAATAATCCTGATGAGCACCAGAATCCAGGACTTTAGTATTTCTCTTCAGTACTTTGTACAAAGATACCAAATCTCACACCTCAGGGCCATATAACCCTCATTTGAAGGCTTTCCTCAGTCTCACAGTCTTTGAGCCTTTTCTATCACTCATCAGAGCCTCTGTGCTAGTGCACCAGTCCCAATCACAAAAGGCAAACCTGAACACACCTTGGGATATGTTGATTAAGCTGGGCTAATGGTTAACCCGGGCTATCTGTAACTAGGTCCCATGAACAAGATGGTACCTAGTTACAGATAGCCCGGGTTAACCATTAGCTCGGCTTAGTAAACATAAACCTTGTATCCGGTGGCCGACTGGTTCACATGGAGGCCTATTCTATAGTAGACGTTCTGGCCTCTGTGCGTCCGGTTGGAACCAGACGCACAGAAATAGACGGGATTCTAATCCCACAGAGCACGTCTAGCTCCTGCGGGATCAGAATACTGTCTAAGCCTGTATGTGCAGGCCCGGACCCGATTCCGGTCAGCCTACACGTACAGACACCTGCCCTGCTTATTCAGTCAAGGTTCCTGAATGGAGCTGCGGCGTCATAGCGTCCGGTTGCATTGACACTGCGACTTCATTCAGGAGCTTTGATCCCCGGCCTCCGTCGACTTAATTCAAGGCCATTGTCGGGTTGCGTGGAATCTCCTGCACCCCCTCCACCCTTTGATGCGCCCCAGGCCTGCCGTCTCCCCCCGTCTAAGGGAACTTATTCCAAGTTCCCCATCTACTCTGCTGCCCTGGACGTACAGGATCGGCATCAGAATCGGCCCTGTATGTCCAGGGCCACAGACCACCCACTGCACGCCCCATCTCCGCCTCTGCGCTACCCCTTTCCTGGCCTTGTCTAACTTCCCTGTACAAACTCCCTGTTCGTACATGGAGGCTTGGTGGGGATGGACGTCCCCGCTTTTCATGGTTCAGAATAGACCCCTTAGCGTCTGAGAACCAATCAGCCTAGAGGGGTGGGAATTAAGAAACTGCTGATAAACACACAGGAGGTGAGGAGGAAGAACTGAGCTGAAGAAGAAAGTTCTGATGTGCCCATCCATCCTTGCATATTACTCTCCATCTATATCTGTGCCTGCTTGCCTCTTTCCATCCTGTTTCTCTCTCCATCTCTGCATTTGCGCATGTGTGTGTCTGGCTTTCCATGTCTGTGCGTATGTGTGCATATGTGCCTCTGTTTCTGTCCATCTCCATTTGTGTCTCTCCTCCATTGTGTCTATCTCCCTCTGTATGTCCCCTTCCTGTATCAGTGCGGGTCTCTCCTTCCCTACATTTTGTGTATGTGTCTCTCCGTGTGTGTGTGTCTTGCCATCTGGTTGTAACCATGTCAGTCATATAAATAATGTCACTTTGGAAATCTGGGCCGGAATTATTTAATTTTATTATTAATTTTGCCTCCCAAAACCCCACACAGACTCACTGTGCCAGCCAATCCACAGAACAAGGTCTTCAGAGCCTCAAACACTCTGACCCTTTGACTGTAGCTGTGGTTGTCGGCAAAATTTTGTTTTTTAAATCGCTTCCTCCACCGAGCACTGAACCAGCACCAGGTCTGCCAAGCAGCCACTAGGCCCTGTGGCCCAGCACACACTGACTGCCAAATCAAGGTGGTGGTCTGAGCCCACACCCAGCATAAGCCTCACTCTCTTCTAAAAAAACACAATCCAAAGACCGTGGGAGCCAGCCCAGCACAGCACCCCAAAGATGCAGCAAAGGTAGCCTTAGTTAAAAATAAAATAAAAAATGTCACCCTCTGGGTTATATTAAGTAAGTACAAATGTGTATGTGCCCATCTGTTTTATATAGTATGGGGGTCATGCCGATCCTGAATAGCGGGGGCTGGACATCCAACATGGACGTCACACACCTGCTATTCCCCTAGACCCAATTCTGAGTTCAGAGTTCCCTGCACGTACTGCCGAGATGTACGGGGAGCTCTGCTGTGAGGGTGGGAGGGTGTGGGCTGGAGGAGGAGCAAGGGCGGGCCGGAGGCGTGACCCCCAACCTGGACATACAGGGCCCATTCTGGTGAAGGCCCTGTATATCCAGGGTTGCTGGGTTAGACGGGGGACCTGTACTGATGGACCCCCTCCCCGAGGTCAGTGACTGCAAGGGAGATGCCCCGCCGCCCAATCTGGGCCATAGCAGGCCCCTCAGGGGGTTGGGTGGCAGGGAATGCCAGGTATGTTGCCAGCAGCACATCGGGGCCTCTGCATGGTGGCACCGGGACACCACGGCACTGGGAGCCATGCAGGCACCTCAGGCGGCTTGTGCGGGAGGGGGCTGGACGCACAGAGGCCCAGAATCGGGGCATGGCCTGCCCATCCAGGCCAGTTGCACCTGATTCTGATCCCGCGGGGACATCTAGCCCCTGCGGGATCAGAATCAAGTGCAAATCTGGCCCTTCCAGGTTCTGGATGTCCGGACGGGCTCCAAATGGAACTCACCTGTATGTGCATAGATTATAACTCTGTTCCTGCTCTGCCACACTACGCTCTGGGAATGTCTGTGTATTAATGGCATGTGAATACATGTGCACTTGGCACACATATTGGTAGGCCCGTATTCACCTTCGACATTCCTTTACAGGCAGAAAATACTTTATAAAATGATCCCTATAATAGCTTTAAAAATTGTCCTCTTTCAATAGAAATGAAATAATGGGATCCCTTCCACATGTTTTAGATAACTCTTAACATGGTTGGATAAAAAGTCACAGAAAGCTTCATCTTATTCGTTATTTTATTTATTTATTTATTTAGACTGTTTTGTATACCGCCTTATCCTTCAATCAAAGCGGTCACAACACAATTGGGGGATACATTTAACACGCGGGGATATGAGACACATACACTAATACTTACAGGGAACATGGGCAATGGAGGGTTAAGTGGCTTGCCCAAGACCACAAGGAGCACCTGTGGGACTAGAAACCCCAGTCCTTCCAGCCCAAGGTTGCTGTCCTCTAGTGGGATTTGAACCCCCGACATTCCGGCCTGAAGTACCTTGCCCCAACCACTAGGCTACTCCTCCCTTATTATTATACAGTATTGGAATATTTAAGACGAAAGGTGACAAGTACAGTTCACAGATCAAGATACTATCAAATTTGCATTAGTATTAGTAATCTGTCACTGCAAGGATGTCTAAATTCTCACAGATGACCATGCATCACAAAACCACTGAGTCATCGCGTCTACGAAAAGTTGTTAGGTCTTTCATTAGCACTTTGGGAGAAGAGAGGCAAATGATGTCTGCTGCGTGATGAGTTGGCAATATAAGGGAGGAGGCTTAATGGTCCAGTCGGGTACCAACATTTTCCAAGTCTGTTTCCCTGTTGAGTGGGAAAACATAGATCCTCCTATACACCATGAAAATAAGCTGCAGTTTCTGGTAGATCAACATGTTGTATTCGCTTGCTGCAGGTCATGCCACATTGCCAAAAGATTTTCCGCTTGAAGTCCATGAACTACTAGGGCCTTCCTGTACAGGCAGATATCATGCCTTAAGCCAATAACGTGAAATCGACCATCATTGCGATAAGTTTGGTTACTCACTAGTCCCAAGAATCCAAAGTAAACATCGTCCAATGGGAAGACTGGTATCCAAGTGGAGGCACTGTAGAGAGCTGGAACAGAAGCTCCAGGGAAGATAAAACCACCTCCTGATGGAAAGGGAGGGTACTTTTCAAGGGGGTACAAGGACTGAGAGACCTTGTATTTCCCTTCGCGCACTGTGATGGGTTCATAATGAATGTGCCCATGGACGGCATGCGAGGCATTGATGGTTTCTGTCACATATGTCACCACTGCCTTTGGGTTCACAAACTCATCGTCATCACCTGCAAAAGGAAGTGAGAAAGCATCAGACCATGAAAAGCAAGTGCAGGCTCATAAGATTCGTGAAATTTGTGGAAGAGAGAAGTAGAGGGGGTGGGCAGGAAGAAAGGAAAGAGTGGGAAAGTAGAGTAAAGCAACTTTTCAGTGTTTCACTCTAGGCAGATTGACAAAAATATATCTGAATTATTCTGGCATGGGAAAAGAGAGGGCATGATACCTTAAATCTCTTAATTTGTCCAATGAATGAGCCTTTCTAACGGGATATCAACCACAAAATCAGTCCAACACATGGCTCTGACTTAAATTACTGATTTTCAAGAGCCTAAAATATTCTAGGAATAGAAAAGTTGTCCCACCTGCAATCAAATATATCTTGTGCATTTAATATGTGCTCACAGTCATGGGGACAGTGGGTGGCTGAATAATGACAGAGCTGCAAGAAGCAAAAGGATCCTTCATTTGCAGATGTGGAAAGGAAGGAGGTTCTAGATACTTCAGTGGGGAGGAAAAGCAGGTAGATGCCGCTTGGGAGGGAGGGAGGGAGAGAATGGAGGCTGATGAATGGAAAGGGAGAGGACGGATACTGTGGAGGGCGGAAGTAGTAAAGGCAGATGCAGGGGAAGGCGGAGAGCGAGGAGTGATGGGAGTGGATGCTGGGGGAAGGATCCCCTCCCATTCCAAAATGACTTTCCATGTTAACTATTTAATGCAGGAATTCGTACACTAATTGCTGTGTTAGACAGCTTAGTAAGTAGCTTAGTAAATAGGCCCCTTCAATGGATTACTTATCTGTTTAAGGTTATGATCGCAAATTCTACTACAACTACTACTTAGCATTTGTGTACCGGTACACAGTGAATGCAGTGCTGTAGAGACACAAGCAAAAGTCGGTCCCTGCTCATCAGAGCTTACAGTCTAGTCAAGACAACACAATAACTGGGCTGGGGCGGCCCAAGGGGGGTGCGGGGCCATGTGCGAAGACTCATTGCGGAGCTTCATTTACATAAGGGGCCTCATTTCATTTGAATAATGTTAATGTGCACTAACGTTTAGTAAACATGTCTCTTAATGAGTGTCTGGATAAAGAAAGACTAACAGATTTCTACATTACTATACTTCAGTGCCAACCGCCAGGCACATTAGGAAGTACTAGAAACACTGCCCATTTAGAACCCATAGCAAACCTGCCGTAACATAACAGCACTTCCAGGACTCACAAAGAATCAAACCCTACCTATCAAAAAGGCAACACTGCAAATATTAAACCAATACATCTCAGAGAACAACAATACATGACCTACTGGGGAAAGAGAACAAGTGGCAATGTCAAATAGGAATTACATAAGCAGAATACCTCAGCTCAGTTACACATGCAGAACATAGACCATCACCAAACAAAGAACAAGGAATCACAATTTAGAAACAAGAAGACAATAATTAAACTGGGAACTCCAAAAGCCAAATTTGGAACGTACAACTACACCGGAGAAATAAAACTATAAATTAATTTTCTCTTGTACTAAACAAAAAAGCAAAGACGTTAGCAATGCACATTTCCCAGAGCTGACATATTCCAGTTAATAAATTCAAAATGAAAAAAAAAAGTCATTTTCTACCCTTTGTTGTTTGGGCATTTATTTTTCAGTTGCAGTCACTTTCTTCAGGTTTCTTTGTGTCTTTGGCTAACTCTCCATTGTCTGCTGTCCAGTTGTCCTTTCTTCTGTCTTCTAGTTTTTTCCATTCTCTCTCTACATCTGCTTTGACATACTGATCTTCTCCTTTTGCTCTTTCTTCCATTTCTTTCTTTCTTTTTTCATCCACTCAAATTTCAACTTTCCATCTTCAATCCCCACTTACTCTCCCAATACCCGGCCAATCGTAGATTTTTCTTCCCTCCCACACAAAATATCTTTTTCCCTCTCCATCCTCACTCCCTCAGCCCCATCCCTTTCTAGTCCTCTCCCAACATCAGCTCCCTTCTAGTTCCAGCTCCACCCAGCATCCACTCCCTTCTAGTCCCATTCTCCCATCCCCTCGCATCAGCCCATTTCCAGTCCTATTCCAGCTCCCCATCAGCCCATTCCCAGTCCAAGCTCTCCCCATCAATCCTAGCCCCTATCAGCCATTTCCAGTCCTATTCCAGCCCCCTTCAGCCCATTCCCAGTCCAAGCTCTCCCCATCAGCCCATTTCCAATCCTAGCCCAGTCCCCCATCGGCCCATTTCCAGTCCAAGCCCCCCCCCATCAGCCCATTTCCAATCCTAGCTTCCCATCAGCCAAATTCCAGTCCAAGCCCCCTCCCCATCAGCCCATTTCCAGTCTTAGCCCCCCATCAGCCATTTCCTGTCCTATCCTAGACCCCTCCCCCTGAAGAGCTCCGCGGCTGTCTAAAGGACTTCAGAGGTGAACTGGGGAAGCCTGTTCGAGGCCCCAGCTCCCTCTGCACAGCCACCAGAGTGAAGATCGTTGTTTGCTGGCGGCTGTGTTACTATGAAGCGTGCTAAATGCCGGGAAAAGTTATAGGGCATTTACTGGCACTCGTGCGCTACACAGTAACACAGTCACCAGTGTGAGGAAAAACATCTCGCTTCATGCTGGCCGCTGTGCAGAGGTGAGCTGGGGCCTCGCACAGGCTTCCCCAGCTCACTTCTGTAGCTGTCCCTTGTGTGCAAATGAAGTTTGTGTGGGGCCTCTTGAAGAGGGGGCCCTGTGCGAACAACATTTTCACACAATGGACGGGCCAGCCCTGCAACTGGGGACTAAGATATGTCGAGGGGAATGGTAAGAAAACATATAGGAGGTGAGCAGAAGGTTGAAGGGATCAGGTTCTGCAAGCAGTCTCAAAGAAGTGAGATTTTAGCCTGGATTTGAACAGGGCCAGAGATGGAGCCTAACCTACTGATTCAGGTAGTTTGGTCCAGGCATAAGGAGCAGCAAGGTGGAAAGATCAAAGTCTGGAATTGGTAGTGGAAGAGAAGGGCACAGATAGAAGGCATCTGCCAGAAGAGTGGAGATCCCTAGGAAGGGTGTAGGGAGAGATAAGAGAGGAATTCAGCAACCCTACATAAATGATAGTGCTGCTGAAAATCTGCATAAAAATAACTCAATGAATTATCCACTTCTCTTCATTTGGAGACCACCCTGCTGAATATCAACCTCCTTTTGTTAATGGAAGAGAGGGTCAAAGGGATAATAGGGAAAGAGGAAATATGTCTTGAAATGATACTGTCAACCTTAGCCAGACAATATTAAAATTATTTCCATCTTCTTGTAGATCAATTTTTCCTCTCTTGCTATTCCATTCCTCCCACTTCTGACTGCTTCAGTCCTAAAAACAAAAATCATATACTTCTCATATTGGGTTGTGCCATACCTTTAAAGATAAACTCCACCTTCCTGCAGCTGTTGTGTAGCCATTCAATGAAGCACCGTTCCTTTAGCGACAAGTTGTGATGGCTCTCTTTGAAGTCCCAGAGCAGGATGTCATTGTATGTCCTCTCCTCCTCTTCCAGCAGATTCATTTCACCCCTTTTGGGCGATGTAGCCATCAAGAACAGGGGCTTTACCACATATCCAGATATCTCTTGTTCTTTGGCCCATGTATCACGCAGGGCTACCCTCCGGTAAGAAGATGAGGGATGAGACTTGATAGCCAGAATGAGCAGTGGGCCACCCTTGGTTGAATGGCAGAAATCTTTCCTATTTATCAGCAGTTTGCAGGTATAACTCTGCAGCTCAGGAAATTCCTCCTCGAACCGACTTATGTTGAGTTCATATGTCCTTCTCCCATCACTGAGCGATAAAGATCTTCTCTGGAACAGAATGGGATTCCTGGTCCAGTGCACCTGAATATACTTTTGTGAGAACCTCAGCACCGCTATGCATATCATCATTGACAGAAATATGGGGATTCCCAAGGCCCACACTGCTCTATTTCTCGTCATTTCTTTTTCTACAAAAGAGATGCAAAATGTAAATGGTTATTTATTATAATGTACCAATTTCCCACAGAACTCGAAGAGCAGGGCAAGTTTCCCCCCACATTCAGAGCTACTGAAAGGTTGACAAGAAAGGTGACATAGTGGGATAGTTGCGAGGGTGTAGTATTCAGAGGGTGTGGCAGTTGTGGAGAATATTGTTTTTTGATGACAGCATTTGAGGGGTTGGTAGGGCAGTTGTGAGAGAGTATTTTTGGGGGAGCAGCTTGTGGGGTGATGGGGCAATTGAATGGAGGGACAGTTTTTAGTGGTAGGGCAATTTGGGGGTTGGGTGCGTAGAGAACAAGGAGAGGGAGTTTGAAAGCAGCAATTCCCTCACAGCTGTCTTACTGTATGTACGTTTCTATACTACAGAAGATGGAGCAGATTCTGCCATAGAAGTACATTGGGCTAGTTTTGGGGGGCTTATTTCTCTGTCCAATTTGGCCCATTTTTTAAACTCAATGTATCTTTTTGCCAGCTTTTCCCACAAGCAAAATTTCATTTTATTCCATTAAAACTTTGGACTTATTTTGCTCCCAGTCAGACATTCTGGAGCCCTTTTATATAATTCTTTCCAACTTCTGTTGGGTTGGAAAGAATAAACAGTACAAGAAGAGCATTACTAATAGAAGTGCTGGTATCATGCAACTATTCTATACTATGTGTGGATAAGGAGAAAATCCCAAGAAATACAATCAGAGATCAAGATAATATTACAGATAGGAAGGTGACACCCGACTTCTGTAATTAAAAAGTTTAGAAACACACCATGATATGTTACCTGTGCATGTTATACCTTAAGAACCCCAGAAGGGGGCATTCTTTGGAACAACACGTGTTGAGGTCAGCATCAGCAGTAAGTTAGAAAGACTGAAATCATTCCCAACATACCTTCGCATAGGATGACATTCATTCCTGTCATGGAATGTGCAAAACTAACCTGTTAGGCAACATTTCCCTGGGAGAACCTGAAGCAGGCAAAAGGGGATCTGAGAAAGTGAGCTTGTGAACAGGGCCGGCCCGTCCATTGTGCAAGAATGTTGTTCGCACAGGGCCCCGCACCAACAACATCTCACATTTGGCATTGGCACCGACAGGCAGGGTAGCTTTAGAGGCAGCCGGAGAAACCCCGGCTCACCTCTGACAGCCGCCGAAGTGAAGAGTGCCTTTTTTCTTCACTTTGGCAGCTGTATTGTAGTATAGGACGCTGGCACGCTGAGTGCTGGGAAACAGGAAGTCCCCTTTGACCTCGGCGTGCTAGCGTCCTATACTATAATACAGCTGCTGAAGTGAAGAAAAAATGTGCTCTTCAGCGGCTGTCGGGTGAGCTGGGACCTCTCTGGCTCCCTCTAAAGTCTGTTAGACAGCCACGGGCTCTTCGGGGGGGGGGGGGAGGCAGACTAAGACTGCAAATAGCTGATGGGGAGGGGGCTTGGACTGGAAATGGGCTGAGTGGTGGGGGGGGAGCTAGGACTTGAAATTGGCTGAGTTGGGGGGAACTAGAACTGGAAATGGCTGAGTGGGGGGGGGGCTTGGACTGAAAATTGGCTGAGTGGGGGGGGGAGCTAGGACTGGAAATGGACTGATGAAGGGACTAGGCTAAGATTGGAAATGGGCTGATGGGGGGGCTAAGACTAGAAATGGGCTGATGCGGGGGGATGGGAGAATGGGACTAGAAGGGAGCGGATGCTGAAAATAGAAGTAGCTGATGTTGGGGGAAGACTAGAATGGGATGGGGCTGGGGGAGTGAGGATGAAGAGGGCAAAAAATATTGTGTAGGAGAGGGAAGAAACATCTATGATGGGCCGGGTATTGGGAGAATAAGTGGGGATTGAGGATGGAGGGGTACAATTTGAGTGGATGAAAAAAGAAAGAAAGAAAGAAATGGAGGAAAGAGAAAAAGGAGAAAGAATGGTATGTTAAAGTAGATGTAGAGAGAGAATGGAAAAAAACTAGAAGCGAGAAGAAAGGACAAATGGACAGCAGACAATGGAGAGTTAGCCGAAGACACGAAGAAACCAGAAGAAAGTGACTAGAACAATTGCAACTGAAAAATAAAATGCACAAACAACAAAAGGTAGAAAAATACTTTTTTTATTTTGAATTTATTAACTGGAATATGTCAGCTCTGGGAAATGTGCATCATTACGTCTGCGTTTTGGTTAGATTCTGTTTGACAGTGTCACTTGTTCTCTTTCTCCAGTAGGAGATGTATTTATATTCTCTGACATGTATTGGTTTAATATTTGCAGTGTTGCCTTTTGCTAGGTAGGGTCTGGTGCTTTGTGAGTCCTGGTAGTGCTGTTACGATACGGCGGGTTTGCTATGGGTTCTAAATGGGCAGTGTTTGTAGTAGTTCCTAATGTGCCTGGCGGTTGGCACTGGATTATAGTAATGTAGAAATCTTTTAGTATTTCTTTATTCATACACTCATTAAGAGGCATGTTTACTAAAAGTTAGTGCATGTTAACATTATGCAATTATTTATGCAAATGAAGCCCCACAATGAGTCCTCGCAGATGGCTCCGCGCCCGCCCCGCTTGTGAATGTAGAATTTGAGATATTTAATTACATTTATTTATTTACCTATATTTAGAATCTGCATGATGTAATACTGATCAATCTCAGTGAACAACGACATGCATGTATAAAAATATTAAGTATGTCAAATTTTACGTTGTTATTTTATTGGGACGCCACTTCCTGTCCTATTTCTAAGGGTTCTGAAATACGCCTACTACTACTACTACTGATCATTTTTACACAGCGTTGTACAGACACATGTAAAAAGACGGTCCCTGCTCATCAGAGCTTATAATCTAGTCAAGACAGACAACATAATAGTTGGGAACAAGGATATGTCTAGAAGAATGGTAAAGAAACACATAGCTGGAGAACAGAAGACTAAGCTGATCAAGATTCAAAAGCAGCCTCGAAGAGATGAGTTTTAAGCCTGGATTTGAAAAGGGCCAGAGATGAAGCCTGGCATGCAGAATCAGGTAGTTTGTTCCAGGCATAAGGAACAGGAAGGTGGAAGGATCGAAGTCTGGAGTTAGAAACACAGAAATATGACGACAGAAAAAGACCACATGGCCTATCTAGTCTGTCCTTCCATATCAACAACTACAACAGTCCTCTTTTTACCTTTAGAGATCCTCTGTGTTTGTCCCATGCTTTTTTGAATTCAGTTACTGTCCTCATCTCTACCACCTCCACTGGGAAACTATTCCACAGATCCACTACTCTTTCTGTAAAGAAATATTTCCGCAAATCACTCCTGAATCTATCTCCCTTCACCCTCATCCCATGTCTCCTTGTAGCAGAACTTGCTTTCAATTGAAAGAGGCTCTTTCCCTGAACATTTATGCCACAGAGGTATTTAAACATCTCAATCACATCACCTCTATCCCGCCTTTCCTCTAAGGTGTACTTATTAAGATCCTTAAGTCTGTCCTCATATGCTTTATAATGAAGACCACTAATGGTCGCCATGAGTCAACTCCGACTCGACGGCACTTAACAACAACAACAACAACAATCATTTTAGTAGCCACCCTCTGCACCAACTCCATCCTGTTCACATCCTTTTGAAGGTGCGGTCTCCAGAATTGCACACTATACTCCAAATGAGGTCACACCAAAGACTTATACAGAGGCATTATCACCTCCTTTTTTCTGCTAGCCATTCCTCTCCCTATGAACCCAAGCATCCTTCTAGCTTTTGCCGTTGCCTTTTCTACCTGTTTAGCTACTTTAAGATCATCAGACACAACCACGCCTAGGTCCCGCTCTTCTTTAGTGGACAAAAGTACTTCACCCCCTATACTATATTGCTCCCTTGGATTGCTGCAGCCCAAATGCATGACCTTACATTTTTTAACATTAAATACCAGCTGCCAAATTCTAGACCATTCTTCAAGCTTAGCTAGATCCCTCCTCATGTTATATACACCTTCCTGGGTGTCTACTCTATTGCAGATTTTGGTATCATCCACAAAGAGGCAAACCTTACCCGACAGCCCTTCCGTTATATCACTAACAAAGATGTTAAAAAGAGTTGGCAGTAGAAGAGTGGAGTTCCCGAGGAGAGATAGTGAGGATCAGTAGAATAAGTGCACTTATAAGTTAGTAGGAGAAGTTTGAACTGGATATGGTAGCAGATAAGGAGCCAATGAAGCGACTTGAGAAGAGGGGTAATATGAGCATAATGAGGATGGCGGAAGATTAGCCGCGCAGCTGAGTTTTAATAGATTAAAGGGGAGAGAGATGATTCGGAGGGAGACCAGCAAGGAGGAGGTTGCAATAGTCTAGATGGAAGGTGATTAAAGAGTGATTAGTAATGTATTCAGAAAGGAGGGGCAAATTTTGCTGACGTTATAGAGAAAGAAACAACAGGTTTTAGTTATCAGTTGGATGTGTGTGGAGAAGGAGAGGGAGACGTCAAAGACAACCCCAAGGTTGCAAGCCGAGGAAACAGGGAGGAGCAAAGTGTTATCCACAGAGATAGAGAAAGGGGGGAGGTGGACTTAGGGGGAAAGAGAAGCTCGGTTTTGGCCATGTTCAATTGAAGTAAAGCTTTCCTCCACTCCCCACCCCCACCTCCACCCCTTGTTTAGAACAGATCCACGACGGAGATGAAGTGTGTCAAGTCTCAGCCCCAAGGAAGCTCTCCTCTGGACTAAATACATGGGAGATTGCCTACATAGATATACAGAAACATAATACAGAGAATGCAGAATACAGATTTTACATACTGATGCCATCTAGTGGCTCATTGTTATATTGCATTGTTTTCCTACTTTCTTCTTGTCACCTTTGATATTCTGATGGTTTCTGTACCCCAGCTGTGTTTTGTGTGTCTTTATTTTTCTTAGCTCAAATGCTTTATCGTTGAACAACATAAAAAGTACAAAAAACTTAATAATGTGCACTAGACTAGGTTAATGAGAACATACTTTGATCTGTCTTGAGATGTAAGTCAAGACTAAGACCAAAGTTATTATTCAAATAACAAATAGTTCAGGATTATCAAAACTATTCTTTCAGAAAGAAAGAGAAACCTGGTCATAAGTACAGTTATGGTCAACAGTATTGGCACCCTTGCAGTTCAACCCTTTAATGTTCAATATCTCCTAAAGAAAAGTAGCCCGTGAAATGGCTTTGGACTATATATGCACACATATTTGACATATAAAAGAATCTAATATAATAACTGTGGCAGTGCCAGGACATGATTATTACTCTAAAAAATGTCAGACCAGAAAGAGTTTAATATACAGTATGGGAGTTATTCTGTGCTACAAATAGCAGGGATGGACAGCCCGATGGGACGTCTATCCCCACTATACGTGCTGGTTCCTGCCCCCGACTAACTTCCCAACCGGCTGTGCAGGGAAGTTAGATGGGGGCGGGGAATGGGCGGCTCAGGGCGGAGTCTGGGCGGGCAATGGGCGGTCGCTGGTCCTGGACCTACAGGGCCAATTCTAATGTCGGCCCTGTACGTCCAGGGCCAGCGACATGTGCAGGGAAGTTATCCCACCTCCGAGGACGTTGTTTTTTGATGTGCCAGGGGCACGGATGGGGCAGGGGGACCAGGAGACATTCCCCGCAGCCCAACCCTGGCCTTAAGAGACCAGATCGGGAGTCAGGCTGCGGGGAATAGGCAGTTTTTGCCAGCGGCCGGTATCATTTATTTATTTATTTAACAACTCTTATATACCGCGCTATTTGTTATCAGTGCGGTTTACATACAACAAGGGTACACAGTCAGAAGCCTGTTCTGTGTTTACATTGTAACAGGAGTTTAAAACTTGGATCTTACATTGTAACAGGAGTTTGAACTTGGAGCAACAGGGAAACTATAAACATATGTACAAAATACAATTAGATTTGGTTTGTATATACACGGATGGCTAAGGTAAGCTCAAAATACTTGTTACAGGGAAGGGTTCGTAGACATTGGTGAGTGGGTGAGCAGAGGTGGGGTGGGTGCTTGAGAAAAGTGAAGTAGGAAAATGTGGTGTTTGATTGCCTTACGGAACTGCATAAGGCCTTTGATGGATCTAATTTCTGGTGGAAGGTCGTTCCAGCATTTTGGGGCTTTTAAATGGAGCCGTGGTGTCATGGCAACTGGACGCCATGGTGCCGCAGCTCTATTTAAAAGCCCTGACAGAGTTAGCCGGGTTTTTCATGTACGTGCAGGTCAGACTGAATCGCAGTCCTGGCCTGCACATACATGACTGTTCACGATTCGGATCCCGCAGGGCTAGACATGCCCCACGGGATCAGAATCGTGATCCCCTCTGTGCGTCCAGTTCAGACTGGATGCACAGAGGGATCTACGTGCAGGATGGAATCAGGCCCGATATATATATATATATATATGTCGGACTGTTTGTTGATAGTATTTTTCGCTCCTAACACACAAACTTTCCTTTTTAATGTTAAGGTGGTTAAATAAATCATAAAGCGCAAGGTGAAAACAATATTTTTAAAATCTTCAATAACAAAGTAGCAATTTAGCTTAGTAATAGTCAACAGCGAAGTTTAGTGAGTGAAAACTTCCTGGTCATTGACACAGCACTGCATGAATTTCCAAGAAACATTCTGCCTTAGGCACTCAATAGGTTTCTCGCTCAGCCAAGTGTTAAATCTTGAACGCTGGGTGAGCATGAAACCCATCGAATGCCTGAGGATTAAGATTAAAAAGGAAAGTTTAAGAACATAAGATATGCCATACTGGGTCAGACCAAGGTCCATCAAGCCCAGTATTCTGTTTTCAACAGTGGCCAATCTAGGTCACAAATACCTAGCAGTTTCCCCAAAAGACATAGGTTCCACAATGCTTGTATTGGATCCCCTTTAATAACACAGGTACACTAAAAAACATTTTTTTTAAACTGCCTCTAATGTTTCGATTGATTTTTACGTTTTTTGGTGCGCTGAATCCAAATCTGGTAACCAATTTGCTCCATCACGTACAGATTTTTTGCTACATTGGGTTAGCAGTTTGAGGTGAACGTTTCAGATTGAGTGCGATCGAGCTAAAAGTTTCTTGGATGAATTCTTTATACTAATTGTTTAGTAGTTATTCAAATAAGAATAAAGAAATTGTAACAAGGCAGCACATAAGAATAGAGTAATGTCAACAAAACACACTGTGATGGTAGCAAAATTGTCTGCACAAAACAGCCACATAAATGTGCACAAACTTGAGCATATAAGAGCGAGGGTTAGACACAAAGCAAGCAAAGAAATGTGCAAAAAATGTTGTACAGGTATGTATGTAAGAATAGAAAACGCAAACCGCACCATTGCAATACATGAAGACAAACACCCGATGTGTGAAAATAAAATTCTAATAATGAGATCCGACACTGTGGTAATAACTAGCAAATTTTTATTTCAAAGTTTAGTAAAACACGATATTTGTCACACAGTTTAGATTTTAAAGTCATTCTTGGGTCAATCAATCTCCTGGTGGGCCCGTTTCTTCTTACCCCGAATGCTTCTCTTGGTGCGCTGCTTGGCGTATTTTTCATCTGGGGTTTCCCGCAGCAGCAACCACCATCATAGTGGTGTTCCATCTTCCTTGGTACCTTCTCTCTGCGTCCTTGATGTCCTGGTGAAACCTTTCACCTTGTTCTTCACTGTACGCCCCCAAGTTTTCGGGAAAGTAGTTCACATGGGAGTGCAAGAAATGGACTTTCAGGCTTCATGTTACAGCCTTGTTCTTTGAAGGCATTGAGCATCCTGGCAACAAATCCTTATAGTTCTCATCCCGCCTGTTCCCCAAGGAATTTGAGAACAACATCCTTGAAGGAATCCCAGGCTTCTTTTTCCTTCAGACATCGTTTTCAGCGAATGCTCCATCTGAAATGAGTTTCCTTATATCAGGGCCAACAAACACTCTTCCTTTAGCATTGCTTCAGAAAGTCGGGGGAACTTTGAGCAAAGGTACCGAAAGCACTCACCATCTTTTTGGAAGGGACTTGATGAATTGCTTAATGAGACCCAACTTAATGTGGAGAGGTGGTAATAGAATTTTATCACGAGGTACCAAGCTCTCATGAAGAACATTTTTCTCACCGGGTTCTCAAATACTCACTCCCGAATTGGCCAGTCTTTTTTCCCCCAGTGTAGGTCGCGGGCCCG
The DNA here is from genome assembly GCA_033557465.1 of Ichthyophis bannanicus. NCBI lineage: Eukaryota > Metazoa > Chordata > Amphibia > Gymnophiona > Ichthyophiidae > Ichthyophis > Ichthyophis bannanicus. Next base: position 87,093,547 of record CM066048.1, on the reverse strand, counting down.
GCTATCCCCACAAGCAAAGGAAGCAGGGATATTTGGTGAAACCGGATTGCTGCCCTAATAGCATGGATAGAATTTTAAAGTCTCCACAAATCATCCACTTATGCTCATCATAACGAATCTTCTGAAGAATCAGGGCCAAATTCTCGTATTTCTCTTGGAGAATAACAGAGTGAGCAATAGGACTGAAGCGAATGTGTTGCCATTATGAAGAAGAACACCTTTTATGCTGTCTTTTGACGAATCATGACAGCCGCCATTCAGCAGGATCATACTTGAGTTTAAACTTTTCCATCACTCCGTATATATCGTTGCAAAATACCAAATCTTCCTCTTTGCTGAAATACTCCACAAAATTGTGTCTCGCGGTTGCGGTACCATAAAAAGTTGTTCCTGGTGACAATAGATTTTTCTGTTTAAGCCGAGAACCTAGCATTGGGCAGCATCTTTTGGGAGTCCTAAATCCCGGACTAAATCATTCAATTCAGCTTGAGAGAAAAGTTTCAGGTTTCGGATCTGGTTCAGTTTTTCAAACTCGGAAGTACTGGACTCATTGGGAAAAGCCATCTGATGAGTCTCATCATGATCAGAACCGTCCACACAAATATGATCCAAAGATTTTGGTGGTTCAGGCACAGGTACTTCGTTGCTATGAGGCATAGGCCTAATGCTGAGGGAAGGTTGGGGTAACTTATTACGTTCTTATTTTTTAAGTTGTATCCCTTCACAATGCAAGAGCAAAAATAGCAGTCACTGCTGTGTCTCTTTGTTCACGCCACATCATAGGTATTCCGAAACGAAATGCTTGTTTTTTACCTTTCATCCATAAGCGTAGAACTTCCTCACATGTCTTGCACACTTTGTGAGGAGCCCACGGTTTTGTCTTGATCGCCTAACTTCAAACCGAAATAGGCAAAATATACTTTTTTAATAAATGCAGAAATGTTCCTCCGCCGCTTTTTCACGGTATATTCCCCACAAATAAACAAAAACTGTCCGGAGAGTTGACGCAACCTCTGGCTCTGTGAGCCATCACAAATACACAGCACTGCAAACTACAACTGTAGTGAAACACTTCGGAATAAAGCTGGATTACGACTGAGCAAACAAAAGGTAATAATGAACTTGCAAGAAACTGAAATTTGACAGGAACGTTCATGTCGCAACCACCGTGTTTGAGCGAGCGAACGAGGCGAGGCGAACAGGAAAGAACATGCGCCAGCGCGAGTACTGGATTTAGCCCCCGCCTCCCAATTGTCCTGTTAATGTATAAAATGAATACAAAACACTCTAAATATCATGAGGGAGTGTTTCTAGTTAGTTAACCATTACAACCTCTATTTTGGGCCAAGAAAATAAACTGCAGTCAGCTAAAAGAACATTAATTATGTGAACATTCGTTATATGGGTAAGAAATCTAATTTTGCAAGAAAACGTGACGTGATGGAACATTTTGGCTATTTTTCCTGGATTCAGCACCCCAAAATCTATAGGAATCAGTTGCAAAACTGGAGGCAGTTTTTTGGTAGTGTACATGTGTAATGGTTTATGGACCTTTCCTCCGGAACTTGTCCAAACCTTTTTTATACCCGACTATACTAACAGCTTTTACTACATCCTCCAGTAGCAAATTCCAGAGTTTGATTACAAGCTGAGTGAAAAAATATTTTCTCTTATTAGTCTTAAATAGGTTACCGTATAGCTTCATTGCATGCCCCCTAGTCTTTCTATATTTTTATGGCATAAACACCCCTAGTCTTTCTATATTTTTATGGCATAAACAATCAATCTACGTTTACCCATTCCACTCCATTCATTAAGTTATAGACCTCTATTATATCTCCACTTGAGAATTATTTTTCTCCTAATAAACAATCCGACATCATATATATACATATATATATTGCACTCCCTTTCTGGTCTGACCTTTTTTAGAGTGATATTCTTGGCAGCCAAGACCTTTTTGGTTTGTGGATGTTAGGACATGATTATTGGCACCCTTATAAACAATTCAAATCAGTTTGAACAGAAGAGACACATTCCCATTGCAATAAAATTAGACGCCCTTGGGATCAATTATCAGTACTCACATGACTTAGATCGACCAATGACGGCCATATTCACTCACTGTTCCATTTTTACAATGGTGAAGAAAAGAGAGCTGCCCGAGACCATCAGAAAAGCCATTATCACCAAACAAACTTCAAAGGGGTACAAGGTCATCTTCAAAGACCTTGGAATGCCTGTGTCAATGTTATAAACAAGTTTTCTGTTCATGGAACAGTCAAGAATTTCCCAGGATGTGGTGGGAAGAGGAAAATTAATCTAAGAAGTCTTTGAATGTTAGTCCAAACTGTTGGAAAACCCCACATACAACATCCAAAGAGCTTAAGGCTGACTTGGATCAATCTGGAGTGGTGGTTTCAATTCGCACCATACGCCATGCACTAAACAAAGAAGGATCTCATGGGCGAAGCAAAGGAGGACCCCACTGCTGAAAGACAGACATAAAAAGACCTGCCTGATCTTTTCCCAGACCTTCAGAACCCACAATCCTTCTGGGAAAGTGTTTGGTGGACAGATGAAACCAAACTTGAGTTCTTTGTCAGTGCAGACCAGTGATACATTTACAGGCGAAGAAATTAAGCCTAAGAGGAAAAAATGAGAGGTTAGATATGATTGGTATCTCAGAGACATGGTGGAAGGAGGACAACCACTGTGATACCTGGGTACAAACTATATCGCAATGATAGAGTAGATCAAATTGGTGGAAGGATTGCTCTCTATGTTACGGAGGGCATTGCATCACACAAGATTAAAGTTTTGCAGGAGACAAAATACACTGTAGAATTTTCATGGATTGAAATTCCATGTAAAAAGGGGAAGGCGAAGGCAGTGGGGGTATACTATCGACCGCCTGGCCAGAATGAACAAATGGATGATGAAATGCTCAAAGAAATCAGGGAAGCTAACAAAAGTTCCTTATCATCCCTCCAGTCCAGTCCCGCACCTCTGGGTAGTGCACCTCCTTCAGCAGCTTGGAGACTGAGTGTGTCATCTTTAGGATGACACTAGTGTACATATGTAGCTGGCACCGCCCACCAGCCCCAGTAAGCTCAGTCTCCAAGCAGCTGGAGGAGGTTGTGAGCCAGGGTGCTGGACTCACTGAAGAGACAACTAAGGAGATAGGTTTAGCTAGAGTTTGCTTTTATTTCCCCTGTTAAGATGCAGGTTTCTTTGTTTTTAAAGGCAGAAGTAAAAATAAAAATCAGAAGGAACAGAGAGAACCCGGGGGACAACAGAGCTGAGGGGAGGATATTCCTTCTTCACCCTCTCCCCCCCAGGATTTCAGGGGGTGAGTTCTGTGGGGGCCTTCCTCAGTCCGAGACTTCTGGCTGCTCCCGAACCCATTATTGGGCGAGGAGCCGCTGCAGGGGATGCAGTTGCTTGACAGGAGTGAAAGCTGGCAGCCCCGAGTCACCCCGCTGAGCGCGAGGAGTAGAGAAGCCATGTGGCAAAGAGGTTCCAAGGTAAGAGTGGTGGGGAGGGAGGACAGCAGGAACCCCTAGACAACGCCAGAACACGAGGAGACAGAGAGCGGCCTGCAGCCGCATGTTTGGGAGCCTGCAGCAGCGTGGGCAACTCCCCCTGCTGCATTTAGGCGCGATTTCTTCTTATTCAGGCCCGCATGTGTTTAACCCCCTGCTGTTTTTTGGGTCCCTGGGAGAGGCAGCCACTGGAGAATAAAGCAGGACAGAGCAGCCTCTTTCTAGGGGGCCATTTGCAGTTTCTTTTTAATTTCAGTTTCAGTTAATTAGATTTTGGTTTGGTTTTATTTTATTTTAGTTCAAGTACTCTAGTGCTCTGTGCCTGAGCCTGTGGAGGTGCACTGTGCTGGGGATCCTTTTACCTACCCGGATACAAATTGAGGGCATTCCTGGGGAGTGCCCCCAGCTCTTCCCAACATGCCGGCCAGGCCGCAGTGCCTGGTATAGGATGGTATTAAGGGGCGTGAACCCCACTTAATCCTTAAGCATTCCTTGTGTTATACAGCTCAAAACTGATTCAGTGCACAATGACTTGATGCAGACATGTGGGAAAGACCTAATCAGATAGACCATTGTTTGTTGCTGGGCGGATTTTCAGAGAATGAACAAATGGATGATGACATGGTCAAAGAAATCAGGGAAGCTAACAAAAGTTACAGCTTAATAATAATTGGTGATTTCAATTACCTCGGTATCAACTGGGTCAGTGTCACGGCAGGACATGCTAGGGAAACAAAGTTTCTAGAAAAAATAAATGACTGCTTCTTGGAGCAGCTGGTTCAAGAACCAATATGAAGGGAAGCCATTTTGGACCTACTCTTTAGTGGAACAGAAGATCTGGTGCAAGAGATAAGGGTGTTGGGGTCACTTGGCAATAGTGATCATAGCATGATCGTTTTTGAATTAATAAATGCAGGAAGGACAATAAGGAAATCCACAGTGCTATCTTTAAATTTTCAAAAAGGGAGACTATGAGAAAATGAGGAAAATAGTTAATAAAAAAATAAAAAGAGAAGTTGCAAAGGTTAAAGATTTACATCAAGCATGGGTGTTGTTTAAAAATACTATCTTGGAAGACCAGACCAGCTGTATTCCACGCTTTAAGAAAACTGGAAAGAAGTCCAAAAAACTTCCAGCATGGTTTAAAGGTGAGATCAGAGAGGCTGTTTTGACAAAAAAAGCAACTTTCAGGAAATGGAAAAAGGAGCCAAATGACGAAAACTGGAAACAACATAAGCACTGGCAAGTTAGATGCAAGACATTGATAAGGCAGGCAAAGAGAGAATTTGAAAAAATGCTAGCTGTGAAAGCAAAAAGATATTATAAAAACTTTTTCAAGTACATTCATAGCAAAAAATCTGTGAGAGTTAGTTGGACCATTAGATGATAGAGGGGTAAAAGGAGCACTAAGAGGGGACAAGGCCATAGCTGAGAGACTGAATGAATTATTTGCTTCAGTCTTTAATGACGACGATGTAGGGATGTTACCCATGACTGAAATGGTATTAAAGGTGATGTCGCAAAGGAATTGGAAGAAATATCAATAAACTGAGAAGATGTATTACAACTATTTGATAAACTGAAGAGTAGCAAATCACCTTGACCGGATGGTATACATCCAAGGGTGTTGAAAACTGAAATATGAGATAACAGATTACTACTACTGAGCATTTGTATAGCGCTACAAGTCATACAAGCGCTGACTAATAGCAGGTCTGCAAACTATCATTAAAATCATCTGTAATACCTGAAGATTGGAGGATGGTCAATGTAATGCCAATCTTTAAAAAGGGTTCCAAGGGTGATCCGGGAAACTACAGACCAGTCAGCCTGACATCAGTACCGGGAAAAATGGAAGAAACCATTATAAAGAACAAAATTACTGAACATGTAGATAGTCATGGCTTAATGGGAGACAGACAACATGGTTTTAGCCAAGGAAGGTCTTGTCTTACTAATCTATTATGGGTTTTTTGAATGTATGAATAAACAGTTAGACAAAGGTGAGTTGGTTGACATAGTGTATCTGGATTTTCAGAAAGTCTTTGACAAGGTCCCTCATGAGTGACTCTTAGCGAAATTAAAAGGTCATGGGCTAGGAGGCAGTGTATTACTGTGGATAAGGAACTGTTTTAAAGATAGAAAGCAGAGGGTAGGGCTAAATGGCCAATTTTCCTAATGGAGAAAGGTGAATAGTGGAGTACCTGCTTTTTAACATATTCGTAAATGACCTGGAAATGGGAATAACGAGTGAGGTTATCAAATTTGTAGATGACACAAAATTATTCAAAGTTCTTAAAAAACAATCAGGATTGTGAAAAATTGCAAAAGAACCTTGATAAATTGGAAGACTGGGCATCCAAATGGCAGATTAAATTTAATGCGGACAAGTGCAAACTTATGCACCTAGGGAAGAACAACCCAAACTATGGTTACATGATGCAAGGTTCCACATTAGGAACCACCACCCAGGAAAAAGATTTAGGTGTCATTGCGGATAATACATTGAAACCCTCCACTCAGTGTGTAGCGGCGGCCAAGAAAGCAAATAGAATGCTAGGAATCATAAGGAAATGAATGGAGAATAAAACAATGGATATTATAATGCCTCTATCATCCCACTTGAATATTGTGTGCAGTTCTGGTCACTGTATCTTCAAAAGGATATAGCGGAATTAGAAAAGGTACAGAATAGAGACACCAAAATGGTAAATGGGATGGAGGGATACCCCTATGAGGAGAGGCTAAAAAGGTTCAGGCTCTTCAACCTGGAAAAGAGATGGCTGAGGGGAGATATTATAGAGGTCTATAAATTAATAAATGGAGTGGAATGGGTAAACGTAGATTGTTTACACCATCAAAATATACAAGCAATGTGAAACCTGTGTGTCTTTTGGGCAGGGGCGGCTCAAGGCAATCTGCTGCCTGAGGCGAAGAATGAAATGGCATGGCACGCCGCCGCCCCCCCCCCCCCACACACACACACTTTAGAGGGGGTGGGGCTTTTTCAGAAGTCCAGAGACTGAACCAAACCAAAAAGTAAATTAGATTATATGGAGGAAATGCAAAATGTTTGCACACAGGGCCATATCGAGCTGCAATCGCACCCTGTGTGACTTGCAGCTCGGGCGCACGCCACCCTCTCCCCCATACCTCCATCCAGCGCTGCCTGCTCTTTCCCTGCTGCTGCCGCCCTGTTTTTTTTCACGGCGGTGCCGGCAGCAGGGAAAGAGCAGGCAGTGCTAGAAGGAGGTATGGGGAGGAGGAGGGGGGCCTGCGCCCGTTCTGAAAGGCACTGGCACTTTAAGCAGATCTGTCCCTCCCTACTCTGACATCGTGTTGGAGGAGGGAGGGACCAGACCTGCTTAAAGTGCTCCTAACATGCGCATTTCGGCTGCCTGCTATTGTCCTGCCAGCGGCGGCAGGGCAACAGCACACAGCTGAAATGCACCCCCCAAGCCTTTGCGCCCTGTGCGGCTGCACCGCTTGCACAGGTCTAGGTACGGTCCTGTTTGCACACCGAGGAACTAAAAGACTGCAAGAACCAACAGCACAGTTTATAAAACTAAAATTATAACTCTTTTTTATGTTGCTGTTATAAACTGCGTTATGGTTCTCCCTTTTTCTTTTTCAATATATATTTTGCATTCACAGTAGGTGCAGAGCAGAACCAGGACATTCACCCACAGAACTCAATATTTAAAAAAAAAATCTCATTCTGATCATCTCACTAACAACAACAACAACCACTATTCTCCAGTACGAGGCATATTGTGAATTAATACAAAACCCTACAACAAAGAGCAGACCTACCATACCATACCATATCAGCACAAACTTCCAAAACTCACATAAGGAGCCCATCCAAAAAAAAGTGTCACTGTAAATACTACAGTGGGCCCTGGAACATCCATACACCTATTTGAAAAGCTGAACAAGTCAAATTACTACAGTACAGATCTTTATGTACAAACTCCATGTTAATAGAACACCTGACCTCAGTAACACACTCACAGCATCGACCCTCACCAAGTACAGAATAAGTAACCACAATCTAAAGTAAAAATAACAATATGTAGACAAAATGTAAATTGAAACCCCAAGAAGCCAGAGTCCACATGCAGTGCAACATCAGATAAATAAGAGATGCAGTTCCCCAATACTGTATAAGATATAAAAATAGCACAAAGTCCAATCATTAAAATTAAATAAAATTAATTTTTCTGCTTTTGTTGTCTGACCATTTTATTCTTGATCACGCTGGTCCCAATCTAAGGCTTCTGCTTTCCTGTCTTCTCTTAGCTCTCTTTCACTCAGCCATTTCCAGTCCAAGCCCCCCTCCTCATCAGCTATTTCCAGTCCTAGCTCCCCCCACTCAGCCCATTTCCAATCCAATCCCCCCATGAGCCCATTTCCAGTCCTAGCTCCCCCCATCCATTTCCAGTTCTATCCTAGCCCCCCATCAGTCCATTTCCAATCCTAGCCTCCCATCAGCCCATTTCCAATCCTAGCCCCTCCATCAGCCCACGTCCAGTCCTAACCCCCCCATCAGCCCATTTCCATTTTTAGCCCCCCACCATAGCCCATTACCAGTCCTAACCCCCCTCCCTCCCCAGCAGCCAGGGAAATTTAAAAAACAAAACTGGCTGCTGCCGCTGCCACAGCAGCTGCAGAATGAAGTGCCCCGCGGCCGCGGCAACCCCCGCCAGAACCTTCCTTCTATTACCTCCCTCAGTGCCGGCTTTTCAGAGCCACGAAGGGAGAGTTTCCCTTTCTTGCGGCTCTGTTAAGCCCGTCGGCGCTGATGGGAAACAGGAAATGCCTCGGAGGTGGAATAAGTTCCCTAGTTGGGTGGATCTGGCAGGCCCGGGGCTAGGAAGCGATGGGAGGGGGCAGAGGAGATTCCCCGCAGCCTGACCCTGGCCTTAGGAAGCCAGATCAGGGGTCGGGCTGTGGGGAAAGCACTTTTGCGGCTGGGGATCGCGGCTTTTCAATGGAGCCACGGTGCCATGGCAACCAGATGCCAAGGCGCCGTGGCTCCATTGAACTGCCCTGACTGAGTTAGCCGGGGAAGCCTATTTGTGCAAGCCGGACAGAATCGGGGTCCCGGCCTGCACATACAGGCCTGTTTGCAATTCTGATCCCGCAGGGCTAGACATGCCCCGCGGGATCAGAATTGCGACTCCCTCTGTGCATCCAGTTCCAGTCGGATGCACAGAGGGCCAGGACATCGAGGATGGAATTCAGCCAAATGTCTCCACTTTCCCAAAAGCGATCAGCATACACATTAATATCAGAAAGAGCAGTTCTATGTAGAATATCTGAGCCATTCTGTTTAAGATAGTGAGATAATTGTAACCATTTAAAACAATCAGGTGGCCCCAAATCAAACTTTGAGGCAAGCTGCTCCCATGTACATAATTTCCTTCCCTCTAACATTGTCACTAATATGTCAATCTTTCAAAAAACCCGCCTAATCTATCTGAATTATCTTGCCTAGCACATCCCTCAATCTCAATGCCAAGATATTAGTATAGAGTTTACAATCTATATTTAACAAGGAACTGAGTCTTCAATAAACAGAGTTGTACATAACAAGGAAATGGGTCTATAGTTCTAAAGTCTAAATTCCTTTATTCCACCATGTTGGCCAAAAGATAAATTTGGATCCTATCTTGAAACATGGGTTCGCCCATAATGGAATCAAGGAACTGTATATTCAAGAACGATGAAATAACTTATCTAAGTACAAGAAAGCTTGTTTGTTCATCCAGTATAAACCATATTTCAGCAAATAAGCCCTCCGATATAAAGCAGAGTCAGAGAACCTACCCCATCCCGTTCTTTTGGTGCCTTCAGCTTCTTAAGTGATATCTTAGGGTTTTTTCCTTTCCATAAGCAACAAATTAATAAACTGTCGAGTCTACAGAAGAACTTCAGTAGACAAAGCTCAGGCAGAAGGGAGAGAAGATAATTAACTTGAGGGGCTATAGTCATTTTAATAGAAATCCATTCTACCTTACCAGGAAAGACTGAGGGGATTCCACCTAATAATATTAGTCTCAACCAACTCCTATATTTTCTCCATATTAACATCCATAACAATTTCAAGGTCGTTATTTATTTAGCTATTTACATAGGACATGCATCCCTAAATACTTGATCCCCTTGGAAACCCACTGGTGACCATGACTTCCAATCAATTGTTCAGTGCAGAAAGAATTGAGTAGCATAATTTCCGATTTAGTGAAATGTATTTATAATTGATCAAAGCTGCATATTTCAAAGTTCTATCTAAAAACACCGCCAAGGCTGAGCATGGAGATGATAGTATCAGCAAGACATTGTCAGCATAAGCTAAGACTTTATACTCTTTTTCCTTAACCTTCAGGCCCTGTATGCAGAGGCGGCCCAAAGGGGGCGCGGGGCCATGTGCGGAGACTCGGTGTAGGACCTCATTTGCATAAATATTTGCATAATGTTAACATGCACTAACGTTTAGAAAACATGCCTCTTAATGAGTGTATGGATAAAGAAAGGACTACCAGATTTCTACATTACGATATTCAGTGCCAACCGCCAAGCACATTGGGAAGTACTCAAACGCTGCCCATTTAGAACCCATAGCAAACCCTCCATATCATAACAGCACTACCAGGACTCATAAAGCACCAAATCCTACCTATCAAAAGGCAACACTGCAAATATTAAACCAATACATCTCCTACTAGGGAAAGAGAACAAGTGGCAATGTCAAACAGAAACTACATAAATAGAATATCTCAGCTCGGTTACACCATCGAAACATAGACCGTCACCAAACAAAGAACGAGGGATCACAATTTAGAAATAAGAAGACAATAATTAAACTGGGAACTCCAAAAGCCAAACTTGGAATGTACAACAACACTGCAGAAATAAAGCTATAAATTAATTTCCTCTTGTACTAAACAAAATGCAGACTTTAAAGACGCACTTTTCCCAGAGCTGACATATTCCAATTAATAAATTCAAAATAAAAAAGTATTTTTCTACCTTTTGTTGTTATGTGCATTTTATTTTTCAGTTGCAATTGCTCCAGTCACTTTCTTCTGGTTTCTTCTTATCTTCTGCTAACTCTCCATTGTCTGCTGTCCATTTGTCCTTTCTTCTAGTTTTTTTTCCATTTCCTCTCTACATCTTCTTTAACATACTGATCTTTCCCCTTTTGCTCTTTCCTGCATCACTTTCTTTATTCCTTTTTCATCCACTCAAATTTTACCCCTCCATCCTCAATCCCCACTTACTCTCCCAATACCCGGCCAATCGTAGATTTTTCTTCCCTCCCACACAAAATATTTTTCCCCTCTCCATTTCACTTTCCCAGCCCCATCCAATTCTAGTCCTCCCCGACATCAGCTCCTTTCTAGTTCCAGCCCCACCCAGCATCTGCTCCTTTCTAGTCCCCACATCATTCTATTCCAGTCCTAGCTCCCCATCAGCCCATTTCCAGTACTATACTAGCCCCTCCATCAGTGCATTTCCAATACAAGTACCCCCATCAGCCCATTTTGAATCCTAGCCCCTCCATCAGCCCATTTCCTTTCCTATCCTAGCCCCTCCATCAGCCCATTTCCAGTCCTAGCTCCCTCCACACTCAACCCATTTCCAATCCAAGCCCCCCGATGAGCCCATTTCCAGTCCTAGCTCCCCATTCCTTTCCAGTCCTATCCTAGCCCTCCATCAGTCCATTTCCAATCCTAGGCTCCCATCAGCCCATTTCCAATATTAGCCCCTCCATCAACCCATTTCCACTCCTAGCTCCCCCATCCATTTCCAGTCCTATCCTAGCCTCTCCATCCGCCCATTTCCAATCCTAGCCCCATCATCAGCCCATTTCCAGTCCTAGCTCCCCCCACTTCCAGTCTAAGCCTCCTCCCCATCAGCTGTTTCCAAGCCCCCCACTCAGCCATTTCCAGTCCAAGCCCCCCTCCTCATCAGCTATTTCCAGTCCTAGCTCCCCCCACTCAGCCCATTTCCAATCCAATCCCCCCATGAGCCCATTTCCAGTCCTAGCTCCCCCCATCCATTTCCAGTTCTATCCTAGCCCCCCATCAGTCCATTTCCAATCCTAGCCTCCCATCAGCCCATTTCCAATCCTAGCCCCTCCATCAGCCCATTTCCAGTCCTAGCTCCCCCATCAGCCCATTTCCAATCCTAGGCCCCCATCAGCCCATTTCCAATCCTAGCTCCCCCCCCCCACACTCAGCCCATTTCCAGTCCAAGCCCCCCACTCAGCCATTTCCAGTCCAAGCCCCCCTCCCCATCAACCCATATCCAGTCCTAGCTCCCCCCCACTCAGCCCATTTCCAAGCCCCCCCAAACAGCCCATTTCCAATCCTAGTTCCCCATCAGCCCATTTCCAGTTTTATTTTAGCCCCTCCATCAGCCCATATCCAGTCCTAGCTCCCCCCATCCATTTCCAGTTCTATCCTAGCCCCCCCATCAGTCCATTTCCAATCCTAGCCTCCCATCAGCCCATTTCCAATCCTAGCCCCTCCATCAGCCCATTTCCAGTCCTAGCTCCCCCATCAGCCCCTTGCCAGTCCTAGGCCCCCATCAGCCCATTTTCAATACTAGCTCCCCCCACCCAAACTCAGCCCATTTCCAGTCCAAGCCCTCCACTCAGCCATTTCCAGTCCAAGCCCCCCTCCCCATCAACCCATATCCAGTCCTAGCTCCCCCCCACTCAGCCCATTTCCAAGCCCCCCCCAAACAGCCCATTTCCAATCCTAGTTCCCCATCAGCCCATTTCCAGTTTTATTTTAGCCCCTCCATCAGCCCATATCCAGTCCTAGCTCAGCCCACTCAGCCCATTTCCAGACCAAGGCCCCCTCCCCATCAGCTATTTCCTGTTTAAGTCCCCCCCACTCAACCCATTTCCAGTCCTAGCTCCCCCCAGCCCATTTCCAGTCCAAGCCCCCTCCCTCCCCTCCCAAAGAGCTCCGCGGTTGTTTAAGATGCTTTAGAGGGAGCTGGAGAGGCCCTGGCTCACCTCTACAGCTGCCAAAGTGAAACACGTCTATTTCCTTCACTTCAGCAGCTGTACTGACATTTAGAACACTGCCGCGCTGAGGTCAAAGGAAACTTCCCGTTTCCCGTGCTTGACGTGGCAGCGTTCTAAACATCAGTACAGCTGCCGAAGTGAAGGAAATAGATGCGCTTCACTTCGGCAGCTGTAGAAGTGAGCCGGGGCCTCTCCAGCTCCCTCTAAAGCCACCCTGTCTGCCGGTGTTCAGGATGTTGTTTGCACAGGGCCCTGTGCAAACAACATTCTTGCTCAATGGACGGGACGGCCCTGCCTGTATGTTATCATTTTGCCAGATAGCTAGCAGAAATAGCTCTAGAACTACTATATATTGATTAAAAGGGGCAACAGAGGACACCCGTGATGTATGCCTATGAATAAACTAAACAGATCTGAAAGGATTCTGTTTATTGTAACCTTGGATGAGCATAAAGAGCTCGAGTAGAATTAATGAAACGAGAGCCACAACCAAACCACTCCATTGCTCAGAACAGGAAGCCTCATTCTACCCTGTCAGAGGCTCTCTCAGCATCCAAACTGAGAACTGCTAGAGGAGCATTCTGGGATCAATCAAGAGCAATAAGGTCCATAAGCAATCTGACATTGTCACTAATATGCCTGTCTTTCAAAAACACTGCCTAATCTATCTGAATTATCTTGCCTAACACTTCCCTCAATCTTATTGCCGAAATTTTAGTATAAAGTTTACAATCTATATTTAACAAGGAAATGAGTCTTTAATAAACAAGAGTTAAGCATATAGTTCTTTACTTTAGGATCATCCCTCCAAAGCTTAGGTATGACCTAATCACCGCATCTGCAAACTCAGGACCTGGCAAACCCAAGGTCATATACGAGTCAAATGGCTGCAAAAGAAAGGGACCCAGGTTGGAAGAAACAACCTATAAAATTCTACCAGGAACCTATCTGAACCTGGAGTCTTACAGAGAGGCATACATTTTCAAGAAGTTCCAATCTCAGAATAGGCAACAGGTCTATTCTGAGTTGGTTCAGAGGGTGGCTAATAGTTAGTGGTTTTCGTTATGAAGCATATGAGGACAGACTTAAAGTATACTTTAGAGGAAAGGCGGGATAGAAGCATAAATGCACAGGAGGAGAGCCTCTTTCGATTGAAAGCAAACTCTGCTACAAGGGGACATAGGATGAGAGTGAAAGGGGATAGACTCAGGAGTAATATGCGGAACTATGTCTTTATGGAAAGAGTGGTGGATCCATGGAATAGTCTCCCATTGGAGGTGGTAGAGATGAGGACAGTATCTGAATTCAAAAAAGCATGGGACAAACAACAGAGGATCTCTAAAGGAGAAAAGGGGACTGTTGTAGTGGTTGATATGGAAGGACAGACTAGATAGAAACATGATGGCAGAAAAAAGACCACATGGCCTATGTTTCCACCTAGAGAGGCCTTATCTTCTTCCAACAAAACAGAGTGACTCGGGTTTGAGAAAAAATCATCATAATCTCTATGACTCGCCGAGGAATCAGAAAGATAGAAGGTTGATAGAATTCTATACATTTTTGTGCAATCTGCAAATCAGAACAAACTCCCTGGGAGTTAGGATCTCTGATAATAACAACTCTAGTCCTAGTTTTTCTAGCCCTCAATTCCTGAGCTAACGGTTTGCCAAATGTGTTGTTATGCATATAGTAAGAGGACTGGTTCAGAAAAAGTGCAGTGGAAACCATCTGGGAAGTAAGTTTATGATATTGAAATTTTAGGCTTTGAAATTGGTTGAAGCACCAGTAGGTGTATGGAGAAACAATTTCTCTTGACTCTGGATTTTTTGCTCCAGACCATCTAATTCTCTATTTCTCTCTTTTTTTAAGCCCAGCTTTGTAACCTATGATTCCCCGAAGATAGGCCTTGCCAGCATTCCAGACAGACGAGAGCTATATACCTTCAGTGGCATTAGTTTGAAAAAATTCCAAAATAGCTAACTGTATTTTCTCCTTGAATTTAGGATCATCAAGCAGGGACGTATTAAATCTCCACTGGGAGGCTTTAGGCCTGTTAGTCCAGCGACAGATATCACAACTTACAGCTGAATAATCAGAAATAGCTCTGGGTAAAACAGAAACATCAGGCAGCAGGTTTTTAGAAATGAGAAAATAATCCAAACGAGCATATGATTGATGAGGGAAAGAAAAATAAGTGTATTCTCTACCAGTGGGATTTAGGGCTCTGCAAGGATTTATGAGACCACAGCCTTGTTACATTATTCGAAGTGCTTGCAAGAATTTGGGAGCTGTGATTCTAGCCTTAGATTGTCTGTCTACCAACGTGTGTCTTTATTTTTAATTCTAAAAGAGGTGATGCCGGCAAAATGTAGACTGCTATGCATGGACTAAGTTTAACATCCATATCTCAGTGTGTCAGCCTGTGCTCGTATGTAGACAGGCAAACCTTTGGCCTTAGAGGCAAACATCAGCAACAGGTTCCAGCATGTTTTCAGTTTGGTCTCGCACGCCCCCCGGATTTTACCCCTTAGGCATAAATTCAACGTGCCTGTGCAGAAATCCAGGCCTAGGTGAGGGTTGGGAAATAAGGGACTGCTGATGGCTAAACCTGTCAGTGATCTTATCTCAGCAGGAAGCTGGTACAAAGCAGCAGGATCAGGTCGATATGTAGGGTATGCTCGGCAGGGTGTAGCTCATTGATAAGATTACCGGAACACACTAAGGCACTCTGGTTCACTTTTAAACTGGGGAAAAGAGGCTGTGAGACTCTCATCATGTAGTACTCCTTTACCTTTCCAACCGCGTATTGAGAATGCACAAATTCACATTAAAGACTCAATTTTGACCGTTTCTGGGACAATCAACCCACGTTCAACATACATATTTCTGCTATGATCAAGAAGTCATTCTTCACTTTTGGAAAGATCAGAGCTTTGAAACTGTAGCTGGATGACAGAGCTATAAAACTCTCACTGCATGCTCTTGGGATTAATCATCTAGCTTACGGTAATGGTGTTTTGATAAGAGTTTCCCATTAACATTTTAAACGGCTGCAACTTCTACAGAACACTGCAGTAAAACTATTGTACAATATTAAAAGGTCAGATCATGTTTCACCCTTTTTAAGTGGATAACGCTGGCCAGGGCTATACCAAGCCCTGTGTGATTTGCAAACCTGGCGCCCTCCCCCCCGGCCCCAATGATATCAGACTTTTGTCATTTGCCCCATCCCCCCCCATGCCCAGCATAATCCTTCTGCCCCTATCCCCCTATGTCCAGCATCTCCCCATTTTACCTCACTTCCTCTGCCCCCCCCCCGTGCCGGCTTGCCCTTGCCCAATGCTGCTTTTCCTGTTCCCTTAGTGGTAGCGGCAGCAGACCTCCAATTTAAAAAAAAAAAACGAACACAGGTCTTTCCGACTGCCCTTGCCGGCTGGTCTGGTCCCTCCCTCCGGGAGGTCCGCTGCCGTCACCCTCACTGCTGCCAAGGGAACAGGAAAAGTGGCAGTGGGGCAAGGGTAGGTCGGGCAGGCAGAGAGAGGAAGGGAGACGAGGCCAGCAGTCGGCGATCCCAAATGCACCCCTGTTTTTTTGCTTCCTGGGCGGCTGCACTGCTCACACAGGCCTAGGCATTGCAGTAACATTAGCTTCCAATCACCAGTCAAATGAAATTTCAAATCCTTATCCTAGCGTGCCGACCAAGGTTTCTAGTCTAGAACTCAAGCTTATCTAAATTCATTACTCATTCTGTATTGTCTAAAGCAGTTACCTAACGCCTACACTCGGGAGCTCTTTACTATTAGATCTTCATTTGGAAACCTCATTTAAGAAATGTAAAGTAGGCCTCAGACCTGGCTCTTTAATCAAGCTTTTGCTACCTTGCTGTGATGGGGATCTCTCTACTTAAGAGTCATTTTTGTTTACTTTGATGATATTAGATTGGTTTTCATCCTTTCCCTGGTTCCCTGAGCGCCCTAGTTTTAGTTTTAAAGCGGCATGTAGGTCGTCCTGTGATTTATTTTATTTATTTATTTGAAAAGTTTATATATTGCATTTCGAAAGATCAACACGGTTTACAGGTAACAGTAACATACAAGCCAGGATCTCATTCAAGATCCTAATTATGACCCATAAAGCCATCAACAAATACCCTGCTACTGCCATTACTGATCTAATTTCAATCACACCTCCCAATCGAGCAAGGAGATCGAATGCTGCAAATACTCTCATATTACCTAAGGCTAGCACGAAGTGTTCTCAATTCACTAGATCCAGAGCCTTCTCCTTCTTTGCTCCATCCTGCTGGAACGCACTACCAGCAACTATCAGAACCATCAGTGAACTCTCCCAATTTAGGAAGGCACTGAAACGGCACCTCTTTCTTCATCACTACGATGATGCAGTCTTCTCCCCACACTCACCCACTCTCACATCTCAATGCAGCACCTCAAACTCATGCACGTCACATTCCCAGACTGATCACTCGCAATCACACCTTCCCCTCCAACCACCATGAGAAACTTATGCAGTGCCGCATAACTCATTATATTGTTACATAAAGTAGACTGTATTTATTCATCGTGTCTCCTTGTTAAGTGACTGGTTATTTATACCCTATTTTACCTGTTATACCTGCTTAATGCATACCCAAGTTTAATTTTCCTGTTTAATGTATACCCAAGTTATTATACCTGTTTCACTGTAAGCACAAATCACGAAATTGAGATGTGCAACTCTTATGTTCATTGTAAACCGCACTGATGTCGAATAGCGCGGTATAAAAGAGACTGCAAATAAATAAAAATAAATAAACAGTAACAAAATTACATGGAACAAGATGTGTACGTAAATCAGGGCTCCATAGGACTTTGCACTACTTTACCTGGATGTTATAAGTGTCACGGGGTGGCTGAGTTACCAATGGAAACTCCCAGCTTACAGAAAAAGTAGTTTTTTCTTTTTTCTCACTGTACTTTACAACTTCTAGAACCTTAAATTCAAATCAGAACTTACCAAAAAGTTGAGAACTCTCTCACATGGAACCACTTGAACAAGTTTAACTTTTGTAAGAAAATTTATAATTTTAATTTTTTAAAAACTATAGTGTAAATTCTTTATAAATAAACAATAACGATGACTTCCAGTGACGTCTGGAAGCGAGATGGCAGCTTTCTGAGCGAGCTCTGGGGCGTTTGGAGAGGGAGCTAAAAACGAACGACCCTACCCCAGTGATTGAAGGGACGGACGGAGCAGGCAGATTTCTAAGGTGTCGGAGACCATGTCGGCGAAGCAGCGCCTTGCGGAATACCGCTCCTCCTACGCAAAGCTGGGGGATGCGGAGACCATGTGGACAAGATGGCGGAGCAGGGAGTGGAGCGCTCCGACTCCGAGGATGAGCAGGGCCTGGGCCCCGCTTCTATTGGGGGCCTAAAGGAGTGGCTGACCGACTTCAAGGAGGAGCTGAAGGCTGAAATGAGCCGGTACCAAAAGGAGCTGAAAGAGACTTTGGGTACGTTACGGCAGGAGGTGAAGGACCTGGGAGCCAGAGTGAAAGGAGTGGAAGAGCTGCTGGACCATCAAGCGGGCACGGTGGGAGATCTGCGAGCAGGATGGGCGGAACTGGCTCAAGCGCAGGAACTCCTGAAGGCGAAGACCGAAGATTTGGAGGACAGATCGCGGCGGAGTAATGTGCAGGTGCGAGGAGTGCCGGAGGAGCAAAGATTTAAGAACTGTGAGGAGACGTTAGTGAAGCTGTTTGGAGCAATTTTGAAGGAGGCGGATCCCACGGGAGAGGGCGAGAGTGTGCAGCTGACCATGGAAAGGGCTCACCGAAGCCTCGGCCCTGCACGAGATAATAAACCCAGAGACATAATTGCATGTTTGAGCTCCTTTAAAGGGAAGGAGAAGCTGTTGGCTGCGGCGAGGAAGATTGGGCCCTTTAAGTGGGAGGGCGCCACAGTGGAACTATACCAGGACTTATCCGCCGGCACGCTGCAGCGGAGGTGGGAGCTGAGAGGAGTAACAGCGTTGCTCCAAAGAGAGGGATGGCGGTACAAATGGCTGTATCCCTTTGGACTCTTGGTAACAGTACAGGGTGTCTCGCGCAAAATCCAGAAGATAGAGGGGACTTGGCAGGTGCTGAAAGAGCTGGGGGTGAAGAATATCCCGGAGAGCCAGCTGAGAGGACAGCCGCGGGAGCAGCATGTGCAGCCCAGAAGTGCGGGGACGAAGTGGCAACGTGTGGAGAATAAGAGCAGGCGGCTCACTAGACTGTCCAGAGAACAGGATCAGCAGCGACCTGTGGAGGGGGCGGCTGAAGACTGAGGGGGGAGGGGGCCTGATGGTGCAGCTTATCGTGGTAGGAGGGCTCTGTGTTAAGCTTCTTGGTACTTTGTATTAATCTGATTGCTTGCTAACTGATTGAAGATGTTTTGGAAGAGGGGGGGATACGTTTGCATGTTTGGGGGGGGGTTTATTGTTTGGGTGGGAATGCTGCCCTGGAGGGAGGGAGGGGAAGGGTATTGGAAATGTTTTTGAAAGAGTGAGGGCAGGGATGAGCAACGCTGATCCAAGGTAAAGAGGGCTAGGCTGGGAGGCGGGCTGTGGGGAGGGAGAGGGTAGAGAGGCAGTAAGGGTGGGGAGATAGGAGCGAACGCCATGGGGAGTCACCGGAGCAAAGGTGAAAGCTCCGGAGGGAATGGTCATGATGGGGGGATGGGGGGAGGGTGGAAGAGGGGGTCCAGCACACTGATGGTAGGGAAGGGACTGGGGGACGGAGACTTCCATGGGGGGTAGGGGGAGGGTAGGATCCATTAATGCAAAAGGGTTGAATGATCCACGCAAGAGGCACCAGCTGTTTAGGGAGGTAACCAGATTGGATTGGGAAATAGTACTGGTGCAGGAGACTCATTTGCGGAGGAAAAATGAGGGGCTGCTGCGCAATGCGCTCTATCCGCAACAGTATTTTGGGGGCATAAGGGGGGCAGAGGCGAGTAAGAAGGGTGGAGTGGCCATACTGCTACGGCAGGGAAGCTCCTTCAGGGTAAGAGTTGAAGCACGGGATCAGGATGGTAGGGTGATGCTATTGGGGGGGGAGTGGCAGGGGGAGCTAGTTACCTTAGTCAATGTATATGCGCCTAATGAGAGACAGGCCCAGTTCTGGAGTGGGGTTAGCGCACTATTGGCCCAATATGCCCAGGGGAGGCTCATTTTAGGGGGTGACTTCAACCTGGCCCTCGACCCACAGTGGGATAGACAAGCTAAGGGGGGAGACGGAAGGAACAAGGCCCGAGGGGCGTTGAAGCACATAATGAGGAGATATCATTTGAGGGACATGTGGCGGCAGCACCATGAGGGGTGTAGGGAGTATACTTTTTACTCTTCCCCCCATGATAGCTTCAGTAGAATTGATTACCTCCTGATGATGGCCGATGGGGCAACCTGGTACAGGAGGTAGAGATCGGGAACATCACCTGGTCCGATCATGCACCAACGTGGGTGACCATTGGTCATAGCTCGAGGGAGGGGGGGAGTGCGTTTTTGGAGGCTCAACGAAAGCCTATTGAAGAGGGAGGAGGTGGTGAAGGATGTTAAGCTTTGCCTTCAAGAATATTGGCAGATCAACGACAATGGGGAAGTGGGGAGAGTAGGACTTTGGGAGGGGATGAAGGCAGTGGTGAGGGGGCGGTTGGTGATGTGGGCGGCCAGATATAAGAAACAGAGATTGTCACGAGAGGAGGCCTTGCACCAGGAGATAAAACAGGTGGCGGAGCGGTATAAGGCCCGGGGCAAACACCAGGACTTTAAGCAGCTAAATCAGCTCTGGATGGAGCTAAATAAATTACAGGTAGAGGAGATTGGGTTTCAGCTAGACAGGGTAAAGCAGTGCTATTATGAGTGGGGGGATCGGGCAGGGAGAATGCTGACCAAAAAACTACGGAAAAGAGAGGTGCAGACAGCCATAGAAGGGATAAAGGGGGATAAGGGGGAGATTGGGGAGAAATTTTGTAAATTCTACCGGGCGCTATATAGGAGAAAGGAGGGAGGGGGGACAGGGAGGGGGGAGGCCTATTTGGAAGGGATTGAGTTGGCTCAGTTGGGGGAGCCGGAAATCCAGGGGTTGGAGGGGGACATCACTAGGGCAGAGGTGGAGCAGGCCTTGGGGGAGTTACTGCAGGGGAAGGCCCCGGGGTTAGATGGCCTAACAGGAGCTTTTTAGAAAACATTTCGGGAGGAGGTGCTGGATGGGTTGGTGAATGTAGCTAATGGGATACAGCAGGAAGGGGGGCATCTGTCCTCGGAAATGCTCACGGCAGGGATCACAGTAATATTGAAGGGGGGGCGAGACCCGTTGCAGTGTGGGTCCTACCGCCCTATTTCATTGCTGAATGTAGATGTGAAAATTATAGCTAAGGTGTTGGCCAAGAGATTGGCCGGGTTGCTGCCGGGATTGATAGGGCTGGATCAGACTGGGTTCATAATGGGGAGGCAGGCCTCCGACAATATAAAACGGGTGTTGGAGGCAATTTGGGGGGCCAGGGCGCAGGGGGAGCAGGCCATGTTGCTGTCTATCGACGCTGAGAAGGCGTTTGATAGAGTGGATTGGGAGTTTTTATTCATGGTGATGAGAAAGATGGGGGTGGGCCCCAAGTATATGAGATGGGTGCAAGCATTATATCGGGGACCGCAGGCGAGGGTGAAGATTAATGGGAGGTATACGGCAGCCCTCGAGCTGGAGAGGGGGATGTGGCAGGGGTGCCCACTGTCGCCGTTATTGTTCGCTATAGCGATTGAGCCACTAGCCCAGGCCATTCGGTGTAATGGGAAGGTATGGGGGTTACAGAGGGGGGGGGGGCACCACCATAAGATTTCATTGTTTGCGGATGATGTCTTACTGGTGGTGACGAGGCCGGAAGAGTCACTACCGGAGCTCATGGAACAGCTGGGGCAGTATGGAGATGTATCTGGGTTCAAAATGAACCCGGACAAAACTGAGGCCCTGGACATTAGTTTGCCTAAGCCGATGGTGGAGAGGCTGCGGGCAGAGTACCCCTTTAAATGGGTGGGGAAAGCTATTAGGTATCTGGGGGTTAATATCACGGCCAAGCCACAGGGATTGTACGAGGCAAACTATTGTGCTCTATGGAGGGAGATTGGGCGGGACTTGCAACGCTGGGAGCGCTCAGAGATTTCATGGTTGGGCAGAAGAGCAGCGATTAAAATGAATGTGCTCCCGAGAATATTGTACTATTTTCAGGCATTGCCGGTGCCTATCCCGGGGGCACATTTAAGAGGAATACAGAGGAAGGTCAACCAGTATATCTGGAGGAAGAGGCTGCCCCGGATAGCACGAGAGGTGATGTATAGGCGAAAGGAGGATGGAGGGCTGGGGGTACCAAACCTACAGGGGTACTATTGGGCGGCGCAGGCTCGCCATGTGATGGATTGGCGGGAAGGGAGGGAGAAGAAGAATTATGTGGAGATGGAAAAGGGGTGTGGAAAAGGGCGACCGTTGGCCTGTTTTCCGTGGATGGGGAAGGGGGAGCGGGGGGTAAAGGAGGGGGATAACCCTTATGTCTTGCACGTCTTACGAGAGTGGGACAAAATTAGGAGTCAGGAGTGGACGAGGGGGGGGACTCAGTTCTCGCTGATGAGGGAGTTGTGCCATACGGAGGAGTTTTGTCCAGGCCGGGAGGGGGGGGGTTATAGCAGGTGGGCGCGGGGGGGGGGTGGTTGAAGTATTTCTATCAGTTTGTGGATGGGGGGGAATGGGTCCCATTTGAAGAATTGAGGGAGACGTTCGGACTGCGGGAAGTGGATAGGTTTTACTATGGGCAGGTGGTGCATTTTCTTCGGAAGAAAATAGGGCGGGTAGGCCTGGAACAAGATTATACACCACTGGAGATAGTGTGGTATGGGAAAAAACCTTCGGCGGGCCTAACCTCGGCGCTATATAAAGCGATGCAGGGGCCACGGGTTAGTAAGCATAGGTATATGTGCGAATGGGAAAGGGACCTAGGGAGGGAGCTGGAGGAGGGGCAGTGGAGAATTCTCCTGGATCAGGTACAATACTTGCCACTGTCAGTAGCTATCCGGGAGAACTGGTATAAGGTGGTGATGCGATGGTACTACACGCCCGCACGCCTGCATAAGATGTTTCCCAGAGTGTCCAATCGGTGCTGGAGGGACTGTGAGGGGGAGGGAACCTTCTTTCACATATGGTGGCTGTGCCCTAAGATACAGGGTTTCTGGAGGGAGATTCAAAAATGGATTAAGGAGGTGGTTGGAGGAAGAGAGGTGGCACTTGACCCCAGCGGGTACTTGATGGGGTGGTGGAGTGAGGGGGGTCCAGAGCAAGACAAGAGGCAGATAATGGCATGCCTCAGTGCAGCTCATTGTGAGTTGGCATATAGATGGAAGCAGAAGGAAGCCCCACAGGTGGAACATTGTGTGGAAAGACTTAGACAGGTATATTTAATGGAAAAATTAACAGCTGTAAGGCGACAAAAGATGGACCGATTTGAGAAGCAATGGAGCAAGGTGCTGGGGTATTTGCGAACAGACATGAAGGGGTAAGGAGGGAGGGGAGTCTGCGGAGGGGGAGAAGGCGGTGGAGGAGGGGGGAAGGGGGATGAAGTTGGGGAAAAGGACTGAAGGAAGGGATGGGGGGGTGGGGGAGAGAGGAGTAAGGGAGAAGGGGGATGGTTGTGAGGGGGAAATTGTAAACACAAAGATGGGTAGAGCAGTATAATCAGAGCATGTTGGTTTGTGATTGTTGGAATTATATACGGTACTGTATGACATTGGATGTTGAGGGTAATGTGCCCTCTGAGTTGTTGGATTTGTTTAAAAATATAAATAAAAAAATAAAAATAAACAATAACAATATTTATAAATGTAGTTAAGTATTTTCTGTGAACAGTTCTTACAATGCTTCTATTCAACAGTGGTACAACATGGTCTCTTTCAAAAACAGGCAAGTATTAGTT
Source organism: Ichthyophis bannanicus (assembly GCA_033557465.1). Taxonomy (NCBI): domain Eukaryota; kingdom Metazoa; phylum Chordata; class Amphibia; order Gymnophiona; family Ichthyophiidae; genus Ichthyophis; species Ichthyophis bannanicus. Next base: position 87,069,968 of record CM066048.1, on the reverse strand, counting down.
AACCAGTTTAAAGCTTATAAGTAACAAAAGAACCAGATTTCAAACCACCCACCCACCTCAACATAGGAACCACACAAATTCAGATCCAACCTCAGATAAGGTATCTAGGCGTTATCATTGATCAAGCCCTCACCTTTAAACACCAAATCAACAAAACCACCGGGACGATATTCCACAAAGCTAAAACTGTGCAACGCCTCCGACCCCTCCTCGAACCTCAAGACTTCAGGACAGCAATGCAAGCGGTGACACTCCCCCATCTGGACTTCTGCAACATAATCTACCATGGATTACCCGCCACACAAACCAACCCCCTACGAACTGCCCTAAATACCACAGCAAGGATTATCCAGAATGCAAAAAAATGGGATCACATCACCCCAATCCTAAGAGACCGCCACATCCTTCCAATCGAAGCAAGAATTAAGTACAAAGCTATAATACTCACCCACAAGACTATCCACCAAACACGGAACACCGCACTCCACACTCTACTACCCCGCCCGATTCACAACAGACCAACCAGACAATCCTCCAATAATTCCATCATCGTCCCCCACAAAAGAACCAAATCCACACAACGGACCTGCAACAGAGCCTTCGAACTCTATGCCCCATCCCTCTGGAACTCTCTGCCAACCCTCATCAGAAACAACACCGACATCACATCATTCAAGAAACAGCTGAAAACAATCCTATTCCGAGAGCATCTCTGAACAGAAACCCACCCCATCCTCAAGAACTAATGCTTAGATACTACAAAATGTACATGTCTATGTCCACCCCAAATCATTAATGTTGCCCCCCTGGTGATGGCCCCACCCTACAAAGAATTTACCCCCCCCCCTTGTTATATGTTACACCGCTTTGACCCGGTGAAAAGCGGTATATAAATACAGTTAAATAAATAAATAAATTTATTTATTATTTATTTAACAGGTCTTCTAAACCGCCTTATCATATACATTCAAAGCGGTTTACAATGAACAGTTATAGCAACAAGCTTTACATTGAACAGGGGTTATTCAACTTGGAGGTTACATTGGGGTAAAACAAACAATTGTCAGTTGCTAACTATATACAAGAACTGTAGCTGTGTTTTATGGTCCAGTTTGCTGTTAATCATTATCTTCTGGTAGTTCCAAAGTATTCTAAGAAAAGATGGGTTTTTATTGCCTTTCTAAAGTCCGCTAGGTCCTTGATCTCACATGTTGATGTGGGGAGATCATTCCGCAGCTGGGTTGCAAACAGGGAGAAGGCTCTGTTGCAGGTGGATTGGTTTGCTTTCCTGAAGTTTAGTGGGGTCTCTAGGATGTTGTCTGTTCCTCTCCTTGTTCTGGTTGGAGGTGTTTTCTTGATCAGTGGTTGTAGAGTTGTAGGAGAGAGTTTGTTTAGTGTTTTAAAGATTATTATTATGTTTTTGTATTTGGTGCGTACAGTCACAGGGAGCCAGTGTAGCTGATGGAGCGTGGGGGTTATGCGTTTGTATTTTGCTGTTCCGGTGATGATTCTGGCCGCAGTGTTTTGTACCAGTTGTAAGGGGAGAGTCGTTTTCTTTGGGAGTCCATGGTAAATTGCATTACAGAAATCTAATATAGGCATTATTATGGCTTGGCAGACAGTTCGGAAGTCATTGTCAGTGAGCAATGGTTTGAGGTTGCGTAGCATTCTGAGTTTGTGGTAGGCTGATCTGGTCATCTCTTTGATGTGTGGCTGGAAGCTGAGTTGTTGGTCAAAGGTGACCCCGAGGTATCTGACTTTTATTACTTATAGTGTGGTCGAAGATTCTTATTGATTCCGGCGGTGAGAATATCATACTTCTGGTAATGTGCATCATTTCAGATTTTTTATAGTTTATGAAAAGGCTTTGACTGTTGAACCATTCTGACATTGATTCCAAGCATGCTGTGATCTGCGAATAGTCTGGATGTTTGAGGTTTATGGGGGTGTAGATCATGATGTCATCTGTGTATATTCTGTAATCGATGTTTAATTGTTTTATAATGCTACAAACTGGCTGTATGTAGACATTGAATAGTAGCGCCAAGAGAGCTGAACCTTGTGGGACTCCATGGTGTTGGGTGAAGGGTTCGGACTGTTGGGTTTTGTTTCTTACTTGCTGTGTACGGTGGGAGAGGTAGGAGAAGAACCAATCCAGGACTGTGCTGCATATCCCCAAGTCCCTGAGTCTTTGCAGCCTTTGCAGCTTGGGATTTCTTTACTTCTTAGTAGAAGAAAAGTTCAGTTCTAACGCTGCCTTTTGTCTGTAACTTTGCAAGTGAATGGGTATTATCATTCAGGCAAATACACCCATTGTTTCAAAGAATTCAACTACTAGTGCGTCAGTGTTTTGCAAAACAAATAGTCACTGTGGTATGTCAGTCACTTATCTCAAATCTTCTTTTCAGGCCTTGCTGCTTTCTTGGATGCTGGGCACCTTAGGATCCTGTCTGCTCCAGCAACGTTCAATTGTAGTCAGGATACCTACTCCTGATCTTTAAAAATCAATAAAAGAAACTACCTCCCAGGGTCGTACCGACGGTGAAAAGCGCCCTGTGCGAGTTGCACATCGGGCGCACCCCCCTCCCGCACCTCCATCTAGCCACTTTATGGGGGTGGGAGAGAAGAGGCGCGCACCCAATGTGCAACTCGCCGGCACACTAAGCAGGTCTGGACCTTCCCGGAGAGACCAGACCTGCTTAGTGTGCCAGCGAGAAGACCTAAGGGGCGCATTTCGGCTCTCTGCCACTGCCTGCCGCCGCTAAAGTGGTGGCAGCAGGCAACGGCAGAGAGCCGAAATGCTCCCTTTAAGTCTTTTCGCCCTGTGCGGCCGCACCTCTTGCACAAGGCTCGGTATGGTCCTGCTAACTCCTTAGATGTGTGTGCGGTAACCAGAAAGTGTTCCTATCCTTTATCTTTTTTTTCTGTTTTTTTTAACTTGTGAGACATGCTTTTCCAAAAAACAAAATCAGATTCCCTGTCTTTCCCTCCCACAGAACTCTGTGCAAAAATTAGTTTTTCTTTAGGTATGTGCCAGGGTCAATCCTTACAAATGCCAATCAGTTCAGGAAAACTATAATAAATGCCAATAAATGTAATTCTTTAAACAAGATGATGGTTTTTTCTTTCTTAAAAAACACATTTCATCCTTCACTCTGTTATGTGCTACCTTGGAAATGCTACTCAGAGTAGTGCCTGTGGTTTTTAATACCACCAACGATTCTGTTTGTCCCCACGCTTATGAGTTCCCCATGACAAAGGCTTTGCCAAAATGTGGCTGTGTTGGGGTCATTAATAAAGGACCATGGTTGTACTTCTCGTTTCCTTTGGTGTCTTCTTGCTTTGCAAGAGTGTGCGTGCTTTCTTGTGGACATCTCTTAGACAGGCCTTGGCAAATTTTCTTTGGATTTAGGAGCCACCCCAAAAATTTAGGAGCCAGCAACTGAGACCTTCCCCATTGTTCTAGATACCTGGGATTTGTTGAGTCCTGTCTTAAGAAGTGTTTCCAAGCTCTCACCTGCTATTGGTACCATAAATTCTTTGGCATGGCTCCCATATGGTAGGAGCCCACTTCAACAGGTTCCTCGTGACGGCTGGGAGGAATTCCATATTTCTGATTTTCCAAAGCTTGGCCAACCATCAAGCCTCAGAGGAAGCCCTCACTTCCTTTCAAGAGGTGGCCGCCACCAATTTAGCAGTATGCTTAACCAGTTTTGAAATAAGTATTAAAAAAAATACCCTTTGTCTTGTAAAACTGGATAACTGTATTTATTCATTAGTACATGATTGCTTTTCTTTCTGAAAAAAAATGCATCAATGGTAGACTTTTTTAAAATATATCCTAACAGGAAATCCAAACTCTTCCCAAAAATTTTTTTAATGATTATAAAGTAACCCAAAATAGATGGAGAAGAAGAAAAAAAAGACCTCAGCAACAACTTCTCTGGACTTTTAAAGTCACAGAACATCATTGGTAAAAAAAAAACCAACCTTCTTTATATTTTTTAATGGAAATTTTGATGAATTCTCTTTTCTTTTAAAATTTGCACCAAATAGTCCTTATAAAATAATTTCACTATGGGATACTTCCCTTTTCTTCCTACGTAAGGTATCTCCACTGTGCTCCAGCCTCTCTGATACTGCCAGCATGTCCCTATATTGTTACTTCAAAGAGATCAGATTTTGATAAGCAATAGGTCTTTTGCCCCCATGGGACAGGTTCTGGGCAAATGCTGCTTCTTCTTTCCTGGGGCATTTGCCCGGAGCCGGTCCTGGGGGACAGAAGGCCTATTGCTTATCAAAGTCCAGTTTTCTTCTTTAGGATATTAAACTTTATTTTGCCGTCCTAGCTCATTGTATGATCCATACTGGCAAAAGGGCCGAAGGCAGTGCACTGTCTTATTCACTAAAGCATAAATTAATGTTTTACTTTATCTGATACAGTTATGTTTGAAGTCTTATTTCAGAGAAAAATGCTTATATTAAGAAAAAGTAAAGATGCAAGGGGTTGTGCGCAAAACTACATTAGGAGTTTATTTTCAGAGAAATTGTATTGAAGCGATCCTGTGATGTCATGAGCTCATTGATTCAGCTTGTGTGCGTTTGTGTGTTTACATTAACTGAGTTTTCCAAAAATAATGTATACAGGTACTGTGTGTATATCATGAATCTGTCTGCTAAGAAAAAAGTGCGTTATCTAGAAATCTTAAGAATTCCATTATGCTGTTGTAGTTGAGTGAGAGAGAGAAAGATAAGAATTTAATGATGTTTATCTAAAATTGAGTAAAAATGTAACTAGGGCAAATGGTTCATAGCCACCATTTCGAAATCTGCCTTTGTGTTTTGGAGGGAGGGTTACAGACTTGCAAACTGTGTAAATGCACCTCTGCGGGATATTCAGTAGTTAGGGTTAACATTAGGGTGTGCTGGTGGCGTTCCGGGGTGGCATCCATCACTAACCAAGCCTGACCTCTGTTAGACCCCTTCTGAAGAAACTCAACCTTGACCCTGCCTCACCGTCACCCTACAGACCCATTGCCAGTGTTCCTTTCCTATCCAAGGTCATCAAAAAAGCAGTACAAATTCAGCTTCAGGAGCACCTTGATAGATTCACCTTCCTTAACCGCAATCAACATGGCTTCCTCCATTCCACAGTGCTGAATCTCTGCTAACATCACTCCTCAAAATGCTCATAACTGAAACTGAAAAACCACACTCTGGTTTCATTTTACTATTTATCAACATATCTGCAGCTTTTGACATGGTGTCCCATAAGAACATAAGATCATAAGATATGCCATACTGGGTCAGACCAAGGTTCATCAAGCCCAGTATCCTGTTTCCAACAGTGGCCAATCTAGGTCATACGTACCTAGCACTTTCCCCAAAAGACACAGGTTCCACAATGCTTGTACTGGGTCAAGCATTGATATCCTGGGTCCCTTCTTAATAATGGTTTATGGACCTTTCCTCCAGGAACTTGTCCAAACCTTTTTTAAACCCAGCTACACTAACAGCCTTTACTACATCCTCCGTAACAAATCCCAGAGTTTGATTACATTTGAGTGAAAAAATATTTTCTTTTATTAGTCTTAAATAGTTTACCCTGTAGCTTCATTGCATGTCCCCTAGTCTTTCTATATTCTGATAACGTAAACAATCGATCTATGTTTACCCGTTCCACTCCGTTCATTAATTTATAGACTTCTATCATATCTCCCCTCAGCCGTCTCTTTTCCAGGTTAAAGAGCCCTATCCTTTTTAGCCTTTCTTCATAGGAGTATCCTTCCATCCCCTTTACCAGTTTGGTGTGTCGTCTCTGAACCTTTTCTAATAACGCTATATCCTTTTTAAGATACGGCGACCAGAATTGCACACAATATTCAAGGTGCGGTCTCACCATGGAGCGATATAGAGGCATTATAATATCTTTTGTTTTATTTTCCATTCCTTTCCTTGATACCTAGCATTCTATTTGCTCTCTTGGCTGCCGCTGCACACTGGGCCGAGGGTTTTAACATGTTATCCACAATGACGCCTAAATCTTTTTCCTGGGTGGTGGTTCCTAATGTGGAACCTTGCAGACTCTCATCAATCAACTTAACACAATTGGCATCCAAGGCACCCCACTCAAATGAATTCATATCACACCTATCCTAAAACATCTTCACTGGCTCCCCATACAGTCCAGACTATCTTTCAAAATTCTGCTGCTTACTTTCAAATCAATCAATGGACTAGCCTCTACATCACTAGCAGAGCTCATTCATACCACACCATCCAACAGGTCCAGGAGATCGGTAGCTATCAACACATTAGTTGTCCCAAAAGAAATAACCCACTGCACCCATGCTACGGTTAACAGAGCTTTCAAGCTATGTGCACCAAGAAGCTGGAATTCTCTCCCACCCTACATATGAGCAATCACTGACTTGGTCCAATTTAGAAAGGCAGTGAAACACTACCTATTCATTCAGTACTACAAGATGGATGAAGATACAGTAGAGTCACCTGCAGTCTAAGATAGATATTATGACTAAATCTACCCTATAAGACACTCATGAGTATAGCCTGTATAATATGAAAATCCGATGTAAATAGTTATCCCAAGTTATCCAAGTTTTATTTCCTGTTACCTGTAAACACAGTTCATTATATGCAACGTGTATGTTTTATGTAAACCGCACTGATGTCGAATAGCGCGGTATAAAAGAAATGTAAATAAATAAATAAAATAAATAAAATTCACTCCTACCTCTCCCATTAAACTCAACAAGTCAGAACTGGCAACCAATCCTCCTCACCTTTCACCCTCCCCCAAGGAGTACCTCAAGGTTCCGCCCTCTCCTCCTTCCTCTTCAATTTATACATCAGACCCCTGCCACATCCTTCAAAGCCTCAAAGTCAGATACCAACTCTATGCAGACAACATTATGATCTTCACCCCTTTCAATACCACCTCCCCTGACTACTCCACCCTCACAACCTGCTTCATAGAAGTCATTACATGGCTATGACAACACAATCTCACCATCAATTTCAGCAAAACAGAGTTCCTTCATGTCTCCAGGGATCCCAGCTTCACCCCTCCTCAAAACATCAAATTGGGTGACACTGAAATTCAAGTTAAACCTCAAATCAAATACCTTGGCGTGACCCTCGACTGCCTCTTGAACTTTCAGCCTCATATCTCAAATACTACCAAAACATCTATTTCAAAATCCGCACTCTTCACCCCCTTCTACCTCATGACAGCTTCTGTACAGTCTGCCAAGCCTCAATCACCCCTCTTATTGATTATTGCAACTCCATCCTCCATGGACTACCCAAGACCACCCTTGCACCTCCGCAGCGCGCCCAAAATACAAGCTGCATGACTTATTGCTGGTGTATCCAGACACTCCCACATCACTTGCATATTAAAATCTCTACACTAGCTCCCAGTTACATCCCGCATCAGGTTCAAAGCTCTCATCATCACCCACAGAGCCCTATTCAACACCACTGCGGAACAAATAAAACTTGTCAGACGACCAGACAACAGCAAACTTCATTGTCAAAATTCATCAAATCTTCTTCTCATGCCAACACAAAGTACCAAGAAACCTCAAGGTACCTGCACAAGAGCCTTCCAATTCTATGCTCCTAGCAACTGGAACAAGCTACCCCCCACTATACGTAGCATCCAGTCCCACACCCTCTTCAAGAAACATCTCAAGACCTTTCTCTTTGATGAACACCGCTATGGCTTCAAATCCCCCACAAGAATACTCCCTGTCCTTCCCACCACCCTCACTACTCACCCCCATAACCTCACCCCACCTTATCCCCCTACACCCCTCCAATCCTCCCCACCCTCCTTCCCCTCACCCAGTCTTCTCCCCACCAGCAGACAGGCATAGCACATAGTCACACAGTTTCAAGCTGTATCTCAATAGTTCCAATCGTTTTATGTAAATACACTTTTCTTACATTGCTTAAATCTGTATCAAAGTTACCTGTACATAGTTCCATCTGTTCCATGTAATTAATGTTTATTTTCAGTTCTATGTAAACAATTGTGCCTTGTAGAAAAACGGTATATAAAACCAGTTAAATAAATAAATAACCAGGAGGCGGTGATCCTGAGTCGCTGCCCAGTTAGCACACACAGTGAAAGTTGGGTTTAGGAAATCCTGGCAATCCATATATTCAATGTCCGAGTCCAGATATGACCCTGGCATTGAAATGCTGAGTTTAAATGCAGCCACCAGCACTGTTTTGTTTCCTCCTCTGGAGTCATGTGAAGTTTTAAATGTTAAAAATAGGGTCATATTGGATAAAGGTGTGGGAAGCACTGTCCTAGAATCTCCCTGAAAACTATGCTCGCCCCCCTTTCATCAGTAAGGCACAGGCTGCCCCTTCAAGCTGGAATTAGTGGGTTCTCTAGGAGCTGCCGGGTCACCAGAGGTCCGCATTGACCAAGGTTACCAGATGTCCCCGATTTTGAGGTAGTGTCCCAGACTCCATGGACTACAAAGAAGTGTTAATGAATTGCACCAACCGCAGACAGATCTTTTGTGTCCGAGCCATCGCAGAAACTGGAGAGAGCAGGGATCCAGTAGACAACTAACAGTTTCCAGGTAACTATGAAGTGCTGGTGCTTTGTTCTCTGAAATTAATGAAAAATGAGCCCAACAGGCATCCGCACTCACCAAGGGGAAAGACAAGGCATCTAACATATTAAAGGGAATCAGTCAAGACATCCTCCGTGCCTCTCCATTTATGCTGACCTTTCCCATCTCATTTCAATCAGAGCAACCATTTTTGCCTCAGAAAAAATGTGCCAATTGCTAAGGGCCTGAGGGAGAAGGAGCCTGTTTAGTGTGCTTTGATCCTAATCGTAAGAGCTCCCTGGATACTCCAAACAGCTCGAAGGTCAGTTCAAAAGAGAAATTTGGAGAACAGGAGACTGAAAGGTAGATGAATATCATAAAACCAGGCAGAAGTTGAAAATGATCAAAAGGAGGTGCAGATGGTGTCGTATGGGTTAGAATAAGGGCAGAAAAAACGAGGCCTGGATTTAAATCCTGCTTCTGCCACAGACACGCACCGTGACCTTAAGAAAAGTGCCTTATTTCCCATTGCCAACTCTCTGAAGCAGGTACTCGCATGTATCACAGTCTAGGCATTGGGGTTCCTGGGTGGGAGTTTTGAGTGACTAAAATGTTAGCTGCTGCAAGAGTAGGAGAGGGGCAGTAGAGATGCGTGGGCATATACTGTAAGATCGGGAGATGGAAAGGAGGGAGAGATGGAGAGGTGGGTGTGATAGAAAAGGGAGAGGAACAGATAGCAGGAGACATGGAGAGGGAAAGAGGGAAATAGCAGGTAAAAAGAGGGACGGAAAAATGGATAGTGACAGAAAGTAAGAGAAATGGAGAGGACAGGAGAGAGAGCGGAAGAGATGGAATAGAGGAGGGAGATATAGGAAATTACCCGACTTGTTTGTTGATCCTTACTTCAAGAAATCCAAGTAACAGAGCAGCCATAATTCTCTACTTAAAATTACCCTGATGCCTTTGAATTAAGGTGCTGGCGACGAATACTGAGTATACCATGGACTGCCCAAAGAACAAACCAGTCAGTACTAGAGGAGATCAAACCTAAGCTTTCTTTAGAAGCTCAGATGACAAGACTTTGACTTTCATACTTGGGACACATCATGCGAAGAGAGAGATCATTAGAGAAAGACATCATCTTGGCATGGTAGAAGGTCAACGCAAAAGAGGAAGGCCAACAATGAGATGGATTGATACAATGGAGTGGAGGAGTGGCCTAGTGGTTGGGGCAAGGTACTTCAGGCCGGAAGGTCGGGGGTTCAAATCCCACTAGAGGATTGGAACCTTGGGCCAGAAGGACTGGGGTTTCTAATCCCACAGGTGCTCCTTGTGGTCTTGGGCAAGCCACTTAACCCTCCATAGCCCATGTTCCGTGTAAAATAGTTCTCTCCAAGTTATAATGCCCTGTTCAATGTAATTTCAGTTTGTTCAATGTAAACCGCACTGATGCAGAATAGCATGGTATATAAGAGAATGTAAATAAATAAATAAAATAAATAAATAACAGCAGCTATGGGTACCAGTCTGTCAACAATGAGCCACCTGACTGATGACTGAACACAGTTTAGAACCACTATCCAGAGGGTCACCATGAGTTGACACTGACTCGACGGCACTTAACAACAACATAAATGATAAGCCCCATGGAGGGTACTTTTATAAAAGGGAACCTAGGCCAGTGCTTTTCAAACTGTTATCCCATACGACCCCATTTTAACAACTGAAAATTCACATGACCCCCAGATGATGATGAAATGAAAATAGCAGGTCTCCAGCCGCCTTCCCGTCCCTCCACTCATCTAAAGCAGGAAGGCAGCAGCAACAGTAATGGCAACAGCAGCAGCCGTCAGCACAGGATCCCTTGTCAGTTTACAACGTGTGCTTACAGACTCCAGTACTCAGAATGGGTTTCCAGCCTAACAGGAAGCTTACCCAGGAGAGGGCAACAGCCTACGACTGTTCACTGGCTCACACGCCACATGCTGACTGGTGACTACCACTACTTGGCATAGGTTACAGTGAAAGCCCAGAGAGAAGGGGTAATGGCCATATTTCTGTGATCCCATTCACTGATGATGTGACCCCATTTGGGGTCCTGACCACAAGTTTCATAACCACTGGCCTAGGCAGTGACGGCAAGAGATGGAGAGGTGGGTGTGATAGAAAAAGGAGAGGAACAAATAGCAGGAGACATGGAGAAGGAAACAGTGCCTGTTTTATAAAGACATACAGATAAGAGGGTTGTCATGAGTCAACACCAACTCAACGGCACTTAACAACAAGATAAGAGCAAACTCCACCCTATCAAAACACTCAGGCATTCCCCAAAACTCTTCTAGATATATATTTTTTGTTGGACCTTCAGCAACAAATGGTCCACTAGTACTTTGCTTGTAGGTCAAAATAGCAGGAGTCCTTTTACTTCGTTAACACAGACCCCACAGACCCCCTAATTCACTCCCCCGGCTCTATTCTCTAAGAGACTGATGTACATTGTCTATGTTCAGATCATTAGTGTTGGCCCCCCGGTGATAGCCCCAACCCCAGAGTTGATTATTGTCCCCCTCCCTTAATGTTAAACCGCTTTGACCCGGTGAAAAGCGGGATATAAATACAGTTAAATAAATAAATTAACAGGACCAGCCCATTTGTTAGGTGAGCTAGGGCGGCCGACCCGAGTGGGCGGCTTTTTGTCGTTGCTTTGCTGCCTTTGTTGTTCCAAAGAATATGAGCAACAAAATAAAAGGCTGAATTTCTGGTGACCTAATGTGTGACATGATAAAGAAAAGGAATATGGAGTCTATTAGCGTGACTTGGGTACAGAGAGCGGATTGCAGCATGGAGGGTAATAAGGGAAGCCAGCTACAGAACTTACGTGTGTGGCACTTACGTACGACCTTGCAGAAGAGTGACTGACTATAGCATAAGTGCCAATTCACGCAAGTAAGCCCTTTATATGGGGATTTATGCAGGGAAATGTTCATAACTGTTCACACCCTCTATATATAGAATCTGCGTGTTAAAGTGTGCACTTTTATCCTCAAGGGAATTTTCAAAGTGGCCATTTTTGTCCTTGTGGAGGATAATTTTATAACAGGGTACCTGGGTCAAGGCAGTCAACACACCTTGATTTTATAAGAGGCCATTGCGACAGGTAAACTATCACAAACCTATCTGAATAATTTTATAAAGTTACTTCCAAAATGCTGTTTTACACACACAGAAAATTTGCCCTTCAAAATCTAGAATGAACTAAAAAAGTGAGAGACCCAGAAAGAAAAGTGAGGGAAAGAGAAGCAGAGACATTGAAAGAGAGAGTCACAGAGGAAACAAAGAAAGAGAGACAGAGAGAGAAAGGTACAAAGGGATGGAAAAGAGAGAGAGAGAGACAAACACAAATGCAGAAAGAAACAAAAAAAAAAGAGGGAAAGAGAAACGAAGATATTGAATGAGAGAGACACAGGACACAAAGAGAACAAGGTACAAAGGGATGGAAAGAGAGAGAGAGAGAGAGACAAATACAGATGCAGAAAGAAACAAAAGAAAAAAAGAGGGAAAAAAGCAGAGATATTGAATGAGAGAGACAAAGAAAGAGAGAGAGAGAGGGGTACAAAGAAAGAAAGAAAGAGAGAGAGAGAGGGGTACAAAGAAAGAAAGAAAGAAAGAGAGAGAGAGAGAGGTACAAAGAAAGGGATGAAAAGAGAGAGCCGGTAGACAGAAACAGATGCAGAAAGAATCCGAGGGAAAGAGAAGCAGAGATGTTGAATGAGAGAGACACAGAGGACACAAAGAAAGAGAGAGAGGTACAAAGAAAGGGATGAAAAGAGAGAGCCGGTAGACAGAAACAGATGCAGAAAGAATCCAAGGGAAAGAGAAGCAGAGATGTTGAATGAGAGAGACACAGAGGACACAAAGAAAGAGGGCCAAAGGTACAAATGGATGGAAAGAGAGAAAGTCCCGCTTCTAACCCTCTGCTAAACCCCATCACCCCCTCCTTACCTTACTGGGACAGTGGGTTCTGACCGGCTCCTTTGTCCCCCTGCGGGGCAGTCGTGGGACTAAGAGGAGCCGTGAGCACAACCAGCCACAGAGCCGGACAAAGGTGTAACTACTAGTGAGGGAGCGAGACCGCAGGGTATCCGGGGGCGGGGAGGTGACCAGTCCACCTGCGGGAGGGGCGAAGGCTGCCCGCTGCTTCCTTTTTCCCGGCTGGGGGCTGGCGCTGAGATGAGCCGAGCCCGCCCCCGAGAGCTTACATCGGCGTCTAAGAGCTGGAGCTTCGGCTTTACGTCTCTTTGCATCGCTTTACAATACGTTTGTGCTCTTTTGTGGAACTAGTTCGTATGTGCGCGCGTTATATTCTTTGCTGAAAAGTTGTTTTTCAGTTCTTCACCTTTCTCTTCGATAGGTTGCTTCTTGTAGTCCTTGCTATTTATTTATATATTATAAGGTACATCGCTTCGTTATTTAGCTATAAAAAGTGATTTAATAAGCATTAATTCATTTGCCTTTCCTTGGTGCCTCTGAAAGGATATAGACAGTGGAGGCAGCATTAAGACAGTTTTCGAAGGAATTTGTCCAGGTCATTAAAGCAGTTTGGGCAAATGCCCTGGGTGGGAAAGTGCCTTCAGCAGGGGGGGGGGGGGGGGCAAGGTACACACATAGAGTGGGAGACAACCGAGGCTCAATTCTCCCTCCTCATCCTCTATATCTTTGAAAAGTGCTTTTCAGCAGTCAGGGTTTATGATTTAGGTGCGGGGTGGGGGGGGGCAGGGATCTTCCATTGGAGCTGAGAGAGCAGAGGCATGGAGACTGGAAAGCAGGGATAGGGTTAGGGCCTCCTGGCAGTGGTATCAATGGCCCTAGAGAGAGAAGGTTCCTTTTTGGCTTGGATACTTGGCACCTTCAACATTTAGCACCCAAAACAGTAGCCTACCTTTCCTGTGCCTAAATTCAGGCCTGCCAACAGTTACTTAAGACTGATTAGCTCTCAGGTGCTACAGTGCACCATCAGCCACAGGAAGTAGGGAGGTAGAGCACTAGCCCTGAGCTTCTCGGAGTGAGAGAAGGGGCTCAAAGGGCGAGAGAGCCTTCAAATGACTGTGACACACTCCTAATGAGTGAGACTTGGCATCTCTACTGTCACACTTTCATTCTTTCCTCCCCTCCAGTCTGCCATCCCTCATTCCCTCACCCCCCCTCCAGTGTCTCAGCCCCCTCATTCCCTCACTCCCCCCCTCCAGTATCTCAGCCCCCTCATTCCCTCACTCCCCCCCTCCAGTATCTCAGCCCCCCTCATTCCCTCCCCTCCCCTCCAGTGTCTCAGCCCCCTCATTCCCTCACTCCCCCCTCCAGTGTCTCAGCCCCCCTCATTCCCTCACTCCCCCTCCAGTGTCTCAGCCCCCATGCCCATCCTCCCCCCTCCAGTGTCTCAGCCCCCTCATTCCCCCCCCATTCCCCCCCTCCAGTATCTCAGCCCCCTCATTCCCTCACTCCCCCCTCCAGTGTCTCAGCCCCCCTCATTCCCTCACTCCCCCCCTCCAGTGTCTCAGCCCCCATGCCCATCCTCCCCTCAAACTCATCCCATTTCCCTTCCTTTCAATCACTGACCTCCAGCTTCCTTACCCTTACCTCCCCTCTCTTCCCATTTCTAAAACTTATTTTCTCTCTCCCCTTAAGACTGTCTACTCCATTCTCCTCTTCCTCTCTTGTCTTCCACCCATCATTCCCCCCCCCCCATCTCATATGGCTTCTGTTCATTCCCTCCCCTCCCCTGAATTCTCAATCCATGTCCCCACCTTCCTCTAGTCTCTCACCCCTGCTTCTTCTTTCCCCTCCAGTCTGCCTCTTCATTCTGCCATTTATTTATTTATTTATAAAAATTTAAATACTACTTCTCTGAATCTTGACCAAATGTCAACAGTGATTTACAGATTGCAATTTATAACAGCCATTCAATAAGCATTAACAATGAAACAACTGACTTCAATAGGAAAATTTAATCTACCCTCGTCATCATGAAAGTATGAGGCAATCCGTCAATTCTCAATTCTTTAATTTTATCTGCCACAGATACGTACTATCGCAGTCACTTGCAAATCATCAATCAGTCAAAGGCTGGGAGCAAATATGCCTTGATGCTTTTCCTGAAAGCCAAGATGTTCAATTCCTTCCAGCAGAAAAGTGCCATACAGCGAGAATACAACTTGTATATAGTTGTTGTTAAGTGCTGTCGAGTCAGAGTCGACTCATGGCAACCCTCTGGATAGCTATCCTAAATTGTGTTCGATCTTCAGTCAGGCGACTCATTGTTGACAGACTGGTACCCGTAGCTGCTGTTATTGTATCGATCCATCTCATTGCTGGCCTTCCTCTTTTGCGTTGACCTTCTATCTTGCCAAGCATGATGTCTTTCTCTAATGATCTCTCTCTCTGCATGATGTGTCCAAAGTATGAAAGTCGAAGTCTTGTCATCTGAGCTTCTAAAGAAAGCTTAGGTTTGATCTCCTCTAGTACCAACTGGTTTGTTCTTCGGGCAGTCCATGGTATACACAGTATTCGCCGCCAGCACCATAATTCAAAGGCATCAATTTTCTTCCTGTCTATCTTTTTCACTGTCCAGCTTTCACATCCATATGATGTTATTGAAAATACCATGGCTTGAACAAGTCGAATCTTTGTATGGAGAGAGACATCTCTGCTCTTGAGAATCTTATCTAGGTCTTTCATAGCCATTCTGCCAAGAGCAATGTGTCGTCTGATTTCTTGACTGCTTGTTGCTTCTTTATTGATAGTTGATCCAAGTAGGTTAAAGTTATTCACGATTTCAATTTCTTCTCCTTAGACGATGAAGCTGTTGATTATGCCAGTTGTCATGATCTTTGTCTTCTTTACATTAAGGTGCAGGCCCATTTTGAGACTATGTTCTTTGATTGTGAGAAGCAAATGTTTCAGATCATCTTCACTTTCCGCCAGTAATGTGGTATCATCAGCATAGCGAAGGTTGTTGATGAGTCTTCCACCAATCTTCACACCTCTATTGTCTTCATACAATCCTGCTTCTCTGATGATTTGTTCTGCATATAAATTAAACAGGTAGGGGGAAAGTATGCAGCCTTGTCTTACACCTTTGCTTATTTTAAACCATTCTGTTTCTCCTTGTTCCGTTCGAACTGTTGCTTCTTGATCAATGTACAGATTGTGCAAGAGAACGATCAGGTGTTCTGGTATACCCATGCTTCTTAAAGTGGCCCAGAGTTTCTCATGGTTTACACAGTCAAAAGCTTTGCTATAGTCAATAAAGCACAGATAGATATCCTTTTGGTATTTAGTCTTTTCAAGGATCCATCTCACATCCGCAATGATGTCTCTCGTTCCTCGCCCTTTTCTGAACCCTGCTTGCACTTCAGGTAGTTCTTGTTCCAGGTATGATTGTAGTCTCTTTTGAATAATCTTCAGTAGAATCTTGCTGGCATGTGGGATCAGAGCGATTGTACGATAATTTCCACAGTCAGTTGGATCACCTTTCTTTAGTATTGGTATAAACACAGATCTTTTCCAGTCAGTTGGCCATGGTGTTGTCTTCCATATTTCTTGGCAGAGCCTTGTAAGTACGGTAACCGCTGCATCAGATTGCTGTAATACTTCTATGGGAATGCAATCAATGCCTGGTGCTTTGTTCTTTGATAAGGCTTTCAATGCTGCTTCAACTTCTTCTTTCATCACCAATGGTTCCAGATCATAAGGTACAGGTTGAAACGACTGTTGGTCCACTTGATCTTTATCATATAAAAACTCTGTATATTCCTTCCATCTTTTCTTGATCTTCTCAGCATCATTCAACATAGAACCTTGAGCATCTTGTAACATTCCAATTCGAGGCTGGAACTTTTTCTTTAACTCTCGTAGCTTTAGGAAAGCTGATCTTGTTCTTCCTCTAATAGTTTCTGCTTCTATTTCCTTGCATGCATCATTGTAATACTTCTCCTTATCCTGTCTTGCTGCACGTTGGAAATCTCTGTTGAGTTCTGTGATTGTTTTTCTTTCTCCTCTGGCTTTAGCTTCTCTGCATTTCAGGACAATTTTCAGAGTTTCTTCCATCATCCATTTTGGCCGTTTTTTCTTTTTTACCTTTTGTAGAGACTTCTCGCTTTCTTCCAACACAACCTTCTTGATGTCATTCCATAACTCTTCTGGAACTCTATCATTTGTATCTAAAGCAGCAAATCGATTTTGCAGGCAGTCTTTAAATTCCAGTGGTATATTCTCAAGGTCATATTTTGCTGCATTGAGTGGTTTGCTCTTTTTCAGCTTTAGCTTGAGTTTGCATACTAGTAGTTGATGATCTGTACCACAGTCAGCTCCAGGTTTTGTCTTTGTTGATGTTATAGAGCTTTTCCATCATTGACTTCCACAGATGTAGTCAATTTGATTTTTATACAATCCATTGGGTGAAGTCCATGTATACAGTCGCCGCTTGTGTTGCTGGAAGAAGGTGTTCGAGATGAATAGATCGTTGGTCATGCAGAATTCTATCAGTCTTTCTCCAGCTTCATTTCTGTTACCAAGTCCATATTTTCCAACTACTTTGTCTTCTTCTTTGTTGCTAACTTTTGCGTTCCAATCACCCATGACTATCAGGATATCCTGTTTGCATGTTCTGTCAATTTCAGCTTGTATTTGTTCATAGAACTCTTCAATTTCATTCTCTTCTGCAGCTGTTGTTGGGGCATATACTTGAATTATAGTTGTGTTGATAGGCATTCCTCGTAGACGAATAGAGATTAAGCGTTCGCTGACTGCATTGTATTTCATTACAGTTCTTGCAAGTTTCTTCTTTATTATAAATGCAACACCATTTCTTCTTTGTCTTTCATTTCCAGCATAGTAGACCATGTGATCATCTGATGCAAAGTGCCCGATGCCAGTCCATTTCAGTTCGCTGACACCCAACAGATCAAGTTGTACACGTTCCATTTCATTCTTGACCACCTCCAACTTCCCTTGGTTCATGCTTCGTACGTTCCATGTTCCAATGTGTAAGACATCTTTACAGCTTCTGACTCTCATTTCATGCGCAGCTACAACAGCAGTCAGACGTCCCGAGGGCTTTGATCCAACCACATCATAAATGCTGGCTTTACTCTGAAAAGTCTTCAGCTCTTCCCCAGTAGCTAGTTGAGTGCCTTCCAACCTGGGGGTCTCATCTTCCAGCACTACAGCACAATTTGTTTTGTAACTATCCATTGGGTTTTCATGGCAAGATACAGAAGTAGATTGCCGGGCCTTTCTTCCGCGCAGTTTAAACATAGAAACATGATGACAGAAAAAGACCACAAGGCCCATCTAGTCTGTCCTTCCATAACTACAACAGTCCACTTTTTACCTTTAGAGATCCTCTGTGTTGGTCCCATGCTTTTTTGAATTCAGTTACTGTCCTCATCTCTACCACCTCCACTGGGAGACTATTCCACGGATCCACTACTCTTTCCGTAAAGAAATATTTCCGCATATCACTCCTGAATCTATCTCCCTTCACCCTCATCCCATGTCCCCTCGTAGCAGAACTTGCTTTCAATTGAAAGAGGCTCTCTCCCTGAACATTTATGCCACGGAGGTATTTAAACATCTCAATCATATCACCTCTATCCCGCCTTTCCTCTAAGATGTACATATTAAGATCCTTAAGTCTGTCCTCATATGCTTTATAATGAAGCCCATTAATCATTTTAGTAGCAACCCTCTGCACCGACTCCATCCTTTTCACATCCTTTTGAAGGTGCGGTCTCCAGAATTGCACACCATACTCCAAAAGAGGTCGCACCAAAGACTTATACAGAGGCATTTTCACCTCCTTTTTTCTGCTAGCCATTCCTCTCCGTATGCACCCAAGCATCCTTCTAGCTTTTGCCGTCGCCTTTTCTACCTGTTTAGCTACTTTAAGATCATCAGACACAACCACGCCTAGGTCCCGCTCTTCTTTAGTGGACAAAAGTACTTCACCTCCTATACTGTATTGCTCCCTTGGATTGCTGCAGCCCAAATGCATGACCTTACATTTTTTAACATTAAATCCCAGCTGCCAAATTCTAGACCATTCTTCAAGCTTAGCTAGATCCCTCCTCATGTTATCTACACCTTCCTGGGTGTCTACTCTATTGCAGATTTTGGTATCATCCGCAAAGAGGCAAACCTTACCCGACAGCCCTTCCGCTATATCACTAACAAAGATGTTAAAAAGAATCGGACCAAGGACAGATCCCTGGGGCACACCACTGGTAACATCCTTCTCCTCAGAGTGAGCTCCATTTACTTGTACTCTTTGTCGCCTCCCACCCAACCAATTTCTAACCCAAGCAGTAACTTTAGGGTCCATCCCTAGGGTGCTCAGTTTGTTTATAAGTCGCCTGTGAGGAACAGTGTCAAAGGCTTTACTTAAATCTAAATACACCACATCTAGAGCTCTCCCTCGGTCCAACTCCCTGGTCACCCAGTCAAAGAAATCAATCAGATTTGTCTGACAAGACCTGCCTCTGGTGAATCCATGCTGCCTCGGATCCTGTAATCCGCCGGACTCCAGAAACCTCACTATTTTCTCTTTCAGCAGCGTTTCCAATAATTTACTCACCACCGAAGTTAAACTAACCGGCCTGTAGTTTTCAACCACATCCTTACTTCCGCTTTTGTGTAAAGGCACCACATGAGCCTCTCTCCAGTCCTTTGGCACCACTCCCGACTCCAACGAGGCATTGAAAAGGTCAGTCAGTGGAGTTGCTAGAACGTCCCCAAGTTCCCTCAGTATTCTAGGGTGTATCCCATCCGGTCCCATCGCTTTGTCTACTTTAAGTTGAGCTAGTTTCTCACGAACACAGTCTTCTGAAAATTGTTCAAGATGTCCCTCGCTTCTGTTCTTATTTGTGGGTGTTTTCTGAGGTCCTGCTCCTGGTTCTTCATCTGTGAACACAGAACAAAAATATTTGTTAAGCAATTCCACTTTATCCTTATCAGCTTCTACATATTACCCCCCTGCACCCTTGAGTCTGACAATACCACTTTTGCCCTTCCTCTTCTCACTAATATATCTGAAAAATGTCTTATCCCCCCATTTTATTGCATTGGCTATTTCCTCCTCCTTTTGAATCTTTGCCTTCTTGACTACTTTGCTAGCTTCACTAAGTTTTTTCCAAATACAGATGCCTGTCTTCCTCTCTCTGTGATCTCTTGTATTTCGTGAAGGCCTCCCTCTTTTTCTTCACTTTTTCAGCTACTTCCTTCGAAAACCATAGCGGTCTCCTGTTCCTTTTGCCTTTATTTACCATTT
Organism: Ichthyophis bannanicus; assembly: GCA_033557465.1. Classification (NCBI taxonomy): domain Eukaryota; kingdom Metazoa; phylum Chordata; class Amphibia; order Gymnophiona; family Ichthyophiidae; genus Ichthyophis; species Ichthyophis bannanicus. The sequence goes on along the minus strand of CM066048.1, from coordinate 87,050,051 downwards.
TAACAAAAAGGTTGGTTGCCTTTAAAATACCCCCTTTCAGTTTTGCCCACTGTTTTTCTACATCCCCAGCTGTTCCCATCCCACTAACGACTCCCTGAGGTATTGGCCCATCTTCGCAAAGTTAGTCTTCCTAAAGTCTAAGATCTTCACCTTGGAATGGATTCTAACAGCCCTAGTCCTAATACTGAACCACACCATCTGGTGATCACTGGATGCAAAATGATCTCCCACTACAACATCAGAAACACTTTCACCATTGGTAAGCACCAAGTCCAGTATGGCCCCTTCTCGTGTGGGGTCTGTTACCAATTGCCTGAATAGTTCTCCCTGTAGAGAATCCAGGATCTCCTTACTTCTAGATGATACTGCAGCAGGAATGTGCCAATCAACATCTGGCATATTGAAATCTCCAAGCAGTAGCACTTCCCCTTTCCTAGCAATGCTGCGTATGTCTTCAATTAACTCTCTGTCCACCTCTTCCTCTTGTGAGCGAGGTATGTATATCACACCAATGCAAATAGATTTCTCTTTCCCTCTTTCTAGTTTAACCCACAATGCCTCCTCTCTCCCTTTTAAGCTCTGTAATTCCAAAGCTTTAATAGTAGTTTTTACATATAGTGCCACTCCTCCTCCCCTTCTTCCTACCCTGTCCTTTCTGAATAAAGTATAGCCAGGTATAGTTACATCCCAGTCATGGTTTTCTGTGAACCATGTTTCTGTAACTGCCACCAAATCCAAGTCAGCCACTCCCACCAAAGCTTCAACTTCAGGGATCTTATTTCCCATGCTATGGGCATTAATACACACTGCTTTCCATATGTTACCCCTGTTACCCATTTCCATAAAGGTATTTAATGTATCACCTACCTGGGGGCTTTCACTTACCTGGGGGCTTTCTTCACCCATCCCCAACGACTCTAGTTTAAAGCCCTCTTCAGTAGATTAGCCAGTCTACTACCAAAGATGCGTTGATCTTTCTTGGACAGATGGATGCCATCTCTGCTCTGCAACCCTTGGAACAGCATCCCATGGTCTAGGAAACCAAAACACTCTCAAAGACACCATCCACGCAGCCATGCATTCATCTCCAGGATGCGAGACTCTCTGCCTTGGCCTTTACCCTCAACAGGGAGGATTGAAGAGAACACCACCTGTGCACCAACCTGCTTCACCCTCTGTCCCAGAGCCATGAAGTCACTTTTGATACGTTCCGAGGTATACCTGGCAGTATCATTTGTTCCAACATGGATTAGCAACAAAGTTTAAGTTTGGTGTTGTTGCCGTCACAGAAATGTGATCCTCCGCCGTCAACACTATCCCATTCTGCTGCTGCCCAGATGGGTGGTTTGTCTTGGTCTGGCATCTCAGCTGAGACCTGTCCATTTTGGGAGACCCTGCCAGTAGTTAAACTACCGATAGTTTAGCTCTCAGCATCACTGATGCACACAAGCCCTCACAGCACGACAAGCTGCAAACCATGTGAGGGTATATATAGTTATGTATATAGTTATGATACCTGAAATGTCGTCATTGACATGGTATCTGTTTCAGTTTATGTTATTGTAAAAGTTACTTGTTAAGGCATTTGCCCACTGTACATAGTTTACCGATGTTCCTTGTAAAAAAACAGACCTCAAATCTGTTCATTAACTTGTTCCTTGTAAACCGCACCTGATACATGGGAAGGTGCGGTATATAAATGATTGTTAAAATAAATAAATAAATAAATACAGTTCACATAATCTTCAGTAAGTGCCCTAAGCTGGAAAGCAAGGTTACTTACCTGTAACAGGGGTTCTCCATGGATACCAGGATAAGTCAGCCACACCTGGTGATGTCATCCGACAGCGCCAAGACAGAAGTACGCTCCATAGCTCAAAAGGGCTTTTTGTCCTGAGCCATCAGCCTCCAACTACTGACCTGCCCCTAGCTAGCCAATACATCACTAGCTGAGCCCTTGAGGCTAGGAGGCGGGTGCCAGGGCCTGACAGCTGACCCCTTTTAGGGTGGGAACATATGGCTGACTTCTCCTGCTGTCCACAGAGAACCCCTGTTATGGGTAAGTAACCTCGCTTTCTCCTAGGACAAGCAGGATGAGTCAGCCATACCTGGTGACTTCCCAACTGTGAAGCGCTGTGGTAGAACGGGGAAGGCCGAAGCCCTGGGCAGGCAAGGAAGACATGTGCCGGTATCTCAGAAGGAATGTTTATTTCACAACAGTGCAACAACATAACAGTGCAGATGATGCAACAAGATGCATCAACAGAACAATAAGGTGCAACAGTACAGTAAGGTGCACCAACAAGAACAGTGCAGCGTAAATGGTACAGTGCAGAACATTTGTGCAGGATAAGGTAACACAAGGTTATGATAATTTGCAAAACAAAACATGAATTAACAGCAAGGTAAGCAATGTACAGCAACAGTTCAAGTCACAGCATGCGTGGCTAGGCCAAAGGTCCGCCGCTTCCACTTTGGCCAGGACCGCTTGGCCGAAAGATGTGACTGTCTGTGCTGCAAGTTCCAGGCAATAATGCCTCTGGAACGTGCAGAGGGATGACCAGGTAGCAGCTTTGCAGATGTCAACCACTGATGCATATCACAGGTTGGCGATGGTGGCGGCCAGTGCCCCGAGTTGATGCGCATTCATTCTTGGTGAGGCTCGAGCACCTGCCTGATCCAGGCAATGGGTGTTACAGGCCGAGATCCACAGGGAGAGAGTCTGCTTGGAGAGTGGGCAGCCAGGTTTATTGGAGTTGTAGGAGATGAAGAGTTGAGTCCCTTGGTGCAGGGGCTCTGTCCGGAACAGGTAGATGTGCAGGGCCCTGCCGCAGTCCAGGGTGTGGAGCTTCTGTTCCTCTGGTGAGGAATGGTGTTCCAGATGAGAGCTTGATGGTCTGGTTGATGTGGAAGGCAGACACCACCTAGGGGTTGAACTTGGGGTGTATCCGGAGGGTGGCTCAGTCCTAGGAGAAAAGCATGTATTGGGGGTGCACCACTAGCGCTTGCAGTTCACTGATCCATCGTGCGAATGTGACCGCTATCAAGAATAGAGTTTTTCAGGAGGCGTATTTCAGTTCTGACAACTTAAAGGTTCGAAAGGTGCCCATGCAAGCTGGTCAAGGACCATGTTGAGGTTCCAGTGAGACACGGGCGGCCAGATGGGCAGGTAGAGGTTAGCCAGCCTCTTCATGAAGCAGATAACTATAGGTTGCATGGCTACAGAGCTGTCACCATCTCAGTCATGGAAGGCCACAATAGCAGAGAAGTGTACCTACAGTATATAGACTGTGGTTTTAGGGCACTGTCGAAGAGTGAGGTGAGGTACTGGAGGATCTGCACGAACGGACAGGAGAACGGGTTCAGGTGCAGAGGTGAGCACCAGGCACTGAAGCAACACCATTTTAGGGTGTAAGATTTCCTTGTTGAAGGGATCCTTGCTGCTTGAACAACCTGCTGTACTTCAGAGGACATGTTGAAGGATGACAGCATTATCCTTTCAAGTTCCACGCTGTCAGGGCCAGAGTCTCGAGGTTGGGATGGAGAGTAGCTCCACCATCCTGAGTGATGAGATCTGTCCTCAGTGGAAGGTGTACTGAAGGTTCCTGAGCCAGACAGTGGAGGTAAGTGAACCATACCTGCTGCAGCCAATGGAGGGCAATGAGGATGGCCCTGGATCTGTCCGAGATGATGCTCTGTAAGGTCAGTGAGATGAGCAGAGAGGGGGAAGGCGTACAATAGTGACCACTCCCCCTAGGACATGTCAAAGGCATCCAAAGCGACTCTGTGGTTGGAGGGGTGCTTTGAGCATAAAAGGGTGCATTTCATGTTCCCTTCCATGTCGAAAAGGTCAATCTGCGGTTGCCCCCATCAATGGAAGAGGGAGGCCGCTACCTGAGGGTGTAGGATCCATTTGTGCAGGTTCAGCTGGCGGTTGAGTCTGTCTGCCAGTTTGTTTTGCATTCCCGGAAGGTAAGAGGCCCGCAGGAGGCATTGCTTAGATAGGGCGAAAACCCATAGGCAGAGGGCCTCCCTGCAGAGGGAGTGGGAGCCCGTTCCACCCTGTTTGTTGATGTAGAACATGGCTACCTGGTTGTCTGTCTGGATCAGGACTGTTTTTCCGGAGAAGAGGTTCTGGAAGGCCCCAAGGGCATACCTTAATGCTCCGAGTTCTAACAGGTTGATGTGGAACGATAGCTCCTTTGTGGACCAGGTCCCTTGTGTGCAGAAGTGCAGGAAATGAGCTCCCCATCGCACTGGGGAGGCGTCAGTGATGATGGCCAACTGGATGGGCTGCTGGAGGGACCTGCCATGCATCAGGTTCTCTTTGCAGGCCCACCAGAGTTGTGTGGGCTTGGCAGAGGGGTGTGTGCACCAGCCATGCAGAGGAGTGCAGTCCACCACAGGGGGGGGGGGATGCTTGCCTCAGGTGCTGAGGGGGATTGGAATGCCACTGGGTTTGTCTGTCAGGTTAGTGGCTGATTATCGCTGTTAACCAGATAGTGGTCATCACTGCTTGGCTACTTGTCCCCTGATCTGCCCACAGACTTTCCTGATTTTAACTGGCTGCTTTTTCGGGAGTCTGGGGGGATATTCAGCGGCACTAGCGGGTTAATACTGCTGAATATCACACTGACCGCATTTTAACTGCTTTGAAAATACCCCCTCCATTATCTTTAATGCCTCTGTATTTTGTTCAATACCAGAAAAAGTACCTTTCTATTTCTTTTTCTCTACCGTTGCAGTGCATGAAGCGTCTGGTTCTTGGGGTTTGCAGTTCAGTTTATGTCGGACTATTGCTTGCTCTAATTTTCCCTTGGTGAAGGTCTCTTCGTGGGTGACCAGTGTTCGCTTTTCTACTAGTGTTACTCTCTGTGTAGAAATGTGCACTAGCCTGTGTGAGGTGTGTTATTTGGGGTGCTGTGTGTCTTCCGGCTGTTAGTAAAGTCATGCAATGGAAGGTTCGCTCTAGGCTCTGAGCAGGGCCGGTCCAGTCATTAGGATAGCAGCTTCTCGGGAGGAGGGCAAAGAGCAGGGCATTCAAAGCTAAACAATAGATTCTGACAGGGAGGGGGCATAACGCTTGCTAGGGTGCCAAGATCTTGAACCTACTCCATGGTCAACCCTTGTTCTGAGTGTGCTTTGCATTACTCTATAAAGGTTCCTGGCAGTGGAGAGAAGCTGCGCTTTTGTTTTCTTAAGAACATTCTTGATGGGTGAGGAGACTGTAATCAATGCTTTAGTAATCAAAATTGGGTGGGGGCAGGAGACACTGTACTTTTGTTCTTTTAAGTACCTAGCAATTTCTCTGCCTGCTGCTTGTAGGCACCATCCATTGCCATTCTTTGCTCCTGAAGCCTGATATAGCAGGAGGATGGAGTTAGTGCCATAACAGGCAGGAACCTTTCTAACCTGTTTTGCCTGTTTATGCAGCAACTTTTTAAACCGCTGCATCTACAAGTCACAGCAGTGTTCAGGGAGCAATTAGAACAAGCAGCGTTACATAGAACATAGGTAACAATGTGAAATGAAATAACGATGACAAAGGTAAATGTGAATAAAAACTTCATGATAACCACTAAATGAGATTACGTGTATATTAGGGAAGTGAGTGGATGACCTCTAATACAATGTTCAGATTGATGGGTGAGCTGTGGATGAAGCAGGGGAAAAGGTTGTAGGAGTTGGGGGGGTGACTAAGGGGCGGTAGATTTCAATGGGGCCACGGCTCCAATAACGATCGGAAACCGCTAACGCGGCTTTGTAAACAAGCCCCTAAGTGTCAGATCCAAAATGTTCCAGAAAGAGGAGGGTTTTTAGTTTGCAATAAAATTCTCCGTGAGTGATCGTATCTCTGGGGTGAGGGGGTTCCAGATGGTGGGTGCATAGAGGGAGAAGGCTCTGATGGAGGTGGAGATGTTGGAGCGAACGAATAAGGCTGGTATTGAGAGGAGGTTGTGGTTGGCTGTTCTTCTTGCTCTCTTATTGAGGGGTTGCCCCTGTGTCACTCAAACTCTTTTTTTGGATTTGGATTTAGCCCATGATTTTTTTCAGTATCAGCTCAGGGCAAGTTATATTCAGGTATTGTGGATATTGTCCTCATCTCAGAGTTCTTACAATTTAAGTTTGTATCTGAGACAATAGAGGGTTAAGTGGCTGGCCCAAGGTCACAAAGAGAGGCAGTGGGATTCAAATCTGACTCCCCTAGCTCTAAGCCCACTGCTCTAACCATTAGGCAGCATCGCTGCAGTCCAGGACCATACCAAGCTAGATCCGCGCCCTGTGCAACTTGCCAATCTGATGCCCCTTGTCTCCCCAAACATATGTAGGAACTCTCTTCTATTGGTCTTCCTGGAAACCCAGTGATGATGTTAGCATGCTGTGTGGCCACACCACACGCACAGCCCTGGATACAGCCCTGCCGCAGTGTGCTGTGGAAGTCTATGGAACATCATGCAGGTCAGCTGATCTGACTTACTCGGTGAGCTGCAGTAGAGACACCGTGGGAAGAAAGATTAAAATTAGAGAAGCTGCCAACTGCAGTTTTCTGCTGTTGACTGGGATTGGACGACGGTGGGAGGAGGGGGCTGCAAACACGGACCCCTGGATGCCAAAGACTCTTACTACACCACTTTAAGAGGGCACATTTTATAAGGCACTTCAGCATGCAAAGCAGCATTTTACATACGCAAGTGAGCTCTTCTATAGCGTTCAGAGGGATGCGCACATACGAAACCGGCACACAGATACTTGGAAAGTCATTTTATAATAGAGTGCCTATGTCAAAGTTGAAGAAAGGTTTAAAAAAGGCTCCTATTTTATAAAGGCTACTTAGGTGCCTATGTGCCTTTAAAATAAGCTTCTAGAGCCAGCCTCAGCAGTAGGCAAATCCTCACGCACAAGTTTGCACCTGCTCTGAAATAGGTATAAAAGGAGTGGGCCTGATATTCCAAGAAATTAACATGGTTCACAGACCTGTGTTCATCCCCCTCACCGGGATAGTCAGCGGCCACCGCTGCACATCCCGATGCGAATCGGTTAGCATGTGGGCATTCTGGGGCAGTACCTGGTGATAAATGGGCAACGGCAATATCGAGCCACTGTCCGGTTATCGCTAAGCAGCCAAAGTCAGGCGCAGTAAAGGCTGGCCTAACTTTCACTGCTGATGCTCATCGCTGCCCAGTTAGCTTCCTGGCAATCCAAGCAACCCGGCTACTCAACGCTGGGGCCCAGATATGGCCTCGGCATTGAGTATCGGGCGCAGTGTGTTTATAATATCTGTGTGGATATGTATATGTCATAGTGTACATACATACATCGCAACTCTGTGGCTGCCCCACCGCAACTACCTCTGCAGCAACGCCTGTGCAGGATGTGGTCAGTGCCCGTCCTTGCATGCTTGTATTAGCTGTGCACGTTTATAAGAGCAATTCCATGCATGCAAAAAAATGGTTTATATGTAGAAAATACTTTGTAAAATTACCATCCCCCCTCTCGAGTCCAAAAATGTATTATTCTTTGGAGAAGCACATCTTTTCTGTTCAGGAATCTTCCTTCTTGCGTTTCGTTTCTCCATTTACATCATGGAGTGTATTTGTGCTTGCCACTGTGAATACGTGAACAGGCCAGATCCTCCCCCCACTTGGCCAATGTACATTTCTTTGCTAAAAGGAAGGCCTTTCTGTTAATAATTTGTGCATTTGTTTCCCCATCAATTTAGAACATCATCAATGAATAACATTAGATCTGCATTTAATGGGATGTTTAATCCTGTGGAAACCTGCCATTTTCTGCCACAAATCTTATGTCTTCTGGCAGGTCTGGCGTATGTGACTTAAGGAGGGTAGTTTTATAAACTCCCATGTAGTTAAGGTGTGTTTTTCTGTGCATCACCAACGTCTATTTTATAAAGTCAAGTACGCACCGATTCTACTTTATAAAAAAGGGGTATAAGTGCTCCAAAACACACGTAAAATCTAGGCATGAGCATGTACACCAGTCCTATGGCAGGTGGAAATGCCTGCACATTGATTTCAAGAACACGCACAAATTATAGCATTTTATAAATTACATGTGTACGTTGCTGCCCCACCCATACTTCCCCCAAGCTCTGCCCATATGTATACCCACAGTGAAAATACGCATGATCCGTCTGATGTGTCTCCTTTCAGAACAGTGATCACCTAAAGTACACGTGTAAGTGCCCATTGACGCACATAAGCCATTGAAAATATATGATTTTATCGCACAGAAATGGTACGTAACTTTCTATGGTTCTTTTAAGATTACCCCCATGTGCCCACTTCCTTTGCACGATTGTTACCAGCATCTGATTGTGGTATCCTAGCACGGAATGTGTCTTTGGGAAAGCTATGCTCTCGAGAATTTCACAGATTTCCAGGAATCCCTTTTAATGTGTTTGATACGCCCAATGAATTAATGAGTTATCAAACGCAGCTTCATTTCCGCTTTGCCTTTATTTAAAGTCTCAGTAAGTTCTAGAGATCCTTCATTTCATTCTAATGCTTTTCTAGATCCTGATTTTGAGGATCTACATTCTTGATCTGGGGTTAGTATTTCTACATTTTCCTGGATATTCCATTGCAGGTTTTGCCTATTACAGATAACTAGGTAGATATTTATCAGGATGGGCACTGTATAACTTTAATATGTATCATTTTTTATAGTGCTACTGGCCCGTGATGATAAGTATTTAGATACAATATGTCCCTGCTTCAAAACGCTTACAATGCACGTGGGTACCTAAGGTCATGGGAGATAATGGCAGTTATCTTAGAAGCATCTCCACATGTTCCTTGTAAGAACACTGGCCCCCATCCATCCTGGTTTTTCACCCTCTCCCTAACCAGTCCTAGTCCCTAGCCCATCCGAGATCTCATATGCTCTACTCTGTTCTTGATTTCCTATTTTTAAGTGGCATTCCTTTTCCACATTTATGTATTATTTTATTGTAAACCACTTTGTTGTATCATAAATGTAGTATATCAAAATAAACAAACCATAAAAGAGGTTTGGACAAGTTCCTGGAGGAAAAGACCATAAACCATTTTTAAAGTGGACTGGAGACATCCATTGGTAACCCCTGGGACAAGCAGCATGGAATATGTCTACTTTTTAGGAACCTGACAGGTACTTGTGACCTGGATTGGCCACTGTTGGAACTGGGCTTGATGGACCTTACGCTCTTATGTTCGTTTTATTGGACTAACTTAATATTCTTGGACTAGCTTTCGAAGGAGGCATGATTTGGGCAGGCCAACAATCTACACATGTATTCTCCATTTTACAATTGTGATACACATAAATAAGAAACATTTTCCAACTTGATAATTATCTGCAGTGAGACCCAAGATGGCTGTCAACACATAGACTTGTCTGTATCATCTCTCTAGTGGGATTTAAACCCACTGCTAAACAATTTCTTTGGGAACATTTTGCTTCAGTAACATGGTGAAGAGAAAGGAGAAATCAGATTCATCACTTATTAATACACGCCAGACTTCCTTAATCCCTTTGCTAGTCAAAAGAGACTCAATCAATCAGGAAATGCCACCACAGCCGTTTTTTTTCTCATGGGAATACTTTGACCCCAAGTCCAGAATTGTTCAACTCACCAAGTGTTCATGACAAGATCAAGGTAACACTGTTCAGGTGTTTACTGCTAGAGAAGTTTCTTTTAGTGCTTCTACTCCGATTGCTCAATAGCCCAAATTGAATGAGGAATTACTCTCTACGGCACAGGAAGTAGAACTTACTCACGACTTCAGAATGGAGTTTGAAGTGAGGTCTTTGAATCATAGCAGCATTGGATCTCCAGGTACAGTATAGAAATTTCTAAATGCAAAGGTGGCAGTCAGGAGATTGAAGAATCTGGACTCCTTCCTTATAGTATCAATACGTGATGATCTGATATGTAAGTTTTTTTTGTTTCCTCATTGAGGGTTCAATAAGAGATACATGAACAAGGTGATAATTCAGACTGTGTCTTTTGACTTAAGGAAGGAAAAGGACACTGATCTTGCTGGGGATAAATTTGCCAAACAGGTTAAAATGCTGGAGGTTTCCACAACGCATAATGTCTCTAAGTTGACTTGGAATGACTCTTTGAATATTTTGCTACAAGCATTCTCTAGGTTGGCGTCAGTTGTCTTAACTAAAATTGAGCTCCAGCATAACGTAGTTGTAAAGTTTGAAGAAAGGATTGCGCAAGATAAGTGGACCGTTGCTGAGGTTAGAAGGAAGCTTTCATTATTGGCTTCCTCTGTGGTTTCAGTTCAAGATGATTGTACTACTGTTAACTAAGGCAAAAGTGTCTATGGCACGTAAAATGGAAAATATGCAAAACGCCCTTAAAAAAAGCAATATTAGATTGCCCACTTTCCCCAGAGTGCCATCTACCACGCCCAGAGATATGTTTTGGAGTTATTTAACCCTTTCCAGGCCGAGCCCAAAACTCTCAGGATCCAAAATTCTGACTAAATATTCCTATCAAATGGTATATAATACATGACCATAGCAGAAAGAAAATCACTATTAGAACATATTGAATAAGACAGGTACAATTTTCCTGAAATATGCAAAAATTAACCCGGCTGCAGAATGTGGATTAAAAATTTAAAGTAGGCCTTCAAAGGGTTAAAAGAGATGTTGGACATTTCAGAGGCTGAATTTTTGCTATTTGGCATTCCTTTCACCACTTTTAGGGGATTTTAGCTGCGTAAACCTCTCGCTTTTATTAGAAAGGCAGTATATAAAGTTTTTAATAAATGTAAACTGCATATTTTTTACCTATCAAACCTAATTTTTCATCTTTAAATATCTCTGAGAATAATCGAGAAGCCACTATTAACAAACAGGCTGGACGTTGTGGAAGTATTTCATCTGATATTTCAGCTAGCTTACTTCCAGAAAATATGGACTGTGCTAGTTTGCGCATTACTTTATTGTTGCCATCCAGTCGTGACTGGATTTTAAAGCTGATTTGTCTTGAGCGTAATACAAAATTCCTAGGTCAGTCTATTAAAATGTATCCTGATTTGGCATGGGAGTGTCAGAAATGCAGATGTGAATATCTAGCTTTAAAATCCAAAGCTTTCGCAATTGGTGCTTTATATTCTTTGCAATATTCTTGTAAATGTGAAATAATCTACCAAGGGAAAGTGCATCTCTTTTTTGAGCTGGAAGAATTGGCTGAATTTTTGTGTACTCATTCACAGCCATCTGCTTAGGAAATATTGGGGGATGTTTACTAAAGTGCGGTAAACATGACTAACGCGCGTTATACGACGTTAACGACTGTAAGTGCCGTATAACGCATGTACCGATGCGCTAACGACCGTTAACGTAATACTACGTGCGTTAAGCATAGTTAACGATCGTAAAGTCCCGTGGCACGTTAAAACAGCGCAGAAGGTGGAGAGTGGGCGGAGAGAAGGGGTCAATGGGCGGAGAGAGGCTCCCCTCACACTAACGCACTGAATTCCTGAGCTCAATTCCAACGTGAATGAAAACCTGTCGTTAAAGGCATTTAAAGGGAAGAGAAACCATTTCCGTCAGCAATGTACAGAAAAACCGGGGAAACCCACAAAACGTGAGCAGTGTGATACATGTGCACAGAACAAAATTTCACATAAAACGTTAAAAAATGACCACAAGAAACATTTTAAAAAGCATAATTCAGCTGGGCAACAGTGAAAGCAATGGGCAACAAGGAACAACACTCCCTGGAAAGCACCAAAACAAAAAGAAATGATGTGTGGAAGGGTCTACGCTCCGCAGACCCTTTCAAAGATCATTTCATTGTAATGGAGCTGTCCTGGGAGTGTTGTGTAATGTTTCCCAATGATATCATTGTTGCCCAGCTTGGTTATGGGTGTGTGCCCCTTTTGTGAGGTCTTTTCTGAGGTTTATGTGCACCTTTGTCTGCATACAAGGTAAATGAGGCCACAGTAAACCTGTTGCAGAGCAGGGTTTCTGACTCGTCAGGCCGGTTTAACTAACTCCAGGGACTGCACTGTCTCTGTGGCCACAGTGTGGTGCAACAGACACAGCCAGTGCCTGTAAGACCAGAGGGTCACAGGTTCAAATCCCAGCTTGGGCTCCTGCCAACCCAGTCCCCATAGTTTTACCCACCACTAAACAGTGATAGTAAAGACACTCCTTTATTGCAGAGAACATACGCATGGCCTATATTTTACCACACCAAACACAGACACCAGAAACAGGCACATTACCTAAAGCAGAGTCCCGCAAATGCAGTCCTGGAGGGCCCCACACCATTCCGGCTTCATGCTTAAAGCACGACGAGGAACCCAACAACAGCGTTGTTTCAACAAACTTGACCTGGAGGGTCTCACAAGTAACATCCAGGCGCACATTGACTTGGAAATTACCGACCTCGATACACTAACAAATAGCTGGGACACAGGAATTCAGGCTACAGCGAACCCTAAATGGAAAAACGCAGCAACCACAGGCAAACATCAATCAGAACCCTGGTACACAACAACGCTAACCATGAGGAAGAGAGAGCTTAGAAAGTGTGAAAAAAATGGAGACATAGCAAAACTTTGGAACTCACGGCTGAGTATCTCAACCTCCTCGCAAGATACAAAGAAGAGGTAGATGCTGCAAAAAGGAAGCACCACACCAACCTGCTGAACAAAGCCATCAACAAACCACGTGAGCTATTTCGAATAGTGAAAACACTAACCAAAACAACCCAACCGGAACAGCAGTGCGATACTATTCACCCTCAAACTCATGCGAACCACTATGCAAGCAAGCTGACAACAACATCACCCACTCTCTGTGTTGCCACACCACATGTGCAAACTGTAGTGAAGCAAGAGCAGACATGGAACGAATTTTACAAAATTGATGATAAGCAAACGATTGAAATAATAACCAGTATCAATACCACCACCTCCCCGCTTGATCCCTGCCCTGCTACATGGATCAAAGCGACAAAAAAAGATATCGCACACCAGGTCTCGCACATTGTGAACCAATCACTGTGTCAAGGAATCATGCCCAACCAGCTCAAAAAGTCTATAATTAGACCAATTCTAAAGAACAACACACTTAAAAAAGAGGACCCATCATCTTACCGCCCAATCTCCAGCATATCTTTCCTAGCAAAGATCATCGAAAAAGCAGTCCTCATCCAACTGCAAGACCACCTCGACGACCATGAAACCCTGGACGAACAGCAATACGGGTTCAGAAAAAATCATGGTGTCGAAACTCTACTTCTGGCCCTGCTTAACAACCTCCTCAAAGGCCTGGAAGACAGAAAGAAAAAGTTTGTTCTTATCTTCATTGACATCTCTGCCGCTTTCGACACTGTCCATCACGAAATCCTACTTAACAAGCTGGCGTCGATTGGAATATTAAGAACCACCTTGAAATGGTTCTCCTCCTACATAACGAACAGAAAACCACAGGTCCAATACAACGGCGAAAAAGCTGAAGCCTTCACTCAAACTCAAGGCATACCGCAGGGTTCGGCACTCTCAGCACTACTTTTTAACATTTACATGCAACCCCTCAGTGGAATTTTCAGGAAGCATGGCATTAACTACCACATATACGCAGACGATATTATGCTATACACACAATTAGAGGCCGCAGACCCTAATTACACTCAGCTTGAAACCTGCATGGGAGAGATGTTGGGATGGCTAAAACAAAACAATATGTCGATCAACCACAAAAAGACTGAAGTAATGTTTATATCCAGTAAACCTGACTTCGAACCGCCTCCCACAATCACATTGTGCAACAACATTTACAACACTAAAAATGAAATCAAATATCTGGGAGTCACAATCGACAGCAAATTGAAGATGGAAAAACACCTCAGCAACACCAACAAGGCCATCTTTCACAAGCTTAGAGTACTACGACCCCTGCGGAATATACTCGATCCATGTGACTTCCGGTCGGTTGCGCAAGCTCTCATCATGCCCCACCTAGACTACTGTAACGCCATCTTACAGGGTCTACCAAAGAAAACGACCAATATATTACAGTTGGCACAAAACGTGGCGGCAAGGATCATCATGCGCTCAAGCATCACTGAGCATATCACACCTGTATTGATTAAGCTGCACTGGCTACCAATCGTTGCCAGAATTCAATACAAAACATTGGTAACTACGTTCAAACTAATACATAACCTAGCCCCATCGTTCCTCTCCACCCTTATCTCCACGCAACCAACCACCAGAAACAGGAGAACTATCAACTCAGACACACTACAAGTTCCAAACTGCATCAGACATGTAAAAGTCAGTACTAGCCGCAGAGCGTTCTCCTTCTCTGCCCCCACCTTATGGAACCACCTACCACAGGAGCTCAGAGCAATTAAAGACATAACTGACTTCAGGAAGAAATTGAAAACGCATCTGTTCAATTCTCACTACAATCAGATGTAAATTCAGGAGGATAAAAGAGGAAGTGAATGGCTGTATGTAAATATGTAAATTGGCGTTAATTTATGTTTGTACGTTTAGGTCTATATTCAGACCCCACTATGTGTGCTGTGTATTACCTCTATACTTTTTATCTATGCCCCAACTTTTCGTCTTGATTTATGACAACTCCCAATGATATAATCAAACCGCTTCTGATCGCTGGAAGTAGCGGTATATAAGTGATTGCTAAATAAATAAATAAATAAAATAAATGCTGCCTCTAATAAAGATGCCTGTGCTGCATAGCTATGCACCACCCCCATGGTATGCAGATGTAGCTCATGCATATTTATGAGGGACAGCATGAAAACCCGAACAGTGTTTGGAACACCAGGACTGGAGTTGGGGAACTCTGCCGTAAAGCAGCAGCCAACAGGGCCACCCACCCACCCACAGGCCCCATTGGCCAATGCCACCTGGAGAGGCAAGACATTGGGCCCTGCCTGTATCTCCCAATACTAGCAGTTGCATACCTTAGCAATGCCACCCTACACCTGGGTATATGGTACACAGCTATCAAACGTTTCCTCTGATAACTGGCAGATATCAATTCCTACGTTAAGCACATTTTGCTCATTGAGCTCCACCATAACAATCATTCTGATGTCTGCGGTGTGTGCTGCAGGTCTGGTCTCTGACAGTGTTCACCACCCTGGGGAGTGACCCCCCAATAGTCTTGTGTACCATATCCATGCCTGTACTATGCCCAGGACTGGTGTGGTGGGTATGGCTGCTGACCACCTCTATAGTAGCACAATGCTGGCATAGGTGTGGGGGTGGCTGTCTGTCTATCCAGTGTGTGGTGGCTGCAAACACCTTCCACAGCCCACACTGCCAGCAATGTTGCCAGTATTGGGCTGCCAATGTGCATAATGAGGAGCAAGGTACCATGGGTATAGGCCGGACAGGGTGGCCTGGCCAGGGTGCATCTGCACAGGGCATAGGGCAGTGACAGGCACATTGTAGTGCCCAGCCACCACCTACACAGACAGGGTGACCTCAGTATATCCTGCTGAGAGATCACTCTCACCCTGACTGTGCAGTGACCACAGCATGGCTAGGCACTCCCATAGTGCTATCTAGTATTTCTCTCATGTGATAAATATGGGTTTCCTTTTGGGTCCCAGTCACTGATGTATCTGCTTGCTGTGCATGCTGACATCCCAGTTCTGGGTGCAGGCATCTCCACTGGGCACTAGCAGACTGTTTGCAGCTGGTAGGTGTTGTGATGGAGTGGCTTGCAGTGGCTGATGGCTTGCACCAGGGGAATATCAGATAGTGGTGGGGTGCAGCATAGCATATCCAGGCCTAATGTCTGTCTGCTATTGTGTTATGGCTGTGTACAGAGCTGCATTGACTGCCCTGTGGGGTGTCTGTTCCTCAGCAGGACTAGGGTTAATGTTCCCCTCTACTGCCACCTTTGCAGGGAGGTAGACTGTGGATCTTTTGATAGGAGACCCTGTTTGCCACCCTCAGCCCTGGGGGAGGGGGGTGGTGGTGCATGGGGGCTACACCTGACTGAAACAGACAGAGATGTCCAAGGTGTTCCTGCAGAAACTACCTATCTCACACAGTAACACTGCTTTGGACCTGCGCCATGGCCTGTGCTGTGGACCTAGTGCTGGGCGCCTCACTGCACCCTCAGGGTGAGCACAGTACCCGCACAATGTGACGGTGTGTAGCTACTCTGTGCCAGTACAACACACGGTCGGTACCCCCTATCAGGCCGAGGTGCTGTGGGGATGCACATGGTCAGTTCCCCCTACCAGGCCGAGGTGCTGTAGGGGTGCATTCCCCATGGTGTGTATCTGTGGACAGCTGATTTGCATGTGCAGTGCATCATGGGTGTGACTGGCACAATCCAACCCTGTGAAACTCCAGCACCTGCTCACAGGCTCTGATAAACCATAGGCCATCACACGTACATCTGTTAGCATAATGCATAGGTGCAAGACACCCTACAGAGTCTGTAATATAAGATGCCCACACTGGTAAAAACGCACGTACAAACACACGTACCCACGCACGATTGTACGCGCGCAGCTACACACGGGGCTACGCACGTACCAACGTACGCAACCTCGCACACACCAATGTATGTGGCTAGGCACACTCCGAGGGTGTTTTTCTGACACCAATACTCAACGTAACGAAAAACATGCCTCCTCTTTCCCTCTGTAATGTGCAGGGTGATGCCTGGGACAGCCTTCTGCGTTAGGCACACTGGGGACTCAAACCCATGCTGCCTGTAACAGCGGTCAGTACCGTAACCATTGTGCTACAGCTCTGTTTCAGTGCTTTGTGTCTGTACGTCTTCTTACCATTAACGCACAGTAACGCGGCACGGCGCCCGGTAACGCTCGTTAATTTTTTTAACGCGCGTTCATAGTGACGATGTACCGCCCATGTCCTTATTTGGGGTTTCTTTTACTACCGCGGCTCCTAACGCGAATTGCACTAGCGCAGTTTAGTAAACATACCCCATTGATCCTGAACTGGACCTAGAAGTTTAAGTTCTTTATGGTCAGGATGGTGCAGATGTGACTTATTTGTGTGACTTCAATGTTTTCATGTGATGTACTGCCTTTCTGGACTTCTTTGTTCATCCTTTCGGTATATGCTCTTTATGGAACTGTCATTTTGTGTTTTGTTACTTTTTTGCAATAAAAAGCTTTAAGCATTAAAAACAAAATTTAAATGCAGCAGCCAGAGTTTTGTTTTTGTTTTCTTTCAATGCAATCCACCACGGTTAAATAAAAAGTGAATATTCAGTGCAGGTATCTGGATAATGACTGGCGCTGAATATCCACCTACAGCCGTCAGACCTGCCCACTATTTATTTATTTTATTTTATTTATTTACATTCTCTTATATCCCGCACTATTCAGCATCAGCGCGGTTTACATGGAACAAAATGCTCAGTACAAATAACATGTATGAGTTTACAGATAACAGGGAACAAAACTTGGATAACAGGGGTAACTATTTACAAACTTATTACATGGTAATCATGATCAAAGAGGATGCATCGAAAACACAATCACGTCATGGGTTCGAGTATCAACTTGGTGTGTTGTTGGTATGCTATTGGTTTGTCTGGGAATGTGGATGGCATGGGGAGGTCTTGGAGCTCTAGGGGCTGCAGTTGGGCTCGATAAGGTACTTGTTGAAGAGGTGGCCTTTGAGGGCTTTCCTAAACTGTGGTAGATTCTTAATAGCCCGGATATCATGGGGTAATGCATTCCAGTATCTTGGGGCACTGAGACTGAAGGCCCTGTTGGCTGTCGATTTAGTGCAACCAGTAAGTGCCTTCGGTACGGTTAGGGAGTTTATAGCCGTGGATCTTCTTACTCTATTTGGTGATATGGTGTGGATGAGGGAGGTTAAGGATGTGGACGAGAGGTTGTGAACAGCTTTAAAAGTGATTACCAGGATCTTGAAAACTATTCTAGCCTGGATGGGTAGCCAATGCAACTGTATTAGCAGAGGCGTCACGTGGTCGCTCCTGGAGGCTCCGTGGAGGATTCTTGCTGCCGTGTTCATGGCTAGCTGCAGCGGGTTTAGTGTAGACTGGGGAAGACCTTGTAATATGGCATTGGCATAGTCGAAATGAGGTATGACCAATGCCTGGAAAATTGTCCAAAAGTCAGTTGGTTCAAGCATGGAGCGTAGATGCCTAAGTGAGCGGATCTTGTAGTAGACTGATCTGACTATGTTTCCTATGTGAGCCTTCATATCCAGGCGTTGATCTAGGGTGAGTCCCAAGTATCGTATTGAGGATTTAGAGTGCAGCTCAGCTTCCTTTACTTTAAGATATTGTGGTGGGGTAAAGTTGGGGTTCCTCGTAATGAAGAGTACTTCCGTTTTCTTATGTTGTATTCTGAGGTTTTGCGAGAGAACCAGTCAGATATTGCATTGAAACAGCTCATCAGTGGGGAGAGGTCAAGATGCTCAGTAGAGAAAAGGTATGTAGAGAAGGACATCGTCTGCGTATAACATGCAGTCAACATTGAAGGACCGGATGATGTTACAAATTGGCTGCATGTAAATATTGAACACGAGCGCAGAAAGGGAGGATCCTTGTGGGGCTCCTTGACTTTGGTGGAAAGGTTCAGAATTTGTCCCTCCAGAACGAACATATTGCCATCTTTCGGACAGGTAGGATCTGCACCATTCTAGTGCTCGTCCATTAATGCCTTTGTCAATCAGTCGTCTTAATAGAAACTTGTGATTTACTGAATCAAAGGCTGCAGCGATGTCCAGAAAGATGAGAGCAAAGCCCTTACGGATGTCATCAATACCTGTGATTATCTTGCAGAAGAGAGTGGTAAGGAGGATTTCCACTCCGTGGAATTCTCTAAAGCGATGTTGGCATGGGTCTAACAGTGCAGCGGAGTCGATGTGATCCTGCAATTGTCGTTGAGCTTCCTTTTCAATGATCTTCGCAAGTAGTGGAATGCTGGATATGGGTCTATAGGATTCCACCTGCTGGGGATCAAGCTTGCAGTTTTTTAGCAGAGGTCTAATAGAGGTGTGTTTAAGGGCTGAAGGGAAGGAGCCGGTTGAGAATGAGAGGGTCATTATTTTGGACAGTACTGGGCTGAAGTGGCTGCGAAGCTCCATGATCCAGAAGGCTGGGCAGTAGTGATATTTAAGGCCGCAATAGTGTCTTCGAGTTCTCTCTTGGTGGGGGTAGAAAACATGGTTAGTGTTGTTTGGCAGTCCTGCTCTATTTCGAAGGTTGTAGTAGAGATTTTGTCAGTCTGGCATATTTTGGATTGGAGATAAGTTGCAAAATCTTGTGGGTGTATCTCAAATGGAGGTCCAGAGGATGGTTCCTTTGATAAGGTCTTAACCAGGTCGAACAGGTCATGTGGTTTATTAAGCGATCTCTTTAAGGTGTTTGAGTAGGACTGCTTCATTGTGTCGGTGATTGCATTGCGATGCGCAGCTAGATGACAGTTGTATGCTGTCTGGTCATGTAAAGAATGAGATCGGCACCAGCGTTTCTCTAGTTTTCGTAATTGGTTAAGTGATGTTTTAAGATAGAAACATAGAAACATAGAAACATAGAAATATGACGACAGAAAAAGACCACATGGCCTATCTAGTCTGTCCTTCCATAACAACTACAACAGTCCACTTTTTGCCTTTAGAGATCCTCTGTGTTGGTCCCATGCTTTCTTGAATTCAGTTACTGTCCTCATCTCTACCACCTCCACTGGGAGACTATTCCACGGATCCACTACTCTTTCCGTAAAGAAATATTTCCGCATATCACTCCTGAATCTATCTCCCTTCACCCTCATCCCATGTCCCCTCGTAGCAGAACTTGCTTTCAATTGAAAGAGTCTCTCTCCCTGAACATTTATGCCATGGAGGTATTTAAACATCTCAATCATATCACCTCTATCCCGCCTTTCCTCTAAAGTGTACATATTAAGATCCTTAAGTCTGTCCTCATATGCTTTATAATGAAGCCCATTAATCATTTTGGTAGCAACCCTCTGCACCGACTCCATCCTGTTCACATCCTTTTGAAGGTGCGGTCTCCAGAATTGCACACCATACTCCAAATGAGGTCGCACCAAAGACTTATACAGAGGCATTATCACCTCCTTTTTTCTGCTAGCCATTCCTCTCCGTATGCACCCAAGCATCCTTCTAGCTTTTGCTGTCGCCTTTTCCACCTGTTTAGCTACTTTAAGATCATCAGACACAACCACGCCTAGGTCCCGCTCTTCTTTAGTGGACAAAAGTACTTCACCTCCTATACTGTATTGCTCCCTTGGATTGCTGCAGCCCAAATGCATGACCTTACATTTTTTAACATTAAATCCTAGCTGCCAAATTCTAGACCATTCTTCAAGCTTAGCTAGATCCCTCCTCATGTTATCTACCCCTTCCTGGGTGTCTACTCTATTGCAGATTTTGGTATCATCCGCAAAGAGGCAAACCTTACCCGACAGCCCTTCCGCTATATCACTAACAAAGATGTTAAAAAGAATCGGACCAAGGACAGATCCCTGGGGCACACCACTGGTAACATCCTTCTCCTCAGAGTGAGCTCCATTTACTTGTACTCTTTGTCGCCTCCCACCCAACCAATTTCTAACCCAAGCAGTAACTTTAGGGTCCATCCCTAGGGTGCTCAGTTTGTTTATAAGTCGCCTGTGAGGAACAGTGTCAAAGGCTTTACGGAAATCTAAATACACCACATCTAGAGCTCTCCCTCGGTCCAACTCCCTGGTCACCCAGTCAAAAAAATCAATCAGATTTGTCTGACAAGACCTGCCTCTGGTGAATCCATGCTGCCTCGGATCCTGTAATCCGCTGGACTCCAGAAACCTCACTATTTTCTCTTTCAGCAGCGTTTCCAATAATTTACTCACCACCGAAGTTAAACTAACCGGCCTGTAGTTTTCAACCACATCCTTACTTCCGCTTTTGTGTAAAGGCACCACATGAGCCTCTCTCCAGTCCTTTGGCACCACTCCTGACTCCAACGAGGCATTGAAAATGTCAGTCAGTGGAGCTGCTAGAACGTCCCCAAGTTCCCTCAGTATTCTAGGGTGTATCCCATCCGGTCCCATCGCTTTGTCTACTTTAAGTTGAGCTAGTTTCTCACGAACACAGTCTTCTGAAAATAGTTCAAGATGTCCCTCGCTTCTGTTCTTATTTGTGGGTGTTTTCTGAGGTCCTGCTCCTGGTTCTTCATCTGTGAACACAGAACAAAAATATTTGTTAAGCAATTCCGCTTTATCCTTATCAGCTTCTACATATTCCCCCCCTGCACCCTTGAGTCTGACAATACCACTTTTGCTCTTCCTCTTCTCACTAATATATCTGAAAAATGTCTTATCCCCCCATTTTATTGCATTGGCTATTTCCTCCTCCTTTTGAATCTTTGCCTTCTTGACTACTTTGCTAGCTTCTCTAAGTTTTTCCAAATACAGATGCCTGTCTTCTGCTCTCTGTGATCTCTTGTATTTCATGAAGGCCTCCCTCTTTTTCTTCACTTTTTCAGCTACTTCCTTCGAAAACCATAGCGGTCTCCTGTTCCTTTTGCCTTTATTTACCATTTTAACAAAAAGGTTGGTTGCCCTTAAAATACCCCCTTTCAGTTTTGCCCACTGTTTTTCTACATCCCCCAGCTGTTCCCATCCCACTAACGACTCCCTGAGGTATTGGCCCATCTTCGCAAAGTTAGTCTTCCTAAAGTCTAAGATCCTCATCTTGGAATGGATTCTAACAGCCCTAGTCCTAATACTGAACCACACCATCTGGTGATCACTGGATGCAAAATGATCTCCCACTACAACATCAGAAACACTTTCACCATTGGTAAGCACCAAGTCCAGTATGGCCCCTTCACGTGTGGGGTCTGTTACCAATTGCCTGAATAGTTCTCCCTGTAGAGAATCCAGGATCTCCTTACTTCTAGATGATACTGCAGCAGGAATGTGCCAATCAACATCTGGCATATTGAAATCTCCTATCAGTAGCACTTCCCCTTTCCTAGCAATGCTGCGTATGTCTTCAATTAACTCTCTGTCCACCTCTTCCTCTTGTGAGGGAGGTCTGTATATCACTCCAATGCAAATAGATTTCTCTTTCCCTCTTTCTAGTTTAACCCACAATGCCTCCTCTCTCCCTTTTAAGCTCTGTAATTCCAAAGCTTTAATAGTAGTTTTTACATATAGTGCCACTCCTCCTCCTCTTCTTCCTACCCTGTCCTTCCTGAATAAAGTATAGCCAGGTATAGTTACATCCCAGTCATTGTTTTCTGTGAACCATGTTTCTGTAACTGCCACTAAATCCAAGTCAGCCACTCCCACCAAAGCTTCAACCTCAGGGATCTTATTTCCCATGCTACGGGCATTAATACACACTGCTTTCCATATGTTACCCCTGTTACCCATTTCCATAAAGGTATTTAATGTATCACCTACCTGGGGGCTTTCACTTACCTGGGGGCTTTCTTCACCCATCCCCAAGGAATCTAGTTTAAAGCCCTCTTCAGTTGATTAGCCAGTCTACTACCAAAGATGCGTTGACCTCTCTTGGACAGATGGATGCCATCTCTGCTTTGCAACCCTTGGAAAAGCATCCCATGGTCTAGGAAACCAAAACGCTCTCGATGACACCATCCACGCAGCCATGCATTTGTCTCCAGGATGCGAGCCTCTCTGCCTTGGCCTTTACCCTCAACAGGGAGGATTGAAGAGAACACCACCTGTGCACCTAACTGCTTCACCCTCTGTCCCAGAGCCATGAAGTCACTTTTGATACGTTCCGAGGTATACCTGGCAGTATCATTTGTTCCAACATGGATTAGCAACATTGGGTAATAGTCTGTGGGCTTGATGAGTCTCGGCAAACTCTCCGTAACATCTTGGATTTTGGCACCAGGCAGACAGCATACCTCTCTGGACATCAAGTCTGGTCGGCAGATGGACGCCTCAGTACCCCTCAGAAGAGAGTCTCCAACCACCACCACCCTTCGTTTCCTTCTGGTGACTGATTCCGCAACTTTGGGGTACTTGAACTCTGGTTCTTCCCTTTCCAGGTATGCTTTCACCTCCTCCACTTCCAGGGCTGCATAATGGTTCTTCAATTCAAGGGATGGAGAAGTTGGATTGGTGATTTTGCAGGCCCTGGTGACTTGTGTCCAACCATCGACATTCTGTTGGCACCCATCTTCTCCGGAGCTGGAGAGCTTGGTTGCTGCAAGTAGCATCTCATCAATGTACTTCTCACTGTCTTGAATGCTCCTCAGCCTCGCCACCTCCTCTCTGAGTTCCTCCACCTCTTTCCTCAGAGCTTCAGCATGCAGGCACCCTGCACATGGAACCGGTCCTTCAACCGGCATTAGGACCTCTGTCTGGACCGAGGCAGAAGCTGTAACGGGAGCAACAGCTTTAGCAATACGATTTTTCCCAGCCATTGTTCTTTTTGTGGAGCTTAGGTATCTGTTAGAGCAAAAGAGAGAGATCTACCAAGTACCAGCCGGTTTCGCAGCTGTCTTTATAGAGAAAAAGCAGTTAAAACACTTTAATTACATACAAATGTGCTGGTCCAATTCACTGTGATTTGTGAAAGGGGAGGCGCCCTATAAAGCAAGGCTGCTCACTAGGGGTGGGTAGGGCGGGAACTAACACCTGATTAGGTGTTAGCAGCTTCTAAAGCTGAGGAGGTCACTGGAGTCAGCAACCTACTGTGCTCAATTAAGGTTCCCCTAAAACAGCAAAAATGAAGTAACCTTGCTTTTAAAAATATACACAAAACCCTTTTAAGAGCTCCCAGTCAGAGAGCTAGCAATGTAATAAAAACAAACCAAACAAAGAAACCCTCAAAACCTTACTTACTGTTTGATGTGTGGAGCCCTGGTTAGAAAAGCCTGGTTAGAAAAGATCAGCTGAGTACCATGGGGTACTCGTCTTTTTGCCTGGGGGCCTGTTGGTTGGCATATGTAGGGCAATCGAACTGAGGCAATTGTTCCAATGAGAGATTAGGGCATCAAGGTTCTGGGTGGTTTCAGAGAAGAGTTGTTGCGTCTCCGCAAGGATAAGATCTTTGTTGTAAGGCTTGAAACATCGGGAGGGCGGTCTTGTGGTGTTGCTTTGTATTTTGTTGATTTTTGTGTAGGCTTTGTATGAAGGAATCTGGATGATGATCAGTTTGTGATCTGACCATGGAACAGGAGTTATGGAGGTTATAGGATCCTGGGCTGGGTTAAGAGAGGTTTGTGGGGTGAATACTAGATCCAGGATATTTCCCTTAATATGAGTAGGCTCATTAACTAATTGCTTGAAGCCAAGATTTTTGAGGGCATCGAGGAAGGCTGATGCTTGATTATCTTGTAGTGTAGGCAGGTTAAAATCCCCTAGGATCCAATTTGGAATGCTTGGGTTATGAGTGTTAGATGCCAGATCGATGATAGCCGAGAGATCATCTGAGGAGGCTGAAGGTGCTCTGTAAAGCAGGATGATTGAGCAGCGTTTATTGGAGATAGTGACGGTCTCCAGCTGGTTTGTACTGGTGGAGTCTACAGTTCAAAAATGGAGGTCTGATCTTGTGAGGATGAGCACGCCACCTCCTCTTTTGTCTTGTCTATGACTTGAGTGTGCAGTGAAATTCTGGGGGAGGATCTGGTTGAGTAAGACGTTGTCTTTGTTGGATAATCACGTCTCAGTGACCATGAGTATATCAAGGCTGTGGCTGGCAATGATGTCAGTGACGGCTGGCCACTTCTTCCGGATAGAACGGGCATTGATGAGGGCACATTTTAGGCTATGAGGGTAGGGGTTTTCAAATCGTTTGGGTTTCATATTGTGTTGAAGTGTAATGTGTAACAGGTGGGGGTGGTGAGGGTGGTTGACCCAGGTTATGTTGTCGTGGGATGCATTAGTCCATCTTCTCCCATGGCTCAGTAAAATAGGGATCTGTTTGGATGTTGGGGTTAAGGCGAGGGAGTTGGAGAACCAACTTGATATGATGATAAAGCATCCTATTATGGTGGGAATGGGGGAACCCATCATGGCAGAGCACTATGTAATGGGAGCGGTTAATCAGGTTAGATTACTAGGAAGTTATTAACAACCTCTTGATACTTAGAGCAGTATGCTGGGTCTCAACCGACAATACAGTCACAGGCAGTGGTTAAGATTAGATAGCTAGTAAAAGTATACTGATGACTGAAACTGGTGAGGTTAACTGACAACAGTAGAGTAGATTGTTAGCAATAGTAGATTATTGGTAGCAGTGCAATGGTGATTGGAGCTGATGGGGCTACTGACAACAGTATCTGGTTGATTGGCTACTGATAACAGTAAAGGTTGTTTGGCAATGGAGGATTACTGGTAGCAGTACAGTGGATGCTGGTAGTGGAACAGTAGCGATTGGTACTTTTAAAAGGTTACTGACAACAGTATGGTAAAATACACAGAGGTGACTGGTATTCTTAAAAGGTGACAGTTAAAACATGTAGACAATGTTGCAGGGTTTGGTAACAGCTATACAACTTCAATAATGTATCTAGTAATATATCTAGTATTGTGTCTAGTAATATATCTAGTTACATAGTGTAGATAGTTACCAATTCCTGTAATACTATTATATAAATTCAATAAATATGGCTAATGATATATGAGAGATATTCAATGTAGAGAGGCCTAGCAGGAGTTACCTCTTCTGGGTGGATAGTTTGGTTATGTCCGTGCTCATCAGAGAAGGTCAGAAGGCAGGAGATGACGGCCTGGATTGCGTTAATGCATGAGAGAGGATGGAGGACTGCTGAGTGCCTCCGGGGGTAAGGTAGTCATCTGGAGAGCTGGAGGGTGAGCTGGAGGGCGACCCTGACAAAATCCAATGACGCTTCTCGCTTTTGAGGCAGAGTATGCCTGGGAAGTGGTCAGTTCGTTGTGTAGCGAACAGCTGTTGCTGGAGGGTCTGGCCAGCTGGGTAGCACGTTGTGTGGCTGTTCTAGAGGGCCGACGCCTAAGGGCCGTGCCAAAGGGCCCTCTGGCAAGGCCCTCAGGCGCAGGCCCGCCGAGGCGCAGGCGCACCAGACGGCGCTTCCTTTTTAAAGCGCCCACCGGCTGCCCCGATTGGGCAGCTCTTCCAGGTGGGGGTGGAGCAGTGCTGCGGCTCGCTCGATCCCGCGCCGGGGAGAGCAGATGGGGAGCCGAGGTGGAAAGCAGCAAAAGGGCTTCTTGTTGTCAGCGCTTCCTTTTTAAAGCGCCCGCCAGCTGCCCCGATTGGGCAGCTCTTCCAGGTGGGGGTGGAGCAGTGCTGCGGCTCGCTCGATCCCGTGCCGGGGAAAGCAGATGGGGAGCCGAGGTGGAAAGCAGCAAAAGGGCTTCTTGTTGTCGGCGCTTCTTTTTTAAAGCACCCGCCGGCTGCCCCGATTGGGCAGCTCTTCCAGGTGGGGGTGGAGCAGTGCTGCGGCTTGCTCGATCCTGCACCGGGGAGAGCAGATGGGGAGCCGAGGTGGAAAGCAGCAAACATCTGCTATACAGCTATCTGTATAGCAGATGTTTGCACATAACAGCTCTACAGATAACTTAGTGCACTGCCCCACCTCCACCCCCTGGATAGTGCTACGGTGGTCAGGGGAAATATTCCACAGCACTATCTGGATAGTGCTTCTGAATATAGCTCTGGCTGGTACTTATCTGATTATCAGCTGCTGCTAACCAGATGTGCGCCCTTGAAGCTTGACCCCTTGCATGCCAGGTTCTGCATCTGTTCCGAGGCACACATGAGGCACACAAAGAGTACAAGTAAATGGAGCTCACTCTGAGGAGAAGGATGTTACCAGTGGTGTGCCCCAGGGATCTGTCCTTGGTCCGATTCTTTTTAACATCTTTGTTAGTGATATAGCGGAAGGGCTGTCGGGTAAGGTTTGCCTCTTTGCGGATGATACCAAAATCTGCAATAGAGTAGACACCCAGGAAGGTGTAGATAACATGAGGAGGGATCTAGCTAAGCTTGAAGAATGGTCTAGAATTTGGCAGCTGGGATTTAATGTTAAAAAATGTAAGGTCATGCATTTGGGCTGCAGCAATCCAAGGGAGCAATACAGTATAGGAGGTGAAGTACGTTTGTCCACTAAAGAAGAGCGGGACCTAGGCATGGTTGTGTCTGATGATCTTAAAGTAGCTAAACAGGTAGAAAAGGCGACAGCAAAAGCTAGAAGGATGCTTGGTTGCATACGGAGAGGAATGGCTAGCAGAAAAAAGGAGGTGATAATGCCTCTGTATAAGTCTTTGGTGCGACCTCATTTGGAGTATGGTGTGCAATTCTGGAGACCGCACCTTCAAAAGGATGTGAACAGGATGGAGTCGGTGCAGAGGGTGGCTACTAAAATGAATAATGGGCTTCATTATAAAGCATATGAGGACAGACTTAAGGATCTTAATATGTACACCTTAGAGGAAAGGCGGGATAGAGGTGATATGATTGAGATGTTTAAATACCTCCGTGGCATAAATGTTCAGGGAGAGAGCCTCTTTCAATTGAAAGCAAGTTCTGCTACGAGGGGACATGGGATGAGGGTGAAGGGAGATGGATTCAGGAGTTATATGCGGAAATATTTCTTTACGGAAAGAGTAGTGGATCCGTGTAATTGTCTCCCAGTGGAGGTGGTAGAGATGAGGACAGTAACTGAATTCAAAAAAGCATGGGACCAACACAGAGGATCTCTAAAGGTAAAAAGTGGACTGTTGTAGTTGTTGATATGGAAGGACAGACTAGATAGGCCATGTGGTCTTTTTCTGTCATCATGTTTCTATAAGGAACAGCTTTCGGTTTACATTGCGGCTAAACCAAGGAGCTGGTGCAGGCCAAGCTCAAACCCCTGATCCCCCCAGCACACATTTCATCCTCCGCCTCCCGGCACAAATATAAACCCCTCTAACAACATCCATGACTTCCTGAATCCCCCCTTTCCTCCACCAAATTACCTCTTGGCACTTATCAGGGGTCTTTCTGCTTTCTAGTGGGGAGCAGGAATCACAAGGAAAAAAAAACAAAGAATAAAAATCACAGATTTTACATGCCTCTGTATCGCTCCATGTTGTGAATGCACCTTGAATATTGCCAGCAATTCTGCTGCTACTACTGAACATTTGTATAGCGCTACAAGACGTACTTAAAAAGGATATAGCAGAGTTAGAAAAGGTACAGAGAAGAGCAACCAAAATGGTAAAGGGGATGGAAGGAGACCCCTATGATGAAAGGCTTAAAGGTTAGGGCTCTTCCACTTAGAAAAAAGATGGTTGAGGGGAGATATGATAGAGGTCTATAATTTAATAAATGGAGTGGAACAGGTAAACGTAGATTAGTTGTTTACTCCTTCAAATAGTAGAAAGATGAGGGGATGCTCAATGAAGCTACAATGTGGCATATTTAAGGCTAATTGGAAAAATATTTTTTCACTCAATGCATAATCAAAGTCTGGAATTCATTGCCAGAAGATGTAGTGAAAGCTGTTGGTGTAGCTGGTTTAAAAGAGTTTTGGGCAAGTTCCTGGAGGAAACATCCATAAACCGTTATTAAAGTGAACATTGATAACTTGGATTTTTCTCAGGCAATGTCCCTGTTTAATTTACTTTACAAAGTTTAAGTTACAATGTAAACCGTTTTGACTGAAATTATAAAGCAGTATAAAAAAAACCTGTTAAATAAACTAGGGAAATCCATGGCTTACCCTGGGATAAGCAAAGTGGAATCTGTATCTTTTTGGAAACCTAGCATGACCTAGATTGGCCACTATTGGAAACAGGATACTGGGCTTGATGGACCTTGGTCTGATCCAGTATGGCATATCTTATGTTCTTATGTACTACTACTTAATCTCTTAGCTTCTCTTCTCTTTTATTTCTTCCAACTTCCTCTTTTTTAATCAGTTTTATGGCATTCCTTTCTTCTTTTTTTTTTATTTTATATTTATGCAATTTTACAAGTGAATCAAGCAAAAGCTTGTACAGAAAAACAAACCCGTATAATAAAGTAAATATTAAAGCTCAATACAATAAAAAGGAAAAATAAAATATTTATACACAGGGTTAAATCAGCCCACAATACAGGGGAAGTGTAAAGAAAATAGATAATTGAGGCTAGGTAAAACCTCATCCCATATTAAGAAACAATATTGCATACACCAAGGAGGGAGACACGGCACAGAACATATTTCATATAACGATGAATTATCCTAAGAGTGATGAAGTCAGCAGATGAGATGAAACAAACAGAGATAAATCCTCAGGCTGAGAAAATATATACTTATTATCCCGAAAGTACACAAGGCATTTACAAGGAAATCGAAGTATCATTGTAGCCCCAGTAGAAAGAACACCAGGTCTTAAAAGCAAAAAGGCCTTCCGTCTCTTTTGGGTCTCTCTAGATACATCTGGGAAAATAGCAATTTTCTGTCCCATAAACAATACATTTCGCTTCTTAAAGTATAACTTCAAAACCCAATCCTGGTCAGAAGAAATAGAGAAAGTGACCAACAGAGTAGAAACCTTAATATCAGTTTCTTTGGGAGACTGTAACAAAGCAGACACATCAAGAGTGTCCGCTTTGAAAGCCCCCAAATCCACCTGATCCCCACGCTTAGCCCCCAGGAGAAAATAAGCTTTTACTACTGGTGGCAATATATTCTCAGGCACATCCAAAGACTAATGTAGATATCTTTTAAACAAATCCAAAGGGGAAATACCACTAACCACAGGAAAATTTAACAGGCCCGAACAGCATTTTCTAGAGTTTCTAATTTCCCACGAATTGCTACATTGTCTTTCACAATTGACTCAGTTAGTAACGAAATTTGGGAAACTTTCTGTTCGCCAGTAGTTATCTTCTCACCACACGCAGTCAAATTCTCCTTAATACCCTCTGTTGCAGACTCAAACTTCACAAGACACTGAGAAGACATAGCCATCTGTTGAGATACCACCGCAGAAAGCTGTGAAATCACATCCCAGATAGATTCCAGAGAGAATATCTTTGGACGTTGCAAAGGGGCAAATTGAGGCAAATTCGCAACTGCCGAGGGACTCCCCACCGCTGAAACTCCATTGAGATGTAATTTCCCCTCCGTCTCCACCATCTGCCGACCAGACCCATCCACAACCTCCAATGCCAGGGAGGACTCTCCGGAACTCAAATCAATCGAGGCCCACGCCAGGAAGGCTGTTCCAACACCATCCGGGTAGGCACCCTCACCACTCAGGAGAAGAGGTTCCAGGGGGGCCGAACGCAGAGGAGGCGGTCGATCATCCGGGGAGAGAGATACCTCAAGGGCCAGTGACACCGGGTCTACCTCCACCGGTGCTACAACGCCCGCTCTAATCTCCCCCTTCTTCTGCTCCGAGATTGACACAAAACGGTCCATAGGACCTAAGGTAACGGCAGGCACCGGCTCCGCGGGCAAAGCCTTGTGCTTGCCCTTGCGTTTAGGCATAATGAAAGGAAAAGCTCACGCCGCCATCTTAGAAATAACCACTCCCCTCCTTTCTTCTTTTAAATAATATTTCTATTGTACACTGCTTTGTTGTTACCAAAAGGCAGTATATCAAATTCTTAATAAACCATAAGTGGATTGCTTGCTCTTTATCTTCTGAGTTGGGATTGTGAATAGGTTGAGGGTGGAATTTCTTAATAAACTTTCACTCTAGGAGATAAGGGTCTGGAGAAAGGTGACGGATTCCTTGTGTAAGATTTTGACTATTGTGGTAAGCACCTTGTATCTGATTCTGGCAGTGATGGGAAGCCAATGTAGCTGTATTAGTATGACCTAGTTTGGCCACTGTTGGAAACAGGATACTGGACTTGATGGACCTTGGTCTGACAGTATGGCATTTCTTATGTTCTTAAAATACCTCATAATTCTAGCTGCATATTTTTTACATAGGATGTTTATGCTTATGTTTATGGCATTTGATAACCTCCCTTCACATGTGCAGCAGGGTGGTGTACATTAAAACAAAATAGGAAGAAAAAACAGAAAAAGGAGCACCATGACTTGATAGGAAAGGCATTGCCATCATACAGAGGGACAGTAGGGTCAGAGGAAAATCGGATCAAGAGAGCTATGGAGATGGAGATAGTATCTCAAAAACTACCTGAAAGAGGTGGGTTTTGAGCATGGATTTGAACTTAACATTTTTAAAATGGACTCCTTTACACAGCAATTCTGTAAGCAAACAGCATGCAAATAAGCTGTATGTGAAAAGTCAGTGCTAAACAAAGGGAGCAAGTCAGACTCATGCACACAGGAGTGCACATGTATTGGATTGCTAAAGAAAATCATCTGAGGTGAAGTGTGACCCTTCACACCAGATGACCAATGCAAGCAGATGGCCTGATTGCAGATCCCACCCCTCAAAAGCCTAGTCTTCACTGATCATTGGTGGCCCAATGGGCTCTACTCCAACCCCCAAACCCTCAGTAGCAGCTTGATATCCTATCTTAACTATTGGGGGGGCAGGAGTAGTACCCACATGCTTCTGCCTCTGCACTACCATCTTGGAAAATGGCAGTGTCTGACCCCGTGTGATATATCCTTGGATGCACTGGGCGGGTGGGGGTGTCAGTCTGCCATATAAGGTAAGGTACATCTTAGGTTTTGTTAGTGATTTTCCTGCGCTAGCATGCTTTCTGTATCAGGGAGCAAGATTAGCGCAGGAAAATCTCTAGTAAAACATTGCACTGGAGCGTAGTGCAGTTTGCTACATCGAGCTGTGAATGAATGAACTAAGCTTCTCAAAAAATGCACAGGATATAGAACACCCCATCAGAATGCATTTGTCAAGACAGAAATCAAGCAAATGGAATTAATCTGAATGAACTGGTAAAAAACATAACTTGTGGACTATTCTGTAAGATAATTGTATAGTGCTGATCAAGAGAAGCATACTGTACCGTGCAAAGCTGAAGGTCAATGAAGCAATTACTCTCTAAATGCAATGTGGATCATTGAGGCAAAGCTGATTGCTGGCGACCCAGCACCCCGTGGCATTTCTTGGCAAAGTGTGTCAGGAAGTAGACTGCCAGGCCTTTCTTCCAGGGCAATGGAGGGTAAAGTGACCTGCCCAAGGCCACAAGGAGTGCTAACGGCAACCAAACCCTGGGGTGTTAATCACCAGGCCAATGCTCTAAAAACTAGGCTACTCTTCCACTCTCTAGCTAAGTCAAATTATGTATGCAATGAAATTTGCCTGTCTCCTTCTTAGGAATTAAACCAAGGGACAAGAGAAAAATATTAGGCAAGGAATGGTAGAAAATAGTCTGGCAACCCTACCCAAGGAATTTTTTTCTTCATCTTTTCTTTAACTAGGGAAAGTTCATTGGAATTGACAAAGACTTATGCATTCGCCCTGTAGCTTTATATTTCAGACCCTCGTACGGTATGCTAACCTTGTGAAAAATCCTTTATGATGGTCTCTGTGGAGTAGCCTAGTGGTTAGAACACTGGCTTGGTAACCAAGCAACCAGGGTTCGATTCCCACTAGCACTCCTTGTGGCCTTGGGCAAGTCACTTAACCCTCCATTGCCTCAGAAGAAAGGCCTGGCAATCTACTTCCGGTGACACTGCCAAGAAAACCCAGGGGCTTCTGGGTCACCAGGAGTCAGGACTGACTCAAAGGCACACATTGCATTTTTGCCTGTGGCACAAGGGGTATTGTCTCAACAAAGGCATCATCCTTCAATGGTTATTGATTCTGTTGCCATCTATCCTTTTGAAATCTACACAAGGTGGCTGGATACATTGCCCCACATACTGTGCTTAAATTTGCATGGGTTCCAAGTGCAATGGTCACTATTATATGGTCTTCATGTGGGCAGAAGTGGTGAAATCTTACTTTAAATCAGTGCTAGTATGCTGCACTGTTGGAACTGAGGCATTTTGGGGGGATGGCGCCTCATTTCCCTTCCATCTCCTACCACATACTCACCTCCTCTCTTCCTGTGACTACAGCAGCATTCCAGTGCTGCGACCCACAGCCTCCCCATTAGTTGGTTCTTACCCACAGTCTCTGCTGCTAGTTACATTGGAAGCAGGCAGGGCAGATTTACTCATACAAGGGGGAGGGGGAATAGAGAACTACAGATAGAGAAGTTAAACTCTGAACAATGTCTAGCCACGTTAGCCATCCTTCATGTTTCCAGATATTCATGAAAAAATTTAGAATCCTACAAAAATCAAGACAATTATCAATCCTAACCTCTTGGGTTCATAGAAATATGATGGCAGGAAAAGGCCATATGACCTATCTAGTCTGCCCTTCCATACCAACTATAGTCCCTTTTTTCCTTTAGAGATCTTCTGTGTTTGTCTCATGCTTTCTTGAATTCAGATACTGTCCTTATCTTTACTACCTCCACTGGCAGACTATTTCATGCATCTACAATTCTTAAACTGCGCGGAAGAAAGGCCCAGCAATCTACTTCTGTATCTTGCCATGAAAACCCAATGGATAGTTACAACAAAACAAATTGTGCTATGATGCTGGAAGATGAGACCCCCAGGTCGGAAGGCACTCAACTAGCTACTGGGGAAGAGCTGAAGACTTTTCAGAGTAAAGCCAGCATTTATGATGTGGTTGGATCAAAGCCCTCGGGAAGTCTGACTGCTGATGTAGCTGCGCATGAAATGAGAGTCAGAAGCTGTAAAGATGTCTTGCACATTGGAACATGGAACGTACGAAGCATGAACCAAGGGAAGTTGGAGGTGGTCAAGAATGAAATGGAACGTGTACAACTTGATCTGTTAGGTGTCAGCGAACTGAAATGGACTGATATCGGGCACTTTGCATCAGATGATCACATGGTCTACTATGCTGGAAATGAAAACAAAGAAGAAATGGTGTTGCATTTATAATAAAGAAGAAACTTGCAAGAACTGTAATGAAATACAATGCAGTCAGCGAACGCTTAATCTCTATTCGTCTACGAGGATTGCCCATCAGCACAACTATTATTCAAGTATATGCCCCAACAACAACTGCAGAAGAGAATGAAATTGAAGAGTTCTATGAACAAGTACAAGCTGAAATTGACAGAACATGCAAACAGGATATCCTGATAGTCATGGGTGACTGGAATGCAAAAGTTGGCAACAAAGAAGAAGGCAAAGTAGTTGGAAAATATGGACTTGGCAACAGAAATGAAGCTGGAGAAAGACTGATAGAATTCTGCAAGACCAACGATCTATTCATCTCAAACACCTTTTTCCAGCAACACAAGTGGCGACTGTACACATGGATTTCACCCAATGGATTGTATAAAAATCAAATTGACTACATCTGTGGAAGTCAACGATGGAAAAGCTCTATAACATCAACAAAGACAAAACCTGGAGCTGACTGGTACAGATCCTCAACTACTAGTATGCAAACTCAAGCTAAAGTTGAAAAAGAGCAAACCACTCATGAATGCAGAAAAATATGACCTTGAGAATATACCACTGGAATTTAAAGACTGCCTGCAATATCGATTTGCTGCTTTAGATACAAATGACAGAGCTCCGGAAGAGTTATGGAATGACATCAAGAAGGTTGTGTTGGAAGAAAGCGAGAAGTCTCTACAAAAGGTGAAAAAGCAAAAACGGCCAAAATGGATGACCGAAGAAACTCTGAAAATTGCCCAGAAATGCAGAGAAGCTAAAGCCAGAGGAGAAAGAAAGACAATCGCAGAACTCAGAGATTTCCAACGTGCAGCAAGACAGGACAAGGAAAAAGTACTAAAACGGCGCATGCAAGGAAATAGAAGCAGAAACTATTAGAGGAAGAACAAGATCGGCTTTCCTAAAGCTACGAGAGTTAAAGAAAAAGTTCCAGCCTGGAAATGGAATGTTACAAGATGCTCAAGGTTCTATGTTGAATGATGCTGAGAAGATCAAGAAAAGGTGGAAGGAATATACAGAGTTTTTATATGATAAAGATCAAGTGGACCAACAGCCGTTTCAACCTGTACCTTATGATCGGGAACCATTGGTGATGAAAGAAGTTGAAGCAGCATTGAAAGCCTTATCAAAGAACAAAGCACCAGGCATTGATGGCATTCCTATAGAAGTATTGCAGCAATCTGATGCAGCTGTTACCATACTTACAAGCCTCTGCCAAGAAATATGGAAGACAACATCATGGCCAACTGACTGGAAAAGATCTGTGTTTATACCAATACTAAAGAAAGGTGATCCAACTGACTGTGGAAATTATTGAACAATCGCTCTGATCCCACATGCCAGCAAGATTCTACTGAAGATTATTCAAAAGAGACTACAACCATACCTGGAACAAGAACTACCTGAAGTGCAAGCAGGGTTCAGGAAAGGACGAGGAACGAGAGACATCATTGCGGATGTGAGATGGATCCTTGAAAAGACTAAAGAATACCAAAATGATATCTATTTGTGCTTTATCGACTATAGCAAGGCTTTTGACTGTGTAAACCATGAGAAACTCTGGGCCACATTAAGAAGCATGGGTATACCAGAACACCTGATCGTTCTCTTGCGCAATCTGTACATTGATCAAGAAGCAACAGTTCGAATGGAACAAGGAGAAACAGAATGGTTTAAAATAAGCAAAGGTGTAAGACAAGGCTGCATACTTTCCCCCTACCTGTTTAATTTATATGCAGAACAAATCATCAGAGAAGCAGGATTGTATGAAGACAACAGAGGTGTGAAGATTGGTGGAAGACTCATCAACAACCTTCGCTATGCCGATGATACTACATTACTGGCTGAAAGTGAAGATGATCTGAAACATTTGCTTCTTACAATCAAAGAACATAGTCTCAAAATGGGCCTGCACCTTAATGTAAAGAAGGCAAAGATCATGACAACTGGCATAATCAACAGGTTCATCGTTGAAGGAGAAGAAATTGAAACTGTGAACAACTTTAACCTACTTGGATCAACTATCAATAAAGAGGCAACAAGCAGTCAAGAAATCAAACGACGCATTGCTCTTGGAAGAATGGCTATGAAAGACCTAGATAAGATTCTCAAGAGCAGAGATGTCTCTCTCCGTACAAAGATTCGACTTGTTCAAGCCATGGTATTTTCAATAACATCATATGGATGTGAAAGCTGGACAGTGAAAAAGACAGACAGGAAGAAAATTGATGCCTTTGAATTATGGTGCTGGCGGCGAATACTGTGTATACCATGGACTGCCCGAAGAACAAACCAGTCGGTACTAGAGGAGATCAAACCTAAGCTTTCTTTAGAAGCTCAGATGACAAGACTTCGACTTTCATACTTTGGACACGTCATGCGAAGAGAGAGATCATTAGAGAAAGACATCATGCTTGGCAAGATAGAAGGTCAACGCAAAAGAGGAAGGCCAGCAATGAGATGGATTGATACAATAACAGCAGCTATGGGTACCAGTCTGTCAATGAGCCGCCTGACTGAAGACCGAACACAATTTAGGATAGCTATCCAGAGGGTCGCCATGAGTCGACTCCGACTCGACGGCACTTAACAACAACAACAACAACAACAATTCTTTCCATAAAGAAATATTTCCGCAGATTACTCCTTAATCTATCCCCTTTCACCCTCTTCCTATGTCCTCTCTTCGCAGAACTTACTTCTCCTGTGCATTTACATACCAAACATCACATGATTAAAATCAAGTACAGATGTGCTGCAGCCCTGCTACACTATGCACATGCAGAGCGCATAACAATGTCACTGCATGCTTAATAGCATCGTGGTGGATGTATTGTTGTGTAGCTACACAAGAATTCTTGATACTTTTTTATCACACCTCGTACTGTACTGCTCCCTTGGATTTTTGCAGCCCAAATGCATCACTCTGCATTTTTTAGGGTTAAATCTCAGCTGCCAAATTCTCGACTGTTCTTCAAGCTTAGTTAGATCCCTCCTGATGTTATCTACTCCTTCCTGAGTGTCTACTCTGTTACAGATTTTGGTATCATCTGCAAAGTGGCAAAAAAACTTATCCGATAGTTCTTCCACAGTATCACTAACAAAAAATGTTAAAAAGAATCAGACATGAAAGCACATCTGACAATGTCACCCTAAACCTTGGACCCTACATATGTTCCTAATTGCCAATGTGGGGTAGTGTGAGGGTTGGTGAAATGACTGTGGGGGTAGATTTTGAAAGTGGGGCAGTTGTGAGGGGGTAGTTTTGGGGGTGGGGCAGTTGTGAGGAGAGCAGTTATGTGAAATTGTTCTTTTGGGGTGGTATAGTTTTGCAGTGTGGTAGGGAAATTGTGGGATGTAGGCTTTGAGGGTGGGGCAGTTTACACGGTGATGAGGCAGTTGGGGGGGTATTTTGTTTTGTAGCGACAGCATTTGGTGGGTTTGTTGAGCAATTGAGGGAGAATTATTTGGAGGTGAGGACTGTGTGGGGTGATGGGGCAATTGTGAAGGGACATTTTTTGTGGTGGGGCAGTTTGGGGGGTTGGGGATGTAGATAACAGTAAGTTCACTGTAGCTTAACTGTGGGTAAGTTTTTATGCTAGAG
This sequence comes from Ichthyophis bannanicus, assembly GCA_033557465.1. Taxonomy (NCBI): domain Eukaryota; kingdom Metazoa; phylum Chordata; class Amphibia; order Gymnophiona; family Ichthyophiidae; genus Ichthyophis; species Ichthyophis bannanicus. The sequence continues at coordinate 87,012,535 of CM066048.1, read as the reverse complement.
AAGCTGAACTCCTTCTCTCATAGAAATACATTGGGCTAGTTTTTTGGGTGACTTATTTCTCTGGAACTCCCAGTCCACTTTGGCCCATTTTCAAACTCAGTTTGTCTTTTTACCAGTTTTTCTCACATGCTAAGTTAATCCCATTCCATTACATTTTCAGAGAGTTATTTTGTCCCCAGACAGAAAGACAGATGGACATTCTTGACCCTTTTTATATAGTTCTTTCCAACTTCCATTGGGTTGGAAAGAATAAGAAGGACTCATCTCTTTTTTCCTCAATTACTACTTTTATAAAATACAATTACTAATAGATCTAAATACTTTTATTTTTTTGTCTTTATGCCCCTCTCTTCAAACTCTTGTCTTTTCCTTCGTTCCGATTTCTCATCCTAATCTTGAATCGATAGAGAGAATATATCAATGAACTGCCTTTTCCAAATTTTCTTTTTCATCGTCTTTGACATCCACAAAGCTCATCAGCAGGGTGGCCAAGCACTACATTCCTAGAAAAGGCGACTATATGTTGGCATCTGTATCCGCCAACCTTCCTGCATTTTCCATACCCGCCCCACTGACATCTTTTTTGGATACATTTTTCTTCTTAAATGTTTTCAGGGGATTCTGTATAACAACATTAGCCAAAGCCAATCCCTGATCACTGCTATCCAAATTTATGTTCTTGGGTGCTAAGGAAGGAGGTCACATCTCTGAGTTAGTGGTAACTTACTTAAACCTGGAGTAGCTGCAGAACAACTATCCGCTGTAACACTGCTCTGGGTTGATTGCTCTATACCTCCCGCAGAAGAAGGATTTTTATTTATACTTTTGTAACACAACTATTGTTAGACAACTCCCTAATAGAGTTGGTGAATCTGATGCCTCAGTTCACTAATTACCTCTTCCATTCTGTGATTCTCAGAAGAGACATCTTCTCGCGAATTGCATCTAGATCAATGGTTCTCAACCCAGTCCTCAGGGACTCCCAGGCCAGTCAGGTTTTCAGGATATCCACAATGAATATGCATGAGACAGAGCTGCATGCACCGCTTCCATCTATCTCATGCATATTCATTGTGGATACCCTGAAAATCTGACTGGACTGGGAGTCCCAGAGGACTGAGTTGAGAACCACTGATCTAGATCAACAGAGAGGAGAAGCGGTCATTTTTCCCATTGTTTTTGTTCTTTCCAACCCAATGGAAGTTGGAAAGCATTATATAAAAGGGGTTGAGAATGTCTGTTTGGGAGCAAAATAACTCTCTCAAAATTTAATAGAATGGGATGAAACTTGGCATGTGGTAAAAATTGGTTTTTGCTTTCTTCTGTCCTCTCTTAACTTTCTCTTTAGGCTCTCCAGTCCATTTGCCCACTTTTCTCTCCTTCATTTCTTTCTCTACATCCATTTCTGACATTGATCTTTTCCTTTTAGCTTCCCCCCCCCCCCCATTTATTTTTCTGTCTTTCTGCCCACTCAGATTTCACTCTCTCTTACAATCCAGTCTTCAAGCTTCCTCTTTTTAAAGCTTTCCAACTCTTTCCCTCACCCTGGCCCTCCTTTTCCTCATTGTCTTATTCTCCAGTCTCCACCTCCACCCATTTACCATCTCTTTTTCTCTCTCCTTCCAGCATTTCATCTCACTCTCCAGTCTCTCCCCCTCCTTCCATTGTAGCTGTATTGCAAAAGGGGCATTTTTGTGTTCTTGCATAAAGATATACAAATAATTAGTAGTAATAAAGCTAGCTTTTTTTTCCTCCTCTAGCCTTCAGGTTCAAAAAGATAAGTAAGCTCTTTGAAGTCATGGACCCTATCAGGTGTTTGATCTCCACCTTCCCTCCTCAGCTCTCACCAACTTCATGTAAGGATTCCGTCATTAGCTTGTTGACCAAAGATAACAGGTTTTTAACTCTTGGTAGGGAAAATCTAGGAAGCAAATCGTTCAACCTTTCGATATCTATTAAAAGTAAACAATTTGCCATTCTTCAAGGAACTTTGATTAAATCATTTTACAAAGGGAACACATTGCTCTAGATGGACAATACTGGTCTTTATCTGCCGTCATTTACTATGTTACTATACTTACTAGTGTAAAGTAATAATTGATCAGCAAGGAAGCCAGGCTACACACAGGGACATAGAACAGTGCTGTCAGGACATACATAAAAGATGATAGCTGCTTTTTCTCTTAAAGGACAGCCGAGGAAAAGTTAGGGACTTTGGTAGGCGTCTCATTTACTTCAACAGGTACCAAAGCTCCACCAACTGAATGATGGTGGGGAAAAATCATATTGCCAAAGCTGTTGCTCCCATTACAGCTTTTGCCAGTCAAGGGACTGGTTCCATGTGTAAGATGCCTGCAAGCTGAAGCCTTCATGAAATAACTGGAGGAACTCAGAAAAGAGATAGTGAGGCTGAGAAGCATTTGAGACAATATTGATGAGATGCTTCGTGACGCATTCAAGCTCTCCGACAAAGGTGAAGATGGAATGCTACAAAATGAAGAGAGTTGGACACAAGTCACCAGAGTCTGCAGAATAAAGAATCAAATTCCTCTAGCCATTGAATTGAAGAACCAGTATGCACACTGGAAGTGGAGGAGGTGAAAGCATCCCAGAAAGGGGAAGAACCAGAGCTCAATCACCTCAAAGCTGCAGAATCGGTGACCAAGAGGAATTGAAGGGTAGTGTTGGTTGGTGACTATTTTCTGAGGGGTACTGAGGTGTCCATCTTCCAACCAGACTTGATGTCCAAAGAGGTGTTGTGTCTGCCAGATGCCAAAATCCAAGATGTTCTGGAGAGTTTGCAGAGACTCATTAAGCCTACTGACCATTATCCAATGTTGCTCATCCATATTGGCACAAATGATACTGCTAGGTATCCCTCAGAGTGTATCAAAAGTGACTTCATGGCTCTGGGACAAAGGGTGAAGCAGATAGGGGTGCAGGTGGTGTTCTCTACAATCCTCCCTGTTGAGGGTAAAAGCCGAGGCAAAGAAGCTTGCATCCTGGAGATTAATGCATGGCTGTGTGGATGATGTCATCAAGAGCATTTTAGTTTCCTGGACAATGGGATAATTTTCCAAGGGCTGCAGAGCAGAGATGGTATCCACATATCCAAGAAGGGTGAAAGTGTCTTCCACAGCAGACTGACTAACCTACTGAAGAGGGCTTTAAGCTAAATTCATTGAGGATGGGTGAAGAGAGCCCCCAGGTAAGTGAAAGCCCTCAGATAAGTAAAACATTAAATACCTCTGTAGAAATGGGTAAAAGGGGCAACATCTGGAAAGCAGTGTGCATAAAAGCCCACAGTATGGGAAATAAGATCCCAGATATTGAGGTTTTAATGGAAGAGGCTGACTTGGATTTAGTGGTAGTTACATGGTTCACAAACAACTATGACTGGGATGTAATTATACTGGGTTATACTTTATTCATGAAGGACAGGGTAAGAAGGGGAGGAGAAGTGGCACTATATGTAAAACAAAATATTAAAGCTTTAGAATTACAAGGCTTAAAAGGGAGCGAGGAGGCACTGTGGGTTAAACTAGAAAGAGGGAATGGGAAATCCATTTGCATTGGTGTGATATGCAGATCTCCTTCACAAGGAGAAGAAGTGGATGGAGAGTTAATAGAAGACATACGCAGTACTGCCATTAAAGGAGAAGTGCTACTGATAGGTGATTTCAATATGCCAGATGTTGATTGGCACATCCCTGCTGTGGTGTCATCTAGAAGTAAGGAGATCCTGGATTCTCTACAGGGAGAACTATTTTGGCAACTGGTAACAGGACCCACATGTGAAGGGGCTATACTGGACTTGGTCCTTACCTATGGGGAAAGTGTTTCTGAGGTTATAGTGGAAGATCATCTTGCATCGAGTGATCACCAGATGGTGTGGTTCAGTATTAATTCTAGGGCTAATAAAGTCCATTCAAAAGTGAGAGTCTTAGGGGTCTGTTTACTAAATGGCAATAGCGGACTCCGTGCGATATCGGAGCTGTGGCTCAGATATCACACGGAGTCCGCTACCGCCATTTAGTAAAACAGACCCCTTAGACTTTAGGAAAACTAATTTTGTCAAGATGGAACAATACCTCAAGGAATCGTCAGCAGGATGGAAACAGCTAGGGATGCACAAAAAATAATGGACAAAACTGAAAGGGGATATCTTAAGGGCAATAGACCTTTTTTTTTAGAAAATAAAAGAAATGTAAAAAAAAAAAGAAAAAAAAAAGGAGGCCTCTATGGTTATCATAAGAAGTAGCTGAAAAGGTGAAGAGGTGGCCTTCATAAAATACAAGAGATCACAGAGAGAGGAAGACAATCATCAATATTTGGAAACAGAGAAGCTAGGAAAGTAGTCAAGAGAGCAAAGATACAAAAAGAAGAAATAGCCAATGCAATAAAATGGGGGGGACAAGACATTTTTCAGATATGTTAGCAAGAAGAGGAAATGTAAAAGTGGTATTGTCATACTCTAGGGTGAAGGGGAGGAATATGCAGAAGCCAATAAGGATAAAGCAGAATTGCTTAACAAATATTTTTGTTCTGTGTTCACAGATGAAGGGGCCAGGAGCAGGACTTAAGTAAACATCCACAAATAGGGAAAGAAGTGATGGAGATCTTGAACAATTTTCAGAAGACTGTGTTTGTGAGGAACTAGTTAAACTAAAAGTAAACAAAGCAATGGGGCCAATGAATATTGAAGGAACTTGGGGACATTCTAGTGGCTCCACTGACTGACCTTTTCAATGCTTCTTTAGAGTTGGGAGTGGTCCCAGAAGACTGGAGAAAGGCATAAGTGGTCCTTTTACACAAAAGCAGAAATAAGGATGAGGTTGAGAACCTCTGTGGTGAGGTGGAAATACTGCTAAAACAGACTAGTGAGGTTTCTGGAGTCCAATGGACTGCAGGATCCAAGGCAGCATGGATTTACCAGAGGCAGGTCTTGTCAGACAAATCGGATTGATTTCTTTGACTGGGTGACCAGGGAGTTGGACCGAGGGAGAGCCCTAGATGTGGTGCATTTAGATTTCAGTAAAGCCTTTGACACAGTTCCACACAGGCGACATATAAATAAATTGACCACCCTAGGGATGGACCCTACATTGACTGACTGGGTTAGAAATTGGTTGAGTGGGAGGTGACAAAGGATACAGGTAAATGGAGCTCACTCTGAAGATAAGGATGTTACCAGTGGTGTGCCACAGGGCTCTGTCCTTGGTTCAATTCTTTTTAACATCTTTGCTAGTGATATTACAGAAGAACTGTCGGGTAAGGTTTGCCTGTTTGCGGGATGATACCAAAATCTGCAATAAAGTAGACACCCAAGAAGGAGAAGGTAACATGAGGCAGGATCTAGCTAAGCTTGAAGAATGATCAAGAATTTGGCAGCTGAGATTTAATGCTAAAAAATATACAGGGTCATGCTTTTGGGCTGCAAAAATCCAAGGGAGTGGTACAATATAGGGGACAAAGTACTTCTGCCCATGAAAGAAGAGTGGGACCTGGATGTGATTGTTTCTGATGATCTTAAAGTGGGTAAAAAGGTAGAAAAGGAGAGGGCAAAAGCCAGAAGGATGCTTGGGTGTATGGGGAGAGAAATGGCCGTCAGAAAAAAGGAGGTGATAGTGCCTCTGTAGAAGTCTCTGGTGCAATCTCTTTTGGAGTATTATGTGAATTCTGGAGACTGCACCTTCAAAGGGATATGAACAGGATGGAGTCGGTGCAGAGGATGGCCACTAAAATACTCAGTGGTCTTCATTATAAATCATATTGGAAACAGACAAAGATCTTAATATGTATGTTAGAGGACAGGTAGGATAGAGGAGGTATAATAGAGATATTTAAATACCTCTGTGGCATAAATGCACAAGAGGAGAGCATCTTTCGATTGAAAGTAAACTCTGCAACGAGGGGGCATAGGATGAGGATGAAAGAGGATAGACTCGGGAATAATATGTGGAAATATTTCTTTATGGAAAGAGTGGTGGATGCATGGAATAGTCTCCCAGTGGAGGTAATAGAGACAAGAACCCAGAGACCAGGGTTTGATTCCCACTAGCACTTCTTATGGCTTTGGGCAAGTCACTTAACCCTCCATTGCCTCAGAAAAAAATCCAAGTTATTAATGTCCCTGTTTAATATATATTACCAAGTTTAAGTTGATTGAAATGATGATAAAGCGGTATATAAAACCTGTTAAATAAAATAAACAAATAAAAGGACAGTATCTGAATTCAAGAAAGCATGGGACAAACACAGAAGATCTCTAAAGGAAACAAAGGAACTATGGTACTTGATATGGAAGGGCAGACTAGAAAAGCCATGTGGTCTTTTTCTGCTGTCATGTTTCTATGTTTCCAGCATTTCCTCTCTCTCTTTTCTACCCTTAATCAAGCATCTCTTCTCTCTCTCACACATTTGTCTAGGATCTCCCATCTGCCTTCCTATTCACCCCATGCTGTGCCCACCATCTCCCCTCTGTATTGCTACTCCACCTCGCCCATGTCCAGCATCCACCTCCCTATCCCCCCTCTTATGACCAGCAACTCTCTCTGTATCCAGCATATTCCCCTTTCACCCCCTCCCCCTCTCACACATCTAACATTACCTCTCTCAGTCTCTGTCAACCTCCTAGCACCTACCTTCAGTATCCCTACTCATTCAGTCGCACATGCCCAGCACCTCCCTATCACTTTATGCCCCTTTCATGTTCAGCATCCCCCTCTGTATCCCTATTCCCCAGTGTTTAGATTCTTCCCTGTCACCCGATTTCCCCTCTGTTCAGCACCCCCACTCCCCCCCCCATGTCCAGCATCACCTATTCTTCCTCCTCCCCAGTCCAAACCAGAATATCACCTCTATCACTTCCATCCTCTCCCATATCCACTATCCTCTCCCCCCCCCCACCCATCCCCACAGCACTGTTCAGTTCCCTCCCCAACCAGTGCCTACTTTGGCCGTCACTGCCACTTGCTATGTTGCAAAAGAACTGGATGAATATCTTACACAACTGAGCAATAATGTGAAGTAGTCAACTGTAAATTATTTTATAAAGCACTGGATGGCAAGATATTATTAAAGTGCAAAAAAGTGATATTTGTAACATATTCAGAAGGAAAGCTGTAAATTAGAAAATCCGTTTTATTGATCTCCATTAAAACTGATATTTGAGACGTAGAGAAAACCGCTTACTTGTCGGTTTACAAAGGGATTTTACCTGTATTTATCTAAAGCTCGAGCTGTTACTGAAAGTTTTCTATGATTGCCAGAAGGCTGGATCTAATGTAGATCTCAGGTTTGATTCCCACTAGAACTCCCTGTGGCCTTGGGCAAGTCACTTAACCCTACATTGCTTCATAAGAAAGGCCTGGCAATCTACTTCCAGTCACACTGCCGAGAAAACCCTGGAGCTACTTGGTCAGCAGTGACTCAAAGACAGTGCATTTTTTGAGTGGACAGATATAGGTACATTTGGTGAAGTAGCTGGGTAGTTAAAGGGGCAGCTTTTGGAGCTGGGGGCATTTTACAGGGTGGTGTGCAGTTTGAGAGGTATTTTTGAGGGGTGGGGAAGTTTGTGGGGCAGTGTGCAGATTGCTGGGGCAGTTGCGAGGGTAGTTTCTGGAGGGGTGCATTTGTGAGGCAGTAATTTGTGAGAAGTGCAGGCAGCTTTTGGAGTGGTAGGACAGAGGTAGATGGGTAGTTAGGTGATGGAACAGGTGTGGTAGGGTAGCATTTGGGGATGGGGAATTAGTGAAATGGTGAGGCAGTTGCAGGGGTATTTTTTGGGGGGTGGGGCATTTTGAGGGGTTGTAGGACTGTTAAAAGAGAGTGTTTGTTAGCTGTGGGGCAGTTGTGGGAGGGTATATTTTAGGGACAGGGCAGTATGTGGGGTTGTAGGGCAATTGTGAGGAGTATTTTTTTGGGGGGGCGAGGCAGTTTGCAAGGTGGTGGGACAGTTGTAGGAAGTTGTTTTGTGAGGACAGTTTCTGTTATGCTAGGGCAGTTATGGGGTGTAGCTTTTGGTGGTGAGGCAGTTGGGGGGGGGGTTCATGGCAATATTGGGCAGGATGGTAGAGGATTGTGGAAAATTGCAAGAGGATCTTGATAAATTGGAAGACTGGGCATCAAAACGGCAGATGAAATTTAATGTGGACAAGTGCAAAGTTATGCACCTAGGGAAGAACAACCCAAACTATGGTTACATGATGCAAGGTTCCACATTAGGAACCACCACTCAGGAAAAAGATTTAGGCGTCATTGTGGATAACTTGTTAAAACCCTCAACCCAGTGTGCAGCGGCAGCCAAGAGAGCAAATAGAATGCTAGGTATGATAAGGAAAGGAATGGAAAATAAAACAAAAGATATTATAATGCCTCTATACCGTTCCATGGTGAGACCGCACCTTGAATATTGTGTGCAATTCTGGTCACCGTATCTTAAAAAGGATACAGTGTTATTAGAAAAAGGTTCAGAGAAGAGCCACCAAAATGGTAAAGGGGATGGAAGGATACCCATATGAAGAGAGGCTAAAAAGGTTAGGGCTCTTTAACCTGGAAAAGAGACGGCTGAAGGGAGATATGATAGAAGTCTATAAATTAATGAATGGAGTGGAACGGGTAAACGTAGATCAATTGTTTACGTTATCAGAATATAGGAAGACTAGGGGACATGCAATGAAGCTACAGGGTAAACTATTTAAGACTAATAAAAGAAAATATTTTTTCACTCAACGTGTAATCAAACTCTGGAATTTGTTACCGGAGGATGTAGTAAAGGCTGTTAGTGTAGCTGGGTTTAAAAAAGGTTTGGACAAGTTCCTGGAGGAAAGGTCCATAAACCATTATTAAAAAGGGACCCAGGATATCACTGCTTGACCCAATACAAGCATTGCGGAACCTGTGTCTTTTGGGGAAACTGCTAGGTACATATGACCTAGATTGGCCACTGTTGGAAACAGGATACTGGGCTTGATGGACCTTGGTCTGACGCAGTATGGCATATCTTATGTTCAGTTACAAGGGAGTATTTTTGGGAAGGGGGTGGGGAAATTGAGTTTGGTGGCATTTTTTAGTGAAGGAGGAAGTTTGGGTGGTCGGGAGAATAGAAACGGAGAGAGGGAGTTTGAAATGAGCAATTCCCTAACTGTTATGTTTCACTGTATGCTACAGAAGCTGGAACTCGTTCTCCTATAGAAATACGTTGGGCTAGTTTTTTGGGAGGCTTATTTCTCTGGATCCTCCAGTCTGATTTGGCTCATTTTCAATCTTCATGAGTCTTTTTACCAGGTTTTCCCACATGCCAAGTTTCATCCCGTTACCTTAAATTTTCAGAGCTATTGTGCCCCCGGATAAATTGACAGAAAGAAGGAAATTCTCAACCCCTTTTATATAATTCTTTCCAACTTCTCTTGGGTTGGAAAGAATAAAATCAAGAAGCCTGCCTGTGCTTCAATGAATTCAGCAAGCAGCCAGAATATCAACCGTGTCGGAACACCCTTTGTTTATTTATCCTCGCCACCCAGACCCACCACTTGCCCTCCCCTATCTCTTTCCTCCTTCCCACTCCTGCAGCGAGGCATTGCCACCACAGGATTTGATTGGCTCACTTTAAATGTTAGCTAACTTTCCCTAGCTCTTCCTTGCTGCTAAGGATGTACAGTTTGAACATAAAAGACATGCCATACTGGGTCTGCCCTAAAGATAGGCAGAGTCCATGCTGCTTATTCCCAGGAGGAAGCAGTGGATTTTCCTCACTCCACTTTACTGGTTTGTGGACTTTTCTTCAGGAACATGTCCAAACCTCTTTTAAGCCAAGTTACACTAATAGCTTTTACTATATCCTCAGATAATGAATTTGAGTTTGATTATGCAATGAGTGAAAAAAATGTCAACGTCTCCTATATCGTTTCATGTCATTTTCAAACTAAAATGGAAGAAACCTCCAAAATGTTGTAATTTCCTGTCTAGAATTAATAGTGCACGCTATCTCTCAATAGTGAGCATTAGTGCTCAGTATTGTACAATAGTGCTCACTGCTCACACATGCACAAATAGGGAGTATGCTATTAACATTGCTCCTTTAGTATCAGCCCATGCCAGTGTTTTTATTGGCATAATTGTTGCTCCTTTTTGGGTCAGATCCAATCGCTTCTGCAGTTCTTCTGGCTCAATCTACTCATGAAAAGAGTCTGAATACCACACCTTTGTAGTTTTCCCTTGCAGGGAGGTTTATCTCTGGGGTTCCCCTGTACCTTAGGATGAGTAATCCACTAGTACCAAAGTCCACTTTTGGTTGGATCCCTTCACACACCGGGGTCTGCCCCCCCTGAACACAGGTCCAAAGTAGCCCTCGCCAGGGTCCTTCTTGGCAACAAAAATGTAGACAATATGTAAATCAAGTAGGAAGTATGAAAATTAAGCCTTCCCAACATCCTTCAGTTTAAGCATACACATCAAATCTTATCTTAAACTCACCCCCCTTAAGTCCCTGGTTCAACCGGGATGCGTACCAGGTGTTGAAATACCTGGGCACCCCATCAACTCCCATGTAGCTTCTCGTTGCTACATCCACCCCAAATCTAGTAGGCTGTCTACCAGTGGAGTAGCCATGAGGATCCCCTCAGAGTTTGTTGTTCCTCAACCCTCAGGTCCTTTTCCTCTCTGTCTCCCTCCTTCCCCTGTTACTTATCTTTTTTCTGAGGGGATTCACCTCAGTGGGGATTTGGAGCAAGGCTTCCTCCCCCTCCTGCCTAGTGTGGCCTGGGAGTAAGGCCCTGGTTTTCTGGGTGGGGAGGAGAAAGGAATTCAGCCCCTACCCTGAACCTGCCCCTGGGTGTTCTTTTCTACTGCTCTAAGGGGATCTTCCCTAATGGGCCTGCACTCCCAGAGCAGGAACTGGCTAGGGTCCATTGGTATTCTGGCTGTGAAAGGTCCCTTCTCCATGATTTAATATCTTGTGGTATCTAGAAGTGAAAAAAAAAACACCTTGCAACCTAGAGTCTGTTGCTATGGTGGCCCCAGACTTATGTGAAACAGTAGCTTCCCTATACCATTAAGTACAGGACATATCACATGAAGGGCACGTCCTTCTCCAAGGACATTCCAGGCAGGTACTGTAAATTCTTCCCACAGCACAAATGAATCATGCAATATTTCAAAACAAGCCCAAGCGGGCCGTCATACCCACTGTGTATTGTGCAATACTAAGAAAGAGCACATACCACAAAACAGTACCCACTCTCACCGTCACGTGCCTTTAGCTTCTTTATACTGTAAAATAATCTCCCCCAACCTCAGACAGAGCCATGTTTAAGCACAGGCCACAAAGGCACCTAACATCTGCGGCTCAGGACCTCACACTCTCCAATTGCTGGAGAACTCTCGGGTACTGGGTCGTGAATGACTTCATATGCTTTGTCGCCTCCTAACTTCATAACAGGACCTCTTGTCCTGCTATTTCTTTTTTTTTAAAATAGATAATGCCCCCTCCTTGTACTTCATTGAAGCCTACTAAATATTTTTATATGGCTATCATATCCTCTTCGCCTTCTTTCTGACCAAGATCTCCAAATGAGTTAATTTTGAGAATATCATTACAGTAATGAACCTCACTCCTTCACCGCTATGTCTGGTTTCCTTGAATCCAGAATTTATTGGCTGGAATGAGAATGTTCCAGGTGATCATAAACTTCTTCATTCTCCAGACATGGTCTGAGATTCCTGTGTTAGCGCTGTGGACATGCACTACAGCAGTGTTTCAAATACAGTCAGGGACATTCTCGTCCCATAAATGTCCCTGCCGCAAGTACAAACCCCTTATTTGTGTTCTCGATTGACCTCCTTAGTGGAAACAGTGTGGGGTCAGTATTCAGCGGTGTGGATACCATATAACTTCTAAATATATAATTAGCTGTTTGAAACTCTGCATCAGTGGCAGAAGTCCAAACTAAGGACCCACAGAACAGGAATAATCCATTTCGAAAGATCTGGGAGAGGCTGCAAGTGGGCCCCTTTCTTGCTCCCCCCCCCCCCCCCCCCGTACTGCAGGAGCAGCTTGGGCAGTATTTAGCCGCTGCTCTGTGCATTTTCAAAAGCAGATATTCAGAGAGGTGCTGCTTTGAAAATCCACATACAATTTTAAATGGTCAATCATGCATTCAAAATTTACAGTTGCTATTTACCTGTTGGCACTCAGGCACACTGGAGTGAATTCTAGACGCCTTGGGCACTGTTAACATGTATAAAAAGCTGATTAATACATGTAAATTGGACATAGGTGTGGAGGTGAGATGGTCAGTATTAAGCGGGACCTTATAAAGGTTCAGAGTATGCACATATATTACCGACAGCACTTAAAAGTATGTGTGCATGAAAGGGGTGCATTTGGGATGGAGAAAAGTATGTGCAAATTACATATTTTGTAAATGTTGTACATGCTTATGTCATCAAAGCTCAGTGCCATTTACACCTGTGCTATATACTAACCAGAAGGGGAGAAAGGTGTCTGTGGTGACCTGGAGTGTCAGTTGGAACTGCTGGTGTTGAATGTTAATTCTTTTTCCCTCTCAAATTCTCATCTGCCACCTTAACCTTTTGTTTCCTCTGCCTTTCCGCCACCTTCCCCTTTGCAAGGCCTTCTTGGCCCCTAGTTCTCCTCTCTATAGCTCCCATCCCAGCCATGCCCCTCCTCTCCCTTACCCCAAAGCTCTTTCTCACTCTTTTTCATATATTTATTTATTTATCTATCATTTCTTATATACTGCCTTTCATGATATCAAGGTGGTTTACATTGAGCAAACTGAAATTACATTGAACAGGGCATTATAACTTGGAGATAACTATTTTACAGGGAACATGGGCAATGGAGGGTTAAGTGGCTTGCCCAGGACCACCTGTGGGACTACAAACCCCAGTCCTTCCAGCCCAAGGTTGCTGTCCTCTAGTGGGATTTGAACCCCCAACCTTCTGGCCTGAGGTAACTTGCCCCACCCACTAAGCCACTCTTCCCCCCAATATATGTGTGTAGGATGCAAGTGGCAGTGTTTGTGTGTTTCATGATAGATGGGTCTCTGTGGTACATGCTGATTGGTAGTGGTGGTGGTGCTGGTGCTGAGGTTGCACTCTGGCTTGCAGGAGAGAGATGCAACAGAGAAGGTGGAGGTAGCCTCTGCAGACGGTATACCAGCCCAAGATACAGTTTCTGGACCTAACAGAGGAGGAATGCATGTCTAGGTTCAGATTTGACAAGGAGAGAATAGTGCAATGTGTAGCCTGATGGAAGCAGGCCCAGAGCCTAAGGCGTGGCAGGGAACAGCTTTGCCAGAGCACTGAAGGCGACTACAACTGACGTTTTTAGCCACCAGAACATTCCACACACACCTCAAGGCTGCAGCAGCACCTCTCACTTCATTGCTCAACTTCTATATGCCTTTCTAAGGAGAGGAATTCAGTACATTGTCTTCCCTTAGATACAGCAGCAGCAACATGAACAGTGACTGATTTCTATGGCCTAACCATAGAAACATTTCCCATCTATGCTTCGAGCCATGGCTTGCCCCCACATTGCAGGAAAAGAGGCTACATTTCACAAGTGAAAGTCTTTTCACTCCCTCAACATGAAGGTGTCTGCACTGCCTCACACATCACAACAGATGGGTCCCAGGCTCGTGCCACGATGCCTAGGTTTTGTCATAATCCCCACATCAGCACTTTGAAAGTGGTCAAATCACTGGTGGATCATTTCTAGGTGAGTGCACATCATCCATGTGCGCTCTAGGCTAATTAATCTACTCTTTCTCTCCCCACAGAAACCTCTCTGGACATGCATCTAGCAACTCAAGAAGCCTCCACCATCACCTAGCCATTGATGTGCTGATCCTCACACATCATCCCTGTTTCTGTCCCTGCAGGCTACCCTCTCTGCCCCTAGCTAATGACCCAGAAGGGGCAACACAAGAGAACTACAAGAGGGACCATAGACAGACCAGGGCTTATTGAAATCATGCTTCAAGAACCTGGACAGTCAAGCAGAGAATTACTATCCCCTCCTCAGGCAAAGAATGTGATATTCTCCTCGCTTGCTGCGTGCTTCACAGCTGGGCCCTCATCCACAGGATGCCAGAACCTGAGGGTCCTGCGCTGCAAAGCAAGGACAGTAATGAGGCAGGGGAGCCAGCACAGCCTCGGGAACCAACCCCCCAAACAAGCCTTAGTAACATAGTATGGGGCTTGTTTACAAAGCTGCGGTAGCGGCTTCCGCCCAATATCGGAGCAGCTCTGATATCAGGCAGAAGCCGTTACCGCAGCTTTGTAAACAAGCCCCTATATGACAGCAGATAAAGACCAGGATGGTCCATCTAGTCTGCCCCGTAAGGTGCACCCACCGCTCCATGCAGGTCACCCACCCTCCATGCCTGTGTTTAAAGTTGTACCTGCCGCTCCATTCAAGTCAGCTCCCCTCTATTTATTGAAGTATAAAATAAATTTGTTTGCTTTGATTTCATTCTCTTGCTATAAAGAGATCCACAGTGTCTGTCCCATCCCATTTTGAATTCCATCACTTTATTTGCCCCCACCCCCTCCATCAGGAGGGCATTTCAAGCATCCATCATCCTTTCAGTGAAAGTCTTTCCCAATGTTGCTTTTAAGTTTACCTCCTTGCAGCTTTATCATATACCCTCTAGTATTACAGCTTCCCCTTCTTTGAAAAAGGTTTGTTTGGTCATTAACACCCTTTAAGTATTTAAAAGGTCTGTATCATATATCCTCTGTCCCAAACAGTATTTAGGTCTTCAAGTCTCTTCTCACACATCTTCTGGCACAGGCTCCAAATCATTTTGGTCGCCTTCCTCTGAACCATTTCAAGTCTTTTTAAATCCTTTGTGAGATATGGCCTCCCCACTGAACACAATACTCCAAGTGAGGCCTCACCAACAACTTGTACAGGGGCATGAATACCTCCTCTGTTCTGCTGGTTATTTCTCTCTGTATGCAGCCCAGCATCCTTCTGGCTTTGGCTACCGCCTTGTCGTACTGTTCGCCACCTTGAGATCCTCAGACACTAGCACTGCAAGGTCCCGCTCCTGGTCCGTGCACACCAACCTCTCGCCCCCTATCACATACAATTCCTTTGGATTTCTGCATCTCTTCGCATTAAATATTCACTGCCAAGCATTAGACCATTCTTCCATTGTTTGTAGATCTTTCCTCATGTTGTCCGCTCCCTCAGACGTGTCTATTCTGTTGCAAATTTTCCTGTCATCTGCCAAAAAGGCAGACTTTTCTATTCAAACATTCTGCAATATCACTTATAAATACATTGTGACCAATCCCTGAGCCACTATGCACCTTCCTTTCTTTTGAGTGAGTTTTGTTTATCACCACTTTCTGTCGTCTGTCAGTCAACCAATTTCTGATCCAGTTCACCCTCATGGGACCTATCCCCAGGCTGCTCAGTTTATTGATAAGCCTCCTATAAGGAACAGTATCAAAGGTTTTGCTGAAATCTAGGTATACAGTATCACATCCACCGCATGCCCTTGATATAGTTTTCCGGTCACCCAGTCAAAGAACTCAATTAAATTTGTTTGACATGATCTTCCCCCTGGTAAAACCATGTTGCCTCAGATGATGCATAAAGTTTGCATAAAGTCCACTATTCTTTCTTTCAAGAGTGCCTCCATTACTTTTCCCACCACAAAGGTAAAGGCTTACCGACTTCTTCCCTATTACCACTTTTGTGAAAAGGTACCACATCAGCACTTCGAGTCCAGCGGAACCTCTCCCGTCTCCAAGGATCTATTAAAAACATCCTTTAAAGGCCCTGCCAGAATCTCTGAGCTCTTCCAGTATCCTGGGATGTATCCCATCCGGTCCCATGGCCTTGTCCACTTTCAGTTTTGCAGGGTATTCAAGAACATCGTCTTCTGTGAATAATGTGGTATCTACTCCATTCCCATTTGTATATTTGTCCATCATGAGGTCCTTCTCCAGGAGTTTCTTTAGTGAATACAGAACAGAAGTATTTGTTTAGCATTTTCGCTTTTGCAATGTCACTTTCCTCAAATCTGTTCTCGGCGCTTTCTGAGTCTTGCAATCCCACCTCTGATCTTCATCTTCTGAATATATCTGAAAAAGGTTTTGTCTCCTTGCTTCACATCTTTTCTTCTGTTTTGCTTTTACTATTCTTATTTCTCTCTGTCTCTTTTAGCTTTATCCTGTATTTTTTTCTGATCTGAATTTTGTGAAAGCTGTGTTTTTGCCTTCATTTTTGCAGCCACTTCTTTGGTGAACCATATAAGTTTCCTTTTCCTCTTTTAATCCATTTATATCAAACAACAACTATGGGCAAAAATGTAAAAGGGCAAAGAGAAACTTGGGTGAGCATCCCTTCTATGAGTGCTAACAAATCAAGCCCCCTCAAGGGGGAGAAAATAATGAAAATGCAAAGAATGCATTAATCCACACAATCCGCTCAACATAGGAACATAACAAGCTCTTCCCAAAATAAAAATGAGACATGACAAATTACTGAGAACTTTGAAACAACACCACCTTTAAACTCATCTCTTTCAAGGTGAGGCGCCTCCTCAGTGGGTCACATGAATAAGCCCACAAAGCTAAATAATGGCTCCTGCCCCAAGGGCATAAAATTACATAAAATACTCCCTTCCTAAAGTCTATTTTTGGCCCTTCCATAGTCTTGTTTGGGGAACATGGAAGGAGAGTGAGGTGACTGCTGCAGTGAACACCCTGTTCACACCCTAAGGGTCATTCTGAGTGGACTGGTCCACTTGATCCTACCTCTGATGCCCAAGGGTCATTCTGAGTGGACTGGTCCTCTTGTTCCTACCTCTGATGCCCAAGGGTCATTCTGAGTGGGCTGGTCCTCTTGGTCCTACCTCTGATACCTGTGTGGTCTCCCCATGAAAGTCAGGAAGACTAGATGCTGCTGACTACTACCATAACAGCCAGATTCAGGGGTGGGGCGAAGTGGACTGAATACTGCATTTAACTTTCTAGAGATACCACTCCAGAGGGATGCTTTGTGATGGACATTCACGTGTTTTTTCAGCAGTCCCATATAGAACATTGTAGTTCTGTTGTATTTCTTTCCCCAGGAGTCTCGGTTCAGCAACAGAAAATTTTGCCTTGTGCTGGCTCGGTGTCATTGTTAAAGGAGCAGCTAGGAAGTATACAGGTATGCACCTATTTTATAAGATAACCTAGACAAGATGTTCACGTTTAGTGATTGTGTCTCTGTGTACGAAGGTCAGACCTTTCCAAACCTTGATATTTTCAATAATGTCATATGTATATGAAAGTTGGACAGTGAAGAAGCAAGATAGGAAAAAAAAAATCAATGACTTTGAATTATGGTACTGCTGAAGAATACTGTGAATACCACAGACTGCCCGAAAAACAAATTGATTGGTATTGGAGATCAAACCTAAGCTTTCCTTGGAAACTCAAATGACAAGACTTAGACTGTCACACTTCGGACACATCATGCAAGGAGAAAGACAGCATACTTGGCAAAGTTAAAGGTCAATGCAAAAGAGGAAGACCAGCAATGCAACTATTCACAGGGTCACCATAAGTCAACATTGAGTCAATCGCATTTAACAACGTGTTGCCAATAAGGGCACACATATGTTCCTAATGAAACCAGTGATGTTTCCAGCTGTATACAGAATTTGAGTGTGGCGCTTTACCATGCCTTCTTTCTGCAAATTGTAGGCACCCATTTCACTTGTTTACCTAAAATAGTATGCAAATGGTTCAGAGGCACAGGTGACACAGAACCTCTCCGATTTAAATTGCCTTGTCCATATATTGGCAGTATAGTGTGCACATGTGCATTGCACAGGTTTATATTGCTTCCTTTCAACTGGTCCACCTACCCCTTTATTTGTAGTTTGTGCTGGATTCCACTTCCTTCCCTCTTTGTCTTAACTAAGAACAGGCTTTGGTAGTTCCCTGGACCATTGTGGTGTTGATCTATCCTGACATTTGAGTAGGTGTGGTGAAATACTTCTTGGGTTGTGGCGGTTACACATCTGTGTTGTAAACATAAGCCTTCGATGTTAGTTCCTAAGGCCTATCTCAAGTCTGCCTCCTCTCCATTATATAGAGTTCCCTATAACTACCTTTTATAGGTTCATCGTTGCCATATAGGTCAGTCAAATGGCATGACTCAATGCCTATCAGATATCACTTGTTATTATCATATATGCCATTTGTAACCTGCCCTGAGCAGTTTGAAAGAACTGGATAAATACTGAATAAATAAATATTTAATTTATTCCATACTAGAATACACTGACTGATGACGTCTGTCTAGCAAGTGCACTAACAGGCTGGCTGAGGGAATGGCCTTTTTGTCTGGTCCAGAAAAGTGCCTCCGTTCTGCAACTCTAGTTTTCCAGCACACACTCAGCTCTGGAGAGTGGAATTTTAGGATAACTTTTTTCTTAAAGCAGCGTTACTGAGGAGTCCGAGAATCTGTGCGAGGACAGGGCATGGCCAGCGCTGCACCCTGTGTGGTAAATGTTGGTATCTCACCTTTACACAAGGGTCTGGGAAGCCAGAGTATTGCTGTAGGTCAGGGTTCCCAATGGGGGGGGAAGGACCCTCAGGGCCATCCCTGAGACACACATATGCTAAGCAGCTCACTGTTGCCTACAGCTGTGAGTGTAGCTACATTTTCTTTGTAGTCCTATGTCATGGTCCCCGGATCTGGGACCTGGACAGAAATGCAACCCTAATTGTGTGACTTTATTTCATGCCAGACTTGGGAACTGTAGGTCAATGTTCCCTCTAATTTTCTGTAGGCTGTGTGCGCATAAAATATCAGCTGTGCAGCTTTTGAAGGAAGGTTAAACTTTTGTGTGCCACATGACGACACTCGGAGTTATATATTTTAAAATTTGACTACACGTCAGAATACCGTATGTACACCACATTGATTTTAATCAAATTAAATGAAAATAGACGATTACTAAATGAAGCGGGAAATTTCTAGTAATTACAATCACAACTTTTAAATTTTAAGACGTCTGTGTTGTTTCCAACCGAATCAGAACCTTAATTTTTGTGCGCTCTGTTGTAAAGTATGTGCGCTCGCTCGGCGAGGTGTGTGCGCGCGCACACGCGCACAGCTTAGAGGGAACAGTGCTGTAGGTACATCATGGCACCACATGTGTGTACAATTCCTTTAGGTGCACGCATGTGATGGGATGACAAACAGGGCAGAGCTTAGTCTATCACATCATCACTCTCTCCCAGGGTGATCATGGAGCCTACCCAGACCTTACAGTTACCTGTGTGGCAGCTCTTTAATAGCTGATCTCAGAAGTTATGCAGGGTCAGGCCTGGCTAACACTTGGGAGACCACATTGGAATACCAGGTGCAGTAGACTTACTGCATGGAAGAAAGACATAGCAATCTACTGCCAAGAAAACCCAAGGGCTGGGTTACCAGGAGTCAGCACTGCACACACTCAAGCCCCCACCCCCCAAAAAACATCTCACTCCATTTCTATAAGAAGAGTAGTTCCAACAGCTGCAGAATACTAATACTGATTCATAGTAACATAGCAATTACACAGTGGGACCTATCAAACAACCCTCCCCTGATCACAGACACACAAGGAACAAAACAGATAACAAGCATTAAACACACACAGGCAAGAATGCAGTGACAAACATGTACAGACATACCAAAACTACAAAGATACATATATACACACATACAAACATAACAGAGATGCATACAAAAAACAGATAAATCTACAAAACAGAGATATATGTACACACTCATACACACACCACATTCACAATACACACCCACAAGCAATACAGATACAAACAGAAGGGTGTCTGCTTGCACATCCACACACATAAGCAATGCTTTCCCTACTTGATGTTATTACACGATCGTTTATATGTGCAGTTTGGATTAAGTTGAGCAAAAGGCTATATAGTAGTTGTGGAAATTTGTTAATTTGAAGCTCATGGTGAAGCTTCCACTTAAATGAATAGTGGGTAAATAATATATCGGTTTCCTGCCTCATCCACAAAAAAAGGAGTAATAACTGAGCTCCTGACCGTCTACGTGCTACCTAGGATTTACAAACCCTAGCAGGCCAATCATAGCTGATAGTGGCACACTCAGAGGAAATATGAAGGGATTCTTGAACCTCTAAGACAAGCAGCTTCATACAAGACACCACCGACTTTCTGAACAAGTTAAAAAAAACATCAACTATTGCTTGAACTCTCCTGGTCACAACAGATCTAGAATCACTATACAACATTTCCCACACAGATGGAATAACTGCACGTAACAAATTTCTAAAATGCATCCATCCTAAACCACCAATATATACTGGGAACTATTACAAAATCAATCAACTTCATCCTAACCTCACAACTGCTAGGAAAGATATGCAAAAGCTAGAAGAATGGTCTAATGCTTGGCAGTTAAAACTTAAATGTGAAGAAGTGCAGTGTCATGCACTTGGGATGTAGAAATCCAAGGGATTTGTATGAGTTTCCCTGTCTTGACTAGATTGTAAGCTCTGATGAGCAGGGACTGTCTCTTACATGTCTATGCAGCGCGGCGTACATCTTGTGCTATACAAACGCTCAGTAGTAGGTAGGGGGTAATAGGTTAGTATGCACGGACCAGGAGAAGGACCTCAGGAGTGATTGTTCTGAAATCTCAAAGTGACGAAACAGTGTGACAAGATGGTGGCAAAAGCCAGAAGGATGCTGGGTTGCATACAGAGAGAAATTACCAGAAGAAAGGAAACGGTACTAATGCCACTGTACAAGTTGCTAGTGAGGCCTCACTTGGAATATTGTGTTCAGTTTTGGAGACCACATCTCGCAAAGGATATAAAAAGACTGGAAACGGTTCAGAGGAAGGCGACCAAAATGATTTGGAGCCTGCACCAGAAGATGCATGAGAAGAAGACGTAAATATGTACACTCTGGAGGAGAGGAGGGACAGGGGAGATATGATACGGACCTTTAAATACTTAAGAGTATTAATGAACAAACAAACCTCTTCCAAAGACAGGGAAGCTGTGAAACTAGAGGGCATAACATGAAGCTGCAAGGGGGTAAACTGAAAGGTAGTGGCAGGAAATACTTTTTCACTGAAGGGTGGTGGATGCTTGGAATGCCCTCCTGATGGAAGTGGTGGGGGCAAACACAGTGACAGAATTCAAAATGGCATGGGACAGACACAGTGAATCCCTTTACAGCAACAGGATAAAATCAAAATAAGCATATCTATCTCTTACATCTTAACAAATAGGGGTGGGGGGGTGACCTGTATGGAGCAGCAGGTGCACCTACTCTTGCCACCTTACTGGGCAGACTAGATGGACCATGCTGGTCTTTATCTGTCATCATATACTATGTTATGTCTTCAAATCATGGGCACTGCTATGGGCAACAGGATTCCACAAAAATATACCAATCTTGTCATGATAGAACTGGAAGAGAAATTTTTGAATGGCAGACTAAACCCTTTTTGCTGCTCTTCATCCTCAGTAGTTTGGCTTTTTCTTAAACGCTGACCTCCATGGCGTAAAAAAAATCCAGGTCCAGATGTTGGTGACTGGCGGTGAATATCTGGATTCAGTGTTGACTGACGGCACTACTAGATCGCTAACTGGAAAAATTTAGGACAGCCTTTCAGTTGCTGTAAATTTATCTGAATAACTTATCTGGATAGTGGTTAAATATTGCAGCTATCCAGAAACGTGCCGGCTCTGCCCAAGTTCTTCCCTTGTTCCTATCCAGATAGTGCTGAAATGATCTGAGAGAATATCCACTGGCACTATCCAGATCGTCCCACTGAATATAGCTCTCATCGACACTTATCTGCTTAGCAGCCGTTGAAAAATCGACCCCTTTAAATATTACTTGTATACTGACGACATTTTATGATGTGGGCTGAGGGAGAAGAGACTCAAACAAGTTTACAAGCCTTTTAATACATCTCATCCTTCAATCAGATTGAAAACCAACTACTCAAACTATCTCTATACTAGAAACCAAATGACAGATGCAGCTACCTTTATAATTCCAGCTTCTGCCCTCACATAAATAACAGTCCATTATACATTGTAAGATCCAATCTAGATTTGAAGGTGTTTAGCCTATATGGTGGTATTGTGTGACTTGGCAAACAAAAAGGCTACCACCATCTCCAAGAAGATTGCCTCCTCAATCAAAACTCCCAGGGAAAACCTCAGAGAGAGACCCCCTTGTAGTGACTCACAATCCAGAGCTGGAAAAACAGAGACAAATCGTAAGAGACCTACAGCCACTATTCCAAGAGGATGGGTTACTGAAAGATATTCCCTGCTCCATTGATGTTGGACTTCCAACAACTGCTCAATCCGAAGCAAAAAATAGTGCTACACAAGCTCCCAAGAGAAGGCCAAAAAGAAGAGAATGACACAAGTCCCTTAATGTAGCTAGCTTCAAATTGTGCCAGCACATATCACTGGGCCCCACAATTACCCATATTGGAAACAAGTTCAGCAACAGGAGGCCCTACTCATGCTTTTTATTTAAAACTACTTATAACCCACCCTATCACTTTAAATCAAATCAGAGACCCAAGATATTAACAATTGTATAATACGCAAACACTAACATCACATCAAATCACTACTTGTACTTGTCCATTTCAACTTAAAAATGTATTTATTTGGCCAGGTTTTCGGCTAACTGCTTCCTAAAAGCAACATGGTCAAACACTGCTCTTAGTTCATTTGACAGCGTGCTCCAAATACATGGATATAGAAAAAGCCCTCTCACGTGTAGCCCGAATACACCCAGCACCCAATGATGGGACTCTATAGACGTTCTGCCTGCTTGGACGGTTGGAAAAAGTAATTTTGCAATAAAAGTGAAAACACCCCTCCCCCAAGACAGTTTGAGAGGGATTTTAGAAAAGGCATCCAAGTTAAAAATCGGGGACGTCCAGGGCAAAACATGCAGAAAAACGCCAGGGATGTCTATGTCACCGGCTGATTTCAGGAACACAGACATTTCAACATGGATATGCCTGCAGGCAGCCACCTAGACATCCCCATTCGGGCTGTTTTGGTTGGGAATGTCCTTCTCAGGCAAGCTAGCATAAGGGGACATCCACCAGCATAGCAAAGTGAAAACCTCAGCCCCATTGCCTGTCAGTTTTCACTAACAGAGAGCCTTTCTCCACACCTTCCAGACATTTGCCTGACAAAACGAGCACTTTCCTATCTTTAGAGGCGACTCGGGATGTCCAGAGCATTTCTGAGACCAGATGGGGATGTCCAGGTTCTTAGGAACACCCTAGCCACGCCTCCGCCGTGCCTACATTTGGATGTCCTCGCTCTAGGAACATCCACAGAACCAGGCACATCTGCATGATTTGGACGTCTGCATGGCAGTTTGCAAATATCCTCATTGTGAATAGCGCTTTTAAACACCCCTTATGTCTAACCTTAAATATTATCTTGTACTTTATTCTAATTATCTTTTACTTTATTCTAGACACCACTGAATTAACAGAGGCAAAACAAGGGCATATCTACTTCATGTCAACAGCAATCCTACTGCTAAATCTTGCACTATCTGCAAAGGTCTCAGCGGGGAACATGGCAATCCCTGCAGGACCATACGAGAATAATCTATCCTAGGTTGGAACAAAGCTTGAAAACGTGACCTAAAATCACCTTCCTGCAGTAGATGTATATCATTCAATGCAGAAAATACGAAGGATGCTACGTTGGGGAGACAGGCCAGCTGTTAAAAGCAAGAATCAGGTCACACTGATACAGAAATATTTCCCATTGCATTCAACGTCACAGATCCGATTAAAAGCAACTTTCAAACACACCTTGATAGATTGCCTATACATATTACATCCTGGAAACACAAGGAGGCAGCTCTCTTTGGTGCGATGGAAATACTACATTAGCTGTAAATTTGAGAGACTGAAATCATACTCCACATACCTTGGGTTAGAAGCGAGGTTTATTACTATCATAATATGCACAAAGCTAGCCCACTGAAGACTTTACCTCCCAAGACAAATCAAGGTGTCACCTCTGTGGGAGAACACTTCTCAGGATACGAAAAGGAAACTTTAAAACCATCCAGGAACACTGTAAGACTTTTGAAGTTAAAATGATAAAATACTTTGAAACGGACAAGAAAGGATTTAATAAAGATCTGTATTTCCTAGCACATTATAAACCATAGAATTCTACTTCTTTGACACCATCTTTCCTACCCCTTCCTCCAAATAAGAACATAAGATATGTCATACTAGGTCTGGCCAAAGGTCCATCAAACCCAGTATCCTGTTTCCAATAGCGGCCGATCCAGGTCACAGGTACCTGTCTGGTTCCCAAAAGGTAGACGGATTCCATGCTGCTTGCCCAGGGGTAAGCCTGCTCACCGACTCCCTCTCTGCCTCCAGGGCCGCAGCTGTTTTAAACATACAGATAGGTGATAAACAGGAGAATAAGGAGATCAGGATTCAAATGCAGCCTCGAAGGGGTGGGGTTTTTAGCCTGGATTTAAATAGAGCTAGAGAAGGAGCCTGGCATACTAACTCGGGTAGTTTGTTCCAAGCATATGGAGCAGCCGGATGGATTGGGGAAAGTCTGGCATTGTCAGTGGTGGTGAAGGGCACAAATGAAAGGGATCTGTCAAAGGAGCAGAGTTCCCAAGGAGAGGTGTAAAGGAATAAGAGGAAAAGTAGTGAGGAACTGCAGAATGAATACACTTATAAGTCAGTAGGAGAAATTGGAATTGAATATGGAAACTGATAAGGAGCCCTTGACGTGACTTGAAGAGTTTTGTGAGCATAGCAACCTTGGCGATCAGTGGCAACATTTCTGGCCTCATTGGTCAGTTTTTGGTTCCTTAGGTCCTCGATTGTGTTTGAGCCATATTTTCTTTGCTGCTTGTTGAACCCTCCAGTGGACAGGTTGCTCTCACCAGAGGAGTTTATACGGCAGCAGACTGGTGTTCATTCTGCAGACATGGTCAAACCAGCAGAGTCTGGATTTGTTCTTTGACGGAGGATTGATTGCACCTTGTCTGAATTGTCTCGTTTCAATGGCAGTCACGAAGAGATACACAAAATCTGTCTTGGGCATCACATTTGAAAGACTTAGAGTTTGTTCAAGTTAGGTTTGAGCAGAGTCCATGTTTCCAATGCATACAGGAGAATTGGCAGGATCAGTGTTCTTAAGAGGCAAATTTTGGTCTTGGTAAAGATATTGGCCTTCTTCCAGAGGCATCATTTGAGTGAGGCGAATGCTACTGTTGCCTGTCAGTCCTGCTGAGGACTTCAGTGGTGGGTGCCACCTTCATCTCCTGTACCAGCGATCCCAGGTATTTGAATTTGATGTGAACAGTGGCCTGTGATCCATCTGTGGTCATAACTTTGGTCTTGGCCACATTCTTAGGCCATAAGATTGGGTGATACGGGTAATATGGAAAAAGGATGTCTGTGACCTCTGCATCCATGTCAGCAAATATAGCACAGTCATCTGCAAACATAGTCTGTCAGGAAGTTGTTCACACCATACTGGACACTGCATCTGTCCTTGAATGTTTTCCACATTATTGCATCGATCACAATATTGAAAAGCAGGGGTGAGGAGACATCTCCCTGGCAGACTTCAGTTTGGATAGGAAATTCCTTGGACAGCTCATTTCAGATCTGCACACTGCTGGTTGAGCCATTGTATGATGCTTGGAGAAGTTGGATGATCTTCAGTGGCACATGTTTGTTCTCTAGTGCCCTCCAAAGGGCAGGCCAATGAACAGTCAAATGAAGACGATATGGTTTGCTTTCCACACCTGATCCTTTCCTCCACCAGTGGACGAATGGGGAATATTTGGTTCAGCCCTGATATGGCCTAAATCCTGCTTGCTCTTCTCAGCTGGTCTGTTCACGATGTTCCTGCAGCCTTGATTGTATGATCTCCATGAACACCTTTGCCAGTGATTGAAAGGAGGCTGCCGCAGTAGTTCTTACATTCCCAGCTATCGCCTTTCTTCAGGATTGGCACACTGATGGCTTTCTTCCACGCTGATGGAACTTGTTCCATGCGCCAGTTGAGTGTTAGAAAGACATGAAACCGTTACAGCAGAATGTCTCCCCCAGCTTTGATCACTTCAGCAGTGACTTGGTGCACACTGGTAATCTTTCCATTCTTCAATGATGTTGTACACTTCACTTCATAGACTGTTGGCTCACGGTCGAGGAATGACTTCTCCGGCAGCTCAATGGGTGCTGGCTGTGGTGGTGGTCCCTGGGACAGATTGTGGATGTATAGCTGTTGTAAGAATTCTTTCCACCATTGCAGGCATTCACCAGATGGAAGAGAAGAAAACCAGGCTAGAACAAGGTCCCTAAAGCCAAGGAGAACAAGATATCAAGGAGAAGGTTGTGATCAACTGGATCAAAGCAGCAGAAATGTCAAGAATGAAGATGAGTAAAGGCCCTTGGACTTGGTGAGGAACAAGTTGTCAGACTTTGGCAAGAGCAGTTTCTATGGAATGTAGAGGATGAAAATGTCCACAAAATGGCTGTCAAACACATGTTTGGAATTTAGAAGCAAAGGGGGAGGAGGAATATGGGCTGATAATTAGGACAGGGTCCAGTGAAAGTTTTGTGAGGTGTAACAGCATGTTTGAAGGCTGCAGGAACAGTTCTAGTGGAAAGCGATAAGTTGAGAATATGGTGGAAAAGATGACAGTGGAAGAGAGCTGCTTAGATGGGTGGGAATGGGATCAGTGGAACAGGTAGTAAGTTTGGAGCAGGAGAGTAGATGAGACGTTTCCTCAGGGACTTTAGAAAATGAGGAACGTGACAGAGGCTTAGGGAAGGAATTGGGAGTACAGAAGGGGGTGGAGGTGACCCTTTGGAGAGCTCAAGACTAATCTTGTGTATTTGATCATGGAAATAGCCAGAGTTTGGGTGGAAAGGGAAGGAGGAATTGGAGGCAGAGGCAGAGGCACCTTGGTAAGAGTTGTGTGGTAAAGTGGCTAGGGTCTAAAAAATTAATTAGGTGAACGTACTACTCTCGCTTGGTGAGAGCTATGGCTGACTGGAATGATGTTAGGATGAATTTGAAATGCCAGAAGTCAATAAATAAGGGTACAGAATTTAAGCCAGAGGTGCTCAGCTGAGTAGGTAGAAGAACGAAGGTAGTGGGTTTTAGAGGACAGCTAGGGTTGAGGTAAGGTATGCCTCACAGGGTGAGGAACACGAGTGAGTGCATCCAGAGCAGAATATAATGTTGTAAGAAGATATGGCCTCATTGACAGATTCAGATGACAGTGGGGAAAAGTGATAGTGAAGCAGCAGAGAACACTAAAGGGGCAACAGTGAAAATTCCTAAATATGTTGGTAGAGATTGTGTGAGACTAAGGTGGGAGGTGTTTAAGAGGGAAGGTTAGTAGGTGATGGTCAGATAAGAGAAGGACTGAGGTAGAGAAGTTTGAGGGCAAGCAATTGGAGAAGAATGTGAGGTCAAGGCAGTGACCATGCTTGTGAATAGGGGCAATAGAGTCCAGTTGGAGGATGTTAGGGAAAGTACTTTTAAAGGCTAAGGGTCAGTGAAGTGGTCAACATGAATACTGAAGTCCAAGAATAACAGAAGGGGAAGGTGCATCCAGAAAACAAGAGCCAGGAATCAGTGAGGTAGAGATGGATTTGTCAGGTCGATAAATGACAGCTACCTGGAGAAGTAGTGAAGTGAATAGGTGGATGGAGTGGAACCTCAAAAGAAGAAAAGGAGAGACTGGCAGGGTTGAAATTGGCATGAATAGAAGCCAAACACCACGGCCAGTGGGTCAAGGAGCATGGGAAAATAGGTTGCCTCCAGCAACCTCATTGACGACGCAGATTTCAGAACTGTAGTGCAAGCGCTCATCACACCACACCTGGACTACTGTAACGCCATCCTACAGGGTCTCCCGAAGAACACATTAAACATTCTGCAAATGGCACAAAATGTCACAGCCAGGATTATTAAGAAGATGAACCTTTCGGAGCACATAACACCGACTTTAATGGAATTGCACTGGCTCCCCATAACGGCCCGCGCAAAATACAAAATACTGATAACCACTTTCAAGATCATTCATAACGTTGCGCCTACTTAACTCTCTAACCTCATCAGCAGACAACCTAGCAACAGATCCAGAAGAACCAACAACTTAGATTCACTCACCGTCCCAACATAAAAGACACATGAAAGCCTGCACAAGCAGCAGGGCATTCACCTTCTCTGCCCCCATACTTTGGAATCAGTTACCAAGTCACATGCGATCAAACAGTGACCTAGCCGACTTTAGAAAAAAATTAAAAACACACCTCTTCCAAGAGTACTACAACCTGGTATAACCCAAGCCCACCAGCTATCATACTCCATAATCCCATACATTTGCATCATTTCAGCACTATTGTATATAGATATATTTGCTCCCCCCAAATCGAAATGTATATTTCTTGATTTCCGACCTAATGTATATAATTCTGTGTGTCATAATTATGTAACCACTGTTTTTAGCTTGAATAACTTGTAACCGTTTGTGTGAAATCACCGCAGCTGATCACTGGAAGCTGCGGTATACAAATGTTTCCCAAATAAATAAAGCACAGTTACTTACCTGTAACAGGTGATCTCTGGGAACAGCAGGAATAAGTCTTCACATATGGGTACGTCGGTACCGACGGAGCCTGCACAGGAATGCTCCCCAGCTTCCCAAAAAGGAAAGCTTTTGGGAGCATCCCACAGCGCCTGCGCGCTGCCTTCCCGCTTTTCCTGACCAGCTCTCCTCAGTTCGAGTTTAAAGCTGAGACAATAGAGAGAGAGGAAAGATAGAAAAGAGGTACAACTCCTAGGGGAGGTGGGAGGGTTGTGAAGACTTATTCCTGCTGTTCCCAGAGATCACCTGTTACAGGTAAGTAACTGTGCTATCTCCAGGAACAAGCAGGAATGAGTCTTCACATATGGGGACTCCCTAGCTAAGATGCCTGGGAGATCCCCAAGGATATGAGACCCTGGAAAGGGGTCTACTTCCTCCTATGGATCTCAGGCATCCATCCAGGGAAGGAGGGTAGGAGTTGTTTAAGAGTGGAACAGGTGTTTGAGAACAGCCTGACCAAACAAGGCATCCCGGCGGGAGTCCTTGTCCAAGCAGTAATGGGTTGTGAAGGTATGAACCGAGGCCCAGGTGGCTGCTCGACAGATCTGGTCGATGGACACAGAATTTAGATGAGCCATAGAGGTGGCCATGGCCCTCACATTATGAGCTGTGACATGGCTCTCCAGAGAAAGGTTCTTACTCTGGTAGGCGAAAGAAATACACTGAGCAATCCAATTGGACAGTGTTCTCTTGGAGACTGGAAGTCCCAAATGAGAAGGATCAAAAGCAACAAAAAGCTGGGAAGACTTTCTATGTTGCTGTGTCCTTTGTAAGTAAAAAGCAAGAGCTCTTTTACAATCCAGAGTATGAAGACTCTTCTCTGCATTGGATGCATGAGGAGCTGGAAAAAAGACAGGTAAATATACCTCTTGATTAAGATGAAAAGGTGAGACCACTTTAGGCATAAAGTGTGGATTTGTCCTAAGGACTACCTTATCATGATGGAACTTTGTATAAGGTGGTTTAGTCACTAAGGCCTGCAGTTCACTGATGCGGCGAGCTGAAGTGACTGCAATGAGGAAAATAACCTTCCAGGAAAGAAATTTCAAGGAGGTAGTGGCTAAGGGTTCAAAAGGAGGCTTCATAAGCTGACCAAGAACCAAATTTAAGTCCCATGCCACCGGAGGAGGCCTAATGGGAGGTTTAGTTAAAGTTAGGCCTCTCATGAATCTTGCAATGAGAGGATGAGAGGAAATAGGTTGTCCATTGATGGGCTTAAGGGATGCTGCAATAGCACTCAAATGGACTCTTACTGAATTTGTCTTAAGTCCTGCATCAGAAAGATGCAGGAGATAGTCTAACAGAGAATTTAAAGATAGTGCTAGAGGGTCAAGACCCTTTTCAGCACACCAAATGGAAAATCTTTTCCATTTAAAAGCATAGGAACGCCTGGTGGAAGGTTTTCTGGAAGCATGGAGGATAGCCTTCACTTGCTGAGAAAGATTCAACTCCTGAAGGTCTAGGCCTTCAGTAACCAAGCTCTGAGGTGAAGGGACTTGGGGTTTGGGTGCCACAAAGTCCCTTCCTCCTGGGACAGAAGGTCTGGAGCAGCTCCCAAGTCCAGGGAGGGGGCTTGAGAGGGATGTAGAAGTAGAAGGTACCACACTTAGCGTGGCCAGCGTGGAGCTATGAGGATCATAAATCCTTGATCCCTCTGGAGTTTGAACAGAGTCTTGGGAATCAAGGGAATGGGTGGAAAGGCATACAGGAAGCCCTGACCCCAATGAAGAGGGAAGGCATCTTTGGCCTGAACTCCCTGACATGGAATTCTGGAACAGAACCGGGGAAGTTTGGCATTCCACGGACTTGCAAAGAGATCTATGTCCAGGGTTCCCCATTCTTGGAAGATTCTGAGTACCTGATCCATGTGCAGGGACCATTCGTGTGGAAGCAGAACTCGACTGAGTCTGTCTGCCCAAGAGTTTTGGACTCCTGGGAGGTATACTGCCAGGAGATGGATTTGATGCTCTCTGGCGAAGGCCCACAATCTTAAAGCTTCGTTGCAAAGCGACAGAGAGCCAGTTCCTCCTTGTTTGTTTATGTAAAACATGGCTACTTGATTGTCCGTATGAATGAGGACTGTCTTGTAGCTGAGGAGGGTATGAAAAACCTTGAGAGCTAGAAAAACTGCTCGAAGCTCCAAGTGGTTGATATGAAGAGAGGTCTCCTGTGGGGACCAGGTGCCTTGAGTGGAGAGGTCCTGTAGATGGGCTCCCCAACCTGTTTGGGAGGCATCTGTTGTGAGGGTTGCTTGGGGCAACAACTGTTGGAAGGGGGACCCCAGCAACAAATTTTGGGTGGACATCCACCATTGGAGAGACCAAAAGAGACGTTTGGAGGTTGCTATTTGGTCTGAGAGAGCTCCTGAAGCTTGAGTCCACTGGGTGGACAAAGTCCATTGAGCTGCTCTCATGTGTAGGCGAGCATAGGGTACCACATGCACTGTGGAAGCCATGTGGCCTAGCAGTTGTAGCATCTCCCGGGCAGTTAAGTGGCTTTTTGACTGAATCTGGGAGGCTAACTGCACTAGACGCTGGCAACGGGCCTGAGGAAGGTAGGCCCTTGCAGTAGTGGTATCCAACCAGGCCCCTATGAATTCTAGGGACTGAGTAGGGGTGAGCTGAGACTTTGGGAGGTTTACCACAAGTCCCAGATACTGCAGAATGCGCCTTGTGCGGTCCAAGAAAATCTGGGCCTCTGACTGAGATGGGGCTCGAATGAGCCAGTCGTCCAGGTATGGGAAGACAAATATTCCCAGAGTGCGTAGAAATGCAGCAACTATTGCCATGCATTTGGTGAACACTCTTGGAGCAGAGGCCAGACCGAAAGGAAGCACTCTGTATTGGTAATGTTTTCCTTGGAAAAGAAAACGTAGGAATCTTCGGTGAGATGGATGGATGAGGACATGTGTGTATGCATCCTTGAGATCTAGAGAACAAAGCCAATCTTGACTTTGAAGGTATGGAAGGAGAGTGCCCAGAGAAAGCATCTTGAACTTCTCCTTGCATAGAAATTTGTTCAATTCCCTGAGATCTAAGATGGGTCTGTATCCCCCTGTTTTCTTTGGAATGAGAAAATAGGGGGAGTAGAACCCTGACCCTTGTTGAAGAGGAACTTCTTCTATTGCCCCTTGGGCAAGAAGGGTAGTCACCTCCTGACCTAGAAGGTCGAGAAGAGATGTGGGAGAATTGAAATGTCTCACCATGGTGTGGGGAGGAAGGTCTGAGAAATGAAGCTTGTAGCCCTCTCTTATGATGGAGAGGGTCCACTGCTCTGATGTGATTTGCTCCCATCTGGGAGCAAAATGAGCTAACCTTCCTGGAATGGTGAGAGGTTCTGGCTGTTTTAAAGCCAGAAAGGCTAAGTTCTCTAGCATCAAGTCAAAAGCCCTGAGGGGGTTGGGACTGCTGAGTTGCAGCAGCCCCTGTAGACTTAGGCCTGGCCTGCTTAGGTTGCTGACGCTTAGAGGTAAAGCGACCTGTAGAAGATTGATGGCCAGAAGTGAAAGGAAACCTGCCCTTTTTGAAAAAAGACTTTTTAAAAGTCTTTTTCTTGGCAGGAATGGAGGTGGACTTTGAAAGTCTATCCAGAGCAGAGTTTTCTGCATCCATTTGATTGGCTTTTATTTGCCACTCTTTGCCAAATAGATTTTCACCTGTACAGGGCAGATTTCCTAAGCCATCTTGAACCCAGGGTTCTAGATCAGAAGCCTGGAGCCAAGCAATTCTGCGAGCAGCCATGGCAATGCCTGAGGCTCTGCTGGCACCTTCAAAGGAGTCAAAGGCTGCCCTGTTGGAAAACTTTGAGATGTCTTGAGTATGCTTAAGCCAAATGCGGAATTCTTCCCTTTTATCCTCTGGAATAAAAGGGAGGAAAGTGTGCAGCTTTTCTGCAACTTCTTTTAGAAACATACGCATGTAAAGGCTATATGAGTTGATTCTGGCAATAAGCATACTGGCCTGGAAGATTTTCCTACCAAAAGCATCCAAGGTTCTGCATTCTCTTCCTGGAGGAGCAGAAGAGTGTCTTTGTACTCTTTATTCTCTTCATAGCTGACTGCACCACAATGGAATGGTGAGGAAGCTGAGTTTTTTGAAATCCAGGACAGGGAGGGACACGATACATAGTGTCCAACCTGCGAGAATGAGGCGAGAGAGTGAGAGGAGTCTCCCATAAATCAATCATGTGTTCATAAAGAATCTCATGAATTGGTAAGGTGACTGCCTCTCTAGGAGCCTTAGGGTATCCTAAAATATCTAATTTTTTTGCTCTAAGCTCTGATTCAGAGGTTACTGAGATAGAAAGTCCTTTAGCTACTTCTCTTATGAAGTCTTGAAAGGACAAGTCCTCTGGAGGAGACATTCTTCTTTTTGGAGAAGAGGGCTCTTCAGGAAGGGCTATGGATACTTCAGGAGATTCATCTGATGAATCAGAATCACCAGAGGAATCGAAGTACCGCCTGTCAGGGTGCTCTTCTAACGCTCGATACGCGTATCGAGCGGTATCAACATCGGGCGTCCTCGGAACCGGATCGGTACCGAGAAATAGCCCTGGACAAGGAACCGCTGCAGCCGGTATCCTGGTCGATGTCGATGCAGACGGTACCGGTATCGGCGTTGGTGCTGGTACCGGAGCCGATACCGACAACGGAGCTTGCTGTGGTACCATCGGCGTCACAGCTTGAATGAAGGCCGTGATAGCCCGCTGCATGGACAGAACATTCTGATCCATCGACGCCATGAATGCCTGGAGTTCGGTACCAGGAGATTGTGCCGGTACCCCAGAGCATTCTAACAGGTGATCGGTCGAGGCCGTGCCATCGATGTCAACCTGTAACCCCATAGGAGGAGCTTTGGAAGCCGGAGCTTCCCGCCGGGGTTGTTTTGCTGGTGCAGGATCCTCGAGGGCAAGCCCGTAGGCATCTCGATGCTTAGAGGGAGATTTACCCTTCGAGGACCTGCTAAAAGTATGTTTGGTTACCTGAGATCCATCAGGAGAAGAAGACCTGGAAGACGTCGATGCTACCGACGCTGCATCAGCGGGAAACAGCACATGGAGCTTAGCTGCTCGGTTCTGTAACCCCCGTTTAGACATTAGAGAGCAGGACGGACAATCCGGAATGGAGTGTTCAGGACCCAAACATTTAAGACACCATTCATGGGTATCTGTAACAGAAATAGTACCGCTACACTTAGTGCATTTTTTGAAGCCGGAGGCTGGTTTTTCCATTTGGGCCCTGAGGCCTAGAAGAGAAATACACTAAGTGAGGAAAGTATAGATATTTTTTTTTCTTTTAAAAGAAGAAAGAAAAGACCGGCGGTACCGGTCCGGAGTCGGGGAAGGCAGACACGCGACCAAAGAAATAAAATAAAATAAAGAACTTCTTCAGCGGTGACAGGGCTCGACCTGCTGGCTCCGCGGCAAAGAAGAACTGAGAAGAGCTGGTCAGGAAAGGCGGGAAGGCAGTGCGCAGGCGCTGTGGGATGCTCCCAAAAGCTTTCCTTTTTGGGAAGCTGGGGAGCGTTCCTGCGCAGGCTCCGTCGGTACCGATGTACCCATATGTGAAGACTCATTCCTGCTTGTTCCTGGAGATATAAAATAAACTGAAGCAGAGGTTTCAGGGAAAAGCTGTGTTTCAGTGAAAGCAAAATGATGCAGAGCATTAGAGCATGAAGGTAAAAAACCTGTGAGTCAGTTGGACCATTAGATGATAGAGGGGTAAAAATGGCAGTAAGAGGGGACAAAGCTATAGCAGAGAGACTGAATGAATTCTTTGCTTCGGTCTTTACTGAGGAAGATGTAGGGAAATTACCCATGACTGAAGTGGTATTTAAAGGTGATATTGCAGAAGAATTGAAAGAAATATCGCTACACTGGGAAGATGCCTTTCAACTATTTGATAAACTGAAGAATAGCAAATCACCTGGACGGGATGGTATACATCCAAGGGTGTTAAAAAAAAAAAAAAAAAAAAAAAAAAACCATGAAATATGAGATTGCAGACCTGCTATTAGTAATCTGTGAACTATCATTAAATTCATCTGTAATACCTGAAGATTAGAGGATCGCCAATGTAATGCCAATTTTTAAGAAGGGTTCCAGGGGTGTTCTGGGAAACTACAGACCAGTGAGCCTGACGTCAGTACCAGGAAAAATGGTAGAAACCATCATAAAGAATAAAATTGGAGTGGAGGAGTAGCCTAGTGGTTGGGGCAAGGTACTTCAGGCCGGAAGGTCGGGGGTTCAAATCCCACTAGAGGACAGCAACCTTGGGCCGGAAGGACTGGGGTTTCTAGTCCCACAGGTACTCCTTGTGGTCTTGGGCAAGCCACTTAACCCTCCATAGCCCATGTTCCCTGTAAAATAGTTATCTCCAAGTTCAATGCCCTGTTCAATGTAATTTCAGTTTGTTCAATGTAAACCGCACTGATGCAAAATAGTGCGGTATATAAGAGAATGTAAATAATAATAATAATAATAAATAATAATAAAATTACTCAACATGT
Organism: Ichthyophis bannanicus; assembly: GCA_033557465.1. Taxonomy (NCBI): domain Eukaryota; kingdom Metazoa; phylum Chordata; class Amphibia; order Gymnophiona; family Ichthyophiidae; genus Ichthyophis; species Ichthyophis bannanicus. The sequence continues at coordinate 86,977,283 of CM066048.1, read as the reverse complement.
AGATAGTCAAGGCTTAATGGAAGACAGCCAACATGGCTTAAGACATGGAAGATCTTGTCTTACTAATCTGTTATGTTTTTTTTAAGGTGTGAATAAACAGGTAGACAAAGGTGAGTTGGTAGATAGCGTCTTTCTGAAAGTCCAGATACACTATAACAAGGTCCCTCATCAGAGACTTGGCAAAACTAAAAAGTCATGGGATAGGAGGCAGTGTACTATTGTGGATCAGGAACTAGTTAAAAGAGAAATCAGAGGGTAGGGCTAAATGGCCAATTTTCCCAGTGGAGAAAGGTGAATAGTGGAGTACCCCAGGGATCTGTACCGGGTCTGCTGCTTTTTGACATATTCATAAATGACTGGAAAAGGGAATAACGAGTGAGGTTATCAAATGTGCAGATGACACAAAACTATTTAAAGTTGTTAAAACCCCAGAGAATTGTGGAAAATTACAAGAGAATCTTGATAAATTGGAAGACTGGGCATCCAAATGGCAGATGATATTTAATGTGGACAAGTGCAAAGTTATGCACCTAGGAAAGAACAGCCCAAACTATGGTTACATGATGCAAGATTCCACATTGGGAACCACCACCCAGGAAAGAGATTTAGGCGTCATCGTGGATAATATGTTAAAACCCTCACTCCAGTGTGCAGCGGCAGCCAAGAGAGCAAATAGAATGCTAGGTATAAGGAAAGGAATGGAAAATAAAAAAGGATATTATAATGCCTCTATATCGTTCCATGGTGAGACCGCACCTTGAATATTGTGTGCAATTCTGGTCGCCATATCTTAAAAAGGATATAGCATTATTAGAAAAGGTACAGAGAAGAGTCACCAAAATGGTAAAGGGGATGAAAGGATACTCTTATGAAGAGAGGCTACAAAGGATAGGGCTCTTCAACTTGGAAAAGAGACAGCTGAGGGGAGATATGATAGAGGTCTATAAATTAATGAATAGAATGGAACGGGTAAATGTAGATTGATTGTTTACATCATCAGAATATAAAAAGACTAGGGGACATGCAATGAAGCTACAGGGTAACCTATTTAAGACTAATAAGAGAATATTTTTTCACTCAATGTGTAATCAAACTCTGGAATTTGTTACTGGAGGATGTAATAAAAGCTGTTAGTATAGCTGGGTTTAAAAAAAGTTTGGAGAAGTTTCTGGAGGAAAGGTCCATAAACTAGTATTAAAAGAGACCCAGGATATCACTGCTTGACCCAGTACAAGCATTGAGGAACCTGTCTTTTGGGGAAACTGCTAGGTTATGACCTAAATTGGCCACTGTTGGAAACAGGATACTGAGCTTGATGGACCTTGGTCTGACCCAGTATGGCATATTTTATGTTCTTATTAACACAGCCGCAGGGGGCATTGAGTTTTGCTCCTGCAACTGTATTAACGTTCAGCACAGTTGTGAGAGCAAAAGCAAATGCTCCCGCAACCATGTTGCTGAAGAGAAGGGGAGTGGCTGATACTGGGGCTGTGAGGGGCAAACTGGGCTGGGGGGCTAGGACTGGCAACGGGCTTATTGTTCTTGTCAACCCAATGTATTAGAAAGAAATGTATTTAGCTGATGCCTTTTCAGCCAGTAGTAGTTCAAGGGATTTCCCTGTCCCTAGACAGCTTACAATCTAAGTTTCTACCTAAAGAAATGGCGGGTTAAATGACCTGCCCAAGGCTACAAAGAACATCAATAGGAGTGAACCCTGGTCTCTGGGTTCCAGGCCACTGCTCTAACCTCTAAGCTCCTCCTCCACCTGGGCACATTACTCCAGAGAGGATTCCTGATAAAAGCTGAAAGGCGAACAAGTCAGGAGAAAAACCTAAAATGGGGAGAAACAGTTAGAGGGAGGGGGATAAAACAGTCCCCTACAAAAATGAATAAAATAAAGCTTTTATTTTTCCTTTGGCCTTTTTCTTTGTACTTGTGGCAGACAAAAATTATAAAAGGAGCTGGGTTCAAAAGAGTTTAGGTTCCTCCACTGCACCCACCCCTCTCTCTGCACCAGGTCCTTATCCATGCACAGACCATAAAAGTGTGGGTCCAGCACCAGCAGGTATTGCTCCAATGGGTCCACACACAGGCCCAGGATGCACTTGGAGGCATTGTCCGTGTCTCCCCCCATCATGACAGGGCCCCCACCTTCCCGGAAGTGGCCCTCAAGTGTCTCCAGCACCCCGCTGAGTCTCTCCCCTGGCCGGGCATGCAGAATCCTGCAGGGCACGTCACAGTATCGCTCCACACACAGGGCAGCCTCCACGCAACCAATCCAGCTGCGGGAGCCCACAAAACCTGGGGGCTTGTCCTCCATCTCCACCAGCCAGGTCTGGATTTCATACAAGCTGGGCACAGGCTGGGACCTGCCCTCCAATCCAGCCAGCCAGGAACACAAGGTCTGCAACGTCCGATAGCCACAGCCCCAACCACGATCATCCAACCTGTCGCAGCCATAGTGGTAGTAGAGGTAATCACCATGCAGAGTGGTCACGGAGGCTGCAGAGGTGGTGGGGAGTGGCAGGCCCTCGTGTACATTCTTCTGCAGCTTCATCATACCCCTTGGTGAATGATCTGGTCTCCTGTGGGGGGGGGGGGGTGGTAAGAAACCCAAGTTATTAAGCCATCACAGAATCAGACATGTACAACAGTAAGCAAAAAGCTAGCACCAGATAATAAAGAACAGGCTGTAGAACCAGACATGAGGCAGCAATATTTGACAGCTACTGGTCATAGTTCCGATTGTCTCTCTTGTCCCCTACCTGCATGGGAAGGGAGAAGGCAGGTGGGCTGCCCTGGTGCTGTTTGCCTGCAAGGATGGCTACAGGCTGCTCAGGGCAGTTCATAGGTGCACAGGCTACTCGGCACACATAGATTTGGCCCTGCTTTCCTTTGGCTGTTCTGGACCATGTGTCTCATTATGGCTGATTGCAAAGGGGGAGGGGGGGGGGTTAGGGTGGCCATATGGGCATAGATGCAGAGGGAGAGTCCATGGAGGTGGAAGACAGGAGGGAACTTTGGAAAGCAAACAACTGCGCTTTAGAGGATGCACTGCACGCAGACACATAATGGCAGGACCAGCTTTGTGTAGCTGCACCGCACATCACATTCCAAGGGAACCTTCTGGCTCCAATGAGTGGGCGAGTGCCTTGCTAAAACTACCGCACCCCCCTCCCCCTCCCTCCCTTCCTTCCTTTTCGCCTCAGTAGTAGGGTTGGCATCTCGGCAGAACTGCAGGAGATGACTGGCTGAAACACAGGGGACTCATTAGGTCTGAAGAGCTGTTCCTGAGTTTACCTCATTGCAAGCTGGGATTTGTAGTTCCAGTTTTTTTGAAAGAAAGTAGGAATTACAAGTCCAGATCTCAGGGCCAGCCCAACCGTTAGGCAAGACTAGGTGGTCACCTAGGGCAGCAGCTTCTACGGGAAGCAAAGAGCAGTCGTAGTCAAAGCAAAGCAACAGATCCTGACAACCATGGCAATTCAAAAAGCCATCAGCACTGCCTTTTACCTGCAGGGAGAGCAGCAGTTTAATATTTAAAATGATGGATATCTATTTATCCATTTTTACAGGATTGTTGTTGGAAGTGGTGTTCAGATGATGAGGATATTGTTGGATTTAATAATCAAAATCGCGGGGGTGGGTGTAAGGCTGAAAGTTCGCCTAAAGCACCCAATACCTTGCGCCAGCCCTGCACTAGGGTGTGAAGAGGGTGAGCAGCACTTATTGAGGCTGGCCTGGAGCACAGACCGAGGGAAGGAGATACGAACTGTCTGTCTGCTACATTATAGATGCAAAGGGGTAAGAGAAAAAAGATAGAGTCAAAGATAGAGAGATACACACAAACAGCTGCAAAGAGAGACAAACGTATACAGAGGAGAGAACAAAGAAAGCAACAGGAAGATATAAAGAGTCGATGCACCCAGAAAGGATCTGTAACAGACACACAGACGCATACCCAGCAGTTTACCTCGCCTCTGCAGCCATTTCCCCGACCACCTCCTGAGCCGCCTACATCTCCCAGGGCCCCTGCTACTTCCCGTCACACGATCATCTGGGAAACTACTGCAGCCGGGCGTGGGGGAGCCGTATAATGACGTAAGCACTGCCTTAGCCCAGTCATAGAAATACGGGGCAGCGAGGAACGAGGCTTTTGCGCGTGGTCTCCTTTGGATTTAAGTGCGTCCACTTATATAGGGAGTCAAGTCCGTACTAATCCACTGTAAGAAAGACACTCGAATTAGGAAATAAAGGGAGGGGGAAGGAAGCCGGATATTAGGAAAGGCAGAGGTTTGAAATTTTTAATAAAGTGCTTTTTTGTTTAGATAACAACAATAACCCCCCCCCCCCCCCAAAGGAATATAAGGTGATATCTTTTTTTATTGGAGTAACTTTATATATTTTTGACTAGCTTTCAAAGGTTCAAATGTCTTCCTCGGGTCACTCAGCACCGTCCTTCCCAAAGTAGATTCTCAAAGATAAACTGCTCAGACACCGGTAGGAAAGGAGACAAAGATCTGCAGTTCTTTCACACCAGCCATAAAAATTCTACCGCCTATTATCTTCTGATCACTCATCGACTTCCCTCACCACATTTCCTCTTCAGATCAGCACTGGAATGCTTTTTTATGATTCACTTCTATTTTGGGTGGTCATCTTTTCCTTATTCCGTTCGACCTCATCAGCTCGGGAAAGCTAAGCAAGGAATGTGACTAGACCGGTCTTTCCAACAGCAGCTGAAAAGGAAAGCTCTTTTCTCTTCTACCGGTGCAAATCTTCACTTTTCAAGCCTCTAGGTCCCACTCTAATGATTTTTCACAGGGCGGGCCCTTCCACTAGGGGAACTAGGTAATCACCTAGGACGGCACAATTTTAGGAGGGCAGCAGAAAGCAGCCAAATTAGCAGGGTGCATTTAAAAAATCATACCTGGGGGATGGAGGAGGGTAAAGAATACAACCACTGGTATGCCCTAGCTAGGGCCAACAGGAGCTATTATATAGCCTGTGCTGTTACCTTCCTAGTTATTCATGGTGGAAGGGGAAACATGGGAACAGATGGGTGGCAGGTTTTTCTCTTTCAAGAAGTTGGAAATCCTATTTTAAAAATACTAGGAAAGATTGCATTCTCCCTCTAAAACACTATTTACAGAACATTATGGGTAACTCCACTCAGAATCAATCTCCTGCCAACACTGACCCCATTAATAACTGCATTGTAAATACTCTTGAATGATGATGATGATTCAAATTACTTGCATCATAATTGCCCAACTACTCTGTAATTCATTCACTGACTGATGGCCACCAAGCTACTATAATTCCATAACTAGCTACACTGTAAATAGTTAACTCTTGTTGTTTTTACTATTATTTGTACCTATGTACTGTTCTGTTGTACAAATTTAACTACAATATGTAAGATGTAAATGTTCAAGTTCTGTTCATTGTAAACCACCTTGACCTTTATACCAGATAAGGCAGTACAAAAGTCTTTGAAATAAATAAATAATACATTGGTTACATTTAGGAGCCAGCCTGAACTTCTAATCCAATTTCCCCAAATAGGTTAGTCTTATCACAGTAATGAAAGCACAGTTACTTACCTGTAACAGGTGATCTCTAGGAACAGCAGGAATTAGTCTTCACATATGGGTACGTCGGTACCAACGGAGCCTGCACGGGAATGCTCCCCAGCATCCAATCAGAAAGCTTTTGGGAGCATCCCTCACACCTGCGCGCTGACTTCCCGCCTTTCCCACTGTCTCTCCTCAGTTGAGTTCCATAGCTGAGACAGAAGGAGAGAAAGAGGAAAGGAAATAGATACAACTCCTAGAGGAGGTGGGTGGGTTGTGAAGACTAATTCCTGCTGTTCCCAGAGATCACCTGTTACAGGTAAGTAACTGTGCTATCTCCAGGAACAAGCAGGAATGAGTCTTCACATATGGGGACTCCCTAGCTGTGGGTGCCGGGGGAGATCCCATAAAATGCGTATCCCTGGAACGGGACGGCATTTCCCAAACCTGGATCCCCTGAGGGATGGGGGGTAGGAGTTGAATGGAGAAGAGCTGTAGAGGAACAGCGAATCTAAAGACTACCGGTAAAAGAGTCTTTAGAATGTATGTCAAGTATCAGTGAAATATTTAATGAACTAGCACAATATAGAGCTTACCTACTGGATTGTAGAAAGTAGGACTGTGATGGAGTGTACTGTAGATGCAGTAGTGGAATCCTCAAGGTAACTTCACAGCAGTGAGGATGAAGTCCCAAACCTGGAATGGGCAGTTGACCCAGGTGTCAACTGGGGTAGGAGAAGAACGGCAGGTCTTCAATGGAAAGCTTTATGGGAAAAAGCTGAAAACTCTTTTAGGTACAGAGTTATTGACACTGAAAACTAAAAGAAGAAGACTGACCGATCTGGAGAATTAGCCCAGTCCTGAAAGGAAGAGGGGGTATGGGAAAAAAAAACCCTGTTCCCAGGGAGAACAGAAATGTACTCAGAAATACTGAAGATTTATATGGTCTTTCCTAACTGGTAAGAGATAGGAAGACATTGAAGTTTGATAACTTCATAGACAGGGAGATCTATAACAAAAATAGAAGCTGTTGACATCACAGCAATAATATTGTGTATAACCATTCCCACTTACTGAGCCGTATGAGAATAGGCAAGTGGACTGTCTGGACCCCTTAAGGAGGAAACCCCCCCCCCATATCACAGACAGTTAGGGAGATGGCAGGTAGTACTTAGTGTCCCATGGACATCTCCCCATGGCCTATAGATATAGATAGGTATGTCTCTCCATATATATATGTGTATATATATGTCTAGATATGGGTGATAGATATATATACATGTATGGGCATGACTTATGCCCACACAGACTACCAAAATATGTATATATAGGACATATACATACATGACTATAAGTCTGAGGATACATGCCTGCAACTGAGCCCCAGGAAAAAACATTCACATGGGGAATGTGGGGAAAAAAATTCATCTAATAATGAGGGGGTAAAAACCACCTGAGATATAGAGAGAATCCCTTTGTGCAGTGCAGGAATGTAGTTCAGTGGAATAACCAGTATGGTAGCGTGAAAAACAGAAGATAATAGCAGTCTGGTAAGAGTACATCAGGAGTACTGGAGGACTCTGACATGTCCAAAGGACAAAAAAACGCATAGACTGAGACCCCAGGATGGCCCAGCCAAGGGACATAGGGGTATCGTGTGCACTAAAAGAGTATGCATTGTCCAAGTGGAGTAGGAAAGCATAATGCCAAGTTGTAAGGAAAAAGGGGGTAGATTCCTGCAAGATTGGGACTCCTTGGACATTCACGCTATGGAATGATTAAATAAAGTTTTTCTACTATATGGGAAAAACCTTCAGAGACAAAATTTCTTTATTTATTTTTTTATTTGTGTGCTTTTCCATACCGCCCCTTCCAGAGATCAGGGGCGGTTTACAAGGAACTTAAACAACAATATAGCAAACAGTGCAATATTGCATTACATTAAACATTAAGTGAACATAAGAACTAGATTACATAAGAACTAGGTTACAAGGAAAACAATGTGTAGGTTATTAACATAAGAACTTAAAGGAACATTAGACTATGTTACAAAGGAACCAAAGTGTAGATTATTTACATGGTTGACAAAAACTATTTATAATAGTTATTTGTGGTCATAAGTACAGTGTTGGGAGGAGGACTATTTTGAATGGATATTAAAATGAAGTCTAGAGTTAGGTGGGATAGACTTGTGTTTGGTTAGTTGTATATTCTTGTGTAGTAAATTTGATTTCAGGTTGTAGGTTGCTGTAGTGTTGACTAAATAGGTAGGTTTTAAGTTCCTTCCTGAAAGAGGTAAGATCCTTAATCTCTCTTAGGTTTAGTGGCAATTTATTCCATTGGCTGGGAGCATAATATGAAAAAGCAGTGTTGGTGGTTATTTGTTTTGATTTTGTCACTGCAATGGGAATTAGTAGCATGTTGAGGTTAGTTTTTCTTCTAATTCTGTTTTCTGGTGGAGTCTGGAGTAGAGTTGCCAACTGTGATGGGGCTAAGTCATTAATGAGTTTAAAAGTGGTGACAAGTGTTTTATATTGAATCCTACTATAGATAGGAAGCCAGTGGAGAGCGTATAGGATGGGAGAGATGTGATCGAATATTTTGGCTTTCACAATGATTCGAGCAGTGACATTCTGAGCTCTTTGAAGGATGTGTAGATTCTTTTTGGATGTTCCTTGGAGTATGCCATTGCAGAAGTCTAAATGTGGCATAATGAGAGCCTGGACAACTGTTCTGAAATCGTTGATGTCAATGAGGGGTCTGAGTTGCTGTATGGTTCTCAGTTTGAAAAATATAGTTTTGGCAGTCTGTTTTATATGGTTAGTCATGCTTAGGGTTTTGTCTAGTGTAAGTCCAAGGTATTTAATTTCAGATTTGACTGGAAGAGTAATGTTCATAAGGTTGATGGTAGTTGGAGGGGTGAAGGTGGTATTTCTGGTTACGAAGAGTGCTTCAGTCTTTTTGAAATTGATATCCATATGGATTGAGTGGAGCCATTGTTCAGCTTCAAAGAGGCATGTGGCAATTTTGTTGAAATTAAGGTTAGCTATGTCCAAAGGGGCGAACAGCATGATGTCGTCTGCATAGATAAAATATTTTAGATTGTGGCGTTGAAAGATTGCACAAATAGGTTGTATATAAAAGGTTAAAGAGTAATGCAGAGAGTGAGGATCCTTGTGGGATACCACGTTCTTGGGGGAATGGTCTAAATGGACATATTGGAAACGATTAGAAATGTAGGACTTAAACCAGTTGGGATAGTCTGGATATGAGCGTATTATGATCAACACTGTCAAAGGCTGAGGAAATGTCAAGGAATATGAGCAAGGTCTGCTTTATATTATCCATACCTCGGATAAGTGAATCAAAAAGGGATATGAGTAAGGTTTCTACTCCGTGATATGAGCGGAAGCCATACTGGTACTCATCTAAAGGGAAGTTGGTATCAATATGATCTTGAAGTTGTATCTGAGCTACCTTTTCAATGATTTTGGCTAAGAAAGGTATGCTGGCAATGGGGCGGTATGAGGAAGGGTCAGAACTGTTAAGGGTTTTATTTTTTAGTAAAGGGCGAATCGCCGAGTATTTGAGGTCATCCGGCATGAAGCCTTGAAGTAGAGATTGGTTTACCACTTTCAAAATGTATGGGGCTAGTTCGGATTTTGCTGCTTTAACCCAAGACACCGGGCACAGATCAAGTAATGAAGTGGTAGTATTGAGGTTTGATATAATCTCTAGAAGTTGTTTGTTGGAGATTGTATGGAATGAGCCCCACTCAGTGATGGAATTTGATGTGGGAGAGGTCAAGATAATGCTTGGACGGGCACTTAGTTTAACCTTATTGGCAAAGTGGTTTGCAAGGTGTTGCGGATCTATTGGTGTTTTGTTAGGGGTGTGATCGGGAACCTTAGTTAAAGATTTAATGATCTCGAAGATGATCTCTGTAGCAAGGGCCCATAGTAGAAAGCTTCTCTGAAGATTGCAGAGAGCATTGTGCAGGAGGATTATAAGATAAAAAAAACTGACCGAAGTCAGGTGTTGCCACATCCTAGGCAAGGATATGGCTAGAAGAAGATAACCTGCAGTGAATAGTACTATTCACTGCAGGTTAAGTAGCTTGCAATGGGTATTAAAGTAATCACTGGAACACCTGCATATACAGCAACTGAACAAAACAGCAGAGGGGATTCTTCTCTAAGAAAACAGAGAGAAGACAGACAAAGGGAGCGGAGAGATTCCCCTCCCTTTCTGATGAGTTGTTCAGAGCATGCATTGAAGGATAATAAAAAGTCTACACTGGAAAGAACGGGAAGTGTTGCAGTATGGTACCAACCCAAGCAGTATGTTGCAGTATGGTACCAACCCATGTTCCCTGTAAAATAGTTATCTCCAAGTTATAATGCCCTGTTCAATGTAATTTCGGTTGTTCAATGTAAACCGCACTGATGCAGAATAGCGCGGTATATAAGAGAATGTAAATAAATAAATAAATAAATAAAATAACCCAAGCAGGGGAAACCCTGGAAGAGAGGGGGTTGGAAAGTGACTTACCATATGGTAAGTCAGCTGAAGGAAAAGATGTCCATATGGGGACAGAAACTATCATGGGATAGTTGTAACCTCCCTTCATGGTAGGAAGAAGGGGAGAATTCTGTAACCCATGGACAAAAGAATCCTAACAGCTTAGCATACTAAAAAAGAAAAACCCAGTGTAGAGTCTGAAGAATAACTTCTGCTAGGAAGAAGTTAACAGTGAATTGCAATACACAGGAACCTATGGTTGCTGGTTATGATTAGACTGGCTAGAGTCTGGAGGCTTCAGACTAGGATGAGATGTCCCTTGTTTGGGTACATCTGAAGGATGGGTAGGAGAAGGGTGAAACTTTCTTTTCTTAGGGAAAGAAGGTTTGGTAGGATACTTCCTACGTCCTGGGGAAAAAGAAGGCTTAGGATGGTTTCCAGAACCAGGGAAGTCAGTGGAGCAATGAGCAACCTGACGTAAAGCCTCTTTATTGAAGAGATTTTCTCCAGTACAAGGAGAATTACCCAGTGTATGTTGTGCCCATCTGCTCAAGTCTGAAGCTTGCAGCCAGGCTGTACGACGTGCTCCAATGGCAATAGCAGAGGATCTGCTAACAGACTCGAAGGAGTCTAGAGAAGCACGAGAGAGAAACCAAGAGATATTCCTGCTATGATGAAGAAGCAAGGAATAGTCAGTGGCCTTAGGCTCTGACAAAAAAAGGGGACAAAAGAGATAATTTCTCTGTGACCTCCTGAAGTGTTAGGCTCATATAAAAAATATATGAGATAATCCTTGAAGCCAGAATAGAAGTTTGGAAGGTTTGACATCCAAAGACATCAAGTGCTTTAGATGCACGACCTGGCGGATAAGAAGAGTGCTTCTTCTTGCTTCTTACCTTCCTCATTGCTGATTCCACTACAAGGGAATGATGTGGAAGTTGGTTTTTCTGAAACCCCGGAGAGGGAGGCACCTGATACAGAACATTCATGGCTGTAGAAGGCGCAGGAACCTTTAAAGGTGATTCCCAAATCCTCAGAAGAAGATCCTGCAAAGAATGATGTAAAGGAAGCATTATATTTTCCCTTTTCTGCAGGATCTTGGTGAAGAGTAGAACCAGGAATAGGAATGGCAAGAAAGGCTGCCATGTCAAGGAGAAATTTCTGAAAAGAAGGAAGGATCTCCCATAGGAACTATTCCTGGGTAGGCTGAGGTTGAAAGAGCAGCTTGAGCACCAGAAGACATACTGGACTGGTGCAGAAAAAGAATCCTGCTAGATGGAGAATGATACTGACAGTTCTGATTCGAGGCAGTTAGTACTGCATCGTCGGTGCCCGGTATCGATTCCAAGCTAGGCATAGAAAGGATGGATGGCACCGATGGAACTGTAGGAATCGATACCGATACTGGTATCGGGGACGGTAATGCCATCGAAGCAGGTATCGGAGGCTGCTGAAGCGGTTCCGAGGTGACCAGAGAGGCTTGGTAAATATCCTCGGTACTGCGTAATCGGGAACGATATGGGTCGGTTCCCAAATGCGTCGGTACCAAGTCATCTAGACTGGATATCAATTCCAGACTGGGCATCGAGAGGAGCGGGTCTATCGATGCATGCCTAGGAGGTACCGACATCGATGGTGGTATCGGCGATGCTGATACAGGAAAGTCAGAGTGTTATCGATCGGTACCAAAGGTACCGAGGATGTCTGATGACAATCCCTGGTGAAGAGAGGAATACTCGACACCGATGCCGATGCCGGGGTATCGGTATCGCTCGAAGCCGATACCAACCCCGAACATGGCGAAGACAGAGGAAAGTCAATCTGGGTGGTATTGATCGCTTCCGAATGTACCGAGGATAGCAGATGATGATCCCCGGTGAAGAGTGGAACACTCGACACCGACGCCGATGCATCGGTACCGCTCGAAGCCGGTACCAACCCCAAGCATGGCGGGAATACAGGAAAGCCAATCTGGGTCATATTGATCGGCCCCAAAGGTACCGAGGACACCAGAAGACAATCCCCGGTGAAGAGTGGAACACTCGACACCGATGCCAGTGCCGGGTTTTTGGTACCGCTCGAAGCGGATACCACCCCCTGGCACGGCACAGGTATGTTCTGTGAGGGGTGAGCCCCAGGAACAACCTGAAACCCCGTAAATGCTTTGGAGCCCGAAGACTCCCGCCGGGGTTTTATTGCCAAAGAGGTCTTGAGGGTAAGGCCGGAGCCGTCATCATGCTGAGCATGAGACTTACCCTTCAAGACTTGGCAAGTCTTAACAGACTGTTTGTGGGTTACCTGATCCTGGAGAGAAGAAAAAAACGGTGTCCTCACCTCAGGAGGAAAAACGGCATCGAGGGAAACTCGAAAAAGGGAAGGTCTTCTCCCAATAGTACAGCCTGATAGTTCAGGGGAAAAAGGGTCAGGACCCAAACAGGTTAGACACCAAGCCTTGGAGTCTAAAAGGAAAACTATGTTTCCACAATGAAGACACTTCTTAGGGGAAGAAGGCTCCATGTTGGGGAGGCCTGGTAGGCCCAAAAAGTTAAGACAAAAAACTGAGGAGAAAAAATCTCTGTTATTTTAGAAAAGAAAAAAGCACCGGCGGTACCGGTATCGGCGGGAAGAACAGCCGCGACCACAAGAAAACAAGAAAAGAAGGATTTTAAAGAAAAAAGTTTCTGCGGTGACAGGACGACGTCCTGTTGGCTCCGCGGAAAAACGAAAACTGAGGAGAGACAGTGGGAAAGGCGGGAAGTCAGCACACAGGCGCGAGGGATGCTCCCAAAAGCTTTCTGATTGGATGCTGGGGAGCATTCCCGTGCAGGCTCCGTCGGTACCGACGTACCCATATGTGAAGACTCATTCCTGCTTGTTCCTAAGCTAAGCTAGGGTATGTAGAGTACAATTTAAATCTCAAATTTACTGCTAACATTTGTTGTAGTATTTTGTATGGTGTCAGAGCTTCCATGCTGTCCCTGTACAAGCAATTTATCAAGGTGTTTGTAAATTCCTCCTAATCAAACCTCTCTAGGCATCACTCAAAACATTTAAGAACACTGACACATTTGTGTGTACTGACAAATATTACCTTAAAAACCAGCACACCTTTGTCCCAAAGGAAACCGTTATTTAAAAAGGAAAAAGGCAACAGATATTGGGCAGAGGTTCTAAAAGGGAGCATGGGACTGAGGCTGTGAAGGGAGCATAGGTAGGTGGAGGGCTCCGCTACTGAGCAGAAGCTGTGGTGGGAAGCAGCTGGGAATCTTCTAGCAATAGCACCAAAATCTTTTATTGATGTTGCGGCCTTCATACAAAAATACCTTTTACAGGAAGTACAATAATAATGTGTAAGCACACCTCACAAGTCTCTACCTTCAGTTCTGTAAAAAAACCCCACAAGCTTGTCTACTTGTACATGGTGTTTTTTGTCTACAGAAAAAGTGATAAGGCACACAGGCGGGTGACATCGTCTGACAGCACCAGGACAGAGCTGCCGTCCCTTCCATAGCACAGAACTTTATCATAAAGTGCAGAACATGACAGTATATGATGGCAGATAAAGACCAACATGGTCCATCTAGTCTTCCCAACAAGGTGGCAAGAGTAGGTGCACCTGCTGCTCCATGCAGGTCACCCCTCCCCGTGCCTTTGTTTAAGGGTGTACACACCGCTCTGTGCAGGTCACCCCTCCCCGTGCCTTTGTTTAGGGGTGTACCCACTGCTCTATGCAGGTCACCCCTCTTTGTTAAGATATAAGAGATAGATTTTAACCTGTTGCTATAAAGGGATCCACTGTGTCTGTCCCATGCCATTTTGCGTTCCTTCACTGTATTTGCCCCACCGCCTCCATCAGGAGGGCATTCCAAGCATCTGCCACCCTTTCAGGGAAAAAGTATTTCCCGATGTTGCCTTTCAGTTATGCCCTCTAGTTTTACAGCTTCTCCATTTTTGAAAAAGATGTTTGTTCATTAATACCCTTTAAATATTTAAAGGTCTGTACCTTATCTCCCCTGGCCCTCAGCTCCTCCATCTGTTCTCAAAAGTCAAGCTACGAACAGCACTCAGCAAGGGGGAGGGATTGTGTACTTTATTAAGCCAGTTTACAAGCAACAGATGTTTTCCATAAGAAAAATTGCCCTTTACCCTCCACAAGCAGAAATGAATCAGGCACACAAGTTTGCAACACCCAAACTTAGGGTGGCACAGAATTTGTGCATTAATATTATTGTAGGAGCAACCAGCAGCTGCAGACTACATGAGGTGCAAGTCTGAACAGGATGACCAACCAGTAGCAGGTGATCATGACATATTTAGGTTTGACTAAAGTAATCATGCAAGAGAAAATATGAAACAAGGATTATGGAGCATCCACTCAAGAGTTAGTAAAGTAGCTTACAAATGAAAAAAGAATAGCTATCAATCTAGCATATATATTATGTGTTCTTTTCAAATTGATTCTAATTTTTAAACTAGCGTGTATGTTACTTTGTAATCCACCTAGGATAGCAGAGTGCAGAATATAAATACATGGTATTTTTGAAAATACGAGATAAATGGGTCAGAGGGAAAGAATACAACTGGTCATCCACCTTCGCCACTTTTAAACAACTCTGTTTCTCCTTGCTCCGCTCAAACTGTTGCTTCTTGATCGATGCCAAGGTTGTGTTTGAGAGGGATCAGGTATTCTGGCATACCTATGCTGCTGTAACATAGTCAGCATGCTTCATGATTCATACAAATCAAAGGCCTTGCTGTAGTCAATGAAACACATATAGATATCCTTTTGGTATGTCGTTTCAAGGATCCATCTCACAGCCATGGTGATGTCATGTGTTCCTAGTCCTTTCTTGAACCTGGCTTGCACTTCAGGCAATTTTCGCTCCAAATAGGATTATAGTCTCCACTGAGCGATCTTGACTAGAATCTTGCTGGTGTGCAAAATCATTTCTACAGTCAATTGGATCACCTTTCTTCAGTATTGATGTGAACACAAATCTTTTCCAAGGAGTCAACTACTATACAATATGTCGTCTTTCAAAGTACCTGGCGCAGATTTATAAAGTATTATAATAGTTGCATCTGATTGCTGTAATATTTCAGTGGGAATGCCATAGAAACATGGAGGCAGAAAAAGACCACATGGCCCACTGGGACATTTGGAATGAAGTGTACTATTTGTTGTTGTTTGCCACTTACCTGACAACATTTCACTGGGCTTTTTTTTTCTAATGTTCTAGGTGACCCTTTGTCCTTCCTATGCAGGTCGCTTAGCTCAGGATTCTACCAGTAGATAGACAACTAATGGACTGACAGTTCAATGCAGAAGATGTCAGTCCCTTAGTGCTAGTGCCAAGCTCTAGGCCAGGGTTTCCTAATGCAAATTTAACCCAGACATTTTGCTCAGTGATGGTATAAGCAAATCGTAAGAACATAAGATATGCCATACTGTGTCAGAATAAGGTCCATCAAACCCAGTATCCTGTTTCCAGTGGCCAATCTAGGTCACAAGTACATGGCAGACTCCCAAAATGGCACGCAGGTTCCATCATGCTTGTCCTGGGTTAAGCAGTGGGTTTCTCTGGTTCTCTTTAATAATCATTTCCTCCAGGACTTGTGCAAGCCTTTCTTAAACGCAGCTACACTAAATGGAAATTACACTTACCTGGTAATTGATGTTCCTTGAGGGAGTACAGTTCAGTCCTCCACCACTGGGTAGTGCACCTCCTCCTGCAACATGGAGACTGGACAAGTCAAACTTGTGACATCACCGGGTATATCCTGCTGGTCTTCTCCCATGATCCCCCAGTGACCTACTGTCAAAGCAGACTCAAAGGAGCAAACAAACAACCAGTTAAAGTACTAAATACAAAGCTATGCTCAAACTTCAACTTTAAAATCACAGGGCCCCAAAAAGAAAGGCCGAAAACTCCCTCCTCCGTGCCCCTGTCCCCCTGCGCACCAAACAGCGGAAGACAGAGAGCTAGAAGGAAGGAGAACTAAGGAAGAGTATAGGCAGAAAAGGTTGCTCTCGCGATTACCTGCCAATCAGAGCCCGTTGCAGACTCTAGGATCCAAAAGCATACTCGGAACTGACGCCTCGCGTCTGAAACATCCATCCCCGGGCGGGAATGAGGACTGAACTGTACTCCCTCAAGGAACATCAATTACCAGGTAAGTGTAATTTCCATTTCCTTATCGGTCCTACAGTTCAGTCCTCCACCACTGGGATGTACCAGAGCAGTAATCATTGGGAGGGACCTATCTAGTCGGCTCGGCCCCTAAACGAACAGAGCAGGCACCGACCCCAGCCCGCTCCTCACGTCAACAGGCGGTAAGCCAACCAGGAAGACACAACCGAGAGCCCACTTGGATCCTCTTCACTGGTGAAAACAGCACAGAACTCTGCCCCAAGCAGCGCTAGTGCTTCAGAAAGACAAACTCGCCATCGCAAACACACTGAACGCCCTAGAAGCAGACCTACTGAGAAGGCTACCGGAGCTCCGCCTGAAAAATCCGCTTGAGCTCCCCCTTGGCTCTCGACCCCACCAGGGTGTCAAGTGTTAGCAACCGCTGCTCTCCCGCAGAACCCGCCTCCACGGAGGGACAGGCAGCGAAGAGACCTCCCAGAAAGCGACGGAACCTCACCTAAGGTCCAAGGAACACAGGTTACAAGCAAAGTGTTCTTGCGTAAGTCCCAAACCGACAACTAAACAGGCACAGCCGGATTCCACGAGGGAGAACGGAACCGAGGTCCAGCCAGACAGAGGTGGGAAGCAAAAAGAGGGACATGGAAAAAACCACCAGCGTCAAACACCCTATTTGTCACACCTCTTAAGGGCTTTATTCTTTGCAACACAAAGTAGCTCTACAGCTATGTCCTGGACCAGTTGGAGTCTTTAATTGAGAATGTGGAATGCAGCTAAGCAATGAGTTGCAATAAACCAAGCGTGATCCACCAAGGGCATATAAGAGGGTGTCAAGTGTCCCAGAGTCCAGCGTTGTTTCAGAAGATGTGGAGTCTTACATGGTGTGACAAAAAAGAAAGGAGACTCTGGTAGCCACGCCCACGACGCAATGCCAGTAGGCCAACCGCTTACATCACCTGGATATGCCCTCCGGAATTGGAGGAACCATGCAGAAGTAGCAATCGCCGACGTGATCCATGGGCCCTCTCCAGATCATTGGAACCGCAAAAGACTTTGATGGTCTTTTCCCATCCATCCACAGCCTGAGATCTGCTACACATGTATTGCAGCATATGTGTGGCGCCTAGCTTTTATCCTGATCTTTTATTCTGCAGCCAAAATATAAATTGTAGGCTTTCTGAACCGCCACAGGCATATGCCATTTTTGTGATGTAAAAAAGTCACATCACCACAACTAGAGCAGAAATTATCTGCATGATTAATACCAGGACGAGGAATCGCCAAATATGCTGTGAGTGACCTATCGGTATAAAATAAATGTCTTTTTTTTTTTTTTTTTCTGTCAAGCGAGGCAAATTTAAGTAGTGACTGCATCAACTGTTTTTGGACAGTTATTTCGATTGGTTGCAAGTAAAGATTATGCAAGCTCACGCAAATGTTGCAGAATACACTGGTAATGGTCCCCACTGACTAATGAAGAGCACATATCTTAGCAACCAGCCCCAGTCGGCCATTTTCACAATGACCTCTGAAAGGCATAGAATGGACCGGGCCACGGCCCCGTACCAATGCGTCGATGCTATCCAGTAGCCTCATATGTCCTCTGCTAAACATCGACCCGTCGCCGCAGACTGACAGGTCGCCATGAGGTCCAATATGGGCTGACCGCATCTGAGCACACGCGGCGCGCACACCGCCTGATGCAATCTCACTCCTCCGGCAAACACTCGGACCCCGCTAAGGACTTTCACCACCAGTGTCCCCACCGAAACGCAGGCCGCCAAGGCTTCAACCACGCACACTGTCCCTTCGCTCGGGCCATCCTGACCACCCGACCGACTCCACCCTGCCGATCGAAATAGGCCACCATCCCGGAGATCTCAGACAGCACCTACAGCGCTCGATCCGCTACCGTGTCCGTGAACGCCTGCCACGGCTGACGTACCGCGTACCATTCCAGTCAGACGATGGAACACTGGGTGTGCTGCGTACACTAAAACGCCTTGTACATAAAGGATCCCCAAAATGTAGCTGAGTCTAACTACGCTCCGGCCAAGCTCCCGGAAGAAAGGGACAGAACCTTATAAAAAAGAAGTGGGGACAATTAGGAAGGCTTTCCTGTTTGATTATTCTTTTTTTTTTTGTTTGTTTTTCCTTTTTACAACTCCATAAGGGCCACAAGGCACACAACCGAACAGGGCATTGTCCAGAGAACGCAAGGCCCCTCCTCCAGGCTGACTCCACAGCCTAAACTGGCAGTCACCTTGGCTGATGCCGAGCAGCGCGGAAGCCAACTTGTAAGCCCAGCATATGAAGTATGCCTACTAGTACAGCATTCCACAATGGAGGGACATGTAACCGGACGGCTTTGAATATGAACCTACAGATATCCCGCGCTTGCTCCAAGACAAGCACTGTGCAGCCTACTGGTCTTCTCGGAGCACCGCCACGACCCGAAGACCTAAACCGGCCAGCAAAAGACGACGTACGCTGGGCCCGAAGGAACCTGGTTGAACGGATCCCAGCACTCCCTGTATTGTTAGGATCGGAGCCTCCCCCCAAGGACTCAGCCCTGGCTGGAACCGGCTGAGCATAACTCCAGGCCCTGCGGCGAGCCCCCACGAAGAAGTGGGACGCAACGATGCCTTGAGGAAAGGGAAGGCCCAATGGGTGAAGCAAGTTGCTAGCCGACCAAGGGAGTAAACCCCACACGCGCACCTCAATGGAAGGTCGGAAGAACCGAGGATTCTGGTCCCACAGGTGCACCTGCTAGCCTTTAACAACATACACCTCCGCAGGTACAAAAAACTTAAATTGTGAGCACCTTCAGGGGTAAGGGGAATAGACGACAGCCTCCGACTGTTGACCACCTTGTCTTGCACAACAGACAGCAGCACCCCACCAAACAAATGATTGGGAATATATGACCTCAGAACCCCAAGACAGAGGTAAAACAGTAGAACGTGCAGTGGACGTGAATTTTCAGATCTGCCAGCCCCCCCGCCCACATTGAGAAGAGGCAGAGAAGAACTGCACCGGCGGATCTGGAGGGGTGCCTCCTGGACAGCCGGGCCACCGAAGGGAAAGCTGATGACTGAGGCCCAAACTCCTCAGGATGGCCCCGTCTTGCATTGGCAACCCCATGCAACACCATGACAACCCCGCTCACGATATCCCAAGCGATCTCTGTCATTGCTGCAACAATCACCTGAGCATGAGATCACAGACGGAACACGGACATGCAGACGCACTCAAGGAGAGTGCACCTAAGAAGTATGAGCCTATCCAACATCCAGCACCATATGTCCAGGTGTCCCACTCCTGTCACCCAAAACACAGGACGCTTGAACCTAGGTGACCGTCATAGCAAAGACAGGGAGGCCTGACTGCCGCTATCAACCCTTCCAGGACCCTGGAACACTAAGCCCTGGACTGTGCCATCCAGCAACACTTCTCACGATCCCCAGCAGGGGCCTTTCCCCAGATGGCCCAGATGGGCAGTGTTCCCGCCAAATGGTCAAGCTGCGCTCTGATAACATAGTGCAGAAAACCAAATCAAAGTGTCTTAACCTAGCTAATTTTTGTCTAATAGTGATCATTCATAATATCAGCCAGGCTCAATCATAACATTAGTATTAATGATCTCTAAAGATTGAAGAGTTACTAATGTAACACTAATTGGGTTTTGTTTTTTTGTTGTTTTTTTTAAAGAGCTTCAAAGGCGATCTTGGAAACTACAGACCAATGAATCTGAGTTCAGTGCCAGTTAAATGATAGAACTTGTTCTGAAAAGCAGCACCAAGCTGTCTTTTCAAAGGGTTAATAAACATGTGAGTAAGCCAAATGATATGTATCTGGATGTTTTAGAAGGTACTTGACAAAGCCCCTTATGAACTTCTCCTGAGGAAGGAGATGATGTGCTATTATAGAATGGGAAATGGATCAAAAACAGGAACACAATAGGACTAAATGGCCAGTTTTCTCACAGGAGACCCGTAAATAGTGGAATGTCTCGGGATCTGCACTGGAACTGGCATCTGGTAACATCTACTGCACTGAAATGATCTGGAAAAGAGATCAGCAAACATGGCGATCAAATTTGCAGATGGCATAACGACATTTAGAGGCTGTCTGCACAATTTCCAAGCGTATAAACATGGAAATAGCATCCTTATGTAAATGGCAATTTCAGAAAGGGCTCAATTTGTAGGTGGTTGTGCCACCGATGACCCTGAATGGCCAAATCCTAGCACGGAAACCTGCTGCTGACAGACGTCGCTAACTGCCAGAATGCAGACAAAGGTAAAGGCACCCCCCAAGAAGTAAAACCCAAACCAATCACATTGCATTCAAAGAACTATAAACTATCATGAAATTAAAAGGAAATTAAAATTAGAATTAAAATTAAAAGTAACAGCAAAAGGAAGTCCTTATCTGGGTGTAGCCGCGTGGAACAGCGTCGTCTGCTCAAACGCGGGGCTGCTCCGCTCTCCGCCACGAGGCCTCAGCCCTGCCGAGAAAATGGCGCCAATCCGAAGCAGGCCCGCTTGGCGCCAAACACCACAGAGGCGGCAAGAGCTCAGAGCCCCTCCATGCAGACTCGAGAGACTCCCTTGTGGCGTCGGGATGCAGCAGTTACCCCGCTGTAGCTGCGGGGTGAAGAGCTGTCCAGACACGCTGCTGCCTCGCGCCACCAGAAGTAGCAGACGCTGCGAGCCCCGGCCCACCGGCTAAAGAACCTCGAACGGCCTGAGGCTCCCGCCGCGATGGGAATCTGCCGCATGGACACTGCCAAAATGCAGGTGTTCCACAGAGCTCTCCCCCGTACAGTCCTGGGGGAGAGATCATCACTGGGCACAGAGACCGAAGAATCCCAAGCAGAGAGGCTAGCTGGCAGCGTGAACTTTGAAAAGGGACAGAACTCCCCTTTACACTAAGGCAGACTAGGTGAAAATAAATAAAGTAAAAGTAAATGAAATTAAATGAAAATGAATTCAATTTACAGGATTACACCTAAAGAAGGGCAAAAGAAATGCAAGGTAAATCAAATCCTGACTAACTGCTCCTAAACTGCTTCTCAAGTGAGCCCAGCACCTAGGCTCACTACGTCCTCATGCTGCATGGAGACTGGACACACTGGGGGATCATGGGAGAAGACCAGCAGGATATACCCGGTGATGTCACAAGTTTGACTTGTCCAGTCTCCATGTTGCAGGAGGAGGTGCACTACCCAGTGGTGGAGGACTGAACTGTAGGACCGATAAGGAACTGATTTTACTACATCCTCCAGTAATGAATGCCAGAGTTAGATTAATAAAATATTTTTATATCCAATGTGTAGTCTTAAATGGGTTACCATTGTAGCTGTATTGCACGTCCCCTAGTATTTCTACTTTTTGATGTTGTAAACAACAGATCTACATTTACCCAGTCCAATCCATTCATTAATTTATAAACTATCATATCTCCCCTCAGCTGTCTCTTTTCCAAGTTGAAGAACTAACCTTTTAAGCCGTTCCCTCCCCTAACCATTTTGGTGTCTCTTCTCTGTACCTTTTCTAATTCTGCTATATCCTTTTTAAGATATGGCGATCAGATTGCACAGAATATTCAAGGTGCAGTCGCACCATAGAACAATACAGAGACATTATAATATCCTTGGTTTTATTCTCCAGTCCTTTCTTTATGATTCCATTTTCTTGGACACTGCTGCACACTGAGCAGAGGGTTTCAACGTATTATCCATGCTGATGCCTAAATCATTTTCCTGGGTGGTGGTTCCTAATGTTGAACCTTGCATCGTGTAACTGTAGTTTGAGTTGTTCTGTCCTAGGTGTATAACTTTGCCCTTGTCCACATTAAATTTCATCTGCCATTTGGATATCCAGTCTTCCAATTTATCAAGGTCCTAAAGCAAATACACTCTGCGCAAAAGGTATGCATTAAAAGTAGAGCAAGCCAGGCACGTACGCACGAAGTTTGCATAAGCAGCACCTATACCTTGCGTATTTGTTAGCATGCTGTCCAAAAAAAGTGTCATCTGAGATGAAAATGTGACCTTTCACCTCAGATGACCAAGGTCCAGACCCCTGATCACATGCCTACCGACATCGGTAGCTCTGAACCCCTAACAAAATGTCCATGGTAGCCCAGTGGACACTACCCCACCCCCACAACCCAACAAAAACAACATTGGTGGCTCAAATGACCACTGCAACCCCCCCCCCCCCCCCTCCATTTGCATCAGTACATTCTCTAACTGGCTAAAATGTTCTGTACATTGTCAGTGGTTTAGTTCATGTGTGCTATTCACCACTGTTGTGTGTTAGGTGAGCATGGGCTAGAAAGGCTGAACTGTTTCTGTAGCATTTTTGTTAACTTATGCCACATTAATGACCTAGCTAATCTGCTGGTAGGGAAACACAACCTACTTGTCTGGACTGGTCCAGCAGGATGATGTGGAACTTCAATTCATTTACTTTTGTCAGTTTGTATGCAAGATATGCTGCTTCGGGTTCCCATGAAGGCAAATCTGTTCACAGGCTCATTCATACCCTGAGAAGGGAAAGACACGTCTAATCTGGGAGATTTTGAGGAGCAAGAGGAACTAGGGAATAATCCAATGTTCCCATTTCCTGCTCCTGGGCACCTTGACGTCTTTGACCGCTGCACGGAAAGGAGGTATTCTCAACTAACGCAACAGGCATTGCGCAGAAGGTAGGCATTCTCAGCGCAACTCGTGAATGCAGTTGAACTACTTACTGCAGCGGGGAGAAAGTCTCTGACTTGGTCACGATGACAGTGTGGTTCAGCAAGTCTATCACTATGGTAAATGATAAGACACGACTGTGCAAAAGACCCCCCCCACAGGGCTCAAGATCATGAGTGGCCCCCACTATCAGAGTCAGAGCAGATGAAGGTATCCAGTGAGGAAAATTCCAGCACAGTTTGAAGAACAAACTATTGACTATATAGTGAAAGTAAAGATCACCGAAATTCCACACAAAAACTAGAATACAATAAATAAAAAAAGAAAGACGAAAGACCACACAAACCTGCATCAGAATAATGTAAAAGAAATTTTTTGGGGAGAACTTTGTCACACCCTCTTTTGGCAGAGTGAAAGAAACAAAATGGAGGCGCTCAAAACTGCACGTATGTACCTTATTCCCATCCTACTTGTCGAGAGAAAATCTCTGGTACACACCCTAACCTCTCACCCCCACTCTTCCAATAATACACAGGGGCTTATTTTTTCATGGTCAGTAATTAGTTTATTCAGTTTCTGGTTAAATTTTAAAATAAAAAAAACTCTCTCTATTAAACAATGTCATAGTGCATTAGCACACATTTATCCTTTGCTGTGCTTGCCTATAACATACTGAGGTTGATGGTGTTACACAACATGTTTGAGAACAAGTCATACAATTTTAAATAACAGCTTTCTTTAAAAAAAAGACATATGAAACAAATCCACTGACTTAAGTTAGTTGCTGCCATCATTATTCAAGTCAGTTTTTGCAGATGAGGAACAGCAGAACAGTATGACAGATTTATTATTTTTATTGTATTTAAAATTATTACTAAGAAGCATTTTTATCAACAATTCCTGTGCAGCAGTGAAGTTTCCATTTAATTCTGTTTTCTGTTCTCTCTCTGAAGCACCTTTGGTCTTCCAGTCCCCTATCATCCATCCTGGATTTTTTGTCATCCAATATTTCATTCTCTCCACTGAACATCCAATCCCAAAAATCCAGGAGGAGGCCTGAGAACTGGAAGTGGTTTTGCTCCAGGGCAGCAAATCTGCCTCCGGCGTGATCTGAAGACCACCCATATTGAGCGGAGAAATTATATAAAAACTGAAGGGGAGTCCGATTTTAAGCCTTTCCTTGGTTGGCACAGACTCCCACTCCTATCTCACCCCCTCACTTTTCCTTTTGCCTCAGTTATAAGCCAGGGCTTCCCAAATGTGTCCTGGTGATGCCGTGGTCAATGGGACCATCGGGATATCCGCACTCAAGTGTACACTTGATAAATGTCGATATATTAAAGAGACAGTATAAGCAAATTTATCATGCATGACTATCCCGCAAACCCAACTGGCTGTGGGGTCAACAGAACAGGTTTGGGGAAGCCCTGCTAGAAAGTTCTCTTGTGCAGGATGGGTGATGGCCCAGTACTGACTCCTGGGTGTTTACACATGCTGTTGATGCAACGCGACATTAATTGCTCTAGAGGGAATATAGACCAGCTACATCCCAGACCAGGCACACCAGCACTATACCAAGGAGAAAAGCTTCTCACCAAAAGGTAGCCAAACATCTTTATCATTATAGACCCAACAAATGAAAGTTACTGCGGGTCACCGCCTATCTTCAGTTTCATTTTCCAG
This sequence comes from Ichthyophis bannanicus, assembly GCA_033557465.1. Classification (NCBI taxonomy): domain Eukaryota; kingdom Metazoa; phylum Chordata; class Amphibia; order Gymnophiona; family Ichthyophiidae; genus Ichthyophis; species Ichthyophis bannanicus. The sequence continues at coordinate 86,952,645 of CM066048.1, read as the reverse complement.
GACTTGCCAGATCCGGTCCTGCTTTTAACCCCATGCTGGGGCTTATAGCTCTCAAAGAACTAGCTGGAACTACATTAACAAGTTGGAGAATGGCAAACACAGGCCAGTATCTGAACAGAATACAAAAAAAAAATACACCCTGCAAAGCCCCCAAAAACCTGGAAGTATGTGCTAATCTCATGACTGGAGTGCAGCAGGGGAAAAAAAAAAAAAAAAAAAAGGATTCTTGGGGTACCTGATCAGCAACTCTCCTCTGACTAAGGTGGTAAGGTATGACACGTATCAGAAAACCATTCCCGTGCAAAGTGTAATTACGTAAAGAAAAAGCAGCAATATCTCAAGCCGTGCTGATGGCTCTAACTATCCTCACCCAAACAGCGAAGGTCAGAGATATCAGTTAACTAATTTGGTCCCTTCCCTCTCCAAATTAACATACACCAATTCCAATGTGCCTTGTGTTTTTCAGGCCTTTCACACTGTCAGTATCTGATGCTGGCAAGCCCAGAAAGGCCAGCTCTGTGGCAGAGGAAATGCCCCCGTTCCCCACCCCTACAGCTTTTACCTAAGCCAGCGGTTGCTGTTACACTGAATAAAGAAACAACTCTCTCATCACATGCCCATGTCAGCGCATTGCACTTGTAATTTGCTGTAATCTTCTGTGGAAAAAGATGAAAATCCCACTATCCCTCCCCCCTCCCGGAGTGCTCTTGGTTCAAATTTAGAAGGAATGTCCTTTTAAAAAGGAGTCATCATTTCAGCCATGGCCTGTGATAGTATACACAATGTAAAAATTACCATTGAGCATCTGTCCCTCATATAATAGCCAACTTTCTGCTGCAATGAACACATTAAGACACAGTACCAACATCCTAGCCCTGTCAAATATAAAACAGACAGATGAGAGTACAGACAGGATAGCTACTGTACTTACCCCTATAATTGCCAAGACTCCCCTCACCTTCTTTCCCAGAACAGAAACTCTTCCATTGGGCTGACAATTTGCCAACAGGAGTGTGCGAGGCATAACCCAGACTGAGGGTCAGCAGGAGTGTTTGAGGCACAGTTCACACCCTATGTGAGCAAATGTTTAGCCAACAATCTAGATATAACCAGGAGTGTGTACAGCACAGCCAAGATGTGGTCCATGGATTGAAACATAGCCCAAAATGTGGATGGAATGAAGGGGTGGATCCAAACTTATCCAAAAAAAAAAACCTTTAGTTCTCCTGTGTGGATAATTCTAAATAGACTGTGAAGTCTCCTCAACTGCCTCTATAACAAAACACCAACATCCGATTTTCCCCAGGACCAACCTCATACCCATTCCTTGCAGTGAAACACTACCCTCGCTCTCTCCCCCTTTAAAAACTAGGATGGTGCCAATTTTAGGTCAACCTTTGACTTTACTGAGATGGTTGGTGGGTGGGGAGGGGAACAGCTAGGGCAGCAATAGAATTTTTCCAAAGCATCAAAAAAAGGAGGTCAGGTGAAAGAAACAAGAGTAAAATTTGTGTTGCGTGCACCAGCATGATCCCTCCAGCAACACAGTTCTGACCCTTATTTCTGCTACCCCTAGGTGGGATATATTTTATATGGGGAGAGTTAGCAGGTTCCAAATTTTCCCTTCTCTGTTCTCTGGAAGGGAACACTAAGGACCCAGTTAGCCTCCTCACCACCCACTGCCCTCATTAAACGTGTGTAGACATTTTTATACCATCCACATCCTCCTCTATTCTAAAATACTATATTGTAGTGTTACACCTATTAGGGAGGATAGTTCCAAGTTTTTCCCTCTCCCACTTACAACTGCCATATCTAGAAGAGGAGGTGGGGGGAGGGAACTGAAGAAATTGTGTCTGAATAAGGGAGACATCTTCAAAACCAATGCCTTCCACTGAATTTTGGGTTAGTCTCTCCCCTGTGTTGCCAAACTGTTTATGGGGTACAAGAAACTTAGAAACTATAGGCAAGTTTTTTAAACTCTAAAACCGATGTCTCACAGGACTTTGTCCTGTTCACAATCACGCTGCAAAACTGAAGGAAGCAAGGAGTTTAATTGGAGTGTCCCCTCTTCCACTCCTATTGGCTGCAAAAGGTGCCCTTTCATAGACAGCTACTGGAAACCAACAACCTTCTAAAAGCAATGTCTCAACCCACAGAGAAGCCGTTTCTATGCCACAAGAGTGAATCATGGCCCACAGTGGCAAGCTTTACATACTGGTAGATTATTTTAAGACGCCGCTATATAGCAGTCTCAGCCAGTCCAGATTTTACTTCAACCAGTCACACCTTACTTACAAAGCTATAGTTTACAGCTTGTGTGTTCAGGCATGGCTACTTAAGTTCAAAGTAAAATCTAGAATGTCTCCAAGGGAATTAAATGTTTCCCAGTATCTATGGTCCAAATCACTTTCAATACCACTCTTTCCCTGCTGCAATCTAAGTCTATTCCTCAGCTGACCTCCAACTGGATTCCAGATGCAGGTGAGAAAGCAGAATTAAGAAAAGGAAAAAAATTCCCCCAGGCCAGCTGTTCCCATCCTATAAGGCATGTCCTCTCACGTCAGTGTTCGGTCCTGAAGATGTACAATCACAATTCAAGCAAAACACAAACCTCCACTTGACTGCTGTTTCCATCCTACGATTTTCCTTATTAGTGAAAGGCATACAATGCCAACAGCAGAGAACCAAAAAGTCTTGCTACACAAATTTTCTTAAAGTCAATTTGCTGGCTCATGTGGGTGGAAAGATTAGGGAGCAGCAAACTATCATGCTGTTGCCATACAGCAGTAGAAAGTGCCTGAAAGGGATGGGACCGAGGGAGAAGCACCTACTCCACCTCATCTAGAGATCTGTGCAGGTGACAGGCGTGAGCCCATGGATCAATAACGTAGGCCCTAAGTCCTTTGTCAGGACATCCAGCTGCTCCAAGTAGCGCTCATACTGTGACGTGTCCGCTGGTGGCCGGGGTAGATAGAGGAAGCGCACAGCTGCACCCCCGCCCTGCCTCAATACCAGTTCATTGACAGCACGCAAGTATTCATCCGATATCCGCACAGTGTTCAGATTGACAAAGGCCTCCTGCTGCCTCTCAGGGCTCAGTTGCTTGTGCCAATGAAGGGCCACCACCTGGTCCCAGGGCACAATCTTGATGGTGGCCCTGATGCGGAGTTTGGTCAGCAGCTCTCTGAGTTTCTCCTCCTTACGGATCCAGCCCCGGTCCCCAGACTCAATGCAGAGGAAGATGCGCAGGCGGGCAGATTTCCAGGAGGCGACCATGGTCAGGATGCAGGCCATCTGCAAGAGGAAGAGGCTGCAGATATCCACGTAGCTGGTACTGTCCGGCCGCAGGAGATTGAGGGGCCAGACATCGATACACTGTTTGTCTGGCTGCCTTTTGGCAAAGAGCTCCTTCTTGTCCAGCAGGAAGAAAGAACGGGCCAGACAGACATTCTTCTGCATCTTGATGGCATCCGAGACAATGGCAACATATTCAGAAGGCGCCAGGGCCTTGCGGCTCTCCCTGTCTCGGACGGGAGGAAAATGGGCTTGCAGTGAGCTGATGTCTACCCCAAAGTGGTCATTCTCCTGGCCCATGCTAAAAGCCGGGTCCTGCAGGAAATAGTCCTCTGGTTCACTGTCGTCATAAAAACCCAAGACCAGAGTGTTTGGCTTCATGCCACCTGTGTAGTAACAAACAGGAAGTTTATGGAATATATTCAATGAGTCTCTTTTTTACTTTGCTATTATCAGCTTTACAGCAAAATAAAATAGATCCATAGCCATCTAAAAAGAATGGAGGGTAACCTCCATAAAGACACATGCTGATGCCTGTGCTTCTTTGAATCCACTGTCTCATAGACTGACCGGGCTTACCTAGGCCTGTGATGCGCAGCAGGTGTTGGGTCCCTTGCCGGACTGATGGAGACAGGGTAAGGTCCACAAAAGCCTTCACGCTGACCTTATCTACTAGGCTTAGCCAGAAGTTATAGTGTGGTTGGACAGGATCAGAAGGCATGGAGTCTGCCAGGAGAAAAAAAAACAAAAAGGAAATGGTGACCCTCTACCCCAAATTGGGAGGATGAGCTATTTTCCCCACCTCCTGGCTATATCTCTATTTTACCTCCTCATTTCATCATCCTCATCCCTACCTCCTTGCCCCTTCCTCCATCTATGCCACCCTCTCTCTTCACCTTTCCGTTCTCTACATCAGCTGTTCTTCCCCATGTTCCCTTCCTTAACTCAATTCCCCTTTTCATCACTCCTGCTTCATCGCTCTCGCCAACTTCCATATCACTCCTCCATCTCAGGTTCTACCTCCCCACCCAATGATATCCTCGGCTCTTCTTTTCCTGTCATCACATTTCTCTGCCTCACCTTTCACTTCTCCACTGCTTCATTTTACTCTTCTTTACTTCAAGTCCTAACACAGCATGCTACAACAATGGATCCCCATTTCACCCTGTATAAAACCCCAGAAGAGAAACTGCAATTCCCAGACCCACCAAGGTCACCGATCTCCACATGTCCCAGCACATACAAGCCACCCTTTTTGAGGTCATTGATGAACTTGATAAGCTGGCAACTGGTCCTGGGGTTGGAGACCATAAGCAGGATCTGAGGTCTCCAGAACTTAACATGTTCCTTACGGATGTCTAGGAGCAGCAGATACTTCCGGACCTGGTAAAGAAACAGGAAGAACAGATAAAGATTTTATAATGGGAGAGAAGTCACTGGTTTCCTCTCTGAATTTCCAATAAATTATCTGGACATCTCAGATATACCAGCCTTACATTTAGCTCAGGATTAGTGACTGTACAACCATCAAGAGCTCCCAAAATTAGCAAAAATCAGAGAAACTTATTTTTCTAACTATTTTTTGACAGCATAGACAAAAAAGTCCAGTAACTACATAAAGGTGACATTATACTTACCGGTTAATGTCCTTTCCTCGAGTCCTGCTAGACCAGTCCAGACAAGTGGGCTGTGTTCCCCTACCAGCAGATTGGTGGAGGCAAAAAAACAATGAAAAGCCTAGGTTTCAATGATTATCACTCCAATGCCTCTATTTGCCTCAGCAACCAAAGTTCTCTTCAATATTTGTCCCAAAACATATGGAAGTGTATCTGTACAGTGCTGGGTATGCCTTGTAGCCCTATATAAATAATTAATAGTAGTTGAAAACACAAGTCTCACACAACCTCAATTGTGGGCAACAATGAATAAACAGTATAGAACTATGTATAGGAAGGCATAAACGGAAAGCTGTCAGTAGAAGATGAACCTGCAGAGCCAAATACAGAAATCATAGTGGACCCAAGGGTACCGCAGCAGAAGAACAGAAAATACAGTTCCAGAGGCAGACCCTGGACTGGTCTAGCAGGACTCAAGGAAAGGACATTAACTGGTAAGTAAAATGTCACCTTCCATATCGTCCTGCTAGACCAGTTCAGACAAGTGGGATGTACCAAAGCTATGACTCCACTGGGCGGGAAGAAGACACAGCACCTTGAAAAACCCTTGCACCAAAGGCAGTAGCCAACTGCGCGAGGACATCCAAGTGGTAATGCTTGACAAAAGTGAAAAGTGATGTCCGACAGATGCCTGCAGGGTCTACCGAGTTCCACTCCGCCCACGAGAATGCTTGTGCTTGGGTATAATGGGCACGCAAACCCTCCAGAACTGGGCAGTTTCACAACCTTATTACGAGCCCACCCTGTTAATTACATGTAGCTAAACTCAAATGTATATAGTTTCCCCAGTTAATCCAAGTTCAAATCCCTGTTTTTGGTAAACGTAGGACTATTTGTACGTCCAAGTGTTTATTGTTTCAATGTAAACCGCACTGATGAGAAATAGCGCGGTATATAAGAATTGTCAAATAAAATAAATAAATAAACAAACAAACAGATATGCTGAGACAATGGGCTCCTTAATCCAGCACCCCAAAGTCGATTTAGCCGCTGCATCAACTTTGCGCGGGCCAGCAAACAGCACGAAAAGATGATCGGACTTATGAAAAGAATTCATAAACCTCCATTTACCAGAGAAGCACCCTCTGGACATCCACAAGGCAAAGATCCTTATTCTGCTTAATGATGGCCATTTTGTCTCTGTTATTCAAACAGCAATAGCAGAGTATTTTGAACATAACCTCCCTGAGAATATTTCGGGCTGGACCTGGTGGGAAGCGTTTAAGGCTCACCTCCAAGCCATTTTTGCTTGATACTGCCATTGATGCTACTAGACAATGCAAACACGAGTTACTGGCCCTTGATTCGCAAATCAACGCAGGTGAGCAGCTGCTGCTCAGGAGATCAAACTCGGTCATTTCAATCCATCTGCAGAAGCTTCAGTATAGCACAGTTACTTACCTGTAACAGGTGATCTCTGGGAACAGCAGGAATAAGTCTTCACATATGGGTATCGTCGGTACCGACGGAGCCTGCGCGGGAACGCTCCCCAGCGTCCAGTAAGAAAGCTTTTGGGAGCAGCCCACAGCGCCTGAGCGCTGCCTTCCCGCCTTTCCTAACCGCCTCTCTCCAGTTCGAGTTTTAAAGCGGAGACAAAGAGAGAGAGAGGAAAGGAAAGATAGAGAGATACAACTCCTAGGGGAGGTGGGTGGGTTGTGAAGACTTATTCCTGCTGTTCCCAGAGATCACCTGTTACAGGTAAGTAACTGTGCTATCTCCAGGAACAAGCAGGAATGAGTCTTCACATATGGGGACTCCCTAGCTGCAGATGCCAGGGCGAGACCCCATGATTGTGTGCCCTTGCAGAGGGCTCCACATCCCCCCATGGATCTCTGGCATCCAACCAGGGTAGGTGGGTAAGAGTTGATTAGGAATGGAACAGGTGTTTGAGGACAGCCTGACCAAACGAGACATCCCGGCGGGAGTCCTTGTCCAAACAGTAATGGGCTGTGAAGGTATGAACCGAGGCCCAGGTGGCTGCTCGACAGATTTGGTTGATGGACACAGAGTTTAGATGAGCCTTTGAGGCTGCCATGGCTCTCACATTGTGAGCTGTGACATGGCCCTCCAGAGAAATGTTCTTACTCTGGTAGGCAAAAGAAATACACTGAGCAATCCAGTTGGACAGTGTTCTCTTAGAGACTGGAAGTCCTAAATGAGAAGGATCAAAAGCAACAAAGAGTTGAGAAGACTTTCTATGTTGCTGTGTTCTTTGTAAGTAGAAAGCGAGAGCTCTTTTACAATCCAAGGTATGAAGATTCCTCTCTGCATTTGATGCATGAGGTCCTGGAAAAAAGACAGGTAAATATATCTCCTGGTTCAGATGAAAAGGCGAGACCACTTTAGGCATAAAGTGTGGATTGGTCCTGAGGACTACCTTATCATGATGGAACCTTGTATAAGGTGGATTAGCCACCAAAGCTTGCAACTCACTGATGCGGCATGCTGAGGTGACTGCAATGAGAAAAACAACTTTCCAAGAAAGAAATTTCAAGGAGGTGGTGGCTAAAGGTTCAAAGGGTGGCTTCATAAGCTGGCCAAGAACCAGGTTTAGGTCCCATGCCACTGGAGGTGGTCTAATGGGAGGTTTAGTTAAAAGAAGGCCTCTCATGAATCTTGCTATAAGAGGGTGAGAGGAAATAGGTTGTCCATTGAGAGGCTTGAGGGACGCTGCAATAGCACTCAAATGGACTCTTACTGAATTCGTTTTCAGGCCTGCATGGGATAGATGCAGGAGATACTCTAGTAGAGAATTCAAAGGTATTGCAAGAGGGTTTAGACCCTTCTCTGAACACCAAATGGTGAATCTTTTCCATTTGAAAGCATGGGAACGTCTAGTAGAAGGCTTCCTAGAGGCATGAATAACATCTCTGACTTGTTGAGATGAAAATCTTGAAGGTCTAGGCCCTCAGCAACCAAGCCCTGAGATGAAGCGACTGGGGGTTTGGGTGCCACAATGTTCCCTCTTCCTGGGACAGAAGGTCTGGTGCACAGCCTAAGTCCAGGGAAGGAGCTTGAGAGAGATGCAGAAGTAGAGGGTACCACACTTGGCGTGGCCAATGTCGTGCTATGAGGATCATGGTCCCTCGATCTCTCTGAAGCTTGAATAGTGTTTTGGGAATTAGGAGAATTGGTGGAAAGGCATAAAGGAAGTCTTGACCCCAATGAAGGAGGAAGGCATCCTTGGCCTGAACTCCCTGACACGGAATTCTGGAACAGAACCGGGGAAGTTTGGCATTCCACAGACTTGCAAAGAGGTCTATGTCCGGGGTTCCCCAAATTCGAAAAATCCTGGCTACCTGGTCCATGTGGAGGGACCACTCGTGTGGGAGCAGAACTCGACTGAGTCTGTCCGCCCAAGAGTTTTGAATACCTGGAAGATATACTGCCAGAAGATGGATGTGATGCTCTCTGGTGAAGGCCCACAGTCGCAAAGCTTCTTTGCAAAGCGACAGAGAGCCAGTCCCTCCCTGCTTGTTTACATAGAACATGGCTACTTGATTGTCCGTATGGATGAGGACTGTCCTGTAGCTGAGCAGGGAATGGAACACTCTGAGAGCTAAGAATATTGTTCTGAGTTCCAATAGATTGATATGCAGAGAAGTCTCCTGTGGAGACCAGATGCCCTGGGTGGAGAGATCTTGCAGATGAGCTCCCCAACCCCTTGGAGAAGCATCTGTTGTGAGAGTTGCTTGGGGTAGCGGTTGCTGAAAAGGGGACCCCAGCAACAGGTTTTGAGAGGACTTCCACCACTGGAGAGACCAAAATAGACGACTGGAGTTTGCTATTTTGTCTGACAGGCAACCTGATGCCTGAGTCCATTGGGTGGACAAAGTCCATTGAGTTGCCCTCATGTGAAGGCGAGCATATGGAACCACATGCACAGTGGATGCCATGTGGCCTAAAAGTTGTAACATCTCTCGAGCAGTTAATTGGGACTTTAACTGAATCTGGGAGGCTAACTGCACCAGACGTAGGCAACGGGCCTGAGGAAGATAGGCCCTTGCCGTTGTGGTATCCAGGAAGGCCCCTATGAATTCCAGAGACTGAGTAGGGGTGAGATTGGATTTTGGGATGTTTATTACTAGTCCCAAATACTGAAGGATACGCATTGTGCAGGTTAGACAAGTCTGGGCCTCTGACTGGGATGGGGCTCGAATGAGCCAGTCGTCCAGATATGGGAATATGAATATTCCTAGAGTGCGGAGAAATGAAGCTACTACTGCCATGCATTTCGTGAACACCCTTGGTGCAGAGGCCAGACCGAAAGGAAGCACCCTGTATTGGTAGTGCTTTCCTTGAAAAAGGAACTGAAGGAACCTTCTGTGTGTTGGATGGATGAGGACATGAGTGTACGCATCCTTGAGATCTAGAGAACAAAAGCCAGTCCTGACTCTGAAGGTATGGAAGCAGAGCCCCTAGAGAAATCATTTTGAATTTCTCCTTGAATAGAAACTTGTTCAATTCTCCGAGATCTAATATGGGTCTGTAGCCCCCTGTTTTCTTTGGGATAAGAAAATAAGGGGAGCAGAAGGGTAGCAATCTCCTGACCTAGAAGGTTGAGGAGAGATGTTGGAGAATTGAACTGTTTCACCATGGTGTGAGGAGGAAGGTTTAAGAAGTGAAGCTTGTATCCTTCCTTTATAATGGAGAGGGTCCATTGCTCTGCTGTGATTTGTTCCCATCTGAATGGTGAGGGGCTCTGGGTTTCCCAGAGCTAGAAAGGCTAAGTTCTCTAGTTGCAAGTTAAAGGCCCCGAGGAGGTTGAGGCTGCTGGGCTGTGGTAGGCCTGGCAGCCTTGGACGGCCTGTTTAGGTGGTTGCTGACGCTTTGCAGCAAAACGACCTGCAGAAGATGTCTGCCCATGAGCAGGATAATATCTTCCCTTTTTAGAAAAAGATGTCTTTTTGAACAATCTTTTCTTAACAGGGGCAGAGGTAGACTTTGAAAGTCGATCCAAAGCAGAGTTCTCAGCATCCATCTGAGTGGCCTTTGCTTGCCAATCCCTGCCAAACAGGTTTTCACCTGTACAAGGAAGGTTTCCCAACTCGTCTTGGACCCAGAGTTCCAAATCAGAGGCTTGTAACCAAGCAATTCTGCGTGCACCTATGGCAATAGCCGTGGCTCTGCTTACACACTCAAAAGAGTCAAAGGCTGCACGGTTGGAGAATTTGGAAACATCTTGAGCATGTTTGAGCCAAGTGAGAAATTCCTGCCTTTTATCTTCTGAAATAAAAGGAGCTATAAAGTCTGCAGATGATCTGTGACTTCTTTTAGAAACATCCCCATATAGAGACTATAGGAGTTGATTCTGGCAGCAAGCATATTGGCCTGGAAAATCCTTCGGCCAAAAGCATCTAGAGTCCTACATTCACGTCCTGGAGGGTTAGATGAGTGTCTCTTTGCACTCTTTATTTTCTTCATAGCAGACTCAACCACAATAGAGTGGTGAGGAAGCTGAGTCTTATGAAAACCAGGACAGGGAGGGACACGGTACATGGTGTCTAACCTGCGAGAATGAGGAGAGGTGGTGAGAGGAGTCTCCCACATGCCCAACATGAGATCATAGATGATCTCATGAATAGGTAGGGTAGCTGCTTCCTTAGGAGCCTTAGGATATTGCAAAACATCTAATTGCTTGGCTCTAGGTTCTGACTCAGAGGCCACTGTGATGGAGAGGCCTCTAGCCACTTCCATAATGAAGTCTTGAAAAGACAAGTGCTCTGGAGGAGACATTCTTCGTTTTGGAGAATCAGACTCCTGAGGAAGAAGCACCGGTGCATCGACAGAAGCCTCCGACTCATCAACAGGTGATCGGTCGAGGCCGAGCCATCGATGTCAACCTGTGACCCCATAGATAATGCTTTGGAAGCCAGAACTTCCCGCCGGGGTAATTTTGCCAGAGCGGAATCCTCGAGGGCAAGCCCGGAGGCATCTCGATGCTTAGAGGGATATTTGCCCTTCGAGGACCGGCTAGATTTATGTTTGGTTACCTGAGATCCATGGGAGGAAGAAGCAGCCCTGGAAGACGTCGATGCCACCGAGGCTGCATCAGAGGGAAATAGGGTACTGAGCTTGGCTGCTCGGTTCTGCCGACCCCTTTTAGACGACATCATGGTACAGGACACACAATCCGTGATGGAATGGTCAGGACCCAAACATTTCAGACACCAATCATGGGTGTCGGTGACAGAAATAGTACTGCCACATTTTGTGCACTTTTTAAACCCGGAAGCGAGCTTCTCCTTGAGGAGAAAATATTTAGGCCTAAGGCCCAAACTAAAAATGCACAGCTGAAAGAATAAAAGGTTTTTTTTGAAAAAGAAGAAGAAGAAAGAAAAGAAAAGAAAAGAAAAGACCGGCGGTACCGGTCTGACGTCGAAGGCAGACGTGACACAGAAAAAATAAAGAAAAAAAATAAAGAACTTCTTCTGCGGTGACAGGAACACGACCTGCTGGCTCCACGGAAAAGAAGAACTGGAGAGAGGCAGTTAGGAAAGGCGGGAAGGCAGCACGCAGGCGCTGTGGGATGCTCCCAAATGCTTTCTTACTGGACGCTGGGGAGCGTTCCCGCGCAGGCTCCGTCGGTACCGACGATACCCATATGTGAAGACTCATTCCTGCTTGTTCCTGGAGATAACTATAAATAAGCTTCTTAGTACTGAGGCTTCCCAAGTAATACACCATCAATGTAGTCATTACTATGCTGAAAGCAATAAATCTGGAAGACTACTGGCCAACTCATTAAAATCCCACAAGGATGCTACAAGGATTGCAGCTCTTCTAAACGATGATGGCCAATTGGTCCTTCAAGATTCTGCCATAGGGGATTGCTTCTAAAATTTCTATCAACATCTCTATACATCTGAAAAGGTTGACGCCCCTGGGGATTTTGATAGTTCTGTTCACCTTGTTGAGGGACCCACTGTACCTCCTTATTTGGCCGAAGGCCTGGATAGCATAGTTACTCACCTGTAACAGGTGATCTCCAGGAACAGCAGGAATTTAGTCCTCACATATGGGTATCGTCGGTACCGAAGGAGCCTGCGCGGGAACGCTCCCCAGCGTCCAATTAGAACGCTTTTGGGAGCATCCCACAGCGCATGCGTGCTGCCTTCCCGCCTTTCCCAACTGCCTCTCTGCAGTTGAGTTTTAGAGCTGAGACAAAAAGAGAAAGCGAGAGAAAGGAAAAGAGAGATAGAGAGATACAACTCCTAGGGGAGGTGGGTGGGTGTGAGGACTAAATTCCTGCTGTTCCCGGAGATCATCTGTTACAGGTGAGTAACTATGCTATCTCCAGGAACAAGCAGGAATGTAGTCATCACATATGGGGACTCCCTAGCTTTAGGTGCCAGGGAGAGACCCCAGATGTTGTGTGTCCCTGAAAAGGGCTCCACTTCCCCCCATGGATCTCTGGCATCCTACCAGGGATGGTGGGTAGGAGTTGATTAGGTATGGAACAGGTGTTTGAGAACAGCCTGACCAAACAAGACATCCCGGCGGGAGTCCTTATCCAAGCAGTAATGGGCTGTGAAGGTATGAACCAAGGCCCAAGTGGCTGCTCGACAGATGTCGTCCATAGACACAGAGTTCAGATGAGCCATTGAGGCTGCCATGGCTCTCACATTGTGAGCTGTGACATGGCCCTCCAGAGAAAGGTTCTTACTCTGATAGGCGAAAGAAATACACTGAGCAATCCAGTTAGATAGTGTTCTCTTGGAGACTGGAAGTCCCAAATGAGAAGGATCAAAAGCAACAAAGAGTTGAGAGGACTTTCTATGTTGCTGTGTCCTTTGTAAGTAAAAAGCTGGAGCTCTTTTACAGTGCAAGGTATGAAGATTCCTCTCTGCACTTGATGCATGAGGTCCTGGAAAAAAGACAGGTAGGTAGACCTCTTGGTTGAGATGAAAAGGCGAGACCACCTTAGGCATAAAGTGTGGATGAGTCCTAAGGACTACCCTGTCATGATGGAACCTTGTATAAGGTGGATTAGCTACTAGTGCTTGCAATTCACTAATGCGGCGTGCTGATGTGATTGCAATGAGAAAGATAACCTTCCAAGAAAGGAATTTCAAGGAGATGGTAGCTAAGGGTTCGAAAGGTGGCTTCATGAGCTGCCCAAGAACCAGGTTCAAGTCCCATGCCACCGGAGGTGGTCTAATGGGAGGCTTAGTTAGAAGGAGGCCTCTCATGAATCTTGCTATAAGAGGATGAGAGGAAATAGGTTGTCCATTTAGAGGTTTAAGAGAAGCAGCAATAGCACTCAAATGGACTCTTACTGAATTTGTCTTAAGGCCTGCATTAGACAAATGGAGGAGATACTCCAGTAAGGATTCCAGAGGTATAGCAAGGGGGTTAAGACCCTTTTCTGAACACCAAATAGTAAACCTTTTCCACTTGAAAGCATAAGAACGTCTAGTGGAAGGTTTTCTGGAAGTATACAGAACATTTATTTTTTTTAAATTTTTTTATTTATAGTTTTTCTATACCGCACTATTTACCATCAGCGCGGTTCACAGTCAACAAAAATTGTACAATGAGAAATGATCTACATTGAACTTACATTAAACAGGGTATATAACTTGGAGAACAGGTTAACTATGTACAGAGAGGTAGACTATTTATAGATCGGTAACAGTAAACATTTGCATGTTTTGGGCTAGGAGATAGCTCAACAATAGCTTGAGATAGCAGGAAGGGGGATCAACAGAGGGGAGGAAGGCCTTGTGACGTGTGTTGGTTATGTGATGTCATCTGAGTTGGAGAAGTGCCGAAGAAACAGGTAGTGTTTCAGCGCTCTCCTGAACTGGGAGAGGTTGTTTATTGCACAAATGTTTGCAGGTAGAGTGTTCCAGCAGGAGGGGGCATAAAGTGCGAATGCACGGTTCCCTGTAGCTTTGGAGCATTTAGTGAATGCCTTTGGGAGTCGCAGGGTGTTGGTAGCAGCAGATCTTCTCATTCTGTTGGGGGAGGTGTGCTGGATCAGCTCGGAGAGGGAGCTGGCTGTGCACATCTTTCACTTGCTGAGAAAGATGAAGATCTTTCACTTGCTGAGAAAGCAGTTAGTTACTTACCTGTAACAGGTGATCTCTGGGAACAGCAGAAATAAGTCTTCACATATGGGTATGTCGGTACCGACGGAGCCTGCACGGGAACGCTCCCCAGCGTCCAATAAGAAAGCTTTTGGGAGCATCCCACAGCGCATGCGTGCTGCCTTCCCGCCTTTCCCAACTGCCTCTCCTCAGTTGAGTTTCAAAGCTGAGACAAAGAGAGAGACAGAGAAGGGAAAGAAGAGATATAGAGATACAACTCCTAGGGGAGGTGGGTGGGTTGTGAAGACTTATACCTGCTGTTCCCAGAGATCACCTGTTACAGGTAGGGTTGTAATCCTGGGAAATCCCGATCCCGAAATCCCGGGATTTGGGGTATTTTTTCCAATCCCGATCCCGGGATTATGTCTAGAAATCTCGGGACTTTTAAAAGTTACTATACCCTTGATTGACCGTTTTTGTGCTAACCTACGGGAGTGAGCACGATTGTAGTGTTACAATTCTAAAGTACAGTATTAAGTTTTACATACTCTAGCTGTCCTCCAAGTTGGAAGTAGTATGCTTGTTTTGTATGCTTATATGCTCCTTTGTAATAACTGTTTCGATGTACTTTTTGAAATATTCGACCCTAGTAGCACAAGGAATAGAAATTTCAATAGAATCACATAGAAAGCTGATATGGTATTCTATGGTATTCTATTGAAATTTCTATGGCTGTGCTACTGGGGAATTCGATCTGACGCCATCTTGCGAAACGTATGTTCTACATTGACGCTCTACGTTACCAATAATAACAGTCGGTGAGAATACATCATCCTGTTGGCAGCGGTGCGCGATTTACGACTTCAGGAATTACGTGCATATTCTTCGTTCATTTACTGTCTTTATTTACTACGATTCAGTGCTACGAATCATTACTTATCCTGTTGTCATCGCAATTTTTACAGCCCTAATGTCGAACTTTGAAGAAGTCGGTGCTAAAAGAAAGTCCGAGGTGTGGCAGCATTTTTCAATTTTTTTTCAATTATTTGCTCAATCCCGAAAAATCCCGGGATTATAAGTCTGAAATCTCGGGAAATCCCGATCCCGGGATTGTACAAATTGGTCCAAAATTTACAACTCTAGTTACAGGTAAGTAACTGTGCTATCTCCAGGAACAAGCAGGAATGAGTCTTCACATATGGGGACTCCCAAGCTAAGATGCCTGGAGTCCCAGCATGTCATAGATTGGAACATGCTATACCTAATAACACCAGGCATCCTGAGGATGGAGGGTAGGAGTTGAAAAGAGAAAGGTGCTGTGGAAAACAGCTTAACCTAGCATAGGACTGCAGACAAGGAGTCCATGTGTGGATGATAATTGTCATCAATGATATTGAAATGAAATATTGCAATAAGGACCTCCCCTAACAGGATTTCACAGAAGTATGGAGGTTCATGGGATCTACTGGGGAACCCAGTAGAGAAACCTCGAAGAGGACCTCACTGTAAAGTGGAGGTAATAAACCTGTAGGAAAAAACAGTGGAGGTCAGAATCCTGAAAGGAAACAGGTAACCCCAGTAAAAAGAACTGGGGTAGTACAAAAACGGTGGGGCTTCAGCGGAAGGCTTTATGAAAAAAGCCGAACTCTTTTGGCGGCAGAGTGGCAAAGAGAAAGGCTAATCGATTTGGACAAACAGGCACAGTCCTTGTGGGGAGAAAGGGTATGGGAACCCCTTGTATCCCAAAAAGAGAGGACAAATGCCGGAGGCGTTAAAGCCTGTGATTAACTGAAGATCCGCAATGTCTCTCCTAACTGGGGTAAGCTAGGAGAGATATTGGAGCATGGAGAGCTTCAGAGGTACCTAAACCCTAAGGTTATGGTATAAAAGTTGTTGACTACCACAGGAGTGGTTGTGTGTGTAGAACCCCAAACCTGCTGGATAGCATAGGTATGGGTAAAGCCCATCTGTCAGAATCATATAGCTATATGAGCATAGACAGTCAAATAGATAAGTATGTGTATATATATATGTGTGTGTGTATACATACATACATATAGATATATAGAAAGACATATCTATAGTGAGATATGGAAGGGCATAAAATACACACAAAAGATAGATATGAATATGTAGGCCTATATATGAGAGTCTGCAATTAAACAGACAGAGATATGCCTACAGCACGGTATTCACATAGGATATGTGGAGAGGAAAGATTCATCTAACAACAAGGAGGTGGAACCTACCTGAGAAGATATATAGAGAATCTATTCCTCCTGGTTATGATCTGCAAGGATGCTAGCTAGTGAAATAACCAGGACGGTTACGTGAAAAGCAGAGGATAATATCAGTCTGCAGCCAGCAAGTCCCGAGTCTTCCAGAACTCTAGCATGGTAAGTGGACAGAAGACGCATAGAGATGAGATACCATGTTGATCTGCTTAAGAGCAAAAGGTATCATGCGTTATTACCATGAGGACGAGCTGCAAGGAGAAAGAGCATATCCCCGATTGGGAATACTATGGACCAAAGCAGGGAATTGGCAACTCCTTAAGCTTTCACGTAAGAGAAGGCCTATGTCCTTTATATCAAAAAGGAGATAGTAAAAGAAGGGAGAACCCTTCTAGTCATGGGAGACATGACTGAAAAGCCTTTTCCAACCATCTAGGATAGCTGTTGGAGAAAAAAAACCCATGCTCTCTAGCAAGGGCCCATAGTGGAAAGCTTCTTTGTAGATTGCAGAGAGCATGATGCAGGAGAATGAGGAGATAGAACTGGCTGCTGGAGAGCCAGTATCTCTGCCAACTATGCTGCCAAACCCAGGAGAATGGAGATGGCAGAAATAGAAGACAATCCAGAAAGCTTGTAGTGAGATAATCTCCAAGATAGATGAAAGCACTGACTTGGAGCCACTACTAAGACTAGACAGAATGTTAGTGGAGGACAAATCTGGTTGTTTATGGACAAAAAACAGTGGTCCAAACATTAAGGCTCCTGCATAGGCAGCTGCTAGCAAGACAGCAGAAAGAATCTTACTGTTTAAAAACAGAAAGAACAGACAGAATAGGAGTAGAAAACTCTGGACATGTCTGATAAGCTGCCCCAAAGCAAGATTGAAACAGAGGAGTTAACTCAGAGAGGAAAACTCCGCACTGGAAAATGACAAAACTAGAGAGGCTGAAGAAAAAGCCCTCCAGTGAAGTAATTCTGCTCTTACAGAGGAAAAAGCTTGGTAAGAGGGTGAAGAGAATGGAGCTGAAGAAGACTTACCAAGTAGTAAGTCTATAAAAAGGAAAAAATACATGCTGGCACAGGAAACTATCATTTTCTAGTGGTTAGACCTCTTTCCCTAGCAGGAAGAAGAGGAGAAACCTGTGACCTATAGGCATGAACATCCTGACAGCTCATAGAAATATAGAAAAAATGGATGTCTTTTGGAAAGAGATCCATGTCTAGGGGTTAGAATGAAGCGGTGGATTGCCTCTATTGAGAAGAAGCAAACTGCAGATTCTAAACCCCAAGAGTCACAAGCATCTGATGATGATTGATCAGAAACCCTGCGGTTGCTGGGCTTGCTGAGCCTGGTGAGAGGTTGGATTCTTCAGACCAGGACGATGCCTCCCCTGTTTGGGAACATCTGTATGATGGGCAGGTGATGAATAAAACCTTCTTCTCCTATGGGAAGAAAGTTTGGTAGGACATTTCCTACCTACTGGGACAGAAGAAGGTGTAGAACAACCCCTAGGAACAGGTAAATCAGTGGACAACTGAGTAACCTGACGTAAAGACTCCTTGTTGAAGAGATTTTCTCCAGTGCAAGGAGTATGTCCCAGTCTTTGTTGTGCCCATTTGTCCAAGTCTGAAGCTTGGAGCCAGGCTCTACGTCGTGCCCCTATAGCTATAGCAGAAGTCCTGCTAACAGACTCAAAAGAGTCTAGGGAAGCACGAGAAAGAAACCAAGAGATATTCTGGATATGCTTAAGCAGTGAGGAATAGTCTGCACTCTTGGAATCTGGAAGGAAAGGAGTCAAAAGATGTAATTTCTTTGTGACCTCCTCAAGAGATAGACTCATATAAAGAATATATGAGAGAATTCTTGCAGAAAGCATAGATGTCTGGAAGGTTTGACGTCCAAAGGCATCTAGTGTCCTAGACTCACGACCTGGCGGATAAGAAGAGTGCTTTTTCTTACTCTTTACTCACCTCATTGCTGATTCCACTACTATGGAATGATGAGGAAGCTGAGTCTTTTGAAACCCTGGAGAGGGGAGCACCTGATATAGGAGATCAGTTGCTCTGGAAATTGGGGGTACCCTTAAAGGTGCTTCCCACAGATCTAGAAGGAGATCCTGCAAGGAATGATGCAAAGGAAGCATTATGTTCTCCTTTGCTTTGGTAGGAACAGAGCCTTGTGCAGGATCATGTCCAGGGATAGGAATGGCAAGTGATCTTGCTATTTCCAGGAGAAAACTCTGAAAAGAGGGATCTCCAACGGGAATCTCCTTTGGACAGGTTAGACCAGAAGAACTAGCCTGAGCACCGAAGGATCTATCCAAATATATAGGAATAGAAGATCCTGCATGGTGCAGGGTGGTATCCTTAAAGGATGGTCGCTGGTACTGGCTGTCAGGAGCAGCATCCGTCAGTACCTCATCGTCCATGCCAGGTATCGACTCCAAGCCTGGTATAGAAGGGAGCGATCCTGTTGAAAGAAGCATGGCAGGAGCTGGCCACGATGCTAATGTGGATACCGGTACCGATGCCAACACCGGTACCGATGTCGGAGCCGAAGCCGACACAGACATCGGAGTAGCCATCGGTGACAGCTCAATCGGTACCAAGGTAACCGAAAACCTGCGGCAGCCATCCTCGGTACCAAGCCTGCGGTACCGATCGGTGTCGGTACCAAGGCATGCTGGTACCCAGTCTTCCAGACTAGAGATCAATTGCAAACTCGGTATCGAGGGCAATGAGCCTGATGAACGAAGCACCACAGGCACCGACCGCAAATGTAATGGGGACATCGGTACCGACTTCGGTACCGTGTCTGATACCGGTGGATGAAGGCCAACCGGTGGCAACTCAAACGGCATCAGAGGAACCAAGCATTGCGGATCCGAATCATCGGAACCGAGCGGAGCCGGTACCAAGGCGAGTCGGTACCCAATCCTCCAGACTGGAAATCGATTCCAGACTTGGCATCGAAGGAAGCGAGTCTATCGATGCACATCTGGAGGGTACCGACGTCGGTGGTCGTATCGGTGTCGGTACCGATACCGGAAAGTCAGTCTGGGAAATATCCACCGGACCCGAAGGTACCGAGGACGCTAGATGACGATCCCTGGTGAGGAGTGTTTCATCCAACACCAGTACCGCTCAAAGCGGATGCCACCACCGGACACGGCTCAGGTATGTTCTGTGAGGGGTGAACCCCGGGAACAACCTGAAACCCCTCATACGCTTTGGAGACCGAAGACTCCCGCCGGGGTTTTGAAGCCAGTGGGCCCTCGAGGGCAAGGCCGGAGCCGTCTACATGCTGTGCATGAGACCTACCACTCGAGGACTGGCTAGTCTTAACAGACTGTTTGTGGGTTACCTGATCCTGTGTAGAAGAAAGGGACGGTGCCCTAAAGTTGGAGGGGAACCGGGTATCGAGGAAACCTCTATGTTGAAACCCTCTTCTCACCAAACTGTTGCCCAAAGGCTCCGGAGGAAAAAGGTCAGGCTCCAAACAGGTTAGACACCGACTTTGAGGGTCTAAAAATAAAGTTGTACCGCCATAGTCTGAACATTTACTGGAGAAAGTGGCTGGCGGTTCCATGAAGGAAAAAGAAGAGGCCTAAGGCCTGAGAAACCGTGAGACACTATGAAGAAAAGATAGTCCTTGAAAAAGGAAAATTTCACAAGAAAAGAAAACACCGGCGGTACCAGTGGCGTCGGGGAAGACAGCCGCGACCACAAGAAAACTAAAGAAATAAAACAAGAATTTTCTGCGGTGGACAGGAGGACGTCCTGCCGGCTCCGCGGAAAAACGAAAACTGAGGAAAGGCAGTTGGGAAAGGCAGGAAGGCAGCACGCAGGCGCTGTGGGATGCTCCCAAAAGCTTTCTTATTGGACGCTGGGGAGTGTTCCCGCGCAGGCTCCGTCGGTACCGATGTACCCATATGTGAAGACTCATTCCTGCTTGTTCCTGGAGATAGATGAAGATCTTGGAGATCTAGGCCTTCAGCAACCAAGCCCTGAGATGCAGGGACTAGGGATTGGGATGCCATGACATCCCGTTCTCCTGAGATAGGAGATCAGGAGCAGACCCTAACTCCAGGGAGGGAGCTTGAGAGAGATGTAGAAGCAGAGGGTACCACAGTTGCCGTGGCCAATGTGGTGCTATGAGGATCATGTGGCCTCTGTCTCTCTGAAGCTTGAAGAGGGTTTTGGGAATTAGGGGAATGGGTGGAAAGGCATACAGGAAGTCTTGACCCCAGTAAAGGAGGAAAGCATCCCTGGCCTGAGCTCCCTGAGCCGGAATTCTGGAACAGAACCGGGGAAGTTCGGCATTCCACGGACTTGCAAAGAGGTCTATGTCCGGGGTTCCCCAAAGTTGAAATATCCTGGTCACCTGGTCTGCATGCAGAGACCACTCATGTGGAAGGAGAACTCGACTGAGTCTGTCCGCCCAAGAGTTTTGAATGCCTGGAAGATATACTGCCAGCAGATGAATCTGATGCTCTCTGGCGAAGGCCCATAGTCGCAAAGCTTCATTGCATAGCGACAGAGAGCCTGTTCCCCCCTGCTTGTTCACATAGAACATGGCTACCTGATTGTCCGTGTGAATGAGGACTGTCTTGTAGCTGAGCAGGGAGTGGAACATTCGCAGAGCCAGGAAGATTTCTCCGAGTTCCAAGAGATTGATATGTAGACAACTCTCTTGTGGAGACCAGGTGCCCTGGGTAGAAAAGTCTTGCAGATGAGCTCACCAACCCTTTGGAGAAGCATCTGTTGTGAGAGTTGCTTGGGGTAAGGGTTGTTGGAAGGGGCACCCCAGCAACAGATTTGGAGTGGACCTCCACCACTGGAGGGACAAAATGAGGCGACTTGTGTTTGCTATTTTGTCTGACAGGCACCCTGATGCCTGGGTCCATTGGGTGGATAAAGTCCACTGAGCTGCCCTCATGTGGAGGCGAGCATATGGAACCACATGCACGGTGGATGCCATGTGGCCCAGCAATTGCAACAGTTCTCGAGCAGTTAGAAGAGGCTTTAGCACTGATTGAGAAGCTAACTGCACTAAGCGAAGGCAACGGACCTGGGGGAGATAGGCCCTTGCTCTTGTGGTATCCAGAAGAGCTCCTATGAACTCTAAAGATTGAGTGGGAGTCAGACTGGATTTTGGGATGTTTATTACCAGCCCTAAATACTGGAGGATACACATTGTGCAGGATAGAGAAGTCTTGGCCTCTGACTGTGTTGGAGCTCGAATGAGCCAGTCATCCAAGTAAGGGAAGACGAATATTCCCAGAGTATGGAGAAGTGCTGCTACCACAGCCATGCATTTCGTGAACACCCTTGGAGCAGAGGCCAGACCAAAAGGAAGCACCCTGTATTGGTAGTGCTTTCCTTGAAAAAGGAACCGAAGGAACTTTCTGTGGGTTGGATGGATGAGTACATGGGTGTACGCATCCTTGAGATCTAGAGAACAAAGCCAATCCTGACTCTGAAGGTATGGAAGCAGAGCACCGAGAGAAATCATCTTGAATTTCTCCTTGACAAGGAATTTGTTCAATTCTCTGAGATCTAATATAGGTCTGTATCTGCCTGTTTTCTTTGGGATAAGAAAATAAGGGGAATAGAACCCTGTGCCCTGTTGATGAAGAGGCACTTCTTCTATCACCCCTTGGGCAAGAAGAATGGCAACCTCCTGACCTAAGAGGTTAATGAGAGGTGTCGGAGAATTGAGGTGTCGGAGAATTCACTATTGTGTGAGGGGGCATGCTTGAAAAATGAAGTTTGTACCCCTCCTTTATGATGGAGAGTGTCCAATGCTCTGCTGTTATTTGCCCCCATCTAGGGGCAAAATGACATAACCTTCCTGGAATGGTGGACGGTTCTGGTCCTTCCAGAACCAGAAAGTCTAAGTTCTCTAGCTGAAAGTCAAAGGCCCTGAGGAGGCTGAGGCTGCTGAGCCGGTGGAGGCCTAGCAGCCTTTGCTTTCTTCTGTTTGGGTGGTTGCTGACGTTTGGTTGAAAACTGACCTGCAGAAGATGCCTGCTGAGTATAAGCAGGATAAAATCTTTTCTTTTTAGAAAAAAGGTGTTTTCTTGAACAACTTCTTTCTAACAGGATCAGCAGTGGACTTGGATAGTCTATCCAAGGTGGAATTTTCAGCATCCATTTCATTGGCTTTTTCCTGCCAATCTTTCCCAAACAGGTTTTCACCAGTACAAGGGATATTTCCCAATTTATCTTGTACCCAGAGCTCTAAATCAGATGCCTGGAGCCAAGCAATTCTACGTGCACCTATGGCAATAGCCGAGGTTCTGCTTATACACTCAAAGCAGTCAAAGGCTGCACGGTTGGAGAATTTAGAGACATCTTGGGCATGTTTGACCCAAGTGAGAAAGTCCTGTTTTTTATCTTCAGAAATGAAAGGACTTAAAGTCTGTAAATTATCTGTGACCTCCTTTAGGAACATTCCCATGTAGAGACTATAGGAACTGATTCTTGCAGCAAAGCATGGAAGCTTGGAAGACTCTACATCCAAAAGCATCCAGGGTTCTGCATTCACGTCCTGGAGGATTAGAGGCATGTCATTTTGCACTTCTAATCCTTCTCATAGCTGACTCAACCACAATAGAATGGTGAGGAAGCTGAGTCTTATGGAACCCAGGACAAGGAGGGACACGATACACAGTATCTAACCTACGAGAATGAGGAGAGGTGGTAAGAGGTGTTTCCCACATCCTCAACATGAGACCATATAGAATTTCATGAATTGGTATGAATTGGACCATATAGTATGCCCCTGGTAAGGTAGCTGCCTCCTTAGGAGTTTTGGGACATTGTAAAATTTCCAACTCCTTGGCCCTTGGCTCTGTTTCCGGGGCCACAGTGATGGACAGGCCCCGAGCCACCTCTCTGATAAAGTCTTGGAAAGACATGTCCTCTGGAGGAGACATCTTTCGTTTAGGGGAGGAGGACTCCTGTGGAAGAAGTATGTCTGCATCGACAGAACTTTCAGAATCCTCAGATTCTTCTGAGGACTCGAAGTATCATCTGTCCGGATGCTCCTGCAGAGCCCGATACCCATACTGACCAAGGTCGGTACCGGGAATACCCGGTACCGGGGAATTGGTACCGGAGGGCATCGTGGGACAGAGTACCGGCATAGCAGACACCAATGCCGATGTCGATGTCGATGCTATTGGTACCGGTGCCGGTGCTAGTGCTGGTACCGGTGGAGTTGTCTGTCGCGGTACCAAGGGCGTTGATGCCACAAGGAAAGCCGCCAGACTGCGTTCCATGCTCAGAATTCTCTGGTCCATGGACGCCGCCAATGCCTGGAAGTCGGTACCGGTGGAAACCACCGGTACCCCAGAGCATGGCACCAGGAGGCCGAGCCATCTAGAACATCCTGGAACCCCGATAATGCTTTGGAAGCCAAAGCCTCCCGCCGGGGTAATTTTGCCGGTGCAGAATCCTCGAGGGCAACGCCAGAGGCATCTCGATGCTTAGAAGGAGATCTACCCTTCGAGGACCGGCTGGATTTATGTTTAGTTATCTGAGATCCACAGGAGGAAGAAGCAGCCCTGGAAGACGTCGATGCCACCGAAGCTGCATCAGAGGGAAACAGGGTACTGAGCTTGGCAGCTCGATTCTGCCGACCTCTTTTAGACATCATGGCACAGGACACACAATCCGTGATGGAGTGGTCAGGACCTAAACATTTTGAACACCATTCATGGGTGTCGGTGACGGAAATGGTACCGCCACACTTGGTGCACTTTTTAAACCCTGAGGCAGGTTTTTCCATGTTAAGGAAGTTTTTGGGCCTAAGGCCCAAAAAGGCGGGTGCACCTGAAGAAAAAAAAAAATATTTTTTTTAGAAATAAGAAAAGAAAGACCGGCGGTGCCGGTAGATCGTCGAAGGCGGCAGACGCGACCACAAAAAGAAATAAGAAAATAAATAAATTCTTCTGCAGTGACAGAAACACGACCTGCTGGCTCCGCGGCAAAAGAAGAACTGGAGAGAGGCAGTTGGGAAAGGCGGGAAGGCAGCACGCAGGCGCTGTGGGATGCTCCCAAAAGCATTCTAATTGGATGCCGTGGAGCGTTCCCGTGCAGGCTCCGTCGGTACCGACGATACCCATATGTGATGACTACATTCCTGCTTGTTCCTGGAGATAAATCATTTCAACCAGAGGAGGTCCATCAAGCTCTTAAAGAGTATGCCCCTGGGAAAGGCTGCAGTCTACCTCTGGAATTTTATAAGAAATTTTGCCCTGAACTTCTCCCTCACT
Source organism: Ichthyophis bannanicus (assembly GCA_033557465.1). Classification (NCBI taxonomy): domain Eukaryota; kingdom Metazoa; phylum Chordata; class Amphibia; order Gymnophiona; family Ichthyophiidae; genus Ichthyophis; species Ichthyophis bannanicus. The sequence goes on along the minus strand of CM066048.1, from coordinate 86,928,124 downwards.
TACATATTTCTCCTTACTCCTTCAGCAATCCCCTTGTACTGGCTCATTCACCAATGCCAAGAAAAACCAAGAAGAGACCCGCAAAAGGTGGGTAATTACTGCCCTATTTCATTGTTAAATACGGACTACAAAATATGGGACAAAATCCTTGCTACGTCTGTCCACTGTAATACCCCTACTGGTGCACCCAGACCAAATGTGGATTTGTCGTGGGCTGCTCTACAGCTGACAATGCCCGACTGCTTTGTCACATCCTTGTGCTGTCCCAGGAATTCTACTCACCCTTAGCTGGATGCCAAAAGGCATTTGACAGACTAGAATGGTTTTTCCTCTACCATGCTCTCCAGTGGTTTGGTATAGGTGCTAGTTTTACCAACATGGTTGAAGTACTTTATGCTAAACCAATGGCCTGCATATACGTCAACTCCATGCTATCATGACCCTTTGCTCTTCAAAGAGGAATGTGTCAAGGATGTCCTTTATCCCCTTTATTATTCAACCTTGCTTTTGAGCTCTTGGCCCTCCTAATTAGGCAAACCCCAGAGATAATAGGGTAAAAACTTAATAACCAAATCAATCTCTCAGTCTATGCAGACGATCTCCTTCTCTTTGTAATCCCTTCTTCTATACCCTCTATTCTTGAGAAGATTAATTGGTACTTCCTTCTCTCTGGATATAAAATCAAAATCAGTAGTTTTCCCTTTGAACAGACTTATTTGTAAAGCCAACATGGTCACCTTCCCAATTTTGTGGGAAGGCATGGCAATTAAATACTTGGGAGTACACTACTGCCCCACCCTAAAGGATACCCTGCAACGTAATACTGATGATATCCTTCAGCTTATGCAAACCTTAACTTCCCATTGGTCCCCTATGTATCTCTCCTGGTGGGGCTATGAAAATAATGATTGTCCTCAAAGTGAACTATATTCTTGAGATGCTTTGATTCTCTTCATGGATTCCTTTTATAAGAAAACTTGAGAGAATATTGGTGTTTTTCCTATGGCGGGGCAAAACTCCATGCATTGCAACCATAAAGCCGAAGCTTCCCAAAATTGCTTGGGGAGTTCATTTCCTATATTTCCATTGGTACTGTGAAGCCTTCTTGCTCAAGCAGGGCTCTCAATGGTCTTTTGAATCTCCTGAGCAGCACCACCCAGTTTGGCTCTCCTTAGAAGTGTGACTCATTTTCTCCGACTCCAATGTATCTTCTCCTGACGATGCAGCCCAAAAAATACCCACAGTCATCATCTCCACGCAAAAGGCCTTTCGTATCCTAACTCAACCACTTAAAGCTGAAAATCCGCCCGCCAGTCAACTTCCGATCTGGCTTAAGCCTATGTTTAGAATACAGCGGGAGCCATTTTTCTGGCACGCTTGACAAGAAAAAGGAATTTGGCCAATTGGACATCTCTTAGCCGGTACAGCATACAAGTCATTCTCGGACCTCCAGAATTTAACCTGCTGGGGACATGCTATTTCCAATTGCTATAATTAAAACATTGCATTCATAAGTCTGGCTTAGATGCGAGGACCTTGTCGAGTGAGGAGGGCCTTCTTCACACCGTCCAGACTATCTCAAGCCTTCATGGCATTTGCTTCTAAGTTTTATGCAGTGTTCAGGGACCATAGTGGTCACTCATGCACTGGGATTGAAAAAAAAAAAGCCATGGTAATCTGACCTTGGCCCACTCCTCTCACCACAGCTCTGGACTAAATTTTGGGGATCCTTAGTTCGAATTTCACGTTCTGCCTCATTGACTCAATGTTCTTCCTGGCACATCAGGCTTGTATAACTCCCTTATTACTCTCTAAATGACACACCACCCAAGGCAATGTGTGCTGGTCTTGCCAAATGGCAGTTGGTACATTCTCACATATGCTTTTGACGGCCTGAATCTTAACCCTTCTTTTGCAACAAATCTGGACAAGGATCCAACGTATTCTTCAGATCAATGTACCTTTGACCTGGTGGATTGTAGTTCTCCTGTCACTTGCTGACATTCTTTCTTTGAAGGAACAGGGCCAGTTTCTGCTGTATTTTATGACCAGTGTTGCTCTCAAATTGATAATTAACAACTGGAAAACCTCATCCACCTTAGAGTTCCATCACTGGTGGAACCTATTATGTTTGTATCGTAAATATGAGTATGCTTATGAATCAGCTAACTGCCATCCCATATCTAGTGCACTAAAATGGAAACCTCTTGATGATTATGTAACAAGCATTTCTACAGTATGATTCTGTATCACTGGGTCCAATTGCTTTCCTTTCTTTTGTTTAGATGCTGGAGCTGGGAGGGGGGGAAGAGTATTTCATGTTCACTTGTTTGTATTGTGTTATTATCAAGTTTGGCTGTATTGTTAAATGCTCTAAATACATCTACTAAAAAAACAAAACAAAAACAGTAATACTCATTGGCATTGAGGAAGTATCACTCTTGCAACACCTCAAAACTGAGCATAAGATGTCAATCAAAAGGTTGTCCCCATCTACTAAGGCCATTTACTTCACATTGCTGGAAAACATTTGAATCTAACCCCCAGAGGGAACCTCATGTTAAATCAAAAAGGCATCAAATGAGATAACTCCTTATCCACTAACAGAGGTTCTTGCCACACTACTGTAAGACTGCTTATTTTGCCCTGTACCCATTGTTTTCTTGGAGTCCACAAACATCAGCTCCATTTGAATCCACTGCTTGAGTGCTCCCCTCTGCCATTCAGTGGAAGCTCTAACTCAGGCCATTATATAATTTTTTAAAATTCAGACACCCCCCTCCCCCCCCGAATCTCCCCAGTCTTTGGGTAGAAAGAGAACATTCCTCTGTGTCCCCATATATAAGTAAGATATATCTATTTATTGATTTATAGCAGGATACTCATTTCTGTAGCAGCCTAAAGGCCTTCTCAGGAATAGGTAGCATTTGAAAGAGAGAGAACCTCAGTAAAAGCAATCTTAATGCTTGCAATCCTTTGCATCCATGACAAATTTACCCTAAGCCAGTGGTCCAGATCCGAGGTCAAATTCCTCAGACTGACGAGTAGTTCAGATGGTACAGCTTGAATTGATCAGCTGCTATTTTAACCCCTAGATATCTGGGGCTCTCCTTTGCCTACTTAAAGCTATATTTGTGCCTAATTTGCTGGACCTGCATGTAGTTCTTAAGTGCTGTTGAGCTGATGCAGACTTCTGGTGACCTTGTGGATAGTTATCCATGTTTAACCATCCCCTGGGTTTTCTTGGCATGGTGCGACCAGAAGTAGCCTGCAAGTAGTAAGAGTTCAAAATGTTGGGTTTTACATTAGTAAATCTACCACCACTTTCAACACTCTAATAAATCAGGTGCAACGTAAGATTTAGCCGACCACACATAAAATGTCATTAGCGAACAATGAAATCTTATACATAATCTGATCTGCGCCATTCACCCTAACCATGATGCAAGCAAGTGCTCATCACAGCGGGGATAATGCACACCCCTGCCGAGTCCCTCTTCCTAACAGAGGGATGTCAGAGTACCCAACATTAACCTTTACGCAAGCCTGTGGGCATCTATACACAGCTCGTTGACACATTAGAAGTTCATCCCAAACCCCATCCCTTGGAATGTTGCAAGCATGACAGCCCATCTACTTTTCTGCATCTCTTAACAGGAGCAAATGGGTTCCCTGACGCTGCAACACTCAGATCAAGTTTAATAACCAAACATCATCACTAACTTGCCACTCTGGAATAAAAAACAAATTTGTCCTCGTGCACCAGGCAGGCAATTTTATTTGGTACCTTAGCCAGAAACTTTACATCAATAACGAGAAGCGGTATGGGTCGACAGAAACCACAATGGAGTTTCTTCTTTCCTCTCTTTGGGCAAAACTGTGATCGCTGCCAAGCTCATGGTGCTAGCCAGGTTCCCACCAAGTTAAAAATCGAGTTAGGAAGAGGCAAAGAGGGCTAAAAAGGACGCCAGCAAACACTTTATAAAACTTGACGACTATTCGAATCTTTGAAAACCGATAAAGTGACATCACTTCAGTCTCCGTGATCCTCCTCATCCAGCCTCCCTGACTCCTTCCGGGAAAGGGAGAGCTATCCAGCCAGCTAATCCGTCTCTAATGCCGAAACCTCTACTCGACAGAGTTCCCTACACAAATGTGCAAAGCAAGCTCTAACGAAGTCGCACCGTTCTCTTCCCTTGTCCATCTTCAGTATCTGAGCATTCATAAAGTTGAGCTTTTATTCTGCTGGAATTCTTCACACAATGATTAAAATATTTTGCACTTTTTTTGTGATAATTTAAAATACAATACTGAAATAAAATAAGCATCAGTCAAAAACAATGTGTTTTGTAATTTTGACAAAACATGCAGAATTCTGCATAACTCAGACCTTTTGAAACAGAATTTTGAATTGTGTATGCAGAATTCCAGCAGGAGTATTTTCAACTTAAGAACAGCAAGCACTTGGCATTTATTACTCTGCTCAAAGCATACCAGTCTAATTTTTAAAAGATAATGAATATCCCTCTGCATAGGCAAAACTCATTTTACTCCTTTCTGCAACCAGCCTTTTCTGCATGGCGGAGGAGGGCTGTCCTTATCTAAATTGTTCCAACCCCTTCATTGACCTGATGTTCACCAATAGTACACAGCTCCTCTTTTTCTGGAAGGCCCACACTGTGAAATTTACCCCAGACTACTGCCTTCCAACAATCCTATAAAATTGGTGGAGAGACATCAGCATCGTTAATCTGCAAATATTCGTGCATGTCAGCCTTGAACTCTCTGACCACCCCCCCTCATCATCCAGCAGGTGTTTATAAATCTCCGATAATGCCTCCCCATACTCCCCTGGTTGTGGGCCAAGCACCCGCCAAACAAGGGCATGATTTAACCACAATATTCCTTCTATCTCAGCATCACTAGCCTCCGAGACCATGCTTTTGTCAACTAAAAAGAACTATCCACAAATAAAATATAAAAAAATAGAAGAGGGTCCGAGAAGGTGGTGTAATCCTGAATCTGGGAGTGAAGACAGCACCACTCGTCAATAATCCCCAAGAGGCTTACGAAAGACTTCAGTTTGGTTCCATCCTGGACTTGGTGCCGAGTGATCAACAGACAATAGGGCGACATTAAAATTTTCTGCAAGAGCCAACCTAAGTCACATTAATAGCTAAAAAACATGGATTTCCAGCAAAGAATTCTGGAACTGTCAAACCTGCATTGATTTAGTGTTTAATGCTCAATGAATAGGAGGACACTGCTGCCAAACCTCTGTGTCTGTTTCTTCCCTTGCACAAAAAACATTCTAGGTGTAAACCAAACAGGGACACACTCTTTGTCTGGAAGCTGAAAGGAATGACGGGGCAGACTAGAGGAACCACTTTCTGTTGTGTGCATATTTCTTGCCAACCTCTTGATAAGTCCTTCTCTCTCACCTGGTGGAAGATAAGGGCCTGGCTGATGTAGCCCCAACTGCTGGTGGCAGAGCGGAAGTGGATGAAGCCGAGGAGGATGACCATGATAACGATGCTGCCTGAGGCGTAGGCTGGATTAATGAGGAACATCATGACGAAGCAGCTGATAATGCCCAGGAGGCAGGTGTGCCAGCTGAAGACCTGGAAGGTGGGCCTGGCATGAGGAGGAACACATGCAAAAACCACCATGAAATAAAATACAGATATGCACATAAAAAGCCCTGGCATTCATGCAATACTAATCCTCGTTTTAAAAAGGAAAGCAAATGTTAATGTATTCAAATACCATGGTTGCAACTGAACTCTAACAAACCAACCAAGATGCTTAAGCTCTTACATAGGAAATGAAAATAGAGCCAGACTAAATTGGAGTACATTACAACTACCATCAGAGAAAGGCCTCACCTGCCCCAAACTTAATGGCTTTTATTATAGCTGGCTATGCAATACATTTTACGTATGACAACACACCACAACTGCATTAGATTAGAGCTTCCCAAACCTCTCCTTGGGACCCCATAGCCTGCTGGGTTTTGAGACTCAGTATATGCAAATTTGAGGATATTCACAATGAATCTGCTGAGAGAAGTCTATAAAATAACGAGTGGAGTGGAATAAGAGTGTAGTTACTCACCTGTAACAGGTGTTCTCCAGGGACAGTAGGAATCAGTCTTCACATATGAGTGACGTTGGTGCCAATTGAGCCCTCGCAGAAGCATTTCCCCAGCTTTCAAAGAAAGCTTTTGGGAAGTGCCACCACGCATGCATGGTACGCTTTCCACCCAAGGGTGCCATCTTGCTCAGTCAGATGACATAGTTAAAGACAGTAAAAACAAAAAGGTATAAGGAGCAACTCCAAGGGGAGGAGGGAGGGTTGTGAGGACTGATTCCTGCTGTCCCTGGAGAGCACCTCTTACAGGTGAGTAACTACACTTCCTGCACCTTGGCTATCTGCTATCTATTTTATTACTATTATTTATCCTACTATTTTATGGTTTTACTATCCCTCCTTCTGTCCTGTTATTTTATGGCGTTCCCTTCTTTCTTTATTAGCAGTCATTAATTTTATGATTGTACACCGCCCTGATGCCTCGGCCTGGGCGGTATATCAAGTATTTTAATAAAGATATATAAAGATATAAAGTCAGTCCTCACATATGGGACTCCCTAGCTACAGGCTACCAAAAGCCCATAGAAAAGGCCATGAGAGAGAGCCGTGAGCAGCAGCAATTTATTTTTAAATTTTTATTTACATTCTCTTATATACCGTGCTATTCTGCATCAGTGCGGTTTACATTGAACAAACTGAAATTACATTGAACAATTGAGTCCGCAGATACAGACTACAGTAAGACCCGTGTGTCCAATGGGAACCAAGCTCTGGTAGCCTGAACACTTTAGGGTCGAAGGGTAGGAGTTGCCTAAATCCCAAAAAGATTGCGGAGTACAGCCTGGCCGAAGGCACTGTCCCATTGGGACTCCCTTTCCAGGCAGTAATGAGCTGCGAAGATATGGACTGAAGACCAGATGGCGGCCTGGCAGATGTCCAGCAACAGGACAGAGCGCAGGTTTGCCGTAGAGGCCACCATGGCCCTGATGCTGTGAGCTGTGACCTGGCCATCCAGCGTGAGCCCAGCCTGTTCATAGGCTGGAGCGATGTAGTCTGCCACCCAGATGGACAGTGTCCATTTGGTCACCACTTCCCCCAGCCGACTGGGGTCATAAGAAACAAAAAGCCGAGAAGCTTTCCGGTGGGTCTGCTGAATGTAGAAAGACAGGGCCCTCTTACAATCCAAGGTGTGAAGAACGGTCTCTGCTGAAGTGAGGCTTTGGGAAGAAGGTAGGTAACACCACCTCCTGGTTGAAGTGGAAAGGAGATACCACCTTCAGAAGGAACTTGGTGTACGTATGCAGCACGACCCTGTTCTTATAGAATCTGGTATACAGTACCTCTGCCACCAGGGCTTGGGGCTCGCTGACCCTGCAAGGGGAGGTGAGCACTACCAGGAACACAACCTTCCACGAGAGGTACCTCAAGTGGCAGGTAGCTAGAGGCTCAAATGGTGGGACGAGTGAACTGCGCCAATACTATATTGAGGTCCCATTCCATCACTGGTGGGCGGACAGGGGGTTTGGATAACAGAGTCCTCTCAAGAAGTGGGTCAGCAGTGCTTGCCCTCAACAGGATGGTGATGCACCGCCAGGGCACTAAGGTGCACTCTCAGAGTTTGATTTGAGCCCAGATTGCGAGAGATGAAAAAGGTACTGCAGCACCAGCTGCTTCGGACAGGAGAATGGATTCACCTGCTGCTCTGCGCACCAGATCAAGAACCTGCACCATTTGAAGGCATAAGCTCTCCTGGTAGAGGTCTTACGGGAGGCCAGCAGGATCTCTTCCACTTCTCCCGAGAGGTTGAAAGGGGTTAAGGTCTCCCTTTTTAGCAGCCACGCCATCAGTGATAGGGACCCCACATTGTGGTGCAGGAGAGAGCCCTCCTCCTGAGACAAGAGGCCCGGGGAGTTCCCCAGGGGGATTGGAGTCTCCACTGACAACTGGAGTTGTGGGAACCATGGCTGCCTGGGCCACCGTGGAGCCACCAGAATCAGCGACATCTTGTTGCAAAGAGCCTTGAAGAGTGTTTTGGCAATCAGTGGCATGGGTGGAAAGACATACATGAGGCTGTCCGACCATGGGATGAGGAACGCATCTACCGCTACCCGAGATGGATGGGGCTGCTGGGAACAGAAGCGAGGCAACTGGTGGTTGTCCGGGCTGGCAAAGAAGTCCACTCATGGGGTCCCCCAGAGACGAAAGAGCTGGTTGGCTACTCTGAGATCCAGCTGCCATTTGTGTGGCTGGAGGACCCTGTTCAGTTTGTCCGCCAGAGCGTTGTCCTGGCCTGGTAGGTATACTGCCTGCAGGAGTATTCCCTGTTGAATTGCATAGGAACAGTGTGTCATTGCTTTGCAGCAGAGGGTGCGAGACCCCGTGCCCCCCTACTTGTTCACATAGAACATTGCCAACTGATTGACTGTTTGGATCAGCACCAGTTGGTGTCTCAGGCGGTGACAGAATGCTCAGAGGGCCAGATATATTGCCCAAAGCTCCAGGAGGTTGATCTGCTGGTTGCCCTCGGCTTGAAACCAGCTGCCCTGGGTGCGGAGTTTTTCGTAGTGGGAGCCCCATTCCAGCAGGGAGGCGTCCGTAGTGAGGACCCTTAGAGGGCCTGGGGTTTGGAAGAGCATCCCCGGCCTGCAGGTGTCGGGGATTTTGCCACCAAGTCAGAGATTCCATCAGCTGGCGGATCACTGAGACTTTGTCTTGGAGACGGCCCGTGGCCTGTGTCCACTGGTCTCAAAGGTACCACTGAGCAGCCCTCATGCACAGACGAGCATCCGGGGTAACATGGACTGTCATGGCCATGTGTCTGAGGAGGCAAAGTAGAAGCCAAGCTGACACCAAGGGACGGTGTTGCACATCTCCAGCCAGTGCCCTGAGACGGTCTGCCTGGTCCAGGGAAGGAAAGGCCTTTGCCTTAAGAGTGTCCAGCCTTGCTCCGATGAACTCCAGACATTGCGTTTGGAGGAGGTGGGATTTGGGGTAGTTTATCACAATCACAGATGTTGCAGGATCTGAATAGTGTGTGCTGTGACCTGCTGCACCTCTGTGACAGTACCTCCTTTTATGAGCTAGTTGTCGAGGTAGGGGAAGACAAATACCCACTGGTGTCGGAGGAAGGCGGCTACTACTGCCAGGCATTTGGTAAAGACTCTGGGAGGTGGGGGCTAGGCCGAAGGGTAGTACCCTGTACTGGTAGTGACCGCCCCCACCCCACCATAAGCGAAGGTACTGCCTGTGGCTGGGGTGAATGAGGATGTGGGTATAAGCATCCTTCAAATCCAAGGAGCATGCCTGTCTCCCTGCTGGAGGAAAGACAGCAATGTTCCAAGAGAGAGGGTCTTGAATGTCTCCCTCACCAGGAACTTGTTCAGGTTGTGCAGGTCCAGGATGGGCCTTAGGCCTCCTTTCTTTTTCTCATGAGGAAATACCTGGAGTAGAACCCCTTGCCCTGAGATGATGGGGCACTAGTTCTACCGCTTTGTCCTAAAGAAGGCCTGTGAGTTCATTTAATAGGAGGTTCCAGTGAAGGGGAGACCTGGGGGGCTCTCCTGGGAAGAAAGGAGGAGGTATCTGAGACAGGTAGAGGAGGTAGCTCTCCCTGACCTCCTGGAGTTCCCAGGAATCGGTGGTGATGGCTGGCCACCTATGGGCATACAGGAATAGATGTCCTCCCATGGGACGCCGTCCTCCTTGGGGTAGAGAGAATATGCTCAAGGAGTCAAAAGCTCCCCCCTGGCTGGGCCGGAGCCGGGGCCTGGGAGCCTTCTGCTTACCTTGCCCATGTCCGTTAGCTGGGGAGCTGGGTAGGCCTGAAAATGTGTGTAGCTTTTATAAGCAGACCCCTTCCTCGGGTAAAAGGGCTTTTTACCCGAACCCTTCCGTCGGGAAGGGCTAGCGGTCTTTTGGAGAGCCTGGTCCTCGTCATGAACTCTGACTCCAACTTGGTGGCCTTTTCCATCATGGGTTTGCCAAAGAGGTTCTCCCCTTGGCATAGGACATCGACCAATTTGTCCTGAACCCATTGCTTGAGGTCAGAAGATTGTAGCCGAGCCTGGTGTCAGGCCCGATGCCTGCCGCGGCTACTCTAGTCGCCGACTCAAAGCAGTCGTAGGCTGCTCAAATCATGAATTTGGAGCACTCACAGATGGTCTTGGACAGATTCTGGAATCGCTGCAGGAGTTCCTTAGAGAGCCTAGCCGAGATCCCATGTACAGCTAGTAGGCCTGGATCTGGCCGATCAGCATCAAGCCCTGGGAGCACTTTCTGACGAAGGCATCCAAGGTGTGAGCCTCCCTACCTGGGGGTACCGAGAAGTGCGTCTTCTGGCTCTTGAGCCAACGCATGGCCGACTCGACCACCATGGAGTTGTGCGGCAGCTGTGATTTTTGGAAGCCCGGGCTCCGGCGGACCCAATACATCGAGTCGAGCCACTTGCTCACCACTGGCACTGATGCCGGTGTCTCCCACATATGAAGCATTAGCCGTACCATGATGGGTGGGATGGCTACTGTGAGCGATTCCCTCGGCGGGGCCTCATACTGGAGGATTTCTAATTCCTCTGTCCGAGGGTCCTCCTCCAATTCCGTCAGGAATGCGAGGGCTTTTGACATATCCCACATTAAGTCGAGAAATGCCATATCCTCAGGTGAGGATCCGAGGATGGTGAGTCCGAGGGGACATCACAGTGGCATTGGGTGTCTGCGGACTCCTCATCCTCAGACTCCCACTCTGAGTAGTCCGAGGAAGACTTGAGGGAAGGGCGACTTGCAGGCACAGGGCTGGAGCCCTACCCACATCCCACGGAGTCCCCGTGGCTGGTGCCCATCGAGCATGACCCAGAGCAAGGCCTAGGCCAAGGATCGACTTGGGGCCGTATAGTCTCAAGGATCGGCTTGGCCTCCGGGGAAGTCCTCGGCATTGAGGGCTCAGTGGTCTGGGCGGAGGAACCAGTAGTACCAGACAGCAATGCCTGCTGTTGGTCAATTAAGGTAGTCAGACTGCACTCCAGGGCCACCATCCTGGATTCGAGTCCAGAAGGCTCTGCAGCCGTCAGCACGGGCACCAAGAAACTCGGACCCGGAACCAGTTCCCCTGAAGGAGAGTCCTCAACGAGGACAGGCTCTGGCAACTGAGATAGTCTGCAGTCAACTCCTTTCGGGCGATCTTGGTAAGCCACTCCCACTCTAAACCCTCCGACAGTCGTCGTGGATTGCGAGACTTGGCCCGGGGCTTACCCGACCCGTCGGAGTCATCCAGAGACGCTGTCTTCGAGGGTTTCTTCTTCTTGTGTTCCCCCTGAGGGAGACCCCCTTTCTGAAGAGCCATAGCATCAACTGGGGTCTGCAGTGGTGCCACTGGATTCCGCGGCTTCAGAGGGGGCCTTGGCCTTCGGAGCTCGGGACTCCGGGAAGAACCTGTTGTGCTGTTGCTGATGGCTCTTGAAGGCCTTGGTGGATATCTTTTTGCACAGATTGCAAGCTGTGGGGACGTGGTCTGGCCCTAGGCAGTGTAGGCAGCAGCCGTGTGTGTCGGTGAGGGACATTATCTTGGCACACCAATCACACTTCTTAAAGCCACTGGTAGCCATGGGGGAAAAAGTACCCCAGCAAGGTCAAAGACCTGTGGTGTTGTCAGTTGGAGAAAAAAGGGCATGAAGGCACCAAAAAGGAAGGAAACAACGAAGGGACCTGATATACGATGCTGAGGCAGTGGGTTCAAGTGGTGGGAAGAGTACCGGTGCTCAATCGGAGAGAATTTGAAACTCAGGTTGAGAAAAACACACAACTTTTTTCCAGGGGAAAAACAGACAGACGTCTGAAGGCTCTGCAGAAAAAAAGACGACTTAGCAAGATGGCACCCTTGGGCAGGAAAGGTATCACGCATGCGTGGTGGCACCTCCCAAAGGCTTTCTTTGAAAGTTGGGGAGATGCTTCTGTGAGGGCTCAGTCGGTGCCGATGTCATCCATATGTGAGGGCTGACTTCTTGCTTGTTCCCAGAGAAAGCGTAGTTACTCACCTGTAACATGTGTTCTCCGAGGACAGCAGGAATTGGTCCTCACAACCCTCCCTCCTCCCCTTGGAATTGCTCATACCTTTTTGTTTTTACTGTCTTTAGCTATGTCATCTGACTGAGCAAGATGGCACCCTTAGGTGGAAAGGGTACCATGCATTTGTGGTGGCACCTCCCAAAGGCTTTCTTTGAAAGCTGGGGAGATGCTTCTGCAAGGGCTCCATTGGCGCTGATGTCACCCATATGCAAGGACTGACTTCCTGCTTGTTCCCGGAGAATAAGCATGAATCAGTTGTATAAAGACAAGGGAACACACATTGAAACTGCAAAGTAGTACATTTAAGACTAATCAGAGTCTCCAATACATGCAATCACACATATTTGTTAGGGATATTCTCTGAACCCAACTGGCTGTGAGGTCCCAAGGAGAGGTTTGGAAAGCCCTGCCCTAGATACGACTAAAGAGCAAGTTCCAAAGAAGGATAAGGCCATTTTCAGAATACTGGTAAACCTTATGATGTCAAAACATCCACAAACCCTAGTTGAAAAGATCCCACTCCCGGCTCACATGTTCATGCAGACAAGTCGTTCATGGCCATGAGTCAGATCAGAAAGAAAAACAAAACCTACAAATGTCATTCGAGCAACAGTTTCAACTTCCACACTTTACTGAAGAAATTCCACTTAGAACAAAGAGGTCACTCACATATAAACTGTAAAAAAACAAAACAAAACAAAGAACACACTGTACAGGAATGCTCTATCAAAGGGCCAGAAGTTAAAAGTATACAAGATTTCATAGAAAAACTAAATAATGAACAATATTCACATGAATCTTGAATAAGTAGTTCCAAAAGCTACTGGATCTACAGAAAATTACACTCTCCACAGGGTTCTGAAGTGCTCATTTGCAGTCAACTGTAAAGAATCCCAATGCAAAAGAAAAATCTTTCCCAGAGCACTTCTGAAACATGTGAGAATGCTTCACTTAGCCAAGTCCAGCTCTGCAGGGCGCTGCAAAGGCAGCATAAGCAGTACATCCTTCTTTTACATATGGTACGGGAATGTACAACTATTAAATTAATTTAGAGTGGCATTTATATTCCATTTCTTCTTAAAAGGTTTGAGGCCGATTACAACAACAAATATATAAGTAGGGCTCCTTAAGAGTTTATAAATTGCAAATTTAAATGGTTTTATTTTCAAGCCTACTAAAAGCTTACAGAAGGTCCTAAAAATGTGCATATTGGCATTTTCATATCCCAAAATTATATTTTAGAAACATTTTTAGGTGGATTCCACATTTTATAGGACACTAAAAAATTTTAAAAATTGGTATCCTCTTTCTCAATCCCTCATTCCCAGCAGTCACACTACACACAGAATTTCTTGCCTCACATATGGCCAACCCTGTCCTCCCTCCATCCCCAAGTAGTCTCCCTTTCTCATTCCCCCAGCTCGGTCTCCGTTTCTTGTATCTCACCCCAATCATGCAAGCTTCACGAAAGTATATTAAAATGCCATAATGCACTCTAACATGTGAATGATGGAAAACGGATAATTCTTAAGTAACAGTAATTCTGCAGAACAGAAGAAGAATTTAGAACAAAATGCTACAAGTTCAAACTTAACATGCAGGCCCAAGAAAGAAAGAAAAAAAAAACTAAGCACGTGGTAATGTTTAACTGCAAAAGAGCACCACAAAGCTGTAGCCTTACACATACAGTACTGCAACAGAATCCTCCTTGCGGCATATACTTCAGAAGACAATGCAGCTGCCACTGCTGCTAACACCTTCTCCTAAAGCCCATGCAGTCAAACACAGTGCAGCCCCCTCCCCCCAAGGTTAGTGTGTCCATAATCTCCATGGAAGGCTGCTGACCGACTTGTTTAGGATGAAGCAGAGGAATGAAATGGCACAGCCGCTTCCTAGAGGAATTCCCAGATTCTCACAAGCTCCTGCTCTCCTCTCTCTCCCACCTCTCATGCACTCTCTCCTCTTACAGCCCACCCCATTCACTCCACATTCTCTTGCACTCTCCTCTCTGTGCTCCCTCCATTGTCAGTGCAAAAGTTGAAGAAAGCTACAATAAAAACAAGGCTGGTCATCATTTAGAGCCTCGATAAGCAAAATCGCAAATGACAACATGACATGCCTGCAGGAATTCACAGAAGGGGATGCAGGCTTAGGCCCCCGCTCAGGTCCTGCATTTACAGCAGTGGCAAAGAATTACAAAAAAATCACCAGTCGACCTCGCAGTAGTTGGCCAAAGCCTGCGTGATACGAATAGTGGAAAATAGAACTGCATCACTCGCAATAGGCGATATATCCCCAAGACTATGCTAGCAACTAATAGAGAGCGGACTGGACCCCATTTGGAGCAATGAAAAAGCCACAGGGATCCAACCCAGGACATCAGATCCTAAAACTAGGAAAAAGGTAACAAAAAAAAGAGTACTGATCAACCCAATCAAGCACCATACAGCGATATATAAAAACAAAACAAACAAAAAACAAAACATAGGGGGTCTTTTATTAACAGGCACTAATGTGTTGCACGTAATGCACCAGAAGTCCCAACACCATGGTTCATCATGTGCAATAGCACCACGTTAACTGCTGGGGAAATGCTTTCCACGCCCCTGACAGGTAACGCAGAGTCCTGACCCTAGCACGTGCTGCATTAGCGTGGGTGCACTTAACGACACCTACTGTGATGGCATTATGAATGCAACACTAACTACGCAAAGCTCATCGAGTTCACTCTCCACCCCTAACCAGCCCACTCACGACCCTAACGTACAGTTAGCATGGATCATCCTGCGTTGTCATGGAAATGCATATCCCAGTGCGCGCTAGCGCCTGTTAGTAAGAGACCCCTTAACCTGAGCTACAACTGTACGTGAGAAATTCTTAGCATATCTAAAGCATTCTGGTTTATGATTTATTACAATTTATGAAATGCAACGTTATAGGAACTGAAGGAAAAGACAGAGATATGCAAGGAAAACTACATGGAGTCACATCAATCTGTAAACATAAAAAAAAAAAAACGGACAGATCTGCAAAGCAAGGTCCAAAGATAAAAAGCAAACTTACCGACATTTCATCGGACATCGGAAAACAGCCCTCTCTCAATGAGTTGTCCACACCACGAGGACGGCTGCCACATTGAGAGGAGGCATTTTCAGGTGCGTGTTTACGTCAAGGGAGAAAGAGCACACACAGGATTTTCAAAATCTATGCACATGCTTTTCCAGCAAAATTCTACTGGCGCACAAATCAAGTGCGAGCATCCACGTGCGCTCTGTAGCCATGGCGATTTTCAAAGTGAAACTCCTTGCATACTTTCCCTTACAAAACTGGTGCAAATATAGGTGTGAAATATGTGCTACATCTACACCAGTGTGAGCGTGTTTGAGGATTGCCCCTAGGAAAAGCAATATTCCAAGTCACTTCAGCAGGTAAACATCAGCCTTTTACCCATGGAAAAGGGCTTTTTGAGAACTGCTCACCCTATATGTAGGTAAAACCAGGGCTGTGGAGTCGGAGTCGGAGTTGTGGAGTCGGAGTCGGAGGAAATTTTGGTACCTGGAGTCGGAGTCGGCAAACAATGCTCCGACTCCGATTAAATTTAGATTGGAATTTAAAAAACACACAAAAAGGAGAAGGCAGCAGCTTCTGCCCAACTACCTCTCTCTGCTAGAAGAGCTTAGAAGAACTTGGTGGAACAGCTTCTTGGATTCAACTGTAAGTGTTTATATTTATTTTAAAACCTGCATGCCTGCTTGTCAGTATGAGGGAAGACATGTGTACATGTTTCTGGAAGAAACTGTCTATCCTAGGTTTGTAAGTGTGGTGCTGCAGGAATGTATGAATGTTTATGTATAGTGCAGATTGTTTATATGCTCTGAGTACTAAAATGTAGGCTCTGTGTTATGTGTGTGTGTGTGTGTGTACAGTACATGTCTGTGCATGTTTTTCTGTATAGGACAAAATCATGTCTAGGTTTAGTGCTGGGATATATAGCTTATTTGTTTGTATAAATCCATGTACATACAACTTACAAGACTGTGTATGTTGATATTAAAAATCTAATTATATGCCAGTTAGTATAACATATTTTATATTTTAGGGAAAGAGGCATCCTAAACAATGGCAAAAAGACTGCTAACAACAAACACGACAAAGTCTACTGTTTATGAGCACTTTGCATTATCAAGTGATGGAAAACATTACGTGTGCCAATGTTTTAGAAGAGATGATGGTGGTGAAAAACAATGTGATGCAAAAATTAGCAGTTTCAGTGGGCCTGATAAAAATGCACCTACAAGAGCATCAAATTTGAAAAGACACTTACAGCGTTTTCATCCCAAAGTGTTAGAAGCCGTGAATGAGAAAGATAGCAATGAAAACATTGCATCTACTTCTGTGACAAAAAACGTTCAGAAATCTACTGGAGAACAAACACAAATAAGAAAATTCTTTATATCTGACAAAGTTACCATAAGGATGACACCAGAAAAATTCAAACACCACATTATTGATATGGTAGTAAAGAATAGTTTACCACTATCCTTCTTTTCACAGACAGCCTTTTTAGGCCTAAATGGAGAAATGGCAAAAAAACTTGGTGTTTCTCTGGAAAGAGAAAGTATAAGGAAACTTATAAATTGAGGAGGCCAAATGTAAAAAGGAAGAACTACAGAAAGTTCTGAAAGGACGTTTTGTCTTCCTTAAAATGGATGAGCTCTGTATATAAAAACAAGAAAGTGTCGTTGTGTCCCACTCAAAACTTCATGCAATAAATATAGAGTTTAATAAACAGCTTCAAGCATAGTGAGCACGCAAGGTTTGAAAGCAACAAAAGGTCTCAGACTTGACGGGCAAGACATAACACCCCAGACAGCAACGGCTGCCAGAGCATAGCCCTATTTGCATCAACGACCTTAGATATTATGTTGCAATAGAAAAAGGGGGCTACCGTCAACTCCTTTAGCATAACCATAAGAACTGTTTCTCTTATTGAATTCTTTAAGGGTAATATAGGAGAATATGTAGCAGAACTTAGCTCAAAGTATTGCTTGAAAAGCTGCTTTGCCATCATCTCATCCCTGCATGAGCCCCAACGCTCTCAATCGCGCTGTTATTGCGTTTCACCCGAACAGGTTTCTTCAGGGGGTGACTGGCAGAGGATGGAGCAGACGACAAGAAATGTTTCTTGTCGTCTGCTCCATCCTCTGCCAGTCATGCTAAAGGAGTTGACGGTAGCCCCCTTTTTCTATTGCAACATAATATCTAAGGTCGTTGATGCAAATAGGGCTATGCTCTGGCAGCCGTTGCTGTCTGGGGTGTTATGTCTTGCCCGTCAAGTCTGAGACCTTTTGTTGCTTTCAAACCTTGCGTGCTCACTATGCTTGAAGCTGTTTATTAAACTCTATATTTATTGCATGAAGTTTTGAGTGGGACACAACGACACTTTCTTGTTTTTATATACAGAGCTCATACTTTTTGTTTTGGCAATTTTTGCTCTGTGATATTGTTTGACCCTAATTGGATTCCTTAAAATGGATGCATGCACACGTCACAGAGTCAATTATTTCGCTATTAATGTTAGATTTGTGGATGAAAATAACAAAACAATAACAGTGACCCTCGGATTAAAGGACACTCAGGCACATCACACCAGTGATTACCTTCAGAAGTTAGTGGAGGGTGTTCTAGAAGATTTTGAAATTAAAAAGGAACAGATTTTATGTGTTGTGACAGATAACGCTTCTAACATGTTGAGCACAATTGAGAAGATGAACGCAGATGAAGAAGGTAACAGATATTAGAGTTAGAGGAAGACAGCTCTGCAAGTATTGGAGAAAGTTTAGAAACTGAAGAGAATGCTGACATTTTTTTAGACAACTTTGTTGAAGAAGCATTGAAGCTTGCTACTATTCATCATATGCGATGTGCTGTTCATACACTGCAACTTGCCATAAGAGATGGATTAAAAGATCGCCATGCAGCTACACTAATTGGCAAATTACGGCAAGTAACTGTTGCAGCCAGGGCCCCGAAAACAGATGCAATTTTGAAAAGACGTGCAGGAAAAGGAGCCATTTTAGATCAAACAACTCGCTGGGGAAGCACTTATTTAATGGTGAAGCGTTTGTTTGAACTTAAAGACTTCATAGAAGAAATGGACAATGAAAATCTTGCATTAACTGAATGCCAGTGGACACAAACAAAAGAGCTGGAGAACCTTCTTTTTCACCCCTTCACTGTCACCAAGAGGTTGCAATGTGACAATCTAACCCCTGGTAAATTCTTCTTGGAATGGAAGAGCCTGTTATATCGCCTGAACAAAAATGGAGGGTTAATAGCTGAGGGCATTGCATCTCCAATGATGAAAAGAGAGAGTCTTTTGCTGGAAAATGAAATCTTGTTAGCGGCTATTTATGTCGACCCAATGAGCCGAATTTTGTTGAACAGTGAACAGACTGCTACTGGGAAAAAGGCCCTCTATGATGTAGCAGTTCGCATGAAGGGATTACGACCTGAAATACCTCCACAGGATGAAGTTCTTCTTTTAAGCAATAGTGGTAACTCAGGATCATCTTCTTCAAACGAAGAATTAGACTTTGATTCCTTCTTAAACAAAATAGAAGTTGCTAAACGAAAGCGACGTTGCATAAGCGTTACAGAACCAGTAAATGTCCAAATAAAAAAATTCCAACAGGAGTTTTATAAAGCACTAGAAGAAGTTGAAAAGTATGATCGCTCATCAAAACGTACTGTTGAAGAAGCCATCCTTGTTTATCCAGAGATCGTTAGTGATGTGGCCAGAATAGTTACTGCAATGCCACCCACCCAAGTCAGTGTCGAAAGATTATTTTCAGCCCTAAAAATAATAAAGTCTGACTTAAGAGCCTCTATGAAAGAGGATCTGGCAGAGGCAATTATCTTCCTTAGAACTCTACATTGAATTGATTTGCATTTGCTAAGCCTATAACTACATTTCAAGATTAATATAAACCATTTCTAGGTTTTACAGATCTTGTTTTTGGTTCATATAGATAAGCTTTGTTTTTGTTCTAAAACAACCAAATAATGTGGTTTGTATTTTTGGACTGATAAAGTTCCTGTTCCTGATGTTTATGCCTGCTGCTACTATCCAGCCACTTGATTAATTAATAAAAAAAAAATTAATAAAACTGTTGTTTTCATTGTGTTTGTCTTTTGCTTAAACTGTTCAATACAGTAGACTGTTGGCTTCCCAGCCAGTAGTCCTGTGGTAATGACATGTATGTTGCCTTTCTTTCCTTCATATTAATACAGAGGAGTCGGAGTCGGGGAGTCGGAGTCGGAAGTACAAAAAACTGAGGAGTCTGAGTCGGAACATTTATCTACCGACTCCACAGCCCTGGGTAAAACTACAATAAAATAATTTCATCTGCAATGGAAAGCACAGTTACTTACCTGTAACAGGTGATCTCTGGGAACAGCAGGAATAAGTCTTCACATATGGGTACGTCGGTACCGACGGAGCCTGCGCGGGAACGCTCCCCAGCTTCCCAAAAAGGAAAGCTTTTGGGAGCATCCCACAGCGCCTGCGTGCTGCCTTCCCGCCTTTCCTAACCGCCTCTCTTCAGTTCGAGTTTTAAAGCTGAGACAAAGAGAGAGAGGAAAGGAAAGATAGATAGAGAGATACAACTCCTAGGGGAGGTGGGTGGGTTGTGAAGACTTATTCCTGCTGTTCCCAGAGATCACCTGTTACAGGTAAGTAACTGTGCTATCTCCAGGAACAAGCAGGAATGAGTCTTCACATATGGGGACTCCCCAGCTAGAGATGCCTGGGAGATCCCCAAGGTTGTGAGACCCTGAGAAGGGCTCTACCTCCTCCCATGGATCTCAGGCATCCAACCAGGGATGGAGGGTAGGAGTTGATTAAGCATGGAACAGGTGTTTGAGAACAGCCTGACCAAACAAGGCATCCCGGCGGGAGTCCTTGTCCAAACAGTAATGGGCTGTGAAGGTATGAACCGAGGCCCAGGTGGCTGCTCGACAGATCTGGTCGATAGACACAGAATTTAGATGAGCCATAGAGGTGGCCATGGCCCTCACATTATGAGCTGTGACATGGCCCTCCAGAGAAAGGTTCTTACTCTGGTAGGCGAAAGAAATACACTGAGCAATCCAATTGGACAGTGTCCTCTTAGAGACTGGAAGTCCCAAATGAGAGGGATCAAAAGCAACAAAGAGTTGAGAAGACTTTCTATGTTGCTGTGTCCTTTGTAAGTAAAAAGCAAGAGCTCTCTTACAATCCAGGGTATGAAGATTCCTCTCTGCACTCGATGCATGAGGACCTGGAAAAAAGACAGGTAAATACACCTCTTGATTAAGATGAAAAGGTGAGACCACTTTAGGCATAAAGTGTGGATTGGTCCTAAGAACTACCTTATCATGATGGACCCTTGTATAAGGTGGATTAGCCACTAAGGCCTGCAGTTCACTGATGCGGCGAGCTGAGGTGACTGCAATAAGAAAGATAACCTTCCAGGAAAGAAATTTCACGGAGGTAGTGGCTAAGGGTTCAAAGGGTGGCTTCATGAGCTGACCAAGAACCAGATTCAAGTCCCATGCCACTGGAGGTGGTCTAATGGGAGGTTTAGTTAAAAGAAGGCCTCTTATGAATCTTGCAATAAGAGGATGAGAGGAGACAGATTGTCCATTGAGAGGCTTGAGGGATGCTGCAATAGCACTCAAATGGACCCTTACTGAATTCGTCTTGAGGCCTGCATGGGAAAGATGCAGGAGATACTCTAGTAAAGAATTCAAAGGTATTGCTAGAGGGTTAATACCCTTCTCAGCACACCAAATGGTAAACCTTTTCCATTTAAAAGCATAGGAACGTCTAGTAGAAGGCTTTCTGGAAGCATGAAGGATATCCCTTACTTGCTGAGAAAGATGCCAATCTTGAAGGTCTAAACCTTCAGCAACCAAGCCCTGAGATGGAGAGATTGGGGGTTTGGGTGCCACAACGTTCCCCCCTCCTGAGACAGGAGATCTGGAGCAGACCCCAAGTCCAGGGAGGGAGCTTGAGAGAGATGCAGAAGTAGAGGGTACCACACTTGGCGTGGCCAATGTGGAGCTATGAGAATCATAGTCCCTTCATCTCTCTGAAGCTTGAACAGGGTCTTGGGAATTAGGGGAATGGGTGGAAAGGCGTACAGGAAGTCTTGACCCCAATAAAGGAGGAAGGCATCCCTGGCCTGAACTCCCTGACATGGAATTCTGGAACAGAATCGGGGAAGTTTGGCATTCCACGGACTTGCAAAGAGGTCTATGTCCGGGGTTCCCCAAATTCGAAAGATTCTAACTATCTGGTTCATATGAAGGGACCATTCGTGTGGAAGCAGAACTCGACTGAGTCTGTCTGCCCAAGAGTTTTGAACTCCTGGAAGGTATACTGCCAGAAGATGAATTTGAGGCTCTCTGGCAAAGGCCCACAATCTCAGAGCTTCGTTGTAAAGCGACAGAGAGCCAGTTCCTCCCTGCTTGTTCACACAGAACATGGCTACTTGGTTGTCTGTGTGAATGAGGACTGTCCTGTAGCTGAGCAGGGTATGGAAGACTCTGAGAGCCAAGAAGATTGCTCTGAGCTCTAAGAAGTTGATATGTAGGGAGGTCTCCTGTGGGGACCAAATGCCCTGGGTGGAGAGGTCTTGAAGATGAGCTCCCCAACCCTTTGGAGAAGCATCTGTTGTAAGGATTGCTTGGGGTAACAACTGTTGGAAGGAGGACCCCAGCAACAGATTTTGAGTGGTCTTCCACCACTGGAGAGACCAAAAGAGGCGCCTGGAGGTTGCTATTTTGTCTGACAGACTTCCAGATGCCTGGGTCCACTGGGTGGACAAAGTCCACTGAGCTGCCCTCATGTGAAGGCGAACATAAGGGACCACATGCACCGTGGATGCCATGTGGCCTAGCAGTTGTAACATCTCTCGAGCAGTTAGGTGGGTTTTTAACTGAATCTGAGAGGCTAACTGCACTAAGCGTAGGCAACGGGCCTGGGGAAGATAGGCCCTTGCAGTTGTGGTATCCAGCAAGGCCCCTATGAACTCTAGAGACTGAGTAGGGGTGAGTTGGGACTTTGGAATGTTTATAACCAGTCCAGATACTGCAGGACATGCATTGTGCAGGCTAGGGAAGTCTGGGCCTCTGACTGGGATGGAGCTCGGATGAGCCAGTCGTCCAGATATGGGAATACGAATATTCCCAGAGTGCGTAGAAATGCAGCTATTACTGCCATGCATTTTGTGAACACTCTTGGAGCAGAGGCCCGACCAAAGGGAAGCACCCTGTATTGATAGTGCTTTCCCTGATAAAGGAACCGAAGGATCCTTCTGTGTGCTGGATGGATGAGTATATGGGTATACGCATCCTTGAGATCTAGAGAACAAAGCCAATCCTGACTCTGAAGGAATGGAAGGAGAGTACCCAGAGAAATCATCTTGAATTTCTCCTTGCATAGAAATTTGTTCAATTCTCTGAGATCTAATATGGGTCTGTAACCCCCTGTTTTCTTTGGAATTAGAAAGTAGGGGGAGTAGAACCCTGAGCCCTGTTGAAGAAGAGGTACTTCTTCTATTGCCCCTTGGGCAAGAAGGGTGGAAATCTCTTGACCCAGAAGGTCGAGGAGAGATGTTGGAGAATTGAACTGTCTCACCATGGTGTGAGGAGGAAGGTTTAAGAAATGAAGTTTGTACCCTTCCCTTATGATGGAAAGGGTCCACTGTTCTGCTGTGATTTGCTCCCATCTGGGAGCAAAGTGAGCTAACCTTCCTGGAATGGTGAGAGGCTCTGGTTCTTTTAGAGCCAGAAAGGCTAAGTTCTCTAGGTGCAAGTCAAAGGCCCTGAGGAGGCTGAGGCTGTTGAGCTACAGTAGGCCTTGGAGCCTTAGACTTGGCCTGTTTAGGTTGTTGACGCTTTGCAGCAAAACGACCTGCAGAAGATGTCTGCTGACCATAAGCAGGATAATATCTTCCCTTCTTGGGAAAATATGTCTTTTTGAACAACCTCTTCTGGACAGGATTAGAGGTAGACTTTGAAAGCCTATCCAAAGCAGAATTTTCTGCATCCATCTGAGTGGCCTTTGCTTGTCAATCTTTGCCAAACAGGTTTTCACCTGTACAAGGAAGATTTCCTAATCCATCTTGGACCCAGGGTTCCAAATCAGAAGCTTGTAACCAAGCAATTTTGCGTGCACCTATGGCAATGGCCTCAAAAGAGTCAAAGGCTGCACGGTTAGAAAATTTGGAAACATCCTGGGCATGCTTAAGCCAGGTAAGAAAGTCTTCCCTTTTATCTTCTGGAAGAAAAGGGAGGAAAGTTTGCAGATGATCTGTAACTACCTTCAGAAACATCCCCATATAGAGACTATAGGAGTTGATTCTGGCAACAAGCATACTGGCTTGAAAAACTTTCCTACCAAAAGCATCTAAGGTTCTACATTCTCTTCCTGGAGGAGCAGATGAGTGGTTCTTTGCACTCTTTAACTTTTTCATAGCTGACTCCACCACAATAGAATGGTGAGGAAGCTGAGTTTTATGAAATCCAGGACAAGGAGGGACACGATACATGGTATCCAACCTACGAGAATGAGAAGAGATGGTGAGAGGTCTCCCATATGCCTATCATGTGGTCTCATGAACTGGCAAAGTGGCTGCTTCTTTAGGAGCCTTAGGATATTGCAAAATATCCAATTTTTTGGCTCTAGGCTCTGTCTCAGGGGCTACTGAGATAGAAAGCCCCTTGGCCACTTCCCTTATGAAGTCTTGAAAAGACAAGTCTGGAGGAGACATTCTTCTTTTTGGAGAAGAAGGCTCCTGAGGAAGAAGTACTGATGCTTCGACAGAGGCCTCCGATGCATCAGAGTCTTCGGAGGAATCAAAGTATCGCCTGTCTGGATGCTTTTGTAAAGCCCGATACGCATACCGGGTGGTATCGACATCGGGAGTCATCGGTACCGGATCGGTACCGATAGGCATCATCGGACAGGGTACCGCTGCAGTCGACACCGAAGCCGATGTCGATGCAACCGGTACCAGCACTGGAACCGATATCGGAGCCGGTACCGACAACGAAGCTTGTTGCGGTACCAGCGGCATCACAGCTTGTATGAATGCCGTAATGGCACGCTGCATGGTCAGAACATTCTGATCCATCAACGCCATGAATGTCTGGAGGTCGGTACCGGCGGATTCCACCGGTACCCCAGAACATTGCAACAGGTGATCGGTCGAGGACGTGCCATCGATGTCAACCTGTGACCCCATAGGAGGAGCTTTGGAAGCCGGAGCTTCCCGCCGGGGTACTTTTGCTGGTGCAGGATCCTCGAGGGCAAGCCCGGAGGCATCTCGATGCTTAGAGGGAGATCTACCCTTCGAGGACTGGCTGGACTTATGTTTGGTTACCTGAGATCCATAGGAGGAAGAAGCAGCCCTGGAAGACATCGATGCCTCCGAAGCTGCATCAGAGGGAAACAGTGTACTGAGCTTGGCTGCTCGGTTCTGTAAACCTCTTTTAGACATCATGGAGCAGGATGGACAATCCGTGATGGAATGGTCAGGACCCAAACACTTAAGACACCTGTCATGGGTGTCGGTAACATTTTTTAAAACCGGAGGCGGGCTTTTCCATGAGAAATTTTCTGTTAGGCCTAAGGCCCAACGAAGAAAAAATACACTGAAGTGGAACGGAAAGTATTCTTTTTTTTTTTTTTAAGAAAAAGAAAGAAAAGACCGGCGGTACTGGTCCGACGTCGAAGAAGGCAGACGCGCGACCAAAGAAATAAAATAAAATAAAGAACTTCTTCAGCGGTGACAGGAACACGACCTGCTGGCTCCGCGGAAAAGAAGAACTGAAGAGAGGTGGTTAGGAAAGGCGGGAAGGCAGCGCGCAGGCGCTGTGGGATGCTCCCAAAAGCTTTCCTTTTTGGGAAGCTGGGGAGCGTTCCCGCGCAGGCTCTGTCGGTACCGACGTACCCATATGTGAAGACTCATTCCTGCTTGTTCCTGGAGATAGCCGCATTCCTGAGGGTGAGATAGGGGAGGGGTTTGCAAAGACATATAGCCACCCTCCCCCATACCTGCTTCTGAATGTTTAGGAGTTTACTAGGAAAGAGCACCTGCACAAAAGAGCCTGGACTTTATCCTTACACAATTTTCAAAGTGAAGCTGTGCACATACGTTTCCTTCAGAAGCTGGTGCAAACTCAATTAGCAAAAATGACCCCCAAACTTTGCCCATATGGGGCAGTCTAAAAACTGTCAAGAAAGGCTCTGGAAACTTTGTATGCCCACTGAAGGAAAACACACAAAACAATGTAGCTGTTAAAAACTCTTTCCAGAGTTCCAATGATGTGACATTTTTGCAGACTCAAACTAATGGTATAGACAAAGACCTTAGACCACTGGACCCTAAGAGGATGACCGTTTTAACAGATGAAATCTACTTTCCTCAAGGGAAAAAGAGGAGAGGACAGTAAAGTTGTAGTGGCAGAGCTAGTCACACACCGAAAGTTGGGGGCGGATGCCCACTCCAGAGCCAGACAGGCCAAGTCCACAGCGGCATAGGCCATGAGGTAGAAGACGGTTACGATGCCAGCAATGGTGTTCAGCTTCCCTGCGAACAGCACAAGCTGCATAGAAAAACATGTTTTGTTGTTTTTTAAATAGGCGATTGTGCACATTTAGCACTTTCCTAAGCAGAAGGCAGACACAGATATGACCCAAATGGGATTGTTCATAGGCATTATGATTGAGCGATTCCTTCCAACATGCAACCCAGCCAAACTCTTACAAACCTGAACAGTAATAAAGTATGGTTGGGGGTCAGTCCTAACATTCTTCCTCCCTTACCCCCTTCTATTTCCTTTTACCCATAAGCCTTCAACCTTCCTTGTGCCTGTCTACTCCTCTATTCTTTTCTCTCTCAACCCCTCGCTTTCTTCCTACCCTCTTCTACTCTCCAGCTTCTTTTCCTCTCTCCCCTCAGTTTCTTTGTAGTTTTCTTCTTTTACCCTTCATTCTTCTGCCCTACCTAGACCTTTCTCTGAGCTTACCTGAATCAGCCCCCAGGTATAGAGTACAGCCACCCAGGGGTTCCCCCCCTTCGAAATCACCTTAGCTGGAGCCAGCACAAACCCTATGGCAGAAAGAAACAAAAAAGGGAGCTTCAGAAGAAGGCAGGGCAAACCATCTGCTTGGCAGCTTTAAGACACATCCACCACCACCGTCTCACCAAAGAGGTCATCCTTGGCTAAGGCATGGAGGATGCGGGAAGCGCCAATTAGGGTGCTCATAGATGCTGAAAGAGAGGTGGAGTAGACCCCAATAAGGACGAAGGGCGGCCAGACATTGATGGCCCGGAAATAGCCATAATCCTGCTTCAGCAGAGTCCTGCAAGCAGAAACAAACCAAAAATATATAAATGAACACACCAGATGGGGCCTAGAGATATCATTATGGAAAAATCAAAAGAGCAGAGAATCAAACACTTTCTTCCAGAGGCAATGGGGTAAATCTGTAACAGTAATGAACCTCTTACTTAAACCAGGGAATGTTGGGCATGATTTCAATCTCTCAAATTTGCTGAGAGTGCTTGCCTTAATACTTGCATTGAATTAAAGAGAGCTTCCTTCTGGAGTTTATAGGATATAACAGACAGAGACAATTTATCAAGGTGTGGTGGGAAACTGCTTTTAAAAATCAGGCCCTTGGCACCCAGCACAATGGGAAATATTTCTCATCCTTCTGCCATATTGGTTTAGTCTCCGACTGCATTACTTGGTTCCTGAAGATTTTGCTCTCTCCACATGATGTCCAGAATTATCACTTGGCACAGACACTTGTATTATCAATGCCGTTCTTGTGTTTCTCCAATTTTCTTGCATCATGATTCCTGTAAGTTGGAATGTTAATGCCCCAGGTTCTCTTACGGCAGGGGTTCTCAACTGGGTCCTCGGAAAACATCAAGCCAGTCAGGTTTTCAAGATGACCACAATGAATATGCATGAGAGAGATTTGCATGCATATCTCTCTCATGCATATTCATTGTGGTTATCTTGAAAATCTGACTGGCTAAGGGAGTCGCGTTGGAGAGTGAAGGAAGAGATGGGGGGGGGGTTGGTAACTACCCCCAAGACTGGCCCTACTGTCACTGCTGGGAATTGCCTGTTTTTTGTGTGGTACCTCTGACAGGCATGTCAGTGGACAGCCCACTTACCGACAGAAGGTCCCTGCCTCCATAAGAGCTGCTGCTGCACATGACCACGTGTCATGGCCCCTGGGCTGCAAACCGAAGGGGGTAACCAAAGGGGCCGGACATGACCCTTTGGTGCCCTGGCGGCTGCTTCTCCTTTCTCTGACTGTTTCAGCTTTATTGAGTATGGGGAACTAGACGAACAAAGGAGGGGCAAAGATAGACCCAGTTGTGCCATCAGGTAAAACTATTGGTCCTATGGACAGACATCTTGCTCCTTTGCTGGTAGAACAGTCATCACCAGATGGAGCATCGCTCGGCTCCGGAGGTCAGACATCACCACCTCACCCACTTCCTCCTCTATCATCATCTACAATACTTGAAGAAGCATCTCTTGTTTTAGATGGTGAGGGGGCTTCTGGTGTTGGTTCCCAAACTGGTTCTCTCCTGGGATTCTGGTGACATTGTTGCATCCTCTCTGGATGGGGAAGTAACTCTTAAAGACCTTTGGGGTGCTATTAAGAATATAGATCTTAAAGTGTCCTCTACAGTTACTTCATTATGTCACGTTACTCAGGAAACTATCGATAAATTGAACGATTTAGATACTAAATTTCTAATGTTAGAAAACTCCTTTGCATATATAGGCTCTCAGTTGCAGTCCTCTAGCAACTAATGAGGTCCATATCAAAGATTCATTAATTGTTTATGCTAGATTGGAAGCTCTTAAAAATGTCTCACGTGCCAGGAATCTGCGGTTTCTAAATTTTCCTTACACACACTTATCTGCGGCAATTTTAGCGTGATGTTTTTGGGCTCTCAAATCCATATTTTCCCGGATTTAGCTAGGGATATCTAGCTTAGGAGGAGAGAGTTCTTGGGATATAACCCCATAATTCTCTCCCTAGGTGGGACATTTGTGTTGACGTTTCCTACGAGATGTCATGTTTCCTATAAAGAAAAGTTATATTTGTTTTTTTGAGCCCAAAAAACTGCTGGAATCTTTGATAGCAAGAGAAGTCACGGTTGTTACACCTTTGTGCCATCTGGCTGATGCATAAGTCTCGCTCCATTTTGGTGATATTTTGTTTCTATGTAACTGTTTCCTGGGGCCTTCCCCAAATTTCCTTTTTTTTTTTTACCTTTTTTGGGTGGTGGGGGGAGGGGTCATCTAAGGTATGCTGAGATGATATATTTTGTTTTATTATATATTTCCTGTGAGATTTATTGCCTTGAACCATTTTCCTGTTCATTTATGATTATTCCTGGATGTATTATGTTTAAATACAAATAAAAATTATAAATAATAAAAAAAATACTTTGTGGACGTTCTTAAGTTATCAAATCCTATAGATATAGGTCAGGATTTTTATATTTCTCCCAGGTCATGAGTGGTCGTCCCTGGTGAGGGGAACCTTTGATTCCCTTCACACCTCGGAGAGTCAAAACCTGACATCTTTTTTAGAAGATTCTGCTGACATTATTACAAAAGCATAATATGCTTTTAGTAACATTTTCTACAGAAGCTATGAAGGTTAAAGTTCTTAAATAATACTTTAAATATAGAGACTTTCTTTTCTGTGGTCAGAAACTGAACATCTTTCCCGATGTGACACGTTCTACACAATCTCGCCAGAAACGACCTTCGATACCTCTGCAAGTGTATTACCATCTGACAGGGGAATATTTTTATATTTCTGGATGTCTTATCTTGAAAATGTTTTGTCAAAGAGGCAAAGTAGAGGTATTTAAAGCCATGGGTCCTCTTTTTGAAAGATATCCCTCCTTGCGTGACGTTAGTAGTTTTGCCTAATTTCTTATAATTGTTTTCACTTCATTTGTTTTCTGACACAGCTCTCCTGAAGTGGGCTTTCCTGTCTGTTATTTGTACTATTTGTAAGTTTCTTTTCTGTTAAGATTTCCTTGGTTTGACGGTTTTCTGATTCTAAGTGGAATGTATATTTCAAAATGTTATAAATAAAAGGAATTTTTTTTCTTCGTTATCCTTGTAAGTGCTTGTTAACTTTTCAGGGATCTAGGTTTGTTTTCCTTGATCCTACTCAACTTGAATCATTTCTTTGTGATAAAGAGGGGCTTGGCACGAAGGGACTGGGATAGGTGGTTTTGTTAATTTAGCTGTCTAGAAATTCAGGAGTTATGACTCTTGGCTTTTTCTTTTATTCTTATTATGGTTATTATATTCTCCCCATATTGTGGGCTAGGTATGATGTATTGTTATTTTGTATATTTTTTCTGTTTTGTATTTTTTTCTTAATGAATCATCATTATGTTTCTTTATGCTTGCTTTGTAAGTTTGTAAAAATTTCAATAAATAAAAAAATAAATAAATAAAATAAATAAAAGGAAATCTGCTGTACTAGAAAAGAACTGGGATCATAACCCTAAGACAGGTTCTCAACTCAGTCCTCTGGACACACCTAGCCAGTCAGATTTCCTTTTATTTATGACATTTTAAAATATACATTCCACTTAGAATGTACATTATGAGTTACATTATGAGTTACACTTCCAGCATTTCCTTACAGAATCTACATTTGTCCGTTACCAGGTTTTTTTTTCTATGCTTGCTGTGAACCATCTCATCCATAATCTATTACCCTGGGGTGCAAATCTCTCTCATCCTTTGATTTTAGAGAGGCGAACGTATACCTTTCAGGTGTCTGGTTTTGATCAATGCACGGTTCCTGGAGTAACATTTTCTCCTTCCTACTTCCTTTATGCATTTGCCACTTGTTTTAACTTGCTTTCTGATCTAATTCTTTTCCCTCGTTTTACATATTCTAAATTCTGTTGCTTCCTTCCCTCCCTGTACTGGGGGGTTCTCACTCACTCCTATTTGGCTGAATATTTGTCCAGGTTTAAAAATGGAGACCAGTTCTAGACATTTACCTTCATACGTCAATACGTTTTGCATATTTGGGTCTGCTGATGCTGTTAAGTATCCAAATAGACAGTAATCACCAGTCAGCAATAGTGGAGCCATGTTGAGCTAAGAAAATTTTAGTTGCATATTTGAAAACTAAAATTGAACTTGGGTGTTTAAGGACCAATGAATGAGATGTGGGAGGTTAGTCAGCAATAGTGAATTAATAAGTGGCATTGGCGTACCTGAGGTCCTTTTTCACAAAATTTTGGAGTGTGTATATAGACCTAGTGGTGTTTCCTATGATTATATAAGTTCTCTGGAGTGGTGATTACTGTCTATTTGGGTTATTAGCAACACGCACCACCGTCTGGAGTTTTTTCATTAGTGGATGCTGTTAAGTAGGAATTAAGGCCTATATCAGCAGCACTATGTATAATCTATTTCTATGAGACCCGCTCCTCCTTTGGCTGTTGGAATCAGTATACACAGATTTCTATAAATTCACTTCATGAGCATGGATGAGTTTTCTTGTTCTAATATCCAGGTTGTCAAAATCTTCATGAGACCAGTCTACAAATTCCAAAGCTGTAAAAGCGTGGAGCATGGGGAATTGCCAACTGATTAATGGCTTGTATTTTATTCCATGCTATTAAAGTACATGTTTTATATTAATTTTAAATGTTATGTAATTATTTTCTCCCAAGGAGAAATGGACTAATTTTGTCCATACCATGACAGTTAAGATGAGCTAACTGCTGCACTTACAGGGATCCCTGGTGGCTGGTCAAGAATAGCACCGGAGGATGTAGTAAAGGCTGTTAGTGTAGCTGGGTTTAAAAAAGGTTTGGACAAGTTCCTGGAGGAAAGGTCCATAAACCATTATTAAGAAGGGACCCAGGATATCAATGCTTGACCCAGTACAAGCATTGTGGAACCTGTGTCTTTTGGGGAAACTGCTAGGTACGTATGACCTAGATTGGCCACTGTTGGAAACAGGATACTGGGCTTGATGGACCTTGGTCTGACCCAGTATGGCATATCTTATGTTCTTATGTTATGTTCTATGAAGGCAGTCACAACTCACTTGTAAAAGAAATGGCACAGTAACAGACCATACAAACCTGTCACAGGTGAAGGCAGTCATGAAGAACAAGAGGAAGTAGATGATGAATGTGTATATGACAGCAATGATAGTGCCCTTTGGAATGGAGTTACTGGGGTTCTTCAGCTCACCTGCCAAGACAGAAGCAGCACAAAGCATGTGTAGCAGTACCATCTTGCTGGCTCACACACCAAGGATCTGATCCTAGTCATCAGCCTCAAAGGCCCATGAAATAAACCATAAAACTGCAATATGTACCCTACCATTAAGCTAGTGGATTTCCATTATCATCATGGAAAGAATAGCACCCCGCCTCCCAATGGCATACACCAAATGAGGTAATGACAACCCAAGCCCGCAGATTTTGGTGAGTTAAGGGCTCCGCCACTACTACTTCATCGTCCTCATCTCCTTCCTATGCATGAAATGACTCCCCTCCCCATCAAAAGCATGCACTGGCTGCATTAACAAGATAACACATGCAATTCCCATAGTATGAATGGCCATCCTCTCCCTCTTTCCTTTCCTGGTGGGCTACATGAGGTAATGCAATGGGAAATATACTCCGAATTCTTCTATAGATTATATTACAAAAGTAATGGACTCTCCTCCTCCTCTCTGGTGAAATGTGCTGCGTGGTGTAACAGGTGTACTCCATAGAAGTTTCAATCATGCATCATTGGGAGGATATGGCCAACATACCTGACATGTTGGATCCCGCCATGATACCAGTGCATCCATTGAACATCACTGCAAATACCGTAGCAAAGGTCATCATGTTGTTGGTAGTGTAGTCTCGAGAATACATGGCTGGAAGAGAAGGAAAAATTAAGTTCTTTAGTACTAAATGAGTGCCTGCTGTAGATCTCCAGCATACCAAGGGACAGAATCTCAGAGCCTAATCTGTTAAGACAGCGAGGTCAGGTAAAACAATGTTACTTACCTGTAACAGGAGTTCTCCGGGGACAGCAGGATAAGTCAGCCACACCTGGGTGACGTCATCCAATGGCGCCGAGACGGAAGTCCTCTCTATAGCTCAAAAGGGCATTTTGCCCATCTGAGCATGAGCCCACTAGCCCAACCCCTGGTCCCGCCCCTAGCTAGCCAGTTAGTCCCAAGCCGAGACTTTATCCGCTAGGTAGCGGGACTTAGAAGGCCAGGGCGGCCCCTGATAGGGGAGGATGGGTAGGATGGCGTGGCTGACTTATCCTGCTGTCCCCGGAGAACTCCCGTTACAGGTAAGTGGAGGAGTGGCCTAGTGGTTGGGGCAAGGTACTTCAGGCCGGAAGGTCGGGGGTTCAAATCCCACTAGAGGACAGCAACCTTGGGCCGGAAGGACTGAGGTTTCTAGTCCCACAGGTGCTCCTTGTGGTCTTGGGCAAGCCACTTAACCCTCCATAGCCCATGTTCCCTGTAAAATAGTTATCTCCGTTATAATGCCCTGTTCAATGTAATTTCAGTTTGTTCAATGTAAACCGCACTGATGCAGAATAGCACGGTATATAAAGAGAATATAAATAAAGTAACATCGTTTTCTCCTAGGACAAGTAGGATGAGTCAGCCACACCTGGTGCCTCCCTAGCTGCGGAGCGCTGTGGAAGGGGAGGCCCTGGTTAAGTTGATGGACATATGTAGGCGGAGCCAGGGCTTATATTCGAGATTAATTTATTGAAATTAACTTTTTTTTTTTATTAGGACGAGCACAATGTGCGTGCCCAACTGTGTGCAAACAGAGTAAACAGGAAGAACCGTGTAGTCAATACAGTGTGACAATGTGTAAACAGTACAGCCAATGTGCAAACAGTGCAGTCAAACCCGCGCAGTAAAATCTAAATCTTAGTGCGCAGTCAGTGTCCCTGAGGTAGTGTCTGGGTTAGCTCAGCCGTGGCCAGTACTGCCTGGCCAAAGGCCGCATCGCACCCCGATATCTTGTCGAGACAGTAGTGTTTTTGAAAAGTGTGTGGCGAGGCCCAGGTTGCGGCCTTGCAGATGTCCCTTGTCGGTATGGCTCGTAGGTTGGCGATGGTAGCCACTAACGCCCTGAGCTGGTGCGCGTGGATACTAGGCAAGTCTTGTGAGCCTGCTTGTTGTAGGCAGAAGGCGATGCAAGAGGTGATCCATCCCGATAGCGTGCATTTGCTAACGGGCCGACCAGGTTTGTTGGGGTCGTAGGAGACAAAGAGTTGTGTTCTCTTCCGCAGAGTGGATGTTCGCAGAAGGTATGTGCGTAGGGCCCTGACGCAGTCCAGGGTGTGAAGGTGCTGCTCCTCAGAGGAGGAGTGGGGTTCCGGATGTAAGCAGGGAAGCTCAATAGCCTGGTTGATGTGGAAGGCAGAAGGTAACTTTGGCATGAACTTTGGATGCATTCGGAGGGTAGCACTGTCCTGGTGAGGAGAGTGTAGGGTGGGTGCGATACCAGGGCTTGTAGTTCGCTGATCCTTCTGGCCGAGGTGATGGCTATTAGGAATAGCGTTTTCCATGTCACGTGCTTTAGCTGTGCTGATGACATGGGTTCAAATGGTGGCTGAGTCAGTTCCTGTAGGACGATGTTGCGGTCCCATTGGGGCACGGGATCTCGTACTGGGGGCCTAAGTTAGCAAGCCCTTTCATGAATCATGCCACCAGGGGCTGCTTCGCAAAGGAGTCGCCTCCGGTCAGGTTGTGGAAGGCTGCGATCGCTGCCAGGTGCACGCGGATGGATGAAACCTGTAATCCGCTTTGGAACAGGGAGGTGAGATATTGTAGCACCATGGGCACCGGGCACGAGAATGAAGTAAGGTGACACTGGGAGCACCAGATACTGAAGCGCTTCCACTTCAGCCCATAAGATTTGCGGGTTGCCGGGCGTCTTGCCTCGAGAACCACTTGCTGTACTTCAGCGGGAAGGTTGAAGTGTGATAGAGTCACCCTTTCAGTTTCTATGCAGTAAGAGCTAGGGTCTTCAGGATGGGGTGGAGACATGTCCCTCTCTGCGAACTGACCAGGTCTGAGGTCATGGGTAGCCTCAACGGCGGTTCCAGCGCAAGGCGGCATAGGTACGGGAACCATACCTGACGTGGCCAGTGCGGTACAACTAGAATGGCTGTTGCTTTGTCCGTGATGATGCGCTGGATGGTCATTGAAATGAGAGGGAAGGGGGGGGGGGAAGGCATATATTAGAGACCACTCCCCCCATGACACGTCGAATGCATCCGTCGCGATGCTGAGGTTGGAAGGGCGCTTCGAGCAGAAGAGGGTACATTTCCTGTTGTCCTCCGTGGCAAAAAGGTCGATGTGTGGTTGTCCCCACCTCCGGAAGAGGGCAGTGACTATGCGAGGTTTGAGGGACCATTCGTGTGGGTCCATTTGGCAACTGAGTCTGTCTGCTAGATCGTTCTGTGCTCCCAGTAGGTAGGAGGCCCGGGGGAGACAGTTCTTGAGAGTGCAAAGGTCCAAAGGTTGATGGCTTCATTGCAGAGGTAGCGGGAGCCTGTCTCTCCCTGCTTGTTGACGTAGAACATGGCTACTTGGTTGTCGGTCTGAAGGAGGACCGTTTTCCCTTGGATGGGGTTGTGGAAAGCCTTGAGAGCATAGAGGAGTGCTCTGAGCTCTAATAGGTTGATGTGTAAGGTGCGTTCCTCCTGTGTCCAGGTTCCTTGGGTGCGGAGGTGTAGACAATGTGCTCCCCAGCCCATAGCAAAGTGTCCGATGTGATGGTTAACTGGTGGGGCCTCTGTTGCAGGGGGCGACCTGCCGCCAGGTTCTTGGCTTGCCTCCACCAAGTCAGGGAGCGCGCTACTGATGTCTCCATAGGAATGCCAGACAAGAGTGGTTATGTGTGCTGATTCCAATGGATGCGCAGGTGCCATTGTAGGTGGCGCATATGTAGTTTTGCGAGTGGCAGGACTTGTGTTGTCGCTGCCATGTGTCCCAAGAGTCGGAATATGCTCCGAGCAGATGCCTGTGGGGTTGTGGAGACGCTCGTAGCCAGCTTGATGATGGTGCTTCTCTGCGCTGGTGGGAGGAATGCTTTTGCCTTCACCGTGTCTATCTCTGCACTGATGAATTCCAGACGTTGTGTTGGGCATAGGTTGGATTTCTGTAGCTTTATCTGAAATCCTAGGGAGACAAGTAGGTTGATTGTGCTCTGGACGGCTGATTGTGTCTCCTGAGGTGACCGGCCGGAGATCAGCCAGTCATCCAGGTATGGGAAGAGACAGATGTCCTGCTTTCGCAGATATGCGGCTGCAACCACTACACATCTGGTGAAGACCCATGGAGCCGGGGACAGGCCAAAAGGAAGAACTCTGTACTGATAGTGTTCGTTTTGTACCTGAAAGCAAAGGTATCTCCGGTGATCTACATGTATCAGGATGTGTGTGTAGGCATCGTGGAGATCCAACGAGGCCATCCAGTCCCCTGGTTGTATGAGCGGGAGGATTGAGCCCAGGGAGTACATTCTGAATTTTTCCTTCAATATGAATTTGTTCAGCCTGCGCAGGTCGAGGATAGGGCGGACTCCGCCCGATTTCTTGGGGATGAAGAAAACCCTGGAGTAGAACCCGGTGTTGATTTTGTTGACTGGTACTGGTTCTATGGCTCTTGTCGCCAGTAAGGAGCATACCTCTGAAGAGAGGGCGAGAAGTGAAGGAGGTGAAATGCTGTTGCGTGGAGGATTGTGTTGTAATGGGGGAAAGGCAAATCACATACTGTATCCTTCCTTGATAATGTTCAGGACCCATCTGTCCGTGGTGATGGATTCCCAGGTATCTGAGAAGGCCGCCAGCCATCCCCCGGTAGGGGAGATGACTGTGGAGTTTGTGTCAAAAAGAAGGGTTGGCCTTCCCTGTGTTGGACGTTGAGGTCTTCTGTTTCTTCCTATCCCTCTGGCGCGGTTTGGCACGATAGGAGTTGCTGTATTGTTGTTTGTAACGGGGAGCTTGCCACTTGTGGTAGGAGTTGTAAGAAAATTGCGCTTTGTGGAGGCAAGACCTCTGGGTTTGGTTACAGATGCGTCTCGAAGAGGAAGGAGGTTTACGCTCCAGTCCTTCCTCTGCCAAAGTTTGTAGGGTAGTGCACCAGTCTTTCATGTCGTTAAAAGCATCCTTGACCTTTTCACCGAAGAGGGAGTCCCCTGTGCATGGGGTATCTGCGAGGCAGTCATGTGTGTCTTCGCGAAGACCAGATGCCCGTAGCCAGGCCATGCGCCGGAGCTGATATTGCTGTGCCTGTGGTGCAGGCTGCTGTTTCGAATGCGTCGAATGCACCTCTGACTTGGTACATTCCTGAAGGTCAGTAAGGGTCGCAGAGATGGAGGTCAGGGCCTCGGGACAGAGTGTGGATTTGATCTTGTCCATGAGCACGTCCGGGTAGAGGGCATGCTGAAGCTGATGTGCCGCTACTCTGGATGAGAGCATGGCTCCTTGGAAAGTCCTCTTTCCTATGTCGTCAAGATATTTGAGGTCCCGGGTAGGGGGGCTATTGGCATGAGTTCTTGTCGCTTTCACTCGCTTAAGGGCAGACTCGATGACAATGGACGAGTGAGGCAGTTGGGCCCTGTCGAATCCCACTGTTGGTTGCACTTGACATTTAATGTCCAGCTTCCGTGGAGCGGCAGGTCCCGTGGCAGGATTCTGCTACAGTTTGATTAGGTTTTCCCGCAGCATATTATGGATAGTGAGGAGTGCTGGGTTTCTGGGGGTCTCCAGGAATTTCCATACTGCTTGGGTCTCGGGTCGCAAGTCGGCCGGTAGGGCAGTAGTGATTCCGAGGGTGAAAGAGACCTTCTGTAGGAATTTGGGGTACGTAAGATCCTCCGGATTGGTCGTGGATTGTTCGGGCATACCGGAGGTCTCGTGGGGTGTGAGGGCCTCATCAGGTGTTTCTTGGATCACCGATCCTACATCATGGCCGGATACAGCATCTGTAGGGCACTTGGCCAAAGGTGATGGAAGCCCAAGCGAGTCTAGAGGCAGGCTGGGATCTCCAGTCTTTTCAGAGCAGACTGCAGCCTGATTGGTTGACCACTACTTGAAGCAATCTGTGAAGAACTGCCAATAGGTCCTTAGGTGCTCCAACCGGAGGGGCTGCAAGGCGGGGTTCCTCTTCCCCCAAGGACAGCGGCTGTACAGGACTGGATGTTGCAGAACCAGGTTCAGAAAAGGAGGGGGGGTTCAGGTGAGTACTTGTGTCTCTGGGGGCTGCTGCTGTGATGTCTGTTGTTGCTGCTGCTGTGGCGCCTGTGTGACCTGCGCTGGTGACTTCTGTGTTTGTGCCTGCTTGAGGGGCTCCTTCTCCTTTTCTTGCTGCTCCTGCGATGGCACGATCCGGATCGGCGCGTGAGGTGCTGCTTCGTGATCTTGTCCAGTGTCGGTGGCTGCTCTGGCGTCGGCACTGAGGGGAGGAGTAGGCTGACCCAGCTTCTGGGGAGCCAATTGCAGCCGGAG
Organism: Ichthyophis bannanicus; assembly: GCA_033557465.1. Classification (NCBI taxonomy): domain Eukaryota; kingdom Metazoa; phylum Chordata; class Amphibia; order Gymnophiona; family Ichthyophiidae; genus Ichthyophis; species Ichthyophis bannanicus. The sequence continues at coordinate 86,890,343 of CM066048.1, read as the reverse complement.
GGGCAGAGCCTCTGGATGAGCCGATCAGGGCCAGTGGGGCGGAGGCCGCGGCTGGTCCAATCACAAGCAGGCAGGTGTGGCTTGGCTCAGCGTGTCCAATTGCTGCTGGGGAGGCGGCCAGTGTGGAGATTCCAAGATGGCTGCCTCCAGGAGGGTCCCCACATGTGGCCAGAGCTTCAGCGCAAACGGTCATGTGGGGAAGAGCTGTGAGCCCGCCGGGGACGGAGGCCGCGAGGGGCGCGTCCCGGGCTGCTCCGGAGCCTCTCTCAGCATGTCTGGATGATTTTCCTGCCGATTTGGAGGTATCTATCCGATTTGGAGGTACCTATGTAAAAAGTTAACCTTTGATCTCGATCTCCGATCATGGTAGTCAGTTCTACTGCCACAGTCGTACCTATTATCTGTTACATTGTTAATTGTTACTTGTTACCTAGTTATATTACTTATATTGTTTTCCTTGTTCCTTGTAAACAGTTGTAATATACTGTATTATAATGTTTCATGTGAACCGTCTTGACTTGTAGAAAGACGGTATATAAAAACTGTTAAATAAATAAATAAATCTATCTGGTTCTTTGTGGCATCTTTCCGACGGGAAGCCTTCTTCCTTGTGGGGTCCCCCGATGCTGCTGCCCCCCGATGCTGGAGCAGAGGCCAAGAAGTCATTGAGGGCATGTCCTCGTGATCTGTGTGCTCTGGGGGACATCTGGGCACAGTGGGGGCAAACTTCTACCCAATGGTCCTTGCCCAGGCAACGAAGGCACTTGAGGTGAGAGTCCGAGATGCTCATCTTCCTTGAGCAATTAATGCATTTTTTAAACCCAGGTTTGGGCATTCTTGTAGAATTACTTTGTTGAAATTGAAAATAGAAGAGAGGAGAGAGTCCGTCTTGAAGTAAGGTGGAAGATTCAAAAACTGGCTAGCTAGGGGCGGGACCAGGGGTTGGGCTAGTGGGCTCATGCTCAGATGGGCAAAAAGCCCTTCTGAGCTATAGAGAGGACTTCAGTCTCAGCACCGTCGGATGACGTCACCCAGGGGTGGCCGACTCATCCTGCTTGTCCTAGGAGAACAGTAATTACTGGTATAATTTTTTTTGGCTTCTCCCAATTCCTTCCCAAATTCTTACCACAGAACTACATCTCAGGCTTCTCTTTACGCCTTCCCTTCTAGTGCTCATTTGGAATTCCTACGTGGCCATGTCTTACAGTTTCTCTCATTCTTAAGTAAACTCCCCTGTGAGTCTTATCTCTTAACCACCTGCTGTCTCTAGGGATCCTCCCCCATAAGATCTTTCTCCTTATGTCTTCCCATACAAGTACTGAGGTAGCAGACTGAAGGCACAGGGAGATAAAGTAACGTCTTAATAAATAAAACGAATAAAGTTACTTTTCTCTTGATTTTGCCTTTGTATTTTGGTGGGGAGGGGGGTGTTCCTGATTTTTGTTGACCATGGTCTTCTTTTAATTGTTGTATTTACTATTTCTTTTTACTAATAGTTTTTCTGTTGTATTAATTTGTAACCAATTACTACATAATTTACCCAGAGTGTCTTGATAATTTTGGCATATGTTAAATTTGAAACATTTGAATAAAATATGTAGTGTAAAGGACCAATAGCTGAGCTAGGTACTGGCATGCTCCTCACCATTGAGGTTGTCATGCAACGTAGACACATTGAAGCCGGTGTAGCTGGCATTGAAGGTATGATTCCCAGTATGGATGATGTGGACAAGACGTGGTCCCACAGCAAAGAAGCTTATGAAGATAGTAACTAGGACAACATTAACAAGCAGAAAGATGAAGAAAGAGGCCTTGGAGTAGATCTCTGCCCCCACCATGCAGACCAAAAGGCAGAGGAACAGGATACATGAGCCATAGAGAAAGTTCCAGAAGTAGCCCTGGGGAAGGGCGTGCAGCTCTGAAGACCCAGTGCCATCTGCAATGCCAAAGGAGAAAAGTCACTGAAAAAGTAATTAGTCCTTACCTGCTAATTAGTGTTCCTGAAGGAACTCCAGTCCAGTCCCTTTACTCTCGGGTTGCACAACGCTTCCAGCAGCTTGGAGGCTGAGCCCATCATCGTTTTGATGATGGTGTGGTATAAATACCACTGGCACCACCCATAGGCACCAGTAATCTGATGAAAAAAGCAGTCCTGACAGGCACCCGTAACTATAATGCGTAAAATAAACCCAAAACCAACAAAACAGGAAACCAAAACTTTTTTTTTTTTTTTTTTTTTTTAAAGGCTGAAAGTACAGTGGTAAGGGAGGGGAGGGAAGGAGAAGGCTTACCCGAGGCCGACCCAGCCTTTACTCACTCCTCCCCGTACCTCCCTAGCCCGTAGCCCCGCCACTGGGGCTCCTCCGACCAGAGTTTTCAGCTTCCGCCCCGCTCCGTTCCCCGACTTCGGTCCTTTATTCCATTCTGAACACTAGAAACCGAACCTGGGCGGGATCAGGGACTGGACTGGAGTTCCTTCAGGAACACTAATTAGCAGGTAAGGACTAATTACTTTTTCCTTAGCAGAACTCCAGTCCAGTCCCTTTACTCTCGGGATGTAACAGAGCAGTTCAAACCTGGGTGGGGTTCGCCAACCCGGACCGAAGTACCGCACCCGCAAACCTGGTGTCTGCTCTTCTCTGGACATCCAGTCTGTAGTGCTTGGAAAAGGTATGCAGAGAGGACCAGGTGGCCGCTTTACAGATGTCTAGCGGTGGAACCAAGCTATGCTCTGCCCAGGAGGCCGACTGCGCTCGAGTTGAATGTGCGCGAAGACCTGTTGGGACCTGCCTCCCCTTGAGAATGTAGGCAGAGGCAATGGTCTCCATGATCCACCTAGAAATGGAAGCTTTGGCCGCTGCTTCCCCCTTGTGCGGCCCTCCAAATTGAATGAAAAGCCGTTCGGACTTGCGGAAAGATGCTGTGCGTGAGAGATACCGTCTCAGCACTCTATGCAAATCTAGGAGACGCAGTTTGGTACTCTCCCCTTCCTGTGCTTCTCCCGCGAAGGACGGGAGCGAAACTATTTGGTTCATATGAAAGGGAGAGGAGACCTTGGGTAGGAAGGAAGGAACCGTCCGTAAGACCACCTTATCCTTGAAAAAGGAAAGGAAGGGAGGTCGAGAAGAGAGAGCTTGGAGCTCCGAGACCCTCCTAGCCGAACAAATAGCTACCAAAAATACCGTCTTCAGGGTCAAGTCCTTTAGGGAGGAACTCCTTGCTGGCTCAAAGGGCTCCCTGGTTAGGGAATCCAAAACCAGGTTTGTCCCAAGGGGGAATCACTGATCTTTGTTGAGGCCGTAAGCGCTCGACCGCCCTCAGGAATCTACCCACATCAGCGTGGTCTCCTAGAGACTTGCCCCGAACCTTTCCCCTATAACAAGAAATGGCCGCTAGCTGAACTCGTAATGAGCTGTGAGCCAAACCTTTCTCGAAGCCTACTTGTAGGAACTCTAACACCTCCGGAACTGAAGCTTCTAAGGGTTTCTTATGGAGATCCGCGCACCACGCCTCGAATATGCGCCAAACCCTGATATAGGAAAGGCAGGTTGAGCATTTGAGCGTTCAGCAGTGTCGAAATTACCGAAGCCGAGTAACCTCGCTTCACGAGCCGCGCCCTCTCAAAGGCCAAGCCGTAAGCGAGAATCGATGCACGTGGGGCATGAGTACTGGACCCTGCCGTAGCAAATCCTTTCTGTTGGGGAGCCTCCAAGGGCGATGAGCCGTTAGTCTCACCAGGTCTGCATACCATGGGTGACGAGGCCAATCTGGAGCTATGAGGATTACCAGACCTGGGTGGGCCTCTATTCATCTTAGAACTCTCCCTATGAGGGCCCAGGGCGGGAACACATACAGGAGACCTTCCGAAGGCCACTTCTGGACCAGGGCATCCAAGCCTTCTGACATCCTTTCCTTTCTTCGACTGAAGAACCGGCTTGCTTTGGATGTTTCATAGCGCGCCATGAGGTCCATGATCGGTGCTCACCAAAGGGCTACCACTTGGTCGAACACTTCCTGCGCTAGCTCCCATTCCCCGTGGTATATCTTGTGTCTGCTGAGGTAATCGGCCGTCACATTTTCTGTTCCCGCCACGTGCTGAGCTGACAGGTCCAATAGGTGTGCTTCGGCCCACTGTAAGAGGCTGTCTGCCTCCTTCTCCAGTAGGGGGCTGCTCGTCCCCCCTTGGCGGTTGATGTAGGCCACTGTGGTGACATTGTCCGAGAGGACGCGGACTGCCCTTTACCGAACCAAGTGCTCGAGAGCTCTGAGTGCCAGCGCCACTGCCCTCAGCTCTAGCCTGTTGATGGACCACCGAGCTTCCCTCGGGGTCCAGCTCCCCTGTGCGAACTGGCCCTCGCAATGAGCACCCCAGCCTGCGAGGCTTGCATCCGTCGTCAGCTGTATCCATTGGGGTGGATCGAGAGGCATCCCGCATCCTAGGTTCCTTGGGCACTCCCACCAGAGGAGCGTCCTCCTGATCTGAAGAGGACAGGGCAGCTGCATGGATAAGGGATGATGCTGAGGGGACCATCGTCGTAACAACGCGCGTTGAAGAGGTCGCATATGTGCCTTGGCCCACGGTACTACCTCTATCGCTGCCGCCATGGTGCCCAACAGCTGAAGGTAATGCCAGGCGGTAGGGATCCGTCTTGAAATGAAGCGAGAGATTACAAGATCTGTTCCGACAGGAAAACCCTTCCTCTCCTTGTGTCGAACCTTGCTCCGAGGTAATCGATCTCCTGCAAGGGAATTAATCTGCTCTTTGCCCGGTTGATGACCCAACCCAACTCCTCCAGGAATTCCACCACTCTGGCTGTAGCTGTACGACTCTCCGTCTCGGATTTTGCCCGAATCAGCCAATCGTCCAGATGAGCCTTCGAGGAGGGGTCCGCCGACCAATTGCGCAGCCACAGATATCTCCTGGCTTCTACCACCGAGGCCATATTTTTTGCTAGACTCCTAATAAGGTCGTACTGGCTATCTGCTAGAAAGGCGGAACCCGACTCTAACCGCGCAGCACTAGCCTGCGCATCGGTAGAGGCGCCATCCGTTAGTTGAAGCTGTTGAGCCCACCTCAGGCAGGCTCTTGCTAACCACGCTCCTGACACTGAGGCCTGCAGGGCGAGGGCACTAACATCAAAGGCTTGCTTCAGCAGAGAGTCCAGCTTTCTATCCTGACTATCTTTAAGCGCTGCGCTGCCCTCGACCGGAATGGTCGTCTTCTTTGTCACCGCTGAAACCGCCACGTCTACCCTTGGGGACTTCAGCAGATCCTTGTCAGTTTCCGGTAAAGGGTACAAGCGAGACATGGCCCTCACACCTCTTAGACTGGACTCCGGTTGATTCCACTCTTCCTGGATCATCTGGCGTACCACCCTGTGGACCGGAAAGACTTTGAGTTTTTCTGACGGCTTGAATCAAAGGATCCTCTAATGCTTCTTCCTCTGCAGGGATGCCTGATGCCATATTGAGCACCTTCAGGGATTCATTAATTAAGGCTGGGAGCTCCTCCCGACGAAATACTCTAACTATTCGGGAATGCTCTTCTTCTGGGATCTCCCCCTCCTCAAGCTCTTCCTCTTCCTCCCCCACTTCTCTGTCTGATCCCTCCTCATCCGGAGTGACCGGAGATGGAGACGTGAGAGGTTCTTCGCTCATTAGTCTAGAGCGCTTAGGAGGGGCTCCGGGGTCATGGGAGCTCGTCTTCCCTGGACCGGGCCGGCTACCTTCTTTCAGCAGCGTCGGCTCCATGAGTCCCTGCTGACGCATACAATAAGCTTTGTGCAACAGAAGGACAAATTCTGGAGAAAAATGCTCCCAGCCTCCCTCCGCTCCACTGGAAGCAGGGGGAAGGGACTGGGAGGGGCCTGGTAAGGCAGAGGTAGAGGGCGGGGGAGTGGAGGAAGAATCCCCTCCCCCTTCCCGGAGACCTTGAGACCCCTGAGAAGTCTGATCCATGGACAACTGAATTTCCTGCTCCAAAGAGGCTGCTTCCGCAGCACAACCGCGGCAGATCCCGGCTTCAGAATCCGCAATTCTGCGTGTTCCGCAGGACGGGCACCGTAATTTTCCCGTCATTCTTCCTCCTCTATTAATATTATTATTTTTGAGTCCCCCTAGTGTAAGAAGGATCCAAAGAAAAAAACAAACCTGGCAATCAATGAAAATTAAATGAAATTAAATGAAAATAAATGAAAGATTTCCCAACCACAGGGAGGAGGGAGAGGGGTTGGGCGGGGGGCCCTGACCCCAAGGCTGGACGAGGACCCTGACCAAGCTAAAAATAAATTAAAATAATAAATTAAAATAAATTAAAAATACAATCAAGGGAAATACAGGTCTCTGCAATACTTGCGATTTCGCTGCCCCGATGCTCTGCGTGCCGCGCTCCTCACACTGGGCCCGCTGACTGATGCTAGGTTCCACGTGGTAGGCCTCAGCCACGTGGAGTCAGGTCATGCGGCCAGCGAACTTGTTCTCGCCGCCAGAGCTCGGATCCCCCCGACGTTAGGGCAATCGCTTCGTCGTTCCGACGCCGCCTCTAGCGCTCAGCCTGGACAGCCGCTGTAAGCGCGAGGCGGCAGAGAAGCAGGAAGAGGAGCGTTGTTGGTTCCCGTGCTCAGCCCCCAACCGGGGCTTCAGCGCGGTGTTGCCTCTAGCGCTCAGCCCGCCTCGGGGGCTTCGGCACGAGACAAATGGGAGCGGAGAGGCGGCCGATGATCCGGATGCCGCGACCGCGGGGGGGGGGGGGATGCCCCGAAGCACCCCGATGCCCAGTAAGCCCTCTCCTTCCAAAGAACCCCAGAGAACCGAGAAGGAAGGGGGCGGGGGAGGAGAGCCAAAGAAAAAGAAAGAAGCAACAGCGATTTACCCAAAAAAACACACGGGAGTAAGAAGAACTCCCCCAACTAAAGTAAAGGTAAATTAAAGAAATTAAAGAAAAGCAATAAAAAAGGTATCAAAAAAAGAACTAAAGACCAGTAAGCTCCTGGCTTACGGTAACCCTCCAGCTGCTTGGAGGCTGAGAATACTGGTGCCTATGGGTGGTGCCAGTGGTATTTATACCACACCATCATCAAAACGATGATGGGCTCAGCCTCCAAGCTGCTGGAAGGGTTGTGCAACCCGAGAGTAAAGGGACTGGACTGGAGTTCTGCTAAGGAACAATACCTTCAAAGTCTCCTCAAGTGTGACCTCTGAAAGATGCCCATGCTTGTTGGCGAAATGCATTTTACCTTAAGGGTTCAAGTAAGGCAGAATGACCATACAATAAAACATTCCAGATGTGTTCCTCCTATAGCTGTTATTATCTAGTGCAGTAGTTGTGCAATGATTTATGAGAACTGTTGCATGGTATCATGAATGATAAGAAACAGGTCTCTCAGCAGTAATCAGATGAGCACCATACAGAGAGTCACATTATCGCATCTATACATAGGATATGCTGTAACCAACATTGAGACACTTACAGAAGAGGTGCGTTTAGCATGTTGGACATGCAATGCCTGCTTTCAATCACCAACATATCTTCTCTCATCTCATTTCCACAAAAATATTTAATCCATTTTCCCTCGCATATTCCTGTACTAATCACACTGGGCTGCCATACTTGCTCTTACCAATTCCTTTATCAATCTTGCACCCTCTGTCCCACCCGACACACGCTGACTGTTCGCCCCAGAACTGCTACTCACCCATCCCAAACACGTCCAAAATGGCCTCCACCAGACCTAGCAAATAGACGCCACAAGCACAGACATTGGCAAGGTAAAACATCAAGCCAATGCTGCCTCCGAACTCTGGTCCAAGAGTGCGGCTGATCATGACTGGAGGATGTGGTAAGGTCAAGAAAAGGCGGGAACATGGGTTGTTCTATAGGAGAGGGAAGAAAGGGGTGGAAGGTACGAAGCAATTGAGACTGGAGTAGCCTGCAAGTAGTCGGTCATGGTTACAACCTTAACAAACAGTGGATACAATAGGCTTCCACAAAGACTGGGGTAACCTGTACAGAGTAGCCATGGTTATAACCCTATAGTGGAGTAACAACCTATTGGTTAGAATAGCGAGTTCCTAACCAGGGAAACCAAGATTCAAATCCTGCTGATTGTCCTTGTTGCCTTGGGCAAGTCACTTAACCCTCCAGTGCTTAGGGTACGCCTTCCAGGTACAGGGAAATACTGATTACTGGAAAAGGTGCAAAATAAAAACAAATAAATAAAACATCAGAAATTGTGGACAGATGCACTAGCTTGGTAGGTGTCTGAATTACTGAAGTTTGGGGAGGGGGGGCAAGAGGAAGGGCAAGACATGGGAAGGGGCCTGGATATTGGATTAAACATGGGATGTGTAAGAACCAAAAAAAGGAAGATGCAATAGCCTGGCATAGCCTACCAGAAGAAGTGACAGAAACCAGCATTGTACAAACATTTAAATATATCTTGGGGCAGACAGAGGGCAACTTTACTGACCTATGCATTTTACTCTATTATGCTGATATTCTCTGCAGATCACCAGTGCACATTACACTACTCAGATCACCCCTACCAGCCCCCTGCTGCTCTGACCTGATCACGTGACCAAACTGGTGATCAGAATGTCCTCCTACATAAGGAAAGCCATTGAGGCGTTTCGCACCGGTAGACTGCCCCTGAGTAGGTCAGGACCGGACTAACTTTTCCCACTCCCCATACCCCTTGCTTCATATCGCTTAGCCCTGGTGTCCAACACTTGGTGATGTGTGCCTTTTCTTTACTGTCCTCTTTGTGTTTCCTTCCCTAAATGCTTCACTGCTTCTGCTAATACAGTGCTTATTCCTGTCCACTGGGCCCAGCTCTCTTCTCGGGCCTTCTCACTGCCCCACCCCCTCTCCCGGTAGTGTTCCCCTAATCTACTTCTTGACTGCCACCAATTACTCCTCCCCCTTGCCCTAGCTTCTTCCTCCCCTACTGTCTCCCAGTCTATCTGTAAGGCAGCCCTCTTAAACTGCAGGTCCATCAGTTCTAAAACCTCCCTTGTCGGCGATTTCATTTGTTCCTTAGATCTCTTCTTCCTCATTGAGACCTGGCTTAAGATTGGTGATGATCCAGTACTCAACCGCTGCCTCCCTGAGGGCTTCACCGCCTGCTCCATACTGTACTATGGTAAGGCAGGGGTGGGGTCACCCTCTTCTACCGCTCTTCCATTGCGCTCTCTGAATTATCTTCCCCCTCTCTCCATTATCCTGAGGCGCTCTTGGTCTGTCTACATTCCTCCTCCACCTATCTATTTTCTCCTTCTCTACTGACTCCTACTCTCAGCTCTGCCCTATGGGATTCTCTTCTCCTGACCCTCAAAGAACATTCTATCCACTATCCCCATCTCTATGTCTTAGATAACTTCTTTCATTTTGATACTCCCTATAGGGCCCATGACAAACAGTTCCTCTCCTATCTCTCAGATCTTAATCTCGTACCATTCATCCATTTCCTTACCCATACAGCTGGACATACTCTAGATCAGCTTGCTTAACCCTGCAACGGTTCTTTCCTCCCCTTTCTTCCTCCATAGTCTTCCACTCCCCTGGATGGATCACTCCTGTATCTTCTCTCTCTGACCTGTGCTCACCACACCCCATGACCCATTCTCCCCCCTTCTGAATTCAACAACCATTTGGACCCGGAAACTCACTCCTGAAGCACCAGCAACTTTTCCTCCTTCTGATACAATCCTTCTATTCCCTTCCTGTGGGCGACCAGGTCCACTCATGGCACTCTCAGCTTCATTTAGCGCTTGATCAAGTAGCCCCCTCCCTCGTAAATGGCTCCCTACAAAGCGCCATTGCTCCTGCTACAATCCTAGACTAAAAACTCACTGTTCCCACTTGCGCCATGCCGAGCGCCGCTTGTGCATGCAGGATACAGCTGACTCCCTATCTGCTTTCCGCAACTATCATCATCTCTACAACTCTAATTTTATCAATTCTTCCTCTAACCATCCAAGGATTCTTTACTTTGTTTTTTCCCAGCTAGCGTACTTCCCGTGCCCTGCGGCCCCGTTTCCTTGCACTCCCCCAGACCAATTTGCTCAAGCCTTTCTTGATAAAACCAGTTGACTTTGCTCAGCATTCTCAGCCACCCCGCCTCCCCAGGTCTCAATCTCTGAGATCTCAGATCCCGTCCCCTCCCTCCTTGGCTCACACCTGGAGTTCCTTTGACCCTATATCATCTATTGCCCTTTCCAAGCACATCTCCTCTTCCTGTAAAAACCACTTGCTTCTCGACCCCATTCCTCTCCTCCCCCCGTGCTGTCTATTATCAACACTAGTCTCTCCTCTGGCATCTTTCCTCAGGTTTGGAAACATGCTCTCATTTGCCCCATTCTAAAGGTCCCTCACTAGACTCTACCTCTCCAACCAAATCACAGAGCAGTTTCCAATTTCCCATTCCTGTCTAAGATTTTGGAGAAACTTGTTTTCACACAGTTTGTCACCCACCTGGGCAGCACATATGCTCTTCATCCTCATCAAGCTGGCTTCTGGCCAGGCATAGCACTGAAACCATCCTGTTATCCCTCCTTAACTAAGTACATCAATCCTTTGACAAAGGCAATATCACCCTTGCTGTCTCCCTTGATCTGTCCTCTGCTTTTGATTTCATCAGTCACCCTATTCTCCTCTCCCATCTGCACTACTTTTGCTGGCTTCATTCTTTCCTCCCTAATCAAGTTTTCTCAGTTCACTCAACCTCCTCATCCTCAGCCTCTTGCCCACTGGAATGTGGTGTCACGCAGGGATCAGGTCTTACTCCACTTCTTTTCAATGTCTTTCTCTCCTCTCTTGCACTCCTTACCTAGCAATTCAGTATCGCTGCATATTATTACACCAATGATATCCTGCTTCTACTGCACAATGACCCATCCTCACCTGATCTCTCTATGCTCAATACCCGTCTCTTCTATGTGGCAGATTGGCTCCATGTAAATCAGCTTGCGCTTAATCCCGGCAAAAACTCAGCCATCTAACTGGCATACCTCCTCACCCACTGTTGTGCCCCTTCTTCTCGCACTCCGATTCCCCTGGTCTCCTTTCTTTGATACCTTGGCATCATCCTGGACTCAAGCTTTGACTTTTCATGACATCATTTCTATTCTATGTTGCTATTGTAAGTCTCTTTACTCACTGCCCCAGATCAGAGCCGTACACCCCTCCTATCTTCTTCAGCTTTAACTACACCGATACAGTAATCTAGACAAGAGATCGCAAGAGAGAGCAACGTCATTTCTGCAGGACTTCTTAAACATCAGCTCCATAGACTCCAACATATTCAGAATACTGCCGTCCATCTTCTCGCTCACACTTCCCATTATGGCCATGTTACCCCTTTTCTGATGCACTTCCACCGACTCTCCATCCAGTATCGGATCCATTTGAAGATCCTCACACTGGTTCGTAAAATCCTCCATTCCGGTATTCCCTCCTCCCTCACTTCTTTTATAAGTCTTCACACTCCACATCATCCCCTTCGCACTCCATTCCAACTCCCTTCTGCCTCCCAAGCCAGATATGAAGCCACTCGACATTCCGCCTTCTACTTTCTCATCCCTCATCTTTGGAATGCTCTCCCCTCTGACTTCCAACTCAAAACTTTTCTGTTACATGCTGCTTATGAAAGCCCCATCACAGGTCACGCCGTGTCCCTTGCCAATTATATCTGTTCCTCCCAGAATGGCTGTGTTTTTCTTTCCTATAATTTTATGGAGTTATTTTCTTCCTTGCCTTTAACCAATTTTTATTGGAACCCACTCTGCTATCTTTTTTGAAGGGTGGTATACCAAATTTTAATAAACAAACTAACAGGGTTGAGAGCAAACAAGGGAGGGAACTGGTGGTGATTTAAATATGGAAATATACCCAAAATGGTAGTGGTCTGGAAATGACAAGGTGGCATACTGGGTGGGACAATTTTCCTCATCTATCTTTTACTGTCTTTCTGAAATTCTTGGCATCTTGATGTACAGTATGTAGTGGGCTATAATGGATGGGATTGGTTGAAAGGATACAGTAAGCTCCGCCTCCTTGAACGGCACCATTGGTGGAGATGGCGCAGACAGAGAGAACAGTAAAACAGATGATGATGTAGGCGACAACCAGCATGAGCAAGGATTGAAGAAAACCGGCATGGCCAACCACAAATCCTGAAAAACAAGAGTCAAATATACTCAGCATGATCAAAGACAGCAGTAACCTGATGCGACAGTCTCCCTTTTACTAGGGAACATCAAGGGCTTCCAGGATCCCTGCTTCACTTCCCAGTTTTACAAGGTAAAGCCTTATACTTCATTTTAGATCTCTGACACTGAAATTATCTTACTTTTGCCAAATATTTTAAATTGCAAATAAAAAAGTAAAATAAAATAATATGGACTGATTGAGAACAAGGTGACTATCTTTCTTGAAGCCCTCCCATCATGCTCTGCAAGTGAAATGGGTAAACGTATATTGGATGTTCACACCATCAAAAAATAGAAAAAGACTAAGGGACACGCAATGAAGCTATGATGTAACCCATTTAAGAGTAATAAGAGAATATTTTTTCACTCAACGCATAATCAAACTCTGGAATTCGTCAACAGAGGATGTAGTAAAAGCTGTTAGTGTAACTGGATTTAAAAAAGGTTTGGGCAAGTTCTGGAGGAAAGGTCCATAAACCATTATTAAAGAGGACCTGGGAAATCCACTGCTTACCCCAGGACAAGCATTGTGGAACCTGTATACCTTTTTGGGAAACTTGCCAGGTACTTGTGACCTGGATTGGCCACTGTTGGAAACAGGATACTGGGCTTGATGGACCTTGGTCTGACCCAGTATGACATTTCTTATGTCCTTAAGTTATGTAGTGTCAGTCATCACAGAACTGGCTGTTGACGTGAAGTAAGTCTCCCATTTGCTCTGAAAATACAAACTCCAGTCCTCACTGACGTGCATGGTACAGAAGACAAATCAACAAGATATTACAGATTGAGAAAATAAGAGAAAACAGAAAAAAAAGCAAGGGAAAGAGCATCCACAGAGAAATTTGTATCTCTAACCAGTGGTAGACTATCATTCATCTGCCTCTATCCTCAAGCAGTCATTATATATCGTTCTGTGTGGAAGATTTTTTATCTTTAACTTACCCTCCTATCCTTGTGTCCCCAACTTTAGTTAATTTGTATGGTAAATAGAGGAGGAGAGCTGCATGACTGGCATTGCAAAATCCAATGAGAAGGGAAGGGTTTCTCTAAGGTGCAAGGGGGATCCCATAGCACCTTTTTTTTCCTCACCAGGTGTGCGCTAGATGTTCTGCAGTTTGAAAAGAGCAGTCCACCAGTTCCTCAAGACAGTAGGGCAGCACATCTTTCAAACAGGAAAACAGCTAACATTGGCTGTCAGAGGAGAAAAGTGTAAGCAGTCATCTACCCACCTTAGAGGGAACAATGCGCCGCAGAGGAGAGAGTTCAACAAAAACCCTAAATGCTGAACTAGTGACCAGACCAATTGAGAAACAGGTTACTAGAGCAGTAACAAAGTTACAAAGACTAATAACGATCTAACAATGCAAAATATTTTTTGTTGGACTGTTTGTGAGCCTCTTTATTACAAACTTTACATTTTAAATCATTTGAAACAGCAAAGCTTAAGACAAGAAGAAATGCACTTAATCTGATGCAGGCAGAAGCGGTGGATGTAGTGACATTAAACCACACAACGGGAGCTGAATGGTGACTAACTAGTTTTTCAAAATGTTTCTTCGACGCAACACCGTGTTTCGAACCATAACATTTGGAGGTTCTGCGTCAGGAAAACACTTCACCATAATCCCAAAGAGGAATGGAGTAGTTTCAATCGTCCATTTCACACCAGTCAAGCCGCACAGAATGCATGAGAAAATGCTATAACTTGCAACGCTCTTTTAAACCAAGGTGTCTGACGTCACACTGGAAGCCTATTCATTGGAAACACTTTGCTTTATGGGGCAACCCCCGACCAATCAGCAACAGAACTGGCTCCACCCTTATCAGCATTCTAAATGTCAAAGTCCATGGAAGATAACTCTGCCATTCAGGTCTGATCATGTTATAATAGCACTTAGATGCAGACCACTCCATCATCTGCAGATTGGGTAACACCAGGTTTTGAAAAGCTGACAAAAAACGGGATGGTGTGCCTTTATTGTGAGCAAACTGTGACCGATGCACATTCATCTACTTCAGTTACATATTCTCGGGACTATATGGATTGCCCCTCTGATCATGAGGTTTATCTCCTCGTTTGTCCCTGTGGCCTTAAATATGTGGGCCGAACAATATGCCCAGTCAAGATATGACTGGATGAGCACAAAGTCAGATCTAGGATTGCTTATCAATCTACACCTTTGGTATCCCACCGTGTGCAGTTTAGCCACTGTTTTGCACAGTTCCTATACTGTGGTCATTGATCGTGCGCTTCCCGGCTGGTGAGGAGGAGAAGTGAGCACCTGTCTTCAGCAGTGTGAGAAGTGCTGGATTTTTACATTAAATACAGTAGCGCCTGCTGGCTTGAATGCTGAATTGGAATGGTATTCTCTTCTTTGAGCATTTGGGACACCTCGACTGCAGCAGTTCTGTTGCTGATTGGTCGGGGATTTCACCATAAAGCAAAGTGTTTCCAATGAATAGGCTTCCAGTGTGACATCAGACACCTTGGTTTAAAACAGCGTTGCAATAAAGACTAATAAAAGAAAATATTTTTTCACTCAACGTGTCTTCAAACTCTGGAATTTGTTACCGGAGGATGTAGTAAAGGCTGTTAGTGTAGCTGGGTTTAAAAAAGGTTTGGACAAGTTCCTGGAGGAAAGGTCCATAAACCATTATTAAGAAGGGACCCAGGATATCAATGCTTGACCCAGTACAAGCATTGTGGAACCTGTGTCTTTTGGGGAAACTGCTAGGTACGTATGACCTAGATTGGCCACTGTTGGAAACAGGATACTGGGCTTGATGGACCTTGGTCTGACCCAGTATGGCATATCTTATGTTCTTATGTAAGTTTTAGCATTTTCTCATGCATTCTGTGCGGCTTGACTGGTGTGAAATGGATGATTGAAATTACTCCATTCCTCTTTGGGACTATAGTGAAGTGTTTTCCTGACGCAGAACCTCCAAATGTTATGGTTCGAAACACAGTGCTGCATCGAAGAAACGTTTTGAAAAACTATTCAGTCACTATTCAGCTCCCGTTGTGTGGTTTAATGTCACTACATCCACCGCTTCTGCCTGCATCAGATTAAGTGCATTTCTTCTTGTCTTAAGCTTTGCTGTTTCAAATGATTAAAAATGTAAAGTCTGTAACGAAGAGACTAATCCTCCTATCACAAACAGTCCAACAAAAAAAAATATTTTGCATTGTTAGACTGTTATTAGTCTTTTTGCAACCATAAGCAAGGAGGGAGAATGCAGGAAAGAACAGTCAACAGATATACAGGCTCTACAGTAATTAAGACAGAGGGAGCACTGATAGAAAAATACACTGGCCTACCCAGAGAGAGAGAAAAAAAGGGCAACATATTTTTCTGAATTCCTAAAGAGTACACCAAGAGATAGTTACTCCTTGAGTAGGAACAGGCCAAAAAAAAAATAAAAGCAGAGAAGCACTGAACCTTCCTGAGCACTACCTCTACAGAACATCCACCGGCAACACAACACAGGAATGTACAACTGAGATTCCGAAAAATCACATCTAGAGGCCACCAGGAGGGCAGACACAGGAGAGGGCTAGATGCCTAGCACTTCCTTCCTCGTTTGTATGGTAAAGCACCGCAATTGGCATGGGAGCCTGGCTTCGATTCCCTGGTGATGAAATGCAAATCTTACTAGTGAAATGATTCAACAGCTAGCTCTACAGTTGCTGGAATGAGTGGTAGAATATTAAACATTAGACTGGTAGGCAACCACATGACTGCATCTGTTTGGCAGGCAGAAAGTACAGTAAATAAAAAGTACTAATAGATGTTAGCCAGGTCTCTCTGGCAGGCTAAGTAGAGAACTCTGGGGGCCAGACACTTCGCCTTTGGCCATGCGGATAAGGGCAACTATTTAAAATGATTACAGAGCTTTGTGGACAGACATGGGAAAGGAGAGACATAGCAGAGAGGGCAGTTTGGAAGTTCCTAATGGTGTTGGCAATGACTGGGTAAGATTAGGGCAGAAGGTGGTTACGTTTGAGGGACATCAGGTGGTGTCACATAGGAGAAAGACAGTGGTGAAAAAGACCAAAAGCGAACAATTGGAAGAAGGATCAGGCTGAAGCAGTGGCCATGTTGGTATGTAGGAGCAGTGGATCTTAATGAGGCTATCTGAGGAAAGGAGGGCAAGAAGCTTTGCAGCTAAAGGATCAGTCATCAACCTGAAATGTAAAGTCCTTTAGGATAAAAGGAGGGGAAAGATGATAGAAAGAAGGAGGAAAGCCGGGAGCTGAAGGAAGGAAGACGGGGGAGGGGTCCTGAGAGTATATATA
Source organism: Ichthyophis bannanicus (assembly GCA_033557465.1). NCBI lineage: Eukaryota > Metazoa > Chordata > Amphibia > Gymnophiona > Ichthyophiidae > Ichthyophis > Ichthyophis bannanicus. The sequence goes on along the minus strand of CM066048.1, from coordinate 86,873,833 downwards.
TTTTATCAGCTACCAGAAAGGTAAGCAAAGTGAACAGACGGATGACGTATGGCTCAAAGCAAACAGGTTTGCAAAGCATAGGGAGCATGGCTCATTAACGTTTTTTCCAAACCCTGTGTGTGTGTCTGAGAAAGGAGAAAGGCAGTTTGGATAGAGGCGGTTCCCCCATACATTGTGTTAATTTGTAAAGAATATTACAATGAAACCAAAGTGTGATAATATATGTAACCCAGTTCCCAACCCAGTCCTCGGTTACTCCCAGGCCAGTCAGGTTTTCAGGATATCCACAATATGCATGTAGATCTCTCTCACGCATATTCATTGTGGATATCCTGAAAACTTGACTGGCCTGGGGGTACCCGAGGACTGGGTTGGGAACCACTGATCTAACCAATAGATGTCATTCTCAGGCTTTAAAGGATGGATTTTATGAATTTAACCACAGGGTGGCACGGTCCCAAGGCAACAGGTTATCGCCATGCTTCTCCATCACTAGAAGGCAGTACACCCAGCAGCAACCCATTAGTAAACTACATGATTCAGTGACAAGGTATCACCATATATAGCAACCATTAATAAAGGCAGAATTCAATCACTAAGTTTCACAGTGGAATTTACAACAAAGAAAATGAAAAACACATCTGAATCGCTAAGAGTCAGCCCTGGGATGGGAGTGTGGTAGTAGGAATGCTTATTGGGGAAATTATGCAAAGCATGATTCATGGAATAAATTTCCATCCCCTCTGTGTATGCGAGGGAGCGCATGCCTGGGTTGGCTTTATATGTATCTGAAAAGGAGGGGAGAAAGGAAGGCGTGGTTTGAAAGAAGAGATTCTCTAATCTTTATGTTTCATGGCAGCTGCCAAACTACCTGTCCACTGAAATACACTGGGCCATTTTCTGGCCCATTTCCAAACTCTGTGGGGCATGTTTACTAAAGAATGCTATTTGCGCCGCGTCCAGTTATCGCACGGTAAGGTACATTACCGCGCGATAATGGCGCTTTAACGGGCGATAAGTTACCTTATCGCGCAGTAATGTACCTTACCGCACGATAACGGGACGCGGCGCAAATAGCGTTCTTTAGTAAACATGCCCCTGTGTGTCTTTTCCCCCCATGCCAAATTCTGCCCCATTCTCTTAAGTTTTCAAAGTTATTTTTCAACAGACCATGAAAAAGTCATTTTGCCTAATTTTTTTCCACCATTCTATTTTGGTAGAAATATTAAATATCATAGCCATTTGCAGAAGGAAAGATAGCAACCTTGCAAAGGGCAGCAACTGAATGGAGGCATAGAGTCCTAAAGAGAAAGCCAGGTCTCAGAGTGTAAAATTGGAGGATATGAATGCAAATAGAAGGATCAGAGTCCATAGCACTATCAATAAACTATTCAGTAATGTCCTCAACAAATGAGTACTATTAATCCTAACAGAAACAGCAGAAGTCTGCAAAGAAGTCAGATTGGTTTCCTTATGCACCAAACCACATCTTTAATTTACAGACAAGGATTAACGAAAGCCATGTAAAAAACACTTCCCTCAGGGAGAATAATTTGCCTGCTTTATTAACTTAAAAAAAAAAAAAAAGAGCTTTTGAAAAAAACAAAACAAACACACAAAACGTATTCCTTCAGCTGTCAGGCTGCAGACAGACAGCTTCAAGTAAGAGTGAGGCAGAGCTGCAGCCTAGGATTCAGCTGTTAATGTTCAAGTCATGATTTCCCCACACAGCTGGGAACATCCCAGCCCTAGGACAGTTTCAAACTTGTGATGGAGGGGGTGGTATTGCAATAAGTTCGGTGTATGTGGGTTTTTGTGTTATTTTACTATTAAAAGGTTTGTCTGTTGTAGTCTGTGTCGTATGTATGCTTTTCAGTTTATGTATATGAAATGCATGTTGTGGTAGTTTGAGTATGGATTTGTGTTTTTAATGTAATAAAATGTATTTTTGTTTTTACTGCATGGTGGTACTAGGCATCTACTAAATGTAGCTAAATAACTCAGAGAACAACTGTCAGCTAGATGCAAATAATCTGATAATTTGGAGGAAGGGCCTGGGGCAATTTTCACTATTGCACGGTAATCTAGCCAGCTAGATTATATACATCCTGCATGTGAACATCCGAGTTGTAGTCACCCTAAAACTGCTGCTGATTAGTAGGGGGAAGGGGAGAAATGCATGTCTACTTTTCTTCTTACACCCTACCCCCACCAACTAATCCATAATCGCCCTCCTCCAGGGATGATCCCAAAATTGTGAGCCCTTCAGGGACGAGGGAATAAAAGGTGCCTGTTAGCATATAGATCTGTAAACTGCTTTGACCCGGTGAGAAGCGGTATATAAGCACAGCTAAATAAAATAAATAAACATTCTTCTTCCCTTCTTATAAATCATTCACAGTTTCTGAGACTTGCTCTCTGGGGTGTCTTTCCTCCTCACCCTCTCTGCTCCCAGCTGTGTCTACCTCAATCCCTTCACTGTTTTCCGCCCCCAAGCTGCATGTTGACACTGAAGGAGAAAGGACTAGAGTAGGCACAGCAGAAAGTGCAGATCAAAAAAACTCAAGATAACCAGAGACAATTCAGACCAGCACTAATTGTCTATTTTCCTTTCTGTGCCTCATAATGTTATTACTAGTCCATATAGAGGGTAATTTCATAGACACCCACGCAGGCTAGACGTGTCCATGTGCTATGTTGGGCCTATTTTAAAAAGTGGAGGGCACATGTGCTTTAATTTAAAATACTGTGCACAGATGCACCTCAACCTAGGCGTGGCAATTATATTTGCCTGACAGCAAAAGTAGCTGGCTACGCCTGGACTTGTGCAGACACACATAGGTCATAGAGTTCTACAACCTATGCTCATGCAAATGCAGTTGCGCCCCCATACACACTCCAATAGAAAGTACACACGATGGGACTTGCACACTTGCAGAATAGAAAACAACTAAAGCACGCACCTATGTTCTTTAAAATAGGGCCTTTGCAAATAAATGGCACTTAACTTTCCGCACAGACCTTTTAAAATCAGCCCTATAAGGGCATGGAGTGGAGGAGTAGCCTATTGGTTAGAGCAACTGCCTAGTACCCAGAAGATCAAGGGTTCAGTTCCCACTGGCACTCCTTGTGACCTTGGGCAAGCCACTTTACTCTCCATTGCCTTGGAAGAAAAGGCTGGCAATCTACTTCCAGTGATACATTGCCAAGAAAACCTAGAGGTAGCTGGGTCACTATGAGTCAATACTGACTTGATAGCACTAAAAAAAAAAAAAGAGGCATGACGACTAGCATGTGCGGTAGGTGCAAACATTTACCAAGCATTAATGCAAAAATTAACACACGGTAAGTGCACAGCACCCACAGTAAATGCAGGGGCAGATGCTGACCAGGCCCCCCGCATTTACTGCGCAAGGCAGACCCACACTACATGATTTGGCAAATGCTAAGGCATGTAATGCAGGCCCTGGCCAAAATTAAAAATCTTCCTGCTGCCACACAGAACTATCCTTCTCCCCCACCAGACCACTCCCCTTCAGTATGCCCCTCCCAGAAAGCAAATCCCTGCCCCTAAGGCAATCTCCCCAGGACTCCCCACCTCCAAACAGATCCCTATTCAAGGACAAAACTCCAACCCTCCTCCCATCCCCTGATCTCCCCCCCAACTCTTACTCTTGCCCCGGCTGCCATAGGTTCAAAAACAGTAGCAGTAACCCCTAGTGGTAGTCTTGTGGTACTAGCGGGGTTTGGCCCTTGGGGAATTTCCTTTAGAGTAGAGATTTGCTTTCTGGTGAGGGGGGGGGGGGAAATCAGAGTGGTGGAGTCTGTGCTGGGGCGGGGGACGGTGGTGGTGAGGCACTGTATCATTTGGGTCTTTTAGATGGGCAGCAGCCACGTTACCAGACTGCTGGTAGTGCTGCTGCACTTACCACCACCTCTTAAGTAACACTAATAGGCAATCATGACAGCTGGCATGTGGTACTGTCCCACGTGCTAGCTGTCACTGACCACCGCACCCACTGTCCGCCCTATCACACTCAAAGATGTGGTAAGCATTTAGGGGAGGGTTTCTAACCAAACGGTACTCCTTAGTGCATGCCCACGCTAAATGTTACCATGTGGTAAGCACCATGCTAAGTACTTACCACACTTTAGTAAATATGACCCATGGTTGTTTATTCCTCCTTCTTTACTCATCAAACATTTTGGTGGCATGTTTCATGGAAATTCTCCATTGGTAAAGGAGAAAAACACTCTGAAAAAATGTCCCCACCCTACTCCAGTGTAGGGAAAAGCAAACGTGCCAGGGTAGCACTAGTGCTATCCTTGTAAGGTGCAAAAAAAAAAAAAGGGAGGTTTCCTGTATGTTTGTTTGTTTGTTTTTAAACATCCCAGATGCACTGTCTGGTGGCAAGTTTGCATCTTCAGACCCTGCTGGAAAGGGATTTTCCCCTCTGAAAAGTTAGCTTGCAAGCCCATAGGTATAACGTAACCTCAGGCCTGCAAACTTCAAAGGGAATCTGAAAACAAACTATGTCTCATTTTGGAAACGCGTATAAATTATAACGTCAATACATTTTCTTCAATCTGCAGGAGACACATGGAGAAAGAACATGTGCGTCCCCTTTAGCATGTATCACTGAACACATTCTGCCTGCCTTCTTGCCATGTGACATCACATTACAAAGGAACCAGTCATTACTGGCATATGCTAGCCCCCATCCCCCCTACCTCCGAGGCTATTCCACTCTCAGCTAAACCAGCTCAGTTATTCCCTATGTAGGGCACTACACCAGTAAACAGAGCCATGAGAAGTCAGGTGATATGGGGGGCGAGAACTAGGGGGAGTGGGAAAAACATGAAATGAAGACAGGACAGGGAAAGCAGAGGCAGGGGTATGGTGCAGGGAGATGGAGGAATCCCTGGCCCTTCTCACTACAACAAAATAAAACTGGTGGCTTAATCAGCTTATGTGGTAGCCATTTGCCACTGGATTTCCAACCATGCCTCTCAAGCTTGGCAGGCATATGGCTACTTATTGACGGAAACTGGTGGTCAACTCAGCTTCTATGTCACTGGATACCTGTCATACTGATTCAAACCCTGTAGTCACATAGCTACCTAATGAACACTGTCAAAATAATTTGTATGGTAGCAAATGGCCAACAGGCTTCTCCACATCAATTCTGAAGTTTGGCAGTTATGTGTGATGAAAGCTGGCAGCTAAATCAATTTCCAGATCAGCCACTGGATTTCTTAACACTGCCTCTGAAGTTCAGTAGCCAAGTGACTATCAAATAAAGTCAATGACTAGCCAGCTGCACAATTTCTCCACCATGTAGCCAGCACTTACCAATCCTCATGAACACCACAATGCTGAACATGGAGAGAACAGTGGGCACCACCACTCCAAAGAATGTGGATAGCTTTTTTCCCTGTTCCGTGGGTGGCAATGGTGGTGCGACACGGACCCCTGCCACCTCCTGGCCGTCCATGGTATCCTCGCCTGGCACATCCCCAATCACGCTGAAGAGGCGGTAATTCAGCAAGGGGGAACTCTCAGTGGACATGGCAGGGGGAGAGAAAGAAAGGCAAGGAGACGTGGCCAGGGTTGCTCTATAAGAAAAAAAAAAAGGAGATGAATAAGGGGAAGAAACTTCAGCTTTCCATCCTGATGAAAAGCTACTCGGTAATCATAAAGACTGCTTGGCTCCTATGCCTACTTTCCCTGAATCTTCCACTGGCTCTGTTTATGCTTACATTTCCACTCATACTGCAGAGGGACAACAGACTACCAAGCTCAGAATGTGTTTTTTTCATAACATTGTGTGAACCTCTCCTGCCTCACCTAGGACATGTGTACTTGTGAGCAATGGCTTCCCTGCATGCCCACAAATACATGCATAAGCCACAAGCTGCACAGTTACCTGTTAAACTATGATACTTTCACAGTTGTCAGAGCACTTCTTAGATACAATGGCAAACCAACAGAAAACGTATGTCTGTACATATAGGATTGTATCTAAGGAAGCTCTGCGGGTGGTATGCCATTGTACAAAACTGTGGGTGCAATAAAAAGTAATACACCAGAGAGCCATGCAGCAATATTTGGCCCTGGAGTGGAGGACCAGGGTTCCAATCAAGCTCCAAATCCCCAGACTCCAGCTAGGGGAAAAGGGGCTGCATGCACTACATGTATAACACTTGCATCCCAAGAGAGCTTGAACTAAAGAAAACCTGCTAGCTCCGGATACTAGAGAAAGAGAAATGAGACAGGGAGTGCTGAAAGAGGCAAAACAAAATGTATTGTGTATACAGAAGCAGATTTATAGATGAAACACGCACAGAATCTCCGTTTGTGAAATAGAGGAAGTTATCAGTTCATTTCCTTCCCCACCAGGTCTAGTTCAGAATGCCCTTCCTAAATTCAGAAAACAGCCTTGCTCAGGAGGCATGCACAGAGGAAGCAGCCAGCCAGGGCATAGTGACATGTGGGTGGCATGGGCCCCACACCCCTCTACCCCAATGGATGGCCATCAAGAGCGCATGCTCCTCGGCCGAGGCTCGGCTTTAAACCCAAGCACACCGACTAGAAATCCTCTCTGCCCTTCTTCCTGCCAGACCCTTTTCTTCCGTACATAGACAGACAGACCCACCTTCTCCCACGGCAAGCTCCAGCTGTAAGGCAACGGGGTGGGACCCAGATTTCGCTTTGAAGATACTGAAAAAAGGAGGGGAGGAGGGAGAAAAGGAACCCGGCAACAGTTCCTCCATCAGAGTCCAGGCCGGGCCGATAGGGAAGTCGGAAAGCTCTTGTTCACGTGAGCCAATGCCAGACACCTCCTCTTCTCCCGGGTAGCTGGGGCCAGGACAGCTTCCACTTCCAGGACGGCCGAGAGACCCCGCCCACAGCCAGGCTGCATTGGACGAGAGTTAGAGGAGTAGGGGCTAAACCCACCTCCTCTTTCCCCGTCCTACCTCGAAATATAGGATTAACTCAGAATGAAGGAGGGAAGGGGGTGGCTATAATAATCCACATACAGGAACTGCAGAGGGGGAAAATAGGGCTAATAATCAGATACAGGAGCTACTGAGGGGAGAGTGGAGCTGGAGAGGGAATGTAGTGGTAATAATTAGAAATACAGGAACTGCTGAGTGGAAAAGGAGGGGCAGTAATCAGAGAGCTAGGAAATCCTGAGAGGTGAAAAAGGGACAGAGGACGAAAAGCAGGGGCAATAACCAGAGATATATAGTAACTACAGGGAGAGAGCTTGACAAGCTGGGGAAATGATGCCACAGTAAAGTGGGTTCTCTGTGGACAGCGAGATAAATCTGCCACACCTGCTGATGTCATCCGACAGCGCCATGGATGGAAGTGCTCTCCTAAAACTCAGCATGCCCAGGTGCCCACACCCCTTGGCCCGCCCCTACCTGGTTCAGTTTGTCTCTAGCCTATGACTTCTGTCCCAGGTAGGATAGCGGGCTTTGTGGTATTAGCGAACTGTTTAGGACTGGAAACCCCTGCCATCTTCTGTCTATCTTCATGCATAGGAGAGGTGGGAAGGAACATGTGGCTGATTTATCCTGCTGTCCACGGAGAACCTCCATTACAGGTAAGTAACTCAACTTTCTCCATGGACCAGCAGGATGCGTCAGCCATACCTGTTGACTCCCTAGCTGCGGCCGCATGAAGTTAGTGGTAGAGAGAGAGAGAGACAAGCGACACAGTCTGCGGGGAAGAGGAGGTTTATTGACTTGTGGCACTGAGAAAACAACCAGTGAGGTGGATGCAACTGTTGAAACTGCGAGTTTCCCTTTTGTTATATATGTGAGATTATTCTATTAACAGGAGCCAAGAGGAAAAAAAAAAAAAAAAAGGTTCTGGAGAGACAGCTGGAGACTGCAGGAGATTTCTCCTAGGAATGAAAAGGGACTCCCGATTTGAAAAGTCTCTTCATTTAATCGAAGCGTGATGAATTTATAATTAGTTTTTTCTCTGGTTTCACTAGCTCTGTTTAACCAAAAGTTTTAAAAACAAAGTTTATCTTTTTATGAATGAGTATAAGTCATTTGAATGCATGCTTCCCCTCTGTGCTGGTTACTAATGAACAAATCAGTTAGCTTTTCTGTATTTAAAAAAAAAAAGGGAAAGGTGTACTGTATTTTATGAAAAATATCCGGAATGTCTTTTAAATATTTGCTTCCTGAACTAAAAAACTAATTTCTTTTGCAGAGACATGCTGACAGATAGCTATAGTTCTCTCTATAAGAAGCATAATGGATGTATGTGCTCAATCTAAGTGTTTCCTGCCTGCCCTATGTTTACAGAAATAATAAGTGTCTTTTCAAGTATGATCAAGAATTTCAGTAAGGGATTTACTGAAGATTTTGAAATGTCTCTGTCCCAATCAGGATTTTGCCCCAGAATTTCTAGATATCCTGTCTCGTCTCTCTCTCTCTCTCTGTAAGTAGTTCTGTTCAGAGTGCTTAAGGGGGGGATGGAGCCCAGTCCACCGATGATGTCAACCCCCCCCCCCCCCCCCCCGGTGGGCGTGAACTAATGTGCCCACAGCAGAGAAGTGGATCCTTAAAAAAAAAAAAAAAAATCAACCTCCTGGATAGAGCATTGCTAGGAGAAACAGAATCCAGGAGGGGGGGGGGGACGGACTACAGATTCCCAAGTAGTTTGCTAGCCACCTCTGCAACAGGGGAATGTCCACCCCCTCCGGACTAGAAGTGAAAGTCAGCTGACCAGACTTGTTTAGAACTAAAAAAAAAAACTGCATTATACACTGAGAAGTTTTAGGACTTGATTGAACTAATGAACGGAAATTGCAAAGAACTGGATGAATTTGCGGGCATAATGGTTAAATGAAAGTTAATCAGAGGGTGTGTGAATTGTGAAAATAAATGTAACAGAGAAAGTGAATGATATTTTAGTTGAATGATGTGAGGAGGTTATCTTAATTGAAGGAACAGAGGAAGTGAAAAACTGGGTGTGAGTACGCCCATTATAGAAAAAGAAGGACATTAGAGAAGTGAATGCCCGTATCTTGACTCCACCCCAGGAGGGAGTACTTGATTGTAGAATCATAGACAGAATAAAACCAAGCACAGTGTTTCAGCACGAGAGTGGAGCAGCTATAGCGTGAGTGGCAGCCTGAGAGGGCTACAGCATGGATGAAGACTAGGCCAGACCGGACTCTCCAGTTTCCCTGGGTCCCCAGGAGTCAGTCTGAAAAATAGGGGACCAATATATGGACTTTTATGGGGGATACAGGAGCAGAATACTAAAGCCAGTAGCCCCTGTGTTTTTCTCGCAAAGCCTTTTCTGCAGAACCACATGTGTGAACTAGAAAAAAAAAATAATAATAATGTACCAGTTCCTGTATATGCCTGAATGCCCTATTCCACTTTTGGGCCGAGACCTGCTTGCAAAGCTTCAAGCACAGATATCCTTTGTTGAAGGGGGAAAAAATGAAACTCAAAATCTGCTGGCCTGATGGTGTTAACTGTCCCCAAGAAGAAGAATGGCGGTTCTATTCACCTGCATCCAAAGCAACAAGCTGTACACTTACCAACCTCATAGCCCCACCTGGAGGATGGGCAGAAGATAATCCACCTGGCCTAGCGAAGAACATAGCCCCTGCCATTGTCACCCTCAAGCCAGTCAAGAAGCCTGGGACAGGTGATTACCGCCCAGTGCAGGATCTAAGAAAGAATGAATGATGCAGCTGAAACTATACAACCAGTGGTACCAAAATCCTTATATTCTCTTGGAGCTGATCTCTGCTGAAGCTATACATTTCATCATTCTGGACTTAAAAAGATGCCTTTTTCTGTATACGCTTAGCCCAAGACCCCACTACAAGGAGGCGGGGCCAACTCATCTGGACAAGATTACCTCAAGAATTCAAGAACTCGCCTCACTCAGCAAAAGATTTGACAAGTTATCCAGAAACTCAAGAAAAAAAAAAAGAAAAAATTCTACTTCAATATGTGGACAACTTGCTCATAACCACCAACTCAGAAAGTGAATGTCCACCAGCCACCAGTGAACTCTTGCACCTTTTTAATGAGGCTGGATACAAAGTCTCAAGAGCCAAAGCATAATTATGTCAAACAAGTTAAATACCTAGGATTCCAGTTGTCCAGCGGAATTCGACGCCTGGAACCCTTACCAGAACGCAAAGCAGCTGTATGCAGTATTCCTACTCCAATCACCAGGAGGCAAGTGAGAGCCTTCTTGGGTGCCACAGAGTATGTTGTATATGGATCCCCAATTTTGCGCTGCTAGAGAAAAAAAAACCAAAAAAAAAAAACCATTGTATCAAGCTATCAAAGGAATGGAAAAGTCTCCAGAGGAATGGGGACTTGAACAGGATGCAGTCTTTTGATCTTTGAAAAAAACACTCTGATGTTGTCACCAATTCTGGGTCTACCAGATGTCCAGAAAACCTTACAGTCTCTATGTTCATGAGTCGCAAGGAAATGTTCTGGGAGTGTTGACTCAATCTCTTGGACCTTATTTGAGAAGCTGTTATAGCTACAGCCTTCCTAGTAAGCAAAAACTAAAAGAAAAATCCCTTCACAAAGGAAATTACTAGCTAACAAATCTATGAATGTTGAAGTATTAGAGTATGTTGTGTGAAAACCCCAGATACAACTGAAGGGTCAGTCAAGCTTTCAATCCTGCTATGTTATCAGTTAGTCTTGATCCCCTGATCATGACTGTTTAGAAATTATGGACACTGTATTCTCAAGCCACCTGGATTTGACTGATGTCCCTCTGGAGAACCCTGAACAGACTTTCTTTGTGGCTGAAGGCAGTTTCATCATCAATGGACATTGTTGTGCTAGATATGCAGTGATGACCCCTGATTTGGTAGTTGAGTCCTCAGCCCTGGCCCCAGAAACTTCACCACAGAAAGCTGAACTGATAGTCCTCACTAGAGCACTAACAATAGGAAAAGAGCCCTGTCTAAATGTGTACCCAGATTTCAAGTATACCCTTACAACCTTGCATGCATATGGGCCCCTGTACAAAGAATGAGGATGGATAACCTTAGGAAGCAAGTCCATTAAGTATAGCCCCAAGATATTGATATTAACAGATACATACTGCCTATAGATCTCAGAATTTAGGAAAAGTAGAATGTATGAATAGAACCCTGAAATCTCAGTTGTCTAAACTTTGCCAAGAGGTTTACCTGAAGTGGCCCTAGGTTCTTCCTATAGCCCTTCTTAGGATATACTTAGCCCCTGCTAAGTCTTTAGGAGTTTTCCCTTTTGAAATTCTGTATGTGCAACCCCTGCCTATTGTATAGGAAATAAAAGGAGATATGAGACAGATAGGATCTGAAATTATTAGACATGAACTATTGGTTTTAAGTTCTGTTTTGCAGAAGTCTTCATACCTGAGTACAAAATCGATTACTCATCAATTTGCCTGCACCCCTGCATCCTTTCAAGCCTGGAGTCTCGGTGTGGATCAAAAGAGTGGAGAAAGATACTGTTAGCCCTGCATTGGAGGGGACCCTATGTCGTCATCCTGTCAACAACTCCAACTGCAGTAAAAGTCGCAGAATTTGAACCTTGGACCCATCATAATCAAGTGAAGCCAGCAGCTGCTCTTGAACCTGATCACTGGACTACTGTACAGCATCCTGAGACTCCATTGCACCTCACCCTACGACAACAACCACGGACCTAAGACTTATTGGTCCCTCAGAAACTGCACTATTTCAAGACTGTTTGTTTATCTGAAGGTAAGCCTCGCATCTGAAAAAACCTGCAATCATCAGAAAGAGACTGTGTTGTGTTAAGAAATTGAATCTTCTAAGAGACTGTGTTTAAATACTCTGAAAAGACTGTTTTGATCTCCTAAAGAGTGAACTGCTCTAAGGAAGCAATAATAGCCTAAGAGGACTATGCTATGATATTTTAAGAAATTGAGACATCCCAGAGGACAGTGATACTTTGGAATCTACAGCCCTACTCCTGCCAAAACGCTGGTAGGTCTACGTACGGCAGAAGCTTGAGGATCTACAATCAACCCTACATCTGTTATCTGTTGTGGAAGTCGACAGTTCCACCAATTTTCCAGAGACTATGCCCATTATGAATTATTATTATTGCTTTATTTTGGCAGCAGCCTTGGAGTGCTTTGAAATGACTTTTGCCTTATCTCCCTGGGCAGCCTGTATAAGTACAACATGAACTGGACCGAAGGTCACTCAGACCTTGTTTTATCATTCTTCCTATACTTGCATTGGTATACTCTCCAATCCAAAAGTTGTTCTAGATCTTGACTTTCTACAAGGCTATGCAAGCCACCGTTGCAATTCCTCATACCACCACCAGAACTTGTTTCTTGAACTTGCTGGAGCAATAGCATCTAGTCTCCACACTTCTGACTGTTTCTATTGTGGAGGAACTAAGATGGGAGATCAGTGGCCCTGGGAGACGCAAGAACTGAACTATTCTATCCTATACAATCAGACTGATTTACATAATACTACTAGTGAGTGGGTATTGGCCCACCCCATTGTTGACAGTTTGTGTTTTGTTCGGACTGGACCACAATCTACTACGAAGGATGGACAGCTGGTCTGTCTAAATCAGAAGCTTTACGACAGCACAACAAAAGATGCAACTGAACCTTCTAATCCTTTAGTTCTTTTTCCCACTCTTGCCAAACTATGGACTTTGACTATCTGCCTGTTGCTCCCTTGTTTCTTGCCATTTTGCTTGCAAATGATAACTTCAGTTATTAATAACACTGTAGAGCGTAAGACAGCTACAAAGATGCTAGCTATGTGAACTTACTACCCTATACCACAGAGTGATACCTTTACCTAGTATTATGTGATTTGATTCTCACACCTTATTAACATGCGGGTGAGAATAATCAAAGGGGGAAATGTGGTAGGCGACGGCCTATGATCCATGCTAATTGAACTAAGCAGACAGGCCTGAGCAGCTTGACCTGTAACTGAAGCCTGTAGTTAGGCCCAGAGGAATGAAAACCCCCCTGAATGATGACACCATAGAATTGAAACTTAACTCAGTTTAACTGAACATAGCTAAGCAGAAACGAAACTTAGAAAATAAAGAAAAACAAGTTTAATTGGTACTGATAAGGTGTGCTATGCTTCTATGGAATTAATTAACTCTGCAGAGAGCAAGGTCACAGTGCCTCTGCTTCCCATATGTTTTAACAAGCTCAGCGACCTTGGAGGAGAGAAGTAACAAGTTGGAGACACTGACCATTGTAATTGGGACTAGAAGGGGGGCAACCAGGTGCTGGGCCCAGACCAGAGTCCCTATTGGGTAGCCATATCAGTACCGGGACCAATAGATGGGTGAGAGGGGTACTGGGACCAATGAAAAGTTTGCCTATGCTTAGAATGGACAAGAAAGCTATAAAAGTTGTTGTTTTACTAGAAGCCATGGCTCAGCCATTTTGAAATTGCTTATTGCTTGAGCCATGTGCACATTAAACTGGCTTGGATCCTTGAAAAGACTCCTGGATTTATTTATTGCATGCTTATCTGCTGCTACACAACGGGCAACCAGTAAATAATGTATGGCGTTCTTTTTCCTATAGTTAGGGAGCATAGTCTTTTTTTATTATTGTAAACCGCTTACATGTTTCGGCCAAAGCGGTATATCAAGTTTGGGAATAAAGATAAAGATAAATAACAACAGAACCATTGTGGTTGCAACTGGCAACCACCCATACTCACACTATAGAGCTTGGCGCAGCGAGTAATGACTAATGGGCAACTGGTAAACAAAATATTTTATTTAACAGGTTTTATATACTGTTTTATCATTTCAATCAAAGCGGTTTACATTGAAACGTAAACTTGGTAATATACATTAAACAGGGACATTGATAACTTGGATTTTTCTGAGGCAATGGAGGGTTAAGTGACTTGCCCAAGGCCACAAGGAGTGCTAGTGGGAATCAAACCCTGGTCTCTGGGTTCCCAAAGCCAGTGATCTTAACCATTAGGCTACTCCTCCACTCCAACAGCAGTAGCCAGGTAAGCCACAGCAGGGATAGCAGCAATACAGGGCGACTATCTGAGTCTGGATGGGCAAAGTGTCCAAGTCCAGTTGGGTGGATATTACCCCTGATCCAGGTCTTCCAGTGGCAGCAGGCTTTGCTCTGGGAGGATGCCCATGCCTAAGATGGAACGCCTGAAAGTGCTGTTGGTCCACGTCTGGAAGGTGAGCAAGGAGGACCAGGTCATTGCTTTGCAAATATGAAGCAAGGGCACAGAGTTTAAGTTTGCTAGGTTGGCCGCCATTGCACACAGTTAGTGGGCGTGAATGGAAGCCAGAGGGTTGGCTCCCACCTGGGAGTAGCAATGGGAAATGCAGGTGGTGACCCACTGCAACAAGGTTCTCTTGGTGATTGGGTGTCCAGGCCTGTTGGGGTCAAAGGCAACGAAGAGCTGGGGCCCTTGCCAGCAGGCTACAGTTCTTGCCAAGTAGATACGCAGTGCCCGCACACAGTCAAGGATGTGTAGGCAGGGCTCCTCGGGGTTGGCATGCGGCTCCATGTAGAAAGTGGGGAGCTTGATGGTCCGGTTCATGTGGGATGGTGATGCCACCTTGGGTAGGAATTTTGGGTTTATTCACAGTGTGGCATGGTCCAGGTAGAGGAGGGTGTACAGTGGATATATGATCAGCACCTGGAGTTTGCTCACTCGTCTGGCAGAGGTGATAGTAATGAGGAACAGCACCTTCCATGTTGTGAACTTGAGGGGTGCATCCTTGAGCGACTCTAAGGGTTGTCATGTGAACTGCTGGAGGACTATGTTGAGGTACCATTGTGGCACTGGTCTATGGACAGCGGGCTGCAGGTTGGGCAGGCCTCTCATGAACCACGAGATCAGTAGTTGTGAAGAGATGAGAAGGTTGTCAAGGCGGTCATAGAAAGCAACAATGGCCAAGAGGTAGACCTTGTTGGAGGAGGTCAGAAGGCCTGTCTGGGCAAGTATGGCGAGGTATCTGGAGGACCTGGGGCAGAGGGCAGGACAAGGGGGCCAGTCCTGACACACACCAGGCATCAAACCAGTTCCATTTGAGGGAGTATGACCATCAGGTGGAGTCTCACCGTGCTGCTAAGATTTATTTATTTATTTGCACACAATTTTTATACCGCTCCTTCCGGTGATCAGCAGCGGTTTACATTTTAACAATTTGGTTCTGCAACAATAGCAGTTACATAAAACATCAGCAACATATAACAATAGTAACAGTATACAAACTATGTACAAATAACAGCAGTAATAATAGAATAAATGTTGTACAACCCATGGATATCTGTTAAATATAGCAATATTAACAGTAGTCAGCCTATGTAGAAGGTAATGTTAGTATAGGGATTCGTAGGACATGGATAACCCATGGATAGATGAAGTAAGATGAAGTGCTGGACATCCCCTGTAAGGTTGAGGTTGACAGCTGCGACCTTTCAACTTCTATGCAGTTAGTACGAGGGCAGGTAGGTTGGGGTGAAGTGTCTTCCCTTCATTCTGGGGTAATGAGGTCTGGTCTCAGAGGCAGTTGCACTGGTGGTTCCTCGGCGAGGCACTGGAGATAGGTGAGCCACGCATGTCTCGGCCAGTATGGGACAATGAGGACGACTGTGGCCCAATCACAAATTGTCTTCTCTTTGACTTTCGGGATAAGCAGTGTTGGGTGGTAGGCATACAGGAGCTGTTGATGTCCCTAGTGCAAGGTGAAGGCGTCTGACACTGAACTCCATTCCGTCAGGTGCCTGGAACAGAATTCCAGGCACTTTGCATTGGAGAGGTGTGCAAAGAGGTCCATCTGGGGCTGCCAACACTGCCTAAATAGAGAGGTCGTGACCTCATTGTTCAGGAACCACTCACGGGGCTGCAGCTGGTTGTGCTTGCCAGGTAGGTAGGTTGCTTGGAGCTGGCAATTCTTGGATAGTGGTCGGCTCCATATTCTTTGTTCTTCCTTGCATAGTGGAAGAGACCCCATGCCTCCTTACTTGTTGACATAGGACATGGCCACCTGATTGTCGGTCTGGATTAACAGCACCTTGCCAATAAGCCACGTCATGAAGGCCTGTAGGGCATACCTGATCGCCTTCAGTTCTAGCAGATTGATTTGTAGGAAACGCTCTGACCCTGTTCAGGTCCCTGGGGTGTGGAGATGAAGGAAATGGGCCCCCCAGCCAAGCTTGGGAGGAATCCATGGTGATGACAAGGTCGTGTAGGGGGCTTGGAAAGGCCTGCTTTGAGTGAGGTGATCCCTGTTCATTCACCAGGCTAGGGAGGCTCGCGATTTCTGGTCTGTGCTGACCTTGCGGGACAAGGAGTGAGACTGCTGGTTCCAGTTCCATCGCAGATCCAATTGAAGGTCCCTAATGTGGTGTCTGGTGAGATGGATGACCTGTGTTGTTGCTGCTATGTGGCCCAGTAAGCACAGGATCATTCTGGCCGAGACGGCGCTGGCAGCTGCCACAGATTGCGCTAAGGTAGTGATAGTATCCGCTCATGCCAATGGCAGGAATGCTTTGCCTGAGGAGTGCAGAGAGTTGCGCTGATGAAGTCCAAGGTTTGTGTGGGATGTAGCTGCGATTTCTTGAAGTTGACTAGGAATCCCAGGTTGGACAAGAGGGAGACTCGTCTGCATGGCTTTCTCTGCCCCCAGACTTGAAGGTGCATCTATCAGCCAGTCATCTAGATAGGGGAAGACACAGACCCCAGATTTCCGGAGGTGGGCCACTGCTACTGCCACACACTTTGTGAATACCCTCAGGCCTGGGGAGAGGCCAAAGCGGAGTACATTGTATTGGTAGTATTGGTCCGCAATGCAGAATCGCAGAAACTGCCGGTGCATAGGGTGGATCGGGATGTGGATGTATGCGTCCTGGAGGTCCAGGGACATAAGCCAGTTGTTTTGTTGCAGTAGGAGTAGGACGGACCAAACCAAAGAGAGTACATCCAGAAGCGTTCTTTGCGGATGAATATGTTGAGGTGACACAGGTTGAGAATGGGGCACAATCCTCCAGATTTCTTGTGGATGAGGAAGTATCTAGTAAAAGCCATAGCCGATCTTCTCTTGCGGCACCTGTTTCACAGTGCAGGACACCAGGAGGGATTGTATTTCTATAGCCATGGTGAGGCGTTGGTAGTCAGGGATGCGGCTGTGGGGGATGGATTTTTGCTGAGGGGCTGAAGAGAATGGTATGCAGTAGCCTTTGTCAATGATTTCCAGGACCCACTTGTTGGTGGTGACATTCGCCCAGGCTCCCATGAAGAAGGAGACACAGCCTCCGACTGGCAGAACTGGGATGGCCTGAATTGTCAAAATGATGGTGTATTTTTCCTGGAGGGGGGCTGTAGAAGGCTTCAGCTGTCT
This sequence comes from Ichthyophis bannanicus, assembly GCA_033557465.1. Classification (NCBI taxonomy): domain Eukaryota; kingdom Metazoa; phylum Chordata; class Amphibia; order Gymnophiona; family Ichthyophiidae; genus Ichthyophis; species Ichthyophis bannanicus. The sequence goes on along the minus strand of CM066048.1, from coordinate 86,856,421 downwards.
GCGGTCCTTCTGGTACGGCTTCTGATGGTAGGCTGGTATGATTGGTGCTTGGGTCGATGTGGCTGCCACTTGTAGTACATCTGGTAGCGCTTTGAAGAGTAAGAAGAGTATGGCTTATGCTGCTATTCTGCAGTTGAGACCATCAGAGGCCAGGGTCTGGAGGATGGAGCAGTGTTCTTTCAGGTCATTCATTGTCTCCTTGACTTTTCCTCCAAACAGACTGTCTCCTGTGCATGGGGCGTCCACAAGCTGCTCTTGTATGTCCTCACACAGGACAGAAGCTTGGAATCAAGCCGCATGCCCAGAGGCAATGGTGGTTGCCGCAGTCCGGGATGCTGAGTCGAAAGCGTCAAAGGCCGAGCAGATCAGGTGTCTTCTGCATTCACTGAGGTCCCCCAGGGAAAGTGGTCTTGGACTCTGTCGGTAAGCCCTCCACAGCATTCTTGAGGCTATCTACGATGGTATCTAGGTACAGCACCCATTGGAACTGGTGCGCTGCAATCTTTGTGCTTAGCTTAGCAGCCTGGTAGGTCTTTATCCCATGTTCATCAAGTGCCTTGTGTTCCTTCCCGGAATGTGGGAGATCTTTGCTTGCCTTATTGCTAACTCCACAACTATGGAGTGATGGGGGAGCTGAGTTTTGTCAAATCCTGGTATAGGCTGTACCTAGTACTTAGTGTCCAGTCAGCATGGTAGGGCCAGAGGCAGGCATCTGTCAGATACGTGTGAGTTGCTAGGAGTCAGTGGACCAGTATGGAGACTACCAGCCTGGGTGCATCGAGGTACTTTAAGAAATTCAGGACCTCATTTCTGGAATCTGGGGCGTCTGAGGGCAATAGCGCCAGGTGGGTCGTCAGCTTCTGGAGGAATTTTGGATACATTAGGTCCTCCAGTGGTGAGGGTGGGAGTGGTAGTGTTGATAGTGATTCTGAGGTTGAACCTTTGCCGTCCATAGAGTGGTGGGAGCTCCCGACCAATCCTGATCTGAACGCAGCAGCTACCTCTCCTTCACTCTCTGTGGAGAGGGGTCCAGGGAAGAAGACTGCGGGCGAGGAGATTCCTGGGGAGGGACCGCACCTAGGCGATGGTGTCGAGGTCTATGGGTCTTCTGCAGCAGGTGCTATTGGTGGCTGCTGTCCTTGTGCAGGCATGTTATGGGCCAGTAAGCATGCCAAGAGGTCTCACATGGCCTTTGGAGGCGGCGCAATCTATGGGTCCAGGTTTGGGACAGGCACCAGCCTTAGTGTGAGGAAGGCAAACTTGTGGTAGCATCGGGGATACTGGCTGATGATCGAGTCCCATTGCTGATGCCACGGGGGAGGGGTATCTGAGTAATTAGAGTCGGAGCTGGTGGAGGGGCTTCTTGCTCTTCTACGCCTGTGTCTTCTATGAATGCTCTGGTTCTGGCTGTAGTTGCTGTGATTGCTGCTATCGGCGCCAGTGTTTAAGATTGGGCTGCCTGATCTGTGCTCATTTTGCTAGTGTTTTGCTCATCGGGGGCAGTGGGGATCTCTCTGCGCTGATGAGCCGGCTCAGAGGAGAGATTCCCCCGGCTGATGTCATCGTGACGTCAGCAAGCAGCATTGATGGGGAGTGGATCTGGAGACTGTTTTCTGCAATCGGCACCAGCAGTGAAGAGCTGTGAGGGCATAGGGCAGCTGGTGGGGCCAGCGTCTCTGCGGTCAGGGTTCCTGGGAGGCTGCATTGTCATTGGGCCCGATGCAGGCAGCTGAGGAATTCAATGGGGCCATGGCTCCGATATCGCATGGAAGTCGCTAATGCTGTTTAGTAAACATACCCTTTAATTGATTTCTTTGTCGAAGATCCCTGAGTAGTAGATTGATGGGTGCAGTCGATGTTTTCTACTTGTAGTTCAGTAAAGCTTTTGAGATAGTTTCCTACTGGAGACAGATGAGCACACTAGCAAATCTAGATGTTGGAATTAAAAATATAAACTTAAACTGGGGTAGAAGCTACTTGAGAGTAGTGGTCACTGGAGCCCACTCTTCACTGGAGTGACTTTAGACATTAAGGAAGGGTTAGAGGGGAATGTTTGCCTGTTGCAGATATTATGAAAGTGTGTAACAGAATAAACCTTATCCCAGTGTGTGGACGTACAAAAGAAAATGTACAGAATTCATCTCCATCCTTAAATTTGGGTTAGCATGCCAAAGAGCAGAAGGTATGAGTGAGAATCCACCTGTATGCAAGTGATTATAGATGGTTCACAACAAATATAGAACAAAAAGGTTAAACAGATATGTAGATTCTGTAAGAAAGAGCTGGAAACAGTTACTCATTTTATAGCTGGCTGTAAAGTTTTGATGGCAGAAATATTTTATGCAGAAAGGCACAAGAAGGTAGCCTATCTCATCCATTGGAAAGGTTGTAAGCACTACAACATCGCTGCTCTGGAAAAGCACTGGGCTCTTGTCGGTCCTTCTCGGTTGTTTCTGGGTCTTCTTCTTCCCCCACTCCTCTCTCCTGTGGTGTACCTCAAGGATCTGTCCTCACTCCACTCCTCTTCAATGTTTTCCTTGCCCCTCTTGCCCTTTTGGTCCAACAGTTTGGCATCTCTGCGTATTATTATGCAGATGACATACTCCTCCTCCACCACACCGATTCTCTCACCCCTGATATCTCTTCCCTCAATACATATCTCTCTGCTGTTGCCTCCTGGTTCGCATCCAATTTCCTACATGTCAATCCTTCCAAGACTTTTGCTATTTGGTTCACTCTTGGGAGCCCCCCCCCCACCTGTGCTCCCTCACTCTCCTCCCTGCCTATTCCCCTTGTCTCTTCTCTTCAATACCTAGGTGTTATTCTCGACTCTTCTCTCTCTTTTAAGGAGCACATTTCTTTGGTTGTCCAGCGTTCCTTCTTCTCCCTAAAACAATTGTGAGCCGTCCGTCCTTTCCTTTCTTCTTCCGCCCTGACCACTTTACTTCTCTCTCTTGTAATATCCCATCTTGACTATTGCAATGTCTCTTTGGCAGGTCTTCCACAATCTCAACTCATCCATCTTCAACGTGTTCAAAACACCGCCGTTCGCATTTTAACTTACGCTTCCCACTTCAACCATGTTACCCCACTTCTCCTACGTCAACACTGGCTCCCTATTTCCTTTCGTATCCAGTACAAGTTCCTTATCTTTGTTCACTGAGTAATTCACACAGGCACTCCCCTTTACCTTGCAGACCAAGTCCGTCTTCACACCCCTCACCGCTCACTCCGCTCCATTCATATCAATCGTATGTCCCTTCCCTCCCCATCATAAGCTCATTTGGAATCCACCCGTTCATCAGTTTTTTTCTTTCTCGGCCCAAGGCTCTGGAACTCGCTCCCCCCCCTTCCGTTTAGAAGTGTCCTTCAAGACTTTCAAGATAAAATTAAAAACCCACCTTTTCTGTCTTGCATTTGACCTCCCCCCCTTCCTCACCTCTCTCCCCCCCTCCTCATTGACGCACAGACTACTTGCTCTCTATGTTTTTTTCTTTTCTCCATCCTATCCTTTCTCAATTTTAATGGCATTCCTTTCCTGTTTCCCTGCAGCCTTTGCATTTTATGATTGTAAACCGCTCAGAAGCATTTGTTATGGGCGGTATAATAAGTTTTAATTAAACATAAGAAAATTATGAAGAATGAAGAGGTTATGATCACCTGGGATAGTCCCATTTTGGTTGATAAAAAGCTGGATGCAAGGAAATCAGACATAATGGTAAAGGAGAAAACCAAAAGAACGATATTAATAATAGAGGTGTCTGTTCCAAGCAATTATTCTATGAATCGTATGGAGAGAGAGGAGATCCTCACATATCAAGAAATGCAGCGAGAGACCAAAATAAATGTCAGAAAGATACAGAAATATCTCTCATTGCATTGGGAGCTGCAGGTCTGATTAAGAACTATTCCAAACAAGCCTTGATAGCTGCCTATGCATGGTATATTCTATGAACTCCAGAAGGAAATCCTATTTGGCACAATGCAAGTCCTGCTCAGCAAGCATCAACAGTACATTTGAGAGACTCAGATCATGCTCCACTTATCCTGGCTTAGGAGCAAGTTTCATTGCTGCATGGTATGCAGGAAAAGATTGCCCCAAGAGAAAAGAGAGGGAAGATGTGAGGAAGATCTTAGGAATATATATCATGCACAAGAAGTAAGCATTTGTAGTACTGTGAGGCTCCAAGAAGCAGAGTTAGGAGCAATGTTCAAAAATATTTCATCATGGAAAGGGTGGTGGGTGCAGTTGCACTTCCTCCTTGGTGCAGCTAAGCATTCAGTAAAATACTAGAGCTCAGCTTAAAAATATGGTACTATACCTTTGAGTGATGGACAGGCCAACCCCATCTTAATAGTCTAATAAAAAGCAATAAAAAGAAATGCAAAACAAATAAAATAGAAAAATTAGCTGCTAAAAGACTGAACTTTTATGCATTATGGTTTTGGATTATTTTTTTTAAAGAGGGTATGGTTTATCTCTCTTAGGTTTTCAGTATGTTATCCATTTAAGCTTTTGCCATATTTTAATATTTTTTTTTCTTCCTTTCCCTTTTGATTTATTGGGGTTTTCTCCCCCTTTCCCTTTATTTGTTAGCTCTTCTTAGTATTTAGGAGCAGAATTTTACTTTTATAAGGTACCAATCGTCTGTTGATATTAACTGTTGCAATAAATACTTTCATGTGATTCTTGACCCATGTTGGGAGGCACAAGCTGGAGCATGGCCATGTCAGGTGTTTTTTATTTATTTTTTCTGTTTGTTGCTTTGTTGCAAAACGTGTTGTTGGTGTATATCAAATATTTTCTACCTATTATTAGTTTTATTGTTATGGTTTGATAAACTTGAACTATATATTTATTTATTTATGTTGTTTTATGTTCAGTCATTTTAATTTGTTTGTAATCTCAAATTCATGCCCATAGCGTGGCTGAGCTACAGGCATTGATTATGCAGCATGTGATGCAGTTCCCTCAAACTCTGCTTTTAGGAGATGTAGATCAGTATTTGGAGAATAGAACTTCTCATGAAGTGCAGACATTTTTGGCTTTTTTAGATACTTTGAACCTGAGGTTGATAAATTGGGGGAGGGGGGGTGTATACATGAAGGAGGACATCAATTAGACTTGATTGTGGCCTCCTATGATGCACAAGGTGATGTGATGTGATAGTGGACAACTGTTCTTCATCTACTTCAATTTGGTCAGATCACTACTTGTTAGAATTTACCATTAGGACTAGGGTGGGGGGAAGATAGGGTTCGTTTCAAGGGGCCTAAGCAATGATCAAGAGGAAAAACAGTAGCTTCTTTGAAATCAGGTGTTCTAGAGACTGGAAAATCTAGAAAATGGTCAAGTTCATAAAAGAAATTGAAGGCGCTATGTCAGAGATTTTAGATGAGATAGCGCCTGTGAGAGTGTTGGGAACACCTAGGTTAGAAGATCTCCTTGGTATGGTAGTCAGTTAGAGAAAAAATGTGAATGCGGGAAATTGAAAAGATCCTGGTGAGGCATAGCAGAAGAGTCTGTTAGACTGGAATGGCATTCACAGATTAATTGTTATAAAAGTATGATAAGTGAAGAAATATTACTATTCAAAAATCGATTATGGGAAGCCAAAAGCATGCAAAGGAATTGTTTCAGGTAGTGAGACATTTGTTCTGCACCCCAGTGCAGTCCATTCAGTGTGAATATGAGGACATAGAGGCAAATGACTTTGCTTGTTTTTTTGAAGAGAAAATAATTATGTTAACTGGAAGTTCTCCGAGACCATTAGTCACTAGTGAGCCAACTAAGGTACCTAGCATAGGACTTCAGATTGTTGAAGAGACTGGGGATTTGGATTCAATTCTGGCTGATTGTGGGATAAATTTATATTTGTTTCATTGAGGGAAGTCACCATGTTGCTGAAGAAATTTGCAACAGGGAATTGTCTATTAGATCTTTTCCCTGAGGACTTATTTAAGGAGCCGTCAACTGACTTGCTTTGCTGGCTATTTTGTGAACAAATTGCTGCAGGGTGGTAGCTTTCTGTTAGAACTTGATTGTAGGAGGGAATATAGGTTGCACCCAGTGCTCTAGCTACTGTCCTGTGGCCAATATTCCAATTCTATTGAAAATCTCGAAAGCAGGAGTGTGATATACAGATCTCCGTCAAAGGGAGAAGAAGTGGACAGGGATTTAATAGAAGACATACACAGTATTATGATGAAAGGAGAAGAGCTACTGATAGGTGATTTCAATATACTGAATGTTGATTGGCACATCCCTGCTGTGGTGTCATCTAGAAGTAAGGAGATCCTAGATTCTCTACAGGGAGAACTATTCCGGCAACTGGTGACAGAACCCACATGTGAAGGGGCCATACTGGACTTGGTGCTCACCAATGGGGAGTGTTTCTGATGTCATAGTGGAAGATTATCTCACATCCAGTGATCACCAGATGGTGTGGTTCAGTCTTAAGACTAGGGCTGATAAAATCCATTCATAAGCGAGGGTCTTAGACTTAAGGAAAACTAACTTTGCCAAGATGGGACAATACCTCAATGAGATTAGCGGAATGGGAACAGCTGGGGGATGTAGAAAAGCAATGGGCAAAACTGAAAGGGGATATTTTAAGGGCAACAAACCTTTTTTGTTAGAAAGGTAAATAAATGTAAAAGGAAAAAAAGGTCACTATGGTTCTCAAAGAAGTAGCTGAAAAGGTGAAGAAAAAAAGGTGACCTTTATTAAATACAAGAGATCACAGAGAAAAACTTAGAGACGTTAGCAAAATAGTCAGGAAAGTAAAGATACAAAAAGAAGAAGACATAGCCAATGCAATAAAATGGGGGGGATAAGATATTTTTCAGATATATTAGTGAAGAGAAGAAGGGCAAAAGTGGTATTGTCAGACTCAAGGATGAGGGGGAGGAATATGTAGAACCTAATGAGGATAAAGCGGAATTGCTTAAGAAATATTTATGTTCTGTGTTCACAGATGAAGAGCCAGGTGCAGGACCTCAGAAAAAACGCACAATTAGGAACAGAAGTGATGGAGATCTTGAACAATTTTCAGAAGACTGTATTCCTGAGGAACTAGCTAAACTAAAAGTAGACAAAACAATGGGACCGGATGGGATACATCCAGGAATACTGAAGGAACTTGGGGATGTTCTAGTGGCTCCACTGCCTGAACTTTTCAATACTTCTTTAGAGTTGGAAGTGGTCCCAGAGAACTGGAGAAAGGCACATGTGTTCCCTTTACACAAAAGTGTAAGTAAAGATGAGGTTGAAAACTACCAGCCAGTTAGTCTAACCCAGGGGTCACCAACCTGCGGCCCGCGAGGCTCTACCCCGGTTAACATTACGTGCGGCCCGCCAAGGATTCCCGCCATTGTATCCACGCGCTCGCAGCTCACCGACGACCACCTGCAAGCGTCCTTCTCCTGTCAGTGTCATCTGTGAAGCTGGACTTTAAGCGTTTGTCTGCTAGCATGAATCATCAGCCATCTCATTAAATTCAATAAAGGTGATCAGCCATTGTTTTCATAATTTTGCGTTTGTTGTTTTTTTTCGCGGGGGCGGGGAGAAGGGGGGTGCGGCCCGCGAGGCTCCCGGTAGTCGGCTGTGCAGCCCGCGGCCCTCTGGAGGTTGGTGACCCCAGGTCTAACCCCTGTGATGAGTAAATTATTGGAAGTGCTGCTACAACAGAGAATAGTGAGGTTTCTGGAGTCTAATGGATTGCAGGATCCGAGGCAGCATGGTTTTACCAGAGGCAGGTCTTGTCAGACAAATCTGATTGATTTGGGTGACCAGGGAGTTGAACCTAGGGAGAGCTCTAGATGTGGTGCACTTAGATTTCAGTAAAGCCTTTGACACCATTCTGCTCAGGTGACTTATAAACAAACTAAGCACCCTAGGGATGGACCCTAAAGTTACTGATCAAGTTAGAAATTGGTTGAGTGGGAGGTGGCAAAGGGTACAGGTAAATGGAGCTCACTCAGGGGAGAAGGATGCTACCAGTGGTGTGCAGCAGGGATCTGTCCTTGGTCTGATTCTTTTTAACATCTTTGTTAGTGATATTGTGGAAGGGCTATCGGGTAAGGTTTGCCTCTTTGCGGATGATACCACAATCTGCAATAGAGTAGACACCCAGGAAGGAGTAGATAACATGAGAAGGGATCTAGCTAAGCTTGAAGAATGGTTGGGAATTTGGCAGCTGAGATTTAATGCTAAAAAATGCAGGGTCATGCATTTGGACTGCAAAAATCCAAGGGAGCGGTTCAGTGTAGGGGGCAAAATACTTCCGTCCACCAAAGTAGAGCGGGACCTGGGCGTGATTGTTTCTGATGATCTTAAAGTGGCTAAACAGGTAGAAAAGGCAACGACAAAAGCCAGAAGGATGCTTGAGTGCTTAGGGAGAGAAATAGCCAGCAGAAAAAAAGGAGGTGATAGTGCCTCTGTATAAGTCTCTGGTGTGACCTCATTTGGAGTATTGTGTGTAAGTTTGGACACTACACAAGATGGAGTTGGTGCAGAGGGTGTCTACTAAAATGGTTAGTGGTCTTCATTATAAAGCATATGAGGACAAACCTAAAGATCTTAATATGTACACGTTAGAGGAAAGGTGGGATAGAGGAGATATGATAGAGACATTTAAATACCTCCATGGCAAAAATGCACAAGAGGAGAGCCTCTTTCGATTGAAACCAAGCTCTGCTACGAGGGGGCATAGGATGAGGGTGATAGGGGATAGACTAAGGAGTACTATGTGGAAATATTTCTTTACAGAAAGAGTGGTAGATGCATGGAATAGTCTCCCATTGGAGGTAGTAGAGATGACGACAGTATCTGAATTCCAGAAAGCATGCAGCAAACACAGAAGATCTCTAAAGAACAAAGGGGACTATTGTAGTTTATATGGAAGGGCAGATTAGATAGGCCGGCCATATGGTCCTTTTCTGCTGTCATGTTTCTATGTTTCTTAAATTGTAACAGCATTTGAATGATTATGAATTTTTTGGATAAGATTGGGCTTTCGGAGCCTGCATAGTACAGAGGCAGTAATAGCATCTTTATTGAATGAGCTATTACTATGGAGAATATTAAATAGTGTAACCAAGGTTTAGTGATGCAGCTGGACCTATTGCCAGCGTTTGACGTAGTGACTCATGAGTTACTTTTGCTTAGGTTAAATGCTGCTGATGTGTCTAGTGCAGTTTTGGTTTGGTTCAGTGTTATTTTTAAAGAATAGGTCACTGAGGATACATTGCTGAGGGAATCTGTTGACTCTTGGAGTATGTACTGTGGAGGTGCCCTTTCATCAATTCTGTTTAATTGTTATTTGTGCTCATTGGGTGAGCTAATACTCCCCTTTGGTGTACCTTTCTTTTTCTTTTCCTATGTAGATGGCATTATCATAATTTTCCTAAGGAAAGACTGTGCTAGAAACGCATGTGTTTATGAATTTGATATTCAAACATACAGTATATATGGTTGGATGCAGCAAAATTGGTTTATTTACATTTAACTCATGCCTTTCCAGTAGTTCAAGACAAGTTACATTTAGGTATTGTGGTTATTTCTCTGTTCACAGAGGGCTTACAATCTAAGTTTTGCTCCTGAGGTAATGGAAGGTTAAGTAACTTGCCCAAGGCCATAGGGATCTGAATGCTGGCTTCCCTGGTTCCCAGCCCACTGTGCAACTCATCCACTTAGGTAAACCTTGAGAAAATAAAGATCCTTGGGAGGGGGTGGTAGGATAGACCATTGGAGGCTCCAATAATAGTAACTAGTAGGTTTTCCTTTCATGTGGGAATCTAAATTGTTGGGCATATGCTTGAAATGAGGCAAATAAGGGATGTTGTGAAGGCAGTAATATTTTCCAGTCTGGACTACTGTAATATATCTGTTGCCCTTTCCAAAGTATTTAGCTAGTTTGGTATACCACCTTATCCTTCAAAGTGATTAGGAATGGGACGAGGGTCTACATTCAACAGAGGTGACAAGACATACATATATTTCTGGGGGGTTGTGCCCAGGCCTGAAATAATGGTGCTTGATGTTTTTTGGCAAGGGTGGGAGTTAAGGTCCTTGTTCAAATGAGGCTCTGAACAGGTGGGTTTTGAGGGATTTTCGGACGTCCTTGAGGTCCCTTTGTGCTCTTAGTTCCTCAGGGAGGGTGTTCCAATACTAGGTTCTCTTGTTCTGGGGTGAGGAGTTCTCATTCTCTTTCACTCATTTTCATATGAGCTGCCAATCACATAGAAATATAAATCAATGCTACTTTTATACACAACGGTCAAACCCTCCAGAAGTGCAATCTCGCTGTCTGTCTGGTGAGTTTTGTTGAAAATGTTCTTCTCAAAAGCTTTCTGCTCTTTCACACTGGGGTACGTCTCATCGTAGTACTTAGCAAAGAGGCGGTCCCCATCATTATCCAGAATGAGTACAGCCTTCACAGTATTCAGGGATGGCTCCAGGATCAGCGCCTCCATCTTCCTCACTCCTGCCAACGTGGAGTAAACATACAAAACCCCAAACAAGGCAGACAACAATAAGAAACAAAAAACCAAAAACAAAAACAAAACGTGAGACAGAAAAAAACAGATAGGATGAATAAAATAGAGGAACAAAGACCTCAGTAACCCTCCAGGTAAATAATGGAGGAAACAAGTCTAACATAAGGGAACAATTCCCATAAATAATGAAAAGACTCTTTTTACATCAAAGGTCAACAAAAAAACCTCTATCATGCAACCAACTGGTATAGTTTGAACATAGCACAGTGAAAAATTCTTCAGCGTATTGAAAAAAACCCCGCAGACCAGCCAGAGAGATCCAAAGAAATCCAAAACTTATCTGAAGTCAGGGTGTGAAGAGAAGATATCAGATGAGCCCCGACACCAGATGTTTTGCCTTGCGGCTTCCTCAGGGAGCTTCAACATGTGTGGAACTGCGATATGAAAGAAGAACGCTGACCTGCGAAAAAATCAAACAAATCTGTCTCACGCCAAAAGTCAGTAACAAAAAATGACAAAAAGACCTTACCCCAGGCAGGGCAAGCTCAAAAACCTACTGTGAATGCTATGTATGTGGAGCAATAAGCCATGCCAGATCACCAGATGTTTTGCATTTTTTTGTGATAGCTATGTTCTCGAGCATTGGCTGTTTTGGGTTTTGTTGTTCCCCGGATTTGGGGTTTCCCCTGATGTCATGAGGATTTGCCTTTTAAGTGCATGCATCTGGCTTTTTTTCCCGGCGTCTTTTTGATTTGGGGGTTATACTGACGCCGCGATCTGGCGTGGCTTATTGCTCCACATACATAGCATTCACAGTAGGGTTTTGAGCTTGCCCTGCCTGGGGTAAGGTCTTTTTGTCATTTTTTGTTACTGACTTTTGGCGTGAGACGGATTTGTTTGATTTTTTCACAGGTCAGCGTTCTTCTTTCATATCGCAGTTCCACACATGTTGAAGCTCCCTGAGAAAGCCGCAAGGCGAAACATCTGGTGTCGGAGCTCATGTCGGGGCTCATCTGATATCTTCTCTTCACACCCTGACTTCAGATAAGTTTTGGATTTCTTTGGATCTCTCTGGCTGGTCTGCGGGGGGGTTTTCAATACGCTGAAGAATTTTTCACTGTGCTATGTTCAAACTATACCAGTTGGTTGCATGATAGAGTTTTTTTTGTTGACCTTTGATGTAAAAAGAGTCTTTTCATTATTTATGGGAATTGTTCCCTTATGTTAGACTAGTTTCCTCCATTATTTACCTGGAGGGTTACTGAGGTCTTTTTTCCTCTTATTTTATTCATCCTATCTGTTTTTTTCTGTCTCACGTTTTGTTTTTGTTTTTTTGTTTCTTATTGTTGTCTGCCTTGTTTGGGGTTTTGTATGTTTGCTTTGGTCACATTGGCTCCTTGAGGATTTTTTTGCATATAGTTTGCTGCCACTTTGGAAAGGCCATAGTCAATCTTAATTTCAAGTTTTACAAAATGTAGCAGCCAAGCTGGTTTTGGGATGGGAAAGGGATGACCCTCTGGAACATACCCTCAGGCTGCTGAGTTTATTCATGACCCTCTTATGAAGAACAGTACCAGAGGATAGTTGAAATCCAAGTAGACCATATCCAGCACTTGCCTTTAATATTTTCCTTTCCTTTCTATCAATACCTTAATTCCCCATTTATGAAACTCTTAAAAGAACAAAATACATTATTCACACACAAAAGCAAATTTAAAATCATTTTATTTTTATTATGCAAAATAAATTTACAGTAATATACAAAATAATTTACAGTCATCTGTAATACAATTCAGATTTATATAAATATGCTGAATAATTGCTACAGAATTTCAAAAACTTTGCACAAAACCTGTCACAGAATCTATCTCTGGGCTGCCACAGGAAACTGGACACTTTGCCTATAGGATGCACTGTAATATCTTACTAAATATAGAAACCGAGGTCCCGATATCAATGGCGGTGGCTAGCCAATCTAAAGCAGCTGGCTGTCGCTGCTGAAACTAAGTCCCAGATATTCAATGCTGGGGTCATATCCGGCCACTAGCACTGAATATCCCGATTGGCTGGAAAGTGGCAAAGATAACTGGGCAATGGTGATATTTAACCACTGCCTGGTTAGCTTTGGTGGTGAAAGCTAGGCCAGCCTTTACTGCGCCCGACCTTCGCCACTTAGCAATAATCAGGCAGCAGCTCAGTAAGGCTTTTGCATGGTTATCGCTGGGTGTTACCCTCAGAATGTCCTTCGAACGCCCAGATGCTAGCCTGCTAGCATCAGGGCATGCAGCGGCGACACCCACAGATATTAAGCAGCACTGAATATCCCGGCTTAGAGGATTAACACAATTAGCAGGTCTGCATTAATCCCTTTAAATATCAGGCCCAGAATATGTTGGTAGATAAGAATTATAAAGCCCATCCAAATATGCCCAAAGTACCTGTGTATTTATCCCATCCTTAAAATCTGCTACTGTTTTTGCCACAATCATTTCCCTCAGAAGGCCATTCCATGCATCCATTGTCCTCTCTCTCTGAAGTAATCTCTTGAGCCTACCCACCTGGGGCTTTATATCATGCCCTTCTGTTCTAGAACATCCCAGCCACTGGAGAACCTTTGCTTCTTGTGCCTTATTTGTAAGCAGCTCCTCTCCTAGCAAATCAGATACTCTTCTGGGAGTAAAGATTACGATTTGCCACCGATCTTCCAGTGAAAAAAAATATGTAATAAGGGGCTCACAGGAATTGCAAAGAAGCACCCTGTGGCTCCTGTTGCTCGAGTGACGAGCAATGAAATGGCAGTTGAGATAAGCAAAGCACCTGCTGACTCCAGCAGCCATGGGCTCACTGGAGGTCCAGTGTGGTGGGCAACAGCAGGCACCAGGGCCAATGGAACATGCCTCACTGGGTGGCAGTTAATTCAGGAGTAATCTTGGTGTTTAGAAAAATATTTCCATAAATATAACATTTCCAGAAGACTATGGCTATTTTTCTTAATGTCCGAAAACAATTTGAAATGTAAATAATGTAGTTGGTTGCCATGTTTCATTTTCTTGTCATTTTAATAACTGATGTGCCATTTTCCCATTTTACAAAACCACCCAATACAATGTACAATGAACCTAATCACAAATCCATAATAAAAACATATACAAACAATAAAATGATTAGATCTCCAAAATGTTGCCCTTCTAATCCCAGTCATTAAAACTACCTTGAGTCTGATTGGACCTCCCAGAAAATAAAATTGTGCTTTTCACAAGCACTGGAACCACAGGTGAAAATGATCAGAGCTCAACCTCCCAGATGCCAATACTACCAGTCACTGTTCCCTCTAAGCTGTGCGCGTGTGCGCGCGCACACACCTCGCTGAGCGAGCGCACATACTTTACAACAGAGCGCACAAAAATTACGGTTCTGATTCTGATAGAAAACAGCACAGACGTCTTAAAATTGAAAAGTTGTTGTGTATTTCCAGTTTTCATAAGTTCTACAATATTTTCTAGTGCAATCAATGTGGTGTACATACTGTATTCTGACGTGTAGCCAAATTTTAAAGTATATAACTCCGAGAGTCGTTATGTGGCGCACAAAAATTTAACCTTCCTTCAAAAGCTGCACAGCTGATATTTTATGCGCACACAGCCTACAGAAAATTAGAGGGAACATTGCTACCAGTGCTACCCAGAACAACCAAGTTTACATTTGTTTCATAAAAATGATATAAGTACCTTCTCCATTCTTATCTCACTGGGCGAGTTATTCAACAAGACTGCAGCTGCCATCCCAAACACCCTAGCAGGGAATTTACAGCAAGAGCTATTAACGTGCACTACCAGATAATGCGATAATAACAGTGGGTTATTTTACCACAGGCCTCATTTTATGCCCTGGGACCTAGGGCCCCTTTTGCTAACACTTAGGAGATATTTTACTAAAGGGTACGGTTAGGGCATGTTCTAGCGTGTGCTAAAGGTGTGCTAGGACATGCGTTGACAGCTAGCAAGGAGGGGCTGCTGGATTTTGGCACTGACTGTCCATGCAATGGGTGGGTTAGGGGCAGAGAGTGGGCAGAATAAGCACAGTGCAGTCAGTGTTCCCTTGCTAATTGCTAGGTGGCCAATTAACCCAGTTGCACTTCCTGCCACCTCAGTGGGTGGAGGTAGGTGCACTTGCACTATTTTTATGCCAAATTAGAGTGCAACACCATAGTGCCCTTTAGTATTTATCTGCCTGCCACACAGTCCATAGGAATAAAATGGGCCGTGCAACAGATAGCTCAAGCTAAGTGTTAGTCAAAGAAGCACCTAGTTGCTAATAGCTCTTGTTAACAACATTAGCTTATGATACGGTGGTAGCGCACTTTGGAAATTCTAGACACTGCTGAATTTGGTGGAACTGCTTCACGTTCCCTTTAGATACACAGAAAGATCACAAACAAGCTGTGTAGCAGGTGAGCTGCAGCATTTTCATTAACCTTTAATTTCTAAAATAATGAGGTTTTTCAGGATCGATGTTTATCTCAATCACAGCAAGGCTCATACATTCTCCTCGGGTGTCCTCATGGCAATAAATGCCGCCCCAGGAGAGCTGTGGACAATAGCATTTCATTACTGACTTCCAAATGGGCAAAGACGGGGATCCCGAGCAAAAGCAGGTTAATGATGGCCAGGCGCTCCATGAGATAGCAGGAATAAATAAACTTCGGAACCAAAAAAGAACAGAGGTGACGGTGGTTAGTTACCTGGGGTAAATCTCCACTTGAAAGAGAACGTAAAATGACAGAGCAGAAGGAAACATTCTTTCTAACCCATTGTAACGGTTTCAGGTGTCACTGCCCCACCAGGCAATAATTAATAACCAAGGAGCCCTGAGGAAAAGGCGGGAACGCGTGTTGGCAGTTAGGGTACCACGTGCCCCCCACCCCCGGAATATAAAAACGACGGCACGTGCTCTTTTTCCTTCTTGTACACTCGACTAACTTTGACGCTTACGACCAAAAAAAATCCAACAAAAACAAGAATGCGCCGCTCTGTGGATTAACCAGTAAAGAAAAAAGTGCAGGACGTCAAGAGCGATCAGACCGGAAAGTCTGTCTGTAGAGACGTGGGAGACGGTCCCTCAGCTTTTTGGTAAAAAAGTTAGTAGATTATTTTTGCAAGGTTTTTTTTTTTATTATCCGTGGCTGACTTTTCTGGAAGCTGAAAGCTAGCAATACCTTTTCAGGACCTAAAAACGACAGAGAAGACTCAAGCGAAATGGGACTCGAGGTACTCTTTTTGTCTTGGTTGAAGTCTTTTCTAGAACAAAGGAATTACTATGTTACCATGACGTTTTCCAACTCGGCACACGACCCCTTAACGGTGCCTATGCTATTTAGCTTATTTTTTTGTCCTCTGGTGGACATAGCTCAATTGCTTTTAGAACATAAGATGTGCTATACTGGGTCAGACCGAAGGTGCATCAAGCTCAATATCCTATTTCAAACAGTAGCCAATACAGATCAGAGGTATCTGTCAGGCTCCCAAAAGATAGACAGATTCCATGATACTTACCCCAGAGGTAAGTATAGTGGATTTCCAAATCCACTTTAATAATGTTTTATGGACATTTCCTCCAGAAACGTGTCCAAACCTTTCTTAAAACCAGCTACACTAAAAGCTTCATCCTCCAGCAAGTAATTCCAGAGTTTGATTACATGTTAAATGAAACAAAAATATTTACTCCAATTTGTCTTAAAAGTACTACATTGTAGTTTCATTGCATGCCCCCTAGGTGTTCTTCTTTTTGAAGAAGTAAACAATGTTCCACTCTACTCATTATTTTGTAGACCTTTATCATATCCCCCCTCAACCATCTCTTTTCCAAGTTAAAGAACCCTAACCTTTTAAGCCTTTCCTCATAGGGGTATCCTTCCATCTCCTTTATCATTTTGGTTGCTGTTCTCTACCTTTTTGAATTCAGCTATATCCTTTTTAAGATAGAACGGTTTAGCAATCTACCTCCGGTTGCACCTTGCCAAGAAAACCTAGGGACCGGATCACCAGGTCGGCGTTGATTCGACTGTACACATTGCATTTTGCCTTTTAAAGTTACGGCAACCAGAATTGCACACAGTATTCAAGGTATGGTTGCACCATGAAACGATACAGAGGCATTATAATATCCTTTGTTTTATTCTCCAATCCTTTCCTTATGATCCCTAGCATTCTATTTTCTTTCTTGGCTGCAGCTACACACTGGATATATGGTTTCAAGGTATTTATCCATAATGATACCTAGATCCTTTTCTTGAGTGGGGATTTCTAATGTGTAACCTTGCATTGTGTAACTGTAGTTGGGGTTGCTCTTCCCTAAGTGCATACATTTGCACTTGTCCACATTAATTTTTTTTTCTATTTATTGATTTTCACAAAAAATCCAAGCAAAACACACTTTAATGGAAAATAAAGGAAACAGGTTACAAAGGTCAGCAAACATCCAACCCCACATGTAATTAATATAACAGGAAATCAAACAAAACCTGTTCCTTCCACAGCCCACAAGAAGGAGGGAGAAACCAACTAAGAAAACAATTATTACAATATAAGTGAGGAAATAAGGCTGAAGGAGCAGTCAGGTACTATCAATTGCAATGACACCTACACTGCATCAGAGGGACGACGGGCATTAATGAAGGCAAGCAACTGGGAAGGATCATAGAAAACATATGTAGCGGAAGTCATTTTGATAATACATTTTGAAGGAAATTTAAGAAAAAACTGAGCGCCCAACATCAACACAGCGGGACGTAACAGCAAAAAGTCCCGTCTACGTTTCTGGGTCGCTCTTGCAAGGTCTGGAAAGACCCGAACAGTCAGACCCAGAATAGTAACATCCCTTTTACGAAAAAACATTTTAAGAAACCAATCCCTGTCCGAGGGTAGTGCAAAAGTTGCAATTAAAGTAGCAGGAGTAATAGTATCCACTAAAGAGGTCTCCAGCAAAGCTGTAACATCTAAAGAATCAGCTACATTTACCCCCGGTATATCCCCACCTCCCTCTATCTTCTTTTTAACAGGGAGATAATACAACTTAACCAAGGGAGGATGTGAGTGACTCTACAGGTACCCCCCAAAATTTCCAACATATATTTCTTGAGCATTTCCTTTGACCCCATTGAAGGGGCCTTAGGAAAATTAATCAACGTAGATTGGGGTATTGGGAATGATTTTCCAAAATTTCCAACCTCAATTGCATTGCCATAGAGTCCTTTTGGTAACTTTGACCAGAGTCTTCAAGCAAAGTAATTTTCTGCTGCAGATCCGAAACAGAGCTCTGCACTGCCGAAATCTCCAGCGTGTGTTGTTGCAGGAGTCCAGTATGATCCTGTAGTTATGAGGAAACTAACGAAATCTGAGGAACCAAAAGTTCACCAAGTTTAACAATTGCAGACCAGATCGTTTCGAGTGTGAATTCCGCTGGTTTCTGAAGAGGAAAACAAAATGAAGCAGCTGTTCCCTCCGCACCAGCCTCCATTCTCCTTCGTTCTACCTCCAAGACAGCAGGAACCCCGGAGGCCACCGTTGATGACTCACTGAGTATGTCGGAACTAACCGCAGCCAAACCGCCGCTCCGAAAAACCGGCGTCCCTCCGTTCCCCACTCCCCTATCTGAAACCAGGGGAGGGCTCACCGTCGGCACCGGAGTCCCGTTCAGCAGAGGCACTTTGTGGGGCCGCCACTGCTCCGGCGATGAGGTATCGGGTCCAGAGCCTCCCGCCGAACTCAAATCAGCCGAGAGACTCCCAAGGCCACTTATCGCCGGTTCCTGACCAGACCACTGCCGTGAGACCACAAAAGTGTCCAGCGGACCAACCGCAGAAGGTAACGGGGTCGAGGTTGCAGGGGTAGAGGAGGGCTTCTGTGCCCCTTTTGCTTTCCTTTTCCACATAAATTAAGAGGACAGCCGCACAGCACTCCCTTCAGCACGCCATCTTGGATCCTCGTCCACATTAAATTTTTTCTGCCATTTGGATGCCTGTCTTCCAGTTCCTCAAGGTCCTCTAGCAATTTTTCACAATCCTTTTGTGTTTTAACATCTCTGAATAATTTTGTCATCTGCAGATTTGACCACCTTATCTGTTTTAATTTCGAGATCATTTATGAATGTGTTAAAAAGCAGAGGGCCTGACAGTCACAGATCCCTGGGGTAATCCACTATTCACCTTTCTCCACTGAGAAAATTGGCCATCTAGTCCTATTCTGTGTTTTCTATCTTTATCCATTTCCCAAGTCACAATAGTGCATTGTCTCCTATCCTATAACTATTTTTAATTTCCTCAAGAATCTCTCATGTAGGACCTTGTCAAAGGCTTTCTGAAAATCCACCTTTGTCTACCTGTTTGTTCGTACCTTAAAAAAAATATAGCAGATTAATAAGACAAGACTTTCCTTTGCTAAATGCATCTAAGCTTTGTCCCATTTAGAGCATGACTATCTATATTTTCAGTATCTTTGTTCTTTATAATGGTTTCTACCATTTTGCTGCCAAGAGCAGATTACGGAGTGGGTCGATACTCCATCTATTTCATGGTGCCAAAGAAAGGCGGATCGGTCCGCCCTATTCTGGATCTCAAAGGGGTAAATCGTTGTCTGCGAGTACCTCATTTCAGAACGGAAACATTGCGGTCAGTCATTGTAGCGGTGCGTCAAGGGGAATTCTTGACGTCTCTAGATCTTACGGAGGCGTATTTGCACATTCCGATAAGAGAGATTCATCAAACGTTGCTACGATTCTCTCTGCCTTGGGGTCATTATCAGTTCCAGGCCTTACCTTTTGGTCTGGCAACAGCTCCACGGACCTTTACCAAGATCATGGTAGTGGTCGTGGCGGCTCTACGAAAGGAAGGGATTTTGGTCCACCCTTATCTCGACGATTGGCTGTTTCGAACAAAGTCAAGAACCGAAAGCGTTCAGGTTACAGCCAAGGTGGTGAAGTTCCTGCAGAGTCTTGGCTGGGTGGTCATTGTGGCCAAAGAGTCTCTTACCTCCATCCCAGGACCTCGAGTATCTGGGGTCCGCTTCGACACGCAGAGAGGGGTGGTGTGTTTCCCGAAGCGGCGAGTACAAGCTCTGCAGCAGTTGGTACGCAAGTTCAGAACTACTCAGGCACTCTCGACGTGGACTTATCTTCGGGTACTAAGGACGATGGCGGCAACCTTGGAGGTAGTGCCGTGGGCCTGATTTCATATGAGACCTTTACAGAGGGCGTTGCTTCGCCGTTGGTTGCATCAGTTACATTCCTTGAACAAACGGCTCCCCTGCCCTCTCCGGGTCAGAGAGTCGCTTTGATGGTGGCTTCGCCCGGAGTCTCTGGCAGCAGGGGTGGCTCTGGAACAGCCGCAGTGGCTTCCCTTGATCACAGATGCGAGTCTAGCGGGATGGGGAGCGCATTGCGGCGCTCTTTTTGCACAAGGCACTTAGACTGAACAAAGGACGTGGTCAATCAACCGCTTGGAGCTGAGAGCGGTCTCACTGGCATTACAGACATTCGAAACTACGGTAATGGGGCGAGCAGTGCGAGTCCTGTCTGACAACTCCGCAACAGTGGCCTACATCAGTCGGCAAGGCGGTACAGGAAGTGTGGCCATGGAAGTGGAAGCAGAGACGCTATTCGTTTAGATAGAGACTTGACTTCCAGCAATCTCGGTGGCCCATATTGCAGGAAAGGACAATGTGATAGCAGATTTTCTCAGCAGAGTTCAGGTGGATGCCGGAGAATGGGAGTTGCATCCGGACGTCTATGCGCAGATAGTTCGCAGATGGGGTTCACCAATCATGGAGCTCATGGTGATGTTTCGGTCAGCAAAGATGAATTGTTTCTTCAGCATGCGACGAGAAAGGATGTTGGAAGGGATCGACGCCTTGATTCAGCCTTGGCCGTCATCAGGCCTCCTTTGTCTTTCCTCCGTGGGCACTGTTGGGGCGAGTGATTCAATGGATCGAAGGGAACAGTGTTAGTGGCGCCGGATTGGCCAAGGCACCCGTGGTATGCCGATCTCATTCGCTTGCTTGACGGGGATCCCTGGAAGTTACTGTCGTCGTCGGACCTTTTACTTCAGGGTCCGCTCCGAATGCCTCAAGTGGATCGATTCTCACTTACGGTATGGCCATTGAAAGGGCAAGGTTAAAGAGAAAAGGTTACTCAGCAGCAGTCATTGATACCTTGCTTTGGCGAGAAAAAGTTCCACATCTCTGGCTTATGTGCGTATTTGGCGTATTTTTGAAGACTGGTGTTCTCGGAGGCAGGTATGTGCAGCTACGGTTACCATGCCTGTAGTGTTGAGTTTTCTGCAAGATGGGTTCGATAAAAGGTCTGGCGGCCAGTTCCTTGAGAGTTCAGTTGGCGGCACTGGCATGCTATAGAGGCAAAGTACAGGGCATGGCTTTGGGAGCGCATTTGGATGTGTTGCGTTTTCTCAAAGCAGTCACTAGACTGCATCCCTCTCGTAGAATGACGGTTCCGCTGTGGGATCTTAATTTAGTATTAGGAGTGTTGGTTAAGGTGCCTTTTGAGCCATTGCACCAGGCGACGATCAAAGATGTAACCTTAAAGGTGGTATTTTTGGTACCTATTTGTTCAGCAAGACACATTTCGGAGTTGCAGGCGTTGTCATGTAGAGAGCCGTTTCTATCTTTCTCAAGAGAAAAGGTGGTGTTGAGACCAGTACTATAGTTTTTACCAAAGATAGTGTCACCGTTTTCATATCAATCAAACGTTTTTTCCCTTCCAACACTCAATTCTACAGAGGGGAACGGCTCGGACCGTGGTTTACGTTGTTTGGATATAACGAGAGTCCTGCGGCAGTATTTGAAGGTCTCTAAAGCTTTTCGCAGATCGGACCGTCTCTTCGTGCTGTTTGGAGGTCCTCGTAGAGGGGAGGCGGCGGCAAAAGCATCCATCTCCAGATGGATTAAGGAGGCGATTGCGTTAGCATATATTTTGCAGGGTCGTCCAGTGCCAGGGGGGGCCACGAGCTCACTCTACTAGAGCACAGGCGACTTCCTGGGTGGAACACAGTTTGATTCCTCCAATGGAAATTTGTAGAGTGGCCACCTGGTCCTCTCTGCATACATTCAGTAAACACTATTGACTAGATGTTTTGGCGGCGAGCGATGCCTGTTTCGGGATGGTGGTGTTGCGATCCAGGTGCAAAGGTCTCTCCCAATGATTACTGCTCTGATACATCCCAGAGGTGAAGGATTAAATTGGAGGAACGATAAGGAAATTGAAATTACACTTACCTGGTAATTGTAGTTGCTTGAGTGCATCCAGTTTAGTCCTCATCCTGCCCTTTGGATGATGTTCTCTGATTATTTATAGGTGAAGAAGAGAATTCGTTGTGAAGGCTGAGGGGTTTCTATCGCTCTCTGGATCGCTGTGAGTATAACTGCTTCTCATATTTTCCTTTCCTTCTTTTTCATTGTTTAGAGCAGCGGTTCTCAACCTGTGGGTCGCGACCCCAACGGGGGTCGCCACAGGATTTAGCGGGGGTCGCTTAGCCTCCACGAAGTTTAAAAAAAAAAATTAAGATGTGCACAAGTTGCTGCCGAGTCCGCTTCTCGGCAGCAGCAAACTCCGGCAAACTCACCGCCTTCTTCTGCAGCCGCGGCTCCCTGCCTTTTAGGGAACCGCGGCTGTACTTGTAAAATCGTTGCGGAGCCCTTCCTGTCTCGACGGGCTCCGTGCAGCATTGTCCCGCCTCCAAAGGAAGTGGTAAACAACTCCCTTTGGAGGCGGGACAATGCTGCATGGAGCCCATCGAGCCAGGAAGGGCTCCGCAATGATTTTACAGGTACAGCCGCGGTTCCCTAAGAGGCAGAGAGCCGCGGCTGCATTAGAAGGGAGGCAGACAACCTGCAACACGGCTGACATGGAGGGAGGGGGGCTGACATGGACAGATGGAAGGATGGGGGCTGACATGGAGGGATGGATGGAGGGAGGGGGGCTGACATGGACGGATGGAAGGATGGGGGCTGACAGGGAGGGAGGGAGGGATGGGGGCTGATATGGATGGATGGAGGGAGGGAGGGAGGGAGGGAGGGGGGCTGACATGGACGGATGGAAGGATGGGGGCTGACATGGAGGGATGGATGGAGGGAGGGGGGCTGACATGGACGGATGGAAGGAGGGAGGGGGGCTGACATGGAAGGATGGGGCTGACAGGGAGGGAGGGAGGGGGCTGACAGGGAGGGAGGGAGGGAGGGATGGGGGCTGATATGGATGGATGGATGGATGGATGGAGGGAGGGAGGGAGGGGGGCTGACATGGACGGATGGAAGGATGGGGACTGACATGGAGGGATGGATGGAGGAGGGGGGCTGACATGGACGGATGGAAGGATGGGGGCTGACAGGGAGGGAGGGAGGGAGGGGGCTGACAGGGAGGGAGGGAGGGAGGGAGGGATGGGGGCTGATATGGAGGGAGGGAGGGAGGGAGGGAGGGGGGCTGACATGGAAGGATGGGGGCTGACATGGAGGGATGGATGGAGGGAGGGGGGCTGACATGGACGGATGGAAGGATGGGGGCTGACAGGGAGGGAGGGAGGGAGGGGGCTGACAGGGAGGGAGGGATGGGGGCTGATATGGATGGATGGAGGGAGGGAGGGATGGGGGCTGATATGGATGGATGGATGGAGGGAGGGAGGGAGGGGGCTGACAGGGAGGGAGGGAGGGAGGGGGCTGATATGGATGGATGGAGGGAGGGAGGGAGGGGGGCTGACATGGACGGATGGAAGGATGGGGGCTGACAGGGAGGGAGGGTGGGAGGGGGCTGACAGGGAGGGAGGGAGGGAGGGGGCTGACAGGGAGGGAGGGATGGGGGCTGATATGGATGGATGGAGGGAGGGAGGGAGGGGGGCTGACATTGACGGATGGAAGGATGGGGGCTGACATGGAGGGATGGATGGAGGGAGGGGGGCTGGACATGGACGGATGGAAGGATGGGGGCTGACATGGAGGGAGGGAGGGAGGGGGCTGATATGGATGGATGGAGGGAGGGGGGCTGACATGGAGGGAGTAGGCTGGCATGGACAAAGGGGAGAGACATGGGGACATACTGGACAGACGGGATAAATGCTGGACAGAGGCGAGAGACAGTGCGGGTTAGGATTATAATGGGCTGATGGGGGTGCTAGCACTGGTAATGGGCAGATGGGGGGGCTACGAATGGTAATGGGTTGATTAGGGAAGGCTAGGACTGGGAATGGACTTATCAAGGGGGGGTAGGACTGGTAATGGACTGATGGGGGTCTAGCATTGGAAATGAGCTGATCAGTGAGGTTAGGACTGGAAATGGGCTGATTAGGGGAGCCTAGCACTGGTAATGGGGTTGAGGGGGGGACTAGCACTGGAAATGAGCTGATGGGGGGTAGGACTGGTATTGGGCTGATTAGGGGGGGGTAGGACTGGTAATGGGGTTGAGGGGGATTAGCACTAGAAGTGAGCTGATTAGGGGGCTTTGACTGGGAATGGGCTGATTGTGGGGAGGGGAGGATAGAGCTGCTGACCCTGGAAGAAAACTGGGGGCTAAGGCTACAAGTGGGCTGATACAAGGGGATGGGAGCATGGAACTGAAAGGGAGTGGATCTGAGAGGGGCTGCCATGGTATTTGTACTAGAAGGGACTGATCAGTGGGGAAGGAGGGGGACTGGAAGGGAATGGACACCAGTGGCAGTCATGGGAATGCAAGTTGACATTGGAAGGTACTGGGAGTGAGGACTGGAAAGGGGCTGATACTGGGGAGGGTTACTGGGACTGGAAATAGGCTGATGGAAAGAAGTGAAGAAAACAAAAGAGATAAGAACTGGCAGATGGACCATAGACCACAGAAAGAGAGCTAAGAGAAGACAGGAAAGCAGAAGCCTCAGATCGGGACCAGCATGATCAGAGAATAAATTGGTCAGACAACAAAGGTAGAAAAATAATTTTATTTCATATTAGTGATTTGACTACAAAATCATCATAATTTTGAAATCAAATATTGTTACTTGTTGTTTTGATTATTTAAATAAGTATTTTATAAATAAAAACATATTGCAAAGGCCTATAATATATTAATAATTCAACAAATGATTACAGTGACAATGCGTTAACGGTAAAGGAAGAGAGACGCATTTGATTTTATCATTGGGGGTCACCACAAGTTGACCAACGGTAAAAGGGGTCACGGTACAAAAAAGGTTGAGAACCACTGGTTTAGAGGATGGAACAGAGAAGGTAAAAGGATGCTAGAAAGCAAGAGTGGGTAAAAAAAAAAAAAAAAAGACCGGTTGTTATAATGAATCCATATGTAAAGGCCAAGGTCTTCTTGTTGAAGGTTTAAGTTAGTTGTAGTTCTTGTTGGAATTAAATTTTAGCTACTTACTTGTTGCTCCTTTGAGTCTGCTTTTTCAATAGTGCACTGGGGTTGATGGGTGGTGCCAGCAGGCTATGTCCAGTGATGTCACGAGTTTTGACATGCTCAGTCTCCAAGCTGCAGGAGGAGGTACACTACCCAGAGGTGGAGGACTAAACTGGATTCACTCAAGGAACTACAATTACCAGGTTAGTGTAATTTCAATTTCCTGGGCAGGCTGAAAAATATTTCCCCTGAATTTGCACAAAGCATTTTTACTAAAGAAAACAATTGGGGCACAAGTTTCCTAGGCTTTTGGGGCAGAATTTGCTTGATACCCTGCAGGAGAGCTCTCTAAATGTGGAGGATCTTCCAGCTAAGAAGAAAAGGATGGAGGATGATTCTTGGTTCAGACCAAGATTCATCTAAGTCTCTCCACTCAGAGGAACCTCTGGAGGGGGCAGTGGACCTGGGGTGGGGGTGGAGATAGTGGCTACTGAACTAGAGGAAGGGGAGATCCTTCAAGGGGAGGATCCCAATGTGGTTAGACTTTTTCATAAGGAGGAGCTGGCCACACTGCACACTCGCTGGCTGCGCGTAATATTATACCAGTCCCTGCAGTAGCAGAGGAGCCCCTGGAGGACCCACTTCTGCAGGGATTTAAGTCCTCACAAATTATCTTTCCGGTGCACAGAGTCTTCAGAAAAATGATAGAAACAGAATGGGAGGTGCCGAAGGCCAGCCTTAGAGGGGGGTTGGGCCATGAGCCGTCTGTACCCTATTCCTCAGGAGGAAAAAGATCTGCTTAAGATGCCTAAGGTGGATACTTTAGTCTCGGCGGTGACCAAAAATACCACTATTCTGGTAGAAGGCAAGGCAGGGCAGCGTTGAAAGATCTACAGGACCGCAAGCTGGAGACCTTTTTTGTAGCAAGTGTTTGATACTACTGCTCTAACTCTTCAGACCTCGATCTGTGGGGCTTATGTGACCAGGGCTTCCATTCGCTGGATCTAAGTTTTGACAACAGGAGAACTGGAATCTCAAGCCATAGTGCTGGAGGCGGTTAAGCTGGTCAGCTGTGCCTTACCTGGCGGATGCCTTTTGTGACCTGGTGTGGCTTCAGCCAAGACCATGGCTTTGATTTATTGCAGCCAGGCACTTTCTGTGGTTAAGAAACTGATCCGCTGATGTGTCTAAGACTGGGCTCAGCAAGCTTCCATTTAAGGGCAAGCTGCTCTTCTGAGAAGCTCTGGACAAATTGGTTAAAGATCTGGGCAAGTCTAAGGGTGCTCAGTTGCTGGAAGACCTTTCTAAAGGGCCAAAGAAGGGGATCATCCCAAGGGGTCAGCCTAGGAATTTTAGAAAGTTTGTCTACTCATTTTGCCTCTTTTCAACAAGGTCGGTTTTGAGAGGCCAGTCTTTTTGAGGCTACAGAGGTTCCAATAGGAGGTACTTCTCTGCTCCTGGGGTTCCTAACAAGGCAAGTCCAGGCTGGGGTAGTTCCAATAGGGGGTTGTCTTTAACTGTTTTACTCTATCTGGATGTCTATTACCTCCGACCAATGGGTGCTGGAAGTTATCAGGGAGGAGTACGCTTTAGAATTGGCTCGTTCTCTCTCGGAGGCCTTCGTGCAGTCCTCTTGCAAAACTTTTTCAAAACAGTGGGTGGTCCAGGATATATTACAGCGGATCCAGTCAATACTCCATTTACTTTGTGGTCCCCAAGAAAAAGGGTACCTTCCGTCCCATCTTAGATTTCATGCATATAATCAGGGCCCTTCGGGAGCTGCATATTTGTATGGAAACCTTGCGTTTGGTGATAGTGGTGGTCAGGAAGGGAGAGTTCCTCTCAGTGCTGGATCTCATGGAAGTGTATCTTCACATCCCATTCGACCAGTTCATCAGCTGTATCTGTGGTTTGCAGTGCCGATGGGACATTAGCAGTTCTGGGCACCGCCATTCGACCTGGCCACAATGCTGTGGACCTTCACCAAGGTCATGGTGGTCACTCTGAGACAGGAAGGTATGTTGGTTCATCTGTATGTCAATGATTGGTTGATAGGAGCAAAATCCAAGAGCAAAAGTGCCTCCGCTACACAGCGGGTCATGGAGTTCCTCCGAAGCCTCAGCTGGGTGGTCAATTTGCTAAATAACAAGCTTGATCTATTGCAGGATCTAGTCTATCTGGGAACCCGCTTTGACACCAAAGTGGGAAGAGCGGGCACAGAAAATTCAAGCTCAGATAGTCTTTTCTTGACATGATGGCACCTTCAGTGTGGTATCTTCAGCTCCTGGGCACTATGGCAGCGATCGTGGAGCTGGTGCCCTGGGCATGGACTCACGTGGATCCTCTTCAGCAGGCTCTGATCTCTCATTGGTCCCTGCAGCTACACCTGCTTTCAAAGAAACTGGTCTGTCCGCTGGTCGCCAGACAGCCTTCTCTAGTGGCTGCAACTGGAGCACCTTGTGGTGGAATACTTCTGGAACCGCAGGATTTTGCTGACACCGGTTGCTAGTCTCATGGGTTGGGGAGCTCATTGCGAGTCACAGATGACACAGGGACTCTGGTCCCAGGAGGAAATCACCTGGAAATTAGGGCAGTCTTTCTAGCTCTACAATCTTTCCTCCCTCTGATTCTTCAGAGAGTGATAATGATCTGCTCCAACAATATGACGACAGTAGCATACATCAGTCATCAGGGGGGCACAGGCAGTGTGACGTTGGCGGAAGAGATTCATCCTGTATTGTTGTAAGTGGAAGAGAACCTCGAGGCTCTTTTGGCAGCTCATGTTGCTGGCAAGATGAATGTTCAAGCAGATTTTCTCAGTTGGCACCACCTAGACCCAGAAGAATGAGAATTAAACGCAGCAGTGTTTTCATGAGATCACCTGACGGAGTGTGCCAGTCATGGATCTCATGGCCTCTGCCTCGAATGCCAAGGTGAACAGGTTCTTCAGCAGATGTCAGGAGCCCATGTCCGAGGGCTTTGATGCATGGCGCAGAGATGGCTGACGGAAGGACTCCTGTATGTGTTTCCTCTGTGGCCCCTAATAGGATGTCTCCTTCAGTGCATAGAGGACCATTCCAGAAAGGTGCTTCTCATCGCTCTGGACTGACTGTGAAGGCCTTGGTATGCCGACCTCCACAGGCCTGTGATAATCAGTCCCTGGCGTCTCACAAACAGAATCAATCTGCTCTCACAAGTGCCTATCCTGATGCCTCAAGTAGATCGATTTTTGCTTACGATCTGGAAAGGGCATGGCTGAAGGGAAAGGGCTATTCAGAAGTGGTTGATACTTTCTTGAAAGCCCATAAGCGTTCAGTGTCTTTGGCGTTGTCAGAGTGTGGTGTTTGAGAGCTGGTGTGGGGACAACAGGCTCTGGGCCTTTTTGTCCTCACTTCTGGATGTTCTGGTCTTGCAGGCTGGGCTGGATCCTTCAGAATCCAGGTGCCGGCTCTCTTGTTACCATGAGCATGTACAGGGGTTCTTGCTGGCGACTCACCCCGACATGGTCCAGTTTTTCAGGACTATAAAGCAATTGTGGCCACCCTGATAGGCTATTGTTACTCTGTGGGACCTCAACCAGGTGCTATCAGCTCTTACACAGTCATCTTTTGAGCCTCTCTCAATCTGCCTTGAAGGCAATTTTCTTAGAGGAAATCTATCGGCTTGTCGAATTTCAGAACTTCAGGCTCTATCTTGTAGGGAGCCCTTTCTAGTCTTCACTAATAAAAAAGTTGTGTTGAGACTGGTTCTGTCCTTTTTACCAAAGGTAGTGTTGCGATTTCATCTCAGTCAGGCCGTGGCCCTTCTGGTTTTTCATGGTTGCAAGATATGGAGGAGGATTGGCAGCTGCACTCTCTGGACCTTGTGATAAGGAAGCTTATCATAGCTCAGGTAGGAGCTATAGAAAAGATGATGTGACTCTGAACAAGCAACCTGTCAGTTCTGGTAGAAGTGAGAAAACAGAGTTTTCACATAAAAGACTACCGGTCCCAGAATGCACCAGGTTTCCAGCAGCCATGAGGGAGGCTGAAGTGAGAAAATGTGTGTGCAATCAAGAGAGCTATGAGGTAATCCCTAAGCACTCATCTCAAAGGGCAGGGCCTGATTCAACACAGCTGCGCTGTGTTAGGGAGCAGCACACATTAGGAAAGAATAAGAATAGAGCTTATTCTTCAGATAACAGCTTCAGGGAGAGCTTCAGCAGGGGCTACAAGCTCCAGCCCAGCTACAGGAAGAGATACAGAGACAGAGACAGCAACGGCTACAAGCTCAAGCACCAGTATCACCTGGAGAAACAGAAGCCAAGCGAAGCGGATAGAGAAAGAAGGAAACTCTCTGGAAGGAAGAGAAGAAAGCCCATTGGATGGTCTGGGAGAGTCCAAGGCAGTACCCATACTGGGAGGTATTCCAAGTGCCAGCAGAGTCCATTGGACTGGATTCAGCCAGAGGAATGGATTGGCAGAGATAGGAATCACCAGTGGCTACCTGGAAGAGAGAAGACTGCACGTGGAAAGGACTTTCAGACCAAGGCCAGAAGGTATGTGAGAGGAGATCCAATGTCCAGGGATCAAGATTGGAAGGCTGGACATCAGAATTGGATTACATACTGGCCAGGCTATACAGAGAGGAATAGTGATAGCAGGAGAGGCTCAGGTATGAACACTGATCCAGACCCTATCTATAATAGAGAATGGCAGCAAGGGAATAAGCATTCTCATGATAGTGCCTTAATGAAAGACTCATCTGTGCCAATGTATGATAGTGACCCTATGCTGATTGATGAAGGGGGAGATACAGCAGATGAAAGTACAGTTTACATGGACTGTTCTCTATCTAATTGCTATTGCTAGCTTTCTGTGAGCAAAACACATCAGCCATCACAAAGAAACCTAACTTTATTCTTTATTTCCACTGCAAACAGCTCTTAAAGCAGGATTTGGGTTCACACAGTAGCAGCCAGCCAGCTAAAGGCTTTCAGCTGGTCAATTGATAGTAATTAAACCTGCACCTGATTGTGTGTGTGAGCAAGGGAAAATCACTGCTGAGATCTGCATGGAAAATAAGCAGAAGTTAACCTAACAAGCAAAGTTTATTCTTTTCTTTGTGCCTTGGTATTTGGTAATTATTTGCTAAGAAAACATTAGCTAATTGCCTGATAAGCTGAAGGTTGTTTTCTGGTTTACTTTGTGACTTTTTGTTATCCATTTAAACACTGCAAGCAAGTAACCTCATTTATAGTGCTATCAAGCATACATGTGCTGGGTGAATTAAACCCCATCAATAAAAGTATTTTATTGACCTTACCACTTGGTTTCACAACTCAATTATTGTCATCAGCTGTGTTTGGGAGTGAATGAACTACAATACCCACAATACCTTGCAAGAATCATATGAATATATGCATCGTCAAGATTGTGTAAGTTCTCACCCTAGGCAGCCGTCTGACAACCTGCACAGGAGTCCTTCTGTAAGTCCGATCATCTCTGTTTTGTTTGGGGGGGCTGCACAAGGGTGAAGCGGCTTCTAAGGCTTTCATTGCCTGGCAGATCAAAGAGGCAATTGCCTCTGCCTATGTACTAAAGAATAGGCCAGTCCTGACTGCTCTGAAGGCACATTCTACGAGATCTCAATTGGCCTCCTGGGCAGAGTTTAGGCTAATTCTGCCGGCTGACATTTGCAGGGCAGCCACTTGGTCATCCTTACATACCTTTATGCATCATTACCATCTGGATGTAGAAGCCTCGAATAATGCGCATTTTGGGGCTTTGGTACTCCAGGCTGGACTTGTGGGTCCCTCTCAAGATTGGTTACTGCTCTGGTACATCCCACTCACACTGGACTGGAGGGACGGTAAAGAAGGCTAACTTAGATCTTACCTGCTAATTCTTTCCTTGAGTCCATCTCATCCAGTCCAGGACCTCCCCTGTGGATAACATTCTGAATTTTGATTCCTAGGAGCATTGGATGAGTCTAGCTGTTTGTCCCAGGACAGCTTCCTTAAGAAGAACATCGCTGGACGCCGGGGAGTCCTCTTGGATGTTTTCTTTACTTTATGACAAGTATGACCCTGGCTTATTGCCGCCTTCTCACCTTGTAAATAGTTCTCAGTTTTCTTTTCTGCAACGTAAGTTTTTTTTTTTTTTTGGGGGGGGTTAGTTTTTTTTGCCCTCTGGTTTGTATACTGGGAATAGTGCCCGTGTTTGTAACCTTACTATGCTCTTTTGATATCTGCTTTGTCAATAGGATACAGATCTCTGGAGTCTATGGAGGGAGCTCTTGTACTATGACATCAAAAATCTGACATGCTCAGTTCCCAGCTGAGGTAGAGACTGATAACCCACTCGTACTGGACTGGATGGACTCAAGGAAAGACAATTAGCAGGTAACGTCTAGTTTTGCCATAATTATGCTTATAAAAAGGCATGAAGTAATCTGCACACAGTGACAGTTTCAAATAGAATAGCATGGAGAGAGATCAAGCAAATATATGGAGCAGCAGATACAATCGTAAACAGAATAGCATAGTGGGTAACGTACAGAGCAGCAGTTACAACTATAAGGATCCCGCTGGGCAAACTGAATGGGCCATTTTTGCCTTTAGCTACTGTCATTTACTATGAGGCCAATTCTGCCCATCTGGACGTCCAAAATCTGGACGGGCTGGATTTGCACCCGATTCTGATCCTGTGGGGGCTATACGTGCAATGGGCCTGGACGGGCAGGAAGTGCCCTAATTCTGGCCCACAGCACATCCAGATACTTCCCCGGCTAGCTCAGCCTGGGCTCCTGCATGGAGCTGTGGTGCTATGGCGTCCCATCACCATGGCACCACGGCTCCATACTGGAGCCCTGATCGCCGGCACTGCATTAAATGGCTTCTCCCTTGCCGCCTGACCCCCGATCGGGCCTTCCAGGGCCAGGATCAGACTGTGGGGAATCCTCTGCCCCTGCTCACCTTCTGTCTTGGGCCCTCCGCTGTCTGCTTCGAACCTCGGGAGAACTTATTCCACCTCCGAGGTGGAATAAGTTCCCCGTGTAGATGGCCGACCCTGGACGTACAGGGAAGACACCGGAATCGGCCCTGTACTTCTGGGGTCAGGGTCATGTCTCCATCTCACCCTCACTCCCTAGGCCCGCCCCCTCCTGCCCTCATACTGAGCTCCCTGCATATCTCTGCTGTATGTGCGGGGAGCTCATTTGCTGGCATAGCACCTGGGCTTTTAGCAAGGAATGTATGCCCGCCCTGGACGTATATCCCCGCTAAAAGCAGGTCAGAATGACCCACTGTTTCTGTATTAGAAAGTAAGTTAAAATGTAGGTTAAAATATACAGGCCCTGAAAATGAAGATTCATGACAAAGTATCTCTAGTAAAGGACACATTCCTTAGTGTTCCTCCAGTCCAGTCCCGCACTTCTGGGGTAATGCCTCTCTTCTAGCAGCTTGGAGACTGAGGATGTCATCTTTTATGACCCTGGCATACAAATACCGCCGGCACCTCCCACCAGCTCTAGTATGCTCAGTCCCCAAGCAGCTGGAGGGAGTAGTAAACCAGAGTGCTGGGCTTACTGGAGAGACAACTAAGGAGAGAGTAGGATTTTCCTTTTCTTTCCATTTTATTTAAAATTTTCTACATTTTATTTACCTTCTGTGTTTTTTCCTTGAGAGACCTGGTTGAGTCCTTTTGCTGGCAGGTCTTCTCGGCAGGCAGAAGAGCTTGGGGCTGTGGAGAGGACCACCACTCATTTCCTTCAGGCCCGGGAGAAGGAGGAGGCTCTGGGGCTGAAAAACAGCACCGGACAGAGGCCTGTTTTTTGCGCGAGCAACTCCCGAACCTGTTATCGGGTGAGGAGCCGCTGGCTGGGAGTCCAAGTGCCTGAAAGTAGGGGCAGCACAGAACGCTCTGTCCCGCCTCACTGCTGAAGCCCTGCAACGTGGCTGAGGGCGGGAGCAGAACTACAGCACAAGGACAGCTAACCGCCGGTAAGAGAAGTCCTCCTGGGCAGCAGGAATGTTGGTTGGAGTGCTCTAGTATGCGGCGGCAGACCGCATTGTGGGGGAAGGACTTGCGGTTGCTGACCTCATGATGGGAACAGCTTGGTAGTGTGAGGGAAGCGCGTTTAGTGGTTCAGGCAGCTCAGGCTTTCCTCTTTCGTGCTGTTTTTCCCCCTTTTTTCCCCATTTAGTAGGCACTTGAATTTGGGTTCCCCCAGAGGCCTCTGAGGGGGCCATGAGTTTTAATATTTTATTTAGAAAGATTTGTATGCCACTTTATCCTTCAATTAAGGTGGTCACGTCACATCACAATTGGAGGGTTACATTTAACATTAGGGTACATGTAAATATTTAGACGGTACAGTTACATAACAGCATTTAGACAATACAATTAAAGGCAACATATAACATGAGGGTATTTAGTAACGTGGTATGATAAACGTGTGTGTGGATAGGATGGGTGCGTGCTTAGTTGTACTTTGTTTTACTTTATGGTTTCTTAGGTAGTAAAAAAAAAAAAAAGGGGGGAGCAGAAGGTTTTATTTTGCCTTATATTGCCTTCCTTTTACCTTTTTGTATCGTGAAAAAAAAAAAGGGCAGAGGGCAGCTCCGTATTGCACCATGCCAGAGAGATCACGATGTCTGGTGTGTGGGATCCGGCAAGGAGCGGTTTCTAATGCGGGCATTTGCCACGGCTGTGCCAACAAAGCTGCATCAGTGGAATAAGGCATACAAGTACTAGCCAGGAGTGCTTGCTTCCCTTGTCCCAGGAGTCTAGGGACTCCACAGAAGCAGAGGCCAGGGCAGGGAGCCCCGCATCCCCATGGCAGGAGCAGCCAGCCTGCCCTCAACCTCCTCCCAGACTCTCCACTTCTCAGAGTGTGGAGGAGGAGCAGGTTGGGGAGATTTCTCACCAGAGTTTGTCTTGCTATTGCATAAAGTGTTCTGCCTGTGCCAGAAGGGGGCACAAGGTTTACAGAATAGCAAAATTCTGCCCTCTTCATCTAATTTCTGCATTCAAGTCTGAATGCAGAAATGGCAGAAATAGCTTTAAATAAGTTTTCTATTTGAAGTTATGCCAGTATTTTTAGCATTCACACTAATTCATAATTCCATTGGATATTCACATAGTTTTAGCAAGGTAAACTTTTAATTTGTGTTAGCTGTCCTGCTGAATATTGACCTCTAGGTGTCATCACTGCACAAAGACTGTGACTCCTTTGTCCAAAGCAGTGAACGCTGCCTTTGTAACATCCTGAGCCCTGGCAGCCCCAGAGAGTGGAGGATCTGACTCTCAACTAGTGCATACCACTGTCACAGGTTTTCTAATGCAGCCCAACTCGCTACAGTTTTTAATACGTGTGGCACTGTTCTAACCCACAAAACCTGAGTACCGCCCTAATAAATAGGAATGATAGCACCATCTTCTGGTCTAAAGTTGAAATTCCCCTTTCTCCTTTATACTTAGAAAAAGAATTGCAAAGATTTTCTGGTCCTACAGTTTCCTTTGGTTCTTTTGTGCATCCATTTCTACTACCTACCATTTTTGTGACACTACAAGGCATACACAGCATTGTACATATACACATAAGAAACAGTCCCTGCTCAATAGAACTTAAAATCTGTTCAAGACAAACACAACAAACGGGACCAGGGCAAACTAAGAGGAAATGGTTGTAATACACAAGAGTGGTAAACAGGAGAATAAGGGGGTCAGGATCGGAGGTAGGTTTTTAGACTGGATTTGAATAGGACCAGGGATTGAGCATGGCGTACTGACTCAAGTAGTCTATTCCAGGCATATGGTGCAGCAAGAGGGATTAAACAAAGTCTGGGATCGGCGGTAGAAGAGAAGAGCTCAGATGGAAGTGATTTACCTGATGAGCGGCGTTCCTGAGGAGAGGTGTAGGAAGATGAGATGAAAAGTAATGAGGAGCTGTAGAGTGAATACACTTGTAGGGCAAGAGGAGAAGTTTGAATTGAATACAGAAATGGATAGGGAGCCAATAAAGTGGCTTTAGAAGGGAATTATATGGGCATAGACACAGTAGTGGAAGATTACCAATGTTGCACAGTTTTGAATGGATTGAAGGGGAGAGAGATGAGTCATTGGGAGACCAGTGAGGAGAAGGCTGCAACACAATAAGCCTGGAGGTGACTAGAGAGTGGATAAGGGTCTTTGAAGTGTGTTCAGGAAGAAAAGGATGAATTTTGCTGAAGTTATACAGGAAGAAGGTGAAATTAGACTTACCTGCTAATTTTCTTTCCATTAGGACCTACAGTCCAATCCAGACTCCTGGGTTTTGTCTGTCTTCCAGCAGATGGAGACTGAACAAACTAGCTTTTGGTGATGTCACTACATAAGGAGGCAACACTCCTCCCACCAAGCCAGTATTCCCATGTCAAAGCAGAACTTAAGGAACCCCCGTAAACAGAACTAACTATATACATTGAATCACCTGTAGTGATGTAAAGCAGACCAAGGCTACCTCCAGATTCATCAAGCACCCGGAAACAAATCCTTTGCCTTGGAATGGATGCCCCTCAGAAGCTCGGAGTAGAGCTCAACCCTCTTAAAACTACCACCAGGCACCTTGGGCTTGCTATTATACCAGAACACGGGTGGGTTCTGGATTGGACTGTAGGTCCTAATGGAAAGAAAATTAGTAGGTAAGTCTAATTTCACCTTCCATGTCATCCCTACAGGCCATTCCTGGGATGTACCAGAACAATACTAAACATGGGTGGGACCAGGAAGCCCAGCCTCCAACACCCGTGAGCCAAACGTGGCCTCCGAACACACCTGCAAATCCAGCTTATAGTGATGCACAAAACTATGCAAGAAAGACAAAGTAGCCGCTCTGCAAATATCTGCTGGGGGTACCAATACGCTCTTCGCCCAAGACGTTGCCTGCGCTTTCGTAGAATGGGCTCTTAAACCCTCTGGAACCTGTTTGCCCTTCAAGATGTAGGCCAAAACAATTGCCTTCTTTAACCATCTGACAATGGAGACCTTCGAAGCCGCTTCCCCTTTCCGAGGACTGCCAAACAGGACAAATGATCCAACTTCCGGAAAGCCTCCATAGTCTTCAAGTAGTGCCTCAGCACCCTCCTCGCATCCAAGGAGCAGAGTTGCCTACTCCCACCTTTGGGGAAGATGGGAAGCACCGTAACTTGATTGACATGAAAGGGTGAGACCACCTTTGGCAGAAAGGATGGTACAGTATGCAACTCCACTCTTTCTTTTGCCAACAGCAGAAAGGGTCCCCTACAGGACAGTGCTTGCAACTCCGATATCTGTCGAGCTGAACAAATGGTCACCAGGAACACCACTTTCAAGGTCAAGTCCTTGAGGAGTGCTGCCATCAATGGCTCAAACGGCACCTCCAAGAAGACCTCCAAAACCAAATTCATATCCCAGGCTGGTATCCGGGATTTCTGGGGCGGTCTCAAGAGTTTAACTGCCCGGAGAAAACAGCTCACATCTGGGTGAGCTGCCAAAGAGACGCCCTGTATGCCTCCTCTAACATGCCAATGCCACAATCTGCACCTTTAAGGAATTCAATGCTAGGCCCTTGTCATAACCCCCCTGAAGGAAGGCTGGCACATCCAGAATAGATGCTTCAAAAGATTATCACTGCCAGTCTTCACACCACGCCTCAAATATTCTCCAGACCCGCACATAGGCCAAAGAAGTGGACCGTCGCCTTAACTTCAACAAGATCACAATTATTGAGGTCTCATATCCTTTTCATCTCAAGGATGCCCGCTCAAGAACCAAGCTGTAAGCATGAATCAATCCACCTGAGGCATCCCCACTGGACCCTGCATTAACAGATCCAAATGTGGCAGCAGGCACCACAGCTTGTCCACTAGAAGCCTCATGAGAACCGCATACCACGGATGCCATAGCCAATCCAGAGCTACCAGAATCTCTAGCCCTGCGTGTGCCTCTATCTACTAGAGAAGATGATCCTTGAGAGCCCACGGAGGGAAAGCATACAGTAGCTCCTCCTCGGGCCAAGTCTGAGCTAAGGCATCAAGACCTTTGGACATGTGCTCCCTGCGCCTGCTGTAGAAGTGGTCGACCTTTGTTTTCTGCTGTCGCCATGAGGTCTAACACCAGCGTACCCCAGCACCGTGTCAACTGCCCAGAAGACTGTGTCTGCTAGGATGTACTCCCTTGGGTCTAAGTGATGCCTGCTGAGAAAGTCAGCCTGCAGATTCTCCTTTCTGGCCACATGTGCTGCCGATAGTTGAGCGAGATTGGCCTCCATCCACTAAAGAAACAGGGAATCTCCTCCGCTAACATTGAGCTGCCTATTCCCTCTTGCCGGTTGATGTAGCTGTCCAATTCTGTAATAGGGGTTTAAACTTGAAGAGAGCCAGTCGTACTGCCCTCATCTCTTGACAGTTGATGGACCACTGCATCTGGTCTGTTGACCAGGTGCCTTGCGCAGTTCTCTAGACATTGAGCCCCCCAACCGGAGAGACTGGCATCCATCATGAGAAGCATCCGCTCTGGTTGCTCCAGAGGGACCCCTTTCCCCAGACTGGCTTGATCTAACCACCATGAGAGACTGCCTCTGACCTCCAAGGGACAGAGAATCCAGTGTGCTAATGCATATCCCTGTGGAGATCAACAGGAGAGCAGAGTCCTCTGTAATGGGTGCATGTGGAACCGCACCCAGGGCACCAAGTCCAATGTTGAAGCCATGGACCCCAGGACCTGTAGGTAGAACCACGCCATCTGTGATCTCTGTGCTAGGAACTGTTGCACCTGGTTCTGCAGCTTCTTGAGTTAGTCTTCAGGCAAGAAAACCATCCCCTGCCAGGTGTTGAACCGCACCCTGAGATAGAGTAGTGTCTACGAAGAAGTGAGATAGCTCTTTGCTATATTCATCACCCACCCCAGATGTTCCAGGACTTGAAGGACTCGCCGGGTTGCTTCCTTGATTTTGGCGAAGGACTTTGTTCGAATCAGCCAGTCATCTAGGTATGGGTGCACCAACACTCCCTGCCTGTGGAGATGCGCTGTGACCACCACCATGATCTTCGTAAAGGTCCGAGAAGCCATAGCAAGGCCAAACGGAAGAGCCCAAAACTGGAAGTGCCCCATGGGAACGGCGAAACGCAGATACTGCTAATGCTGTGCCCAAATAGGAACATGCAAGTAGGCCTCCGTGAGGTTGAGGGAGGTGAGAAACTCCCCCTGCCCCACGGCCACTATGACCGACTGCAGGGTTTCCATCTGGAAATGCGGCATGTGCAATGCTCGATTGACATGCTTGAGATCGAAAATCAGACGAAAGGATCCCTTCTTGGGAACCACGAAGTAAATGGAATACTGATCCTGACCGCACTGTTCTACAGGCACCGCCATTACTGCTTGTAGTAGGAGCAATCGTTGCAACGTTTTGGAGACACTGCTTGCCTTTAGCAGCGCATTGCATGGTGAGAGGAAGCAAGCCCTGCAGAGCCCCACTTGTGTTAATGACAATCTGCAGCTGCCACATCTGACGCACGCTTGCTTACCCGAAGGCATGGGGAGGGAGAAAGCCAAACGCAATGCCAGAGGAAAATGCACACTCCCTTCACAATTTGATTGACTGCCCCCTCCCCCCTGCCCCGCAAACCGAGAGCCCTGGGGAGGGGAAAAAAAACAAGGACGACTAGAGAGATAATACTTACACGGCACAGCAGCAAGTCCGCAACTCCCTAGCCCACTGAAGGACATCGGGAGCTCAGATAGAGGTCTGGAGTGCTCAGAGCAGAAGGAACCTCCTTACTCCTTCCAGGGCCCTACTACTGACTAAATGGCCTTGGTTCCCTGGGGCAGATCCATTCACCACAGTGCTGCTCTTTCAACTCGGGTTTCAACTCGGGTTCAAATCGGGTAGAACCCCTTAGACACAGGAAAGCTGTCTACTACCAAATCTTTTTTTTTTTTTTTTAAGAATCCCTAGTCAGTCCAGGCTACCAGGGTTCTGTCCCATCTGCTGGAGATAGAACCCTGGTGGGAGGAGTGTTGCTTCCTTATGTAGTGGCATCTCCAAAAGCTAGTTTGCTCCGTCTCCATCTGCTGGAAGAGGGACAAAACCCAGGAGTCTGGATTGGACTGTAGGAATGACATGGAAACAGGTTTTAGCTATCTGTTTGATTTACGCAAAGAGAGAGAGGAGTCAGGTGACTCCAAGGTTGCAAGCTGAGGAAACAGGCAGGATGATAACATTATCTACAAAGAGAGAAAGGAGGGAGATGGGTTTAGAAAGGGGATTTAGGGCACCCAGAAAAAGTAATTAGACCTTGCCTGCTAATTAGCATTCCAGCTTGGAGATTGAGCATGTCATCTCTTTGATGACCCTGG
This sequence comes from Ichthyophis bannanicus, assembly GCA_033557465.1. Classification (NCBI taxonomy): domain Eukaryota; kingdom Metazoa; phylum Chordata; class Amphibia; order Gymnophiona; family Ichthyophiidae; genus Ichthyophis; species Ichthyophis bannanicus. The sequence goes on along the minus strand of CM066048.1, from coordinate 86,817,182 downwards.
CATACAAATACCGCTGGCACCTCCCACCAGCTCGAGTAACCTATTGACAAAGCAGATTCAGCAGAGAAACAAGTAGTCAAACAAATCTAACTGTAACTTTAAGAACAAATGTATGTTTCCCCCCCTTCCCAGAAGGGACTCCCCACCCCCTGATGAGGAGGAGGCTTACCTGTGACTCGACTCGCCACCAAGGCCAAACTGCTGCCCTGCCTTGCAAGGTATGCAGAACAAAATTCCTGACACCTGTAGCCCCTGAATCTTATCCTTCTGGCTGGGGTTGCATTAACAGTATCTCATACAGACTCATTCATGGTGGGATCTGGGACTGGATTGGAGTTCCTTCAGGAACGCTGATTAGCAGATAAGGTCTAAGTACTCTTTCCTGAGTCATCCCTCCAGTCCAGTCCTGCACTTCTGGGATTAACAGAGCAGTTCGATCAATGGGAAGGACCTGCGAGACCAGCCCATAGGACCACTCCACCAAAATAGGAATCCCCTGCTGTCTGGACATCCAGGCGATAATGCTTAGCAAAGGTATGCAAGGAGAACCACGTCGCTGCCCTACATATATCCACTGGCGGCACTAGACTAAATTATGCCCATGAGGCCGCCTGGGCGTGCATGGAATGTGCCCGCAGTCCCACAGAGATTGCCTTGCCCTTCAAAATGTACGTCAAAGCAACCGCTTCTCTAATCCACCTGGAAATGGAGACATTGGCTGCCGCCTCTCCTTTGCGTGATCCCCTGAACAACACAAACAGCCGATCCGAACTGCGGAACAATTCTGTTCTCTTCAAGTAACGCCTCAGCACTCTCCGAACTTCCAAGAGATGTAACCATGAATCCACGGTCTCCTTTCCCACACTCAGGGACAGTAGGGAGACCGTCTGATTCAAATGAAAAGCAGATACCACCTTGGGCAAAAAGGAGGGCACCATCCGTAGGTCCACCTTCTCCTTAGAAAAGGAGGTTGGCTGGATAGGTCCTGCAGCTCCGAAATCCATCTCGCCGAGCAGATCGCTACCGGAAACACCGCCTTGAGCGTCAAGTCCTTCAGGGAAGCCCACCCCAAAGGTTCATAGGGCTCCCCCATCAGTGACACTAGCACCAAATTGAGATCCCAGGATGGGACCACCGTCCTCCGAGAAGGCATCCCACTGCTTTCAGGAATTGCACTACATCCAGGTGTTCGCCCAACGACTTCCCTTGGACTCTTCCCCAATAACAGGAAATCACTGCCAATTGCTCCCTCAAAGAGCTGATGGCTAAGCTCTTCTCGAAGCCTGCCTGCAAGAACACTAAGAAGTTCGGAATGGTCGCTGCGGTAGGCCGGCTCTCTTGGTCTGTGCACCACCACTCAAAGATGCGCCATACCCTGAGGTAGGAGAGGCAGGTAGAATTCCTCTGAACCTTCAGCAAGGTTGAAATTACCAATCCTGAGTACCCTCTCTTCAACAACCTTGCCCTTTCAAGAGCCATGCCATAAGCAAGAATCGATCCACCTGAGGCATTCGGACTGGTCCCTGGGTCAAGAGGTCATCTCACACTGGGAGCCTCCATGGAAGGTCTGCTAGCAGCTGCACCGGGTTTGCATGCCATGGGCATCTTAGCCAATCTGGGGCTATTAGGATGGCCAAGCCTTGATGAGCTTTATTCTCTGAACGACCCTGCCTATGAGTGCCCACAGGGGAAGCACATACAGTAGACCCTCTGTGGGCCACCTCTGAACCAGAGCGTCCAAGCCCTCCAACATCCTTTCTCGCCTTCTGCTGAAAAAATGGTCGCCTTTGCTGAACCCCACCTTGCCATGAGATTCATGACTGGAGGACCCCAATGGCTCACCACCTGCTTGAAGACCTCTGGGCAGAGCACCCATTCGCTGTGATCCACCTGGACCCGGCTTAGGTAGTCCTCTGTGTTTGACCCTCTCAACATCTGCCGCTGACAACTCTTGAAGAAGGGCCTCTGCCCACTCCATCAAACTCTCTGCCTCTTCCTCCAAGGAAGTGCTGCCCATGCCTCTCTGGCAGTTGATGTAGGCCATCGTGGTCGCATTGTCCGAGAAAACCTGGACCACCTGCCCGGCAACCAGCGCTCGAAGGACTGGAGTGCCAGTGTCACCACCTGCATCTCCAGCCTGTTGATAGACCAGCGGGCTCCAGCACCCCTGGGCAATGTGTCCCTCTCAGTGGGCTCCCCATCTGGACAGGCTGGCGTCCACCGTAAATGGGATCCATTGCGGAGACTCAAGGGACATGCCCTCTGCCAAATTCCCTGGATGGAGCCACCACCTGAGTGCCCTTCTGGTCGCCAGAGGACAGGGGAGTCTCCTAGACAGCGGATGACGCTGGTGGGACCAGCAATAGAGTAGGGCCCACTGCAACGGCTTCATGTGGGCCCTTGCCCATGGGATGAGCTCCAGAGTTGCTGACATTGTCCTCAGCACCTGGAGATAATGCCAGGCCAAGGGCTCAACCATCGCTAAAAACTGGCGCACCAGGCGCCAAAGCCCCTGCATGCAGTGATCCAGCAAGGACACTTCGCCTCTGCGGGTGTCGAATCGCGCTTCGAAGTACTTGATCTCCTGGGCCGGAACCAACTTGCTCTTGGCCAAGTTGTTCACCTAGCCGAGACTCCACAGGAGTTCCACCACTCTGGTCATCGCCCTTTCGCTCTCCTTCTTGGACTTGGCCCAGATCAACCAGTCGTCGAGGTACGGATGTACGAGAACTCCCTTCTTGCAGAGTGCTGCAGCCACCATGACCATAATCTTGGTGAAGGTACCGAGGGCCGTTGCCAGGCCGAACGGCAATTCTTGAAACTGGAAGTGGCCCATTGGCACCACAAACCAGAGGAACTGCTGATGGGCCGGATGGATAGGTATATGCAGGTATGCTTCTGTGAGGTTGAGGGACGTTAAGTATGCCCCCTCGCGGACCGCCACTAAAAATCGACCTCAGCATCTCCATGTGAGAATGTGGTACCCGCAGACAATGATTGACCTACGTGAGGTCAATTGGCCGAAAAGACCCCTCCTTTTTTGGCACCACGAAGTAAATGGAGTATCGACCATTATCGCATTGGCCTTCAGGCACTGGGACTACTGCCCCTAAGAGTATGAGCTGCATCAAGGTGTCCTTTACTGCTGTGGCCTTGGCTTGGGCCCCGCAGGGAGGCTGAACGAAGGAGGGAGAATCGGGCATGCTAGCTTGAGGGTATACCCGTCCCGGATGACCTCCAGGACCCATTGATAGGATGTGACCCAGGCCCAGGCAGGGTAAAACTCCCACAGCCAACCTTCCACTGGCTGGGCCCCCCTCGCTTCATTGTGTTTTCATAGGTCCCGAGGAGGAGGAGGAGGTGGCGGCGCTAAATCCCCTACAGGCTCCTCAAAACTCTCGAAAGACCCCGAGGGAAAACGCCCTTTCTGATAGGGTGCAAAACGGGTCGTCTGAAACCTCCAGAATTCCCGCAGCCCTGCTTCTGTTTATCCTCTGGGAGCCATCAGCCCTTTGAGTCCCCCAATTCCTTTACTAACTTGTCTAGCTCCTCCCCAAATAGCAGTTTCCCATTGAAGGGGAGCTTACTGAGACGGGCTTTGGAAGACCCATCAGCTGCCCAGTTCCAGAGCCAGATGTAGTGGCAAGTCGCCACCACCGAGGCCATGCTCTTTGAAAGGCCCCTGATAAGATCATAGTGAGTGTCTGTGAGGTAGGCTGCACCAGACTCTATTCTCACAGCCTCACCCCCTGAGTCCCCTGACAGGTCACCTGGCTGCTGAATCCATTGCAACCAACGGAGACAGGCCCTGGCTACCCAGGCCCCACATACCAATGCCTGAAGTGCGAGGACGTTATTATCAAAGGCCTGTTTTAACAAGGTATCCAGCTTCCTATCCTAAGAACATAAGAACATAAGATATGCCATACTGGGTCAGACCAAGGTCCATCAAGCCCAGTATTCTGTTTCCAACAGTGGCCAATCTAGGTCATACGTACCTAGCAGTTTCCCCAAGGGACACAGGTTCCACAATGCTTGTATTGGTTCAAGCATTGATATCCTGGGTCCCTTCTTAATAATGGTTTATGGACCTTTCCTCCAGGAACTTGTCCAAACCTTTTTTAAACCCAGCTACACTAACAGCCTTTACTACATCCTCCGGTAACAAATTCCAGAGTTTGATTACACGTTGAGTGAAAAAATATTTTCTTTTATTAGTCTTAAATAGTTTACCCTGTAGCTTCATTGCATGTCCCCTAGTCTTTCTATATTCTGATAAGGTAAACAATCGATCTACGTTTACCCGTTCCACTCCGTTCATTAATTTATAGACTTCTATCATATCTCCCCTCAGCCGTCTCTTTTCCAGGTTAAAGAGCCCCAACCTTTTTAGCCTTTCTTCATAGGAGTAGCCTTCCATCCCCTTTACCATTTTGGTGGCTCTTCTCTGAACCTTTTCTAAAATTGCTATATCCTTTTTAAGATATGGCGACCAGAATTGCACACAATATTCAAGGTGCGGTCTCACCATGGAACGATATAGAGGCATTATAATATCTTTTGTTTTATTTTCCATTCCTTTCCTTATCATACCTAGCATTCTATTTGCTCTCTTGGCCGCCGCTGCACACTGGGCCGAGGGTTTTAACATGGTATCCACAAGGACGCCTAAATCTTTTTCTTGGGTGGTGGTTCCTAATGTGGAACCTTGCATCGTGTAACCATAGTTTGGGTTGTTCTTCCCTAGGTGCATAACCTTGCACTTCTCCACATTAAATTTCATCTGCCATTTTGATGCCCAGTCTTCCAATTTATCAAGATCCTCTTGCAATTTTCCACAATCCTCCTGGGTTTTAACAACTTTAAATAGTTTTGTGTCATCAGCAAATTTGATAACCTCACTCGTTATTCCACTTTCCAGGTCATTTATGAATATGTCAAAAAGCAGCGGACCCAGCACAGATCCCTGGGGTACACCACTATTCACCTTTCTCCATTGGGAAAATTGGCCATTTAGCCCTACCCTCTGCTTTCTATCTTTTAACCAGTTCCTGATCCACAGTAGTACACTGCCTCCTATCCCATGACTCTTTAGTTTTGCCAAAAGTCTCTCATGAGGGACCTTGTCAAAGGCTTTCTGAAAGTCCAGATACACAATATCAACCGACTCACCTTTGTCCACCTGTTTATTCACTCCTTCAAAAAAACATAACAGATTAGTAAGACAAGATCTTCCTTGTCTAAAGCCATGTTGGCTGTCTCCCATTAGGTCATGACTATCTATATGCTGAGTAATTTTATTCTTTATGATGGTTTCTACCATTTTTCCCGGTACTGATGTCAGGCTCACCGGTCTGTAGTTTCCCGGATCACCCCTGGAACCCTTTTTAAAAATTGGTGTTACATTGGCGATCCTCCAATCCTCAGGTATTAGAGATGATTTTAATGATAGTTCACAGATTACTGATAGCAGGTCTGCAATCTCAAATTTCAGTTCTTTCAACACCCTTGGATGTATACCATCCGGCCCAGGTGATTTGCTACTCTTCAGTTTATCTAATAGTTGTAGGACATCTTCCCGATGTATCGATATTTCCTTCAATTTTTCCACACCTTTAAATACCACTTCAGTCGTGGGTAACATCCCTACATCTTCCTCAGTAAAGACCGAAGCAAAGAATTCATTCAGTCTCTCCGCTATCGCCTTGTCGCCTCTTAGTGCTCCTTTAACCCCTTTATCATCTAATGGACCAACTGACTCTCTCACGGGTTTTTTGCTACGAATGTACTTGAAAAGGTCTTTATTTCGCGTTTTTGCTTCCGCAGCAAGCTTCTTCTCAAATTCTCTCTTTGCCTGCCTTATCAATGCCTTGCATTTGACTTGCCAGTGCTTGTGCTGTTTCCAGGTTTCATCATTTGGCTCTTTTTTCCATTTCTTGAAAGATGCTTTTTTGGCAACAACAGCCTCTCTGACCTCAGCTTTAAACCATGCTGGCAATTTTTTGGACTTCCTTCCACTTTTCTTAAAGCGTGGAATACAGCTGGTCTGGGCTTCCAAGATAGTATTTTTCAACAACACCCAAGCTTGATGTACGTCTTTAACCTTTGCAACTGCTCCTTTTAGTTTTTTCTTAACTGTTTTCCTCATTCTATCATAGTCTCCCTTTCGAAAGTTAAAGGGTAGTACTGTGGATTTCCTTACTATCCCTCCTCCACTAATTAAATCAAAGGCGATCATGCTATGATCACTATTGCCAAGTGGCCCCAACACCCTTATCTCTTGCACTACATCTGGTGTTCCACTAAGGACTAGGTCTAATATTGCTTCCCCTCTGGTCGGTTCATGAACCAGCTGCTCCAAGAAGCAGTCATTTATTTCATCTAGGAACTTTATCTCCCTAGCATGTCCTGTTGTGACACTGACCCAGTCGATGCCGGGGTAATTGAAATCACCCATTATTATTACTGCACTGTAACTTTTGCTAGCTTCCTTGATTTCTTTGAGCATTTCATCATCCATTTGTTCATTCTGGCCAGGCGGACGATAGTACACCCCCACTGCCATCGCCTTCCCCTTTTTACATGGAATTTCAATCCATAGAGATTCTACAGCAAATTTTGTTTCTTGCAAAACTTTAATCCTTTCTGACTCAATGCCCTCTCTAACATAGAGCGCAACCCCTCCACCAATTTGATCAGCTCTATCATTTCGATATAGTTTGTACCCAGGTATCACAGTGTCCCACTGGTTGTCCTCCTTCCACCATGTCTCTGATATTCCAATCATATCTAACCTCTCGTTTAGTGCTATATATTCTAACTCTCCCATCTTGTTTTGTAGACTTCTAGCATTTGCATACAAGCATTTTAGAGACTGTATTTTATTCATATTAATTTGGCTATTGGTAGACATGGGTAATTTGGGATCTTTAAGTTCTGTCTGCTCCATACTCGAGGGCATTTGGGCTTCTTTACTCTTTTTTGGAACCTCTCTGCTTTTTGTAGTATCCTTCAAGGATACATTCTTCCGAACCATGCGCTCTTGGGCGACTGTCGGCTTTCCCCTATTATCTAGTTTAAAAGCTGCTCTATCTCCTTTTTAAAGGTTAATGCCAGCAGCCTGGTTCCATCCCGGTTAAGGTGAAGCCCATCCCTTCGGAAGAGCCCCTCCTTTCCCCAGAATGTTCCCCAGTTCCTAACAAATCCGAACCCCTCATCTCTGCACCATTGTCTCATCCACGCATTGAGACTCCGGAGCTCTGCCTGCCTATTGGGTCCTGCGCGTGGAACGGGAAGCATTTCGGAGAACGCTACCCTGGAAGTTCTGGATTTCAACTTCCTACCTAAAAGCCTAAATTTAGCTTCCAGAACCTCCCTACCACATTTTCCTATGTCATTGGTACCAACATGTACCAAGACAGCAGACTCCTCCCCAGCACTATCTAAGACCTTATCTAGGTGGCGTGTGAGGTCCGCTACCTTCGCACCAGGCAGGCATGTTACTAGGCGATCCTCACGTCCACCAGCCACCCAGCTATCTACATGCCTAATGATCGAATCACCAACTATAACTGCTGTCCTAACCCTTCCCGCATGGGCACTTGGCCCTGGAGAAACCTCCTCGGTGCGAGAGGGGTTTACATCACCTGGAGGACAGGTCCTAGTTACAGGATCACTTCCTGCCACACCAGGGTGATGCTCTCCTGTCACGTGACCTCTCTCCTCCATGGCAACAGGGATGCTGCCAGACTGGAGGTGGGACTTCAGGACTATATCCCTGTAGGTCTCGTCTATGTACCTCTCTGTCTGTCTTATGTTTTCCAAGTCTGCTACTCTAGCCTCTAGAGAACGGACTTGTTCCCTGAGAGCAGAGAGCTCCTTGCACCTAGTGCACACGTAAGACCTCTCACCAGCTGGGAGAAAATCATACATGTGACACTCAATGCAAAAGACTGGAAAGCCCACATCCCGCTGCTGGACTGCTGTCTGCATCTTAGTTTTAAGTTTGTGTTTAGATCTTTAAGTTCTATATGTACTAAAGGGTGCAATGGATATTTATACCACTAAAACTGTACCTAAGAAGTTTAATATACCTTGTTCACCTGAAGCTTAATTAATCTCAGGTCCTTGGTGTATGACTGATTTGGGTAATGAGCTTCACCTGAGAGCACCTCCTGTCTTTTAAGTTGTGCAAGTACCTATAAAGCTGTGAAATTCCCAGGGGAGGGTGGGTGTGGGGAGGGAGGGAGGGACATAGTTTGCACCCCCCATAGGCCAGCCTCTGGCAGGTTCCACTCGTCCTGGATCATCTGCTTGGCCACCCTATGGACCGGGAAAACCTGTGTCTTCTGTACTGCTTGGAGCACTGGATCCTCCAGTGACTCCTCTGTCTGGAGGCCTGTAGGGATATTGAGGGCCTTTAAGGACTCTCCGATCAGTGCCGGCAACTCCTCCCCGAGACACAAGCGAACAATCTGCTCCTGCTCCTCCTGGTCAGGAATCTTGCCCTCTTCTAGCTCTTCATCCTTCTCTTCCATTTCCAGGTCTAGGTCATCTCCATCCAGGGCTTTGGAACATGGGGACAGCTCTACCCCATTATCTGCGAGCCTGGTTTGCTTTGCTGCTGCTGCTACAAACCCAACCTCCTTCGGGTTTGCAGTCCACTTTGCAGCACCCTTTTATTTTATTTTCTTTAAATTTTTTTGTACCGCTTTATCATTTCAGTCAAAGCGATTTACATTGTAACTTAAACTTGGTAATGTACATTAAACAGTGCCTTAGAACACTCTAAATCCTGCACCAATTTAAAATTGATAAATTTGGTTGTATAGTGTCAGCGAATTGAAATGGACTGGCATTGGGCACTTTGTATCTGATCACATGGTCTACTATGCTGGAAATGAAAGACAAAGAAGAAATGGTGTTGCATTTATAATTAAGAAGAAACTTGCAAGAACTGTAATGAAATACAGTGCAGTCAGTGAACGCTTAATTTCTATTAGTCTTTGAGGAATGCCCATGAACACAACTATAATTCAGGTATATGCCCCAACAACAGCTGCAGAAGAGGAAGAAGTTGATGAGTTCTATGAACAAGTACAAGCTGAAATTGACAGAACATGCAAACAGGATATATCCTGATAGTCATGGGTGACTAGAATGCAAAAGTTGGCAACAAAGAAGAAGGCAAAATGGTTGGAAAATATGGACTTGGCAACAGAAATGAAGCTGGAGAAAGACTGATAGAATTTTGCAAAACCAATTACACAGGTACACTAAAAAATTTTTTTTTAAACTGCCTCTAATGTTTCGATTGATTTTTACGTTTTTTGGTGCGCTGAATCCAAATCTGGTAACCAATTTGCTCCATCACGTACAGATCTTTTGCTACATTGGGTTAGCAGTTTGAGGTGAACGTTTCAGATTGAGTGCGATCGAGATAAAAGTTTCTTGGATGAATTCTTTATACTAATTGTTTAGTAGTTATTCAAATAAGAATAAAGAAAATTGTAACAAGGCAGCACATAAGAATAGAGTAATGTCAACAAAACACACTGTGATGGTAGCAAAATTGTCTGCACTTAAAACAGCCACATACATGTGCACAAACATTGAGCATATAAGAGCGAGGTTAGACACAAAGCAAAGCAAAGAAATGTGCAAAAAATGTTGTACAGGTATGTATGTAAGAATAGAAAACGCAAACCGCACCATTGCAATACATGAAGACAAACACCCGATGGTGTGAAAATAAAATTCTAATAAATGAGATCCGACACTGTGGTAATAACTAGCAAATTTTTATTTCAAAGTTTAGTAAAAACACGATATTTGTCAACACAGTTTAGATTTTAAAGTCATTCTTGGGTCAATCAATCTCCTGGTGGGCCCGTTTCTTCTTCCCCCGAATGCTTCTCTTGGTGCGCTGCTTGGCGTATTTTTCATCTGGGGTTTCCCGCAGCAGCAACCAGCAGAAATCAGCCATCATAGTGGTGTTCCATCTTCTCTCTGCGTCCTTGATGTCCTGGTGAAACCTTTCACCTTGTTCTTCACTGTACGCCCCCAAGTTTTCGGGAAAGTAGTTCACATGGGAGTGCAAGAAATGGACTTTCAGGCTCATGTTACAGCCTTGTTCTTTGAAGGCATTGAGCATCCTGGCAACAATATCCTTATAGTTCTCATCCCGCCTGTTCCCCAAGAATTTGAGAACAACATCCTTGAAGGAATCCCAGGCTTCTTTTTCCTTCTCAGACATCGTTTCAGCGAATGCTCCATCTGAAATTAGTTTCCTTATATCAGGGCCAACTTTGCTTCAGAAAGTTGGGGGAACTTTGAGCAAAGGTACCGAAAGCACTCACCATCTTTTGGAAGGGACTTGATGAATTGCTTAATGAGACCCAACTTAATGTGGAGAGGTGGTAATAGAATTTTATCACGAGGTACCAAGCTCTCATGAAGAACATTTTTCTCACCGGGTCTCAAATACTCCCGAATTGGCCAGTCTTTTTTCCCCCAGTGTAGGTCGCGGGCCCGGCTATCCCACAAGCAAAGGAAGCAGGGATATTTGGTGAAACCGGATTGCTGCCCTAATAGCATGGATAGAATTTTAAAGTCTCCACAAATCATCCACTTATGCTCATCATAACGAATCTTCTGAAGAATCAGGGCCAAATTCTCGTATTTTTCTTGGAGAATAACAGAGTGAGCAATAGGAACTGAAGCGAATGTGTTGCCATTATGAAGAAGAACACCTTTTATGCTGTCTTTTGACGAATCAATGAACAGCCGCCATTCAGCAGGATCATACTTGAGTTTAAACTTTTCCATCACTCCGTATATATCGTTGCAAAATACCAAATCTTCCTCTTTGCTGAAATACTTCAAAAATTGTGTCTCGCGGTTGCGGTACCAATAAAAAGTTGTTCCTGGTGACAATAGATTTTTCTGTTTAAGCCGAGAACCTAGCAGTTGGGCAGCATCTTTTGGGAGTCCTAAATCCCGGACTAAATCATTCAATTCAGCTTGAGAGAAAAGTTCAGGTTTCGGATCTGGTTCAGTTTCAAACTCGGAAGTACTGGACTCATCGGGAAAAGCCATCTGATGAGTCTCATCATGATCAGAACCGTCCACACAAATATGATCCAAAGATTTTGGTGGTTCAGGCACAGGTACTTCGTTGCTATGAGGCATAGGCCTAATTGCTGAGGGAAGGTTGGGGTAACTTATTACGTTCTTATTTTTTAAGTTGTATCCCTTCACAATGCAAGAGCAAAAATAGCAGTCACTGCTGTGGTCTCTTTGTTCACGCCACATCATAGGTATTCCGAAACGAAATGCTTGTTTTTTACCTTTCATCCATAAGCGTAGATCTTTCTCACATGTCTTGCACACTTTGTGAGGAGCCCACGGTTTGTCTTGATCGCCTAACTTCAAACCGAAATAGGCGAAATATACTTTTTTAATAAATGCAGAAATGTTCCTCTGCCGCTTTTTCACGGTATATTCCCCACAAATAAAACAAAAACTGTCCGGAGAGTTGACGCAACCTCTGGCTCTGTGAGCCATCACAAATACACAGCACTGCAAACTACAACTGTAGTGAACCACTTCGGAATAAAGCTGGATTACGACTGAGCAAACAAAAGGTAATAATGAACTTGCAAGAAACTGAAATTTGACAGGAACGTTCATGTCGCAACCACCGTGTTTGAGCGAGCGAACGAGGCGAGGCGAACAGGAAAGAACATGCGCCAGCGCGAGTACTGGATTTAGCCCCCCGCCTCCCAATTGTCCTGTTTAATGTATAAAATGAATACAAAACACTCTAAAATATCATGAGGGAGTGTTTCTAGTTAGTTAACCATTACAACCTCTATTTTGGGCCAAGAAAATAAACTGCAGTCGGCTAAAAAGAAATTATGTGAACATTCCTTATATGGGTAAGAAATCTAATTTTGCAAGAAAACGTGACGTGATGGAACATTTTGGCTATTTTTCCTGGATTCAGCACCCCAAAATCTATAGGAATCAGTTGCAAAACTGGAGGCAGTTTTTTGGTAGTGTACCTGTGTTATCTATTCATCTCAAACACCTTCCAGCGACACACGTGCTGTACACGTAGACTTCACACAATGGATTGTAAAAAAATCAAATTGACTACATTTGTGGAAGACACTGATGGTAAAGTTTGATAACATCAAGAAAGACAAAACCTGGAGCTGACTGGTACAGATCACCATTAGTATGTAAACTTGAGCTAAAGTTGAAAGAGCAAGCAATTCATATTGCAAAATATGACCTTGAGAATATACCACTGGAATTTAAAGAATGCCTGCAAAATCAATTATCTGCTTTAGATACAAATGAAAGAGTTCCAGAAGAGTTATGGGATGACATCAAGAAGGTTCTGTTGGAAGAAAGCGAGAAGTCTCTACAAAAGGTGAAAAAACAAAAATGCCCAAAATAGATGACCGAAGAAACTCTGAAAATTGCCTAGAAATGCAGAGAAGCTAAAGCCAGAGGAGGAAGAGAGGCAATTGCAGAACTTAACAGAGTTCCAATGTGCAGCAAGACAAGACAAGGAGAAGTACTGCAATGATGCATGCAAGGAAATAGAATCAGAAACGATTAGAGGCAAAACAAGATCAGCTTTCCTAAAGCTATGAGTTAAAAAATAAAATTCCAGCCTCAAATTGGAATTGGAATGCTACAAGATGCTCAAGGATCCATGTTGAATGATGCTGAGAAGATCAAGAAAAGGTCATTATACCATAAAGATCAAGTGGACCAACAGCCATTTCAGCTTGTACCTTATGATCAGGAACCATTCATGATGAAAGAGGTAGAAGCAGCTTTGAAAGTCTTATGAAAGAATAAAGCACTGGGCATTGATGGCATTCCCACTGCATCCCACAATCGGATGAAGCTGTTGCCATACTTAAAAGGCTGTGCGAGGAAATTTGTAAGACAACTTCATGGCCAACTGACTGGAAAAGATCGGTTTGTACCAATACTGAAGAAAGGTGATCGGAATGACTGCAGAACTTATTGCACAATTGCTCTGATCCCACATGCCAGCAGGATTCTACTCATGATCACTCAGCAGAGACTACAACTGGACCTGGAACGAGAACTGCCTGAAGTGCAAGCAGGATTTAGGAAAGGGCAAGGAACAAGTGACATCGCGGATGTGAGATGGATCCTTGAAAAGACAAAAGAATACCAAAAAGAGACCCTCATGTGTTTTATTGACTACAGCAAGACTTTTAACTGTGTAAACCACGAGAAACTTGGCCACATTAAGAAGCATGGGAATACTAGAACACCTGAGAGTTCTCCTGCGCAACCTTTACATTGATCAAAAAGCAACAATTCATACGGAACTAGGATAAACGGTGACTTTTACAGCCAAACGCTGTGATTATAATTGACTGAAAATTTAAGAAAGTACTTAAGTGGTCCACACAAATTTGTTTATTTAACAGTTTTTATATACCATTTTTAAGCCAAAGCGGTTTACATAGAACAGCAAATAAACTCAAGTGAGTCATATATTACATAACATAAGGGTAATAACTTGTAATTAATGAGGTGGATGAGGATTGAATATGTCCTTTGAGATGGTGCTTTTAAATATCAGGCTCCTTCTGACTGGATTTAGGGCTTATGGTTGCAGGGTCCTGGAAGGAGTTCTGTGCGTGGCAGCCAAAGACTCATTACAATGACTGAGCTAAATGAGCTGGGAAGAGATATAAAATTGGGGAAAAATCCCTGAGTGGTTGTGATGAAGGCTCATAGTTCTATAGCTCAGTAGAAACCAGTTCTGTTTGAGCCAGAAGTCCAAAGGAGCAGGAGAAGACTGCTGGATTAAACCTTCCCTCCTGCAGGGTCAGCAATAGGTGGTGGTTTGTTGAACGAAGATTTGCAAGATGTTGCTATATGGTTGTGCTGCAGTAGATTAAGGGCAAATCCTAATGAGTGAAATGGCATGATGTAGGATGTTGCTGAAACAGTGTTAACAGTTGTGCAAAGGTGGGGAGGAAATATCAGATATTGCACAATGGTGTCAGTTAGTAGCAGGACTCAATGCTTATGCACCTGATTCTAGAGGGAGCCATGGTCTGTATTCCCTAGTCAGGACTGTCCTTTATGCTGAGTGGAATGGAATAGAGGATAGAAAATGGAGAAAACCTCTAGGTTTTTTTTAAAGTGAAGGCTCTGGGTGTATAACCTGCTCCTGAAGGAATTTTGCACAATACTAGTGATGACATCACCGGAAGTTGTCTCTAGTCCAGCGCTTTTCAAACTTATCTCATATGAACCCATTTTAACAACTGAAATTCAAGCGACACCTATATGATGAAATCAAACAGGCAGATCTCCAGCCTCCTTCCCCATCCCTACGCTCATCTAAAGCAGGAAGTAGGCAGAAACAGTAGTGGCAACAGCAGCAGCAGTCTACACAGGGTCCCTTGTGTCAGTGTGCAATATATGCTTACAGACCCCAGTACTTGTTTCCAGTCTGATAGGAAGCTCATCTAGGAGGGGACAAGAGCTTATGAATGTTCACTGGCTCACAGGCCATATGCTGACTGGTGACTGCCACTACTTGGCATAGGTCACAGTGAAAGCTCAGAGAGAAGGGGAAATGGCCATGATTTTGTGACCCCATTCACTGATGACGTGACCCCATTTGGGGTCCTGACCAAGTTTGGGAACTGCTGCTCTAGTCTGCCTCTATCTGCTGGTTGGGGAGCAATAGCCCACTCATCTGGACTGGTCTAGCAGAATAAGGAAATCTGTATATTTGTTTTGCTCTTCCTCCTCTTGACATGATCAGCACTGGGAAGAGAGGGAAACCATGTGAGCTGAATCTGTTGTTTATTGGTCTCTGTGCAGAATTATATACAGGAAGAAACTTTTGCACATACACAAGTATTGTCTGGACTGAAAGTTTTCTGTTCATCTGTTTTTATAGCTTGAAGGAATTAAGTTTCGGTCTAACAATAATACTTATTTCATATAGGGCTCAATTGGTAAGGCCAAAGAGGAGGAGGAAATACCAGGCTGAACTCTCAAGGCCTTCAAATCCTAGGTTCAGGGTGCAATTTGTAGTCGCCATAGAGAACTGGTGCCTGGGATTTGTCAAGTTTTGGGCTAACTATTAGAACAATGAACAGAATATCACCTGTATGCTGATTTTGTGACTCTTGTTTTCTGTTTGACCCAAGCCAGGATCAGCAACATGTCATTGCTTTATTGAATGAAGCTGTGCAAGAGATTGCTTTATGGTTGTGCAGCATTAGATTAAGACTAAATCTTAACAAGAGTGCAATGCAATGAGGTAGTAGAGGGTTTAAATGCTGATGGTCAAACTGGCTTTAGAAAGGATGCAGTTGGATTCTTAGGCATGTATACATATTTTGTGTGCAAGTATATGGCCAATTGAGCATGTATAAACAAGTGTAAGGGATTGCAAGTAGTGTCTTCTCATTGTTACGATAATCTTTTGGCAGTTATCTATGGTTTAGTAACATTATGCATAGATTACGTCAATGCTGTGTATCAATTCTTACCACGGGTGCCAGCTGAAGAGACTTCAGTTGATGCTGAACACAGCAACGAAGGTGATATCTGTGAAATGCAAATAGTCATGCCTCTTATCTCCAGGAACAAGCAGGAATGTAGTCTTCACATATGGGTGACATCGGTAACGACGGAGCCCGCACGGGAGCACTCCCCAGCATCCAATAGGAAAGCCTTTGAGAGCATCCCACTGAGCCTGCATAGCCGCCTTCCCAACTCTGCCTCCTCAGTTCTTCGTTTCCGCAGAGCAAGCAGGAAGCAAATCCTGTCACTGCAAAAAATTATTTTATTCTTTTTTGCGGTTTGCGTCTTCCTTCCCATCGATGCCGGAACTATTGTCGTTGGTTCCTGGATTCTTTCTTTCTTTCTTTCTATCTTGTAAAAAAAAAAAAAAAAGTAGAAGACTTTTCTTCAGGCGCCATTTTGGGCCTTAAGCTGACCATACTGTCTACTGACACTATGGAGAAACCAGCTAGTGTTTTTAAAAAATGTTCTAAATGTGGCAGTACCATCTCGGCTACTGACACTCATGACTGGAGTCTAAAATGCCTCGGGCCCGACCACCAGCCGTTAGAATGTTTATTTAGACAGTTTTGTATACCACCTTATCCTTCAAAGTGGTCACAACACAATTGGGGGATACATTTAATACAAGGGGATATGAGACACATACACTAATACTTACAGGGAACATGAGCAATGAAGGGTTAAGTGGCTTGCCCAAGACAACAAGGAGCGCCTGTGGGACTAGACACCCCAGTCCTTCTGGACCAAGGTTGCTGTCCTCTTGTGGGGATTTGAACCCCTGGCCTTCTGGCCTGAAGTACCTTGCCCCAACCACTAGGCCACTCCTCCACTGTTCCCTTTGTAAGAAGATGACAGAGGCCTACAGAACCAGGCCACAAAGTTTGGAACTCTTTGCCTCATATGCGGTCTTTTTAGTATTGATGTCATCAAGGGCATTGTCTTCCTCAAGGATCTCATGTATCAAAGCACAAGTCTTCCTTGAAGACAGACCATCCCTCCAAGGGTAGTTCTCTTTCTAAGCATCGAGATGCCTCGAGTGTTGCCATGGAGGTAGATCGGCCAGCCAAACAGCCCCTGCGGGAGGACTTGTCCTCCAAAGCCATCGAAGGTTCCAGCATGCTCCTGAGGCCTCCACCTCAGGAGAGCTCCTGGTGCCATGCTCTTGGATGATAGCGCAAGTCTCCGGTACCGATACCCAAGCATTGGCAGGCTCCATGGATCAGCGTATCCTGGCTATCGTGCAGAGCTTGGTGGCTCTGTTGGCAGCTTCGGTTCCAGTCAGAACATTACCAACAGTACCACTGATTCCAGTACCATTGCAAACTGCTGTGGAATACATGCTGCTGAGCTCACTGCCACCCATGCCTGCCCTTGAGTCCATTCCTGGTACCAGGGCCTCATCCAAACACATTCCCCATTCCGATACCGACATTAATCAGTATCGGCACTTAGCGGAGCAGGAGCATCGTTCCCACCGATACTTCAAGTCCTCCGAATTGGAAGCTTACGATGAGTCTCTCGATTCCTGAAGACTGCAGAGTCTGACGGCGGAGCCCTCTCCTTCATGGAATGGCACATGTTCCCGCCTGAGTACATATCTTTCCAGGAGTTTATTTGAGACATAGCTAAAGGTCTCTCCATAACAGTAACATCCGAGAAAGAAAGTGCCCAGGCGGAGGAATTAGAGATCCTCCAGTACCCAACAGCTCCTAAGGAGGTGGCTACCCTTTCATTTCACCGCATTCTCCATGATCTAATGCTCTGGATGTGGGAAACTCCCCTCACAATTTCAATGCATACATGACATCTCAATACTATGTACCGAGTTCCAGAATGTCCCGGCTTCCAGAAGACGCAACTTCCCCACCATTTTATGGTGATGGAATTGGCGATGCATCAAATCAAGAGTTCTAAGATACATTCTTCTAATCCTCTGAGTAGAGAATCGATGGCCCTCAGTGCTTTTGGGCGTCAGTGTTTTCAGGCTTCCATACTTTCTGCCAGGATAAACTCCTACATACTCTTTATGGGTATGATTCTCAAGGAGTTTACTAGGGATCTTGAGGCCATGTCCCCTCTTCTTCTAGATAAGAGGTGACTATCATGCTCTTGTCAAGCATGCCCAGAATGTCTCGAAGTTTAACAGAGCAACCTTTGATGTGTTTGAGTGCACTAGCAGAGCCACGGTAGTCTGCATTGGTGAGCGCAGGATTGCATGGCTGCAAGCCTCAGATCTTGAGCAGTGGGTTCAAGATAAACTGGCAAAATACCCTGCAAAGGTGAAAACCTTTTTGGTAAAGACTGGTAGGATAAAGCTTCTCAGTTTGAGTCTGAGAATACTACTCTAAATAGACTGTCTAAAACTACAGCAACCCTGCTAGGAAGAAGGCAGCTGCAAAGACAACCACCTTTAATAAGAAAAAGAAGTTTTACCCTTCTTATGCTCCTGCTTCTCAGTACCAGGCTCAGGGTCCATAGAAGAGACTCAGCCTCCCAAACAACCGAAGAAACCACAGGTACCTAAGGCTCAGCCAGCTCCACAGGCTCAATCTACACCTGTTTTTTTTACTTCTCCCTAGAGAACATAGCCACCCTGCCTCTGGAGGTCCCCCCACCCCCTCCACATAGCAGGCAGACTCTGTCATTATGCCCACAGGTGGCATCTCATCACCTCAGAGCAGTGGACTCTAAGCATAGTGAAGGAGGGGTACAGACTTCATCTTCATACCCTGCCCCCTACATCCTGGTAGGGGGAAAATCATACTCGGACACCTCTCACTGTTCATCTGCTGCAAGAGATGCTCAGCAGGGAATGGGTTTCTACTCTCCATACTTCCTGATTCTAAAGAAGAACGGAGGATACAGGCCCATTCTGGACCTAAGAAACCTAAACAAGTTTTTAGTCCAAGAGAAATTCAAGATGGTCTCCCTGGGGACCCTTCTTCCCTACCTTCAGAGTCAGGACTGGCTCTCTTCTCTAGATCTAAAAGAAGCATACACACATTTTCATTCATCCAGAACACAGGAAATATCTACACTTCATCTTTCAAGGAAGACTATCAATGCAGAGTCCTTCCTTTTGGATTCGCCTCTGCCCCAAGAGTCTTCACAAAGTGCTTGGCGGTTGTAGCTGCATATCTACGTTCTCTGGGAATATTTGGCTTCCCTTACTTAGATGACTGGCTCATAAAGGCCGGCACCTCCCATGAGGTTCGCCTGTCTGTTTCGTACTATGCAGGTACTGCAACACTTGGGCTTTGTCATAAATCTTCCAAAATCCCATCTCATCCCAACTCAGAGTAGAATTCATAGGAGCTCTCCTAGACCCTCAATGGTCAAGAGCATTTCTACCCCAGCCCTGTTCTCCTTTCATTTAGCTGGCATACCAAGTGCTACTCAGAGACCATCTGATTGCCCGGGAAATGCTACAGCTTCTCGGTCTTATGGCCTCAACAGTATATGTGGTCCCATATGCCTGTCTACAAATGCATATGGCCCAGTGGGCACTTGCCTCCCAATGAAAGCAGGCCTCAGGCTATCTCAGGGACAAGATCCAAGTCATTGCCCCTTTTACCACATCCCTCCAATGTTGGTTTTCCCCCGAAAATCTCATCAGGTCACCTTTTCAGATCCTCCACATCAATGCACCTTAACGACGGATGCCTCCAAATTGGGTTGGGGGGCATAGTTGGGCACTCTCCCCATACAGAGCCTCTTAACAGAACAGGAGTCGCAGCTCCAGAAAATTCTACTGGAACTTCATGTTATCTCCAATGCCCTCAAGGTGTTTCAGGATCCCCAGAGATCCCACAGGGTCCTGATTCTAAAGGACAATCAAGTGGCCATGTTTGGTGTGAACAAACAGGATGGAACAGTCTCTTAGCCCCTCTGCAGGGAGGCTCTTCATCTCTGGTCCTTTGCTATTGCTTATAAAATACATCTCCAAGCTGTGTATCTCCCAGGGGAGCAAAATGTCTTGGCAGGTTGAGTCAAATCATTCTTCCCCATGAATGGTCTCTCCATCTGGATTCAACCTCCTACATCTTTCAGACCTGGGTAACTCCAGACATAGATCTACAGGTGCTCCTTGTGGTCTTGGGCAAGCCGCTTAACCCTCCATAGCCCAGGTTCCCTGTAAAATAGTTATCTCCGTTATAATGCCCTGTTCAATGTAATTTCAGTTTGTTCATTGTAAACCGCACTGATGCAGAATAGCGCGGTATATAAGAGAATATAAATAAATAAATAAATCTATTTGCCACTCCGCAGAATGCCAAGCTCCCATGCTTCTGCACTGTAGGGCTGGTACCCCTACAATTCTGCACCTGTAGATCTCCGGCCTGCTCAGCAGCTCAGACCTGAACCAAGATGATCAGACAAGATGGATTCCTGCTATACTTTTGCTGTGTTCAGCTATAGACTTGACCTCCAAGCAACTGCTTGCGCAGTGTTTCTATGTGTGCACACAGAAACCATTGTTCCTGGCTAATTCACTGCCACATGCAAAAACATCTGCTTCTCTGGTGCTTATCTATGGATGGTTCTACTGGCCTTGGACACTTGTACCTATGCCCAGAAACTACATACTGTTTTCTCAGCATGACATCTTACTATGGATCCTTTGTCTGCAAGAAGATGCCTGTCACCTACCTCCTGATTCGCTGAGAACACCTCGGACTGTCTTGTGCTAACCAATCATCGGACCTAGGACGGGGACTCATCACAGTCTGTGCAGAAGAACTTTAGTGTTTTTCGCTGTTTGTGCCCTGCTTACCTGTTTTTCTGCTACCTGATCTGTCTGCAAGACAGCCACACTATGTGTGGGCAAGGCCATTCTCCTAGGGACTGAGAAGACTTTCACAGATACCTTCGGTTCTGTGTTCTCCCGTGGCTCGCCTCCGAAAGGGCTGTAGCCTGCATTATCTAGCTTAGTTGCCTTCTTGGACTTGTGCTGCTCCAGAGTCTCCGGACATCAGCCACCAGAGTGCAGACAAAGCTAAGTTATAATCTCTCTCCTCCGGATGGGCAAGGGTTAGCTAGAAACATATTCCATAACTTTTCTCAGTGCAGAGCAAATCAATGACGTCTGGTTACTAATTAGTGATTTATTACTTTGTCCAATTGTAATTCTGTGTCGCAATAAATTTCTACCTCATGTTTCTAATTTATATATCTTTAGCTATATATGTTTGTATATTTTTCTACCTGGCTGTCCATAATAAAATCTAATATATATATACTACAAACCAGATTTATTTTGTGGCTCATTGCCAGCATAACTCACAGAACTTCGGGCTGGGTATCAGTAGCCAATTTCCCCTGGACATAACTGAGAGCCTAACTTATTTTCTTTGTGCTACTAATAATCCCTACATCATGGATTCTCGTCCTAAGGATGAGTATTTATGAATGAGCTACGTCTCTCAGAATTTGTGTAATAATTCTGAATTGCTATTGTGGTCCAAGCAGCTGTTTATGCTGAGGTTTGTGGCTATAGAATTATTGTCTGAGACGGGTTTGGAACCCACATTATGGGATCTCTGAATGAGTTACGTCTTACAGAATTAGAGTAATTCTTCAGCAGCTATTCCTATGTTTGTTCTTACAGACAGTCTCAGCTATTGTTTAACGATGGCTCACGCAGTTGGGACTGATAAGAATGATTTAACATTCCAGAAATTCCTCTTTGTCTCTCTGGGCCAGTCCAGGAACAGTAGGGTAGTCAACCTCCTCCAGCAGCTGAGGACTGAATTCTCAAAGACTTGCTGACAAAGACTTGGAGACTTGTTTCCTTTTTCTTTTCAGCAGTTTCCAATTTTAATGTAAACCGCCGCATGCCTTTTTTGGTTTTGGCGGTCTATCAAGTTGTAAAGAAAGATAAAAATAAAGACAGCCTATGTAGCTCCCTCTGGTGTCAGTCAGTCTTTCATTCCTCAGCAGCTGGAAGGATGTGTTGCTGACTGGCTCCCGGTCAGACGAAGAGGAAAAGAAATAGAATAATTGAAAGGAGAAGGAGGCTTGCCTGGTTAACTCTAGCAGGGTTAAGCTAGAAGAGCAGATTAATTAAAGTTGGTTTACAAAAGAAAAAAAAAAAAAAGATGAAGGTCCGCTGCCGGTTGATTGTGGTATCAGGGTAGTAGAGGCAGAGCCTGCCTTGGGGACCAGATCCATCGGGGAGCATTGAGGTAGGATCTGGGAGCCCCAGAGTCCAGCCCTCCACCTCCAGAGTGTGAATTTACTCTCCCGCTAGCAGCGGTGGCAGAGAGTTCAGGGAGAGACTGCTGTGCAGGTACCTTTAGTTTGTGTTTTGTTAAGTGCTGTGGAGAGCTGTGACCGTCGGGAAGCCGGGGGGGAGTGGTGTGAGAGTAGGCGCATGCTGCTGGGCTCGGCAGCGTGCGGGAGCCGCCGGGGCTTGTCTGGTCCAGGACTTTGTCGGTGCTGCGTGAGAAGAGGTAGCAGTTTGGAGCGCTTATTCAGGGGCATGATGGATGGGAAGTCAGCCACGCTTTATCTCGCCTTTGCTCATCAGGCCGCGTCGGGAAAACACGGGAACAGCCACATTTTAGGAGACACAGCCGTTTCTCCCGCGCTTCAGGAGAAAGCGCTTAAAGAAAGCTAAGTCAAGGAAATTGATGCCACATGCAGATTTGGGCCAAGCAACAACTGCAGAGGTGCAAGGGAGTTTTCAGTCTTTGTTCTCTGCGGATTTTATACTTTCACTCCATAAGGCGTACTGTTTAAAGTTGGCACAGGTGCAGAACAAGAGTAGTTCCCCTAACATGGCTGATGTGGATCACAGGAGCAGCGCTGCATTGGACCCAGGTGAGGGGTCTTCAAAAAGTGGATTGGCAATTGAAATGGCTGCCGATGGTCTCGGGCAAGGCCTGGACTCTCAGGTCGCGGAAGAGGGGGAGATCCCGTCAGAATCAGGTATGCATCAGTGGCCAGGGGAGTTAGAAGAAGGTGAGCTGGGCACAGGAGAAGATACGAATATCTTCAGAGTGTTTCGTAAGGAAGAGTTAGGGGCCCTTATTACCCATTCACTGTCGGCTCTGAATATTTCCTTGCCGGCGGTCCAGGCGGAGCCTTTAGAGGATCCTCTGCTGCAGGGTTTTAGAGCTGAGCAGAAGTGTTTTCCGGTCCACAGGGTGATTAGACAGATGGTGGAGTCAGAATGGGAATGTCCAGAAGCCACCTTACGGGGTGGACGGGCTATAGGCCACTTGTATCTGGTTCCACAGGAGGAGAGGGATTTACTGCGGATGCCGAAAGTGGATGTGTTAGTATCAGCAGTTACAATGAAGACTGCGATACCTGTAGAGGGCAGAGCAGCGCTTAAGGATTTGCAGGATAGGAAGTTGGAGTCTCTGCTCAAATAAGCTTTTGGCACAAGCGCTCTTGTGTTGCAGGTTGCCATTTGCGGAGCATATGTTTCCAGAGCTTTGATTAGGTGGCTTCAGGCAGATTCATCTCCAGAAAGAGAGGTGATCTCGGCTCCGGAGGGAGCGAAATTGGAATCGGTGTCTGCGTATCTTGCTGACATCTTTATGATTTGGTAAGGATTTCAGCGACGTCTATGGCGTCGGTAGTAGCAGCTCGGAGGTTCCACTGGCTGAGGAATTGGGCAGCGGACACATCTTCTAAGGCGCTCCTTAGTAAGCTTCTGTATAAGGGCAAGCTGCTCTTTGGGGAGGCCTTAGAAAAGATTGTGAAGGACTTGGGAGACTCCAAAGGCGGGTGGCTGCCAGAGGACCATCTGAAGGGTCCAAAACCGGGATCTCTGCAGAGAGGCCAAAGCAGAGATTTTCGGAGATTCAGGGGGTCTCACTTTGCTCCATATCAGAGAGGTTGTATTGTGGCCAGAGGTCAGCCTTTTTGAGGAGCTAGGGGCTTCGGAAGGGGATATGGGGGTTCCCAGCTGAGCTCTTCCAAAAAGCCACAATGACCAATGGTCCAGACGGAGGTGCCGATCGGAGGACGGTTACAGGGTTTCCTCTCCATCTGGACCATTATGACAACAGACCGGTGGGTGCTGGAGATCATTCACGAGGGTTATGTGTTGGAGTTCGCTCAGTCACTAGCAGGAGCCTTTGTGGTGTCTCCATGCAGTTCGCCGGCAAAGGCGATAAATGACGCGCTTCAACGGTTGCTGCACCTTCAGGCGGTGGTACCGGTGCCTCGAGACCAATATGGGTTAGGTTGATACTCGATTTATTTTGTGGTTCCCAAGAAAGGAGTTTTTTGACCAATTCTCGATCTAAAGCATGTGAATCATCGTCTGAGAGTACCACATTTTCGTATGGAGACGCTGCAGTCGGTGATCCGAGCCGTAAAGCCGGGCGAAGTTTTATTTATTTTTATTTTATTTATTTAGAAGGATTTAGTATACCGCCTTATCGTTAAATCAAGGCGGTGTGGCACATCAATCAAAATCAATAATAAAGTGTGGTTTGTAGCATGCAGTGTGAGAACTGAGAAGTGTAGTGTGTGGGGCAGTACATTAGATTATATGGGTGAACTATTTACATAATGAGCTATATACATATATACAAAATGGGGCTGTTTGAGAGGCATGCTAGGATTGCAATTCTGTAATGTCTTGGAGGTAGGATCATGATCCTGTAATGTCTTGAGGTAGAAAATTTATGTGAGGTCCTTGAAATGTACTGTAAATAGATCAGTCTTAAGAAGTTTTCTGAAGTCCTTGAGGTTCTTGGTTGATCTTATGTGGTCTGGGAGAGAGTTCCATATAGCGGGTGCTGCCAGGGAGAGTGCCCTCCTTGATGTGGCCAGCCTTGTTTTAGCAAATTCTTTTAGTGTTCTGATGGTGTCTGAGGTTCCTTTTCTTCTTGGTCTCCTGTTGTCATCGGTTTTTATGAGAGGGCGTAGGCTGTCTGCTGATAGGTTGTGTATTGTAAATATGTGTAGAAGTACTTTGAATTGGATTCTGGAGCTGATTGGGAGCCAGTGTAGGTGGTACAGTATGGGGGTGATGTGATCGTGAATTGTGTGATCTGTCGTGAGTCGTGCGGCTGTGTTTTGTGCTAGCTGTAGTGGTTTTATTGTCTTTATAGGTAGTCCTTGGTAGATGTGATTACAAGTCCTTACCTCTATAGATTTAACAGAAGTGTATCTACAGATTCCCATCAGACCAGAGCACCAAAAGGTTTTGTGCTTTGCAGTGCCCGGGGAACATTTCCAGTTCCGGGCGTTACCGTTCAGGCTGGCTACGGCGCCCCGTACCTTCACGAAGGTAATGGTAGTGGTCGCAGTGGCATTATGAAAGGAGGGAATTCGGGGAAAGATCTTTTGCTGCTTGAGAGCTGCCGCGGGTGTTTTGTTCCGCGGAGCAGTGTAGCAGGTGAGAGCCGGGTCCCTGCTGGGTCAGCTGCAGGCGTTGGATGGTCGCCCTTGGTGCTGAGGACCCCCCCGAGCCCTACAAAGTCCAGCGGGAGCTGCAACTTGCTGGGAAAGATCTTTTGCTGCTTGAGAGCTGCCGCGAGTGTTTTGTTCCGCGGAGCAGTGTAGGTGAGAGCCGGGTCCCTGCTGGGTCAGCTGCAGGCGTTGGATGGTCGCCCTTGGTGCTGAGGACCCCCCCCCCCCCGAGCCCTACAAAGTTCAGCGGGAACCACACGCGGCTGCGTGTACGCGGCCTGTGGGGGCGTGTCCTAAGGGGTGCGTCACAAGGGGCTTGTCGCGCTCCTTATGTGCTCCTTCGGTGCTCCTGAGGTTCTCTGAGCACCGGTGGTTGAAGTTCGTCTGTCAATGGGGAAGCGTAAGGCGAAAGCGGTGGCTAAGGCGGCCACTAGTGAGGTTCCACGAGGTAAGCTGAGTGGCCCCATGGACAGACATCTTCTTCCTCTGCTACCTGTTAATCAGTCCTTGGAAGGGGCTTCTCTTAGCCCTGAGCTTCGGACGCCTCCTCCCTTCCCCCATCTTCCACAATCCTCTACGTTTTTGGACTCGCCCCCTCAGGTTGCTGCTCCGATTCTACTCCCTGTTGACCCAGCTGCGTCAGAGGAAGTCTTGGCTCCCTTATCTCGGGAGGTGACTCTTTCTGACATTTGGTTAGCGCTTCAACGGATTGATACCCGTTTATCGTCAACAGTTTCTTCTTTGTGCAAATTTACCCATTCTGTAGTGGATAAAGTTCAAGTTATTGATACACAGCTAGTGTCTGTTTCTAAGTCTCTTGCCCATGTTGATACAATGCTCCAGTCTGGTAGAGACACTAATGTCTCTCTCATTAAGGATTTTTCTTTATTATCGTGTCGTCTGGAAGCACTTGAAAATCAGCAGCGGGCAAGAAACGTACGTTTTTTAAATTTTCCTCATACACACTTGCTCTCTTTTGAAATTTTGTTAAAGAAATATTTTTCTGAAATTTTGCAACTGAAGGAGCCAGTGGATGTGGTTCAAATGTATTGTATTCCTATGTTGGTTCCTGCCCTGCTGACGGAGGAAGGGGTTCCCCCCCCCCCTGCCGACGTGTCGGTAGCACAGGACCTTACTGCTTTTTTGGAAGATTCACTGGATCTCATTACCAAGCGGTGTACCTTGGTGGTGACCTTCAGTACTGAATCTCTCAAATTGCGTGTTCTTCGTGCGTATTTTAAGTACAAGAATGCTTTGTTTTGTGGCTTTACGCTGCAAGTGTTCCCAGATGTTAGTCGGACCACTCAGGCACGACGTAGGCAGTTTTTGGAGTTAAATGCACGGGTTGTAGCGATAGGAGCTTCTTTTTTCCTTAAATTTCCCTGTCGTTGCTTAGTTGTACTAGAGGGGCAGAGTTATGTTTATACTGACGTGGCTCAGCTGCGCCAGTTGTTAGTTGAGAGGGAAGTTAGGGAGAAGAAATAGGAGGATTGTATTTTTTACAGCTCTCTTATGTGGAGTGACTAGTTTCACTCCTTTTTGCTTTTTTTCTATATTCTTTGGATTGATGAAGTTTCTTTCCTCTTGATGTGTTTCTTTATGATGAGTGTTAATTTGTTTTCTTGAATAATGTATTGCTCAATATGTATTTTTCTTTATCTTGTTGTATACTCAAGAAAAGCTTAAATAAAAGATTTAAAAAAAAAAAAATGAAAGGAGGGAATTCAAGTTCACCCCTACTTGGACGACTGGCTGATTCGAGCATGGTCGGTGTCGGAGTCGGGGGAAGCAACCACAAGGGTGGTAGACTTTCTGGAAAGCCTAGGTTTGGTGGTCAATCGGACCAAAAGTCAGTTGGTACCAATACAGCGCCTAGTATATTTAGGGGCCTTGTTCGACACAAGTGTAGGAGCAGTGTTTTTACCAGAGGACAGGGTACAGAAGATCTTAAAACAGGTGTCAGCGTTTTTACGCATCAAGGCTCCGACGGCATGGAGATGTTTACAGCTCCTAGGGTCCTTGCCAGCAGCTTTGGACTTGGTGCCGTGGGCCAGAGCGCATATGCACCCGCTCCAGCGAGCCTTACTTTCTTGTTGGTCGCCGCAGGAGCATCCGCTAAGTCGAAAGTTGGTATACCCCTCGGTGGTCAGCGACAGTCTGCAGTGGTGGCTGAACCCCAGGCATCTGCGAACAGGGGTGCCTCTGGAGGCGCCGGTGTGGATGTTGGTCACTACGGATGCCAGTCTCTCCGGCTGGGGGGCACATTGTATGACACAGGTAACACAGGGCTGCTGGACAGCAGAGTTGAGCAGTTCAATCAATCAGCTAGAGATGAGAACAGTGTGGTTGGCACTGCAAGAGTTCGAGGGGCTGCTGAATAGTAAAGTAGTGCGAGTGTTCTCCGACAGTGTGGTGATGGTGTCCTATATCAATCGGCAAGGAGGCACAGGCAGTGCGGTCTTAGTGGAGGAGAGCCAATGGTTGATGCAGTGGGCAGAGAACCATCTGTTGGCCTATCGGCGGCTCATGTGGCAGGAAGAGACAACGTACAGGCCGATTTTCTCAGTCAACATGTATTGGATCCAGGAGAATGGGAACTGAATGAGGCAGTCTTTCACGACATTACGGTGCGGTGGGGACAGCCAGTTATGGATCTCATGGCCAAGTTCGGCAATGCCAAGGCACTGCGTTTTTTCAGCAGGTGCAGGGAGCGCATGTCAGAGGGGCTCAATGGCCTAAGTCAGCCTTGGCCGTCGGTAGATCTGCTTTGTGTTCCCCCCCCCCCCCCGCGGCCGATGATAGGACGAGTCATTCGGAGAATAACAGGTCACGGAGGAAAGGTAATCCTCATAGCGCCAGATTGGCCGAGGAGAGTGTGGTATGCAGACCTAGTGCGACTGCTTGTGGACCGTCTTTGGAGGCTTCCCAGTCGGGTCAATCTCTTGTTCCAGGGTCCAATTCTAATGCCACAGGTGGATCGCTTCTTGCTTACGGCTTGGCTCTTGAGAGGGTATGCCTGAAGCATAGAGAATATTATGCAGCGGTAGTGGCTCCATGTTGCAGGCAAAGAGGAGATCTGCGTCTCTGGCCTATGTCCGTATTTGGCGCATTTTTGAAGGTTGGAGTGAGAGGCGCGGAGTTAAGCCATTGGCAGCGGCGGTTCCGGACGTCTTGTTGTTCCTGCAAGGGGGTCTGGATAAAGGTCTAGTGCTCAGCACACTGAAGGTTCACTTAGCAGCTCTGGCTTGTTATAGGGGCAAGGTAAATGGAAGTATATTGTCCCTACACCCGGATGTTCTGAGATTCCTGAGAGCGGTCAAGAACGTAAGGCCACCAGTGAGACCGATAGTGCCGGCATGGGATCTGAGTTTGGTCCTAGAGGCGTTAATGCAGGCTCCCTTTGAGCCCAGAGGGGCAGTAGTGTTAAGGGAGCTCTCTTGGAAGACAGTCTTCTTAGTGGTGCTGTGTTTGGCAAGACTAATCTTGGATCTACAGGCGCTGTCTTGTAGGGAACTATACATTCAGTTTTCAGAAGAGAAGGTGGTGTTACGGCCTGTGCCTTAGTTTTTGCCAAAGGTAGTTCCTTATCGTTCCTCCAGTTCAGTCCTCTACCTCTGGGTTATCAATCTCCTTCTGCAGCTTGGAGACTGGTCTGTCAGAATCATGACATCACTGGATATAGCCTGCTGCACTTCCACTCTCATCCCAGTGTGACCAGTCTCCAGGCAGCAGGAGGACGTGGCGAGCCCTGGGAGAGGGCTCTCTGGAGAAACTAATAAGGAGAGAGTAGGATAGTTGGGTTACTTTTAATTTGGGTTCTTAGAGTTTTTAAATTTTGTTTGGTAATTGGCACCTGTGCCTTTAAAAAAAAAAGAAAAAAAAAAAGAAAAGAAGGCATTCTTGCTCCCTGCCTGTTCTTTTATTCTTTGGGGGGGTACAGGCTCAGGACATCTAGTCGTTTACCCCGGGGGGGGGGACTCAAAGGTTCTCTCCCCCCGGACTTTACGGGGGAGAGCCCTTCTTCTGGTGTGAGTGCCTCCTGACAGCTTTGAGCGGCTCCAGACTTCGCAACTGACAGGGCAGCAGCTGTCTGGGGCCGCGGGGCATTGAACGGCTCAGCCGGTTTTGGAGCCGCAGAAAGCATACCTGCCTGGTAAGATTTTCGCTGGTAGCAGGCTGCTCTGCTAGGGGGGAATCGCTCGACAAATGCTGGGTCCAACGTGGCTCATTTTGGCGCCCTTTTTTGTTCGTCGGGGTTTCCCGGTGGCCATTTTCTCGGCCGTGGAGAAACCGTGTGGCTGCAGTGAGGCTCGCGATCCCAGTATCGGGTGAAGCAGCGGCGATCCCTTATTGCTTATCCCTTCTTTCTTTTCTTTGTGTTTCTTTTTGTTCTTTGGTTTGTTTTATTTCTTTCTCCGCATTTGGTGGGCGTTTTGAGGGTTTCCTTCAGCCTCTCGGGGGAAAAAGGGGGGGGGCTGACGGGGGCTCTTTGCCCCAGGGAGAGCAGAGCCTATAAGAGAAAAAAAAAGAAAAAGGTGCCTGAATATAGCCGTCGTTGCCTGTGTGTTTAAAAAAAAAAAAAAAAAATTTAATACATCCATAGATACCTCACGTGGTCAGGATTTAATAGTGCCAGCTGCTGGTCTCACGTATGGCAGCCAGACCGCAGTGTATTGTCTGTGGCACTAGGAGGGGCACAGTGGCGGATACCGGGGTTTGCAGGGGCTATGCAACCCTCTCCTCCATGGTAGAACAGCAGATGGACATCAAGGAGCCTCCGGAGGCGCAGTCTGGCGTGGGGGCTGCTTCCCCAAGGCCTCGGCCGCAAGAGCCAGCATTGGAGGACCGGGCGGAGACCTCCGGCGCTTCCCTGGCGGAGCAGGCAGCGGGTCTCGGGGGTTTTAGCCCGGAGTTTATTTTGCTAATGCATCAGGCATTTTGCCTGTGGAGCCAGGGCAAGGGGTCCGGCTCCGGGGCTCCGGTAGGTTTGGCTCCGCTGCTGAAGGCAGCTGTCGAGCTAGGAGAGGAACCGCCAGTACCAAAAAGGGCAAAGATGAAGGATGCTGCCTCGGCGGAAGGCAAGTGGCCTGAGGCTCCAGATACAGAATGGGAGCAGGATGACTGAGCGCAAGATCTAGAAGAAGGCGAGATCCCTGAGCAAGAGGATCAAGCTAAGATTATTAGAGTATTCTGCAGAGGAGCTTGCGGCCTTGATCACGGAGACGTTATAGATGTTGCATCTGGCACTACCGGCGGCGGTGGAGGAGGACGTCGAGGATCCTGTCATTCAGGCAGTTCATCAGACGCAGGTCGTTTTTCCGGTGCACAGAGTGGTCGACAAAATGATTCAAGAAGAGTGGGATAGGCCGGAATCGGGCCTACGAGGCATACGGACGATGAATAGGCTCTATCCTCTGGCGGATAAGGATAAAGACAGGTTCCGGGCACCATGAGTGGACGCGGTGGTGTCGGCGGTTACTAAAAGGACCACTATTCCGGTGGAATGTAGTGCGGCCTTGAAGGATTCTCAGGACTGGAAGGTCGACGCGTTGCTGAAGCAGACCTTTGAGGCGGATTTGCTTTCGCTGCAGGCCTCCATTTGTGGAGCGTGGGTGGCCAGGGCGTCCCTACGTTGGGTCCAGCGTTTGCGCCAGTCTGCGCACATGGATCTCGAGGATTTAAAGGTCCTAGATCGTCTGGAGTCCGGGGCGGCGTACTTAGCGGATCTGCATTACGACTTGATTAGGGCATTGGTCAATAGCACAGCGTCAGTGGTGGCCGCTCGCCGGTCAGTGTGGTTACGAAATTGGGCGGCGGACAGGCCTTCTAAGTCCCGACTTAGCAAGCTTCCCTTTAAGGGGGGGGCTGCTATTCGGAGAAGATTTGGATAAGTTGGTGAAGGACCTTGGGGAATCCAAGGCTGGTAGGCTTCCAGAGGATAAGCCAAAGCCAGCAAAGTCAGGTTCAGGATATCGCGGACAGTTTCGGGATTTCAGCAGATTTTGTTCGACACGGTTCGGAAGTTTCCAGAGGGACCGGTTTCCAACTCGAGCCCAGGGCTTTTGTGGGTTTCGGGGAGTGAATAGAGGTTTCTCCTCCACTCCCTCTGCCGCGACCCGTAAGTCACAAAGAAGCAAGGCGGGTCCAGATGGAAGGGCCTCCCATAGGGGGACGGCTCCGGGGGTTTCTTTCCGCTTGGACCCATATCACATCCGACCAGTGGGTGTTGGAGATAATTCGGCAGGGCTACGCACTAGAGTTGGCGCGACCCGTGCGGGATTCCTTTGTGATGTCTCCTTGCAAGGGTCCCAGGAAAACCGCAGCGGTTCGTGATACTTTGGAACAGCTGCTCCAGTTGGGGGCAGTTGTAGAAGTGCCGGAAGCCGAATGCGGCAAGGGTCGGTACTTTATTTATTTCGTGGCGCCAAAGAAGGGCGGAACGTTGCGTCCTATTCTAGATCTGAAGGCTGTAAATCGTTGCTTGTGGGTGCCGCATTTTCGAATGGAGACTCTGCGGTCAGTCATTGTGGCGGTGCGTCAAGGAGAGTTTTTGATGTCGCTGGATCTGACGGAAGCGTATTTGCACATACCTATCTGGGAAGCGCATCAGAGGCTGCTGAGGTTCGCTCTTCCTTGTGGTCATTATCAGTTCCAAGCTTTGCCCTTCGGTCTGGCACCGGCGCCGCGTACCTTCACCAAAATCATGGTGTTGGTAGCAGCGGCGTTGTGCAAAGAAGGGATTTCGGTTCACCTGTACCTCGATGAATGGTTGATTCGGGCCAAGTCTGCAGAAGAGAGTGGTCGGGTGACAGAGTGGTGAACTTTTTGCAGGGTCTGGGTTGGGTAGTCAACCCGGCAAAGAGTCACTTAGAGCTGTCCAGGTCCTCGAATATCTAGGAGTCCGGTTCAACATGCAGAGGGGACAAGTGTTTTTGCCGCACAGGAGAGCAGAGGAATTGAGAATGCGCGTCCGCCGGTTCTTAGCGATACCAGCACCGTCGGCGTGGGACTACCTCAGGGTGCTGGGAACGATGGCGGCGACGCTGGAGGCAGTGCCATGGGCTAAGGTTCACATGCGGCCTCTGCAGAGAGCACTGCTTTGCCGTTGGTCACATCAGGCCGATCCGTTGAGCAAGCGTCTTCCTTGTCTGATCAAGGTACGACAGTCTCTTCTTTGGTGGTTGCGCAGGTTGTTGCTAGAAGCCGGCATGCCGTTGGAACAACCGGATTGGCTCCCGTTGTTGACGGATGCCAGCCTGGTAGGCTGGGGAGCCCACTGCGGGAGTCGGTTTGCACAGGGGCCTTGGTCCTCTCTGGAGGCGTTGTGGTCGATAAACCGTCTGGAACTTCGGGCAGTAGCCCGGACGCTTCAAGAGTTCGAGGACTTAGTGCTGGGCCGTCCGGTGCGGGTCCTCTCCGACAACTCTGTGACAGTCGCCTACATCAACCGTCAGGGCGGCACGGGACAGTTTGCTTGGGTAGAGAGACGATTGCCTGCAATTTCGGCAGCGCACATTACAGGGAAGGACAATGTCAAGGCGGACTTCCTCAGCAGAGTTCAGGTGGATGCAGGAGAGTGGGAGTTGAATCCCGACGTCTTTGCGCAGATTGTAGGCCGATGGTGAACTCCAGTGATGGACCTAATGGCGACATTCCAGTCGGCGAAGGTCGAATGGTTCTTCAGCAGAAGACGAGAAAGGATATCTGAAGGTCTGGACGCGCTGTTGCATCTGTGGCCGTCCAACGGTCTTCTATATGTTTTTCCCCCGTGGGCGCTGATAGGCCGGGTAGTTCAAAAGATCGGGGCTCATCCAGGAAAGGTGCTTTTAGTGGTGCCCGATTGGCCGAGACGCCCATGGTACGCAGACCTGGTGCGCCTGCTGGACGGACAGCCTTGGCGGCTCCCGCAGAGGGCGGACCTGTTGCTTCAGGGCCCACTTTTCATGCCCCAGGTAGATCGGTTCTCGCTTACGGTATGGCCATTGAGAGGGCTAAACTGAGGAAGAAGGGCTATTCATCAGCAGTCATGGCAACCTTGCTTCGTGCTCGGAAGCAGTCGACTTCTTTGGCGTATGTGCGGGTCTGGCGGATATTTAAGGATTGGTGTTCGACGTCAGGTTCGAGTGGCCACGGTTCTTATCCCTATGGTTTTGGAGTTCTTGCAGGACGGGTTTGAGAAAGATCTGGCAGCCAGTTCCTTGCGCGTTCAGTTGGCAGCGCTTTCCTGTTATCGGGGCAAGGTCAACGGAGTGCCTTTGGGGGCTCACCCAGATGTGGGTCGCTTTCTGAAGGCGGTTTCTCGGCTACGGCTGGCGCGCAGGGTTTGTGTGCCACCGTGGGATCTCGTTTTGGGAGCTTTGTCCAAGCCGCCCTTTGAACCATTACGGCGGGCTTCGCTGAAGGATTTGACATTGAAGACGGTGTTCCTGGTGGCGATTTGTTCCGCTCGGCGTATTTCGGAGTTGCAAGCTTTGTCGTGTAGAAAACCATTCTTATCCTTCTCTAGAGAGAAGGTGGTTTTGCGTCCGGTTCCGTCCTTTTTACCTAAGGTGGTGTCCCCTTTTCATTTGAATCAGACGGTTTGTTTGCTGGTCCTAGGGTCTTTGGAAGGCGGCGAATCAGATCGCAGTCTCCGTCGTCTAGACGTGAAGAGGGTGTTGCGCCAGTATTTGCAGGTGATGCAAGCATTTCGTAGGTCGGAGCGGTTGTTTGTTTTGTTCGGAGGTGTGCGCAAAGGAGAAGCAGCGGCTAAGGCATCCATTGCCCGGTGGATTCGGGAGACGATTGCTTCTGCTTACTTGCTTTTTTTTTTTTTTTTTTTTTAATTGTTTTTATTAATTTTAGCCTCAATTACAGTCTACACGGTTTGACACATTCAACAATGCAAAACAAGAATCCTACAACCTAAATATAACAGTTCTTTACAGGAAGGTACAGGAAATGCAAACAAACTAAGAAATACCCCCCCCCTCCACACCCCTCTTGCTACCCCTATCCCCGTCCCTCCCCAGCCTCCCCGGAACAACAAGCAGCATTTTATTTCCTTAAAACAAGCCCATTTCAATATACCATCCGTTCTGCCTTACCAAGCTGCAGCAGAAAACTGTGCCTGCGCCACATAATCCTCCAGGAGCTGCCACTTACTATCATCCCTCTGATCAGCGCCCACAATTAAGCGCCGGCATTGCTTCCTCCCACATTGCCAGCTCCCTGGCGGGACTTCCCGGTCATGCATTTTCTCAAACCTGGCATAAGTACACACCAAAGCCCACCAAAGACAGGCATCCAATTTAGACAAGTTCTTCCAATTGGAGATGATCAGTTTCAAGGCAACCGCCATCAGAAAATTGAAAAGAAAATGCTTACCCTTGGGAAGCTGCAGGGAACTCGCATAGGAGCGGAGAACAACAATTTCCCATGTCAGAGGGACAGACACTCCTATAATACGATCAATCTTGCTCCATATTATTCGCCAATAACCCTGAACATGCAAGCAATCAAATAACATGTGCCTGTAGGTGCCCAAAGCTACCTTACAGGTCCAACACTTGTTTGACGCCTTCGTGTCCCACTTTGCCACCTTAACCGGGGTTAAGTATGCTCTGCGCATTAAAAAATAGAGGGATTGTGTAATCGGAGCAGCTTTCGACACTCTATTGGCTTTATCCCATATAAGGGGCCAGAGATGCGGAGAGATAGTACATCCGATGTCTAGCTCCCAACTCCGCTCCACCCCTGACCCAGTTCGCCCTAGTTTATCTCGTATGGTGGCATAGATGTGGGACATCCTAGCACCAGATGCCCTAAATTCCTCCACCACATTCTGTAGCCCCCAACTATCAGCAATTACCTTTCCTCCCCCCACCACTTCATTTAGACAATGTCGCAACTGCACCCAGCGGAATCGATGCGCTTCCGGTAACCCAAATTCCGCAATAAGATCATCAAAGCTCTTCCACCCCGTGCTCTGCACTAGTTGACCTATGGTCCATATTCCAGCGGCCTGCCAAGTCTTCCAAGCAAACGGCTGACGCCCTATTTTGAGCAATGGGTTGGTCCAGATGGGATGTTGAGTTGAAACACTCCGATCACAGTTTGTGGCA
Source organism: Ichthyophis bannanicus (assembly GCA_033557465.1). Lineage (NCBI taxonomy): Eukaryota > Metazoa > Chordata > Amphibia > Gymnophiona > Ichthyophiidae > Ichthyophis > Ichthyophis bannanicus. The sequence continues at coordinate 86,782,092 of CM066048.1, read as the reverse complement.
TTCTCCAGAAAACGAAAGGCACGCTGAGTAGACTGTATTACCCAGGAGCCTTTGCCCGAGCCGTCCATTTGTATTCCCAACAGCAAGGGTATGGGAACGGGGGAAGTCAGCTCTTTTTCTACCTCAACCCAAACAGGGTTCTCTTCCGAGGCGCTATTCGTGCCCCATTTCAGACCTTGCTTCAACAAAAGCGCATTATGATACCATTCAAAGTCCGGAAACTGCACCCCTCCCTCGCTCCTACTCGCTTTTAACTTCCATGCCGCAATCCGAGGAGGCTTGCCTTGCCACAAAAAATCCAGCAACAAGCGCTCCACAGCCCGATAAAATGACCTCGGGAAGAGTATTGGGATCATTTCCAGAATATAATTGATCTTAGGCACCAGGACCATCTTTATGGAGTTTAGCCTACCCCACCAGGATAAATGCAAAGGGGACCACTTCCACGCTAACTCCTGAGCCATTACTTTAATTACCTGCATATTGAGCTTCACCATTTCTTCAACCGAAGAACAGTACCGCACCCCAAGATATTTAATCATTGAGGCTTCCCACTTAAAATTATAGGCCTGCACTAAAGAGGAAAAAGTAAGATTATTCATAGGAAAGGCTGTGGACTTGGCCCAATTAATTTTGTATCCGGACAACTTAGCATATTCATCAATGACCTCTAATACTTTCCCTATCGCTTGAGGCTGCAGGAACAGCAACAAATCGTCAGCATAAGCTGATAGTTTCACCTGCCGACCCGCTACCTCCAGGCCTTTTACATCCTTGGTCTGCCTTATGAGAATGGCAAGAGGCTCCAACGCGATGTTAAATAACAGCGGGGAAAGTGGGCATCCCTGCCTCATCCCTCTCTTTAGCTGAAAAGGCCGGGAACAAGTTCCATTTACCAAGATCCTGGCTGATGGGGCAGTATAGAGTAGGCGAATCATCTGCCGAAAAACGCCACCAAAACCAAACCACTCCAGAGCTTGGTCCAAAAAGCCCCATTCCAGCCTGTCAAAGGCCTTTTCTGCATCAACAGAAAGCCCAACTACCGGTTCCTGTGACCCTTCTGCCACTGAGAGCAAATTTAACAGGAGTCTACCATTATCCGCTGTAGAGCGCCCAGGAAGAAAGCCGCACTGGTCAGGGTGTATCAGGAGGGGCACAACTCGGATAACTCTACGTGCGAGGATGGTGGAAAATAATTTATAGTCCGCGTTTAACAAGGAAATTGGGCGATAATTTTCCACCCGAAGCGGATCTCTTCCTGGTTTTTCCAAGACTACAATAGTCGCTTCACTAAAGGATCCTAGCCCAGGGGCTTGCTCATAGAGAACCTGGAAGTATATCAGTAGATACGGGAGAATATCGTCTGCAAACACTTGATAAAACTCAATCGGCAGCGCGTCCGGCCCCGCCACCTTACCCCTTTTCATACTCGCCAACCCTTCCCTGAGCTCTCTAACAGTCAAGGGGGTCTCCAAGCTATCCCTTTGCGCTGGCGCCAATACCGGATGAGACACCTTGCTAAACAATTCCTGGAAGGCTATCGGATCAGCCTGTTTCAGAGCTGTATAAATTGGTATAGAACTCCCGAAACGCCTCCGCCATATCACCCTCCTTAGTCAGCAAGCCCCTTGACTCGTGCCGAATGGCCGCTACTTTAGCACGCGGCGGCCGAGGGGTTAGCGTGCGTGCCAGCAATCGGCCGGCCTTATTACTTTCGTTATACCAGATACCCTGAGCTCTACTGCCAAGCTCCCGTGCCTCGGTACTCAAGTTAACATTATATTGGAACCTCAATTTTTGCAACCGGAGCAAAATGCTCGGGTCAGTTCTTGCCACCAACAGCCTTTCCCCCGCCCTAATTTGATCTTCCAACGCTTTCATCTCCCTCTTCCTCTCACGGTGAATTCTGATCTTATAACTTGTGGTTGCAGCTCTAATGACTGCCTTGAAGGCCTCCCACCATGCCCATCCCGAGGTGTCGCTGAGCGAGTTAGCTGCAAAATAGCTCTCTATGACTCCCCTTATCTCTGTGCAGTATCCTGGATCTTTCAACAGGTCTCTAGGAAAGAACCAAGTCGATAACTTCTTACCCGCGTCCTCCAATACCACCTCCAGTGTTATGTGTGCATGATCTGATATGTGGGTTTCCCAAATCTCGGCCTGTTCCACTGCGCTAAGGAGTGCCTTAGATATGAAAAAGTAATCTAGACGCGAATGGGTCCCATGGGGGAAGGAGTAGAAAGTATACTCCTTCTCTTCCGGATGTAGCAGCCGCCAGACATCTACTAGTCCTTCAGCTTGCAGGAGAGACCGAAGAACTACGTCGGCTTTACCTTGTCTACGGGAACGGTAAGGGTGCCGATCAACCAAAGGGTCAACAACTAAATTAAAATCTCCCCCAATAATCCATAGATGTTCCGACCACTCATGCACTTCCTCGGAAAGCCTCTGATAGAATGCCACATCATCCACATTAGGCCCGTATACATTCAGTAAGGCCACAGACATACTTCCCATCTGGACCAATACCTTCACCCATCTTCCCTCCCCATCAGCCTTAGCTAGAAGCACTTGTGACCCTATCTGCTTTGCAGCCAAGATTGCAACCCCGTTCTTTTTCCGTACTGCTGCAGAGGACCCAATTAAGAGGTAATTACCTAGCCCCAACTTCTTAGTTTGTGTGGAAGACAAGTGCGTCTCCTGCAGGAAGACTAAGTCCGCTGCCTGCTTTTTACAGAAGAGAAGGATTTTTTTACGCTTAAGGGGGTTCAGGACACCTTTGACGTTCAGGGATAGTACCTTAAGTGGTTTCATGGAGCAAGATTGATTTTTGCAGCAGGACTACACATCCAAATATATAGCGCAAGTACCATACCTTTACCAACATTAGACCCACCATTTCCCAGGGAGGCCACCCCTTTATTACAACCACCCCACACCAAAGGGCCTGCCTCGGGAGAGCCATCTTGGCAAAGAGCCAGCACAATCCCGCTCATGACCCAGTCCCAACCCCAACATACATACCTTCAAAAACATAGATTCTAACCCCCCAAATAACAGAATACAATTACCATCAACTGACTTATCCCACCCTGGAACTTCCTCCCCCCCCCCGCCCCCCCCCTCCCGAGACCAGCACCATCCCGGTAGATAATGTATAAGAACAAAAAACAACAGTTTACATTCAATACCAGAGTCCAGAACATGGATCCCCCTTGAGAGAAGACCATCCAGGTCCAAACTACTGGCTGGACAAGGCTCTTCTGCGCCCCGCCACTCCGCCTCAAAGACACCTACTAGATCCGTGTCCCATAGGGGCCTTACGCCATCACCGCATGCAAGCTGCCTCCTTCTCTTCTAGAAACGCCTGCAACGCTGAAGGGTCTTCAAAGGAACGTGTCTGGTTATGGAGTGTGATTCTCATCTTCGCTGGATAGAATAAGCCATACCTGGCCTGCAACTGCTGTAGCCTGGGCCGGAAAGCCAGGAGTTGCTTGCGTTTATCAACCGTAGCCTTGCTGAAGTCAGGGTAATACGCGATAGTGTGCTCTTGAAATTTGATGGGGGACCCCAGTTTCGCCGCCGTCATGATCGCTGCTACATGAGCATAGCGAAGGACCCGCAGGATCATAGGGCGAGGCTGCCTCACATGCGGACCAGCATGGGTAGGAATCCGATGGGCCCGGTCTATTTCGAAGGCCTGGGGGAACTGCAAGTGCAACATTTCAGGTATAGCTTTTTCCAGAAACGCGACTGCATTTGCTCCTTCCACCCCCTCAGGCAGCCCCACAAGTCGTATATTGTTCCTCCTTGCCCTGTTGCTTTGATCCTCCAGGTTTCTTTCCAGGGCCTCAACTCGCTTGCTGAGTTTTGCAGCTTGTTGCAACCTCGCTTCATGCACCGCCATTTTCCCTTCCACTTCCCCTACTCTGCCCTCCAGGGAAGCCAGCTGTACTTTCATCTCTTTCAAGTCCAGAATTTCGGCTTGCACTACTGCCAGGGTCTCCCCATTCGCAGCTACCATCCCCCGAACCGCTTTGATCTCGGCCAGCACTTCTTGAAGCCCCGCCATGCTTTCCTGCGAGCTAGCTGATTTTTGCGGAGATGGCGGATCAGGTTTCTGCCTCTTTACTCCCGTGTTTGCCGGCTCTCCGAATTCGAGCCGCGTGGCTTTGCTGTTAGCCATCCCGGTCTGGGAGGAGGCCACAGGGAGAGGAGGGAGCACGGGTTCAACACAGTTAGGGCCCAGGATTAAACAGGATTTCGCGGAGAGCTGCGATTATGCGGCCATCTTTGCCAGAGACCAAGCTCCGCCCCCCTCTGCTTACTTGCTTTAAGGTCGATCTGCGCCCGAGGGGTTGCGGGCACATTCCACCAGAGTGCAGGCTTGTTCCTGGGCGGAGCACAGTTTGGTTCTGCCGGGTGACATTTACAAGGCAGCGACTTGGTCGTCTCTACATACGTTTAGTGAACATTACCGGCTGGACGTTGCAGCAGCTGCTGATGCCCATTTTGGATCGGCGGTTTTGTCTGCCGGCTGGAAGAGTCCCTCCCAATGATTATTGCTCTGGTACATCCCAGAGGTAGAGGACTGAACTGGAGGAACGATAAGGAAATGATAATTACACTTACCTGGCAATTGTAGTTCCTTGAGTGACGACAGTTCAGTCCTCATTCCCGCCTGGGATTTCTAGAGGGATCCAGGATTGCAGGCCGGCAAAAGATGTTACAGGTAGGTCTGGTCTCTTTCCATGGCGTAGATGGTTCACTTTCTCTATGGCAGGGAAGGGGGTAAGAAAGCCTTGCCGGGAAGAGTTTGATTTTTTTCTACATAGTTTAGGTTCCGTTTCAGTATTTGCTGTTAGCTACTTATTTCTTGCTCCTTTGAGTCTGCTTTGTTAATAGTTCACAGTGGGATGAGAGTGGAAGTGCAGCAGGCTATATCCAGTGATGTCATGATTCTGACAGACCAGTCTCCAAGCTGCAATTACAATTACTAGGTAAGTGTAATTATCATTTTTGGTGTTTCATGTGAATCAATAAGTTTCGCTGCCAACTTTCCCAACAGGTGAGGGAGATGGTAAACACACTTCTCTCCGCAAATTGGATCTCGGTAGGTACCTCAGGAGGACAGAGCCTTTTAGGAAGTCGGATAGGTTGTTCGTCCTCTTTGGAGGAGCTCGTAAAGGGGAAGCAGCTTCCAAGGCTACCATTGCCCGGTGGGTAAAGCAGGCAGTAGCAACATCGTATCAGGCAAGTGGAAAAGTGCCTCCCGAAGGTATTCAAGCTCATTCAACTCGGGGTCAGGCGACATCCTGGGCCAAGATGGCTTTGATTCCGTCGGTAGATATTTGTCGAGCGGCTACATGGTCGTCTCTGCATACGTTTGCGAAGCATTATCGTTTGGATGTGCAAGCTATGGGGGATGCGAAAGTCGGAGCTTCGGCAATTCTGGCGGGGCTAACGGGACCCTCCCGTGAGTAGGTACTGCTTTGGTACTGCCCTACTGTTCCTGGACTGGCCCGGAGAGACGAAGAGGAAGAAGTAATTAGACTTTACCTGCTAATTGTCTTTTCTTGAGTACTCTCCGGGCCAGTCCAGGGGCCACCCCCAACATAGCAGTTTGCAGCGCGTAATCAGTAGTTCGTGGTATCGTTCACATAAGGGTTGATCGTGTGGACGGTCTTGCAAGAACCGTATTACGGTAAGAGTAAGTAGGTGTGGCCTTGAGTCGGTCCAGGCGTTTCTGGAGTGGCGCTGGCTATGGGACTCCCTTAGGTTATCTGGGGGAAAAACAGTAAAACTCGATTTGGAGTCGTTGAAAAAAAAAAGAAAAAGTAAAGCACAATGTGATAAGTGATGATTAAATCAGAAGGGTACTGGTGAAGTTAGTGTTAGGTTAATTAGTTAAAGGTTAAGTTAAAATTTTTGTGTAAGGAGAGTTTAGAGTACTTAGGGTGCTGCTTTGACATTCGGAGACTGACTCTCTGACACCAGAGGGAGCTACATAGGCTGTCAGCAAGTCTTTGAGAATTCAGTCCTCAGCTGCTGGAGGAGGTTGAGTACTCTACTGTTCCTAGACTGGCCTGGAGAGTACTCAAGGAAAGACAATTAGCAGGTAAGGTCTAATTTCTTCTTAGCTTCCTTATGCTGGTCGAAAGATAACACTGCCGACCACATTGAAAAGATTTCTAAGTGTCTTAAAACAGATAAGCATGAGCTTGTTAATGCTGATGGCTTTTTCAGTGAGTTCTTAGACCAGTTAATTGCTCATAAGGCTAAATTAATGGTGGATATGGTAGCCGAGCACGCTTGTGTTCTGCATATTTTTAAGGACAAACTGCAGAAGGCATTATTTCACATGCAAAATAGATCTGAATCACTGGAGGCTGATTTACTGACAGCCCAGAGCCAGCTACAGCTTGTCACGGACAGAACAGGGAAGCTTGAAAAAGTGAATGTAGATTTACAAGGCCAAGTCGCTGAGATTCAGACTGAGCCAAAGGGAAAGGGCTACTAATAGCCTGCTATTCCCAAGTACTAATAGCCTTTGGTGTTTGAAATGCCAAGACTTAGTGGAGCAGGTTTCTGCTCTCAGGAAGCGGAACGATCAGGATCAAAAGGAATTGCAATTTCTAACAGTTTGTGGAATGGAGCTGACAGATGAGAACCGTAAACTGCAAAATGAAGGTGCTCTCTACAAGCAACAAGAGAGCGCTCTGATAGCTCAGTTAAATGCAGCAGAGACTGCTCTAAATGCAGCAAAACAGCGAACGGCTAGCCTCCAGAGGGAGCTAGTCAGGAATGTGGGCAGGAAATAGAGAGTGAACCAAGAAATTCAGAAATTAAGAACTGATTGTTTTGAGTTGAGTTTAACTTGCAGAGTAATGAGACAGAGGACAGATATAATTTGATCTCTCCAGGCTTCTCAAATTCCCAAAGGGTAGATGATGGTTGTTTGCCGGTGGAAAGCCTGCCCAGTGTAGAAAGGCAGCTTTTCCAGGACAAAGTCAGTTCTCTCCCATCAGCACTTGAGCGAAGGAGAGAAACAGGGCGGAGAGAGACACCCTACTCTCGACCCCTCCCCATACAGGGAGAGGTTAAGGGAGGTGTGAGAAGTCCCCTTAGTGATTGAAAACTGTACCAACATCTGCCACCAGAGGGAGTTGAAGGCAAAAAAATCCTCCACGTTCCGGGGTCCTGCAGGAGGGAAACAATGGTACTCTTACCTCTGTGGCCCAACTGCAGATTATTAAAACTTTGCGGAGTATGGTCACACCTTCTGAGAAAAATGGTCGTGCAACCATAAATGAACATTTTGCTGCAGTCAGACGCCTTCCGGGCTCTGAAAATTACCAGGGGGGAGGACATGGTTCTGTATCTTCCATGGTCCTTTGATGTACCCTGTCAATGTACCCTGCCATGGCAGACAATGAAAAGAATAATATCGTCATCTTTGAACAGGCACTAAAGAAACATTATGGACCATATCCTGACGCTGTCGCTGCAAAACAGGCAGCATATAATATGACTTATGGGGAAGATGAAACACCCCGAGAGTTTGCCTACAGACTTAGGCAGGCCTTCTTCCAGAGTGATCCTCCCTGGGAAATGTTAGAACACCATCAGGAGTTTCGTAATCTTTTCTGTCAGTTGCTCCTTCCGTCTGTTAAGGCTTATATGGCTGACAAGCGTCACGAACCCCTGTCACGCGTGATAGAACACACTGAGTGGATTTTTGAAGCTGTTCCTAACATGAGGGCTAGCAATGGCAGCAAAGTAAAGGCTCCAAGCAAAGCCAAGGAACCAAAACAGTGTTAGTGTTGTAAAATCTACTCTTTCTTTGGAAAGTAACTCTTCTCCTTCTGCTTCACAGAATCCTCCCAGGCCATCCCAGAATAATCAGTCATCTGGGTTTAAGCAGCACTCTGGGAATCAGCGTTTCACTCAGCAGAACTGGAACTGGAAAAGAAAGCCAGGGTTTAACAAGTACCAGGAGCTGGAAAAGAAAATAAGCGAGTTGGCAGATATGATGAAGGCTACCATTGCATTCAGCTCCTCAAAGGAGGTTTCTGCCAATAGCGAGCCACCTAAGCCAAGAGCGAAGCCCAGTGGGCCAAAGAACAGTCCTAAGCCTCATAAGCCAGAGGAGGAACTGGTTGACTCCTCTTCCCCTTCTAATGAGACTGAATGACTAACCGACTTTGTTTCTGTCCCACAGGTCACTGTTGCACAGGTGCAGCCAGTTCAAATATCTAGATCAGCTGGAGATGCCACCCCATGGACACAGAGTGACAGTCTCGCAGTGGAAAGCGAGGGTCCAGCCTTCGACGCCATCAGGAAGCACAAGTATTTTCTGGGTAAACTCAAGCCAAAAGGACAGAGGTACACTGTTCCTGTTACAATTCAGCAGGCATTTCTCTGTGAGGGCCTGTAAGATTCAGCCTCTGAGGCTACCCTGATTACCTTGAGTCTCTTTGATAGGCTCACTGCTTCCTTGAGGGGTCAGAGGATCCTGCATATCACACCTAGTGATTTGTCACTCACAGCGTATGGGGATCAGTCCATAGAGTCGATGGGTCAGGTCTGGCTTAACCTCCAAATTGGAAAATTACAGGTGAAACATCCTGTCATCATTACTAAGTGCCCTGGGGAAGAACTTTTGATTGGCAATGAGCTCCTGAAAAGGTTACGCCCCATACTGGACTACATCCAGGAAGTGATCTGGACACAGGTCACACACCCCATACCTTATGCTAAGGTAAAATATGACAGTAGGGTCAGTAGTCCTTGTTCTGTGGAATGAAAGGACATATCCATCAGGGTTAATTTCCAGAGGTCCGCAGATCCCCAAATCCTACAGATCCAGTATGAAAGAGCTGGAGAGGCATTATCACCTCCTTTTTTCTGCTAGCCATTCCTCTCCGTATGCACCCAAGCATCCTTCTAGCTTTTGCCGTCGCCTTTTCTACCTGTTTAGCTACTTTAAGATCATCAGAGACAACCACGCCTAGGTCCCGCTCTTCTTTAGTGGACAAAAGTACTTCACCTCCTATACTGTATTGCTCCCTTGGATTGCTGCAGCCCAAATGCATGACCTTACATTTTTTAACATTAAATCCCAGCTGCCAAATTCTAGACCATTCTTCAAGCTTAGCTAGATCCCTCCTCATGTTATCTACACCATCCTGGGTGTCTACTCTATTGCAGATTTTGGTATCATCCGCAAAGAGGCAAACCTTACCCGACAGCCCTTCCGCTATATCACTAACAAAGATGTTAAAAAGAATCGGACCAAGGACAGATCCCTGGGGCACACCACTGGTAACATCCTTCTCCTCAGAGTGAGCTCCATTTACTTGTACTCTTTGTCGCCTCCCACCCAACCAATTTCTAACCCAAGCAGTAACTTTAGGGTCCATCCCTAGGGTGCTCAGTTTGTTTATAAGTCGCCTGTGAGGAACAGTGTCAAAGGCTTTACTGAAATCTAAATACACCACATCTAGAGCTCTCCCTCGGTCCAACTCCCTGGTCACCCAGTCAAAGAAATCAATCAGATTTGTCTGACAAGACCTGCCTCTGGTGAATCCATGCTGCCTCGGATCCTGTAATCCGCCGGACTCCAGAAACCTCACTATTTTCTCTTTCAGCAGCGTTTCCAATAATTTACTCACCATTGAAGTTAAACTAACCGGCCTGTAGTTTTCAACCACATCCTTACTTCCGCTTTTGTGTAAAGGCACCACATGAGCCTCTCTCCAGTCCTTTGGCACCACTCCCGACTCCAACGAGGCATTGAAAAGGTCAGTCAGTGGAGTTGCTAGAACGTCCCCAAGTTCCCTCAGTATTCTAGGGTGTATCCCATCCGGTCCCATCGCTTTGTCTACTTTAAGTTGAGCTAGTTTCTCACGAACACAGTCTTTTGAAAATTGTTCAAGATGTCCCTCGCTTCTGTTCCTATTTGTGGGTGTTTTCTGAGGTCCTGCTCCTGGTTCTTCATCTGTGAACACAGAACAAAAATATTTGTTAAGCAATTCCGCTTTATCCTTATCAGCTTCTACATATTCCCCCCTGCACCCTTGAGTCTGACAATACCACTTTTGCCCTTCCTCTTCTCACTAATATATCTGAAAAATGTCTTATCCCCCCATTTTATTGCATTGGCTATTTCCTCCTCCTTTTGTATCTTTGCCTTCTTGACTACTTTGCTAGCTTCTCTAAGTTTTTCCAAATACAGATGCCTGTCTTCCTCTCTCTGTGATCTCTTGTATTTCATGAAGGCCTCCCTCTTTTTCTTCACTTTTTCAGCTACTTCCTTCGAAAACCATAGCGGTCTCCTGTTCCTTTTGCCTTTATTTACTATTTTAACAAAAAGGTTGGTTGCCTTTAAAATACCCCCTTTCAGTTTTGCCCACTGTTTTTCTACATCCCCCAGCTGTTCCCATCCCACTAACGACTCCCTGAGGTATTGGCCCATCTTTGCAAAGTTAGTCTTCCTAAAATCTAAGATCTTCACCTTGGAATGGATTCTAACACCCTAGTCCTAATACTGAACCACACCATCTGGTGATCACTGGATGCAAAATGATCTCCCACTACAACATCAGAAACACTTTCACCATTGGTAAGCACCAAGTCCAGTATGGCCCCTTCACGTGTGGGGTCTGTTACCAATTGCCTGAATAGTTCTCCCTGTAGAGAATCCAGGATCTCCTTACTTCTAGATGATATCATGATGACAGGATGCTGCCGCCGCATGGTTCTGAAGCGGCTCTTCAGGGGCTTTGAGTGTGCGCCATACACCAAATTCACTGTGGGGTAGAGGCAACTTCTCACATTAGTCCCCATATCTGACTCTCACCTCCTCAAACCACATATGGGCCACTTGCTCCATGCTATCCTGCCTAGCCTGGTATGAACATCAGAATTATGCCAGTGTGACGGTGTGGGACAGGAATATGGCCCCTTTGGGACTGCAAGGTCACTGGTGTAATGTGAGCTGTCGCTGTTGGGGTTGGGCCCTCTTACACCCTCGCACATCATACCCGGTGTGTCCCACCATGTGCTGTATATCCCTATAGGGTGTGCTGTGTTGCAGCTCAGCGGTGACGTGACCAACTCCTTGTTGGCAGCTGCATTGGACATGGTACCTGTCTGTGACTGATATGCACCACAGTGTCATGCCCCATGGCCACCAGTCTCTACTTGATACCTCCAGGCACCGCCAGGCCACTGTGCCCCATTACATGTTGGCGCACACATCCCACCTCCCATCCTTTTATTCCCTTGCACGCCTCACTCTGGTGGACCTCCCCTCACCATTATCGCATGCCACCTTCCTTCTTGCTGTTTTGTACTATCTCCCACCTCACATTGTACCCCACTATGCAGCAAGCTGTCAGGGTATTGTCTGTGTGTGGACAGGGCATTCCGCAGCTTCCAGCTGCTTCATCCTTGTCCTGCATGCCTTTTAGCCTCACACCCCACATGCACCCAGCTGCTGCTGGCCATAGCTCACAGTAACTTTATGTTCCTATTTCTCACACGAGGCCTTTGCTGCCCTTCATCCAGCAGGGGGTGCACTCAGTACACCGCACAATGGGTGCTCTTGTTGTACTGTGGTTTTCTCCCAGGAATGACAGACAGTGCCCTGTGGACAGGATGGGGTCCTGTGCAGGACTTTGTGCTGTTGCCTTGCCCATCAGCTGTACGTGCATGCACATGCCCTCTGCTGGCCCCTTTCTGAGTTGGCTGAGGCCTACATCACTGCCCCTCTCCCTTTACTGTACTCCCTGTCCCCCTGGCTATTCATCTCTGCAGTCTGAGCTGTATTCCCCTCCAGAGTGCTATAGAGAGGTGCAGATTGGATCTCCTGTTCCCCCTGGGGTACAGCACCACCTCAAAACGAAGGATCATCATGGCAAGGGCCTTGACCTCGTTGGGGCTGAAGGTTTCTGTCCTGCGTGCAGACTTGCTGTATGCTGTCTATCTGCCAGGCCAGAGAAGGCTCCTGCATAAGCAGGGCAAATACCCGGATAGGAGGAAGAGTATGTCGGCCCTGCTGCATCTATGTGGATTGCCATGGCCTCGTGCACATCTGTTGCACGCACACCATTTTTGAGCCCTTGTTTTGGCACTGCCCATCATCCCTTGTTGAGCACTGCACAGGTAGCTGCAGTTGGACGTGTTGTGTACTGCCGTCCTGCATGCGCATTGCACGGTTAGTCTGGCTTTGGGCCATCGGTGACAGTCTCTGCTCTTGCCGCTACCCTGTTATTCTCTTCCAGGTGCACAACTTGATATCCACTGGTGCTATCTGTGCGCTTACCTATGTAGCGCGGCGATGGTACTTGCTCGCATATTCCACACTTGTGCGCCTCCCCACCACCTTACTCATGATCCAAGCCCTTTTGCTGCACAGGTACATTTTGCTGCATAAAGGCTTCCTGGGTGCCTCCAATATCGGGCTCATTGAAACATTATCATGCAACTTGCATGTCCTTATACATTTTACAAGAGGCTTTGATTTTGGCAGAGCCTTTGTAAAATACAGTAAGAATTTTCCATGTCTCAACTTGGATGCCTTAATTCCCCTCTCCACGTCCTATCTAGAATTAATCTTCACATGTTTATGTGAAGATTTTTCTTCTTGTATACACCAAATTATTCTTTGAAGAAATAATAGGCCAAACCATTACACAAGTTTAGCACTGTTTCTTTATGCAACCATATTTGATAATACTTTGAATCAAACAGTCTGAATACTACATCCAGATGCTATTATACTATTTTGTTTGTGTTTACATTGCTATTTTTCTTGTCATATTGTTAATTGGAAAATAGAATTTAAAAAGATAAAGTAGGCTTAACTCTTTATTATATAATATTCATATTGTAAAGTTGTACTGTTACTGTTATTACATAACAGGGATGACCTTTTGATGTCTGTTAGCTGAAATCTATAGTTTTATAACTTAGGTGGCGGTGAGGGGGAGAGAGTGATTGTGTAGACATAAAGAGGTCTAAATCACTGTCTGTGTTATCTTTTATTGCAAAACTAGCATGCAACTATGCAAACACGGTCTGCCGCCAGACCAGTCAAATTAACTGTTTTATCACTTAACTAAATAGAAGGATTTGTCCTTAAAGCCTGAGCTGGCTCCAGACCAGGACAAAAAGTAGAGTGAATAGTGCATAACATAGGCCACACTGCACATTTTTTTCATCCCTTCTCCCTTGGGGCAATCTGATCTGTAAACTCCTTTTTTCCCCCCTACCCCTGATTTCTGAGATGCTTCCTTTCCTTGAATGGGTAAAAACAGGCCACAGATTTATACGACGTAGGACTAACTAAAAGGGCCATCAATATTGAGGGGCTAAAAAGAGCACTTGTGTCTTCCGTTCACTGTGTCTATCGTATCCCTCTTTGCTTGCCAGACAGGGCAGGGCCAAGGGTTTCTGCCACCCAGGCAGAAGCCCCAGCCGTGCCGCCCCCTCCCCCCATGCTGAGCCACTGCTGCCGATTCCGTTGGTGGGGTGTTGGGGGGGGGGGGGGGGAGAACGGCTTGGCTTGGCTTGGCTCACCGTGGCAGTGGCAGGCCATGTGCTTCAGCACACATGGCCTATTGCTTCTCACCCTCCTCTGACACAACCTCTTGTCAGATTGAGGGCCAGAAGCAGCAGGCCATAAGTGCCAAAGAACATGGCCTGCCACCCACAGAGGCCTGCTGCCCTCGGCAACCACCTAGCCCACCTAGTGGAGGGCTGGTCCTGCTGTCATAACATTACTCTCCCATGCTGTCTGCATGGTAGTGGCACGCTTCTGCACTCTCAAAGCCTGTGTCTCTGCCATAATGCCTGTTCCTTTTCGTCCCTCTAGTCCAGTCCCGGAACCAGTGAGTTGTGAATCTCCTCCAGCAGCTTTGGAGACTGACACCCGTCATTATTTTGATGACCTCAGGCTATATATATCGTAGGACCGCCCCTTCACCTTCAGTATGTCAGTCTCCAAGCAGCTGAGGAGGCTTCGGAGCTCTAGGCTCGCTCAGCACAAATAAGCAGATTAGCTTAGTCCCTTTTGTCTTTATTTTTATTTCTTGCTAGAATTACTTACTGGGGGTTTCTTCTTTTTTCAGGTGGTGCTGTGGCTGGAAGTCAGACCGTCTTTTAGACCGGCTCTGCATTTCTCTCTTCCTCTCTTCCTCTCTGCTGGCTCCTGCCCCCCCTCCCCCCCTTTTTTTCTCCCCCCCCCCCCTTCTTTACCTTTTCCTTTGTTTTTGGATCTGTTGTTCTCCCCCTCGTGTAAACGAGCATTTGGGGCGGTAATTCAGCCCAGCACCTCGCCCCCTGCCTCCCTGCTCCCGAACCCGCGGTTACGGATGAGGAGCAGGTTGCAGGCTCGACACTCGCGGCGCATCAGCCGTTGCCGCCGGAAGCTGAAGCCGCGGTTCGGCTGAGCTCCGGCGTGCTGTGTACACCCGCTGCCCGATTGCGATCCAGAAGGTGAGTGCTGCTGGGGTCAGCTTATTTTTTGGAGCGGGAGGACGTCAGGAGCGCTCCGTGGGTGCAGGCCGCTCGCCCGATTTCGGTGGGAAAATCGGAGCGGCGGCCATTTTCTTAACCGCGGCTACGTTGAGCTGGGGCTGCGTGGTTTTTATTTTTCGTTGGTGATTTTTAGTGCGACCATTTTCCCAGGCGCTTCAGCGTGCCTGTTTAATGGCTAACACGCTGTGCTGTTAGGATTGGTGTAAAATAAAAAAAATAAAAAAGTAGAACATCCAGCCCGCGTGTCACAGGCTCTGTCCTTCCTTATTAGCAGCAGGCCTGATTGGGGGTAGTATGTCTCCTAAGCCGCGCTGCCTCGTGTGTGGCACGCGGCGTAGTGACTTGCAGGAGACCGGGGTGTGCAAGCCCTGCACCAGAGAGGCTGCCCTCGTGGAAAATCCCCTGGAGGGCACCAGCAGGGATCATACAGGTTCCGATGCTGGGGCCTCGCCTTCCCTTGAGGTTTCGGGGGAACAGCCCCCGGGTCCCGCGGGGGGTGAAGGGTGTCCCCCGCAGCCCCCTCTGGTGGCGGCGTAGTGGTTCCACGGGGCTGGGGAGCTCATAAGAATAGGGTGATTAGGGTTGACCTGTTGCGAGGGTCATGAGGTAGCGGCCCTCTGTGTCAGCCTCGTGGTCAACTTCCCAATAAAGCAACATTTAGCCAAGGGTAGGGAAAAAGAAAAAGGCATTTATTTCACCTTTACGCAAAATGGTTCAAAATATGCGGTTGAGAAAAATAACAGGGCTGTATCCTTTCTTGTATCAAGTGCAATTCACAAAAACATTCAAAGTAACATTGTTAATCTTCACAAACTCAAAACATAAGGCATCCTGTATTCTCTTCATACATTTGAGTGCTCCAAATAACTTAAAACTTTCCTATTGTGCAATAATTACAATCCATGGGTTCCACGGCCTCATTAACCTCAGATTCCCCTGGCATCCACTCCATCTCTGAGGGGTCTGAATCTGAAACCTCAGGAAGGTTGAATTCAGGCTTTCTAAAAGCATGCCATACTGTGTTCCAATGTTGGCTTGTCAGTTTGGGGCGTCGGTTTTTAGCTTCTAGAGCGCCTTGTTTTTAATCAACTTAATTCCCACATTGAATCCACCAATACCCTTCACCCTCGTCAGGCTGGCTTTCGTCACGGGCATAGCACGGAAACAGTCCTTCTAGCACTCCTTAACGATTTGCATGTGGCACACGATCGTGGTGATATTTCTCTTTTGGTGTCTCTTGATCTGTCTGCGGCTTTTGACTTGATTGATCACCGTACTTTGCTCTCTCGTCTCTTGGATGTGGGACTACAAGGCTCGGTTTGGCAATGGTTCTGTTCTTTTCTTACAACCCGTTCTTTTTCAGTTCACACTGGTACTCAGTCTTCAATTGCTTTTCCTCTCACTTGCGGTGTTCCACAAGGTTCTGTTCTTTCTCCGCTTCTGTTTAATATTTTTCTGGCTCCTCTATCCCTAGTAATTCAACAGTTTCCTGTATCATTCTATATGTATGCAGATGATATTATCCTACTGTTCCATACTTCTCCTTTGACATTAGACATTGCCCAGCTAAATCTCTGTCTTTCTCGGATCTCTTCTTGGCTATCTGAAAATTTCTTGCACCTGAATCCATCTAAATCCACAGCCATGTGGGTTTCCCTGTCTGGTTCTTGCCCCTCTTTGGCCCCCCTGATTGATTCTACCCCCCTCCCTCTTGTGTCATCTTTCCGTTACCTAGGTGTAATTCTCGACCCCACGCTATCCTTTCATCAATATCTCACCTCCCTTACACGTAGATCTTTTGCCACCTTACGTCAGATTAGAGCTGTCCGCCCCCTTATCCCTGTTTCTTCCCTAGTCACCCTTGTCCTGACCTTAGTTGTTAGTCGTTTGGATTACTGTAATGTCTTTCTTGCTAACCTCCCAAAATACCAACTGCTACGTCTACAACGCATTCAAAATACTGCTGCCCGTCTCGTCACTTTTTCACGCCGTTTCGATCATATCACACCCATTCTTCTCCGGCTACATTGGTTACCTCTTCGTTTCCGTTTTCAATATAAGTTTCTTATTCTCATTCACCGTGCTCTCCATACTAACACCCCTCTCTATCTTGCTGATCGAATTTCCCTTCACACCCCCTACCGTCAGCTTCGTTCCCTTCATGCAAATCGTCTGTCCCTTCCTTCCCCGTCACAGGCACACCTTGAACAGACCCGCCACGCCGCTTTTTTCTTCTTAGGTCCAGTACTTTGGAATGCTTTACCACCGTTTCTCCGTTTGGAACCCTCATACCCGCAATTTAAAACACTACTAAAAACCCATTTATTTCAACAAGCCTTTCATCTCTCTCCTGATGTTCCTCCCTGATGTCCTCTCACTTATCTGTTGTTATGTCCACCTTGTCCATCTGTTTTGTTTAGTTGTGTCCTTTTGTCTAAACATGGTTAGTTTGTCTCCCCCTTTTTGGGCCTTTTATTATACTTGTTTTTTAAAAAAGTCCTGTTAATTTATGTTTTAATTATTGGCCCTTTAATTGTTTGTATAGTTTTGGTTTTTTGTCACTTTATTTGTCTATGCCTTTATTCTTTATACTTGCTTTTCTATTTTACTTTGGCGTTCTTTTCATTATTTGTGCATTGCTAACCTTTTTATTGTACACCGCTTTATGTTACGACGGAAAGCGGTTTATCAAATTTTAAATAAAGATAAAGATAAAGATAAAGATAGCTATATTGTAGAACCCTGGGTTTTCTTCTGCTACAGGATTAAAAGTTCGCTTATCCCAGCTTTTAATATTACTAGCCTTTTTCCTAGAGAGCTTATCTGGTACTTTTGGCCTAAAAGTGTCCTTATCATACAGATAAAAGTTATTCCTTTGTTTCTCTCGTGTGCTAGGCTTAGGTAAGCACTTGCAGGCAACCACTGTTTCACCTTTTAACTTCCTGCAGTCTCTTTTGGGAAAGGCTTGAGACCTAGCCTGAATGTCCTCCACTTCTTGCAGGCTCAAGTGTTCCCTGGGTGACTTTCCTCCTTTAGAATGGGGAGTTAACTCCTCTGAGGCATGGCTGCTGCTGAGGCGCTTGTCCTCCACTTCCACCCCTGTGGCAGTTGGCTACTGGCCGCGCCCTCTCAGCACTTCCCTGTTCCCCAGGCCTCTGAGTTTTCCATTCCTCTTTCAGGTTACTTTTATAAAAACTTTTAAAAGTACCTTTTTCTCCTTGGGTATTCCTTGCAACCGGATATCTCTTCCTCAGCTTGTATCCCAGTCCTTCTCCCTGGATAGGGCTTCCTCTCAGGCTGGAAGGGAGAGCACCTCCTTCCTTGGCTGCTCTCTGCAATGCTGCTCCTTCCAGTTGTATCTGGCCTTCCTCTAGGCCTGCTCTTGGGCCTTCACCTCGGCCTGCTCTATGAGTTGTTCCTTGGTCTGCTTCTCGGCCTACTCTCTGGCCTGCTCTCCAAGTTGCTTCAACTCCTTGAGCTGTTCTGGGTCTGACAGTGACTCCCACACTGTCTCTGACTCCGAGCTGCTCTTTCCAGTCCGGCTTTGACGCTCACTCTGGCTCTGTCTCCGACTCTGCTTAACTGAGCTCTGTCCCTGCTTAAATCGGGACTAACTGATTCAAGGTCCTGCCCATAGAGGCGTGGTTCCTCTGCTTCCAGGCTTGCTCTCCTGCTCCCTCTATGTGGACCTTCAGGAAATTGCATGTAAATCCTGTTTTTTTCAAGATTTAAAACTTCTTTTCTTTCTGCCAGAGGGTCCGCAGTATCACAAGGGGCAGTTCCTTCCTTGTCTGCGGGCCAGCCTAAGTTGGCAACGGAGATTCCGCAGGACTTCTTTACTTTAATGCAGCAAGCGTTTGCGCTGTTGCAGCCGGCGTTAGCGGCAGCCCCTCCGATTCCTAGGGGTTAGAAGCGGTCGGCGCCGGCAGGGGGGCAGTCGGCTCCGCACAAGCGCTGTCGGTTAGACAGCTCAGTGGAGCCTGTTCCTTCTCTTTGGGAGGACCTGACGTCAGTGGACGGTGAGCTCCTGGGCTTCTCGGATGAGGACCTCGAGGAGGGTGAGTTGCCCGAGGAGGAGCAGCGCAGTAGAGTAGTCAGGGTATTTTGGAAAGAGGAGCTTCCGGCTCTGATTGCTGAGACGCTTAAGGCGTTGAATATGCCCTCGGAGGAAACGCCTTCGGAGGAGGTTCTGGAGGACCTTTTGCAGGCCGTTCGCACCCCCAGCGCGTCTTCCCCTTGCATAGGGTCTTTCGGAAGATGATCCAGGAGGAGTGGGACGTGCCCGAGTCGGCCCTCCGGGGGTCTAGGGTGATCGCTAGGATGTACCCTCTTTCAGATCAAGATAAGGAGCTCTTCCGCTCCCCGAGGTGGATGCTGCAGTTTCGGCAGTCACTAAGAAGACTACCATTCCAGTTGAGGGGTCTGCGGCGTTGAAAGATGTTCAAGACAGGAGATTAGATACCTTATTGAAGCAGGTGTTTGATGTAGGTGCTCTATCCATGCATGCCTCGGTGGCGGGGGCGTGGGTTGCTAGAGCCTGTCTCCGGTGGTCCCAAGCACTGCAGGGGGGATCGGTTGGAGGCTCAGGATGCCGAAATAACACGTCTGGAGTCCGGATCCGCTTATCTCGCCGACATTCATTATGACCTTATTTGGGGCATTGCGAAGGCTATGGCCTCGGTTGTGGCGGCGCGTCGATATTTATGGTTGCGGAATTGGGCAGCGGATTCTTCGTCCAAGGCCCGCCTCAGTAAACTTCCCTTTCGGGGTAAGCTTTTGTTTGGCGAGGATTTGGATAAGTTGGTAAAGGATCTTGGAGAGTCCAAGGGCGGTCGTTTGCCGGAGGATAAGCCTAAGCAAGGGAAAGCGCCCGCGGGATCCAGAGGAGGTCAGCGGGACTTTCGTAGGTTTCGGTCTTCTCGGTTTGGCCTCTCACAGTGGAGCTGGTTTCCCGGACGGGGGCACGGCTTTCGGGGGGTTTCAAGGGGCAGGTAGGGGTTTTGCTCCCTATCAGTCCTCGGCCGGTAAGAAGGCGCAATGAGATGAGGCGGGCTCAGGTGGAGGTGCTGCCCGTAGGAGGTCGGTTACGGGAGTTTTACCCTGCCTGGGTCCAACTTACCACGGATCGATGGGATCTCCAGGAACAAGCAGGAATAAGTCCTCACATATGGGTACGTCGGAACCGACGGAGCCTGCGCGGGAAAGCTCCCCAGCTTCCTAGAATGGAAGCTTTTGGGACCTCCCACTGCACATGCGCGCTGCCTTCCCGCCTTCCTGAACAGCTCTCCTCAGTTTCTCTTTTTCCGCGGAGCCAGCAGGTCGTGTATCCTGTCACCGCTGAAGAAATTGTAGTTTTTTGTTTTGTTTCTTTAGACCGCGTACCTGCCTTCCCATACCGATACCGGTATCGCCGGTCTTCCTTTTTCTTTCTTGAAAAATTATTTTCTTTTTCTTTTATTATTTTTCAGCACTTGGTCACTTCAGTTAGGCCTTCAGGCCTACTTGAATTCTCCACATGGAGAAGCCAGCCCCTGGATTTAAGAAGTGTACCAAGTGTACTGCTGTAATATCAGTCACAGACACCCATGAATGGTGTCTTAAATGTTTGGGGCCTGACCACTCCATTCCGGACTGCCCTTCCTGCTCCCAAATGTCTAAGCGTGGGCTGCAGAACAGGGCCAACAAATTCCATGTGCTGTTTGCTTCAGAGAATCCAACATCACAGTCCTCCAGGTCATCATCTCCGGATGGATCTCAGGTAACCAAACCTTCTGTGGGCAAGTCCTCAAAGGGCAAATCTCCTTCAAAGCATCGAGAGGCTCTTAGTTTTGAGGACCCTGCCCCAGCCAAACAGCCCCGGCGGGAAGCTCTGCCTTCCAAAACGCCAATTCAGGGGCTACAGGTTGACATCGATGGCACGGCCTCGACAGATCACCTGTTGGACTGCTCTGGGGTACCGGCCCATACCGGTACCGACATCCAGGCAGCCGTGGCGTCTATGGGCAATACTGTCCAATCCATGCAGCAGGCCGTCATGGCTTTCATTAAAGCTGCAACGCCATCGGTACCGCTTCCAGCGGTTCCGGGCCCGGTTCCGGTATCGTCCGCCATGCCGGAACCCAGGCCTTCCTCTTCTAAACGCAAATCGGTACCGTATGGGCTTTCGCTCCATACCGCTTCCATACCCGGTACGCCCGATGTCGATACCGATCGGTATGCGTATCGTGCGTTGGAGGAAACTAGAGAATACACCGATTCCTCTGAGGATTTTGGCTCCTCTGATGAGTCTGCAGAGCTCTCCCTTGACCTTCCTGAGGAACCTTCTTCTCCAAAAAGGAGAATGTCTCCTCCAGAGGATTTGTCCTTTCAGGACTTTATTTTAGAAATGGCTAAAGGCCTTTCTATCACTACCTCCTCTGAAAGGGAACCAAGGTCAAAAAGATTGGATATTTTAGGATACTCTAGGTCTCCTAAAGAAGCAGTTACCCTGCCTATCCATGAAATCCTTCAGGAACAATTGATGGATTTCTGGGAGAACCCTTTAACTCTGTCTCCTTATTCCCGTAGGTTGGACACCATGTATCGGGTCCCTCCTTCTCCTGGTTTTCAGAAAACTCAATTGCCTCACCACTCCATTGTGGTAAAGTCTGCAATGAAAAAGATCAAGAGTACTAAAAGGCACTCTTCTACACCTCCAGGAAGGGAATGTAAGACACTGGACTCTTTTGGTAGGAAAATCTTCCAGGCTAGTATGCTTATAGCCAGGATTAATTCCTACAGCCTCTATATGGGCATGTTCCTAGGGGAACTTGCCAAGAAAGTGCGGCATTTTGCCCCCTTTATCCCTGAGGATAAACAGGAGGACTTCCTTTCTGTAGTGAAACAACTTTCAGATGTTTCTAAGTTCTCCAACAGAGCTGCCTTTGATTCCTTCGAGGGAGCCAGCAGAGCTTCTGGCATTGCTATTGCAGCCAGACGTCTGGCTTGGCTCCAGGCTTCTGATCTGGAACCCTGGGTTCTAGATGGCTTACGGAATCTGCCCTGTACAGGTGAGAACTTATTCGGTGCAGAGTGGCAAGTTAAAGCCACTCAAATGGACGCTGAAAATGCCACCTTAGAGAGACTTTCTAAGTCCACTTCTACTCCCACTAAGAAGAAGTCTTTCAAGAGGCCTTATTATAAGAAGGCCAGATATGCTTCCAATACTGGCCAGCAATCTTCTCAACCTCGTTTTGCGGCTAAACGTCAGCAAACGAAACAAGCAAGAGCAAAGCCTGCAGCAGCTACTGCAGCTCAACAGGCTCCACCCCCTCAGGGGTTTTGACTTGCCCCTAGAGAACTTGCCATTCCTGGTTCTGGACCAACCAGAACCTCTCACCATACCTGGAAGGTTAGCTCACTTTGCTCCCAGATGGGAACAAATCACAACAGAGCAATGGACCCTCTCTATCATCCGAGAGGGTTACAAACTTCATTTCTCCAACCTTCCTCCTCATCACATGGTGAGACCCTTCAATTCTCCATCTCCTCTCCTAGCCCTGTTGGATCGGGAGATCTCTTCTCTGCTTGCCCAAGGGGCCATAGAAGAGGTTCCTCTTCATCAACAAGGGTCAGGTTTCTACTCCCCCTATTTTCTCATTCCAAAGAAGACAGGGGGATTCAGACCAATCCTAGATCTGAGAGAATTGAACAAATTTCTGTACAAGGAGAAATTCAAAATGCTCTCTTTGGGCATTCTCCTTCCATACCTTCAGAGTCAGGACTGGCTTTGTTCTCTAGACCTGCAGGATGCGTATACACATCTACTCATCCATCCATCCCACAGAAAATATCTTCGCTTTCTGTTCAGGGGAAGTCATTACCAATACAGAGTACTTCCCTTCGGTCTCGCCTCTGCCCCAAGAGTCTTCACCAAATGCATGGCAGTCGTAGCCGCATTTCTCAGAAGCATGGGGATTTTCGTATTCCCATATCTGGACGACTGGCTCATTCGAGCTCCAACTCAGTCGCAGGCCCAGATTTCCCTAGACCGCACAAGGAGCCTTCTGCAGTATCTGGGACTGGTGGTAAACCTTCCCAAGTCTCAACTCAGCCCTACTCAGTCTCTAGAGTTCATAGGGGCCCAGTTGGACACCACCACTGCAAGAGCCTACCTTCCACTGGTTCGGGGTCAGCGTCTGCTGAGCTTGGCCTCCCAAGCCCAGTCCAGTACTCACTTGACAGCCAGGGAAATGCTACGCCTCCTGGGCCATATGGCCTCCACAGTACATGTGGTGCCCTATGCTCGTCTTCATATGAGAGCAGCTCAATGGACCCTGGCCACCCAGTGGACTCAGGCGTCGGGAGCACTCTCAGACCAAATACAAACCTCAAACCGTCTGTCTTGGTCCCTCCATTGGTGGATATCCACCAAGAATCTGTTGTTGGGGGCTCCCTTTCAGCCCTTGCTACCCCAAGCAACCCTCACAACAGATGCCTCCCAATTGGGGTGGGGAGCCCATCTGCTAACTCTCTCCACTCAGGGCACTTGGTCTCCACAGGAGGCCACCCTTCATATCAACCTCCTGGAACTGCGAGCAATTTACCTTGCCCTCAAGGTCTTCTATACCCTCCTTGCCAACCTGACTGTCCTGGTTCAGACAGACAATCAGGTGGCCATGTTTTACATAAACAAACAAGGAGGGACGGGCTCTCTGTCACTTTGCAACGAAGCTCTCAGATTATGGGCCTTCGCCAGAGAGCACCAAATTCATCTGCTAGCAGTGTATCTTCCAGGAGTTCAAAACTCTCGAGCAGACAGGCTCAGTCGAGTTCTGCTGCCACACGAGTGGTCCCTACACGTGGACCAGATAAGCAGAATCTTTCAGGAATGGGGGACCCCGGACATAGACCTCTTCGCAAGTCCGTGGAATGCCAAACTTCCCCGGTTCTGTTCCAGGACTCCGTGTCAGGAAGCTCAGGCCACGGACGCCTTTCTCCTCCATTGGGGTCAGGCGTTCCTATATGCCTTTCCACCCATTCCGCTGATTCCCAAGACTCTATTCAAACTCCAGAGAGATCACGGCTCTATGATCCTCATAGCTCCACGCTGGCCACGCCAAGTGTGGTTCCCTCTGCTTCTACAGCTCTCCCAGGGATCCTCCCTGGACTTAGGAGCTGCACCAGACCTTCTGTCTCAGGAGGAGGGGACTTTGTGGCACCCAAACCCCAAATCCCTACATCTCCGAGCTTGGTTACTGAAGGCTTAAGTCTTCAAGACTTTAATCTTTCTCAACCTGTGAAAGATATCCTTCATGCCTCTAGGAAACCTTCCACGAGGCGGTCTTATGCTTTCAAATGGAAACGTTTTTCCATTTGGTGTGCTCAGCAGGGCCTTGACCCTCTGGCACTTCCTTTGAATTCCCTCTTAGACTATCTCCTGCATCTTTCCAATGCAGGCCTTAAGACGAATTCTGTAAGAGTCCATTTAAGTGCTATTTCAGCATCCCTGAAACCTATAAATGGACAACCTATCTCCTCTCATCCTCTTGTTGCAAGATTCATGAGAGGCCTGACTCTCACTAAACCTCCCATCAGACCCCCCCCGGTCGCATGGGATTTGAATCTAGTGCTTGGTCAGCTTATGAAGCCACCTTTTGAGCCGTTATTTTCTACCTCCTTGAAATTTCTTTCCTGGAAGGTACTATTCCTAATTGCAGTCACTTCCGCTCGCCGCATCAGCGAACTGCAGGCTCTAGTGGCTAATCCACCTTATACAAGATTTCATCATGACAAGGTGGTCCTTAGGACGAATCCCCACTTTATGCCCAAAGTGGTCTCGCCTTTTCATCTTAATCAAGAGGTATATCTACCTGTCTTTTTTCCGGCTCCTCATGCATCCAGTGCAGAGAGGAACCTTCATACTCTGGATTGTAAAAGAGCTCTAGCCTTTTACCTTAATAGGACTCAGCCACATCGAAAGTCTTCTCAACTTTTCGTGGCTTTTGATCCTTCACATTTGGGACTTCCAGTCTCCAAGCGTACACTTTCCAATTGGATTGCTCAGTGTATTTCCTTTGCTTACCAGAGTAAAAACATTTCTCTGGAAGGCCATGTCACAGCTCACAATGTGAGAGCCATGGCAACTTCTATGGCTCATCTGCACTCTGTTTCTATTGATCAGATCTGTCGAGCTGCTACCTGGGCCTCGGTTCATACCTTTACAGCCCATTACTGTTTGGACAAGGACTCCCGCCGGGATGCCTTGTTTGGCCAGGCTGTCCTCAAACACCTGTTCCATTCTTAGACAACTCCTGCCCACCTTCCCAGGATGGATGCCTGAGATCCATACGAAGATGGCGAACCCTTGGAGGGGGATCTCCCAGGCATCTCAGCTAGGGAGTCCCCATATGTGAGGACTTATTCCTGCTTGTTCCTGGAGATAGCACAGTTACTTACCTGTAACAGGTGATCTCTGGGAACAGCAGGAATTAGTCCTCACAACCCACCCACCTCCCCTAGGAGTTGTATCTTCTATCTATCTGTCTTCCTGTCCTCTCTCTATTGTCTCAGCTATAAACTCGAAACTGAGGAGAGCTGTTCAGGAAGGCGGGAAGGCAGCGCGCATGTGCAGTGGGAGGTCCCAAAAGCTTCCATTCTAGGAAGCTGGGGAGCTTTCCCGCGCAGGCTCCGTCGGTTCCGACGTACCCATATGTGAGGACTAATTCCTGCTGTTCCCAGAGATCACCTGTTACAGGTAAGTAACTGTGCTTTCTCGAGGTTATTCGAGAGGGCTATGCTCTCGAGCTCCATCGACCCGTCGTAGATTCCTTTGTGCTTTCTCCCTGCAAGTCCCCGCTCAAGGTGTGCGCGGTGGGGGACACGTTGCGAAGGTTACTTCAGCTCCGGGCGGTTGTTCCCGTTCCCTCGGATCAGTGCGGGTCCGGTCGTTACTCCATTTACTTTGTGGTCCCCAAGAAAGAGGGTTCTTTTCGACCGATCTTAGACTTAAAGCGGGTAAATCGTTGTCTCCGGGTCACGCATTTCCGGATGGAGACTTTGCGGTCGGTGATCACGGCGGTGCGAGAAGGGGAGTTCCTCACGTCGTTAGACCTCACGGAAGCTTATTTGCATATTCCCATCCGGCAGGAGCATCAGCGGTACCTTCGGTTCGCGCTCCCCATGGGACACTACCAATTTCAAGCGATGCCATTTGGGCTGGTAACGGCGCCGCAAGTTTTTACCAAGACAATGGTGGTAGTGGCGGCAGCGCTTCGAAAAGAGGGAATCTTGGTCCATCCGTCTTTGGACGATTGGTTGATTCGAGCGAAGTCGGAGGAGGACAGTGTGCAGGCCACGGCCCGAGTGGTTCAAGCGTTGGAGAACCTGGGCTGGGTGGTCAATCGAGCAAAGAGCAATCTTGTTCCCTCCCAGTCGCTGGAGTACTTGGGCGCGCGTTTCGAGACGAGCTTGGGCAAGGTATTTTTGCCGGATCGTCGGGCACGTGCGTTGCGAACTCTGGTGAGAAGATTCCTGGCAACGCCGGCGCCTTCGGCCTGGCAGTATCTTCAGCTGCTCGGGACAATGGCGGCGGCGATAGAAGTGGTTCCTTTGGCGCGGGCTCATATGCGGCCGCTGCAGAGGTCCCTTCTGCGGCGCTGGTCTCATCAGGCGGATCCTCTATCCCGCCGTCTAGTGTGTTCGGCGGAGGTGCGCCGGGAGCTCCGTTGGTGGTTACGGAAACAGTCGTTGGACTCCGGAGTTCCGTTGGAGCCTCCTTCTTGGAGGTTGGTGACAACCGATGCCAGCCTGTCAGGCTGGGGGGCGCAATGCGAGGGTCGGTTCGCGCAAGGCCTATGGTCTCCGGCGGAGCGGAGTTTCTCCATAAACAGGTTGGAGCTGAGAGCGGTCTCTCTAGCTCTCTGATGGTTTCAGGACGTTTTGCAGCGGACGGCAGTTCGGGTGCTGTCCAACAATGCAGCGGCGGTGGCCTATATCAATCGCCAGGGAGGCACCGGCAGCGCGGCTCTCGAGGAAGAGGCGGGCCAGCTGCTGAGTTGGGCAGAGCGGAATCTGCTAGGCTTGTCGGCGCAACACGTGGCCGGGGTATACAATGTCGAGGCCGATTTCCTCAGTCGTCGGAGAGTTGATCCGGGGGAGTGGGTGCTCCATCCGGAGGTGTTTTCCCTGTTGGTCCGGCGTTGGGGTCGTCCGCTCATGGATCTCATGGCGACCTTCGACTCAGCTCAGGTGGACAGGTTTTACAGCTGGAGGAGAGAGCGGATGGCGGAGGGGCTGGATGCCCTAGCACAGCCTTGGCCCCGGGGAGGTCTGCTTTATGTGTTCCCCCCGTGGGCTCTGGTAGGTCGAGTGGTGCAGCGCATAGAGCGGCATCCGGGCCGAGTGATTCTGATTGCGCCCGACTGGCCCAGGCGGCCGTGGTACGCGGATATGATTCGTTTGTTGGTGGCGCCCCCTTGGAAACTACCTCTTCGAACGGATCTCTTGCGTCAGGGGCCCTTACGGATGCCGGACGTGGCTCGATTCTCGCTTACGGCATGGCTCTTGAGCGGGCGCATCTAACAGCTCGTGGTTATTCCCCGGCGGTCATTTCCACCTTGTTGAAGGCTCGGCGGCGTTCTACTTCGCTAGCTTATGTTAGGGTCTGGCGTATATTTGAGAGCTGGTGCGCTGATCGGCGTTTGCGACCGTTGCGGACGTCGGTGCCCCAAAAAAGGATGGGGTTGAGAAGGGTTTGGCGGCCAGTTCCTTGAGAGTTCAGTTGGCGGCTCTTTCTTGCTTTAGGGGAAAGGTTCAGGGCCACACGCTGGGGTCGCATGGCGCCATCCGCCGGTTTTTGCGGGCGGTTCTGCTTATGCAGCCTCCGCGTAGAAGTTCGGTGCCAACCTGGGATTTGAACTTAGTGTTGGAGGCGCTGTTACGTCCGCCTTTTGAGCCGTTGAGGAAAGCTTCTATTAAAGATCTCACCTTAAAGACGGTGTTTCTGGTTGCTATCCGTTCCGCTCGCCGCATTTCGGAGCTTAAGGCCCTCTTGTGTAGGGAGCCTTATCTGTCCTTTTCGGAGCACAAAGTGGTGCTACGTACGGTTCCGGCTTTTTTGCCGAAGGTGGTTTCCATGTTTCATGTGAACCAAGTGGTGTCCCTTCCGGATTTTTCAGGCGGTCCGGAGGTTCAGTCGGATCGTCGTTTACGGCTTTTGGATGTCCGTCGGACACTGCGGCATTATCTTCGTGGTACGGAGCCTTTCCGTAAGTCAGACAGGTTGTTTATCTCCTTCGGGGGTCCTCGGAAGGGAGAGGCGGCGGCTAAGTCGTCTATTTCCCGGTGGTTGAAGGAAGCCATTGCCGGGGCTTATCTGTTAAAGGGTAGATTGGTGCCGGAGGGGCTCCGGGCTCATTCGACTAGGGCGCAGGCTACTTTCTGGGCGGAGTTCAGTCTGGTGCCGGCGGTGGACATTTTGTAGGGCGGCGACGTGGTCGTCGTTGCATTCTTTCACTAAGCATTATAGGCTCGATGTTCAGGCGGCGGGTGACGGCCGTTTTGGGGCGGCAGTGCTTCAGGCTGGTTTGGCAGGTCCCTCCCGTTAAGTAATCTACTGCTCTGATACATCCTCACTGGTTCCGGGACTGGACTAGAGTGACGAAAAGGAAGACGAAATTAGACTTACCTGCTAATTGTTGTTCCTTAAGGAACTCTAGTCCAGTCCCGGAGCCCGCCCGAGATGGTGTGGGGTTGGGGGTCCAGTCTGCACTGCCTTTTCCGATTCTTTTTCAGTTTCCTTCTCCTGTTTCTTCTCTGCGGTCCGGGCCGCCTGCGTTCCGGTTGCAGCACTGTTTCTTCCTAGGTTCCTGGGGGGTCATGGGGCTGACCCAGAATCCATATAAAAAAAAAACAACAAAACTAAATAATCAGCTTTTTATATGCCGAACCTATGCCAGAAGCGAAAACCTCTGGGGCAGTACTGCCAGGACAGTAGGGGGTTTGTGCTTCTGTGTTTTTCTTTATTACATTGTTTGACTACTTATTTGTTGCTCTGCTGAGTTTGCTTTGTCAATAGGTACTAAAGGTGAAGGGGCGGTCCTACGATATATATAGCCTGAGGTCATCAAAATAATGACGGGTGTCAGTCTCCAAAGCTGCTGGAGGAGATTCACAACTCACTGGTTCCGGGACTGGACTAGAGTTCCTTAAGGAACAACAATTAGCAGGTAAGTCTAATTTCGTCTTGTGGACATATTCAGTTACTACTTCCCTATCTCTCTCTCTCGGGCCCATAAATGGTGTCTGTTGTGTAGGGTTCACAAGCATGCGCTAGCGTGCATGTAAACCTCACCAGCCATAGAGAGACATGTGGTGGTTTGGACTTTGCAGAGTTGAAGAGTAGCACTGTAGAAGGACTGCTGCAGGAGCTGAGGAGCCATGACACCCTGGGAAAGAGGTTTGCCACAGGAGCTGAAGAACTGTAGTGTTGTGGCAGTAAGTGTATCATTGA
Organism: Ichthyophis bannanicus; assembly: GCA_033557465.1. Taxonomy (NCBI): domain Eukaryota; kingdom Metazoa; phylum Chordata; class Amphibia; order Gymnophiona; family Ichthyophiidae; genus Ichthyophis; species Ichthyophis bannanicus. The sequence goes on along the minus strand of CM066048.1, from coordinate 86,753,057 downwards.
TGCCACGGGAGCTGGGTGGTGGAGGACATAAGAACATAAGATATGCCATACTGGGTCAGACCAAGGTCCATCAAGCCCAGTATTCTGTTTCCAACAGTGGCCAATCTAGGTCATACGTACCTAGCAGTTTTCCCAAGGGACACAGGTTCCACAATGCTTGTATTGGTTCAAGCATTGATATCCTGGGTCCCTTCTTAATAATGGTTTATGGACCTTTCCTCCAGGAACTTGTCCAAACCTTTTTTAAACCCAGCTACACTAACAGCCTTTACTACATCCTCCGGTAACAAATTCCAGAGTTTGATTACACGTTGAGTGAAAAAATATTTTCTTTTATTAGTCTTAAATAGTTTACCCTGTAGCTTCATTGCATGTCCCCTAGTCTTTCTATATTCTGATAAGGTAAACAATCGATCTAAGTTTACCCGTTCCACTCCGTTCATTAATTTATAGACTTCTATCATATCTCCCATCAGCCCTCTCTTTTCCAGGTTAAAGAGCCCCAACCTTTTTAGCCTTTCTTCATAGGAGTATCCTTCCATCCCCTTTACCATTTTGGTGGCTCTTCTCTGAACCTTTTCTAAAATCGCTATATCCTTTTTAAGATACGGCGACCAGAATTGCACACAATATTCAAGGTGCGGTCTCACCATGGAACGATGTAGAGGCATTATAATATCTTTCGTTTTATTTTCCATTCCTTTCCTTATCATACCTAGCATTCTATTTGCTCTCTTGGCTGATGCTGCACACTGGGCCGAGGGTTTTAACATAGTATCCACAATGACGCCTAAATCTTTTCCTGGGTGGTGGTTCCTAATGTGGAACCTTGCATCGTGTAACCATAGTTTGGGTTGTTCTTCCCTAGGTGCATAACCTTGCACTTGTCCACATTAAATTTCATCTGCCATTTTGATGCCCAGTCTTCCAATTTATCAAGATCCTCTTGCAATTTTCCACAATCCTCTTGGGTTTTAACAACTTTAAATAGTTTTGTGTCATCTGCAAATTTGATAACCTCACTCGTTATTCCACTTTCCAGGTCATTTATGAATATGTCAAAAAGCAGCGGACCCAGCACAGATCCCTGGGGTACACCACTATTCACCTTTCTCCATTGGGAAAATTGGCCATTTAGCCCTACCCTCTGCTTTCTATCTTTTAACCAGTTCCTGATCCACAATAGTACACTGCCTCCTATCCCATGACTCTTTAGTTTTGCCAAAAGTCTCTGATGAGGGACCTTGTCAAAGGCTTTCTGAAAGTCCAGATACACAATATCAACCGACTCACCTTTGTCCACCTGATTATTCACTCCTTCAAAAAAACATAACAGATTAGTAAGACAAGATCTTCCTTGTCTAAAGCCATGTTGGCTGCCTCCCATTAGGTCATGACTATCTACATGCTGAGTAATTTTATTCTTTATGATGGTTTCTACCATTTTTCCCGGTACTGACGTCAGGCTCACCGGTCTGTAGTTTCCCGGATCACCCCTGGAACCCTTTTTAAAAATTGGTGTTACATTGGCGATCCTCCAATCTTCAGGTATTAGAGATGATTTTAATGATAGTTCACAGATTACTAATAACAGGTCTGCAATCTCGTATTTCAGTTCTTTCAACACCCTTGGATGTATACCATCTGGCCCAGGTGATTTGCTACTCTTCAGTTTATCTAATAGTTGTAATACATCTTCCCGATGTATCGATATTTCCTTCAATTCTTCCGCACCTTTAAATACCACTTCAGTCATGGGTAACATCTCTACATCTTCCTCAGTAAAGACTGAAGCAAAGAATTCATTCAATCTCTTCGCTATTGCCTTGTCGCCTCTTAGTGCTCCTTTAACCCCTTTATCATCTAATGGACCAACTGACTCTCTCACAGGTTTTTTGCTACGAATGTACTTGAAAAGATCTTTACTTCGTGTTTTTGCTTCCGCAGCAAGCTTCTTCTCAAATTCTCCCTTTGCCTGCCTTATCAATGCCTTGCATTGGACTTGCCAGTGCTTGTGCTGTTTCGTCGTTTGGCTCTTTTTTCCATTTCCTGAAAGATGCTTTTTTGGCAACAGCCTCTCTGACCTCACCTTTAAACCATGCTGGCAGTTTTTTGGACTTCCTTCCACTTTTCTTAAAGCGTGGAATACAGCTGGTCTGGGCTTCCAAGATAGTATTTTTCAACAACAGCCAAGCCTGATGTACGTCTTTAACCTTTGCAACTGCTCCTTTTAGTTTTTTCTTAACTGTTTTCCTCATTTTATCATAGTTTCCCTTTCGAAAGTTAAAAGGTAGTACTGTGGATTTCCTTACTATCCCTCCTCCACTAATTAAATCAAAGGCGATCATGCTATGATCACTATTGCCAAGTGGCCCCAACAACCTTATCTCTTGCACTAGATCTGGTGTTCCACTAAGGACTAGGTCTAATATGGCTTCCCCTCTGGTCAGTTCATGAACCAGCTGCTCCAAGAAGCAGTCATTTATTTCATCTAGGAACGTTATCTCCCTAGCATGTCCTGACGTGACACTGACCCAGTCGATACCGGGGTAGTTGAAATCACCCATTATTATTACTGCATTGTAACTTTTGTTAGCTTCCTTGATTTCTTTGAGCATTTCATCATCCATTTGGTCATTCTGGCAAGGCGCTCGATAGTACACCCCCACTGCCATTGCCTTCCCCCTTTTACATGGAATTTCAATCCATATAGATTCTACAGCAGATTTTGTTTCCTGCAAAACTTTAATCCTTTCTGACTTAATGTCCTCTCTAACATAGAGAGCAACCCCTCCACCAATTTGATCAGCTCTATCATTACGATATAGTTTGTACCCAGGTATCACAGTATCCCACTGGTTGTCCTCCTTCCACCATGTCTCTGATATTCCAATCATATCTAACCTTTCATTTAGTGCTATATATTCTAACTCTCCCATCTTATTTTTTAGACTTCTAGCATTTGCATAGAAGCATTTTAGAGAATGTATTTTACTCATATTAATTTGGCTATTGTTAGACATGGGTAATTTGGGAGGGAAGGAGATGCTGGAGTATGGGGAAGGGAGAGAATGGGTGTGCCTGGAAGAAAGAGGAGGGTGCCTGAGGTAAGGTAGAGAAAGAGAATGCCTGAGAAGGGAAGGGGAAGAGAGTGATGGGGGAAGTGAAGGGGATCAAGAGACAATACTGAGGGAAGGAAAATGAGACAGAGTGTAGTGAAATGGAATGAACCATTCAGAGAGTAAGGAAAAGGGTGGGTATGGGAAAGAGAAATGGGGAGAAGGGAGCAAGAGTGGGGAAGGGAGAAAAAGGGGGGAAGAGTTCTGGGAAAAAGGGGGAAATATTGCTGGGGATGAAGGGAGGAGAATGGGGGGGATCAATTTCAGAGAAAAAAGGGAGGAGGAAAAGAAATGAGTATTGGAGGAATGGGATGGTGACAGGGAGAATGGAATGGAAGAAGGGTACTGTTCTTGAGTTTGAGTTGGAGGGTTAGTGGATGCTGAGACCACAGCAAATGTTTTGGAGGTGTTTGCTAGTTTTTATGTATCTTATAAAATTTGGGCCTGATATTCAAAAGGCATTTACACAGTTTACAGCCCTATCCAGTTAGCATTGGGGTTTGTTGGGGACATTCTGGGGCAGAGCGGAGGCAGGAGCTCTCCACGGCTCGCCTAGTTCTAGCCGTGGATGGCTACCTGGGTAGCGGTCCAATATCACCGCTACGTGGTTAGTCTCTGTGGCTGACTCCGACACGGCGCATAGCCTGCCCAACAGAATATTGGGCCCTATGTTCTTACATTCTTTTGTAAGCTGCTTTGGGCAAACTGTTTGATAAGGTGAGATATAAATGCAATAGAATATAGACTACATACTCACTGTTTCTCTCACAAGTGACCAATCTGTCACATTCACTTTCTATGTCTTGCCCCACGCTTATTCTCTTTGTGCCATAGTATTCATTATGTTTTTAGCAGATCCATCACATTACAAAGAACAGTTTGAGTCAGCACTGTATCATATGAAGTTAAACATTTGAGTATGCAGCTGGCTGTTAATATATGATGGCACTGAGTGTGCAGTATTGGTCCTTAGTGCCTGATATATACCGTCACTATGTGGGATATTAGTACACTCAAAGATGCCCAGTGCTGTGATAATCTTTATAAATTAATATTTCCCCTTCCAGATCATCCTGCTAGACCTCTCCAGACAAGTGGGTTATATCATTGATAGAGACAGAGGCTAGAAGATTCCAGTGACATCATCATTGGTACTAAGGCTGGTGCAGTTAGGGGCACCTCCCAGTATTTCTATGTCTCCAGCAAATGGTGGATTGCTGGTCTGATGCAGCCGTCCTTGGGGGGCACCTTCCAGTTGTACCCAATTAGCTGATCTGTCCAGGGTGTATTTTTGAACATCCCTTTAGAGTTTCCTGCTCTGTGAGAGAGGGGGAGGTTTAGCTCTTTGTCACGGCTATCTGGTTGAATTACTGAGGCCTTCCCTGGCAAACCTCTTGAGCTGGGAATCCTTTTTAAGCATTTTCTAAATTAAAAAAAGAAAAGAAGAAAGAAGCGGTTAACAGTATCTGTTCTTTCACAAATGTAGTAAGACACCTGGAAAGCTGTTGCCCCCTGCCCCTTTCCCCCTCCCACTGCGGGCCTGCTTGTGGAGAGCCTCGGTGTCCATGCCATTATTTACTTTGACCAGTGGAGGGGGAGGTCCACAACTCATGCCTGGTGATCATGGATGTGAAGCTGCAGTTCTTAGATTTTCAGTGGTTTCAGTGGTACTTGAAATGGTGCAGGAGGGCTTCTCAGCCCATTTAGTTGTGCTGGATACACTCATGGCTTGGATCATGGCTGCAGGGATTCCATGCCAAAGCACTCCCAGTGCTGCCTGGGCTGTGAGAAATGTTGGCAATTTTTATTTGACAATCAATAATGCAAGAATCACCATAAGAGCGAAATCTTGGCTGCAGTGACGGCGTTTTCTGCTGCTGTTGCCATTTTCTACCATGGTGGATGAGCACTTGATACAGGGCGCCAGCCCGAAACGTGCACGTCGTGCTGAATAATCTTTATGGGAGCAGCGACATTGATTGACTTAATGGAAGATATTCCAGCGTTTTTAAATATAGTATGAATTTTGATGGGGAGCCACTAATAGAAGAGTAAAAAAGAACAAAAGAAGCTTGCCGTCTGGTGTGGGATGGGTCTCCATGCCTTCCCTCCTTCGGCTTGCTCCGACAAAAAGATTATTGATTGTTTTATTGGTTTCACTATTGGGATTGTTTTTTGGACTGAATTTTTATTTGACAGCATGCTTGCTGCTTGCGCTGCTGCTAAGGAGGAAATTTCAGGTCTTTCTGCCTAGGTGTTTTTCAGCCTCCCCCCTCTCCCATTGGGTTTGGGGACAATTTCTGTGTTGCTCTGGATCTCCTCAAATGACAGGAACAATTGCCATTTCCTTATTGTTCCTCCAGTGCAGTCCTCAACCTCTGGGTTGTCAACCTCCACCTGCAGCTAGGAGACTGGCATGTCAAAATCATGACATCACTGGATAATAGGCTGCTGCTCTCGCTCCACCTCCCCAGTGTGACCAGTCTCCTTGCAGCAGGAGGAAGTTGTGAGCCTCTTCAGGGGCTCACTAGAGGAACAGATAAGGAGCGATATAGGCTAGGGTAGCTACTTTAATTTTAGGCTAATGCTGTGGGTTCTGTCTCTTTAAAAAAAAAACAATAGGTAGAGACCTTATCAGAGGGCGAAGATTTCTCACACAGGGGAGGTGGGAGAAAGGGTTTGGCGGCTCTTACACCTTCCCTGTCAGTGATCAGGTTGTCTTGGTTACCTGTTTGCCTTCCCGGGGACCGACGGATCTCTCACCCAGGACGTTCGGTTGAGAGCCCTCCCTCAGGTCAGTGAGTTGTCCGAGAACTGCATCTCCTGAGTCCCGGCTGGTGCAGTGCCGGCTGAGAGGAGCTGAGCTTAGCGGTGCTCCTGCAGGCTCGCGGTTGTGTAACCGAGCCAAATTGGAGAGCCGGGAGGCAGCCTTACCCCAGCGCAGACCTGTCCGGTAAGCCAGTAACCGGTTCAGGCGGCGTCTGGTGCGTGTGAGTCGGGCCTTTATCTTCAGCCGTTTCCTCCGGCCTGCTGGGTTCTTTCGCGCCCTTTTTCTCCCCTCCGGGTCCTGCGGCGGCCATTTTGAGCGGGGCAGGGAGCCGCGTGTTTGACTGCTCTCTCAGTGCTCTTGCTCCGGGGGACAGTGGTACCGTTTAGTCCCTTTTCTTTCCTTTCCCTTATTTCTTTGATTTGGGGGTTCTTTCTTTTCGCGTTGAGGGGAACGGTGGCAGACTCCGGGGTTTGCCGCGGCTGTGCATCCCTCTCGTCCATGGTAGAACAGCAAATGGACCTTAAGGAGCCCTCTGAGCTGCAGGTGACCCCGCTATTGGCAGGGGGGGACCCTTTGCAGCGTTCAGAGCACAGTCCCGCGGTTGAGGACGCGGGGGGGCCGTTGGATTCGCTCCCGAGTACTCAGCCGGCGGATCTTGGGGATTTTTCCCCGTATTTCGTATTGTTGATGCACCAAGCCTTTTGCTTGCGCCGTCAAGGTAGGCTGCCGTCTACACTACCGCCCTTTCTTCCGCCCCCACAGCTCGAAGGGCCGGAGCTGGGGGGCGAGGGCTCCTCCGCACCTAAAAAGGCGAAGACGTCGTGGGAGACGGACGGTGAGTGGCTAGACGTCGAGGATGCTGACTGGCAGCATGAGGAGGGGTTGGAGGATCCCGAAGACGATGAGATTCCAGAACCCGAAGATCAAGCCAAGATCATCCGGGTCTTCCGTAGGGAAGAACTGACAGCCCTGATTACGGAGTCTATGCAGATCTTAAACCTACAGACGCCGGCTGCTGCTGAGGATGAGGTTGAAGATCCGGTGATTCAAGCAGTGCGCTGTACGCAGGTGGTGTTTCTGGTGCATAGAGTAGTTGACAAAATGATTCAAGACGAATGGGATCAGCCAGAAGCGGGGCTCAGAGGTATTCGGACCATGAATAGGCTCTATCCGCTGGCTGACAAGGATAAGGATAGGTTCCGTGCCCCACGGGTGGACGCGGTCGTATCAGCAGTCACTAAAAAGACCACTATTCCGGTAGAGGGCAGTGCTGCCTTAAAGGATACTCAAGACCGGAAGGTTGACGGGTTACTGAAGCAGGTTTTTGAAGCGGATGCTATGTCCTTGCAGGCCTCCGTCTGTGGTGCTTGGGTAACCTGGACGTGTTTGCGCTGGGTTCAGCATTTACGCCAGTCTCCGCATTTGGCCCCTGAGGAGCTGCGGGAGCTCGGCAGGCTGGAGTCTGGTACTGCATACTTGGCGGATGTCCATTATGATTTGATCAGGGCTTTAGCTAATAGTACGGCTTCAGTGGTGGCCGCCCGTAGGTCAGTCTGGTTGCGCAACTGGGTGGCGGACGGTTCTTCTAAGTCCCGGTTGAGTAAGCTCCCCTTTCGGGGGAGATTGCTCTTTGGGGAGGATCTCGATAAATTAGTGAAGGATCTGGGGGAGTCCAAAGCTGGTAGGCTCCCGGAGGATAAACCAAAACAGAGTAAGGGCCCGCAAAGTTCTCGTGGCCAGTTTCGGGACGTTCGGAGGTTTCGTACTTCTCGATACAGCGGCTACCAGAGGGGCCGCTTTTCGGCCCGGGCCCAGGGGTTTCGGGGGTTTCGAGGAGCCAATAGAGGTTTCTCCTCGACTGCCCCTCCAGCAGCCCGCAAGTCGCAATGAGATGAGGCGGGTCCTCGCAGGGGAACCTTCCATAGGCGGGAGGCTTCGGGAGTTTCTCTCTGCTTGGGCCCACATCACTTCCGATCAGTGGGTGTTGGAAATAGTTCGAGAGGGTTACGCACTGGAGTTCGCGCGGCCCATGCGAGATTCCTTTGTACTGTCCCCCTGCCGGGGACGAAGGAAGACCCTGGAGGTCCGCAACACTTTAGAATGCCTGCTGCGCTTGGGCGCGGTCGTAGAGGTTCCGGAGGTGGAACGCGGACTGGGTCGTTACTCTATTTATTTCGTGGTGCCAAAGAAGGGCGGAGCATTGCGGCCCATTTTGGATCTCAAAGGCGTAAACCGCTGTTTGCAGGTCCCTCATTTCCGTATGGAAACCTTGCGATCCGTCATTGTGGCGGTCCGTCAGGGAGAGTTCCTAACGTCGCTCGACCTGACGGAGGCGTACTAACACATCCCGATTCGTCCGACGCATCAAACGTTTTTGCAGTTCGCCCTCCCTTGGGGTCACTATCAATTCCAAGCCTTGCCATTTGGGCTCGCCACGGCGCCCCGCACATTCACCAAAATTATGGTGGTGGTGGTGGCGGCGTTGCGCAAAGAAGGCATTCTGGTGCACCCGTATCTCGATGATTGGTTGATTCGAGCCAAATCCGAAGCGGAAAGCAGGCAGGTGACAAGAAGGGTTGTCGAGTTTCTGCAGGGTCTCGGTTGGGTAGTCAACCCGACCAAGAGTTGTCTGGAGCTCTCTCAGGTGCTAGAGTATCTGGGGGTACGGTTCGACACGAGGCAGGGGCAGGTCTTCTTGCCGACAGTGAGAGCTCAGGCTCTGCGGAGTATGGTGCGCAAGTTCAGGGTCACTCCCTCACCGTCGGCGTGGGACTACATTCGGGTGCTAGGGATGATGGCGGTGACCTTGGAGGTGGTTCCTTGGGTCAGGTTCCATATGCGTCCGCTACAGAGGGCGCTGCTTCGTCGCTGGTCTCATCAGTCGGATTCCCTGGGCCGACGGTTGCCGGTCCCGTCCAAAGTCAAACAGTCCCTGCGGTGGTGGCTGCAGCCGCCGTCTCTGGAGGCTGGGATGCTGCTGGAACCTCTGGAGTGGCTTCCGCTCTTGACGGATGCCAGCATGATGGGCTGGGGGGCCCACTGCGAGGGCCGGTTTGCGCAAGGGCGTTGGTCTCCTCTGGAGGTTTCATGGTCGATCAATCGCCTGGAACTTCGAGCAGTGGCTCGGGCACTTCTCGCGTTCGAGCAGTTCGTGGTGGGTCGGTCGGTCCGGGTTCTATCTGACAACTCGGCGACGGTCGCCTACATCAATCGCCAGGGCAGCGATGGAAGAAGAAGCGGATCTCGTCTTCTCTTGGATAGAGGGTCGCTTGTCGGCGATTTCGGCGGCGCACATCGCAGGGAGAGACAACGTGCGGGCCGATTTTCTCAGCCGGGTTCAAGTGGATGCAGGGGAGTGGAAACTGCATCCGGACATGTTCGATCAGATCGTTCTTCGTTGGGGAATGCCCATAATGGATTTGATGGCGACCTTCCACTCTGCGAAGGCCACTCGTTTTTACAGCAGGAGACGGGAGAGAATGTCTGAGGGCATAGACGCACTGTTGCAGCGATGGCCGGTGACGGGTCTCCTGTACGTGTTTCCTCCGTGGGCCTTGATAGGCCGCGTGATTCAACGGGTCGGAGCTCATCCAGGAAAGGGTGCTGCTGGTAGCTCCCGACTGGCCGCGGCGCCCTTGGTATGCCGACCTGGTACGTCTTCTGGACGGGGAGCCATGGCGGTTGCCGGAGAGGGCGGATCTGTTGAGACAAGGCCCCCTCTTCATGCCGCAGGTGGATCGGTTCTCGCTTACGGTCTGGCCATTGAAAGGGCACGGCTGAAGAAAAAGGGCTATTCGCCTTCAGTTGTGGATACATTGCTCAGAGCCAGGAAACAGTCTACATCTTTAGCTTATGTGCGCGTTTGGCGTATATTTGAAGATTGGTGTTCGCGGCGGCGGATTCGGGCTGCGACGGCCTCTATTCCGGTGGTTCTCAATTTTCTTCAGGATGGCTTTTATAAAGGACTTGCGGCCAGCTCGTTGCGGGTTCAGCTGGTGGCGCTCTCTTGTTATTGGGGCAAGGTACAGGGAGTGGCTCTCGGGGCTCACTCTGATGTTTTGCGGTTTCTCAGGGCGGTCTCTAGGCTGCGACCTTCGTGCAGAGTGGTGGTGCCGCCTTGGGATCTCAATCTCGTGCTGAAAGCCTTGACCGCTTCTCCCTTTGAGCCGTTGAGTCAGGCGTCGGTGAAGGATTTGACCTTGAAAGTGGTTTTTCTAGTGGCTATCTGTTCTGCCCGGCGCATTTCGGAGCTGCAGGCCTTGTCATGTAGGGATCCTTTCCTGTCTTTTTCTAAGGAGAAAGTTGTCTTGTGGCCTGTCCCATCCTTTTTGCCTAAGGTGGTGTCGTCCTTTCACTTGAATCAGGCGGTTACCTTGCCGGTGTTGGGTTCGCTAGGCAGTTTGGATCAGGATCGCCGTTTGCACCGGTTGGATGTAAAAGGGGTGTTACGGCGTTATCTGAAGGTGACTCAACCTTTTCGTAGGTCGGATCGGCTCTTTGTGTTGTTTGGAGGTGTTCGCAAAGGGGAGGCGGCTGCTAAGGCCTCCATTGCCAGATGGATCCGGGAGGCGATTGCGTCCGCTTACATGCTTCAGGGACGGTCCGTGCCCGTCGGTTTCCGAGCTCATTCTACTAGAGCTCAGGCGGCTTCCTGGGCGGAGCACAGCTTGGTGCCCCCAGGGGAAATTTGTAGGGTGGCGACTTGGTCGTCCTTGCATACCTTCAGTAGGCATTACCGTCTTGACGTGGCGGCGGCCAATGATGCTTGTTTCGGTTCGGCGGTTTTACATGCCGGAGGGAAAGGTCCCGCCCCATGATTACTGCTCTGGTACATCCTAGAGGTTGAGGACTGCACTGGAGGAATGATAAGGAAATGATAATTACACTTACCTGGTAATTGTAGTTCCTTGAGTGACGACAGTGCAGTCCTCAGTCCCGCCCGGAATTCTTTCAGGTTCAGATCAGGATTCACGTCAAGTGGAGGCGGATTTCAGGTAGGTCACCTGTCAATCGTTTTCAGTTCCCTCGGTTTTACAAGTATCAGTATCAGTATCTGCATCTGCGTGCCGCAGGGAAGGTTTAAGACCGCCTTACCTAGGTTGGTCATTGTTCAGTTTAGTTAAGCATGTTTATAGTAGCTACTTATTTGTTGCTCTCTTGAGTCTGCTTTGTTAATAGTTCACACTGGGGAGGTGGAGCGAGAGCAGCAGCCTATATCCAGTGATGTCATGATTTTGACATGCCAGTCTCCTAGCTGCAGGTGGAGGTTGACAACCCAGAGGTTGAGGACTGCACTGTCGTCACTCAAGGAACTACAATTACCAGGTAAGTGTAATTATCATTTTGTCAGCTACTCTGAAAGAGGATCCACCTCCAATCCTGCCCCTGGAATGTTTCAACTCAGACGGGATTGGTTCTTCAGGTGCTGGGGAACCTTCTGCATCAATTTCTGTAAGCATGCCTGGTGCTTTTGGGGAAGTGACCTCAGGGATCCCCAGGGGCCACAACCAGAGGGCTCTTAGCCAGTTGGGCTTTCTGTCTCCCAGGGAGCCTCTAAGGCAAGAGGTTTTTTATGAAAGCGCTCCCAAGAAAGGAAAGATGACAACCTGAAGCTTCCAAGGTCATTCTCCTGGCAGTCTCCGGAGGATCAGAACTCTAGGGAAGTATCGGACAAGGAAATCTGTTGGGAAGCTCTTCTAGTAAAGAGGGGGAGTTATCCCTCTAGAGGAGGAGGAAGATTTCCTGAATATCTATTTGTTCTCCTTGAGGAAGAGAAAAAGTTCCATGAGATTTTATTTATTAGTATTTAGCTCACACCTTCCCAGTGAGAGTTCAAGGTGAGTTATATTCAGGTATGAAGGTTTTCCCAGTCCACAGAGGGCTTACAATCTGAGTTTGTACCTGAGGCAAGGTCACCAGGCATGCCAGTGGGAATCGAACCCTGATCTTTTGGGTGCTAGGCTATAGCTCTAACCATTAGGCAGCTACTCTACTCTTGTATTTATTTATTTATTTATTTACATTCTCTTATATACCGCGCTATTCTGCATCAGTGCGGTTTACATTGAACAAACTGAAATTACATTGAACAAGGCATTATAACTTGGAGATAACTATTTTACAGGGAACATGGGCTATGGAGGGTTAAGTGGCTTGCCCAACCACAAGGAGCACCTGTGGGACTAGAAACCCCAGTCCTTCCGGCCCAAGGTTGCTGTCCTCTAGTGGGATTTGAACCCCCGACCTTCCGGCCTGAAGTACCTTGCCCCAACCACTAGGCCACTCCTCCACTCCACAATGTAGGCATTAGGAGGCTTCCCAGGGTTTTTCCTTTTACGTCAGACTTTCAAAAGATGGTTAATGTGGAGTGGGACTTTCCAGATGCCTCTCTGAAGTGTGAGGTGGTTGGGTAATATTTATACCTTGCCTCCAACTGAGCTGAACAATTGGATGCCTTGGTAATGGTAGTGACAAAGCAGACCACTATTCTGGTGGAGTCCTCCATGATCAGCAAGATAGGAAGTTGGAAGCTCTTCTGAAAACAGTGTTTTCCATATTGGGTCTTAGTCTGCAGGCTTCTGCTTGCAGAGGCTTGGTTGCCTGCACTCTGTTATGTTTGATTCAGCTCTTGCCTGAGGATTCTTTGTCCACCTATCTTGTCTGTTGCAGCCGTCCTGGTGAGTATGATGTAGAGCCACCTGTGCCTAGCTGCTCAGGAGGCTGCTGTGGCTTAATTATGACTTTGGCTCTGCCATTGGCCAACAGATGCTGCCTCTAAGACTAGATTGTCCAGACTCCCATTTAATGACAAACTTCTTGAAGTTGATGAAGGATCTTGGAGAGCTCAAGTTGCAGCGTTTACCTCTGCGGTTGCTCAGTGAGAGAGGCTGTGCTTCTAGAAGCCTCACCAGATCAGCATACCACGGTCGATGGGGCCACTCCAGCACCACTAAGATCACCATCCCTGGATGATCCGCTATGTGGTGAAGCACTTGGCTGATCACAGCCCTTGGCAGAAACACATACAGAAGAGACTCTTGGGGCTAGGCTTGCACCAGGGCATCCATGCCCCTAGGGAACCAGCCTCTTTCCAATGACTGAAAAACCTTGGTACCTTGGCATTAGAGCTCATTGCTATCAAATCCAAGATTGGTTGACTTGACTTGTTGAGGATGCGATGGAAGGCTCATGAAGCCAGCTCCCACTCCCCCAGATCGAGGACATGGCAGCTGAGAAAGTTGGCCTCAACATTCTCCACTCCCACGATGTGGTATGCTGAAAGAGCCTGCAATGACCCAGGGAAACAGGAGAGCCATTTCCAGCATAACCCCCACGCTCTTGGTCACATCTTGCTGATTGACATAAGCCACTGCTGTGGCATCGTTTGAAAGCACTTGGACTGCCTGGCCATGAAGTAGATGAAGTCATTTGAGTGGAGATAGGCCCAGGCTCAGGGAGCTGACTAAACACAAAAACCCCTGAGTTGGCTCTACAGCTTGAGACACCTCTCTGGTGTGAGAAAACCCAGGAGAGTGCTTAACTGAGCACAAAGATACTCTGATGAGCAGAGACTGTCTTACATTTATAAGTACAGTGCTGTGTATACCTTGTAGCGCTATACAAATGATTAGTAAAAGTAGTAGTCAAGGCAGTTGATGGACCTTCCAAGCTGGACCACTGCCCCTGTGTTATGTGACCCAAGCAATGAGACCCCCATCCCCATAGGCTGGCATCCATTGTCACCACCAACCAGGATGGACTCTCTAGTGGCATCCTATTCATTACCATCTCAAAACAGGACTACCAGTGAAGACTGAACAGCACCCTCTATAGAAGAGGAAAGAGGAAGGAGACCACCAAAGCAGCAGTCTGGATTGGGCACATGTGAGCCTGAGCCCATGAAACTAGGTCTGTCTTGGCTGCCATAGAGCCCAAGAGCTAAAGATAATCCCAAACTTTGGGAGATGGGTGCCTCTGATTGCAGAACTTGCTCCACCTTTTCTCTGTAAGTACTGCATAGGCCTTGTAGTGCTATACAAATGATTAGTAGTCGTTAGTAATAACTTTTGCCATTCTGGTATCGAACTTGGCTCCAAGAAGCTCCATGGTATGAGAGGGACCAAGCAACTCTTGCTGTGGTTCACCATCTAACTGAAACTTTCCAGAAATTGAACCACTTGAGACACCGCCTTGCAAGCTTCAATATAAGACTTTGCCCAGATAAGCCAGTCGTCCAAGTAGGGATGTATGCAAATGCCCTCCTTCCTGAGGGCCATGGCTACCACTACTGTAACTTTGGAGAAGGTTTTAGCAGCCATTGCTATCCCAAAGGGCTGAGCACAAAACTGAATAATGTTCACTCATAATGGCAAAGCAGAGATAAAGCTGTTGATCTTCTCAGATTTGAAGGTGAAAGTAGGCTTCTGTGAAGTCTAGTGAAACTAGAAACTCCGTACAGCTTGTATGACTGACTTCAATGTCTCCATACAAAACCAGGCTACCCTCAGAATGGCATTGATGCCTTTGATATCGAGAATAGGGCTGAAGGAGCAATCCTTCATAGGGACCACAAAGTAGATGGAATACCTTATTGTCCCTCTTTCAGAAGGTGGCACCAGGACAACTTTCTGGAGACTCAGGAGCCATTGCAGAGTTGCACACACTTCCATTCTCTTTGGTGCAGAAGTGCATGGAGACATGAAGGCATCTTGTATTGGCTCTGCATACTCCAGCACATACCCTTGATGTATAATGTCAAGAACCGAGCGATCTGACATGATTTGGATCTACTCCTGGTAAAAAAAAAAAAAAAAAAGGTGAAGGCAGCTGTGCATGCCAGGCACTGAGGAATAGGATCCTGCCCATCACTGGGAAGGATGGGAGGTGGAAGGTCTGAGGGAGGATAAGGTGTATCACGAGACTTACGTGCTTCGCAAAAGGGCTGTGACTCCCTTTGGCCTTGGAAAGGAAACTGATTACCTGTTGTGTTACTGCCTGGAGTCTCTGAGACGAGAGAGAGATGAAGGAAAAGAAGAGCTTCTGGGCCTCTCGGTTCCAGCTGGATTGTGGCGCACTCCATTAGGGTGCAGGTGTCTTCTGAGTGGAGCACAGTTCTGTGGCACCCATTGATATTTGTTGAGTGGTGACATGGTCATCCCTCTACGTTTTATCAAGCATTACAGCTTGGATGTACACACCATGTCTTCTGCCAGCCTAGTGGAATAGTAGCTTGGGTGCACTTCACTTGTCTGGACTGATTTAGCAGGATGATCTGGAAGATGAGATTTTACTTGGTGATAAACTCCTTTCCTGGAATCCTGCTAGACCAGTCCTGGACCCACCTTTATACTCTGCTGTTTCTGCAATATGCTTTGTATGGCTTATGACAGTCTTGAAAGATGTGTCTGTCTACTACTAGGTTCACTGGGCCTTGTTTGACTTATGTCTTTCCATGTCATCTTGGAGGGAGTTCGGTCTAACAACAAGTTTAGTTTGGTCTTGTATGGCTTACTACCTTCTACGTCCTTCTCGGTAGAAATTCTGTCCAGTGAATTTTTTGGACATATACTGTCATGAGACTGGAGCTAGAAAAGAAACAGTGTTGAAAAAAACCCCTGATTTTCATGGAACTCAGAAAAGGCAGAGAGCGCAGTTCCAGCGCAGCTCAGCCAGAGGGCGCATGAACAATTACACAGTACCTGAAGCAACGTGCTCTAGCATTGATCACATTAATAACAAGCAGTTTCACCTGTTCTCAAACTCAGAACGTGCAAACCAGAAATCCCTTTATAAAGGAAACCAGATGATCAGTGAAACAGAAACAGGAGGAGGAACAGGGAGAGAAACAGGAGGAGGCAAGAGCAAGTGCTGGGAAAGTGGCAAGAGCGAGGTCAGAAGGACCGGCAGCAGGACCAGTGAGAGAAGCCTGGAAGGAGACAGAATCCAAAAGAGGTATTCTCAAAGGGATAAAGTCCAGAGAGGCCAAAGGTATTGGAACGGAGTCCAAAGCCAAGCAAACCAAAGAAGCAGCTTGCCTGATGAAAGCAACTCTCCTAGCCCAAGTAAGTCTCCTATGCTAAACCAGAAAGGCACAAGGAAAGGAGATTCCTTCTACAGTGATACTTTTGCCAAGAAACACAGAGAGTGGAAATCCACGTCAGGTTTTCCTGGTAACTCTGTAGAGCAGTGCACAGAACAGCTTGTCAGCCTGAGAAGCTAGGTCGCAAGCTGAGTCCTGGGTGTGGCAGCCTACAGAAGCCAAGGTATGAAAAGCCTTTCATTATAAGGGAAAGTTTAAGTGGTGAAAACCTTATGGAAATAGATAAGCCTCAGAAAGTTAGAAAAAGTAAAGCTAACCTTTTAAAAGTACTTCCCAACAGTGTGATAAGGAAGTTGTATGAGAAACAGAAGAACCCCTGTGAGGAGTTAACAGATACTGAAGACAGTCATAGCACTGAAGAAGGTAGTGACCCAGAATCAATGGACTGTGATTGTGAAACCAGTGTTCCCATTCCTCAGAGTGAACCAATGGAATGTAACTTTTGTTCAAGAACTAGCTTGATTGCCTTGCTAGCTGTATAAAGAAAATAGAACTCTGCATATGATGAAGTTGATAACCATTTGTTTCCTGATGTTAATTTCTATTGATTTGAAAGAAGCCTTAACCCAGATAAACAGTTAATTGTGAAGCCTACAACCCTTAACTGTTTATATAACGGTGGAACCTTTTTGTTAGAGGAAAGAATTTCCTTCATTTTCTTTTGTGTCTTATTGAACCTAAGCGTTGACCGGGGAAATAAAGCCTTATTACCCTACACTTTGGCGTAGACTGTTCATTATAAGGAGTTCTGCACTACAAGGACCAGAATCCTCCTGGTCCTTCAGCTCAACCACTCCTTAAAATAAATTAAATGTCACCAGACGCCCTTATTTCCTACGCCAGTAGGGGCGCCTGGGGACAATACATAGTTCTCTATGGGACCGATTTTCAAAGACTTTTACACAATTTGCAGATTCAACCATAAACCTCAAAATCAACCCAAACATACTGAAATCCCACAATACCTCCCACAGTAAATCTATAGGACTAGTTATCACAAAAAGATATTGTCCATGAATGTTAAACACTTTATAGTCTGCCCCTCCAGTTGCACTTTCTCCACCCACAAATTCTCTTCAGATGCTGCAAAAAGGTTCCAAAAATAAAGAAAAAAGCATGTAAGTGCATCTTTGTATTGTCTCTCTTTCTAATCCAAACACCAAGAAAATCTCCCCATTAATAGTTTGCACCTGAACCAGAATATAACGCCTGCAGGGCTGCCAAATAGCTCCCCATCCTATACTGCTGAATGTCTGCAAAAAGAAATGCCCAATTAACTTGATCAAATGCCTTCTCAATATCACAACTATCTATCAAGATTGGGCTACCTTGCACCTTACAGAAATCTATGTCTAAAAAATGTTTCCGTGCATTATGGAGTGCAAACCTACACTTAACAAAGCCCATATGATCATACTTTAACTTTGGGAGAAACCTAGCTAATCTGTCTGCCAATATTTTTGCAAACAACTTCAAATCCACAGGTAACAGACATGGGGAATAGACAACAAATAATTTTACATCCTTTCCAGACTTTGGGATAACTGTGATCAGGGCCTTGTTATCCCTCTCTGGAAAATCTTCACTGATCCACTACCTGTGAATAGTAACTCTAATGGACTGTAGATGTGGAGCTGTCCAGTTTGGATTTAAGATGCTAAATAGCTTTCTGGATATCTTCCATCATAATCAGGCCCAGCCCAACCATTAGTCAAGACTAGGCAATTGCCTAGGGCAGGAGCTTCTGATGGGCAGCAAAAAGCAGCAGCAGTCATATCAAAACAACAAATCCTGACAGCCAGACAAACTCAGAGCCACCATCACATTCATTTACCTGCAGAGAGAGTGGGAGAGGTGATGGTGAGATGATCATGATTGTTGAATTATCAAAATCTTGGGGGTGAGGGGTAAGGCTAAAGGGTCACCTGTCTCTCCAAAATCATTGAAAAAACATGTTCTTATACAACTAAATGACCTTTTAGAAAAGACACACATTACATCCATACCAATCAGTCTTCTGTGTTGCCTACAGCACAGAGACAACTCTTACAGCCCTCCTTTGTAATATCCATAGGCACCTTGATACAAGACAAATAGCACTCTTAATTTCACTAGATCTATCCGCAGCCTATGATCTGGTTCATCACCAACTCCTGCTCGTCCGTTTTATTAAATATTGACATCACAGGTGTTGTACTGCAATGGTTTACCTCATACCTTGAAAACTGCACATTTCAGGTAAAATTCAACTCGGTAGTATGTGAAAACTTTCTAGTCAAATCCAGTGTCCCTCAAGGCTCTCTTTTTACCCATATTCAGTCTGTTCCTCAGTCCCCTTGCTACCTTGCAGGGGTGGCCCAAAGGGGGTGCAGGGCCATGTGCGGAGACTCATTGCAGGGCCTCATTTGTATAAGGAACCTCATTTGCATAAATATCTGCATAATGTTAACATGCACTAACCTTTAGTAAACATGCCTCTTAATGAGTGTATAGATAAAGAAAGACTACCAGATTTCTACATTACTGTACTCAGTGCCAATTACCAGGCACATTAGGAAGTACAACAAACACTGCCCATTTAGAACCCATAGCAAACCCACCGTATCATAACAGCACTATCAGGACTCACAGAGCACCATACCCTACCTATCAAAAGGCAACACTGCAAATATTAAACCAATACATTTCAGAGAATACCAATACATCTCCTACTGGGGAAAGAACAAGTGGCACGGTCAAATAGAAACTATATAAACAGAACACCTCAGCTCGGTTACACATGCAGAACATAGACCGTCACCAAACAAAGATCAAGGCATCACAATTTAGAAATAGGAAGACAATAATTAAACTGAGAACCCCAAAAGTCAAACTTGGAATGTACAACAACACTGGAGAAATAAAACTATAAATTTCCTCTTGTACTAAACAAAAAGCAAAGACGTTAACGATGCACATTTCCCAGAGCTGACATATTCCAGTTAGGTGCACGGAGCTCTTTGCTCTCAGGGAACGAGTCCATTCTCTAGAGGCTAAAGTAGCAGACTTGGAAAGCATAAGACAGACAGAGAGGTACATAGATGAGACCTACAGGGATATAGTCCTGAAGTCCCACCTCCAGTCTGGCAGCATCCCTGTTGCCATGGAGGAGAGAGGTCACGTGACAGGAGAGCATCACCTTGGTGTGGCAGGAAGTGATCCTGTAACTAGGACCTGTCCTCCAGGTGATGTAAAACCCTCTCGCACCGAGGAAGTTTCTCCAGGGCCATGTGCCCATGAGGGAAGGGTTAGGACAGCCGTTATAGTTGGTGATTCGATCATTAGGCATGTAGATAGCTGGGTGGCTGGTGGACGTGAGGATCGCCTGGTAACATGCCTGCCTGGTGCGAAGGTAGCGGACCTCATGCGCCACCTAGATAAGGTCTTAGATAGTGCTGGGGAGGAGTCTGCTGTCTTGGTACATGTTGGTACCAGTGACATAGGAAAATGTGGTAGGGAGGTTCTGGAGGCTAAATTTAGGCTTTTAGGTAGGAAGTTGAAATCCAGAACTTCCAGGGTAGCATTCTCCGAAATGCTTCCTGTTCCACGCGCAGGACCCAAAAGGCAGACAGAGCTCCGGAGTCTCAATGCGTGGATGAGACAATGGTGCAGAGATGAGGGGTTTGGATTTGTTAGGAACTGGGGAACATTCTGGGGAAAGGAGGGGCTCTTACGAAGGGATGGGCTTCACCTTAACCGGGATGGAACCAGGCTGCTGGCATTAACCTTTAAAAAGGAGATAGAGCAGCTTTTAAACTAGATATTAGGGGAAAGCCGACAGTCGCCCAAGAGCAGATGGTTCGGAAGAATGTATCTTTGAAGGATACTACCAAAAGCAGAGAGGTTCCACAAAAGAGTAAAGTAGCCCAAATGCCCTCAAGTATGGAGCAGACAGAGCTTAAAGATCCCAAATTACTCATGTCTAACAGACAAATTAATATGGATAAAATACATTCTCTAAAATGCTTGTATGCAAATGCTAGAAGTCTAAAAAATAAGATGGGAGAGTTAGAATATATAGCTCTAAATGAAAGGTTAGATATGATTGGAATATCAGAGACATGGTGGAAGGACGACAACCAGTGGGGACACTGTGATACCTGGGTACAAACTATATCGTAATGATAGAGCTGATCAAATTGGTGGAGGGGTTGCTCTCTATGTTAGAGAGGGCATTGAGTCAGAAAGGATTAAAGTTTAGCAGGAAACAAAATCTGCTGTAGAATCTATATGGATTGAAATTCCATGTAAAAGGGGGAAGGCAATGGCAGTGGGGGTGTACTATCGAGCGCCTGGCCAGAATGACCAAATGGATGATGAAATGCTCAAAGAAATCAAGGAAGCTAACAAAAGTTACAGCACAGTAATAATAATGGGTGATTTCAACTACCACGGTATCGACTGGGTCAGTGTCACGTCAGGACATGCTAGGGAGATAAAGTTCCTAGATGAAATAAATGACTGCTTCTTGGAGCAGCTGGTTCATGAACCGACCAGAGGGGAAGCCATATTAGACCTAATCCTTAGTGGAACACCAGATCTAGTGCAAGAGATAAGGTTGTTGGGGCCACTTGGCAATAGTGATCATAGCATGATCGCCTTTGATTTAATTAGTGGAGGAGGGATAGTAAGGAAATCCACAGTACTACCTTTTAACTTTCGAAAGGGAGACTATGATAAAATGAGGAAAACAATCAAGAAAAAACTAAAAGGAGCAGTTGCAAAGGTTAAAGACGTACATCAGGCTTGGCTGTTGTTGAAAAATACTATCTTGGAAGCCCAGACCAGCTGTATTCCACGCTTTAAGAAAAGTGGAAAGAAGTCCAAAAAACTGCCAGCATGGTTTAAAGTTGAGGTCAGAGAGGCTGTTGTTGCCAAAAAAGCATCTTTCAGGAAATGAAATGAAAAAAAGAGCCAAACGACGAAACCTGGAAACAGCACAAGCACTGGCAAGTCAAATGCAAGGCATTGATAAGGCAGGCAAAGGGAGAATTTGAGAAGAAGCTTGCTGCGGAAGCAAAAACGCGAAGTAAAGACCTTTTCAAGTACATTCGTAGCAAAAAACCTGTGAGAGAGTCAGTTGGTCCATTAGATGATAAAGGGGTTAAAGGAGCACTAAGAGGCAACAAGGTGATAGCGGAGAGACTGAACGAATTCTTTGCTTCAGTCTTTACTGAGGAAGATGTAGGGATGTTACCCATGACTGAAGTGGTATTTAAAGGTGCAGAAGAATTGAAGGAAATATCGATACATCGAGAAGATGTATTACAACTATTAGATAAGCTGAAGAGTAGCAAATCACCTGGGCCGGATGGTATACATCCAAGGGTATTGAAAGAACTGAAATATGAGATTGCAGACCTGCTATTAGTAATCTGTGAACTATCATTAAAATCATCTCTAATACCTGAAGATTGGAGGATCGCCAATGTAACACCAATTTTTAAAAAGGGTTCCAGGGGTGATCCGGGAAACTACAGACCGGTGAGCCTGACGTCAATACCGGGAAAAATGATAGAAACCATCATAAAGAATAAAATTACTCAGCATGTAGATAGTCATGAACTAATGAGAGACAGCCAACATGGCTTTAGACAAGGAAGATCTTGTCTTACTAATCTGTTATGTTTTTTTGAAGGAGTGAATAATCAGGTGGACAAAGGTGAGTCGGTTGATATTGTGTATCTGGACTTTCAGAAAGCCTTTGACAAGGTCCCTCATGAGAGACTTTTTGCAAAACTAAAGAGTCATGGGATAGGAGGCAGTGTACTATTGTGGATCAGGAACTGGTTAAAAGATAGAAAGCAGAGGGTAGGGCTAAATGGCCAATTTTCCCAATGGAGAAAGGTGAATAGTGGTGTACCCCAGGGATCTGTGCTGGGTCCGCTGCTTTTTGACATATTCATAAATGACCTGGAAAGTGGAATAACGAGTGAGGTTATCAAATTTGCAGATGACACAAAACTATTTAAAGTTGTTAAAACCCAAGAGGATTGTGGAAAATTGCAAGAGGATCTTGATAAATTGGAAGACTGGGCATCAAAATGGCAGATGAAATTTAATGTGGACAAGTGCAAGGTTATGCACCTAGGGAAGAACAACCCAAACTATGGTTACACGATGCAAGGTTCCACATTAGGAACCACCACCCAGGAAAAAGATTTAGGCGTCATTGTGGATACCATGTTAAAACCCTCGGCCCAGTGTGCAGTGGCGGCCAAGAGAGCAAATAGAATGCTAGGTATGATAAGGAAAGGAATGGAAAATAAAACAAAGGATATTATAATGCCTCTATATCGTTCCATGGTGAGACCGCACCTTGAATATTGTGTGCAATTCTGGTCGCCGTATCTTAAAAAGGATATAGAGTTATTAGAAAAGGTTCAGAGAAGAGCCACCAAAATGGTAAAGGGGATGGAAGGATACTCCTATGAAGAAAGGCTAAAAAGGTTAGGGCTCTTTAACCTGGAAAAGAGACGGCTGAGGGGAGATATGATAGAAGTCTATAAATTAATGAGCGGAGTGGAACGGGTAAATGTAGATCGATTGTTTACCTTATCAGAATATAGAAAGACTAGGGGACATGCAATGAAGCTACAGGGTAAACTCTTTAAGACTAATAAAAGAAAATATTTTTTCACTCAACGTGTAATCAAACTCTGGAATTTGTTACCGGAGGATGTAGTAAAGGCTGTTAGTGTAGCTGGGTTTAAAAAAGGTTTGGACAAGTTCCTGGAGGAAAGGTCCATAAGCCATTATTAAGAAGGGACCCAGGATATCAATGCTTGAACCAATACAAGCATTGTGGAACCTGTGTCCCTTGGGGAAACTGCTAGGTACATATGACCTAGATTGGCCACTGTTGGAAACAGAATACTGGGCTTGATGGACCTTGGTCTGACCCAGTATGGCATATCTTATGTTCTTATAAATTCAAAATAAAGTATTTTTCTACCTTTCTGTTTGTGCATTTTATTTTTCATTTACAATTGCTTCAGTCACTTTCTTCTGGTTTTCTTTCTATATTCCTTTTTCATCCACTCAGATTTCACCCCCCTTCATACTCAATCCCCTCTTACGCTCCCAATACCTGGCCAATCTTAGATTTTTCTTCCCTCCCACACAATCGTTTCCCCTCTCCATCCTCACTCCCCCAGCCCCATCCCATTCATTCTTCCCCAACATCAGCTTCCTTCTAGTTCCAGCCCCATGCAGCATCTGCTCCCTTCTAGTCCCATTCTCCCATCCCCCTGCATCAGCCCATTTCCAGTCCTAGCCCCCCCCCATCAGCACATCTCCTATCCTAGCCCCTTCATCAGCCCATTTTCCAGTTCTATCCTAGCTCTCCATCAGTCCATTTTCCAGTCCAAGCCCCCCATCAGCCATTTCCAGTCCTATCCTAGCCCCCATCAGCCCATTTCAAAACCTAGCCCCCCCATCAGCCTATTTTCAATCCTAGCCCCTCCATCAGACCATTTCCAGCCCTAGCTCCCCCTCCCCAAAGAGCCCCACAGCTGTCCATCTGGCTTTAGAGGGAGCCAGAGAGGCACACTTGAGTGCCGGGAAACAGGAAATTCCCTTTGACCTCTGGCGCATCAGCGGCCTATACTAGAACACAGTTGCTGAAGTGAAGGAAAACGGCGCTCTTCACTTTGGTGGCTGTCAGAAGTGAGCCGGGGCCTCTTCGGCTCCCGCTAAAGCTGACCCTGCCAGTGCTGAATAGCATCTGCAAGATGTTGTTGGTGCAGGGCCTCCTGAAACACGGAGCCCTGTGCAAGCATTCTTTCACAATGGATGGGCAGGCCCTGCTATCCTGATAAAAGGCCATGGCGTTACTACTCTTCTATGCAGATATACAATTAGTAGCATACACCACTTACACTAACCCTGATCTTTCCTGACAATACATGTCTGCAAGCCATCAGCAAGTGGCTTTCTCAACACTAACTAAAGCTAAATCATGCAAAAACTGAAGTCATGTGGAGTACTAGTTCAGCGGCTACTCCATCCTTATCCCCCAGTCTTGGCAGCCATCAGATAATTATGGTCCACACTCTTAAAATTCTTGGCTGTTTTATAGACTCAGAACTAACCTTCAATCCTCATACAGAGCTACAATCAAAGTCAAAGCTGCTTTATTCACTTTTCGTAAACTCCTATTAGACAGTATCTCACATTTCCGCCCTGTACATCCTTATTTTGATTCTAGTGATGTCCAATTTGGACTACTGTAATAGAATCCTAAATGGCATTGCTGCTACAACATGTTCAAAATTGGCAGTTCAGCTCTTGCACAGTGCCTCCAAATTTGACCATGTAATCCCACTGCTGATTCAGAACAACTGGCTTCCTATTTCCTACTGCATTAATTTAAGATAGTGACAGCATATACAGCCTTTCATATGAGTATTTCCCCATACCTGGCCAATCTCCTACTGTCTTACTTGCCAACCAGAGTCTTCTGATCCCTAAATGCACACTTAATAGTTCCTTTGAAACACACTGCTAGATTAGAATCTATACAAACTAAAGCTTTTTATTTCTTGGCCCCTCATCTTTGGAATTCTCTTTCTTAGAGAAGAATTGTAATCTAAAACATTCAAGAAAAACCTTAAAACATATTATTTTTAACTAGCCTACTCTGTTTTGTCCCTCTTCCTCTCTTTTCCGCCAAATATTATTGTCCCTACTTTCCACTTTCTTTTCTTCCTTCTCCCTTTTTCTGATTTGATTGTTTTTATCTGATATGACTTGATAGAGCAATATATCAAAATTTGTAATAAACTATGCTTTGCCAACTGACAGCCTGGATCTTCAGCCTAATCTGATTTCCCAGTCACAGCAGTTCTTGTTTGCTCCTTCAAAGTGTCTTGTGCAGGAGTAACTTCATTATTACTGTAATATCCTTTTGTTATTGCAATGATCTAACAACTTCACAATTTAGGTAGTGAAATAAAAATCCTGTCTGCACAAAGGGGGAGAATCCCTTAGCAGTAATTGAAACCCTTAGCTGAACAGTCATGTTTTCTGTTGTATGCAATCTGAGCACCTGGCAGACTTTCAGAGACACTTGAATGTCATTTAACAAGTCATCTATGAAAGCTTTTTATAGTGTGGAGGCTGGGCAGTTTATCTGCATTTGTTTAAATAGTTCAGAGTTTTCAGACTCTTAGCAAGAAAAGTGCTTGAAAGAGCAAAACTTGCAAAAGCTTTTCTCCATTAAAAAGACTGATGAAAAACACCCAGGTTATTTTTATCAGAATGATTTTTTACAGCCATCCAAAGCACACATTTTAGCATACATTTCGGAAAGATTAAATGAACTCAGGTGATTGTTTTTTTTGTTTTATTCAACAAATGTGGGTCAAACATGTTTTTCTGCTCATCCTCCATATTTCTGAACTTTAACCTTTAGCTGGTGAGAATGGGAAAGGGTATTAACTTTTTACAGGGCTGCTGGGATACTGTGTGCAGCTGAGCCAGAAAACAGCAAAATGTAATAGCCAAAGACCTTTTGGAGCACTCGATCTAGTAAGAAAACTAATCTAGACCCACAAATACTCATTCTCAGAACCCACATGCAAATGGATCATTAGGAAAATGCCCCAGTTGTTCACTTTCTAAGACGTGACCATGACATCTAGTGGTCATTGTGCTAATATGAAAAAGATTTTCCCAAGTTAGCCGTCTTCATTGTCATCAAGTACCATAGTAACACAATAAGCGACAGCAGATAAAGACCAGCATGGTCCTTCTACAGTAGTCTGCCCAGTTGGCCACTCTGATACTCCAATTTTCTAAGAGGACAATTTTATAACAGGTCATCTAGGTGGAGCGGCCAAGTTAAGTGCCTGTTTTGGAGCTATTTTATAAAGATGCATAGGTGTCTATGTGTCATTATAAATTACCAGCACAAAATGCCAAAATCATAGCATACAATGTAGCCATATAAATTTACACCAGCTCAGGAGCATGTATAAATGTACGTGGCTGAAGTATACACATAGGTTATGAAATCTTTGCAACTCTACCCTTGCCCCACCCAAACTCCTCTCCTGAATATGCCTATTTACAATTACACATACTTGTACATAGAAGTACTTTTGCAAGAGACTTACATGTGCATACTGGCATAAACATGCAAAACATCCTTAATTTTCAACTTTCTTCTTTTTTATCACCAACTTCTAGATCTTGACCCCTTTTTTAAATATCATTACTCCAGACTACTGCCTACTTTCATCAATAACTGTTGCCCCCTTTTATAATCTCAGGGCCTATGCAGTCAGGGTTTACACAGTCAGCAGAAATTCTCTGAGCCTGATAGTAAGTGGAGCTGGTTGGCCACTGCTGCTGAATATCCCCACAGATTGCCTTGGCATAATCCGGATTGTGCTGGGCAGTCCATAGGCAAGTTTATTTATGCTAACTGTCTAGGTAACTGCATAAAGTTAGGACAGGTCAGTGATTGTCTTAACTTTATGTGGTTTTGCTATCCAGTCGCCTATTCTCTACTCTCTTCACTTCTCCTGCCATTTTGTTTTCTACCTTACCTGTTCAACATTCCCTTCTTCTCATTCAGCCATCTCCACTCTGAGAGTACCTCACCCTCATCCCACTGTGCCTCCTTTTCTCTCCCCCTTCCTTCCTGCTATGCTTCTTTCTGTCATCTGGGGTTATAAATTCCAATCCTAGCCCTGCTAGGCATTTGTCTCATTCCCTATGCAGACCCAACCACAACCCCTCTAATCTTAATTCATGTCCCTCTCCTTCCTCTCCAAGAAACTCACCTTCATCCATGACCCCTTTAACACTCTGCATCTTCTTTCTCTGAGACCTGGCTTCTCCCTGAAGACTCTGTTTCAGTTGCTACCCTCTGTTATGAAGGCTACCTGTTTTCCAATATGCCTTGCCCGGCTGGCTGTGGCAGTAGCATTGGGCTGCTACTCTCTCCTTGCCAATTTCAACCCCTCCTTCCACGTCAGTTTCATCCCTTTTCTTCCTTTGAGGTCCATTCCATCTGCCTATTTCCTCCACTAATCCAGATAGCTGTCATTTATCTGCCTTCTGACAGGTCCCCACCTCTTCCTTTCTTACTGATTTTGACTCATGGATCTCCTTCTTTCTGTACCAATCTTCCCCTTTCCTCATACTTGGGGATTTTAACATACATGTTGATGGCCTCTCTGACTCTTATGCCTTAAAGCTATTTGCCTTAACTGCCTTGTTCATCCTCCAGCTATATTCTACTGCCCTACTCATCAGCATGTCAATGTCTGAACCTCTTGTTTTTCTCCAACTACTCGCCCTCAAACTTCTCCACCTCAGTTCTCCTCCTATCTGACCATCATATGTTAACTTTCACTTTTATACATCCTGCCTCGTCCTGTCTCCACCAACACACTTAAGAATTTTCAAGCCATTGTCCTCGCTACTCTCTGCTGCTGTCTCATCCCCTTTCTCTTCTACTATTTCATTTGTGTCTGTTGATGCAGTTTCTTCCTATAACCAGGGCTTAATTTATAGGCAGAAAGGAAGGGGGAACTGTGGGCAGAGCCAGGGCCAGAAGTGACCTGTGGGGCAGGACCAGGGCCGGAAGTAATCTATAGTGGTGGGCCATGACTGGAAACACCCAGAATTTCAGTTTTTCATGCTATATTCAGATTAAAAATGAATGATAATGAAATGGTCAAGTGGCTCAGATCAACCTTTGCTTCAGGCAACATTTCAGTGGAAGGTAGGCAGGTAAATCAACAGCTGGCCCCACCCCTGGGGATGTAATCTGAGAGTGATGCCACTTCCTAAGCTGGAGAAGTGCCAGAACTCTGTTCCACCTTGTTCCAGCACAAATTAAGCCCTGCCTATGACACTGTACTCTGCTCCATTCTGGATTCTCGCTCTTCCCATTTCATGCACTGTGAGGCATACTATACTTCAGTTTAGGTTGACCTTTAAATCTGCAACCTAAGTTCCTGTTCCCACTCTGCTGAGCACCTTTTGTTTAAATCCCTTACTCATACTGACTTCTTACATTTCAGATTCATGCTAACCTCTTTCTAGGCTATCTTAGCACTCACCAAACGAGTACTGTGTCGATCTGACAAACACTCTTGCCTCTGACCTTTGCTGTTTCTTTGATATGTTCAACTCTCTCAAAGTGCCTGTGCCCTGACCCCTCCTTCACTTTCTACTCAAGCTCTGGCTGACTACTTCCATGATAAGGTTCACAAGATTAGCCTTGAGTTCTCCACAGGGCTAACTCCATCTCCCCCTCCCTCTCCCCCTCTTCACTCTCATTTCCTTCACTCAGCCTCTCATTCTTTCTTTCTTTTCTAAAGTCACAGAGGAGGAACCTGCATATCATCTGTCCTCCTCCAAACTCACTAGCTGCTCCTCTGATCCCATTCCCATCCATCTACTAAGCTCTCTTTCCTGTTGTTGTCCCTTCCCTCTGTCACATCCTCAACCTATCACTTCTCTTTACAATTGTTCCTGAAGCCTTTAAACCAACTGTGGTCACAGCTTTCCTCAAAAAACCTTCACCAGATCCTACCCGCCCTTCCAACTAGTAGCCAATCTCCGTCCTCCCTTTCTAATCCAAACTACATGGATATGCGGTTCACTGCCGCTGTCTGTCTGTCTTTCCTCTCAAGCCATTCTGGATCCACTGCAATCTGGCTTTTTATCTTTTACATTCTACAGAAGCAATCCTTGATAAAGTCTCCAGTGATCCTTTCCTGGCCATATCCAAATGCCTTTACTTGATACTCATCCTTCTAAGCCTGTCTACTTTTGACCACCACCACCTCATTGATACCTATTCTCGCTTATCTTTAAAACTCTGTTCTTTCCTGGTTTTCTTCTTACCTTTCCCATTGCACTTTTCGTCTATGTTCTGGTGAATCTTCCTCCACTGCTATCCTCTGTCTATGTACCTCTGGGCTTGGGATCTCTTCTTTTTTTTTTTTTCTTTCTATATTCACTCCCTTGGTACACTGATCTCCTCCCCTGGTTTTCAATACCATCTTTACTCTGATGACTCTCAGATTTACCTTTCTACACCTGAATTCTCTCCAGGAATCTGGGCCCTTATCTCTGCCTGCTTGTCTAACATTGCTGCCTGGATGTCCCACTACCACTAGGTTGGCTAGGCAGCTGCTTAGGGCAGCAGATCTCTGGGGGTGGCAGGCCATGTGCTTTGGCACATATGGCCTGCTGCCTCCCTTAGCACTTAGCCATACCGCCCTCCCCCCCCCTTGCTGAGCCACGACATGCTGCTGCTGATTCCGGTGGCAGGGGGGGGATGGCTAGGCTTGGTGGTAGGCCTGCTGCTTCTGAACCCCCGAAGTTATGTTGGAGGGGGTCAGAAATGGCAAGCCATGTGTGCCAAAGCCTAGGCACAGCTGGGGCTTTTGCCTAGGGTGGGAGAAACCTTTGGGTTGGCCCTACCCACTACCATCGGAAACTGAACATGACCAAGGCAAAACTTCTTTCCCCCTAGACCCACCTCCCCCTTTGCTCCTCTTTCTATGAATAGCACTATCATCCTTCCTGTTTCCTCAGCTCATAATCTTGGAGTCATCTTTGACTCCTCTCTCTCCCTTTCTCTGCATTCATCCAACAGATAGCTAAAAATCTATGGTTTCTTTCTCTGTGTAATGCAATGTGTACCTTTTTGAGTCAGTGCCGACTCCTGGCGACCTATAGCATCAGCAAAAGTTGTCCCTTACTTTCTGAACACACTAGCAAGACTTAGACCTTGGTCTGACCCAGTATGGCATTTCTTATGTTCTAACTTTTATCCACGCTCTAGTCACTTCCTGCTTAGACTATTGTAACCTGCTACTCACTGATTTCTCACTGAATTATCTGTCTTCCCTTAAAACCGCTCAAAATTCAGTTGCATGGCTATTCTTCCTCCAGTGTCGCTATACACAGATATACTCTTCAGCCCCCGCCACCACCAGCAGCTCTCCCCTTCCCGGGGATCGAGCCACCAGCAGCGGGAGGGGCCTCCTCTTCACCGGAGCCCAATCGGGGCTCAGCAGAGCAGTTTTAAACCTCGCGCCATCGGGCGCCGGCCCTCTTCAGCCCCCGCCACCACCAGCAGCTCTCCCCTTCCCGGGGATCGAGCCACCAGCAGCGGGAGGGGCCTCCTCTTCACCGGAGCCCAATCGGGGCTCAGCAGAGAAGTTTTAGACCTCGCGCCATCGGGCGCCGGCCCTCTTCAGCCCCCGCCACCACCAGCAGCTCTCCCCTTCCCGGGGATCGAGCCACCAGCAGCGGGAGGGGCCTCCTCTTCACTGGAGCCCAATCGGGGCTCAGCAGAGCAGTTTTAAACCTCGCGGCATCGGGCGGGCCCGCGCCTGAGGGCCTCGCCAGAGGGCCCTTTGGCGTGGCCCTTAGGAGTGGACCTTGAGGTAGGCCGAAGCCTTGCACCACATAACAGTCTGTTATAATCTTCTGAGCTCACACGGGAAAGGTACTATTTGACACAGTCTTTTGTTAATGTGTTACTATTTTACCTTTCAAGATACAATGTAATCTGTTAGAATCCTACCCCATTACTGATATCTCAGTATTAATGTGTTAATGCATCATCCCACTATTGCAGCATATCATTCTGTATCTACTTGATATGATTGGAATGTATTCCATTTCGTAGAGACATCATCTATATTCTGAGGCCTCGTCTACTGCAGACCTACTACTGCTCCATCTTAATTCATATTTTTGCATAATATCTCCTCTTCCCTACAGTACCTCATTACTATATTGTGCTCCACTACTATATTGTGCCTCATTGACACCAGCTCTGTCACATTGTGACTCATTACAACTTGCTACCCTCAAAATGGCCCTCCAGTTTGCCTCCCTCTTTAGCCTTTACCTCCTCACTCACTGGCTTGGAACCACCCAGGCCCTCTACACATCCCACAGCAACATTCCTGTCCTGAATAGTCATGGAAAAAGATGGTATGATCCCCCATACTCCCACCCAAGAAGTGATGCCTACACACGCCGCTCCCACCTTATCCATGTAGCACTCCAGTTATCCAATACTCCCAGCCAGAAAAAACCTCTGAGCTACCGACCACTGAAATGTGCCATCATTAACGCACGCTCTATTCGCAAAAAATGGCCTGTTGTACTAGACACAATCTCACTTTATGACCTAGAAATACTTATGATCACGGAAACCTGGTTATCATCGGAAGACAATGTTATCCTCAATCAACTCCTACCCCCCAATTTCTCCATACACACGAGACATAGAGAAAACAAAAAAGGAGGTGGGGTGCTTATAATCACCAAAGCAGACCTTGACTTCCATATAACAGACTCCTCTAGCACAAGCAGTCTAGACATCCTCTCTATTGCAAACCAGCATTGCTCTCTCAACCTGTTATACAGAACACTGTCGGCTTGTCCAGATGACCTCCCAACCATTATTGACCTTGCGGCCAACACCCTCAGTCCCAATAAACCAAATTGGATAATGGGTGATTTCAATCTCCCATCGTTACCCCAAAACCACGCAAATGCCTTCCTTGGTGCCATGGAAGAACTCGCACTCAAGCAAATCATCAATGAACCCACACACATAAAGGGGAATGTGCTTGATATGGTTTTTGCTCCTCAGCCAATCATCGAGCAAAACCGTAATCTACCAATATCAGTGATTGATGTACCTTGGTCAGACCACAAATTGATTATTATCCAGATACCCACCAACAATGAGCAGCTGCGCAGAAGCCGAAATCAGAACAACACATCACGAGCATCCACAAGAAGCTTTCACCCATTTAACAGGGAACACATTCTATCTGAGACCCAATCCTTCCTCAACATAACCACGCCTGACCTTGAAGAACTGATATCATCCTGGAACTTGTGATAAGGAAGCTTATCATAGCTCAGGTAGGAGCTATAGAAAAGATGATGTGACTCTGAACAAGCAACCTGTCAGTTCTGGTAGAAGCAAGAAAACAGAGTTTTCACATAAAAGACTACCAGTCCCAGAATGCACCAGGTTTCCAGCAGCCATGAGAGGGGCTGAAGTGAGAAAATGTGTGTGCAATCAAGAGAGCTATGAGGTAATCCCTAAGCACTCATCTCAAAGGGCAGGGCCTGATTCAACACAGCTGCGCTGTGTTAGGGAGGAGCACACATTAGGACAGAATAAGAATAGAGCTTATTCTTCAGATAACAGCTACAGAAAGAGCTTCAGGAAAGGAGACAGCAACAACTTCAAGCTCAAGCACCAGTATCACCTGGAGAAACAGAAGCCAAGCCAAGCGGATAGAGAAAGGAGGAAACTCTCTGGAAGGAAGAGAAGGAAGCCCATTGGAGGGTCTGGGAGAGTCCAAGGCAGTACCTATACTGGGAGGTATTCCAAATGCCAGCAGAGTCCATTGGACTGGAGTCAGCCAGAGGAATGGAATGGCAGAGATAGGAATCACCAGTGGCTACCTGGAAGAGAGAAGACTGCACGTGGAAAGGACTTTCAGACCTATGCCAGAAGGTATGTGAGGAAAGATCCAGTGTCCAGGGATCAAGATTGGAAGGCTGGACATCAGAACTGGATTACATACTGGCCAGGCTATACAGAGAGGAATTATGATAGCAGGAGAGGCTCAGGTATGAACACTGATCCAGACCCTATCTATAATAGTGAATGGCAGCAAGGGAATAAGCATTCTCATGATAGTGCCTTATTGAAAGACTCGTCTGTGCCAATGTATGATAGTGACCCTATGCTGATTGATGAAGGGGGAGATACAGCAGATGAAACTATTCATTACATGGACTGTTCTCTATCTAAATGCTATTGCTAGCTTTCTGTGAGCAAACACCTCAGCCATCACAAAGAAACCTAACTTTGTTCTTTATTTCCACTGCAAACAGCTCTTAAAGCAGGATTTTGGGTTCACACAGTAGCAGCCAGCCAGCTAAAGGCTTTCAGCTGGTCAATTGATAGTAATTAAAGCTGCACCTGATTGTGTGTGTGAGCAAGGGAGAATCACTGCTGGGATCTGCGTGGAAAATAAGCAGAAGTTAACCTAACAAGCAAAGTTCATTTATTTCTTTGTGCCTTTTTCATTTGGTAATTATTTGCTAAGAAAACATTAGCTAATTGCCTGACAAGCTGAAGGTTGTTTTCTGGTTTGCTTTGTGACTTTATGTTATCCATTTAAACACTGCAAGCAAGTATCCTCATTTATATTGCTACCAAGCATATTTGTGCTGGGTGAATTAAACCCCATCAATAAAAGAAGAATTTTATTGGCTTTACCACTTGGTTTCACAACTCAATTATTGTCTTCAGCTGTGTTTGGGAGTGAATGAACTACATTACCCACAATACCTTGCAAGAATCATATGAATATATGCATCATCAAGATTGTGTAAGTTCTCACCCTAGGCAGCCGTCTGACAAACTCCAACTTAAATGCCATCGCACAACGCCCGGACGCCAACAACACAGCAAGGATGAAGAGAAGCTCCGCCCCGTGGTTCTCTCCTGAACTGCGATCTTCTCTTACTCAACTACGTAGACTTGAGCGCCGATGGCGCCGATCGCTCTCTATTGAAGATCAGACCGCCTACCAAACTCACCTCTCAATTCATCGTGAAGCTATCACAACCAAAATGAAACAATATCACACCACATCCTAGGCAGCCGTCTGACAAACACACCCATCCTTGCCACCTTCACACTCAGCCCTTTTCTTGGAATTAATTGCAGATATGGGTTTCCTCCAAATAATCAATACAAAGACTCATAAGAAAGGTGGAACCCTTGATCTAGTCTTTTTACCAGATGCTTTCCAAAAACATTTCAACCAGTCATCGCTTGAGTGTATACCTGTTCCTTGGTCAGACCACCACCTGATCAAATTCACCTTAGCCTACACTGTAAGAAACAATAAAAATAATCCACAAATTACCCCTCCACCTAGATTTACAAAATTTAACGCTGATGAATTTATCAATCTAACTATACCCCATCTCACCCTTGTACCAACTGACCTAGATGAAGCTGTCACAACTTGGCACAAAACAATTAACAATGCAGCTGCTTATAAACAATCCATCAAAAAGAAAAGCTACTCTAGAATAGGAGATGCCCCCTGGTTCAACAGCACCTTAAGACATATGAAGAGAGAATTGAGAAATATTGAATCTAAATGGCGCAAAACCAAATCCATCCCTTATTACAATGCGTATCACAGCCACCTTAAAATGTACAAAGAAGCTTCAGATAGCGCAAAGAAAAATTACCACTCAACCATACTAAACAAATCCATTAATAGACCAAGAGAACTTTTTAGTATCGTCCAAAACTTAACCAATAACTCATATGTGACCAGCAACGATAATATTGATATCTCTGCCCAGACTCTAGCAAACCACTATATGAATAAAGCAAAATCATTTGCTTTCACACCAAATCCTCTATCCCTTTCCCACCAACACCAATCTGAAAAATGGTCCGACTTTCACCCTATAACCAAAGACACTATCAAGACTACTATTTCAAACCTTAACACTACGACCTCTCAACTTGATCCATGTCCGGTAAACTGGATCAAGCATACCCTCACTACACTATCCCCCTTTATCCTTCCCATAGTCAACCTGTCGCTGCGCCAAGGATACTTACCACCTTCCCTCAAACATGCACAAATCCGTCCAATAATTAAAAATAACACCCTTGACAAAACATCACCCAACTCCTACAGACCTATCTCTAGTATCCCATTTATGGCTAAACTGATTGAAAAGATCGTCCAAACTCAAACACAAGATCATATAGAAACCTCAGCCCCACTTGATGACCAACAATATGGCTTTCGCCCCTACCATGGTGTAGACACCCTATTAACAGTACTCCTCGATACATTAATAAGAGGCATTGATAACCCTAAACAAGCTTTCATTCTCCTCTTTCTAGACATCTCTGCAGCGTTTGACAGTGTACACCATGCTCTAATGCTTAACAGACTAGAACAAATAGGAACCCACTCAACTGTACAAAATTGGTTCACCTCATATCTAACTGATCGAACACAAACCGTCCGAACTAACACTGAAACTTCTAAAACATACAAACAGGAAATTGGTCTCCCACAAGGCTCCGCCCTCTCTGCCCTCCTATTTAATATATATATCCAACCGGTCTGTGACATCTTCAAGAAATTTAAAGTCCACTACCACATATACGCAGACGACATGATGATGTACATTCCATTCACAATCCCAACACTCCCACTACAACTGTTAACAGAATGTTTCTCTGAATTAACAACCTGGCTAAAAGAACACAATCTCCATATCAATCATTCTAAAACGGATATATTAATAGTAACTAAAAATCAATCCTACATACCTCCAACACACATCACTCTCCAAAATCACAACATTACTATAAAAAATGAAGTGAAATACCTGGGTGTCACTCTTGACTCACACCTTAGTATGGACACACATATTAGAAACATCACTAAGAAGATCTACTTTAAACTCAAAATTTTAAAACAATTACGTCCTCTTGTACTTCTACATGATTTTCTGAGCATTGTACAGGCCATCATCACACCACACTTTGATTTCGCAAATCTCACCCTACTAGGAACAACAAAACAAAACATTAAAAGACTCCAACTTGCCCAAAATGCAGCAGCAAGAATTGTAATGAAGGTTCCACCATTTGAACACATTACCCCTATACTAGCAAACCTTCACTGGCTCCCAATTCAATCCAGAATAAATCACAAATTGATTATCACCACATTTAAGACTTTAAACACAATGGCCCCAGTCCCCTTAACAAAACTTATCACCAAAGACACATCCCAAACTACGCTTCGGAGAGGCCACACGAATAGAATTAGGATCCCGAAAGAATTCACAACTGCTAAAAAGACTACTAATAGGAAAGCGTTCTCACATGCAGCTCCCACCCTATGGAACTCCCTCCCTGAAGAAATAAGGGCATTAAATGATGCAAAGGAACTCCGCAAGAAATTAAAAACTTATCTATTCACCTCCCATTTTGGCACACTTGAAAATACCTTACCTCTGACAGGTAATGGTTAATAGCAACCTAGGGTACACCAACTCTAATTCTCCTAGCTAACTACAATTACAATTAAAATCGACTAAATAACTACTTGTAAATCTTGTAAATAGATATATGTAATAGATAAAAATATGTAAATAAGTTTGTCTGTTATTTAACAAGTTGTCTGTTATTTAACAAGTTTTACCATATTTTGTCATTCATGATTAATGTATTTAGCAAAATTGTACCAAGTTAACAAATGTTCCATGTAAAACAGCTAAATTGTACCTAGTTAACAAATGTTCCATGTAAAACAGACTTGTAAATCTGTTCATTCCTTGTTCAATGTAAACCGCACCTGATCTGTGGAAGGTAGCGGTATATAAGCAACTGTTAAATAAATAAAATAAATAAATAAATAAAGAGATCATTGAATAAACCACGTGACCTTTTCAACTTGGTCAAATCCCTATCGAAAGAACCATCTCCCGATCAGCACAGTGTGATTCACCCACAAGAATACGCTGACTACCTGCAATCCAAGATCATTCAAACTAAAAAGGATTCAGCAGTTCAGTTTCAGGAACCAACAGGCCTAACCCTACTTGACAAGTTTTCTACACCTTCCACTAAATGCATTGAAGATACCATAGCATCCCTCAACACCTCCACCGCACAGACTGACCCATGCCCAGCCTTCTGGATCAAGGAACTACGTGGTGTGTTCAGTCCATTCATCGCAAACCTTATGAACCTCTCCTTCACAACAGGATACTTCCCTGCATCACTCAAGCAGACATCCATTAGGCCACTATTGAAAAACCCCAAGCTTGACCCGCAAAAAGCCGATTCTTATAGGCCAATAGCCAGTATTCCCCTCCTAGCCAAGATAACTGAGAAAGAGGTACAACGGCAAATTCAAAATCACATAGACTCCGCGGCTCCCCTAGATCACTGCCAACATGGGTTTAGAGAATATCATGGAGTCGAGACCCTACTCACCAGCCTATTCAACGTTATAATCACAGGCACAGACAACATCCATCAAGGTTTTGTGCTCATCTTCTTAGACATCGCCGCTGCGTTCGACTCGGTGAGTCACGAAATCCTCCTGGGAAGGTTAAAAGAGAAGGGCATCTGCAACACTGCGCTAGGATGGTGTAAATCCTATCTGGAAGCAAGATGGCAATACGTGAAGTCCGGATCAGAGGAATCAAAACACTTCCATCAAAAACAAGGTGTACCTCAAGGCTCCTCCTTGTCCTCCCTACTATTCAATATTTACATGCAGCCCGTCTGCGACATCATAAGATCATTTAACGTGAGCTGTTTGATATATGCAGATGACATTCTTTTATACATGCCGTTCTCCACAGCCCAAATTGACCTAGCACCACTAATAGACTGTTTCAATGCTGTCTCAGCGTGGCTTCAATCACAGAATCTACGCATTCAACATAAAAAGACGGAGGTTCTTTTCATCTCCAGAGACCCCAACTTTACTCCTCCATCCCATGTCAGTGTTAAGGAAGCTGACTTACTAACCAAAGAAACAATAAGATACCTTGGAGTTACGTTGGACCAACGCCTGGATATGAAACACCACATAAACAACATTGTCAAAGCTGTATACTTCAAAATCCGCTCACTCAGGCATCTGCGCTCCCTGCTAGACCCAGATGACTTCCGGACCATGTA
The DNA here is from genome assembly GCA_033557465.1 of Ichthyophis bannanicus. Classification (NCBI taxonomy): domain Eukaryota; kingdom Metazoa; phylum Chordata; class Amphibia; order Gymnophiona; family Ichthyophiidae; genus Ichthyophis; species Ichthyophis bannanicus. Next base: position 86,715,264 of record CM066048.1, on the reverse strand, counting down.
CCAAGCGCTAATCCTGCCTCACTTCGACTTTGCAAACACCATCTTACAAGGGCTCCCTCAATCCACACTGGCCCCATTACAGCTGGCCATGAATGCTGCAGCAAGGGTCCTACACGGAGCAGCCAGAAGTGACCACGTGACCCCCATTCTCAAACACTGGTTACCTATCCATGGGAGAATCATCTTTAAGACCCTACTCCTAGCATTCAAGGCAATCAAAGGTATTTCATCCCCTTCACTCACGGATCTTATTCACATGGTGCCCCCTAACAGGTCCAGAAGAGCAATAGCCATAAACCTACTAGTAACACCAAAGGCATCGTCAAAGTGCAACATATCAACCACAAACAGGGCTTTCAGTTACTATGTACCTAAATGCTGGAATGCTCTACCCCCTGACATCAGGGCTATTGCCGACCTATCGCAGTTCAGGAAGGCACTCAAATACCATCTTTTCCTGCAATGCTACCCAACTACCAATGGCACCTAGACATCCCTTCTGAAGAAATGACCCACTTTGGAAACAACCCTCACGTTCATTATGATATTTGTACTCATTGCCATGTAAATATCTCATGTATATAATTGACCCCTGTTATCCAAGTTACTCATACCATGTAATTATCTCATGTATATAGTGACCCCTGTTATCCAAGTTTGGACCCCTGTTCGATGTAAAACCAAACAGTTTGTTGTTATGGTCGTTATGTTATAATGTAAACTGCGCTGATACCAAATAGTGCGGTATATAAGAAATTGTAATAAATAAATAAATAAATACCCTCTTTTAACACTAGAAGCCCCAAAGTGCGTCAATTGACGCAAATGCATCTTCAAAGGTTTATACCAGCGCCACTGCTAAACCATGTCAGTTATGTAATAATGTCACATACTGCACGTAGTAAACAAATAAGTAACTTCAAATTAATTCACATCTGCATTTCATGCTCAACGCAGTCGTCATGATAATGCGTCAGTTGACACACTTTGGGATTTCTAGGTAAAATGCCCTTTTGTGGCTTCTAATGTTAGTCACTACACTGGCACCCTTTCTGTTTGCCATTCAATTTAAATTTGTCCTTTCTGACCGACAAGTGCATTCACTCTACAGCTCCTCCTTACCTCTTGTCTCTCATCTCTTTCTACACCTGACTCTGTTTGTTCCAATTTGTTGCACCATACGCATCAAATAGACTACCTGAGTTAGTATACTGGGCTCCATCCCTGGTCCTTTTCAAATCCAAACTAAACATTTGCCTTTTCAAGGCTGCCTTTGGATCCTGACCCCTTTATTTTCTTGTTTACCACCCTTGTGTGTTGTAAATATTTCCTCTTAGTTTATCTTGGTCCTCTGTTTGTTGTGTTTGTCTTGAATAGGTTGTAAGCTGTATTGAGCAGGGGCTGTCTCTTATGTGTATATGTATAGTGCTGCATATGTCTTTTAGTGCTAGAATGTTAAACAGTAGTAGTAGTAATAGTTAGTGACTATCACTGTTGACCAGATAGCAATGGAGGTCAGTGGTGAAACTGGATATTTCCATTTCATCCTGCTAGACCAGTCCAGACAAACGGGTTGTGTTCCCCTTCCAGCAGATGTTTGAGACAGAAAAAGACTTCCAGGGCCCTGATTGCCTGGCCTCTGGCAGATAGTGGCTTACCCATAGGGGTCCTCCTCAGTATTTTCTGTCTCCAGCAGATGAAGGAGTGTTCTGGCTCTCTCTCCTCATATTTAATTTCTTTTATTTGTTTTTATTGGTTACCTGTCTTTCTGGATTCTTTGCCCTCTGGATGTATCCAGGCTTCACATGAGGTGTTGCCTTGGATTTTCCCAGGAAGTTCTCACATCGGGGTTTTCTCACAGGAGCTCCTGATTTAGATCGGTGCAGCCCTGTCCCGTCCCCCCCCCCGGAGGACCCCAGCCCTAACCAAGAGGGTTAGCGAGTGGGGTGGACGACTCATATTCTCGGGGGAGCTGATTCAAGTGTGCTCGGCATCTTCAGAACTGTAAGTGACAGCCTCTCTGATTTTAAACGCCTCAGCGGCGGCTGAGCAGAGCAACATACTTTTACTAAGCCATTGGGAGCTACAGGCGTAGTATATCTCTCCGGTCTCCCTGACTGTCTCTCACGTTAGCGCCGGGTTCCTGCACCTCAATTGTTTTATTATTTTCTCAGTTTTCTGTCGGCTTCGTTTTTCGTGTGCTTTTTGGGCTGGCGGCCATTTTCGCGACCGCATGGTCGCGTGCCCGGTAGCCATTTGCTGCGCCTGTCTTCCTGCACTACTATTTTTCTTTGTCTCTGCCTTCGTGTGTTTTTCAGCGCGTGCGGGGATTGTTAAAGGAACAAAAAAAGAAAAACAACAAAAAAAGAAAGACGGCTCTGCTCATTTGGCGCGATCATGCCTGCTGCGGGGCAACGCTGCCTGGGATGCAACAAGAAGCAAAAGGAGCTGGCAGATATGTGCTCTGCCTGCCTTTCTCATCCTGGGTAGTCTTCTAAGTCTCTGGATGTCCCTCCGAGTCTGTCAGCTTCTGTTCCTGACGCTCTGCAAGTTTTGGCTTCACAGGCTGCTCCCATACCATCCCCTCAGGTCTCGGGCCTGCGACAGGAGTCTCCATCACCTTCAGAGGCCCAGTTTTTGGTGCTTTTTCGCCAAGCTTGGTCTGTCTGGCACTCGGAGTCCCTGGATATGGGGTCTAAGGTGGTACTACCTTCAGGAACTGCTCCTGAGGCGCCTTCCCATCGCAAGCGCACACATAAGGCCTCCACCTGCAAATCAGAGTGTCCCTCTAAAAAGGTTTCGGGTACTTTGTCAGACGGAACTGTGGGCCTGGATGTTAGTGGCTCTTCGGCGGATGACAGCCTCTCTGGATCAGAGCGGGAGGATGGCGAATATTCTCAGTCTGATTCTGCCACGGTGACAGCGGATGATTCACGGGATATCCGTCTTTTCTGCAAGGAAGAATTAACGCCCTTAATTGAGCAAGTGGTGGAGGCGCTGCGGCTCTCGGATCCCCCGGCCTCCAACACGACGCCTTCGCAGTCGCAAGCGGATCCCATCTTGCAGGGTATTCGAAAGCCTTCCAAGGCTTTTCCCTTTCCGGCAGAAATGCAGCAAATGGTGTCTCGGGAGTGGGATGTGCCGGATTCCCTTCTCCGGGCGGTACGCCGTCTTGGGCAACTATATCTCTGGCCTCCGTCTGAGATTGACAGATGGCTTTCCTATCCGAAGGTGGATGTTCTGGTCTCAGGGGTGACTAAACATACCACCATTCCAGTGGAGGGTGGCGCAGCCCTCAAAGATCAACAAGACCGTAAAGTTGAGAATCTTTTAAAGACCGCTTTTTCATCCTCCACTATGGCGTTACAAGCGACGGTATGTGGAGGTTTGGTGGCTCGAGCGTTATTACGATGGATTCAGAGGCTGCCAGACGATCCAGCCATGGCTCGTTTGGAATCCGCCACGGCTTTTTTAGCAGATTCGTTCTATGACTTATTACGTCTCTCTGCTCGTTCCATTGCATCAATTACAGTGGCACGGAGATGGCTATGGTTGCGACAGTGGGCGGCGGACGTCGCTTCTAAGTCCCGGCTCTCCAAACTTCCCTTTAAGGGGAGGATTTTGTTCGGTGAAGATCTGGAAAAGTTGGTAAAGGACCTTGGAAAGGTCAAACCACAACGGCTGCCCGGGGATCACCAAAGGTCTACTCAGCGGCGCTCCTTTCGCTCCTTTTCTCAGAGTTCTTAGCGTTATTCACGGTCTGGCACTTCTCGGAGATTTTGGTCTTACAAGCCGTCGGCTGCCTCATTTCCCTCTAGCCGAGGTCAGCAGCAGGGTCAGTCCTTTCGCGGGGCACGAAAGGGCGGTGATTCCTATTCCGGGACAGGGAAGTTTCCCGCGTCCGCCCGTTCTTCCCGCTGACGGGACGAGCTGCCCACTTGAGATTCTTCCTCCAGTAGGAGGGCGTTTGGCCCTTTTTTCTCGTCAGTGGGCAGCAATCACCTCAGATCAATGGGTTCTCAATGTTGTGACCTGCAGACTGTCTCTCGACTATTGCCAGCCTATCCCCGACGCCTTCCTTCTCTCCCCGGCGGGTGCTCCCGAAAAAAGGGTGGCCATTCAAACGACCTTGCAGAGGCTTCTCCTGCTCCATGCCATTCGTCCCGTCCCAGCTCCAGAGCGGGGATTGGGACTTTTTTCTATCTATTTCGTGGTGCCCAAGAAGGATGGTTCTTTTCGTCCCATCCTGGATCTCAAGGGGGTCAACCGCAGTCTTCATGTGCCTCACTTCAGAATGGAGATGCTCAGGTCGGTGATTCAGGCAGTCCGCAAGGGAGAATTCCTTGCATCTCTAGATCTGGCAGAAGCTTATTTTCACATTCCCGTTCGGCCGGAGCATCAACATTTCCTACGCTTCGCAGTTCTCGGGCAACATTTTCAATTTCAGGCAATGCCTTTCGGCCTGGGGTCCGCTCCGCGGACGTTTTCAAAGGTGATGGTGGTAGTAGCTGCAGCTCTACGGCAGCAGGGCATATGAGTACATCCCTACCTGGACGACTGGCTTATTCGAGCCGATTCCTTCCCGGAGGCTTGCAGCAGGGTAGCGAAGGTAGTTTCCTTCCTAGAGAGTCTGGGTTGGGTCATCAATCGCCCCAAAAGTTGTCTGCATCCGTCTCAGCAAATCGACTTCCTCGGGGCCACATTCGACACCGCTCAAGGTCGGGTGTTTTTGACGAGGGATCGCTTCCTCAAGTTGTCAGCTCAGCTCCGCCTCTTTCTGCTTCAGTCCTCTCCTCTAGCTTGGGACTACTTGCAGCTTCTGGGGACGATGGCAGCGACCATCAATCTGGTACCCTGGGTGAGGGCTCATATGCGTTGTCTTCAGAGAGCACTTCTCTCGCGCTGGTCCCCGGTGTCAGAGGATTACCAACTCCGTCTGCTGCTTTTCCCGGATCTCCGAGACAATCTTCTATGGTGGCTCTCGGCGCTCAATCTTCTTTGGGGAGTCCCTCTGGACAATCCGCGTTGGATTTTGGTGACGACGGACGCCAGTCTCTCCGGTTGGGGAGCTCACTGCCTGGCTCACACAGCGCAGAGTACCTGGACGGCTCAGGAGGCGAGTTGGACCATCAATCAGCTGGAGGCTTGAGCTGTTCGCCTCGCCTTGCGGAGTTTTCTGCACGTGCTCAAGAATGAAGCGGTTCGAATCCTTTCCGACAATGCCACCACCGTGTCATATCTCAATCGACAAGGGGGAACAAAGTGTCCGGGAGTGTCGAGGGAGATGGATCGCCTGTTTCCATGGGCAGAAAGACATTTGCTAGCCATTTCGGCGCAGCATATCGCCGGGGTCAGCAATGTCACGGCCGACTTTCTCAGTCGGCACACTCTCGATCCTGGGGAATGGAAACTGGTTCCAGAGGCCTTTCAGGACATAGTGCACCGATGGGGTTACCGGCGATGGACCTCATGACCTCGGCAAAAAATGCCAAGGTACCCGTCTATTTCAGTTGCTGGAGAGACCACAGCTCCAACGGGATAGATGCGTTAGCTCAGCCTTGGCCGGCTCATGTTCTGCTATACGTATTCCCTCCATGGGCCATGATCGGCAAAGTTCTCCGTCGCATCATGGATCACAGGGGCCCGGTAATTCTGGTAGCGCCGAACTGGGCTCTATGACCGTGGTACGCGGATCTGGTCCGCTTGTCTTGGGAGGTTCCGCTACCCTTGACCACGACTTTCCCCCTCCTCCGTCAGGGTCTGGTGTTCTTGGAAAATGCAGATCCCTACTCGCTTACGGCTTGGCTCTTGAATGCCGCCACTTAGTACGTAAAGGCTATTCTTCTGAGGTAGTATCTACGCTTCTCCAGGCTCGTCGGTCTTCCACGTCCCTTGCTTATGCGCGGGTGTGGCGCGTTTTAGAATCCTGGTGTTCGCATCGTCAGCTGTCCCCTTGGCGCGCAGTGATTCCGGATATCCTAGCATTTTTACAGGACGGGCTCGAAGGGTTTAGCCTTGGGTACGCTGCGGGTGCAGGTATCCGCCTTAACCTGTTTCCGTGGACCAGTGTGGGGCTGTTCGTTAGCGTCGCATTCCGATGTGTCCCGATTTCTCAAGGGAGTAAAGGTCTTACGCTCGCCCTTTCGGGCATTAATGCCTCCTTGGGATTTGTCCTTGGTTTTAAAGGCCCTTGTGGTTCGTCCTTTTGAGCCCATCAAAGAGGCTTCTCTTCGGGATCTCACGCTTAAGACCGTGTTTCTGGTGGCAATTACTTCAGCTCGTAGGATTTCCGAGTTACAAGCTCTCTCCTGTCGGGATCCCTATCTCTCCTTTTCGTCGGAGGGCGTGTCGATTAGACCAGTGCCGTCCTTCTTACCGAAGGTCCTTACATCATTTCACCTTAATCAACTGGTTTTTCTTCCCGGTTTTTCCAAAGAACAATGCGCAGGACGGCATAAAGATCTCAGAACCTTAGATCTCAAGAGAATCCTTCGTCGATACTTGAAGGTTACTAATTCTTTTCATGCATCAGATCATCTCTTTGTTCTCTTTGCGGGGCCCCGGAAGGGTCTCGCGGCCTCTAAGTCGACGGTTTCCCGCTGGCTTCGGCAAGCCATTGAGGCAGCTTATATTGGACAAGGCAAGCCAGTGCCAGCGGTGCTTCGCGCGCACTCCACTAGGGCTCAGGCGGCTTCCTGGGCTGAACGCTCCCAAGTTGCTCCAGTAGATATTTGTCGAGCGGCGACCTGGGTGTCTTTGTCGACTTTTGTGCGACATTACCGCCTGGATGTTCAGGCGCGTGAAGACAGTCAGTTTGGCACTGGAGTGCTGTCTGCGGCTATCGCTTCCCACCCGGGGGTCATTAGCTTGGGTACTTCCCGTTTGTCTGGACTGGTCTAGCAGGATGAAATGGAAGGAGAAATTTTCCTTACCGTTAATTTCCTTTCCTGGAATCCTGCTAGACCAGTCCAGTTCCCGCCCGGCTGTCAGTTGCAGTTCTGGATGTCGTTTGCCGACCATCTTTTGGACTTCCTAAAGGGTCTTTTTCATTCAGAGAGGTCCGAGGGTCGGCCCTTTTTTTTCCGCGCAGGGTTTTAATGTATATAGTTGAACCAGGCTTTCCGGTCCTGTTGGCCGGGGAGGTTTGTTCTTGGTTGCCTTATCTTAGCTATACAGACTATACTGAGGAGGACCCCTATGGGTAAGCCACTATCTGCCAGAGGCCAGCCAATCAGGGCCCTGGAAGTCTTTTTCTGTCTCCAACATCTGCTGGAAGGGGAACACAACCCGTTTGTCTGGACTGGTCTAGCAGGATTCCAGGAAAGGAAATTAACGGTAAGGAAAATTTCTCCTTTAGTGCTAGTGGACATCTGGCACTGAATATCAATTTTTTTTTTTGCCTGCGGCTGCCAGGCACTTTACAAGTGCTGACCATTGTAGGTTGACTATTGGGCCCTTGATACCACAATACATACTTTGTTATCTGAATCTCTGAGTACACGACCAGCAAATACAATTTCCTTTAGTCCTGATTATTCTACCGGGGATCCATAGCATGCACAGATTTCAAGGTAACATATTTTGGGTTTGGTGTGGATGGACTTTTAAAACATATGCATATTTCCATTTTTACATGAATATTTCAAAACTTTTCCCTGTTGGCATATGTGCCTCCTCTAGATCACACATATATGTGAGCGACCTGCTCATTTGGACCTGAGATTTTGAGGAGTGAAGGTAGGGGTGATTCTGCTTATCCCTCTGGCTTTATAAACTACTTCAAAAAGCCAAATATTTCAGGTTTAGAATTTGACTCCTTAGTTGTCTCTTGTACTTATGTAGTTTTACAAAATCTGGCACTTACAGATTAAGAAGGACCACGTCCTACAATACCATTCTTCTCCCAAAAGCTATCACTAAATGCAACAAATCAACAAGTAAACGTGCCTTTGCCCTGTTTGCCCCCTCCAGCTGGAATTCTCTCCCAGCAGAAATCCGGACCATAAACAACCTCCCCCAATTCAGAAAGGCCGTCAAACACCACCTATTTCAACAGCACTTCTGTAACTCTGACAACATTACCTAGACAGCATTACACGACACAACAGTCTCTCAACCCAAAGCCGCCGAACCAATCTCCAATTTAACTTTCAATTACATAGAACAAATTACAAATCCATCTACGATGCAACCCTCTTTATGTACATAGTGTATAAAGTTCGCCTGTTATCCAAGTTGGAATTCCCTGTTATATGTAAGTTCAATGTCTGATTGTTCCACATTGTACAAACCTGTTCATTGTAAACCGCGCTGATGCCGAATAGTGCGGTATAGAAAAACTAAAAATAAATAAATAAATAAATAAAATAAGTGCCAATAAATAGATATTTAAGTTGCAAAACAGCCATTTTACAAATACACAGGCAAAAAAAGAGCTGTTTCATTCAGGGTATGACACATGTGAGTGCCTGTCCTTATTGTATGTGCTCACAAATATACATGTATTCCTGTGTGCCTTTATCCAAAAGGCTCCACATTTAGAGAGTCTTTTGTAAAATACCTGGGAAATTTTGCATGTCCTGACTTGGATATCCCTTTTCTGATGTAGTCATCCTATGCAAATAGGGCTTACCATTTTTTAACTTGCCCCAGTTTGTTACATTATCACCTTACTGTTAGTTTAATTGTCTCCGTATCAGGCTAATCTTACTAGCTTCCTATTAAACACAATAAACCTTCAAGCTAACTTTAGTCCCATATTACTCATCCCTTGACTGTCTCTTTTTCATAGTTCTGTTGTTTTTCAGTTTTGTTTTACTTTCTGTGCTCTCAACCGGCCTCTGACCTCGTCTGCATTTTTGTAAGGAGACAGCAGAGAAAATACTGACTGAGATATGGTTCCAGGGGATGCACAGCCAGCAGGGAGCAGGGTACAAGTTTCTGACAAACTCTAAACTTTTTAAACAATGAAAAGGTAATATTTTTTTTGTCTTAGCTTCTCTAGTCTTAGACTTTGTCATCATAAGAATATAAGAACATAAGATATGCCATATTGGGTCAGACCAAAGATCTATCAAGCCCAGTATCCTGTTTCCAACAGTGGCCAATCCAGGTAATAAGTAGTTGTCTGGTTCCCAAAAGGAAGATTAAGCACAGCACCTCAGAACCGTCCCCCCCATCACCATGATCAGTAGTCTTCAAAAAAGATATCAGCCATTGTGGATGAAGCTGGAGAAACCTGTTATAACATTTTCTAATGTTGTTTTTATCTTGGGTACATAGCAGCAGCATTTCAACAAAGCATGAACATAAACTAAGAAAAGCCCTACTGCATCAGGCCAAGGTGCATCAAGTCTAACATCTTTTCTCTGACAGTGACAGATTTCAAAACATAGATCTGTTTCTCATAACTCTTGGCTCTCCCAAGTCTTCCTGTCTAATAATTCTTTATGGGCACTTTCTCCAGGAACGTCAGCAAGCAGCATTTCTGAAGTGTGTGCTAACTACTACCTGGGAGTGAGCATTTTCAGAGCCTTATAATAGCCTTCAGATCTCAGAAACCTCTGCCATTCTTAAGAGGAATGCATAGCAAACTGAAGTACATTTTGGCTTTTTTTTAACATCAAATGCTCTGCCTGATTTCTTTAAAAAGGTGTAGTTTTTAATTAAAAATTCTTATTGCTTGGTTAGCTGTAGGTTTTTTTTTTTATTTTAGCAGAAGAGATTTTTTAAGAAGCCAATTTATTTGCTCTAGGGCTTTCTTTTTTCTTACCTCTAGCTCAAAGGAGAAGTGGGCTAATACTACTGAATCACCCAGTACATTGGTAAGACTTTACAAGCACATGCTTAAATATGTCAGCCAGAGCTCTGTGAATCTGTCTTGAAGGACTACCAAAAGGGACTGCTACAGCTGGAAATAGATCTGCACTTGTAAGTATTTATCTTTTGGAATATACTCTAAATCTTAGGGAAAAAGGGAATTCTTTGGGTTAAAGCTGATAAATCTGTGTATTTTAGAATTCCGTTTTTTTGCTGAGTCAGTCAGGTCTTAGTACCACCAAAGAGCTTTTCATTTAAATCAAATCAGAGTATAGCTTAGCATGCAAGTAGAATAAATAGTCTCTGCGTACAAAGAAATAAACTTGTTTCTAGTGACCTTTACAAAGAGGCCTTCCAGTTAGGAGGCAAAATATCAGTGAAGTTGTCTTAAATAGGTGTTAAAGGCACGTGACAGACCAAGGGGCAATTTGAAAGGCCCCCTTTGTCAAACCAAGGGCTATGTGAATCACACAGGAAATTGGTAAGACTACCTTAGAAGCACAGGTCAGGGCACTGTGTAGCAAGCCAGCTTTTATTAAGTCTTCTTTCCCTCCCACCCAGCCCAGGGATAATCTTAGCTTTATAGGCTCTTAAACCTACTAAAGGGAAGGAGGTGCCCATATTCACTTTCAGGTGTGGCTGGTTTTCCTCATCAGGAATATATTAAGGACCTGAGATTAATTAATCATGATGAACAAAGTCCAATAAATGTGTGGAGGCACATTTTGATTCCCGCATGTCTGCCTGCATTGGCCGGGCAAAAACTGGGTGTGCGGGAGATGGAGCCAATTCTGCTGCTGCTGGGCTCGGACGTACCCGCAATGGCAGAATCGGGGACATAGACGTCTGGGTGTTCCCCATATGCCAAGCAGATTGATGAATGGGGAGCTGCCCGTTCCAATGCCAGAATGCCACTTCTGGAGCAAGGGAGCAGTAGTGTCCTGGCACCATGACAGCGAGCTATCTGACGGCTCGGAATTCCATAGTAAAAGCTTGCCCCTGCATACTGCAATCCTGGCGACACCAGAGGCCCCCATGGCCTGGATCGTGGCTGCAGGGGCACAGCATGACCAGACGCCTGTATTGCAGGGCAGTGCGGCACATGCTGCAGGGGGCACCCTTGACTTATTCCACCTTCAGCTGAGTGCCAGGGGATGTACATGGGCCTGATGGGAATAAGCTCAATTCATCCCGGCATCTAGCCATTCCCCCACTCCAACTCCGTTCTGCTCCCGTCCAGTGCTCCCTGCACAAAGGCTGTGTACAACAGGGAACGCTTGAATCAGAATCACGTTCCAGGACTGAGCACAGGCTGGACGTCCACTCTGGATGTCCAACTCTGCTATTCGTGTTTCAAAATGCCGGCCATTAGGTATAATTAAAATTGAGGCAATGTTCGTTACCAGGAACCCCACTTTCATTCCACCACAAACTATCAGCATTCTAGACAAACTCATAGTAGTCAAAGATGACGTTAAGTACCTGGGCATCACAATGGACAGAGGTCTGAACCTGAAATCCCACATCACCAAAACCGCAAACAAAGCCTATCAACGTTTGAGGACCATCAGAAAGATCAAGCTAATACTCCACCAGGACCACTTCCGCACAGTGTGCCAAGCACTCATCACACCTCTGCTTGATTACGGAAACTCGTTATATCAAGGCCTCCCTCAGCAGACCTTACACCCACACCAAACGCATCATTACAGACACTCCAAAAACTGGGCACATCACCCCCGTCTTACAGCAACTGCACTGGCTCCCAATGATGGCCAGAGCAAAATTTAAAACAGTCCTGATCATCTTTAAAATCATTCACCATCTCTCGGCAGATGCACTCCAAGATATCATAATAAGGGATATTAGCAATAGACCAAGAAGGACCAATAATGACAACATGATCGGCACACCTGCAGGATATCACAAGACTAAACAAACAACTTCAAGAAGAGCTCCTTCACTACTGGAGTCCACACTTTGGAACTCCCTCCCAATGAGCCTGAGGGCATTAAATGGCATCACAGACTTCCGCAAGGCCCTTAAAACCCTGCTCTTTACAGAAGCCTATGAGCAGACAGACAACAGTTACCACCTGAACGGTAATGCAGCTACCTCCGCCAACTCGATATCCACTCATCCCAAATAGACATATGGGTTCATTGTATAATGTTAAGTACCCTCGTGCTAAATGTAACCCTCCAATTGTGATGTGACCACTTTGATTGTAGGATAAGGTGTGTGATGCTGCAGACCCTCTGAGAGGGGAAGAAAATGTTTTAAATGCAGGAAAAGTCAAGCACAACCTGCAATATCTCGAGAAACCACATAGGGGGAGCAGGAGGGACCTCCGAGGAACAGAGGAACCACACCTCCTAGGTCATGAGGTAATGCCAGCCAGCTTCCAATCAAGAAAGAGAGGAGTGCCTCTTAAAGGGAATTGGGAAGGTTGGAAGGCAGAATTAGAACCAGGAGCGGAACCGGCAGAGTCAGAAGAAGCAGAATCAGGAGCAGGGTGGCTGGGAAGAGAACCGGCAGGACAACCCTGGAAAGGAGGATATCCTGAGGAGACAGGACAGCCCTGGAGAAAGGCACAGGCAGGACGGCCTGGGAAAGGAGGACTGCCAAGAGAACCAGCAGAACCAGCAGGTTGGGCAGGACATCCGAGTGAATGGGCTAGATATCCAGAAGGAGCAGTAATCCCTGAACCACGGTTCCACAGGAGGCAGCAGCAGCAGCATCGGCTTGGAGAAAGGAGACCCCTTGGAGAAGGTGGGACAACTCCAGCCAGAGTGAGTGTTTGTTGTACAGAGAGGCAAAGGCGTGGCTGTGACTGTGGTCTAAAGCCAACAGCAAGACGGTTGGAGAGCTCAAGGCCTATTGCTCAGGCCAGGCAGGATCCCAACTGGAGTAGGCCTCAAACCTCACCTGGAGCAGACAAGCCGAGAAGAAAAGGTAACCCATATTTAACTAAAAGCAGGGTACAAACTGCTGATGTATGGGGAGTACAGGGAGCACAGGAATATTATCCTTGTGAGAGAATGCTTATGAGATAAGGTGCAAGAAACATGCACCAACTAAGAGACTTTTTAGTGACCAAGCTTTACAGAAAGCAAAGACAAAACATTTGCAAAAGGAAGACAGTTCCCAGTATCTGAGGGCGCAGGACCGACGCCCTGTATTCAACCCTGAGCATTGGGAGGTTGTGCAGAAGATATTTAAAAAGCCTTATTACAACTTACCAACAAATACTGACTTAGGCTCAGAGGCTTCAGAAGGGGAACCGATGCAGGTGGAATTTGCATCAGACACTGAGATGGACTGTAGCTTCTGTAAGACAGGAAGCTTGGAGTCCTTACTGAGCAACTAAGCTAGGTCTTGGGAGTTGAGACTGTTTGTTTGCCTGCTATACCGTTTACTGTGAAGATAACAGTTTTCCTTTAATGCTTTCTTTTTCTTTATCCTGAAGTAAGGAATTTGTGTTTGACGTTTTTGTGTCCAAGCATATGAACCTTTTTGCATGAAAGGGGAAATAAATGCCTTTTGTTTTCCCTCCACTCGGACCTTTTGTTTTCTGCGGGATTTTGGTAACAAGGACGCTACCAGGGCTGAAAGTCCCTGGACCCTGTAAGTTATTGGCCAAACCCAACCTTAAATGTTTTTATGTCCCACCTACCTCGCTCCAGTACGCTGCCAAGGTAGGCCCTGTGACAGGTGGTATACAAATCTGTCTAAATAAATAATTGTATTAGTATAAGTATCCCCAGCAAACCTAAGTAAGTAAACAACTAAAATACATTAAAACTAAGATGCAGACAGTAGTCCAGCGCGAGATGGGGGCTTTCCAGTCTTTTGCATTGGGTGTCACATGTATAATTTTCTCCTAGTTGGTGAGGAGTCTTATGGGGGCAAAGGTACAAGGAGCTCTTTGCTCTCAGGGAACAAGTTTGATCTCTGGCAGACTTGGAGGACATAAAGAAGATAGATAGGTATATAGACAAGACCTACAGGGACGTAGTACTGAAGTCCCACCTCCAGTCTGGCATCCTCCCTGTTGTCATCGAGGAGAAGTTATGTGACAGGAGAGCATCATTGGTGAGGCAGGAAGTTATCCTGTAGCAAGGCCTGTCCTCCACGTAATGTAAAACCCTCTCTCGCTGAGGAGGTTTCTCCAGGGCCATGTACCCATGAGGGAAGGGTTAGGATAGCCATTATAGCTGGTGATTCAATCATTAGGCCTGTAGATAGCTGGGTGGCTGGTGGACATGAGGCTCACGTGCTAACATGCCTGCCTGGTGTGAAGGTAGCGGACCTTACGAGCCACCTAGACAAGGTTTTAGATAGCGCTGGGGAGGAGTCTGCTGTTTTGATACATGTTGGTACCGATGACATAGGAAAGTGTGGTAGGGAGGTACTGGAAGCCAAATTTAGGCTTTTAGGTAGGAAGTTGAAATCCAGAACTTCAAAGGTAGCATTCTCATAAATGCTTCCTGATCCACGCGCAGGACCCAAAAAGCAGACAGAGCTCTGGAGTCTCAATGCGTGGATGAGGCGATGGTGCAAGGAAGAGGGTTTTGGATTTGTTAGGAATTGGGCAACATTCTGTAGAAAGAAGGGGCTTTTCCGAAGGGATGGGCTTCACCTTAACAGGGATGGAACCAGGTTGCTGGCATTAACCTTTAAAAAGGAGAGCAGCTTTTAAACTAGATAATAGGGGAAAGCAGACAGTCGCCCAAGAGTGCATGGTTCAGAATGATGTATTCTTGAAGGATACTAGAAAAAGATTGAAATTAGGGCATATCCACAGATTCCAGTGAAGCAAAAGTAACCCAAATGTCCTTAAGTACAGAGCAGGCAGAGTTTAAAGATTCCAAATTATCCCTGTCTACTGATAACCAGATTAATATGAATAAAATACAACCTCTAAAAAGCTTATATGAAAATGCTAGAAGTCTTAAAAATGAGATGGGAGAGTTAGTATATATCACTAAATGAGAGGTTAGATATGATTGATATTTCAGAGACCTGGTGGAAGGAGGACAACCAGTGAGACACTGATACCTGGTTACAAATTATATTGCAATGATAGAATAGATCAAATTTGGTGAAGGGATTGCATTCTGTTAGAGAGGACATTGAGTCACACAGGATTAAAGTTTTGTAGGAAACAAAATATGCTGTAGAATCTCTATGGATTGAAATTCTATGTAAAAAGGGGAAGGCAATGGTAGTGGGGGTGTACTACTGATCGCCTGGCCAGAATGAACAAATGGATGAGGAAATCAGGGACACTAACAAAAGTTACAATACAGTAATAATGGGTGATTTCAATTACTCCGGTACCAACTGGGTCAGTTTCATGGCAGGACATGCTAGGGAGATAAT
The DNA here is from genome assembly GCA_033557465.1 of Ichthyophis bannanicus. Classification (NCBI taxonomy): domain Eukaryota; kingdom Metazoa; phylum Chordata; class Amphibia; order Gymnophiona; family Ichthyophiidae; genus Ichthyophis; species Ichthyophis bannanicus. The sequence goes on along the minus strand of CM066048.1, from coordinate 86,700,060 downwards.
GTTCCTAGATGAAATAAATGACTGCTTCTTGGAGCAGCTGGTTCATGAACAGACAAGAGGGGAAGCCATTTTGGACCTAGTGGAACATAAGATCTGGTACAAGAGATATGGGTGTTGGAGCCACTTGCATGATAGCATGATCACGTTTGATTTAATAAATGGAGGAAGGACAGCAAGGAAATTCACTGTACTACCTTTTAACTAAAAAGGGAGTCTATGATAAAATGAGGAAAATAGATAAGAAAAAACTAAAAGGAACACCTGCAAAGGTTAAAGATTTACATCAAGCATGGGCATTGTTTAAAAATACTATCTTGGAAGCTCAGACCAGCTATATTCCATGCTTTAAGAAAGGTGGAAGGAAGGCCAAAAAACTACCAGCATGGTTTAAAGGTGAGGTCAGAGAGGCTGTTGTAGCCAGAAAAGCATCTTCTCCAAGAACAAGCAGGAAGTCAGCCCTCACATATCGGTGACATCGACGGAGCCCCCATGCGGAGCAAAACCTCAGCTTTCGAAGAAAGCCTTTGGGACTGCATCATGCATGCGCGCGGTCCCCTACCCGCCCAAGGGTGCCATCTTGCTCAGACTCCTTTTTTCTGCGGAGCCCAATGGACGTCGTCCTAGTTTCCCCGTGGAAAAAGAGTTAAAAGTTGAAAAATTGTGTTTTTCTGCTTGCCGGTTCAACACCGGTTCCCCTTCCCACCTTGGGCTCGGTAAACCGGTATCGAGTCCAGTCTGTTTTTCGTTTTTGTCCTTAGTGACTAGTGTTCTCGCTCTTTTTTTTTTTTTTTTTTTTTTTTAGCTGGCAGCCCGGTCCTTTGACCTCACAGGGGCCCCTTTTCCCCCGATGGCTGCCAGCAGGTTTAAAAAGTGTGATCGGTGCCCGAAACGTATGTCTCTCACCGACACACACGACTGCTGCCTCCGATGCCTCGGGCCCGACCATGACCCCGTGTCTGTGGCCCATGTAAAAAGATGTCTTCCAAGGCATTGAGCAGGCAGCAGTAGCATGACAGGATTTTTCCAGAGTCTGCACCTGCCCGGGCACGGACCTCGTCAGAGGCCTCAACCTCTCGGGAGCTGTCGATCCCGAGCAGCATCTGGTGTCCTCTGAAAAGGGGTCTCCCTCGTGGAAACACCAGAGGAAGAAAAAATCTGTGAGGGTGGTGTCGTTTGAGAGCTCCAAACGGCCTGGTCGCTCGCAGGATCGGTCGTGGAGTCTGGCTCACCGCTCCAGATCCTCAGAGTTGGAGAGGCCTGCCAGAATCCCTCGAATGGACCCGAAGATGCCGAGGAAGGTAAGCACTGTCCTCGTTATTGACTCTCCTCCAGGAGAGCCGGCGTCGGGACCCGAGCCGGGGGCTGCGGAGCCTCCTGAGCTTGGCCCCAGGTTGGCGGCCTTGGAGCGCAGCGTGTCTGCCTTCATGGACCAGCAGTGGGCGCTGATGGCGGTCTCACATGTCCATCCGCCCCAACCACCGGGACTTCGATGCACAAGTCGACCCCGGAGGCCAAGCCGATCCTCAAGACAATGAGGTATCAAGTCGATCCTCGGCCGAGGTCTCCATCGGTCTTCAGGACCGAGGTCGTCGATGCCGATTCCCTCGAGGGCCTCGGCCTGGACCGCCCCGACGCCGAGGCTGGGAGCTGATTGACTCCTCTTCGGAGTCCGGCTGGGAGACGGAGGACGAGGAGTCCCCGGGCACCCACCCTACCAAGTATGTCTTGTCAGACTCCCCGGGTTTTGAACCTCGGAAACGGTCCCTCCCCCCCCCCCCCCCCGGAGGACACCCAGTTCTTGGACTTCGTCTGGAACATGGCAAAGGCTTTGTCATTCCCGGCGGATCCCAAGGAGGAGCCTCGAGCCGAGGAGCTCGAGGTCCTCCAATATGACTTTCCTCCAAAGGAAGCCCTTACTGTACCGGTGCCCCACATTCTGGAATGGCAGCTGCTCCGAATGTGGGAGACGCCAGCCTCGATGCCGGTTCTTAGCAGGCGAATCAATTCCATCTATTGAGTTCACAAGAGCCCTGGGTTCCAGAAGGCACAGCTGCCGCACAACTCCATGGTTGTGGAATCGGCCATGCACCGGCTCAAGAGCCAGAAGACACACTCCTTGGTGCCTCCTGGCCGGGAGTCCCGCAATATGGATGCTCTCGGCAGAAAGTGCTACCAGGGTTTGATGCTGGCATGCCAAATCCTGACGTACCAGCTGTACATGGGCATGTACTGTGGCAAGGAGGCCTATCCGGAGTCTGGGGGAGGACAAAGAGATAGGGAATTCACCCTAGTAAAGGGCCCCCTTTCACCAAATCAGGGTAGGAAAGTCACAACCACCTCTAGGAATCAGAAAACTTCCACATGGCCCACATTTCATGGAATGAAGGGGAGAGGATACGGGGCCCAGAACCCCTATGGCAGGGAATGCTCCAAGCACTCAGGTGCCCGAAGTCAGGCTGATTGCTGTCACCTGAGTAGGGAGGAGTTGGAGCTAGAGCCCTGGAGGTATAAACCTAGGCCAGAGTATGAGAGAGGGGGAAGAGAAGCAGGAAGACAGGTTGACATGAGCAGAGGCACAGATGCAAGCAAGGGAAGCTTGACTGGTACTGAGCAGAGCAGAGGAACTGAGCTTCTAGTAATTGTATGTAAATAATAATTTTTGTAAATAGTTCCCCATGTTATCCAAGTTTGTATACCTGTTCTCTGTAACACAGAATAGCTCGTTATTCTAGTGACTTTGTTTCATGTGAACCGCGCTGATACCGAATAGCGCGGTATATAAGATTGTAATGTAAACCGCACTGATGCAGAATAGCGCAGTATATAAGAGAATGTAAATAAATAAAAATAATAAATAAATAAATAAATTTAAGAAAGTGCTAATTGGCATATAGCACGTCTGCAGGAGAATTTGGAGGCAGGAACAAGAGAGACTCCAAGATTCCCCGGGAGGCTGTTAGCTGAGCACTGTGAGCGAGACGGGGAGTCACAACCCATGCAGCTGGGAGAGCCCGAGGTGAAGCTGAATGATGAGGACACTCCCATGGACTGTTCCTTGTGCCAAGCTTTAAACCTGGGAACGTAGAGAAAGCAAGCCAGTCCTGAAAGAAAGTCTTCCAGGAAAAAGGTACCCATATTCCACAAGCAGGGTGGCCGTGATTCCCATGTTTTTGTAAAGGGGAAGTTTATGGGGACTAAGGAGCAAGCCTGGAACTGTGATAAGCTTGTGAATCACCTGCTGCTGGAATGAGGACACTGGGGTAAGCTGAAGTAGCTATTAGAGCAAAGCTTTCTGTTGCCCCTGGTTTATATTTGTTACTTGGAAGGTAACCAAGAAAGATTTGAAGCTGAATAGAAGCTAAACTACCACAGGCTTTAAATGTGATTTTGTTTTTGTGCTTTAGCCAGCAAGGCTAAGAAGGAGAATGCAATATACTTGCTGTTAAAGACTGTGTATCCTGAACTATAGAGAACCTTTAAAACAGCATTTTTGTGTTTGGGTTTGTTTTTGGACATGCTCTACTTCAAAAACAATCCTGTATGTGGTATGATCGAACCATTGTGTACAAAATAAATTTCTGTCATTTGCCTTACCTCCTTGAGCCTGACTACAGCTTTCTGCCTGATGCACCCATACAGCTAAATAAGGACTACATTTCCCAGAGGGCACTGCGGGGAAATAGTTTGAAAAAGCTGAAAAAGCAGATAGCAGAAAGTTCCTCTAATAATCCACGCCCCTCTAAGCTAGAGGCGAGTGGTGGTGGTGTGACAGTACCTGCGAGACCTGGCAAAGGAGATTGCCGGGTTCTCTGCTGGTCTTTCCGAGGGACCTTTGCAGCGCTTCCAGGTTTTGTCCACTGGGATCCAAGAGTGCTCGAAGTTTGACTCGAGCAGCCTATGACTGCTTCGAGGCTTCGGCCCGGGTAGCGGAGGCCGACATCGGTGCACGATGTCAGGCATGACTACAGTCATCAGATCTGGAGCCATGGGTTCAGGACAAGTTGGTCGATGTCCCTTGCCGAGGTGAGAACCTCTTTGGCAAGCCCATGACTGAGAAGGCTGCCGAGATCGAGTCCGAGTACCTGACCCGGACAAGACTCGAGAAGAAGACTTCTTCCCCTTCTGAGAAGAAGGGCTTGGGTAAGAAGCCCTTTTTCCCGAGGAAAGGATCAGCTTACCGAAACTACCCCATGTATCAGGCCTCCCCAGCAGGGGCAGCAGGCCAAGGGACGGGGCAAGGCCCGCGTAAGCAAAAGGCCCCCAAGCCCCAGGCACCGGCTCCGGCCCAGCCTGGAGGGGGCCTTTGATTCCCAGAGCATAGTCTCTCTCCCAAAGGAAGCAAGGCCATGCACAAGGGGAAGGCTGACCCTGTATGCCCACAGGTGGCCAGCCATTACAACAGACACCTGGGTCCTCCAAATGGGCTATCGGTTACATCTCACCCAGGTGCCTCCCTCTTAATTTCCAGGGGAGGCTCTCAGACCCCCTCTTCACAGGGACCTCCTCATGAAGGAGTTAGCAGGTCTTCTTGAGGATCAGAACAGGCTTCTATTCCAGGTACTTTCTGATACCAAAGAAAACTGGAGGCCTAAGATCTATCCTTGACCTGCAAAACTTAAACAAGTTCCCGGTGAGGGAAAAGTTCAAGATGCTTTCACTTTGAATATTGCTGCCTTACCTCCGCCAGGGAGACTGGCTATGCTCCTTAGATCTCAAAGATGCGTATACACACATCTTGATTCATCCAGACCACAGACAATACCTAAGGTTTGTAGTGGGAGGAAACCATTTTCAGTACAGAGTGCTTCGCTTTGGCCTAGTCTTGGCACCCAGGGTATTCACAAAGTGCCTTGCGGTGGTGGCAGCCTTTCTAAGGACTCGAGGGGTATTCGTCTTCCCCTACTTAGACGACTGGCTCATCAGAGGCCAGTCAGCTCTAGAGGCCCAACAGGCCACGTCCTGCACTATCCAGTTGCTTCAGCACCTAAGCTTTGTGATCAACTACACAAAGTCCACTCTGGTTCCTTCCCAAGGACTGGAGTTCATAGGGGCAAGGTTAGACACCCTTCAAGCAAGGGCTTATCTACCAGAGGAAAGGGCTCAAAGACTGGTAGCCCTAGTGCAGCAAGTGAGGCACAGATCCTGCATCTCAGCAAGACACTTTCTGCGCTGCCTTGGTCACATGGCCTCCACAGTGCATGTGACACCCAATTCTCGGCTCCACATGAGAACAGCTCAGTGGTGTCTCAGAGACCAGTGGACACAAGCCACAGGCAGACTCAGGGACGACATCAAGGTGTCCCATCGCCTGATACAGTCTTTGAAATGGTGGCTTCATCCTCACAACCTTCTGGAGGGAATGCCTTTCCAGCCTCCCACACACTCGAGAGTGCTGACTACGGATGCATCCCTGCTGGGATGAGGTGCGCAGCCACACCCTGGCTCATCAGTCTGTCTTGATTCAGACAGACAACCAGGTAGCGATGTTCTATGTGAACAAACAAGGGGGCACGGGCTCTCGCATCCTGTGCCAGGAAACCCTGGATCTATGCTCCTTCGCAGTCAACCAGGGTATGTTCCTCAAGGCAATTTACTAAGCAGAATTCTCCAACCGCAAGAGTGGCAACTGTATCCCAATGTAGGCCAGTAACTCTTCCAGTGCTGGGGGGCGACCATCCATAGATTTGTTTGCGAGCCCTCAAAATCACCAGTTGCCCTGGTTCTGTTCCAGGCAGCTGCACCCACACAGGGTCGGTGGGCCTCCTATATGCGTTTCCTCCCACACCTCTGGTGGCTCAGACCTTATTCAAGATCCTTCAGGACAAGGCCTCGGTCATTCTGGTGGCCCCCAGGTGGCCGAGACAGCCTTGGTTTCCTCTCCTCCTGCAACTGGAGGAGGAGACTCCCATTCCTCTGGGATTTTCGCCCAGTCTCCTGACGCAGGACGGGGGCTCACTTCTGCATTCCAACCTCAGGTCCCTCAACCTGATGGCATGGCTGCTGAAAGGGTAGTCATTGCACCACTTCTCCCAAAAAAGATAGAGGATGTGCTGCTGGCCTCTAGAAGGCAGTCGACTAGGAAGACCTACGCATTTAAGTGGCGTAGGTTTGAGGTATGGTGTATTCAGCAGAGTGAGAACCCATTCTCCTGCCAGGTGGTGGTGGTGCTGCAGTACCTGCTTCATCTTTTCAGACTGAGGCCTTAAGTCAAACTTGGTCCGAGTTCACCTTAGTGCTTTGTCAGCACACCACTCTCCAGTGGAAGGGCAACCTCTCTCTGTCCACCCCTTGGTGTCTAGGTTCCTGAGAGGTCTGCTTCTGCTGAAACCACGGGTGCGACCCCCGGCGACCGAATGAGATCTGAGTGTGGTCTTGCAACAGCAACCACCCATCCTTCGAGCTGATGGCTACCTGCCATCTTAGTTTCCTTTCTTGGAAGACGATTGTCTTGGTGGCACTCACATCGGCTAGACGAGTGAGTGAGCTGCAAGCTCTGGTGTCCGATAGACCGTTCACACGGTTCTATAGGAACAGGGTGGTGTTCACACGCACCCCAAGTTCCTGCCAAAAGTGATCTCCTCTTACCACCTCAACCAGGAGGTGGTGCTTCTGACCTTCTTTCCCAGGCCCCATGCCAGCCAGGCAGAAGCAGTTCTGCATACCCTGGACTGCAAGAGGGTGTTGGCCTTCTACTTGGAGCATACGCGGGGACATCGAAGAACTCCTCAGCTCTTCGTCTCTTATGATCCCAGTAAGCTGGGTATGCCTGTCTCCAAGCATACGTTGTCCACCTGGGTGGCAGATTGCATCGCCTGGGCATACAGGGCGGCCGATCTCCCGTTGCAGGGGTGAGTCACAGCCCATCGGGTCAGGGCTAAGGCCACATCGGTGGTTCACTTCCGCTCTGTGCCACTGGCAGACATCTGCCGGGCCGCATCCTGGTCTTCAAGCCAGACTTTTGTGACCCATTACTGCCTGGATAGGGAGTCCCAACGGTACAGTGCTTTCGCCCAGGCTGTACTCCGTAATCTGTTTGAGGTTTAGGCAACTCCTACCCTCCGACCCTTTGGTGTCAGGCTACCGGAGTGTTACGTTCTCGGTTGAACTTCTATCATGGCTGCTGCGGCTCTTCTAGAGGGAGCCTAGTTTTCAGTTATGGGTTCTCAGTAGCCTATAGCTAGGGAGTCCCATATGTGAGAACCTACTTCCTGCTTGTTCCTGGAGAAAGTGTAGTTACTCACCTGTAACAGGTGTTCTCCAGGGACAGCAGGAATCAGTCCTCACGACCCTCCCTCCTCCCCTGGAGTTGCAGTCCTTTGATTAATTTTTATCCTTTTGCCGTCTTTTTAGCTATGTCATTTGACTGAGTAAGATGGCACCCTTGGGTAGGAAGGGGACTGCGCATGCGTGATGCAGTCCCAAAGGCTTTCTTTGAAAGCTGTGGATTAGCTCCGCATGGGGGCTCTGTCGATGTCGACGTCACCTATATGTGAGGACTGATTCCTGCTGTCCCCGGAGAACACCTGTTACAGGTGAGTAACTACGCTTTTCAGGAAATGAAAAAAGGAGCCAAATGAGAAACTGGAAACAGCATAAGCATTGCCAAATTAGATGCAAGGCATTGATAAGGCAGGCAAAGAGAATTTGAAAAAAGCTTGCCATGGAAGCAAAAGTGCTTAATAACTTTTTCAAGTACATTTGTAGCAAAAAACCTGTGAGTCAGTTGGACCATTAGATGGGTAAAAGGGGCACTAAGAGGTGTCGTGAGGGCTACCCTGGTGGCTAGTAGAGGCCAGGGTAGGTCAGACACAAAAATTATAAAGTTGAAATTGGCAAGTATTCCAAAGGCCCAATTGACTTTTGGTCCTAGTAGTTTCCTTGATACCAATCTTCAATGAAAACAACTGCTCAGAGTGGTGGGAAAAATAAAGGCTTTTTATTCCCCTTCTTCGCAATGGTTCAAATGATTGGTATACAGCTATAAAGCAAAATGTCCTTACTTCAGGTGAGGAAAAGAAAAACTCAGGTTTAAAGCAAAAACTGTTACTTTCACAGGACTGGTGCTATTTACACAAAACAAGAATGTTCAATTCAGCAAGTCACACAGCTCACAAGCCTGACAGGGATTCTAGGTTTCCTGTAACACAGTATGTACAATCCATTTCTGGATCTGAAACATCCCCTGCTAGTTCCACTTGCATTGGCTCCTCTTCTGAAGCCTCTGAATCTGTGCCCCTGGTTTCAGGTAAAATATATTCAGGCTTTTATACAGTTCCTGTATCACTTCCCAATGTTCTGGGCTAAGCCTAGGGCGTCGGCTATGTGCTGTTTTATACTGAAAAGATTCCTCTTTATTCAGAGGTTTTATAGCAGCTCTATATAAACATTTTTCATTCAGAACTTTCTTCTTAGGTAAACATTTTTCATACCTTGTATCGTAGGAACCTTCAGACAAACGGCAGCTTTCTGGAATCTTTTTCCAGGAAAGTATGGTTTACCTTGTGAGGTTGGAGTCCCTTCTCCAAGTGAAGGTCTGGGCCTGTACCGGCTTAACTTCTGGCTTGCCTGTGCAGCACGGCTTAGCTTCTGGCTTGCCTGTGCAGCACAGCTTAGGTTCTCCAGCTGTCTCTCATTTGACTTTAGACTCCAGTTGCAGCAATGCTTTCGCCTCTCTGGACAAACAGCTCTCACTCTTGTTTGAGCTGAGACCTTCCCAGGTCCTTCATCAGCTCCAGGGAAATCGTCTTCCACTCGGGGTGGTTTGCTAGCGGTAGAGTAATCAGGTTTCCATTCTAACCTCTTTGTCTCTGTGCTGCAAGTGATCCTTCCCTTGCTTCTGCTGGACTTGCCTCCTTAGCCTGCTTCTTTCTCCACTGCTGCTCTTCTCTCTCTCCTTCCTGCCAACCTCCTTGACGACCTGTCTCCTGCCCAACTCCGTCCTGCCGAACTCCTTCCTGCCGACCTGTCTCCAGTCTTCCACACTCTCCTTAAGAAGCACTCCTACCCTCGAGGATTGGAAGCTGGCTGGCATTACCTTGTGACCAGCGGGGCATGGCTCCTCAGTGTCTCTGAAGTCGCTCTGGCTCCCTCTAGCTGGTTCCTCCGAATAATGCAGCTTGTGCACGTCTTTTTCTCTGTTTAAAACATTTTCTTTTCTTTCAAGAGGGTCTGCTGCATGACAGAGGACAAGGCCATAGTGGAGAGACTGAATGAATTCTTTGCTTTGATCTTTACTGAACATGATGTAGGGAAGTTACTCATGACAGAAATGGTATTTAAAGGTGATGCATCGGAAGAATTGAACAAAATATCGATAAACCGGGAAGATGTTTTACAACTATTTGATAAACCTAAAGAGCAGCAAATCACCTGGACTGGATGGTATACATCTGAGGGTGTTGAAGGAACTGAAATATGAGATTGCAGACTTATTATTCTCCCGGACCAAGCAGGAAGTCAGTCCTCACATATGGGTGACATCGACATCGATGGAGCCCTTGCGGAGCATTTCCCCAGCTTTACAAGAAAGCCTTTGGGAATGCAGGCACGCATGCGTGGTTCCCTTCCTGCCTAAAGGTGCCATCTTGCTCAGTCTCTCTTTTTCCGTGAAGCCCATCGGACGTGTGTCCTTGTTGTTGTTAAGTGCCGTCGAGTCGGAGTCGACTCATGGCGACCCTCTGGATAGCTATCCTAAATTGTGTTCGGTCTTCAGTCAGGCGGCTCATTGACGACAGACTGGTACCCGTAGCTGCTGTTATTGTAGCGATCCATCTCATTGCTGGCCTTCCTCTTTTGCGTTGACCTTCTATCTTGCCAAGCATGATATCTTTCTCTAATGATCTCTCTCTTCGCATGATGTGTCCGAAGTATGAAAGTCGAAGTCTTGTCATCTGAGCTTCTAAAGAAAGCTTAGGTTTGATCTCCTCTAGTACCGACTGGTTTGTTCTTCGGGCAGTCCATGGTATACACAGTATTCGCCGCCAGCACCATAATTCAAAGGCATCAATTTTCTTCCTGTCTGTCTTTTTCACTGTCCAGCTTTCACATCCATATGATGTTATTGAAAATACCATGGCTTGAACAAGTCGAATCTTTGTATGGAGAGACACATCTCTGCTCTTGAGAATCTTATCTAGGTCTTTCATAGCCATTCTGCCAAGAGCAATGCGTCGTCTGATTTCTTGACTGCTTGTTGCTTCTTTATTGATAGTTGATCCAAGTAGGTTAAAGTTGTTCACAATTTCAATTTCTTCTCCTTCAACGATGAACCTGTTGATTATGCCAGTTGTCATGATCTTTGTCTTCTTTACATTAAGGTGTCCTAGTCCTCCCGATATTTTTTCTCCGGTTCGATGCCGGTTCCCCTCCCGCCGGGTTCGGTACACCGGTATCGAGCCCGCTCTTATTTTTTCGGTTTTTGCCCTTCGTGGCAGGCGTTCGCGCCCTTTTCTTATTTTTCCCAGGAAGGTCGGTCCTTTGACCTCGCGGGGACTCTTTTTTTTTCCCCGATGGCTACCAGTGGTTTCAAAAAGTATGATCGGTGCAAGAAACTAATGTCTCTCACCGACACACACAACTGCTGCCTTCGGTGCCTGGGTCCTGACCGCGATCCTAAGATCTGTGGACCATGTGGAAAGATGTATTCCAAGGTGCTTCGAAGTCGTCAGCACCAAAAGGAAAGGCTTTTCTCCGACTCGGCCTCCGGCCGGGCCCAGACCTCGTCTGAGGCCTCGACATCTCGGGAATCGGATCCCGAGCATCGTCGGGGCTCCTCGGACAGGGGGTCCCCCGACTGGGAATGAAAGAGGAAGAAGCGGCTCGCGAGGGCGTCGTCGGAAGAGGTCCCTGGCTCCTCGAGAGCTAGGTCTCGACCCCGACCATCGCCCCGGGCCCGTGGAACAGGAGAAGCCTCCAAAAGTACCTCATGTGGAGCCGGAGTCTGCTGGACACGTAAGTCCTGTAGTCCTCGTGGACTCTCCTCCCAGAGAGCCGATGTCGGGCCCGGCGCCGCCGGGGCCCGAGTCGGTGGCTGCTGAGTCTCCTGAGCTGGGTCTCAGGCTGACAGCCTTGGAGTGCAGATTGTCTGCCTTCATGGAACAGCAGCGGGCACTGATGGCCAGCCTGTCTGGCGCATCTGCCCCGACCACCGGGACATCGACATCGAAGTCGACCCCGGAGACCGAGCCGATACTTGAGACCATGAAGGCTCGAGGTCGACCTCGGTCGCGGTCTCCCTCGACCTCCTGTTCGGGACCGAGGGTGTCGACGCCGGTGCCTTCGGCGTCAAGGCGGGTGCTCACAGGCCCCGCGCGGTCGGACCCCGATTCCTCATCGGACGAGTCTGCCTGGGAGACGGAGGACGAGGAGTCCCCCGACACCTTCAGGACTCGGTGCGTCCTGTCGGACTCACCGCAGTCTGAGCCCCAGAGTAGATCCCCTCCGGAGGATACCCGGTTCTCGGAGTTCGTCCTTGGATATGGCCACTGCGTTGGCAATCCCTGCGGACCCCGAGGAGGAGCCTCGAGCCGAGGAGCTTGAGGCCCTACAGTATGACTCTCCTCCGAAGGAGGCCTTTACTGTTCCGGTTTCTCCGATGCTGGAACGGCTCCTCTTCCGGATGTGGGAGGCACCGGCCTCAGTGCCGGTTCTAAGCAAGCGGGTCGTTTCTATCTATCGACTCCAGAAGAGCTCTGGCTTTCAGAAGGCGCAGCTGCCACACCATTCCATGGTGGTGGAATCGACCATGCGTCGCCTGAAAAGTCAGAAGATGCACTCTGCGGTGCCCCCTGGCAGGGAGGCCCGGAACCTGGATGGTTTTGGTAGAAAGTGCTTCCAGGGCTCAATGCTTTCTTACCAGCTGTACATGGGCATGTACTTGCGGGACCTGGCCAAGGAGCTGGCCGGGTTCTCTGCTGGTCTCTCCGGGGAACCCTTGCAGAGGTTCAAGTCCTTGTCCTCGGGGATCCGGGAATGCTCCAGGTTTGTCCTGCGCTGCCTACGATGGCTTCGAGGCTTCGGCCCGTGTTGCGGCAGCCGGCTTCGTGGCTTGACGTCAGGCATGGCTGCAGTCATCGGACCTCGAGCCATGGGTTCAGGACAAGTTGGTCGATGTCCCTTGCCGAGGTGAGAACCTTTTTGGCAAGCCCATGACCGAGAAGACCGCACAGCTCGAAACCGAGCACCTCACGAGGACAAGGCTGTCTAGAAAGACTTCTGCCCCTTCTCACAAAAAGAAGGGCTCGGGTAAAAAGCCCTTTTACCCGAGGAAGGGCACTGCCTACAAACAGTACCCACAGTACCAGGCCTCCCAAGCTCCCCCTCGGGGTCAGCAGGCCGAGGGGCAGGGTAATGGGCCCCGTAGGCAGAGGACTCCCAAGCCTCCGGCCCCTGCTCCCACTCAGCAGGGTGGGGGTTTTTGACTCCTTAGGCATAGCCTCTCCGTCCCTGCTCTCCCAACCCTGCACAGAAGGTCGCCTCGCCCTGTTTGCCCACAAGTGGCCACTCATCACTGGAGACAGTTGGGTGCTAAGCATAGTCCACAAGGGCTATATGCTACACTTCCAACAGCTGCCTCCTCCATACTTTCCAGAGGAGTCTCCAAGGCCTCCCCTGCACACAGATCTTCTCCTTCAGGAGCTCCAAGGTCTGTTGGTGGACAGGTTAGTGGAGCCTGTGCCTCCCCACCTACAAGGTCAAGGGTTCTACTCCAGGTATTTCCTTGTACCCAAAAGAACCGGTGGCCTTCGGCCTATTCTAGACCTCAGAAATCTCAACAAATTCCTAGAGAAGGAAAAGTTCAAGATGCTTACTCTTGGAACACTTCTGCCCTACCTCCAGCAGGGAGATTGGCTATGCTCCTTAGATCTAAAGGATGCGTACACTCACATCCTCATTCATCCAGACCACAGAACGTACCTCAGGTTCATTGTGAGAGGAAACCATTATCAGTACAGAGTACTGCCTTTTGGCCTCACCTCCGCTCCCAGGGTTTTTACCAAATGCCTGGCAGTGGTGGCGGCCTACCTGAGAAATCAGGGAATCTTTGTCTTCCCCTATCTGGACGACTGGCTCATCAGGGGTCAGACGTGCCAGGAGGCCACACAAGCCACCCTCAGAACTATTGCTCTTCTTCAAAACCTGGGGTTTGTAATAAACTTCGCAAAGTCCACTTTGCTCCCCTCCCAGAATTTGGAGTTCATAGGGGCAAGGTTGGACTCTCTGCTGGCAAAGGCGTTCTTGCCAGAAGACAGAGCCCAAAGACTGATAAACTTAGCAAACCAGTTTCTCAGCAGGTCACTGGTCTCCGCCTGACTCTGCCTGAGGCTTCTTGGCCACATGGCTTCGACAGTACATGTGACCCCCAATGCCAGGCTCCATATGAGGCCTGCACAGTGGTGCCTTCGGACTCAGTGGTCACAGGCCACAGGCAGCCTCAGACAGGATAAGGGTGTCCAGACAATTTCTGAACTCCCTCCACTGGTGGCTGCACCCACCCAATCTACTGCAAGGGGTGCCTTTTCAGATTCCTGGGTTCACAGTGGTGTTGACCACGGATGCCTCCCTGCAGGGCTGGGGGGGGGGGCTCATTGTCTAGGCAAGTGCACCCAGAGCCTGTGGCCTCCCTGGAGGCCGCACAGCAAATCAATCTACTGGAACTCAGGGCTATTCGGTTAGCCCTCAAGACTTTCTCTCCAACCCTGGCTCATCAGTCTGTCCTAGTTCAAACAGACAACCAGGTAGCCATGTTTTATGTGAACAAGCAGGGCGGAACTGGGTCCAGGCTCCTTTGTCAGGAAGCACAGGACCTTTGCTTGTTTGCTCTCAGGCACAACATGCTCCTCAAGGCTGTGTATCTACCTGGCCAGGAAAACTACCTGGCCGACAGGTTGAGCAGGAATCTACAGCCCCACGAGTGGCAGCTCCATCCTTTGGTGGTTCAGAAGATTTTCCTGAAATGGGGACTTCCATCCATAGATCTGTTTGCCAGTCCACTGAACAAACAGCTGCCAAAGTTCTGCTCCAGGCAACCGCATCCTCTGCGGATAGCAGCAGATGCTTTTCTGATTCCATGGTCTCAGGGCCTCCTGTATGCGTTTCCTCCCGCGCCCTTGGTGGCCCGAACCCTCTTCAAAATTCTTCAGGACAAGGCCTCGGTCCTGCTGGTGGCTCCCAGGTGGCTGAGACAGCCTTGGTTTCCACTTCTGCTTCAGCTGGCAGTGGATCCCCCACTGCCTCTGGGGTTGCAACCCGACCTTCTCTCTCAGGATCAGGGTTCCCTTCTGCACCCCAATCTCAAAGCCCTCAATTTGATGGCCTGGAGGCTGCAAGGGTAGTTTTGGCTCCCTGGGGCCTACCTCGGGAAGTTGAGGAGGTTGTCCTAGCCTCTAGGAAACAGTCCACTAGGAAAACCTATGCTCTGAAATGGAAAAGGTTTTCTGTGTGGTGTCAGCTACGTACCGAAGATACTTTCTCCTGTACTGTACCAGTAGTGCTTCAGTACTTACTACACTTGTCCAATCAGGGACTTAAGTCCAATTCTGTTCGGGTCCACCTCTCAGCTCTAGCAGTTCACCACTCACTGGTGGAAGGACATTCTCTGTCGGTTCACCCCTTGGTGTCAAGGTTTCTCAGAGGCTTGCTCTTGCTCAAGCCTCTCATCCGTCCTCCTGCTCCTGAGTGGGAGTTGAATGTGGTCTTGCAGCAACTGACTCGCCCACCTTTTGAGCCGATGGCTACTTGCCCTCTACGCTTCCTGACCTGGAAGACACTCTTCTTGATAGCCCTAACCTCGGCTAGGCGAGTGAGTGAGCTTCAGGCCCTGGTTTGTGACAGGCCCTACACCCGCTTCTATAGGAACAGGGTAGTCCTTAGGACTCATCCAAAGTTCCTCCCAAATGTTGTCTCCTCCTTCCACCTTAACCAAGAGGTGGTTCTTCCAACATTCTTCCCTAGGCCTCATGCAAGCCAGGCTGAAGCAGTTCTGCTTTCCAGGACTGTAGGAGGGCCTTATCCTTCTACCTTGACCGTACGCAGGGGCATAGAAGGACTACTCAGCTCTTCATATCTTTTGACCCTAATAATTTGGGGTTAGCTGTGTCCAAGCATACCTTGTCCACCTGGGTAGCTGACTGTATCACCTGGGCTTACAGGGCGGCTGACCTTCCTTTGCAGGGTCGGGTCACGGCCCATCGTGTCAGGGCAATGGCTGCCTCAGTGGCTCACCTCCGCTCTGTACCGTTGGTGGACATTTGCAGGGCTGCAACTTGGTCCTCAAGCTAGACTTCTGCGGCCCATTACTGTCTGGAAAGGGAGTCCCGTAGGGACAGTGCTTTTGGCCAGGCAGTACTCCGGAATCTCTTTGAGGTTTAGGCAACTCCTGCCCTCCAGCCCTCCGTTGGGCTACCGGTGGAGGTTCTGTCAGTGAAAAGCCTCTCTTTGATGCTGGGACTAGAGGGAGTTCTCTTGTTCAGCCTGGGTTCCTGGTAGCCCAGAGCTAGGGAGTCACCCATATGTGAGGACTGACTTCCTGCTTGGTCCTGGAGAAAGAGTAGTTACTCACCTGTAACAGGTGTTCTCCAGGAGCAGCAGGAATCAGTCCTCACAACTCTCCATCCTCCCCTGGGAGTTGCAGTTGTACATAGTTTATTTTTACATTTTTGTGTGCTGTTTTTAGCTATGTCATTTGACTGAGCAAGATGGCACCTTTAGGCGGGAAGGGAACCGCGCATGCGTGCCTGCATTCCCAAAGGCTTTCTTGGAAAGCTGGAGAAATGCTCCGCAAGGGCTCCATCGACGTCGATGTCACCCATATGTGAGGACTGATTCCTGCTGCTCCTGGAGAACACCTGTTACAGGTGAGTAACTACTCTTTATCAATCTGTTAATTATCATTAAAATAATCTGTACTACCTGAAGAATGGCTAATGTAATTCCAGTTTTTAAAAAGGGTTCCAGGGGTGATCTGGGAAACTAAAGAATGGTGAGCCTGATACTAATACCAGGCAAAATGGTAGAAACCATTCTAAAGAACAAAATTTATGAACATGTAGATAGTCATGATTTAATGGGAGAAAGCCAACATGGTTTTAGCCAAGGAAGTTCTTGTCTTACTAATCTGTTATATTTTTTTGAAGGTGTGAATACACAGGTAGACAAAGGTAAGTTGGTTGATATAGTGTATCTGGATTTTCAAAAAGTCTTTGACAACGTCTCTCATGAGACTCTTGGCAAAATTAAAAAGACATTGGATAGGAGGCAATGTACTATTGTGGCTCAGGAACTGGTTAAAAGATAGAAAGACGAGAGTAGGGCTAAATAGCCAATTTTCTCAATAGAGGAAGGTGAATAGTTGAGTAACCTGGGGATCTGTGTTGGATCCGCAGCTTTTTAACTTCATCATAAATGACCTGTATAGGGAAATGGGTGAAGTGATCAAATTTGCAAATGCCACAAAATTATTCAAAGTTGTTGGAATTCAAGAGGATTGTAAAAAATTGAAAGAGAATCTTGATAAATTGGAAGACTGGATGTTCAAATGGCAAATTGTTTTTTTTTGAAAATTTATTTTTATTCAGTTTGTACCAACACTGAAAACAAA
This sequence comes from Ichthyophis bannanicus, assembly GCA_033557465.1. Classification (NCBI taxonomy): domain Eukaryota; kingdom Metazoa; phylum Chordata; class Amphibia; order Gymnophiona; family Ichthyophiidae; genus Ichthyophis; species Ichthyophis bannanicus. The sequence goes on along the minus strand of CM066048.1, from coordinate 86,683,463 downwards.
CAATGCAAGCTGTTAACATTTCCAACCTTATGTTTATGCCAACCCTGTTCCCCCACTGACCCGCCCCCCCTACCCCTCCCCCCTACCCTCTCTCTCCCTAGAGGCATTTCAACGTTTAAGATAGTCCAGCACAGGTAACCATAAATCCTTAAATCTCTCTTGCTTCTGGCGCCGCGTTGCGGTCAGCTGCTCCATCAAAACAAGCTGTCTCAGCCGATTCTTCCACTGTTCCATTCCCGGTAGCTGGAGCTGCTTCCATGCCCTGGCAATTTCACTTCGGGCAGCTTGAATACACACTCTTATAGGACGTTCAGACTTCCTAATTCCCAGCAAACAGAGTCCCATATCCAATCCCACTTCTAACCCAAAGATTCCTAATATCCGCTCTCCGACCTCCCTCCCAATATATCCTTACCCTTGGACACTCCCACCTCACAGGTATAAAGGATCCCTCACCCCCACATTGCCGCCAACACCTATCAGACACTCCCGGAAACATCCTATGCAACCTCGTCGGGGAATAATACCAACGATAAAGCAGCTTATATGAAGTTTCACGGACTGCCACGGACAGAGCCTGGCGGACAATGTTCACATGCACTCTCTTTCATTCCTGCTCATCCATCTCTCTACCCAAATCCCTTTCCCACGCACTTTGGTGCGGGAATGTCCTAAGAGTACCTCCCCCCAGGCCTCGATACAATTGGGTTATCAACCCCCTAGAGCTCTCCCAATCCACCCACAGCCTTTCTCTATCATCTAGGGCCTCCTCCCAACTCTCCCGAATATGCTTTTGAAACAGAAAATGCTTAACTTGCAAATGAGGGAAGAAGTCCCCCCTGTGCAACTGATATTTCACCCTGAGATCAGGAAAAGGAATCAAGTCTCCATCCGCAATAAATTTATCAAAGGTATCCAACCCCACTCTTTCCCATCTCTGAAATACCCTCTCTTCCCGGGATGAATCCTGCGGTCACCATCACCAAGGCTAAAGTTCCCCCATTGTCCCTCCACTCAAACACTTGGCACAGCTGAGCCGCCACATAATATCTCCCCAGATCCAGGACTCCCAATCCCCCCCCCTTTCCCGACACGCATACATTACCCTTCTACTCACTCGCGGTCGACTATTCCCCCCACACAAAAGCGAATACCTGACTCTGTAATTGCTGCAACTCCCCACAACTTACCCCAACTGCCAATGTTTGAAACAGATATAATAGACGTGGTAGCAGATTCATCTTCAATACTGCAATCCTCCCCAACCAAGACAGCTCTACCCCTTTCCATCTGGCCATGTCTTTCCGCAATTGTCCAAACAACGGTGGGTAGTTCACACTATACAGACCTAATGGATGTGCTGTGACCTGAACTCCCAAGTATTGAATAGATCTACTGGCCCACCAAAACGGAAAAGAAGCTTTCAGGCTCTGAACCACCTGGGGCTGTAGCGAAAGTGACATTGCCTCCATTTTATCCCAATTGACTTTGAACTCCGAAAGCCCCCCGTACTCCCTAAGCTCCTTCATTAAAACTGGAAGGGAAACGATCAGCTGTGTCAAAGCAAAGAGTAAATCGTCGGCAAACAGTACCATCTTATGTTGAGATGCCCCTACCTCTATTCCCCTGATATCCTTCACCGACCAGATCCTAGCAGCCAACTGTTCCATAATTAACGCAAAAAGCAGCAGGGACAGCGGACAACCCTGGTGTGTCCCGCGTCCCAGTGGAAAAAGTCAGAGTAACCTCCATTTACATGTACTGCGACCTCGGGCGCCGCATAGAGTACCTTTATCCAAGCTCGAAAGTTAGGATCTAGTCCTATGTGTTCTAGAACCGCCAGTAGAAAGTCAAAATTAACCCTATCAAAGGCCTTTTCCGCATCGATGGAGAGGAACATGGCCTGCTGTTCCTTCCGTGCCAGCCACCCCAACTGAATCACTCTCCTTATCCCATCTGCTGGCTGTCTACCCATAACAAACCCAGATTGGTCCGGATGGACCAACCCCGGCATGCACGGTCCCAATCTCAATGCCAACACCTTCGCCAGAATCTTAACGTCAATGTTCAATAAGGAGATGGGACGATATGATCCGCAGACCGCCGGGTCTCTCCCTGGTTTAGGTATTACCACTATTGCAGCCTGACTCATTGACGCCGGCAATGCGCCCCCTTCAGAACTGCATTAAACACTCGTCAATATAGGGCCCAACAGCTCCGACATTTTTTTATAAAACAAACCCAAAAATTCATCTATACCCGGTTCTTTACCTGGCACCAAGGACCTGATGACGCCCATCACCTCCTCCAGACTGATGTCCACGTCCAACCCCTCCCCCACTGATTCCTCCAACCTCGCACTACCTTTCCCCCCATTCAGCAAATATTGTCTAATTGCCTCGCTCTCCCCGGGGGCCTCCGCTGTATATAATCCCGTGTAATAGTCCTGAAACCAATCCCTAATGTCCCTTCCTTTAAACACCATTTTATCCTGCGGGCCTTTAATTTTGGCAATAGCTTGCCGCTTTCTTTGAGCCTTTAGTTTATTACCCAGAAGGCGCCCAGATTTATTATCAAATTCATAGTAACATTGTCTTACTTTCTCAAGTTGATGGGATATACGTTCCAACTGAAGAGCATTTAACTGCCTTCTAATCTCCTCAACCTACCCCCTCAACCTTGGGTCTCCCCGCTGTTTATGGGCCCTCTCCATTTCCACCAGTTACCCAGTAAGATGGCAAACTTCTTCTTCCCTCTTCCTCTTCCTTTGCGCCCCCATCTGAACAAGGTGCCCCCTCACCACCGCCTTCAACCCATCCCAGAGAACTGCAATGGTCACGTCCTCATCATTCAATTCTATATAATCAGTTCTCACCTTCTTTAACCTCTGCTCAACTCCTTCCCCCTGAAGGAGGTAATCATTCAACCTCCAGAAGGTTTTCCTTCCAGACTCCCAAGGCGACCCAAACCACACTGCCACCGGGGCATGGTCAGACGAAGTGGCTACTCCAAGATCTACCTTGTCCAAGGCCGCCTCCTAATACCTATCGCCAAGAAGATAGTCGGTCCGGCTATACGAAGCATGCACCGCCGAATAGAATGTAAAATCTCTTGTCAGAGGGTGGGCTAATCTCCATAGATCTTCTAACTCATAGTCTTGCATCCACTTCTGAAATTGTCTCAGACCCGAGTCCCTCCCCTCCCTCCTCCCTGCTCTACCATCCAATGCTATATTACAATCCTCCCTACCAGAAGCCTCCCCTGAGTCTTCCTATCCAGCCACTTGAGCAATATTCAGCCCGTAGACTGAAAGCAAAGTCACTTGCTCGCCCCCTATCTCACCCACAACCTCCACCGCCCTCCCATCTGGTTTCCTAAACACCCGTCCCATACAAAAGAGAACATCCTGCCTAATCAATATTGCTACTCCGACTTTCCTATGATCTCCCTCTTCCGCTGCAAAAAAGCCCTGGAATTTACCCGATTCCAATAATCTCTCATCACGTTTGCGCAGTGGGTTTCTTGCAGAAACGCCACCTGCCACTGCTGTTCCCGCAACTCTTTCCACAACATCTTCCTTTTCTGAGGTGAATTAAGTCCTCGCACATTCAAACTGCCCACTTTCAAACCAGAAGCCATATCCTTACTCCCCCCTTTACGCATCATCAATGCCTCCCCCTCCCCCCAATCACACAGAGCTCCACTCTGCCTATCACCGAGGAAGGGACTGCACCATGGACGCTGTGCCTTCTCCATCCCCTTACACGTACCCCGAATTGCAATCCTCTCCAGCTCCCCCATTCCCCCCCTTCCTGATGAACATCATGACACACATTATAACAGTATAACATCCCTTTGCCCATAGACAGTCAACCAACCAACCTCCCCCCTCTCCGAACAGCCTACAGAGAAACAAAGACCCCCACAGTGCCCCTCTTTCCCCTTATCGCCCCTGAGCATAGGGGACCAAAACAGATACAATGCACAAACCCCACAGCCTAAGACTCATGTAGTCACGGTTGAGGCTGCTCCATTGAGCTCTCCATGTCCCGTAGCGCCAGACTTCCTCCAACGGCGCTGACCCTTCACAGGCATCCTCTCCCATCCAGGGTACCCCCCTTTACTGCCATTCTGCACCAGGGCTTTCGCCTGCTCAGGCAAACAGGGGACACTCTCTTGCCGCAAAACCTTCCAGGCCTCCTCTGTGCGCACTCTGAAGCCCCGGCCATTAATGTCCATCACCAAAGCGAAGGGGAAGAACCACTAATATTTCATTTTCTCAGTCCTTAAATACTGTGTGACTGGCTTCATGTCCCTTCGTCTCTGCAGGGTTCCAGCTGATAGATTGTGGTAAATTTCCATATTCTGGCCTTCCCAGCAAAAGCTCCTCCGAGCAGCGGACACTCGCATCATCCTCTCCTTTTGAGCATAAGAAGTCAGGCAGGCCACAATATCCCTCGGCTTTCCGGCTCGCGCTGGTCCCAATGCTCGATGGGCCCTCTCCACTGAAACGGCAGCTCCCTCAGCAGCGCCTTCCTCTCACTTCAGCAAGAACTGACAGACCTTCTGGTCTACGGCAGCCGCATCTGCAAAGACCTCTGTCTCTGGCAAGCCCCATATCCGCACATTATTACGGCGTTAGCGATTCTTAAGATCCTCCAATTTATCCTTGAGGCTGACCTGCTCCGATTGTAGGTGCTGCATTCGGACCTCCGCCTGCGTGTCTCTCTCTGCCAACTGATCGGCCTGCTCTTCCAGCGTCTCCACTCTAAGGCCCAGCTCCCTCACATCCTCTTTAATGCCTGCCAAAGTCTCTTTAAGCTCACCCTGCGTAGCGATGATTTCGCGTTTCAAGGATCTCATCCAGCCCCAGATGTCTCCTCTAGTACATCCCTCATCAGCGCGATCCAGCTCCTCCTCCAAATCCTCTCCCGACGCCATGTGCTCTGGCGGGTCTCGGGCCTTTCGCTCTCCACCGTCTGCGTATGGGGATTTAAATTTCGCCAACTTCTTATGCACCGACATCCCCGTTGGTCTGGATCTCCACAGGCACCAACTCTTCAAGGTGGGATGGGGTAACACGAGCGCTTTTCACCTTTATAGCAGCGTCCCGATGGGAGCTCAAGAATTAAGCTGCCGTCATCTGGGTGACATCACTTCCTCCCATGGCAGACGAAATTTACTGTGGACAAGTGCAAAGTTATGCACCTAGGAAAGAACAGCCAAACTATGGTTACACAATGCAAGGTTCCATATTAGGAGCCCCCCACCCAGGAAAAAGGTTTGGTGTCTTTGTGGATAATACATTGAAACCCTCCATCCAGTATGCAGTAGCAGCCAAGAAAGCAAATACTTACCTGTCCTTCAGTTATCAACCTATCTCTCTCCTCCCCTTTGCTTGAAAATTACTTGAATGAGTGGTTCACCGCTGCTTTCTTGACTTTCTTTCCTCTCAAGCTTTTCTGGGTCACAGCAATCTGGCTTTCATTCTCCATTTCACAGAAATGGTTCTTGGCAAAGTCGCCAGTGACTTGTTCCTTTCTAAATCCAAAGGCCTCTATTTGATTCTCATCCTTCTTGATCTTTCTGCTGTGTTTGACACTGTTGATCACCACTTATTCCTCGATACCCTGTCTTTGCTTAGATTTTGGGGCTCTGTTCTGTCCTGGTTTTCTCTTTATCTCTCCCATTTCACTTTTAGTGTATGTTCTGACTTATCCTCCTCTACTGCCATCCTGCTTTCAGTTGGTGTACCTCAGGTCTCTGTCTTGGGACTTCTCCTTTTCTCTCTCTACACTCAGTCCTTTGGTGCACATATTTCTTTCTATTGTTTTCAGTACCCTCTTTATGCTGACAACTCTCAGATCTACCTTTCTGTGCCTGAATCTCTCCAGGAATCCAGGCCTGGATCTCTGTCTGCTTAACCGACATTGCTGCCTCGATGTCTCACCGCCGTCTGAAACTGAACATGGCCAAAACTGAGCTCCTTATATTTTCCCCCTTCCTCCCTTCTCTGTTTCTGTGGATAATATTACACTCCTCCCTGTTTCCTCAGCTCACAACCTTGGAGTCATCTTTGACTTTTTCTCTGAACACATCCAACAGATGGCTAAAACCCATTGCTTCTTTCTCTATAACAATGGCAAAATTCGTCCCTTCCTTTCTACACACACTAAGATCCTCATCCATGCATTAGTCATCTCACGTCTTGGCTATTGTAACTTGCTCCTCGCTGGTCTCCTTCTGAATTATCTTTCTCCTCGTCAATCTGTTAAAAACTCAGCCGCACAACTTATCTTCCACCAGTGTCGCCATACTCATGCAACCCCTCTTCTTAAGTCACTTCACTGGCTCCCTATCCTTTCAACATCCAGTTCAAACTTCTCCTACTTACCTACAAGTGCATTCATTCTGTGGCTCCTCATTACAAACCAAACACCCAATTAAGGATACTTCAACAATAAAAACCCACTAAGATTACACAACAAGTACAACACCTGGACAAATGGATATGTAAGTAAACTCCAAACGAACAACATCATAAAAGTGTACCTCTCTGCATTAAGACCACATTCAGAACTAACAGCAGGAAAATACCATATCTAACCACTATCACAATATCATGCCAATATTACTCACATAATATCAGAACAGATAATACCCTCTCACCCTCCTAGACCTCCCAGACATGGATCAGAGAGCAAAAGCAGCAATCACCCTAACTGCTTTAATAATCTGCATCTCCTTCAATCAAATATACTCTCTATCCCAATATCAACATCAACACCTTATACCAATAATTCTCCAGGACCAAGCAGGAAGTCAGTCCTCACATATGGGTATCATTGACGCCGATGAAGTCCCAGCGGAGCATTTCCCCAGCTTTCTATGAAAGCCTTTGGGAATGCAGGCACGCATGCGCGGTTCCCTTCCCGCCTAAAGGTGCCATCTTACCTCAGTCTCTCTTTTTCCGAGAAACCCACCGGACGTGCATCCTGTCATCCCGGATAAAAGTTTGATTTTTTTCGGCGATTCTCGCTATTTTTTCTTCCCGGTTCGACGCCGGTTCCCCTCCCGCCGGGTTCGGTACACCGGTATCGAGCCCGATTCTTCTTTTTCGGTTTTTGCCCTTCGTGGCTGGCGTTCGCGCCCTTTTTTGATTTTTCCCTGGAAGGCCGGTCCTTTGACCTCGCAGGGACTCTTTTTTTTCCCCGATGGCTTCCAGCGGTTTCAAGAAGTGTGATCGGTGTAAGAAGTTGATGTCTCTCACCGACACACACGACTGCTGCCTTCGGTGCCTCGGTCCTGATCACGACCCTAAGACGTGTGGACCATGTGGGAAGATGTCTTCCAAGGCACTGCGAAGTCGCCAGCAGCAGAAAGAAAGGCTTTTCTCAGACTCAGCCTCCGGCTGGGCCCGGACCTCGTCTGAGGCCTCGACATCTCGGGATTCGGATCCTGAGAGCCGTCGAAGCTCCTCGGACAGGGGGTCCCCCGACTAGGAACGCAAGAGGAAGAAGCGGCTCGTGAGGGTGTCATCGGAGGAGGTCCCTGGCTCCTCGAGGGCCAGGTCTAAGACCCCCGACCGTCGCCCCGGGCCCGTGGAACAAGAGAAGCCTGCCAAAGTTCCTCACGTGGAGCCGGAGTCTGCTGGACAGGTAAGCCCTGTGGTCCTCGAGGACTCTCCTCCCAGAGAGCCGACGTCGAGTTGGTGGCTGCCGCGTCACCCGAGCTGAGTCTCAGGATGACAGCCTTGGAGACCAGACTGTCTGCCTTCATGGAGCAGCAGCAGGCACTGATGGCCAGCCTGTCTGGTGCATCTGCCCCGACCACCGGGACATCGACATCGAAATCGACTCCGGAGACCGAGCCGATACTCGAGTCCATCATGGCTCGAAGTCGACCTCGGTCGCGGTCTCCCTCGACCTCCCGTTTGGGACCGAGGGCGTTGACGCCGGTGCCTCCGGCGTCGGGGCGGGTGCTCCAGGGCCCTGCGGGGTCGGATCCTGACTCCTTGTTGGACGAGTCCGCCTGGGAGACGGAGGATGAGGAGTCCCCCGACACATTCAAGACTCGGTGCGTCCCCTCGGACTCACCGCAGTCAGAGCCCTGGAGTAGATCCCCTCAGGAGGACACCCGGTTCTCGGAGTTTGTCCGGGATATGGCCACCGTGTTGGCTATTCCGGCGGACCCCGAGGAAGAGCCTCGAGCTGAAGAGCTCGAGGCCCTACAGTACGACTCTCCTCCGAAGGAGGCGTTTACTGTCCCGGTTCCTCCGATGCTGGAACGGCTCCTCTTCCGGATGTGGGAGGCACCGGCCTTGGCGCCGGTTCTAAGCAAGCGAGTCGATTTGATTTATCGACTCCGGAAGAGCCCTGGCTTTCAGAAGGCGCAGCTACCACACCATTCCATGGTGGTGGAATCGGCCATGCATCGTCTGAAAGCCAGAAGATGCACTCTGCAGTGCCCCCCGGCAGGGAGGCCCGGAACCTCGATGGTGTGGGTAGAAATTGCTTCCAGGTCTCGATGCTTGCTTGCCGTGTCCAGTCTTACCAGCTGTACATGGGCATGTACTTGCGAGACCTGGCCAAGGAGTTGGCCGGGTTTTCTGCTGGTCTCTCCGGGGAGCCCTTGCAGAGATTCAAGTCCTTGTCCTCAGGGATTCGGGACTGCTCGAAGTTTGTCCCGTGCCGCCTACAATGGCTTCGAGGCTTCGGCCCGAGTTGCGGCAACTGGCATCGTGGCTCGACGCCAGGCATGGCTGCAGTCATCGGACCTCGAGCCATGGGTTCAGGACAAGTTGGTCAATGTCCCTTGCCGAGGTGAGAACCTTTTTGGCAAGCCCATGGCCGAGAAGGCCGCACAGCTCGAGACTGAACACCTTACAAGGACAAGGCTGTCTAGGAAGACCTCTGCCCCTTCTCACAAGAAGGCCCCGGGTAAGAAGCCCTTTTACCCGAGGAAGGGCACTGCCTACAAACAGTACCCTCAGTACCAGGCTGCCCAAGCTGCACCCCAGGGTCAGCAAGCCAAGGGGCAGGGTAATGGACCCCGTAGGCAGAGGACCCCCAAGCCTCCGGCCTCTGCTCCCACTCAGCAGGGTGGGGGTTTTTGACTCCTTGAGCATAGCCTCTCAGTCCCTGCTCTCCCAACCCTGCAAAGGAGGTCGCCTCGCCTTCTTTGCCCACCAGTGGCCCCACATCACTGGGGACAGTTCGGTGTTGAACATAGTCCACAGGGGCTATGCACTGCATTTTCACCAACTGCCTCCGCCATACTTTCCAGGGGAGCCTCCAAGGCCTCCTCTGCACACAGACCTTCTCCTTCAAGAGCTTCAAGGTCTGTTGGTGGACAGGGCGGTGGAGCCTGTGCCTCCCCACTTGCAAGGTCACGGATTCTACTCCAGATATTTCCTGGTGCCCAAAAGAACTGGTGGCCTTCGACCCATTCTGGACCTCAGGGACCTCAACAAGTTCCTAGAGAAGGAAAAGTTCAAGATGCTTACTCTTGGAACACTTCTGCCCTACCTCCAGCAGGGAGTTGGCTATGCTCCTTAGATCTAAAGGATGCGTACACTCACATCCTCATTCATCCAGACCACAGAAAGTACCTCAGGTTCATTGTGGGAGGAAACCATTATCAGTACAGAGTACTGCCTTTTGGCCTCACCTCCGCTCCCAGGGTCTTTACCAAATGCCTGGCAGTGGTGGCGGCCTACCTGAGAAATCAGGGAATCTTTGTCTTCCCCTATCTGGACGACTGGCTCATAAGAGGTCAGACGTGCCAGGAGGCCAGACAAGCCACCCTCAGAACTATTGCTCTTCTTCAAAGACTGGGGTTTGTAATAAACTTCGCAAAGTCCATTTTGCTCCCCTCCCAGAACTTGGAGTTCATAGGAGCAAGGCTGGACTCTCTGCTGGCAAAGGCTTTCTTGCCAGAAGACAGAGCACAAAGATTGATAGCCTTGGCAAACCAGTTTCTCAGCAGGTCACTGGTCTCCGCCAGACTCTGCCTGAGGCTTCTATGCCACATGGCTTTGACAGTACATGTGACCCCCAATGCCAGGCTCCATATGAGGCCTGCACAGTGTTGCCTTCGAACTCATGGTCACAGGCCACAGGCAGCCTCAGAGACAGGATAAGGGTGTCCAGACAATTTCTGAACTCCCTCGGCTGGTGGCTGCACCCACCCAATCTACTAAAAGGGGTGCCCTTTCAAATTCCTGGGTACACAGTGGTACTGACCACAGACGCCTCCCTGCAGGGCTGGGGAGCTCATTGTCTGAACAAGTGCACCCAGGGCCTGTGGTCTCCTTGGGAGGCTGCACAGCAGATCAATCTCCTTGAACTCAGGGCTATTCGATTAGCACTCAAAGCTTTCTCTCCTACCCTGGCTCATCAGTCTGTCCTGGTTCAGACAGACAACCAGGTAGCCATGTTTTATGTGAACAAACAGGGCGGGACTGGGTCCAGACTCCTTTGTCGGGAGGCTCAGGACCTTTGTTCGTTTGCCCTCAAGCACAACATGCTCCTCAGGGCTGTGTACCTTCCAGGCCAGAAAAACTACCTGGCCGACAAGTTGAGCAGAATTTTGCAGCCCCACGAGTGGCAGCTGCATCCCTTAGTAGTTCAGAAGATCTTTCTGAAATAGGGTTTCCCTTTGATAGATCTGTTTGCCAGTCCACTGAACAAGCAACTGCCAAGGTTCTGCTCCAGGCAACCGCATCCTCTGTGAATAGCAGCAGATGCTTTTCTGATTCCATGGTCTCAGGGCCTCCTGTATGCGTTTCCTCCCATGCCCTTGGTGGCCCGAACTCTGTTCAAGATCCTTCAGGACAAGGCCTTGGTCCTGCTGGTAGCTTCCAGATGGCCGAGACAGCCTTGGTTTCCACTTCTGCTTCAGTTGGCGGTGGATCCCCCACTGCCTCTGGGGTTGCAACCCGACCTTCTCTCTCAGGAGCAGGGTTCCCTTCTGCACCCCAATCTCAAAGCTCTCAATTTGATGGCCTGGAGGCTGCAAGGGTAGTTTTGGCTCCCTGGGGCCTACCTTGGGAAGTTGAGGAGGTTGTCCTAGCCTCTAGGCAACAGTCCACTAGGAAAACCTATGCTCTGAAATGGAAAAGGTTTTCTGTGTGGTGTCAGCTACGTACAGAGGATCCTTTCTCCTGTACTGTACAAGTGGTGCTTCAGTACTTACTACACTTGTCCAATCAGGGACTTAAGTCCAATTCTGTTTGGGTCCACCTCTCAGCTCTAGCAGCTCACCACTCACTGGTGGAAGGACATTCTCTGTCGGTTCACCCCTTGGTGTCCCAGTTTCTCAGAGGCTTGCTCTTGCTCAAGCCTCCAATCCGTCCTCCTGCTCCTGAGTGGGAGTTGAATGTGGTCTTACAGCAGCTGACTCGCCCACCCTTTGAGCCGATGGCTACTTGCCCTCTACGCTTCCTCTCCTGGAAGACACTCTTCCTAGTAGCCCTTACCTCGGCCAGGCGAGTGAGTGAGCTTCAGGCCCTGGTCTGTGATAGGACTTACACTCGCTTCTATAGGAACAGGGTAGTCCTTAGGACTCATCCAAAGTTCCTCCCAAAGGTTGTCTCCTCCTTCGACCTTAACCAGGAGGTGGTTCTTCCAACATTCTTCCCTAGGCCTCATGCAAGCCAGGCTGAAGCAGTTCTGCATACCCTGGACTGTAGGAGGGCCTTATCCTTCTACCTTGACCGTACGCAGGGACATAGAAGGGCTACTCAGTTCTTCATATCTTTTGACCCTAATAATTTGGGGTTAGCTGTGTCCAAGCGTACCTTGTCCATCTGGGTGGCTGACTGTATCACCTGGGCTTATAAGGCGGCTGACCTTCCTTTTGCAGGGTCAGGTCACGGCCCATCGTGTCAGGGCAATGGCTGCCTCAGTGGCTCATCTCCGCTCTGTGCCCTTGGTAGACACCTGCAAGGCTACAACTTGGTCTTCAAGCTAGATTTTTGCGGCCCATTACTGTCTGGAGAGGGAGTCCCATAGGGACAGTGCTTTTGGCCAAGCAGTACTCCGGAATTTCTTTGAGGTTTAGGCAACTCCTGCCCTCTGTTGGGCTACCGGTGGAGGTTGTGTCAGTGAAATTTATTTATTTATTTATTTACATTCTCTTATATACCGCGCTATTCTGCATCAGTGCGGTTTACATTGAACAAACTGAAATTACATTGAACAGGGCATTATAACTTGGAGATAACTATTTTACAGGGAACATGGGCTATGGAGGGTTAAGTGGCTTGCCCAAGACCACAAGGAGCAACTGTGGGACTAGAAACCCCAGTCCTTCCGGCCCAAGGTTGCTGTCCTCTAGCGGGATTTGAACCCCCGACCTTCCGGCCTGAAATACCTTGCCCCAACCACTAGGCCACTCCTCCACTCCAGAAATGCCTTTCTTTGCTGCTGAGACTAGAGGGAGTTCTCTTGTTCAGCCTGGGTTCCTGGTAGCTCAGAGCTAGGGAGTCACCCATATGCGAGGACTGACTTCCTGCTTGGTCCTGGAGAAAGAGTAGTTACTCACCTGTAACAGGTGTTCTCCAGGAGCAGCAGGAATCAGTCTTCACAACCCTTCCTCCTCCCCTGGGAGTTGCAGTTGTACATAGCTAAGAACAGCACACAAAAATGAAAAAATAAACTGTGATTTGACTGAGGTAAGATGGCACCTTTAGGTGGGAAGGGAACCGCGCATACATGCCTGCATTCCCAAAGGCTTTCATAGAAAGCTGGGGAAATGCTCCGCTGGGGCTTCATCGGCGTCGATGACACCCATATGTGAGGACTGATTCCTGCTGCTCCTGGAGAACACCTGTTACAGGTGAGTAAATACTCTTTCCCTACCAATTTAAACAAAGGGAAACAGTAACAACCATCCCATTGCCCCACCACTACTGCACTGGACCTCCTCGGCTCATATACATAAAAATCCAATCACACCAAATGCAACCTCAAACATAATGAAAAAGAGCTTGTAGACCCACTAAAATGATACTTAGTAAATGCAAAATCTCTAAAGAACAAAATCCCCATTATATAAGACCTTATGAATGATTCAAAACCTGACATCATATGCATAACTGAAACCTGGCTCTATGACACAGACACTGTACTCCTTAATCAAATGAAAACTCCGGGATACAGCGTTTACCACTACTCAAGGCACAACAAGAAAGGTGGTGGAGTGATTATTCTATGCAAAACCACACTAGGAGCCCAACAAACTTCCTCAAGCACAGAAGGCAATTCAAGCAAGAAGACTTGCAATTACACTCATAAATAGATCCCCTTTTACTGAAACTAATGCACTAGACAACATATTGGAAACTGGCAAATAACATATCATCTTAGGTGACTTCAGCCTATCATCATTATCCAATGCACAAAGCACATCATTCCTTCATGCAATGGAAAACATTAGCTACATGCAAAAAAATCGACACCTCAACACACACCACAGGGAACACTCTTGACTTGATATTCTACCCTAAACAGTGGTCTCACAACAATAACATATCCATCATAAACATTCAACCAGTACCATGGTCGGATCATTACCTAATACACTTTAATACTGATCCAGACCCCTATCCAAGCAATAAAGACCATAAACAGCAATTCCTTATCGTTCTTCCAGTTCAGTCCTCTACCTCTGGGTTGTCAACCTCCTCAGAATCAATGAACACCGTAGTAAATTAAAATGTAAAGTATTAGAAGCCCCTATAGTAGCTCATTGCACTGCTCACCAGCATCTTTTCCAAGAATTGCGTTGTTTCGCCATTGAGACAATATTCTCCGGTAGGAATGGTAAATCAAGAGCCCAGACGTTATTGATTCAAGAGCAAAAGTGGATCCATAGATTAGCGACAACAGGTACAACCGGTTTTAAAACAGTTCTATAGATTGGCGAGTCTGTCTTTAAAGGAAGCAATTATTTTGCTATTTTTTTAAGATTTTAATTCAGGCATTGAATAGGAGCCAATTGATTGGTTCCCGCCATACACGTCATAGCTATTTAAATTTTTCAGTGATGGCTAGCCCGCATGCGCGGCGTTTTTCGGCCATACACCATATGATTTTGGAAGTTCGGAAACATTGAGCTGAATAAGAATGTAAAACTCCATGACATCTTGTGAGGTATTGGATTTAAGCACAAAATAACATTTCTTTATGCTTTGGACTGTTATTGCAAGTTGGAACTGATATAGCTTGTAACCTTTGTGTTGTTTTGTAGATCGTGCTGTTATAATATTTCCCCCTGAAGAAGGATTCGAAACGCACATAGTGGTGCCCTTTTGGTGGCGTCGGGGAATTCACTCACAAAAATATGAAAAGATAAGCACAATCTTGTATCTAAAATAATTTGTTTAAAGGAAACAACCTGTTTAATGAAAATGGTAACAATTGAAGAAAGTTCTGAGGGAAGAAATTAGTCAGATACCATTTCTTTAACGAAAATAATGAATGCTATAAGGTCGTTGATGCGATAAGGTGATTTGCTTTCTGTAATACAGAGCAACACCAGTGTGAGTCTGAGACCTGCATTCATTGTTTAGGAATATTTAAAATTTACAATGAAAAAGTAAATAAAAGCATATAAAAAAAGAAAAAAATATTCAAAGTAGGAATAGTATTAGTATTTCCCTTAGGTATTTTTCTCAATATTTTGGAGGGCATTCAGTGATATAGTTGTTGTATAAGTACTGCCTTTTCAATGATCTTTGCTAGGAAAGATATGCTGGAGATGGGGCGGTAGGATGCTGGGTCGACCTTGTTGAGTGATGTGTTCTTTAGAATTGGTCTTATTATGGATTTCTTGAGTTGCGCTGGCATGATTCCTTGTTGTAGGGATTGGTTCACAATATGCGAGACTTGTTGGACAAAATCTTTTTTTGCCGCCTTGACCCATGCAGCTGGGCAGGGATCTAGCGGGGAAGTGGTGGAATTGATGTTCGTTATTATGTTTATAGTTTGCTGATCATCAATGTTGTGAAAGTTGCTCCATGCCTGATCCTGTTCTATACTGGTTTTCCGATACTTTGTGTACAGACAGATAGTGGGCGAGGTTTCAGTAAGTTTGCTTGCGTAGTGGTCTGCAAGGATTTGGGGTTTGATCGCGTTATCATAGTGGTCTGCCTGGGCTGTTTTGGTTAGAGATTTCACTAGTTCAAAAAGTTCATGAGGCTTATTGATAGCTTTGTTCAATAGGTTGGTGTGATGGGTCCTTTTGGCGGTGTTGACGACAGACGACAGAAAAAGACCACATGGCCTATCTAGTCTGTCCTTCCATATCAACAACTACAACAGTCCCCTTTTTACCTTTAGAGATCCTCTGTGTTTGTCCCATGCTTTTTTGAATTCAGTTACTGTCCTCATCTCTACCACCTCCACTGGGAGACAATTCCACGGATCCACTACTCTTTCCATAAAGAAATATTTCCGCATATTACTCCTGAACCTTCACCCTCATCCCATGTCCCCTCGTAGCAAAACTTGCTTTCAATTGAAAGAGGCTCTCTCCCTGAAGATTTATCCCACGGAGGTATTTAAACATCTCAATCATACCACCTCTATCCTGCCTTTCCTCATATTAAGATCCTTAAGTCTGTCCTTATATGCTTTATAATGAAGACCACTAATCATTTTAGTAGCCACCCTCTGCACCGCCTCCATCCTCTGAAGAAACACACAAATAGCGAGGGGAATTAGGTGGTCACAAATGCTTTATTGATTAAAAAACGCCCCAACGCGTTTCGGCAAAGCCTTCATCAGGGGGCTGAGAGATAGAATTGGTCAACAACCACTTTTTACAAGTTTTTACAACAGCAGTTTCTCCCAAAAAATGGCACGATTGACAGTGTTTTTCTAAAGAACTCAGTCTGTTATCTACTTAAGGTATTGGTTCACATCGGTTGCTGTGCAATTTATAGTGGTTGTTGACCAATTCTATCTTTCTCAGCCCCCTGATGAAGGCTTTGCCGAAATGCGTTGGGGCGTTTTTTAATCAATAAAGCATTTGTGACCACTAATTCCCCTCGCTATTTGTGTTTCTTCTGGTGATTGCGAGAGGTCGCTCCTCTTGTGGCTCCCCCTGACTCCATCCTCTTCCATCCTTTTGAAGGTGTGGTCTCTAGAATTGCACACTATACTCCAAATGAGGTCGCACCAAAGACTTATACAGAGGCATTATGACCTCCTTTTTTCTGCTAGCCATTCCTCTCCGTATGCACCCAAGCATCCTTTAAGCTTTTGCCGTCACCTTTTCTACCTGTTTAGCTACTTTAAGATCATCAGACACAACCACGCTTAGGTCCCGCTCTTCTTTAGTGGACAAAAGTACTTCACCCCCTATACTATATTGCTCCCTTGGATTGCTGCAGCCCAAATGCATGGCCTTACATTTTTTAACATTAAATCCCAGCTGCCAAATTCTAGACCATTCTTCAAGCTTAGCTAGATCCCTCCTCATGTTATCTACACCTTCCTGGGTGTCTACTCTATTGCAGATTTTGGTATCATCCGCAAAGAGGCAAACCTTACCCGACAGCCCTTCTGCTATATCACTAACAAAGATGTTAAAAGAATCGGACCAAGGACAGATCCCTGGGGCACACCACTGGTAACATCCTTCTCCTCAGAGTGAGCTCCATTTACCGGTACACTTTGTCGCCTCCCACCCAATCAATTTCTATCCCAAGCAGTAACTTTAGGGTCCAACCCTAGGGTGCTTAGTTTTGTTTATAAGTCGCCTGTGAGGAACAGTGTCAAAGGCTTTACTGAAATCTAAATACACCACATCTAGGGCTCTCCCTCGGTCCAACTCCCTGAAGCTCTTCCCATAACCTAGCGTTGTTATAACACCATGCTTTACATAGTTATAATGTAACATTCCAAGTACAGTACTGGTTATGTCCTGTGTAAATAGTTCACAAACATTAAGTTATGTGTTACCTGTAACCGTAAATAGTTTACAGGCATTAAGTTATTATTTGTAACTGTAAACTGTTCTATGTAAGCTGCCTTGCGCAGTAGTTCTAAATGTTCCCTATGAACCTCCTTGACTATCTAGATCAGGGGTCTCAAACACGCGGCCCACGGGCCGCATGCGGCCCGCGAGACAACTTTGTGCGGCCCGCGACGGCGGAAAACCAAAAATCCCCCAAAACCCTGGCTTCTGCTGCTGCCGTTGCCGCCGTGGCAGCAGCAGAATCAATTGTCAAATTAAAAAAAAAAACTGACTTCTGCTGCTCAAGCAGCTGTCCTGCGGCCCCTTTCCCTCTGCCCGGAGATCCGACTCTGCTCTCAGCGGCGTGCTTTTCAAGCCGCGAAGAGAGTATTCCCCTCTCGCGCGGCTTGAAAAACCGCGCGAGAGGGGAATACTCTCGTCGCGGCTTGAAAAGCACGCCGCTGTTCGAGCAGAGTCGGATCTACGGGCATAGGGTAAGGGGCCGCAGGACAGCTGCGTGAGCAGCAGAAGTCAGTTTTTTTTTTAATTTGACAATTGATTCTGCTGCTGCCACGGCGGCAACGGCAGCAGCAGAAGCCAGGGTTTTGGGGGTTTTTTGTTGGCCGGTAATGAGCTATGGAGGGGCTGACTGAACTGGAAGTGGGCTATTGGCAGAGGGGGGAGGGGGGGGTTATGACTGGTAATGGGCTGGGGGGGGGTTATAACTGGTAATGGGCTATGGTGGGGGCTAGGACTGGAAATGGGCAGATGGGGGTTAGGACTGGAAGTGGGCTATTGGCAGGGGGGGTTATGACTGGTAATGGGCTGGGGGGGGGTTATAACTAGTAATGGGCTATGGTGGGGGCTAGGACTGGAAATGGGCAGATGGGGGTTAGGACTGGAAGTGGGCTATTGGCAGGGGGGGGGTTATGACTGGTAATGGGCTATGGTGGGGGCTAGGACTGGAAATGGGCAGATGGGGGTTAGGACTGGAAGTGGGCTATTGGCAGGGGGGGGGGTTATGACTGGTAATGGGCTATGGTGGGGGCTAGGACTGAAAATGGGGTGATGGGGGTTAGGACTGGAGGTGGGCTGATTGGGGGGTTAGGACTGGTAATGGCCTATGAGGGGAGGTAAGACTGAAAATGGGGTGATGGGGGATACGACTGCAAGTGGGCTATGGGGGGGACTAGGACTGGTAATGGGCTATGGGGGGGGTAAGACTGAAAATGGGGTGATGGGGGGGTAAGACTGGAAGTGCGCTATGGGGAGGTTAGGACTGGTTATGGGCTATGGGGGGTCTAGGACTGGTACTGGGCTGGGGGGGTTGCTAGGACTGGAAATGGGCTGAGTGGAAGGGGGGCTTGAACTGCAAATGGCTGATGGGGAGGGGGGCTTGGAATGGAAATGGGCTGTGAGGGGAGGGAGCTAGGATTGGAAATGGGCTGATGGGGGGCTAGGATTGGAAATGGGCTGATGGTGAGGCTAGGATAGGACTGGAAATGGACTGATGCAGGGACTAGAAAGGAGCAGATGCTGGGTGGGGCTGGAACTAGAAGGGAGCTGATGTTGGGGGAGGATTAGAATGGGATGGAGCTGGGAAAGTGAAATGGAGAGGGGAAAAATATTTTGTCTGGAAGAGAAGACAAATCTACAATTGGCCAGGTATTGGGAGAGTAAGTGGGGATTGAGGATGGAGGGGTAAAATTTGAGTGGATGAAATAGGAATGAGGAAAGAGCAAAAGGAGAAAGATTAGTATGTTAAAGCAGATGTAGAGAGAGAGAATGGAAAAAAACTAGAAGAGAGAGAAGAAAGGACAAATGGACAGCAGACGATGGAGATAGCAGAAGACACGAAGAAACCAGAAGTGGCTGGAGCAATTGCAACTGAAAAAAAATGCACAAAAGGTAGAAAAATATCTCTTTATTTTGAATTTATTAACTGGAATATGTCAGCTCTGGGAAATGTGCATCATTAATGTCTGTGCTTTGGTACAAGAAATTATTTATAGTTTTATTTCTACAGTGCTGAGGTATTCTGTGTAATTCCTATTTGACATTGCTACTTGTTCTCTTTTCCCAGTAGGTCATGTATTGTTCTCTGAAATGTATTGATTTAATATTTGCAGTGTTGCCTTTTGATAGGTAGGGTCTGGTGCTTTGTGAGTCCTGGTAGTGCTGTTATGATACGGGGGGTTTGCTATGGGTTCCAAATGGGCAGTGTTAGTTGTAGTTCCTAATGTGCCTGGCGGTTGGCACTGGATTATAGTAATATAGAAATTTTCTAGTCTTTCTTTATCCATGCACTCATTATGCAACATTATGCAAATGAGGCCCCTTATGCAAATGAGGCCCGTGTCTTATGCGGCCCCCGGGTTACTTTACAAGTCCTCATTCGGCCCTCAAAGCAATTTGAGTTTGAGACCCCTGATCTAGATTAAGCGGTATATAAAATAAATAAATAAATGCTACTATTCATGTGCGGTCCCCTTCCTGCCCAAGGGTGCCATTTTGCTCAGTCACCTTTTTTCCATGGAGCCCAATGGATGTTTTGAAAAAATACTTGCTAATTATCCTTAAAAGTTAGCTTTCTCGGTTTGCGTACTGGTTCCTCTTCCCGCCTCGAGCCAGTGCCAAGCCCGGTGCTCTTCTCGGCTTCTTTTTCCTTTTTTGATCGAGGCTTCCCTCAACCGCCATTCGTGCTTTTTTTTGCCGGGGGGTCAGTGACCACTGTTCCCTCTAAGCTGTGTTCTTGTGCGCGCGCACACACCTCGCTGAGAGAGCGCACATACTTTACAACAGAGCGCACAAAAATTATGGCTCTAATTCTGATAGAAAACAACACAGACATCTTAAAATTTAAAAGTTATGATTGTAATTACTAGAAATTTCCCGCTTCATTTAGTAATTGTCTATTTTCATTTAATTTGTTTAAAATCAATGTGGTGTACATACTGTATTCTGATGTGTAGTCAAATTTTAAAGTATATAACTCCGAGTGTCGTTATGTGGCGCACAAAAATTTAACCTTCCTTCAAAAGCTGCACACAGCTGATATTTTATGCGCACACAGCCTACAGAAAATTAGAGGGAACATTGTCAGTGACCCCACCTGGGTGCTCTGCACCATGTCCGGGTACTCCGCACCATGTCCACCATGTGACTGCTGCAGTCAAACTATGTCAGTGATGGACGTTCATGACTGCTGCCTGGGACCGGACCATGACGGCACGTCCTGCGACCTGTGCCAGCCATGATGCCTAAGACTAACAAAGAGGTCGTAGTTGCAGGAAAAACTGTTCCCCAGGTCTGACGCAGCCCTGGCCTCCTGGATGCCAGGCTCAGCACTTCCCATGAGGCCTGAGCGTTCTCTGAGTCCTACAGCAGCGGCTCCTGCAAGAAGACCTTGAACCCTGCAAAAAAAAAAAAAGAAAAACGCCAAAAGCTGCGGAGCCTTCTGGCTTGGAAACCAGAATGGCGGCCCTGGAGCAGAATATCACTGCAATCCTGGCCCTGCAGCAGGCAATGATGGCTGGTTCATCCGCATCATCTGCCCCGACAACCAAGCCCCCACAACTGGGCCCCTGACTGCAGGGGAGTCCCTGGTTGTTGAACCGAGCTCTGAATGCACTTGGCGCTGGTTGAGATCCCTGTCCTTGGGCATCCAATCCTCCCCAGCTAGTTTCCACAACTCAGATCCCAAGTCCTCTGGAGGCTATCGATTCCTTGGTGCCGGCTCGAGTCAGTGAGTCACAGGGCCTCTGATTCGTCCAGAGTGGGAGACAGACGACAAGGCATCCCTGGAAACTAAACAGCACCAAGATATTCCCTCAGACCCATCCCCCCTGGCACAACTGTCCTCCGGAGGACATGGCCTTCCATGACTTTGTCAAGGACATGACCAGTACCCTCTCGGTGCAGACTGAGGCAGACGAGGACCTGCACACCGAGGAGATGGAGATCATCCAATATGAATCTCCGCCCAAGGAAACCCTCACAGTGCCAGTGCAGCCAATCCTTGAGCGGCTACTGCTTAGAATGTGGGCGACACCGGCGTTGGTACCAGTAGTGAGATGGCACCTTGATGCCATGTACTGTGTCCAGAAAGGCCTGGAGTTCCATAAACCTCAGCTCCCACATAATTCCATGATCGTTGAGTTGACCATGCAGAAACGTAAAAGCCAAATGACCCATTCCTCTGTTCCCCCCCAGAAGAGAGGGCAGGGCTAGATGCTGGCGTGCTGGATCCAAGCCTATGAATTATACATAGGTATGTACCTAAATGCTCTAACCCAGGAGCTGTTTGTTTTTGGCTGGTCTTGTCGGGAACCCCTCCAACGTTTCCATCCCTGACCTTGGAGGATTAAGGACCAGCAATGGATCCGCTGCTTTTTGACATATTCATAAATGACCTGGAAAGTGGAATAACGAGTGAGGTTATCAAATTTGCAGATGAGACAAAACTATTTAAAGTTGTTAAAACCCAAGAGGATTGTGGAAAATTGCAAGAGGATCTTGATAAATTAGAAGACTGGGCATCAAAATGGCAGATGAAATTTAATGTGGACAAGTGCAAAGTTATGCATCTAGGGAAGAACAACCCAAACTATGGTTACACAATGCAAGGTTCCACATTAGGAACCACCACCCAGGAAAAAGATTTAGGCGTCATTGTGGATAACATGTTAAACCCTCGGCCCAGTGTGCAGCGGCAGCCAAGAGAGCAAATAGAATGCTAGGTATCATAAGGAAAGGAATGGAAAATAAAACAAAAGATATTATAATGCCTCTATATCGTTCCATGGAGAGACCGCACCTTGAATATTGTGTGCAATTCTGGTCGCCGTATCTTAAAAAGGATATAGAGTTATTAGAAAAGGTTCAGAGAAGAGCCACCAAAATGGTAAAGGGGATGTAAGGATACTCCTATGAAGAAAGGCTAAAAAGGTTAGGGCTCTTTAACCTGGAAAAGAGACGGCTGAGGGGAGACATGATAGAAGTCTATAAATTAATGAACGGAGTGGAACGGGTAAACGTAGATCGATTGTTTACGTTATCAGAATATAGAAAGACTAGGGGATATGTAATGAAGCTACAGGGTAAACTATTTAAGACAAATAAGAGAAAATATTTTTTCACTCAACGTGTAATCAAACTCTGGAATTTGTTACTGGAGGATGTAGTAAAGGCTGTTAGTGTAGCTGGGTTTAAAAAAGGTTTGGACAAGTTCCTGGAGGAAAGGTCCATAAACCATTATTTTTGTTTAATATTATAATACAGAAGTATACAAAAGTATACAAAATGTAAATAGTTCTGACAGTTTACTGCACTATTATCTGTAAAAAGTTAGAAACTTCTGTTATGTAATGTATACTGAAGTTTACAAAACTGTTAACTTGTTCCATGTAAACCGCCCCTGATCTCTGGAAGGGGCGGTATAGAAGAAATAGATAAATAAATAAATAAATTATTAAGAAGGGACCCAGGATATCAATGCTTGACCCAGTACAAGCATTGCGGAACCTGTGTCTTTTGGGGAAACTGCTAGGTATGTATGACCACTGTTGGAAACAGGATACTGGGCTTGATGGACCTTGGTCTGACCCAGTATGGCATATCTTATGTTCTTATGACTGCTCCAAGTTCCTCTCCCGAGCAGTCTGCGACTGCTTTGAGTCACTGGCTCGACTCGCAGCAGCTGGCATCAGCACCCGACACCAAGCCTGGCTCTACAGTCTTACGACCTCAAGCAATGGGTCCAAAATGAGCTGCTCGACATCCCCTGCACTGGGGAGAATCTATTTGGCAAACTCATCGCCGATATTGAGGCCGACGAGGTGACTCACCAGAGGCTCTCTAAAAAGACCTCATCCCTTCCCCGCAGGAAACCAGCGGGGAAAAGACCCCTGTTCCTGAGGAAAATGGGTTCTTACCCACAGAGTCACCATTACCAACCCTTCTTGGGCCAGCAACAAGGTTCTCACCCTAAGAGGCAAGGCCATGGGGCTCAGAAGGCAAAAACATCAAAGCCTCAGGCCCCAGCTGCCACCCAACCCGGGGGGAGCTTTTGACTCCCAGGGCAGAGCCTCTCCTCCCCAGGAGATCTTCACCATCCCATAGGAGGGCACCTGGTGCTCTTTGGCCACAGATGGGCCAACATCACCTCAGAATAGTGGTTACTGCACCTACAGCAGATACCACCCAGGTTCTTCCCTTCACCAGACTCTTCTCATAGAGCTTTCAGGTATGATCGGGGACAGCGCAGTAGAGCCTGTACCCAAACACTTATGGGGAAAGAGCTTCTACTCCAGGTACTTCCTTGTACCAAAGAGAACTGGGGGCCTCAGGCCTATGCTAGACCTGTGAAAGGTAAACCAGTTTCTGGTGAGGGAAAAGTTCAAGATGCTCACCCTTTGGACACTGCTGCCCTACCTCCACAGGAGATTGGCTGTGCTCCTTGGATCTAAAGGATATGTACACACTCATCCTAAACCACCCCTCCCACAGGCAGTACCCTAAGGTTCATGGTAGAAAGAGGGCACTACCAGTACAGGGTACTACCCTTTGGCCTAGCCTCCTCACCAAGGGTCTTTACCAAATGCCTGGCTGTGGCGGCCACCCACCAATGTTCCCTCTAATTTTCTGTAGGCTGTGTGCGCATAAAATATCAGCTGTGCAGCTTTTGAAGGAAGGTTAAATTTTTGTGCGCCACATAACGACACTCGGAGTTATATACTTTAAAATTTGACTACAGTCAGAATACAGTATGTACACCACATTGATTGCACTAGAAAATATTGTAGAACTTGTGAAAACCATAAATACACAACAACTTTTCAATTTTAAGAACGTCTGTGTTTTCTATCAGAATCAGAACCGTAATTTTTGTGCGCTCTGTTGTAAAGTATGTGCGCTCACTCGGCGAGGTGTGTGCGCGCGCACATGCGCACAGCTTAGAGGGAACAGTGCCACCCACCTTTGTCTGCAAGGGGCCTTTCTCTTCCCCTACCTGGACGACTGGCTAATCAGGGGCGGCACAGCTTCAGAGACCACTCAGGTGACAGAGGGTGCATCCCTCCTGCCGCACCTGGGGTTCATCATCAACTGCCCCAAATCCCACCTCTGTCCAGCCCAAAATCTGGAGTTCATAGGTTCTCAGCTTGACACGCTGTAGGTCAAGGCGGTCTTCCCCAGAGAAAGGGCAGAATGCCTCAGACAACTGGCAGGAGAGGTACAATGTCGCTGGTCAGTGCCAGCTCATCTCCTCTGTCTACTGGGCCATATGGCTTCAACAGTCCACGTAATGCCCTCAGCCCACTTGCATATACAGACAGCCCAGTGGTGCCTCCATTCACAGTGGACTCAGGCCACGGGCAGGCTACGGAACAGGGTCAGGATTATCTGCCAGTTGGTGAAATCCCTCAACTGGTGGCAAAACGTCCGCCATCTCCAGGCGGAAATGCCCTTCCAAGCTCCATCACCTCAGAAAACCCTGACCACGGATGCCTCCCTTCTAGGTTGGGGGGCGCATTGCAGGGACCACTGCACACAGGGCAGCTGGTCCCAGGAGGAGGTCCTCGTACAGATCAGTCTCCTGGAGCTCAGGGCAATCTTCCTAGCCTTATGAGCGTTATGTCACTGCCTGCGACACTGGTCCATACTGATCCAGACGGACAATCGAGTTGCCATATTCTATATCAACAAGTAGGGGGGCATGGGTTCGTACTCCCTCTGTCAGGATGCGGTGGCCCTCCTCTCCTTTGCAGCTCGCAACAACATGCTCTTGCGAGCAGTCTACCTCCTGGGCCAGGATGCCTGCCTAGCAGACAGGCTAAGCAGAGTCTTTCAGCTGCAAAAGTGGCGCCTGAACCCCAGGGTGGCCAAGAGGCTCTTCCACCTCTGGGGCAGACCCGTGATGGATCCATTTGCCTCTCTTGACAACACGCAGCTGCCTCACTTCTGCTCACGCCAGTTGCACCCGAAGAGAGTAGTGGCAGATGCCTTCCTGATCATGTGGTCCGAAGGCCTATTCTATGTGTTCCCACCGACCCATCCCCCAATCGCCAGGACCCTCTTCAAGGTCCAGAGCGAGAGGGCATCAGTTATACTAATTGTCCCCAGGTGGCCCAAGCAACCCTGGTTTCCACTGCTGCTCTTGCTCTCGGTGGCACTCCCAGTCCCGCTGGGCCAAGCCCTGGACCTCCTGTCTCAGGAGGGGGGCTCCCTCCTGCACCCAACCTGGAGTCCCTAACGTTAACAGTGTGCCTGCTGAAAGGAAGTTGAGGAGATCCTACTGGCCTCCCAAAAGCCCTCCACCAGATGGGCTTATGCCTTTAAGTGGAGAAGGTTCTCTGCCTGGTATGCGGAACAATGGGAGAACACCTTCTCCTGCCATGTGCAATTAGTATTCCAGTACCTACTGTCACACCAGGCTGAAGTCTAACTCGGGGTGCATCTGAACACAATAGCTGCTCACCACAACCCTATCGAGCAAAAACCCCTCTTGGGCCAACCCCTGGTCTCCAGGATCCTCCAGAGCCTCCTGTTATCCAAGCCTCCTCTGTGCCCTCTGGCAGTGGAGTGGGACCTTAACATGGTGCTCTCACAGCTCACCATATCCCCTAGCCACTTGCCACCTGTGGTATCTGTCTTGGAAAGTGACCTTTCTGGTGGCCCTCACATCCGCTCAAAGAGTAAGCAAACTCCAGGCCCTGATGGTAAGAACATAAGATATGCCATACTAGTTCAGACCAAGGTCTATCAGGCCCAGTATCCTGTTTCCAACAGTGGCCAATCTAGGTCACAAGTACCTAGCAGTTTCCCTAAAAGACACAGGCTCCACAATGCTTGTATTGGGGCAAGCAGTGGATATCTCGGGTCCCCTTTAATAATGGTTTATGGACCTTTTCTCCAGGAACTTGTTCAAACCTTTTTTTAAACCTGGCTACACTAACAGCTTTTACTACAGCTTCCGGTACTGAATTCCAGAGTTTGATTGCACATTGAATGAAAAAAATATTTTCTTTTATTAGCCTTAAATGGATTACCCTGTAGCTTCATTGCATGTCCCCTAGTCTTTCTATATTTTGATGGCATAAACAATCGATCTACATTTACCCGTTACACTCCATTCATTAATTTATAGACCTCTATCTTATCTCCCCTCAGCTATCTCTTTTCCAGGTTGAAGAGCCTTAACCTTTTTAGCCTCTCTTCATAGGGGTATCCTTCCATCCCCTTTACCATTTTGGTGGCTGTTCTCTGTACCTTTTCTAATATTGCTATATCCTTTTTAAGATATGGTGACCAGAATTGCAAACAATATTCAAGGTGCGGTCGCACTATGGAACGATATAGAAGCATTATAATATTCTTTGTTTTATTCTCCATTCCTTTCCTTATGAAACTTAGCATTCTATTTTCTCTCTTGGCTGCTGCTGCACACTGGGCGAAGGGTTTCAACATGTTATCCACGATGATGCTTAACTCTTTTTCCTGGGTGGTGGTTCCTAATATGGAACCTTGCATCGTGTAATTATAGTTTAGGTTGTTCTTTCCTAGGTGGATAACTTTGCACTTGTCCACATTAAATTTCATCTGCCAGTCTTCCAGTTTATCAAGGTCCTCTTGCAACTTTTCACAATCCTCATGGATTTTAATAACTGAATAAATTTGTGTCATCTGCAAATTTGACTACCTCAATTCTTATTCCCATTTCCAGGTTATTTACGAATATGTTAAAAAGCAGCAGACCCAGCATAGATCCCTGGGATACTCCACCTTTCTCCATTGGGAAAATTGGCCATTTAGTCCTACCCTTTGCTTTCTATCTTTTAACCAGTTCCTGATCCACAATAGTACACTGCCCCCTATCCCATGACTTTTTAATTTCGCCAAGAGTCTCTCATGAGGGACCTTGTCAAAGGCTTTCTGAAAGTCTAGATACACTATATCAACCGACTCAACTTTGTCATACCTTCAAAAAAAATAACAGATTAGTAAGACAAGACCTTCCTTGGCTAAAGGTATGTTAGCTGTCTTCCATTAAGCCATGACTATCTACATGTTCAGTAATTTTGTTCTTTTAATTGTTTTCTACCATTTTCCTGGTACTGATGTCAGGCTCACCGGTCTGTAGTTTTCCAGATCACCCCTTGAACCCTGTTTAAAAACTGGCGTTACATTGCCCATCCTCCAATCTTCAGGTATTACAGATGATTTTAATGATAGTTCACAGATTGCTAAAAGTAGGTCTGCAATCTCATATTTCAATTTTTTCAACACCTTTGGATGTATATCATCTGGTCAAGGTGATTTGCTACTCTTCAGTTTATCAAATTGTTGTAATACATCTTCCCGGTGTATCGATATTTCTTTCAATCCTTCTGCGGCATCACCTTTAAATACCATTTCAGTCATGGGTAACATCCCTACAGCTTCCTCAGTACAGACCGAAGCAAAGAATTCATTCAGTCTCTCTGCTATGGCCTTGTACCCTCTTAGTGCACTTTCTACCCCTCTATCATCTAATAGTTTAACTGACTGTCACAGGTATTTTTACTATGAATTTACTTGAAAAAGTCTTTATTACGTGTTTTTGCTTCCATAGCCAGCTTCTTCTCAAATTCTCTCTTTGCCATATACAAGGTCCACCATATACAAGGTTCTACAAGAATAGGGTAGTGCTCTGCACGCACCCCAAATTCCTTCCGAAGTTGGTATCTCCTTTCCACCTCAGCCAAGAGGTGGTCCTCTCCTCCTTCACGCCGGCAGGAAGGAACTAGTACTACTTACACTGGATTGCAAACAGGCCCTGTCCTTCTACTTACAGTGGACCCAGGCCCTTGCAAAGCTGTGACAAAGTGAACTCTGTCCATTTGGGTGGTGGACAGTATTGCCCTCACTTGTGAGCAAGCTGGCCTCTCCCTTGAGCACTGGATCACAGCGTATCACGTGAGAGCGATTGCCATGTCCGTGGCCAACCTGTGCTCAGTGCCGGTGACGGAGGTATGCAAGGCTGCCACATGGTCTTCGATTCACACATTCGCAGCTCACTACTGCCTGGAGAGCGAGTTCCACAGGGACAGTGCATTCAGTTAGGCAGTATTCAGTAATATTCTCAGGGTGTAGGCAACTCCTGCCCTTTGACCCTACTGTGTTCAGGCTACTGGAGTGATAGTGCCACTGGACGCTAAGGTCTTGCAGAGTCTCTCAGTGGGGACTCATCTTCTGCAACTCATGGCTACCCGATTTGGTCGCCGTTGATGCTGTTGTGGTTCAGTCCTTGGCAGCCTGGAGCTAGGGAGTCCCATATGTGAGGATTGACTTCCTGCTTATTCCTGGAGAAAGCATAGTTACTCACCTGTAACAGGTGTTCTCTAGGGACAGCAGGAATCAGTCCTCACAACCCACCATTCCCCCCTCTAACCACTATCCCTCCCTACTTTGTTTTAGGTTTATTACCATCCTAGCTATGCCATCTGACTGAGCAAGATGGCGCCCTTGGGTGGGAAGGGGATCACGCATGCAATGTAGCATGTCCAAAAGGCTTTCCTTGAAAGCTGGGGAAATGCTCCACATGGGTTCCGTCTGCGCCGACATCACCCATATGTGAGGACTGATTCCTGATGTCCCTAGAGAACGCCTGTTAGAATTGAGTAACTACGCTTTATCTGTGCCCTTCACTGCCACTGCCAAATCCAGACTTTGTTCATTCCCCTTGCTGCTCCATATACCTGGAACAAACTACCTGAGTTGGTGTGTCGAGCTCCTTCTCTGGTCCTATTCAAGTCCAGGCTGAAGACCCACCTTTTTGAGGCTGCTTTAGGATTCTGATGCTCCTCATTCTCTTGTCCACTACTTATGTGTATCTTGTCATACTCTAGTCCCCAGTTTTGTGATGCTTTTTTGTTTTGATTAGATTGTAAACTCTGATGAGCAGGGACTGTATCTTTCACATAAGGAAAGGAATGGAGAATAAAACCAAGGATATTATACTGCCTTTGTATTGTTCCATGGTGCAACTGCTCCTTGAATAATGTATGCAATTCTGGTTGCTGTATCTTAAAAAGGATATAGCAGTATTAGAAAAGTACAGAGGAGAGCCACCAAAATGGTAAAGGGGATGAAAGGATACCTCTCTGAGGAAAGGCTTAAACGGTTGGAAAAGTGACAACAGGGGGGAAATATGATAGAGATTGTGATAAGGAAGCTTATCAGGACCCAAGAGACAGGGATAAAGAGAAGGAATTTACCCTTATAAAAGGACCTATTTTACCAGGTCAGACACAAAACTCCCTTTACACCTAGAAAGCAGGTAATTCCTAGCTACAATAGGTTGCAGAATGCCCCTAGTGGAGAAAAAAAGAGGGAATACAGGCCCAGGGTAAGGAACTCTTATGTCACTGAATTCCCCAATTACTCAGCTGCCACGAGGCAGTTTGATCTACAACACCTGAGAGGAGAGGGGGTGGAGCAGGCACCTGAGAGGTTTAAGACTAGGTCAGTTTATTCAGAAGGGGGAGGCAGGAGAGGAAGAAGAAGAGGAAAGGAGAGAGAACGTGAGAGCAGTAGGAGTGCCTACTGGAAGAGGAATGGAACTGGATCAGTGAGAACAGCAGGAACCAGGAACACAGGTTGGAGAACAGGACGTGGAAGCACCGGTGAATGGTGGCCAGAGCATGAGAGAGGAGAAGCTGCTACAAGCTTTGACCCAGATATGAGCATTAGAAGCTTGCCTAATTCTGAGCACTACAGAATTGCCAGAGACAGCCTTAGCCCTAACAGAAGGCAGTCAGCTAAGCCCTCTGAGCCAGAATCAGAGGAAGTGCCAATGCAACTGGGTGAACCAGACATAGCTTTAGAAGAAGTCTCATACATGGACTGCTCTTTATGCCAGTCTTCCAATACAGAGGTGTTGAAAGGGAGTCAACCGTAAAGAAAAACCTTGAGTGTCCGGTAGCCCTAAGAGCCTGTGGTTAACTTGTGAGGGTCCTGAGTTAAAGGCAAAATACCTTTTTTTTTTTTTTTTTTCTTTTTTACTGTGCAAGCCGAAGCTGCCTAATTAAGTTGGTGAATCAGCTGTGAGCCAGAGCAATGCTCAGCCGGAAGTCGTACTAACGATGAAAGTAAGGAAAGCTTTTGTTTGGCTGTTTATAAGAAAACCTTGCATAGAGAATTGCTTGCCTGTGAAGAACTTAACTGCCTTGTTGAAAGTTTTTCTATGTTTAAGAAGACAAACAGTGTTCTGGACTGAGAGAAAAAGAAACCTGCTTTAGGAAAAGCTGTTTTCTGTTTGTTTGATCAGCACTGCAAGCCATAGCAGGGGCTGTTAAAGTATTTATGTTTATACTGGAGAACATTGCAAGCTGTTTTGTTTGGAATTCATTTATATCCTGATGTTCATTTACAAGTATCCTGGAGAAGTAATCCAAAGGTGGAATTTGTGAACCTTAGCGTGTTTTTTTCAGTTAATAAACTGTCATTACCTTACCACTCAAGGCAACTACACCGCCTTGATTAAAGGATAAGGCGGGATACAAATACCCTTTAAATAAATAAAATAAACTACAAAGGGTGTTTTTTTTACCTGAGGTTGAATACTTTCTGACTGAAGTACCTTTCCCATAAGGCATTACAAGGCAATCAGTCAGTTAAAGACCAAAAGGTGAATCTCTCTAATGACAACCACGCCCCTCCATACTGCATGTAAGGGGCTATGGGCGTGACAAGATCTATAAATTAATGAATGGAGTAGAATGAGTAAACGTAGATTGGTTGTTTACTCCATTCATTGTAAATTTTCTGTATATAGTTAACTGAACTTACGTGTCTTTCTATATGTAAATAGTTTGCGTTTTGAATCCCTAAGCTACCCTTGCCATGTACATAGTTTCTTTATTGTTATATGTAACTGCTATCCTTGCAGAATTAAATGTTAAAATGTAAACCGCTGCTGATCACTGGAAGGAGCGGTATAGACATGAGTTCAAATAAAATAAAATAAATAAATAGACTAGGGGATATGCAATGAAGTTACAGTGGGCCCGATTTTTGAAGGCATTTGTATGGGTAACTGCCCATGTTACCCATGTAAATGCCTTAACTGGGATTTTCCAAAGGCACCTACATGGGTAGTGCCTTTGGAAAATCCCAGTTAAGTCCCTATGCCGCCCAGATGCTATGCGGTCAGCATCGGGGTGTGTTGGAAGCATTCCAGGGCAGAGCGGGGGCAGAGGAAAGGGATAAGTGGGTTGCAGCGATTTTCAATGCTACCTGCTTAGCCCTCGGTGCCTTAAAGATAGGTGAGGTTTTTCCTTGCCTATATATGAGGCACTGGGGCTAACCGGGTAGTATCGAAAATCACTGCTACCTGCTTAGCCTCGGAGGCTGCCAGTGTGTCCAACCAAACCCGGATTTTCTCTTCCATCACCGCAGAAGTGAAGATCCGCTTTAAGGGTGTTGGCGGGCACACTATGCACGGATGCGGCATATAGCTTACCTAAATCTAAATCAGGCCCATTGTAACCCATTTAAGATTAATAAAAGAAAATGTTATCTCCAGGAACAAGCAGGCGGTCAGTCTTCACATATGGGTGACATCGGCATCGATGGAGCCTGGCGCAGGAATACTCCCTAGCATCCAATAGGAATGCTTTTGGAGCATTCCTCTATGCATGCATGGCTGCCTTTCTGCCTTCCCTCCTGATCTCCTCAGTCGTCTGTTGTTTGCGGGCTATCAGGACCTTGTCCCTGTCAGCTGCGTCTAGAGACTTCAATAATTTTTTCACTAGTACCCTCAAAGTACTTAGGTTGCCTTCCCCTCGATTCTGGTTCCCTTTTTATAAAAATGTAATTTTACATAATTTTTACTTTATTTTCAGTTTTCTCACAAACTTTGTTTGAGGCCTATGGCCTCATCGGGCACCATTGCCCAGTTCAATTTTGCCTCCATAGTATTCCCTAATATGGAGAAGCTCTGGAGTGGTTTAAAAAATGCTCCAAGTGTTCCAGCACAATTTCTGTCACTGATGAGCATTCCTGGTGCCTAAAATGTTTAAGCACAGATCACAATGTCGATTCTTGTCCATCCTATTGCCACATGACTTCTCGAAGTAGAAAGAACCAGGACAAATAGAAGGCTATGCTGTTTCCTATGGACTCAGCTCCTTCGGTGCACTCCTTTGGAGCATCGACTCCTTCAAAGTCTTCCTATGCGTCCAAGTCCTCACCAGCAAAGGAGAAGCATCGCTCGGAGTCACCAGTGCTTAAGAAAAAGAAGGCATCAGCCTCGGCATGGAGGTCCTCAACTTCCAGGTTTGTGTTTGCTTCGGACACCGAGCATCTGCATTAGCACTGTCATTCATCACATTCCGATGCAGACCGTCCCTCAAAGCAACCCTGGCAAGAAGTGTCACCCTCCAAAGCCACACAGAGGTTCAGGGATGCCCTCGATGTCCGAATCCTCGGTGGAGCCCTGACTACTGGCATCGGAAGTTGTGGCCCATACAGTTGTATCTTGAGCCACTCTTCCCCTGGTACTGTCATTGGATGACCATGTCATAGTCATCAAGCACAGCATCACTAAGCTCTTAGTTGCAGTAACATTGATGACAGAGTTCTCTGCAGCTGGCACAGGTTCTGCCAATGCTGATGACTGTCACAGAGCTTGGCATGCTTACGCAGGCATCCCCTGCCTCATATAGTTTCACGGAGTAGCCGATACCAAGGCCCCCGGAACCATGGTGTCAGATACCCTCTACATTGAAATAGCAAAGCTCTGAGCAGTGAAGGTATTGAACATTTAAGGATTATTTTGACTTCCTTCCGGACTCCAATTCCGAAGAGGCCTCCGAGGTAGAATCCATCAATTTTGATATCCATAGGGAGGTACCATCGGATCTATCGCCACCTTATGAATGTCGACGTTTGCCGCCCGAGGACATGTCCTTTCAAAATTTCATTAAGGACATGGCGGCAGCTCTCGATGTTTCAGTAGCTACGGAAATGGAACCGAGAGCTGAGTTCGATATTCTCCAATACCCATTGGCACCGAAGGAGGCTGCTACCCTCTCAATGCATAACATCTTAAAGAATCTATTGGCTTGGATGTGGGAAGCCTCCATGTCAACCCCTACGGTAAGTAAGATACCCTTTAAAGGGTCCCTCCCTCCCCAGATTTCCAGAAGCCATAACCTCACCACCACTCCATGGTTGTGGAGTCTGTCATGAGGAGGATAAAAAGTCAGAAAAATCACTCCAGTGCCCCCTGAGAGAGAGGCCAGGACCTTGGATGCATTTCGAAGGAAGGCATTCCAAGCTACCATGCTAGCCTCTAAGATGGACTCCTAAATGTTATATTTTTCTCAAAAGATATCTAGAGAAACTTGTCAGAGTTTACCACCCTACTGCCCCCTGACAAGCAGGAGGCTCATCAGGCCTTGGTAACACCTGCCCAGAATACATCAAAGTTTTTAACAAGAGCAGTATTTGATGCATTTGAGGCCAATAGCAGATCTGCTGTAACCTTCATTGGGGCTAGGAGAATGGCATGGCTGCAGATATCTGACCTGGAACAGTGGTTCCAGGATAAGTTAATCAACATACCCTGTAATGGTGAAAACCTCTTTGGTCAGAGGTGGAGGGAGAAGGCTATTGAGATAGAAACTGATGACCTCACCATGAAGAGGCTTTCAAGGAAGACAGCAGACTCTTCTAAGAAGAAGACTACCACTAAGAAACTTTCTTTCCCTAAGAAGAAAAGGTTTTATCCTCCATATCATTCCTATTCTGGCTACTCTGCCCCACAACAGCAGCAGAGACAACAGGTCAGGAAATCCAAGGTTTCCAAACCACAGCCTGCAGCTACTACGCAACCTCCTCAGAATTTTTGACTGCTTCAAAAAGAGCATGGCCATTTCTCCCATAATCTTTCCTCTTCCTCCTCCTCCTATGATCTGTAGGGATTATTAGTAGCACACAAAAGGTAAGTAAGGCTCTCAGTTATGTCCAGGGGAAATTAGCTACTAATACCCAGCCCGAAGTTCTATAAGTGTGCTGGTAATGAGCCACGGACGAAGTCTCTGTGTGTGTGTGTGTGTAGAAAATATACAGACATATAGCTAAGGATACATAATTAGGAACATGAGGTAGCAAATTGTTGTGGCACAAAATTACAGTTAGACAAAGTGATAAATCACTGATTGGCAACCAGAAGTCACTGATTCGCTCTGCACTGGGAAGAACTATGGAATAAGTTTCTAGCTAACCATTGCCCATCCAGAGGAGGAGAAATAAGACTGTACCTTAGCTCCTGTTGGCACTCTGGTGGCTGAGGTCCGATAAGTCTCTGGAGCAGCACAGGTCCAAAGAGGCAGCTAGGCTAGATAATGCAGGCTACAGCCCTTTCGGAGGTGAGCTGCGTGAGAATACAGAACCAAAGGTATCTGTGAAAGTCTTCTCAGTCCTTAGGAGAACGGCCTTGCACACACATAGTGTGTGACTGTCTTGCAGACAGATCAGGTAGCAGACACAAGGTAATCAGGGCACAAGCAGCAAAAAGGCGCGCAAGTTCTTCTGTGCAGACTGTATTATTCTTTGTGAGGAGTCTCTGTCATAGGTCTGGTGATCGGTTGGCACAAGACAGTCCGAGGTGTTCTCAGTGAATCAGAAGGTAATGAACAGGTGTTCATCCTGCAGACCTAGGAGCCATAATGAGGGAAGATAACAGTATGCAGTTTCAGACATCCCATGGCCAGTAGCATCGTTAGTGGATGATGAAGATCAGAGAAGCAGATGTTCTTGCATGTAGACAGCTAATTGGATAGAAACAATAGTCTGTATGCTCAGGTATGATCACTTGGCAAGCATTTGTGTGAAGGTCAGGTCTGAGACTGTAAGCACAGCAAAAGTCCTTTGTAGCAGGAAACCATCTTGTTTGGTCAGCTTTGGTTCAGGCTTCAGCATCTGAGTAGGCCGGAGATCTGCAGCCGTAGAATTGCAGGGGTACCAGCCCTACAGATCCCAGGAAGACTGGTGCATTTTGCGACCATTGGATCAACATAACTTCCAAGCCCTGCACAGCTGAAATTCCAGGATCTTCCTCGCACTCACTTTGTGGGACAACCTTCCTTGGATCACCTTCCTTCCTCCTTGCTTCAGCAGTAAATTCTCTCACTGCTGAGACAAAGGGCTATAGGGGATATTACCCTATCTCAGCAGGGCCTGGCATTTTACTCCCATTACTTCCAAATTCCAAAATAGACGGGAGGTCACAGACCTATATTAGATCTCCGAAATCTCAACAAATTTCTTGTCAAGGAATTCTGCAATTCTGGAGCCGCACCTTCAAAAGGATATAAACAGGATGGAGTCAGTAACAGATGGTGGCTGCTCAAATGCTTTGTGGTCTTTGTTATAAAGCATATGAGGACAGACTTTAGGATCTTAATATGTACATCTAAGAGGAAAGGCAGAATAGAGGTGATATGATTGAGACGTTTAAATTCCTCCATGACATAAATGCACAGGGGGAGAGCCTCTTTTATTTATTTATTTTATTATTTATTTATTACAGGCTCTTATATACCGCTCTATTCAGAATCAGCGCGGTTCACAATATAACAACATACCATAACAACAAACTGTTAGGTTTTACAGAGAACAAGGTCAGAGAACTTGGATAAAACATGGGACGTCATTACTGCAACTATTTACAAGAGTATTTACAAGAGTATTTACAAGTATACATAACAGGATTTGTTCTTAGTTTGGGTAGTGAATAAGATTGGTTAGTTGGTCAAGTAATATTGGGGGAAGAGGTGGGATTTGAGTGCCTTTCTGAAAAGGGATAGATCAGGGATAGCACGAATCTCTGGGGGTAGAGCGTTCCAGTACTTAGGGGCATAGAATCTGAAGGCCCTGTTAGATGTCACTGATAGGCATTTTGTCGCTGCTTTTGGGATGATTAGAGTATTTGTTGATATCGTTCTCCTGGATCTGTTGGGTGGGACGGCCTGAATGAGGTCTATTAGCGAGGAGGAGGTGATGCTTTTAGTGGCCTTGAATGTTAGTAGTAATGTTTTGAATAATATTCTGCCATGTATGGGGAGCCAGTGGAGTTGCTCTAGGATGGGTGTTATATGGTCCCTTCTTGATGCTCCGTAGAGGACTCTAGCAGCGGTATTCATGGCGAGTTGCAAAGGGTTTAATGTGGAGTGTGGGAGGCCTTGGAGAATGGCATTGGCATAGTCAAGGTGTGGTAAGGTTAAGGCTTGAAATATAGTTCTGAAGTCATCAGGATCAAGCAGGGGGCGAAGATAGAAAGCAAGTTCTGCTATGAGGGGACATGGGATGAGGGTGAAAGGGGATAGATTCAGGAGTGATATGCGGAAATATTTCTTTACGGAAAGGGCGGTGGATGCATGGAATAGTCTCCCAATGGAGGTGGTAGAGATGAGGACAGTATCTGAATTCAAAGAAGCATGGGACCAACACAGAGGATCTCTAAAGGAAAAAAGGGGATTGTTGTAGTTGTTGATATGGAAGGACAGACTAGATAGGCTATGTGGTCTTTTTCTGTCATAAGTTTTCTGTTTCTAAATTCAAGATGATTTCTCTAGGCACTCTTCTGCCATACCTCCAACAAAACGATTGGCTATGCTGTCTGGATCTAAAAGATGCTTATGCACACATCCTGATCCACCCAGATTACAGAAAGTTTCTCAGGTTATGTTTTTCAGAACAACCACTACCAGTACTGAGTCCTCCCATTCGGACTAGCCTCAGCACCCTGAGTCTTCGCAAAATGTTTGACTGTTGTCGCAGCCTACCTTCGAACTTTGGGAATCTTTCTGTTCCCTTACTTAGATGAATGACTACTAAGGGCAGATACCACTTCAGCAGTCACCTCCACCCTAAATCAAACCATTCAGGTCCTCCAGGAGTTAGGTTTCATAATAAACTATCCAAAATTACATCTTACGCCAACCCAAGACCTTGAGTTCATAGGAGCTCGATTAGATACAGTAAGAAGCAAGGACAGATGCCTCCGTCTTATTGCCTTAGCCACACAGGTCCAGCAGCAGTCATCAGTTACAGCCAGAACATTTCTATGTCTTTTAGGCCACATGGCTTCCACAGTCCATGTCGTGCTCCATGCTCATCTCAACATGAGGATCAGGCAGTGAACACTCTCATAACAATGGAAGCAGTCCACAGGTCGACTATCCGATCTCATCAACATCACTCCGCAAATGAGAATGGCCCTTCAGTGGTGCTGCACACCACAGAACCTGGTCGGAGGGTCACCTTTTTAGAAGTCTGCACTGTAGTATACCCTAACGACCGATGCATCAAAACTAGGCTGAGGAGCCCATCTAAGTGACCTTACAACACAAGGCCTTTGGTCTACTCAAGAGGCATTTCTCCAGATCAGTCTCCTAGAGCTAAGGGTGGGCTTCAATGCCGTCAGTCTTTTCTCCCCAACTTAAGGGACAGTCTCTTCTCATACAGACGGACAACCAGGTGGCTATTTTTTTATATAAACAAGCAAGAGGGAACAGGCTCTTGGGCCCTATGTATGGAAGCCTTTGGAACTGGGCGATTCCTTAACCCTTTGAAGGCCTACTTTAAATTTTTAATCCACATTCTGCAGCCGGGTTAATTTTTGCATATTTCAGGAAAATTGTACCCGTCTTATTCAATATGTTCTAATAGTGATTTTCCTTCTGCTATGGTCATGTATTATATACCATTTGATAGGATATTTAGTCAGAATTTTGGATCCCGAGAGTTTTGGGCTCGGCCTGGAAAGGGTTAAGGAATTCACCTTCATGCAGTATACCTTTCAGGAGCAGAAAATCACTTAGCAGACAGACTAAGCCGGATCCTCAAGTGGATGCTGGAACCTCAAGTAGTGCAATACTTGTTCCATCTCTGGGGGATGCCACTACTCGACCTCTTTGCTTCTCCCCTCAGTGCCCAACTACCTCGTTTCTGCTCGAGGATTCCTTCCCCTCTTAGGGAGATGTCAGATGCGTTCCTCACCCATTGGTGATAGAATCTCCTCTATGCTTTCCCTCCCCTTCCACTCATAGCAAAAACACTCTTCAAACTCTAGGCCGACCAGGGACAAATGATTCTCATTTCCCCTTACTGACCCAGACAACCATGGTTTCCTGTGCTTCTTAACTTGCTCAAGCATCTTCCCTCAAGCTCAGTTATTCACCAGCCCTACTCTCTCAGGAACAGAGGACCCTTCTGCACCCCCCAGCCTCAAGATACTCCACTTGACGGCATGGAGGCTGAGCGCTTTGTCCTCTCGCACTTAGGAGCACCTGCAATATGTCCTCTTGGGGATCTATCTTCAAGAAAAGATTCAATCAGATGTTCTTATGCTTTTAAATGGTGCAGGCTTTTCATCCGGTGTTCTCATAAAACACTGGATCCTTTCACATGTCCCATTCCGTACTTACTCCAATACTTGCTCCATTTGTCCTCCTTTGGCCTTAAGTCCAACTAGGTGCAAGTACACTTATTCGCCATTGCGGCCTCCCACCATACTTTAGAGAATTGCCCCATCTCGGTGCATTCCCCTTAGTAGCCAGATTTATGCGTGATTTTCTCCTGACCAAGCCGCCTTTCTGTCCACCTCCTGCACCATGGGATCTAAATGTTGTTCTTGCACAGCTCATGCGCAGTCCTTTTGATCCAATGGTTTCAGCTCCTTTAAAGTTTGTAACATGGAAGCTTCTTTATCTCCAGGAACAAGCAGGAATGAGTCTTCACATATGGGTACGTCGGTATCGACGGAGCCTGCGCGGGAACGCTCCCCAGCTTCCCAAAAAGGAAAGCTTTTGGGAGCATCCCACAGCGCCTGCGCGCTGCCTTCCCGCCTTTCCTAACCGCCTCTCCCCAGTTCTTCTTTTCCGCAGAGCCAGCAGGTCGTGTTCCTGTCACCGCTGAAGAAGTTCTTTGTTTTATTTTATTTCTTTGGTCGCGCGTCTGCCTTCCCCGATGTTGGACCGGTACCGCCGGTCTTTCTTTCTTTTCTTATAAAAAAAAAAAAGAACATATATTTTTCCCTCACTTAGTGTGTTTTTCCTCTTTTGGGCCTTAGGCCTCACGAGAAATTTTCCTCATGGAAAAACCAGCCTCTGGGTTTAAAAAATGCACTAAGTGCAGCGGTACTATTTCTGTCACCGACACACATGAATGGTGTCTTAAATGTTTGGGTCCTGACCACTCCATTTTGGATTGTTCTTCCTGCTCCTTGATGTCTAAACGAGGTTTACAGAACCGAGCAGCTAAGCTCCATGTGCTGTTTCCCTCTGATGCAGCTTCAGTGGCATCGAATTCTTCCAGGGCTTCTTCTTCCTCCCATGGATCTCAGGTAACCAAACATAAATCCAGCCGGTCCTCGAAGGGTAGATCTCCTTCCAAGCATCGAGATGCCTCCGGGCTTGCCCTCGAGGATCCCGCACTGGCAAAACAACCCCGGCGGGAAGCTCCGGCTTCCAAAGCTCCACCTATGGGGTTACAGGTTGACATCGATGGCACGGCCTCGACCGATCACCTGTTAGAATGCTCTGGGGTACCGGCGCAACCTTCCGGTACCGAATTCCAGGCATTCATGGCGTTGATGGATCAGAATGTCCTATCCATGCAGCAGGCTATCACGGCCTTCATTCAAGCTGCGACGCCGCTGATACCACAACAAAACTCCGTTGTCGGTATCAGCTCCGGTACCGGCACCAGTGTCAGTACCGGTACAGACTGAATCGACATCGACCAGGATGCCGACTGCAGCGGTTCCCTGTCCAGGGATGCCCATCGGTACCGAACCGGTACCGATGACGCCCGATGTCGATACCGCTCGATACGCGTATCGAGCTTTGGGAGAGCACCCTGACAGTCGATACTTTGATTCCTCCGAAGATTCTGATGCATCGGAGGAGTCTGCTGAAGTATCCATAGCCCTTCCTGAAGAGCCTTCTTCAAAAAGAAGAATGTCTCCTCCAGAGGACTTGTCCTTTCAAGACTTCATAAGAGAAGTGGCTAAAGGACTTTCTATTTCAGTAACCTCTGAATCAGAGTCTAGAGCTAAAAAAATTGGATATTTTAGGTTATTCTAAGGCTCCTAAGGAGGCAGTCACCTTGCCAATTCATGAGATTCTTTATGATCGCATGCTTGACTTATGGGAGACTCCCCTCACTATCTCTCCTCATTCTCGTAGATTGGACACTATGTACCGTGTCCCTCCTTGTCCTGGTTTTCATAAAACACAGCTTCCTCACCATTCTATTGTGGTGGAGTCAGCTATGAAAAAGAGTGCAAAAAGACACTCCTCTGCTCCTCCAGGAAGAGAATGCAGGACCTTGGATGCTTTTGGTAGGAAAATCTTCCAAGCCAGTATGCTCATTGCCAGAATCAACTCCTATAGTCTTTATATGGGTATGTTTCTGAAAGAAGTTGCAGATGAGCTGCACACTTTCCTCCCTTTTTCTTCCAGAGGATAAAAGGGAAGAATTTCTTATTTGGCTTAAGCATACTCAAGATATTTCAAAGTTTTCCAACCGTGCAGCTTTTGACTCCTTTGAGGGTGCCAGCAGGGCTTCGGCCATTGCCATAGCTGCACGCAGAATTGCTTGGCTCCAAGCTTCTGATCTAGAATCTTGGGTCCAGGATGGCTTGGGAAATCTTCCCTGTACAGGAGAAAACTTGTTTGGCAAAGATTGGCAAATAAAAGCCACTCAAATGGATGCAGAAAATTCTGCTTTGGATAGACTTTCAAAGTCAACCTCCATTCCTGCCAAGAAAAAACCTTTCAAGAAGTCTTTTTTCAAGAAAGGCAGATTCCATCCTGCTTCTGGCCAACAATCATCTACAGGTCGTTTTGCTACTAAGCGTCAGAAACCTAAACAGGCCAGGCCTAAGCCTACAGGGGCTGCTGCAACTCAGCAGACCCAGCCTCCTCAGGGTTTTTGACTTGATGCTAGAGAACTTAGCCTTTCTGGCTCTGAAACAGCCAGAGCCTCTCACCATTCCAGGAAGGTTAGCTCATTTTGCTCCCAGATGGGAGCAAATTACAGCAGAGCAGTGGACCCTCTCCATCATAAGGGAGGGCTACAAACTTCACTTCTCAAACCTTCCTCCCCACACCATGGTGAGGCATTTCAATTCTCCAACATCTCTCCTCGACCTAGGTCAGGAGGTGGTTGCCCTTCTTGCCCAAGGGGCAATAGAAGAAGTACCTCTTCTTCAGCAAGGGTCAGGGTTTTACTCCCCCCTACTTTCTGATCCCAAAGAAAACAGGGGGCTACAGACCCATATTAGATCTCAGAGAATTGAACAAATTCCTATGCAAGGAGAAATTCAAGATGCTTTCTCTGGGCACTCTCCTTCCATACCTTCAGAGTCAGGATTGGCTTTGTTCTCTAGATCTCAAGGATGCGTACACACATGTCCTCATCCATCCATCTCACAGAAGGTTCCTCCGTTTTCTTTTCCAAGGAAAGCATTACCAATACAGGGTGCTTCCTTTCGGTCTGGCCTCTGCTCCAAGAGTGTTCACCAAATGCATGGCAGTAGTAGCTGCATTTCTACGCACTCTGGGAATATTTGTATTCCCATACCTGGACGACTGGCTTATCCGAGCTCCATCTCAGTCAGAGGCCCAGACTTCCCTGGACTGCACAAGGCGCATTCTGCAGTATCTGAGACTTGTGGTAAACCTCCCAAAGTCCCAGCTCACCCCTACTCAGTCCCTAGAGTTCATAGGGGCCTGGCTAGATACTACCACTGCAAGGGCCTATCTTCCTCAGGCCCGTTGCCTATGCCTAGTGCAGTTAGCCTCCCAGATTCAGTCAAAGAGCCATTTAACTGCCCGGGAGATGCTACAACTACTAGGCCACATGGCATCCACAGTGCATGTGGTACCCTATGCTCGCCTTCACATGAGAGCAGCTCAATGGACTTTGTCCACCCAGTGGACTCAAGCATCAAGGGCTCTCTCAGACAAAATAGCAACCTCCAGGCGCCTCTTTTGGTCTCTCCAGTGGTGGAGGTCTACCCAAAATCTGTTGCTGGGGTCCCCCTTCCAACAGTTGTTGCCCCAGGCAACCCTCACAACAGATGCCTCCCAAACAGGTTGGGGAGCTCATCTGCAAGACCTCTCCACTCAGGGCACTTGGTCTCCACAGGAGACCTCTCTACATATCAACCACTTGGAGCTCCGAGCAGTTTTTCTAGCTCTCAAGGTCTTCCATACCCTGCTCAGCTACAAGACAGTCCTCATTCATACGGACAATCAGGTAGCCATGTTTTACATAAACAAGCAAGGAGGAACTGGCTCTCTGTCGCTTTGCAACGAAGCTTTAAGATTGTGGGCCTTCGCCAGAGAGCATCAAATCCATCTCCTGGCCATATACCTCCCAGGAATCCAAAACTCTTGGGCAGACAGACTCAGTTGAGTTCTGCTTCCACACGAATGGTCCCTGCACATGGACCAAGTACTCAGAATCTTTCAAGAGTGGGGAACCCCGGACATAGACCTCTTTGCAAGTCCGTGGAATGCCAAACTTCCCCGGTTCTGTTCCAGAATTCCGTGTCAGGGAGTTCAGGCCAAGGATGCCTTCCTCCTTCACTGGGGTCAAGACTTCCTGTATGCCTTTCCACCCATTCCCTTAATTCCCAAGACTCTGTTCAAGCTCCAGAGGGATCAAGGATCCATGATCCTCATAGCTCCACGTTGGCCACGCCAAGTGTGGTACCCTCTACTTCTGCATCTCTCTCAAGCTCCCTCCCTAGACTTGGGAGCTGCTCCAGACCTTCTGTCCCAGGAGGAGGGGACTTTGTGGCACCCAAACCCCAAGTCCCTTCACCTCAGAGCTTGGTTGCTGAAGGCCTAGACCTTCAAGGTTGGAATCTTTCTCAGCAGGTGAAGGATATCCTCCATGCTTCCAGAAAACCTTCTACTAGACGTTCCTATGCTTTTAAATGGAAAAGGTTTTCCATTTGGTGTGCTGAGAAGGGTCTTGACCCTCTAGCACTACCTTTGAATTCTCTATTGGAATATCTCCTGCATCTCTCCAATGCAGGCCTTAAGACAAATTCAGTAAGGGTCCATTTGAGTGCTATTGCAGCATCCCTTAAGCCTATCAATGGACAGCCTATTTCCTCTCATCCTCTTATTGCAAGATTCATGAGAGGCCTAACTTTAACTAAACCTCCCATTAGGCCTCCTCTGGTGGCATGGGACTTAAATCTGGTTCTTGGTCAGCTTATGAAGCCACCTTTTGAACCCTTAGCCACTACCTCCTTGAAATTTCTTTCCTGGAAGGTTATTATCCTCATTGCAGTCACTTCAGCTCGCCGCATCAGTGAACTGCAGGCCTTAGTGGCTAATCCACCTTATACAAGGTTCCATCATGATAAGGTAGTCCTTAGGACCAATCCACACTTTATGCCTAAAGTGGTCTCACCTTTTCATCTTAATCAAGAGGTATATTTACCTGTCTTTTTTCCAGGTCCTCATGCATCAAGTGCAGAGAGGAATCTTCATACCCTGGATTGTAAGAGAGCTCTTGCCTTTTACTTACAAAGGACACAGCAACATAGAAAGTCTTCTCAACTCTTTGTTGCCTTTGATCCCTCTCATTTGGGACTTCCAGTCTCTAAGAGGACACTGTCCAATTGGATTGCTCAGTGTATTTCTTTCGCCTACCAGAGTAAGAACCTTTCTCTGGAGGGCCATGTCACAGCTCATAATGTGAGGGCCATGGCCACCTCTATGGCTCATCTAAATTCTTTGTCCATCGACCAGATCTGTCAAGCGTCCACCTGGGCCTCGGTTCATACCTTCACAGCCCATCACTGTTTGGACAAGGACTCCAGCAGGGATGCCTTGTTTGGTCAGGCTGTTCTCAAACATCTGTTCCATGCTTAATCAACTCCTGCCCTCCTTCCCTGAATGGATGCCTGAGATCCATAGGAGGAGATAGAGCCCTTCCCAGGTTCTCATAACCTTGGGGATCTTCCAGGCATCTCTAGCTAGGGAGTCCCCATATGTGAAGACTCATTCCTGCTTGTTCCTGGAGATAGCACAGTTACTTACCTGTAACAGGTGATCTCTGGGAACAGCAGGAATAAGTCTTCACAACCCACCCACCTCCCCTAGGAGTTGTATCTCTCTATCTATTTTTCCTTTCCTCTCTCTCTTTGTTTTAGCTTTAAAACTCGAACTGGGGAGAGGCGGTTAGGAAAGGCGGGAAGGCAGCGCGCAGGCGCTGTGGGATGCTCCCAAAAGCTTTCCTTTTTGGGAAGCTGGGGAGCGTTCCCGCACAGGCTCCGTCCGTACCGACGTACCCATATGTGAAGACTTATTCCTGCTGTTCCCAGAGATCACCTGTTATAGGTAAGTAACTGTGCTTTCTCATAGCAGTCATTTCAGTTCGAAGAGTTCATGAACTGCAAGCTTTGGTGAGCTATGCTCCCTATGCCACTTTTCACCATGACAATGTGGTCCTTTGCACACATCCTAAGTTCTTGCTGAAGGTTATCTCCTTCCACCTGAACCAATCTGTCTTACTACCAACATTATTTCCAAGGCCTCACACCTCTCTGGCTGAAGCCAGACTTCATAGCCTAGATTGCAAGAAGATGTTGGCGTTTTATCTAGACCGTACTAAGGATTATTGCCAATCCTCTCAGTTGTTTATCTCTTTTGACCAAAGTCATCTAGGGACACCAGTATCCAAAAGAACACTTTCAAACTGGTTCGCAGATTGCATATCCTTTGCTTATTCGCAGGCTGGGCTGTCTCTTCCACACCGTGTGACAGCTCATAATGTCGGAGCCATGGCTACTACTGTAGCTAATCTCCGGTCTGTCCCTATCTCAGA
The DNA here is from genome assembly GCA_033557465.1 of Ichthyophis bannanicus. Classification (NCBI taxonomy): domain Eukaryota; kingdom Metazoa; phylum Chordata; class Amphibia; order Gymnophiona; family Ichthyophiidae; genus Ichthyophis; species Ichthyophis bannanicus. Next base: position 86,638,598 of record CM066048.1, on the reverse strand, counting down.
GATCTGCCAAATGGCAACATGGTCTTCCCTGCATACCTTCACAGTGCACTATTGCCTGGAAAAGACTCCAGAGCTAATGCTCAATTTGAACAAGCTGTTCTGCGTAACCTTTTTCAAATTTAGACAACTTGCCCATCTGACTACCTCACAGGGAGTACTCTGAATGAGCTGAGTCTGTCAGATTCCTGCTGCAACCTCTAGCTGCACTGGGATTCTTCTCTTGCTCGGTTGTCTTAGGCTAGGGAGTCCAATATGTGCTTGTTCCTGGAGATAGCGTCGTTACCCACCTGTAACAGGTGATCTCTGGGAACAGCAGGAATCAATCTTCCAACCCGTCCACCTCTCCATCAAGTTGTCCCCTTTTTTCTCATTCCTGGTATACAAAGATTTTTATTTCTCTGCTATTCAACTGACTGAGAAGACCAGGAGGGAAGGCAGGAAGGCAGCCATGCATGCGTGGAGGAACCCTCCCAAAAGCATTCCTATTGGATGCTGGGAAATGTTCCTGCGCTGGGCTCCATTGGTGCTGATGTCACCCATATGTGAAGACTGATTCCTGCTGTTTCCAGAGATCCAGAGAATAATGACGCTTTTTCATTCAATATGTAATCAAACTCTGGAATTTGTTACTGGAAGATCTAGTAAAAAATGTTAATGTATGTGGGCGTAAAAAAGGTTTGGACAAGTTCCTGGAGAAAAGGTCCATAAACCATTATTAAAGAGGACCCGGGAAATCCACTGCTTACCCCTGGGACAAGCACTGTGGAACCTATTGTCGTGCCCTCTCTGGCCAAGCGGTAGCCACTGGTATTGCAAGGCTCTGGAGGGTGGTAGTTGTGCCTTCACTGATATAAACCACAAAACACTTCTTTCCAAATTAAAGGGTTTTATTCCCCGTCCCTTGAGGGTACTTTATCTTCAGGAACATAAATCAAATGCCTTGCTCGGACATATAACATAAAGTAACAAAAGCAAACAGAACTTGCTTCCTTCAGCTTCCAAAACAACAAATAAATGAAAAGAACAAAACAGCTTAAATATTTCAATATGGTTCTTTCTCCTGTAGCTGACAGCACAGCTTATATCTGCTTCACTTAGAGAGAGCTGCAGCCTGTTGCTTATAACACTAAAGCTAGGACACAAACTAATTACTTATCTGAGAGAGAACTCAGGTTCAATCAAGGTCAAAGAGCAGTCCATCAATTCTGGCATATCATATTCTTCTGCATTTTGATATTCCATTAACTCCGGCTGACTGGAAGGTTCATTCTGGACCTCAGCAGTAACGTGGGAGAATGGCTGGTTAACCTCGTCAGACAGGAAGTTCCTCTCTTCCTTAGAGCTAGTGTCTCTCTGGGAATTACCATGTATTCTAGAGTTGAGCTTTTCAGGGCACTGCCCCTGCTGGTATTTTAGAATTTAGCTCAACTCCTGGTTTGCTCTGCTAGTGGGATAATTAAGGGAATTTCTCTGCCGGTTCAGGCTTCCCTTTTGTAACCCAGCTGAGCTAGATTGGAGAGCTCGTGACGGAGTTTCACAAGGAGCTGTGAGCTTACAATGACTACAAAACTCTTCAGCTTTATCTGGTAAGTAAAACCTTTTTCTTCTAGGGTTTTTAAAACCAGAAGAAGGGATATTTTCAGCCTCTAGATAGTGGGACCTTGTGTGCCTATTTCCATACCTCCAGGGTTGTCTTCTTTCATATGGCAAATCACTCTTGCATTCACTCTGTGCACTGGAACCTGCAACTGCAGTCTTCTTGCATCTCTCTGGCTCAAACACACTATCTGGCTGTTGATATCTCTCTGCTTCACTCAGGTCTTCGGTTCCCCTCTGACCTTCACGCTGGCTCTCTAGTTGCTCCAAAGCCTCATTGTCACTCTCTCTTACATTCTCATACCTGCTCCATGCTTCCCAGGGTTTTAGCTGCCTTTGCTGTATTCTCTCAAAGTGTGTCAGTGGCTGCTTCAGCTCCTCTCCCTCTCTGATTGTCTGGGAGCCTATTTTATCCCAGTGTTTCCTTGCTCCACCCCCACCCAGCTGAACCCTGTCAGGTAAAGTGAATTCCCTTCCTTTGCTGGCTGGGTGTGTCCTCATTGGGCTTTTGCACGTGTTTCTAGGTTGCTCACGGTAACCATCTGACATTTCCTTGTTTACCCTGTCACTTTTTCTGTGCTCCTTTATACTGAACTGCATTTTCTCGGGTTGTTCGGGGTCTGCACTGTTACATATTCCCCTCCTTAAAATATTACTTGCTGCCGTAGTTTTTAGCGGACAGCAAGTAATCCTTGAAAGTGCATCAGCGTTTCCATGCATTTTCCCCGCACGGTGCTGAACTGTAAAATTAAAGGCCTGAAGGGCCAAGTGCCAGCGGGTCAATCGGGCATTGTTGTTTCTCATTAAATGAAGCCACTTCAAAGGAGCGTGATCCGTCACTAACAGAAACTTTCTCCCCGTAAGGTAGAAACGGAGAGTTTCTACGGCCCATTTTATAGCTAAACACTCCCGCTCTATCGTGGCATAATTTTTCTCCGCAGGCGAGAGTTTTCGACTCAAATATGCCACTGGATGTTCGTTCCCTTCGAATATTTGGGACATTACCGCCCCCAACCCTGTGTCCGACGCATCAGTTTGTATGATAAAGGGTAAATTAAAATCTATACCCCGTAATACAGGGGCACTACACAGTTTCTCTTTAAGGGTTTCGAAAGCCCTTTCTGCTTCTGGGGTCCAACGGACCTGGTTTGGTGCGTTCTTTCGCAACATCTCCGTGAGGAGAAGGCTCTCTTCTGCGAAACGGGGTACAAAGCGGCGGTAGTAGCCTATTAAACCCAAGAAACTGCGCATTTGTTTCTTGGTTATAGGTCTTGGGAACTCCCGAATACTCTCTACCTTACTAGCCAGGGGTTTTACTAGGCCTCTTCCTATTAGGTGCCCCAAATATTTCGCTTCCCTTGTGGCGAATAAACATTTTTCCGGGTTTAATGTGAGGCCAGCCCTTCTCAATGCTCTAAGGACCGCTTCTACTCTCGTGAGGTGTTCCATCCAAGTTGTGCTGTGTATCACTATATCATCCATATAGGCACTAGCATATTCGTGGTGGGGTCTCAACACTTGGTCCACGAGACGCTGGCACGTCGCCGCAGCCCCGTGCAAACCAAATGGCATCCTCCTAAACTGATATAGCCCTATGGGCGTAGAAAAAGCCGTTTTGGCTTTTGAACTTTTAATTAGAGGAATCTGCCAATACCCTTTGCTGAGATCTAACGTAGTTAGGTATTTTGCCTGTCCTAATTGGTCCAACAGGTCGTCTATGCGTGGCATAGGATACGCATCGAATTGCGATATGTCATTAATTTGTCTGAAATCGATGCAAAATCTCAAGGTTCCGTTTGGTTTTGGAACCAATACTATTGGGCTAGACCATGGGCTTCTAGACTCCTCTATGATGCCCATGGCTAGCATCTCCTTCACTTGGGCAATCACCTCTTGTTTTTTTGTTTCGGGCATCCTATATGGCTGTTGTCTTATAACCCTCCCTGGTGATGTGATTATCTCATGTGCCACAAGGTGCGTCTCGCCAGGCAAAGTGGTCAAGACGTCTGCGAACTTCGTTAATAAGCGCGCTAATTCTTTCTGCTGCTGTGGGTTCAACTCAGAGCCCATTTTTGGGGAAGGTTGTCTTTCCCAATCCCCCACTTGAGGCCCTAGATCCTCCTCAGTTCTTTCCTCTCCAAGAGCTGTTAAGCTCTTCACCTCCCTTGTTCCAGTAGCATCAAACCCGTTTTCTCCTCTTTCCGTGGAGGGTAGTGTTGACACTTCCTCTACCGCGGGGAACCCTACCCTCTCACAGATTAACTGTGCAATCCTATCCCCTTGTTGTATTTTGAAGTCTTCTACCCCAAAATTAAACACTAAGACCTTTACGGGCCCCCGGTAGTCGGGATCAATGACCCCTGCACCAATATCTATGAAATGTTGCGCGGCTAGCCCTGACCTCGGCGCTATCCGCCCATAGCACCCCTCAGGTACTTTAATACGGATGCCCGTGTCCACCAGAGCTTTTCCTCCTTTCGCTACAACAACATTTTCCATGCTAAAAAGGTCATAACCCGCAGCCATTTCAGAAGCCCTTTTTGGGCCTTTCGCCTGGGGTGCACTCTTGCAAAACTGCAAGGTAAATTTCTGTTTCCCTGTTACTGGTAGTCCCTTAGAGGGAGATCCCTTTTTGGATGGTCTCTCAAATAAAGGACTGGGGATGGCAGTGGCTATGGCTTCAACTTTTTCCTCCTCTGTCACCGGGGTTTGCACCTGAGTTAGGGGCAATATCTCTTGGAGCCCTTTCTCCAATTTTTGGCAGAAAGGGATCCAATCACGCCCTAGAACTACTGCGTACGGAAGTTTTGGCACTACTGCCATTAATATTTTCCGCGTAGACCCTAGCCCTTGTATGGTTACCTCATGTAATGGGTAGTGGGAAGCTTCCCCATGCACGCATCTTATGCGAATTTGCCCCTCTACTGGGTCCGGGGGAGATGACCGGTTTTTACTTATGGTTTCCCACAAGTCCTCTGAGACCATGCTTTGGTCCGCCCCCGAATCCAGTAGAGCCAAAGCTTGTATCCCTTCTATCCATATTTCTTGTATAAATCCATCTGACACTATCTCCTCTGACCCTGTCATAAGGGCAGTTTTAACTCGGCAACCTTTTATCACATGACCAGGTTTGTTACATCTGTAGCACCTTCTAGTGTTCCTATCTCTGCCCTCCTTGCTAGGGTCATATGCAGCCACTCTATCTCGCGCGTACTTTCCACACTCATCCACTCCAGTCACACTTGCACCTCTTGAAAGGTTCACCTTAAAAGTACTAGTATGTGCTGCCTCCCTGAACACTTCAGCCATCTGAGCTGCTTCAACTGTGTTTAAACAATTTTGCAGGGTTAAAAACGTTTTCATTTCACCTGGTATTGACATCAAAAATTGTTCTAGGACAATCTCATCAAGTATGGACTCAAGCGTTTTGCCATCAGGATCCAACCACGTATAGGCTAGGTTCTTGAGCCTCTGGCATAAGGCTTTCGGAGTCTCGTTTTCCATCATTATTGCCTCTCTAAATAATCTCCGGTAGTGTCTGGGCGTGAGACCAAGGCGGTCTTTCACGGCCTTTTTAATTTCATTATAATTATTTGCCAAACTGGCAGGCATGGTTTTAAAAGCAGATAAGGCCTCGCCACTCAAAGTCATTGCGAAACGCATAGCCCATTGTTCCACAGGCCATTTTGAGTTCTCAGCAATGCGTTCAAAGGCCTCTATAAAATCGTCGGGGTTATCTGCCCGCCCTAAATGTTTGCATACAAGTCCCGTATTCATTTCTACTTGCGGTATTGTAGCTTTGTCTTCTCGAGCCTTTTCCAGTAACGCTGTCATGGCTTCCAGCAACGGTTTCTGCTGTTCCTTCAGTGTAGTCATATACTGTTCTTGCAGGTGTTGGAGCATCCTGGCCTGCTTCTCCTGCTGCTCATTCATCCAGGCCCATAGATCTTGGGGATCCATCTTCCTTTTTGCTGCACCTGCAAATAAAAGAGAAGAGACCCACCAAGTGCGGCACACACACAAAGGTTGTTTTTTTCTTTTTGGCTCCCCTTTTCTCACGGTATCCTATACCCGTCTACCCAGGCTACCAATACCTTAGTCTCCTGGTGACATCAGCATGTGAGAAGGGGTCTTTTCCACCGCTGGCCGCCTTACCAGCCGAATCCTCCTTGATTAGTGCTTTAAAATACTTCTTTTTGCCTTTCAGCAATGTCCTTTCAGGCAAATCCTTATTATGCCCCCGAAAATTTTATCCTCTTCTCTACGCCATTTATGTCGTGCCCTCTCTGGCCAAGCGGTAGCCACTGGTATTGCAAGGCTCTGGAGGGTGGTAGTTGTGCCTTCACTGATATAAACCACAAAACACTTCTTTCCAAATTAAAGGGTTTTATTCCCCGTCCCTTGAGGGTACTTTATCTTCAGGAACATAAATCAAATGCCTTGCTCGGACATATAACATAAAGTAACAAAAGCAAACAGAACTTGCTTCCTTCAGCTTCCAAAACAACAAATAAATGAAAAGAACAAAACAGCTTAAATATTTCAATATGGTTCTTTCTCCTGTAGCTGACAGCACAGCTTATATCTGCTTCACTTAGAGAGAGCTGCAGCCTGTTGCTTATAACACTAAAGCTAGGACACAAACTAATTACTTATCTGAGAGAGAACTCAGGTTCAATCAAGGTCAAAGAGCAGTCCATCAATTCTGGCATATCATATTCTTCTGCATTTTGATATTCCATTAACTCCGGCTGACTGGAAGGTTCATTCTGGACCTCAGCAGTAACGTGGGAGAATGGCTGGTTAACCTCGTCAGACAGGAAGTTCCTCTCTTCCTTAGAGCTAGTGTCTCTCTGGGAATTACCATGTATTCTAGAGTTGAGCTTTTCAGGGCACTGCCCCTGCTGGTATTTTAGAATATAGCTCAACTCCTGGTTTGCTCTGCTAATGGGATAATTAAGGGAATTTCTCAGCCGGTTCAGGCTTCCCTTTTGTAACCCAGCTGAGCTAGATTGGAGAGCTCGTGACGGAGTTTCACAAGGAGCTGTGAGCTTACAATGACTACAAAACTCTTCAGCTTTATCTGGTAAGTAAAACCTTTTTCTTCTAGGGTTTTTAAAACCAGAAGAAGGGATATTTTCAGCCTCTAGATAGTGGGACCTTGTGTGCCTATTTCCATACCTCCAGGGTTGTCTTCTTTCATATGGCAAATCACTCTTGCATTCACTCTGTGCACTGGAACCTGCAACTGCAGTCTTCTTGCGTCTCTCTGGCTCAAACACACTATCTGGCTGTTGATATCTCTCTGCTTCACTCAGGTCTTCGGTTCCCCTCTGACCTTCACGCTGGCTCTCTAGTTGCTCCAAAGCCTCATTGTCACTCTCTCTTACATTCTCATACCTGCTCCATGCTTCCCAGGGTTTTAGCTGCCTTTGCTGTATTCTCTCAAAGTGTGTCAGTGGCTGCTTCAGCTCCTCTCCCTCTCTGATTGTCTGGGAGCCTATTTTATCCCAGTGTTTCCTTGCTCCACCCCCACCCAGCTGAACCCTGTCAGGTAAAGTGAATTCCCTTCCTTTGCTGGCTGGGTGTGTCCTCATTGGGCTTTTGCACGTGTTTCTAGGTTGCTCACGGTAACCATCTGACATTTCCTTGTTTACCCTGTCACTTTTTCTGTGCTCCTTTATACTGAACTGCATTTTCTCGGGTTGTTCAGGGTCTGCACTGTTACACTATGTACCTTACTTGTGACCTGGATTGGCCACTGTTGGAAACAGGATACTGGGCTATCTCCAGGAACAAAACAGAAATGTAGTCTTCACATATGGGTGACGTCGGTACTGACGGAGTCCACATGGGAATGCTTCCCAGTGTCCAATTGGCAAACTTTTGGAAGCACTCCACTGCACCTGTATGACTATCTTCCCACCTTCCCAACTCCATCTTTTCATTTCTTTGTTTTCCACGGAGCCAGCAGGAAGCAAATTCTGTCACTGCAGAAAAACTTCTCTTTTTGTGGCTAGCGCCTCTATCTTCCCATTGATGCCAGCACCATCTTAAGACCTCGCTGGTTCCCTTATTCTTTTTTTTTTTTTTTTTTTAACTATTAGTTTTTCCTTTAAAAGAAAAACAAGACCTCGGTGTCTCAATGTAATGAGCTAGTGGTTTTAAAAAATGTTCTAAGTGTGCCAGCATCATCTCAGCGACTGATACACATGACGTGTTTAAAATGCCTCGGCCCAGACCACCAGCCAAAGATTGTCCCCTCTGTCTGAAAATGACATGGCGAGGCCTACAGAACTGGGCTTCGCCTCTGATGCGGTAGCGTGGGCATCCACTTCGTTGAGAGCCTCATCCTCCTCTCATGGATCCCAGTATCCTCAAAGTCTAAGCACGTCCACATCGAAGCAGGACAAGACCTCCAGGGGTAGATCTCGTTCAGAGTATCGAGATCCCTCGGGTGTTGCATCGGAGATGGATCAGCCTGCCAAACAGCCCTGGCTGGAGACCCTGTCCTCCAAAGCCACAGAGGGGCTCCAGAATGCTCCCGAGATCTCGACCTCTGGAGAGCTACTGGTGCCATGCTCTGGGATGGTAGTGCAAGTACCCATGACCGATACCCAGACATTGGCAACCTCGATAGACCAGTGCATATTAAACATTGAGTGGAGCTTAGCAGCTCTCCTGGCAGCCTTGGTACCTATAAAGCCCTTGGTTCCAGGCACCGACCTATCAAAACCGGTACCAGTATCAGCATCGACACCAGTTGCCAGCATGACATGAGGGCTAATGCAGATGGCATTGATATCACTGCCACCCATGCCCTCCCTTGAAACTATCACTGAAACCAGTATCTAACACAAACGGCTCACTGAGGCTGATACCTCAGAGCACTGGTACCAGCTTAAGGCGAATACGGTACTTGTCGATACTTCGAGTTCTCCAATTCTGATTCCAGCACTTCAGAGGTTGAGTCACTTGATTCCTGGGGCCCCTAGGACCTTCTTTCGGACCCTTCCCCACCACAACAGTGATGCATGTCACCTCAGAAAGACATGTCCTTCCAAAAAGTCATTTGAGACCTAGCCAAGGGACTCTCCATCATGGTAAGAATGGAGAAGGAGCCAAGGGCGGTGGAATTGAAGATCCTACAGCACCCAAAGAGGCAGCCACTCTGCCAGTGCACTGCATCCTTCATGATCTTATGCTCTGTATGTTGGACTCCTCTGACGGTCTCCCCTCACAGTCGACGCTTTGATACCATGTATTGGGTACCAAAGTGTCCCGGCTTCCAAAAATTGCAGCTCCCGCACTATTCCATGGCGGTTGAATTGGTGATGCGCTGAATCAAAAGCTCGAAGACCCACTCCTCTAACCCTCCAGGTAGAGAATCGAGGACCCTCAATGCCTTTGGATGTCGTTGCTTTCAGGCATCCATGCTCTCTGTTACAATCAATTCCTATATCTTCCACATGGCTATGTTCCTTAAAGAGATATCCAGGGATTTTGAGGCCTTTGCTCCTCTCCTTCCAGATGACAAGAGGGCAGAATATCTCACCCTAGTCAAGCATAGCCAAAATGTATCAAAGTTTGTCAATAGGGCCACCTTTGATGTTTTTGAATGCACAAGTAGGGCCTCAGCAATATGCATTCGTGCCCATAGAATTGCATGGCTTCAAGCCTCAGATCTTGAACAGTGGGTTCAAGATAAACTGGGCAACATAACCTTGCTTGGGTGAAAACCTTTTTAGCAAAGATTGGCAAGATAAGGCCTCTCAGAATCAGAAAACACTAATCTAAAGAGACTGTCTAGAACAACAGCTGACCCTGTTAGAAAAAAGGCAACTGCAAGGAAGTCTTTCTATAATAATAAGAAATTCTGCTCTTCTTATCCTCCTACTTCTCAGTACTAGGGTCAAGCCCCACGGAAGAGGCAACAGCCACAGGTGGCTAAACCTCAACCAGCTCCTCGGCCACAGTCTGTGCCTGTTTTTTGATTCTTTTCTAGAGAACATTGCCACCCTGCCTCTGGAGGACCCCCACTCCCTCCACATAGCAGGCAAACTGTGTCACTTGTGGCAAGGAAGCCTATCCAGAGTCTGGGGGAGGACAAAGAGACAGGGAATTCACCATAGTAAAGGACCCCCTTTCACCGAGTTGGGGTAGGAAAGCGATAAACACCTCCAGGAATCAGAAAACTTCCACGTGGACCACATTTCATGCTCCCCCTAGTGGAATGAAGGGGAGAGGATACAAGGCTGAGAACCCTTAGGCAGTGAATGCTTCAAGCACTCAGGTGCCCGGAGTCAGGCTGATTGCCATCACCTGAGTAGGGTGGGGTTGGAGCTAGAGCCCTGGAAGTATAAACCCAGAGCAGAGTATGATTTAGTGGAAGGGAGGAGAGGAGAAGCAGGAAACCAGGCTGAGCAGAGGAACGGACCTTCCAGCTGGAGAGAGTGCTATTTGGCATGTAGCACGGCTGCAGTAGAGTTTGGAGCCAGGAACAAGAGACTCCAGGATTCCCCAGAAGGCTGTTAGCTGAGCAAGGTGGGGAGTCAGAGCCTATGCAGCTGGGAGAGCCCGAGGTGAAGCTGATTGAGTAGGACACTCCCATGGACTGTTCTTTGTGCCAAGCTGTAAACCTGGGAATGTAGACAAAGCAAGCCAGTCCTGAAAGAAGGTTATCCAGGAAAAAGGTACCCTTATTCCACAAGCAGGGTGGCTGTGTTTCCCTTGTGCTTATAGAGGGGAAGTTTACCACAGACTTTAAATGTGTTTTTTGTTTGGTGCTTTAGCCAGTAAGGCTAAGAAGGGAATACAATAGGCTTGCTGGTAAAGACCGTGTATCCTGCAATAGAGAACCTTTAAAACTGCATTTTGTGGTTGGATATGTTTTGGACAATTTTTGCTTCAAAGAGTCCTGAACCAACAATCCTATGTGTGGTATGATCGAACCATTGTGTATATAAAAATAATAAATTTCTGTCATTTGCCTTACCTACTTGAGCCTGACTACAGCTTTCTGCATGCTGCACCCATACAGCTGAATAAGGACTACATTTCCCAGAGGGCATTTCAGGGAAATAGTTTAAAAAGAGCTGAAAAAGCATACAGCAGAAAGTTTCTCTAATAATCCACGCCCCTCTAACCTAGAGGCGACTGGTGGTGGCGTGACACATTACGCCCATAGATTGCACCTCATCCCCTCAGAGCAGCGGACACTAAACATAGTCCAGGAGGGGTACAGACTTCATCTGCAATCTCTGCTCCCTCCACTTTCACGTGGGAATTTCAAATGCATCCCCCACTCCTGCTCTCTGCAGGATGAGGTGTCTTCTTTTCTTCTCAGCGCGCCATAGAGATTGCCTGACATCCCAGCAGGGAATGGGTACTTTCTCATTCCAAAGAAAACAGGAGGATATAGGCCCATTCTGGACCTCAGAAACCTCATATTTCTAGTCCGTGAAAAGTTCAAGATTTCTCTCAGGACTCTTCTTCCCTACCTCCAGAGTCAGGACTGCCTCTGTTCTCTAAACGAAGCATACACACACACATCCTCATCAATCCAGGACACAGGAAATATCTACGCTTCACCTTTCAGGGAATACATTCTTAATACAGGGTTCTTCCCTTTGAACTCGCCTCTGCCCCAAGAGTCTTCACAGTGCATGGAAGTCATGGTCGCATACCTACGCTCTCTCGGGATATTCATCTCCCTTACTTAGACGACTGTCTCACAAAAGCAGACACTTCCCAGGAGGTAGAGCTTTCCTTGCATCATACCATTATGATACTATAACACCTGGGATTTGTTAACCAATTAATTAACCTATCTAACCAGCAGAACCATAACTGTAAATAGTTGATGTTAAGCTATGTTGTATCGTTTTTTACTGTTCCTGTTTTATGTAAAACCGTGTGCTGAATAAGCCCCTGTTACACATTTGTTAACTGCTTTGAATTGTAGAAAGACAGTATAGATATATGTTTAAATAAATAAAATTAATTTGTCTTAAGCTTTCCAAAATCCCAGCTCGCTTCAACTCAAAAGCTGTTCATAGGAGCCCTACTGGACACTTAACAGTCCAGGGCATTTTTGCCCCAGCTCTGCTGTACTCATTTAATCGAACTAGTGTCCCAGACGCTCCAACGGGACCATCTGACCTCGGGCACATGGCCTCTACAGTACATGTCATTCCCTATGCCCGATTACATATGTACCCAGCCCAATGGACTCTTGCCTACCAATGGACTCAGGCCTTGGACCATCTCTGGGACAGGATCCAAGTCACTGCCCCTCTAATCACATCCCTTCAGTGGTGGTGTTCTCCAGAAAATCTGCTCATAGGGTCACCTTTTCAGATGCCTCTACTTCAATGCATCCTGACAACGGATGCCTCCAAACTGGGTTGGGGAGCACACCTGGCCAACCTGTCTACACAGGGGCTGTGGACAATGGATGAGTCACACCTCCAAATCAATCTTCTGGAACTTCGTGCTATCTCAAATAAACTCTGGGTGTTTCAACACCACTTCAGGGCACAACAGTTCCTAGTCAGGACAGACAATCAGGTGGCCATGTTCTATGTGAACAAACAGGGAGGAACAGGCTAATGGCCCCTGTGCAAGGAGACTCTTCACCAGTGCTCCTTTGCCATCTCTCATCAAATACACCTCCGAACGGTGTACCTCCCGGGGCAGCGCAATGTCTCGGCAGAAAAGCTGAGTCGCATCTTTCTTCCCCACAAATAGTCTCTCCATCCAGACACAACGTCCTGCATCGTCTATGTCTGGAGTTCCCCAGGTCTGGATCTGTTTGCTGCTCCGCAGAATACCAAGCTTCCTCGTTTCTGCACAAGGACTCCGACATCCAGCAACCAACAAGTAGATGCCTTTCACCTACACTGGGGTCAGGGTCTGCTTTATGCTTTCCTATACCCCTCATTCCCAAGATGCTTTTCAAGCTTCAGTTTGACAAGAGCTCCATGATTCTCATAGCCCCTTACTGGTCGCGACAACCATGGTTTCCACTGCTACTACATCTGACTCTGACTCCGCCTCTGTGATTGGGATCTGCGCCCGATCTCCTCTCCCAGGACAACGGCTCACTACTTCATCCCAATCCACAGTCTCTCCACCTCACAGCTTAAATGCTGAGAGCATAGCATTCCAGGGCATTGACCTTCTACAAGAGGTTTAAGAGATCCTATTGGCGTCCAGAAAGCCCTCCACCAGATGTTCATACACTTTTAAGTGGCATAGATACTCTGTCTGATGTTCCCAGAAAGATCTCAATCCCTTTTCTGCTCCAGTGGAGTCACTTCTCCAGTTTCTGCTCCACCTGTCCTTGATAGGTCTAAAGACCAACTCTGTAAGAGTCCACTTCAGTGCCATTGCGGCCTCTCACCATCTACTGGATGGACAGCCCGTCTCCTCACATCCGCTAGTAGCGTGTTTCATGAGAGGCCTCCTGCTGTCCAAACCTCCCATCAAGCCACTTCCGGTGGCTTGGGACCTCAACATCGTTCTAGCACAGCTTCTCAAGCCGCCCTTTGAACCATTGGCCATGACCTCCCTGAAGTTCTTGTCATGGAAGGTAATCTTCCTCATTGCCCTCATTTCAGCTAGATGCATCAGTGAGCTTCAGGTTCTGATGGCGGAACCCCCCTATACCCAGTTCCACCACGACAGTCATTCTTTGGACTCACCCACACTTTATGCCAAAGGTGGTGTCTCCTTTTCATTTAAACCAGTTGATTTATCTTCCAGTCTTTCCTAAACTGCATGCGTCTTGAGCAGAAGCAACTCTGTATAATCTTCACTGCGAGCATGCATTGGCTTTTTATCGCCAAAGGACTTAAGGTCATCAAAAGCCTCACAGTTGTTCATCTTATTTGACACTAGTCAGCTGGATATATCTGTATCTATGCGTATGCTCTCCAGACTTCATCTCATTCACATATGAAAAAGCAGGGCTCTCCCTGGAGGGGCATGTCACTGCTCACAACATTTGCACCATGGCAACCTCGATGGCAAACCTACGCTCAGTAGCCATTGATGAAATTTACAAAGCAGCAACTCGGTCTTCTCTCCATACCTTCACTGCCCATTATTGTCTGGACAACGACTCTTGTTGGAATGCCATGTTTGGTCAAGCTGTACTCCAGCACCTCTTTCAGACTTAAAAGGAATGCCTACCCTCTGTTCCGGACTTTGACGATACCAGTAATCCATGGAGGATCCATGACCTCTTTGAGCCTACTCCAAGGCAAACCTCCACCAGTTCTGAGATCACTTCATCTGGCATCTTGGAGCTAGGGAGTCCTATAGGTGAAGACTACATTCCTACTTGTTCCTGGAGATAGTATAGTTACTCACCTGTAACAAGTGATCTCCGGGAACAGCAGGAATTTAGTCTTCACAACCTGCTCTCCTCCCCTAGGAGTTATAGGGTTTCATTTACTCTTTTCTCAGCTACACACTCAGCTGAAGAGAGGGAGTTGGGAAGGCAGGAAGGCAGACATGCAGGCGCAGTGGAGTGCTCACAAAAGCTTTCCACTTGGTCGCTGGGAAGTGTTCCTGCGCGGGCTTAGTCGGTATCAACGTCACTCATATGTGAAGACTAAATTCCTGCTGTTCCTGGAGGTCACCTGTTACAGGTGAGTAACTATACTATCTCCAGGAACAAGCAGGAATGTAACTACGCTTGATGGACCTTGGTCTGACCCAGTATGGCATGCTTTATGTTCTTATAGTTCTGCTTGGAGAAGACAGTTGAGGGGAGGTCATTAAAATGAGTGTAGTAGAACAAGTGAACATGAATCAGTTGTTTACTCCTCCAAAAAGTATAAAGACTAAGGGCCATGCAATGAAGTTACAAAGTAGTGTATTTAGGACTAAATAGAGAAAATATTTTGAAATGTCCATAAACCATTATTAAAGTAGACTGAAGGAAATACATTGCTTATCCCTGGCATAACTAGCATGGATCCTGCCTGCCTTTTGGGATTCTGACAGGTACTTATGATCTGTCTTGGAAACAGAATCCTGGACCTTGGTCTGACCCAGTATGGAAAATCTTATGTTTTTATATTCTTATGTTAAAGTTGTACAATGACACACCTAAGGCACCTACAAAGGTGCAAAGGAGGAGGAGGAGGAGGAGAAGTGACAGTCAAAACCACAGTATATTGGTTGTAGAGCCGCACAGCTAGAAGGATGGGGGTAAACCGGCATGGCATCTAGGGAGGGTGAAAGTCATATAATAGCAAGCCTAAGGCACCCCCAAATGTGCAAAGCATGAGGATGAAGAAGAGTGGCTCAGGAAAAGCCAAAGCAATGAGAGTACAGAGACAGAGAACCGCTGTGTGTCCCTGATAAAAGGAAAGCCAGTAGAGTTCAACACAGGAGTCTGATTGTCTATCTGCACGTAGCGTTTGTTCCCACATATCCAACAAAGAAGGGCAGATCAAGGAGGAAATTGCTGTCACACTCAGGAGAATGTCTGCTCATTAAAAGAAGAGAGAAGCCTGGACCAGTGACAGCTGTTCACTGGACAAGTATTCAGCAAAAGCAATAGGTAGTGACACTATGGGAAGAGTTCATCCAGACATAGGCATTGGCATGTGTGTGTGTGGGGACACATGAATCCATGCCCCACCAAAATATCTCTGTCTGTTCCATTTCTCACTGGTGGTAAGAACCCTGAGGCTGCCATCTGTAGCTAAAAATTGAAGTGTCTTCCAGCAAGGATCACATCCCCCACTGGCAACAAGGAGTCAGTGCTGCCACTGTGCTGTGACAAGAAATGAAGGGTCTGCTCGCCATCCTTCACAGTAGTTAGAAAGATCCAGTGCTGCCATGGGGAACTGTGGACTTAAAATATCAGTGGGAATCCCAAAGTCCTGCTGGCATTTTAAGGCCACAATAAGCAAGTGGGCAGCTTCAAAGAAGAGAAGGGGCAGAGCATTCAGGTAAGAAATGGGGTTAGATAGGAAAGAAAGTAGCCAGATTTTGATGGAAGGGGTGGCGCTAGCGAAGAAAAGGGGCAGAGCATAAGAGAGGCAGAGGTGGATAGAAGGTTCAGAGCATAAGGAGAGGGACAGGATGCAAAGGAAGGCATGAAAGGCAGAGAAAGCAGAGATAGAGAGTACAGTTGGGTGGGAAAGGAAGAGTGTATGGCTGGATGGAAGGGAAGAAGGGAGAGGGCAGGATGGAGGATCTTGAAGGGGAGGGAAGGGTAATAGTGCAAGGGATAGAGGAACATACATGCCCCAGCCACACACACATACACTCCTGACAACTGCAGCTTTCTGACACACACACACCTACACTCCCACCCATGTGGCCTCCAACACACACACACAGCCCCAACACACATAAGTATGCACATGCATGCGGTCCTGCATGCGCATGCATTCATATATTCTGATGCACACAGATGCAGCGAGATGTAAGTGTTTGTGAATTTGTGAGGTCTGTGTAGAACCGCTCTGTATTGGTGTAGAACCGCTCTGTTAAAATTAGTGGAATCTCTTTAGTGCATAATTGAGTAAGTGCTTGTAAGGCTTGGGTTTCAATTAGATGGGAGCAAGATTAAACATTTAGTATTGCTATATGTAGATTGTTGATTGTGTGATGAGCGCGTGCATTTCAAAGTTGGATTTATGTCATGCTCTGATGCTGCATATATGGCAGGGAGAGTGATCTGATGCTGGGGTTTCAGTGGCCAGAAATGAAAAAGGACAGGAAAATCGAGGAGAGTGAAAAGGTAATCTCCCACTACCCTACAGGCAATTTAAAGATGCTGGTCAGAGGGGAAAAGGGGTTTGATGTTGAGGTTGCGGGCTTGACACAGGGCTGGGAATAGAAGAGGCATAACAGAATTTAAATGGAATGCTTTTGTGGGTTGAGCTTTAAAGTACAACATTCTGCTCTGCTCTAAATCAGTTGTTGGTTGATCTGGAGATGCCCCATGTGAACAAATAATTATACTTTATGGGCCCAATATTCAGTTGGGATGGCTATGTGCCATAGCAGGCAAATTCTGACCCTGGATATTCAATGCCAGAGTGATTTGCAGTCTCGGTATTGAATATCTGGGGTCACTGCACAGCCTCCAATGCTGTAGAAGCTGAGTAGCAGTGCTATTGCATTCTCTACCCTCTTAGATCTTCAAGAGTATCTGGTCAATTGAGAATGCAACAGAGGAAGCCAACAGGTGAGTTTTCCGTGATTTGCTGCAGTCATTTAGCAATATCCTTCTGCTGATGGGCCAACACTTTGTCTTGCCACCTAAAGTACCGGGGGGAGGGCACAGAGCATGAGGCCTGAAAGACTAGCAGAGTTCCAAAATGCAAAAGGGCCAGCCACCAGTGTCTTTCAACTGCGAGTTTGCCAGGAATGCTACCTTTGCTCCCTCTGAATCTCTTAGACTGTAATAGTTATTTTTTCTTGCATTATGATGCTTAGTTTTGTCATGGGGCCTGAAAGGTAGCCACTGGAACTGGGCCCTTCCCAGAGAAACTACAATGTTTTTATGTATATAGATAGGGACTACCAAAGTCAGTCAAACAGTAGGTAAAAACCTCCTGTATCTTACTAGCAAAATCTTTTTCAAAAATACATCAAAAGCGTTCACACAGTCTTAAAGGCTTTTGTAACAACACAGTGGCATCATGTAAAATAATCCAGGTGTGACAATGGCAGCATATTGCCAAAGCTGCTTCAGGAGTAGCCTAGTGGTTGGGGCAAGGTACTTCAGGCCGGAAGGTCAGGGGTTCAAATCCCACTAGAGGACAGCAACCTTGGGCCGGAAGGACTGGGGTTTCTAGTCCCACAGATGCTCCTTGTGGCCTTGGGCAAGCCACTTAACCCTCCATTGCCCATGTTCCCTGTAAGTATTAGTGTATGTGTCTCATATCCCCACGTGTTAAATGTATCCCCCAATTGTGTTGTGTCCGCTTTGATTGAAGGATAAGGCGGTATACAAAACTGTCTAAATAAAATAAAATAACAGAACAAATCATGTTACATTAAATGCAAATTCCCCAAAAGTATAGAAAAAGTCATACAAACTGTTCTCCACCTGCTTACCTATTAAACTGAAGGCTCAGATCTAACTGTTGCCTAAGCTTGTGTTGCAAAAATACCAATCCTAGTACCCATTAAAATATATATTTCAACTCAACCCTTCTTTGGGGAGGGAAACCTAATCCATAATTACCATAAGGGAGTGGTACAGTATAGGAGGTGAAGTACATCTCCAGGGACAAGCAGGAATGTAGTCTTCACATATGGGTATCGTCAGTACCGACGGAGCCTGTGCAGGAATGCTCCCCAGCGTCCAATTAGAAAGCTTTTGGGAGCATCCCACAGTGCCTGCGTGCTGCCTTCCCGCCTTTCCCAACTGCCTCTCTCCAGTTCTTCGTTTTCCGCGGAGCCAGCAGGTCGTTGTTCCTGTCACCGCAGAAAAGTTTCCTTATTCTCCTTCTTTTTTGTGGTCACGTCTGCCTTCCTCGATGCTATACCGGTACCGCCGGTTCTTCTTTTCTTTCTTTAAAAAAAAAAAAAAATAGTATTTTTTTTCTAACTTTTCTTTTCCAGGTGCATGCGCCATTTTGGGCCTTAGGCCCAAAATATCCTCCACTATGGAAAAACCCGCTTTGGGTTTCAAAAAGTGCACCAAGTGTGGCGGTACCATCTCCATCACCGACACCCATGAGTGGTGTCTTAAATGTTTAGGTCCTGACCACTCCATCTCTGAGTGTATGGCTTGTGCCATGATGTCCAAGAGGGGTCGACAAAACCAGGCTGCTAAGCTCAGCACCCTTTTTCCCTCCGATGCAGCTTCTGTGGCATCGACGTCTTCCAGGGCCTCGTCTTCCTCCCATGGATCTCAGGTAACTAAACATAAGTCCAGCTGGTCCTCAAAGGGTAGATCTCCTTCCAAGCATTGAGATGCCTCTGGCGTTGCCCTTGAGGGTTCTGTACCGGCAAAATTGCCCCGACAGGAGGCTTGGGCTTCCAAAGCATTATTGGGGCTCCAGGATGTTCTCAAGGCCTCAACTTTGGTAGAAATACTGGTGCCATGCTCTGGGGTACCGGCTGCTTTATCCGGTACCGATACCCAGGCATCGGCAGCGTCAATAGACCAGAGGTTCCTGGCTATTGAATGCAGTCTGGCAGCTCTCCTTGTGGCATTGACACCCTCGGAACCGCGTCAGACAGTTCAACCGGTACCGGTACCAACTCTGGCACCGGTATCGGTACTGGTACCGATAGCATCGACATTGACATCGGGATCTGCTTTGCCGGCACCCAGTCATGCAATGCCTTCCGGTACCGATACACTGGTACCGATTCCCCCTGTTACCGACTTCGGTCGGTACGGGTATCGGGCTCTTCAAGAGCATCCGGACAGAAGGTACTTCGAATCTTCGGAGGACTCCGAGGATTCTGACAGCTCTGTCAGTACTGGAATACTTCTCCCGGAGGAGCCTTCCTCTCCTAAATGTAGGATGTCTCCTCCAGAAGATATCTCCTTTCAGGATTTCATCAGGGAGGTGGCTCGAGGTCTTTCCATTACTGTGGCTCCCGAAACAGAGCCCAGGGCAAAGGAGTTGGAGATTCTACAATATCTCAAGGCTCCTAAAGAGGCAGCTACTTTGCCTATCCATGAGATCTTACATGATCTCATGCTAAGAATGTGGGAAACACCTCTTACCACCTCTCCTCACTCTCGTAGACTGGATACCCTCGGCCCAGTGTGCAGCGGCGGCCAAGAGAGCAAATAGAATGCTAGGTATGATAAGGAAAGGAATGGAAAATAAAACAAAAGATATTATAATGCCTCTATATCGTTCCATGGTGAGACCGCACCTTGAATATTGTGTGCAATTCTGGTCGCCATATCTTAAAAAAGATATAGCAATTTTAGAAAAGGTTCAGAGAAGAGCCACCAAAATGGTAAAGGGGATGGAAGGCTACTCCTATGAAGAAAGGCTAAAAAGGTTAGGGCTCTTTAACCTGGAAAAGAGACGGCTGAGGGGAGATATGATAGAAGTCTATAAATTAATGAACGGAGTGGAACGGGTAAACGTAGATCGATTGTTTACCTTATCAGAATATAGAAAGACTAGGGGACATGCAATGAAGCTACAGGGTAAACTATTTAAGACTAATAAAAGAAAATATTTTTTCACTCAACGTGTAATCAAACTCTGGAATTTGTTACCGGAGGATGTAGTAAAGGCTGTTAGTGTAGCTGGGTTTAAAAAAGGTTTGGACAAGTTCCTGGAGGAAAGGTCCATAAACCATTATTAAGAAGGGACCCAGGATATCAATGCTTGAACCAATACAAGCATTGTGGAACCTGTGTCCCTTGGGGAAACTGCTAGGTACGTATGACCTAGATTGGCCACTGTTGGAAACAGAATACTGGGCTTGATGGACCTTGGTCTGACCCAGTATGGCATATCTTATGTTCTTATGTTCTTATCGAGTCCCTCCTTGTCCTGGATTCCAGAAGACTCAGCTTCCTCACCACTCTATTGTAGTGGAATCAGCTATGAGAAGGATCAGGAGTGCAAAGAGGCATGCCTCTAATCCTCCAGGATGTGAGTGTACACCTTTGGATGCCTTTGGATGTCGTACTTTCCAGACTTCCATGCTTTCTGCCAAGATCAGTTCCTATATTTTATATATGGGAATGTTCCTTAAGGAAGTCACAGGAGATTTAGAGGTTTTGAGCCCTCTTCTTCCTGAGGATAGAAGGCAGGATTTTCTCACACTAGTCAAACATGCCCAGGATGTTTCTAAATTTGTCAACCGTGCAGCTTTTCACTGTTTTGAGTGCATAAGCAGAACCTCTGCCATTGCCATAGGTGCACGTAAAATTGCCTGGCTCCAGGCATCTGATTTGGAGCTCTGGGTGCAGGACAAACTGGGCAATATCCCTTGTACAGGTGAGAATCTATTTGGCAAGAATGGGCAAGAGAAAGGCAATGAATTAGATGCTGACAACTCTACTTTGGATAGATTATCCAAAGCCACAGCTGATCCTGCAAGAAAGAAATCTTTCAAGAAAACATTCTTCTCCAAGAAGAAGTGGTTTTATCCCTCTTATTCCCAGCAGGGACGTTCTGCAGGTCAATCTGTCCGAAAGAGTCAGCAACCACCTAAACAAAGGAAAGCAAAGACTGCTAAGCCTCAACCGTCTCAGCCTCCACAAGGCCTTTGACTTTCATCTAGAGAACTTAGCCTTCCTGGCTTTCAAAGAACCAGAGCCTTCCACCGTTCCAGGAAGGTTGTGTCACTTTGCCCCCAGATGGGGGCAGATAGCAGCAGAACATTGGACACTCTCCATTATAAAAGAGGGGTACAAGCTTCACTTTTCGTGCATGCCACCTCCCACGATGGTAAGACAGTTCAATTCTCAGACCTCTCTCATCAGTCTGTTAGATCAAGAGGTCACTATGCTTCTTGCCCAAGGGGCAATAGAAGTACCCATTCATCAACAGGGTACAGGGTTTTACTCCCCCTATTTCCTTATTCCAAAGAAAACAGGGGGACACACACCTATTTTAGACCTCAGAGAATTGAACAAATTCCTGTTCAAGGAGAAATTCAAAATGATTTCTCTAGGAACTCTGCTGCCATACCTTCAGAGTCAGGATTGGCTTTGTTCTCCAGATCTCAAGGATGTGTACACTCATGTTCTCATCCATCCAACTCACAGAAAGTTCCTTTGGTTGCTCTTTCAAGGAAAGCACTACCAGTACGGGGTGCTTCCTTTTGGCCTGGCCTCAGCACCAAGGCTGTTTACGAAATGCATGGCTGTGGTAGCAGCATTTCTTCGCACTCTAGGAATATTTGTCTTCCCTTACTTAGACGACTGGCTCATTCGAGCCCCATCAGAGCCAGAGGCCAGGATTTCTCTATCTTGCACAATGCGTATCCATCAGTCTAACTCCCACTCAGTCTTTAGAGTTCATAGGAGCTTTGCTGGATACCAAAAAAGTAGGGGCCTATCTTCCTCAGACCCGTTGCCTTCGCATAGTGCAGTTAGCTTCTCAAGCAGTGCTAAAACCTCATCTCACTGCTCGAGAGATGTTACAACTACTAGGCCACATGGCATCTACCGTGCCTGTGGTTCCCTATGCTCGCCTCCATATGAGAGCAGCCCAGTGGACTTTATTCACTCAATGGACCCAGGCATCAGGGTGCCTGTCAGACAAAATAGCAAACACAAATCACCTTATTTTGTCCCTCCAATGGTGGCAGTCCACTTAAAACCTGTTGCTGGGGTCCCCATTTCAACAACCCTTACCCCAAGCAACTCTCACAACAGATGCTTCTCCAATGGGTTGGGGAGCTCATCTGCAAGACCTCTCCACCCAAGGCACTTGGATTCCACAGGAGACTCATCTACATATCAATCTCTTAGAGCTCAGAGCAATCTTCCTTGCTCTTCGAGTGTTCCACATCCTACTCAGCTACAAGACAGTCCTCATTCATACGGACAATCAAGTAGCCATGTTCTACGTGAACAAGCAGGGGGGAACAGGCTCTCTTGTTACTTTGCAACGAAGCTTTGCGACTATGGGCCCTCGCCAGAGAGCATCAGATTCATCTCCTGGCAGTGTATCTTCCAGGCATACAAAACTCTTGGGCAGACAGGCTCAGTCGAGTTCTGCTTCCACACGAATGGTCTCTGCATGCAGACCAGGTGGCCAAGATTTTTCAAATTTGGGGAACCCCGGTCATAGACCTCTTTGCAAATCCGTTGAATGCCAGACTTCCCTGGTTCTGTTCTAGAATTCCGGCTTAGGGCTCTCAGGCCAGGGATGCTTTCCTCCTTCACTGGGGTCAAGACTTCCTTTATGCCTTTTCACCCATTCCCCTAATTCCCAAAATCCTGTTGAAGCTTCAGAGAGACAGAGGCCGTATGATCCTCATAGCTCCACATTGGCCACAGCAAGTGTGGTACCCTCTGCTTCTACATCTCTCTCAAGCTCCATCTCTGGAGTTAGGGTCTGTTCCAGATCTCCTGTCGCAGGAGGATGGAACGTTATGGCATCCCAATCCCCAGTCTCTGCACCTCAGGGCTTGGTTGCTGAAGGCCTAGATCTCCATGATCTTAACCTCCCTCAGCAAGTAAAGGATATCCTTTATGCTTCCAGGAAGCCTTCCACAAGACGCTCTTATGCTTTCAAGTTGAAAAGGTTTACCATATGGTGTTCGCAGAAGGGTCTTAACCCCCTTGCGATACCTCTGGAATCATTACTGGAGTATCTCCTTCATCTATCCAATGCAGGACTTAAGACTAACTCAGTAAGAGTCCATTTCAGTGCTATTGCAGCTTCTTTCAAGCCTCTAAATGGACAACCTATTTCCTCCCATCCTCTTATAGCAAGATTTATGAGAGACTTTCTTCTAACTAAGCCTCCCATTAGGCCACCACCGGTGGCATGGGATTTAAACCTGGTTCTTGGTCAGCTCATGAAGCCACCTTTCGAACCCTTAGCTACTACCTCATTGAAATTCCTTTCTTGGAAAATTATCTTTCTCATTGCAATCACATCAGCACGTCGCATCAGTGAGTTGGAAGCACTAGTGGCTGATCCACCTTATACAAGGTTCCATCATGACAAGGTAGTCCTTAGGACTCATCCACACTTTATGCCAAAGGTGGTCTCGCCTTTTCATCTAAACCAAGCGGTCTACCTGCCTGTGTTTTTTCCAAGGCCTCATGCATCAAATGCAGAAAGGAATCTTCATACTTTGGACTGTAAAAGAGCTTTAGCCTTTTTACTTACAAAGAACGCAGCAACATAGAAAGTCCTCTCAACTCTTTGCTGCTTTTGATCCTTCTCATTTGGGACTTCCAGTCTCCAAGAGAACACTGTCACACTGAGCAATCCAGTTAATTTCCTTTGCCTATCAGAGTAAGAATCTTCCTTTTGAGGGCCATGTCACAGCTCACAATGTGAGAGCCATGGCAGCTTCAATAGCTCATCTGCACTCTGTGTCTATCGACGACATCTGTCGAGCAGCCACCTGGGCCTCGGTTCATACCTTCACAGCCCATTACTGCTTGGACAAGGACTCCCACCGGGATGCCTTGTTTGGTCAGGCTGTTCTCCAACACCTGTTTCATACCTAATCAACTCCTACCCACCATCCCTGGTTGGATGCCAGAGATCCATGGGGGGAAGTGGAGCCCTTTCTCAGGGACAAACAACTTCTGGGGTCTCTCCCTGGCATCTAAAGCTAGGGAGTCCGCATATGTGAAGACTACATTCCTGCTTGTTCCTGGAGATAGCATAGTTACTCACCTGTAACAGGTGATCTCCAGGAACAGCAGAAATTTAGTCTTCACAACCCACCCACCTCCCCTAGGAGTTGTATCTCTCTATCTATCTCTTTCTCTTTCCCTCTCTCTCTTTGTCTCAGCTTTAATCTCAACTGGAGAGAGGCAGTTGGGAGAGGCGGGAAGACAGCACGCAGGCGCTGTGGGATGCTCCCAAAAGCTTTTTAATTGGATGCTGGGGAGCATTCCCGCGCAGACTCCGTCGGTACCGACGATACCCATATGTGAAGACTAAATTCCTGCTGTTCCCGGAGATCACCTGTTACAGGTGAGTAACTATGCTTTCTGTCCATGAAAGAAGAGTGGGAGCTGGTGCTATCCCACTAACAACACCTTGAGGTATTGGCCTATCTTGGCAAAGTTAGTTTTCCTAAAGTCTAAGACCCTCGCTTTTGAATGCATTTTATTAGCCCTAGTCCTAATACTGAACCATCCCATCTGGTGATCACTGGATGCGAGATTATCTCCCACTATAACATCAGAAACACTTTCATCATTGGTAAGCACCAAGTCTAGTATGGCCCCTTCACATGTGGGTTTTGTTACCAGTTGCTTGAATAGTTCTTCCTGTAAAGAATCAAGGATCTGCTTACTTCTAGATGATATTGCAGCAGGGATGCGCCAGTCAACATCTGGGATATTGAAATCTGTAGCACTTCCCCTTTCTTGGCAATGCTGTGTATGTCTTCTATTAAATCTCTGTATACTCTTTCTCCCTGTGAGGGAGGTCTGTATATCATGCCAATGCAAATGGATTTATCTTTCCCTCTTTCGAGTTTAACCCACAGTGCCTCCTCTCTCCCTTTTAAGCCCTGTATTTTGTGGTGAGGCAGGTGTAGCACAGACCTGGGAAAGAAAAAAAAAAGAAGGTTTTTCTCCTAAGAGGTGGATGGGCTCACCTAAGCACAGGTCCCAAAATGAAAGTAATACTGAAACACACACTTGCAAGGCTAGCCTGAAGCCACACCCAGTCTCCAGGGCAACAGCAGGGAGAGAGAGGGTGGGGCCAGAAAGGGAAGCACGCTGGCAAACATTTAAACGTGGTCAGTCAGCAAGTGAGGAGAGAGAGCACAGCAGAGCTGAGAGAACTGGGGAAACCAGGAGAAGCAGACAGAACTGCCAAAGCGAGTGGCAGGGCCAGAGAAGAGTGGGCAGAAGCTTGAGAGAGTTCCAGGACTATAGTTCTAACTCAGAGGCAAGCAGCTCAGACTCTGAGCAAGAAACGGAGCCTTTTAGAAAGCCTGACAAAAGGAAGGTTTCTACAAGCAAGGTAACCAGACAGTACCTTTAAGTGACTCACTAAAGGGAAGGACGTCTAGGAGCACTGACATTATTCCAGGGGGAAGAAGGAATGTTCATTGGGGAAAACTTTTTAAGCTTTTAAGGAAAGTGAAACTAGAAATCCCTGAACGTATCCCAGTCCCTGAGCCTTGTAGCACTGAGGAAGAAATGGAGGTGGAATTCTATAAAGGGGATTCAGATTCTACAGAAGTTTCAATGGAATGCTCATTGTGCATGAGAAGTGCTTAGAAAGCATGTATTAGATATTATAAAGAAAGCCAAGAAGTAGTTATGTTGAGCAGTTGATACTGTGAAGTGCTGGAAAGAGGGAGAAGTCTCATTTTAAAGCTGAAATAGTACTTGTGCTATGAAACTGTTCCAACAGCAGTTTAGTTCCTATGCTGAAAAGTAGAGCCTGTTTTCAAGCTTACCTGAAACAGCTGGGAGAAGCTAACAAGGTCAGCTGGACTTTACTTGCAACAGTGATTTTCAACTGTGTTTGGTTTGGATGAAAAAGGAAACTTGTTTTGTTTCAAAGACTGAAGGAAACTGATTGGTTATAGCACTGCTGAAGTACCTTTACAAAGAAGCTTTTTGTTGGAGAAAATATCCTCACTTTCTGTTAATGGTTTGGAACCTTCTGCCAAAGTCCAATTTGCAAACTTGATGATTAAAATAAAATTTAGAAATAAATTTTCCTGTGTTGGCCTATTTCCACTTGGACTGCTTTAACTGCCCCACAACTACACAATTAAGGGCCTCAGCTACCAGGCTGAAGCAAGACACAAGTAATACGGCCCGCCGCACCTACTAGGCAGCCGCCTAGTAGGACTGCCGGCCCACAATTTCCATAGCTTTAATATTACTTTTTACATATAGTGCCACTCCTCCTCCCCTTCTTCCTACCCTATCCTGTCACCACAGCCTGCAATATCAACACTTCAACTCCTCCAGCCTTTGAATTGAAGAACGAGTATGCAGCCTTGGATGTGGAGGAGGTGGGAGCATCTGAGGAAAGAACACAGCTCAAGCACCCCAAAGTTGCAGAATCAGTCACCACAAGGAAGCGAAGGGTAGTGGTGATTGGTGACTCTCTTCTGAGGGGTACTGAGTTGTCTATCTGCCAGCCAGATTTGATGTTCAGAGAGGTATGCTATCTGCCAGGTGCCAGATGTTACGGAGAGTTTGCCAAGACTCATCAAGCCTACTCACTATTATCTGATGTTGCTCATCCATGTTGGCACAAATGATACTGCTAGGTATCCCTCCGAGCATATCAAAAGTGACTTCATGGCTCTGGATCAGAGGGTGAAACAGATAGGTAAGCAGGTGGAGTTCTCTTCAATCCTTTCTAGTCCCAGAGGCGCTCCTTGTGGCCTTGGGCAAGCCACTTAACCCTCCATTGCCTTTTGGGGACAGGGAAATATATCGTACCTGGATATATACACCACTTTGACCTGGTGAAAAGCGGTATATAAGCACTGCTAAATGAATAAATCCTTCCTGTTGAGGGTAAAGGCTGAGACAGAGAAGCTTGCATCCTGGAGATGAATGCATGGCTGCGTGGATGGTTTTTTATCAAGAGCGTTTTTGTTTCCTGTACCATGGACAAGAGATCACAGAGAGAAGAAGACAGGCATCTATATTGGAAAAACTTAGAGAAGCTAGCAAAGTAGTCAGGAAAGCAAAGATTCAAAAAGAGGAGGAAATAGCCAATGCAATAAAATGGGGGGATAAGACTTTTTCAGATATGTTAGTGAGAAGAGGAAGGGCAAAAGTGGTATTGTGTGATGGTGAAAGCATAGTAGAAAGCATGGATATGGATGAAAATACTGAAAGCCCCATGGAAGTCAATGACAGTGCACAGATGCAAGGGGATTACAGCCTACGTCAGAGAAAAGCTCAGCCCCCTGCAAGGGGTGGAACATGCCCTAGCTCAGGGGTGGAGACAAGCCACCCTCCTGATTGGTCAGAGGATGGCGGAGCACAGGGAAGGCCCAGCAGGAAGCAGTGGTTAAAAACCACGTGTAGCAGACAAGGAAAGAGACAAGCACAGAGACGAAGGGAGACTCCAGGGAGTGACAGTCAGCGAGAGACCTGCTGGAGTGAATGCCAGAGGAGAGTGGCTGAAGCCAGACAGAGAGAGAGAAGTCTGGGTGAGAGAAGGAGCCAGAGAGAAGGCTCAAACTCAGGCAGCAGCAGCTCACCGAGAGGCAGTGGCAGTCTCAGGCCAAAGCCTGTCTACTGTTTCAGACCAGGAAGAAAGAGATATTGTGCCAGCATTTAAAAGCAGAAGTACAAGTAACTGGAGGAGAAGTGCACATCAGGCCAGCAACCGGGACAACGGTGATAGCTGGAGAGGTGGAAAAGGTATCAGTGCTGACATACAGAAACAGCCTCAAGGTAAAGCCGATAATTTCTTTCCTGACAATGTGGCAAGAGGGCTAAGGGCTGGTTTAAAAGGGCAGGAACTGAAACCTTCACCTTCCACCGTTGATCAGTGAATTGAAAGCTTAGCCAGTGTTGGAATCCCCAGTGCAGATAACAGAGAAGCTTTTGAATCCTCTAAATTAGGGGCTTTGCAAGGGATACACTCTAATGAGAGGAATTCTATCTCCAATGCAAAAATACCTACGAGGGCTGACTGGCTGTGGGACCAGTTTCAGCAGTTTCTAAGAGAGGGGAAACTTAAAGACATCCACAATATGAGAGAGACTCTGTTGGTACAAATGATTTTGAAGAAATGCAAATAGAAACATGTGTGCCTAATGAGGTCTGTTGCCCAATTCCTATGGATTGTTCTCTGGCTCAAAGGAAAGCTACAGTTGTGAGATAAGAAAGGAAGAAATGTAAAAACCCTGTAGTAAGGGTAGTGCTTACCACGAGAGTTGTAAGAAGCATTCAGTTTGTTTGCTCACTGACTGAGAGCAACGGAGCTGTGAGGGAACGTTGCATTACAAAGTGAGAACAGCTGTGATAGAGTTCTGTTGCAGTTCATTGTGTGACCACAAGGAGCAGTGCAGAGTGTGAGGACACAGAGCAGCAGTAAGACTGAGAAAAGAAAAGTTTATTTGATTTATTTCTCCTGGTTTTCCTGAGTTCATCTTTTCTGTTTGAAGATGTTATCCTTCTGCCTTGGTTGTAATTGAACCCCAGCGTGCTTTTGGAAATCCCCATAAAATAAAAATCTTGCAAAGCCTTACCACCGACTCAACTACAAATTTATTGCCTGAGGAGTGAAAGAGCTTTATTCCAAGGGACCCTAAGGCCGCCTACCAGCTGTCAGCCTCTTGGCTCAGCCGGTGGGTGTCACAATTGTCAGACTCAAGGGTGAAGGGGAGGAATATGTAGAAGCTGATGAGGATAAAGTGGAATTGCTTAACAAATATTTCTGTTCTGTGTTCACAGATGAAGAAACAGGAGCAGGACCTCAGAAAACACCCACAAACAGGAACAGAAGCGAGGGACATCTCAAACAATTTTCAGAAGACTGTGTTCGTGAGAAACTGCAAATGCAATGTGTGCCTTCGAGTCAGTCCTGACTCCTGGTGACCCAGAAGCTCCTGGGTTCTCCAGGACCAAGCAGGAAGTCAGTCCTCACATATGGGGTGACGTCGGCGCCGACGGAGCCCTCGCGGAGCAATTTTCCCCAGCTTTCAAAGAAAGCCTTTGGGAATTGCAGCGCGCATGCGCTGTCCTCTTTCCGCCCAAGGGTGCCATCTTGCTCAGTCTTCTTTTTTCCGCGGAGCCCTACAGACGTTGTCTGTGAATCCCCGCCGAAAAGTTGATTTTTTTCTCTATTTTTCTCTTTTTTCTTCGGTTCGACGCCGGTTCTTTTCCCGCCCGGACTCGCGACGCCAGTTGCAAGTCCGTTCCTTATTTTTCGTTTTTTTGTCCTTCGTGACAGATTTCGCGCCTTTTTCCTTTTTCCCTGGCAGCCCAGTCATTCGACCTCGCAGGGGCCCTTTTTCCCCCGATGGCTGCCAGCGGCTTTAAAAAGTGTGACCTCTGTAAGAAACTCATGTCTCTTACAGACACTCATGACTTCTGCCTCCGCTGCCTCGGACCCGATCATGACTCCATGATCTG
This sequence comes from Ichthyophis bannanicus, assembly GCA_033557465.1. NCBI lineage: Eukaryota > Metazoa > Chordata > Amphibia > Gymnophiona > Ichthyophiidae > Ichthyophis > Ichthyophis bannanicus. Next base: position 86,609,263 of record CM066048.1, on the reverse strand, counting down.
TGGCCCATGCGGCAAAATGTCCTCAAAAGCGTTGAGGAGTCGGCAGCATCAGCGGGAGCGTATCTTCTCTGACTCCGGCCGGGCTCGGACCTCGTCAGAGGCTTCGACGTCTCGGGACTCTGGTCCTGAGCATCGTCGAAGTTCCTCTGAAAAGGGGTCTCCTACCTGGGAACATCATCGGAAGAAGAAACCCGCGAGGGCGGGATCGGTGGACGCTCCTGGTTCCTCGAGAGCCAGGTCGCATAGCCCCGATTCCCGTCCCGGGTCCTCGGAGATGGAGAGGCCGTCAAAACATCCTCAACTCGAGGTGGACTTGCTCGCTCACGTGAGTACTGTTGTCCTCGTTGACTCGCCTCCGTAGGACCCGACGTCGGGCCCGACGCCGTCGGGGCCCGAGTCGGGGGCTGCTGGGTCTCCTGAGCTCGGACTCAAGTTGACGGCCTTGGAGAGCAGTCTGACTGCCTTCATGGACCAGCAGCGGGTATTGATCGCTGGCCTCGCCGGTGTTTCTGCCCTGACCGCCGGGACGTCGACCTCCAAATCGACCCCGGAGACCGAGCTGATCCTCGAGTCCATGAGGGCTCAATTCGATCCTCGGTCGAGGTCTCCTTCGGCCTCCCGTTCGGGACCGAGGTCGTCGACGCCGACTCCCTCGGCGTCGGAGCGGATAGCATCGGTGCCCGCCCGACCGGAGCCGCTCGACTCTTCCTCCGAGGAGTCGGCCTGGGAATCTGAGGACGAAGAGTCACCTGGTTCCTTTCGGACTCGGTGTGTCCCTTCGGACTCCCCCGAGTCCGAACCTCGGAGACGGTCCCCCCCGGAGGATACCCGGTTCTCGGACTTCGTGAGGGATATGGCCAAGGCCTTGGCCTTCCCCGCGGATCCCGAGGAGGAACCTCGAGTCGAAGAACTCGATGCCCTCCAATATGACTCTCCCCTGAAGGAGGCCTTTATTGTACCGGTTCCTCCGATGCTGGAACGACTCCTCTTCCGCATGTGGGAGAGCCCGGCGTCGTCGCCGGTGTTAAGCAAGCGGGTCGATTCCATTTATCGAGTCCGCAAGAGCCCCGGCTTCCAAAAGGCACAACTACCGCACCATTCCATGGTGGTGGAATCGGCCATGCATAGACTCAAGAGTCAAAAAATGCACTCCTCGGTGCCCCCTGGTAGGGAAGCCCGAAGCCTGGATGCCCTCGGTAGGAAGTGCTTCCAGGGCTCTATGCTTGCTTGTCGATTCCAGACTTACCAGCTCTACATGGGCATGTATCTCCGAGACCTGGCTAAAGAAATAGCCAGGTTCTCTGCTGGTCTTTCCGACGAACCTTTGCAGAGGTTCCAAACCTTGTCTACTGGTATTCGAGAGTGCTCCAAGTTTATATCTCGAGCAGCCTATGATGGTTTTGAGGCTTCGGCTCGAGTAGCTGCGGCCGGCATCGGTGGACCCCGCCAGGCTTGGCTTCAGACGTCCGACCTCGAGCCCTGGGTACAGGACAAGTTGGTCGATGTCCCCTGCCGAGGTGATAACCTCTTTGGCAAGCCCATGGATGAGAAGGCTGCACAAATCGAGACGGAGACTCTCACCAGGACTCGTCTCTCAAGGAAGACCTCTGCCCCTTCTCAAAAGAAGAAGGCCTCGGGAAAAAGCCCTTTTACCCGAGGAAGGGTGCTGCCTATAAATACTACCCTCAGTATCAGGCCTCACCAGCTCCCCCACAGGGAAAGCAGGCCAAGGGACGGGGTAATGGGTCCCGTAGGCAGCAAGCCCCCAAGCCTGCACCACCGGCCCCTGCTCAGCAGGGTGGGGGTTTTTGACTTCCTCAGCATAGCCTCTCCCCCTCAGCTGGTTTCTCTCAGCACAAGAGGCCGGCTGGTCCACTTTGCCCAAAGGTGGTCCAACATCACCACAGATACCTGGGTACTTCACATAGTTCAAAAGGGCTATCTTCTTCACTTTCACCAGGTACCTCCCTCCTACTTTCCAGGGGAGCCTCCCAGACTACCTTTGCACAGGGACTTACTCCTTCAGGAGTTAGCAAGTCTTGTTCAGGAACAAGCCGTGGAACCGGTGCCCCACCACCTGAGGGGCCAAGGGTTTTACTCCAGGTACTTCCTGATTCCAAAAAGAACAGGAGGCCTCAGACCCATCCTGGACTTGCGAAACCTCAACAAGTTCCTTGCAAAGGAAAAGTTCAAGATGCTTACCCTTGGAATCCTGCTGCCCTACCTCCAGCAGGGAGACTGGCTATGCTCCTTGGATCTGAAAGATGCGTATACTCATATCCTCATTCATCCGGACCACAGACAATATCTCAGATTTGTTGTGGGCGGAAATCATTACCAGTACAGAGTGCTGCCCTTTGGCCTATCCTCCGCCCCCAGGGTGTTCACCAAATGCCTAGCAGTGGTGGCGGCCTATCTAAGACTTCAAGGTCTTTTTGTGTTCCCATACCTGGACGACTGGCTCATCAGAGTCCCATCTTCACCAGAGGCCGCTCAGGCCACTCATCGCACTGTGGCTCTGCTCCAGCACTTGGGTTTTGTCATAAACTTCGCAAAGTCCACTTTGCTCCCCTCTCAAAATCTCGAGTTCATAGGCGCCAGGTTGGACACACTTCAGGCGCGGGCCTTCCTCCCTCTGGACAGGGTCAAGTGGCTCATGGATCTCGCCAACCACTTTCACAGCAATGCGCTGGTCTCCGCCAGGCACTTTCTGCGACTGCTCGGCCATATGGCTTCCACGGTCCATGTGACCCCCAATGCCCGACTGAATATGCATCCTGCTCAGTGGTGCCTTCGCAATCAATGGCATCAGGCCACGGGGAGCCTTGTGGACTCAGTACAGATCTCCGACCAGCTGGTCTCATCTCTGCGATGGTGGCTTCATCTACCAAACCTAGTGCTAGGGGTGGCTTTTCAGCCCACTCCACATTTTCAGGTCCTGACGACCGATGCTTCCCTCCTGGGTTGGGGAGCACATTGCCAAGGGTCATGTACTCAAGGCCTCTGGAATCCTTGGGAGTCTGCTCAACAGATAAACTTCCTGGAGCTCAGAGCCATCCGCCTAGCGCTCAGAGCCTTCTCTCACCTGGTGTCCCACCAGTCACTGCTGATACAGACAGACAACCAGGTTGCCATGTACTACGTAAACAAACAAGGCGGAACGGGCTCCTTCCTCCTCTGTCAGGAGGCGCAACAGCTATGCTCTTGGGCAGTCCGCCACGGCATCCTCCTCAGGGCTGTCTATCTCCCAGGTCAAGAAAATTACCTAGCCGACAAGCTCAGCAGGATCCTCCAGCCACACGAGTGGAGGCTGGATCCGATGGTGGTTCAGCAAATCTTTCTCAAGTGGGGTCTCCCCACCATGGATCTGTTTGCCAGTCCTCTGAACCGGCAGCTGCCCAGATTCTGCTCTCGACAGCCGCATCCTCTCAGAGTAGCGGCGGATGCTTTTCTGATTCCATGGTCCACCGGCCTCTTGTATGCCTTTCCTCCCATGCCACTGGTGTCTCGGACGCTCTTCAAGGTTCTCAGAGACAAAGCATCGATGATCCTAGTGGCTCCCCGGTAGCCGAGACAACCTTGGTTCCCGCTTCTAATGCAGCTGGCGGTGGACACTTCTCTTCCTCTGGGGTTTCAGCCCGACCTCCTGTCGCAGGATCAGGGGACTCTCCTACACCCCAACCTCCGGTCCCTTCATCTGATGGCCTGGCTGCTGAAAGGGTAGTCCTTGCTCCTCTGCAGCTACCTCCAGATGTGGAGGAGGTCGTCTTGGCCTCCCGAAGGCCCTCCACCCGGAAGTCCTACGCTCTTAAGTGGCGTCGGTTCTCCGTCTGGTGTACTCAGCAGTCTCAAGATCCCTTCTCCTATTCAGCATCAGTGGTCTTGCAGTACTTGCTCTCTCTCTCTCACCTTTGACTTAAGTCCAACTCGGTCAAGGTCCACCTCAGTGCTCTTTCTGCGCATCACATGCCGGTGGATGGTAGACCTCTTTCCAGCCACCCTCTGGTGGCTCGTTTTCTCAGAGGCCTCCTTCTCCTTAAGCCACCTTTGCGCCCGCCAGCCCCGGACTGGGATCTCAATGTGGTTTTGCAGCGGATTACCTGTCCGCCTTTTGAGCCTATGGCTACCTGTCCACTTCGTTTTCTTTCGTGGAAAACCTGGTTCTTGGTAGCCCTCACTTCTGCTAGACGCGTTAGTCAGTTGCAGGCCCTCGTATCTGATCCTCCTTACACTAGGTTCTACAAGAACCGGGTACTCCTACGGACTCACCCTAAGTTTCTTCCCAAAGTGGTATCCCCTTTTCACATCAACCAGGAGGTGGTACTTCCAACCTACTTTCCCAGGCCACACTCCAGCCGAGCTGAAATGGTCCTGCATACCCTGGACTGTAGAAGGGCGTTGACCTTCTACCTTGACCATATGCGGGAGCACCGAAGGACTGTTCAGCTCTTCGTGTCTTATGACCCCAACAAGTTGGGGCTCCCTGTCTCCAAGCGTACTCTGTCCATCTGGATTGCTGACTGTATCGCTTGGGCTTACGAGGCAGCCGGCCTCGTGTTGGAAGGTAGAGTCACAGCTCATCGTGTTCGGGTGAAGGCTACGTCGGTGGCTTACCTCCGCTCTGTTCCATTGGCAGACATCTGCCGGGCCGCTACTTGGTCTTCAAGCCAGACTTTTGCAGCCCATTACTGCCTGGAGAGGGAGTCCCGCAGGGACAGTGCTTTCGGACAGGCAGTCCTCCGTAACCTCTTTGAGGTATAGGCAACTCCTACCCTCCATCCCGGATGTTGGGCTACCGGTTGGAGACATATTCAGAGAAGATTCCTTCCTTCTGTGCTACTGAGCTAGAGGGAGCTCATTTTTGTGCTTAGGGTCTCCGGTAGCCTTAAGCTTGGGAGTCCCATATGTGAGGACTGACTTCCTGCTTGGTCCTGGAGAAAGCGTAGTTACTCACCTGTAACAGGTGTTCTCCAGGAGCAGCAGGAATCAGTCCTCACAACCCTCTCTCCTCCCCTTGGAGTTGCAGTTCTATGCTTTCGTTTTTTGCTAATTTTTTGCTGTCTTTTAGCTATGTCATCTGACTGAGCAAGATGGCACCCTTGGGCGGGAAGAGGACCGCGCATGCGCGCTGCAATTCCCAAAGGCTTTCTTTGAAAGCTGGGGAAAATTGCTCCGCGAGGGCTCCGTCGGCGCCGACGTCACCCCATATGTGAGGACTGATTCCTGCTGCTCCTGGAGAACACCTGTTACAGGTGAGTAACTATGCTTTATCTCTAGGAACAAGCAGGAATGAGTCTTCACATATGGGTACGTCGGTACCGACGGAGCCTGCACGGGAATGCTGCCCAGCTTCCAATCAGAAAGCTTTTGGCAGCATCCCTCGCGCCTGCGCAGTGACTTCCCGCCTTCTCCACAGCCTCTCTTCAGTTTTCGTTTTTCCGCGGAGCCGGCAGGACGTCCTCCTGTCACCGCAGAAACCTTTCTTTTTAATTACTTCAATTACTTTAGATTTTTGTTTTCTTGTGGTCGCGACTGTATTTCCCGCTCCCACCGGTACCGCCGGTGGATTTTTGACTAAATTCTGAGAAACTTTTTCTTCAGTTTTTTGCCTTAACTTTTTGGGCCTACTAGGCCTTTTCATTATGGAGCCTTCTTTTCCTAAGAAGTGCATTCGATGTAGAAACACCTGTTTCTTTTTAGACACCAATAGTTGGTGTCTCAACTGTGTGGGTCCTGACCCTTTTTCCCCTGACTTGTCAGGGGATAATTTTGTGAGGAAACCTTCAGTTTTTAGAGTTTCCCTCGATACCGTTTTTTCCTTGGCAGTGAGGGTACCCGGTTTCTCTACTTCACAGGATCAGGTAACCCACAAACAGTCTGTTAAGACTAGTCAATGCTTGAGTGGTATGTCCCATGCCCAGCATGGTGACGGCTCCGGTCTTACCCTCAAGAATCCATTGGCATTACCCCTGCGGGAGTCTTCGGGCTCCAAAGCGTTAAAGGGGTTTCAGGTTGTTCCTGGGGCTCACCCCTCACAGAACATACCTGAGCCATGCGCGGGGGTGGTATCCGCTTCGAGCGGTACCGAGCCTCCGGCATCGGCACCGGTGTCGAATGTTCCACTCTTCACCAGGGATCGTCATCGGGCATCCTCGGTACCTTCGGGACCGATCGATACGCACCGCATTGACGTCTCTCAATCTCAGCCATGCTCCGGGACGGTACCGGCATCGATCGGTTCCGATACCCTGGCATCAGCATCGAGGTGGACTGCCTTACCCTTGGCAAGGGGGGGTTATCGGGTATCCTCGGTACCGTCGGTACCGATCGATGTAACCCAGGCTGCCTTAGTGGTATCGGCATCGCCGATACCGCCACCGGCGTCGGAACCCTCGCGACATACATCGATAGTCTCGCTTTCTTCGATGCCGAGTCTTGAATCGATATCTAGTCTCGAGGACTGGGTACTGACGCGTCCCGGAACCGACTCCTGTCGTTTCCAGATGGGCAGTTCCGAAGATCCTAGCCATAACTCCCTCATGATCTCGGTACCACTGCAGCAGTCCCCGAAGGCAACTTCACCTACTGATCCTGTATCAGTATCAATGTCAATGCCTGTTCTTGCACCGATGCCTAGTTTGGAACCGATACCTGGCATTAATGCAGTACCCTCTACGTCCTCTGGTGCTCAAGCTCTTTCTTTAGCCTTACCAGGAATGGTTCCCATAGGAGATCAGTCTTTTCAGGCTTTTCTCCTGGATATGGCAACCTTTCTCAATATCTCTATTCCTGGTTGTGATCCTACTCATGGCTCAGCGGCACAAATGGAAAATATCAAGCTTCCTTTACATCCTGCTCTGCAGGATCTCCTTCTGAGGGTCTGGAAATCGCCCTTATGACTTCCTCTACTTTCTACAGACATTGAGGTTCGGTACCAGGGTTTCAAAAGCCTCAACTTTCTCATTGTTCCCTTGTAGTGGAATCGGCACTGAAGAAAGTTAAGAGCAAGAAGAAGCATTCTTCTTATCCGCCGGGTCGTTCTTCAAGGACACTCGATACTTTTGGTCGTCAAGCCTTCCAAAACTCTATGCTGGCCTCCAGAATTCTTTCATATATTTTTCACATGAGTTTAACACTCCAGGAAGTCACAGAGAAATTATCTCTTTTGACCCCTTTTTTACCAGAGCCCAAGGCTACTGATTATTCCTTGCTCATCAATCACAGCCGGAATATATCCTGGTTCCTTTCTCGTGCTTCTATAGACTCTTTTGAGTCCGTTAGCAGATCCTCTGCTATTGCCATTGCAGCACGTCGCAGAGCCTGGCTTGAAGCTTCAGACTTGAGCAGATGGGCACAAACTATACTGGCTCATTCTCCTTGTACAGGAGAAGGTCTCTTCAATAAGGAGGCTTTACGTCAGGTTGCTCAATGCTCCACTGACTCTCCTTCCACTAAAGACCATTCTAAGCCACCTCCTTCTTCAAGGGGTAGGAAATGTCCTACCAAACCTTCTTTCCCTAAGAAAAGAAAGTTTCATTCATCTCCTGCCCATCATTGGGCTGTACCTAAACAAGGGACGCCTCAGCCTAGCCTGAAGTCCTCCAGCTCTGGCCAGTCTCAGCATTCCCAGCAACCATAGGGGCCGGGAATTGTAATCTACAGTTCACTTCTACCCATTAGAAGTTTATTCACTGTGCTCTTCTTTTTCAGTATACTAACCTGTCGGAAAATATTTGTTCAGGGACTACCGACTTCTCCTCTTCTTACTATCTAGAAGAGCAGTTGCAACTATCCCCTGATAGTTCTGTCCCAACTGAACCTTTTTTCCTTCAGTTGACTTACCCTATGGGTACGTCACCCTCCAATTACTTACTCTACCCTCTCAACCAGGTTTTTTCCCTGACTGAGGGGTACCATACTGAAAAGCTTCTCTAGCAAGCTCGTTCCTCGGACAAGGAGAAGGAATATCTTCTCTCTTTTCTTGTCTGTTTTTCTTTATTGGGCACAAGACAATCTCTCTGCTGTTTCCGACAGCAGCCGTGCCTGCAGGAGTTACAGTAATTGTATTACTGGTACTTTTTCCAAGTTCCAGTCCCTTGTTCAAAATTTTGTCTAGCCTCAGTAGTGATTCCAAGCTATTCGTCATCTATCTTGGATCCTCCTACTCGTTTAGGCTTTCTCGCATTATTCTAACCATCTCCTCTCCTAGGATATGGCAACACACCTGACTTCAGTCAGTTTGTCTCATATCTCTCCTGCACAATGCTCTCTGCACTCTTCAGAGAAGCTTTCTACTATGAGGGCCTTGCTATAGAGCATTGACCTTGTCTCTGAAGCTTCTCTATTAGTAGGGAAAAGCTTATAAACCCTTCCCATGCCTGTGAGGGTTCTCCACACCCTCTAGCCTGGGGTGTTAACACGAGATATCAGTTCTTCTGCGTGAAAATCCAAGGCTGATGTTTACGCATGCTACCTCTGGGTCCCTCCAGTATGTCCCTCTGGTATCATCTTCTGCATTTCTGCACATCTTCCATGTCAGTGTTCCGTGGAACTCCCGCCTTGTTCCTTACAGATTCATATGATCATCTGTTTTCACGCGAACATCACGGTTATCTTGTTGGATTGCCTTCCTGCATCCCTCAATCCACGAAAATAGATTCTCTATACATATCCCAAGTGGGTTCACCCTCTTGTAGAACGCAGAATCTTTTTCTTTTATATTCCCCATGTACAATTATGGGGCTGGGTGGTAGACAGGTATCTTCAACCTGTTCTTTGGTATGTAGCATCTCCATATATGTCTACATACCTATCTTACTCTGGTGGTGCAAAACCATGCCCCACAAATGTATATATATTTAGGTATATCATATATATATATATATTCTATTTTTCACCACCCACATCTGGACATATGTATATATGTGTGTATATATGTGTATATATATATATATATATATATATATATATATATATAAGGGTTGGTCTGTCTTACACACTATCACCCTTACTGTCTATACTATACACATGTTTTACCTCCTAGAGGTTTTAGACAGTCTGTCGCCCTACGGCCCATACCATATTACGATGCAGAAACTGTTAGTCACCAATAACCACTTTGGTGCTAACATCTTCCATTTTTTCTTTAAGCCCTTGAAGCATCAAGCTTCAATATTTTTTCCTATCTCTCGCCAGCTAGGAAAAACAGTGTACATCTTTCTCTTTGAGTACACAACTGTTTTCCGTGGGAATAGGGGTTTTTCCAGTCCCCCTCTTCCCGCCAGGACTGGGCTAGTTCTCCAACTCCGTCAGTCTTCTTCCTTTAGTCCTCAATGTTAATGACCTTATGCCTAAAGGACTTTTCAGCTTTTCCCATAAAGCTTTCCATTGAAGACCTGACGTCTAATCCTACCCAGTTGACACCTGGATCATCTACTACCTCCAGGTCTGGACCTTCATCCTCACTACTGAGAGGTCACCTTGAAGATTCCGCCACTGCTTATCCAGTAGACTCCATCATGCTTTCTACTTCCTACAATACAGTAGGTAAGCTGCATATTTTAAGTGTACATTAAATGTGTTTTAATGCTACTCATCATATCTACCAAGGACTCCTGTAGTCTGTAGAACACCTAGTCCTTGGCTATGCTGTTTCTTTCCTCACAGCTCCTTTATTGTCAACTCCTACCCTCCATCCCACATTGGATGCCGGGGATTCCTGGAGACAAAATGCAGCCCTGATCCGGGCACTTGCATTTTTATGGGATCTCCCCCTGGCATCTCCAGCTAGGGAGTCCCCATATGTGAAGACTCATTCCTGCTTGTTCCTAGAGATAGCACAGTTACTTACCTGTAACAGGTGATCTCTGGGAACAGCAGGAATTAGTCTTCACAACCCTCCCACCTCCCCTAGGAGTTGCATCTTTTTTATCTTCTTCCTTTTCTCTCCTCGCCTTTGTCTCAGCTCTGAAACTCAACTGAAGAGAGGCTGTGGAGAAGGCGGGAAGTCACTGCGCAGGCACGAGGGATGCTGCCAAAAGCTTTCTGATTGGAAGCTGGGCAGCATTCCCGTGCAGGCTCTGTTGGTACTGACGTACCCATATGTGAAGATTAATTCCTGCTGTTCCCAGAGATCACCTGTTACAGGTAAGTAACTGTGCTTTCTTGGCAGTGTCACCGGAAATAGATTGCCAGGCCTTTCTTCCGAGGCAATGGAGGGTTAAGTGACTTGCCCAAGGCCACAAGGAGTGCTAGTGGGAATTGAACCCTGGTTGCTTGGTTACCAAGCCAGTGATCTAACCACTAGGCTACTCCTCCACTTGTATACTCGTGAGAAACTAGCTCAACTTAAAGTAGACAAAGCGATGGGACCGGAAGAGATACACCCTAGAATACTGAGGGAACTTGGGGACGTTCTAGCAGCTCCACTAACTGACCTTTTCAATGCCTCGTTGGAGTTGGGAGTGGTGCCAAAGGACTGGAGAGAGGCTCATGTGGTGCCTTTACACAAAAGCGGAAGTAAGGATGTGGTGAGTAAATTATTGGAAACGCTGTTGAAAGAGAAAATAGTGAGGTTTCTGGAGTCCAGCAGATTACAGGATCCGAGGCAGCATGGATTCACCAGAGGCAGGTCTTGTCAGACAAATCTGATTGATTTCTTTGACTGGGTGACCAGGGAGTTGGACCGAGGGAGAGCCCTAGATGTGGTGTATTTAGATTTCAGTAAAGCCTTCTACACTGTTTTTCACAGGCAACTTATAAACAAACTGAGCACCCTAGGGATGGACCCTAAAGTTACTGCTTGGGTTAGAAATTGGTTGGGTGGGAGGTGACAAAGAGTACAGGTAAATGGAGCTCACTCTGAGGAGAAAGATGTTACCAGTGGTGTGCCCCAGAGATCTGTCCTTGGTCCGATTCTTTTTAACATCTTTGTAGTGATATAGCGGAAGGGCTTTCGGGTAAGGTTAGCCTTTTTGCGGATGATACCAAAATCTGCAATAGAGTAGACACCCAGGAAGGTGTAGATAACATGAGGAGGGCTCTAGCTAAGCTTGAAGAATGGTCTAGAATTTGGCAGCTGGGATTTAATGTTAAAAAATGTAAGGTCATGCATTTGGGCTGCAGCAATCCAAGGGAGCAATATAGTATAGGGGGTGAAGTACTTTTGTCCACTAAAGAAGAGCGGGACCTAAGCGTGGTTGTGTCTGATGATCTTAAAGTAGCTAAACAGGTAGAAAAGGTGACGGCAAAAGCTAGAAGGATGCTTGGATGCATACGGAGAGGAATGGCTAGCAGAAACAAGGAGGTGATGGTGCCTCTGTATAAGTCTTTGGTGCAACCTCATTTGGAGTATAGTGTGCAATTCTGGAGACCGCACCTTCAAAAGGATATAAACAGGGTGGAGTCAGTACAGAGGGTCGCTACCAAAATAGTTAGTGGTCTTCATTATAAAGCATATGAGGACAGACTTAAGGATCTTAATATGTACACCTTAAAGGAAAGGTGGAATAGAGATGATATGATTGAGATGTTTAAATACCTCTGTGGCATAAATGTTCAGGGGGAGATCCTCTTTCAGTTGAAAGCAAGTTCTGCTACGGGGGGATATGGGACGAGAGTGAAAGGGGATAGATTCAAGAGTGATATGCAGAAATATTTCTTTACGGAAAGAGTGGTGGATCCGTGGAATAGTCTCCTAGTGGAGGTGGTAGAGATGAGGACAGTATCTGAATTCAAAAAAGCATGGGACAAACACAGAGGATCTCTAAAGTAAAAAAGGGGACTGTTGTAGTTGTTGATATGGAAGGACAGACTAGATAGGCCATGTGGTCTTTTTCTGTCATCATATTTCTATGTTCCAAGGGCTGCAGAGCAGAGGTAGTGTCTATCTGTCCAAGAAGGGTCAAAGTGTCTTCAGCAGCTGACGGGCTAACCTACTGAAGAGGGCTTTAAACTACATTTGTTGGGGATGGGTGAAGTGAGCCCCCAGGTAGGTGAAGCATTAAATAACTCTGTAGAAATGGATAATAGGGGCAACATCTGGAAAGTGTTGGAAAGTAGAAGTAGTAGTTATGGAGACATGGTTCACGAAAAACCATGACTGGGATGTAATTATACCGGGCTATATTTTTTTCAGGAAGGACAGAGTAGGAAGAAGGGCAGATGAAGTGGCACTATATGTACAAAAATAATATTAAAGCTATAAAATTGCAGGACCTAAAAGAAAGAGAGGAGACACTGTGGGTTAAATTAGAAAGAGTGAAAGTAAATCCATTTGCATTGGAGTTTTATACAGATCCCCTTCACAGGGAGTAAAAGTGGACGAAGATTTAATAGAAGACATACACAGTATTGCCATGAAAGGAGAAATGGTACTGATAGGTGATTTTAATATGCCATATGTGGATTGGCACTTCCCTACTACGGTGTCATCTAGAAATAAGGAGATCGAAGATTCTCTACAGGGAGAACTATTCAGGCAATTGGTAGCAGAACACTCATGTGATGGGGGCCATCCTGGACTTAGTGCTTACCAATGGGGAAAGTGTTTCTGATGTTACAATGGGAGATGATCAAGTGGTCCTGATTGCGCCAGATTGGCCAAGGAGACCGTGGTATGCGGATCTGTTTCAGCTTCTGGCAGAGAGTCCGTAGCGGCTGCCGGTTTGGAAGGATCTGTTATTGCAGGGTATGCTATGCATGCCTTAGGTGTACCAATTCTCGCTTACGGCCTGGCTCTTGAAAGGGCGCAGCTGAGGGTGAGGGGATACTCAGCAGCAGTAATTTCTACCTTGTTGAAGGCCAAGTGTCGGTGTTCCTCATTGGCATATGTATGGGTCTGGCGTATTTTTGAGGTGTGGTGTGCGGACAGGCAGATTCAGCCATCGAGGACATCAGTCCTGCAGGTTATGTCCTTTTTGCAGGATGGTTTTAAGAAAGGCCTGGTGGCCAGCTCCTTGAGGGTACAGTTAGCAGCACTTTCCTGTTATCAGGGAAAGATACAGGGAGAGGCACTGGGAGTGCATCAAGATATTAAACGATTCTTAACAGCGGTGTCTCTTGCGGCCGCCGTGTAGGGCAACGGTACCGATGTGAGATCTCAATTTGGCTCTGGAGGCGTTGGTGCGTGAACCTTTTGAACCCTTGTGCAATGCTTCAATAAAGGACCTTACTCTTAAGGCAGTGTTTCTGGTAGCCATCTGTTCCACTCGGCAGATCTTGGAGTTGCAGGCTTTGTCTTGTAGGAAGCCGTTTCTGTCATTTTCAGAGCAGAAGGTAGTCTTGAGGCCAGTTCTCTCCTTTTTGCCTAAGGTGGTATCGATGTTTCATGTGACTCAAGTGGTTTCATTGCCGGTTTTCATTGGAAGCGAGGGGGATGTGGCGAAGGGAAGGTTGCATCTCTTGGATATTCGTTGGGCGCTGAAGTATCTGAACAGGACAGTACTTTTCCCCAAATTGTATAGGCTGTTTGTCTTGTTTGGGGGGACAAGAAAAGGAGAGGCAGCGTCAGTCTTCCATTTCCAGGTGACTCAAAGAGGCTGTAGCATCAGCATACATTTTGAAAGGTAAGCCCGTTCCGGAGGGACTAAGAGCTCATTCGACTAAGGCGCAAGCGGCATCGTAGGCGGAGTATAGCTTGGTGCCAGCCATTGAGATTTGTAAAGCGGCTACTTGGTCGTCTTTGAATTCTTTTGTCAAGTATTACCGTCTGGATGTTGAGGCGGTGAGGGATGCCAGTTTTGGATCGGCAGTGCTTTAGGCTGGTCTAGAAGGCCCCTCCCATTGATATTTACTGCTCTGTTACATCCCCAGAGGTTTGGGACTGGACTGGAGGGGACGGTAAAGAAGGTGAAATTGTTGTTCCTTGAGGAACTCCAGTCCAGTCTCGCATCCCTCCCTCGTATCAATTTTGGACTGCTGCCTGAAGCATGGTTGTATTAAGATTAAGGTGGAGAATCAGCTTCAGGAAGTGCTTTCTATAGAGGGGAGAGGGTTTTTTCTAGAATAGGGATTCTTGTGGGGTCTGGGTCCTCAGCGGGGGGCAAGGGCAGACCTAAGTAGCGGAATATATGCTATGTTTTTCGGGAGACAGAAGGAGCGTTAACTTCTTCTCCGTTAAAAGTTAATAGAAATTACAGTTAGAATGTTTGGTTATATATGTTTACTACTTATTTGTTGCTCCGGTGAGTCTGCTTTGTCAGTAGGTTACTGGAGCGGAGAGGCGGTTCCTGGGCTATTTATACCAGTGTCATCAAAAATATGACGTGCTCAGTCTCCAAGCTGCTGGAGGAGGTGCTAAACCCAGAGGTTTAGGACTGGACTGGAGTTCCTCAAGAAACAACAATTAGCAGGTAAGTCTAATTTCACCTTGCTTTTGACATCTTCTTAGAACGTCCTACTGAGTCAGACTCTACTCTTACCAGTGTTCTGCAATTCTTCCATCATGCTTAAAAGATTATTCTGAAGCATCAGAGGACCCCATTTTGGGCATCCAGGCCAAAGAATCCGCACCTATAAAAAACAAAAAATCTGGGTGGGGATCTGCCATATAGTCAGTGGCATCTTCCATAACAATAGAGATACAGAAGATTAAGGAAATGGAGGAAATTGAGGTGCATTGCTAAGAAAAAGGTGAGTGGCAGACCGCATCCTGCCCAAGTCGAGTCACTAACTGAGTCAGAGCAGCAGGTGCTCGAGACCCTGGAGGAGGACTCCATTCAGGGGATTAACCAGCTTGACACCATACCCTATAGAGACAATCAGGAGGTACCTCTGTTCTCAGGCCCCTTTACTCATAGTCCTCTGTGATCTCTATCTAAAAGGCATTCTTCATACATAGCTGTGATGCTGTATCTGGCTATCAGGTAACACTCACTGGGACTTTTGCTTATGCATACCCCCCAGAACAGGTGACAGCCCTTTCTTCTGGTTGGGACATCTTTTCACATCTCTACAGAGCTCTGTCCCTGTCCCTTCTTCCCAACTGGCATTGTACAATTTACACTCATTTTTCTGCTGTGAAAATCAAGTGATAATTTCTCAGCTCCCCTGAAGAGGTGGCCTCTGTTTAGATAGTAAATGACGGCAGATAAAGACCAACATGATCCATCTAGTCTGCCCAGCAAGATGGCAAGAGTAGGTGCACTTGTCGCTCTGTGCAGGCCACCCCTCCCCATGTCTTTGTTTAGGGGTGAACCCACCACTCCATGTATAAATAAGTTACCTGCTGAGCTTGTTTGCCTAGGAGACATACCCTCTAATTGGAAGGGCTTTTCAATGCAGGATCCTCAAAGCATAAAATGTACAAGTTAATAACTTGGATACTACAGCGTGCTTAACCTGGGTCACTATATAGGCATGTAATATACTGTTTTTCTACCAGACAAAACAGTTTACAGTGTCTCATTGTTCATGCAGATTACACTGAACCTAATAAACATAGAACAGCATGTAACAAGGGGAATGAGGGAGCATGCAAGATCCTTATAACATTAGAACTTACGTTACAATTAACTTATGACGCAATAAATAAGAGGTTGCTATACTTGGTGTAGGGCTATATGTCATGTAGCTGATTATGGTGGTGGGGGGGGCTAGAGATGGGGATGATCAGCAAGAGTGGCAGACGTTCCTGTTGAGTCAATTCGTAATGTTCTTCGAATAGGTGTGTCTTGAGGTGTTTTTTGAAGACTTTATGTGATTGGATGCTCCATAGTATAGAAGGTAAAAGGTTCCAGAGGGTGGAAGTATAAAGTTCGAAGGCTCTCGTACGGGCACGTTGTGTGCTCTTACATATTTGAGGTAGGAGGAGAAGAGAAGAAGGTTGAGCGTGCTCTGTCTGCATGGTCTGTTGGTGATTGGGTGTTTGATGAGCATTTGGAGATGCTCAAATGTGGTGTTAATAAGTGCCTTAATAGAGAACTTTGTGTCTGATTCTTGATGCTTTGGGAAGCCAGTGGAGGGATTTCAGTATGGGAGTATTATGGGTGTGTCTGGAGGCTCTGGCAATGGTGCGTGCTGCTGTGTTTTGGGCTAGCTGTAGAGGGGCGATGGTGGGAAGTCCTTGAAAGAAGGAGTTGCAGTAGTCGAGCAAGGGTGTAATGGAAGCCTGGCAGACTGCGTGGGAGTTCTCAGAGGAGAGGACATTTGAGATGTCACCAGTTGGGGTCTGACTGAGGTTGTGTGTAGGTCAAAGCAAATCTAGAGATGCACTTTAAACCATAGTAGTCCCATTAGACTAGAGAACAGAGGAATAAACAGTGGCCAGGAATGGATACATTTCATATATCTGACATAGCCTGCATTGCATACATACACACATAGTGCAGTCCACATGCCATTACACAGGTTTATCAGGCCTGTGGACATGTGGACTGTATGTCATGGAAAGTAACTGAGTAAGATACATCAAATTGAAGGTATGAGCCTACAGACAGCTGAGCCAGAACAGAATGTGACAGATGCTACATGATTCACCCTCTCTGGATATCCTGGAAGAGAGGGGAGTCTATATTAGCCCACCTCTGCAGTGTGTGTGTACATATATATGCCAAGGTACTGATTATTGACGATGAGGTCAAGTCTTCGAAAGGGGCCTGGAGGCAGCCAATCCACCAGAAAGAATGCCAAGACTTCACAGGAGACCTGCAGGAAGGGTAGAACAGTGCATGTCAGCAAATAGAGGAAGAGAAACAGGGAGAGTAGGCTACAAGGAGAGCTGACAAGGAGGCGGATAAAGAGATGGATGATGTGTCTATACCATCCCATCCACATACCATGATTATCGACAGCCAGCCAAAGGTGCAACAGGTGCCAATCCACAGGATGGCCATCAAGCAGCTAGGAGTCTTAGGAACTAATTTGTTGTGGGGACCAGCTTCTAGCACAGAATCCAGAACTGCTAACACAAAGACCACAAGCTCTAGCTGCAAGAATAACTTCTAACACACAGTGAACACAAGCCCCAGATGAAAGAGAGGTATTTAAAACTCATTGAGCTGCTGATGAATGGGATGCAGTTCCTGTCGTAGGAGGTAGTGGTTCTGCGGCAGGAGGTGATATATCTGCACAATGACCTCAGGAAAGAATGGACCGCCCACTCCACCACCTGCAAGTTTTCAGAACAGCAGCACTCAGAAGATCAACATCTGCTGCCTCTCTACCATCTGCTCCCACCCTCCCAGACACTGCAAAACATCTCTTCTCATAACTCTGCACTATATAACGGTTGGCACTTCAGAGACCCCTCCATTGGTAAAGCAGCAGCTCACTCCAATTGGACAGAGGGCCCTATGATTTTTCTAGATTGTTATGGGGCTGAACAATGTGCAGGGATGCTGGATGAAGATTCACTGACTACTTACGAGACCAGTTGCACCCTCTCCAGCATTCTTGTATGTCATAGCAGCCATTGTGCCAAGAGGGTGTAGGGTGGGAATGGGAAGAGGGGATGGCAAAATATAAGCTTGCTCACATTAACTGTTAATAAATGTACACTGCCTCACAGAAAATTCCTGTGGATGAGGTCTGTTCTTGCTGCTAGGCACTGCTGGTGAGGATGGGCTGGCTACTCTTCTGGTGCTGGTTCTGCATCATCATTTGTGTCTGGCAGTTCTACTTCAACGACCTCTGGAAGGGTAGTCTCTGCTTTTGGGCAAAATTATGGAGCGTGGATAAGAACATAAGATATGCCATATTGGGTCAGAACAAGGGTCCAACAGCGGCCAATCCAGGTCACCAGTACCCATCAGGTTCCCAAAAAGGCATACAGATTCCATGTTGCTTATCCCAGGCTAAGCAGTGGATTTCCCTGTTTTCTGGGAACAAGCAGGAAGTCAATCCTCACATATGGATGACGGCATCGATGGAGCCCGTGCGGTAATCATTCCCCAGCTTTCAAAGAAAACCTTGGGAGTTAGGCCATGCATGTGTGGTCACTTTCCCACCCAAAAGTGCCATCTTACCTCAGTCTTCTTTTTTCCGTGGAGCCCTGAAGACGTCCTGTCTGTCGTCCCCAGTAAAAGTTGATGTTTTTTCTACTCTGAGGGTTTTTCGCTCTCTTTTTGCTGGACTGTTTCTGATTACCTTCTTGCTGCCCGAGTCCACCCTTGCTTCGGTGTCCCGTTTTTCTTAGATCCTTTTTCTGGTGTGCGGGCCTTATCTCCAGGAACAAGCAGGAATGTAGTCTTCACATATGGGTATCGTCAGTACTGACAGAGCCTGTGCGGGAACTCTCCCCAGCGTCCAATAGGAACGCTTTTGGGAGCATCCCTCAGCACATGCGCGCTGCCTTCCTGCCTTTCCAACTGTCCCTCTTCAGTTTTTCGTTTTCTGCGGAGCCAACAGGACACATACCTTGTCACCGCAGAAAATTTCTTCTTTAAACTTGTTTTCTTGTGGTCGCATCTGCCTCCGCTTGACACCTACCGGTAACGCCGGTTCTCTTTTCTTTTTTTCAAAAAAAAAATAAAAATTTTCTTTTACATATATATACTTTAGAAACTTTTTCTTTTTGGTGCTAGGCACCATTTTGGGCATTAGGCCCCATTTTCCTGAAAAATGGAAAATCCAGCTAGTGGTTTTAAAAAATGTACTAAGTGTGGCGGTACCATTTTCGTCACCGACACCCATGACTGGTGTCTCAAATGTTTAGACCCTGACCATTCTCCATCGGAGTGTCTCTCTTGTATGGGGATGACTAAAAGAGGAAGACAGAACCGGGCTGCAAAGCTCGGTACCCTCTTTTCTTCAGATGCCATGTCCATAGCATCATCGTGTTCCAGAGCCTCTTCTTCCTCCCATGGATCTCAGGTAACTAAACATAAGAGTCGGTCTTCAAAAGGTAGATCTCCTTCCAAGCATCGTGAAGCCATTGACATTGCCCTTCAGGAAATTACACTGGCAAAACAGTACCGGCAAGAGGCTATGGCCTCCAAAGCACCAACGGGGCTCCAGGATGTTCTCGAGGCCTCGACCTCGGCAGAACTACTGGTGCCATGCTCAATGGTTCCGTCCGCTTCTATCGGTACCGACACCCAGGCATCGGCAGCGTCGATAGACCAGAGGTTCCTTGCTATTGAACGCAATCTTGCAGCTCTCCTTTCAGCTGCTGCACCTTTGACACCGCTACTGACGGTTCAACGGGCAACGGTACCATCACCAATACCGATGCCGGTACCAGCACTGGAACCAATACCGGTACCAGCACTGGAACCGATACCGGTACCGGCCCCAGTGGGAATTCTTCCCATGCTGACTTTTTCTGGCATCACAGATCGGTACCGGACCAATTCGGTACCGACTTTGATCGATACCGATACCGTGCTTTGGATGAACATCAGGATCAGAGATACTTCGAATCCTCTGATTCCGAGGACTCCGATAATTCTGCCGGAACCAGAGTGCTTCTCCCGGAAGACTCCTCTTTCCTCCTCAAAGCAGAATGTCTCCTCCAGAGGACATGTCTTTTCAGGATTTCATTCGTAATGTGGCCCGAGACCTTTCAATCATGGTAGCTCCTGAAAAGGAACCTAGAACAAAGGAATTGGAAATTCTCCAATACTCTAAGGCTCCCAAAGAGGCAGCCACTCTGCCCATTCATGATTTGATGCTCAGAATGTGGGAAGCACCTTTGACCATATCTCCTCATTCTAAGAGACTCGATACCATGTATCGAGTTCCACCATGTCCTGGCTTTCAAAAGACTCAGCTGCAACACCATTCAATGGTAGTGGAGTCAGCCATGCGTAGGATGAAAAGTGCAAAAAGACATGCATCCAATCCTCCAGGTCGTGAATGCAGGACTCTTGACGCCTTTGGGCGTCAAACTTTTCAGGCCTCCGTGCTTTCAGCTAGGATCAGCTCATATTTTGTATATGGGAATGTTCCTCAAGGAAGTCACAGGAGATTTGGCGCTTATGAGCCCCCTTCTCCCTGATGACAAATGACAAGACTTCCTTACTCCTAGCAAGCATGCTCAAGACGTTTCCAAGTTTGTAAATCGTGCAGCCTTTGACTGCTTTGAATGCATCAGCAGAACTTCTGCTATTGCCATTGGTGCATGTCGGATTGCCTGGCTTCAGGCATCAGAGATTTGAGTACAGGATAAATTAGGAAACATCCCTTACACAGGAGAAAACCTCTTTGACAAGAATTGGCAGGAAAAGGCTAATGAGATAGATGCTGACAAAATCACTTTAGACAGATTGTCAAAATCTACAGCCACTTCAGCCAAAAAGAAACCCTATAAAAAACCCTTTTTCAGCAAAAAGAGGACATTTTATCCGTCCTATACCCAGCAAGGGCAAGGTCAGGGTCAAGTAGCCCAAAAGGGACAACAACAACAATCCAGACAACAAAAGAAGCCAAAAGCCCCGAGAGCTCCATCAGCTCCACAGCTCAGCCCTCTCAAGGGCTTTGACTCCTTCCTAGAAAGCTTGGCCTTCCTGCCTCTGAAGGGTTCAGAACCCCTAAACATTCCAGGCAGGTTGTGTCATTTTGTTGACAGATGGCACCAAATAACAGCAGAAAATTGGACTCTGTCCATTGTAGGCGAGGGGTACAAGCTTCATTTTCACAGCATGCCCCTCCTACAATTGTAAGACAGTTCAATTCCCAAACCTCTGCAGACAATCTACTGGATCAAGAAGTCTCAACACTCCTTGCCCAAGAAGCAATAGAGGAAGTACCCATTCTCCAACAGGGTACAGGGTTCTACTCCCCCTATTTTCTTATTCCAAAGAAAACAGGAGGACACAGACCCATTCTAGACTTCAGAGAATTGAACAAATATCTGTTCCGAGAAACGTTCAAAATGGTTTCTCTGGAAACTCTTCTGCCATACCTTCAAAGTCAGGATTGGCTTTACTCTCTAGATCTAAAGGATGCATATACTCACATTCTGATCCATCCGGATCACAGGAAATTCTTACGATTCCTTTTCAAGGGAGAACACTTCCAATACAGGGTTCTTCCCTTTGGTCTGGCTTCAGCACCAAGAGTATTCACAGAATGTATGGCAGTAGTAGCTGCATTCCTGCGTACCCTCGGGATATTCGTCTTCCCTTACTTGGATGACTGGCTCATTCGAGCCCCCATGGTTGCAGAAGCCAGCTCTGCAGTGTCTCGCACAATGCGAATCCTCCAATACTTGGGATTGGTAATAAACTTCCCAAAATCCCGACTTGTTCCTTCCCAGTCCCTGGAGTTCATAGGAGCTTGTTTAGATACCAGACAGTCAAGGGCTTTCCTCCCACAGCCCTGATGTCTTCGCATAGTACGACTAGCTTCTCAAGCAGCGGGAAAATCCTCCCTAACTGCTCGAGGACTGCTACAACTACTGGGACATATGGCATCCACAGTTCATGTAGTTCCCTATGCTCGCCTCCACATGCGAGCAGCCCAGTGGACCCTATCCACACAGTGGACACAGGCCTCAGGACGTCTGTCAGACAAGATATCAAACTCTCAACAACTGATCTTGTTCCTACAATGGTGGCAATCACTGGAGAATCTTTTAGTGGGGTCTCCTTTCCAACAACCCCTATTCCAGGCCATCCTAACACATGCATCACAGGTGGGTTGGGGAGAACACCTGCACCATCTCTCTACCCAAGGTACCTGGACTCCACAGGAGGCTTGTCTTCACATAATCCTCCTAGAATTAAGAGCAATCTATCTAGCTCTTTGAGTATTCCATGCCCAGATCAGCTACTAGACAGTCCAAGTCCAAACGGACAATCAAGTAGTCATGTTCTATGTGAATAAGCAGGGCGGAACAGGCTCTCTGTCGTTATGCAATGAAGCTTTACGACTATGGGCCCTCGCCAGAGAGCATCAAATTCACCTTCTCGTGGTATATCTTACAGGCATTCAAAACCTTTGGGCAGACAAACTCAGCCGAGTACTGCTGCCTCATGAATGGTCTCTCCACCTTGACCAAGTGACAAAGATATTTCAGATCTGGGGGACCCCAGACATAGAGCTCTTTGCAAGTCCACTGAATGCCTAACTTCCCAGGTTCTGTTCCAGAATTCCGGCTCACAATTGCCAGGCAAGTGACGCCTTCCTCCTTCACTGGGGTCAGGGCTTCCTCTATGCCTTCCCACCCATTCCCCTCATCCCCAAAACACTCTTCAAGCTTCAGAGAGACAGAGGTCATATGATCCTCATAGTGCCACGGTGGCCACGACAAATGTGGTATCCCCTGCTCCTACATCTCTCTCAAGCTGCACCTCTGGAGTTAGACTGTGCTCCGGACCTTCTCTCCCAAGAGAACGGGATGCTGTTGCACCTGAATCCCCAGTCCCTGCATCTCAGGGCCTGGTTGCTGAAAGCCTAGACCTGCAGCATCTTAACCTTTCCCAACAGGTAAAGGATATCCTTCAGGCTTCTAGAAAACCTTCCACAAGACGTTCTTACTCCTTTAAGTGGAAACGTTTTACTATGTGGTCTCAAAAGGGCTTAAACCCCCTTGTGGTACCTTTGGAATCAGTACTAGAGTACCTACTTCATTTATCAAATTCTGGTCTAAAGACCAATTCAGTAAGAGTCCATCTTAGTGCAATTGCAGCTTCCTATAAGCCTCTAAATGGCTAGCCAATTTCCTGTGCTGGAATGTTTGGCAAACTCACTTGGAGCTGTGTCGATCGGCCTCCCGCTAGAGGCGAGACTCTCCCCGGAGCACCTCAGGGCCAACTCATCGGGCACCTCATTCTCCCTAAGCATCGGCTGCTAGTCGCTTTGATGACTGTCTAGGCCTTGAGGTCTCGTCCGGCTCCAAGTCAAACTGGGAGACTGACAATGAGTCGCCTGACACCAGGATACACAGGATCTTGCATTCCTTGAGTTTGTCAGGAGCATGTCAAAGACCCTAGCCTTTGTGGCAGAAGTGGCGGGCAAGTTTACAGCCGACTTAAGGGCTTCACTAAACATTCTACGGAGACTGGAAAAGTGCTGGAGGAAGTCATGCACCAGTAGTGACAAGTCAGCATACATTCAACACCTGACTTCACATCGCAAAGAAATCTCAGACAGGATGAGGCAATACCATACAGACACCCTGAGACGGTCATTGAATAAGCCACATGATCTGTTTAACTTGGTCAAAACTCTTGCTAAAGAACCAACCCCTGAGCACCATGGCGATATTCACCCGCAAGACTATGCAGTCTACATGCAATCCAAAATGTGCAAGACCGACAAAATAATAATACCTGACCCCCTTGACGTGCAAGAGCACTTAGCATCACTAACATCCTTCTCTATACCTTCAAAGAAAATTATCGAAGATACCATCTTAGCCCTAAACACCACCACTGCACACACAGATCCTTGTCCGGCATTTTGGATAAAGGATCTGCGATGTGACCTCTCTCCTATTATAGTCAACATCATAAACCAATCTTTTAACACTGGGTCTTTCCCCCCTACTCTCAAGCAGACCTCTGTCAGACCTCTTTTAAAAAACACCAAGTTAGACCCCCAAAAGGTAGAGTCTTACAGGCCCATATCTAGTATACCTATGCTCGTAAAAATTATTGAAAAAGTAGTACATAGACAATTACAGGATCATATTGACACTACTGCCCCACTAGATCCATCCCAACATGGATTTAGAGAGTCACATGGAGTGGAAACACTACTTACAGCCCTGTTCAGCAATATAATTTCAGGCGTTGACAACATACGACATGGTTTCGCACTCATCTTTTTAGATATAGCAGCAGCCTTCGACTCTGTATGCCATGAGATTCTCCTCTACCGCCTAAGAGAAAAAGGTATCAGC
Source organism: Ichthyophis bannanicus (assembly GCA_033557465.1). Taxonomy (NCBI): domain Eukaryota; kingdom Metazoa; phylum Chordata; class Amphibia; order Gymnophiona; family Ichthyophiidae; genus Ichthyophis; species Ichthyophis bannanicus. The sequence goes on along the minus strand of CM066048.1, from coordinate 86,585,478 downwards.
GGATCAGCGCTCGAATGGTGCAGATCCTACCTGTCTGGAAGATGGCAGCATGTTCGAGCAAACGGGACTACTTCGGAACCATTTCAACAAAGTCAAGGAGTGCCTCAAGGATCATCCCTATCATCCTTGATGTTTAATATATACATCCAACCCATCTGCAAAATCATTAGATCCTTCAATGTTAGTTGCATGTTATATGCTGACGATGTGCTTTTATACATGCCAGTATCATTAGATAAACTAGACCTCACCCCTCTAACTAATTGCTTCAACACTATATCTGAGTGGCTCCTATCACAAAACCTGCGAATCCAACACAAAAAGATGGAGGTTCTTTTCATCTCAAGGAACCCAAATTTCATACCACCCAGCTGCGTTAAGGTAAATGATGCCGAACTACAAGTTAAACCTGCTATACGTTACCTCAGAGTGACGCTAGACCAAAATCTCGACATGAAGAAACATGTAGCCAATACCGTAAGGGCGATCTACTTTAAAATCAGATCCCTCATACACCTAAGCCCGTTACTCGAACCAGATGATTTCCGCACCATTTACCAAGCCCTGATTATTCCCCATTTTGATTATTCAAACTCCATACTACAAGGGCTCCCCCGGTCCACCCTGAATCCCCTTCAACTTGCTATGAACAGTGCAGCGCGAGTACTCTTTGGCGCATCCAGGAGAGACCATGTGACACCACTCCTGAAGCAGTTACCCTGGCTCCCCATTCAAGCCAGGATTTGTTTTAAGACCTTGCTGATGACTTTCAAAGCTGGCAATGAGCTCTCCTCCTCCTCTCTATCTGACCTCATCCAACCACTTGCACCTAACAGACCAAGAAGATCTGCAGAGTCCAACATGCTAGTAATTCCAAAAGAAGCAACTAAATGCACCAAAACAACAGCTAACAGAGCCTTCCAACTCTGTGCCCCAAGTCTATGGAATACCTTACCAGCACATATCAGAGCAATCCCCAACTTGAGCCAATTTAGAAAGGCCCTTAAACATTTCCTCTTCACCAAATATCTCACTGACATCTCCGATCCTCAGTCCCACTCGAATAACGAGCACCTCAACAATAATAGTAGTCAACTAGGCAAGCCCTCGCAACAGGCGTCCCCTACAATGTAAACACCAAACATTATCCTTTCTCAGTACACCTCATATGTACAGTCAAACCTCGGTTTTCATGATTAATCTGTTCGAAAAAGTCTGACTAAAACCGAAATGTATGAAAACTGAAGCAATATTTACCATAAGAAATAATGTAAATCCAATTAATCCATTCCAGACACCCAAAAATATTCACAAAAAATACATTTTATAGAGAATAACTATATTTTTACATACAGAAAACAATGAGAAATAAATATAAATGACTAATGAAATGGATAAATGAACATTTAACATCACTGAAAGCAAGCTAAGTACAGTACTGTACAGTACAGTATGTTAGCATCTGGCCTTAGCCACCCCTGACAAGCTGCTGTGCCCAGCTCTCTTCGGAATCACATTGGATTCAGCCCATTAAAATACCTTTACATTATCTGCTCAATGCTTCAGAATGGCAGAAAATCTTAATGATATAGCTTCAGACGTACCCTGCAAGAGAAAGAACTGCCTCCCACATTCATGCAACATCTCCTGCTTACGTTGACAGCTTTTCTTCCCTGCTAGCTCCGAGCCTGAGGGGGCGCTCCAGAGAATGGGCAGGCGGTGGACGAGATCGGGGCCTTCCTCTCCGCGCAATCCTTGCCTCTCTAACTCTGACCAGGCTCGAGGATGTGTTTCATTTACGTGCTCAGCTGGCTTTCGCTTCTCATCACGCTGGAGATCGGTGAGTCCGGGGGGCAGTGCTGCCGGGACCGGGCGGGCGTTCTGGCAGTGTATACAGACCGGTTTGCAGCGCGAGGGTGTATGTATTTACAGTACTGTACTTTACGAAAACCGAGGCGATGTACGAGAACCGGGACAAAATCTCAGTCAAAAAAGACGTTGAAAACCGAAGCGATGTATGAGAACCGGGACAAAATCTCAGTCAAAAAAGACGTTGAAAACCGAAGCGTATGAAAACCGGGGCAAATGAAAACCGAGGTTTGACTGTATATAGTGTACCCTTTTTCCAAGTTGCATTTCCTGTTTAATGTAATGACCAGACATATTTAAGTTGTTGGATGTTTCTGTTCCATGTGATCCGCACTGATTGCAAATAGTGCGGTATATAAGAAATATAAATAAAATAAATAAATAAAATACAAGGGCCCTCCAAGGGAGGCACTGACGGTGCTGATACCTCCTATCCTTGAGCACTTGCTGTTCAGGATGTGGGAGAGTCCAGTGACTGTGCCAGTAGTGAGCAGGTGACTCAATTCCCAGTATCGAGTTGACAAGAGCCTGGGTTTTACAAAGACACAGCTGCCTCACAACTCCAGGATGGTGGAGTCAGCCATGCATTTCATAAAGAGTCAGAAGACACACTCCTCAGTGGCCCTTGGTGGGAGCCCGCACCATGGACGGGTTTGGCAGAAAGCACTACCAGGGCTCGATGCTTGTGGCCCGCATTCAGGTTTACCAGCTGTACTTGGGCATGTACCTGCGGGACCCAATGAAAGAGCTTGCTGGGTTCTCAAATGGATTGGCAGGCGAATCTCTTGAGCACTTCCAGGCCCTCATATCCTCAGTAAAGGACTGATCCAAATTCCAGACTTGAACGACCTACAACGGCTTTGAGTCCATGGCTCATGTGGCTGCAGTGGACATTACTGCCTGCCACCTGGCTTGGCTACAGTCCTCTGACTTAGAGCAATGGCTAAAGAACACACTGGCTGATGTCCCCTGCCAAGGAGGGAACCTTTTCAGCAAAACCATTACTGATAAGGCTGCCGAGTTGGAGTCAGAATTTAAGACCAAGACTAGGCTGTCCCGGAAGACCGCTGATTCTTCCTGCCGGAAAGCTTGAGAGAAAACGTCTTTCCATCTGAAGGCGATAAAGGCTTATGGAAAATATCCCTGGTTTCCGGCCTACCAGGCTCCCCAACAGGGTCAGCAGGCCATGGGCCAGGGGCACAGCACCCGTAAGCAGAAAGCCCTCAAGCCCCAAACAGTGCCCCAGCCGCAGCCTAGAGGGGGCTTTTGACTCTTTGGGCGTAGCCCCCCCTCCAGAGGACCAGGACTCAAGGCACACGGGAGATGTTTGGTTTACTTCGCTCACCTTTGGCCGCGTGCTTTAGGTGGTTCGGGAGGGTTACCTTCTGCACTTCCACCAGACGCCTCCTCCCTTCTTTCCAGGGGAACTTTCCATGACCTCCCTGCATAGAGAGCTCCTGCAGAAGGAATTTGAGTCCTTGCTTGAGGATGGGGTGGTAGAACCAGTCCCTCGGCCCGTCTGGAGTATGAGGTTCTATTCCTGGTACTTCCTCATCCCAAAAAAGACAGGGGGCTTTTGGCCCATCCTGAATCTGTGGGACCTAAACCACTTTCTGGTCAGGGAGAAGTTTAAGTTGTTATACCTTGGAACATTGCTGCCCTACCTCCAGCGGAGGGATTTGCTATGCTCCTTAGATCTCAAAGATGCCTATATCCACATCCTGATCCATCCCTGGCACCATCAATATCTCTGCTTCATCATCGGAGCCTGCCACTACCAGTACAGGGTGTTCCCCTTAGACCTCTCCTTGGCCTCCCGGGTGTTCACCAAGTGCCTGGTGGTAGTCGCCGCTCAGCTCCTTGCTGTGGGTCTTTGTCTTCCCCTAGCTGGATGTCTGGCTCCCGAGGGGCAGCTTTTCAGAGGAGGTCTGTCACACGGCCCGCCGCACCATCGGGGTGCTACAGCATCTGGGGTTGGTGATCAACTTCCCCAAGTTGCATCTGCAACTAACCCAGCACCTAGAGTTCAAAGGAGCCCTTCTGGACCCAACCCAGGCCAGGGCCTTCCTCCCTCTGGTCCGGGCTCAGCATCTGGTGGCCCTAGCAAAAGAGGTGCAGGGTTGCTCAATGGCATCCGCCCGTCTCCTGCTACGCCTATTGGGGCAAATGGCCTTGATGGTTCACATAACCCCAGAGGCCCATCTGCACATGAAAAAGGCCCAGTGAACCCTCAGCTCTCAGTGGACTCAGACCACAGGCCAACTGGTGACATGGGTCTGGGTCACCCAGCCCCTCATGGCCTCCCTCGCTGGGTGGCAGAGCCTGCAGGAACTCATGGCTGGCCTACTGTTCCAAGCCCCATCTGCCCAATGTGTTCTTACTACGATGCCTCCAACCTCGGCTGGGAAGCCCACTACGAGGGTCTTCCATTGCAGGGCACCTGGAAGGAGGAAAGTGCCCTCCAGATCAACCTCCTGGAACTCCAAGCTGTGATGAGTGACCTCAGGTGTTTCAGGCCCACTTGGCAAAATAGGTAGTTGTCATTCAAATGGACAACCAGGTTGCGATATTTTACATCAACAAGCAGGGGGGGAACTGGCTCATACCTCCTCTTTTGGAAGGTGGTCTACCTCTGTACCTTTGCCGCGGAGAAGGGCATAATCCTCTTCTGGGTGGTCTACCTGCCAGGCCAGGACAATCCTGCTTGTGAACCAGCTCAGCAGAGTCCTTCAGCCCCCCAAATGGCACCTCAACCCGGAGATAGGGGGGTTGGAATGTTTACTGTCGAACTCTATAGTATTATATTGTAAATATTCTTATTTTATATATACTACCTTGGACAACTTCTGCCAAAAAGGTGGTATAAATGCCTTCTAAATTAAACAAACAAATAAATAAATAAAATAATGGCATGAAAATTTTGGAGAGCTATACAATAGTTCTCCCCCTAATCAGTCCAGTCACTGGAAGCAGCTTTTCAGAAAGCGAAAGGTTCTCTCAGCAACTTCCCTTTCTGGAAGTGGGCTATAATGTACAACACTTCTTTGCCTTTGTTTGGGGTGCCACCTCCTTGGAGAATAGCCTCTAACCCTGGGTGGGAGAGGGCTGTGAACTATACTGGACAAGCACTGCAATGATGGTTCAGGAAATGTGACAGAGATCACAATGACGGTATAGTATGTGCACTGCTTGCCACAATACAAGCATTGTGGAACCTGTGTCCTTTGGGGAAACTGCTAGGTACTTGTGACCTAGATTAGCCACTGTTGGAAACAGGATACTGGGCTTGATGGACCTTGGTCTGATCCAGTTTGGCATATCTTATGTTACATGTGGCATTGTAGGCTAATACGGGGCTTACCTCGCAAGCTTCTCCTGGTGATCTGGCAGCTCTCAAACCTGTCATGGATTCCAAAGAGAGAAAGTATGTATGAATCATGACATGAGCCTGAGAATCTTGAAAATACATCCGTTATGTGACGCTGGGCATTGTAGACTACCTGCAATAGTCTCCTCCCTCCTTTGTGGTGGTGGCCTGATGGCCACAACTGTGCAATCAGTGACCCCAAATAGAGATGGGACACGGGATACTTCATAAAACTGTGTCATAGTTTGATGTTTCTGCTGCACACCCTGAGGGAAGCCTACATACTGTAAGACAACCAGCTAAGAACCCCCACACAAGGTAAAATCAAAATAAACACAAAAACCTTGGTGCATAAAAACTCTATAGCAATATCTTTTTATTTTTTGTCAGAGTAGTCATTAAAAAGAGGGAGGACTGAAAAACCTTCCCCTCGCCAAGACCACTCCTTTTAATAATTTATAACCAGTGTAATAGAAAAAACACTTAACTTATAAACTTTTTTACGAGCTTTAGAAAACCGCAGAATTCATGATGAACACAACGTGGCATGTTTCGGGTTGCGATGGACTTCTGACCCTGCATTAGGTGAAAAGAGATGAATTCTGTAGAGAAAGCTGCAGTAATCACAAGATAGAGTATTCAAACATTTAAAAGGGCGTGTGACGTAAAATGCTTTCCAGCCAATCAGTGAAGACTCTTGCTTTCAGCCAATGGAGTACGGGAAAACCCTATGAATGAGGGAACCCCCTAAAGCCATTGGTTTTTAATCGATAATGCATCGCAGCAAACAAGAATGACTAGAGCAAGCTGTGGCATTCCAAAGAGGCATTTAAGCCCGCAGGAGAGACCGTATTCAATTTGAAAATCCACCGCTGTTCTAACTTTTGTAATTTAGAAACCCGATCTCCACCTCTAGGGTCTGGCGGAACGGCATCAAGAACACGCCACTGCAGTTGATCAAAAGAGTGGGCCTGCTGTATACAATGTTCAACTAAAGGCGCTGTTAAGGTCTTGGTCCGAAGCCGAGAGGTATGTTCACCTAAACGGACTTTGATGCTCCTAGTAGTGCGTTCCACATAGTTAAGTGAACATGGACACTGAATCAAATAAACCACAAATGTAGAATTACAATTCGTATGCCATTTAGAATTATAAGTGACCGCAGTATGTGCATCCATCCAAAAGGGACCTTCTAAAGCTGACTGACAATAACGGCAAAGCCCACATTTATAATGGCCCGGATTAATATGGGCTATAGGCGGTCGGTCTAAAAAAGCTGTTGTCCGAACCACCAGATCACGCAAATTGGGACCCCTAGAATAGGCAATCAATAAATGTTTATTAGAAAAACAAGAATGTAAACCAAGGATTGTCCAATAACGATGTAAAATTTTTATGATCTTAGACATGCCACGTACATAGGGGAATACCCCTGTAATAATATCCTCAGTCCGTCGTCCATCACTAGAGGAATAGTGAGGTGTCAGAAGCCAATCCCTATGGGAAAACCGTGCACATTTATAAGCAGTCCTTAATAATGCTACAGGATAACCACGAAGTAACAAACTATGTTGAAGGTCCAGTGCATGCCGATGAAATTCATCCAATGTGGAGCAATTCCGATGAAGCCTGAGAAATTGCCCCAAGGGGAGACCACGTTTTAAAGACATAGGATGGTAACTTGAAAAATTCAGCAAGGTATTTCGTTGTACCGGCTTTCGGTATAGCGTAGTATGCAAACCCTCTGGAGTCAGCTGCACGGTAATGTCAAGGAACTGTATTTCAGACTGGTCAATATGAGCCGTAAACTGAATATTAGATTTAAAAGTATTCAATGATGTTATGAATTATACATACCTTGTATATAATTAATCCTGTCCATTGTATATAGTTACAACTGTTAATTGTAAGTTTTGAGTTGAATCTTTGTAGCTTCTCATTGTTATATGTAAAAACAGCATTGCCTTGTTTACTGTTGTTCAATGTAAACCGCAACTGATCATTGGAAGGTGCGGTATATAAAAACTTGTTAATTAAATTAAAAATTAAATGAAAAGGTCCAATTCAGAAGCCGTGCCAGTCCAAAGGAAAAATATATTATCGAAATGATGCCAAAATGCCACAAACTGAAAAAAAGGTGAGGTGTAAATATACCGATCCTCAAATTGAGACATACAAATGGTGGCTATGGAAGGAGCTACTGTGGCCCCCATTGCTATACCAAAAATCTGTAAATAAAACTGCTGTTGATATAAGAAATAATTATTGTTTAACACCAAATCCAATAATTGAAGAAGAAAAACTTGTGGAATCCGAGAAGGTAGCGTCAGTGGAAACGTAGAGAGACAAGCTAATATCTCAGCTTGATCAATATTGGTATATAAAGCTTGAACATCAAGGGTCACCAAAAATGTATAAGAGGTATCACAGCAGGTGGATAACTGTAAGAAAATCCCCTGTATCATGTATATAGGAAGACACCTTAGTAGCTGCCGGTTGCAAAAACATATCACAGAACTTAGATAAGGGTTCCAGCAGAGAATCCCGACATGATATTATCGGTCTACCTGGTGGATTATGTAAGGTCTTATGGACTTTAGGGACCAAATAGAACACTGGAATTTTCGGGTTCCTATTCACCAAAAAAATTTGTTCACGTTTAGTGATCCACTCATTACGAAGAGCATCAGACATGATTTGTTCAATCTGGACCATGAGAGACATCGTAGGATCTTCCGTTAAGGGTTTGTAATGAAGGCAATTGGTAAGATGAATGTCAATCTCACGTTGATATTGAGCCGAAGAGAGTACAACCACCATTATTGGTTAATAGGAACTCGAAAATTCTGGTGTTCTATTTGGTCCCTAAAGTCCATAAGACCTTACATAATCCACCTGGTAGACCGATTATATCATGTCGGGATTCTCTGCTGGAACCCTTATCTAAGTTCTGTGATATGTTTTTGCAACCGGCAGCTACTAAGGTGTCTTCCTACATACGTGATACGGGGGATTTTCTTACACAGTTATCCACCTGCTGTGATTATACCTCTTATACATTTTTGGTGACCCTTGATGTTCAAGCTTTATATACCAATATTGATCAAGCTGAGGTATTAGCTTGTCTCTACGTTTCCATTGATGCTACCTTCTCGGATTCCACGAGTTTTTCTTTTTCAATTACTGGATTTGGTGTTAAACAATTAATTATTTCTGATATCAACAGCAGTTTTATTTACAGATTTTTGGTATAGCAATGGGGGCCACAGTAGCTCCTTCCATAGCCACCATTTATATGTCTCAATTTGAGGATCGGTATATTTACACCTCACCTTTTTTTCAGTTTGTGGTATTTGGGCGTCATTTCCTCTGATATTTTTTTTCTTTGGACTGGCACGGCTTCTGAATTGGATCTTTACATAACATCATTGAATACTTTTAAATCTAATATTCAGTTTACGGCTCATATTGACCAGTCTGAAATACAGTTCCTTGACATTACCATGCAGCTGACTCCAGAGGGTTTGCATACTACGCTATACCGAAAGCCGGTACAACGAAATACCTTGCTGAATTTTTCAAGTTACCATCCTATGTCTTTAAAACGTGGTCTCCCCTTGGGGCAATTTCTCAGGCTTCGTCGGAATTGCTCCACATTGGAGATGAATTTCGTCGGCATGCACTGGACCTTCAACATCCTTTGTTACTTCGTGGTTATCCTGTAGCATTATTAAGGACCGCTTATAAACGCGCATGGTTTACTCATAGGGACTGGCTTCTGACACCTCACTATTCGTCTAGTGATGGACGACGGACTGAGGATATTATTACAGGGGTGTTCCCCTATGTACGTGGCATGTCTAAGATCATAAAAATTTTACATCGTTATTGGCCAATCCTTGGTTTACATTCTTATTTTTCTAATAAACGTTTATTGATTGCCTATTCTAGGGGTCCCCATTTGCGTGATCTGGTGGTTCGGACAACAGCTTTTTTAGACCGACCGCCTATAGCCCATATTAATCCGGGCCATTATAAATGTGGGCTTTGCCGTTATTGTCAGTCAGCTTTAGAGGTTCCCTTTTGGATGGATGCACGTACTGTGGTCACTTAGAATTCTAAATGGCGTACAAATTGTAATTCTACATTTGAGGTTTATTTGATTCAGTGTCCATGTTTACTTAACTATGTGGGACGCACTACTAGGAGCATCAAAGTCCGTTTAGGTGAACATGCCTCTCGGCTTCGGACTAAGACCTTAACAGCGCCTTTAGTTGAACATTGTATACAGCAGGCCCACTCTTTTGATCAACTGCAGTGGTGTGCTCTTTGTGCCGTTCCGCCAGACCCTAGAGGTGGAGATCGGGTTTCTAAATTACAAAAGTTAGAGCAGCGGTGGATTTTCAAATTGAATACCGTCTCTCCTGCGGGCTTAAATGCCTCTTTGGAATGGCACAGCTTGCTCTAGTCATTCTTGTTTGCTGCGATGCATTATTGATTAAAGACCAATGGCGTTAGGGGGTTCCCTCATTCATAGGGTTTTCCTGTACTCCATTGGCTGAAAGCAAGAGTCTTCACTGATTGGCTGGAAAGCATTTTACGTCACACGCCAACTTTTAAATGTTTGAATACTCTATCTTGTGATTACTGCAGCTTTCTCTACAGAATTCATCTCTTTTCACCTGATGCAGGGTCAGAAGTCCATTGCGACCCGAAACGTGCCACGTTGTGTTCATCATGAATTCTGCGGTTTTCTAAAGCTCTTAAAAAAAGTTTATAAGTTAAGTGTTTTTTCTATTACACTGGTTATAGCAGTAGATTTTCCCAGTCTAATAATGGCTTCTCAACTTTTTTTCTAGGAACTTTCCAAACCTTTCTTAACCTGAGCTACACTAACAGATTCTTCGGCAATGAATACCAGAGTTTGATTGTGCGTTGAGTGGAAAAATATTTTTTACGATTAGTCTGAAATGTGCTACATTGTAACTTCATTGTATGTCCCCTAGTCTTTCTACTGTTTGAAGGAGTAAACAACTGATCTACATTTACCCATTCCAATCCATTCATTATTTTGATACACCCTAGAATACTGAGGGAACTTGGGGACGTTCTAGCAACTCCACTGACTGACCTTTTCAATGCCTCGTTGGAGTCGGGAGTGTTGCCAAAGGACAGGAGAGAGGCTCATGTGGTGCCTTTACACAAAAGCGGAAGTAAGGATGTGGTTGAAAACTACAGGCCGGTTAGTTTAACTTCAGTGGTGAGTAAATTATTGGAAACGCTGCTGAAAGAGAAAATAGTGAGGTTTCTGGAGTCCAGCGGATTACAGGATCCGCGGCAGCATGGATTCACCAGAGGCAGGTCTTGTCAGACAAATCTGATTGATTTCTTTGACTGGGTGACCAGGGAGTTGGACCGAGGGAGAGCTCTAGATGTGGTGTATTTAGATTTCAGTAAAGCCTTTGACACTGTTCCTCACAGGCGACTTATAAACAAACTGAGCACCCTAGGGATGGACCCTAAAGTTACTGCTTGGGTTAGAAATTGGTTGGGTGGGAGGCGACAAAGCGTACAAGTAAATGGAGCTCACTCTGAGGAGAAGGATGTTACCAGTGGTATGCCCCAGGGATGTGTCCTTGGTCCGATTCTTTTTAACATCTTTGTTAGTGATATAGCGGAAGGGCTGTTGGGGAAGGTTTGCCTCTTTGCAGATGATACCAAAATCTGCAATAGAGTAGACACCCAGGAAGGTGTAGATAACATGAGGAGGGATCTAGCTAAGCTTGAAGAATGGTCTAGAATTTGGCAGCTGGGATTTAATGTTAAAAAATGTAAGGTCATGCATTTGGGCTGCAGCAATCCAAGGCAGCAATACAGTATAGGAGGTGAAGTACTTTTGTCCACTAAAGAAGAGCGGGACCTAGGCGTGGTTGTGTCTGATGATCTTAAAGTAGCTAAACAGGTAGAAAAGGCAACGGCAAAAGCTAGAAGGATGCTTGGGTGCTTACGGAGAGGAATGGCTAGCAGAAAAAAGGAGGTGATAATGCCTCTGTATAAGTCTTTGGTGCGACCTCATTTGGAGTATAGTGTGCAATTCTGGAGACCGCACCTTCAAAAGGATGTGAACAGGATGGAGTCGGTGCAGAGGGTGGCTACTAAAATGATTAGTGGGCTTCATTATAAAGCATATGAGGACAGACTTAAGGATCTTAATATGTACACCTTAGAGGAAAGGCGGGATAGAGGTGATATGATTGAGATGTTTAAATACCTCCGTGGCATAAATGTTCAGGGAGAGAGCCTCTTTCAATTGAAAGCAAGTTCTGCTACGAGGGGACATGGGATGAGGGTGAAGGGAGATAGATTCAGGAGGGATATGCGGAAATATTTCTTTACGGAAAGAGTAGTGGATCCATGGAATAGTCTCCCAGTGGAGGTGGTAGAGATGAGGACAGTAACTGAATTCAAAAAAGCATGGAACCAACACAGAGGATCTCTAAAGGTAAAAAGTGGACTGTTGTAGTTGTTGATATGGAAGGACAGACTAGATAGGCTATGTGGTCTTTTTCTATCATCATGTTTCTATGATTTATTTTACAGGGTTTTTTTTAATACCGCCTTTAAGCCAAGGTGGTTTACACAGAACAACGATAAACAAACTCATGTGAGTCGTGTTACATAGAACATGGGGATACAAACTTGGAGTTAAATATGGGGGATTTACAGTAATCAGCAGTAAGTGAATGAGTTATGATATATACAATTAAGTGATATTATTAGGACCGAAATGTTCAACGAAGAGCCTCAACCTTCCATTGTGCGTTGTGAAGTGGCAGACTCACTGAGGCTGATGATGGCAGTCAAAACAGACTGGAAACTGCCAGTGACACAAAAGGCAAAGGCCATGGTGACCTTTAGGTGCAGTGGTATAGGCTGCCCCTTCTGTACTGTGGAGCAGAGGAGAGGCTCTTGCTTTTTACAGAGATGCTAGATAGCAGTCTTATCGAAATGGGAGGCACTGGTTACCTATGAGGTCTAGAGACTGTGTTCTAGGTGTATAAATCCTCAAATAGGGATGCCTCTTCTTGGCCCTCCTCTGGGCCCTGTATGCCTCATGCAGTATGGCTTGCACACCAGGAAAACCCTCCACCACACAATATTAACCCACATTCACATATGCTCAGGCACAGACAGAAATACACACTGATAGGAACTATCATGCAGCAGAGACACTCCCAGACAGACATACCCAAAGACAAGACTACAAACTCAGGGAGTTTGAGAGGAGCATTTGGAGGGGGGGGGGATATTGGGGAAAGATACCCAGGAGTTTGAAGGGGGATGCTACAGGAGAAAATGAGAAGGACAGGACACAGAATAGGGGAATAAGGGGTAGCCAAGAACACACCTATGTGTATATAGATGACAGTCAGTCAAAGGAATCACAATCAGATCTTCTCCTGTCACCAAATCCACAAGCAGTCTCAAAAGACTGGCAAAGTTGGCGTTAGTATGTAATTTATAGCAGTTGTAAATACTGACATTAAATATAAGAGCATAAGATTTGCTATACTGTGTCAGACCAATAGTCCATCAAGCCCAGTATCCTGTTGCCAACATTGGCCAATCCAGATCAAAGGTACCTGGCAGGATCCCAAATGATAGACAGCTTCCAGGCTTATCCCAGGAATAAGCAATGGATTTCCCCCAGTCCACTTTCATAATAGTTTATGGACTTTTTCTTCAGGAACTTGTCCAAAACTTTTTTAAACTTATAGTAGCTACACTAACAGCTTTTATTTACTACATCATCCAGCAATGAATTCCAGTGCTTAATTATGCTTTGAATGAACAAATATTTTCTCTAATTAGTCTTCAGTGTACTACTTAGTATCTTCATTGCATGTCTCTTAGTCTTTATACTTTTTGAAGGAGTAAACAACCAACTCACTCTATTCCACTCATTATTTTAAAGACTGCTATCATATCTACCTTCAGCCGTTTCTTCTTCAAGTGAAGATCCCTAACCTTTTAAACCAGTGATTCTCAACCCAGTCCTTGGGACATGCCTAGCCAGTCAGGTTTTCAGGATAATCACAATGCATATGTATGAGAAAGACTTGCATGTGCTCCCTCCATTGTATGCAAATCTCTGCTACTAGTACTGATCATGGGCATGATTCCAACATCCACATCCTGGCCCTCTGTGTGTCCAGTCGGAACTGGTCGCAGAGGTAGCCAGGATTCTGACCCTGCAGGAGACATTGAGCCCTGCGGGATCAGAATCACGACCAGTCTGATTAAGTCCGACCTGCACGTACAGGCCTTGCCCGGATAGTTCAGGGCTTTCAAATGGAGGTGTGGTGCCATGGCGTCTGGTTGCTGTGGCTCCATTGAAAAGCCATGATCACTGGCCGCTGGCTCAGAAGGTGCATGTCCCACAGCCCAGCCCCCGATCTGGCCTCCCAAGGCCAGGGTCAGGCCACGGGGAATGTCCTCTGCTCCCTCCTGCCCTTTCTGCACCCCGGGCTCGCCATCCCCCGCTGACTAGGGGAACTTATTCCACCTCCGAGGTGGAATAAGTTCCCAGTTCAAGCCACTGGCCCTGGACGTATAGGGCCAACAATGGAATCGGCCCTGTATGACCGGGGCCGACGACCACCCACTGCCCGCCCTGATGCCGCCTCCGATTCGCCCCTTTCCCACTCCTGTCTAACTTCCCCATACAACAAGCGGGGAAGTCAGTCAGGGTAGGGAATGGGTCCAAATAGTGGATGTGGACATCCATCCCTGCTATTCGTGCCTCAGAATGACCCCTCGTGTATAGCACTACAATGCATACGCAGCGCTGTACAGACACATATAAAAGATGGTCCAATCTAGTCAAGGCAGCACAAGAGCTGAGGACAAGAATACATCTAGGTGTAGTCCTGAAAGTATGGCTGGCTAGTTATGTCCTGACATCTGGGTTGAGAACCCTTTTATTAAGCTTTTCCTCATAGGGAAATCCTTCCATGCCCTTAATCATTTTGGTAAGCCTTCTCTGCACCATTTTCTATTTGATTTTTTGTTAGATGCAGAAACCAGGACTGTGTGCAATACTCAGAGTGCAGTTGCACCATGGAGCAATTCAAAGGCATTATAATATTCTTTGTTTCTTGGCTGCCGTTGCACACTTAGCAAAGGATTTGAACATATTATCCACTGTGACATCTAGATACTTTTCCTGGGTACAGTCTTCAGAGTGTTAATGTGATTTGCAAACTTGTAGAATTCAGCACCATCCATACCATGCGCCCAACATGCTTCTTTTCAAAATGTAGAAATCACTAAATTGGCAGAATTCCACATATAAATCATCATTTCCATGTGGACATTGATCACAAGCCTTCTAAAATAACCTCCAAAGCGTGAAGTGTGTTCTTTTAAATTAATATGTCACAAAGAAGTTTGCAGACATCATAAAACAATGATAGCTCTACTATTTACTAGCAATTGCTAAGGGAAGAACACATGCCTGTCTGCAAAATGCCATTTAGTCTGTACAGTAAACCGCTCCGGTTTGGGCGGTCTATCAAGTCTCATAAATAAATAAATAAAAATAAAAAAAACCAGAAAAGCATGTGGGAACAGACTTAAAGATCTTGATATGCATATTTTGGAAGAAAAGTGAGAGAGGAGAGATACAGAGATGTTTAAATACCTCTGTGGCATAAATGCACAGGAGGAGAGCCTCTTTCAATTGAAAGAAAGCTCTGGAGCAAGGCTGCATAGGATTAAGATGAAAGGGATGGACGCAGGAGTAATCTGACAAAATGGGTTTTTTTTACAAAAAGAGTGGTAGATGTGTGGGATAGCCTCCCAGTGGAGGTGGTAGAGAAGAGAACTGTATCTGAATTCAAGACAGGGCTTTCCAATGGACAAGGACAAACACAGAGGATCTCTAGGGTACCCCAGGGATCTGTGCTGGGTCCGCTGCTTTTTGACATATTCATAAATGACCTGGAAAGTGGAATAACGAGTGAGGTTATCAAATTTGCAGATGACACAAAACTATTTAAAGTTGTTAAAACCCAAGAGGATTGTGGAAAACTGCAAGAGGATCTTGATAAACTGGAAGACTGGGCATCAAAATGGCAGATGAAATTTAATGTGGACAAGTGCAAGGTTATGCACCTAGGGAAGAACAACCCAAACTATGGTTACACGATGCAAGGTTTCACATTAGGAACCACCACCCAGGAAAAAGATTTAGGCGTCATTGTGGATACCATGTTAAAACCCTTGGCCCAGTGTGCAGTGGCGGCCAAGAGAGCAAATAGAATGCTAGGTATGATAAAGAAAGGAATGGAAAATAAAACAAAAGATATTATAATGCCTCTGTATCGTTCCATGGTGAGACCGCACCTTGAATATTGTGTGCAATTCTGGTCGCCGTATCTTAAAAAGGATATAGCGTTATTAGAAAAGGTTCAGAGAAGAGCCACCAAAATGGTAAAGGGGATGGAAGGATACTCCTATGAAGAAAGGCTTAAAAGGTTAGGGCTCTTTAACCTGGAAAAGAGACGGCGGAGGGGAGATATGATAGAAGTCTATAAATTAATGAACAGAGTGGAACGGGTAAACGTAGATCGATTGTTTACTTTATCAGAATATAGAAAGACTAGGGGACATGCAATGAAGCTACAGGGTAAACTATTTAAGACTAATAAAAGAAAATATTTTTTCACTCAACGTGTAATCAAACTCTGGAATTTGTTACCGGAGGATGTAGTAAAGGCTGTTAGTGTAGCTGGGTTTAAAAAAGGTTTGGACAAGTTCCTGGAGGAAAAGTCCATAAACCATTATTAAGAAGGGACCCAGGATATCAATGCTTGACCCAGTACAAGCATTGTGGAACCTGTGTCTTTTGGAGAAACTGCTAGGTACGTGTGACCTAGATTGGCCACTGTTGGAAACAGAATACTGGGCTTGATGGACCTTGGTCTAACCCAGTATGGCATATCTTATGTTCTAAGGGGAAAGAAGGGATTGTAGAGTTTAGGAGCTGACGTGGATAGGCAAACTAGATAGTCCATGCGGTCTTTATCTGCTGTTATGTTTCTGTATTTCTATGGGCCAATACCAATATGAGTCAGTCATCACAGAGCAGCTAATAGATAACCCAGAAATCTCTTTTTTCCTACCTTGATTTAAGTAACTGTGCAACTATTTTTGCTCCATCAGCCAATTTTTTGTTTTCATTAACTTGAAAAATCCTCTCTGTGGCACAAATGTTCCCTGCCAGGAGTTCTGAATGAGACCGCATGTCTGTAATAATGATGTTCTGTTTCTTGGAAGCAGTTTATGCAAAGTTCAAAAATCATCTCTGGATTTCAGGGAAAAGCTAACATTTTTTTTGAAAGTTTCATTGCTGAGTTAGGTGAATGAGAAAGTGTAGGCAGACTGCTGGTCCTCTGGAATGAGAGTGTGTGGTTTGCTCAGAAAGCTGGTGTCACTTAGGCACGTACTAGAAATGAAAAGGATGGGGACTATGGCATGGGAGCTGTGGGGTCAGGGACTGCATATAAAACTTGAATTGTGAAACAAGTACTCATTACAAATACCAGCTTCTGTGTATATTATGTTTCTTTTGTAGATGAGGAGGAGCAATTGGCCGCATAACTGAGTGTCATTGTCTGATAGAGCCAATATATGTAGTGTTATTTGCAAAGCTTAGGAAAGAAATACTAACAAACCAAAGATAATATAATGTGAAAGCCCACATTTTGTATCTACTATCAGCTCAACATGAAGGCCAAGATCAGCAACATGGTCAAAGCGGTCTACCACAAAATAAGGACGCTCCGTCACCTATGACAGCTGCTCAAGCCAGATGACTTCAGGACAATCTATCAAGCCCTAGTAATCCCACATTTTGATTATGCTAACGCAATACTACATGGAATCCTGAAGAGCATGCTGAATACACTGCAGCTTGCAATGAATGCAGCCGCTAGAATCTTGCATGGAACCTCCAGGAGGGAACATGTAACCCCCAATCTTGAAGCACCTGCACTGGCTGCCGGTCCACTGTAGACTTTCCTTTAAAGTGCTATTGATGACCTTCAAAGCCATCAACAAGTGCTCCTCTACCTCCCTCACAGACATCATCCAGCCCACCCCCCCTTAACAGAGCTAGGAGATCAGCTTCCGCTAATACTCTGATACTCCCGAAGGCGATTACAAAATGTTCACAGTTAACAAGAAAAAGAGCCTTTGCACTGTATGCACCCACATGCTGGAATGCCCTTCCACCTGCCATTTGGGCCATCACCAACCTCGCCCAGTTTAGAAAGGTGCTGAAGCACCATCTCTTCATCCAGCATTATACCGATTCAAGTGACATCTCCCAACCAGTCGCACCCAGGAACCAGGCCGCCACCCCCAGCGCAGCCACCCTGCACGATTGCAACCCCACTCACTAGATCACGATACATTCTGCAGGTGGACTGGGTACATAGTCTGACCGGTCAATCTGTATATAGTTAATCAATCTGTAAATAGTTGTGAGCTGACCACGTCACCTGTGACAGTTAGATTGCCTGTACATAGTTACCCTGTCAGTCCCGTTTAGAAACCCCTGTTCATTGTAAGTCCAGTGTAGGTCCTGCCTGCACTGCACAAGTTGTTAACTGTAAACCGCACTGATTCTAAAGAGCGCAGTATAAAAAAGACAGACATGAAACAGGTGTATGCAAGGTTTTTTCTTTTTCGTGTTATTTTGTTTCATTGGTGGATGTGATAGTTCTCGTTGATAATAGGGACCCTGGAATAGGGAGCTAGGCAAGGATAAGATAAGAGGAACCATAGAACAGGGACACATCTGAGACTGGAACAAAGACAACATGGACTTCCATCTGAAGCAGAGTCTTCCTCTTGGGTTGAGCCCTCAGGTATTGACAGCCACCACGCATTGGCTTTACAAAGTCGGCACTTGGAGTGTAGTACTGGACTCAGTGAAAGCATTGACACAAACATAGATACTACAAAAGGCACTCACAAAAGGAGGACCATTTTGCAGACAGGAGCAGATAGCAGAATCATAGCAGGGAGTCTGGGTCCAGAGATTACTGGGATCACAGCAGGAAATCAGGATCTAAAGAGTAGGAGGAATTCTGTGGAGTCAAGAAGATGAAGGCATATGCGGAAGTACTGAAGGACCAAGCTCTGGCAAAGGAAAGCAGCTGGGGTCTGAGTATATATACACACAAGAACAGGAAATGTTCTCAGTCAAGATGACCACTAAAAGGAACTATAAAACAAGTAAAAGTGATCAAACTGGCCAGGAGAGCCACACCACCACCTGCTAGTGGAAGAGCAGATGTTTGCTCCTTCAAAAAGCCCTAGAAACTGAAGTGCCCACAGGTTGGTGCTAGAACCTCTTAATGGGGAGCTGCCATTCAGTTTCATTTTTTAAACTTTATTTTGCATTTCATTTCATGCTTAAAATAGTCCCTGTCCCTCAATCAAAAATGCAACAAAGTGGCATTGGCCTTAGGTCACCCATTGTTTTTTTGAACAGAGCACTGGTAGGACAGGAGTGACTGGTTTGGCATCTGCTTTATGTGGGCATTTAATTTGTGGACAAGCTATGGGGTGTAGGTGAATTGAGAAGATGGGAAAAAGTCTTGGTGAGGGTTTATTTTACTTCTTAAAAGCTATGTTACTACCAAATAGGAACTTCAGTTGTTTTAATATTAGAACATCCCTATGGACAGTTTCTGAGTTTTAGATTCCTACACTAATATACTGGAATTGAAATCATACACAAGATATTTTCTCCAGAAGGGATGCCCTTTCAGGTGGCCAAGATGCTTATAAACAAGCATCATATGCACATTATGAATATACAGTATTTTCTTGCTCGCCTCCTAGGAAAAGTTACTTTGATTTATGTGTGCATTTTCTTCTTCCACCTTGCCTGATGCAGTATGTGCTATTTCAAAACACTAGCCAATACTGAATGTTCACCCTTTGTTTTTGAAAATCCCCTTTTGCTTTTCAAACAGGAAATAATGTAAAGGATTTTATTTATTTTATTTATTTACTGCACATTTATATACCGCTACTTCCAGCGATCAGCAGCGGTTTGATTCATGTTCTGGGATTGTCAATCAAGACTGGGGGGGGTGGTATGTACAAATAACTGGGGTCACAGCACACATGGTTAGCGTCTTAGGGGGTGACTTATACATTCTTACATCTATATATACATATTTACATAATTATACATATAGCAGTTTTGAATACTCTCTCAGTTGATGGTCATAGCTGATTGTAATGACATCTAAATAGGTGAGTTTTTAGCTCCTTCCTGAATTTGGTGATGTCCTTGATTAAACGCAGCTCACACGGGAGGTGATTCCAGAGAGTTGGTGCAGAGAATGAGAACGCTCTACGACTCGTACTTGTTTTCACTGTTCTGAAGTTGGTGGGGACTTGTAGGTTGCCTGAGTTGATAGTTCTTCTGTCCCTATTTGTAGGTTGCGTGCTGATTAGTGATGATAGGAATGATGGGGATATGTTGTTTATTAGTTTGAAGGTGGTCACCAACATCTTGTATTGTATCCTAGCTGCAATTGGGAGCCAATGTAGCTCTATCAGGATGGGGGTAATGTGTTCAGTAATGCCTGTTCCCATTATGATCCTGGCCGTCACGTTTTGGGCCATCTGAAGTATATTTAGTGATTTTTTAGGCAGACCTTGAAGGATGGCATTACAGTAGTCTAGGTGTGGCATTATGAGGGCTTGTGCTACTGACCGAAAATCACTGGGCTCAAGTATTTTCCGTAGTGGTTGTATCACTCTAAGTTTATGGAAGATGGCTTTATTTGTTTTGCGTAGGTGTGTCTCCATTTTCAGGTTACAGTCGAGTGTTACTCCGAGATATTTGATTTCCTTCTTCGTGCTATACGTGTTGTTGCAGAGGGTGATTGTGGGAGGGGGGTTGAAGTTTGGTTTGCTGGATATATACATGACTTCTGTTTTCTTATGGTTAATTGCCATGTTGTTGTTTTGTAGCCATCTTAACATCTCCTCCAGACAATTTTCGAGCGGAGTATAATGAGGGTCCTCGGTATCTAGTTGCGTGTACAGCATAATATCATCTGCATAGATGTGGTATTTAATATTATGCTTTTTGAAGATGTCACAGAGGGGTTGCATGTAAACGTTGAACAGTAATGCCGATAGGGCTGAACCCTGGGGTATGCCCTGGGTTTGAGAGAACGGTTCAGCTTTCTCCCCGTTGAATTGTACCTGCGGCGTTCTGTTCGTTATGTAAGAGGAGAACCATTTGAGGGGGGTTCCCATTACTCCTATAGATTCCAATTTATTGAGGAGGATCCCATGGTGTACAGTGTCAAAGGCGGCAGAGATGTCAATGAAAATGAGTATAAACATTTTCTTTTTGTCTTCTAGGCCTTTGAGGAGATTGTTCATTAGCGCTATCAAAAGAGTCTCAACTCCATGATTTCTTCTGAACCCGTATTGCTGCGCATCTAGGGTATCACAGTCGTCAAGATGTTCTTGAAGTTGTATGAGTACTGCTTTTTCAATGATCTTTGCGAGGAATGAAATGCTGGAGATGGGGCGGTATGATGTCGGATCTTCCTTATTGAGCGAGTTGTTCTTTAGTATTGGTCTTATTATCGATTGCTTCAGTTGGGCAGGCATTATTCCTTGACTTAGTGACTGGTTTATGATGTGGGATATTTGCTGGTTTATTTCTTTTTTTGCTGCTTTTATCCATGCCGTTGGACAGGGGTCGAGTGGGGAGGTGGTGGTATTTATTGAGGTTAGTATGTTTATGGATTGTTGCATATCGATGGTGTGGAATGTACTCCATGCCTGTTTGGGCGCATCTTCTGTTCGTTGGCATGGTGTGTGTAGATAGAGGGTGGAGCTTTTGGTGGTGAGCTTGCTTTCGTAGTGATTTGCAAGCGTTTGTGGATGTATGGGGCTACCTTGATGTTCGGGTTGGGCTGTTTTCGTTAATGATTTAACTAGTTCAAAGAGTTCACGTGGTTTGTTGATGGCTTTGCTTAGGATGTTGGTATGGTGCATCCTCTTGGCTTTGTTTACCTCTTCCTTGTATTTTGCGAGGAGGTTGAGGTACACAGATTTGAGGTCGTTGGTTTTGGTAAGTCTCCACTTCCTTTCGTGTTTTCTAAGGTCTCTTTTCATTTTGGTCAGCGTTATGTTGTACCAAGGTTCTGATTTGTGTTTGTTTGCGTTTGTTTTGAGTTTCTCTTTAGGGATCGCCATGGCTTGAATTCCGGAATCCCAGCTATGCGTTAATTCATTGAGGTCTGTTTTTCCCAAGTCTACGTGGGATTTGATGGCCTTGATGAGACATTCCATATTTGGTTTGTTAAATCTT
Organism: Ichthyophis bannanicus; assembly: GCA_033557465.1. Lineage (NCBI taxonomy): Eukaryota > Metazoa > Chordata > Amphibia > Gymnophiona > Ichthyophiidae > Ichthyophis > Ichthyophis bannanicus. Next base: position 86,563,819 of record CM066048.1, on the reverse strand, counting down.
CTTTGTTGGGTTGCTATTCTTCTTGCCTTTGTGTCTTTAGCCACGGTAGGAAGCTTTATCCGCATATTGATTTGGTGGTGGTCTGACCAGGGTAATGGGATGATCTCAATCAGGGGCTTTTCAACGTTGTTGTGCTCTCCTGTAGGTGTGAAAACCATGTCTAGTGTGTTTCCCTTTTCATGGGTGGGCTCCGTTATTAGCTGTTGATACCCTAGCTGGGTCATAGCCTCCATGAAGGTGTTTGCATGTGTGGTTGTTGTTGATGTAAGGTTAAGGTCCCCTAGTATGATCTGGAATTTTTTTGGTTGCGTTGAGGATATGTTTTCTAATGCTGAGGCAAGAATCTCATGTTGCAGTGAGGGGGGTCTGTATATCAAGCAGATGGATACCGCAGTGTTTTCTACCTTTAGGAGGTCTATGTTTGCGTTTGAGGACTGATATGTGCTTATGAATTGCAGGTTGTCTTTGGCTATTATGAGGATCCCTCCTCCCTTCTTGTGGGCTCGGGGACAGTTGTAAAGGTTGTATCCAGGCTTACTGATTTGATTTAATATGGCTGCATCGGTGTCGGTGACCCATGTTTCAGTTATACATAGGATGTCTGGTTTCTCGTCTGTGATGATGTCATGGATTATGTGGGTCTTGTTCCTGATGGAGCGAGCGTTGATGAGGGTGATATTACATGATTTGTGTAGCGCTTGTGTCGCCAGATTGTTAGTGGCTTGTGTCGGTGGTTGGTTGTGTGTGTGGGTCAATGTTGCTTTAGGCCTGTGGCGCCTCCGATTTCTTGTGTGACTGTTAGTGTAGGTCTTGTGATTCCCTGTAAGTGTTACTATGTCTCTGTTGCAGATGTATGGTGTGAGTAGGAGAGGTTGCGGCATTTGCAAGGTGTAGAGGAGGTAGAGTGTTGTGCATAGGTGTGATTGGTATAGGTTTGGACTGAATGTGTATGCATGGATTAGCGTGAGCAGGCATATCCCAATGTATAAGAGCAGAGCTTTCATTTTTATAGCTATGTATTGATCACTTGCTATATCTCATTGCCAGTTTTTCCACTTCAAATCACTTTTGAACATTTCAAATGTGAACAATACATTGCTTGCTGTTTGCATAAGGCAAAACCTTTTTCTTTGAATTGCCACACTCTTCTAAAACGTTTTATTCCTTATCGTCCCTCCAGTCTAGTCCTGCACCCCTGGATAGTGTACCTCTTCCAGCAGCTTGGAGAGTGAGCATGTCATCTTTTTGATGACACTAGTGTACATATGCAGCTGGCACCGCCTACCAGTCCCAGTATCCTCAGTCTCCAAGCAGCTGGAGGAGGTTGTGAGCCAGGGTGCTGGACTCACAGAAGGGACAACTAAGGAGATAGGTTTAGTAAGAGTTTGCTTTTATTTCCTCTGTTAAGATGCAGGTTTCTTTGTTTTTAAAGGCAGAAGTAACAAAAAAAAAAAGAAGGAACAGAGAGAAACCTGGGGACAACAGGGCTGAGGGGAGGATATTCCTTCTTCCCCCTCTCCCCCCAGGATTTCGGGGGGGGGGGGTGTTCTGTGGGGGCCTTCCTCAGTCAGACTTCTGGCTGCTCCCGAACCCGTTATCAGGTGAGGAGCCGCTGCAGTTGCTTGAAAGGAGTGAAAGCTGGCAGCCCCGAGTTGCCCCCCTCAGCGCCGAAGCCGGGAAGGAAGGCTGAGCGCGAGGGGTAGAAAAGCCATGTGGCAAAAAGGCTCCAAGGTAAGAGTGGCGGGGGGGGGGGGGGGGTGGAGAGGACAGCAGAAACCTTTAGCAACTGCCAGAACATGAGGAGACAAAGAGCGGCCAGCAGCCGCATGTTTGGGAGCCTGCAGCGCACTGCCTTCTAAGCTATGCGTGTGTGCGCATGCACACACCTCTCCGAGCGAGCACACACAAATTAAAACAGAGCGCACAAGGGTCAGCTTTGGCTTTTTTCACTTCATTTCATTTCAGATCTTGGATGTTTTTAAGACCATGTGGCGCTGTGGCCGCGCTGGCGATCTACGTGCCATTTTTCATGTCACGTGACGACGTCACTTCTGAGTCCTCTTTTCCTTTCACACGTGACACGAGTCATGAGTCCGACCTCGTCCAATAGGAGGACAGGAAGGAGCCTAGGACTAGGAGGAGGGGGGCAGAGGAGGCTGTCTGAGGCACCGCCAGCCAGCCACATGGCTTCACATTCCCTGCCCTGGTCATCTGCGTGGTCTGCATTGAGCTGGAGGCAGTGATTCCAGGCCCTCTCCTTGTCACCGAAGCTGGGGAGCATGGCTGAGCGCAGGGCAGACAGGCAGCATCGGAGCCCCTTTCGCAGAAGAGAGGCAATGGCAGAGGCAGTGCAGGTAGGGTTGCCGGTCTGGATCGTTAATTTCGAGAGCTGGGAGGCACCATGTTAGGCAGAAGGCCTCTATAGGTGTTTTTGAGCACACGGCTGCGGGCTGCATGGTTGAGGAAGGCCTAGCAGCTGTGTGGGAGATTGATGGCTGTTTCCTGAAGACTTTGGTATTGAGCAGGAAGGGGTCTTGAGGGGGGACTCTCCTTCGCGGTCTTTTCAGGATTTCTGCTGAGAACCTTCATTTGCTTAGTTTACTTAGTTTGATTAGGGTAAGTTAGTTTTCATCAGGGGGGGAGGAAGGAAAAAAGTAGTTTAAAGAGAGAAGGTAGCAAGGTTTTTTTGGTAGTTTGAGTTTCAATTCTCTTGATCTTTTTCAACTTGTAGTTTGATAATCTCAAGTTATATTTATTTTTTAAATACACATATTAGTTCTTTTTATATATATACAATTGGTTCCTTGGTTTTGCTGACTCCTGCTGCAGTTTTAGCATTTTTGATCATGGTTTTACATAGTTTATCCATTTTCTTTAGTGACACGGATTGGTTTCAATTACATATTGGAACACAGAGATGCGCTTCCATTTTGTCATTAATCACACCCTTGTCTTCACTTGTTATCTTATTTATTAATTGATTATGTTTATATTAATGTTGACTATTTGAGGGTTTATATGTTCTCTTAAGATATTTTAATCATTTATTTGACCATTATATGTATTCTTAATACCGACTTTTTCTTATATTATAACATGACTGTTTATTTATTATTATTGTCATATTGTTAAGTTGCTATGGTTTGTTTTTTAATCAGTTTTTTTAAATCATCTCTTCTGAATTTGATCTGTTGATGCACAAGGTGTTGCGTGTGCGCCAGCAAGGGTCAAACAGTTGCTCTGTGGTGCAGGAACAGGGCTGAAAACTATTAGTTTACAACCACTGCCCTGCGTTTTCGGTGGTTGTTACATTTAATATTTGATGATTTGTTTTATCTCCAGGAACAAGCAGGAATGAGTCTTCACATATGGGTACGTCGGTACCGACGGAGTCTGTGCGGGAACGCTTCCCAGCGTCCAATCAAAAAGCTTTTGGAAGCATCCCACCACGCCTGTGTGCTGCCTTCCCGCCTTTCCCAACTGCCTCTCCTCAGTTTTCGTTTTCCGCGGAGCCGGCAGGACGTCCTCCTGTCACCGCAGAAAATTTTTGTTTTATTTCTTTAGTTTTCTGTGGTCGCGGCTGTTTTCCCCGACACCACCGGTACCGCCGGTGTTTTCTTTTCTTTTCTTTTCTTGTGAAATCTTCCTTTTTCAAGGGATATTTTTTCTTCATAGTGTCTCACGGTTTCTCTGGCCTTTTAGGCCTCTTCTTTTTCCTTCATGGAGCCGCCAGCCACTTTCTCCAAGAAATGTTCAAACTGTGGCGGTACAACTTTATTTTTAGACCCTCTAAGTCGGTGTCTAACCTGCTTGGGTCCTGACCTTTTTCCTCCGGAGCCTTTAGGCAACAGTTTGGTGAGAAGAGGTTTTCAACATCGAGGTTCCCTCGATACACGGTTTCCCTCCAACTTCAGGGCACCGTCCCTTTCTTCTTCTACACAGGATCAGGTAACCCACAAACATTCTGTTGACTAGCCAGCCCTCGAGGGGTAGGTCTCATGCACAGCATGTAGACGGCTCTGGCCTTGCCCTCGAGGGCCCACGGGCTTCAAAACCCCGGCGGGAATCTTCGGTCTCCAAAGCGTATGAGGGGTTTCAGGTTGTTCCTGGGGTTCACCCCTCACAGAACATACCTGAGCCGTGTCCGGTGGTGGCATCCGCTTCGAGCGGTACCGATACCCCGGCATCGGCACTGGTGCTGGATGAAACACTCCTCACCAGGGATGGTCATCTGGCGTCCTCGGTGCCTTCGGGACCGGTGGATACTCTCCAGACTGACTTTCAATTATCGGTACCAGCACCGATACTACCACCGACGTCGGTACCCTCCAGACGTGCATTGATAGCCTTGCTTCCTTCGATGCCAAGTCTGGAATCGATCTCCAGTCTGGAGGATTGGGTACCGACTCGCCTTGGTACCGGCTCCCGGCGGTACCGAAGGCTCGGTTCCGATGATTCGGATCCGCAACTCTCGGTTCCTCCGAGGCCGTTTGAGTTGCCACTAGTTGGCCTTCATCCACCGGTATCAGACACGGTACCGAAGTCGGTACCGATGTCCACATTACCCTTGCGGTCAGTGCCTTCCATGCTTCGCTCATCAGGCTCTTTGCCCTCGATGCCGAGTTTGGAATCGATCTCTAGTCTGGAAGACTGGGTACCAACACGCTTTGGTACCGACACCGATCGATACTTGAGGCTCAGTACCGAGGACAGTGGCCGGAGGTCTTCGGTTACCTCGGTACCGATTGAACTGTCACCGATGGCTGCTCCGATGTCTGTGTCGGGCTCGGCTCCGACATCGGTACCGGTATTGGCATCGGTACCGGTATCCACAGTACCATCGTGGCCAACTCCTGCCATGCTAATTTCAACAGGATCGCTCCCTTCTATACCAAGCTTGGAGTCGATACCTGGCATGGACGATGTGGTACTGACGGTCGCTGCTCCTGACAGCCAGTACCGGCGACCATCCCTTAAGGATTCCACACTGCACCATGCAGGATCTTCTATTCCTATATATTTGGATAGCTCTTTCGGTGCTCAGGCTAGTTCTTCAGATCTAACCTGTCCAAAGGAGATTCCAGTTGGAGATCCCTCTTTTCAGAGTTTCCTCCTGGATATAGCAAGATCTCTTGCCATTCCTATCCCTGGATATGATCCTGCACAAGGCTCTGTTTCTACCAAAGCAAAGGAGAACATAATGCTTCCTTTGCATCATTCCTTGCAGGATCTCCTTCTAGGAATGTGGGAAGCACCTTTTAAAGGTACCCCCACCTTCCAGAGCAACTGATCTCTTATATCAGGTGCCCCCCTCTCCAGGGTTTCAAAAGACACAACTTCCTCATCATTCCATAGTAGTGGAATCAGCAATGAGGCGGGTAAAGAGTAAGAAAAAGCACTCTTTTTATCCGCCAGGTCGTGAGTCTAAGACACTAGATGCCTTTGGACGTCAAACCTTCCAGACATCTATGCTTCCTGCAAGAATTCTCTCATATATTTTTTATATGAGTCTATCTCTTGAGGAGGTCACAAAGCAATTACATCTTTTGACTCCTTCCCTTCCAGAGTCCAAGAGTGCAGGCTATTCTTCACTGCTTAAGCATCTTCAGAATATCTCTTGGTTTCTTACTCGTGCTTCCCTAGACTCTTTTGAGTCTGTTAGCAGGACTTCTGCTATAACTATAGGGGCACGACGTAGAGCCTGGCTCCAAGCTTCAGACTTGGACAAATGGGCACAGCAAAGACTGGGACATACTCCTTGCACTGGAGACAATCTTTTCAACAAGGAGTCTTTACGTCAGGTTACTCAGTTGTCCACTGACTTACCTGTTCCTAGGTGCTGTTCTGCACTTTCTTCTGTCCCAATAGGTAGGAAATGTCCTTCCAAACTTTCTTCCCATAGGAGAAGAAGGTTTTATGCATCATCTGCCCATCATACAGATGTTCCCAAACAAGGGAAGCATCGTCCTGGTCTGCAGAATTCAACCTCTCACCAGGCTCAGCAAACCCAGCAACCGCAGGGTTTCTGATCAATCTTCATCAGATGCTTGTGACTCTTGGGGTTAGAATCTGCAGTTGCTTCTTCTCAATAGAGGCAATCCACTGCTTTCATTCTAAACCCTAGACATGGATCTCTTCCCAAAAGACATCCATTTTTTCTATGTTCTATGAGCTGTCAGGATGTTCATGCCTATAGGTCACAGGGTTCTCCTCTTCTTCCTGCTAGGGAAAGAGGTCTAACCACTATCAAACGATAGTTTCCTGTGCCAGCATGTATTTTTTTTCCTTTCTATAGACTTACTACTTTGTAAGTCTTCTTCAGCTCCATTCTCTTTACCCTCTTACCAAGCTTTTCCCCTGTAAGAGCGGTATTGCTTCACTGGAGGACTTTTTCTTCAGCCTCTCTAGTTTTGTTACTTTTCCAGTACGGAGTTTCCTCTCTGAGTTAACTTCTCTTTTTCAATCTTGCTTTGAGGCAGTTCATCAGACATGTCCAGAGTTTTCTACTCCTGTTCTGTCTGTTCTTTCTGTTTTTAAACAGTAAGATTCTTTCTGCTGTCTGGCAAGCAGCTGCCTATGCAGGAGCCTTAATGTTTGGACCACTGGTTCTTGTCCACCAGCAACCAGGTTGTCCTCCACTAACATTCTGTCTGGTCTTAGTAGTGGCTCCAAGTCAGTGCTGTCATCTGTCTTGGAAACAACTTCTCTACAGGCTTGTTGGATTGTCTTCTCTTTCTGCCATATCCATTCCCCTGGGTTTGGCAGCATAGTTGACATAGGTACTGGCTCTCCAGCAGCCAGTTCTATCTCCTCATTCTCCTGCATCATGCTCTCTGCAATTCTACAGAGAAGCTCTCCACTATGGGCCCTTGCTAGAGAGCATGAGGGCTTTTTCTCCAACAGCTATCTTAGATGGTTGCAAAAGGCTTTTTCAGTCATGTCTCCCATGACTAGAAAGGTTCTCCCTTTTTTCACTATCTCCTTTTTAATATAAAGGACATAGGCCTTCTCTTACGTGAAAGCTTAAGGAGTTGCCAGTTCCCTGCTTTGGTCCATAGTATTTCCAATCGGGAATATGCTTTTCTCCTTGCAGCTCGTCCTCATGGTAAGAACGCATGATACCTTTTTGCCCTTAAGCAGGTGAGCATGGTATCTCATTTTTATGCGTCTTCTGTTCACTTACCATGCTAGAGTTCTGGAATACTCGGGACTTGCTGGCTGCAGACTGATATCATCCTCTGCTTTTCACGTAACCGTCCTGGTTTTTTTCACTAGCTAGCATCCCTGTAGCTCATAACCAGTCAGAATAGATTCTCTATATATCTTCTCAAGTAGGTTCCACCTTCTTGTTATTAGATGAATCTTTCCTCTCCACATTTCCTATGTGAATACCGTTCTGTGGGCATATCTCTGTCTGCTTCTTTGCAGACACCCATATAGAGGCATATATATTCATATCTATAGCATACATCTTATAGATGTCTATGTCTATCATTTATGTGTATTTTATGCCTTTTCATATCTCACTATAGATATATTCTTATATGTCTATTTATATATCTATATGTATATATATATATATATATATTGTAACACGGAAAATCTGCCCTCTGCCTCAGAAGCACAGAAATCTGCTGTTTGCAGGTTAGATTCTGACAGGCAGGCAAGTCACAAGGATCCCAGTTACCATAGGCAACGTAAACAAACTCAGACACGAGGTCTGCAGTCACGCCTAGCTAGTAAGCATTCCCCAGCTGCTGATGAAAACAGCTTTCACCTGTGCAAGGGAACGCCCAAGAAGCTGTATAAAAAATGCTCAGTGCAGTCAGAGTTAGACTGGCAGGACACGAGAAACTTGCAAGACTGGCAAGACACGAGAGACTTGCAGGACTCAGAAGAAAGCTCAGAATATTCAGGAAATACAGACACAGAGTCAGAACTTCCTGAAACTTCTAGCAGGAAGCCACAAAGAAATTCACGGAAAGAAACAAGGAGAGTTTCACACAGAGAGGTCAGCTGTAAGAAGCACTTACCTCTGACGCAGCTTGAATTTCCTAAGCACCGGGCTGTGCTGAATGAATGGGAGGCAGCAAAAGGCAAACCGTATGTATCTGAAAAGCATGGCAGCTTAAAACAGTTACAAACCCTAGAGAGGGAAAGAAATGTTATTGAAGATGTGTGTATGTCTGACCCTGAAGAGTGTGTGCCAGTGAAACCCTGCAAAAGATTGCCAAAGGAGAAATCTTCATATAATAGAAGAGAACAGTGTTATGGTTTACAGCCAAATGTAAAAGGCAGGAAGTTTAAAGGTTTTAAGGATAAAGCTTACTCAGAGAAAGGTGTCTCTCCTTCCTGCTATTACAAGTTATATGACAGCTATTTGCCCTGCTGTGAAGAAGGCTATTCAGAGAGCACTGATAGAGATACGGGACTAAGAAAGGTGCAAACTTTCTGTTCTAATGAGAATACTGTAAATGATAAAGCAAAGTGTGAGCCTATGATTACAGAGGCTGGTATTGAAAGCCCATGTGATGAAGCCATGGATTGTACGCTGTTGTTATCCGATATGGTTTCCTCCTTATGCTGAAGCCAGGATAAGAGTGCCTCGTGAGTGCTGAGAAAGCTAAGAAGAGACAGCTAGCATATCGGATAAGCTTTATACTGTGATTTATGAGTTCTGTTGAAGCAAGATGCTATGTTTAAGTTTTCTTCAGTTTACCAGAAGTATGGTTGTATCCTGAGTTTCTTTTGTATTATAACCTTTTTGAAAATCCAGCCCCGGGAGGGGAATAAAAATCCTTTTGAAAAACCTGACCACTTGACTCACAACTACAACTTTCTACAAGAAAGGTCAGGCCCAGCAGTCTAGCTGATAGCTTAGGCCACAGTCCAGCTCCTGCTGGTGACACTATATATATATATATATATATTATATATATATATATATATATATATATATATAGTATATATGTATCTGTCGAGATAGTTTATTATTGGTAGATATGTATCTGCATATTTTTCTACCTGACTGTCTAGGCTCATATAGCTATATGATTCTGACAGATGGGCTTTACCATACCTATGCTATCCAGCATGTTTGGGGTTCTACACGCACAACCACTTTCTGTGGTAGTTAACAACTTCCACCATAACCTTAAGGTTTAGGTACCTCTGAAGCTCTCCATGTTCCAGTATCTCTCCTAGCTGACTCCAGTTAGGAGAGACATTGCGGATCTTCAGTTAATCACAGGCTCTAATGCCTCAGGTATTTGTCCTTTCTTTTTGGGATACAAGGGGTTTCCATACCTTTTCCTCCCACAAGGACTGTGCCTGTTTGTCCAAATCTGTCAGCCTTCTCTTTTTGCTCCTAAGGGTGAGCCACTCTGTTGCCAAAAGAGTTCGGTTTTTGTCATAAAGCCTTCCGCTGAAGGCCCACCGTTTTTGTACTATCCCAGTTATTACTGGGATTCCCTCTTACCTTTCAGGAATCTGACCTCCACTGTTTTTCCTACAGGTTTATTACCTCCACTTCACAGTGAGATCCCACTTGAGGTTCCTCTACTGGGTTCCCCAGTAGATCCCATGAACCTCCTTACTGCTCTGTAATCCTGTTAGGGGAGGTCCATATTGCAATATTTCTTTCAATATCATTGATGATAATTATCATCCACACATGGACTCCTTGTCTGCAGTCCTATGCTAGGTTAGCTGTTCCACAGCGCCTTTCTTTTTCAACTCCTACCCTCCATCCTCAGGATGCCTGGTGTTGTGGGGGATAGCATGTTCCAATCTATGACATGCTGGGACTCCAGGCATCTTAGCTTGGGAGTCCCCATATGTGAAGACTCATTCCTGCTTGTTCCTGGAGATAGCACAGTTACTTACCTGTAACAGGTGATCTCTGGAATAAGTCTAAACAACCCACCCACCTCCCCTAGGAGTTGTATCTCTCTATCTCTATCTTTCCCTTCTCTCTCTCTCTCTTTGTCTCAGCCTGAAACTTAACTGAGGAGAGGCAGTTGGGAAAGGCGGGAAGGCAGCATGCAGGCGTGGTGGGATGCTTCCAAAAGCTTTTTGATTGGACGCTGGGAAGCGTTCCCGCGCAGACTCCGTCAGTACCGACGTACCCATATGTGAAGACTTATTCCTGCTGTTCCCAGAGATCACCTGTTACAGGTAAGTAACTGTGCTTTCTCCAGGACCAAGCAGGAAGTCATTCCTCACTTATGGGTGTCATCGACGCCGATGAAGCCCCAGCGGAGCATTTCCCCAGCTTTCCATGAAAGCCTTTGGGAATGCTGGCACGCATGCGCGGTTCCCTTCCCGCCTAAAGGTGCCATCTTACCTCAGTCTCTTTTTTTCCGTGAAGCCCATCGGACGTGTGTCCTGTTTTCCCGGTTAAAAGTAGATTTTTTTCTAGCGTTGATTCGCTTCTTTTCTTCAGATTCGACGTCGGTTCCCCTCCCGCCGGGATCGGTACACCGGTATCGAACCCCCTTTTTATTTTTCGGTTTTTGCCCTTAGTGGCTAGGCGTTCGCGCCTAAACTTTTTTCTTTTTCCCTGGAAGGCCGGTCTTTTGACCTCGCGGGGACCCTTTTTTCCCCCATGACTTCCAGTGGTTTTAAAAAGTGTGATCGGCGTAAGAAGATTATGTCTCACACTGACACACACAACTGCTGCCTTCGGTGCCTGGGCCCGGACCACGATTCTAAAACGTGCGGGCCATGTGGAAAAATGTCTTCCAAGGCCCTCCGAAGTCGTCAGCAGCAAAGTGAAAGGCTTTTCTCCGACTCTGCCTCTGCTCGTGCCCGGACCTCGTCTGAGGCTTCGACATCTCGGGATTCCGATCCCAAGAGGCGTCGGAGCTCCTCGGACAGGGGGTCCCCCGAGAGGGAACATAAGAGGAAGAAGCGGCTCGCGAGGACGGTGTCGGAAGAGGTCCCTGGACCCTCGAGGTCCAGGTCTAAGACCCCCGACCGTCGTCCCAGGCCCGTGGACCAGGAGAAGCCAACCAAAGTTCCTCGTATAGAACCGGAGTCTGCTGGACACGTAAGTCCTGTTGTCCTCGAGGACTCGCCTCCCCGAGTACCGACGTCGGGCCCGGCGCCTCCGGGGCCCGAGTCGGGGGCTGCTGCGTCACCCGAGCTGAGTCTCAGGTTGACAGCCTTGGAGAGCAGAATGTCTGCCTTCATGGATCAGCAGCGGGCATTGATGGCCAGCCTGTCTGGCGCATCTGCCCCGACCACCGGGACATCGACTTCCAAGTCGACCCCGGAGACCGAGCCGATACTCGAGTCCCTTGCGGCTCGGGGTCGTCCTTGGTCGAGGTCTCCCTCGACCTCCCGTTCGGGACCGAGGGTCTCGACGCCGGTGCCTCCAGCGTCGGGGCGGCTGCCCAGGGGCCCCGCGGCGTCGGACCCCGACTCGACATCGGACGAGTCTGCATGGGAAACCGAGGATGAGGAGTCTCCTGACACCTTTAAGACTCGGTGTGTCCCTTCGGACTCACCTGAGTCTGAACCCCGGAGTAGATCCCCTCCGGAGGATACTAGGTTCTCGGACTTTATCCGGGATATGGCCGCTGCCCTGGCTATCCCGGCTGACCCCGAGGAAGAGCCTCGAGCAGAGGAGCTCGAGGCGCTGCAGTACGACTCTCCTCCGAAGGAGGCCTTTACTGTCCCGGTTCCTCCGATGCTGGAGCGGCTCCTCTTCCGGATGTGGGAGGCACCGGCCTTGGCGCCGGTTTTGAGCAAGCAAGTCGATTCCATTTATCGGCTCCGCAAGAGTCCTGGCTTCCAGAAAGCACAGCTGCCGCACCATTCTATGGTTGTGGAATCGGCCATGCATCGTCTGAAGAGTCAGAAGATGCACTCTGCGGTGCCTCCCGGTAGGGAAGCCCGCAGCCTTGATGGAGTCGGCAGAAAGTGTTTTCAGGGCTCCATGCTTGCTTGCCGTGTCCAGACTTACCAGCTGTACATGGGCATGTATTTACGAGACCTGGCCAAGGAGTTGGCCGGGTTCTCTGCTGGTCTCTCTGGGGAACCCTTGCAGAATTTTAAGTCCTTGTCTTCGAGGATACGGGAATGCTCTAAGTTCATATCCCGTGCCGCCTACGATGGCTTCGAGGCTTCGGCCCGAGTAGCGGCAGTCGGCATCGCGGCTCGACGCCAGGTGTGGCTGCAGTCATCGGACCTCGAGCCATGGGTTCAGGACAAGTTGGTCGATGTCCCTTGCCGAGGTGAAAACCTTTTTGGCAAGCCTGTGGTGGAGAAGGCCGCACAGCTCGAGACTGAGCACCTCACCAGGACAAAGCTGTCCAGGAAGACCTCTGCCCCTTCACATAAAAAGAAGGGCCCGGGTAAAAAGCCCTTTTACCCGAGGAAGGGCACTGCCTACAAACAGTACCCACAATATCAGGCTGCCCAACCTGCCCCACAGGGTCAGCAGGCCAAGGGCCGGGGTAATGGGCCCCATCGGCAGACTGCCCCCAAGCCTCCGGCCCCTGCTCCCACTCAGCAGGGTGGGGGTTTTTGACTCCTTGAGTACAGCCAAACCTCCCTTGCAGACCCAGCCCTGCACAGGAGGCCACCTAGCCTTGTTCGCCCACCAGTGGCCCTTGATAACTCAGGACAGTTGGGTGCTGGACATAGTCCATCGAGGCTATGCCCTGCATTTTCACCAACTACCTCCGCCACACTTTCCAGGGGAACCTTTCAGGCCTCCCCTACATACAGCCCTTCTCCTCCAGGAGCTCAGGAGTCTGTTGCTGGACAAGGCGGTGGAGCCTGTGCCTCCCCACTTCCAAGGTCACGGTTTTTACTCCAGGTATTTCCTGGTGCCAAAAAGAACCGGTGGTCTTCGACCCATTTTGGATCTCAGAAACCTAAACAAGTTTCTTGTGAAAGAAAAGTTCAAGATGGTTACTCTTGGAACTCTTCTGCCCTACCTCCAGCAGGGAGATTGGCGTTGCTCTTTAGATCTAAAAGATGCTTACACTCACATCCTCATTCATCCAGACCACAGAAAGTACCTCAGGTTCATTGTGGGAGGAAACCACTATCAGTACAGGGTACTGCCTTTTGGGCTGACTTCCGCTCCCAGAGTCTTCACCAAGTGCCTGGCAGTGGTAGCAGCCTACCTGAGAAATCAGGGCGTCTTTGTGTTTCCCTACCTGGACGACTGGCTCATCAGGGGCCAGACGTCTCTCGAGGTCCAGCAGGCCACCAACAGAACCATAGACCTGCTCCAAAAGGTGGGCTTTGTCATCAACTTCGCAAAGTCCACTTTGCTCCCCTCCCAGAACTTGGAATTCATAGGGGCAAGGTTGGATTCTCAGCTGGCAAGAGCATTCTTACCAGTGGACCGATCACAAAGGCTCATGGACCTTGCAAGCAAGTTTCTGCACAGGTCCCTGGTCTCCGCCAGACTCTGTCTCAGGCTTCTAGGCCACATGCCCTGCTCAGGAGCCTCCGGCCCAGTTGGGGCTGTGGGAGGCGGAGCCCAGCGCACAAAAGGAAGCCGCCGTCGGGAGCAAGCCTCTCTCCACCCTCCTTCTCCTGCTCCGTGCTCCCCGATCGGGGTAGAGCACACCTGAGCAGGACAAAGCCATCTGCCCTGCTCAGGAGCCTCCGGCCCAGTCGGGGCTGTGGGAGGCGGAGCCCAGCGCACAAAAGGAAGCCGCCGTCAGGCGGGCCCGCGCCTGAGGGCCTCGCCAGAGGGTCCTTTGGCACGGCCCTTAGGCAGAGGCCCCCTCGGAAGATCCCAACAATCCATAGCCCGCACCGACCCTGCAAGAGGAACTCTCTACCTTCTCCAACGCGTCCACCACATGAACTCACAGCAAGTACAATCTAACTATATACCCCGAAATCCTGCACAACTGCGTCTCCGTATGAAAGTAACCCCCCTTTATTGCTAGAAGTGCAAGCCTGTTCTGTTCATTGAATCTGCATTCATAATAGTTAAATGTCCACTAGCTATCACCAACTGACCGCCTATACTCCTAACCTAGTCTTATACTGTTGCCAGTAGTCATACTTGTATCATAATTTTATACTGTTGCCAGTAGATATCATACTGTTGCAGTAGTCTCATTTCTACCATAGTATTATACTGTTGCCAGTAAATATCATACTGTTTCAGTAGTCACACTTTACTGTAACATTGTACGGCACCACTTATACTGTAACATAGCCTTTATTAATTATACTGTAACCTGTAAATTGCCTCCCAAGAATCTGAGACTCCCATACACATCCCATATCAAGAAACTAAAATGTCTTTCCACCTCATCACCTTCCTCAGTTTTTACCTTCTCACAGACTTGCTAGGGACCTCCCTTGCCTACTCTCCCTCCACCAATCATATACCGATCCTCCAGAACCGCGGAAAACAATGGTCAGGCAACCCTTACAATCATCCTGATAATGAAGCTCGTATACAACACTCCCACCTCATCCACATAGCAATACATCATACCAGCAACCCTAAGCAACACAAATCCCAACTCCCACATAGCTTAAAATGTGCCCTCATAAATGCACGCTCGATTCGAAAAAAATGGCCTGTAATCCTAGACATAATTACCCTCCACAACCTTGATGCACTCATGATCACCGAAACCTGGTTATCCAAAGAGGACAATGTCCTCATCAACCAACTTATTCCACCTAACTTCTCTATACACACAACCCATAGAGAAAACAAGAAGGGAGGAGGAGCACTGATACTCACCAAGTCCGAACTCCTTTTCAATATGACCAGCTCTCATAGCACAAGCAACCTAGATATAATCACCATAGTAAACAAACAATGCTCTATCAACCTAGTCTACAGAGCCCCCACGAGCTCACCGGATGAACTTCCCACCATATTGGACCTGGCTGCCAACACCAGCAACCCCACCACTCCTAACTGGATAATGGGAGACCTCAACCTCCCATCATTACAGCAAAACCAGTCATCTTCACTCATCAACGCCATTGAAGATCTTGGATATAAACAGCTTATCACGGAGCCTACTCATACTAAAGGAAACATTCTTGATATGGTCTTCGCTCCCCAATCTGTTTCTGAACAGAACTGCAACATTGTAAAATCGATCACCAATGTACCATGGTCAGACCATAAACTTATAAACCTACAAATTCCTCTGAGCAAAAATCATCTAATCAACAACAGAAAACCGGACAACACATCTAGAGTAACAAAAGGCTTTCGACCTTTCAATAGAGAACTTATACTATCAAGCACCCAACCACTCCTAAACAACACAGTACTCAACCTTGATGAGTCTGTCACCGCCTGGTACAACAACCTCAACACCATTGCTCAACTACCACACAAAAAGAACACATCATCAAGAAAAAAAACCTCTGCTCCATGGTTTTCCCCCGATTTACAGTCCTCCCTTTCCCACCTACGAAGACTCGAAAAACGCTGGCGCCGCTCACTTTCCATCGATGATCACGCAGCCTACAATCAACACCTTTCATCTCACCGCGAGGCAATCACAACCACAAAGAAGCAATACCACACTGATATGCTCAAAAGATCTTTAAACAAACCTCGCGACCTCTTCAACCTGGTTAAATCACTATCAAAGGAACCATCTTCAGAACAAAAAGAAGATATCCACCCACAGGAATTTGCTGATTACTTACAATCAAAACTTCTACAAACAGAAGAACTATCAAAAACCACTGTACACAAAACAACCTGCATAACACCCCTATCTGCACTTACCACACCCTCTGCTAAACACATTGAAGACACAATCGCCTCACTCAACACCACAACTGCACAAACCGACCTGTGCCCAGCCTTCTGGATAAAGGATCTCCGAAGCTCATTTAGCCCTTTCATTGCAAGAATCATTGACCTCTCCTTTACATCTGGCTCCTTCCCATCTGCATTAAAGCTCACATCCATTAGATCTCTGCTAAAAAACGCGAAACTAGACCCTAAACGCCCCGATTCCTACAGGCCAATAGCCAGCATCCCCCTTCTAGCAAAGATATTTGAAAAAGAGGCACAAAGGCAAATCCAAGACCATATAGATTCCGCAGCCCCCCTGGACCGTTCCCAACACGGCTTCAGAGAATTCCATGGTGTTGAGACACTACTTACTACTCTATTCAATGATGTTCTCACCACCATAGACAACCTACAGCAAGGCGTCGTACTAATCTTCTTGGATATAGCAGCAGCATTCGATTCAGTAAACCATGAGATCCTCCTCGGTCGACTAAAAGAAAAAGGCATCTGCAACTCAGCACTCGAATGGTGCAAATCATACCTCGACACCAGAATGCAATATGTGAAATCCGCAACAGGAGAATCCAAACTCTTCCATCAAAAACAAGGCGTTCCACAAGGGTCCTCTCTCTCTTCCCTCATGTTCAACATCTATATGCAGCCGATCTGCAATATCATCAGATCATTCAATGTGAGATGCATGGTATATGCGGATGATATCCTACTCTACATGCCATTTTCCACAAAGCAAATGGATTTACTGCCTATAACGAATTGCTTTAATGCAGTCTCTGAATGGCTCCTGTCACAGAACCTCCGCATTCAGCACAAGAAAACTGAGGTTCTCTTTATCTCCAGAGACCCCAACTTCACACCACCACCATATATAAACGTCAAGGGAGCTGAACTATACACCAAGGAAGCAATAAAATACCTCGGAGTAACACTTGACCATCGGCTCAACATGATACCACACATAAATAATATCGTAAAAGCTGTGTATTTCAAGATACGCACTCTCAAGCACCTACGTTCCCTTCTTGACCCAGAGGACTTCAGAACCATTTACCAAGCACTAATCCTACCTCATTTTGACTTCGCCAACTCAATTCTTCAAGGACTCCCACAATCCACCTTGAGCCCATTGCAGCTCGCTATGAATACTGCAGCAAGGGTTCTTCAAGGAGCATCCAAGAGTGAACATATCACACCTATCCTCAAACAACTCCATTGGCTCCCCATACACGGAAGGCTGATGTTCAAAACCCTCATTCTTACATTCAAGGCTATCAAGGGTATATCTTCCAACTCACTCTCCGAGCTCATCCAATCCGTACCACCAAACAGAATTAGAAGACAGGCAGCATTAAGCTCCTTAGCATTACCAAAGGCCATAACAACATGCAATCTATCAACAGCGAACAGAGCTTTCTTGTTTTGCGCACCAAAGTGCTGGAACTCCCTCCCCTCTGACATCCGTACCATAACCGACTTAACCCAGTTTAGGAAGGCCCTTAAATTCATCCTATTCACCAAATACTACTCCATATGAAGTTAACATAATAGTCCCACTACATATCCAACCACTTGTTCTTTTTTCTTTTCTTCCTCGCTCCAGCACCCTTGCTAATTCATGTACATAGTTCGAGTATGTTATCCAGTTAACAGATTGCATATTCCATGTAAATAGTTCTCCCATGTTGCTCCAAGTTTATACTCCTGTTATATGTAATACCGAACAGCCTGTTGTTCTGGTTTTGTTTATGTTCTCTGTGAACCGCGCTGATGTCAAAGAGTGCGGTATATAAGAAATTAAAATAAATAAATAAATAAAATAAATGGCGTCCACTGTTCAGGTGATCCCCAATGCCAGGCTCCATATGAGGCCTGCCCAGTGGTGCCTTCGGACTCAGTGGTCACAGGCCTCAGGCAGCCTCAGAGACAGGATCAGGGTGTCCCACCGTTTTCTGACCTCCCTCAACTGGTGGTTACACCCCCCCAATCTGCTGGTGGGGGTGCCCTTTCAGATACCACCTCATACAGTGGTGCTGACCACCGATGCCTCTCTGTTGGGTTGGGGAGCACACTGCCTGGACAAGTGCACCCAGGGCCTGTGGTCTCCATGGGAGGCGTCCCAGCAGATCAATCTCCTAGAGCTCAGAGCTATCCGCTTGGCCCTCAAGGCCTTTACTGCTTCCCTGGCCCATCAGTCTATCTTGATCCAAACAGACAACCAGGTAGCCATGTTCTATGTGAACAAGCAGGGCGGGACTGGTTCCCAACCCCTTTGTCAGGAAGCACAAGTCCTCTGTTCCTTTGCCCTGAGACACAACATGCTCCTCAAGGCAGTCTATCTTCCAGGCCAGGATAATTTCCTGGCCGACAAATTGAGCAGGATTCTGCAACCACACGAGTGGCAGCTACATCCTTTAGTGGTTCAAAAGATTTTCTTGGAGTGGGGTCTTCCCTCTATAGACCTGTTTGCCAGTCCTCTGAACAACCAGCTGCCACGGTTCTGCTCCAGGCAACCGCATCCTCTGCGGGTAGCAGCAGATGCTTTTCTGATTCCTTGGACTCAGGGCCTACTCTATGCGTTTCCTCCCACCTCCCCCTGGTGGCCCGGACACTGTTCAAAATTCTCCAAGACAGGGCCTCAGTCCTCCTGGTGGCTCCCAGGTGGCCCAGGCAGCCTTGGATCCCCCTCCTGCTTCAACTGGCGGTGGATCTCCCTCTGCCTCTGGGATTGCAGCCCGACCTTCTCTCTCAGAATCAGGGCTCTCTACTGCATCCCAATCTCAAATCCCTCCATCTGATGGCATGGAGGCTGCAAGGATAGTGTTGGCTCCCTGGGGCCTGCCTAAAGAAGTTGAGGAGGTTCTCCTAACTTCTAGGAAACAGTCCACAAGGAAAACCTATGCTCTCAAATGGAAGAGGTTTTCTGTGTGGTGTCAGTTACGTGCAGAGGATCCTTTCTCCTGTGCTGTGTCTGTAGTGCTTCAATACCTGCTGCACTTGTCCAATCAAGGTCTCAAGTCCAACTCGGTTCGGGTCCACCTCTCTGCTTTGGCAGCTCACCATTACTTAGTAGAGGGCCATTCCTTGTCTGTGCACCCTTTGGTGTCCAGATTTCTCAGAGGTTTGTTACTACTCAAACCTCCCATACGTCCTCCTGCTCCTGAGTGGGAGCTGAATGTGGTCTTGCAGTAGCTGACTCAACCGCCTTTTGAGCCTATGGCTACTTGCCCTCTCTGCTTCCTCTCATGGAAGACTCTCTTTCTGATAGCCCTTTCTTCGGCTAGGAGAGTGAGTGAACTTCAGGCCTTGGTCTGTGATAGACCTTACACCAGGTTCTATAAAAACAGGGTAGTCCTCAGGACTCACTCTAAGTTCCTTCCTAAGGTTGTCTCCTCTTTCCACCTCAACCAGGAGGTGGTTCGTCCTACTTTCTTCCCTAGGCCTCATGCAAGTCAGGCTGAAACAGTTCTCCATACCTTGGACTGTAGGAGGGCCTTATCCTTCTACCTTGAACGTACGCAAGGTCACAGGAGGGCTTCTCAGCTCTTCCTTTCTTTTGACCCCAATAACTTGGGGAGACCTGTGTCCAAGCGTACCTTGTCCATCTGGGTGGCTGACTGTATCACCTGGGCTTACAAGGCGGCTGACCTTCCTTTGCAGGGTAGGGTCACAGCCCACCGTGTGAGGGCCATGGCTGCATCAGTGGCTCATCTCCGCTCTGTTCCATTGCAAGACATCTGCAGGGCTGCTACTTGGTCTTCAAGACAGACTTTTGCAGCCCACTACTGTCTGGAGAGAGAGTCCCGTAGGGACAGTGCTTTTGGCCAAGCAGTACTCAGGAATCTCTTTGAGGTTTAGGCAACTCCTGCCCTCCTGCCCTCTGGTTGGGCTACCTGTGGAGGGGGTGTTCTTGAAAAGCCTTTTCTGTGTTGCTGAGACTAGAGGGAGTTCTCTTGTTCAGCCTGGGTTCCTGGTAGCCCAGAGCTGGGGAGTCACCCATAAGTGAGGACTGACTTCCTGCTTGGTCCTGGAGAAAGAGTAGTTACTCACATGTAACAGGTGTTCTCCAGGAGCAGCAGGAATCAGTCCTCACTACCCTCCCTCCTCCCCTTGGAGTTGCAGTTGTACATAGTTCATTTTTGCATTTTTGTGTGCTGTTCTTAGCTATGTCATTTGACTGAGGTAAGATGGCACCTTTAGGCGGGAAGGGAATCGCGCATGCGTGCCAGCATTCCCAAAGGCTTTCATGGAAAGCTGGGTAAATGCTCCGCTGGGGCTTCATCGGCGTCGATGACACCCATAAGTGAGGACTGATTCCTGCTGCTCCTGGAGAACACCTGTTACAGGTGAGTAACTACTCTTTACCTGTCCACTATGTGGTTTTATTGTTTGTTTTATGGTTCTTTTAATGGGTGTTGATCAATACACGTTTTCATTTATGAGCCTTTATTATTATTTTAATTAATCTCATCCAGCCTTTTAGATTTATTTATTATTTTATGTTTTATTGTTATTTATTATTCTTACTATTTCTGTATTTAGGCAACCTTGTAATGGTGACCAGTTTCAACCAATCTGAAAAACGCCAGGGACTGAAAAAGTTAATTTTTAAAATGTCGAAACCAATAGTGATGAGAGGTACAAAACGTAAGAGAATGGCCAGAGATTTTAAGCCTGAATGGCTTGAAGAAATTGTTGAAATGGAGACACCAAAATCTCGGGATAAAACGTGTGTTCAACTGCGTGAAATATTCACTTACAAAGAGGATGACCGAGTAGTCTGTTTATACTGCCGAGATGCAAAAACCATCGGAGAGTTTTCGAGTGGCAAATTTTGGGATGATGTGTGGAAACTGGACTTTCTGAAATGACATATGTCTAGTAAGACTCATACTGAAAGTGTTAAGAAACTTAGAGCTAAAAATCCAAATTTAAGAGGAGGATTATTTAACTTGTTGCTTGAGAGCACCACTGAAAAAAAGAGAAAAGGCAAATTAGTAAGCGTTCTACACCAGAAGAACTTAAAGTTCTAATTGATAGTGTTTTGCTGGCTGTTCGGATGAATATTTCCATGCTCCCTGTTCAAGATATTAATGAACACATGTCCAAGTACATAACCATACCTGAAAGCTGGAGAAGCAAAAACTATTTGTTTGAATTTCTTGAAATTATAAATATCAATGTCCAAGATAAGCTTATAGCAGATATTGCATCAGCAGCGTATCATACATTAACTATTGATGAAAGCACAGACATTTCTGTTAACAAATACTTAATACTGTACTTCAAATATTGGCCAGTAAATTCATGTCTGTATAAAACTTCATTTGGTGGGATGCTACAGTTGGAAGCATGTGATGCTGCATCAATAGTCAGTGCACTCCGGGAATTCTATGGGAAATACAAGCTTGACCTTAACAAAATGGTCATGTTTACTTCAGATGGTGCCTCTGTCGTGTCAGGCAGAATAAATGGTGTTGTTGCGCAGCTAAAAAACGTTTCGCATTTAGTGCAGCAGCATTGTGTTGCCCATTGTGAAGATTTGGGGATCTCTGAATCATGGAATGAAATAAAGTTGATGAAAGAAGTTGAAACTTTCATGAGAACTGTTTACACAATCTTTTGTTGATTTTCTACTTAAAGGTCACAATTTAAAGAATTAGCTGATGCTTCTGAACGCGAGTCAATTGCTTTTAGACCTCTGAGCGAAGTGCAGTGGTTGTCTAGACATTTAGCTCTTCAAGCAATTATTCGAAATTATGATCTATTATTAAAATACTTTGAAGAGAAGGATAATGATCCCATTGCAAAGTACTGTTATAAAAAGCTAAACAGTCATCAATTCCATATAACACTTCAAATTTTGAATGATGTTATCTCCAGGAACAAGCAGGAATGTAGTCCTCACATATGGGTATCGTCGGTACCGACGGAGCCTGCGCCGGAACGCTCCCCAGTGTCCAATAGGAAAGCTTTTGGGAGCATCCCTCAGCACATGTGCGCTGCCTTCCCGCCTTTCCAACTGTCCCTCTTCGGTTCTTCATTTTCCGCAGAGCCGACAGGACCTATTCCCTGTCACCGCAGAAAATTCCGTCTTTAAATTTCTTTCTTGTAGTTGCGTTGCCTACCGCACGACGCCTACCGGTACCGCCAGTTCTTTTCTTTTCTTTTCATTAAAAAAAAAAGCCTTAAACTTAGACTGTTTCTTTTCAGAAACTTTCCTCTTTGGTGCTAGGTGCCATTTTGGGCATTAGGCCCCATTTTTCCTAAATCATGGAAAAGCCAACTAGTGGTTTTAAAAAATGTACTAAATGTGGCAGTACCATTTCCATCACTGACACCCATGATTGGTGTCTAAAATGTTTAGGACCTGATCATTCTCCAACTGAATGTCTCTCCTGCATGGGGTTGACTAAAAGAGGAAGACAGAACCGGGCCGCAAAGCTTGGTACCCTCTTTTCTTCAGATGCCAGATCCATTGCATCGACATCATCAAGGGCCTTTTCTTCCTCCCATGGATCTCAGGTAACTAAACATAAAAGCCGGTCCTCAAAGGGTAGCTCTCCTGCTATGCATCGAGAGGCCATTGGCATTGCCCTTGAGGGAACCACACTGGCAAAACAGCCTCGGTGGGAGGCTTCGGCTTCCAAAGCATCGATGGGGCTTCAGGATGTTCTCAAGGCCTCAACCTCACAAGAACTACTTGTGCCATGCTTGGGGATTCCGGCCGTTCTTACCGGTACCGACACCCAGGCATCGGCAGCGTCGATAGACCAGAAGTTTCTTGCTATCAAGTGCAGTATCACAGCTCTTCTTTCAGCTGCAGTACCGGTGGTCCCAAGGGCACCGGTGCCGACATCGACACCGGTACAGACACTGGTACCGACACCGACGATGCTGGTACCGACGGTACTGGCTCCGGTGGGAACTTTTCCAATGCCATCTGTGGCTGGAGTGGACAAAGCGGTACCGGGTCACCTCGGTACCGACTTCGATCGGTATTGGGATTGTGCTTTGCAAGAGCATCGGGGTCAGGAATACTTCGATTCCTCCGATTCCGAAGACTCTGACAATTCTGCTGGCACTAGAGGGTTTCTCCTAGAAGATCCCTCTTCTCCCCAACGCAGAATGTCACCTCCAGAGGACATGTCTTTTCAGGATTTCATCCATGATATGGCCAAAGGTCTTTCAATCACAGTAGCTCCTGAAGAGGAACCCAGAGCAAAGGAATTGGAAATTCTTCAACATCCTAAAGCTCCCAAGGAGGCAGCTACTCTGCCTATCCATGAAATTCTGCATAGCTCAGAATGTGGGAGACACCTCTGACTACTTCTCCTCACTCTAGGAGACTTGATACTATGTATCGAGTTCCACCATATCCTGGATTTCAGAAAACTCATCTGCCACACCATTCAATGGTAGTGGAATCAGCCATGCGTAGGATGAAAAGTGCAACGAGGCATGCATCCAATCCTCCAGGTCGTGAATGCAGGACTCTGGATGCTTTTGGACGCAGAACTTTTCAAGCTTCCATGCTTTCAGCTAGGATAAGTTCATATATCCTATATATGGGAATGTTCCTCAAAGAAGTCACAGGAGACTTGGAACTTATGATCCCATTTCTCCCAGATGATAAGAGACAAGATTTTCTTCCTCTAGTTAAGCATGCTCAGGATGTCTCCAAGTTTGTCAATCGTGCAGCCTTTGACTGCTTCAAATGCATCAACAAAACTTTTGCTATTGCCATTGGCGCACGACAGATTGCCTGGCTACAGCCATCAGACTTGGAGACTTGGGTACAGGACAAGTTAGGCAACATTCCTTGCACGGGGGAGAATATCTTTGGCGAGTACTGGCAGGAAAAGGCTAACGAGTTAGATGCTGACAGTTCTACCTTAGATAGATTGTCAAAGTCTACAGCCACTCCAGCCAAAAGGAAGCCTTATAAAAAACCCTCTTTTAGCAAAAAGAGGAAGTTTTATCCTTCATATACCCAGCAGATTCATACTCCAGGTCAGGTTGCCCAAAAGGGACAAACTAGACAGCAAAAGAAACCAAAAGGCCTGAGAGCCCAACCAGCTCTCCAGGTTCAGCCCCCTCAAGGGCTTTGACTCCTTCCTATAGAGCTTTGCCTTCCTGCCTCTGAGGGGTCCCCACCCCCCCCAATATTCCGGGCAGGTTATGCCACTTTGTCAACAGATGGAATCAGATAACAGCAGAAGATTGGACTTTGTCCATTGTAGGAGAGGGGTACAAACTTCATTTTCACAGCATATACCCCCTCCTACAATTCTAAAGCAATTCAATTCACAAACCTCTGCAGACAATCTGCTAGATCACGAGGACTCCACACTTCTTGCCCAAGGGGCAGTAGAGGAAGTACCCATCCTTCAACAGGGTACAGGGTTCTACTCCTCCTATTTTCTTATTCCAAAGAAAACAGGAGGACACAGACCCATTCTAGACCTCAGAGAATTGAACAAATATCTGTTTCGAGAGAAATTCAAAATGATTTCTCTAGGAACTCTTCTGCCATACCTTCAAAGCCAGGACTGGCTTTGCTCTCTAGACTTAAAGGATGCATACACTCACATTCTCATCCATCCAGATCACAGGAAATTTTTACATTTCCTTTTCAGGGGAAGACATTTCCAGTACAGGGTTCTTCCTTTTGGTCTGGCTTCAGCACCAAGGGTAATCACGAAATGCATGGCAGTAGTAGCTACATTTCTACGAACCTCGGGGATTTTCGTCTTCCCTTACTTAGACGACTGGCTCATTCGAGCCTCCACAGTTGCAGAGGCCAGCACTGCACTGTCCTGTACAATGTGAATCTTCCAATACTTGGGATTGGTAATAAACTTCCCGAAATCTCAACTAGTTCCTTCCCAATGCCTAGAATTCATAGGAGCCTGTCTAGATACAAGACAGGCAAGGGCTTTCCTTCCACAAGCCCGGTGTCTTCGCATAATGCAGCTAGCTTCCCAGGCAGCAGGTAAATCCTCCCTCACTGCTCGGGAGCTACTGCAGTTACTGGGACCCATGGTATCCACAGTTCATGTAGTCCCATATGCTCGCCTCCACATGCGAGCAGCTCAGTGGACACAGGCCACGGGTCATTTGTCGGACAAAATAATAATCTCTCAATGACTAATTTTGTCCCTCCAATGGTGGCAATCACTAGAAAATCTAACAGTGGGATCTCCTTTCCATCAACTCCTCTTTCAGGCCACCCTAACAACAGATGCATCACAGGTGGGTTGGGGAGCACACCTGAATCATCTCTCTACCCAGGGCACGTGGACTCCACAGGAGGTTGGTTTACACATAAACCTACTGGAATTAAGAGCAATTTATTTAGCTCTTCGAGTGTTCCACGTCCAGCTCAGCTACAAGACAATCCTAGTCCAGACGGACAATCAGGTAGCCATGTTCTATGTGAACAAGCAGGGCGGAACGGGCTCTCTGTCGTTATGCAATGAAGCTTTACGACTATGGGCCCTTGCCAGAGAGCATCAAATTCACCTTCTAGTGGTATATTTTCTAGGCATTCAAAACTTTTGGGCAGACAAACTCAGTCGAGTACTGCTACCTCATGAGTGGTCACTCCACCTAGACCAGGTGGCACTCCAGACATAGACCTCTTTGCAAGTCCTCTGAATGCCAAACTTCCCCGGTTCTGTTCCAGGATTCCGGCGCACAACTGTCAGGCAAGGGATGCCTTCCTCCTTCACTGGGGTCAGGACTTCCTTTATGCCTTCCCACTCATTCCCCAAAACACCCTTCAAGCTTCAGAGAGACAGGGGTCGCATGATTCTCGTAGCACCACGATGGCCACGCCAAATGTGGTATTCCCTGCTTCTGTATCTCTCTCAAGCGGCGCCTCTGGAGTTAGGGTATGCTCCAGATCTCCTTTCCCATGAGAACAGGACGCTATGGCACCCGAATCCCCTGTCCCTGCACCTCATGGCCTGGTTGCTGAAGGCTTAGACCTCCAGGATTTCAACCTGTCCCAGCAGGTAAAAGATATCCTTCAGGCTTCTAGGAAACTTTCCACACGAAGATCTTATGCCTTCAAGTGGAAACGTTTTACTATATGGTGCTCCAAGAGGGGATTAAACCCCCTGGTCATACCCTTAGAATCGATACTAGAGTATCTCCTTCACTTATCGAATTCTGGCTTAAAGACCAATTCGGTAAGAGTCCATCTTAGTGCAATTGCAGCTTCTTATAAGCCTCTAAATGGACAACTAATTTCCTCTCATCCACTTCTATCAAGATTTATGAGAGGCCTTTTACTAACTAAACCTCCCATCAAGCCACCACCGGTGGCATGGGATCTAAATCTAGTTCTCGGACAGCTCATGAAGCCGCCTTTTGAGCCTTTAGCCACTGCAGCCCTTAGGTTTTGACCTGGAAGGTCATCTTCCTAATTGCAATCACCTCTGCCGATCGCATTAGTGAATTGCAAGTTTTAGTGGCTGATCCTCCTTATACTAGGTTTCATCATGATAAGGTTGTTCTTCGAACTCACCCACATTTTATGCCAAAGGTGGTTTCGCCTTTTCATTTAAATCAATCAATTTACCTTCCTGTATTTTTTCCGAGGCCTCATGCCTCTAATGCAGAAAGAAACCTTCATATTTTGGATTGTAAAAGGGCCTTGGCCTTTTACATACAAAGAACACAGCAACATAGAAAGTCCTCGCAACGTTTTATAGCTTTTGACCCTAGTCATTTGGGACTTCCAGTCTCCAAAAGAACTTTATCTAAATGGATTGCCCAATGCATATCCTTTTGCTTATGAGAGTAAGGGTCTTCCTCTTCAGGACCATGTCACAGCTCATAATGTGAGAGCCATGGCAGCTTCTATGGCTAATCTCCACTCTGTGTCTATAGATGACATTTGTCGAGCAGCCACCTGGACTTCGGTACACACCTTCACAGCCCACTACTGCCTAGATAAAGCCTCCCGTCGGGATGCCTTCTTTGGCCAAGCTGTTCTTCAAAATCTCTTTCAAACCTAAACCAACTCCTGCCCACCAACTCTGGTGGGATGCCAGAGATCCATGGGAGGAAGGATTCTCACCTTCGACGGTGGCACCTTCCTGGGGCTATTTCCCTGGCATCTTCAGCTAGGGAGTCCCCATATGTGAGGACTACATTCCTGCTTGTTCCCGGAGATAGCGTAGTTACTCACCTGTAACAGGTGATCTCTGGGAACAGCAGGAATTTAGTCCTCACAACCCACCCACCTCCCCTAGGAGTTGTCTCTCTCTCTCTGTCTCTTTCCTCTCTCCCTCTATCCTTTCACTCAGCTACAAACCTAACTGAAGAAGGACAGTTGGAAAGGCGGGAAGGCAGCGCGCATGTGCTGAGGGATGCTCCCAAAAGTGTTCCTATTGGAACCTGGGGAGCGTTCCCGCGCAGGCTCCGTCAGTACCGACGATACCCATATGTGAGGACTAAATTCCTGCTGTTCCTGGAGATCACCTGTTACAGCTGAGTAACTGCGCTTTATCTGAACTAGCTTCATTAACAATGGCATTTCAAAAACGTGGGCTAACATCACTGGAAGCATATCATCTTGCACAGGGTAAGCTGAACAAAATCCGAATGCAATACTTGGGTGACACAGTAAAATGGAGTGATAAAGTTAAAATTCTTCTCGACAAGATACCTGGAGACGTTTCAGTGGATACTGGTTCCACACTTATTTTCATTAATATGCTGTCTGCATTTAGGGCAAAGATTTCCTGAAAATGAAAATGAGGAATGGTCTGCTTTTGACTTGACAGCAATAGCACAGTGTGATTATGAATTTGGAATTGAAAACATCCGATCACTCTGTTTAAAGTATAAACAATTTCTTATGGAGGAACATATTGTTATTCAGCAGTACAATGACTTCAAGTTTTTAGTCGCTGAAAAATCAAAAGCAAACTAATAAACAGTTTTCCGGATATGGTGACTTTGGCGTTTCAGAATGCTCACTTTGCAGATTTAGCAAACTTGATGGATATTGGTGGAACATTTTTGGCTTCTAGTGCAGATTGTGAGCGTGGTTTCAGCTTGATGAATAGTTTAAAAACCAAAATAAGGAATCGCTTACATTTAGAACATTTGGAAATGCTGATGCGTGTTGAGTCATCGTCAAGATGGCGGATCAGTAGACCTTGATAAAATTTATAGACTGGCCTAAATTTGAAAGATCGAAGAGAATTTCCATCCATAAATTATTTATATGAAATAACAATGGCTTTCAATAAAAATTAACTGAAATAATACAGCATTTGTGATTGTAATTACTAGAAATTTTCCACTTCATTTAGTAATCGTCTATTTTCATTTAATTTGATTAAAATCAATGTGGTGTACATACTGTATTCTGCCATGTAGTGAAATTTTAAAGTATATAACTCCGAGTGTCGTTATGTGGCACACAACAAATTTAACCTTCCTTCAAAAGCTGCACAGCTGATATTTTATGCACACACAGCCTACAGAAAATTAGAGGGAACATTGCTGCAGCGGTGTGGGAAACTTTCCCTGCTGCATTTAGGCGTGATTTCTTCTTATTCGGGCCCGCATGTGTTTAACCCCCTGCTGTGTTTTAGGTGCCCGGGAGAGGCAGCCACTGGAGAATAAAGCAGGACAGAGCAGCCTCTTCCTAGGGGGCCATTTGCAGTTTCTTTTTAATTTCAGTTTCAGTTAATTAGATTTTGGTTTGGTTTTATTTTAGTTTAAGTACTCTAGTGCTCTGTGCCTGAGCCTGTGGAGGTGCACTATGCTGGGAATCCTTTTATCTACCTGTGTACAGATTGAGGACGTTCCTGGGGAGTGCCCCCAGCGATTCCCATCATGCCGGCCAGACCGCAGCGCCTGGTATAGGATGGTATCAAGGGGCGTGAACCCCACTTAATCCTTAAGCATTCCTTGTGTTATACAGCTCAAAACATATTCAGTGCACAATGACTTGATGCAGACATGTGGGAAAAGCCTAATGAGATATGCCATTGTTGCTGCTGGGTAGATTTCAGAGTGCTGTTGTGCCTGCTCAGGTGATGTAAGTGGCAGTTGGTTGAGACATTGTTATTTTCTCCTAAGAAGGGTCAGATAAAAGTCAGAGACAGAAATAAAGATAAGTGTAAAAAAAAAAAAAAGAAGTGATGCATATAGGTTTCTAGCAGCTACAGCTCTGTGGAAAACAGGAAGTACCTGCATACAAGAAATGTATGTAATTTGAAAGATAGTGGATAGGAAGCAAATGTTTATGGTCAGGGAGTAACCTGACATGATCATCTCTTGTCTCTTAGCCTAGATTACGTACCTATTAAATCTGTAATATTGCTTGTAAGGGAAGCTGTACTCCCTTATAACCATTTGTAGTATTAGAATAAAAACGTAAACTTTACTCAGAGAACATGTCAGTTTGATTGGATCAGGGCAAGGTCCATTTCATATCTTTAAGATACAACACTGCAGTGCAATCTAAAAATCCTCAAGATATGTGGTCCCAGGTGTGATGTGGTCTTGGAGGCAGGCGTCTGTCCAAACTGCACACAAGAGGCTGTCATGGGAGCAGGACCTGAAGGATGAGATGAGGCAGGAGAGTCCCTCCCGGTTGCACGAGACCCTGGGGCGGGGGGCACCATGTTATCTTCAACGGATCCGGTCCCTGCACGATGCCTGGACCATCCACCCCTGAAGCCCAGGAAGCAATAGAGCTCCTGGGGGAGTTCTCACCGGAGTTTGTCTTACTTTTGCATAACCACATCAATCACCCTTGGTTTAGTGATAAATAAATATCAAACAAACTGAATCACCAAACAAACCCCAAAAAAACCTAAGTGATATTTTCTATTTGTCGAATTATGCCGAGGTAGGTAAGAACTACTATCTATCCCCACCAGATGGCACCATCCATTTTAATCATATTATAAAGAATTTAAAAAACTTAACTTATTGGAAGGACTAATTTTAACATCCCTCAATGTGGTATCCAAACTCAGGCACGACGTGCACGTTTCGGGATTCTCTCCCTGTATCAAGTGCTGCTTCCATCAGATCATGTTTAACCGCCATACAATGCTGAGGTAGTATAATCAGCAGGTTTTTTTAAAGGGCATACTACTTATCATTGGCTATTGCAATCTTTCACTCAAACACAGAACTCCAATCGGACGGCGAGATAACCCTACTTCATCAGGGGAATTCCACCACGTCATCAGTGACATCAAAAGAGACTGATCCAATCAATTTCCTTATTGAGGCCCAGAGGAATCACCGTATTCAGTCTGAATATCCAGCTTTGCTCATGCCGTTGAAGTAGGGCAATCCAATCACCCCCCCTAGGGTCCGTGGGGGACATAATCTATCACCGACCATCGCAGGTCAGCAAAGTCATGGTTGTATGTTAACAGTGCTCAACTATTGGGGCAGACACTATCTTTTGGCGAATTCTTGACGCATGCTCACTCAAGCGAGTTTTAATCACTCGCGTAGTCCTGCCTATATATAAAAGGACCAAATAAATAATTGGCACTTTCGGACATACCGAAACCAAAAATTTATGCTCTTTCTTAGTTAACCAGCCATTATCCAATCCCATATCAATTAAGTATTTAATCTCCTGTTGAAGTTCAATAGTAGGATCCACCGAGAGCTGTTTATATGTAAGGCTATCAGAAAGATGCAATCTCAGGAGGTCAGCATAATTAGATGTTGATTGAACTACTATCGCACCCCCTTTGTCAGCTTTACGTATAGTTATCGTTGGATCCTGTTTGATCGAGAAGTGAGAGAGTTGATGAGACCCCAGAAGCATTTGTTGGAGTTCTTCCATATATGAGTCTCAGTACGGAAGTGGTTGGAATATTGAAGAAATATTGGCATAATCTCCAGGAACAAGCAGGAATGTAGTCTTCACATATGGATATCGTCGGTACCGACGGAGCCTGCGCGGGAACGCTCCCCAGCATCCAATAGGAAAGCTTTTGGGAGCATCCCACAGCGCATCCCACCTTTCCCAATTGTTCCTTTCCAGTTTTTCGTTTTCCGCGGAGCCAACAGGTTGCACATCCTGTCACCGCAGAAAAACATCCCTTCTATTATTTTTTGTGGTCGCGTCTGCCTTCCCTCGACACTACACTGGTACTGCCGGTTCTTCTTCTTTCTTTTCTTTAAAAAAAAAAAAAACCTTTCTTCTGGAGTTTTTTCCAGTAATTTTCTCTCAAGTGCTACGCGCCATTTTTGGCACTAGGCCCAACTTTTCCTTCAGAATGGAAAAACCCGCTTCGGGTTTCAAAAAGTGTTCTAAGTGTGGCGGTACCATCTCCGTCACCGACACCCATTAGTGGTGCCTCAAATGTTTAGGTCCTGACCATTCTATTTCAGAGTGTGTTGCCTGTGGGATGATGTCGAAAAGGGGCCGGCAGAACCGAGCTGCTAAGCTTAGCACCCTTTTTCCCTCCGATGCAGCTTCCATGGCATCAACATCGCCCACGGCTTTGTCTTCCTCCCATGGATCTCAGGTAACTAAACATAAATCTAGCTAGTCTAGATCTCCTTCTAGACAGCGAGATGCCTCTGGCATTGCCCTAGAGGGACTTTCACTGGCAAAATTGGTCCAGCGGGAGGCTTCGGCTTCCAAAGCAGTACTGGGGCTCCAGGATGTTCTCGAGGCTTCAACCTCGGCAGAACTACTGGTGCCATGCTCTGGGGTACCGGCCGCTTCTTCCAGTACCGATACCCAAGCATCGGCAGCGTCGATAGACCAGAGAATCTTGGCTATTGAACTCAGTCTGGCGGCTCTTCTTACGGCCTCGATGCCCTTGAAACCGCTTCAGACAATTCAACCGGTGCCGGCACCAACTGCATCGACATCAGCAGGTATTCTTCCGGAACCGAGTCATGCGTATCCATCTGGTATTGACAGGTCGGTACCGGACCACTCCGATGCCGACTTCGATCGGTACCGGTACCGTGCCTTGCACGATCACCCGGATCGGAGATACTTCGAATCCTCGGATGAGTCTGAAGACTCTGAAAGCTCTGCTGATACCAGAGTACTTCTTCCTGAGGATTCCTCTTCTCCTCAGCGTAGATGTCTCCACCAGAGGATATGTCTTCAGGATTTTATCTGAGATGTGGCTCCTGAAAAAGAGCCTAGGGCAAAGGAATTAGAAATCCTGCAGTACCCTAAAGCTCCCAAAGAGGCAGCTACCTTACCTATTCATGAGATCTTGCATGATCTCATGTTAAGGATGTGGGAAACACCTCTAACCACATCTCCTCACTCTCGAAGACTCGACACCATGTATCGAGTTCCTCCCTGTCCTGGGTTTCAGAAGACTCAATTACCACACCATTCCATGGTGGTGGAGTCAGCAATGAGAAGGATAAAGAGTGCAAAAAGGCATGCATCTAATCCTCCAGGACGTGAGTGTAGGACTCTTGACGCCTTTGGACATCGAACCTTCCAGGCTTCAATGCTTTCTACTAGGATCAGTTCCTATATCTTAAATATGGGAATGTTCCTTAAGGAGGTCAGAGGAGATTTAGAGCTTATGAGTCCTCTCTTCCTGATGATAAGAGGCAAGATTATCTCGCCCTTGTCAAACATGCTCAGGATGTTTCCAAGTTTGTGAATCGTGCAGCTTTTGACTGCTTTGAGTGCATAAGCAGAACCTCTGCCATTGCCATAGGTGCACGTAGAATTGCCTGGCTCCAGGCATCTGACTTGGAAATTTGGGTACAGGATAAACTAGGGAATATTCCTTGCACAGGAGAGAATCTCTTTGGCAAGAATTGGCAGGAAAAAGCTCATGAGATAGATACTGACAATATCACTTTGGATAGACTAGAAAGGGGGGCTGTTACTTCTGGAGAGAAATCTGAAATTGTGAGTATATACTTCTGGGAATTTTTCTGAAAGGAATTTTTTTTCTTTTAAAGCTAATTAATCTATGAACCCACTATTTTTTTTGTTAAATCAGTCAGGGCCTAGTAGCAACAGTTTAAGATTCAATTTAAAACACAGAAGAGAACTTTCTGGTTACCTTTCATACCCAGTAGACAGCTGTAGTTTAAATTTCATAGTCACTCAGGGCCTAGCATCAGCAAAGTACTTTTAGTTTCAAATTAAAACACAGAAGAAAGCTTTCTGGTTAAATTTAGAATCCAGCAGAGAGCTTGTAGTTTAAATTTCTTAATAGGTTAGAGCCTAGTAGCAGCAAAGAGCTATAATTTAAATCAAATCAGAATATAGCTTAGCACAAAAGGCAAAACAAGGTCAATTCTCCTTGAGCAGCATATAAAATCTTCCAGAGACCTTTACAAAGAGGCCTTCTACCTAGTGGGCAAGCGACCTGTGAAGCTTTTTCAATAGGTGTTAACACCAGCTGGCAGTTCAAAAGGCCATTTTGAAAGACTCCTTCTATCCAAGCAAGGACTGTTAATTACCCAGGAAGTAGGTCACTGCTTACATCAGCAGCACAAGCATAAATAGCTCAACCAGAGCTCTGTGACCCTCAGTCTTGAAGGACTAGAAAGGGGGGCTGTTACTTCTGGAGAGAAATCTGAAATTGTGAGTATATACTTCTGGGAATTTTTCTGAAAGGAATTTTGTTTTTCTTTTAAAGCTAATTAATCTGTGAACCCACTATTTTTTTTGTTAAATCAGTCAGGGCCTAGTAGCAACAGTTTAAGATTCAATTTAAAACACAGAAGAGAACTTTCTGGTTACCTTTCATACCCAGTAGACAGCTGTAGTTTAAATTTCATAGTCACTCAGGGCCTAGCATCAGCAAAGTACTTTTAGTTTCAAATTAAAACACAGAAGAAAGCTTTCTGGTTAAATTTAGAATCCAGCAGAGAGCTTGTAGTTTAAATTTCTTAATAGGTTAGAGCCTAGTAGCAGCAAACAGCTATAATTTAAATCAAATCAGAATATAGCTTACCTCAGCGGCACAGGACAAGGTACTGTGTAGCAGCCCTTTTTTAATAAGTGTT
The DNA here is from genome assembly GCA_033557465.1 of Ichthyophis bannanicus. NCBI lineage: Eukaryota > Metazoa > Chordata > Amphibia > Gymnophiona > Ichthyophiidae > Ichthyophis > Ichthyophis bannanicus. The sequence continues at coordinate 86,530,035 of CM066048.1, read as the reverse complement.
ATATCCCTCCCTCCCTCCCCACACCTACCCTCCCCTGGGATAATCACAGCTTTATAGGTACTTGCACAACTTAAAAGACAGGAGGTGCTCTCAGGTGAAGCTCATTACCCAAATCAGTCATACACTAAGGACCTGAGATTAATTAAGCTTCAGGTGAACAAGGTATATTAAACTTCTTAGGTACAGTTTTAGTGGTATAAATATCCATAGCACCCTTTAGTACATAAAGAACTTAAAGATCTAAACACAAACTTAAAACTAAGATGCAGACAGCAGTCCAGCAGCGGAATGTGGGCTTTCCAGTCTTTTGCATTGAGTGTCACATGTATGATTTTCTCCCAGCTGGTGAGAGGTCTTACGTGTGCACTAGGTGCAAGGAGCTCTCTGCTCTCAGGGAACGAGTCCGTTCTCTAGAGGCTAGAGTAGCAGACTTGGAAAACATAAGACAGACAGAGAGGTACATAGACGAGACCTACAGGGATATAGTCCTGAAGTCCCACCTCCAGTCTGGCAGCATCCCTGTTGCCAGGGAGGAGAGAGGTCACGTGACAGGAGAGCATCACCCTGGTGTGGCAGGAAGTGATCCTGTAACTAGGACCTGTCCTCCAGGTGATGTAAACCCCTCTCGCACCGAGGAGGTTTCTCCAGGGCCAAGTGCCCATGAGGGAAAGGGTTAGGACAGCAGTTATAGTTGGTGATTCGATCATTAGGCATGTAGATAGCTGGGTGGCTGGTGGATGTGAGGATCGCCTGGTAACATGCCTGCCTGGTGCGAAGGTAGCGGACCTCACACGCCACCTAGATAAGGTCTTAGATAGTGCTGGGGAGGAGTCTGTTGTCTTGGTACATGTCGGTACCAATGACATAGGAAAATGTGGTAGGGAGGTTCTGGAAGCTAAATTTAGGATTTTAGGTAGGAAGTTGAAATCCAGAACTTCCAGGGTAGCGTTCTCCGAAATGCTTCCCGTTCCACGCGCAGGACCCAAAAGGCAGGCAGAGCTCCGGAGTCTCAATGCGTGGATGAGACAGTGGTGCAGAGATGAGGGGTTCGGATTTGTTAGGAACTGGGGAACATTCTGGGGAAAGGAGGGGCTCTTCCGAAGGGATGGGCTTCACCTTAACCGGGATGGAACCAGGCTGCTGGCATTAACCTTTAAAAAGGAGATAGAGCAGCTTTTAAACTAGATAATAGGGGAAAGCCGACAGTCGCCCAAGAGCGCATGGTTCGGAAGAATGTATCCTTGAAGGATACTACAAAAAGCAGAGAGGTTCCAAAAAAGAGTAAAGTAGCCCAAATGCCCTCGAGTATGGAGCAGACAGAACTTAAAGATCCCAAATTACCCATGTCTACCAATAGCCAAATTAATATGAATAAAATACAGTCTCTAAAATGCTTGTATGCAAATGCTAGAAGTCTACAAAACAAGATGGGAGAGTTAGAATATATAGCACTAAACGAGAGGTTAGATATGATTGGAATATCAGAGACATGGTGGAAGGAGGACAACCAGTGGGACACTGTGATACCTGGGTACAAACTATATCGTAATGATAGAGCTGACCAAATTGGTGGAGGGGTTGCGCTCTATGTTAGAGAGGGCATTGAGTCAGAAAGGATTAAAGTTTTGCAAGAAACAAAATTTGCTGTAGAATCTCTATGGATTGAAATTCCATGTAAAAAGGGGAAGGCGATGGCAGTGGGGGTGTACTATCGTCCGCCTGGCCAGAATGAACAAATGGATGATGAAATGCTCAAAGAAATCAAGGAAGCTAGCAAAAGTTACAGTGCAGTAATAATAATGGGTGATTTCAATTACCCCGGCATCGACTGGGTCAGTGTCACAACAGGACATGCTAGGGAGATAAAGTTCCTAGATGAAATAAATGACTGCTTCTTGGAGCAGCTGGTTCATGAACCAACCAGAGGGGAAGCAATATTAGACCTAGTCCTTAGTGGAACACCAGATGTAGTGCAAGAGATAAGGGTGTTGGGGCCACTTGGCAATAGTGATCATAGCATGATCACCTTTGATTTAATTAGTGGAGGAGGGATAGTAAGGAAATCCACAGTACTACCCTTTAACTTTCGAAAGGGAGACTATGATAAAATGAGGAAAACAGTTAAGAAAAAACTAAAAGGAGCAGTTGCAAAGGTTAAAGACGTACATCAAGCTTGGGTGTTGTTGAAAGCTCAGACCAGCTGTATTCCACGCTTTAAGAAAAGTGGAAGGAAGTCCAAAAAACTGCCAGCATGATTTAAAGGTGAGGTCAGAGAGGCTGTTGTTGCCAAAAAAGCATCTTTCAGGAAATGGAAAAAAGAGCCAAACGATGAAACCTGGAAACAGCACAAGCACTGGCAAGTCAAATGCAAGGCATTGATAAGGCAGGCAAAGAGAGAATTTGAGAAGAAGCTTGCTGCGGAAGCAAAAACGCGAAATAAAGACCTTTTCAAGTACATTCGTAGCAAAAAACCTGTGAGAGAGTCAGTTGGTCCATTAGATGATAAAGGGGTTAAAGGAGCACTAAGAGGCGACAAGGCGATAGCGGAGAGACTGAATGAATTCTTTGCTTCGGTCTTTACTGAGGAAGATGTAGGGATGTTACCCATGACTGAAGTGGTATTTAAAGGTGTGGAAGAATTGAAGGAAATATCGATACATCGGGAAGATGTCTTACAACTATTAGATAAACTGAAGAATAGCAAATCACCTGGGCCGGATGGTATACATCCAAGGGTGTTGAAAGAACTGAAATTTGAGATTGCAGACCTGCTATCAGTAATCTGTGAACTATCATTAAAATCATCTCTAATACCTGAGGATTGGAGGATCGCCAATGTAACACCAATTTTTAAAAAGGGTTCGAGGGGTGATCCGGGAAACTACAGACCAGTGAGCCTGACATCAGTACCGGGAAAAATGGTAGAAACCATCATAAAGAATAAAATTACTCAGCGTGTAGATAGTCACGACCTAATGGGAGACAGCCAACATGGCTTTAGACAAGGAAGATCTTGTCTTACTAATCTGTTATGTTTTTTTGAAGGAGTGAATAAACAGGTGGACAAAGGTGAGTCGGTTGATATTGTGTATCTGGACTTTCAGAAAGCCTTTGACAAAGTCCCTCATGAGAGACTTTTGGCAAAACTAAAGAGTCATGGGATAGGAGGCAGTGTACTACTGTGGATCAGGAACTGGTTAAAAGATAGAAAGCAGAGGGTAGGGCTAAATGGCCAATTTACCCAATGGAGAAAGGTGAATAGTGGTGTACCCCAGGGATCTGTGCTGGGTCCGCTGCTTTTTGACATATTCATAAATGACCTGGAAAGTGGAATAACAAGTGAGGTTATCAAATTTGCAGATGACACAAAACTGTTTAAAGTTGTTAAAACCCAGGAGGATTGTGGAAAATTGCAAGAGGATCTTGATAAATTGGAAGACTGGGCATCAAAATGGCAGATGAAATTTAATGTGGAGAAGTGCAAGGTTATGCACCTAGGGAAGAACAACCCAAACTATGGTTACACGATGCAAGGTTCCACATTAGGAACCACCACCCAGGAAAAAGATTTAGGCGTCATTGTGGATACCTTGTTAAAACCCTCGGCCCAGTGTGCAGCGGCGGCCAAGAGAGCAAATAGAATGCTAGATATGATAAGGAAAGGAATGGAAAATAAAACAAAAGATATTATAATGCCTCTATATCGTTCCATGGTGAGACCGCACCTTGAATTCTGGTCGCCGTATCTTAAAAAGGATATAGCGATTTTAGAAAAGGTTCAGAGAAGAGCCACCAAAATGGTAAAGGGGATGGAAGGCTACTCCTATGAAGAAAGGCTAAAAAGGTTGGGGCTCTTTAGCCTGGAGAAGAGACGGCTGAGGGGAGATATGATAGAAGTCTATAAATTAATGAACGGAGTGGAACGGGTAAACGTAGATCGATTGTTTACCTTATCAGAATATGGAAAGACTAGGGGACATGCAATGAAGCTACAGGGTAAACTATTTAAGACTAATAAAAGAAAATATTTTTTCACTCAACGTGTAATCAAACTCTGGAATTTGTTACCGGAGGATGTAGTAAAGGCTGTTAGTGTAGCTGGGTTTAAAAAAGGTTTGGACAAGTTCCTGGAGGAAAGGTCCATAAACCATTATTAAGAAGGGACCCAGGATATCAATGCTTGAACCAGTACAAGCATTGTGGAACCTGTGTCCCTTGGGGAAACTGCTAGGTACGTATGACCTAGATTGGCCACTGTTGGAAACAGAATGCTGGGCTTGATGGACCTTGGTCTGACCCAGTATGGCATATCTTATGTTCTTATGTCCAAATTTACTGCTGATCCTGCGAGGAAAAAATCCTCTAAGAAACTATTCTTCAGTAAGAAGAAGTTTTATCCCTCCTATACCCAACAGGGGCATCGTTTAGGTCAGTCTGCCCAAAAGGGACAACAGCAACAACCTAGACAAAGAAAGTCAAAAGCAGCTAAGTCTCAACCTGCTCAGCAGACTCAGCCTCCACAGGGGCTTTGACTCCTATCTAGAGAACTTTGCCTTCCTGGCCCAGACCCTCCACCATCCCAGGAAGGTTATGTCATTTTGCCCCCAGATGGGGTCAGATAACAGCAGAAAATTGGACTCTGTCTATTGTAAGAGAGGGGTACAAGCTTCATTTCCTCAGCATGCCCCCTCCTACAATGGTAAGACAGTTCAATTCTCAGACCTCTCTCAACGACCTGTTAGCTCAAGAGGTCACTGCTTCTTGCCCAAGGGGCAATAGAAGAGGTACCCATTCCCTAACGGGGTACAGGGTTTTACTCCCCCTATTTCCTTATCCCAAAGAAAACAGGAGGATACAGACCCATTTTAGACCTCAGAGAATTGAACAAATTCCTGTTCAAGAGAAGTTCAAAATGATTTCTCTGGGAACTCTGCTGCCATACCTTCAGAGTCAGGATTGGCTTTGTTCTCTAGATCTCAAGGATGCGTACACCCATGTTCTCATCCATCCAACTCATCGAAAGTTCCTTCGCTTTCTGTTTCAAGGGAAGCACTACCAATACAGGGTTCTTCCTTTTGGCCTGGCCTCTGCACCAAGGGTGTTCACAAAATGCATGGCTGTCGTGGCAGCATTTCTTCGCACCCTAGGAATATTTGTCTTCCCTTACTTAGACGACTGGCTCATTCGAGCCCCGTCAGAGCCAGAGGCCAGGGTTGCTTTCTCTCGCACAATGCACATCCTTCAGTATTTGGGTCTTGTCATAAACTTCCCAAAATCCAACCTTGCTCCCACTCAGTCCCTGGAGTTTATAGGAGCTCTGCTGGATACCAGACAGACAAGGGCCTACCTTCCACAGCCCCGCTGCCTTCGCATTGTGCAGTTAGCTTCCCAAGCAGTGCTAAAACCTCACCTCATTGCTCGGGAAATGTTACAGTTGCTAGGCCACATGGCATCCACCATGAATGTGGTTCCTTATGCTTGCCTTCATATGAGGGCAGCCCAATGGACTTTATCCACTCAGTGGACTCAGGCGTCAGGTTGCCTGTCAGACAAAATAGCAAACTCAGATTGCCTTATTTTGTCCCTCCAATGGTGGCAGTCACCCCAAAACCTTTTGGTGGGGTCTCCTTTTCAGCAACCCCCACCCCAAGCCACTTTAACAACAGATGCCTCACAGGTGGGTTGGGGAGCCCACCTGCAAGGCCTCTCTACCCAGGGTACCTGGACTCCACGAGAGGCCTATCTACACATCAATCTCCTGGAACTCAGAGCAATCTTTCTTGCTCTTCAAGTATTCCACACCAAGCTCAGCTACAAGACAGTCCTAGTTCAAACGGACAATCAAGTAGCCATGTTCTATGTGAGCAAGCAGGGCGGAATAGGCTCTCTGTCGCTATGCAACGAAGCTTTGCGACTATGGGCCCTCGCCAGAGAGCATCAGATTCATCTCCTTGCAGTGTATCTTCCAGGCATTCAAAACTCTTGGGCAGACAGACTCAGTCGAGTTCTTCTTCCACACGAATGGTCTCTCCATGCAGACCAGGTGGCCAAAAGTTTCCAAATTTGGGGAACCCCGGACATAGACCTCTTTGCAAGTCCGCTGAATGCCAAACTTCCCCGGTTCTGTTCCAGAATTCCGGCTCAGGGTTGTCAGGCCAGAGATGCTTTCCTCCTCCACTTTGGCCAGGACTTCCTGTATGCCTTCCCACTCATTCCCCTAATTCCCAAAACCCTGTTCACGCTTCAGAGAGAGAGAGGTCATATGATTCTCATAGCTCCACATTGGCCATGGCAAATGTGGTACCCTCTGCTCCTACATCTCTCTCAAGCTCCGCCTCTGGAGTTAGGATCTGCTCCAAATCTCTTTTCTCAAGAGGACGGGATGCTGTGGCATCCCAATCTCCAGTCTCTGCATCTCAGGGCCTGGTTGCTGAAAGCCTAGAACTTCACGGCCTTAACCTTTCTCAGCAGGTAAAGGATATCCTTTATGCTTCCAGGAAGCCTTCCACAAGACGCTCTTATGCATTCAAGTGGAAAAGGTTTACCATATGGTGCTCCAGAAGGGTCTTAACGCTCTTGCGATACCTCTGGAATCATTACTGGAGTATCTCCTTCATTTATCTAATGCAGGGCTTAAGACCAATTCAGTGAGAGTTCATTTGAGTGCTATTGCAGCTTCTTTCAAGCCTCTAAATGGACAACCTATTTCCTCTCATCCTCTCATAGCGAGATTTATGAGAGGCCTTCTTTTAACTAAGCCTCCCATTAAGCCACCACCGGTGGCATGGGACTTAAATCTGGTTATTGGGCAGCTCATGAAGCCGCCTTTTGAGCCATTAGCTACTACCTCTTTGAAATTCCTTTCCTGGAAAGTCATCTTTCTTATTGCAATCACATCAGCATGTCACATCAGTGAATTGCAAGCATTGGTGGCTGATCCTCCTTATACAAGGTTCCATCATGATAAGGTAGTCCTTAGGACTCATCCACACTTTATGCCAAAGGTGGTCTCACCTTTTCATTTAAACCAAGTGGTTTAACTTCCTGTATTCTTCCCGAGGCCTCATGCCTCAAATGCAGAAAGGAATCTTCATACTTTGGACTGTAAAAGGGCTTTGGCCTTTTACTTGCAAAGGACACAGCAACATAGAAAGTCCTCTCAACTCTTTGTTGCTTTTGATCCTAGTCATTTGGGACTTCCAGTCTCCAAAAGAACACTGTCCAGCTGGATTGCACAGTGTATATCTTTTGCCTATGAGAGTAAGAACCTTCCTCTCTGAAAGATATTCTAGTTCGTTCTACTGCTCTGATTGATAGTCCACCATTGCCATCTCCGCATAATCGGGGTCATATTTCTTGTGGATCATGTATATATTGTGCTGCAGCATTGATGGGTAGTACATGGACACATCCTAAAACAGGGCGGATAATCAAACATAGATGGGAGACTGATTGTAACTCATCTTTTGTTGTCTACACTTTGCAATGCCCCTGTCTCCTTTTATATATAGGCAGGACTTTTGTGGCCTTGGGCAAGTCACTTAATCCTCCATTGCCTCGGAAGAAAGGCCTGGCAATCTACTTCCGGTGACACTGCCAAGAAAACCCAGGAGCTTCTGGGTCGCCAGGAGTTAGGACTGACTCGAAGGCACACATTGCATTTTACATGAGTGATTAAAACTCGCTTGAGTGAGCATGCGTCAAGAATTCGCCAAAAGATTTTCACAATTTTCCACAATCCTCATGGGTTTTAACAACTTTGAATAGTTTTGTGTCATCTACAAATTTGATAACCTCACTCGTTATTCCCATTTTCAGGTCATTTATGAATATATTAAAAAGCAGTGGACCCAGCACAGATTAGGGTGGGGTACATCACTATTCACCTTTCTCCATTGGGAAAATTGACTATTTTGCCCTACCCTCTGCTTTCTATCTTTTAACCAATTCCTGATCCACAATAGTATACTGCCTCCTATCCCATGAAATTTAAATTTGCCAAAAGTCTCTCATGAGGGACCTTGTCAAAGGCTTTCTGACAGTCCAAATACACTATATCAACCAACTAACTTTGGTCTACCTGTTTATTCACACCTTCAATAAAACATAACAGATTAGTAAGACAAGACAGTCCTTGGCTAAAGCCATGTTGGCTGTCTTCCAATAAGCCATCACTATCTACATGTTTAGTAATTTGGTTCTTTCTACCATTTTTTCCGGTACTGACATCAGGCTCACCGGTCTGTAGTTTCCCGGATCACCCCTGGAACCCTATTTAAAAATTGGTGTTACATTGGTCATTCTTCAGTCTTCAGGTATTACAGATGATTTTAATGATAGTTCACAGATTCTCCAGGACCAAGCAGGAAGTCAGTCCTCACATATGGGTGGAGCATTTCCCCAGTTTTCTATGAAAGCCTTTGGGAATACTGCACGCATGCGCGGTCCCCTTCCCGCCTAAAGGTGCCATCTTGCTCAGTCTCTCTTTTTACGTGGAGCCCGTCGGACGTCTGTCCTAGTTCACCCGGAAAATAGTTAGATTTTTTCTTGCTATTCCTGCGATTTCATTGCGGCTTTTTGCCTGGTTCGACGCCGGTTCCCCTTCCCGCCGGGTTCAGTACACCGGTGTGGAGCCCGATCTCATTTTTTTGGTTTTTACCCTTCGTGGCTGGCGTTACATAAGAACATAAGATATGCCATACTGGGTCAGACCAAGGTCCATCAAGCCCAGTATTCTGTTTCCAACAGTGGCCAATCTAGGTCATATGTACCTAGCAGTTTCCCCAAGAGACACAAGTTCCACAATGCTTGTACTGGGTCAAGCATTGATATCTTCGGTCACTTCTTAATAATGGTTTATGGACCTTTCCTCCAGGAACTTGTCCAAACCTTTTTTAAACCCAGCTACACTAACAGCCTTTACTACATCCTCCGGTAACAAATTCCAGAGTTTGATTACACGTTGAGTGAAAAAATATTTTCTTTTATTAGTCTTAAATAGTTTATCCTGTAGCTTCATTGCATGTCCCCTAGTCTTTCTATATTCTGATAAGGTAAACAATCGATCTACGTTTACCCGTTCCACTCCGTTCATTAATTTATAGACTTCTATCATATCTCCCCTCAGCCGTCTCTTTTCCAGGTTAAAGAGCCCTAACCTTTTTAGCCTTTCTTCATAGGAGTATCCTTCCATCCCCTTTACCATTTTGGTGGCTCTTCTCTGTACCTTTTCTAAAATCGCTATATCCTTTTTAAGATACGGCGACCAGAATTGCACACAATATTCAAGGTGCGGTCTCACCATGGAACGATATAGAGGCATTATAATATCTTTTGTTTTATTTTCCATTCCTTTCCTAATCATACCTAGCATTCTATTTGCTCTCTTGGCCGCCGCTGCACACTGGGCCGAGGGTTTTAACATGGTATCCACAATGACGCCTAAATCTTTTTCCTGGGTGGTGGTTCCTAATGTGGAACCTTGCATCGTGTAACCATAGTTTGGGTTGTTCTTCCCTAGGTGCATAACCTTGCACTTGTCCACATTAAATTTCATCTGCCATTTTGATGCCCAGTCTTCCAATTTATCAAGATCCTCTTGCAATTTTTCACAATCCTCTTGGGTTTTAACAACTTTAAATAGTTTTGTGTCATCTGCGCCCTTTTTTTCTTTTTCCCTGGAAGGCCGGTCCTTTGACCTCGCGGGGGCTCTTTTTTCCCCAATGCCTTCCAGTGGTTTTAAAAAGTGTGATCAGTGCAAGAAACTGAAGTCTCTCACCGACACACACGACTGCTGCCTTCGGTGCCTCGGTCCAGATCATGATCCTAAGATCTGTGGACCGTGTGGCAAAATGTCCACTAAGGCACTGCGAAGTCGCCAGCATCAAAAGGAAAGGCTTTTCTCAGATTCGGCCTCCGGCTGGGCCCGGACCTCGTCTGAGGCCTCGACGTCTCGGGAGTCTGACCCCGAGCATCATCGGGGTTCCTCGGACAGGGGGTCCCCCGAGCGGGAGCGAAAGAGGAAGAAGCGGCTCGCGAGGGCGGCGTCGGAGGAGGTTCCTGGCTCCTTGAGGGCTAGGTCTTGGACCCCCGACTGCCGTCCCGGGTCCGTGGAACAGGAGAAGCCGTCAAAAGTGCCTCATGTGGAGCCGGAGTCTGCTGGACACGTAAGTCCTGTTGTCCTCGAGGACTCTCCTCCCAGGGAGCCGATGTTGGACCCGGCGCCGCCGGGGCCCGAGTCGGTGGCTGCTGAGTCTCCTGAGCTGGGTCTCAGGCTGACAGCCTTGGAGTGCAGACTGTCTGCGTTCATGGATCAGCAGCGGGTGCTGATGGCCAGCCTTGCTGGTGCATCTGCCCCGACCACCGGGACATCGACGTCAAAGTCGACCTCGGAGACCGAGCCGATACTCGAGACCATGAAGGCTCGAGGTCGTCCTTGGTCGCGGTCACCCTCGACCTCCCGGTCAGGACCGAGGGCGTCGATGCAGGCGGGTGCTGCCGGGCCCCACGCGGTCGGAGCCTGACTCCTCTTCGGATGAGTCCGCCTGGGAGACGGAGGACGAGGAGTCCCCTGATACCTTCAAGACTCGGTGCGTCCCGTCGGACTCACTGCAGTCTGAGCCCCGGAGTAGATCCCCTCCGGAGGATACCCGGTTCTCGGAGTTCGTTTGGGATATGGCCACTGCTTTGGCAATCCCCGTGGACCCCGAGGAGGAGCCTCGAGCCGAAGAGCTGGAGGCTCTCCAGTATGACTCTCCTCCGAAGGAGGCCTTTACTGTGCCGGTTCCTCCGATGCTGGAACGGCTCCTCTTCCAGATGTGGGAGGCACCGGCCTAGGCGCCGGTTCTGAGCAAGCGGGTCGATTCCATTTATCGACTCCGTAAGAGCCCTGGTTTTCAAAAGGCACAGCTACCACACCATTCCATGGTGGTGGAATCGGCCATGCATCGTCTGAAAAGTCAGAAGATGCACTCCGCGGTGCCCCCTGGCAGGGAGGCCTGGAACTTGGATGCGTTTGGTAGAAAGTGCTTCCAAGGCTCGATGCTTGCTTGCCGTGTCCAGTCTTACCAGCTGTACATGGGCATGTACTTGTGGGACCTGGCGAAGGAGCTTGCTGGGTTCTCTGCTGGTCTCTCCGGGGAACCTTTGCAGAGGTTCAAGTCCTTGTCCTCGGGTATTCGGGACTGCTCTAAGTTCATGTCCTGCGCAGCCTACGATGGCTTCAAGGCCTCGGCCCGTGTTGCAGCAGCCGGCATCGCGGCTCGACGCCAGGCATGGCTGCAGTCATCGGATCTTGAGCCATGGGTTCAAGACAAGTTGGTCGATGTCCCTTGCCAAGGTGAGAACCTTTTTGGCATGCCCATGGCTGAGAAGGCTGCGCAGCTCGAGACCGAGCACCTCACGAGGACAAGGCTGTCTAGAAAGACTTCTGCCCCTTCTCATAAGAAGAAGGGCTCGGGTAAGAAGTCCTTTTACCCGAGGAAGGTGACTGCCTACAAACAGTTCCCACCTTACCAGGCCTCCCCAGCTCCCCCACAGAGTCAGCAGGCCAAGGGACAGGGCCATGGGCCCCATAGGCAGAAGGCCCCCAAGCCTCAGGCTCCTGCTCCCACTCAGCAGGGTGGGGGTTTTTGACTCCCAAAGCATAGCCTCTCCGTCTCTGCTGTCCCATCCCTGCACAGGAGGTCGACTAACCCTGTTTGCCCACAGGTGGCCACCCATTACAGGAGATAGTTGGGTCTTACGCATAGTCCACATGGGCTATATGCTTCATTTCCATCTGTTGCCTCCTCCTTACATTCCTGGAGAGCCTCCAAGGCCTCCTCTCCACGCAGACCTCCTCCTTCAAGAGCTTCAGGGTCTGTTGCGAGACAAGGCGGTGGAGCCTGTGCCTCCCCACCTCCAAGGTCACGGTTTCTACTCCAGGTACTTCCTCGTACCAAAGAGAACCGGAGGCCTCCAGCCTATTCTCGACCTCAGAAATCTCAACAAGTTCCTAGAGAAAGAAAAGTTCAAGATGCTTACTCTTGGAACACTTCTGCCCTACCTCCAGCAGGGAGATTGGCTATGCTCCTTAGATCTAAAGGATGCGTACACTCACATCCTCATTCATCCAGACCACAGAAAGTACCTCAGGTTCATTGTCGGAGGAAACCATTATCAGTACAGGGTGCTGCCTTTCGGCCTCACCTCCGCCCCAGGGTCTTTACCAAATGCCTGGCGGTGGTGGCGGCCTACCTGAGAAATCAGGGTATCTTTGTCTTCCCCTATCTGGACGACTGGCTCATCAGGGGTCAGATGTGCCAGGAAGCCAGGCAAGCCACCCTCCGAACTATTTCTCTTCTTCAGCACCTGGGTTTTGTCATAAACTGCGCAAAGTCCACTTTGCTCCCCTCCCAGAACTTGGAGTTCATAGGGGCGAGGCTGGACTCTCTGCAGGCAAAGGCTTTCTTGCCAGAAGACAGAGCTCAAAGACTGATAGACTTAGCAAACCAGTTTCTCCAAAGGCCACTGGTTTCCGCCAGACTCTGGCTGCGGCTTCTGGGCCACATGGCTTCAACAGTGCATGTGACTCCCAATGCCCGACTCCATATGAGGCCTGCACAGTGGTGCCGCAGGACTCAGTGGTCACAGTCCACAGGACGCCTCAGAGATAGAGTAAGGGTGTCCAGACCATTCCTGAACTCCCTACGCTGGTGGCTGCACCCCCCAATCTTCTGCAAGGGGTGCCTTTTCAAATTCCTGGGTTCACAGTGGTGTTGACCACAGATGCCTCTCTGCAGGGCTGGGGAGCACATTGTCTGGGCAGGAGGGAGGCCACGCAACAGATCAACCTACTGGAACTCCAGGCTATTCGCTTAGCCCTCAAGTCTTTCTCTCAAAACCTGGCTCACCAGTCTGTCTTAGTACAAACGGACAACCAAGTAACCATGTTTTATGTGAACAAGCAGGGCGGCACTGGGTCCAGGCCCCTTTGTCAGGGGGCACAAGACCTTTGCTTGTTTGCGCTCAAGCACAGCATGTTTCACAAAGCTGTTTATCTCCCTGGCCAGGAGAACTGCCTGGCAGACAGGTTGAGCAGAGTTCTGCAGCCCCACGAATGGCAACTCCACCCATTAGTGGTTCAGAAGATTTTCCTGAAATGGGGACTTCCATCCATAGATCTCTTTGCCAGTCCCCTGAACAAGCAGCTGCCCAGGTTCTGCTCCAGGCACCCGCATCCCATGAGGTGGGCAGCGGATGCTTTTCTGATTTCTTGGTCTCAGGGCCTCCTATATGCGTTTCCTCCCACACCTCTGGTGGCCCGAACCCTGTTCAAGGTTCTAAAGGACAAGGCCTTGGTACTCCTAGTAGCTCCCAGGTGGCCGAGGCAGCCTTGGTTTCCACTTCTGCTTCAACTGGCAGTGGACCCCCCACTGCCTCTGGGGTTGCAGCCCCTACCTTCTCTCTCAGGATCAAGGTTCTCTTCTGCACCCGAATCTCAAATCTCTCAATTTGATGGCCTGGAGGCTGCAAGGGTAGTTTTGGCTCCCTGGGGCCTACCTCCAGAAGTTGAAGAGGTTGTCCTGGCCTCTAGGAAGCAGTCCACTAGAAAAACCTATGCCCTGAAATGGAAAAGATTTTCTGTGTGGTGTCAGCTGCATACAGAAGATCCTTTCTCCTGTGCTGTACCAGTAGTGCTTCAGTACCTGCTGCACTTGTCCAATCAGGGCCTTAAATCCAATTCTGTTCGGGTCCACCTCTCAGCTCTGGCAGCTCACCACTCTCTGGTGGAAGGACACTCTGTCGGTTCACCCCTTGGTGTCCCGGTTCCTCAGGGGTTTGCTCTTGCTCAAGCCTCCTGTCCGTCCTCCAGCCCCTGAGTGGGAGTTGAATGTGGTCTTACAACAACTGACTCGCCCTCCTTTTGAGCCGATGGCTACTTGTCCTGTCCACTTCCTTTCCTGGAAGACACTCTTCCTGGTAGCCTTAACCTCGGCCAGACGAGTGAGTGAGCTTCAGGCCCTGGTCTGTGACAGGCCTTACACCAGATTCTATAGGAACAGGGTAGTCCTTAGGACTCATCCAAAGTTCCTCCCAAAAGTTGTCTCCTCTTTCCACCTCAACCAGGAGGTGGTTCTTCCAACATTCTTCCCTAGGCCTCATGTGAGCCAGGCTGAAGCGGTCCTGCATACCATGGACTGTAGGAGGGCCTTATCCTTCTACCTTGACCGTACACAGGAACATAGAAGGGCTACTCAGCTCTTCATGTCTTTTGACCCTAATAATTTGGGGTTGGCTGTGTCCAAGCGTACCTTGTCCATATGGGTGGCTGACTGTATCACCTGGTCTTACAGGGCGGCTGACCTTCCTTTGCAGGGTCGGGTCACGGCCCACCGTGTAAGGGCTATGGCTGCCTCAGTAGCTCATCTCCGCTCTTTACCGTTGGCAGACATCTGCAGGGCTGCAACTTGGTCCTCAAGCCAGACTTTTGCGGCCCATTACTGCCTGGAGAGGGAGTCCCGTAGGGACAGTGCTTTTGGTCAAGCAGTACTCTGGAATCTCTTTGAGGTTTAGGCAACTCCTGCCCTCCAGCCCTCCGTTGGGCTACTGGTGGAGGTCCTTTCAGTGCAAAGCCTTTCTTTGATGCGGGGAATAGAGGGAGTTCTCTTGTTCAGCCTGGGTTCCTGGTAGCCCAGAACTAGGGAGTCGCCCATATGTGAGGACAGACTTCCTGCTTGGTCCTGGAGAAAGAGTAGTTACTCACCTGTAACAGGTGTTCTCCAGGAGCAGCAGGAATCAGTCCTCACAACCCTCCCTTCTCCCCTGGGAGTTGCAGTTGTATATAGTTCATTTTTACATTTTTTGTGTGCTGTTTTTTAGCTATGTCATTTGACTGAGCAAGATGGCACCTTTAGGCGGGAAGGGGACTGCGCATGCGTGCAGTATTCCCAAAGGCTTTCATAGAAAGCTGGGGAAATGCTCCGCAGGGGCTCCATCGACGTCGATGTCACCCATATGTGAGGACTGATTCCTGCTGCTCCTGGAGAACACCTGTTACAGGTGAGTAACTACTCTTTACTAATAGTAGGTCTGCAGTCTCATATTTCAGTTCTTTTAACACCCTTGGATGTATACCATCCAGTCCAGGTGATTTGTTACTCTTTAGTTTATCAAATAGTTGTAATACATTTTCCCAGTGTATCGATATTTCTTTTAATTCTTCCACAGCATCACCTTAAATTCCATTTCATTCATATGTAACATCCCAACATCTTCTTCAGTAAAGACCGAAGCAAAGAATTCATTCGGTCTCGCCACTATGGCCTTGTCCCTTCTTAGTGCTCCTTTTAACGCTCTATCATCTAATGGTCCAACTGACTCTCTCACAGGTATTTTGCTATGAATGTACTTGAAAAAGTCTTTATTATGCATTTTTGCTTCCACAGTAAGCTTCTTCTCAAATTCTCTCTTTGCCTGCCTTATCAATGCCTTGCATCTAACTTAAAAGCAAGAAGAAGTCGAAGCAGCATTGAAAGCCTTATTAAAGAACAATCGTTCACGTATCAAAAGGTGTTATGAAATTACAATCTTTGTCAGCAAAGAATCATATAAAATGCAATATCATAAACAGAGGTCTCAGACTAAGTTGGCTCTGCCACAGAGACTTACGTCCGTTCTCACGACAGCACGCCCATTTGCATCAACGACCTCACAATTTTAGGCAGGTTGAAAAACACAGGCACAAAATCCAACTCAATTATTGAAAATGTCTTAAATCATTGTCCTTATCTGTGTTGTAAAAACAGCCTGCTCTAATGGATTGAGCATAGATCCCGACGCCTCTCGCAGGTACCAGTCATGCGTTTCATAATGCTAACTTTCATCAGGGGATCACTTCAACACTCCCATCCAGAATCAAGTACCCTATCAAACAGAACAACACAAGAAGACTATTACCAACATGAAACACACAAACACCACTAACTTAGCCATCAAATCAGTTTTCACAATCAACAAGAAGAAGAAAAGACCTCACCTTTTAAGCATCTAATGCTGCCCGCGTTCCACCAAAAAGCACCTCATGATTTACTGCTTATGCCTCAGAACGCCGCACATGCGGACAAAAGAAAGGTTCTCAACTTTATAAAAAGTACTTCACGCCAATCACATACCACGCAATCAGGATCCTAGCCAATAGCATGCCCTCATCATTGACTCACCCGCTACTCATTCACTGTTCTACTGTCCAATCAAACTGGGTCTTAAACCAAAACTCAGCCTAGACGACTCATAGAGCTCCTCCTCCTTCCAACTGGCTACACTCAGCTTTCTCAACTCTTAAAACAACGCTACACCGCATTTATTACTTCTCGTGCAACGAGACAAAGCACTGTTTTTAAAGTAAATACCCAAGTCCCCATATCAGAAAGCATAAATTAAATCACCAACCACACAGCCTCACCTCCGCTATACCCACAGTTTTACGACCGCTAGAGGTGGGAATGCTTGAGATCCCTATCATAGGTCATCGTCGATGTGGGGACTGTGATGTATGTGCTTTGACCATAGAAGCTTCTTGTTTTGAGTATAATGGCCTCCGTAGAAGTTTGAAATCCTCCACAACCTGTGGGTCCAATAATGTAGTTTATGCTATCTGGTGCCCTTGTGGGTTAGCCTATATAGGTAAGACCACGCGGGCGTTCCGGGTTCGGATTCGGGAACATAAGAGTCGTTTAAAACACGTAGTAATGGAGGCCCCGTTAGTCCAGCACTGTGTTGAGTATCATCATCAATATGAGCAGCTTCGGGTTTTGTGTGTGGATCAGGTGTTACAGGGCGAACGCAGTGTACCATTAGATCAGGCCTTAATCAGACGTGAACAGTGGTGGATTCACACCTTTAATACTGTATTCCCTAAGGGTTTGAATGTCTCCATAGAATGGGCGCGTTGTATATGAGGATGGCCACGATTGGTTGGTTCTTGAGTTTTTTTAAATAGAGTGATATGTTGGGTAGATTTAGATCAATATTATCTCTCGCTTAGGTCTACGATGGATAGTGAGTTAAGTTGTATTGTTGGTTCAGTTTAAGGGAGCTAGAGGGTTTGGTATAGCGGAGGTGAGGCTGTGTGGTTGGTGATTTAATTTATGCTTTCTGATATGGGGACTTGGGTATTTACTTTAAAAACAGCGCTTTGTCTCGTTGCACGAGAAGTAATAAATGCGGTGTAGCGTTGTTTTAAGAGTTGAGAAAGCTGAGTGTAGCCAGTTGGAAGGAGGAGGAGCTCTATGAGTCGTCTAGGCTGAGTTTTGGTTTAAGACCCAGTTTGATTGGACAGTAGAACAGTGAATGAGTAGCGGGTGAGTCAATGATGAGGGCATGCTATTGGCTAGGATCCTGATTGCGTGGAATGTGATTGGCGTGAAGTACTTTTTATAAAGTTGAGAACCTTTCTTTTGTCTGCATGCGCGGCGTTCTGAGGCATAAGCAGTAAATCATGAGGTGCTTTTTGGTGGAACGCGGGCAGCATTAGATGCTTAAAAGGTGAGGTCTTTTCTTCTTGTTGATTGTGAAAACTGATTTGATGGCTAAGTTAGTGGTGTTTGTGTGTTTCATGTTGGTAATAGTCTTCTTGTGTTGTTCTGTTTGGTAGGGTACTTGATTCTGGATGGGAGTGTTGAAGTGATCCCCTGATGAAAGTTAGCGTTATGAAACGCATGACTGGTACCTGCGAGAGGCGTCGGGATCTATGCTCAATCCATTAGAGCAGGCTGTTTTTACAACACAGATAAGGACAATGATTTAAGACATCTTTAATAATTGAGTTGGATTTTGTGCCTGTGTTTTTCAACCTGCCTAAAATTGTGAGGTCGTTGATGCAAATGGGCGGGCTGCCGTGAGAACGGACGTAAGTCCCTGTGGCAGAGCCAACTTAGTCTGAGACCTCTGTTTATGATATTGCATTTTATATGATTCTTTGCTGACAAAGATTGTAATTTCATAACACCTTTTGATACGTGAACGATTTTTCTGATTACTTGACTTGAGAGTACTTCGTTCAGTAACTGACCAGTTGCTTGTGTTATTAAAGAACAAAGTACCGGCATTGATGGCATTCCCATTGAAGTATTACAGCACTCGGATGCAGGTTTTACCAGGAAATTTGGAAGACAAATTCATGGCCAACTGACTGGAAAAGATCTGTGTTTATACTAAGTTGATCCAACTGACTGTGGAAATTATTGCACAATGGCTCCTATATCACATGCCAGCAAGATTGACTCAAGATCATTCAGCAGAGACTGCAACCATATCTGGAATGAGAACTGCCTGAAGTGCAAACAGGGTTCAGGAAAGGTCGAGGAACGAGAGATATCATTGTGAATGTGAGATGGATCTTTAAAAATACAAAATAATAGTAAAAAGATATCTATATGTGTTTTATTAACTACAGCAAGGTTTTTGACTGTAAACTATGAGAAACTCTGGGCCACATTAAGAAGCATGGGTATACCAGAACACCTGATTGTTCTCTTGCACAACCTTTACATTGATCAAGAAGCAACAGTTCAAATAGAACTGGAAGAAATCAAATGGTTTAAAATCAGCTAAGGTGTACAACAAGGCTGCATGCTTTCCCCCTACTTCTTTCATTTATATGCAGAACAAATCATCAGAGAAGTAGGACTGTATGAAAACAATCAAGGTGAGAAGTTTGGTGGAAGACTGATCAACAACCTTCGCTATGTTGATGATACCACATTACTGGCTGAAAGTGAAGATGATCTGAAACATTTGCTTCTCAAGATCAAGGAACATAGTCTTAAAATGGGCCTGCACCTTAACAAGAAGGCAAAGACCTGGAAAAATCAACAAGTTCATCATTGATGGAGAAGAAATTGAAATAGTTGATAACTTTAATCTTCTTGGATCAACAATCAATAAAGAAAGGACAAATAGTCCAGAAATTTGATGACGATTGCTCTTGTCAGAATGGCTATGAAGGACCTAGCAAGATTCTCAAGAACAGAGGTGTCTCTCTCCATACAAAGATTCGACTATTCAAGCCATGGTATTTTTTTTTCTTTTTTCTTTATGCAATTTCCAAAATTAACATAAGAAAATGTTACAGAAAAGAAAAGCAAAAATAATAATAGGGGAAAGGAAGGGTAAAGAAACCCCTACCCCCTCTCCTTACAAAAGTAGGGAAAAAGGCATAACAGTTCACGAATCCACCATAAACAAGGAAGGCCAGACTCAAATCGTAAGAAACTTCCTCAGGAAATAAAACGCATTACTGGTGTAATATACCTACTCAAAGAGATCAAATTCTAGGGGAGATACCATCATAGATTCACAGACTCCTGAGGAAAATTAACACTTTTGCTAACAATAAACTGAGTTAAATGAGAGGGATCAAAGAAGATATAAATCACATCCTGATACTTTATCAAACATTGACAAGGATAACACAAAAAAGAATCCCTCCAACTGCAGAACCTTTGGACGCAGCAATAAAAATTTCTGCCTATGCTTTTGAGTGGCCTTAGAGACATCAGGAAACATTCTAATAGGAGCACCCATAAATAACTCATTCCTAGCCTTAAAATACATCTTCATCAGCCAGTCCCGATCCGGTTCCAAAGCCAATGTCAGCAGAAGTGTTGATCGCTGAATAGCCTCAGGATCCAAGGTCTCTAAGAAACCAGTCAGGTCCAAAGAATCAAAAGCTGGTTTCTGAAGTGGCGAGGCAGACACAGGCTCTTTCCACTTTGCAGCAGGCAAATAGAAGACCCTCACAAGGGGAGGAATAGACTTCACAAGAATTTTCAACACAGAAGTTAAATATGAATGAAAAAGTTCCTCAGGGGAAACAGTATACACCTTTGGAAATTTTAATAAGCGCAAATTCCAGTGACATTATTTTCAAGCTTCAATTCCAATTGAGATACTCTTGTAACCAACCCATTTACCATCTGCTTCTGTTGCTTCAGAGCCTGGACATGGCCAGCAAACAAAGACTGAAAAGAGGCAAACTGAGTGAGAAAAGAAGATTCCAAAGTCTGTTGACCTCCCCAAAGCATTTCAAAAGTGATGGTAACCAGCTTCTGCAGCATGGGTTTCAGCTCCAAAGAGTCCAAAACAGGGCGCAGATTAGTATCAACTTCATCCCCCCACAGACTCCAAACTAGAAGCCATGTCCCCAAGCCCCCCAGCAGAATCCGCAACTAAAACAGAAGCAGCTGCCATACGCTCCATCACCACCGGTGTCTCTGGGCGACACTCGACACTAACGGCGGAGTCGACCAATGATGACCCAACATCAGGGATAGAAGACCGCGCTGGGGCAGATCTCACCTCTGGTCTCAAAGTGATGTCATGCTCAGAATTATGCAGAGGGCCTCATTCCACTCCCGCAGACTCCAATGAGCAACGCTGCACTGGAGCACTCTCAACTGCACCAGCGAGCGGCCCTGTTACTGAAGGTGCACTCTTCAGAAACTCCCAAGCCTTAGCATTACGTTTCCACGGCATAATTACAGGTAAACAAAACAAATATAAGCAAAAGCAGGAGACAACAAGAGCGTGGTTAGCACGCATCTGCCATCTTGGCCCTCCTCTTTTCCACCTCCAAGCCATGGTATTTTCAATAACATCATATGGATGCAAAATTTGGACAGTGAAAAAGATAGACAGGAAGAAAATCAATGCCTTTGAATTATAGTATTGGTGACAAATACTGTGTATATCATGGACTGACCGAAGAACAAACCAGTCAGTACTAGGGGAGATCAAACCTAAGCTTTTCTTAGAAGCTCAGATGACAAGACTTTGATTTTCATACTTTGGAACACATTATGCAAAGAGAGAGATCGTTAGAGAAGGACATCATGTTTGGCAAGGTAGAAGGTCAATGCAAAAGAGGAAGGCCAGCAATGAGATGGATAGATACAACAACAGCAGCTGTGGTTGCCACTCTATCAACAATGAGCCGCCTGACTGAAGACTGAACATAGTTTAGGTCAGCTATCCAGAGGATCACCATGAGTCAGCATCGACTCGACGGCACTTAACAACAACAACATAAACGCAAAGCCATACACACAGTACAAGCTCTTATTATAAGCTCAATATGTTTCAGACAAATGTCTGCATCTTGGGCATCTCTTCTTTGTACATATAAAAATTAAACAAAATCTTGTACAGTATGGTAAATTCTTCTTCAAGACTATGAGGTACAATCTATAGGCAAAAAATGTCCATCAAGAGGAAAACAATAAGTAATACAAGACAGAAAAACATTTAATCATAAAAAAATCATAAAACTAATGAGCGACAACAGAACAAACCTCATTAAGAGACATCTCCAAACACCCATGGAAAAAATTCTGATAAACACTATGGCCGCCTATAACATAAAAAAACAAAAAATTATATAAAAAATGTTTCCAGCTGGTGTACCTTTTAAAAACAGAACCAAAGACGAAAAAGGAAGAAAAAATTACTGAGGGGTATCAAGCCACCAGTGGCTTCTCAGAAAAGTCCATATCAGGCGCATCAACTTAAAAACAATGGGCCTGATATTGAATTGAGCTGGCTATGCACTGCTACAGCACATTGCTATCCTCACGGACCTCTAACCCCGGATATTCAATACTAGGGTCATATGCGGCCCCGAGATTGAATATCCGGAATCGTTGTACATGCTCCGGAGCCGGAGAAGCTAAATGGGCAGCGGCGATATTGCACCACTGCCCAGTTAGTTCCCATGGGTAAGACTAGGCCAGCTTTTGCTTCACCTAGTTTTACCAGCAGGTTGCTAACCGGGTATCGGTGCAATATTGTCGCTACCCGGTTAACAACTGTCACCATCTCTGCTCCACCCTGGAACGCCCACGACATGCCCTGATGCTAAACGGATAGCATCGGGGCGTGTAGGGGAGATAATTGGGGATATTCAGCGACACTAACCATGTTAGTGCTGTTGAATATCCCATTCAGTGGCATTTGCATGGTTTCCAGGTCTGTAAACCGTGTAAATGCCTTTTGAATATCGGACCCAAAGGGAAGAAGCCATATAGAGGTGCCATATATATATATATAATTACCACTAAGCTATATCCCTAAAACATATCTAATTATCCACTAAGTTATATCCAAAAACCATATAGTGCAGCCCAAAAATGTTCCTAGTGATTTCACAAAATCTAAAAAAACCTGGTAGCTAGATTCCAAATGCAAATAGCACAGTGTCTTAACATATACGTAAACCACAACAATAGCACGAGCCTAAAAGCCATACAGACAACTTCTTCAAAAACAGCTGTTGTTACCACCGGCTATTAAGCATTCAAAATGCTTAAAAAAATAGGGCCCAGTATTCAAAAGGTATTTTCACGATTTACAGCCTAGTAAATCGTGTAAATGCCTTAGATAGGGATATTCAGCGGCACATACACGGGTAATGCCATTGAATATCCTCATCTATGTCCCCTTTGCACCCCAATGCTATCCGGCTAGCATCGGGGCATGTTGGGGCAGAGCAGAGATGGGGGCTCGAGATAACCGGGCAGCAACAATATTGCATGCTGCCCAGTTAGTGCTCTGTGTCAAAAAGATAGGCGAGGAAAACCTTAAGAGAATATATTTAAAAACTGAATAGAGCATTGATACAACAATAAAAAAAAGACATGCTCACAGCATACAATCCCAATCTTAAAACAGCCTTTAAACAAGGCAGAGAACCCTAAAAAAAAGGAAATACAGCTTAAAGCCTCTGCCAAAGTAAAGAACTGCAAAAACTTCAAAGATACTTACCAAATCGTTGTTCCACCGTTCTTTCCCCGATACAAAAGAATAACATCAGGCTGCGGGCTGCCATTGAAAGAGACTTTCCAGCTGAGACAGCTTGACTGGCAGCACCTAAATGAGGCTGCATGAAATTAAAACATTTAAAAATAAGCCAAAAATTCCCTGGTTTTTTTTATTTTTAAAAGAGCCCTTTTTAAAAAAAAATTGTGGATACCCATAAACTTTAAAAATAGATCGTCTCTTGGGCTGGGCCAGCCCAAGGACAGAAATCCTGACCATGATGCCCCCCCCCACCCAAGCCATGCCACCCTCCCGCGCTGTGCCACTCCCCCAAGCTGTCCTGCACCCTGCGTGCCGCGCCGTGCCACCCCTGTGCTAAGCCATGCTACCTCCGATTCCGGCAGCGGGGTTGAAGGGAGCGCAGCTCGGCTCGGCAGCAGGCCATGTGCTTTGGCACAAATGGTCTACTTCTTCTGACCCCCCTCCAACATAATTTCAGGGGTTCAGAAGCAGCAGGCCATGTGTGCCGAAGCAGATGGCCTACTGCCGAACCTAGCCATCTCCCCTTGCTGCCAGAATCAGCAACAGCGGGGGGTGGCAGTGTGGCACGGCTCAGCACAGGGAGGTAAGGGCAGCATGGCTCAGTGTGCAGGGGGGCAGCAGGCCATGTGTGCTGAATCACATGGCCTGCTGCCCACAGAGATCTGCCACCCTAGGTGTCTGCCTAGCTCGCCTAGTGGACGGGTCAGCCCTGCTCCTGAGGGTGTGTGGTTAAATATGTCCTTAAAAACCAGAAACCTAAAAATACTGAAAAAGTGACATCACCCTTGGAGTAAAAACTAAAACAAAAAAAAGCAGTCTGACCAGCCCGTAGGGATGGGCAGGCACCAGAGAAATCCACCGGATCTCCTTCCATCCTACTCCAGAGGATGTTGTTCACAAAATCCACATAGGTTCCCAGTCGAACAAGGCAATCTGAGCCTAAGGAGAGGGGCACCTCAAGTCCTCTGATGATGGAGAAGGTGTGCCGAAAACCTTTGACCCCCAACTTGCAAGGGGAGATTGCAGTAGCCCATTAATGTCTTGAGCCCTTCCCCAGGCACTTGGAACGAAGTCTTCGCTCCCATTACCCAATCAAGGGTAAGCTGTTGTTTGAGCCGATAGAAAAGAGTCTCACTGATGAGGGAGCGGTCACAGTGGGGTAATAGGTAGGCCCTTTCCTTTTGGGACATGCCCACCTGCACATATATAAAGGGACCTTTCTCAGCCGAGAATATGTCCGTCAGTCTCCTAGGGTGATCTAGGCAGGGATGGGATGGAGGAGGGGTTTGCACCTCACAACCTTCCACAGGTTCCTTCAGGAATATCTGCAGGCAGTCAGTATCAAGGACAATGTTAGCTACGGAACCCACTGCAATGGCAACCACGTCACTGATGCCCTGATCCTCATCTCCAGCCCTTTCATACTGGAGCTGAAGGATTTGGGGATCAGCTGACCTCTGGAAATTAATCCGAACAAGGACCACTGACTCTGCTGTCATGTTTTACCCTAGCATAAGGTATGGGATGTGTGACCTGGGTCCAGATCACTTCCTGGACATAGTCCAGGATGGGGCGCAACCTTTTCAGGAGCTCATTGCCAATCAAGAATTCTTCCCCAGGGCACTTTGTAATGATGACAGGATGTTTCACCTGTAATTTTCCAATTTGGAGGTTAAGCCAGACCTGCCCCATTGACTCTATGGGCTGATTCCCATAAGCTGCGAGTGACAAATCACTGGGTGTGACGTGTAGGGTCCTCTGACTCCCCAAGGAAGCAGTGAGTCTATCAAAGAGACTCGAGATAATCAGGGTAGCCTCAGAGGCGGAATCTATCAGGCCCTCACAGAGAAAAGCCTGCTGAACTGTAACAGGAACAGTATACCTCTGTCCTTTTGGCTTGAGTTTACCCAGAAAGTACTTGTGCTTCCTGATGGTGTCAAAGGCTGGACCCTCGCTGTCCATTACGGGACTGTCACTCTGTGTCCATGGGGTGGCATCTCCAGCGGGCTGCACCTGTGCAATAGTGACCTGTG
Source organism: Ichthyophis bannanicus (assembly GCA_033557465.1). NCBI lineage: Eukaryota > Metazoa > Chordata > Amphibia > Gymnophiona > Ichthyophiidae > Ichthyophis > Ichthyophis bannanicus. The sequence continues at coordinate 86,505,166 of CM066048.1, read as the reverse complement.
GGACAGAAACAAAGTCGGTTAGTCATTCAGTCTCATTAGAAGGGGAAGAGGAGTCAACCAGTTCCTCCTCTGGCTTCTGAGGCTTTGCTCGTGGCTTAGGAGGCGCACTACTAGCAGGAGCCTCCTGTGAGGAGCTGAATGCAATGGTAGCCTTCATCATATCTGTCAGCTCGCTTATTCTCTTCTCCAGCTCCAGGTATTTGTCAAAACCGGGCTTTCTCTTCCAGTTCCGGTTCTGTGGAGTGAAACGCTGATTCCCAGAGCGCTGCTTAGACCCAGATGACTGGTTATTCTGGGGTGGCCTGGGAGGATTCTGTGGAACAGAAGGAGAAGAGTTATTTTCTAATGAAAGGGTAGATTTTATAGCACTAACACACTGTTTTGGCTCTCTGGCTTTGCTTGGAGCCCGGACTGTGCTGCCAGTATTGGTTGCTCTCATGGTAGGAACAGCTTCCCAAATCCACTCAGCATGTTCTATCACACGTGACAGGGGTTCGTGACGCTTGTCAGACATATAAGGCTTAATGGATGGAAGGAGCAACTGACAGAAAAGATTACGAAACTCCTGATGGTGCTCTATCGTTTCCCAAGAAGGGTCACTCTGGAAGAAGGTCTGCCTAAGTCTGTAAGCAAACTCTCGGGGTGTTTCATTTTCTCTATGAGTCATACTAAATGCTGCCTGCTTTGCAGCGATATCATCAGGGTATGGCCCATAATATTTCTTTAGGGCCTGTTCAAAGATGACAATGTCCTTCTTTTCATCGTCTGCCATGGCCCGAATAAATTGCTGACAAGGTACATCAAAGGACCATGGAAGATACAGAACCATGTCCTCCCCCCTGGTACTGTTCAGTGCCCGAAAGGCATCTTTGACTGCAGCTAAATGTTCATTTATGGTGGCATGGCCAGTTTTCTCAAAAGGTGTGACCATGCTCCGCAAGGTCTTGATAATTTGTAATTGGCCGACAGAAGCACCTTCATCTGTGTGTTTTCCTTGCAGGACATGGGAGCATAGCGGATTTTGCTTGCCTTCAGCTCCCTCTGGTGGTTGCTGCTGGTACAGTTTTCCATCACTAGGGGGACTTCTCACCCCCCCCTCCACCGCTCCCTGTATGGGGAGGGGTCGAGAGTAGGGTGTTTCACTCCGCCCTGTTTCTCTCCTGTGCTCATGCGCTGATGGGAGAGAACTGACTTTGTTCTGGAAAAGCTGCCTTTCAACACTGGGCAGGGTTTCCAGTGGCAAACTGCCGTCATCAACCCTCCGGTAATCTGAGAAGCCTAGAGGGATCAAATTATCCCGGTACTCTGTCTCGTTACTATGAGAGGTGGACACACAAGCCAATTCAAAACAGTCAGCTCTTAATTGCTGGATTTCTAGGTTAACTCTCTGCATTTCCTGCCCACATTCCTGACGTGCAGCAACTAGCTCCCTTTGCAGATCGGCTGTATGCCGTCTCGCTGCCCTTAGAGCAGCCTCTGTCTCATTTAATTCAGCCATCAAAGCACTCTCTCGCTGCTCATAAAGAGCAGCGTCCGCTTTTAACCTCTTGGTCTGGGCGGTTAGTTCAGTTCTACAAACTGTCAGAAACTGCAATTCCTTTTGATCCTGTTCACCCCACTTCTTAAGAGCGGAAACCTGAGCCACTAACTCTTGGCATCGCAGACACCACAGGCTAGTAGTACCTGGTGAAAAGAGGCTACTGCTAGCCCGTCTGGTTGCCTCAGCCTGAAGTTCGTCAACTTGATGACGTAATCCAGCACTCTCCTTTTCACACTGTAGCTGTCTCCTTGGCACACTGTAGCTGACTGTGAGCTGTCCTTAAATCAGACTCTAGCGATTCAGATTTAGTTTGCAGGTGACATAATGCCTTCTGCAGTTTGTCAGTAAAAATATGCAGCACACAGGCATGCTCGGCTACCGTATCCACCGGTAATTTAGCCTTATGAGCAAGAAGCCGGTCTAGGAACTCACTGAAAAAGCTATCAGCCCTAACAAGCTCTTGCGTATCTGTTGTAAGGCACTTAGAAATTCTTTCAATGTGGTCGGCAGTGGTATCTTTCGACCAACATAGGGAAGCTAATTTCTGGAATGCCAAATCAACCTTATCTGCGTGAGCCATCGTAAATCACTAGCTGAGACTATCTGTAAAAACAAACACAGGAATAACTGCTGAAGAATCACTCTAATGCAGAGATCCTGTAATGTGGGTTCCAAAGCCGTCTCAACAGACAATGCTCGCTAGCCACAAACCTCAGCATAAACAGCTGCTTTGACCACAATAGGACAATTCAGAAATATTACACAAATTCTGAGAGACATAGCACATTCAGAAATACTCATCCCTTGGACGAGACCACCATTATTATGTAGGGTATATTCGTAGCACAAAAAAAATAAGTTAGACTCTCTGTTTGTCCAGGGGAAATAGCTACTAATTCCCAGCCCAAAGTTTGGTGAGTTATTCTGGCAATGAGCCACGAAAGAAGTCTGGTCTGCAGATATATATTAGACTTTATTATAGGCAACCAGGTAGAAAAATATACACACACACATATAGCTAATTAGAAACATGAGGTAGAAATTTGTTATAGTACAGATGTACACTTGGACAACGTAATAAATCACTGATTAGTAACCAGACGTCACTGATTCGCTCTGCACTGAGGAAAAGTAAGAAATATATTGCTAACCCCTTGCCCATCCGGAGGAGGAGAGATAAGTCAGTACCTTAGTTCCGTCGGGCTCTCAGGAACAATGCAGTCCAAGGAGGCAGCTCCTAGCTAATGCGGGCTCTAGCCTCGTCAGGCGAGCCGCAGTAAGTCCGAACCGGAGGTATCTGTGAAAGTCTTATCTCAGACCTGTGGAGGACGGCCTAGCCCACACTTAGTGGCCGTCCTGCGGAAGGGTCAGGTCGCAGGAATCAGGTACGCAGTGCACAGCAGAGAGGAACCGGTGCAAAGTCTGTATGTACAGGTGGGAAAAACCCCCAACTCTCGCTACCTAAAGTTCCAGTGCAGATTGCATTATTCTGTGTAAGAATCCTCCGTCATAGGTCCGATGATTGGTTGGCACCAGGCAGTCTGAGGTGTTCTCAGCGAATCAGGAGGTAGATGGGCAGCTTCTTGCAAACAAAGGAGCCATAGTAAAAAGTCAGGCAGAGGCAACAGTATGTAACTTCTGGGCATGTACAAGTGTCCAAGGCCAGCCACGGACAATAGCTTCTGTATGCACACTTAGAAACACTGCTCAAGCAGTTGCTTGAAGGTAGTTTGTAGCTGAACACAGCAAAAGTGTAGTGAAGATTCCATCTTGTCTGTTCAGTTTGGTTCAGGCCTGAGTTGCTGAGCAGGCCGGAGATTTGCATGTAGAATTGCAGGGGTACCAGCCCTACAGTTCTTGGGTTTTCACGTTTAATTTTAGATTTTGCAGCCTCTGGCCTGCTTCTGATTTACCGTGCGGGAAGACAGAGGCAGGCCAGAGGCTGCAAAATCTAAAATTAAAATAGAGCCGGAGTGTCATCGCCAGACAAATCGGCCTGATCACTTTCAGGAACCTTGCAAGCGATCAGGCTGATTCGTGCAGCGGCAGCAGCACTCCGGCTATTTTTATTTTAGATTTTGCTGCCTCTGGCCTGCCTCTGCTTTCCCGCTGCTTTTTTTTCTTGCTGCAAGCATTCTTGAGAAAAAAAAGCAGTGGAGAGGCATGTACTTGCGGGACCTGGCAAAGGAGATTGCTGGGTTCTCAGCTGGCCTCTCCGAGGAACCCTTGCAGCGCTTCAAGAACTTGTCCATGGGGATTCAAGAGTGCTTGAAGTTTATGTCTCGAGCAGCCTATGACTGCATCCAGGCCTTGGCTCGAGTAGCTGCAGCTGGCATCGGTGCCCGCCACCAGGCGTGGCTAATGTCATCGGACCTGGAGCCATGGGTTCAGGACAAGTTGGTCGATGTCCCTTGCAGGGGTGACAACCTCTTTGGCAAACCCATGACTGAGAAGGCTGCTGAAATCGAGTCCGAGTACTTGACCCGGACAAGACTATCCCTTTTTCCCGAGGAAGGGTGCTGTTTACTGCAACTACCCCACTCAGCAGGCCTCCCCAGCTCGCCCACAGGGGCAGCAGGTCAAGGGACAGGGGCATGGCCCGCGTAAGCAGAAGACCCCCAAGCCTCTGGCCCCGGCTCCAACCCAGCCGTGGGGGGGAGGGGGGATTTTGACTACCAAAGCGTAGTGTCTTTACAACCAGGGGTGAGGTCCTGCACAGGAGGAAGGCTGAGCGTGTACGCCCACAGGTGGCCAACAATCACCACAGATACCTCGGTCCTTCAAATAGTCCAAATGGTCTATCTGCTCCACTTCAACCAGGTACCTCCCTCCTTTTTTCCAGGAGAACCTTTCAGACCCCCTCTAAACAGGGACCTCCTCTTGCAGGAGTTGGCCGGTCTTCTAGAGGATCAGGCGGTGGAACCGGTGCCCCCACCACCTGCAGGTACAAGGCTTCTACTCCAGGTATTTTCTGATACCAAAGAGAACAGGGGGCCTCAGACCCATCCTCGACCTGTGAAACTTAAACAAGTTCCTGGTGAGGGAAAAGTTCAAGATGCTTTCCCTTGGAATATTGCTGCCTTACCTCCACCAGGGAGATTGCCTATGCTCCTTAGACCTGAAGGATGCATACATGCACATCCTCATACATCCAGACCACAGACAATATCTCAGATTTGTAGTTGGAGGAAACCATTTTCAGTACAGAGTACTACCATTTGGCCTAGCCTCTGCTCCCAGAGTGTTTACCAAATGCCTGGCGGTAGTGGCGGCCTTCCTCAGGACCAAGGGATTTTTGTCTTCCCTTACCTGGACGACTGGCTCATCAGAGCCCAGTCGCCTCAGGAGGCCCAACAGGCCACAGCTCGCACTATCAATATGCTACAGCATTTAGGCTTTGTCATAAATCAAGCAAAGTCCACTTTGCTCCCCACTCAAAACTTAGAGTTCATAGGAGCAAGATTAGACACCCTTCGGGCAAGGACCTACCTGCTGGAGGACAGGGCAGAGAGACTTCTGGCGCTGGTGCACCAAGTCAGCCACAAGTCTCAGATCTCAGCAAGACACTTTCTACGCCTCCTGGGCCACATGGCCTCCACGGTACATGTGACCCCAAATGCCCATCTCCACATGAGGACGGCTCAGTGGTGCCTCAGAGACCAGTGGACACAAGCCACCGGACGACTTCGAAACAGGATCAGAGTGTCCAAATGACTAATGAAGTCGTTGGCATGGTGGCTTCAGCCACCCAATCTGCTCAAGGGAGTGCCTTTTCAGCCTCCCTCGCACACAAGAGTGCTGATGACAGATGCCTCCTTGCTGGGCTGGGGAGCCCATTTCCAGGGATCATGCACTTAGGTGTTCTGGTCTCCTCAGGAGAGTACACACCAAATCAACCTCTTAAGAGCTTTGGGCGATTCGCCTAGCTCTTCAAACCTTCTGTCGTGTTCTCTCACATCAGTCAGTCTTGTTGCAGACCAACAATCAGGTAGCAGTGTTCTTCGTGAACAAGCAGGGAGGTACAGGGTCCCGTCTCCTATGTCAGGAGGCACTCGACCTCTGCTCCTTTGCAATCAGGCAGGGTATGAGGTGTAGCTGTTATCTCCAGATCAAACTTACAATTTTCCTCTGTTGAATCTACATCCACCTCAGGAATGGATGCTATTACTGTCTCTAACTCCATGCTTTCCCTGCACCCGCTATACCGTGCCCCCCAGACTGACTCATCTGATCTCTCCACGATCCTAGACATAGCCTGCTCTCCTCAACCTTCCTCACGCCCCCTAATCATCTTAGGAGATTTAAACCTGCACTCCACATCCTCAATGCAATCATCCTCCTTCTTACAAGCAATGAAGTCGCTTAACTTCACTCAAATACTCCAACACCCTACACATTCTAAAGGGAACACCCTCGACCTTATATTAATCCCACAACATCCTCGTCTCAATGATCAGATCCAACACTCCATTCTACCCATACCTTGGTCCGATCATGCACTCATCCTCTTCTCAGTCCCCTACTCTGCCCATAGAAGCCAACCACACAGCCAGCTCCAACATACCCGTAAATTCAAGCAATTTAATGCAGCCAACTTCTTGGAGCAAACTATCCCTTCACTTGACCAGCTAGACAATACCAACCTAGACCAAGAGTCCTTCATAGCTAATTGGAATGAAATCTTATCCTCAGCCTCCCTACTCCCACCCAAGCAACTTCCTCAAAAACACCGAAGAAGAACCCCCTGGTTCTCCACAAACCTGAGAAACCTTAAAAGGGAACTTGAACGTAAATGGAGACGTACTCAAGACCCCAATATACATATTGACTACACGACTAAACTCCAATCCTACTGCTTAGAAACACTCACTCACAAAAGAGTATAATGAGAATATCATCCAAAAAGCTCTTAATAAACCACGAGAACTCTTCTCTATCACCAAATCCCTAATTAATGAACCTCTACAACATGACCAACCACCAAAAATATCTGCACAAACTATAGCTAACCATCTTACTTCTAAATTCCTCCCACCTTTGACCGATAACCCTCAACCCACCTCTATCCATGGCACCCAAATTCATGAGGCAACCCTTCCAGACTCATGGAATGAGTTTCATACCATCACGTTAACTAATGTATCTGATGTTATTAAAGAACTGAATGCCTCAACTTCTGCCCTTGACCCTTGTCCTGTCCCCTCGATTAAATCTACCAGAAGTTCTCTCTCTCCTTACATCTTGAATATTGTACAAGCCTCTCTCCAGTCAGGCTCCGTTCCACCTTCACTTAAGAGTGCCTCTATCCGTCCAATCCTAAAAGGTACAAAACTTGACCCCACTTCGCCATTTTCCTACAGACCCATATCTAGTATCCCTTTCCTTGCAAAAATAACTGAGAAACTTGTCCAAATCCAACTTCAGGACTACATTGATGACCACTCCCCCCTTGACTTATTCCAACATGGATTCAAAAAACATCACGGAGTTGAAACCCTCTTCACTTCCTTACTCGATTCCCTTTATGCACACACCCAGAACGCCACCCAAGGATGTCTACTCATTTTCCTAGACTTATCCGCTGCTTTTGACTCCCTCCCCCACCATCAACTCCTACACAGACTTCATGATATAGGTCTGAGAGGCACAACCCTAAAATGGTTCAAATCCTACCTTGAGGACAGAACACAACAGGTCCATATTGGTAGTGATACTTCCCTCCCCTTCACACTAAAACAAGGCGTACCTCAAGGATCCAGTCTATCAGCGTTACTCTTTAATATCTTCCTCCAACCTGTATGCACGATCTTCCAAAATTATGGCATCCAGTACCAAATATATGCAGACGACATGATGTGTTTCACCCCATTTAACCTCTCTAACCCTAATTTCTCTAAGCTAAATGAATGTCTAACCAGCCTCAAATCCTGGCTCTCTCAACACAACCTAATAATCAATCAATCCAAAACTGAAGCACTCCAAGTTTTCTCTAACTCCTCCTACATCCCCCCTACAACCCTCACCTTTGACGATCTCACTCTCACTATAAAAAACCAGGTGAAATATCTTGGTATCATACTCGATCAGAGCTTATCTTTCTCAGATCAAATAAAGAAAACCACCAACACAGTATACGCTAAGCTACGCACACTCAGGAACCTCAAACCTCTCTTAAGCCCCGACTCCTTTCGCACTGTCTGTCAGGCCCTTACAACCCCCTCGCTTGACTATTGTAATCTGATCTATCAGGGCCTCCCCAAAAACTCTATTGAACCCCTCCAACTAGCCCAGAATACATTAGCGCGTCTCATAACAAACAATCCTAGACGAGCTCATATTACACCTATCCTCTATGATCTCCACTGGCTCCCAATTCATCACCGAGTAAAATTCAAGGTTCTCACTCTAATACACAAAATTATTTCTAAGGAGTCAGCTCCATGCCTCTCCCCTCTCCTTGCTTTCTCCAACAACACTAGAAATCACCGTTCTATCACTAAAACTTACTGACTACACCTACAATTAAAAACCACTGTAAATAATCTACATGCAACAGGACCTTTTCCCTCTATGCTCCATCCCTTTGGAACACCCTTCCACATGAGCTGCGCAACTGCATGAGCCACACTGATTTCAGGAAAAAGTTAAAGACTCATCTCTTCCTTGATCATTTCTCTCTCCCACCCTAATACCTAAACCCCTCTTTTTTTACCTCCCTACCCTTGTTCCATTAAACTGTTCAATACTCCCATCCGTAGCTATGCACATACATATGTAAATATGTAAATAGTTGTTCACTGTAATTAATTATATATTATAATTTTGTTTTTCATGTTTTATTCTGTACCCTGTTATTCGTTCCTTGTAAACAGTTGCAATATACTGCCTTTTATTGTTCTATGTAAACCATTTTGATTTGTAGAAAGACGGTATATAAAACATGTTAAATAAATAAATAAATATGTCTCTCAAAGCAGTTTACCTGCCAGGTCAGGAGAACTTCCTAGCAGACAAGCTAAGTAGGATTCTTCAGCCTCACGAATGGCAACTGAATCCGGAAGAGGCCCAGCAGATCTTCCACTGCTGGGGGCATCCATCCATAGATCTCTTTGCCAGTCCGCAAAATCACCAGTTGCCCAGATTTTGCTCCAGACAGCTACACCCTCAGAGGGTGGCTGCAGATGCTTTTCTGATCTCCTGGTCAGGGAGCCTCATGTATGTGTTTCCTTCCACGCCTCTGGTGGCCCGGACTCTGTTCAAAATCCTTCGGGACAAGGCCACTGTCATTCTGGTAGTCCCCAGATGGCCAAGACAGCCTTGGTTTCCGCTTCTCCTCCAGCTGGCAGTGGAAGCCCCACTCCCTCTGGGGACGCAGCCCGACCTCCTGTCCCAGGAGCAGGGCTCACTCTTACGTCCCAACCTCAGGTCCTTCAACCTGATGGCCTGGCTGCTGAAAGGGTAGTGCTGGGCCTCTCCTCCTACCTAAGAATGTTGAAGAAGTGTTACTGGCCTCAAGGAGACAGTCCACTAGGAAAAACTATGCCTTCAAGTGGCGCAGGTTTGAGGTGTGGTGTACCCAGCACAATGAAAACCCTTTCACTTGCCTTGTACCAGTGGTTCTGCACTACCTGCTTCACCTCTCAGAATTAGGTCTTAAGTCTAACTCTGTCAGGGTCCACCTGAGTGCTTTGTCAGCACACCACTCTCCAATAGAAGGACAACCTCTTTCGGCTCACCCCTTGGTGTCCAGATTCCTTAGAGGTCTGCTTCTACTAAAACCCCCGGTTCGTCCCCCGGCAACCAAGTGGGATTTAAATGTGGTCTTGGAGCAGCTTACTCGCCCACCCTGTGAGCCAATGTCTACTTGCCATCTGCACTTCCTCTCCTGGAAGGTGCTCTTCCTGGTGGAACTCACATCTGCCAGATGAGTGAGTGAGCTGCAAGCTCTTGTTTCGGATAAACTGTATACAAGGTTTTATAGGAACAGAGTGGTCCTTCACACCCACCCCAAGTTCCTTCCGAAAGTGGTCTCTTCATTCCTCCTCAACCAAGAGGTGGTTCTTCCAACTTTCTTTCCCAGACTGCATGCCAGCCGGGCAGAGGCGGTCCTGCATACCCTCAATTGTAAGAGGGCATTAGCCTTCTACCTGGAGTGTACGCAGGGACATCGATGGGCTACTCAGCTCTTCGTCTCTTATGACCCCAGTAGGCTGGGGCTACCTGTCTCCAAGCGCACGTTGTCCACCTGGGTGGCAGACTGCATTGCCTGGGCGTACAGGGTGGCCAACCTCCCCTTGCAGGGTCGAATCACGGCCAACTGTGTCAGGGCTAAGGCCGCATCAGTGGCTCACTTTCGCTCTGTTCCGCTGGCAGATATCTGTCGGGCCACCACCTGGTCTTCGGGCCAGACTTTTGCAGCCCATTACTGCTTGGATAGGGAGTCCCAACGGGACAGTGCTTTCGGCCAGGCAGTACTCCGTAACTTATTTGAGGTATAGGCAACACCTACCCTCCGGCCCTTTGGTGTCAGGCTACCGGAGGTGTTGAGTTCTCTGCTGAATTCCTATCACAGCTGCTGTGGCTCTTCTAGAGGGAGTCATTTTTCAGCTATGGGTTCTTGGTAGCCTATAGCTAGGGAGTCCCATATGTGAGGACTGACTTCCTGCTTGTTTCTGGAGAAAGCGTAGTTACTCACCTGTAACAGGTGTTCTCCAGGGACAGCAGGAATCAGTCCTTACGACCCTCCCTCCTCCTCTGGAGTTGCAGTCTTATCATTATTATAGTTTGTTCATTTTGCCATCTCTTTAGCTATGTTATTTGACTGAGCAAGATGGCACCCTTGGGCGGGAAGGGGACCGCGCATGCGTGATGCAATCCCAAAAGCTTTCTTTGAAAGCTGGGGAATTGCTCCGCACAAAGGTTCTATCGGTGCCAACATCACCCATATGTGAGGACTGATTCCTGCTGGCCCTGGAGAACACCTGTTACAGGTGAGTAACTACGCTTTACTGCTTGGGTTAGAAATTGGTTGAGTGGAAGGCGATAAAGGGTACAGGTAAATGGAGCTCACTCTGAGGAGAAGGAGGTTACCAGTGGAGTGCCCAGGGATCTGTCCTTGGTCCAATTCTTTTTAACATCTTTGTTAGTAATATAGCGGAAGGGCTGTCGGGTAAGGTTTGCCTCTTTGTGGATGATACCAAAATCTGCAATAGAGTAGACACCCAGGAAGGTGGAGATAACATGAGGAGGGATCTAGCTAAGCTTGAAGAATGGTCTAGAATTTGGCAGCTGAGATTTAATGTTAAAAAATGCAAGGACATGCATTTGGGCTGCAGCAATCCAAGGGAGCAATATAGTATAGAGGGTGAAGTACTTTTGTCCACTACAGAAGAGCAGGACCTAGGCATGATTGTGTCTGATGATTTTAAAGTAGCTAAACAGGTAGAAAAGGCGACGGGAAAAGCTAGAAGGATGCTTGGGTGCATGCTTGGGAGAGGAATGGCCAGCAGAAGAAAGGAGGTGATAGTGCCTCTGTATAAGTCTTTGATGCAACTTCATTTGGAGTATTGTGTGGAATTCTGGAAACCGCACCTTCAAAAGGATATAAACAGGCTGGAGTCAGTACAGAGAGTGGCTACTAAAATGTTTAGTAGTCTTCATTATAAAGCATATGAGGTCAGACTTAAGGATCTTAATATGTACACCTTAGAGAAAAGACGGGATAGAGGTGATATGACTGAGATGTTTAAATACTTCCGTGGCATAAATGCACAGGAGGAGAGCCTCTTTCGATTGAAAGCAAGCTCTGCTACGAGGGGACATGGGATGAAGGTGAAAGGGGATAGATTCAGGAGTTATATTCAGAAATATTTCTTTACGGAAAGAGTGGTGGATCCGTGGAATAGTCTCCCAGTGGAGGTGGTAGAGATGAGGACAGTATCTGAATTCAAAAAAGCATGGGACAAACACAAAGGATCTCTAAAAGAAAAAAGGGGACTGTTGTAGTATTTGATATGGAAGGACAGACTAGATAGATCATGTGGTCTTTTTCTGTCATCATGTTTCTATGTCAAGAGACAATAGGAGGAGGAAGAGCTTGAAAGGAACAATGACTGTCTGATGAGATTGGTTTAACAACACAGATTAAAGTTAAACTTATTGAATCTCTGTGGGTAGGGAAATCAGCGCCAAAGGCCAAGTTTCAGATAGTGCTAGATCAGGGGTGTCAAACTCAAATACACAGTGGGCCAAAATGTAAAACTTGAACAAAGTCGCGGGCCAGCATTGAACAAATGAACCTTTTAATATGGACCCAAACAAGATTTGCTTTAACATTGAATATGAAGCAACACTTATTACTATACAATTTATAACTTAATAGTTCAGATATGCAAAAACCAATTTCAAATAAAAAAAAACATCAATGACATTCATTTATTAAATAAGATTTAAATAATAATAAATAATAATTTTTAAAATAAAATAACAATAATAAAATTAATCAACCATTCAAGCCCATGTCTTGGAGTAGCAAGAAAAAGTGCATAAAGAAAACGTTAATTATTGCTCGGTTTGCTGCACACTGATCTAATCTGATGTGCCCAAGCCAGATACCTGGCATCTCTTCTTGGATGATAGTTCATCAATGTCTGGTGTGACAACGCACCGCCTAGCCTGTGGCGTAAGCAGGTCAAGGGGATGTGAGCCACACAGTGGGGTGAGTTTAAAAGAGTCCTTGTTAGTGCTGAAGCCTTCCTACTGTAGTTGTGGAGTGAGTGACGACAGCCAAGGTTGGGTTTCCAAAGTAAGTAATGCTTTATTCATGCATAAGGTATTTGCACAAAGTATAGCAAAGGACACCGTACAGGACTTACTCCCTCGCCACAGAAGTATAATGGTAACCTTCTGTACCAAATAAAAGTTCAAGTGTTTATATAGCTTCTCCTGATACTTCTCAGGGACACATAAAATATTTACAAACTTTCATCATTCTTCCAGCTTCATTACTACAACAGGGCTTCAATCTTCTAGTACTGCTTTCTCAGTATCTACTGGTAATAAAGAATCTTTCTCCTGTTGTACTTCTTTCTAGTGTCAAACAGCTTCCCATAGAAATGGCAATCTCCACAACTCTGGCTTATCAATGACTGCCTTCTTGTGTAGGAGCAGTTTCTCTATATTGCCTTCTATTCACAGCTGTACCACATGAAGCTTTGATTCATTCCATTCACTAGAACGCTGCTGTCTCTCATGCAGGTTCTAGAACATTGGCTTAAGGCTTCTCAGCACTCAATCATCAATTAGGAATACTTATAGTTCTTCACTCTAACATGCAAATTCCACACTCCATTTCTGACTCACTGGAACTAGATAATGGAGCACCCAATTCCATTGCTTCCTCTTGGTTCTCAAAGGGTTCCCTTAGCTCTCTGCACGATTGCTGCCAATTAGCCTCTTGCTGGCAAGCAGGTGTGTGCTCCTCTGAACTAGAGCTTAGGTCACGCTGTCTATACCATGGAAATGTTTGTAGCTTTATAACAGGGACTTTTCTATAGCCCCTCTTCCTTCTATTACCTTCAGGTTTATATTCAGGGTCTGGTTTACCCCTGCCTCTTTTAGCAAGCAGTCTATTGTCAGTTCCTATAGACTGACTTCTCTCAAAGCTATTTACTTTACAAGGCTTAGAAGAGTTTGCTCTGACCTGGTTTTTGCAGCGTCTGCCTCTGGGAAACTCCCCTGACTCCAAGTCAGTATTCCAGGCTTCTGAATCCAGCTCTGGGTCACCTCCAGGGTTTTCTCTCTCATGGAGCTGAGGTCTGCCTGTCCCTCTTCCAGGACCACTTGCAGGAACTCTCCCTTCCCTGGTTCTCTCCTTAGTTCCTCTGGGCTCAGCCTTTCTGCTTGCACTGCTCTGTAACCAGTTCCTCTCCTCCTCGATTCCTCTCTCGAGTCTGGATCTCTCTCTGCCTCTGAATCCGAATCTACTGCTAACTGCTGCTTCCTGGTTATGAGTGCTGAGTGGCCCAATCCGGTCTGACTCCGCCCACCTCCCTGATTGGCTATGTCTCTGGGTTAGCCTAGAGCTAGGGTGTGGTTCCTTCCCTGCTCTTCTCTGCAGAGAATGTTTGTGTGCAGGAAACTTAACCCCTTCCTGTCCTGCCTCTCCAAGCATCTGAGGTGACAGAAAGTGATTTAAACCCATTTTCTCCTGTTTCTGGGGCTCTGCCTTGTCACACTGGGCTCAGGCTTTGAGCTGAGGAAATCCTCAGTATTGAGCGAAGGTGTTCATCAGTCAGACGTCTCCTGTGAGATGTTTTGGTCATCTTCATCGAGGAGAAAAGTTGCTCACATAGATAAGTGCTGCCGAACATGGAGAGCATCTGAGCAGCTTGGGTGCGGAGCTGAGGCATTGTGTCAGGGATGAACTGTGGAAACTGGGCGGCGCCCACAGCATCATACTTTGACTTCAGCGTGTCATTACACTGGAGTTCAATTAGCTCCATTTGGAGGTTGGTTGGTGCGTTTTCCACATTAACTGCAAAGGGATTACTGAGCAGTTCAAACCTACATTTCTGGACATCAAAGTCGGCAAATCGCCGGCTAAACTCAGTGCCGAGTACACTGAGTTTTTCAGCAAACTGTGCGCATGGGAACAAGTTGGTAAAGAACTGCATTTTCATGGTTTGGCAGCAGGGAAAATGGCCAAGGTTTCCTTGCAGCATCTGATTCTCCCACAGGCACAGTTTAGTTTTAAAAGCCCTCACTGCAGCGTACATGTCTGTGATGATGCGCCCCCGCCCCTGAAGCTGCAGGTTCAGCGCATCGAGATGGCTCGAGATGTCACACAGAAAGGCCAGCTCACACAGAAACTTTTTCTCCCGAAGCTCTGCTGTGTCCTTCCCTTTGCTTTCCAGAAACTGACATATTTCCTCATGCAGCTCAAAACATCTATTCAGTACTTTTCCTCGGCTTAACCATCTCACCTCTGTGTGATACGGCACGTCTGCGTATTCCGAACCACACTCCTCCAGAAAAGACTTAAACTGGCGGTGATTCAGACCTTTGGCTCTTATAAAGTTAACTACTTGTGTTACTGTGGTCATAACATGTTCCATCTTTAGGGCTTTGCCACACAATGATTCCTGATGTATGATGCAGTGATAAACAGTTAGTTCACCTGCACAGTTCTCTTCCTGCATCTTCTCCCGGACCCTGCCCACCAGTCCACTTGTTTTACCGCACATCGCTGGCACACCATCTGTCGTTAATCCCACGAGTTTATCCCACGGCAGCTTTATTTCAGTTACGCATTTGGAAACCTCCTCAAAAATTTCCTTTCCTGTGGTTGTGCCATGCATTGATTTGAATCCCAATAGCTCCTCCGTAACACACATATTTGAGTCCACTCCACGGATGAAGACTGACAGCTGAGCAGTATCAGATGCGTCGCTGCTCTCATCCACAGCAAGGGAGAATGCAACGAAATCTTTTCCCTTTTCCAAAAGTTGGTCATACAGATTGGTGGCAAGATCACATGTGCGATCAGCTACTGTGTTTCTGCTCAGGCTCACGTTTGAAAAGGCTTGCTTTTTCTCTGGGCACACGATGTCACAAACTTTCAACATGCACTTTTTCACAAACTCTCCCTCATTAAAGGGCCGGGCTGATTTTGCGATCTCTGCTGCCACAATATAACTAGCCTTTACAGCAGCCTCACTTTGTGATGTGGCTTTTTTGAACATATTCTGTTGTGAAACCAAACTTCTTTTCATCTCCTCCACTTTCTGGCTCCTTTGAGTCATGTCCAGGTCCTTGTACTTGTCATGGTGTTTTGTTTCATAGTGTCGTCGAATGTTATACTCCTTAGTTATAGCCACGTTGACTCCACAAATCAGACAAACAGGTCTGTCTTTTACATATGTAAACAAATATTCTGTCTCCCACCTGTCCAGAAAGTTCCTGTTGTCTGCCTTTCTTTTTGCCATTTTTGGGAAGGGGTTCCACAGTGACAGTTGTAGCTTGAGATCGCTATGACTTCTGTCACACAGGAGAGGGCGTTTCTGGGACCTGTCCTGATTGACGCGCCAAAACAACAGCAAGGCATTATGGGATTTGTAGTATTAGCGATGAATGAATGCGCTGTATAATACCGGCGGGCTAGCTCTAGTAGTCATTTGGTATAGCCTCGCGAGCCAAATATAATTACACTACGGGCCAAATTTGGCCCGCGGGCCAGAGTTTGACACCTATGTGCTAGATGGTGTAACTTTACCATCTGTTGATAAAATTCATAACCTTGCCATATGGCTGGATTCAAGGCTGTCCATGACACTGCAAGTGGCAGCAGAATCACAGGCAAGGTTTGTGCAATTGTGTGTATTGCAACAGCTGTGTTCTTTATTTGTGCCATAAGAATCATGTAGCCATGGTGCAGGTTTTATTACTAATGAGACTGGTCTATGGGAATGCTGTTTATATGAGCTTGGCTGCTATGCAGAATAAATATAAATATAAATAATATAAAATTCTTATCATTGCGCACAAGGCTGTTCGCACTGGCACCCCCTCCTATCTTGCTGATCAGATACGCTTTCGTACCCCTCATCGTCTGCTTCGTTCTATTCACACAAATCGGATGTCTCTTCCCTCCCCCTCCCAGGCCCGTCTTGTCTCTACCCGTTCCTCTGCCTTCTATTTTCTGGCCCCAAGCCTTTGGAACTCGCTCCCCCCTCGCTCCGTGCAGAAGAATCCTACCAGTCTTTCAAAACCCAACTTAAAACCCACCTTTTCCACCTAGCATTTGACCTCCCATCCTCGTTTTCCCCCTCCCTCCCCGTCCCATGATGTTATATTGTAATTGCTATCTGTACTGCTTTCTTCCTTCTTTCCTTTCCTTTTCTATTGTTTTAATTGGCGTTCCTTTTCCTTTCTTTTCTTGCAGCCTCATTTTTAAATTGTTTAAAGTTTTTATTGTAAACCGCTCAGGTGCCTATGGTGTTGGGCGGTATAATAAGTTTTAATAAACATAAACATAAACAACATAAACATTAAATGCTTGCAGTTTTTACATTGTAGATTTAAAAAATTGTTTCATGTAACATCTGTTCTGAAGGGTTTTTATTGACTCCCAATAGATGCCAGATGCAGATTTAGGGTTATGGCACTGGCTTTTAAGGTATTACAGGATATGGGTTATGAATATTGCTGCATTGCTTGGTACGCCTTAAGCCAAGATCACTAAGCGCCATTCAGAAGAATTTGCTGTTTGATCAGGGTAAAGATGCAATGAAATTGACAAGAAGGGATAGGGTATTCTCTAGTTTGCATCAAGACTTTGGAACCCTATGTCAAAAAATGTTTGTGCATAGTGAGAGTACTGCAGTTCAGATTCTGAAAGCTTATCAAAGCATGATTATTGACCAAGTTTTATTATGACTGGCGTGTAGCTTGTGGAAAGTAGGATTAATATCTAACATGCCAAGTTTCCTTTTTTGCTGATTTTGGTAAAGGTTTATGCTCCTAACTTTAAGAGTCAGACTTCTAAATTGTGCAAATCTAGCTGCCATATCTAAAAAAGGATACAGTGGATTTAGAAAAGGTACAGAGAAGAGCAACTGAAATGATAAAGGGGGTGGAAAAATACCCCTATGAGGAAAGGCTTCAGCTTGGAAAAGAGACAGCTGAAGGAGATATGATAGAATTCTATAAACTAATGAGTGGATTGGAATGGGTAAACTTAGATCAATTAGGGGACAGAGAATGAAGCTACAATGTAGCACATTCAAGACTAATCAGAGAAAATATTTTTTCACCCAACGCGTAATCAAACTTTGGAATTCATTGCTGGAGAATGTAGTAAAAGCTGTTAGTGTAGCTGGGTTTAAAAGAGGTTTGGACAAGTTCCTGGAGGAAAAGTCCATAAACCAATATTAAAGTAGACTGGGGAACTCCACTGCTTGCTCAGAATTTCACTAAACTTCTAAATTTAGGAGCCTAAAAAGTGGGTGGTTTCAGAGATGGATTTATGGCAAAGCAAAAAGTTAGGATTTTCAGTACTAGGCAGCAAAATTAGGCTCATAAATCTGGACAGTGAATGGCAGGCCAAAATTTAGAAGCATAGGGCTTGCTATTCAAAGGGATTAACATGGTTCTCCATGGACAAGCAGGAACGAAGAGCCCAATATTCTACTTGGCAAGCTATGCACTATTATGGGTGCATAGCCCTGCCCACTCACTCCTAACCCCAGATATTCAGTGCCATGGTGATGGCATTGAATATCCGGTTTTGGCGCCCAGAGGAAACTGCCGCAGAGCCTAACTGGGTAGCGGCGATATTGCACTGCTTCCTGGTTAGCATCTGCAGCCAAAACTAGGCAAACCAAAAGCTGGCCTAGTTTTCGCTGCAGATCACTAATCGGGTAGCGGTACAATGTTGCTGCTACCCAGTTAGTATTCGTATAAAAGAAGGCGCATATAGACCACTCAAATGTTAAACAATTCTAATTTCCCAAAATGAAGCGGACAGTCTCTTCACTATATTAATTTTTTGTCGGATCGCCTGTCGTGAGGATGATAAATCACTCTTGAAACAGGCCCTCCATTTTAATCAATTTAAAAAAAAGGCCAACCAGCCCAAGTGCGTGAGGCTATATGTTCCCCAGAACCAACCACAACATAATTCATGTAGTGCTTTTATAAAAAAGATAAATGTCATTCACGGTCTTGCTTAATATGCCTAAATACATAGTGCAATCGCACCCACAGCACTCTTATACTCATCTGGAACACATCCAAGGCGGAATGCATAAACAATGTATCACACAGGGAATACAATCCTTCACATATGGATACTAAATCCAGTAAATTCAACTGCCAGTCCCCCGATGGTACTGCCGTGCTGTTAGGTGCTGTCATCAGTCTGTTGGGTACCGCTATCCAGTTAGTGGCAATCTCCATCTCTGCTCTGCCCCGGAATGCCCTCAACACGCCCCAGTGCTAACCGGATAGCATCGGTGTGCATAGGGGACATAGTGTCACCAGTGGTCTATCCTGGGTCCTAAGGCATGCAGAGTAGGGCCAAGCTGGTGAATATCCTGGGCTGGGAAGTGGGGCAATGCAGGTTTAGTAGTGCACTGCCTTCTGGGTGACGTAGTCCCACACACTCCCCAAGCACAGAAATAAATGTAATTGAGTGGTTTTAAAGCAAATAATGAGGTTTTATTTCCCCCTCCCGGGGGATTGGTAAGCACAAAACTTAAGACAAAATATCCATACTTTCTGGCATAAGGAAATTAACTCAGGAAGAGAAGAAAAATAGCTTCTTTTTCTTCTAGCTTTTCAACACACCATCCTTTAACACAGGATTCACCAAACAGTTCCTTTTAAAGGCACGAAGGTTTACTTTGCTTTCAGTGCTGTGCATATAGCTTTGTATATCCAAGTCAGCGCAGAGACTCTATGTTATCCGCTATGGACAGTGTACAATCCATGGGTTCACCAATTACACTTTCATCTACAGATTCTATTTGCATATCTTCCAGCCCTTCCCCCACTGGGTACGTAGGAACACAATCACACAGAGCTTTAAACCAGGTATCATTATTACTGAGGGAGTCCCGGAGAGCCTGGCAATCCCAGAGAAAACTTGTATCTCTAGTTTTCTCCTTGTCCCTTCTAAAGGGCTTACCTTCAGGCTTCTGCCTAATGGGTTTCCTTAGCAGTGCTCCTTCAGCATTATCAAAGTCCATAGGCCTGTACCTCTCTCTCACCGGAGTTTCTGGGCACTCCCAAACTGACCTTTTGGATGGCTTCTCTCTCCAATGGCCCTCAGTATAAGGCTTTAACCGAAAGTTGCTTCCCTGTGGTCTTTGGGCTTGGCCTCTCTAACTCCCTAGCTGGAGCATTCTCTGCTCTGTCCTCGTGGCTGCTTGAGTCAGATTCAGCTTCTCTGCTTTCAGACCTGCTGATGGCTCTGCTCCTCTGCACCCTCTCTCTCGTTCCTTCTCTTACGTCTGTTCCTGTTCTTGTTCCCGGGCTTGTTCTCGAGCCTCCGCTTGTTCCTGTTCCTGTTCTCTCTCTTGTCCCCCTTCTCCCTGTTCCTGATTCAAATGAGTGCTTTTTATCTTCCTTTCCCTTAGGGCTTAGCTTCGCCCCTCCCCCACCCAGGTGTCTACTATTGAGCTCAGAGCACGGGGATAATTTGTAGCTTGGGCGGGGCTGCTGCACTCGTGACTGAGTTTGTTTACATCTCCCCTGGCAACCTGTAGCCATGTGTTTTGCTTGCCTGTCAGAATCTGACGTAACCTCCTCAGTTTCATCTAGCTCCATATCAAGGGACGGGTCTTCCCCATTACAATAGACAGGGATATTCAACAGCACTTACCATGTAGGCACCATTGAATATCCCCATTTAAGGCCTTTACATGGTTTACTGGACTGTAAACCGTTTAAATGCCTTTCGAATATTGGGCCTGAAGTCCTCACGTATGGGTGACATCATCTGATGGAGCCCACGCGGGAACGCTTCCCAGCTACTAGTTGAAGCTTTTGGAAGCTTCCTCTGTGCATGTGTGCCATCTTCTCACCTGCTGTCACGGCAACATTTTAGATTAGTTTTCATTTTCCGCAGAGCCCAATGGACGTGTCTTTAACACTCTTTCAGTTGGTAATATTTTGTCCCCTTTTTGGGGTCTCTGCCGCCTTTGGCAGTGTTCTTTTCATTTTCCTGCCTGTTTATCGCAGTTTTTTCTCTTTCTTAATTAGATTAAACCTTTTTGGTTGATTAAAGTTTCCTTTCCTTTCCATGGCACATCTGCCCCCATAGGCACCCGTACTCCGGCTGTAGGAACCTTCTCATTTTTCAAAATTGAGCCATTTGATTTCACTGTGGCTATTTTTCTGGCCAAGATGTTCCAGAAACTTGCCAGTGGGTTTAAGAAGTGTTACCGGTGCTCAAGGACCGTATCTGCCACAGATACCCATAATTTATTTATCTAAGCTTATATACCGCTTTTCTACGAGTCAAACCCGCATACATTCAGGTACTGTGTATTTATTTCCCTTGTCCCTGAAGGGCTCACCATTTGTTTTTGTACCTGAGACAACAAAGGGTTAAGTGGCTTGCCCAAGGCCACAAGGAGCACCTGTATGACTAGAAACCACAGTCCTTCTGGCCCTAGGTTGCTATTCTCTAGTGAGATTCAAACTCCTGGTCCTCCAGCCCAAGGTAACTTGCCCCAACCATTAGGCCATTCCTCCCTTCAGGGCCTGGGACCTGATCATCAGCCCTCTTCTTGTAATTTGTGCTTGCAGATGACAAAAAGAGGACTCAAAGGTCAAGAAAAGCAGCGCAAATCACTTTTTGGTGCTCATAAGTCCAATCCATCGTCATCATTTAATATCATCATTGGTAACACCGGTCTCAATGGCTGATGGTTCATTGACCGAGGAGTTCTCAATCCCACAGAGCAAGCACCCGTAGTGCACTGGAGCATCGGCTACTGATCTATGTCCACCCGAAGATGAGGAAGGATTCGGCTTTGTCTTCATCGGTGCCATAGGGTGATCGCACCAAGCATCGGGTGGAGACTGGGTGCATCGACATCAAAGTTCCTCGAGGCATGGAGTCGAGAGCAGTGAGGGTCTATGAGAGCATCCCTCTAAGCTGCCACAAAGGAAGGAGAGTTCATCCTCCAAAATATTGGGAGGGGCAGTGACAGCCTACTGAATGCCAAGGCCAAGCTGCCGATACCCCCTTATAGATTCTGGAAACATCGGGTGAAGTTGCTGAGGCCCCACAGCCTTCAGAATTGGCAGCCATGGAGAAGCGCCTTCTAAGGGCACTCGAGGAATGGATCATGATGCTGTTTGCCAGGCAACATGTCATTGCCTTGATGGCGTCTGCATCAACATCGGCTCCTCAAAACGCACAGTTTGCCTTCAGGAGAGACTTCAATATCAGGGCATTGAAGAGCCCCGACATCAGAGCCTGCCCAGCTGATCTCACTTTCTAATGTTTCAGGGTCTGATGCCTTCTCCTAAACCAGATGAGCATTGGTGCAATATTGCTCCCGAAGGGGCTTCTGATCCCCAAAGGTCATGGAAGAGATTCAGGCAGAGACTCAGAGGTTTTTCGATGATCTCTCTGAGTCAGAATGAGAAGGTTGGGTCACCGATGTCGTATCCAAGAAATTGTTGGAGGACAGGTCCCCAGAGCTTCCATCAGACCCTTCTCCTCCTAATGAGTGGTGCAAGTCCCCTCCTGTGGATATTACCTTCCAAGAGTTTGTCAGAGATATATACAATTTTCTTTGCAGACTGAGGATGAACCCAGGGCAGAGGAATTGGAGATCTTGTAGTACCCTTCAGCCCCTAAGGAAGCGCTGACAGTGTCTGTGCACTATATCCTTCAGAGAGTGCAGATGAGAATGGGGGAAAACCACCTCACTGTACCTTCTGTTAGTAGAAGGCTTGACTCCATGTATCGAGATCAGAAGGCTCCCAGTTCGAGAAGCCCCAGCTTCCTTACCATTCTTTGATGGTTGAATCTGCCCTTTTGAGATCAAAAGGTTCCAAGATTCACTCCTTGGCACCCCCGGGAAGAGAAGCCCAAATATTGGACTCTTTTGGGAGAAGATTTTTCAGAGTTCCATGCTTATGGCACTCATGGCCTCTTACCAGCTCTACATGGGCATGTTTCTGTAGAACGCCATGTGTGACCTAGCTGATCTGTCCAAGTATCTTCCTCCAGAGAAACTGGACCAGTATCGTTCCCTAGTGGGTCACAGCAAGAACTGCTTAAAGTTCATGGTCCAGGTGACCTATGATATCTTCAAAATGACATTGAGAACTTCTGCCTTGGGTATTGGTATCCAAAAACTCACCTGGCTCTGGTCTTTAGACCTAGAACAGTCAGTGTAGGACAAGCTTGCTGACATGCTATGCCATGGAAAGAATCTCTTCGGAGAACAAGTCGAAGAGAAGGCTCGCTTCACCAAAAAACAGCACATCACCCTTTGAAATCTCTCAAGGTGCACATCGAGCTGGCCTCATACTGCATGAGGTACCAAGGTGGATTCCAGAAAAAGACCTGTTACTCTCGTAGACTTATATACTTTCCTGGGCCCCAAACCTCCCAACCAAAACAGTCTCCACGACAACAAGCATGGTGTGAGAAGCCTCAGAAGCCCCAGCCTGCTTCTCAGCCAAAGCCTGGGGTGAGATTTTGACTGGTTCATTCAGAGCATAGCCACTCTTCTGGTAAGCACAAAGGAAAACTCTCCTATTGGGAGAAGGCTCACTCTGTCTGCCCAAAGGTGGCCCCTTGTAACTTTGGACATTTGGGTTTACAAATTGTCCAAATTACATCTATTTGACATTTCTCCAAATTGCCGCCACCCCCCCCCCCCCCGAGGGTTCATTCCTTTGATCCTCTGCATCAGAAACGACTTCAGAGAGAAATCACCACCCTCTTGGCAGATCTTGTGATTGAGCTCATGCCACCAGAGCAAAGAGGGCAAGGGTTTTGTTTCAGGTATTTCCTGATCCCCAAGAAAAAGTGGGGATACCATCCCATCCTAGCCCTAAGAGATCTGAACAGGTACCTCATCTAAGAAAAGTTCAGAATGATATCTCCAGGAACAAGCAGGAATGTAGTCTTCACATATGGATGATGTCTGTACCAACAGAGCCTGCAAAGGAACATAAGAACATATAAGAACATAAGATATGCCATACTGGGTCAGACCAAGGTCCATCAAGCCCAGTATTCTGTTTCCAACAGTGGCCAATCTAGGTCATATGTACCTAGCAGTTTCCCCAAGGGACACAGGTTCCAAGTGGACACTCCCCAGTGTCCAATTGGAAAGCTTTTGGGAGCATTCCACTGTGCCTGTGCGACTGCCTTCCCACCTTCCCAACGCTCTCTCTTCAGTTCTTCGTTTTCCGTGGAACAAGCAGAAAGCAAATCCTGTCACCACAGAAAAACTTCTCTTTTTGCGGATAGCGCTTCTGCCTTCCCATCAATGCTGGCACCATCAAAGATAACACTGGTTCCCTTATTCTTTCCTTTTAACTATTAGTTTTTCCTTAAAAAAAAAAAAAAACCTTGGGCATCTCAACGCCCTCTTAGGCCTTAAGCCTACCAGTGTTCCTATCCTTCGAAGGCATGGAGTAACCAGCTAGTGGTCTCAAAAAATGTTATAAGTGTGCCAGCACCATCTCAGTGGCTGACACACATGACTGGTTTTTAAAATGCCTTGGCCCAAACCACTAGCCAAAAGATTGTCCCCTCTGTCAGAAAATTACAAGGCAAGGCCTACAGAACCGGGCTTCTAAATTCGGGACACTCTACGCCTCAGATGCGGTATCGTTGGCATCCACTTCGTTGAGGGCCTCATTCTCCAGGACCAAGCAGGAAGTCAGTCCTCACATATGGGTGATGTCGGCGCCGACGGAGCCCCCGCGGAGCAATTTTCCCCAGCTTTCAAAGAAAGCCTTTGGGAATTGCAGCGCGCATGCGCGGTCGCCTTCCCGCCCAAGGGTGCCATCTTAGCCAGTCTTCTTTTTTCCGCGGAGCCCTACAGACGTACCCGTCTTGTCCCCGTGAAAAAGTTGATTTTATTCGTAATATTCTCTTTTTTCCTTCGGTTCGACGCCGGTTTTCTTCCCGCCCGGACTCGCGACGCCGGTCACGAGTCCTCTTCTTCTTTTTCGGTTTTTCTGATTTAGTCAGTTTCGTTTTCGGTTTTTTCACTGGCAGCCCGGTCTTTTGACCTCGCAGGGGCCCTTTTTCCCCCGATGGCTGCCAGTGGTTTCAAGCGGTGTGGTCAGTGTGACCGAAATATGTCACTAACTGACACACACGATAATTGCCTCCGCTGCCTGGGCCCGGATCATGAAGAAATGATCTGTGGGGCCTGTGGCAAAATGTCCTCCAAAGCGTTGAGAAGTCGGCGGCATCAGCGGGATAGGATCTTCGCTGACCCCAGCCGTACCCGGACCTCGTCGGAGGCCTCGGCGTCCAGAGGTTCCAGCTCGGACCGTCGCCGGAGTTCCTCCGACAGGGGTTCTCCCTCCGGGGACCATCGTCGGAAGGTGAAACCCGCGAGGGCGGTGTCGGTGGACGCTCCTGGCTCCGCGAGGGCCAGGTCGCATAGCCCCGATAGCCGTCCCGGGTCCTTGGAGAAGGAGCACCTCTCGAAGCGACCTCGCATGGAGTCGGAGCTGCCTGCTCGGGTAAGTCCTGTGGTCCTCCTGGACTCGCCTCCGAGACCGCCGACGTCGGGCCCGACGCCGTCGGGGCCCGAGTCGGGGGCTGCTGGGTCACCTGAGGTCGGACTCAGGTTGACGGCCTTGGAGAGCAGACTGTCTGCCTTCATGGACCAGCAGCGGGCACTGCTCGCTAGCCTTGCTGGCGCCGCTGCCCCGACCGCCGGGACGTCGACGTCTAAGTCGACCCCGGAGACTGAGCCGATCCTCGAGTCCATGCGAACTCGAGTCGATCCTCGGTCGAGGTCACCCTCGGCCTCCCGTTCGGGACCGAGGTCGCCGACGCCGACTCCCTCGGCGTCGGGGCGGCGGGCGCCGCAGCCTGCCCGGGCCGACCCCACCGATTCCTCCTCGGAGTCGGTCTGGGAGTCTGAAGAGGAAGAGTCACCTGATTCTTTTCGGACTCGGTGTGTCCCCTCGGACTCGCCTGAGTCCGAACCTCGGAAGCAGTCCCCTCCGGAGGATGCCCGGTTCTCGGACTTCGTCAGGGATATGGCCAAGGCTTTGGCCTTCCCGGCGGACCCCGAGGAGGAGCCTCGAGCCGAAGAGCTCGACGCCCTCCAGTATGACTCTCCCGCCAGGGAACACTTTACTGTACCGGTTCCTCCCATGCTGGAACGACTACTCTTCCGCATGTGGGAGAGTCCGGCCTCCTCGCAGGTCCTGAGCAAGCGGGTCGATTCTATCTATCGAGTCCGCAAGAGCCCTGGCTTCCAAAAGGCACAGCTACCACACCATTCCATGGTAGTGGAATCGGCCATGCATCGTCTTAAGAGCCAGAAGATGCACTCCTCGGTGCCTCCTGGCAGGGAGGCCCGTAACCTGGATGGCCTTGGTAAGAAGTGTTTCCAGGGCTCTATGCTTGCGTGTCGTGTCCAGACCTACCAGCTATACATGGGCATGTATCTTCGAGACCTGGCTAAAGAGCTAGCCGGATTCTCCGCTGGATTGTCCGAGGAACCTTTGCGGAGGTTCCTAGCCTTGTCCACTGGCATTCGGGAATGCTCAAAATTCATATCCCGAGCAGCCTATGATGGCTTTGAAGCATCGGCTCGAGTGGCCGCAGCCGGCATCGGTGCCCGCCGACAGGCTTGGCTTCAGTCGTCTGACCTTGAGCCCTGGGTGCAGGACAAGTTGGTCGATGTCCCCTGCCGAGGTGAAAACCTCTTTGGCAAACCTATGGCGGAAAAGGCTGCACAGATCGAGACGGAGACTGTCACCAGGACTAGGCTTTCTAGGAAGACCTCCGCCCCTTCCCAGAAAAAGAAGGGCTCGGGAAAGAAGTCCTTTTACCCGAGAAAGGCGGCTGCCTATAAACACTACCCCCAATATCAGGCCCCCGCAGCTCCCCAACAGGGCCAGCAGGCCAAGGGACGGGGTAACGGGTCCCGTAGGCAGCAAGCCCCCAAGCCTGCACCACCAGCCCCTGCTCAGCAGGGTGGGGGCTTTTGACTCCTTCAGCATAGCCTCTCCCCCTCCGCTGGCTCCTCCCAGCACCGGAGGCCGGCTGGTTCACTTCGCCCACAGGTGGTCCAGCATCACTTCAGATGCCTGGGTGCTTCAAGTCGTAAGAGAAGGCTATCTTCTCCACTTCCACCAGGTCCCTCCCTCCTATTTCCCGGGAGAACCTCCACAACTCCCTCTGCACAGGGACTTACTCCTTCAGGAGTTAGCAGGTCTTCTACAGGAACAGGCGGTGGAACCGGTGCCCCACCACCTGAGAGGTCAAGGCTTTTATTCCAGGTATTTTCTAGTACCAAAAAGGACAGGAGGCCTCAGACCCATCCTGGACTTGCGCAACCTCAACAGGTTCCTCGTGCGGGAAAAGTTCAAAATGCTTACCCTTGGAATCCTTCTGCCCTACCTCCAGCAGGGAGATTGGCTATGCTCCTTGGATCTAAAGGATGTCTACACGCACATCCTCATCCACCCAAGCCACCGCCAATACCTAAGGTTTGTGGTGGCAGGAAATCATTACCAGTACAGAGTACTGCCCTTTGGCCTGTCCTCCGCACCGCGAGTCTTCACAAAATGTCTCACGGTGGTGGCGGCCCATCTCCGGCTTCACGGCCTCTATGTCTTTCCGTACCTCGACGACTGGCTCATCAGAGCAGCGTCCGCTCCGGAGGTCACCAACGCCACACGCCGCACGGTGACTCTTCTGCAGTACTTGGGCTTTGTCATAAACTTCGCAAAGTCCACTTTGCTCCCCTCACAGGATCTCGAGTTCATCGGCGCAAGGCTGCACACTCCTCAGGCACGAGCTTTCCTGCCTCTCGACAGGGCTCAACGGCTCATGGACCTAGCCGACCGTTTTCGCAGCCAGCCCCTGGTCTCCGCCAGGCGCTTCCTGAGACTACTCGGCCATATGGCTTCCACCGTCCATGTGACCCCCAATGCCCGCCTGAATATGCGGCCTGCTCAATGGTGTCTTCGCAAGCAGTAGCAGACCTAGTGCGCGTCCCCGAGCCTCTGGCCTCGTCTCTCCAGTGGTGGCTTCATCGGCCGAACCTGGTACTCGGCATGCCTTTTCAGTCACCTCAGCCGACCCAGGTGCTGACGACAGATGCGTCCCTCCTGGGTTGGGGAGCACATTGCCAAGGGGCACGTACTCAGGGCCTCTGGACCACGTGGGAGTCTGCTCAGCAGATCAACTTCCTGGAGCTCAGAGCGATCCGCCTGGCTCTCAAGGCCTTCTCCCACCTGACCTCTCACCAGTCCGTCCTTGTCCAGACGGACAATCAAGTTGCCATGTTCTACGTGAACAAGCAGGGGGGCACGGGCTCCTTCCTTCTCTGTCGGGAAGCACAGAAGCTCTGCTCTTGGGCCGTCAGTCACGGCGTTCTTCTCAAGGCAGTTTATCTCCCAGGCCAAGAAAATTGCCTGGCGGACAAACTCAGCAGGATCCTCCAGCCGCACGAGTGGCGCCTGGATCCCTTGGTAGTTCAGAAGCTCTTTCTAAAGTGGGGCCTCCCCACGATGGATCTCTTTGCCAGTCCTCTCAACCGGCACCTTCCTCGCTTCTGCTCTCGTCAGCCACATCCCCTTCGAGTTGCGGCAGACGCTTTTCTACTCTCATGGTCGGAGAGCCTTCTGTATGCTTTTCCTCCCATCCCGCTAGTCTCTCGAACTCTTTTCAAGGTTCTCCGAGACAAAGCTTCCATGATCCTGGTGGCCCCTCGCTGGCCCAGACAGCCGTGGTTTCCACTCCTGCTGCAATTAGCGGTAGAGGATCCATTCCCTCTGGGGTTACAACCGGATCTCCTCACTCAGGATCAGGGGTCTCTGCTACACCCCAACCTCAGATCTCTCAATCTAATGGCCTGGCTGCTGTGAGGGTAGTCCTTGCTCCCCTTCTCCTGCCGGCAGAGGTGGAAGAGGTCGTCCTAGCTTCTCGGCGACCTTCTACCCGCAAATGCTACGCCCTTAAATGGCGTCGCTTTTCCGTTTGGTGTACCCAACAGTCTCAGGATCCCTTCTCCTGCCCGGTGTCGGTGATCTTGCAGTACTTGCTATACCTCTCTAATCTGGGACTTAAGTCCAACTCCGTCAAAGTTCACCTCAGTGCTCTTTCAGCACATCATGTACCGGTGGACGGCAGACCTCTTTCCAGCAACCCTCTCGTAGCGAGGTTTCTCCGAGGTCTCCTTCTACTTAAACCACCTCTGCGCCCGCCAGCGCCTGACTGGGATCTGAATGTGGTTTTGCAGCGGATCACCTGTCCGCCTTTTGAACCTATGGCTACCTGTTCTCTCCGTTTTCTTTCTTGGAAAACATTGTTCTTGATAGCCCTCACTTCCGCTAGACGCGTAAGTGAATTGCAGGCCCTCGTGTCTGATCCCCCTTACACTCGGTTCTACAAAAATAGGGTAGTCCTACGGACTCACCCAAAATTTCTTCCAAAAGTGGTCTCCCCTTTTCACATCAATCAGGAGGTGGTACTTCCGACCTTCTTTCCCAGACCACACTCCAGCCGAGCTGAAATGGTCCTCCATACCCTGGACTGTAGAAGGGCATTGAACTTCTACCTTGACCGTACGCGGGAGCAACGTAAAGCTGCGCAGCTTTTTGTGTCTTTTGATCCCAATAAATTGGGACTCCCGGTCTCCAAGCGTACTCTGTCCATCTGGGTTGCGGACTGTATCACTTGGGCTTATGGGGCTGCCGGACTCTCCTTGGAAGGTCGAGTCACGGCTCATTGCGTTCGGGCAAAGGCTACGTCAGTGGCTTACCTCCGCTCTGTTCCGCTGGCAGACATCTGCCGGGCCGCTACTTGGTCTTCGAGCCAGACTTTTGCGGTCCATTACTGTCTCGAGAGGGAGTCCCGCAGGGACAGTGCTTTCAGACAGGCAGTCCTCCGTAATCTCTTTGAGGTTTGAGCAACTCCTACCCTCCATCCCGGATGTGGGCTACCGGTGGGTAATAATTCAGCGAAGATTCCTTCCTTCTGTGCTGCTGAGCTAGAGGGAGCTCATTTTTGTGCTTAGGGTCTCCGGTAGCCTTAAGCTTGGGAGTCCCATATGTGAGGACTGACTTCCTGCTTGGTCCTGGACAAAGCGTAGTTACTCACCTGTAACAGGTGTTCTCCAGGAGCAGCAGGAATCAGTCCTCACAACCCTCCCTCCTCCCCTTGGAGTTGCAATCATCTGCTTTAGTTTTTTGCAAATTTTTATGCTGTCTTTTTTAGCTATGTCATCTGACTGGCTAAGATGGCACCCTTGGGCGGGAAGGCGACCGCGCATGCGCGCTACAATTCCCAAAGGCTTTCTTTGAAAGCTGGGGAAAATTGTGAGGACTGATTCCTGCTGCTCCTGGAGAACACCTGTTACAGGTGAGTAACTACGCTTTCTCCTCACATGGATCCCAAATATCCTCAAAGTCTAAGCACAAGTTTACATCGAAGCAGGACAAGACCTCCAGGGGTAGATCTCGCTCAAAGCATTGAGATCCCTCGGGCGTTGCATTGGAGGTGGATCGGCCTGCCAAACAGCTCCGGCGGGAGGCTCTGTCCTCCAAAGCCACAGTCGGCTCCAGGATGCTTCCAAGGCCTCGACCTCCGGAGAGCTACTGGTGCCATGCTTTGGGAGGGTAGTGTAAGTACTCGTGACCAATACACAAGCATAAACAACCTTGACAGACCAGCACATACTGGCCATCGAGTGGAGCTTAGCAGCTCTCCTGGCAGCCTCGGTACCTATACAGCTCTTGGCTCCAGGCAGCAACCCATCAAAACCAGTACCGGTATCGGCATCGACACCAGTTGCTGACATCAGGGCTAATGCAGATGGCGTTGACATCGCTGCCACCCATGCCCTCCCTTGAAACCATCACCGATATCGGTACCCAACCCAAACGGCTCATTGAGGTCGATACCTCGGATCCTTCTCCACCACAACAGCGACACAAGTTGCCTCCAGAAGACATGTCCTTCCAGGAATTCATTCGAGATCTAACCAAAGGTTTCTCCATCATGGTAACATCAGAGAAGGAGCCAAGGGTAGAGGAATTGGAGAGCCTTCAATACCCAAAAGCACCCAAAGAGGCAGCCACTCTGCCGGTGCACCGCTTCCTTCATGATCTTATGCTCCATATGTGGGAGACTCCTCTGATGATCTCCCCTCACAGTCGACACCTTGATACCATGTATCGGGTACCAGAGTGTCCCGGCTTCCAAAAGCCCACAGCTCCCCCACCATTCCATGGTGGTTGAATTGGCGATGCGCCAAATCAAAAGCTCAAAGACCCATTCCTTTAACCTTCAGGGAGAGAATCAAGGACTCTTGATGCCTTTGCACGTTGATGCTTCCAGGCATCCATGCTCTCTGTGAGGATCAACTCCTATATCCTCTACATGGGAATGTTCCTCAAGAGGTGTCCAGGGATCTTGAGCCCTTTTGTTCCTCTCTTCCCAGATGACAAGAGGTCAGACTATCTCACCCTAGACAAGCATAGTCAAAATGTATCGAAGTTTGTCAATAGGGCCACCTTCGATGCTTTCAAATACACAAGTAGGGCCTCAGCAATATGCATTGGTGCCCGTAGAATTGCACAGCTTCATACCTCAGATCTTGAACAGTGGGTTCAAGATAAGCTGGGCAAAATACCTTGCACAGGTGAAAACCTTTTTGGCAAAGATTGGCAAGATAAGACCTCTCAGTTAGAGTCAGAAAACACTACTCTGAAGAGACTGTCTAGAACAAAAGCTGACCTTGCTAGAAAAAAGGCAACTGCAAGGAAGTCTTTCTACAATAATAATAAGAAATTCTACTCTTCTTATCCTCCTGCTTCTCAGTACCAGGGTCAAGCCCCACAGAAGAGGCAACAGCCTCCTAAGCAGCAGAAGATGCCACAGGTGGCTACATTTCAACCATCTCTGCAACCAGTCTGCACCTGTTTTTTGAGTCTTTTCTAAAGAACATTGCCACCTTGCCTCTGGAGGACCCTCACCCCCTCCACATAGCAGGCAGACTGTGTTACTACGCCCACAGATGGCACCTCATCACCTCAGAGCAGTGGACACTAAACATAATCTAGGAGCAGTAAAGACTTCATCTGCAATCTCTGCCCCTTCCACTTTCAAGGGGGAATTTCAAATGCAACCCCCACTCACTGCTCTCCTGCAGGAACAGGTCTTCTCTTCTGTCTCAGGGCGCCATAGAGATTGTCCTGACATCCCAGCAGGGAATGTGTTTCTACTCTCCGTACTTTCTCATTCCAAAGAAAACCAGAGGATACAGGCCCATTCTGGACTTCAGAAACCTCAACAAGTTTCTAGTCCGTGAAAAGTTCAAGATGATCTCTCTCAGGACTCTTCTTCCCTACCTCCAGTCAGGACTGGCTCTGTTCTCTAGATCTAATAGAAGCGTACTGTGGTGAGGAAAGCACCACTACGCACAGATATGCACAGGGAAATAGAACCTCTACCTTTAATTCTGAATGTGTCAGAGGTTTCCCTAGCAACCAAGAGTCTATGACTCACAAGTTAGTCATTCCTAAGCCCCGCCCACAGCAGCACGTCAGAGGGAAGCCAGACCCTGGTCACATGTGCTGGGAGCAAGGTGTGGCACAGGAAGAGGAACAGTTGAAAAACCTGAGTTTTAGAAACTCAAAGGGGGACGGAGCAAGGGGAGCAAACAGAGCCAAGGAAGCCAGGGAGAGACTTGGACAAGAGAGACACGGAGGACAAGGTCTCAGGCATGGTCTCAGTGAAGGAGCAAGTGAGAGAGTGCTGGCAAGGAATGAACGAAAGTGTGAAGGAAACACTGGAAGCAGAAGTGTGAGAACGGATGAGAGATTGCTAAAAACAGCTGAGAGAACAAGGAATGAAACGCTGTTGCAATCAGATGGAGTTGCTACAAACAGAAGACAGCCTGGCTGGCTCACAGGAGAGAGAGAGATACTAAACCCCTCTGGCTCCAGGCAAGTGTGTCTTCCTCCATTCATAGCTAATAAAAGCTTAGAAGAATTAGTTTTAGATTTACAAGCTGATTCTAATCATAAGCAGTGTCCCAGGATAAAGGGGAACCGTTTAGCTAAGTATCCAGTAGCCCAGGTAGCTGAAGAGCTGCTGCAGAAACAAGCCATACTTAAAAGGTTAAGTGACTTGATAGAGAAAGAGAATAGCCAGCTCTCATTCCAGCTGCCATTGAATGTATGTGATACAGAGAGTATTGAAGATATGGAAATTGCTGATGATGAATGCAGCTCTATTGAAATGCAATGTGCTGTATGCCAAGCTTCTGACAGGGAAGAATGTTAAAACAGAAAGCCATTGAATGAATGCCTGTTTAGAGAGAGAGAAGCCTGATTTCTGAAGACGTCACAAGTAGGTGATAAAGCTGCTGAGTGCTAAGCTCAACTTATAAAGTTAGAAGCTGCTATTAAATGCTCAAGGAACATTTGAAGAATTGTTTGATACAAGAGTTTGGTTCCTATGAAGAGAGCAACCTTTAAAGAAGATAAAAGTTTTGGAAAGAAGTTGTAATTGTGAACAAAGCAAAGTTCTGCTTGTTTTTCTTTTGAATTTGTGGCTGTGAAGCAAAAGCCTGTATTTTGGTTTTTCCATTTCCCATCCTGCGTGTAAAGGATTCCCTGAATACGATTAATAAATTTCTCTGTCTATTGCCTAAATCACTGGTTCACAACTCCTTACTTTAAAATGGGACTATAATTCCCAGCAGCCCTCCTGGCAGCCATCTTGGGAAACTTGTTTTAAAGAAAAAGGCGACCTCACCTGGTGTTGGTTATCAACCTGGCCAGCTGGGGGCGACAGAGTGGCGTAGTTGTTCGGATGTGGATTGGAACACACCACAGAGGGGCACCGTTCTAGTAGATTGCGAGTGGAAGAAGGCTGCGCACCAGAAGAACGAGAGCTCAACGGATTCCAGAATTCGACAGGCGGACGCCGGAGGAAGTTGCCAGCTGCTGAGACAGGGGTCCAGATTTCTGCAAAACCGGAGAGTCCAAAGACCTGCCAAGGTCCTACACTGTTGCTGAGTGAGACGCACCACTAGTACCAGGTACTTGGTATTTAACTGGGGAAGTTAAAGGATACCGGTACTGGGTGGGGGCGGTAGTAGCAGCAGGTAGAGGGAAGGACATACCTAGTGTTGGGGGTACCGCACTTGGGTGTTCTGTTTTGTCATTTTTACAGGAGAAGCAACGACAATGGAGACGCAAGACATCCTCGCATGGGCTGCGGCGGAACTCAAAAGGCAGAGAGAATTGTCCTTAGAGCTCCAGGAGCAAGCGGCACGGCAGATGCAGGCCCAGCAAAAACCACTGGTGGAACTTATGGAGGCCTGGGTGAAGGAGTGTAAGAAGCCACCAGAGCCGGATCCAGTTGCCACAGGTTTCTTACCGGGACTAGCTTACACCTTTGGACTCGGGTCCAAAGAGACCCTTAGTTTTGGGCCACTAAAAGATGGGGAAAGTGTGGATGCATATTTAGATGCGTTTGAGAAAGTGGCACAAATGGCCAGGTGGCCACCTGAACAGTGGGCGGTAAGGTTGGCTGTCTCACTTACCGGTGAGGCATTGGCAGCCTACCAGACCGTTCCCGCTGGGTTGGCTAATGACTATTTGGAGGTCAAAAAGGCTATAAAGGATAGGCTTGGCCTAACTCCGATGGTCTATAGACAGCTACGAAATGCTAAAATGCGCGTGGAAGAGACACCACGAGCGCTTTACCATCGATTAAAAACGCTGGTCGTTAAATGGCTAGAACCAGAACATAAGTCAGTGGCAACACTGATTGATGAGCTCGTTCTGGAACAATATTGTGCAGCAGTACCAGAAAAGATACAAAGTTTCTTAATGCTACAAGGCTGTAAAAATACCCAAGATGCTATTTCCTTGACAGAGCGATTCCTAGAGGCTGAATTGTTAACGAAGGATAGGTCTGCAGCTTGTACTAAACTCTCTATAGCTAGGTTGAATGATGGCAGCAAGGATGTAAAGAATGTTTGTGTTCCCTCCAACAGAAGGATGCCTGGGAAGCGTGCATGTTACCGGTGTGGAAGTGAACAACATTTGATGCGTGAATGCCAGACGAAAACAGCTTTAGTGTTGAGTGACCCTAGTAAGAAAGGGGAAGGGTTTTTACTAGAAGTGATAGTACAGGGCATACCAGTCAAAGCACTGCTTGATTCCGGATCGGATCAATCAATGCTTTCTAAACGATTATGGAGGAGGTTAACAGCCCCAGGATCAAAAACACCTCAGATACCCATGGGCCATGTAAACATACGGTGCGTTCACGGAACGGCGTGTACATATCCAGTTTACTGCGTCCGCATAGAGGGTATGGGCATAGAGAGGGAGGTCCCGGTCGCTGTTGTTCCCAGATTACCCCAGGAGGTAGTCCTTGGGAGGGATTGGCCCCAGTTTCAGCGGGGTGTACAACAAGGGTTGGGTGAGAAGAAAGGCTTAGTCTCTACGCGAGCCCAGTCCCAAGCCCAACAGGCCCAAAGGGAAGAGTCCCTAGATGGGGAGGCAAGGGTGCTATCCCCTCAGGAAGCTGTAAAGACCGCACCTGTAAGTAAAACAAGCAAGCCCAAGCCAGATGATACAACGGCAATATTAAGGCCTTTGTTTGGGAAAGGTGGAAAAGGGAGGCCACACTTGCCTAAGGAGGAGTCTCTTAAGAAACCGGTCTTTGTCTTACGCTTCTGTCGGATGAGTCCGGAAGCCCGAGCCCCAAGGAAGACCACTCCCCAAGCAGCCGGCTTCGACCTATACAGTGCTGAAGAGGTTCTGGTCCCAAAGCATGGGAAGGCACTAGTGAACACAGCGCTACAGATGGAGATCCCCATAGGCTGCTATGGGAGAATTGTGCCTCGATCAGGCTTAGCTGTAAAGCACTTCTTGGACGTAGGTGCGGGTGTGGTGGACCCCGATTACAGAGGAGCCATTAAAGTATTGTTATTTAACTTTGGATCCGAAGATTTCCAAGTGCATGTGGGCGACCGAATTGCTCAAATTATTTGTGAGCGAGTGGGGTTCCCTCCTGTGGAAGAGGTGGCCATGGTGTCCGATACGCCGCGAGGGACGCAAGGTTTCGGGTCCTCGGGGTATTCAGACAAGCATGGGTTGACCGCATTGCTGGAAGAGAGGATGGAGGATGACCTCGGACCCCAGCTGAGTGACTGTAGGAAGGAACCTGATCTCAGGATAGCGGATAGTCTCTCGTGGTCTCAGAGACAGGAATTGGAGTGTCTGGTGAAGAGCTTTACAGATGTCCTGACACCACTGCCGGGAGAAACCGAACTTGTTGCTCACGAGATCCTGACACCGGCAGGAGAAGTAATTCGGCAACGTCCATACAGGCTGCCCGAGGCCAAGAAGCAGGAGGTGATGGGCCAGGTCAAGGAGATGCTAGACCTCGGTATCATAGAAGAATCTAGGAGTCCCTGGAACAGCCCGGTCGTGCTGGTTCCAAAACCCGATGGATCACTTAGATTCTGCATTGATTTTCGCAAAGTCAATGCAATCTCCAAATTTGATACTTATCCCATGCCTCGTATAGAGGAGCTCCTTGACCGGTTGGGGCAGGCCAGATATCTAACAACTTTAGATATGACGAAAGGATACTGGCAGATTCCCCTAACCAGGGAATCTCGCCCTAAAAATGCTTTCAGTACGCCACAGGGGTTGTTTCAATTCCGAAGGATGCCATTCGGGCTTCACGGAGCGGCAGCCACCTGTCAACGGCTCATTGATATAGTGCTCAGGCCGCATCAGAAATATGCCACGGCCTATATGGATGATGTTGTGATCCACAGCACCCGATGGGATCAGCACATGGTCCACTTAAGAGCGGTCCTACAAGCAATGAGGAAAGCTGGGTTGACGCTGAACCCGGCAAAATGCATGTTCGGGGCCCAAGAAGTAAAATACTTGGGACACTTGGTGGGACATGGCATGGTGAAACCCCTGCTAAGCAAGATTGAAAGTGTCCAATCTTTTCCGCGCCCTACCAATAAGAAACAACTCCGAAGTTTCCTGGGATTGGTAGGTTATTACCGCAGGTTTGTGGCACAGTTTGCCGAGAAGAGTGCATCCTTATCGGACATGTTGAGAAAGAACATGCCTAATCAGTTACGCTGGACCGAAGAGGCAGATAAGGCGTTTGGACGGCTGAAAGAAGAACTGTGCGCCGCGCCGGTATTAAGGGGGGTGGAGTTCGGTCTGCCATTCATTCTACAGACTGATGCCTCGGAAACAGGTCTGGGAGCGGTGCTCTCCCAGAAGCATGAAGGTCTGGAGCATCCAGTGATGTTTCTCAGTCGGAAGTTGTCACCCGCTGAGAAGAACTACTCGACAATTGAAAGAGAATGCCTAGCGGTGAAGTGGGCAGTGGAGTCCCTAAAGTTTTATCTGGCCGGTAGAAAATTCCTGCTCATGACTGACCATGCCCCATTAAAATGGTTGGGTCAGATGAAAGATCACAACGCCCGGTTGACCCGATGGTATATGGCGCTTCAGGCGTTTGACTTTCAGGTGGTCCATCGAGCAGGGAAACTTCACCAAAACGCTGATGCGTTGTCTAGAGGCCCTACCAGAGATGAAGACAAAGGACATGATCGGAGAATTACGTGCTGTGATTTTAGCGTAACCCCAGCCCGTAATATCTTAAGAAGGGGAATATGTGGTGAGGAAAGCACCACTACGCACAGATATGCACAGGGAAATAGAACCTCTACCTTTAATTCTGAATGTGTCAGAGGTTTCCCTAGCAACCAAGAGTCTATGACTCACAAGTTAGTCATTCCTAAGCCCCGCCCACAGCAGCACGTCAGAGGGAAGCCAGACCCTGGTCACATGTGCTGGGAGCAAGGTGTGGCACAGGAAGAGGAACAGTTGAAAAACCTGAGTTTTAGAAACTCAAAGGGGGACGGAGCAAGGGGAGCAAACAGAGCCAAGGAAGCCAGGGAGAGACTTGGACAAGAGAGACACGGAGGACAAGGTCTCAGGCATGGTCTCAGCGAAGGAGCAAGTGAGAGAGTGCTGGCAAGGAATGAAAGAAAGTGTGAAGGAAACACTGGAAGCAGAAGTGTGAGAACGGATGAGAGATTGCTAAAAACAGCTGAGAGAACAAGGAATGAAACGCTGTTGCAATCAGACGGAGTTGCTACAAACAGAAGACAGCCTGGCTGGCTCACAGGAGAGAGAGATACTAAACCCCTCTGGCTCCAGGCAAGTGTGTCTTCCTCCATTCATAGCTAATAAAAGCTTAGAAGAATTAGTTTTAGATTTACAAGCTGATTCTAATCATAAGCAGTGTCCCAGGATAAAGGGGAACCGTTTAGCTAAGTATCCAGTAGCCCAGGTAGCTGAAGAGCTGCTGCAGAAACAAGCCATACTTAAAAGGTTAAGTGACTTGATAGAGAAAGAGAATAGCCAGCTCTCATTCCAGCTGCCATTGAATGTATGTGATACAGAGAGTATTGAAGATATGGAAATTGCTGATGATGAATGCAGCTCTATTGAAATGCAATGTGCTGTATGCCAAGCTTCTGACAGGGAAGAATGTTAAAACAGAAAGCCATTGAATGAATGCCTGTTTAGAGAGAGAGAAGCCTGATTTCTGAAGACGTCACAAGTAGGTGATAAAGCTGCTGAGTGCTAAGCTCAACTTATAAAGTTAGAAGCTGCTATTAAATGCTCAAGGAACATTTGAAGAATTGTTTGATACAAGAGTTTGGTTCCTATGAAGAGAGCAACCTTTAAAGAAGATAAAAGTTTTGGAAAGAAGTTGTAATTGTGAACAAAGCAAAGTTCTGCTTGTTTTTCTTTTGAATTTGTGGCTGTGAAGCAAAAGCCTGTATTTTGGTTTTTCCATTTCCCATCCTGCGTGTAAAGGATTCCCTGAATACGATTAATAAATTTCTCTGTCTATTGCCTAAATCACTGGTTCACAACTCCTTACTTTAAAATGGGACTATAATTCCCAGCAGCCCTCCTGGCAGCCATCTTGGGAAACTTGTTTTAAAGAAAAAGGCGACCTCACCTGGTGTTGGTTATCAACCTGGCCAGCTGGGGGCAACAGTACACACATATCCTCATCCATCCAGGAAACAGGAAATATCTATACTTCATCTTTCAGGAAACACATTATCAATACAGAATACTTCGCTTTGGACTCGCCTCTGCCCCAGGATTCTTCACAAAGAACACGGTGATCATGGCCGCATACCTACAGTCTCTGGGGATATTCATCTTCCCTTACTTAAACTAGCTCATAAAAGCAGACACCTCCCAGGAGGTACTGCCTTCCTTGCATCGTACCATCATGGTAGTACAACTCGTGGGATTTGTCATAAATTTCCCAAAATCCCAGCTTGCTCCAATTCAAAAGCAAGAATCCAGAGCATTTCTGCCCCAGGTCCGCTGTACTCATCTTATCGAACTGGAGTCCCAGACACTCCAACGGGACCATCTGAACACCCATGAAATGCTGCAGTTCCTCGGGCACATGGCCTCTACAGTACATGTCGTTCCCTATGCCCGATTACATATGCGCACAGCCCAATGGACTCGCCTCCCAATCGATGCAGGCCTCAGGCTGTCTCTGGGACAGGATCCAAGTCATTGCCCCTCTAACCACATCCCTTCAATGGTGGTGTTCTCTAGAAAATCTGCTCGTAGGGTCACCTTTTCAGATGCCTCCACTTCAATACACCCTGATGACGGATGCCTCCAAACTGGGTTGGGGAGCACACCTAGGCAACCTATCTACACAGGGGCTGTGGACCACACACAAGTCATGCCTCCAAATCAATCTTCTGGAACTTCGTGCTATCTTGAATGTCCTCCGGGTGTTTCAACACTACCTTAGGGCATAACAGATCCTAGTCAGGACAGACAATCAAATGGCCATATTCTATGTGAACAAATAGAGAGGTACAGGTTCATGGCCCCTCTGCAGGGAGACTCTTCAATCGTGGTCCTTTGCCATTTCTCATCAATACACCTCTGAGCATTGTACCTCCTGGGGGAGCTCAGTGTCTTGGCAGACAAGCTGTGTCGCATCCTTTTTCCCCACAAATGGTCTCTCTATCTGGACACAACATCCTATATCTTCCAGAACTTGGGAACTCCAGATATAGATCTGTTTGCTACTTCAGAGAATACCAAGCTTCCTTGTTTCTGCACAAGGATGCCGACATCCAACAACAAACAGGTGGATGCCTTCCACCTACACTGGGGTCAGGATCTGCTTTATGCTTTCCCTTCTATACCCCTCATTCCCAAGATGCTTTTCAAGCTTCAGTCCGACAAGGGCTTCATGATTCTCATAGCCCCTCACTACCCGCGACAACCTTGGTTTCCACTGCTACTATTTCGGACTCAGACTCCGCCTCCCTGATTGGGATCTGCACCCAATCTCCTCTCCCGAGACAACAGCTCACTACTCCATCCCAATCCATGGTTGCTCCACCTCACAGCTTGGCTGCTGAGAACATAGCATTCCAGGGCATTGACCTTCCACAAGAGGTTAAAGAAATCCTATTG
This sequence comes from Ichthyophis bannanicus, assembly GCA_033557465.1. Classification (NCBI taxonomy): domain Eukaryota; kingdom Metazoa; phylum Chordata; class Amphibia; order Gymnophiona; family Ichthyophiidae; genus Ichthyophis; species Ichthyophis bannanicus. The sequence goes on along the minus strand of CM066048.1, from coordinate 86,465,343 downwards.
GCTTCCAGAAAGCCCTCCACCAGATGTTCATATGCTTTTAAGTGGCATAGAAATCTTTCTAGTGTTCCCAGAAATATATCTGTCCTTCTTCTGTTCTAGTGGAGTCACTCCTGCAGTATCTCATCCACCTGTGTATGCTCTCCATATGGATAGTGGACTTGCCTATGGCAAAGCAGGACTCTTCCTGGAGGGGCATGTCACTGCTCACAACGTTCGTGCCATGGCAATCTTGATGGCAAACCTACGCACAGTAGTCATTAACGAAATTTGCAAGGCAGAAACTTGGTCTCCATCCATACCTTCGCTGCCCATTATTGTCTGGACAAGGACTCCCATCGGGATGCCATGTTTGGTCAAGTTGTACTCCAGCACTTCTTTCAGACTTAGATGCAACTCCTACCCTCAGTCCGGGATGTGGACGATACCAGTAATCCATGGAGGATCCATGACCTCTTCAAGTCTATGCCGAGGCGAACCTCCATTGGTTCTGAGGTCACATCATCTGACATTTTGGAGATAGGGAGTCCCATATGTGTAGACTACATTCCTGCTTGTTTCTAGAAATAGTGTAGTTACTCACCTGTAATAGGTGATCACCGAGAACAGCAGGAAGTTAGTCTTCACAACCTACCCTCCTCATAAGAACATAAGATATGCCATACTGGGTCAGACTAAAGTCTATCAAGCCCAGTATCCTGTTTCCAACAGTGGCCATTCTAAGTCATAAGTACCTAGCAGTTTCCCCAAAAGACACAGGTTCCACAATGCTTGTATTGGGTCAAGCAGTGATATCCCGGGTCCCTTTTAAGAATGGTTTATGGACCTTTCCTCCAGGAACTTGTCCAAACCTTTTTTAAACCCAGCTACACTAACAGCTTTTACTATATCCTCTGGTAATAAATTCCAGCGTTTGATTACACGTTGAGTGAAAAATATTTTCTCTTATTAGTCTTAAATAGGTTACCCTGTAGCTTCATTGCATGTCCCCATCTCTTTCTATATTCTGATGACGTAAACAACACAGGTACACTAAAAACTTTTTTTTTTAAACTGCCTCTAATGTTTCGATTGATTTTTACGTTTTTTGGTGCGCTGAATCCAAATCTGGTAACCAATTTGCTCCATCACGTACAGATTTTTTGCTACATTGGGTTAGCAGTTTGAGGTGAACGTTTCAGATTGAGTGCGATCGAGATAAAAGTTTCTTGGATGAATTCTTTATACTAATTGTTTAGTAGTTATTCAAATAAGAATAAAGAAAATTGTAACAAGGCAGCACATAAGAATAGAGTAATGTCAACAAAACACACTGTGATGGTAGCAAAATTGTCTGCACTTAAAACAGCCACATACATGTGCACAAACATTGAGCATATAAGAGCGAGGTTAGACACAAAGCAAAGCAAAGAAATGTGCAAAAAATGTTGTACAGGTATGTATGTAAGAATAGAAAACGCAAACCGCACCATTGCAATACATGAAGACAAACACCCGATGGTGTGAAAATAAAATTCTAATAAATGAGATCCGACACTGTGGTAATAACTAGCAAATTTTTATTTCAAAGTTTAGTAAAAACACGTTATTTGTCAACACAGTTTAGATTTTAAAGTCATTCTTGGGTCAATCAATCTCTTGGTGGGCCCGTTTCTTCTTCCCCCGAATGCTTCTCTTGGTGCGCTGCTTGGCGTATTTTTCATCTGGGGTTTCCCGCAGCAGCAACCAGCAGAAATCAGCCATCATAGTGGTGTTCCATCTTCCTTGGTACCTTCTCTCTGCGTCCTTGATGTCCTGGTGAAACCTTTCACCTTGTTCTTCACTGTACGCCCCCAAGTTTTCGGGAAAGTAGTTCACATGGGAGTGCAAGAAATGGACTTTCAGGCTCATGTTACAGCCTTGTTCTTTGAAGGCATTGAGCATCCTGGCAACAATATCCTTATAGTTCTCATCCCGCCTGTTCCCCAAGAATTTGAGAACAACATCCTTGAAGGAATCCCAGGCTTCTTTTTCCTTCTCAGACATCGTTTCAGCGAATGCTCCATCTGAAATGAGTTTCCTTATATCAGGGCCAACATACACTCCTTCCTTTAGCTTTGCTTCAGAAAGTCGGGGGAACTTTGAGCAAAGGTACCGAAAGCACTCACCATCTTTTGGAAGGGACTTGATGAATTGCTTAATGAGACCCAACTTAATGTGGAGAGGTGGTAATAGAATTTTATCACGAGGTACCAAGCTCTCATGAAGAACATTTTTCTCACCGGGTCTCAAATACTCCCGAATTGGCCAGTCTTTTTTCCCCCAGTGTAGGTCGCGGGCCCGGCTATCCCACAAGCAAAGGAAGCAGGGATATTTGGTGAAACCGGATTGCTGCCCTAATAGCATGGATAGAATTTTAAAGTCTCCACAAATCATCCACTTATGCTCATCATAACGAATCTTCTGAAGAATCAGGGCCAAATTCTTGTATTTTTCTTGGAGAATAACAGAGTGAGCAATAGGAACTGAAGCGAATGTGTTGCCATTATGAAGAAGAACACCTTTTATGCTGTCTTTTGACAAATCAATGAACAGCCGCCATTCAGCAGGATCATACTTGAGTTTAAACTTTTCCATCACTCCGTATATATCGTTGCAAAATACCAAATCTTCCTCTTTGCTGAAATACTTCAAAAATTGTGTCTCGCAGTTGCGGTACCAATAAAAAGTGGTTCCTGGTGACAATAGATTTTTCTGTTTAAGCCGAGAACCTAGCAGTTGGGCAGCATCTTTTGGGAGTCCGAAATCACGGACTAAATCATTCAATTCAGCTTGAGAGAAAAGTTCAGGTTTCGGATCTGGTTCAGTTTCAAACTCGGAAGTACTGGACTCATCGGGAAAAGCCATCTGATGAGTCTCATCATGATCAGAACCGTCCACACAAATATGATCCAAAGATTTTGGTGGTTCAGGCACAGGTACTTCGTTGCTATGAGGCATAGGCCTAATTGCTGAGGGAAGGTTGGGGTAACTTATTACGTTCTTATTTTTTAAGTTGTATCCCTTCACAATGCAAGAGCAAAAATAGCAGTCACTGCTGTGGTCTCTTTGTTCACGCCACATCATAGGTATTCCGAAACGAAATGCTTGTTTTTTACCTTTCATCCATAAGCGTAGATCTTCCTCACATGTCTTGCACACTTTGTGAGGAGCCCACGGTTTGTCTTGATCGCCTAACTTCAAACCGAAGTAGGCGAAATATACTTTTTTAATAAATGCAGAAATGTTTCTCTGCCGCTTTTTCACGGTATATTCCCCACAAATAAAACAAAAACTGTCCGGAGAGTTGACGCAACCTCTGGCTCTGTGAGCCATCACAAATACACAGCACTGCAAACTACAACTGTAGTGAACCACTTCGGAATAAAGCTGGATTACGACTGAGCAAACAAAAGGTAATAATGAACTTGCAAGAAACTGAAATTTGACAGGAACGTTCATGTCGCAACCACCGTGTTTGAGCGAGCGAATGAGGCGAGGCGAACAGGAAAGAACATGCGCCAGCGCGAGTACTGGATTTAGCCCCCCGCCTCCCAATTGTCCTGTTAATGTATAAAATGAATACAAAACACTCTAAAATATCATGAGGGAGTGTTTCTAGTTAGTTAACCATTACAACCTCTATTTTGGGCCAAGAAAATAAACTGCAGTCGGCTAAAAAGAAATTATGTGAACATTCCTTATATGGGTAAGAAATCTAATTTTGCAAGAAAACGTGACGTGATGGAACATTTTGGCTATTTTTCCTGGATTCAGCACCCCAAAATCTATAGGAATCAGTTGCAAAACTGGAGGCAGTTTTTTGGTAGTGTACCTGTGCAATCGATCTACATTTACCCGTTCCACTCCATTCATTAATTTATAGACCTCTATCATATCTCCTCTCAGCTGTCTCTTTTCCAGGTAGAAGAGCCCTAACCTTTTTAACCTCTCTTCATAGGGGTATCCTTCCATCCCTTTTACCATTTTGGTTGCTCTTCTCTGTACCTTTTCTAATAACGCAATATCCTTTATAAGAAACGGCGACCAGAATTGCACATAATATTCATGGTGCAGTCGCACCATGGAATGATACAGAGGCATTATAATATCCTTTGTTTTATTTTCCGTTTCTTTCCTTATGATACCTAGCATTCTATTTGCTCTCTTGGCCACCGCTGCACACTGGATGGAGAGTTTCAACATGTTATCCACGATGACGCCTAACTCTTTTTCCTGGGTGGTGGTTCCTAATGTGGAACCTTGCATCGTGTAACCACAGTTTGGGTTTTCTTTCCTAGGTGCATAACTTTGCATTTGTCTACATTAAATTTCATTTGCCATTTGGATGCCCAGTCTTCCAATTTATCAAGATCCTCTTCCAATTTTCCACAATCCTCTTGGATTTTAACAATTTAAAATAGTTTTGTGTCATCTGAAAATTTGATAACCTCACGCGTTATTCCCTTTTACAGGTCATTTATGAATATGTCAAAAAGCAGCGGACCCAGCACAGATCCCTGGGGTACTCCACTATTCACCTTTCTCCATTGGGAAAATTGGCCATTTAGCCCGACCCTCTGCTTTCTGTCTTTTAACCAGTTCCTGATCCATAATAGTACACTGCCTCCTATCCCATAACATTTTAGTTTTGTCAAGTCTCTGATGAGGGACCTTGTCAAAGACTTTCTGAAAGTCCAGATACACTATATCAGCCAACTCACCTTTGTCTACCTGTTTATTCACACCTTCAAAAAAACAACAGATTAGTAAAACAAGATCTTCCTTGTCTAAAGCCATGTTGGCTGTCTGCCATTAAGCCATGGCTAAATGTTGATAATTTTGTTCTTTATGATGGTTTCTACCATTTTTCCCGGTTCTGACGTCAGGCTCACCAGTCTATAGTTTCCTGGATCACCCCTGGAATCCTTTTTAAAAGTTGGCGTTACATTGGCGATCCTCCAATCTTCAGGTATTACAGATGATTTTAATGATAGTTCAGATTACTAATAGCAGGTCTGCAATCTCATATTTCAGTTCTTTCAACACCCTTGGATGTATACCATCTGGTCCAGGTGATTTGCTACTCTTCAGTTTATCAAATAGTTGTAATACATCTTCCCGGTGTATTGATATTTCTTTCAATTCTTCCGCAGTATCACCTTTAAATACCACTTCAGTCATGGGTGACATCCCTACATATTCACCAGTAAAGTCCGAAGCAAAGAATTCATTCAGTCTCTCCACTATGGCCTTGTCCCATCTTAGTGCCTCTTTTACCCCACTATCATCTAATGGTCCAACTGACTCTCTCACAGGTCTTTTGCTACAAATGTACTTGAAAAAGTCTTTATTCCTTATTGTCCCTCCAGTCCAGTCCTGCACCTCTGGGTAGTATACCTCCTCCCTCAGCTTGGAGACTGGGCATGTCAGATTCTGAAGCCACTTGCACATATACTGCTGGCAACTCCCACCAGCTCCCAGTGTGCTCAGTCTCCAAGCAGCTGGAGGTGCTGAGCCTAGGTGCTGGGCTCACTATTGGGACAGATAAGGAGCAAATTAGTTAGTGTAGCTGGGGGGTTTTCTCTTGGTTTTGCTTGATTTCTCTTGATTTCCCCTATATTTTATTTGATTTGGGCAGGCAGTTTGTTTAAAGGTTAAAAAAAAATACAAAAAAAACCCCAGAGCCTGAGGGCAATGGGGAATACAGCATGAGGAGGATCTTTCCCTTGCTGCTGTTGAACTCTTAACTTTTCCTTCTTCACTCCCCTCCTTGACTGCACGGAGGGGAGCTGAGGCTCAAAGGTGCTCCCACAGTGTCTGACGGCTCCTGATCTCATCGGCGAGTGAGGAGCTGTCAGCACAGCTTCTCCCTTGCTGCTGCAGCTGGCTTTGAGTTTCCTCTGGCGTTCTCAGCGCTGCCGCGACTCAGTGCAGATCGTTCATAAGGATCTCTTCAAGCCCGATTTTTAGCGGAGGTGAGTGCTGCGAGTGGGGGAAGCAAGGTAGGCCTCTCTGGTGCGGCCTGCTGCCTCGTGGGAGTTCTACTGCACTTCTCTGTACTCTGTCGGTAGATGGCCTGATTTCCCGCGTTTTTTCTGAAGCTGCGGTTCTCTTCAGGGTTTATTCTTTCTCACAGGTTTCTCTTATCGTTTGTGTAAACAGCCATTCTCCAGGACCAAGCAGGAAGTCAGTCCTCACATATGGGTGTCATCGGCGCTGATGAAGCCCCAGCGGAGCATTTCCCCAGCTTTCTATGAAAGCCTTTGGGAATTCAGGCACGCATGCGTGGTTCCCTTCCCGCCTAAAGGTGCCATCTTACCTCAGTCTCTTTTTTTCCGTGAAGCCCACCGGACGTGTGTCCAGTTTTCCCGGTTAAGATTAGATTTTTCAGCGATTTTTTGCTCTTTTTCTACTGGTTCGACACCGGTTCCCCTCCCGCCGGGTTCGGTACACCGGTATCGAGCCCGATTCTCCTTTTTCGGTTTTTGCCCTTCGTGCCTGGCGTTCGCGCCCTTTTTTCTCTTTTTCCCTGGAAGGCCGGTCCTTTGACCTCGCGGGGGACTCTTTTTTCCCCGATGGCTTCCAGTGGTTTTAAGAAGTGTGATCGGTGTAAGAAACTAATGTCTCTCACCGACACACCCGACTGCTGCCTTCGGTGCCTTGGCCCCGACCATGATCGTAAGTCGTGCGGGGCCTGTGGAAAAATGTCTTCCAAGGCACTACGAAGTCGCCAGCAGCAAAAGCAAAGGCTTTTCTCGGACTTAGCCTCCGGCCGGGCCCGGACCTCGTCTGAGGCCTCGACATCTCGGGATTCCGATCCCGAGCGCCGTCAAAGCTCCTCGGACAGGGGGTCCCCTGACCGGGAACGCAAGAGGAAGAAATGGCTCGCGAGGGCGTCATCAGAGGAGGTCCCTGGCTCCTCGAGGGCCAGGTCTAAGACCCCCGACCGTCGCCCCGCGCCTGTGGAACCGGAGAAGCCTGCCAAAGTTCCTCGTGTGGAGCCGGAGTCTGCTGGACACGTAAGCCCCGTAGTCCTCGTGGACTCTCCTCCCAGGGAGCCAACGTCGGGCCCGGCGCCGCTGGGGCCCGAGTCGGTGGCTGCTGCGTCTCCCGAGCTGAGTCTCAGGATGACAGCCTTGGAGAGCAGAATGTCTGCCTTCATGGAGCAGCAGCGGGCACTGATGGCCAGCCTGTCTGGCGCATCTGCCCCGACCACCGGGACATCGACGTCGAAGTCGACCCCGGAGACCGAGCCGATACTCGAGTCCATCGTGGCTCGGAGTCGACCTCGGTCGCTGTCTCCCTCGACCTCCCGTTTGGGACCGAGGGCGTCGACGCCGGTGCTTCCAGCGTCGGGGTGGGTGCTCCAGGGCCCCGCGGGGTCGGACCCCGACTCTTCCTCGGACGAGTCGGCTTGGGAGACGGAGGACGAGGAGTCTCCTGATACCTTTAAGACTCTGTGCGTCCCTTCGGACTCACCGCAGTCTGAGCCCCGGAGTAGGTCCCCCCCGGAGGACACCCGGTTCTCGGAGTTCGTCCGGGATATGGCCACTGCCTTGGCTATTCCGGCGGATCCTGAGGAGGAGCCTCGAGCTGAAGAGCTCGAGGCGCTGCAGTATGACTCTCCTCCGAAGGAGGCCTTTACTGTCCCGGTTCCTCCGATGCTGGAACGTCTCCTCTTCCATATGTGGGAGGCACCGGCCTCGGCGCCGGTTCTTAGCAAGCAAGTAGATTCGATCTATTGGCTCCAAAAGAGCCCTGGCTTTCAGAAGGCACAACTACCACACCATTCCATGGTTGTGGAATCGGCCATGCATCGTCTGAAGAGTCAGAAGATGCACTCCGCGGTGCCTCCTGGCAGGGAGGCCCGAAACCTCGATGGCGTCGGTAGAAAGTGCTTTCAGGGCTCGATGCTTGCTTGCCGTGTCCAGTCTTACCAGCTGTACATGGGCATGTACTTGCGGGATCTGGCCAAGGAGTTGGCCGGGTTCTCTGCTGGTCTCTCCGGGGAACCCTTGCAGGGATTTAAGTCCTTGTCCTCGGGGATTCGGGACTGCTCGAAGTTCATGTCCCGCGCCGCCTACGATGGCTTTGAGGCTTCGGCCCGAGTTGCGGCAGCCGGCATCGCGGCTCGCCGCCAGGCATGGCTGCAGTCATCGGACCTCAAGCCATGGGTTCAGGACAAGTTGGTCGATGTCCCTTGCCGAGGTGGAAACCTTTTTGGCAAGCCCATGACCGAGAAGACCGCTCAGCTTGAGACCGAGCACCTCACTCGGATAAGGCTGTCGAGGAAGACCTCTGCCCCTTCTCATAAAAATAAGGGCTCGGGTAAAAAGCCCTTTTACCCGAGGAAGGGCACTGCCTACAAACAGTATGCACTAGGGTGGTCCACTGCCATAGGGGAAAAAATAAAAGTAGGAATTTCTTTGCTCCCTGGCCTGATTCTGGTTCCATTTATGTAGAAAACAATGTGTGCAAAGTTTGAAGCCAATTAAATAATATTTAGGGGTGGGTCAAGGTCCCTATCTATCAGGCCCCTGGATCCCCCCCAGGGTTCGTCAGACCACTGGGTATTATCCGCTCATAGACGGGGGTATCATGCTTGCCAAGCACTCAATGTGGTCCAGATGCTAGTAAGGACTTTGACGATGTGGGGAACATCTTACGGTGTTGTGAGACAACACCCAGAAGGAACTGGAGTTGCTCTTCTTTTGTGGTGTGTTGGCCGTTGAACTCCTCAATGAGTTTGACCCCTCGCTCAGCCACATCGTTGATCACTGGAAGATTTTTTACTTTCTTCAGACCGTCTTTGAATGATGCATTCTCTTCCCAGTCTTCTGGGTCTGCATTAAGAAAATCACTGTTGATGTCGAGGTGTTTCAGGAAACGGATTGACTTGCGAGTTGCAAAAGATTCAAGTGGTGGAATCATGGAACTTTTCAATTCGACCCGCTTTGGGGATCTTCGTCTTCATCATCATCCTCATCGCTTTCATCTGATTCTGCCGGGATCATGGCCGACACTATGGCCCGCTTTGTCGGTGCTGAAACAGCTTCATCGAACAGTGACAGTGCCACAAGCTCCTCTGACACATACCACAGATGCTGTTGCAGTTTGTCTCTGGCCGCTCTTCCAACACGGTCATTGTGGTAAGAGTGTAGTTTCTTCAGCATCTCCAAATCTGTTCGAGGAGCAACTGCGGCATCAGGGGCAGAAAACCATCACATCACGAACACAGGACTCCTCCCGTTGGGTAAGATCTTTGAGTTGTCCTCGGAACATCCAAATCTTGAGACAGTACAAGACTTTTGCCATCCATCTGGCATGATGGAAAGCTCCGGGTTTCTTGAAATTGAAACTAGGAAGATTCCCTCCAAGGCAGACAATCGTTAACTCCAAGAATTCCAGGTAATCATCTCGGTGATTGCCCTGTGCCAACTTGGATTCCGCAAACTTCATGATGCGATCCCTGTCAGGTTGCAGCACCTCCAAGTCTTTTCCAGTTTGATAGTTGGACTTGTCAAGGGAGCCCCAATTCTTTTGGAACCGGCGAAAGAGTTGGACATCGGGACCCGATGAAGCTCCAGAGCATGTAGAGAATACTGCACCAAGAATTATTTTGTAAATGTGATGGCGGCATGCCAAATGAAGGACTGTGCGATGGAGTCTCTGTTCTAGAAGAATGCACGCTCCTGATCGACGTCCCGTGTTCGATGCAGTTGTATCAAAGCAGAAGCCTGCAACCTTTTCATCCAAACACCATTCCTGTAACAGTTCATAAACTGCTGCAGCTTGATTCTCGCCCGTCACAGATGTCGACGAGTCTTCACCTGACTCTGCTGAGGAAGAAGATCCTTCCAGCTGAACTTGGCTTGTAGTTGCCTCGGCTTCGGCAACATGTTTTTGTCTGCGCCTTTTCAGTTCTTCTTCTCGCTGTTGCGATCTTACTTCCGTGTTGGCCAGTTTCTTGTCCATCGCGCACATTGAGCCGCGGCGCCCTGGTTCTCATTGCGCTATTAAGAATTCTTTGTCTTCTTGAATATGAATTAAATAGGTTTTTCATTGCAACCTGGAATTCTTTTTCATTTGCCTCTTGTTTCCCTCCTCTCCCTTTGTTTTTCTTCAAAGGTTTCCACTGATTGAACAATTTCTTTACTTTTTCTTGAATTTTGTCATTTCTTTGAACAGGAAGCCTGGCCTTTTCCCAGTAAGCTTCTACTTCACTTGTTACAATAGATGCACTTTCACTAACGCCTTTGTTTAATGTCATATGGTGATGTAAAAATACACTTAACACTTGCTCCTTGCTGGGGAGCTTGGCCCCCAGAATTGTGGTGGACATTTCTTCAATGAGATAAAAACCACGTTTTTTCGCCATCTGAAAAGAATAAAGATACAAAGATAATAGTACAATGTCTTTGCCACCTCTCAGAGACGAGATTAGTTCAAATATGACGCAATCAAATGTAATCAGCGTGGAACTGAGTGGATGATACAAGATGATGCAACATTTCGTCATCTGCTCCCAGGGGGAAATCTCAAGACTTGTTGAGCCACCCCTAAATATTATTTGATTGGCTTCAAACTTTGTACACAGTGTTTTCTACCTAAATGGAACCAGAATCAGGCCAGGGAGCAAAGGAATTCAGGAATTCATTTTTATGGACCACCCTAGTACCCACAATATCAGGCTGCCCAAGCTGCCCCCCAGGGTCAGCAAGCCAAGGGCCAGGGTAAGGGGCCCCGTAGGCAGAGGACCCCCAAGCCTCAGGCCCGTGCTACCACTCAGCAGGGTGGGGGCTTTTGACTCCTTGAGTATAGCCTCTCCTCCACTGCTCTCCCAACCCTGCACAGGAGGTCGTCTCGCCCTCTTTGCCCACCAGTGGCCCCTTATCACCGGGGACAGTTGGGTGCTGGAGATCATCCACAAGGGATATGCCCTCCATTTCCACCAACTGCCACCCCCATACTTTCCAGGGGAGCCTCCAAGGCCTCCTCTGCACACATACCTCCGTCAGGAGCTTCAGGGTCTGTTGGTGGACAGCACGGTGGAGCCTGTGCCTCCCCACTTGCAAAGTCACGGATTCTACTCCAGGTATTTCCTGGTGCCCAAAAGGACCGGTGGCCTTCGTCCCATTCTGGACCTCAGGAACCTCAACAAGTTCCTAGTGAAAGAAAAGTTCAAGATGCTTACTCTTGGAACCCTTCTGCCCTACCTCCAGCAGGGAGATTGGCTATGCTCCTTAGATCTAAAGGATGCGTGCACTCACATCCTCATTCATCCAGACCACAGAAAGTACCTCAGGTTCATCGTGGGAGGAAACCATTATCAGTACAGAGTGCTGCCTTTCGGCCTCACCTCCGCCCCCAGAGTCTTTACAAAGTGCTTAGCAGTGGTGGCGGCCTACCTGAGAAATCAGGGCATCTTTGTCTTCCCCTATCTGGACGACTGGCTCATCAGGGGTCAGACAGGTCAGGAGGCCAATCAAGCCACCCTCAGGACCATTGCTCTTCTACAACGCCTGGGGTTTGTCATAAACTTCGCAAAGTCCACTTTGCTCCCTTCCCAGAACTTGGAATTCATAGGGGCAAGGTTGGACTCTCTCCTGGCAAAGGCATTCTTGCCAGAAAACAGAGCCCAAAGGTTGATGGCCTTGGCAAGTCAGTTTCTCAGCAGGTCCCTGGTCTCCGCCAGACTCTGCCTGCGGCTTCTAGGCCACATGGCTTCGACAGTACATGTGACCCCCAATGCCAGGCTCCATATGAGGCCTGCACAGTGGTGCCTTCGGACTCAGTGGTCACAGGCCACAGGCAGCCTCGGAGACAGGATAAGGGTGTCCAGACCATTTCTGCACTCCCTCAACTGGTGGCTACACCCAGCCAATCTGCTGAAAAGGGTGCCCTTTCAGATTCCAGGTTACACAGTGATGCTAACAACAGATGCCTCCCTGCAAGGCTGGGGAGCGCATTGTCTGGGCAAGTGCACCCAGGGCCTCTGGTCTCCCTGGGAAGCTGCACAGCAGATCAATTTCCTCGAACTCAGAGCTATTCGCTTAGCACTCAAAGCTTTTGCTCCTACCCTGACTCACCAGTCTGTCTTGATCCAGACAGACAACCAAGTTGCCATGTTTTATGTAAACAAACAGGGCGGAACTGGGTCCAGGATCCTTTGTCGGGAGGCTCAGGACCTTTGTTCTTTTGCCCTCAAGCACAACATGCTCCTCAGGGCTGTGCACCTTCCAGGCCAGGACAACTACCTGGCAGACAGATTAAGCAGGATACTGCAGCCCCACGAGTGGCAGCTGCATCCTTCAGTGGTTCAGAAGATCTTCCTGAAATGGGGTCTCCCTTTGATAGATCTCTTTGCCAGCCCCATGAACAAGCAGCTGCCAAAGTTCTGCTCCAGGCAACCACATCCTCTGCGGATAGCAGCGGATGCTTTGCTGATATCTTGGTCTCAGGGCCTCCTCTATGTGTTTCCTCCCACGCCCTTGGTGGCCAGAACCCTGTTCAAGATTCTCCAGGACAAGGCCTCGGTCCTGCTGGTAGCTCCCAGGTGGCCGAGACAGCCTCTTCTGCTTCAACTGGCGGTGGATCCTGTCACCCAGCAGACCTGGTTGAGAGAAGGGAAAGTGTTTTAAATGAAGGAAAAAGTGCATATAAGCCGCAATATCTGGAGGAACCAGGTAGAGGGAGCCAGAGAGACTCCAGAGCCACTATAGAACCACGCCCCACTGAGCATGATGTAATGCCAGCCAGCTTCCAATCCAGGTGCACAGAGGAACTTCTTAAGGAGGCTCTAGAAGACAGGAAGGGGAGCAGAGGGAGCAGAGGTGGCAAGGGCAGCAAGAGCGGCGGTGACAAGACCGGTAGTGGCAAGAGAGGAAGTGGCAGCAAATGGAAAGGCAGCTGTGAAGACAGTTGGAGTGACGGCTGGAGAGGAAACAGCAAGAGTAAATGCAGCAGGACTGTGTACAGCTGGAAGTAAGGCAAGACAGAGGGAAGGTTGGAATGCAAACCTGAATATTCCCTTGCCAAAAGATCACCTAAAGGGAAAGGTGATGGTCTGAGAGCTAAGGAGGAACCGGAGGAGGTTTCAGCTCCTAGAGAGGTAAAAGCTGTTTGTCCAGAGTGGTCAAGGCATTACTGCAGTTGTTGTCCAGAATCCACAGGGTCACAGTAGGAAGCCCTAAGACGTGCTAAACAGGCCAGCCAAAGGAGAGACTGGTATAGGCCTCAACCTTCGCTGGAGTCCCAGAGGCCAAGCTCCCAAGGTAAAGCTTTTATTGAAGCAAGATATAGAAAAAGCTTGTATGATAAGAAAGGCTTGGATAATAGATGTTTGTATAAGACTGCCACAAAAGCTCCAAGGAGAGAGAACTTTTCTCCATGTAGAATAGCACGAAGCCGACGCCCTAAGAATAATCCAGAACATTGGGCTGTGCTGGAAAAACTATACAGAGAGCCTGAGTATAGGATACCTGAACCCAGGGACTCAGAGTCCGAGGTGTCCACCTACGAGCAAATGCAAGTGGACCTGGCCAGTGAGGCTTCGGATAACGAAATGGATTGCACATATTGTACTAGTGGAAGCCTGGAGTCTGTGCCAGACTTGTATGCTGCATGAATTATTGCCTAGGATATTGTTTGAATGAAGCCCAGCGCTAATGTGAAGATAACAGTGTTTCTTTAAACTTTTTGTTTCACTTTTCTTACCTGAATGAAGGACTTTTGCGTTTGTTGTTAACCAATCCTTTGGACCCTAGCGTAAAGGGAAATAAACGCCTTTATTTTCCCACCACTTGTGCATATGTTTCTTTGAAGATTAGGACCAGGAAACAAATAAGGCCAAAAGTGAAGTAGGCCGCAGGATTACTGGCCAATCTTCTCCCCATAATTTTTATGTCCGAGTGCTGCTTATACGCCAGGGCGGTGCTCGCGACAATCCTCCACTCTCTCTGGGGTTGCAACCCGACCTTCTCACACAGGACCAGGGTTCCCTTCTGCACCCCAATCTAAGGTTTCTCAATTTGATGGCCTGGAGGCTGCAAGGGTAGTTTTGGCTCCCTGGAGCCTACCTCAGGAAGTTGAGGAGGTTGTCCTAGCCTCTAGGAAACAGTCCACTAAGAAAACCTATGCTCTCAAGTGGAAGAGGTTTTCTGTGTGGTGTCACTTACGTACAGAGGATCCTTTCTCCTGTACTGTGCCAGTAGTGCTTCAGTACTTACTGCACTTATCCAATCAGGGACTTAAGTCCAATTCTGTTCGGGTCCACCTATCAGCTCTAGCAGCTCACCACTCATTGGTAGAGGGGCAATCTCTATCTGGTCACCCCTTGGTGTCCCGCTTTCTCAGGGGCTTGCTTTTGCTCAAGCCTCCCATCCGTCCTCCTGCCCCTGAGTGGGAGCTGAATGTGGTCTTGCAGCAACTGACTCATCCACCTTTTGAGCCGATGGCTACTTGTCCGCTACGCTTCCTCTCCTGGAAGACACTCTTCCTAATAGCCCTTACCTCGGCTACACGAGTAAGTGAGCTTGAAGCCCTGGTCTGTGACAGGCCTTACACCAGAATTTACAGGAACAGGGTAGTCCTCAGGACTCATCCAAAGTTCCTCCCTAAGGTTGTCTCCTCTTTCCACCTCAGTCAGGAGGTGGTTCTTCCAACATTCTTCCCTAGGCCTCTTGCTAGCCAGGCTGAAGCAGTCCTGCATACCCTGGACTGTAGGAGGGCCTTATCCTTCTACCTTGACCGTACGTAGGGGCATAGAAGGGCTACTCAGCTCTTCGTATCCTTTGACCCCAATAAGTTGGGGTTAGCTGTGTCCAAGCGTACCTTGTCCATTTGGGTGGCTGACTGTATCACCTGGGCTTACAAGGCGGCTGACCTTCCTTTGCAGGGTAGGGTCACGGCCCATCATGTCAGGGCAATGGCTGCCTCAGTGGCTCATCTCCGCTCTGTGCCCTTGGTAGACATCTGCAGGGCTGCAACTTGGTCTTCAAGCCAGACCTTTGCAGCCCATTACTGCCTGGAGAGGGAGTCCCGTAGGAACAGTGCTTTTGGCCAGGCAGTACTCCGGAATCTCTTTGAGGTTTAGGCAACTCCTGCCCTCTGTTGGGCTACCGGTGGAGGTTGTGTCCTTGAAAAGCCTTTTCAGTTCATACTGCTAGACCAGTCCAGACAAACGGGTTATGCACCCCTGCCAGCAGATCTTGGAGACAGAGAATTCTACCAGAGCTCTGATAGGCTGGAGCCTGGTGATATAATCCTACCCCTAGGGGTCTCCCTCAGTTTTTCTCTGTCTCCAGCAGATCTGGATGCTTTTTTTTTTTGCTCCTTCCAAAAAATTTAAGATGCTTTATTTCTTTGTGATTTCTCTGGGAGAGATTATACCCTGTAGTTGCCAGTGTACTTATCTGGGCACCAGGATGAATTCCAGCTGAGCTCCTGTGTCCTGCGGGTCACAGTAGAGCTCGCTGATGTGCAGACTTCCCAGCACTAGTCAAGAAGACTATTTAGCTGGATGGTAAGCCTCCTAAAATCCAGTTCCTGGGGCTGATTTTAGTGGTGAGGCAGCTGGCAGTGCTCTCAGCAGCGGTCCGTGGATTCTCTGCACTTTCGGTACTGTGAGTACAAAACCTGTCTTTCTCCCACTGCTGTCTGCAACTCTGTGGTGACTGGATTTATTTTTCTTGATTTTTCAGCGATTTTAGGCATTTCTCTCATGCCTGCAACCCCCCAACCTTGTCATTTGACTTTTTAAGTTAATTCCTTAGCTTTTGGGGGTTTTAATTCACTCTTTTTGAGGTTTATTTTTGCCGGCGGCCATTTTGAATAGCTAATGAGTCCTGGTTTTTGGCGGGAAGCCAGATTCCTTCTCTCTTTGCTGGCTTCTTTCTAGCACCAAAAAAATAAAATTGCTGTTTAAATTTTTCCACAACACTGGCTAGCTGTGAGTTGTGTGGTGGTTCCTTTTTCTCTGCCTATGTATTAACATAATGAATAAAAAGTATGGAAGGCATGATTAGAGAACCGGATGCAATTCAGAGCCACAGTACAATGCTAAGACACTGACCACTGGTGCAGAGCTCATGGGTTCCATCCCCCACTGTGCCCAACAAAGAAGGCTGGCTGAGGCATTGCATAGTATGGGGAATATTGTTAAATGCCTGTTCCTCCGGGGCAGAGTTATTTATTTTTTTAGTTCTCCCTATGCCTTATTCAGGTCTACGCTGCATAAGCTGTCAGAAGACACACAGGGACCTCAGAAATCAACTGTGCTCTTCCCCCAGCGTCTTGATTCCCCAGATAAACTTGGGATCTCCTGAGCCTGGCTTCAGTGGAGCTCTCCATTGGCTTTACGCTGCGCTTAGTCTTTGCCACGGACATCCCCGGGAAGTTCAGGTATCAATTCCTGAAAGGAAACTGTGAGTAGCCTGTTTTTTTCTCACTTGCCTCAGCTACTGCTCCCGGACCGGCTGCCTCTGAGTTTTGAAGTTCCTACTTTAAAATTTTTAATCCACATACTGCAGCCGGGTTACTTTGTACGTCTTACTGGAATATTGTACCTGTCTTTTTCAATATACCATTTGATTGGAATTTTAAGTCAGTGTTTTGGATCCTGACTGTTTTGGGCTCTACCTAATTAAACATACTCACTGTCATCTTCCGTCCGGCTGGGTTTGAGCTTCTACATCCCTCCCCAGAAACACCTTTCAGCCCCTACCATGGAGGTCTGAGTGGCTGCGGAGGAATCAAACTCTAATTTCCCTACTTTCAGTCACTGTAATGGCTTACCCTGACTTTGAAAGTTTCTCTGTACCAGCACAGTGAATGACTGACAGTTCCCTTCTCAGCTCAGTGAATACCTGACAGTTTTTCTGTGCCAGCGGCCATTTTGTTTTTCTCTTCAGTGTTTCTTTTTGGAGGGAACAGCTCTAGACAGCAGTTTCCACACATTTAAACATGCTGTGGAGACACAGAGAGTTTCAAAATCCTTTTCTTTGAAGAGTCTTCGGTTTCCCTGAGCCTACCTTGATTTTTGTTTTAAATGCAAAAAAAAAAAAAAAAAGGGAAAAAAAGAGGAAAGGTGGTTTAAGTCTCTACAATGCTTGTTTCTCTGGCTGTATTATATGTAATAAGTAATCAGCCGAATGGGGAATTAAGAGATTGCTTGTGTTCCACCTGCACGCTGCATCCCGGAGACTCTTTCCCCATTCCCACTGCGCTGCTAGATGGGTTCATCAGCACCTTATCTCCTCCCTCCTCAGAGCCCCTGCTGCAGGATCTTCCTACAGGAAACGATTCAGTCAGCTCCCATGTCGCTTCCACAGCCGCTGGAGGCCACAGCAGCCTTGACTGACAGTGCCTTCCTCACACTCTTCCATCTGGCATGACGCCTGTGACTTTTGGAATATCTCCTACACCTGCCCAGTAGCAGGCAAGCATATGGCGTGGTCTCGCAAGTGGTCCCATAAGTCCTCAGACCTTAGAGCAGTACGTCCTCCTTGGAGCGTTGCATGTGCCTTGCGGGGTACTATGGATATTCAAGAAGACTTTAAATCTTCGGAGGTCAGCCCTGACTCGTTGGAGTACGGAGATGGAGAATATTCTCCGTCTGTTTTCTTCGCTGACGGTTCTCAGCCTTTTTCGGAAAGAGGAGTTGCCGGCTCTAATCACACAGGTGATGGAGTCGCTCCCCCTGGCCGACACGCCTGATCCTCCGGATTCTCAAATCCGGTTGCAGCCGGATCCCATTTTCCAGGGCATTCGTACGGCATGCAGTATTGGTCAGTTATACCCTTGGTCTCCCTTTCACTTGGACCGTTGGCTGACATACCCGACAGTTGATGCATTCTGACCAGGGTCATCAGGCATACCACACTTCTGGTTGAGGGCGGAGTGGCGCTCCGCGACCAGCAAGACCTAAAGAGTTGGGAGGCTGCTGAAGACGGGTTTTCCTTCGCCCGCTATTTCCTTCTTGCAGGGGTGTGCAGAGGTCTAGCAGCTCGGGCCTCCCTTCGCTGGATTCAGCAGCTTCCAGGTGTTCCCGAGATGGTTCATTTTGAATCCATCGCTGCATTCCGGGCAGAGGCATTCTGTGATCTCTTGCGGCTCAGCTCGCTTCCTAGCACCGGTGTCGGTAGCTCGGAGATGGCTCAGCCTGCGGCAATGGGCAGCGGATGTTGCTTCATTTCCAGGCTCCAGCGTTTAGATGCCATTCGTCCCGGTCCACAGTTGGAAGGAGGACTGGGCCGTTACTCTGTCTATTTTGGGATGCTTCAGGTCCTGGATTTTCTAGGGGCTGGGTGCGACACTCGTCGGGGGCGGGTGTTTCTACCTCAGGAACGTTTTCAGAAGATCTCTCTTCAGCTCCGCCGCTGCTTGGATCAAGCGGCACCTCAGCCTTGGGGGCTACCTTCAACTCTTGGGGTCCTTGGCAGCAACGATAGCCCTCGTTCCGTGGGCGGAAGCGCACATGCGCTGCTTGCCGACGGCGCTTCTATCTCGTTGGTCGCCGGTGTCGGACAGTTATCTAATCCGGTTACCTTTGCTTCTGCCGGTGCACCGCAGCCTCTGCTGGTGGCTTCAGGCACACATTCTTCTACGGGGGGTCCCTCTGGAGTCTCTGCACTGGATCTTGGTGACGCCAGTCACCGACCTCTCCGGTTGGGGAGCGCCTTGCGGCTTGGCTTCGGCGCAGGGGAGTTGGTCACCTCGCGCAGCCCAAGGGTCTATCAATCGTTTCGAGACGCGGAAATTGCGCTTCGCCCTTCTTCAGTTTCAGCCTCTTCTGCGGCGGCGTGCGGTTCGGTTCCTGTCCGACGCCATGACGGTTGCTTACCTAAGCCGCCTAGGCGGCACGCAATGTCCGGATGTCTCACAGGAGAGGCGTTTGCTCCTCCCGTGGGCGGAGGAACATCTTCAGGCTTTCGGCGCAGCACATCGCAGGCGTGAACAATGTGTAAGCCAATTTTCTCAGCCGGCACTCTCTGGAGCCCGGGGGCTGGGCTCTGCAGCCGGATGCGTTCCGGTCCATTGTTCACCTGTGGGCACTGCCGACCATGGATCTAATGGCTACAGCGCAGACTGCCAAGGCATCGCTGTACTTCGGCCATTGGAGGGACGAGGGAGCGCACGGCATAGATGCTCTCTCTCAACCGTGGCTGCTCATCTTCTCCTGTGTGTTTTCCCTCCCTGATCCATGATATGCATAGTTCTCCGGCGGCTCCGAGACCGTCACGGCCCTGTACTCCTGCTGGCTCCGAATTGGGCTCGCGGACCATGGTATGCGGATCTCTTCCGTCTGTCAGGGGCGTGGCTGCTCCGCCTCGAGGCGTTTCTCGGCCTTCTGATTCACGGACCGATGGAGATGGAAGACCCGGCTCCTTACTCGCTTTCGGCCTGGCTATTAACCGCCGCCGGTTTTCTCGCTACGGCTCTTTGCCTAGCGTGGTCGTGGCGCTTCTCACGGCGCGGCGGTCTTCCATGACACTGACTTACGCTCGGGTTTGGCGTCTCTTGATGGTTAGTGTTCACGAAATAACCTCACACCCTGGCGTTGCGGTATTCCGGACATCCTGTCCTTTTTACAGGCCGGAGTGGATAAGGGATTAGCATTCAATTCCTTGCGAGTACAAATGGTCGCTTTAACTTGTTTTCGGGGTCCTATACCGGGGCGATCGATAGCTTCGTATTCGGACGTGTCTCGGTTTCTCCGCGGAGTTGGGCCTTCCGGCCTCCTCTGCGTTCGCCTGTGCCGGCATGGGCTCTCGTGCTTGTCCTCTGTGCCCTCGTTGCTCCTCCCTTTGAGCCTCTGAGGGCCTGTTCTCTTCTAGATTGGACTCTGAAGGCAGTCTTCTTGGTGGCCATAACTTCGGCACGCCGTGTTTCTGAGCTCCAGGCTCTCTGTGTCGAGATCCCTATCTCTCGTTTTCCTCCGAAGGCGTTTCTCTGAGAACTGTCCCTTCCTTTGTTGCCCAAAGTGCTGACGCCGTTCGCTGTTGACCAGCTTCTTTCCTTTCCATCTTTTCCAAAGACGCAGTGTGACAGTGGTCGGTCTCCGTTGCGGGCGGTGGACCTTAAGAAGGTTCTTTTTCGGTATCTGGGGGTCACCAGACCCTTCCATATGACTGTTCCTCTTTTGTCTTGTTCGCGGGTTCTCGTCGGGGATCCGCAGCCTCCAAATCTACCATTTCTAGATGGGTTACGGAGGCCATTGAGGCGGCGTACCTTCTTCAAGGAGAACAAGCTCCACTGGGACTCCGTGCTCACTCCTCTCGGGCGCAAGCAACTTTGTAGGCCGGGAGGTCTCATGTAGTTCCTCTCGATATTCGCCGGGCGGCAACTTGGTCGTCGCTGTCCACCTTTGTCGGTCATTATAGGTTGGACGTTCATGCCCGTCAGGAAGTCCGTTTTGGAGTTGCTGAGCTGTCGGCGGCCTTGCCCCCCTTTGAAAGCAGGTAGCTTGGGTACTGCCCGTATGTCTGGACTGGTCTAGCAGTATGAACTGGAAGGAGAAATTTCACTTACCGTTAATTTCCTTTCCTGGAATACTGCTAGACCAGTCCAGGACCCGCCCTGCTGTTGGTTGGAGTGCCGCTGGTGCGGTGCAGCCACCGACCGCGGTTCTTCTCTTTGCCGGTATGCCTCGCCCTGGGCAGTCCATGGGTTCGTAGGTGGATACTGTTTTCAGCTCTAGGGAGTTCTTTGGCTCCCTTGTATATAGTTCACTTGGGACCCTCTGGGGTGATGTTACAGTTCATGTTGCATTAGCTTGTGGACGTAACTGAGGGAGACCCCAAAGGGGTAGGATTATATCACCAGGCTCCAGCCTATCAGAGCTCTGGTAGAATTCTCTGTCTCCAAGATCTGCTGGCAGGGGTGCATAACCCGTTTGTCTGGACTGGTCTAGCAGTATTCCAGGAAAGGAAATTAACGGTAAGTGAAATTTCTCCTTCTTTGCTGCTGAGACTAGAGGAAGTTCTCTTGTTCAGCCTGGGTTCCTTGGTAGCCCAGAGCTGGGGAATCACCCATATGTGAGGACTGACTTCCTGCTTGGTCCTGGAGAAAGAGTAGTTACTCACCTGTAACAGGTGTTCTCCAGGAGCAGCAGGAATCAGTCCTCACAACCCTCCCTCCTCCCCTTAGAGTTGCAGTTGTACATAGTTTATTTTTCATTTTTGTGTGCTGTTCTTAGCTATGTCATTTGATTGAGGTAAGATGGCACCTTTAGGCGGGAAGGGAACCGCACATGCGTGCCTGCATTCCCAAAGGCTTTCATAGAAAGCTGAGGAAATGCTCCACTGGGGCTTCATCGGCGCCGATGACACCAATATGTGAAGACTGATTCCTGCTGCTCCTGGAGAACACCTGTTACAGGTGAGTAACTACTCTTTTTTACCTTTTTAGAATTTTTTTCTATGGCTAGTTTTGAGAGTAATGACAGTATATTTTTTAAAAAAAAACAATTAATTAGCCTGCTATCCCTTGCCTGTAGTGTTGCCAAGGCGCAGTTATTTGGACTAATGCCGGCACGTCTGCAGTGTCTTGTCTGCGATACTCAGTGGGGACAGTCTCGGACGCTGGTGTGTGCCATGGCTGTGCGGCAGGGGCGCTTAATACGGAGCAGGAGCTCCAAGATAAAGCTAAAGAGGTGGCTTCATCGCCTGGACAGGGAGCTCAGGGTGTTATGGAGGTTAGTCCACTGCTAGAGGCTCCTGTCTCTCTGCGGGCTTTGGCTCCGTCGGTTCCAGTGCCCTCGAGTGTTCCAGGTTTGGGAGGAGGAACTCTGGCGTGATTTTCCCAAGAGTTTGTCCTTCTCTTACATCAGGCCTTTTGTTTGCGGCAACAGGATGCCGCTTTGGATCTCTCGGTGCTCGGAGCCGCAGTGGGTCAGGCTCCCACGGAGAAGGTTGAGATTTCGACAGCAGGACCAGCTAAGAGAGCTTGATCTGTGGAGGAGCAGCCTTTTCTGTCCGACTAACATGAGGGTAACAAGTTTGACATGGAGCCAGAAGCAGGTGTGGAGGAACTCGAAGAAGGTGAGATCCCAGAGCCAGAAGACCTGGCTAGGATCATCCAAGTTTTTCGGAGAGAGGAACTGACGGCTTTGATCACGAAGTCGCTTCAGGTACTCAACCTAGCGGTAGCTTAGCCAGCAGAAGATGAGATGGTAGAAGACCCTCTCATTCAGGCAGTGCGAAAGACACAGGCAGTGTTTCCGGTTCATCGGGTCATCAGACAGATGATTCAGGATGAGTGGGAGTAAGATGATTCAGGTCTATGGGGAGTAAGAGCTATGTTTCGCCTCTATCCCTTGTCCGACCAAGAACGAGAGGTTTTTCGTTCTCCACGTGTGGATGCGGTCGTGTCGGCTGACACCAAAAATACTACCATTCTGGTAGAAGGCAGTGCTGCCCTAAAGGATGGGCAGGATCGGAGATTGGATTCTTTATTAAAGCAGGCCTTTGATGTTAATGCGCTATCCCTACAAGCCTCTATTTGTGTAGCTTGGGTGGCAAGAGCCTGTCTTTGTTGGTCGCAGCGTCTACAGCAGCCAGGGGAGCAGACACAAGATCATGTGGCGGACGTAACTAGGCTGGAATCGAGCGGCTTACCTGGCCGATCTGCATTATGACCTCATTAGAGGGTTAGCTAATAGCATGGTGTCGCTAGTGGAGGCTCGGCGTTATTTTTGGCTTCAGAATTGGGCAGCGGATAGTTCCTCCAAGTCCCATCTTAGCAAGCTCCCTTTTAAGGGGAAGCTTTTATTTGGAGAAGACCTTGACAAGCTAGTCAAGGACTTGGGGGAATCAAAAGGTGGTTGCTTGCCAGAGGATAAGCCAAAGCCTGGTCGAGCAGCGGCGACGTCTTGAGCCCAGCCGCGGGATTTCAGGCGTTTTCGAACCTCTCGATTCGGTGGTTTCCAGAGAGGGAGATTTCCTTTGCGCAGCCAAGGTTTCAAGGGATTTCAGGGAGCGGGCAGAGGTTTCACTAGCCCCTCTTCCTCGGGATTCCGAAAGACCCAATGAAGCGAGGAGGGCCCAGGCTGTGATACAACCCATAGGAGGGCATCTGCAGGAATTTCTCTCAGCCTGGGTCCAGATAACTTCCGACTGTTGGGTGTTGGAAGTTATTCGCGAGGGCTATGCCCTCGAATTCGCCCGGCCAGTGACAGACTCATTTGTGCTGTCTCCCTGCAGGGCATGGAACAAGGCAGTGGCGGTGGAAGAGACACTGTCTTGTCTGCTTCAGCTGAGGGCAGTAGTTCCGGTTCCGCTAAACCAGTATGGCTGTGGTCGATACTCAATTTATTTTGTGGTTCCAAAGAAGGACCGATCTTTTCGCCCAATTCTGGACCTCATGGAGTAAACCGTTGTCTTCGGGTGCCTCATTTTCGCATGGAAACTTTGCGTTCCGTAATCGTGGCAGTTTGAAAGGGGGAATTTTTGACGTCTCTCAATCTCACCAAAGCATACTTGCATATTCCGATCAGGCCGGATCATCAACGCTTCCAAAGATTTGCAGTACCTCAGGGGCACTTTCAGTTTCAGGCATTGCCGTTTGGCCTAGCGACAGCTCCACGAACCTTCACCAAGGTGATGGTGGTGGTGGTGGCATCGCTTTGCAAAGAGGGAGTGTTGGTACACCCCTATCTGGACGACTGGTTGATTCGAGCAAAGTCCAGAGTCGAAAGTGTACGGGCTACAGCCAGAGTGGTGCAGCTCCTAGAAGGTCTTGGTTGGGTGGTCAACATAGCCAAGAGCCGATTGGTACCCTCTCAGGTTCTGGAGTATTTGGGAGTCCGGTTCGACACTCAAGTGGGATCGTTTTTTCTGCCAGAACACCGTGCCCAAGGGCTGCGTCTCTTGGTGTGCACGTTTTTGAAGTGATCAGTGCTGACGGCCTGGCAGTATCTACAAGTTCTGGGAGCAATGGCAGCCACTCTGGAGGTAGTGCTATGGGCGAGAGTGCACATGCGTCCTCTGCAGAGGTCCTTACTTTGCCGCTGGTCCCACCAGGGGGACTTGCTGACCAAACGACTGCCCTGTCCGACAGTAGTCCGGGAGTCTCTACGTTGGTGGCTTCTGCCAGAGAACCTGGCGGTGGGCATGCCGCTCAAGCAGCCGCAGTGGGTTCCTGTCTTAACCGATGCCAGTCTGGTGGATTGGGGGGCTCATTGCAGGGAGCTCTTTGCGCAAGGAACCTGGAGCGAACAGGAGGTTCAGTGGTCGATCAACTAGCTGGAATTGAGAGCAGTAGCTCTAGCACTCCGTGCCTTTGAGTCCAACCTTCGGGGTCAATCGGTCCGAGTTCTGTCAAACAATGCCTCCGCTTTGGCCTATCTCAACAGGAAAGGAGGTACAGGCAGTATGGCTCTGGCAGAAGAGGCAGAGGTCTTGTTCAGCTGGGCAGAGCATCAGCTTCAGGCGCTGTCAGCGGCTCACATTGCGGGAGTAGACAATGTGACAGCGGATTATCTCAGTCGGGTTCGTGTAGATCCCGGGGAGTGGGAGCTCCATTCGGAGGTCTTTGCTCAGATAGTCAGCAGATGGGGGACTCCCATTATGGACCTGATGGCTACATTCCAATCTGCCAAGACGAGCCGCTTCTACAGCAGAAGGCAGGAGAGAATGTCTGAGGGTCTAGATGCCTTGTTGTAGCGATGGCCTACCAAAGGTCTCTTATATGTCTTCCCGCCTTGGGCGCTCATAGGCCGGATGATTCAACGCATAGAGTCTCATCAGGGGCGGATAGTTCTAATCGCTCCGTGGTATGCCTATTTGGTGCATCTTCCCAACAGTCGACCTTGGAGGCTTCCAATACGGGAGAACCTCCTTCGATAGGGTCCTCTTCGAATGCCGCAGGAGGATCGGTTCTCGCTTACGGCTTGGCCATTGAAAGGGCGAGGCTAAGAAAGAAGGGTTACTCCGAGGCGGTAATCTCTAACTTGCTCTTAGCCAGAAAACGTTAGCCTACGTTCGCGTTTGGCGTATTTTTGAGGATTGGTGCATGGCACGGAAGGCGCGGCCGGCATCGGCATCAATTCCGGAGGTTTTGAGCTTTCTGCAGGATGGTTTTGACAAGGGACTGGCGGTCAGTTCTTTAAGGGTGCAACTGGCAGCTATTGCTTGCTATCACGGAAAGGTTCAAGGCATTGCTTTAGGCTCTCATCCAGATGTTTTGCAGTTTTTGAGGGCAGTTTCTCGTCTGTGTCCTCCAAGGACTTGGTTTTAACTGCGTTGACCAAGGAGCCTTTCGAGTCATTGCGACAGGCCTTGTTAAATGATCTGACTTTGAAGGTTGTTTTCTTGGTGGCAATCTGTTCTGCATGTCGGGTCTCTGAGTTGCAGGCCTTGTCTTGCCGGGAACCATTTTTGACCTTCTTTCGGGACAAGGTGGTTTTGCATCCTGTTCTATTGTTTCTGCCAAAGGTTTTTTCAGCCTTTCATGTGAATCAGTCGGTGTCCTTGTCAGTTTTAAGAGCTTCGGGGTAGAATGTCCAGGATAGCAGTTTACGTCTGTTGGATGTCAAGAGGGTTCTTCGTCATTATCTGAAGGCCTCAGAGTCTTTTTGCAAGTCTGATCGTTTGTTCGTCTTGTTTGGAGGGCCGCATAAGGGCAAAGCAGCGGCCAAAGCTTCCATTTCTAGGTGGATCCGTGAGGCAATTTCATCAGCTTATTAGTCGTCCAGTTCCTTTGGGGTTGCGAGCTCATTCTACCACAGCCCAGGCAGCTTCATGGGCGGAATATACTTTGGTTCCTCCGGTTGAGATTTGTAAAGCGGCTACATGGTCTTTGTTGCATACATTCAGTAGACATTATCGTCTGGATATCCAGGCGGCGGGAGATGCCTGTTTCGGGTCTGCAGTTTTGCGGTCCAGTTGGGCAAGTCCCTCCCATTAATTTACTACTCTGATACATCCCAGAGGTGCGGGACTGGAGGGACGATAAGGAAAGAGAAATTAGACTTACCTGCTAATTGTTGTTCCTTGAGGAACTCCAGTCCAGTCCCGCACCTCTTGGATGTATCAGAGTAGTAAATTAATGGGAGGGACTTGCCCAACCGGACCGCAAAACTGCAGACCCGAAACAGACATCTCCCGGTTTCAGTCGTAGAATGTGGAGCTTGTACGTTTCATCGCTACAGCGGGTGCGAGAGGTACTGGTGAGCCTTGTGCGCCTCAGACTATTGTTCTATTTTTCTCGCTGTTCTTTCTTGATCTATCTCTCAAGCCTGGTGGTGTTCTCTCTAGCTTTTTCTCCTCTATCCACGTCTCCTTCAGCAGTGGAAGGAGGAATTTTTCTCTGATTGCGGAGCGGACAATTGTGGGTTAAATATTTAGTTACCTGTTTGAGTTAACTGGTTAATTAATCAGTTTATTGATATTGTAGCTACTTAATTGTTGCTTCTCTTAGTCTGCTTTGTCAGTAGGTCACTGGGAGCTGGTGGGAGGTGCCAGCAGTATATGTGCAAGTGGTTTCAGAATCTGACATACCCAGTCTCCAAACTGCGGGAGGAGGTGCACTACCCAGAGGTGTGGGACTGGACTGGAGTTCCTCAAGGAACAACAATTAGCAGGTAAGTCTAATTTCTCTTTACACGTTTTTGCTTCCACAGCAAGTTTCTTCTCAAATTCTCTCTGCCTGAGTTATCAATGCCTTGCATTTAACTTGCCAGTGCTTGTGCTGTGTCCTGTTTTCGTCATTTCGTCCATTTCCTGAAAGATGCTTTTTTGGCAACAAAACAGCCTCTCTGACCTCACCTACAAACTATGCTGGCAGTTTTTTGGACTTCCTTCCACTTTTCTTAAAGCGTGGAATACAGCTGGTCTGGGCTTTCAAGATGGTATTTTTAAACAACACCCAAACTTGATGTAAGTCTTTAACCTTTGCAACTGCTCCTTTCAGTTTTTTCTTAACTATTTTCCTCATTTATCATAGTCTCCCTTACCATCCTTCCTCCATTAATTAAATCAAACATGATCATCCTGTGATCACTATTGCCAAGAGGCCCCAATACCCATATCTCTTGCACCAGATCTGGTGTTCCACTAAGGATTAGGTCCAAAATGGCTTCCCCTTTGGTCGGTTCATGAACCAACTGCTCTAAGAAGCAGTCGTTTATTTTATCTAGAAACTTTATCTCCCTAGTAGGTCCTACCATGACACTGACCCAGTCAATATCGGGGCAATTGAAATTGCCCATTATTATTACTGTTCTGTAACTTTTGTTAGCTTCCCTGATTTCTTCGAGCATTTCATCATCCATTTGTTCATTCTGGCCAGGCGGTCGATAGTACAACCCCACTGCCATCGCCTTCCCCTTTTTACATGGAATTTCAATCCATAGAGATTCTACAACGAATTTTGTTTCCTGCAAAACTTTAATCCTTTGTGACTCAATGCCCTCTCTAACTTAGAGCGCAACCCCTCCACCAATTTGATCAGCTCTATCATTACAATATAGTTTGTACCCAGGTATCACAGTGGTTGTCCTCCTCCCACCATGTCTTTGAGGTACCAATCATATCTAACTTCTCATTTAGTGCTATATATTCTAACTCTCCCATCTTATTTTTTAGACTTCTAGCATTTGCATACAAGCATTTTAGAGACTGTATTTTATTCATATTGATCTGGTTATCGGTAGGCAGGGGTAATTTGGAATCTTTAAACTCTGTCTGCTCTGTACTCAAGGGCATTTGGGCTACCTTTGTCTTTATTGGAACCTCTCTGCTGATATGCCCTAACTTCATTTTTTCAGTAGTATCCTTCAAGGATACATTGTTCTGAACCATGCGCTCTTGGGTGATTGTCGGCTCTCCCCTATTATCTAGTTTAAAAGCTGCTCTGTCTCCTTTTTAAAGGTTAATGCCAGCAGCCTGGTTCCATCCCGGTTAAGGTGAAGCCCATCCCTTCAGAAGAGTCCCTCCTTTCCCCAGTTCCTAACAAATCCAAAAACCTCATCCTTGCACCATTGGTGGCATTCACGCATTGAGACTCCGGAGCTCTGCCTGCCTTTTGGGTCCTGCGCATGGAACTGGAAGCATTTTGGAGCATGCCACCCTGGAAGTTCTGGATTTCAACTTCCTACCTAAAAGCCTAAATTTAGCCTCCAGAACCTTCTTACCACATTTCCCTATGTCATGGGTACCGACAATGTGGGTTTTTAAAAATTTTCTTTTTCCTCTCAGCTACAAACTCAACTGAAGAGATGGAGATGGGAAAGCAGGAAGGCAGTCGCACAGGCGCAGTGGAATGTTCCCAAAATCTTTCCAATTGAACGCTGGGGAGTGTGCGAGCTCCATTGGTACCGATGTCACCCATATGTGAAGACTATCTTCCTGCTGTTCCCGGAGATCACCTGTTACAGGTGAGTAACTACTGTGATGCTCGTGCCCCTACCAGGCGGTTGCCTAGTAGGGACGGCTGGCCATCTGATATCCCTTCTAGGATTTTTGTAGTTGTGTATGAAAAGAAGAGCCAAGTGGTTAATAAAGCGCACAGGAAATTTTATTTGGTTTCCATGCTGGTAAGTGGTGAACATAAAATTCTTCAAGCATAACTTTTGTTTCTCCAGACAAAAAGAAAATACAGGATAATTTCTCCCAGAAATCAAAATGTCCAAACAGTGTAACCTTGAACAAACTCATACCAGTTCCTGTTCCTTACTGCAACTGCTTAACCTTAGCATCAGAAGAAAAAGGCATTTTAAAACTCTTCACATAGTGAGTGAGGTATCAGCTTCAACCCTGCTGTTGCCACACACAAACAGTTTCAGCTGTTAGAACCTCCACTGAGCTCCTGCAGTTTCAGCTTCTTAGGAGAGATTCTTAATCCTTTACATTCAGGCTTTCCCCTCTCTTCCAGCTTCTGAAACTGTCTTTAGGTTACAACAGCCCCCTTTTTATGTTCCACTGTTTCTAGCTCACACTAATACCTTAGTGCACAGCTCGCATTCCATTTCAGAGACATCAGAATTAACAACACTTTCATCAGGGCCTACCTCCATGCTCTCTATTGAGCTACAGCTGGGTGCTCCTTGAAAGTGTTCCGGGCTCTTTTCCTTAAGAGTCTTCACCAGATTAAACAGCCTCTCCCAGTGCCGGGCCTTGCCTTCTCCAGGCCGGTCTCTTGGGGGTCTCTCCTGTTTAACTTCCCTAGTGAGATATTTCTTTCTGTGCTGAGCCTTCTGGGGTATGACAGTCTCCTCTGAGTCAGAGCAAGAACTATCCTGCTGGCAATGCTTGGTCCCTGCGTACCTTTCTTGGCTGCCTCTATAGTGGTTCCTCCTTCTGCTGCTCTCCTTGGCTGCAAAGCTTCTCTTCAGTTTGGCCACAGAACTTTCCGGTCTGTGCCTTCTGAGAACTGGGCTAGAACCTGGGCTAGGCCTGGAACTGCAACTGCTGCTTGTGCTTGCTCTTGAATTCCTCCTGGACCTTCTTCTCAAAGCCCCTTCCAAACTCCAACTGGCTCTCCCTCTTGTGTTTGTTTTCTCCCTGTTAACTGCTGAGC
The DNA here is from genome assembly GCA_033557465.1 of Ichthyophis bannanicus. Classification (NCBI taxonomy): domain Eukaryota; kingdom Metazoa; phylum Chordata; class Amphibia; order Gymnophiona; family Ichthyophiidae; genus Ichthyophis; species Ichthyophis bannanicus. The sequence continues at coordinate 86,435,808 of CM066048.1, read as the reverse complement.
AGGGCAACTCCCTTCCTGGCTCCGCCCACTTGGACCTCCTACTCCTATGCAGGGTTGTCCTGTGGACTTGGATTGGTTTACCCTTAGCTCTGCCCCCTAGGTTCCTTTCAGGGCTTTTAGTATGGAGTATGTGATTTTGTGCACCCATCCCCCGTAAAGAAGAGAAATTCTTCTTTTTTTCAGTTTTCCCTAGCTGGGCTGCACCCTCCTTACCACACTACACTTTTTCTGGGCACTCTGCTCCCTTACTTACAAAAGGTAGATTGGCAATGCTCCCTGGATCTGAAGGGTGCGTATTGTCGTCACTCCCCCTTGTGGCCAGGCGGTTGCCTAGGGCTGCAGGGGTTGTGACGATTGACCTTTGTTAAAACTTGCCTAAACTCATGTAGTTGTGTCCCCGAAAGGATTATAGCCAAGTGCAAGGTCGCAGGAAAATTTCTTTTATTCTCAGAAATCAGGAATTCCAAAACCAAGTCAATTCTTTAACATGAATTGATTGAAGATAAGGGAAAACAAAACTCAGGATACTTCTCCAAACATAACAATACTCAAGCCATTTATACAGTCCCTGGCTTGCTGTAGCCTTTAAACTGGCATTCAAGTAAAACTTTACTTTCAATGATATTCTGTACTTGGTCTTCAGGAGGCGCTGTGCCACCCTCCGTTGTTCCACAGCAGGTGTAGCACAGTTCCTGACTCAATCAACTGCTTTCACACGTAGTGTAATTCCTTCTCAGTTGTAATACAAACTTTCAGCCTAGCTCTGGCCCAAGCAGCATTAAATGAAACAGCTACTTTTAAAAAGCATGGCTAAAAGTACTGGCTTAAAAAGTCCTGGTAAAAGGAACTTCCTCAGTTCTTTTACCTAATACATGGTAACTCAGAAATATACATTAACTTCACCCATCTGGGTTTTTTTCTTCACTCAAACCCTCTTTGGTCCTCTTATGTTTCTCTTGCACAAATAGCACAGCTTATTTCCATATCTGAAATGCTATCTGACTCTCCAGAGACTCCTACCTCCATTTCCTCCACACTTGATTCTCCTGGGTCATTATTTTCCTGGGTATGCTCTTGGGAAGCCTCCCCAGCCTGCAGAGCCTTCAGTAGTTTTCCCCAGGCACTCTTAACCGTGAGAGAGCTAGCGGGGGAAGGGCAGGAAAAACCCCTTTCCTCTAATAAGCCTTTTAACCGATGTAAAGGGCTCACCTTAGTAGTGCTGGGTTTTCTGCTGACAACGTCCTTACTGGGTAGAGAGTTGAGCCAAGACCCTTTTGAGAATATTTCCTCTTCTGAGGACTCTTCTCCCGAGGTTTCCACAAGCCTTGTCAGCCTTTTACTCCTGGCTCTCACCGGCTTCTGTGCAAGGGATTCCCCTGGACTTCTTGTCCTTCCTTCCTGGAACCCTTGTGTCCTCTGTGTCTGAATTTTCTCTCTCTTTCTCTCCTCCCGAGGAAAGCCTCTTATCTCCTCCTCGTGTCTGTGTCTGTGCTTGCCTTGGTGCTTGCTCTGAGCCTGTCCTCCGTCAGGAAAATCTGCTGTATGAGTGCAGTTTCTCTTCCTAAATGTTTGGGGCTGTCCTATCCCTTCTGACTCCGCCCCCGAACCACTCCCTTCTCCTCCCTCTATCTCCATGGGAACAGGGGTGTGTGTTTTGGTCTGCAGTTCTCTTTGAGAAACTTTTCTCTTTCGTATCTGAGTTAACCCTTTCAGAGCCTGCAGTTCTTTGGGTGAAAGGAAAAAAAGGCAGTTTTCCCTTTATTTTTCTGCCCTCAGCAGCTGCTTCTCCACCACAGTATATAGACATACAGATACATCCCATTAACAGAACATATCTCAGATTTGTCCTGGGGGGACAGCATTTTCAGTACCGGTATTGCCCTTTGGCCTAGCCTCTGTGCCTTGCGGTAGTAGCAGCTTACCTCCGGACACTGGGAGTGTTTGCTTGTATGACTGGCTGATCAAGAGTACCATTCAGGATGGAGTATGAGAATCAACACGGTTGACCATTCAGGTACTGGAACTATTAGGGTTCATCATAAACTGCCTGAAATCCTACCTACAACCGTCCCAACAATTAGAATTCATTGGCGCCCTGCTCAACACGACTCAGGCAAATGCCTTTCTCCCACATGACAGATTTCACAGATTGACATAGCTAGCTAGTGTTGTAGACTCAACTGAGTCAGCAGATCACAGCTCATAGGATGTTAGCTGTACTAGGGCACATGGCCTCTGCGGTACACATAACGCCCTGGGCAGGTCTCCATATGAGACAGGCTCAGTGAACTCTGAGGACTCAGTGGAACCAGGCCATGGGATTACTCAGGGATTGTCTGTATGTCACCAACCCACTCATTCAGTTATTGCAATGGTGAACAATACACCATAATTTGCTCAGAGGTCTCTGACTGGGAGATCTTAAAAGGGTTTTGATACATTTTTAAAACAAAGTTACATTATTTTTGGTGCTTTAGTTTAAAAGGAGAAATATTTTCTTTAGTGGGGTAGGTTTAAAACTCTGTTTAGTAACTTTCTCAGCTCTTTGGAGCTACTGACACCTAATCAGGTGTTAGTTCCCCCCCTACCCCCTCAACTCCCACCCACCCCTTGTGAGCAGTCTTGCTTTATAGGATGGGGCACCTCCCCAATTAACAAAACACAGGGACTTGGAACAGCACATTTTGAATATAATTAAGAGATTTAACTGCTTTTTCTCTGAAAGGACAGCTGGGAGAACGGCTGGTAATTTGGTAGATCTCTCTCTCTTTTGCTTTAACAGATACCTAAGCTCCACAAACTGAACAATGGCTGGGACAAATCTGCCTCTGTCCAGACAGAGGTCCCAGTGCCAGTTGATGGACCGGTTCCATGTGAAGGGTGCCTGCATGCTGAAGCTCTCAGGAAACAAGTGGAGGAACTCAGAGAGGAGGTGGCGAGGCTGAGGAACATTCAAGACAGAAATACATTGATGAGATGCTTCTTGCAACAAACAAGTTCTCCAGCAGAGAAGAAGATGGGTGCCTACTGAATGATGAAGGTTGGACACAAGTTACCAGGGCCTGCAGAATCACCAATCCAACTTCTCCAGCCCTTGAATTGAAGAACCATTATGCAGCCCTGGAAGTGGAGGAGGTGAAAGCATCCCTGGAAAGGGAAGAACCAGAGCTCAAGTACCCCAAAGTTGCAGAATCAGTGACCACAAGGAAGCGAAGGGTTGGTGGTGGTGGTTGGTGACTCTCTTCTGAGGGGTACTGAGGCGTCCATCTGCCAACCAGACTTGATGTCCAGAGAGGTATGCTGTCTGTCAGGTTCCAAAATCCAAGATCTTACGGAGAGTTTGCCGAGACTCATCAAGCCCACTGACTATTACCCAATGTTGCTAATCCATGTCAGCACAAATGATACTGCCAGGTATCCCTCTGAGCGTATCAAAACTGACTTCATGGCTCTGGGACAGAGGGTGAAGCAGGTGGTGTTCTCTTCAGTCCTCCCTGTTGAGGGTAAAGGCCAAGGCAGAGAGGCTTGCATCCTGGAGATGAATGCATGGCTGTGTGGATGGTGTCATTGAGAGCGGTTTGGTTTCCTGGACCAGGGGATGCTGTTCCAAGGGTTGCAGAGCAGAGATGGCATCCATCTGTCCAAGAAAGGTTGACGCGTCTTCAGTAGTAGACTGGCTAATCTACTGAAGAGTGCTTTAAACTAGATTTGTTGGGGATGGGTGAAGAAAGCTCCCAGGTGAGTGAAAGCCCCCAGGTAAGTGAAATATTAAATACCTTTATGGAAGTGGGTAAAAGGGGTAACATATGGAAAGCAGTGCGTATTAATGCCCAGAGCATGGAAAACAAGATCCCTGATGTTGAAGCATTGGTGGGAGTGGCTGACTTGGATTTAGTGGCAGTTACAGAAACATGGTTCACAGAAAACCATGACTGGGATGTAACTATACCTGGCTATTCAGAAAGGACAGGGTAGGAAGAAGGGGAGGAGGAGTGGCACTATATGTAAAAAATAATATTAAAGCTTTGGAATTACAGAGCTTAAAAAGGGAGAGAGGAGGCACTGTGGGTTAAACTAGAAAGAGGGAAAGAGAAATCTATTTGCATTGGCGTGATATACAGACCTCCCTCACAAGAGGAAGAGGTGGACAGAGAGTTAATTGAAGACATATGCAGCATTGCTAGGAATGGGGAAGTGCTACTGATAGGGGATTTCAATATGCTAGATGTTGACTGGCACATTCCTGCTGCAGTATCATCTAGAAATAAGGAGATCCTGGATTCTATACAGGGAGAACTATTCAGGTAATTGGTAACAGACCCCACAAGTGAAGGGGCCATAATGGACTTGGTGCTTACCAATGGTGAAAGTGTTTCTGATGTTATAGTGGGAGATCATTTTGCATCCTGTGATCACCAGATGGTGTGATTCAGTATTAGGATTAAGGCTGTTAGAATCCATTCAAAAGGGAGGGTCTTAGACTTTAGAAAAACTAACTTTGCCAAGATGGGCCAATACCTCAGGGAGTTGTTAGCGGAATGGGAAAAGCTGGGGGATGTAGAAAAACAGTGGGCAAAACTGAAAAAGGGATATTTTAAGGGCAACCAACCTTTTTGTTAAAATGGTAACTAAAGGTAAAAGGAAAAAGAGACCACTATGGCTTTCGAAAGAAGTAGCTGAAAAGGTGAAGAAAAAGAGGGAGGCCTTTATGAAATACAAGAGATCACAGAGAGAGGACGATAGGCATCTATATTTGGAAAAACTTAGAGAAGCTAGCAAAGTAGTCAATAAAGCAAAGATTCAAAAAGAGGAGGAAATAGCCCGTGCAATAAAATGGGGGGATAAGACATTTTTCAGATATGTTAGTGAGAAGAGGAAGGGCAAAAGTGGTATTGCCAAACTCAAGGGTGAAGGGGAGGAATATGTAGAAGCTGATGAGGATAAAGCGGAATTGCTTAATAAATATTTCTGTTCTGTGTTCACAGATGAAGGGCTGGGAGCAGGACCTCAGACAACACCCACAATAGGAATAGAAGCGAGAGGCATCTTGAACAATTTTCAGAAGACTGTGTTTGTGAGAAACTAGCTAAACTTAAAGTAGACAAAGTGATGGGACCAGATGGGATACACCCTAGAATACTGAGGGAACATGGGGATGTTCTAGCAGCTCCACTGACTGACCTTTTCAATGCCTCGTTGGAGTCGGGAGTGGTGCCAAAGGACTATAGAGAGGTTAATGTGGTGCCTTTACATGAAAGCGGGACATGGCATGGGTCCTCATCCTGGCTACGCAAACCGAGGAGAAGCCGCGAGCTGAAGAGCTCGATATTCTATAGTATGAGTCCCCGCCTCGGGAGTCTCTTACTGTCCCGGTTTGTCCCATATTTTCAAGGCTGCTCCTCCACATGTGGGAGACACCTGCTTCGGTCCCCATTGTAAGCAAGCGCCTCAACGCCATGTATAGGGTACAGTGTGGCCCGGGGTTCCGAAAGACTCAGCTCCTGCACACTTCCATGGCTGCGGAATCGGTGATGCGGAAGCAAAAAAGCCCGAACTCTCACTCTTCAGTCCCCCCAGGCAGGGAGTTGAGAGCCCTTGACACCCTGGGGTGCAAGGCCTATCAGGGTTCCATTCTCGTTTGCCGTATCCAGGCATACCAACTGTATATGGGCATGTTCCTGCATGACCTCGCCAAGGAGCTTGGAGGGTTCACTGCAGGCCTCGCGGAAGAACCCCTTCTAAGGTTCCAAACCCTCCTGAAATCCTTTGCGGAGTGTTCGAATTACCTCTTCCATGCCGCATATGACGGGTTTGAGTCCTCTGCCCGGGTGGCAGCAGCCAGCATTGGGTCCAATGCCAGGCATAGCTCCAGTCCTTGGACCTGGAGCAGTGGGTCCAAGAGAAGCTCCTGGACGTCCCTTGCCTCGACAAGCAACTGTTTGGTAAATCTATGGAGGATAAGGCCGCTGATATAGAAACGGAGTTCGTGACTCCAACATCTCTCATGCAAAGCCTCCTCTCTCCCTAGGAAGAAGCAGCAAACCAAGAAGTCGTTCTTCTAAAGGAAGGGGCTCCCCTACCGGGGTTAGCCACCTTTCATGCCCACCTCTGCGCCGGCTCCTGGCACACAGGTGCACATAGCCACCGTAAACCTAAAGGGCCTAAGGCCCAACCACCGGCATTGCCCCAGCCTACACAGGGGTTTTGACACCGATGACATAGCCTCTCGCTTCCCGGCAAATCTTCCACTGGTGGGGGGGGGGGGGGATGCCTGTCCCTGTTCACCCCACAATGTGCGTCAATCATGTAGGACACCTGGGTCCTCCAGGTGATCCGAGATGGATACCGTCTCCACCTCGACAGGCACCCTCCTCCCTTCTCACCAGCGGAGCCCGCTCAGCTCCTCGCGCACTAGACCTTCTTGCAGTGGGAACTGTCCAATCTCCTCGCCCAGTGGGCGGTCGAGAAGGTACCATGGCATCTTCGAGGCCAGGGGTCTACTCCTGCTACTTTCTTGTTCCAAAAAAGACAGGGGGCCTATGCCCCATCCTCGACCTTAGAAACCTTAACAAGTTCCTGGTGCGGGAGAAGTTCAAAATGTTATTGTTTGGCATCCTGCTGCCCTTCCTTCAGCAGGGCGATTGGCTATGCTCCTTGGACTTCAGGGACGCTTACACCCACATCCTAGTTCACCCCTGGCACAGGCAATACCTGCGCTTCAGGGTGCAGGGTGAACACTACCAATACAGAGTGCTCCCCTTCGGGCTCGCGTTCGCACCACGGGTTTTCACAAAGTGCCTCGCCACAACCGCCACCTCCCTCAGGTGGCATGGCATACCCGTCTTCCCCTACCTTGATGACTGGCTCGTCATGGGGTCCTTGATCGGCAAAGCCCACCTAGCGGTATCGCGCTTGACCCTTCTCGAACGCCTCAGCTTCTTTGTCAACTACTCAAAGTCCCACCTCGAGCCAATGCAGACCCTGGCATTCATCGGCGCACACCTCGACATGGGATGGGTGACCGCCTTCCTTCCCACGGACTGAGCAGACTGCCTTCGGGCCGTGGCATCCCAGGTTCAAAACAGGACTTGGGTTACAGCATGAGCCATGCTGCGCCTCCTCGGGCACATGGCCTCCACCGTTTATGTGGTCCCCCACACCCACATGCACATACAGACAGCCCAGTGGTGCCTCAGGGCACAGTGGAGCCACCCCTCCAGCCACCTCAGAGACCCCGTCCGGATTTCCCGCAGTCTCCACAACTCCCTTAGTTAGTAGCAAGACCCCCAAAATCTCTTTCGGGTTATGCTCTTCCAGACCCCACAGCACAAGCTCATCTTGATGACGGATGCTTCCCTATTGGGGTGGGGGGCCCACTGTGGCGCACTGTGCACACAGGGGCAGTGGTCACTCGAGGAGTCCCAACAGCAGATCAACCTGCTCGAGCTTCAGGTGGCCTGATGGGCCCTGAGAGCCTTCGAGGTCTATCTGCGGGGAAAGTCAATGCTTGTGCAGACCGACAACAGGGTAGCCTTGTTTTACCTAAACAAGGAGGGGGGAACAGGTTCTTGTCCCCTCTGCCGAGAGGAGATCTTCCTTTGCATTTTGCCGTGGGATGACGCTACAAGCGGTCTACCTCTCAGGCCAGGAGAATGTCCTCGCGGAGAAACTCAGCAGGATCCTCCACCCACACGAGTGGCTTCTGGACCCGGAAGTCGTAGACCTCTTGTTCCATCGGTGGGGGACGCCATCTCTGAACCTGTTCGCCAGCCCGGTGAACGCACAGCTTCCCTGCTTCTGTGGCCCGGTTCCGCACCCGAGCAGGGTAGCCCCGGATGCGTTCCTCTTGACCTGGACCTCCGGCCTTCTGTACGTGTTCCCTCCCACTCCTCTCATTGTGAAGACCCTCCACAAGATTTGGCGGGACCAGGCTTAGGTGATTCTAGTGGCCCCCTCATGGCCTCCGCAGCCTTGGTTCCCGCTGTTGCTCCAGCTCTTGTCCGAGCCTCTGGTCCCCCTGGGCTGTGCCCCCGGCCAGCTAACTCAGGAGGAGGGTCGGGTGCTCCACCTGAACCTGGCCTCACTGTCCCTCACAGCCTAGCGGCTGAGCGGGTTGCTCAAGTGTCTCTGCGCCTTCCAGAGAAGGTTGAGGAGGTTCTCCTCGCGTTGAGGAAAGACTCAATGAGATGGGCATACGCCTTTAAGTGCTGCCGCTTCTCGGTCTGGTGCTCTGATCTCCGGGTCGACCCATTCTCCTGCTCGACCCGGTGGGTTCTTCAGTATCTCCTCCACCTCTCGAAGGCAGGGCTGAAGTCCAATTCGGTCAGGGTACACCTGAGTGCCATTTCAGCGAACCACCTTCCCGTCAAGGGGAAACCCCTCTCGAGGCAGCCCTTGGTCTCCTGCTTCATGCGGGGACTCTTGCTCTCTAAGCCTCCCATCTGGCCTCCTCCGGTGGAGTGGGACCTCAACGTGGTGCTTATGCAGCTCACGCGACCACCCTTCGAGCCGATGGTGACTTGCTTGCTTCGGCACTTCTCCTGGAAGGTGGTCTTTCTGGTGGCTTTGATTTCAGTTTGCCAAATAAGCGAACTCCAGGCCCTCATGGCTGAGGCTCCATACAACAGGTTTTACAAGAACAGAGTGTTCCTCTGCACCCACCACAAGTTCCTACCAAAGCTGGTCTCGGACTTTCATCTCAATCAGGAGATAGTCCTACCGACCTTCTTCCCGAGACCACATGACGACCGGGCATTGGCAGTATTGCATACACTCAACTGCAAGAGGGCTCTTGCCTTCTACCTGCAGCATACCCAAGCACGTCACAAATCCAACCGGTTCTTTGCTTATGATCCCAATCGCCTGGGGCACACTGTCACTAACCGCACCATCTCCGTCTGGGCGGCAGACTGCATCGCCTTTGTCCACGCAAAGGCGGGTGCCCCACTGGATTGACGGGTCACCCGCATGGCGTCCGAGCCAAAGCGGCTTTGGTGGTTTTGCTGCGCTCAGTGCCTCTAGAGGACATCTGCCGGGCTGCGACCTGGTCTTCAGTGAACACGTTTGCTTCGCAATACTGCCTGGAGAGGGAGTCCCGCTGGGACAGTGCCTTCGGCCAGGCTGTACTCCATAATCGGTTCAGGGTTGTGATGGAGAAGGTCCCTCTGACCCCTTAGAGAGAGATAAAACACAGGATCCAGCTTCAGGCTGGGAAAGAAAACAAATGCACATGGCTCCTGGTTTCCCAGGCAACCATAAACAGAGCAGGTCAGAAGAAGGGAAAACACGCTCCTGCTGTAGTTCAGTGCAGCAGTCACGAGTTAAGCCAGAACACCTGTTGGTGGGAGGAGCCAGGGTAAACCCAGGAAACCAGATATTTAAGGGAAGCTCATTAAGAGGAGAGGAGAGGCAGCTGGGAAGAAGGCAGCTGGAAAGGAAGCAGCTGGGGAGGACACAGCTCTTAGAACCGTCACGAGAAACAGAGGATTGCCTTAGGAATGAAGACTCAGAGGAATCTATGGTAATTGAGGATTCTCTGACCTTTGACTCAGAAGAGGAATCAGCAGAGGAAACAAGCAGGGAGTTGGTACCAAGGAGCCAGGTACAAGTAACCCGGGTTTGGTGCTGGGAGTAAAAGGCAACCAAAAGGGAAACGTACTGGGAAGGCAGACTTGTATGCACAGAGAAACTCCAAGGCTCACGTTTGCAGCTGATCCTAGAGGACAAAAGGAAACTCTCATAAGGAAGCCAAGAGGTAAGATAAGTGACCGGTATAAACAGAAAGCTGTCTTTAAGTGCTCTGATATTAACCCAGAAGGGTGGGGCTCCACATGCTGGGAATACTGTGGCAATTCACAACCGTGTATATCAAAAGGCTGTGAGGAAAAGTGCAATGCTGAAAAGATAGATGTGTGTTTGGAAACACCCTGTAGCAACTTGCAAACATTTCCAGCTGGGGTTCAGGTTGAACCAATGGACACTGAACCACCTTTAGAATGTCAGCCTAGTGAACCAATGGATTGTACGATATCTGTATCTGAGAAGATAAGTCCTGTGAAATAGAATCAAGCTGTGCAGAGAAAGAGAGTGCTGCAGATAGCAGTTGACCTGAAAAGCACAAAAGGGTTTTGAAAGAGAAAAGTGTTTTTCATTTGGAATTACAATGATGCTGAGATAAGAAGCTTGAATTTCTTTCTTATATAATTTAGTGCCAGAAGTGTATGGCCAATGTTCCTTTTGTTCTACATGTGAAACCACTTGGGAAGGGGAATTAAAAATCCTGTTTTGCCTGAAACACTCGAGTTCACAACTCTCTTTATTTGGGATAGTGAAAACTTCAACTCCCAGAAGGCAGTGCTTTCCCCAAGCACCAGTAACTTCCTGAATAGAGAATCAGGCCGTCCATCTCCACAAGCTCAGGCTGTGGAGGTAACAGCGACATCACAGGTTGGCGTAGTTTTGAGGATTTTGCATGGAGTACAAAGGACATTTGTAAAAAGAAAAGACACCAAATACCAGGGAGAAGAAACTGCTGGCAGAGGGCTCCAGGATCGCCTGACAGCCGGTCAGGAGGAGTAAAGGCTACTTTCTCAGTGCTGAACTCTGCACTGTGCCGAGGTAAAGGTAGCTGGGCACAGGTGTGGGAGGATAATTAGGGAGAAAGGGGAGCCATTAATCTGCTGCAGCAGGGAGCCATTTGAAAAAAAAAAAAAAAAGAGAGAGAAAAAGTTTGTTGTGGTATAAGGGCCGCACTTGGTGGGGGTTTTTTGTGTTTGTTTTCTTGCAGGAACAGCTGAGTCCATAATGGAGCCACAAGAGTTGTTGAGGTGGATGTCCAGCCAGTGGGACAAACAGCTGGAGCTGTCGCGCCACACCCAAGAACAGACTGCAGCGGCCATCTGTTCTCAACAGAAACCTCTTATGGACTTAATGGAGGCTCTTCTCAAGAAGCAAAAGGAACCAGAACCATCTGCACCGTCTTTTAATCAGGCGGTAGGACTGCCTAATGGTAGCGCTGTGGCGCTGGGACAGTTTAATCAAACGGATAACTTAGATGATTATATAGAAGCGTTTGAGCGTATTGCAGAGGCTACTAAATTGCCTGAGGAGCAATGGGCGGTACGATTCGCTATGTCGCTCTCAGGGGAAGCCTTAGCGGCTTATAAGTGTATGCCTGCAATACTTGCTTCTAATTATAAGGCAGTCAAGGAAGCTGTCAAGGATAGGCTTGGCTTAAACCCTTTATTCTATAAACGCATGTTCCGGGAGGCTAAGTTAAAGCCCAATGAAACCCCAAAAATGCTGTTCCATAGAATAAAAGGTTGGCATGGAAGTGGCTTGAACCCAGCCAAAAGTCTCTAGAAACTGTATTGGATGCAATTGTACTAGAGCAGTATATGAATGCAGTACCTGCTGATGTGAAAACCTTTCTGATACTCCAAAGTTGTAAAACTACAGAGGAAGCGGCTAATCTTACAGAGAGGTATTTTGAAGCCGAGCTGGTTAAGGCTTCAAATTCGGTGGCTCTGAAGGAGATAAAAGCTTCCTACTTTAGGAGATCAGAAAAGTTTGCAAAGAATAAGTTACCTAATGACAGTAATGTTACACCTGCGATAAAGGGTAAATGTTTCAACTGTGGGGAGTTGGGGCATTACCGCAGGGATTGTGCACTACGTACAGCACTAGTGTCTGGAGGTGTAAAGCAAACACATGAGGGATTTGTACTTAGGGTACAAGTAGAAGGTGTTGAGGCCCAGGCACTGCTTGACTCTGGTGCTGACCAGAGCATGGTGTCCCAAAAGCTCTGGCAGGCTATTGAAGCCCACCTGCCGTCAGCATCGAGTCAAGCAGTGGCCCGTGTTAAGATACGATGCGTGCATGGGGCAGCCTCCTACTACCCAGTGTATAAACTGTCAGTGAAAGGGCTGGGCACTGAGAAGGAAATATTGGTGGCAGTGGTAGCACGTCTTCCGCAGGACATTGTTCTAGGAAGAGATTGGCCGGCTTTCAGCAAACGGATGGAGAAGGGCCTTGGGGAGAAAAAGGGCTTGATATCCACACGGTCGCAGGCCAGAACCCCTACTGGCAATAATGACCCAGCAGAAGAGTTAGAAAATGCATCCCAGGAAGGGGAGGGTTCATCTGGGAGAGAGGTGGAAAGGGAAGAAGAAGCAGTCCCCTTACCTACGCATGAGAATCTGATACAAACCTCGTCAAAAGGAAGTAGGAAGAGGAAGGCTGAGAAAAAGCAAGAAAGGCGGCACAGGGCCCAAGGGAGGGCTGGATTAGAGGCCGGAGAGGGACTACCCTGGGTACCATCCGAACTGGTTAAAAAGTTCCCTTCCTTTCCCCAGGAACAAAGAGATGACCCCGCTTTAAAACGTGCCTTTGAGTTTGCACAAGAGGACAGGAACATCCTTCCTCGGTTCCTTTTGGAAAAAGGCATACTTTATAGGGAGAGTAATAACCCCCACACAGGAGCTGTGAGAAAGCAGCTAGTGGTGCCAACCACATTTAAGGCCATAATCATGCGGTTGGCCCACGACCATCCTGTAGGTGGCCACAAGGGGATCCATGGGACATTGGACCAAATCCTGGCTCGTTTTTACTGGCCAGGGGTCTTTAAAGAGACCACTCGCTACTGCGAGTCATGTCCCCAGTGTCAACGGGTTACTGCCTCTAAACCAAAGGCTGTACCCTTAATATCTACACCCACGATATCTACACCGCTTCGCCGGTTAGCAATGGATATCATAGGACCCCTAGTAAAGACTCCCCGGGGCTTTCAATATGTTTTGGTGATTATAGACCAGGCAACCCGTTTTCCATGGGCTATACCCCTCAGAAGTACCTCAGCGAGAATGATAGCATTGGAATTGGTTAAAATATTCTGTGAGGTCGGGTTCCCACAAGAGGTGCTTACTGACCAAGGGAGTAACTTTATGTCCAAGTATCTAGCGACAGTATGGGATGCCTTTGGCATACATCATGTGCGAACAGCGGCCTATCATCCCCAGTCCAATGGACTGGTTGAAAGGATGAACCAGACTATTAAACAAATGCTAAGGAGAGGCCTAAACGGTAAGATGACCGAGTGGGATACGTTATTGCCATTTGTTTGGTATGCGTGTCGTGAACGCATACAGACATCCTTAGGGGCATCACCCTACGAGTTGTTGTTTGGCAGGGCCCCTAGAGGGATCTTGGATATATTGCAAGAGCAATGGGTAGAACCGGACAGAGAAGAAATGGGCGTACCCCAGTTTCTCAGGAACTTAAGAGACCGATTAAAAAGGACGTCCCAAATTTCTGTAGAAAATCTGCAGGCTAGTCAGATTAAGCAAAAACAATATTATGATCGGGGAAAGAAACATCGCCAACTAGAGGTGGGTGACAAGGTGATAATATTAGTGGCTGGTATGGGACCCAAGTTTGAGTCTCAGTGGAAGGGCCCATGCACAGTTGTAAAGAAGGTAGGCCTGTCTCTTACACTGTGGAAAATGCTAAAGGGCGCCGCCAAACATACCATGTGAATGCTTTAAAACCATGGTTGGAAAGAGCAGCAACAGTGAGTTGGGCTACTCGAGAAAGACACGTGAACCTAGTATCCAGGATTACGTGCTGTCCGTTAAAATTCACGGCAGCCCGTAATATCTTAAGGGGGGGATATGTGATGGAGAAGGTCCCTCTGACCCCTTAGAGAGAGATAAAACACAGGATCCAGCTTCAGGCTGGGAAAGAAAACAAATGCACGTGGCTCCTGGTTTCCCAGGCAACCATAAACAGAGCAGGTCATAAGAAGGGAAAACACGCCCCTGCTGTAGTTCAGTGCAGCAGTCACGAGTTAAGCCAGAACACCTGTTGGTGGGAGGAGCCAGGGTAAACCCAGGAAACCAGAGATTTAAGGGAAGCTCATTAGGAGGAGAGGAGAGGCAGCTGGGAAGAAGGCAGCTGGAAAGGAAGCAGCTGGGGAGGACACAGCTCTTAGTACTGTCACGAGAAACAGAGGATTGCCTTAGGAATGAAGACTCAGAGGAATCTATGGTAATTGAGGATTCTTTGACCTTTGACTCAGAAGAGGAATTCAGCAGAGGAAACAAGCAGGGAGTTGGTACCAAGGAGCCAGGTACAAGTAACCCGGGTTTGGTGCTGGGAGTAAAAGGCAACCAAAAGGGAAACGTACTGGGAAGGCAGACTTGTATGCACAGAGAAACTCCAAGGCTCACGTTTGCAGCTGATCCTAGAGGACAAAAGGAAACTCTCATAAGGAAGCCAAGAGGTAGGATAAGTGACCGGTATAAACAGAAAGCTGTCTTTAAGTGCTCTGATATTAACCCAGAAGGGTGGGGCTCCACATGCTGGGAATACTGTGGCAATTCACAACCATGTATATCAAAAGGCTGTGAGGAAAAGTGCAATGCTGAAAAGATAGATGTGTGTTTGGAAACACCCTGTAGCAACTTGCAAACATTTCCAGCTGGGGTTCAGGTTGAACCAATGGACACTGAACCACCTTTAGAATGTCAGCCTAGTGAACCAATGGATTGTACGATATCTGTATCTGAGAAGATAAGTCCTGTGAAATAGAATCAAGCTGTGCAGAGAAAGAGAGAGTGCTGCAGATAGCAGTTGACCTGAAAAGCACAAAAGGGTTTTGAAAGAGAAAAGTGTTTTTCATTTGGAATTACAATGATGCTGAGATAAGAAGCTTGAATTTCTTTCTTATATAATTTAGTGCCAGAAGTGTATGGCCAATGTTCCTTTTATTCTACATGTGAAACCACTTGGGAAGGGGAATTAAAAATCCTGTTTTGCCTGAAACACTCGAGTCCACAACTCTCTTTATTTGGGATAGTGAAAACTTCAACTCCCAGAAGGCAGTGCTTTCCCCAAGCACCAGTAACTTCCTGAATAGAGAATCAGGCCGTCCATCTCCACAAGCTCAGGCTGTGGAGGTAACAGCGACATCACAGGGTATAAACAACTCCTGCCCTCTAACCCTTCTTCAACGGTTACCAAGAGCTTCATCCCGGGGACCCAAGGACTCGGGCTCCTTCGGGCATCGACCTCTGCTCACAACCTTGCGGAGGTGCTTTCGGTTACAGGCTCGGTAGCCTGTAGCTAGGGAGTCCCATAAGTGAGGACTGACTTCCTGCTTGTTCCCGGAGAAAGCGTAGTTGCTCACCTGTAACAGGTGTTCTCCAGGGACAGACCTCACTACCCTCCCACCTCCCCTGAAGAGTTGCTATTTTTGTCCTTCCCTTGCCATCTGCTTAGTAGGGCTCTAGCTAGGGGACCTGACTGAGCAAGATGGCACCTTTGGGCGGGAAGAGGACCACACATGCATGGCAACAATCCCAAAGATTTTCTTTGAAAGCTGGCGAATTGCTCTGCACGGGCTCCGTCGGTGCTGATGTCACCCCATAAGTGAGGACTGATTCCTGCTGTCCCTGGAGTATACCTGTTACAGGTGAGTGACTACACTTTCTGTGGGTAAGGTACTGCTTTACCCATGGAAATGTCTTTGAAAATTAACCAGTTAACCTCAAAATGTTTTTGTTTTCTATCCCAGTTCCCTCCAAGTAAAGTATTCATGCGTGCAACAACTGAAGACTTCAAAGTTGTTGCTACCTTACAGCAAGTTCTACAAGTCTGGATCTACAAGGGGCTTTCTACAACCTTAACAAGAATTACCTTGAATTTTGTATCAATGCGGGCACTTTGAAATGTCTCCTTAACCTTTTATCAATATTTACTTGATGAACTGCTTGTAGCTGTAGAGAGAGGGGGCATGTCACTCAAGATGCCAATATGCTCCTTACCCCATCAGTGTTCCCATGCACTCCCTGCATATTCCTTGAGTCGAAGCAACACAAGAAATGGGGAGGGGGACAACCGCTACTAATAAAATCCCACAAGAAAAGGTGGAAGGGTTAATGAAATTGCCACAGAATTAATGTATTCAGTGGTAATTTCATTAACCCCTTCCCTTTTTCTTTTTGTCATATGTCTTGGGTTGCTAATAGTGGCCCAGCTGCAGAACCACACAGCATGTCGGGAAAGGGAAACCTGAAAGTCAGCTGCAGGCCAACTTCAATGGGTCCTTGGTTTCCAGTAGTAGATTTTAACAATTAACTAATTAGACTTTACTTTCCATATAATCATTGGACTAACAGTATGAAGCTGATATTCAGACCAATTTGTTTGATCAGCTCATTTGTTTTCAAAGGATGGGGGCCACCCACTCTATAATTTAGCTATTCATCTTAAATGCACACCTTCTATGTGTGCTAGAACGTATTCGCACACAAGACTTAATTTAAAAAGAGATTTATAGCTCGCTTCTACCCCAAAATTAGGTTTGAAGCAGATTACATACAAATAAAAACAAATAAAAAACATTACAGATTACACACCAAACTAATACATTAATTATACTGACTATTCCACATCCTTGGAATACTTTAACAATACCATCTACGGCGATCATTTTAAAAAAATTAAATTATCCCACTGAGAGAAAAGCCGTATTTTTAACATCTTTTTAAATATTTTTTTATTTCTTTCCAATTGCAATATTTTTGACAAATTATTCCACTCACCCAGTGTCCTTCCCGTTAGTCTGGCCCTAAAAGTAAATTGAAATAATGCCATAATCTGTATAGCTGGTTGAATAGGGCATTTTTCCCCATGTGTTTATTGTTTCACACACATGAACTGATGCCATTCAGAGCTTCCAACAACATAGACTAATTTATCTCTCTATAAAATAGTCCAGTTCAAGGGCTTCATTCATTTTTAACGAACCATTTTTTAGTTTGATAAATATATAGAATACTGTACAGTTTTAACTTAATATAAAATATAGACTCTGAAAAGTTATTTGCAGCAAATAAGTTCTTAAAGATTTTGACCTATATTTTTACATTCTCCAAAAGTCTAATGTTAACAAAATAAGCAAATATTTATATAGAGTTGTTCCATTCATTAAACTTGGGGTCACCTTTTGTGAGTATTTTTGTTTGCCTTTTCACAGTGCACTCATAAAAGTATTCTTCACCTTCTTCAGCAAGTTCCAAAGTGAAAAAAGAATTGGTCCAGGTGAAAGAGAATTTAAGAGATGACAACATAATTCTAATTCCTTTGCTCCCTTGTCTGTTTTCTTTTCATCTCATCTGGAGTGAAACAGTGATGGCAGCCATAAGTTTATTCTTCAATATCTTTTCCATGCTCTGCATCACCTCTGGGTATTTTGGCATACTTTCTTGAAAAATTGTTTGACTTTCCATCGCACAAAATTAAAATAATAACGAAAAAAATCCTTCATTGTTTGGACATGTGTTGTGGCCTGTGCATGGTCTAATGTTGTTGTTTCTCCCTGCTGGAAATAAAATGGCAAATAATGTGTTCAGATTCAGGAAGCTTTCTCCATTCACTGCATTTTCTACTCAGTTTCCTCTGCAATTCTAGGAGCAGCTATTTGGAAAGAGTCTCACAAGAGTCAATCTTTGCAATGACATTTCAAGGGCCAATTGGATGTACCTTGCCATTTGTGATAGTCTTGCCAGCATGGCTGCTCATGGGGGACTTGTAGAGGGAGCTAATTTTGTATTTGAAGAACTACATTAAAATAAGTAATCAAGTATTCTTTCACTTTAGCAATATGTAAAAACAGTATAGGAGACTGAAGAAGAGAAAAGGAGGGTGATGTTTTCATCTCTCATTGACATGCACTGAAAGAGAGAAGACTTTCAGGGAGATGAAAGGGAAGAAAAAGTAGAGTAAACCAAACAATTTTATGTGATAAGGGTCAACTGTAAGTATAGACTTGTAGTTAACATTTCTCTTCAAAAAGCAATAACTATAACTTAGTAGATGCAACAGGACAAATATAGGATCAGATTGACATATTCCTAATAACATGAAGCCATCCATTAATCCTAGAAAATGTTAATTTTATAGCAAAACAAGAGGTAGTCTCCTGCCGAACACACAAGAAGAAAATAACATAGTAACATAGTATATGATGGCAGATAAAGACCAGTATGATCCATCTAGTCTGTCCAGTAAGGTGACTAGAGTGTTTGTAACTGTTGCTCCATGCAGGTCACTCCCCTCTATGCTTGTGCTTAAGGTTGTACCTGCCGCTCTTTGCAGGTCAGCCACCCTCTGTTTATTGAAGTATAAAAGATATTTAAGTTTGCTCTGATTGTATCCTCTTGCTATAAAGGGATCCACTGTCCCATGCCAGTTTGAATTCCATCACTGTATTTCCCCCACTACCTCCATCGGGAGAGCATTCCAAGCATCAATGTGGCATCCTTAATTGCTCCTCTAGGGTCGCCATGAGTCGACACCGACTTGACGGCACTTAACAGCATGATTTTTTATAGAGCCATATTTTCTTCTGTTTGAGGTTTCTACAAACTCATTGGTAAAAATGACTATGTTCTCACTTTGTTAATCACTAAGTATAAGTCAGAAGGTAGCATATGCAACAGTTTTGCCTTTCAGTTGTGTGCTTCAAAAGTTGCCAGGTCAAGCAGTTCCAATCTGTTATAAAAAGTATTCTCCAGGACCAAGCAGGAAGTCAGTCCTCACATATGGGTGACGTCGACGCCGACGGAGCCCCCGTGCGGAGCATTTCGCCAGCTTTCAAAGAAAGCCTTTGGGAATTGCAGCGCGCATGCGCGGTCCCCTTCCCGCCCAAGGGTGCCATCTTGCTCAGTCTTCTTTTTTCCGCGGAGCCTGACGGACGTAGTTCGTTTTTCGCCGAGGAAAAAGTTGATTACCCTGTTTTTGTCTTCCTTCTTCGGTTCGACGCCGGATCCTTTTCCCTCCTGGGCCCGATATGCCGGTATCGAGCCCACTCTCTCTTTTTTCGGTTTTTGTCCTTCGTGACTAGCGTTTGCGCCATTTTTCTTTTTCACTGGCAGCCCTGTCTTTCGACCTTGCAGGGGCCCTTTTTCCCCCCAATGGCTGCCAGCGGGTTTAAAAAGTGTGATCGGTGTAAGAAACTTATGTCTCTTACCGACACACATGACTGCTGCCTCTGCTGCCTCGGACCCGATCATGACCCGATGATCTGTGGTCCATGTGGCAAAATGTCCTCGAAGGCGCTGAGGAGTTGGCAGCACCAAAAGGACAGAATCTTCTCTGACTCTGCGACCGGACGGGCCCGGACCTCGTCAGAGGCCTCGACGTCTCGGGACTCCGGCCCTGAGCAGTGTCGGGGTTCCTCTGAGCAGGGGTCTCCTTCGCGGGAGCAGCGCAGGAAGAAAAAACCCGTGAGGGCGGCGTCGGCGGACGCACGTGGTTCCTCGAGGGCCAGGTCGCATAGCCCCGACCGCCGTCCCGGGTCTTCGGAGTCGGAGAGGCCTGCCAAACAACCTCATCTCAAGATGGAGTCTCCTGGGTACGTGAGTACTGTAGTCCTCGTGGACTCTCCTCCAAGGGAGCCGACGTCGGGCCCGACGCCGTCGGGGCTCGAGTTGGGGGCTGCTGAGTCTCCTGAGCTCGGACTCAGGTTGACGGCCTTGGAGAGCAGCTTGGCTGCCTTCATGGAGCAGCAGCGGGCACTGATCGCTGGTCTCACCAGTGCATCTGCCCCGACCACCGGGACATCGATGTCCAAGTCGACCCCGGAGGCCGAGCCGATCCTCGAGTCCATGCGAGCTCGAGTCAATCCTCGGCCACGGTCTCCCTCGGCCTCCCGTTCGGGACTGAGGTCGTCGACGCCGGTACCCTCGGCGGAGGGGCGGAGGGCATCGGTGCCCGCCCGACCGGAACCGCTCGATTCCTCCTCCGAGGAGTCGGGCTGGGAGACGGAGGATGAAGAGTCACCCGACACCTTCCGGACTCGGTGTGTCCCATCGGACTCACCGGAGTCCGAACCTCGGAGACGATCCCCACCGGAGGATACCCGGTTCTCGGACTTCATGCGGGATATGGCCAAAGCCTTGGCATTCCTTTCGGATCCCGAGGAGGAGCTTCGAGCCGAGGAGCTCAAGGCCCTCCAGTATGACTCTCCCCCGAAGGAGGCCTTTACTGTTCCGGTTCCTCCGATGCTGGAGCGGCTGCTCTTCCGCATGTGGGAGACCCCGGCCTCAACGCCGGTGTTAAGGAAGCGGGTCGATTCCATCTATCGAGTCCGCAAGAGCCCTGGGTTCCAAAAGGCACAATTACCGCACCACTCCATGGTTGTGGAATCGGCCATGCATCGACTGAAAAGTCAGAAGATGCACTCCTCGGTGCCTCCCGGCCGGGAGGCCCAGAACCTGGATGCCCTCGGTAAGAAGTGCTTCCAGGGCTCTATGCTTGCTTGCCGTGTCCAGACATACCAGCTCTACATGGGCATGTACCTTCGAGACCTGGCAAAGGAGATTGCCGGGTTCTCTGCTGGTCTCTCTGAGGAACCTTTGCAGAGGTTCCAGGCCTTGTCCACTGGTATTCGAGAGTGCTCGAAGTTTATCTCTCGAGCAGCCTACGATGGCTTCGAGGCTTCGGCCCGAGTAGCCGGGGCCGGCATCGGTGCCCGCCGACAGGCTTGGCTACAGTCATCTGACCTTGAGCCATGGGTACAGGACAAGTTGGTCGATGTCCCCTGCCGA
This sequence comes from Ichthyophis bannanicus, assembly GCA_033557465.1. Classification (NCBI taxonomy): domain Eukaryota; kingdom Metazoa; phylum Chordata; class Amphibia; order Gymnophiona; family Ichthyophiidae; genus Ichthyophis; species Ichthyophis bannanicus. Next base: position 86,415,199 of record CM066048.1, on the reverse strand, counting down.
GGTGAAAACCTTTTTGGCAAACCCATGGCTGAAAAGGCTGCTGAACACGAGACCGAGAGTCTGACCAGGACTAGGCTGTCCAGAAAATCCTCTGCCCCTTCTCAGAAGAAGAAGGGCTCGGGAAAAAAGACCTTTTACCCGAGGAAGACATCTGCCTGTAAACAATACCCTCATTATCAGGCCTCTGCAGCTCCCCAACAGGGTCAGCAGGCCAAGGGGCAGGGTCATGGGCCCCGTAGGCAGAAGGCCCCCAACCCACCAACACCGGCTCCTGCACAGCAGGACGGGGGTCTTTGACTCAGAAAGCATAGCTTCTCCTCCTCAGCTGGCTCACATCAGCACAGGAGGCCGGCTGGCCCTCTTTGCCCACAGGTGGTCAGCCGTCACATCAGATACCTGGGTGCTCCATATAGTCCAAAAGGGCTATCTTCTTCATTTTCACCAGGTTCCTCCCTCCAAGACCCCCTCTGCACAGGGACCTACTCCTACAGGAGTTAGCAAGTCTGCTAAAGGAACAGGCTGTGGAACCGGTGCCCCACCACCTGAGAGGTCACGGCTTTTATTCCAGGTACTTTCTGGTACCAAAAAGAACAGGAGGCCTCAGACCCATCCTAGACTTGCGGAACCTCATCAAGTTCCTGGAGAGGGAAAAGTTCAAGATGCTTACCCTTGGAATCCTGCTGCCCTACCTCCAGCAGGGAGATTGGCTATGCTCCTTAGATCTAAAGGATGCTTATATTCACATCCTTATTCATCCAGACCACAGACAATATCTCAGATTTGTTGTGGGAGGAAATCACTATCAGTACAGGGTACTGCCCTTTGGCCTATCCTCCGCCCCCAGGGTGTTCACTAAGTGCCTGGCGGTGGTGCAGCCTACCTAAGGCTTCAAGGTCTTTTTGTGTTCCCATACCTGGACGACTGGCTCATAAGGGGCCAGTCTTCACAGGAGGCCAGTCAAGCCACCCTTCGCACTGTGGCTCTGCTTCAGCACTTGGGGTTTGTCATAAACTTCGCAAAGTCCACTTTGCTCCTGTCCCAGAACATGGAGTTCATAGGAGCAAGGCTGGACACCCTTCAGGCGAAGGCTTTTCTGCCCGTGGACAGAGCCCACAGATTAATGGATCTAGCCAGGCAGTTTCGCAGTAATTCCCTGGTCTCCGCCAGGCAATTCCTGAGACTTCTCGGCCATATGGCTTCCACGGTTCATGTAACCCCCAATGCCCGCCTGCATATGCGGCCTGCTCAGTGGAGTCTTCAAACTCAGTGGCATCAGGCCACAGGGAGCCTTGCAGACTCAGTAAGAATATTCACACTGCTTGCCTCCTCTCTGCAATGGTGGCTTCATCTTCCGAATCTGGTGCTCGGAGTGTTTTTTCAAACCCCTCCGCACTCTCAAGTGCTGACAACCGATGCTTCTCTTCAAGGTTGGGGAGTGCATTGCTAAGGGGCATGTACTCAGGGTCTCTGGACCCCTTGGGAGGCTGCACAGCAGATAAATTTCCTGGAGCTACAGGCGATACGCTTAGCTCTGAGGGCCTTCTCCCATCTCATGTCTCACCAGTCTGTACTGGTCCAGACGGACAATCAAGTTGCCATGTTTTACGTGAACAAGCAAGGAGGCACAGGCTCCTTCCTTCTATGTCAGGAAGCACAACGGCTGTGCTCCTGGGCTGTCAATCACGGAATCCTTCTCAAGGCAGTCTACCTCCCAGGTCAAGAGAATTACCTGGCGGACAGACTGAGCAGGATCCTGCAACCACACGAATGGAGATTGAATCCCTTGGTGGTTCAGCAGATCTTTCTGAGGTGGGGATCTTTTCGCCAGTCCTCTGAACCGGCAACTCCCGAGATTCTGTTCCAGACAACCGCATCCTCTCAGAGTAGCAGCGGATGCGTTTCTGCTCCCGTGGTCCAAAGGCCTACTTGTATGTGTTTCCTCCCACGCCACTAGTGTCCAGAACACTGTTCAAAGTACTCAAGGACGGGGCCTCCATGATTCTGATAGCCCCCAGGTGGCCGAGGCAACCCTGGTTCCCATTTCTGCTGCAACTGGCGGTGGACACTCCTATTCCTCTGGGGATTCAACACGATCTCCTGTCTCAAGAACAGGGATCTCTCTTACACCCCAACCTCCAGTCCCTACATCTGATGGCCTGGCTGCTGAAAGGGTAGTTCTGGCTCTCCTACTACTGCCTAGAGAGGTGGAAGACGTAGTCTTAGCCTCTAGAAGGCAATCCACCCGGAAATCCTACGCTCTTAAGTGGCATAGATTCTCCGCATGGTGTGCTCAGCACAGCGAGAATCCCTTCTCGTGCTTGGTAGCGGTAGTATTGCAATATTTGCTTCACCTCTCCAATCTAGGCCTTAAGTCCAATTCTGTCAGAGTTCACCTCAGTGCTCTCTCAGCGCACCACTCGCCGGTGGACAGGAGGCCTCTTTCCAACCACCCTTTGGTGGCTCGTTTCCTCAGAGGCCTCCTCCTGCTTAAGCCTCCTCTACGTCCACCGGCCCCTGAGTGGGATTTAAATGTGGTCTTACAGCGGATTACTTGTCCGCCATTTGAACCTATGGCTACCTGTCCTCTCCGTTTTCTCTCCCGGAAAACTTTGTTTCTGGTAGCTCTTACCTCTGCTAGGCGAGTAAGTGAACTTCAGGCGCTAGTGTCTGATCCCCATTACACTAGGTTCTACAGGAATAGGGTAGTCTTACGGACTCACCCTAAGTTTCTCCCTAAGGTTGTCTCCTCTTTCCACCTCAATCAGGAGGTGGTTCTTCCGACTTTCTTTCCCAGGTCGCATGCCAGCCGGGCTGAGATGGTCCTGCATACCCTGGAATGTAGGAGGGCGTTATCCTTCTACCTTGACCGTACGCGGGAGCACCGGAGGGCTGTTCAGCTCTTCGTTTCTTTTGACCCCAATAAGTTGGGGTTACCTGTCTCCAAACGTACTTTGTCCATATGGGTCGCTGACTGTATCGCCTGGGCTTATGGGGCAGCCGGCCTCTCGTTGGAGGATCGAGTCACGGCTCATCGTGTCAGGGCGAAGGCTGCGTCAGTGGCTCATCTCCGCTCTGTTCCGTTGGCAGACATCTGCCGGGCCGCTACTTGGTCTTCGAGCCAGACTTTTGCGGCCCATTACTGCCTTGAGATGGAGTCCCACAGGGACAGTGCTTTCTGACAGGCAGTACTCCATAATCTCTTTGGGGTTTAGGCAACTCCTTCCCTCCGGCCCGGATGTTGGGCTACCGGTCGGGGGCGTTCTCAGAGAAGATTCCTTCCTTACGTTCTGACGCTCTAGAGGGAGCTCAGTTTTTCAGCTTGGGGTCTCCGGTAGCCTTAAGCTGGGGAGTCCCATATGTGAGGACTGACTTCCTGCTTGGTCCTGGAGAAAGAGTAGTTACTCACCTGTAACAGGTGTTCTCCAGGAGCAGCAGGAATCAGTCCTCACAACCCTCCCTCCTCCCCTTGGAGTTGCAGTCATATGATTTATTTTTTGCTATTTTTGCTGTCTTTTAGCTATGTCATCAGACTGAGCAAGATGGCACCCTTGGGCGGGAAGGGGACCGCGTATGCGCGCTGCAATTCCCAAAGGCTTTCTTTGAAAGCTGGGGAAATGCTCTGCACGGGGGCTCAGTCGGCGTCGACGTCACCCATATGTGAGGACTGATTCCTGCTGCTCCTGGAGAACATCTGTTACAGGTAACTACTCTTTCTGTATAATTTTTGGCCCCATAGTTTCCTCCTGCTTTTTTGTGGCTTCTAGCTCAATGGAAGCTGGCCTCTTAAAGGCTATACCACTTGGAGTTTTCATTTGTATCTACCTGGTGTCCTCCTCCATCTATACCCCCTCCCAACTTGCTTAACTCAGTTATTGCAGCAGTGGAACTCAGGGGTGCCATGTATCATGGCTCTTTTTGGAAATCTGCAATCATGGACTTTTGAATCCGGGGTACTAGGCATCACCACTGCATTAGCACTAGGACTCCTTCCCAACAGGGGCTCAGAATACTGCCTCAGATGAAAAAGTTGTGATAGGTAACTGCTATGCCATTAAAAATGTACCCTGTTTTAAGGTTGTTTCAAAGTGTTGTAAGCAGGCTGGGAGTGTTACTGACCACAGGCCCAGGGAAAATTAGATTAACACCTAGGCTAAGGTCTGTGATATATAAAAATCAAGAGAGTGTATGAAAAATAAGAACATGTGAGAAAAAGACAATAATTTGGATAAATAAAAAAGATTTTTAAATAGATAAACATATAAATAATGTGGTCACATAAAATCCCACATGGCCATAATCTCACTTTGCCAACGTCAGGGATAAATCATCTCCTTCCGTACAAAAAAAGTACATAACTTTAATATTATACCTGCAAAACACAATAACAATAAAATTAAGGGGTCAATAGTCTCAACCCTTAACCAGGTGGCAAACAAGAAGCCAGCCTTCACACACATTCAACAGATAGCTAAAACCTGTCATTTTTTTCTCTATAACATCAGCAAAATTCATCCCTTCCTTTCTGAACACACTACTAAGATCCTTATTCTCTAGGCATCTGTCTAGACTATTGTAACCTCCTTCTTGCAGGTCTTACTCTGAATCATCTCTCCCTACTTCAATCTGTTCAAAACTCAGCTGCATGACTAGTCTTCTGACAGTCTCGCTATACTGAAGAAAAAGTCCATAAACCATTATTTAAGTGGACTGGAGAAATCCACTGCTTACCCCTGGGATAGGCATCATGGAATCTGTTTCCTTTTTTGGGAACCTAACAAGTACTTGTGACCTGGATTGGCCACTGTTGGAAGCAGGATACTGGGCTTCATGGACCTTTGGTCTGACCCAGTATGGCATATCTTATGCTCTTATATTCTTATGATATTGCAAAACAAATCATTGGAAGACCTCAATGCTACAAGGCTGAGATGTCAGCTCTATATTTCACCTTCACTGGTCACAAAAAACTTTCAAACCAACACACCCTATGGGCAATATAAATAAAATATAATACTGATCTTATCTTAACACTATTACTTTCTTTTTCAATGCCCAATCTCTAATGCTCATTCATTCATTTATTAAAACTTGATCTACCGCTCATCGTGTGAACAGCATGGTAGTTTACAATAAATTAATCAAGTAAAAGCCAGAAAGGAACTGCATAATCATACTTGGAGTTCTATTCAAACCTACAAGGACTACATATTTCACCACTACTTCCGTACTGTGATAAGGAAGCTTATCAGGACCTAGGAGACAGGGGTAAGGAGAAGGAATTCACCCTTATCAAAGGACCTATTTTACTAGGTCAGAGACATAAAACTCCATTTACACCTAGAAAGCAGGTTTTTCCTAGCTGCAATAGGTTGCAGAATGCCCCTAGTGGAGAAAAGGAGTGGGAATGCAGGCACAGGGTAAGGAACCCTTACGTCACTGAATTCCCCAATCACTCAGCTGCCACGAGGCAGTATGATCTCCAACACCTGAGAGGAGAAGGGGTGGGGCTGGAGCTGGAGCCTGAGAGGTTTAAGTCTAGGTCAGATTATCCAGAGAGAGAGAGAGGAGTAGGAATGCCTACTGGAAGAGGAATGGAGCTGGAACAGTAAGAACAGCAAGAACAAGGAACACAAGTTGGAGGACAGGAGGAGGAAGCTCAGGTGAATGGTGGTCAGAGCATGAGCAAGGAGAAGCTGATACTAGCATTGACCCAGGTAGGAGCATTAGAAGCTTGTCTAATTTGGAGCACTACAGAGTTGCAAGAGACAGCTTTTGCCCTAACGGAAGGCAGTCAGCTAAGCCCTCTGAGCCAGAAAAGAAGGTAGAGCCAATGCAACTGGGTGAACAGGACCTAGCTGTAGAAGAAGAAGACTCATACATGGATTGCTCTTTATGCCAATCTTCAAATACAGAAGATTTGCAAGGGAGTCAACCGTAAGGAAAACCTTCAGAGTCCAGTAACCCTGAGAGCCTGTTGATAACTTGTGAAAGTCCTGTATTAAAGGAGAAATACCTTTTTAGCTGAGCAAGCTGAAGCTTTCTAATTAAAACCAGCTGCTACCCTGTGCAGTGCACAGCCTGAAGCCGTGCTGACGGTGAAAGTAAGAAAAGCTTTGATTTTGTTTTCACTATTCCTAAAAACCTTTCATAGAGAATTGTTTGCCTATGAAGAGTTTGACTTCTGGTTGAAAGTTTTTACTGTGCTTAAGGAGACAAACAGCCGGGAAAGTGTTCTGGACTGAGAGAAAAGAAACTTGCTTTAGGAAAAGCCGTTTCTGTTTGTTTTGAACAGCACTGCTAGCCGTGTCTGGTAGCATTAGCTGTTGAAAGGACTTTTCTTTATGCTGAAGAACATTATAAGCTGTTTTGTTTTGAGTTCAGTTATATCCTGATGTATTTTTGAAAGAATCCTGGAGAAACAATCCAAAGGTGTTAATTTATGACCCTAGCGTTTACCCCATCAATAAATTTCTGTCAAAAGCCTTACCACTCAAAGCCAACTACAATTGTGTTTTTACCTGAAGCCAAGTACCTTCTGACTGGACTACATTTCCCATGAGGCATTACAAGGCAGCCAGTCAGGTAAAGGCTAAATGGTGAATCTCTCCTATAACATGCACGCCCCTCCACACTGTCTGTAAGGGGCTATGGGCGTGACAGTACTCATCCTGTACTCACAGCCTCCAATAATACAACTTTACCTACCAGACTTCCAACTCTCTCACAAGCAATCATTCAGGAGGACTTCCAGACTGCTAAGAATTCAACTAGTTCCTCAAGCTACAATACACCACCAACAAGCTGTTATCGGTACCCCCCTTAAGATAGGACTGATTAATGCTCGATCCATTCGAAATAAGCTTAACAGAATTTTAGACCACATCCAATACCATCAATCAGACATCCTCTGCATCACAGAATCATGGCTGAAGAGCATAGACCACGTAATTCTGAATCAAATCACTCCAACTACACATAGTTCATACAGCTGCCCCCACACACACAAGAGGGGAGGGGGAGTACTTATCATAGCCCGAAAAGATCTCAAATGTAAGACCGCAAGCTCTTTAAGCTCAAAGGGCTGCGAGATAATTAATATCGAAAATAGGCACCTATCTATCTGCCTTATATATAGACCACCTAGTGCAATAGCTGAAGATACATCCACAGTACTTGAATCACTGTTTGCAGCCAAGTCACCCTACAAACCACTGATCTCACTAGGTGACCTAAACCTCACCTCAACATCTAAGAAAGATGAAACAGCATTCCACCAAGCGATGAACTCTCTTCAACTCTGTTATCTTCCAACGAAGCCTACACACTGCCCAGGCTCCACCCCAGACCTTATATTCGTAGCTAAGAGCCTCATAGAACAGAACAGAATAAGTACTCCTACAGTAACACCAACGCCATGGTCAGACCACCACGCTATAGATTTTAAGATCCAGCTCCCTCCCACACAAAAACCACAGATGACAACCAACCAGACAAGAAGATTCAAGGGTTTTGATAAAGTTCCTCAGTGACATCCTTCAAAAGCTCCCTGAGGACTGCTCAGATCTAGACAACGCAATAAACAACTGGAACACCATCACACAGCAGCCAAAGCACCAGATTGAGTCAGCACAAATCTAAGGATCACCAGAAGGAACCCTGCCCCCTGGTATTCTGAAATAGATCATCTAAAAGAAACCTACATCAGAAAGAACGACAATGGAGACGCGACCGCTCAGATAACACAATGTAAGAATACCAAACAATGCAAAGAAATTACAACTTCATCAATACGCAAAAAGAACAATATCATACTAACCTCATTCTAAAAGCTAGCAACAAACCTAGAGAGCTCTTCCAGATAGTCCGGTCACTTATAAAAGAACCATCACAAGATGAAGAAGATGTTAAGATTCAACCACAAAGTTTTGCAGATTTTCTTATTGCCAAGAGCAACCCCTCCGTGAGAACCCATGACACAAGTTATACCTCCTCTTCTACACAGGACATAGATATCACTATATCAAACAAATGGAATCAATTTCACATTCCCACAAAAGAACAAGTTACTCGTATAATCGCTGACCTAAATTCTAACACAGCTCCTTCAGATCCCTGCCCGGTGGCCTGGATAAAATCTACAAAATAAGAGCTGGTAAAATTCATCCAAGGATTAATAGCTGCCTCTCTAACTCAAGGCTACATGCCCGCAGCACTAAAAGAAGCCACAATACGCCCAATTCCAAAGACAAACTCACCAGACCCTACAGACCCTGCTACATACAGACCTACAGTATATCCGGTCTCCCATTTCTGACCAAGATTATTGAGAAGACAGTACAGAGACAGCTCCAAGATCCCCTTGATACCCATGCTCCACTGGACCAGCACCAACATGGTTTTCGCCCTAACCACAATGTCGAGACCCTACTGATCTACTTACTCGATACCATAATCAGAGGAATTGACAACATCAAAACTGGTTTCCTGCTAGTATTCATTGACATCTTCTCCGCTTTTGACACGGTATCCCATAACACCCTCTTGTGCAGGCTAAAAGACATTGGGCTATGTGACACAACCCAGAAATGGTCCCAATGTTACCTTAGTGCCAGACAGCAGAGAATCAAAATAGGAGCACACTCCTCTGATCCATTCCACACAACACAAGGAGTCCCCCAAGGATCTTCCCTCTCTGCCTTACTTTTTAACATCTATATTCAGCCAGTCTGCAATATCTTCAAGAAGCACAATTTAAAATACGCTATATACGCTGACAACATCATGGCATACACACCTATCAACCTGGACTCTCCAGACTACTCCTCCATGACAAATTGTCTACAAGAAATGTCCACATGGCTTTCCAACAATAACCTAAACATAAATATGAAAAAAACTGAGGCACTACTCATCACACGCAACACTCTGTCCAACCTCCCTACCTCAATAGCTGTGGCAGACTCCATCATTCCAATTAAAGACGAGGTTCTCTACCTTGGAATAACTCTTGACCGTAACCTAAGCCTACAACCCCACATCAATAAAATCACTAAGAATGCATTTTACAAGCTTGCTATCATACATAGACTTTAAGCCCCTCCTCAAACAGGAACACTTCAGATCAGTCTTTCAAGCTATCATAACTCCTATACTGGACTATTGTAATGCCATCTATCAAGGTTTACCTAAGCAAGCTACAAGATCTCTCCAGCTAATTCAAAATACTGCTGCCAGAATCATCACTGATTCAAAAAAACAAGATCGCACAACACCCCTCCTTCATCAACTCCACTGGCTCCCAATTACCACACGTGCCAGATACAAATATGCCCTAACTGTATTCAAAATAAGAAACAACATGTCAGCGGGAGTCCTGGAAGAGATGTTCTGCACTAATCACAGTAACAGGCCTAAGAAACAAAGCACGAAAGACACCATCCCTACACCTTCCGCATACAAGAATTCAAGGGAATCAGCCACAAAAAGAGCATTCTCCTTTGCTGCACCTGCTATCTGGAACGCTGTCCCTGGGAAATTGAGGTCCACCAATGACATGAAGGACTTCAGAAAACAGCTAAAGACCTTCCTATTTACAAACCAACTCGATGAATCCACTTAACTCTTGAACAGCTGAACTACCATTCAATACTAGAGGTTTAACAAATTACTTATGTAAATATGTTCTTTGTAAAATACACTTTCTGTAAATAAATTATGCCTCAGTGCATCTCCCACATGTCCCCCCCTCCTCATCACAAGTTTTCTGTAAATGCGTGCTTTATAAAATTCCCTGTAACATGCACGTTAAAACGTAAACCGCTTTTATTTTATGATAAATTGGTACAGAAAAACTGTTAAATAAATAAATAAAATAATTTCATAGTAAAGATAACACCATACAAGACACACAGCAAGAGAGAAAGGTAGTAGGAGACACGGATGGGCTGTTGCGAGGCAACTGATATATTGGCATTATGGAGAGTCAAGGTGGAATAGGGGGAAGATTAAAAGTCAGACTGAACAGGTGAGATTTGAGAAACGTTTTAAATTTATTATAGGAGGGTTCTAAATGAAGAGCAGGGGGATGGCTATTTCATAGGGGGCTAAGAAGTAAAAGAATGATGACTGATTACTTTGAGGCGTGTTTGGGACAGAGAAGGGAGGACAAGACGATTCATGTGTAGAGAACAGAGGGAGCGAGCGGTGAGGGACATGTAATATGATAACTGAGGAGAGGTACAAGGGAATATCGGTGTGGAGTGTTTTATGGACCTGAATAAGAAGCTTGAACTGAACATGAAAGGATATTGGAAGCCAGTGTAGTAAAAGAGGAGAAACATGATTGAAGCGAGATGCGTGGAATATTAATCTGGCAACAGTATGTTGAAGAAGTTGGAGACAGTGGAGTTCATAGAGAGGAAGGCCTGCCAGGACAGAGTTACAGTAGTCAATACGAGAGAGAACAAGGGAGACAATCAAGGTGATCGTAGCAGAAGTTGAAAGAAATGATCTAACATTCCTAATCCGATGGAGAAATAAAAAGGAGCTCTGGACGAGAGAACCTATGTGGGTGTGAAATAAGAGAGCTGAATCTATTGTAACACCCAAATAACAGAAAGATGGGGTAAGTGAAATAGGGGTGCCGTGAAGAAGTGGTGCAATAGTAGGGGGGGGGGGGAGGTAAGTGGGCCCGAAAGCTAGGTAGTGGTGGTTTTAGAAGGGTTGAGTTTGAGCTGATTATTTTTGAGCCATGCGGCTATGCATGAAAGTCAAGTATTAAGAGGCAATAAATATGGGCAGAAAAGGTCAGTGTAGAGAAATAGCAAAATGTCATCAGTGTAAATATAGGTGGAAAGTCCCTGTTGTTGGATCAGAAGCGCTAAAGGAGCTAAGAAAATATTGAATAAGAAGTGGGCTAAGAGCAAACCTTGTGGGACACCACAAGTGAGTGAAAAGGATGCAGATGAAAGAATACCCATGAGAACCTGAAAGGAACACTGAGGAAGGAAAGAACTGAACCAAGACAGGACGGTGCCACAAAGGTCAATGTTATGGAGATGAATCAGAAGAAGGTCCTAATTAATGAGATCAAATGCTACAGATAAGTCAAGAGAAATGCGATGGTAAGGTTACCGAGATCAGATGCATGATGGACTTCACTGAGGAGGGACATGAGTAAGTATTTGTGGAGTGTCCTGAACGAAAACTGAATGGAGGATATTAGTATTTTTTAGATGAGTCTAACTGTTGTGCAACGGATCTTTCTAACAATTTAGAGGAAGGACAGGTTCGAGACTGGCCTATAGTTGGAAGGGCAAAGAACATCTAAAGAAGGATTCTTTAAGAGAGGACGAACTGCAGCTATCTTCCACTGCAGTGGGAAGGTCCCTGATGAAAGACTATTATTTAAGATGGATAATGCAATTGGAGATAAAGCAAGAGATGGAATGGAAAGCCATGACAATGGTAAAGGGTCAAGACAGCAAGTAGTCCTAGAGGAACAGAGAAGTTTAGAAAAGGAATAAGTGGAAAGCAACTGAAAATTTTCCTGTGTGTGTGACAAGGATGGATGAACAGGAGAGGATGGGGCAGAATCAATGAGGTTTAAAGGGGAACAAGGGGGAAATTCAAGTTGTAGAACTGCTATTTTATTATGAAAATATGCTGCCAGTTGCTGTGGAGAAAGCTGATTAGCATGATGGGGTTGATGTGGGGCCGATGATAGCTTAAAAAAATGGAATGGAGTTTCTGATGCTGGGATGATGAGGAGGCTATCAGTGAAGAATAGTAATCTTTCTTAGCGGCCTTAGGTGAATTATGATAAAGTCTACGCTCCTCTCGGAAGAGATGGAGTGAGGAAGAGGACTGTTGCTGTCGCCAGTGTCATTCCATGCGGTGTAGGTGAGAATGGGCCAATCAGAGGCCTGGATGAAACCAGGGATGGTGGGGTCGGACTGTCGATGGAACAGGCTGAAGTGGAGCTAACTTATCAAGGGCAGTAGTTTCTCATTGGCTGTGTCAGAGAGTGATTACATCAAAAATCAATCTGTCCTGCTGGACACTATTACCTCTCTATATAAATTTTTCAAAGTTGCATGTTCAAAAAGCTATCAGTCTTGCAAACATTTTTCAGGATGTCATCCACAAGAGGCACAAGAAAATCAAAGAATTTACTAAGATGTGATAAAGTTGTGGGGGAGGGATAGATTTAAGTTCTCACCTTTTCATTTATCACAACATAATACATGTTAGAGAAATTAACTTGTGGTAAGTGGCGTTCAACACACATTTTTATGACAATACAGTTTAGTAAATAGACTCCCTTAAAGAGATGAATTATCCATTTAAGTTTGTTATTTACAAATGTTTATATACCATCTTAGTGATTTTTATCATTCAAAATGGTTTACAGCATAAATAAGATAATAAAAACTAAAAGGCAAGGAACAGTAAGAATACAGGGCCAGATTTTCACCAAGCGCCAAGGCTGGCCGTACCCGCAGAAAGATACCCGTTCAGTAAATGTCCGAATCATGAGTCATGCGCCGCCTACATGGGCAGGCTATGAAAATGCGGCATAAAGTGAGCATAGTGGCAGGCGCCTAGCGCAGCCTAGCTGTATAAGTGCAGGGGCTGGAAAATGGGTTCGGCACACAAGACAAGTTAGGCTGCCTTATCCGGGTAGGCCCCCCCACCGGCGGGCAGGCAGGCGGAACAGCAAGTAAGTACTGGTGCATGGATGACACCATCATGAGGGCCCTGCAAGGTGCCTGTACAGGAGCCCCCTTGACTTGGAGGGTTGACAACAGGGGAATGGTGGCAAGAGGAACTACAAACCTCTCCCCCAATGAGTCTGAGGCCCTTGCCATACTTAAGTACGAGGAGGTCTGTGGTGATGAGGCTTCTGACAAGCATAGAAAAAGGGCTGGTTTTAAAACTTTTTCTTCTGAGCTAAAGCATGGCTCAGGCAGGCATTCATTTAAATCAGCACCTAGAGAGCAAAGCCACATGATTGAGAGTGCTGAGTACAGACCACACCCTGCCTCCATGGCAACACAGAGTGCAAATGAGAAACACCTGGGGGGATGGGGCAAGGAAACGGGTCTCACACTAAAACATTTAAGCTCTCAGGATCAAAGGCAGAGAGAGAGAGAAGCAGGGAGAGAAGCAGAGGAAGGAACAGAAGGAGCAGAGTCAAGACGGGAGTCTTGGACAAGGCAGACATGGGAGTCACGGCAGAGAGGCAAGAAGCCAAAGCCCAGAGAGTCCCGGCAGATTGGACAGTCTAGGAGAGAAAGACTGAGGAGTCTGACCAGAGGCTCTGGAGAATGGCAGAGAAAGTCTGAGCTTCGGCACAGAAGGGATTCTAACAGCAGCTCTTCTACCAGAGACAGCTGTACAGAGTTTGCAAGCCCTTGTGAAGGTAGGAACCCAAACTCTGGGAGAATTGTAGAATTCAGCTCAGATAGCAGTGAGGCTGCTGAGAATTCAGAAGGGGAGATTTATCCTTCTGGAAAGCCTGAGAGAAAAACTGTTCCTAGAAGCCAGGGAAGACAGCAGAAACCTGTGAGTATCTTGCCCAGAAGTGCAAAGCCGTGCAGCTCATATAAGAAGCCTGAAGGGAGAAAAGGGAATCCCTGGGATGAAATGTTTAAGTTAATGCAACGATTGAAACCTGATTGTGCAAATAAAGATCCAGAGCTGTTTCAGGGTGAAACTGAAGACATGGAGATAGAGTTAACTGGATTGGAGCAGGATACAGAGTCTCTAATGGATTGCTCAACAGCTTATGTTTCATAAGGGGAAAAGCTGAATTGCTAGCCAAAGAGAAAATTCAGAACTGTGATAAATGCTCTGAGGTTTTTGAATGCTGAAAGCAAAAGGAAAGGATTACAAATGTGTTTTGCTTAACACTGTTTGAAGCATTAGTCCTGTATGCTGAAGAAAGCTACTTGAGTTCATTATTGTTTCTGTTATACCTTGTTCATGTTCTAAAGAAGATTTACTTTGCTAAAGTCTGATGATACAAAAGAAAATTAATAAATTTCCTGTGAATTGCCTAAAACTACTCGGACTGCTTATTAACCACAACTAAAAATTCCCAGCAGCGTTTGCTCTGGTAAAAAGTCGGTTTAACAAGAACAGTTGGCACGCAGTGCTCTTTATAGGCTGCCGCCTAGATAGGGTGCAGCGCCACAGGTGGCGTAGTTGTTTGGAATTTTTCATCAACTTCTGCAAGCGTGAACAAGATTTGGGCACCTACAACAAGAAAGAAGCTGTAGGAGGCCAAGCAAGACAGAAAGATACAAGAGTGGAGGAGAAAATCCGGAGTGGCATCCAGAAGGAACCGGAGGGAGTTCCAGCACTGTTCCTATTTGTTGCAGAGCCTGAATCTATGTCAGAACCAGGTAACCCGTAGATAGGAGGGGGTTACTGGTGGATACTGGTGTAGGAAGTGTATGGTAATACCAGTCACTGAGAGAGCAACAAGGAGCATTTTGTAGTGCCACACTTGGTGGGGGGGTTTTCTCTTTCTTTCTAGTGAAGTACCAGACCGGAGATGGAACCACGAGATCTCATGGCCTGGGTCACAGAGCAGTTTAAAAGACAACAGGAGATGGCAGCGAGAAGCCAGGAACAGGCGATTGCCATGCTGCAGGCCCAGCAAAAGCCACTGCTCGAAATGATGGGGAGATGGTTGGGGGCACAAGAAAAGGCAGCGGAAGTTACAAGGACCATGTCAGGTTCCCGAGCTGTTTTACCAGGGTTAGAGGTGCTTGACACTGGAACTTTTTCTTTTGGACAACTAACTAAGGACGCTGATATTGACGATTTCATAGAGTCCTTTGAAAGAGTAGCACTATTGGCTAAATGGCCAAAGGACCAATGGGCAGTCAGAATTGCCACTTCTCTTACAGGGGAAGCCATGGCAGCCTATAGGGCTATGCCCGCAGCGCTAGTTACCAGTTATGAAGAAGTAAAGCGAGCCATAAGGGATCGTATGGGTTTAAATCCAATGGTCTATAGACGTCATTTTAGAGCGTCTAAGCTAAAACAGGGTTAAACACCCCAAGCTCTGTGCCATCGCCTAAAGAGTCTGGCATGGAAATGGCTCACTCCGGAGACTAAGACTCTGGATGAGATATTAGATTGCATTGTTCTTGAGCAATTTATGAATACTGTACCTTCAGAATTGCAAACCTTCCTGGTCCTTCAAAATTGTTGTAATACTAAGGACGCCATTTCGCTGGCAGAGCGCTTTCTAGTCGCTGAATTGGTGGGCCAGGTGAAACAGGCAGTAATGGAGGCACCAGAAAGGAAGGCAAGGTCAGCAGGGATTGAGAAACAAAAGTATTTGTCTGTGGATAAATGTCATTATGCCCAGGAAAGAAAATGTTTTGCATGTGGGGGGACAGGGCATTTCAAAAAGAATTGTAAGGCCAGGACAGCCCTAGTAACCACAGATCTCGGTAGGATGGGAGAGGGATTCCTATTGGAGGTGGAGGTGGAAGGGGTTCCCACAGAGGCATTACTAGATTCTGGGGCAAACCAGTCAATGATTTCCCAAAGACTATGGAAGAGGATTGTATCCCAAACTGATCATAACCTAGAGTCTTCTGGAAATCAGGTAAAGATCAGATGTGTTCATGGGACAGCTACGTCCCATCCGATACACCATGTATGGGTGAAGGGTTTAGGCCTGAGAAAAAAAATAGCGGTAGCAGTGGTGCCCAGACTCCCAAATACCTTAGTCCTGGGGAGGGATTGGTCCCAACTTTGGCATGGCTTAGAACAGGAGTTAAAGGGCAAAGCAGAAAAGACCGCTATCTTAGGCAGCCTAGATGAAGCCTTACCCAGGGTAAGAAGAGTTGCGAACTCTGACAATCATAAGGATAGGGCAGGCATGGTCTCCACTCGTGCCAGTTCCAAGGCAGTTAGTGGGGAGCTAGATCCGCCAGAGGATCCCATAGCGGGAATGCCCTCACATGATGATTTAATAGGTCCCTCCAGGAGTAGCCTGAGGAAGGAAAAGGCTGAAAAGCGGAAAGAGAGACAGACTAGGTCAAGAAATAGGGCGGAGCTAATGACTGGACAGGAATAGCCCTGGGTGCCAGCCCAACTAATGGAGAAATTTCCCTCATTCCCGAGGGAACAGCAGGCAGATCCTGCGCTAGCACAAGCCTTTGACTATGCGCGGGAAGGATCTGAGACCCTGCCACGATTCTTCTTGGAGGACACTTTGCTCTATAGAGAGAGTTTAAAACCCAAGGACGGGGGATATGAGAAAGCAGTTGGTCATACCCACCTCCTTCAGGAATGTAGTGTTAAAGTTAGCCCACGATCACCCAGTGGGAGGACACAAGGGTATACAGGGCACATTGGATCAAATCCTGAATCGTTTTTACTGGCCCGGAGTGTTCAGGGAAACGTCTAGGTTTTGTGCGTCCTGCCCTGCCTGCCAACGGGTCACGGCAAGGCACCCGCCTGAGGTACCCATGATATCAGCACCCCTCATATCGGAACCAGTGCATAGACTGGCATTAGATATTGTGGTAAGGAGAGGCCAGCCCAGCCTGGAGAAACAAAGGGAAAAGGGACTTTTTCCTCTTTGCGGGGGATGGGTGCACCTGAACACATATACCAAACTAAAGCCAGTGAGAGAAACCATAGCTGTAGAGCTAGGCTAAAGCCCCACCCAGACTCCATAGCAACCCTAGGTAAGGATAGGAGTTACATGGGGGTGGAGTCAGAAGGGGAGGTGCCCTGCTCAGCGTTTCAGTTGGAGCAAACAGAGAAGAGAAAAGAGAAGGGAAGCAAGCAAGGCAAGGAAGCCAAGGAGGCCACGGAGAGCAGGACAAGAACAAAGGTAGCCAGCGCTGCAGCCAAGAGAGCAGCAGACAACACTCCCAAGAGAGGACCAAACACACTGGCAAGAGGGAGAGAGACAGAAGGTTGGTGTTGGAGAGGCCAAGGCAACAGAGCTCAGACTCCTCTGAAGAAAGGCGTGTCTTCAGGCAGAGGAAACCTCGGGTAGCTGAGAGGAAATCCTACAATGATTCTCTGACTAGCTCTGAGGCAGAGATAGCTACAGCCAGCAGAAACTCCAGCCATGCTCCAAGGTAGGAGAAAGAAACCAGAGAGAGCTAATGTTTGTATCTCTTGCTCAGATTCTGAGGAGAGGATTATATCTGGAAAAACCCAGAACAGAAAGAAGGGGTTTTTAAAGAAAGCTGAACAAGGAAAGCCTGCTAGGGTTCTGCCAGAAGAAGGGAAGGCAGTACAGTGGGATAGGCTGTTTAAGCTTTTAAAAGACATTAACCAAAAAGTACCTGAACAGTTCCAAGATTCCCCAGCAGCCAGCTCAGAAGAAAGCATGGAAGTGGATGATAGGGAGAGTGACCAGGGATCCACATGCTCTGAGATGGAGTGTGCTGTATGCATTGGTGCTAATTGAAAGAAACCAAAATAGGGGGAAAGAATTAAGGAAGCTGTTATCAGTTTGGCATAGCTGAAAGCCAGTAAGAAAAGGGAGAAGGAATCCTATGTTGAAGCAATAAGATTCTTTCCTACAGAAAAGTGGATAGAGCAATCAAGTCTGTGCTAGACAGCTGAAACTGTTTAATTGCAAGCAGCAAAGAGGGAGCTGACAGCACTGCTGATTTTGATTGTCTGTTGTATCTACATGTACCTGTGTTAACCCTAAAGCAAGAAGCCTCTTAAAGGAAAAGGGGAAAAGAAGCTATTGTAAATAATTCCACTGAAACACTGTTTTCATGTTCTTTAATTTGGAGAAGTTTATCCTTGTTTCTTTTTGCTGAGAGTGAAAGTTTCTTTAATGACTAACCAAGTTGGCTTAAACGGAACCCAATAAAATTCCTGTGCGCTTTAAACATCCACTTGGTTTTACTTTGAGTTCACAACTACACCTTTTGGAACAAAGGAATACAAGATGGACTCCCGTCCCTACTAGGCAACCGCCTAGGAGGGGCGCGAGCGCCACAGGTGGCGTAGTTCTTTGGATTTGGCGTTTCCAGCGGTCAAGTGGTACACCGGAAGCTTATACCTCTGGGCAAGGAAGATCCAGGGAAGGACGGTGACCGGTTGATGCAACGGAGGGAAGATCCGGAGTGGCATCGGATCCGGAGTGCCGGTTTAAACTGGTAGCAGAGCGAAGACCTGCATCAGGATCAGGTAACCCGTATGCTAGAGGGGGTTAAGGCCTGGATTCTGATATAAGGGGGCTACCATAGTGCTCACCAGGAGGAAAGGGGGAGCATAAAAAGTGCTGCACTTTGTGTTCTTGTCTGTTTGTTTTGTTCACAGAAACAGTCCAGCGATGGAGACGGCTGACATATTGGCTTGGGTGGCAGACCAATTCGCCAAGCAGAGGGAGATGGCGGCAGTGAGCCAGGAACAAGCGACGTCCATGCTCCGTGCTCAACAGCAACCCCTACTGGAGATGATGGCGAGATGGGTCAAGACACAGGAAGAGGCAACCAAGGTGGCACGGACTGTACCAGGGGCACAGGGTATTTTTCCGGGATGGGAAGGCCCTGGTGCGGGAACTCTTTCCTGTGGCCGCCTCACCAAGGAGGATAATATCGATGATTTCATCGAGACTTTTGAAAGAATAGCTTTATTGGCTAGATGGCGTAAAGAACAGTGGGCCATAAGATTTGCTACTACCCTTACTGGGGAGGCTCTAGCAGCCTACAGAGCAATGCCTGTGACATTGGTTGCAGACTATGAGAATGTAAAGAAAGCTATTAGAGATCGGATGGGGTTAAGTCCCTCGGTCTACCGTAGGCTTTTACGGTCATGTGTAATAAAGGAGGGTGAAACACCCCAAGCTTTATATCACAGGATAGAAAGCTTGGTTTGTAAGTGGCTTACACCTGAAAGTAAAAATGTAGAATCCATTGTAGATGCTGTAATACTGGAGCAGTTTACAGAGGCTCTGCCTAAGGAATTGCTGGCTTTTCTGGTGCTGCAGAACTGCAAAAACACCCAGGAAGCCATTGCATTGGCTGAACGCTTTCTGGAGGCTAAGCGGTTAAGCCTCAAGAAAGAGGGTGGTTTTCTGAAGGCAGGTTCAGAAGCGCTAGAAAAGAACGCAAGCTTTGCTGGCCTTAGAGCAGAAAAGAGTAAACCCATAGAGGGGATGCATAACATGCAAAGGAAGTGTTTCTCTTGTGGTGAAGCAGGTCACCTTAAGAGAAATTGTAAGACCAAAAAGGCTTTTGTGATTACTCGTCCCAAAGAGATAGGTGAGGGATTCCTCCTATCTGTAGAAGTGGAAGGGATACCCACAGAGGCATTGTTAGACTCGGGGGCCAGCCAGTCCATGATTTCTAGTGGGCTTTGGAGGAAAATAGAGGCCCAGCGTCAGTCCTTGCAGGAATCCTCTAGGGGGCATGTTACAATCAGATGTGTGCATGGGGCTGCCTCCACCTATCCTCTTCAGTGTGTTAAAATAAAGGGGTTAGGTAGCGGAAGGGAGGTAGCAGTAGCTGTCGTGCCTAGGCTCCCACACGATATGGTACTGGGCCGTGACTGGTCCCAGTTCAGGAAAGGGATGGCAAAAGAGCTGCAGGAAAAAGCAGGTCTAGTAACCACACGTGTAGGCCCCAAGCCTTCAGGGGAAGAGGTAGATTCCCAGGAGGAGTCGATACCCGGGACCTCCTTTCATGAGGGCTTAATAACCCCGGCCAAGGATGCCCCCAGGAAAGGGAAAGCTGAAAAGCGACGAGAGAGGTGCACTAGGGCCAGGAATAGGGGTCAGTTAATGTCAGGGAAGGAGCTGCCCTGGGTTCCTGAGGAGTTAATAGAAAAGTTTCCCTCATTTCCAGATGAGCAGAAAGCAGATCCCGCTTTGGTGCGAGCAGGTGAGTTCGCCCGGAAAGGATCAGAGGCTTTACCTAGGTTTCTATGGGATAGTAACCTACTATACAGGGAAAGTGTAGATCCACGGTCCGGAGATCTAAGGAAGCAGTTGGTGATACCTTCCTTTTTCAAAAATATAGTACTGAGATTGGCCCATGATCACCCGGTAGGGGGACACAAGGGTGTACAAGGCACCCTGGATCAGGTCCTAACTAGGTTTTATTGGCCTGGAGTCTATACGGAGACAGCGAGATTCTGTGCGTCCTGTCCGGCCTGCCAAAGAGTCTCAGGTAACCACCCGCCAGAGGTGCCTTTGATCCCCCTGCCAATCATGACCAAACCAGTGCATAGGTTGGGGGTAGATATAGTGGGGTCCTTGATAAAAACACCCAGGGGTCACCAGTATGTATTGGTCATAATGGACCATGCCACTCGCTTCCCATGGGCTGTACCGTTAAGAAATACATCTGTGCGAGTGATAGCCTTGGAATTAATAAAATTATTTTGTGAGATAGGGTTCCCTTGGGAGGTCCTAACGGATAGGGGAACAAATTTTATGTCCCGATACCTGGCCCAGGTATGGGACGCATTCGGTATCAGGCATATCCGCACAGCAGCTTACCATCCACAAACCAATGGCCTAGTGGAAAGGTTCAACCAGACCTTAAAGAACCTTTTAAGAAGGAGTTTGGAGGGTAGGTTAAGTGAGTGGGATACAATGTTGCCTTTCGTACTCTATGCATGTAGAGAAAGGAAACAAACCTCTACAGGCACATCGCCATACGAGCTTATGTATGGGAGGACTCCGCGTGGGGTACTAGATATCCTAAGGGAGCAATGGGTAGCACCCGTAGAGGATATACAAGAGGTTCCCAGATTCCTAACGGATCTGAAGAATCGCTTACAGAGAATAGCCACTATAGCCGAAGAGAACTTAAAAGGAAGTCAGAATAGGCAAAAGACTTATTACGACCGGAGAGCAAGGCCTCGCCTCCTAAAGGTCGGGGATAAGGTAATGGTGATGGTAGCCGCAGCTAACTCTAGATTTGAGAATACCTGGAGAGGCCCTTATAAGGTTGCAAAACAGGTAGGACCAGTGACATATGCTGTGGATACTGGACGGGGGAAGCAACAGGTCTACCATATTAATCTATTGAGAGTATGGCAGGAGCGTATAGGGAATGCTCAGCTAGCACTAAGAGTAGGCGGTGATTTACAACCCCTATCTTGTATAACGTGCTGTGCGCGGGTTGTTGCGCCAGCCCGTAATAGTTAAAGGGGGGATATGTGGTAAGGAGAGGCCAGCCCAGCCTGGAGAAACAAAGGGAAAAGGGACTTTTTCCTCTTTGCGGGGGATGGGTGCACCTGAACACATATACCAAACTAAAGCCAGTGAGAGAAACCACAGCTGTAGAGCTAGGCTAAAGCCCCACCCAGACTCCATAGCAACCCTAGGTAAGGATAGGAGTTACATGGGGGTGGAGTCAGAAGGGGAGGTGCCCTGCTCAGCATTTAAGTTGGAGCAAACAGAGAAGAGAAAAGAGAAGGGAAGCAAGCAAGGCAAGGAGGCCACGGAGAGCCAGGACAAGAACAAAGGTAGCCAGCGCTGCAGCCAAGAGAGCAGCAGACAACACTCCCAAGAGAGGACCAAACACACTGGCAAGAGGGAGAGAGACAGAAGGTTGGTGTTGGAGAAGCCAAGGCAACAGAGCTCAGACTCCTCTGAAGAAAGGCGTGTCTTCAGGCAGAGGAAACCTCGGGTAGCTGAGAAGAAATCCTACAATGATTCCCTGACTAGCTCTGAGGCAGAGATAGCTACAGCCAGCAGAAACTCCAGCCATGCTCCAAGGTAGGAGAAAGAAACCAGAGAGAGCTAATGTTTGTATCTCTTGCTCAGATTCTGAGGAGAGGATTATATCTGGAAAAACCCAGAACAGAAAGAAGGGGTTTTTAAAGAAAGCTGAACAAGGAAAGCCTGCTAGGGTTCTGCCAAAAGAAGGGAAGGCAGTACAGTTGGATAGGCTGTTTAAGCTTTTAAAAGACATTAACCAAAAAGTAACTGAACAGTTCCAAGATTCCCCAGCAGCCAGCTCAGAAGAAAGCATGGAAGTGGATGATAGGGAGAGTGACCAGGGATCCACATGCTCTGAGATGGAGTGTGCTGTATGCATTGGTGCTAATTGAAAGAAACCAAAATAGGGGGGAAGAATTAAGGAAGCTGTTATCAGTTTGGCATAGCTGAAAGCCAGCAAGAAAAGGGAGAAGGAATCCTATGTTGAAGCAATACGATTCTTTCCTACAGAAAAGTGAATAGAGCAATCAAGTCTGTGCTAGACAGCTGAAACTGTTTAATTGCAAGCAGCAAAGAGGGAGCTGACAGCACTGCTGATCTTGATTGTCTGTTGTATCTACATGTACCTGTGTTAACCCTAAAGCAAGAAGCCTCTTAAAGGAAAAGGGGAAAAGAAGCTATTGTAAATAATTCCACTGAAACACTGTTTTCATGTTCTTTAATTTGGAAAAGTTTATCCTTGTTTCTTTTTGCTGAGAGTGAAAGTTTCTTTAAGGACTGTAACCAAGTTGGCTTAAACGGAACCCAATAAAATTCCTGTGCGCTTTAAACATCCACTTGGTTTTACTTTGAGTTCACAACTACAACTTTTGGAACAAAGGAATACAAAATGGACTCCCGTCCCTACTAGGCAACCGCCTAGGAGGGGCGCGAGCGCCACAATATAGTGGGACCTCTCTTTAAGACACCAAGGGGTTACCAATATATATTGGTGATAAATGATCAGGCTATGAAATTTCCTTGGGCTGTCCCTCTGTGGAATACGTCCGCACGTACCATAGCCCAAGAGCTGGTAAAAATATTTTGTGAAGTGGGTTTCCCCCGAGAAATCCTGACGGATAGGAGAAGCAACTTCATGTCCTGATACCTGACCCAGGTCTGGGAGGCTTTTGATATTCGTCACGTCCTTACGGCCGCATATCATCCCCAGACGAACGGCTTGGTAGAGAGATTTAACCAGACCTGAAAAATATGTTAAGGAGGAGTCTGGAGGGTAACATAGCAGAGTGGGACGTGATGCTCCCATTTGTATTATATGCTTCTAGAGAGCGTAAGCAAACCTCTACGGGTACATCCCCATATGAGCTTATGTATGGGCGCACTCCACGGGGTGTCCTTGATATTTTGCGGGAGCAATGGGTAGCACCGACCGTGCGGGAACAAGAGGTACCCCAATTTCTAAAAGATTTAAAAGGGAGGTTACAGCTAATGGCCCGAGTAGCAGAAGGGAATTCGGTAGCAAGTCAGGCCCGCCAGAGAGCCTGTTATGACCGACGAGCTAAACCACGCCATCTAAAGGTTGGCAAAAAAGTACTCGTCATGGTTACAGGGGCCACTTCCAAATTTGAAAGCACCTGGAAAGGGCCTTATAAAATAGTAAAGCAGGTAGGTCCCGTAACGTATTCTTTAGCAAATAACAGAGGGAGGCAGCAAGTATACCACGTTAACGTCTTGCGGCCTTGGCAGGAGCGAATGCTGAGTGCTCAAATAGCTATAAGCGATTATACTAACTCGATCGCCCTTTCAAGAATTACTGACTGTGCACGGCTTAGCGCGCCAGCCAGTAATAGCTTAAGGGGGGGGGGGGGGGCGGTATGTGGTGATGAGGCTTCTGACAAGCATAGAAAAAGGGCTAGTTTTAAAACTTTTTCTTCTGAGCTAAAGCATGGCTCAGGCAGGCATTCATTTAAATCAGCACCTAGAGAGTAAAGCCACATGATTGAGAGTGCTAAGTACAGACCACACCCTGCCTCCATGGCAACACAGAGTGCAAATGAGAAACACCTGGGGGGATGGGGCAAGGAAACGGGTCTCACACTAAAACATTTAAGCTCTCAGGATCAAAGGCAGAGAGAGAGAGAAGCAGGGAGAGAAGCAGAGGAAGGAACAGAAGGAGCAGAGTCAAGACGGGAGTCTTGGACAAGGCAGACATGGGAGTCACGGCAGAGAGGCAAGAAGCCAAAGCCCAGAGAGTCCCGGCAGATTGGACAGTCTAGGAGAGAAAGACTGAGGAGTCTGACAAGAGGCTCTGGAGAATGGCAGAGAAAGTCTGAGCTTCGGCACAGAAGGGATTCTAACAGCAGCTCTTCTACCAGAGACAGCTGTACAGAGTTTGCAAGCCCTTGTGAAGGAAGGAAGCCAAACTCTGGGAGAATTGTAGAATACAGCTCAGATAGCAGTGAGGCTGCTGAGAATTCAGAAGGGGAGATTTATCCTTCTGGAAAGCCTGAGAGAAAAACTGTTCCTAGAAGCCAGGGAAGACAGCAGAAACCTGTGAGTATCTTACCCAGAAGTGCAAAGCCGTGCAGCTCATACAAGAAGCCTGAAAGGAGAAAAGGGAATCCCTGGGATGAAATGTTTAAGTTAATGCAACGATTGAAACCTGATTGTGCAAATAAAGATCCAGAGCTGTTTCAGGGTGAAACTGAAGACATAGAGATAGAGTTAACTGGATTGGAGCAGGATACAGAGTCTCTAATGGATTGCTCAACAGCTTATGTTTCATAAGGGGAAAAGCTGAATTGCTAGCCAAAGAGAAAATTCAGAACTGAGATAAATGCTCTGAGGTTTTTGAATGCTGAAAGCAAAAGGAAAGGATTACAAATGTGTTTTGCTTAACACTGTTTGAAGCATTAGTCCTGTATGCTGAAGAAAGCTACTTGAGTTCATTATTGTTTCCGTTATACCTTGTTCATGTTCTAAAGAAGATTTACTTTGCTAAAGTCTGATGATACAAAAGAAAATTAATAAATTTCCTGTGAATTGCCTAAAACTACTCGGACTGCTTATTAACCACAACTAAAAATTCCCAGCAGCATTTGCTCTGGTAAAAAGTCGGTTTAACAAGAACAGTTGGCACGCAGTGCTCTTTATAGGCAGCCACCTAGATAGGGTGCAGCGCCACAGGTCCTATATGCCTGGGGGGGGGGCCGTCATCCCAACCTGTGTCTTGCAATGGCGATTTGGAAGACCATCCAGCTCCGCATGCGTAAGTAAGGAGAGGTGCACATGCAAGGAAAAGGGGGGGTGGGGCTGAGCAACATGACAGCCCAGACGTACCCTGAATGGCCCAAGTATGTGTCTAGCCTGGGAGAAAGGGCTGTTGGGCCAAGACACACGCTGATAGCTGCACCAATCATAGTGGAACAGGTGACAGTGAGGTGATGGGCCATCGTATGCTTTAACTTCCATCCCTGGCTGCCCACAGTGGAAGGAATATCCAGACACAGCAGGTGGGAGGGCTGCTGCACCCCCTTGTGGCAGATGGCAGCCACACCACAGGTCTGGCATTGCAAAGGCACTGCCCTTTGCATGAGAAGCTGGGAGTTGGGATGTCTGCCCCAAGGGAACCTGCTGCCCCATGGGAACCCGTGCGTCCGTACCCCCAGCCCCTGTGATCCCTCGCCATGGCTTGTAAGGGGCCAGTGTCAGCACCTGCATATGTGCTGTCAGTGTGTCCCTGCATGTGTACCAGCCATCGCTGCCCACCAGCCCTTCTCCACAGCCATGCCCACCCACATTTCCCAACCAGATACCATGTGTGCAACAGATGGGGGAACTAGGTAGGTTTGAGGGCTGCTGAGGCTGCAAATGGAACTAGAGGGGTGACACAGGTGCAGCAGTGGGGCAGCTGGAGCTGTTGGTGCCGGCACGGGGTATGTGTCCAAGGCCAATGGGAGCGGAGTGGATGAACCCCATTCCATCTGGCAGCAGTGTACCGTCATATGCCCCCCACACCAGCTACCCATGGATTTGCCCCTGTCTCCATTCTGGGCAGTCTCCCAGGGAGAGAGAGGATACAGGTATGCACAATAGGTGACATGGAAACACACAACTGATCCCATGCGTGTCCTCTCCCCCTCTCACTTACAGTGACTATGGCATGCGATGCATCCTTGAGGCGCTAAAGTGCCATTTCCGGATGCTGCAGTGCAACTCCAGAGAATCCGGGAGCACTTGGCAGCAGAGGAAGGTCAGTGGGTTACTCATTGGGCTCTGTCAGACCCAGAGGGTGACAGCCATGCCTGCTGGACAGGTGCAGGCAGACCTGGCAGTGTGATATCCCCTGTACACAATGATGGTGACGTGCCTTGGACAGCCTTACTGTCCCCCAGTGTCGCTATACCTTGTACACACCAGCCAGTAATCCCTGTGGGAGCGCATGCACATGGGCGTGGTATGGCATGGAATGGCGGCACAGGGGCACACACAGCATCGTGCACAGTTGCCCACAATGCACCCACCAGAACCGCCCTCTGTGGGAGGCTGTGGCCCCAGGGAGGTGTTGAGGATGGCAGGCCACAGACGCCCATGGGTGGGGGGTACAGAGCGGAGTGGATGTGAGCACCGGGAAAGGTGTGTAGTATGCACTGTGGGACGGCACACACCTGTGGCCTCAGAGTAGATTCCACAATGCATGTGGGGTCCCCTGGAGATGTGCTGGTCCCACACCATGGCCATGTAGGTGCAGATATCTAACCTCCCCTCCCTTTTCTCTGACAGCTGGTTTGAGGGAAGAGTCATCCAGCTCTGGTGCACCGTGGGCACAGGCCCAAGGGGGCGGGCCTGTTGCAGCGCATCCATCCCAGTCTGCATTCCCATCCAGCACAAGCAGTAGCAATGCCAAGGAGACCAGCGCCTCAGCCATGGAGGACAGCTCCACTGAGAGGCATGGCAGTGAGGGGTCCACGGCACAGCAGCAGAAGGGGGAGTCCGAGGAGGGGGAGGGCTCAGAGGGTGAGGGGCAGGGAGGGGAGTCCGAGGGGGAGAGTGACTCAGAGGGTGAGTGACAGGAAGGGGAGTACGAGGGGGAGGGTGGCTCAGAGGGTGAGGGGCAGGAAGGGGAGTCTGAGGGGGAGGGTGGGTCAGAGGGTGAGAGACAGGAAGGGGAGTACGAGGGGAAGGGTGGCTCAGAGGGCGAGGGGCAGGAAGGGGAGGCTGAGGGGGAGAGTGGGGGTATGCAGCCACCACCCACCAAGCGCTGCAGGTGTGGTAGTATGATGCAACCAGGGGCCAGCAGGCATCCAGCAGAGGGATCAGGGAAGGGACAGTGGACCCTGGCTGACCCCTGCACCCCCAGAGCCATGCCTGGACATGCCCATCTCAGGGGTCCATGGGGCATCCTCCGGGCACAGACAGGAATGACACACCCTAGAGCCGTGGGCAGCACTCTGCATCCATGGGCCCCCACATCCACCCCAGATCCCCTGCGCACACCATGATGGACCCATACCAGGCACCTCTGTGCCACCGCTGAACAGGAAATATGCAGACTGGACCCTGGTCACTCTGGTGGCAGAGATACATCCCCTCAGGAGGGATATGCAAACAGTGATCAAGGAACTTTCCATGTGCCTGGATATCCTCGCTGATGCCTTGACTTTGACGGACCACATGCAGGGCCCCCTGCACCATAGGTGCTCCCCATGACAGGTATTTTTTCTCTCTCAGCCGTGACGGTAGGTATGCCTTGACGAGGGCATGGGTGCCTATTGTCCCCTTAGCTGCGGGGATTGCTGTCACTGTTTGAAGCAGATATGTTGACATTGATGGCTATGTTTTAGCCTTGTAAATAAATATTCCCATTTTTTGCAATCCCTGTGTGTTGTCAGATTTGTGGGGGTATGGCTGTTTGTATGCATGTGTGGTGCTGGGATCTGTGGGAGGGGTACTGGTGGTCTGGGCATTGGGGGGTGTTTGCCATGTGGGTAGGGTCCTTGCTTGGATATGGCACAGAGGTGCTACATGTGCAGCACTGCCCTGATTGGGCAGTATCACCGTACCATACCGGCGCAAGGCAGATACCGCATCGGCTCTGCACAGGCAGTACCACCAGTGCATATATGTGCAGTGCTCCCTCGTCACCTGCTTTGCACAGGTAGCATGCAAGTTGCATAACGGGTGAGCTGGTGCCACCATACCCGTGCATGGTGCATGCACCGTTGCCATGAGTGTGTTGCGGTGGCAGCACATGTACAGCACGCACCCTAGCCCAGGAGGGCACACTTCTGGCTGCATCACCCATGCCTGCTACCATGCTGTCTGGCCGACCTGTGTGTTGTTGTTTGGGCGTCCATGCACACATATGCCTCCATGGTGTGGTGTGCATCCCCTGTGTCCTACATTGGATAACTGTTAAGCAGATTCTCGTACCAATGGCACACAAGAACATACGCAGGTAACAGATATGGTTTTGGACAGGACGTGGTTGCGCGTCATATCCATGTATGTGTAAAAGAGCCTACATAGGTATCACAGTCCAGCCATAGCGTACAGCATGATGGCAGAGACAGGGCAGAAATGGCAAAAGAGGACCAGGAAGGCCAATTTCACACTCTCAGGGGGGCATCATACAGCACCACGCAGCACTCTTTGTGGCAGAGGATGCCAGCACACAGATGTCAGCATGGTGTGACACAGGCAGGTCAATGCCATCCACCACCACAACAGAGATGTGGAGGACATAAAGAAAAAGTGACAGATGGTATGGCAGGCTGCAAAGGAGAGGAGGGCCAGCAACAACAAGCTGCCACCTGAGCGCCAACACAAACTCAACCCCCTGGAGGAACAGGTGCTGCAGTTCATGGAGAAGCTCTCGATTGACAGCTCTACCCCTAGCACACAGGAGGATGAGTAGGGGTTGCTGCATGGCCTGGGTGGCACCATGGGGGTTATGTCTGTGCCCACACCATGGTGCTGCCCACCCAGGGCCTGTCCATCTGTCGGATGTTGCTTGGTGGGGGCTGGGGATGGTGGTTGTGGAAAAGGGCGCCTCAACCCAGGCTCCAGAACTAAATTAGAGACTATAAAAGAAATTGATGAGTTGTCAGGTACTAAAGTGACTTATACAACTATGGATCACCCTGTCTATGGCAATTTGGATTTAGAGGTAGACAGTGACAGTGATAGTGAATCTACATGTGGAATACTGGATATAGGTACTGGCAGCGATAGTACAGAAAATCATGAAACAGGCCTGTAAAGGTAGCTAGCTATAGGCAAAATATATGCTTATTGTAATTCACAAGATAAACTGCAATATTAAAGAGTTTTTCTCTACTAGATTGTTCTATTGCAAGGGTTACTGTTAGCAATTGCATCAGATATTAGCTAACAGAGCTGTGTACATAGTTATTTGGTCACTGGCTAGCTTCTCTAAAACTCAATGATTACAGACAGTGCTTCCCCTTATTTCTGCAAGATGGTAGGTTGAAAATTAGTAACTAGGTCAGCATGAACTTTCCGAGAATCAGACCTTAGGTCAACATATAACTGGAAATTAAACAAAGCTTAAATAAATAGCAGAAATTCAGCAAGTATTATAAGAGTAACTAATCAGCTTTTGCTTTTGGAAGATTTATAGCGACACCTGTTGTGTCTGGCGAATTTAGTCATGACCTTGTAACTTCTGCTTTCCCATGTTGCTTGGCAAAGATATCAGCAGATTCTATTTTAGATTTGTACTTTTGTAATATGAATATCACCAGATGTTAATTACAAATTAACTATGTCAACTGATAATCCCCAATAAACACTGGATCTCTAGCTAAGAAATCTTTGAAGGAAATCAGATGGAAAGGCCTACTTTGGTCCCCTGATCCTTCCTTGCAGAGCTCTGGAATAATAACTAAATAATTGTGTCTCTTGTTCTTTTCCTCCCTGTTAGAAGGTTTCAGATAATTATCTAAAAGAATCCAGGTTTATTGAAGGAGGGCAGACCCTAAGAGAAGTGTTCAACAGTACGTCCCTTTATTGGCCTGGTACCACCCCATAGGCTGACACTGCGACCCATGGCACCGATCTCTGGCACCTTTGCTCTCCCACTGACCTCACAGGGACCCAACACACACAGCCAAGACCAAATGTGTTAGAGGGAGCCTCACAACCTGCAGAGGATGCAGCCAGTGTGCAACTGGAATGTATCACATCTGCAGGGGGTGGTGTGCATGCCAGGGTGGAGGGGCAATCCAGTCTAGCATCAAGGCTAGTGAGGCAGACTGCCATACCCACGCAAGGACCAGGGGCTGAGGAGTGGTCCAGTGCGACACCAAGCAATGAGGAGCAGGACAGGGCATCTGCCAGAGCTGTGGAGACTGGGACAGATAATGCACCACTGGTGGAACTAGAGTTCACCATCCTCGATGACCTGTGGATGTTAATGCCACAGATGTGGACCAGGAGCTATTGTGGGAGGGCATGCACAGAGGGCATCCAGGCTGAGCTGCATGGCTAAAGTAAAGGCTGCATGAGTAAAGGCTGCTAATGTAACTGGGTTTAAAAAAGGTTTGGACAAGTTCCTGGAGGAAAGGTCCATAAATCATTATTAAAAAGGGACATAGGATACCAATGCTTGACCCAATACAAGCATTGTGGAACCTGTGTCTTTTGGGAAAACTGCTAGGTACGTATGACCTAGATTGGCCACTGTTGGAAACAGGATACTGGGCTTGATGGACCTTGGTCTGACCCAGTATGGCATATCTTATGTTCTTATGTATCCAGCAGGACTTGCAGGCTGCAGAACAGGTGAGGGAGGCAGAGCGCGAGGAGTGGCGGGACCAGAGATTGCGCATGCAGTGGCACTTGTGTCTCATGCGGGAGATGGTGGCTTATCAGGCAACTACTCCTGGCTCACTTCACAGTTTGGTGGGCATAATGCAGACCAGGGAGATGGTAACAGGACGTGCAAGCACACCTGCACAGACACCTGGTAGCCGTGAACTGTGTGCAGGGGCCTGCCCCTCTGGGGAGAAAGATGACATTGCCAGCACGTCATTGAACATTGCTCCACTGCGCTGCAGTGCACTTGTCGGCAAGCATCCATGGCAGGCTCAAAACATGGGGTAGGGGATACATTTGGTGTGAAATGAGCACACAGAACACATAACGGCAGTGAAGGCACTTTATTGGTGATTGTACATAGCATAACAAGGTGAGGGTGCGCTGCAGCCACCTCAAAAGCTGTCCCTTATCAGTCGTGCGGAGTGTGCCAGTTCCTGGTTCTGCTGCTGGCTCCTAGCCAGGGCTCCGTTGCCATACGCTGCATCAGCAACCTCCCACTCCTCCGCAGCCGGGCAGTCGATTTATGCATGCAGGGTTGTGTAGTATGCAGCAGACTGCAAGTATCTGGCGTATGCACTCTGGGCTGTAAAGGAGTTCCCCACCACTCCTATCGATGACCAGAAGTGGCTTTTCGGCATGCCGATTGCTCTCTACACCACTGCCCGGGTCTGCTGCTGGGCAGCATTGTAGCGCTCCTCCTGCCGGCTCCTAGTGTGGCGTACTGGTATCAGCAGCCATGTCTTCAGCAGGTATCCATTGTCGCTTGTGGGAGCAATGAGAGATGTGCACATAAGCCTGCTGGCATGCACAGAGGGATTACACCTTTTCTCCAGTGAATGGGGCCCAAATCACGTCGGACAGGTGGGTACTCGGAGTGGTCACCGATGGGTACATCCTTGACTGCGCAAAGCCTATCCGAGAAGCCTTCCTAGTCTCCCTGTGTGGTTCACCCGCAAAGTGGCTCGCTGTACCTGACACTCTGTAGCGTCTACTGAATCTCAGGGCAATCTGTCCTGTCCCGGCGCCCAAGAGGAATCTAGGTCGGTATTCCATCTATTTTGTCGTCCCAAAAAAGGACGTCTCTTTCTGACCCATCCTGAACTTCAAGGGAGTCAACCACTGTCTTCGCGTTTCCCGCTTCCGCATGGAGATGCTGAAATCTGTCATTTAGGCGGTGTGGCCCAGAGAATTTCTCGCATCCCTAGACCTCATGGAGGTATATCTTCACATTCCAGTTTACCATGAGCATCAGAGGTTTCTGCGGTTTGCCATCCTGGGTCAGCACTATCAGTTCTGTGCCCTGCCTTTTGGTCTGGCAACAGCTCCCCACACCTTCTCCAAGATCATGGTGGTGGTGGCGGCAGCAATATGGAGGCAAGACATTCATGTTCATCCCTACTTGGATGATTGGCTCATACGAGCAGGCTCCCTCAACGAGGCGCTTGCAGCGGTACAGCGAGTAGTGAGCTTCTTGGAACAGCTGGGATGGGTTGTAAATTGGGTGAAAAGTGCACTACGCCTGTCACAATTGCTAGACTTCCTAGGAGTCCAGTTCGACACACGCAAGGGTCACGTATTTCTGACATCGGAGAGAACAAGGAAGATATGCAAATAGATACAGGTGTTCCAGAGTAAGAGATCTCCGACGGTGTGGGATTATCTTGTCACGCCCTCACCACCCGCCTCTAGCCTAGAGGGGCGTGGTATCGGAGGAACTTCTCTCGATTGGCTTGGGCAAACTAACTTTCCCCAGGCGTATCTTGGGATATGTAGTTTGCCTTCAAAAATGGCTTCAAGAAGAAGTTGTAGTCATGGTCCGGAGGTAAGGCAAAGTGACAGAATTGTATTTCTTACGCAAAAGTTCAAGTACCCTGTACACAGGACTCCTTCTTATGCAGGATTATTGGTAATACAGCACTAGAACAGCATAACTGCTTCACAAGCTTCAAACACACACAGCTGCTACAAACGTTTCTCAGCCCTGAAAAACAGCACTTCTTTAGCAAGGGTAAAAATGCCTCTTTTTAGCCTTGCCTTGTAAAACAATTAATGGCAACAATAAAACTTAGTCCCACTGGAAGAAAAGCTTCTTCTTAAGTCCCTTCCTGGATTAAGTTTAAACCCAAAATATGGGAGACACGGGCAGCAAATATTCACCAAGCTTTTTAGCTTCCCTGCAAGTTTTCCTGACTGCATCACAAACCTCCGGGTGCTAGCAAAAGTATCCCTGGCCTCCTGTCGGTTCTCTGGGTCTTGTTATTTCCAGCTTTAGGAGACCTTCTCAGAAAGTGTTAGCCCTCAGCATAACGGTTCAACGCACTTGGCTTGGCATAAAGTACTGTCCATAGGAATATCCATAGCCCTCAAGTCATCCTCAGCAGTATCGACTTGCATATCTTCAATTGTTGGAGCAGTGTCCCGTTCTGAGTTCTCAAAGCAGTGCTCAGTAAACCGCTCCCCCTTGGGTCCTAGAGTCACTCCTGTTCCCAGCTCTACCTGAGACAGCCGGTCAGTACCTTCAGCCTTCGGCCCGTCTCCTCGGCTGTGTTCCCTGTGGTTCAGCTCCTCCCAGGGCTCTCCTCTATGGCTCCACTGCGTCTCCAGCTTTGCTTGACTCTCCTGAGCCTCTTGTTTCTCCAGCTTCCCTTGTTTCTCCAGCTCCCCTTGTTTCTCCAGCCTCCCCTCTCTTTGCCTTAGCAGGGGTTTATATTTCCATCTCCAGGGTTCCAGCCCCTCCTCCTCCCTTCCGGCCCTTCCCAGGTGATAATAATCTCTTCTCATGCCTGCAGGGACCTCATAGGAGTCTGGGTGTGGCACCCTGGGCTTTCTCTCTCTCTTCTTTCTCTCCCTTCACGGGGCCTGAGATCCAGGCCAGGCAGGGATTTCATGGGTATCGGTGTACGCAGGATTCAGGTTACCCTTGAAATACACAAGTGGGCTCCCCCCTAAGTCCAATTCCATGTCCTTTTCTATTCTCATGGGTTCAAAACGGACGTCTCTGTCACAATCTACAAGTCCTCGGTTCAATGGCAGCCACTTTGGAAGTGGTTCTTTGGGCACGAGCGCAAATGCGGCCTCTAAAACAGGCCCTGCTAGGCCGGTGGTCACCAGTGAACCTTCCACTCTCTGTTCACCAATTCCTGCAATGGTGGCTCGCCCACGACAATTTAATGAAGGGCATCCCTCTGGAAATTCACAATTGGATCGTCCTCACAACCGATGCGAGTCTCGTCAGCTGGGGAGCGCATTGCCAAGGACAGTTGGTGCAGGGCTCCTGGACTCTGATCAAGGCATGCTGTATCATCAACTGCCTAGAAGCCCGAGTGATACGATTGGCACTACAGCACTTCCTTCCCCTCCTGCAAATAAGGGCAGTTCACGTATTGTCTGACAACGCGACGACAGTAGCCTATTTCAACAGGCAGGGGGGCACCAAATGTTTGGAGGTAGCCCGAGAAATGGCTCTTATTTTTCCGTGCATGGAATGCCACTTCCAAGTGCTGTTGGCTCAGCACACTGCGGGAGTGGACAATGTCCAGGCGGACTTCCTCAGTCAGAATACCTTAGACCCCGGCGAGTGGGAAATGGTACCTTGGGCCTTCAACTGCATTTTTCAGAAGAGGGGGGTCGCCCTTTCCTAGATCTAATGGTGACATCCTCCAACACCAAGGCGTCACGCTTCTTCAGCAGGAGAAAGGATCCGGGCACAAATGGCCTTGACGCTCTGGTGCAGGAGTGGCCTCCCTCCCGACTCCTGAATGTCTTCCCACCATGGGCAATGATCAGCCTTGTGCTGCGGTGTGTAGCATCACATCAGGGACAGGTTGTCCTGGTAGCCCCAGACTGGCCCCGGCGCCCATGGTATGCTGACCTGATACAGCTAGCCAGGTCCACGCCTCTGATTCTGGGATCCCACAGGGGCCTTCTGCGGCAGGGGCCGATCCTCTTGGATGACCCCGCTCCCTATTCACTTATGGCCTGGCTTTTGAGTGGTGAAGACTGATTCGTAAGGGATACCAGGAGTCTGTGGTAGCACCCTGCTAAAATCCTGAAGGGCATCCACGTCCAAAGCTTAAACCAAGGTCTGGTGCTATTTCGTGCATTGGTGCAAGCAGCACTCGCTATCCCCATGGTGGGCACAGGTACCATACTTTCTTTCCTTTTTGCAGACAAGATTTGAGAGTGGCCTTGCTCTCAATACACTAAAGATGCAGGTGGCAACCTTGACCTGTTTCTGCAGTCCGCTCGATGGGCGCTCCCTAGCTTTGTATGCAGATGTTGGCCGGTTTCTTCAGGGAGTCTGTATACTCAGGCCACCCAGTCGTCCGGTGTTATCTTGGGAATTGTCCATCGTTCTCCGGGCACTCGCGCTCTTGCCCTTTGAACCCCTGAAGTCGGCCAATCTGCTGGATCTGACCTTCAAAGTGGTCTTTCTGATGGCAATCACGTCAGCTCGTTGGTTGTCGGAGCCCCAAGCCTTATCCTGCCGGGACCCGTTCTTGTCCTTTTCAGCAGAGGGAGTCTCCCTGAGGACCATTCCAGCCTTTCTGCCCAAGATCATTTCTGATTTTCACATGAATCAGGCAGTTTCTCTCCCATCCTTCCTGAAGGAAGATTGCTTGGGTTGCAATGCAAATCTCTGTCTGCTGGATGTCCGTCGTACCTTACGGTGATACGTGAAGGTGACCAACCCCTTCCATCTTTTGGACAGGCTCTTTGTCTTGACATCTGGAGCCTGTAAAGGGCAGGCTGCTTCAAAATCCACCATTGCACAGTGGATTAAGCAAACTATTGATTCAGCATATATCCTGCATAACAAACCTGTACTGGAGAGGTTACGGGCTCATTCCACAAGAGCCCAAGCAGCGTCCTGAGTGGAGTGGTCACAAGTCACGCCACTGGATATTTGCCAGGTGGTGATGTGGTCCTCTTACTCTACCTTTTCTCGGCATTATCGCTTGGACCTCCAAGCCAGGGAAGCAGCATGCTTTGGAGCTGCCGTTTTGGCCGCAGTTGGGTCTTCCCACCCAGAGATGGAGTAGCTCTGGTACTTCCCGCTAGTCTGGACTGGTCTAGCAGGATGAGCTGGAAGGTGAAATTTTACTTACTGTTAATTTTCTTTCCTGGAATTCTGCTAGACCAGTCCAGAGCCCACCCATAATTTCTGGTCTTGCAGTACCAACGCTCGCATATACCATGGCAGTGAGATTCCAGCTTGTTTTCCAGTGGGCTTGGTTTCTGCCTTGTACATAGTTCTGCTATGCGCAAATTCTGGTACATAGTTCTGGAAATCCCTGTACATAGTTCCGGAAATCCCATGCTCCCGGGAGAAACAAGAAAAAAAAAGATTTTGGTTCTGACACTTAATTGTGGTTACAGTCTGAGTTTGGAAGACCTTATGCTTTGATAGTGGTTAACTGAAACTGACCCTTAGAGGGGATTGGGTTACTGCCACAGAGGGGCATAGTTGAAGTTTCTGATTGATTCTCTGTCTCCAACTTCTGCTGAGAGGGGAAAGTAACCCGCTAGTCTGGACTGGTCTAGCAGGATTCCAAGAAAGGAAATTAACGGTAAGTAAAATTTTTCCTTCTTCTTTAAATAGCGCTGGTTCTAAGTCTCAGTTCTTTTGGGGTATCTGTCACAACCGGGACAATTTCTCCTCGTCCAACAAGTTTTCCAGTTCCACCAAATCTTCCCATTGACAGTTTCTGGGTCCATTCCGGAGGTGCCTCTTGTGGGTGGACGCTTATGGTATTTTTCCTGCAAATGGACCCAGATAACATCAGACTGGTGGGTACTCAAGGTAGTAACACAGGATTATGCTCTCAGCTTCACTGAGCCCATGACAAATGTCTTCCTCATCTCTCCATGTGGTTCTGTGGCCAAGGCAGCGGCTGTACGCCTGACTCTCCATCTCATTCTTCAGCTCAATGCAAATGCCCAGTTCCTCACTCAGAAAGAGGTTCTGGTCACTATTCCATTTACTTTGACATTCCCAAGAAGGATGGCTCCTTCTGTCCTATCCTGGTCCTCAAGGGAGTCAATTGCTGTCTTCAGGTGCAACGGTTCTGGATGGAAACCCTCTGGATAGTCATTCAAGCTGTTTGGCCAGGTGAATTTCTCATATCCCTTGACCTGGCAGAAGCATATTTTCACATTCTAATCCGCCAACATCATCATCAGTATTTACGTTTCACAGTCCTCGGCCAATATTATCAGTTTCATGCGCTGCCCTTTTGTCTTGCCACAGCTGCTCACACTTTCTCCAAGGTGATGGCAGTAGTGGCAGCTTCCCTGTGGCCCTAAGGTATTCGGGTTCATCCTTATCTAGACGATTGAGGCTACTTCTGTGGTATCTCATATCCTCTCCTTTCTGGACCATCTCGGCTGGGTGGTCAATTATGCCAAAAATAATCTGTGCCCAGTTCAGTCTCTGGAATTCCTCGATGCCTGCTTCGACCTGAGAGTGGGTCACACCTTCCTCTTCTATGACAGATGCAAGAAGCTCTTCATTCATGCCCATGCCTTCCAGTGCCTGGCAGCTCCCACTGTCTGGGATTACCTACAACCTCTCGGCACCATGGCTTCTGCTCTTGACGTAGTCCCCTAGGCCCATGCTCACATGCATCTGTTTCAGTACACTCTCCTGTCGTGTTCATCCACATCCACCCAGGACTATCAGATTCATCTATCCCTTTCATCAGTGGTTTGCTGCAGTCTTTGCTGGTGGCTTTGTACTTATCACTTGTTGAAGGGCATTCCCTTGGAAATTCCTCATTGGATGGTGGTTACCACAGACACAAGCCTTGCAGGTTGGAGAGCGCACTGCCAAAGACAGGCAGCGCAGGGATCTTGGTCCATTCAAGAATTCTCTTGGACCATCAATCACTTCAAAGTCTGGGCTGTTCATCTGACTTTTCTTTCAATGCCACCTCCAGGGTCAAGCAGTCTGAGTACTTTCTGACAATTCCACCATTGTGATTTATCTCAACAGAAGGGATGGGCCCACATGTCCTGGAGTGGCCCTGGAAATGAGTCTTTATTTCACTGGGCAGAATCCAACCTTCTGGCTCTTTCTATGCAGCACATTGCAGGAATGAAGAACATTCAAGTGGTTTTCTGGAGTCGACCCCAGTGAGTGGGAGCTAGCTGCGTGGGCATTTGCAAACTTTGTGCATTGGTGGGGTCATCCGACTCTAAACCTAATGGACACTTCTTCCAGTGCCAAGACGTCAATCTTTTTCAGTCATCAAAAGGAACCAAACTCTCACGGCCTAGATGCTCTGGTTCAGACAGGGCTCTTGAACCAGCTTCTCTACATCTTTCCTCGACTGCTAATCGGCCTTGTACTCCGTCGGATAGAGTCACACTCCTTGGATAGGTAGTAGTGGTGGCCCCGGATTGGCCTCGGCGTCCATGGTATGCCAATCTCCTCCACCTCCTGCAGGAGGTGCCCGTACCCCTCAGTGTTTGGAGAGGTCCCCTGTTTCAGGGGTCGGTTCTCATGGACACTACCTCTCCTTACTTGCTTAAGGCTTGGCTATTGAAAGGCGTTGCTTGCATCGCAAAGGTTACTTGCTGCAAGTAGTGGCCACTCTACTATGGGCTCGACGGTTTTCTACCTCATGTGCCTATGCTCAGATCTTGCGTCTTTTTTCTTCTTGGTGTTCTAAGAGATCCCTCTCCCCTTGGTGAGCTGATATTCCAGACATTCTTTCCTTTCTTCAGGATATATTTGATAAGGGTCTTGCCCTTAATTCTTTAAAGGTCATATTGCAGCTTTGATATGCTTTCGGGGGCTTCTCCATGGGCGTTTCTTTCTTCTCATGTAGATATTTCCTGTTTTCTGTGGGGCATTCGCTCCCTGAGGCCCCCCATTTGTCCAATTGTCCCTTCTTGGGATCTGTCCTTAGTGCTTCCCGTGCTCACCCGTGCCCCGTTTGAGCCTCTTCATAGGACATCTCTCAAAGATTTGACTCTCCAAAACTTTTTTTTCTTATAGCAGGCACTTCGGCACGGCACCTTTTGGAGCTCCAGGCACTTTCTTGCTGGGATCCTTTTCTGTCTTTTTCCCTAGAGGGGGTTACCATTTGAACAGTGCCCTCTTTTCTGTCTAAGGTCCTTTCGGATTTTCATGTCAACCAATCAGTTGTGCTTCCTTCCTTTTTTAAGAAGCAGTCTTTGGGTGACAGCCGAGTCCTTCACCTGTTGGATGTTGGTAGGGCGTTACACCGTTACCTCAAACTCACTAATACGTTTTGTCTCTCTGATCACCTTTTTGTCTTGGTTTCTGGACCACGAAAAGGAGTGGATATTTCCAAAGCTGCCATTGTGCGCTGGATAAAGCAGAGCATTGAGTCAGCTTATATCTTATTGAACAAATGCGCCCATAGGTCTTCGGGCACATTCTACACGGGGCCAGGTTATCTCTTGGCCAGAATGCTCATGGGTAGCTCCGCTAAATTTTTGCAGGACGACCACCTGGTCCTCCCTCTCTACTTTTGCATGTCACTATAGATTGGATGTCCAAGCTCGAGAAGCAGCTTGCTTCAGAGCCTCTGTCTTGGCTGCAGCTGTTTCTTCCCACCCTGAAGTGGTTTAGCTTTGGTACTCCCCACTAGTCTGGATTGGTCTAGCAGGATGTATTTGGAAGGAGAAATTTTACTTAACGATAATTTCCTTTCCTGGAATTCAGCTAGACCAGTCCAAGACCCTTCCTTCTAAACTGTTTAGTCCATTGCTTAACTAACTTTCTTTATGTATTGGTGATACTGCTGTTCCTCGCCATGTACATAAGTCCTTGGCCTGCGGATCCTGTTTCACATTGTTCAGTTTAGCTTGTTATAAGAGTTATTTGTTTATGAACTCATTTTTGGTCTGGTTTAGTGCTTCCTTGCTATTTGAACTCCTGTTGCTTATTATGGTTATACTAAAGCTCCCATTGGGGGATGGGTTTTTATACCAAGGGTGATGTAACATAAGATATGCAATACTGGGTCAGACCAAGGTCCATCAAGCCCAGTATCCTGTTTCCAACAGTGGCCAATCTAGGTCATACATACCTAGCAGTTTCCCCAAAAGAGAGATTCCACAATGTTTGTATTGGGTCAAGCAGCGATATTCTGGGTCCCTTTTAATAATGGTTTATGGACCTTTCCTCTAG
Organism: Ichthyophis bannanicus; assembly: GCA_033557465.1. Classification (NCBI taxonomy): domain Eukaryota; kingdom Metazoa; phylum Chordata; class Amphibia; order Gymnophiona; family Ichthyophiidae; genus Ichthyophis; species Ichthyophis bannanicus. Next base: position 86,375,519 of record CM066048.1, on the reverse strand, counting down.
GAATTTGTCCAAACCTTTTTTAAACCCAGCTACACTAAAAGCTTTTACTACATCCTCTGGTAACAAATTCCAGAGTTTAATGTCATAAAGCTTTGGGAATTTTTCTCTGTCTTACCATCTGCTGGCAGGGGGACACAACCCACTAGTCTGGACTGTTCTAGCAGGATTCCAGGAAAGGAAATTATCGGTAAGTGAAATTTCTCCTTCTGGACCAGCCACACTTAGATCGCGAAATGGGCTTTCAAAGAAATGCAAATTATGAATTTCTAACAAATTACTATGAGAGGAATGTAATGGTCTTTTAGACAAATAACACTGTGATCTTTTTTTAAATACAATAATTTCCCATTTCTTATAGCTTCAGATATTAAAATTAACATTTCAAAATTACATCTCTCCCTTATAGGCAGAGGCTTGATACTCTTATTTCCCCCTCAATAGAAACCTAGCTATGGTATTTTGTAAGTTTACCTTTCAATCCCACATATAATACATTACCATAATCCAAAATACTCAACAATAGAGCCTGCATTATTAATTCTTTCTCTCTCTAAATAAGGCAGACCAGTTTTAGTTTATAAAAACTTGATTTACACGCATTAGAAATCTGTTTCGCACCGATTCCATTGTTTTCTATTACCATACCTAAAGATAAAGTTTCTTTACTCAGGGGATGGTAATATCATCAATCACTGGTAAATTTAGGATAATATAATCAGGGGGCCTACCAAAATAGCTAGGTCTGCTAAATAAGCGGATATATCATCCAGGACCAATTTTTTGAATATCTGCCCCTGATGATTTTTAGGACCCTAGAAGAAGAACCACATGGACATGACTATGAGTAAGAATTCTGTGGGAACTCTGCATAGATAAAGAAGCAAGTGGCCAACAAAAGAGTGGAATGAATCTGACCACAAAAATAACTTATATTTTTCTCCACTTGTGGTGTATCAATGTTTGACATTCTAGTTAGTTTCTTTGTAAGCTATCATAGGAGCAGCGAAACATCTTTTTGGTTGGAGGGCCAAACAACATATCTCCAGTCCCACCCATGAGCTCTCTAGCTGTTGATGCTGTGTTGGGCAAAATATTGGTAGGGCTATGGCTCCTTTGGCCCATCCCATTCTACCGCCTATGAACTACCATGTTTTATCTAATGTGGTTTCAATGATTTGGCTGGGCCTCTTACCTTTCCATTTAAACCTTTCAGGAAACTAATAAGACTTCTGATATGGCGGTAGGATTTATCTGTGTGGTTTTTTAGAGAATTGTCTGTGATGATTTCTTTTACTTTTGGTATTGCTTTCATAAACAGCATCAGTCCTCTCCAGATTTCTGCCTCCTGCATATCCCTCTGTAAAATGTCAAAGAAAAAAAGTCTAAACATGTTTGTCTTCCATATTCTGCCCGCAGGCAAATTAAAGATAAATTCATCATTGTAATTATCCAACTAGGAAAATCAAAAGTGCAATGCACAGTTAGTCAACACTTTTAAACATAGAGCTTTATATTTATGTTTTCAGTATTTACATTAGTTTTGTAAGCAAAAGAGACAATAGGGAGGAGCACAATAATATATTAAAATATACTTAAGACAATTTTCAAAGCCATTCACATGGGTAAAACAGTGTAATACTCATAGCTGGCCCAAGGGTATCTGATGCCTTATGCAAACCTTTTAGCCATTAACCATTTTTTTATACCACCTTATCCTTCAATCAAAGCGGTTTACATTAAACATGAAACTTATACAGTATAACGAGTGAAGATATTGCAATAAATTGTTACATTAAACAGTCATATTGGCCTTGATTCCATAAGGCAGAGACGTGCTATTCCACTATCCACCTAGCCAGTATTCTGCCTCTGTCCCCCACTGCACGCACAGAGGTGCTGTGCCTGCTGCAGGGGACGCAGATGTGACAGGGGCGGAGAGTGGGTGGAGCATCAGTGGGACCGATCCCCAGACATACAATGCCAATTCCAGGACTGCCCTGTACATCTGGGGATCACCGGGGGGGGGGGGGGGGGGGGGATGGCCGGCTTCTTCCACCTCCGAGCTGGAATAAGAGGTGGGCGCCCTTTCAAACTTTGCAGACAGCCCTCCCCCCCCCCAGCAGCCCCCCATCGGATCACCGGGACACTGAGGGTGAGTCCTGCTGCCCAATCTGGGCCCCAGTGGCTCCCGTTGGGGTTGGGCGGCAAGGAGTCGGGGGTCCGAGGCTGCAGGCAGATTGAGCCCTAGGGAGGACGTTCCCATGGCTGAGGGAGAGGCATGCCTGGCTATCTTTGGGCCCAATTCTGACAGGCACAGAAACATTTTGCTCCCGTGTTTCAGAATCGGGTCAAAATGGGCCCGTCCTGCATGGGGCCGTCCGGACGTGTTCCTTCCGGAATCGGGCTCATTATTAACAACGATAACAAAAACACTGTCCAGCATTTCTCCTTTCCTTCCCTGTCACCCCCTCCCCCTGCCAGTAATCCAGCGTCTCTCCTTCCCTTCCCCCCTTCCCCAGTAATCCATCATTTCTCTTTTTCTTCCCTCCCCCAGCTTGTACAGGATCACCCCCATCTGCCTTTTCCCCTGCTGCTGCCACAGTCATACTTGGTCTTCCTAGCTGCTCAGCGCTGCAAATAAATACAGTGCAGTGGCTGGTTTTAGAGCACTCTCTTGTTCTTAAAGCTTGCACTGTTGCACCTTCTCTAACAGGAAATTTGCATCAGAAGAGGAGGGATGGTGCATGCACTGAGCTCAGGCGAGTGCTCTGAGGCCCACTGCTGCACTGAATTTAAGATGCAACCATGGGAGGCTCGGGAGGGAGTCTGAGATACAGCAGCAGTAGGGGGGGAGGAAAGAGGAGGGCAGTCCTAGACATGAAGGGTGGGGGGAGAATAGGGAAGGATAAAAGCTGGACTACTGGAGAGAGCCAGGGAACTGCTCCAAGTGCCACTCCCTGATTTCACCACTTAGGTAGATGCCTAATCTGTCTAGTGGTAGGGCCAGCTCTGATTTTACTTGCGGAAATGGGCTATTGAAAATTGCTCACCCTATATGCAGATGGAACAACACATGTTGTTCCTCAGCATGCTTATATTTACCACATGTAATAGAAGCATTCTTGCAGGGTGATGTTAGGGCAAGGATATCAACTGCACATAGTTTTGTAATTTTAACTTTATGTGCATTCTTGTAATCAGAAAAAGTACTCACACAAAAAAGGAGGTGCACATAGCTGTGGAAACCTTTTCCTTAGGCAGCTTTCAAAGGTTATGTTTATTAAACCTTGGTAAGCTTTTGCAGCTAACGTGGCATTTTAGTGCAGATAATGTGGCATTAGCTGCAAAAGCCATGCGTTATCTGTTGGGGTGTGCCCAGCATTTCTCCTGTAGATATTACACTGAAATTGCATACAGCATGGCCCAGCAGTCTATGGATACACCTAGTGCCACCCAATGAGATGACATTAGCTGCAACTGTGCTGTCTGCAGCTTTGATGTTTAGTGCACACTGTTGACACATTTGGTAACTGCGTGTTTCAGATATGCCCACTCTCTGCCCTAACCCTGCCCACGCGTGCTGATGACGCAATTTCTGCAAATAGTGCAGAAAATCACTGCATTATCTGCATTTTGCTTGCATTAGCTGTTAATGCACCCAAATAGCACATGCTGTCTGCTGTGTTAATAGGTAGCTCGGCTTAGTAAACATATCCCAAAGTGATAAAAGGTGTGTGTTTTCATTTTGAAAACTGGAGCAGTTTGTGGGTAGAAACATAAGAACATAAGAAATGCCATACTGGGTCAGACCAAAGTCCACCAAGCCTAGTATCCTGTTTCTAACAATGGCCAATCCATGTCACAAGTACCTGTCAGGTTCCCAAAACTCCCTGATGAGTTTGCAGCTCTGTGGGCAGTATGAAAATTGCCCTCATTATGTACAAAAAGGGTAGAATCTAGGTAGCACTGGCAGCCTGAAACCAAAAGGCAATAACAACAGAGTTCTTTCCCTGGATAAAATCCTGTTTTACCCAAGGTCTGTTAGAATATTGTCACCACACAACACTATCCTTCTTTACCTTCCAATACATGCCAAAAACTAATTTAATTATATAAAACCCTACAGGGCTCACCTATAGGGAAAAGGTAGCTAACTGCATTAAGCAATTCTCACCAGAACAAGAGGAGAAAAGAACTCAGAGAGCAAAATTATCCCTCTGTGTGGCAGACATACTACCATAGGAGAAGCACTTGCTCACGCATCACTGGTCTAAAAATACTCCTCAAAATTCAAATTAAAGGAGTAATTGTTTAATATAGTATTTCTCATTTATATTTAATTTAATACTTTATTTATACTGATATTTTTTAACTCATTAACCACTCATAATTTGTATGCTCGATAGCAGCTCTCAATCCGCCAGAAACCTGGCTCCTAAACGCCAAGAGCAAATAGCACATAAATCCTAGAAAAATAAACAGAAGGGACATTAACCAGACAATAATGTTCCAAAGGCAGAAAACTGTTCTACTTATCTTCTAAGCTGCCAATGTCCCACGAAGATACGCAAGCCACCCAACAAAGATCTTTGTTTCTCCCAGCGGGGCTACATCAGGGGCACACTGTATTCTTGACTGAGAGAAATCCTCCATAAGCATCAATGTCTGACAACACAACATTTAAACCACTGGCAAACACCAGACTAAACACCAATCAAAAGAAAAAGGGGTGAAGCTACACACACCCTGATGTAGTTTTATGCCTTTGGGAAATTAATGCCCCTTCTGTGTATTTTTCTAGGATTTATGCGCTATTGGCTCTTGGTGTTTAGAAGCTGTGTTTCTGGTAGATTGAGAGGTGCTGTTGAGCGCAGGAATTATGAGTGATTAATGAGTATAAAAAAATAAAAAATGAGTAATGAGTATAAAATGAGTATTAATGAGTATAAAAAAAACAAAAAATAAAAAAATATCAGTATAAACAGAGTATTAAATACATATGAGAAATATTGTATTAAACAAATACTTCTTTAATAATGAATTTTGAGGAGTTTTTTAGACCAGTGATACGTGAGCAAGTGCTTCCCCTATAGTGCCTGCCACACAGAGGGATAATTTTGCGCTCCTCTTATTTTGGTGAGAATTGCTTAATGAGGTTAGTTGCCTTTTCCCCGTAGGTAAGCCCTGTAGGGTTTTATATAATTAAATTAGCTTTTGGCATGTATTAGAATGGTAAAGAGGGATAGTGTTGTGTGGAGCCTATGAGCATAGTTTGAGAGCTCATTGTTATAGGCTATGAGTTTTTTGGATATTGATATCCTTTGCGCGGTTATTTGGTTAGTGACTGATTATTTCCCATCTTGTACGTGGGTAAAAAATATGCATGCAGTGAAAGATGTGTTTCTAGGGCAGGATTAGGTTGTAAGAGGGAAGTATGTACATAGGTTTGAATAATAAAAACTGTTTATGTATTTTTGCCTAAAAGAATACCCCACACAGAAAAAGAAGGCACAACTTTTTATGGGTACCTATTCTTAGACAGTAATTACAAGAAAAAATATCCAGACCATTTTGTGTTGTGCATTATTATTTCTCCAAGAAATGCTTAAAATGCATCCTTTATCATAGGTGTTGGAACTGAGGGGGTGGGCCACATGGACCCTTGGCACATCAAAATTTCCCTGTCTACCCCATTAAATCCTTGGCAGAGTAATGGGAGGGTGCTTTTTCGCTCCTGCTGCTCTGCCTATCCTTTGTTGGCTCTGGCAGCAAGCACTGCGCAGCTGTAAGATTAGAGAGCAATTACTTCTTGTTCATAATATAGGAAATACCTGTACTCTGATTTCACAGCTGAATGGTGCTAGTGGCCAGAGCCAAAAGAAGATATTTGTGTTGTGTCTATGACAATTTTTGGACCTGAGAAACTCTCAATAAGTTGTTCCTTTTTCTTAATTTGTGACGGTTTGTTTGACATTGTGGTTTTTACTGTTGTTTAGCAATGTTTTTTAATACAGATAGTACAGTGAACTTTCACAACCTTTTTTTTATATTTTTCAAGTGTCTTGATTGAGGTTATTGAGGACTTTCAGGTTGTGGCTGCCTTGATATTGAGTGTTCTTTCTATGTTGAGCGCCACCATGGTTTTTTTTGCAGTTTATACATGGTGTTTACCTATGACATTAAAATAATCTGGTTAATATGTTAGGCTGATTTGCGTTATTCCTTATGATCATTTTATCAACTTTTAAACCATTTTTTAGAAGTTTCTCATAGTTATGCGGCCAGTACTTTTTGCAAGTATGTAATCTGTGCTTGTTTACTTCTGAGCCAACCATGTTGCCATAGCTCTTTTGATTGATGTTGATTAGCATTTTTGTAGAACTGTTATTACAGCATGGTGAGAGGTGCTTTTGTATGGTTACCTTTCTGAAAGTGTGTTATTCTTTTGGGACACAATGATTCTGATCTCCTTTCATTTTTTTAAAGTAGATTCTTTTACATTAAGGGGCTTGTTTACAAAGCCGCGGTAGCGGCTTCCGCCCGATATCGGAGCCGCGGCCCTGTTTACAAAGCCGTGGTAGCGGCTTCCGCCCGATATCGGAGCCGCGGCCCCAATGGAAGCCGCTACCGTGGCTTTGTAAACAAGCTCCTATGTCTACCATCAATGGCAGGGAAATTCTTTTATGCTGGGACTGAGGCCTGACACAGGGCTGGGAATGAGAGAAGGGGTCTAATGCTGGGCATGGAATCAGGGGTCTGAGAGGCTGATGTGAGGCTGGGGATGACAGAAGTAGATTGATGCTGTTAGATGATGGGGCTGCAGAAGGGAGCTGATGTTGAAGATAAGTGGGAGAAGGAGGCTATGAGCTAACAAGAAGGACAGGGATGGGAAAATGGCAAATGCTAAGGGATAGGGGTGGGAGAAGGGGTCTGAGAGCTGATGCCATCTCTCACCTGTTACCAGCATCAGTCCCCTATTGCTACCTTCATTATCTGCCAGCCTCAATCACCTTCTGTGATCCATAGGGACAAGACAGAGGTTAGAGGTGGAGTTAAGGCAGAAATTGGTGCCCCCCCCCCAAAAAAAGGCATTCCGCTGCCCCTGTCCTCTGTTTCTGATTATTCTCCTTCTTGCTAAAATAACAAAATACCAGCAGTTTTCTTTGACTGCACTCATAAATATAACAGCTTTCTCTGAAGTTTCAGAGTCATCATCGGCACACCAACCTGGGCTCCAATCAATAAAAAGTGTTAATCACTATCTTAGTACTATAAGCAAAACCACAGTCATTTTCCTATCCACACTGGGCAATAGATTGTACTGTTGCAACCACATATAACAGGACTGGCATTCCTTTAGTGAAGAAATGTTCTTCTCAGTAAGGATAGACTCTCTAACTCAGGAATTATTTCATTCATTTCATTTCATTTACTAAATTTGTTACTTACCATTCACTAAGATGCACTAGCTGAGATTCAACAGTGCAAAATAAAAGAAGTAATAAAGCATAGTTTGGTCCATGAAACAAGGACTGCTTTTGGAGGTGCATTATTAGGTTAGTCAGAGAGGGAAAAGAAAACTGTAAAGGTTAAGAAAGAGAGAACGTTTTTAGATGGGAAAGGTGTAAGGATCTTTGCCCAGAGAGACAGAAGGAAGGAAACTATCCCAAAATTAATAGGTTCTTGAGATTTGTCTCCAGAAACAGCTTAGAGACTATTAAAGCAGTTTGCTGCGAGTTGGAGGAGAAAAGATCTATTCTGACTAGTGCAGTCAGAAAATATTGTCTACTGTATGGTGTAAGAATCTTACCTGCAAATCTGCAGGTTTTGTGGCATGCCATTGAGATCTTTGGAAGAGCTTCTCAGGGAGCAGTCAGCAGTGTGAAGGTAACTGCATGGGAAGTAAATCAAGGAGTATAGCAAGTGAAGATTCCCAGAGACATACAGAGTGCTGAAAATTCTCCACAGGGATAAAGTAAATATACTGTCAGCTGCTTTCAGTCATCAGTAGGAGCTACAAAGTGAAGAGCCATGGTGACACTGACTGTCTCTGTCTGAACCGTGGAACAGCACTGTGTATTATGAAAAACTGTTTCTGAAGACAAATATGGATTTTGGCACATATAAACAGGAAGTGTACTTATTGTCAGATTACCACTATTGACTGCCTTTATGTTGCAGAAAAATAATTTCTTAGACCAACTCTTTGTGTGCTGACTTGATTCTGAAATTGACTGTCCATAAATTTGTGACTGTACCATAGGGCCTAGAAGTAAAACCTTTCCCTTTATGGAGACAAAACCTGGTATGCAAATAATACTTTCAAATGACAAGATGTTCTCCAGGACCAAACAGGAAGTCAGTCTTCACATATGGGTGACATCGCCGATGGAGCCCATGCGGGAACGCTTCCCAGCTTCCACAGGAAGCTCCTGGAAGGTGCTCCATGCATGCATGACAGTCTTCCCGCTTGAAGGAGCCATCTTTAACTCAGTCTTCTTTTTTCTGTGGAACCCTCCAGATGTTGTCTGTGTCCTGGAATTTAGTTGGCCTTTTTTTCGCTAGTTCTTTTGTTAGTTTCACTAATTTTTCAGAATCACGTGCTGTGCAGCATTTTCCTGTCATCTCCGGGAGCATTGGTGTCTTGGCACCGCGTTTTTCTTGGGATTTTTTGCTTTTTTTCCTTTTTGGTGCACAGGAATTTCCTCTCGCACCCCCCATGGCCAGCGAGGACTTTGGAGTCCTTTAACTTGGCGGAAGCTGTCTTCCCTAACATGTCAAAACTAGCCAGTGGCTTCAAGAAGTGCACCCAGTGTGTATAGCTGGACCTTTTCCATCACAGACTGCCACAACTGGTGCCTTCAATGCCTCAGGCCTGACGACGAGCCCTTGGACTGTGTTCTCTGCTTGCAGATAACGCACAAGGGGCTTAAGAACCAGGAGCAGCAGCAATTTAAAAACGTTAAATTGAATTGGAGGGGAGGAGACATCATAAAAACTATGTTACGTTTAGAACAACGATATATTTTTAATTTAGATAGTCTACACCCCAAAGGACTTAACATAGATGAAGATTTTTCAGTTTTCCTTTAGGTACGGTTGCCTGTGTGTCTCTAATGGTTAGTTTTTCTGCAACTACCCCTTTATATATAGATTAGGTAAAATTGAGACACTGTTGCAGTAAAAATGGATATATTATATCAGTAATTCAGATTAATATGAGGTTTATCCTCCTATTTGCAATTTATTTAATTAATTTAATTTCCCTTTCTATTGTTACATTATTTCGATTTTGGTGCAATTCATTGTACACATAAACATAATTTTAGAATTTTGGGCAGTATTTTTACTTCCTTGTTATCTCGATATGAGGCATATTTTTGGCTGTGCTCACTAATGCCTATATAGGCTGTGGTAAGGAGAACTGTGCAGAGGAAATGGAATGGGAGGAAAATAGCCAGTCTCCTGATATACAGGATAAGGAAGATAGTCACTGCGAATCTATGAATGAGATGGAAATAAATTTGTGTGAAAACCCTAATGATTCTGATGTAGAGGAAATGCAGTGTTCTTTTTGCATGGCCAAGAACCTGACTATGTGCTAATTCATTATCTATGTGAAGGACTGTTTCATGAAAGCAATTAAGGACTTGTGCTGCACATTGCTTAAAGAAAAGAAACGTGCTGGTAGTTGAAATACTGCCAAGTGTTTGCCTGCCTAACTTGTGTAAAGTGAAAAGCTCTTTTAAAAGTGAAAAACAAGAAGCTAATCTGAACAACAGATTGAGCTTTAGAAGCTTGTTCCTCGCTGGAAGCTAAGAGCTGATATTCAAAGGACATTCCTGTATTTTTGTGTTAAGCCTGTTTTCACATTCTTTGTTTGCATTATTGGAGAATTATCCAATTTCAGTTGGGGTCATGAATTCAATGCGGAGGGGAAATCCCAAAATAAATTCTCTGTTTTGCCTAATTACCGTGTGGTCACACTCCTTGCTCTAAAACTACATTACCCAGCAGCCCTCCTCGGCAGCCATTTTGGACAGAAGTAATAGTAGAGAGTAAGACAGGCGAGCCCACCTGCTCCCAGGCTACCGCCTGGACGGGTGGACGCAACAAGGCATAATGCTATCTGCATAATTTTAAACTTGTTTTATTTCAAAAAATGTTTTGGTTCTTTTAGCATTTTGTTAGATCCATCCCATTGCCAACCCTGATAGGCACCACTCCAATTTATGGGCGTACTGTTGGGAGTAACGTGTTTTAACATAGATTACATGGGTTTATGTTGTTTTATATTTGCCTTTGACTGCGGTCCTGTATTCTTTTTATATGCACTAAGAACAATAGATTGCTGAATTGCTGATATTGTGGTGGTATTTTAATAAAAATTAAGTTGTTTATATATAGGTGTATTTAATAAGCATATTTATTTCGGAAAAGCATATTTTTTATCATGGATTATCGGTATATTAATTGTAGTAACGCATTACATTGGTATGATGCTGTCTCAATCGGGCGCACTTGTAGCAACACCATGCCTCAAGTTATAAGAATTTTAACCAACACCCCCGGTTTTCTCATAACAGTATGAAATACTGACAATTGCATATGACTGCCAATCATGATATACGTCACGTTTCCCGCGGAAATCTATTTGATCTATAGCGCAGACGCCGGCGTCAGCAACAGAAATTCCTGAACGGCGGTCTGAATTTTATTCAGCAAGAACGTTGCTTGTGCGACGCGACACTGCATATTGTGAGTACACAGACAATTAAGATTTTAATATCACCAGTTCAATTTGCTATGAGGAATTGGTGCCACTCTGACTAGGTATAGTTGGGAGAGAGATGTTTTAATATAGATCAGAACATATGAGATTATATTGAAGCATGAATGCCATTTTGAATCCGGTTCTGCGCGCTCTTAACACACAACAAAATTTAGTATTATATTGTGTAAACATTACACCTCATGCACTACAAGATAACGATAAGTATAAAATCTGCAAATTTTGAGATAGAAGGTGAAATATACGGGGGGGGGGGTTTAAAAAAAACTTTTTTTAGAAAAAGTTTTCTTAAAAGTTTTATTATGGACCAATCGCATATCTATTTTTGTTATTTACTATAGTTATTACATCAAACGACACATGTTTATTTGCTAAACAGTTCAGGGATTGTTCAAAAATCATGTAGCACCCTAGTGGGGTTCAAGAGTTAGGCATGTTTAAGCTAGAGTGCTAGCATTACTGTTGCGCTTCTTTTTTCTTTTTCTTTTTCTCTTTATTTTATTTGAACATGATACCTTAGGCTTACAAATATCCCTCATCCTTTTCGTGTAGGATCATACAGGTTGCAAGGGAATAAATATTGAACACTCAGGTACATTTGATTTTTCAGAGTTTCATAATATTACAAGGTTATTTCACTTTTATAGGGCAATTAACATGTATTTGTAATGTATTTATTTTTAGCTTTTATTTTATCTATTGGCTTTTAAATGTTGTATAAATTGGTATTATTAGCTGTATAAATATAATTATAGTATTAGATTAGATATGTTTCTATATGTATGCTTGACCCTGGTGTTAAGGGTATTATTATTAATTCTGATTCTTTTTATTCTTTTAATTATTGTCTGCTTCTTTATGTATTTGTTAATTATATATGTATCTCATATTTTGTAGCCTAATGCGGCCCCTGATGAAGGCTTAGCGAAACACGGCCTGTGTCGGGCCTGGCTTATATATAAATCAGTTCAATAAAGAATCCTTCCTTTGCCATCCACGTTTCCTGGACTGGACCAGTTCTGAGGCATTGTCATCAGCCCCAGCATTGACCTTGGCATCAATGCCCTTGAAGGCCCACGCCAAGGTTTTGGCTTTGTGCAGAGGTTGGGCCCATTCAGAGCCAAGGGGTCATGGGGCACCAGAATGGCAGCTTTCCTTTGATAAGGAGTGACCCAGAAGGACCAGACTTCAGAATCATTGGCGTCAAAGGGCGATGCCGAGCTTAGGACGAAGGCCTATAGGATTCAGCATCAGAGCCCTCGGAGTGACTCCAAAGTCGAGGGCTGGGAGAGGCCCTTCAAGCTGCCACGGCAGGAGTTGCCTCCTGAGACTATGATCATTGTGGAATCACCGCTGAGGGAGTCCTCGATCATCTATCCTCTTTAGTCCATCACTCTTTTCTTGCTCTTCGTCAGATACATGCTGTTTGCCCCTTTCTGTTTCTTCACTAACTACTCTACTGCTCACACTGGTTAGCTCAAGGTTAGACTATTGTAATATAATTCTCCTCACCCTCCCCCAATGCCAACTTCATTAGTTATAATCTCCAGGAACAAGCAGGAATGTAGTCTTCACATATAGGTGACATTGGTACGTATGGAGCTTGCGCAAGAACGCTCCCCAGTGTCCAAATGGAAAGCTTTTAGGAGCATCCCACTGTGCCTGCGTAGCTGCCTTCTCGCCTTTCCAGCTCTCCCTCCTCAGTTCTTTGTTTTCCGCAGAGCTGACAGGGAGCAATTCCTGTCACCGCAGAAAATTCCTGATTTTTCATATTTTTCCCGTTGACGCTGGTACCGACCTCCATTGGTACTTTCTTTCTTCTTTCTCTTAAAAAAAAATCTGTGAAGAAAAGAATTTCTTCTTTTCTTTAGGCGCATCAATGCCATCTTAGGCCTAGGCCTTCCATTTTGTCACAGACACAATGGAAAAAGCATCTAGTGGTTTTAAGAAGTGTTCTAAGTGTGGCGGTACCATCTTGGCCACAGACACCCATGACTGGTGTCTAAAATGCTTAGGGCCTGATCATCAACCATAAGAATGTCTTCTCTGTAGAAAGATGATGAAGAGAGGTCTACAGAATTGAGCTGCAAAGCTGGGCACCCTCTTTGCCTCCGACGCGGTCTCTTTAGCATTGACGTCATTGAGACTTCATTTTCCTCGCAAGGATTTCAGGTATTGAAACCTAAGTCTTCATTGAAGGCTGACCACCCTCCCAAGGGTAGATTTCCTTCTAAGCAACGAAATGTCTTGGGCGTTGCCCTGAAGGGGGACACACTGGCGAAACAACCACGGCGGGAGGACCTTTCCTCCAAAGCCTTAGTGGGGTTCCAGGATGCTCCCAAGGCCTCCACCTCCAGAGAGCTCCTGGTGCCATGCTCAGGGATTGTGGCCCGCAATTCAGGTACTGATACCCAAGCATCGGCAAGCTCCATGGATCAACGTATCTTTGTCATCGAGTGGAGCTTAGCAACCTTACTAGCATCCTCGATTCCAGTAAAACCCTTACAGTCAGTTCCGCAGGTGTCGGTACCGGCTTCAGTACCGATACAACCTGCATCAACTTTTTTGCCGCTTTCCACGCTACCGCCCATGCCGGCCCTCGAATCCATTTCTGATACTGAGGTTCCAACCACACAGATTCCAGGTACCGGCTTCAACCAGTACCGAGTTCGTATGGAGCGGGAATACCCTGCCCGATGATACTTCGAGTCTTCGGATTCCGATTCATCCGATGATGAATCAGCCGATACTCAAGACATGCAGACTCTTCCGGAGGACCCATCTCTGTCCCCACAATGCCACATGTCCCCACCAGAGGACATGTCTTTCCAAGACTTTATTTGTGATGTTGCTAGAGGCCTGTACATAACAGTGACATCGGAGAAAGAGCCTAGTGCTGAAGAATTGGAAATTCTTCAGTACCCGACAGCTCCAAAAGAGGTGGCTATGCTCCTTATCCATCAGATACTTCACGACCTCATGCTTCGTATGTGGGAGACACCTCTATTTCTCCCCATACCCGACAGCTCAATACCATGTACCAGGTACCGGAGTGTCCTGGTTTTCAAAAGACAATTGCCACACCATTCCATGGTAGTGGAATCGGCAATGCGTCGGATCAAGAGTGCGAAAACACTTTTCCTCAAGCCCTCTGGCTAGGGAATTAATAACCCTCGACGCTTTTGATCAATGTTATTTTCAGGCCTCCATGCTATTGGCCAGAATTAGTTCCTACATACTCTATATGGGTATGTTTCTTAGAGAGATGGTTAAAGATTTGGAGTTAATAGCTCCTCCCCAATGACAAAAGGGCAGATTATCTCACCCTTGTGAAGCATGCTCAGAATGTATCAAAGTTTGTTAACAGAGCAACTTTTGATTGCTTTGAGTGCATCAGCAGGACTTCATCCATCTGCATCGGTGCATGCAGGATTGCTTGGCTGCAGGCATCGGATCTTGAACAATGAGATTCCAATAAAGACAAAAAATAAGATGGGAGAGTTAGACTATATAGCACTAAATGAGAGGTTAGATATGATGATGGAAGGAGGACAACCAGTGGGACACTGTGATACCTGGGTACAAACTATATCGCAATGATAGAGCAGATCAAATTGGTGGAGCAGTTGCACTCTATGTTAGAGAGGGCATTGAATCACAAAGGATTAAAGTTTTACAGGAAAAAAAATTCACTGTAGAATCTCTATGGATTGAAATTCCATGTAAAAAGGGGAAGGGGAAGGCAATGGCAGTGGGGGTGTACTATTGACCGCCTGGCAAGAATGAACAAATGGATGATGAAATGCTCCATGAAATCAGGGAAGCAAACAAATGTTACTGCGCAGTGATAATAATGGGTAATTTCAATTACCCCGGTATTGACCGGGACAGTGTCACGCAAGACATGCTAGGGAGATAAAGTTTCTAGATGAAATAAATGACTGCTTCTTGGAGCAGCTGGTTCATGAACCGACCAGAGGGGAAGCCATTTTGGACCTAGTTCTTAGTGGAACACAAGATCTGGTGCAAGAGATAAGGGTGTTGGGGCCACTTGGCAATAGTGATCATAGCATGATCGCGTTTGATTTAATAAATGGAGGAGGGGAGGTAAGGAAATCCACAGTACTAACTTTTAACTTTCAAAAGGGAGACTATGATAAAATGAGGAAAATAGTTAAGAAAAAACTAAAAGGAGCAGTTGCAAAGGTTAAAGATTTACATCAAGCTTGGGTGTTGTTTAAAAATACTATCTTGGAAACCCAGACCAGCTGTATTTAACACTTTAAGAAAAGTGGAAGGATGTCCAAAGAAATTTCCAGCATGGTTTAAAGGTGAGGTCAGAGAGGCTGTTGTTGCCAAAAAAACATCTTTCAGGAAATGGAAAAAGGAGCCAAATAACAAAAACTGGAAACAACACAAGCACTGGCAAGTTAGATGCAAAGCATTGATAAAGCAGGCAAAGAGAGAATTTGAGAAGAAACTTGCTGTGGAAGCAAAAACACATAATAAAGACTTTTTCAATTACATTCATAGCAAAAAACCTGTGAGAGAGTCAGTTGGACCATTAGATGATAGACGGGTAAAAGGAGCACTAAGAGGGAACAAGGCCATAGTGGAGAGACTGAATGAATTCTTTGCTTCGGTCTTTACTGCGGAAGATGTAGGGATATTACCGATGACTGAAATGGTATTTAAAGGTGATGCCGCTGAATTGAAAGAAATATCAAAACCCCGAGAAGATGTATTACAACTATTTGACAAACTGAAGAGTATCATATCACTTGGACCGGATGGTATATATCCAAGGGTGTTGAAAGAACTGAAATATGAGATTGCAGACCTACTATTAGTAATCTGTGAACTATCATTAAAAACATCTGTAATTGCTGAAGACAGGAGGATGGCCAATGTAACACCAATTTTTAAAAAGGTTTCCAGGGGTGATCCGGGAAACTACAGACCGGTGAGCCTGATGGCAATGTACTATTGTAGATCAGGAACTGGTTAAAAGATAGAAAGCAGAGGGTAGGGTTAAATGGCCAATTTTTCCAATGGAGAAAGGTGAATAGTGGAGTACCCCAGGGATCTGTGCTGGGTCCGCTGCTTTTTAACTCATTCATAAATGATCTGGAAATGGGAATAACGAGTGAGGTTATCAAATTTGCAGATGACACAAAACTATTAAAAGTTGTTAAAACCCATGAGGATTTTAGAAAATTGCAAGAGAATCTTGATAAATTAGAAGACTGGGCATCCAAATGGCAAATGAAATTTAATGTGGACAAGTGCAAAGTTATGCACATAGGAAAAAAAACCCAAACTATGGTTACACGATGCAAGGTTCCACATTAGGAACCACCACCCAGGAAAAAGATTTAGGCGTCATCGTGGATAACATGTTAAAACCCTCCGCCCAGTGTGTAGTGGCGGCTAAGAAAGCAAATAGAATGCTAGGTATCATAAGGAAAGGAATGGAGAATAAAACAAAGGATATTATAATACCTCTGTATCATTCCATGGTGCGACAGCATCTTGAATATTGTATGCAATTCTGGTCGCCGTATCTTAAAAAGGATATAGCGTTATTAGAAAAGGTACAGAGAAGAGCCACCAAAATGGAAAGGGAATGGAAGGATACCCCATGAAGAGAGGCTAAAAAGGCTCTTCAACCTGGAAAAGAGACAGTTGAGGGGAGATATGATAGAGGTCTATAAATAAATGAATGGAGTGGAACGGGTAAATGTAGATTGATTGTTTACACCATCAAAATACAGAAAGGCTAGGGGGCATGCAATGAAGCTATAAGGTAACCTATTTAAGACTAATAAGAGGAAATATTTTTTCACTCAACGTGTAATCAAACTCTGGAATTTGATACCGGAGGATGCAGTAAAAGCTGTTAGTATAGCTCTGTTTAAAAAAGGTTTGGACAAGTTCCTGGAGGAAAGGTCCATAAACCATTATTGAAGGAGACCTGGGAAATCCACTGCTTGTCCCAATACAAGCACTGTGGAACCTGTGTTTTCTGGGGAAACTGCTAGGTACTTGTGACCTAGATTGACCACTGTTGGAAAAAGGATACTGGGCTTGATGAACCTTGGTCTGACCCAGTATGGCATATCTTAAGCTCTTATAGGAATAAATGACCTTGTTGACAGACTCAGGTACCACTGGATGAGACAAGAGATGAGACAGATGAAGAAAGCAGAAGGGTCAATAGCCCGAAGATTCCTAAATGTGTTGGTAGAAAAGCTAGGGGGCATGCAATGAAGCTATAAGGTAACCTATTTAAGACTAATAAGAGGAAATATTTTTTCACTCA
The DNA here is from genome assembly GCA_033557465.1 of Ichthyophis bannanicus. Classification (NCBI taxonomy): domain Eukaryota; kingdom Metazoa; phylum Chordata; class Amphibia; order Gymnophiona; family Ichthyophiidae; genus Ichthyophis; species Ichthyophis bannanicus. The sequence continues at coordinate 86,358,405 of CM066048.1, read as the reverse complement.
ACGTGTAATCAAATTCTGGAATTTGATACCAGAGGATGTAGTAAAAGCTGTTAGTATAGCTGGGTTTAAAAAGGTTGGACAAGTTCCTGGAGGAAGGTCCACAAACTGTTATTAAAGGGGACTCAGAATATCCACTGCTTGACCCAATGCAAACATTGTGGAACCTTTGTCTTTTGGGGAAACTGCTAGGTTCTTGTGACCTAGATTGGCCACTGTTGGAAACAGGATACTGGGCTTGATGGACCTTGGTCTGACCCAGTATGGCATATCTTATATTCTTAGATAAGCTGGGTAATATCCCTTGCACCAGTGAAAACCTCTTTGGCAAGGATTGGCAAGACAAGGCCTCTCAATTGGAGTCTGGCTCTCTAGATCTACTGCCAACCCAGCTAAGAAGAACACAGTAAAGAAAGCTTTCTTCAGTAAAAAGAAGAAGTACTATCCTTCTTATACCCCTGCTGTTCAGTGTCATTATCATGCTCCTCAGAAGGGACAACAACCTCCAAAACAGCAAAAGAAGGCTCAGACTCCCAAATCTCAGCCACCACAGCAGACCCAGACTGCTTCGGGTTTTTGACTCCTTTCTAGAGAACATAGCTGTCCTGCCTCTGGAGAATCCTAACCCTGTCTACATTCCCGGCAGACTCTGTCACTATGCCCACAAGTGGCATCTCATTATCTCGGAGCAGTGGACATTATCCATAATGAATGAGGGATACAAACTTGATCTGTGAAGTCTACCCCTCCCCTGACTTCACCAAGAACGTTCCGTTCTCAGCCCCCTCTCACTGCTCTGTTACTATAAGATGTCACCTCCCTTCTATTGCAGGATGCAATAGAGGAGGTTCTAACATTCCAGCAAGGAATGGGCTTCTATTCTCCCTACTTTCTTATTTAAAAAAAACAGGGGGATACAGGCTCATTCTGGACCTCGGGGGAACTAAACAAGCATCTCCCAGAGGAGAGGTTCAAGATGATCTCCCTGGGGACCCTTCTTCCCTATCTCCAGAGTCAGTATTGGCTCTGTTCTCTAAATCTAAAGGAAGTGTATTCTTATCCATCCAGAGCACAGAAAATTCCTGTGCTTCATGTTTCAGGGAAGACACTATCAATACAGAGTCCTGCCTTTCAGCTGAGTCTCTGCCCCAAGAGTCTTCACAAAATGCATGACGGTAGTAGCCGCATTCCTAAGGACTCTAGGGATATTTGCTTCCTTTACTTAGATGACTAGCTCATAAGAGCAAACACCTCTCAGGAGGCCAGTCTGTCCCTCTCATGCACCATGCAGGTGTTACAACATTTGGGATTTGTCATAAATTTTCCAAAGTCCCAACTCGTCCCCTCTCAAACTCTAGTTCATAGGGGCCCCCTTAAATACTCAGCAGTCAAGGGCATTTTTGCCCCAGCTCCGCTGTGCTCAACTCAATCAGTTAGCATCTCAAGCATGCCTCAAGAACTATCTTACTGCTCGAGAAATGCTACAACTTCTGGGTCATATGGCATCAATGGTGCATGTAGTTCCATATGCCCATCTACACATGCGCACAGCCCAATGGACACTGGCATCCCAGTGGTCTCAAGCATCAGGTCGCTTGGGGGACAAGATAACAGTCTCTACCCTTCTGATCTTGCCTCTCCAGTGGTGGCAATCCCCAGAAAATCTCCTTGTAGGGTCACCTTTTCAGATGCCAGCACATCAATGTACCCTGACAATGAATGTATCCAGACTGGGCTGGGGAATCCATCTTGGATCTCTCTCCACTCAAGGACTCTGGTCTCAGCAGGAGTCACAACTCCACATAAATCTGCTGGAGCTCAGAGCCATTCTCAATGCTCTCAAAGTCTTCCAGGACCATCTTCATTGCTGCAGAGTGCTAGTCCAAACCGACAATCAAGTAACCATGTTCTACATGAACAAGCAAGGCGGAACAGGTTCTTGGACCCTTTGTAGTGAGACTCTACATCTCTGGTCCTTTGCCATACATCATCACATTCACCTCCATGCGGTGTATCTCTCAGGCAAGCACAATGTCTTAGCAGACAGACTAAGTCGAATCCTTATCCCCCATGAGTGATCTCTTCATGTAGACAAAGTCTCTCACATTTTTCAGATCTGAGGGACTCCAGAGATAGACCTGTTCGCAAGTCCTCAGAATGCCAAGCTCCCTCGTTTCTGTATCAGGACTCCTGCACGGGACAGCCAGCAAGTGGATGATTTTCACCTCCACTGGGGTCAGGGCTTCCTATATGCCTTACCTCCCATTCCCCTTATTCCTAAGACTCTTTGCAAACTCCAAAGGGACAGGAGCTTCATGTTCTCCAGGACCAAGCAGGAAGTCAGTCCTCACTTATGGGTGACATTGGCGCCGATGGAGCCCCCTTGCGGAGCATTTCCTCAGCTTTCTATGAAAGCCTTTGGGAATACTACACGCATGCGCGGTCCCCTTCCCGCCTAAAGGTGCCATCTTGCCCATTCTCTCTTTTTCCGTGGAGCCCTTCGGACGTTCGTTCTAGTCACCCGGGAAAAGTTGACTTTTTTCTGAAGATTTCTTCGCTTTTTCTTAGAGTTCGACGCCGGTTCCTCTTCCCGCCGGGTTCGGTACACCGGTATCGAGCCTGTTCTTTATTTTTCAGTTTTTGCCCTTCGTTGCTGGCGTTCGCGCCCTTTTTTCTGTTTTTCCCTGGAAGGCCGGTCTTTTGACCTCGCAGGGGCCATTTTTTCCTCGATGGCTTCCAGTGGTTTCAAGAAGTGTGATCGGTGCAAGAAACTAATGTCTCTCACCGACACACACGACTGCTGCCCTCGGTGCCTTGGCCCAGATCATGACCCCATGATCTGTGGCCCGTGTGGTAAAATGTCCACCAAGGCACTTCGAAGCCGTCAGCACCAGAAGGAAAGGATTTTTTCAGATTCTGCCTGCGGCCGGGCCCGGACTTCGTCTGAGGCCTCGACGTCTCGGGAATCTGATCCTGAGCATCGCCAGGGTTCCTCGGACAGGGGGTCCCCCAACCGGGAACGCCAGAGGAAGAAACGGCTCGCGAGGGCGTCATCGGAAGAGGTCCCTGGTTCCTCGAGGGCCAGTTCTAAGACCCCCGACCGCCGTCCCAGGCCTTTGGAGCAGGAGAAGCCGTCCAAAGTACCTCGTGTAGAGCCGGAGACCGTCGGACACGTAAGTCCTGTAGTCCTCGTGGACTCTCCTCCGAGGGAGCCGACGTCGGGCCCGGCGCCACCGGGGCCCGAGTCGGTAGCTGCTGAGTCTCTTGAGCTTGGACTCAGGCTGACAGCCTTGGAGTGCAGATTGTCTGCCTTCATGGAGTAGCAGCGGGTACTGATGGCCAGCCTCGCTGGTGCATCTGCCCCGACCACCGGGACATCGACGTCGAAGTCGACCCCGGAGACCGAGCCGATACTCGAGACCATGAAGGCTCAAGGTCGTCCTCGGTCAAGGTCTCCTTCGACCTCCTGCTCGGAACCGAGGGCATCGACGCCGGTGCCTTCGGCATCGGGGCAGGTGCCACCTCAACCCGCACGGTCGGAGCCCCTCGACTCCTCTTCCAATGAGTCAGCCTGGGAGACGGAGGATGAGGAGTTCCCCGATACCTTCCGGACTTGGTGCATCCCGTCAGACTCACCGCAGCCCGAGCCCCAGAGTAGGTCCCCTCCGGAGGACACCTGGTTCTCGGAGTTCGTGCGGGACATGGCCAAGGCCTTGGCGATTCCCGCTGATGCCGAGGAGGAGCCTCGAGCCGAAGAGCTTGAGGCCCTCCAGTATGACTCTCCTCCGAAGGAGGCCTTTACTGTGCCGGTTCCTCCGATGCTGGAACAGCTCCTCTTCCGGATGTGGGAGGCACCGGCCTCGGCGCCGGTCTTGAGCAAGCGAGTCGATTCCATTTATCGACTCCGTAAGAGCCCTGGCTTCCAAAAGGCGCAGCTGCCGCACCATTCCATGGTGGTGGAATCGGCCATGCATCGACTGAAGAGCCAGAAGATGCACTCTGCGGTGCCCCCCGGTAGGGAGGCCCGGAACCTGGATGCTTTCGGCAGAAAGTGCTTCCAGGGCTCGATGCTTGCTTGCCGTGTCCAGTCATACCAGCTGTACATGGGCATGTTCCTCCGAGACCTGGCAAAGGAGCTTGCCGGGTTCTCTGTTGGTCTCTCCGGGGAACCTTTGCAGAGGTTCCAGTCTTTGTCTTCAGGGATCCAGGACTGTTCCAAATTCATATCCTGAGCGGCCTACAATGGCTTCGGCTCGTGTGGCGACTGCCAGCATCGCGGCCCGACGCCAGGCATGGCTGCAGTCATCGGGCCTCGAGCCTTGGGTTCAGGACAAGTTGGTCGATGTCCCTTGCCGAGGTGAGAACCTTTTTGGCAAACCCATGGCCGAGAAGGCCGCTGAGCTCGAGACCGAGCACCTGAACAGGACTAGGCTGTCCAGAAAGACTTCTGCCCCTTCTCACAAAAAGAAGGGCTCGGGTAAAAGTCCTTCTACCCGAGAAAGGTGTCTGCCTACAAACCTTTCTCTCAATACCAGACCTCCCCAGCTCCCCCTCAGGGGCAGCAGGCCAAGGGGCAGGGACATGGGCCCCGTAGGCAGAAGACCCCCAAGCCTCCGGCTCCTGCTCCTACCCAGCAGGGAGGGGTTTTTTGACTCCCAAGGCATAGCCTCTCTGTCCCTGCTGTCCCATCCCTGCACAGGAGGTCGTTTAGCCCTGTTTGCCCACCAGTGGCCACTCATTACAGGGGATGCTTGGGTTTTAAGCATCATTCACCAAGGCTATATGCTTCATTTCCAACAACTACCTCCTGTCTATTTTACAGGAGAACCTCTGAGGCCTCTCCTGCACACCACCCTCCTCCTCCAAGAACTTCAGGGTCTGCTTCTGGACAAGGCGGTGGAGCCAGTACCTCCTCGCCTAGAAGGGCACGGGTTCTACTCCAGGTATTTTCTGGTGCCAAAGAGGACAGGAGGCCTAAGGTCTATCCTAGACCTCAGAAACCTCAACAAGTTCTTGGAGAATGAGAAGTTCAAGATGCTTACTCTTGGAACACTTCTGCCCTACCTCCAGCAGGGAGATTGGCTATGCTCCTTAGATCTAAAGGATGCGTACACTCACATCCTCATTCATCCAGACCACAGAAAGTACCTCAGGTTCGTGGTGGGAGGAAACCATTACCAGTACAGGGTGCTGCCTTTTGGCCTAACTTCCGCCCCACGGGTCTTTACAAAGTGCCTAGCTGTGGTGGCAGCTTACTTGAGGACTCAAGGGATATTTGTCTTCCCCTATCTGGACGACTGGCTCATCCGGGGTCATACCTACCAGGAGGCCAGGCAGGCCACCTTCAGGACTGTCACACTCCTTCAAGACCTAGGCTTTGTCATAAACTTTGCAAAGTCCACTTTGCTCCCCTCCCAGAACCTCGAGTTCATAGGAGCACGGCTGGACTCTCTGCAAGCAAGGGCTTACTTGCCAGAGGACCGAGCTCAGAGGCTCATGGAGTTGGCATCCCGGTTTCTCAGTCTGCCATTGGTTCCTGCCAGGCTCTGTCTGCAGCTCCTGGGACACATGGCATCGACTGTTCATGTGACCCCCAATGCCAGCCTCCACATGAGGCCTGCACAGTGGTGCCTCAGAACTCAATGGAAGCAGGCCACAGGAAGCCTAGCAGACAAAGTAAGGGTATCAAAGCCTCTCCTGAAGTCTCTTCAGTGGTGGCTACACTCCCCCCAACTTGCTGCAGGGGGTGCCTTTTCAGGTGCCTGCCCCCACGGTGGTATTGACAACCGATGCCTCTTTACAAGGCTGGGGTGCACACTGTCAAGAGAGCTGCACCCAAGGCCTCTGGTCCCCATGGGAAGCCACGCAACAGATCAACCTAGTGGAACTGCGAGCTATTCGCTTAGCCCTCAAGGCTTTTTCTCACACCTTGGCCCACCAGTCTGTTCTAGTTCAGACAGACAACCAAGTGGCCATGTTCTATGTGAACAAACAGGGCGGCACTGGGTCCAGGCCTCTATGCCTAGAAGCACAGGCCCTTTGCTCTTTTGCCCTCAGGCACCAGATGTTGCTGAGGGCTGTTTATCTTCCTGGCCAGCAGAACTTTCTGGCAGACCGCTTAAGCAGAATTCTGCAGCCCCACGAGTGGAAGCTGCAACCTTTGGTGGTTCAACAGATTTTCCTAAAATGGGGACTTCCATCCATGGATCTCTTTGCCAGTCCTCTGAATCACCAACTGCCCAGGTTTTGTTCCAGGCAACCGCATCCCCTAAGGGTGGCGGCGGATGCCTTCCTGATTTCTTGGTCCCAGGGCCTGCTCTATGCGTTTCCTCCCACACCTCTGGTGGCCCGAACCTTGTTCAAGATTCTCAGGGACAAGGCCTCAGTACTTCTGGTTGCTCCCAGGTGGCCAAGGCAGCCCTGGTTCCCCCTGCTACTTCAGCTGGCAGTGGAGACACCCCTGCCTCTGGGATTCCAACCCGACCTTCTATCTAAGGATCAGGGTTCCCTTCTGCATCCCAATCTCAAATCTCTACATCGGATGGCATGGAGGCTGCAAGGGTAGTCTTGGCTCCCTGGGGCCTACCTCAGGAAGTGGAAGAGGTGGTCTTGGCCTCTAGAAAGCAATCCACCAGGAAGACATATGCTCTGAAGTGGAGAAGGTTCTCCTTGAGGTGTTAGCAATGCAAGGAAGATCCTTTCACCTGTACTGTGCCAGCAGTGCTCCAGTACCTACTGCACTTGTCCAATCAGGGCCTTAAGTCCAATTCTGTTCGGGTCCACCTCTCTGCTCTGGCAGCTCATCACTCTCTGGTGGAGGGACATTCTTTGTCAGTTCACTCCTTGGTGTCCAGATTTCTCAGAGGCTTACTACTGCTCAAGCCTCCTCTCTGTCCACCAGCCCCTGAGTGGGAGTTGAATGTGGTCTTGCAGCAACTTACTCGCCCACCTTTTGAGCCCATGGCTACATGTCCTTTACGCTTCCTATCCTGGAAGACTCTATTCCTAGTGGCCTTGACCTCTGCCAGGCGAGTGAGTGAACTTCAAGCCCTGGTCTGTGACAGGCCATACACTCGCTTCTATAGGAACAGGGTAGTCCTTAGGACTCATCCTAAGTTCCTCCCCAAGGTTGTCTCCTCTTTCCATCTCAACCAAGAGGTGGTTCTTCCAACATTCTTCCCTAGGCCCCATGCAAGCTGGGCTGCAACAGTCCTGCATACCCTGGACTGTAGGAGGGCTTTGTCCTTCTACCTTGAGGGTACGCAGGGACATAGAAGGGCTACTCAGCTCTTCGTATCTTTTGACCCCAATAACTTGGGGGTACCTGTGTCCAAGCGTACCTTGTCCCTCTGGGTGGCTGACTGTATCACCTGGGCTTACAGGGCAGCTGACCTTCCTTTGCAGGGTCGGTTCACGGCCCACCGTGTCAGGGCAATGGCTGCCTCAGTAGCTCATCTCCGCTCTGTACCGTTGGCAGACATCTGCAGGGCTGCAACTTGGTCCTCAAGCCAGACTTTTGCGGCCCATTACTGCCTGGAGAGGGAGTCCCGCAGGGACAGTGCTTTCGGTCAGGCAGTGCTCCGGAATCTCTTTGAGGTTTAGGCAACTCCTGCCCTCCAGCCCTCTGGTTGGGCTACTGGTGGAGGTATGTTTCAGTGAAATGCTTTCTCTGATGCTGAGGCTAGAGGGAGCTCATTTTTCAGCTCTGGGTCCCCGGTAGCCTGAAGCTGGGGAGTCCCATAAGTGAGGACTGACTTCCTGCTTGGTCCTGGAGAAAGAGTAGTTACTCACCTGTAACAGGTGTTCTCCAGGAGCAGCAGGAATCAGTCCTCACAACTCTCCCTCCTCCCCTGGGAGTTGCAGTTGTACATAGTTAATTTTTTATTTTTGCGTGCTGTTTTTTAGCTATGTCATTTGACTGAGCAAGATGGCACCTTTAGGCGGGAAGGGGACCGCGCATGCGTGTAGTATTCCCAAAGGCTTTCATAGAAAGCTGGGGAAATGCTCCGCACGGGGGCTCCATCGGCGCCGATGTCACCCATAAGTGAGGACTGATTCCTGCTGCTCCTGGAGAACACCTGTCACAGGTGAGTAACTACTCTATGCTCATAGCCCCATGCTGGCCACTTCAATTGTGGTACCCTCTTTTTCTACGTCTGTCTCAGGCTCAACCTATAGATCCGGGGTCTGCTCCAGATCTCCTCTCTCAGGAGAAGGGGACGCTACTCCATTCCAATCTGCAGTCTCTCCATCTCACAGCATGGCTGCTGAAGGCATAGCCTTCCAAGGCATTAACCTTCCCCAGGAGGTTAAGGACATCCTCTAAGCTTCTAGGAAGCTATCCACCAGGCGGTCCTATGCTTTCAAGTGGCGTAGGTGTTCTTTCTGGTGTTTTCAGAAGAATCGTAATCCCTTCTCAGCTCTGGTGGAGGCGCTGCTTGAGCATCTCCTCCACCTATCTTCTTCTGGACTCAAAACTAATTCAGTAAGAGTACATCTAAGTGCAATTGCAGCCTCTCACATGCCCTTAGATGGCCAACTCATCTCTTCTCAGCTGCTCATAGCATGCTTCATGAGGGGTCTTCCATTAACCAAGCCTCCCATTAAGCCACCTTCAGTGGCATGGGACCTTAATATTGTTCTAGGGCAGCTTCTTAAGCCGCCCTTTGAACCTCTAGCCACTACTTCACTTAAGTTTCTCACATGGAAGGTTATATTCCTTATTGCCCTCACTTCAGCAAGGCATATTATTGAGCTCCAGGCCTTGGTGGCTTACCCTCCTTACACACAGTTCCACCATGATAAGGTTGTCCTATGGACTCACCCTCACTTCATGCCGAAGGTGGTCTTGCCCTTCCATTTGAACCAGTCTGTCTACCTTCCTGTATTTTTCCCTAGACTGCACTCATATAGAGCAGAAGCAACCCTCCATACTCTGGATTGTAAACATGCTTTAGCTTTTTATCTCCAGAGGACTTGAGAGCACCAGAAATCTTCTTAGCTGTTCATCTCCTTTGACTTTAGTCACGTCAGGTTGCCAGTCTCCAAATGTACTCTCTCCAAGTGGATAGCTGACTGCATCACCTTTGCTTATGAGACGGCAGGACTCTCCCTCGAGGGTCATGTCACTGCCCATAATGTTTGAGCAATGGGTATTTCGATGGCAAATCTACAATCTGTATCTATTGACAAGATCTGAAAAGCAGCAACTTCGTCTTCGGTCCATACTTTTGCTCTTCACTACTGCCTAGATAAGGACTTCTGCTGGGATGCCATATTTGGCCAGGCTGTTCTCCAGCATCTCTTTCAGACTTAGAGCAACTCCTACCCTCTGTCCTGGGTTTCAATAACAGACATCCATGCAGGATACATGACCTCTTTAAACATACCTGTGAAAATCCACAGCCGATTCTGAGGTCATCTCTCTGGCATCTTCTAGCTAGGGAGTCCCATATGTGAAGATTACAATCTCCAGGAACAAGCAGGAATGTAGTCTTCACATATGGGTATCGTCGGTACCGATGGGCCTGAGCGGGAACGCTCCCCAGCGTCCAATAGGAACGCTTTTGGGAGCAGTCCTCAGCACATGCGTACTGCCTTCCCACCTTTCCAACTGTCCCTCTTCAGTTCTTCGTTTTCCGCGGAGCCGATAGGACTCATACCCTGTCATTGCAAAAAATTTCTTCTTTAAACTTGTTTTTTCTTGTGGTCGCGTTGCCTCCGAACGACGCCTACCGGTACCGCCGGTTCTTTTCTTTTATTTCAAAAAATGTATATTTATGAATTGTTTCTCTTCAGAAACTTTTCTTTCTCCAGGACCAAGCAGGAAGTCAGTCCTCACATATGGGTGACATTGACACCGATGGAGCCCTTGCGGAGCATTTCCCCAGCTTTCCAAGAAAGCCTTTGGGCATGCAGGCATGCATACGTGGTTCCCTTCCCGCCTAAAGGTGCCATCTTGCTCAGTCTCTCTTTTTCCGTAGATATCCCCTTGTAATTAAATATTCAGATATCCCTTGGTATTAGTTTTACCTTTTGCTTTTGTTAATGTGTTTTAGATTAATTTATATGTTATAATTGATAATATTATTACTATTTTATATATTTTATATTTTTTATTATTTATATATGTTATAATTGGTGATATCATTACTATATCTATTATGGATAGAGGTCCATGTATTAGAATTTATGTATGTTTTTTGCTTGTCACGCCTATATGATGTTTGTCAAATGCACCTAGTTTTTATTTTTATTTTCATTATTCATTCATGATATTATTGGTTAATTAGCGTTCCAACATTATTTATTTATTTTATATTTTATTATATATTATATATTTATTATATAATTTATTTTAACTATTTTTGAGACACATTCTTAATTAATGTCCTTTATGTGTCTGTTGGATGACTCTGCCTGTTCCTTTACTTTTATAATATGTTATTTATGTTTTTATGTTTGTAGTAATTTTGCCTTTACAACCCCTGACGAAGGTTACGAAACACGGCCTGTGTCGGGTTGCCTAGGTCTGTGAGTTTAATAAATTTGTCTTCCACATATCTCACGTCTTGGACTGTGTTTGTGCTACTAACGTGAGTACTGCCTACCTGTTGGACAATCTTAGCAGCTGTACATGGGCATGTACTTGCGAGACCTGGCCAAGGAGCTGGCCGGGTTCTCTGCAAGTCTCTCCGGGGAACCCTTGCAGAGGTTCAAGTCCTTGTCCTCGGGGATCCGGGAATGCTCCAAGTTTATGTCCCGCACTGCCTACAATGGCTTCGGCCCGTGTTTGAGGCTTCGGCCTGTGTTGCGGCAGCCGGCATCGCGGCTCGACGCCAGGCATGGCTGCAGTCATCGGACCTCGAGCCATGGGTTCAGGACAAGTTGGTCGATGTCCCTTGCCAAGGTGAGAACCTTTTTGGCAAGCCCATGACCGAGAAGGCCGTACAGCTCGAAACCGAGCACCTCACGAGGACAAGGCTGTCTAGGAAGACTTCTGCCCCTTCTCACAAAAAGAAGGGCTCGGGTAAAAAGCACTTTTACCCGAGGAAGGGCACTGCCTACAAACAGTACCCACAGTACCAGGCCGCCCAAGCTGCCCCTCAGGGTCAGCAAGCCAAGGGGCAGGGTAATGGGCCCCGTAGGCAGAGGACTCCCAAGCTTCCGGCCCCTGCTCCTACTCAGCAGGGTGGGGGGTTTTGACTCCTTAGGCATAGCCTCTCCGTCCCTGCTCTCCCAACCCTGCACAGGAGGTCGCCTCACCCTGTTTGTCCACAAGTGGCCACTCATCACTGGAGACAGTTGGGTGTTAAGCATAGTCCACAAGGGCTATCTGCTACACTTCCAACAGCTGCCTCCTCCATACTTTCCAGGGGAACCTCCAAGGCCTCCCCTGCACACAGATCTTCTCCTTCAGGAGCTCCAAGGTCTGTTGGTGGACAGGGCAGTGGAGCCTGTGCCTCCACACTTACAAGCTCAAGGGTTCTACTCCAGGTATTTCCTGGTACCCAAAAGAACCGGTGGCCTTCGGCCTATTCTAGACCTCAGAAATCTCAACAAATTCCTAGAGAAGGAAAAGTTCAAGATGCTTACTCTTGGAACACTTCTGCCCTACCTCCAGCAGGGAGATTGGCTATGCTCCTTAGATCTAAAGGATGCGTACACTCACATCCTCATTCATCCAGACCACAGAAAGTACCTCAGGTTCATTGTGGGAGGAAACCATTATCAGTACAGAGTATTGCCTTTTGGCCTCACCTCCGCTCCCAGGGTCTTTACCAAATGCCTGGCAGTGGTGGCGGCCTACCTGAGAAATCAGGGAATCTTTGTCTTCCCCTATCTGGACGACTGGCTCATCAGGGGTCAGACATGCCAGGAGGCCAGACAAGCCACCCTCAGAACTATTGCTCTTCTTCAAAGCCTGGGGTTTGTAATAAACTTCGCAAAGTCCACTTTACTCCCCTCCCAGAACTTGGAATTCATAGGGGAAGATTGCTGGCAAAGGCCTTCTTGCCAGAAGACAGAGCCCAAAGACTGATAAACTTGGCAAACCAGTTTCTCAGCAGGTCACTGGTCTCCGCCAGACTCTGCCTGAGGCTTCTTGGCCACATGGCTTCGACAGTACATGTGACCCCCAATGCCAGGCTCCATATGAGGCCTGCACAGTGATGCCTTTGGACTCAGTGGTCACAGGCCTTAGGCAGCCTCAGAGACAGGATAAGGGTGTCCAGACAATTTCTGAACTCCCTCAGCTGGTGGCTGCACCCACCCAATCTGCTGCAAGGGGTGCCTTTTCAGATTCCTGGGTTCACAGTGGTGTTGACCACGGATGCCTCCCTGCAGGGCTGGGGAGCTCATTGTCTAGGCAAGTGCACCCAGGGCCTGTGGTCTCCCTGGGAAGCCGCACAGCAATCAATCTATTGGAACTCAGGGCTATTCGGTTAGCCCTCAAAACTTTCTCTCAAACCCTGGCTCATCAGTCTGTCCTAGTTCAAACAGACAACCAGGTAGCCATGTTCTATGTGAACAAGCAGGGTGGAACTGGGTCCAGGCTCCTTTGTCAGGAGGCACAGGACATTTGCTTGTTTGCTCTCAGGCACAACATGCTCCTCAAGGCTCTGTATCTCCCTGGCCAGGAAAACTACCTGGCAGACAGGTTGAGCAGGATTCTACAGCCCCACAAGTGGCAGCTCCATCCTTTGGTGGTTCAGAAGATTTTCCTGAAATGGGGACTTCCATCCATAGATCTGTTTGCCAGTCCTCTGAACAAACAGCTGCCAAAGTTCTGCTCCAGGCAACCGCATCCTCTGCGGATAGCAGCAGATGCTTTTCTGATTCCATGGTCTCAGGGCCTCCTGTATGCGTTTCCTCCCACACCCTTGGTGGCCCGGACCCTGTTCAAGATTCTTCAGGACAAGGCCTCGGTCCTGCTGGTAGCTCCCAGGTGGCCGAGACAGCCTTGGTCCCACTTCTGCTTCAGCTGGCAATGGATCCTCCACTGCCTCTGGGGTTGCAACCCGACCTTCTCTCTCAGGATCAGGGTTCCCTTCTGCACCCCAATCTCAAAGCTCTCAATTTGATGGCCTGGAGGCTGCAAGGGTAGTTTTGGCTCCATGGGGCCTACCTCAGGAAGTTGAGGAGGTTGTCCTAGCCTCTAGAAAACAGTCCACTAGGAAAACCTATGCTCTCAAATGGAAAAGGTTTTCTGTGTGGTGTCAGCTACGTACAGAGGATCCTTTCTCCTGTACTGTACCAGTAGTGCTTCAGTACTTACTGCACTTATCCAATCAGGGACTTAAGTCCAATTCTGTTCGGGTCCACCTCTCAGCCCTAGCAGCTCACCACTCACTGGTGGAAGGACATTCTCTGTCGGTTCACCCCTTGGTGTCCCGCTTTCTCAGAGGCTTGCTTTTGCTCAAGCCTCCAATCCGTCCTCCTGCTCCTGAGTGGGAGTTGAATGTGGTCTTGCAGCAACTGACTCGCCCACCTTTTGAGCCGATGGCTACTTGCCCTCTACGCTTCATGTCCTGGAAGACACTCTTCTTGATAGCCCTAACCTCGACCAGGCGAGTAAGTGAGCGAGCTTCAGGCCCTGGTCTGTGACAGGCCTTACACCCGCTTCTATAGGAACAGGGTAGTCCTTAGGACTCATCCAAAGTTCCTCCCATAAGTTGTCTCCTCCTTCCACCTTAACCAAGAGGTGGTTCTTCCAACATTCTTCCCTAGGCCTCATGCAAGCCAGGCTGAAGCAGTTCTGCATACCCTGGACTGTAGGAGGTCCTTATCCTTCTACCTTGACCGTACGCAGGGGCATAGAAGGGCTACTCAGCTCTTCATATCTTTTGACCCTAATAATTTGGGGTTAGCTGTGTCCAAGCGTACCTTGTCCACCTGGGTAGCTGACTGTATCACCTGAGCTTACAGGGCGTCTGACCTTCCTTTGCAGGGTTGGGTCATGGCCCATCATGTCAGGGCAATGGCTGCCTCAGTGGCTCACCTCTGCTCTGTACCGTTGGTGGACATCTGCAGGGCTGCAACTTGGTCCTCAAGCCAGACCTTTGCGGCCCATTACTATCTGGAAAGGGAGTCCCGTAGGGACAGTGCTTTTGGCCAGGCAGTACTCCGGAATCTCTTTGAGGTTTAGGCAACTCCTGCCCTCCAGCCCTCCGTTGGGCTACCGGTGGAGGTTCTGTCTGTGAAATGCCTTTCTTTGATGCTGGGACTAGAGGGAGTTCTCTTGTTCAGCTTGGGTTCCTGGTAGCCCAGAGCTAGGGAGTCACCCATATGTGAGGACTGACTTCCTGCTTGGTCCTGGAGAAAGAGTAGTTACTCACCTGTAACAGGTGTTCTCCAGGAGCAGCAGGAATCAGTCCTCACAACCCTCCCTCCTCCCCTGGGAGTTGCAGTTGTACATAGTTTATTTTTACATTTTTGTGTGCTGTTTTTAGCTATGTCATTTGACTGAGCAAGATGGCACCTTTAGGCGGGAATTGAACCGCGCATGCGTGCCTGCATTCCCAAAGGCTTTCTTGTCAAGCTGGGGAAATGCTCCGCAAGGGCTCCATCGGTGTCGATGTTACCCATATGTGAGGACTGATTCCTGCTGCTCCTGGAGAACACCTGTTACAGGTGAGTAACTACTCTTTTTTGGTGCCAGGCGCCATTTTGGGCATTAGGCCCCATATTCCTAAAAAATGGAAAAACCAGCTAGTGGTTTTAAAAAATGCACTAAGTGTGGCGGTACCATTTCCGTCACCGACACCCATGACTGGTGTCTTAAATGTTTAGGTCCTGACCATTCTCCATCTGAGTGTCTCTCTTGTATGGGGATGACTAAAAGAGGAAGACAGAACCAGGCTGCAAAGCTCGGTACCCTCTTTTCTTCGGATGCCAGATCTGTTGCATCGACATCTTCAAGAGCCTCTTCTTCCTCCCATGGATCTCAGGTAACTAAACATAAAAGCCGGTCCTCAAAGGGTAGCTCTCCTGCAAAGCATCGAGAGGCCATTGGCATTGCCCTTGAGGGAACCACACCGGCAAAACAGCCACGGCAGGAGGCTTCGGCCTCCAAAGCATCAACGGGGTTCCAGGATGTTCTCGAGGCCTCGACCTCGACAGAACTACTGGTGCCATGCTCAGGGGTCTCAGCCATCTTCTCCGGTACCGATACCCAGGCATCGACAGCATTGATAGACCAGAGATTCCTCGCTATTGAGCGCAGTGTTGCAGCTCTCCTTACAGCTGCGGTACCGTTGACACCGATGGTTCAACGGGCACCGGTACCATCACCGGTACCGATGCCGGTACCAGTGCTAGTACAGATACAAGTACCAGCACCGACGGTACCGGCCCCAGTGGGAATTCCTCCCATCCCGTCTTTGGCTGGCATTGAAAGATCGGTACCGGATCAACTAGGTACCTACTTCGATCAATACCGGGACCGTGCTATTTTGGCAATAGTGATCATAGCATGATTGCCTTTTATTTAATTAGTGGAGGAGGGATAGTAAGGAAATCCACAGTACTACCTTTTAACTTTCGAAAGGGAGACTATGATAAAATGAGGAAAATAGTTAAGAAAAAACTAAAAGGAGCTATTGCAAAGGTTAAAGACTTACATCAACCTTGGGTGTTGTTGAAAAATACTATCTTGGAAGCCAGACCAGCTGTAATTCACATTTTAAGAAAAGTGGAAGGAAGTCCAAAAAACTGCCAGCATGGTTTAAAGGTGAGGTCAGAGAGGCTGTTGTTGCCAAAAAAAGCATCTTTCAGGAAATGGAAAAAAGAGACAAACGACGAAACCTGGAAACAGCACAAGCACTGGCAAGTCAAATGCAAGGCATTGATAAGGCAGGCAAAGGGAGAATTTGAGAAGAAGCTTGCTGCGGAAGCAAAAACGCGAACTAAAGACTTTATCAAGTACATTCATAGCAAAAAACCTGTGAGAGAGTCAGTTGGTCCATTAGATGATAGAGGGGTTAAAGGGACACTAAGAGGCGACAAGGCGATAGCGGAGAGACTGAATGAATTCTTTGCTTCGGTCTTTACTGAGGAAGATGTAGGGATGTTACCCATGACTGAAGTGGTATTTAAAGGTGCGGAAGAAATGAAGGAAATATTGATACATCGGGAAGATGCATTACAACTATTAGATAAACTGAAGAGTAGCAAACCACCTGGGCTGGATGGTATACATCCAAGGGTGTTGAAAGAACTGAAATATGAGATTGCAGACCTGCTATTAGTAATCTGTGAACTATCATTAAAATCATCTCTAATACCTGAAGACTGGAGGATCGCCAATGTAACACCAATTTTTAAAAAGGGTTCCAGGGGTGATCCGGGAAACTACAGACCGGTGAGCCTGACGTCAGTACCAGGAAAAATGGTAGAAACCATCATAAAAAATAAAATTACTCAGCATGTAGATAGTCATGGCCTAATGGGAGACAGCCAACATGGCTTTAGACAAGGAAGATCTTGTCTTACTAATCTGTTATGTTTTTTTGAAGGAGTGAATAAACAGGTGGACAAAGGTGAGTTGGTTGATATTGTGTATCTGGACTTTCAGAAAGCCTTTGACAAGGTCCCTCATCAGAGACTTTTGGCAAAACTAAAGAGCCATGGGATAGGAGACTGTACTACTGTGGATCAGGAACTGGTTAAAAGATAGAAAGCAGAGGGTTGGGCTAAATGGCCAATTTTCCCAATGGAGAAAGGTGAATAGTGGTGTACCCCAGGGATCTGTGCTAGGTCCCGTTGCTTTTTGACATATTCATAAATGACCTGGAAAGTGGAATAATGAGTGAGGTTATCAAATTTTCAGATGATACAAAACTATTTAAAGTTGTTAAAACCCAAGAGGATTGTGGAAAATTGCAAGAGGGTCTTTATAAATTGGAAAACTGGACATCAAAATGGCAGATGAAATTTAATGTGGAGAAGTGCAAAGTTATGCACCTAGGGAAGAACAACCCAAACTATGGTTACACGATGCAAGGTTCCACATTAGGAACCACCACCCAGGAAAAAGATTTAGGCGTCATTGTGGATAACATGTTAAAACCCTCGGCCCAGTGTGCAGCGGCGGCCAAGAGAGCAAATAGAATGCTAAGTATCATAAGGAAAGGAATGGAAAATAAAACAAAAGATATTATAATGCCTCTATATCGTTCCATGGTGAGACCGCACCTTGAATATTGTGTGCAATTCTGGTCGCCATATCTTAAAAAGGATATAGCGATATTAGAAAAGGCTGAGAGAAGAGCCACCAAAATGGTAAAGGGGATGGAAGGATACTCCTATGAAGAAAGGCTAAAAAGGTTAGGGCTCTTTAACCTGGAAAAGAGACGGCTGAGGGGAGATATGATAGAAGTCTATAAATTAATGAACGGAGTGGAACCGGTAAAAGTAGATCGATTGTTTACGTTATCAGAATATAGAAAGACTAGGGGACATGCAATGAAGCTACAGGGTAAACTATTTAAGACTAATAAAAGAAAATATTTTTTCACTCAACGTGTAATCAAACTCTGGAATTTGTTACCGGAGGATGCAGTAAAGGCTGTTAGTGTAGCTGGGTTTAAAAAAGGTTTGGACAAGTTCCTGGAGGAAAGGTCCATAAGCCATTATTAAGAAGGGACCCAGGATATCAATGCTTGACCCAGTACAAGCATTGTGGAACCTGTGTCTTTTGGGGAAACTGCTAGGTATGTATGACCTAGATTGGCCACTGTTGAAAAAGGATACTGGGCTTGATGGACCTTGGTCTGACCCAGTATGATATATCTTATGTTCTTATGTGCTTTGCATGAACATCGTGATCAGGGATACTTCGAATCCTCTGATTCCGATGACTCTGATAATTCTGCCGGCACCAGAGTGTTTCTCCCTGAAGACTCCTCTTCTCCCCAACACAGAATGTCGCCTCCAGAGTACATGTCTTTTCAGGATTTTATTCGTGATGTGGCCAAGGGCCTTTCAATCACGGTAGCTCCTGAAAAGGAACCTAGAGCAAAGGAATTGGAAATTCTCCAATATCCTAAGGCTCCAAAGGAGGCAGCCACTCTGCCCATTCATGAAATTCTTCATGACTTGATGCTCAGAATGTGGGAAACACCTTTGACCACATCTCCTCATTCTAGGAGTCTTGATACAATGTATCGAATTCCACCATGTCCTGGATTTCAAAAGACTCAGCTGCCACACCATTCAATGGTAGTGGAGTCAGCCATGCGTAGGATGAAAAGTGCAAAGAGACATGCATCCAGTCCTCCAGGTCGTGAATGCAGGACTCTTGACGCTTTTGGGCGTCGAACATTTCAGGCTTCCATGCTTTCAGCTAGGATCAGCTCATATATTTTATATATGGGAATGTTCTTCAAAGAGGTCACAGGAGATTTGGAGCTTATGAGCCCACTTCTCCCAGATGACAGATGACAGGACTTCCTTACTCTTGTCAAGCATGCTCAAGATATCTCCAAGTTTTTAAATCGTGCAACCTTTGACTGCTTTGAATGCATCAGCAGAACCTCTGCTATTGCCATTGGTGCACGACAGATTGCCTGGCTTCAGGCTTCAGACTTGGAGATTTGGGTACAGGATAAATTGGGTAACATCCCTTGCACAGAAGAAAATCTCTTGGGCAAGAATTGGCAGGAGAAGGCTAATGAGATAGATGCTGACAATATCATGCTAGGTTGTCAAAATCTATAGCTACTCCAGCCAAAAAGAAACCCTATAAAAAACCTTCTTTCAGCAAAAAGAGGATGTTTTATCCATCCTATACCCAACAAGGCCAGAGTCAAGGTCAAGTTGCCCAAAGGGGACAACAACAGCAATCCAGACAGCAAAAGAAGCCAAAAACGTCCTGAGAGCTCAACCAGCTCCGCAGGTTCAGCCCCCTCAAGGGCTTTGACTCCTTCCTAGAGAGCTTAGCCTCCCTGCCTCTGAGGGGTCCAGAACCCCTAAATATTCCAGGCAGGTTGTGCCATTTTGCCAACAGATGGCATCAAATAACAGCAGAAAATTGGACTCTGTCCATTGTAGGGAAGGGGTACAAGCTCCATTTTCACAGCATGCCCCCTCCTACAATCCTAAGGCAGTTCATTTCCCAGACCTCTACAGACAGTCTACTAGATCGAGAGGTCTCAACACTCCTTGCTCAAGGAGCAATAGAGGAGGTGCCCATTCTTCAACAGGGTACAGGGTTCTACTCCCCCTATTTTCTTATTCCAAAGAAAACAGGAGGACACAGACCCATTTTAGACCTCAGAGAATTGAACAAATATTTGTTCCAAGAAAAGTTCAAAATGATTTCTCTGGGAACTCTTCTGCCATACCTTCAAAGTCAGGATTGGCTTTGCTCTCTAGACTTAAAGGATGCATATACTCACATTCTAATCCATTCAGATCACAGGAAATTCTTAAGATTCCTTTTCAAGGGAAAACACTTCCAGTACAGGGTTCTTCCCTTTGGTCTAGCTTCGGCACCAAGAGTATTCATGAAATGCATGGCAGTAGTAGCTGCATTCCTGCGAACCCTAGGGATATTCATCTTCCCTTACTTGGACGACTGGCTCATTCGAGCCCCCACGGGTGCAGAAGCCAGCTCTGCACTGTCTCGCACAATGCAAATCCTCCAATACTTGGGATTAGTAATAAATTTCCCAAAATCCCAACTTGTTCCTTCCCAGTCCCTGGAGTTCATAGGAGCCTGTTTAGATACCAGACAGTCAAGGGCTTTCCTTCCACAGGCCTGGTGTCTTCGCATAGTGCAATTAGCTTCTCAAGCAGCGGGGAAATCCTCCCTAATTGCTCGAACTGCTACAATTACTGGGATACATGGCATCCACAGTTCATGTAGTTCTCTATGCTCGCCTCCACATGCGAGCAGCCCAGTGGACCCTATCCACACAGTGGACACAGGACATCTGTCAGACAAGATATCAAATTCTCAGTGACTGATCTTGTCCCGCCAATGGTGGCAATCACTGGAAAATCTTGTCGTGGGGTCTCCCTTCCAACAACCCCCATTCTAGGCCACCCTAACAACAGATGCATCACAGGTGGGTTGGGGAGCACATCTGCATCATCTCTCTACCCAGGGTACCAGGACTACATAGGAGGCTTGTCTTCACATAAACCTCCTAGAATTAAGAGCAATCTATTTAGCTCTTCGAGTATTCCATGCCCAGCTCAGCTACAAGACAGTCCTAGTCCAAACGGACAATCAAGTAGCCATGTTCTATGTGAACAAGCAGGGTGGAACAGGCTCTCTGTCGTTATGCAACAAAGCTTTATGACTATGGGCCCTCACCAGAGAGTATCAAATTCACCTTCTTGTGGTATATCTTCCAGGCATTCAAAACCTTTCGGCAGACAAACTCAGCCGAGTACTGCTGCCTCACAAATGGTCTCTCCACCTAAATCAGGTGGCAAAGATATTTCACATCTGGGGGACTCCAGACATAGACCTCTTTGCAAGTCCACTGAATGCCATACTTCCCAGGTTCTGTTCCAGGATTCCGGCTCACAATTTCCAGGCAAGGGACGCCTTCCTCCTTCACTGGGGTCAGGACTTCCTCTATGCCTTCCCACCCATTCCCTTCATCCCCAAAACACTCTTCAAGCTTCAGAGAGACAGAGGTCGCATGATCCTCATAGAGCCACGGTGGCCACGCCAAATGTGGTATCCCCTGCTTCTACATCTCTCTCAAGCTGCACCTCTGGAGTTAGGTTTTGCTCCAGATCTCCTTTCCCAAGAGAGCGGGACACTATGGCACCCGAATCCCCAGTCCCTGCATCTCACGGTCTGTTTACTGAAAGCTTAGACCTCCAGGATTTCAACCTGTCCCAACAGGTAAAGGATATCCTTCAGGCTTCTAGAAAGCTTTCCGCAAGAAGATCTTACACCTTCAAGTGGAAACGTTTTATACTATGGTGTCCCAAGAAGGGATTATACCCCCTTGTCATACCTTTAGAATCGATACTAGAGTATCTTCTTCATTTATCAAATTCTGGTCTAAAGACCAATTCAGTAAGAGTCCATATTAGCGGAATTGCAGCTTCTTATAAGCCTCTAAATAGACAACCAATTTCCTCTCATCCACTCATATCCAGATTTATTAACAAAGCCTCCCATTAAACCACCACCGGTGGCATGGGATCTAAATCTAGTTCTCGGGCAGCTCTTGACGCCGCCTTTTGAACCTTTAGCCACTACCACCCTTAAATCTTTGTCCTGGAAGGTCATCTTCCTAATTGCAGTCACCTCTGCACGTCGCATTAGTGAATTGCAAGCTTTAGTGGCTGATCCTCCTCATACTAGGTTTCATCATGATAAGGTTGTTCTTAGAACTCATCCACACTTTATGCCAAAGGTGGTTTCCCCTTTTCATTTGAATCAATCAATGTATCTTCCTGTATTTTTTCCGAGGCCTCATTTTTCTAATGCAGAAAGGAACCTTCATACTTTGGATTGTAAAAGAGCCTTGGCTTTTTACCTACAAAGAACACAGCAACATAGAAAGTCTTCTCAACTTTTTATTGCTTTTGACTCTAGTCATTTGGGACTTCCAGTCTCCAAGAGAACTCTATCCAAATGGATTGCTCAATGCATATCCTTTGCTTATTAGAGTAAGGGTCTTCCTCTTCAAGGCCATGTCACAGCTCATAACGTGAGAGCCATGGCAGCCTCTATGGCTAAGCTCCACTCTGTGTCTATCGATGACATTTGTCGAGCAGCCACCTGGGCTTCGGTACACGCCTTTACAGCCCACTACTGCCTGGATAAAGCCTCCTGTCGGGATGCCTTCTTTGGCCAAGCTGTTCTTCAAAATCTCTTTCAGATCTAATTCATCTCCTACCCACCAACTCAGGTGGGATGCCAGAGATCCATGGGAGGAAGCATGCCCAACTTACTAGGGTGGCAGCTTCCTGGGGCTATCTCCCTGGCATCTTCAGCTAGGAAGTCCCCATATGTGAAGACTACATTCCTGCTTATTCCTGGAGATAGCGTAGTTACTCACTTGTAACAGGTGATCTCTGGGAACAGCAGGAAAGTAGTCTTCACAACCCACCCACCTCCCCTAGGAGTTGTCTCTCTATCTCTTTGTCTCTTTCTTCTCTCCCTCTATCCTTTCACTCAGCTACAAACTTAACTGAAGAGGGACAGTTGGAAAGGCGGGAAGGCAGCGCGCATATACTGAGGGATGCTCCCAAAAGCGTTCCTATTGGACGCTGGGGAGCGTTCCCACGCAGGCTCCATTGGTACCGACAATACCCATATGTGAAGACTAAATTCCTACTGTTCCCGGAGATCACCTGTTACAGGTGAGTAACTACGCTTTACTGCTTGTTCCTGGAGATAACGTAGTTTCTCCAGGACCAAGCAGGAAGTCAGTCCTCACATATGGGTGTCATCGGCACTGATGAAGCCCCAGCGGAGCATTTCCCCAGCTTTCTATGAAAGCCTTTGGGAATGCAGGCACGCATGCGCGTTTCCCTTCCCGCTAAAAGGTGCCATCTTACCTCAGTCTCTTTTTTTCTGTGAAGCCCACCGGACGTGTGTCCAGTTTTTCCCGGTTAAAATTAGATTTTTCAGCGATTTTTTGCTTTTTCTTCCGGTTCGACGCCGGTTCCCCTCCCGCCGGGTTCGGTACACCGGTATTGAGCCCGATTCCTCTTTTTCGGTTATTGCCCTTCGTGGCTGGCGTTTGCGCCCTTTTTTCTCTTTTTCCCTGGAAGGCCGGTCTTTTGACCTTGCGGGGACTCTTTTTTCCCCGATGGCTTCCAGTGGTTTTAAGAAGTGTGATCGGTGTAAGAAACTAATGTCTCTCACCGACACACACGACTGCTGCCTTCGGTGCCTCGGCCCCGACCATGATCCTAAGTCGTGCGGGGCCTGTGGAAAAATGTCTTCCAAGGCACTATGAAGTCACCAGCAGCAAAAGGAAAGGCTTTTCTCGGACTCAGCCTCCGGCCGGGCCCGGACCTCGTCTGAGGCCTCGATATATCGGGATTCTGATCCAGAGCGCCGTCAAAGCTCCTCGGACAAGGGGTCCCCCGACCGGGAATGCAAGAGGAAGAAACGGCTCGCGAGGGCGTCATCGGAAGAGGTCCCTGGCTCCTCGAGGGCCAGGTCTAGACCCCCGACCGTCGCCCCGGGCCTGTGGAACTGGAGAAGCCTGCCAAAGTTCCTCGTGTGGAGCTGGAGTCTGCTGGACACATAATCCCCATAGTCCTCGTGGACTCTCCTTCCAGGGAGCTGATGGGGCCCGAGTCGGTGGCTGCTGCGTCTCCCCAGCTGAGTCTCAGGATGACAGCCTTGGAGAGCAGAATGTCTGCCTTCATGGAGCAGCAGCGGGCACTGATGGCCAGCCTGTCTGGCGCATCTGCCCCGACCACCGGGACATCGACGTCAAAGTCGACCCCGGAGACCGAGCCGATACTCGAGTCCATCGTGGCTCGGAGTCGACCTTGGTCGCGATCCCCCTCGACCTCCCGTTCGGGACCGAGAGCGTCGCGTCGGGGTGGGTGCTCCAGGGCCCCGTGGGATCGGACCCCGACTCTTCCTCGGATGAATCGGCTTGGGAGACGGAGGACGAGGAGTCTCCTGACACCTTTAAGACTCGTTGCGTCCCTTCGGACTCACTGCAGTCTGAGCCCCGGAGTAGGTCCCCTCCGGAGGACACCCGGTTCTCGGAGTTCATCCGGGATATGGCCACTGCCTTGGCTATTCTGGCGGATCCCGAGGAAGAGCCTCGAGCTGAAGAGCTCGAGGCGCTGCAGTATGACTCTCCTCCGAAGGAGGCCTTTACTGTCCCGGTTCCTCCGATGCTGGAACGACTTCTCTTCCATATGTGGGAGGCACCGGCCTCGGCGCCGGTTCTTAGCAAGCGAGTCGATTCGATCTATCGGCTCCGTAAGAGCCCTGGTTTTCAGAAAGCACAGCTACCACACCATTCCATGGTTGTGGAATCGGCCATGCATCGTCTGAAAAGTAAGAAGATGCACTCCGCGGTGCCTCCTGGCAGGGAGGCCCGAAACCTAGATGGCGTCGGTAGAAAGTGTTTTCAGGGCTCGATGCTTGCTTGCCGTGTCCAGTCTTACCAGCTGTACATGGGCATGTACTTGCGGGATCTGGCCAAGGAGTTGGCTGGATTCTCTGCTGGTCTCTCCGGGGAACCCTTGCAGAGATTTAAGTCCTTGTCCTCGGGGATACGGGACTGCTCGAAGTTCATGTCCCGCGCCGCCTACGTTGGCTTCGAGGCTTTGGCCTGAGTTGCGGCAGCCGGCATCGTGGCTCGACGCCAGGCATGGCTGCAGTCATCGGACCTCGAGCCCTGGGTTCAGGACAAGTTGGTCGATGTCCCTTGCCGAGGTGAAAACCTGTTTGGCAAGCCCATGACCGAGAAGGCTGCTCAGCTCGAGACCGAGCACCTCACCCGGACAAGGCTGTCGAGGAAGACCTCTGCCCCTTCTCATAAAAAGAAGGGCTCGGATAAAAAGCCCTTTTACCCGAGGAAGGGCACTGCCTACAAACAGTACCCACAATATCAGGCTGCCCAAGCTGCCCCCCAGGGTCAGCAAGCCAAGGGCCAGGATAATGGGCCCTGTAGGCAGAGGGCCCCCTAGCCTCCGGCCCCTGCTACTACTCAGCAGGGTGGGGGCTTTTGACTCCTTGAGCATAGTCTCTCCTCCACTGCTCTCCCAACCCTGCACAGGAGGTCGTCTTGCCCTCTTTGCCCACCAGTGGCCCCTTATCACCGGGGGTAGTTGGGTTCTGGACATCATCCACAGGGGATATGCCCTCCATTTCCACCAACTGCCACCCCCATATTTTCCAGTGGAGCCTCCAAGGCCTCCTCTGCACACAGACCTTCTCCGTCAGGAGCTTCAGGGTCTGTTGGTGGACAGGGCGGTGCAGCCTGTGCCTCCCCACTTGCAAGGTCACGGATTCTACTCCAGGTATTTCCTGGTGCCCAAAAGGACCGGTGGCCTTCGCCCCATTCTGGACCTCAGGAACCTCAACAAGTTCCTAGTGAAAGAAAAGTTCAAGATGCTTACTCTTGGAACCCTTCTGCCCTACCTCCAGCAGGGAGAATGGCTATGCTCCTTAGATCTAAAGGATGCATACACTCACATCCTCATTCATCCAGACCACAGAGAGTACCTAAGGTTCATCGTGGGAGGAAACCATTATCAATACCGAGTGCTGCCTTTCGGCCTCACCTCCGCCCCCAGAGTCTTTACAAAGTGCTTAGCAGTGGTGGCGGCCTACCTGAGAAATCAGGGCATCTTTGTCTTCCCCTATCTGGACGACTGGCTCATCAGGGGTCAGACAGGTCAGGCCAATCAAGCCACCCTCAGGACCATTGCTCTTCTGCAACGCCTGGGGTTTGTCATAAACTTCGCAAAGTCCACTTTGCTCCCTTCCCAGAACTTGGAGTTCATAGGGGCAAGGTTGGACTCTCTCCTGGCAAAGGCATTCTTGCCAGAAAACAGAGCCCGAAGGTTGATGGCCTTGGCAAGTCAGTTTCTCAGCAGGTCCCTGGTCTCCGCCAGACTCTGCCTGTGGCTTCTAGGCCACATGGCTTCGACAGTACATGTGACCCCCAATGCCAGGCTCCATATGAGGCCTGCACAGTGGTGCCTTCGGACTCAGTGGTCACAGGCCACAGGCAGCCTCAGAGACAGGATAAGGGTGTCCAGACCATTTCTACACTCCCTCAACTGGTGGCTATACCCACCCAATCTGCTGAAAGGGATGCCCTTTCAGATTCCAGGTTACACAGTGATACTAACAACAGATGCCTCCCTGCAAGGCTGGGGAGCGCATTGTCTGGGCAAGTGCACCCAGGGCCTCTGGTCTCCCTGGGAAGCTGCACAGCAGATCAATCTCCTCGAACTCAGAGCTATTCGATTAGCGCTCAAAGCTTTCACTCCTACCCTGGCTCAACAGTCTGTCCTGATTCAGACAGACAACGAGGTTGCCATGTTTTGTGTGAACAAACAGGGTGGAACTGGGTCCAGGATCCTTTTTCGGGAAGCTCAGGACCTTTGTTCTTTTGCCCTCAAGCACAACATGCTCCTCAGGGCTGTGTACCTTCCAGGCCAGGACAACTACCTGGCAGACAGGTTAAGCAGGATACTGCAGCCCCACGAGTGGCAGCTGCATCCTTCAGTGGTTCAGAAGATCTTCCTGAAATGGGGTCTCCCTTTGATGGATCTCTTTGCCAGCCCCATGAACAAGCAACTGCCAAAGTTCTGCTCCAGGCAACCACATCCTCTGCGGTTAGCAGCGGATGCTTTTCTGATATCTTGGTCTCAGGGCCTCCTCTATGCGTTTCCTCCCACGCCCTTGGTGGCCCGAACCCTATTCAAGATTCTCCAGGACAAGGCCTCGGTCCTGCTGATAGCTCCCAGGTGGCCGAGACAGCCTTGGTTTCCTCTTCTGCTTCAACTGGCGGTAGATCCTCCACTGCCTCTGGGGTTGCAACCCGACCTTCTCACACAGGACCAGGGTTCCCTTCTGCACTCTAATCTCAAATCTCTCAATTTGATGGCCTGGAGGCTGCAAGGGTAGTTTTAGCTCCCTGGGGCCTACCTCAGGAAGTTGAGGAGGTTTTCCTAGCCTCTAGGAAACAGTCTATTAGGAAAACCTATGCTCTCAATTGGAAGAGGTTTTCTGTGTGGTGTCACCTACGTACAGAGGATCCTTTCTCCTGTACTGTGCCAGTAGTTCTTCAGTACTTACTGCACTTATCCAATCAGGGACTTAAGTCCAATTCTGTTCGGGTCCACCTCTCAGCTCTAGCAGCTCACCACTCATTAGTAGAGGGGCAATCTCTATCTGGTCACCCCTTGGTGTTCCGCTTTCTCAGGGGCTTGCTTTTACTCAAGCCTCCCATCTGTCCTCCTGCCCCTGAGTGGGAGCTGAATGTGGTCTTGCAGCAACTGACTCGCCCACCTTTTGAGCCGATGGCTACTTGTCCACTACGCTTCCTCTCCTGGAAGACACTCGTCCTGATAGCCCTTACCTCGGCTAGGCGAGTAAGTGAGCTTCAGGCCCTGGTCTGTGATAGGCCTTACACCAGGATTTATAGGAACAGGGTAGTCCTCAGGACTCATCCAAAGTTCCTCCCTAAGGTTGTCTCCTCTTTCCACCTCAATCAGGAGGTGGTTCTTCTAACATTCTTCCCTAGGCCTCATGCTAGCCAGGCTGAAGCAGTCCTGCATACCCTGGACTGTAGGAGGGCCTTATCCTTCTACCTTGACCGTACGCAGGGGCATAGAAGGGCTACTCAGCTCTTCGTATCCTTTGACCCCAATAAGTTGGGGTTGGCTGTGTCCAAGCATACCTTGTCCATCTGGGTGGCTGACTGTATCACCTGAGCTTACAAGGCGGCTGACCTTCCTTTGCAGGGTAAGGTCATGGTCCATTGTGTCAGGGCAATGGCTGCCTCAGTGGCTCATCTCCGCTCTGTGCCCTTGGTAGACATCTGCAGGGCTGCAACTTGGTCTTCAAGCCAGACTTTTGCGGCCCATTACTGCCTGGAGAGGGAGTCCTGTAGGGACAGTGCTTTTGGCCAGGCAGTACTCCGGAATCTCTTTGAGGGTTAGGCAACTCCTGCCCTCTGTTGGGCTACCGGTGGAGGTTGTGTCCTTGAAAAGCCTTTCTTTGCTGCTGAGACTAGAGGGAGTTCTTTTGTTCAGCCTGGGTTCCTCGGTAGCCCAGAGCTTTGGAGTCACCCATATGTGAGGACTGACTTCCTGCTTGGTCCTGGAGAAAGAGTAGTTACTCACCTGTAACAGGTGTTCTCCAGGAGCAGCAGGAATCAGTCCTCACAACCTTCCCTCCTCCCCTTGGAGTTGCAGTTGTACATAGTTTATTTTTCATTTTTGTGTGCTGTTTTTAGCTATGTCATTTGACTGAGGTAAGATGGCACCTTTAGGCGGGAAGGGAACCACGCATGCGTGCCTGCATTCCCAAAGGCTTTCATAGAAAGCTGGGGAAATGCTCCTCTGGGGCTTCATCGGCGCCGATGACACCCATATGTGAGGACTGATTCCTGCTGCTCCTGGAGAACACCTGTTACAGGTGAGTAACTACTCTTAATCACCTGTAACAGGTGATCTCCAGGAACAGCAGGAATTTAGTCTTCACAACCCACCCTCCTCCCCTAGTAGTTGTACATCATCTTTTTCTTTCTCTCCTTTTATTTCAGCTACAAACTCAACCGAGGAGGAAGAGCTGGAAAGGCAGGAAAGCAGCTACGCAGGTGCAGTGGGATGTTCCCAAAAGCTTTCCTATTGGATGCTGGGGAGCGTTCCCACTCGGTTTCCATCAGTACCAATGTCACCCATATGTGAAGACTAAATTCCTGCTGTTCCCGGAGATCACCTGTTACAGGTGAGTAACTACGCTACGCATTCAAATCACTGCATTCCGTATTCTTGCTTATCCCACTAGAGGACAGCAACCTTGGGCCAGAAGGACTGGGGTTTCTAGTCCTACAGGTGCTCCTTGTGGTCTTTGGCAAGCCACTTAACCCTCCATTCTCCAGGACCAAGCAGGAAATCAGTCCTCACATATGGGTGACATCGACGTCAATGGAGCCCTTGCGGAGCATTTCCCCAGCTTTCTATGAAAGCCTTTGGGAATGCAGGCACGCATGCGCGGTCCCCTTCCCGCCTAAAGGTGCCATCTTGCTCAGTCTCTCTTTTTCCGTGAAGCCCGTCGGACGTGTGTCCTAGTCCTCCCAGAAAATAGTTAGATTTTTTTGGCGATTCCTTCGCTATTTTTTCTCCAGTTCGATGCCTCCCGCTGGGGTCGGTATGCCGGTATCGAGCTCGCTCTTCTTTTTTCGGTTTTTGCCCTTCGTGGCTGGCGTTCGCGCCCTTTTTTTCTTCTCTCTGGAAGGCCGGTCCTTTGACCTCGCGGGGACTCTTTTTTCCCCGATGGCTTCCAGTGGTTTTAAGAAGTGTGATCGGTGCAAGAAACTAATGTCTCTCACCGACACACACGACTGCTGTCTTTGGTGCCTAGGTCCGGACCACGATCCTAAGACCTGTGGACCATGTGGAAAAATGTCCACCAAGGCGCTTCGAAGTCGTCAGCACCAAAAGGAAAGGCTTTTCTCTGACTCGGCCTCCGGCCGAGCCCGAACCTCGTCTGAGGCCTCGACATCTCGGGAATCTGATTCCGAGCACCGTCGGCGCTCCTCGGACAGGGGGTCCCCCGACCGGGAATGGAAGAGGAAGAAGCAGCTCGCGAGGGCGGCGTCGGAGGAGGTCCCTGGCTCCTCGAGAGCTAGGTCTCGGACCTCCGATCGCCGTCCCGGGCCCGTGGAACAGAAGAAGCTGCCAAAAGTACCTCGTGTGGAGCCGGAGTCTGCTGGACACAAGTCCTGTAGTCCTTGTGGACTCTCCTCCCCGAGAGCTGATGTAGGGCCCGGCACTGCCGGGGCCCGAGTCGGTGGCTGCTGAGTCTCCTGAGCTGGGTCTCAGGCTGACAGCCTTGGAGTGCAGATTGTCTGCCTTCATGGAGCAGCAGCGGGCGCTGATGGCCAGCCTGTCTGGCGCATTTGCCCCGACCACCGGGACATCGACGTCGAAGTCGACCCCAGAGACTGAGCCGATACTCGAGACCACGAAGGCTTGAGGTCGACCTCGGTCGCGGTCACCCTTGACCTCCCGCTCGGGACCGAGGGCGTTGACGCCAGTGCCTTCGGCATCGGGGCGGGTGCTCACAGGCCCCACGCGGTCGGACCCCGATTCCTCATCAGACGAGTCCGCCTGGGAGACGGAGGACGAAGAGTCCCCCGGCACCTTCTGGACTCGGTGCATCCCGTCGGACTCACCGCAGTCCGAGCCCCGGAGTAGATCCCTTCCGGAGGATACTCGGTTCTCGGAGTTCGTTCGGGATATGGCCACTGCGTTGGCTATCCCTGCGGATCCCGAGGAGGAGCCTCGAGCCGAAGAGCTCAAGGCCCTCCAGTATGACTCTCCTCCGAAGGAGGCCTTTACTGTTCCGGTTCCTCCGATGCTGGAACGGCTCCTCTTCCGGATGTGGGAGGCACCGGCCTCGGCGTCAGTTCTAAGCAAGCGGGTCGATTCCATTTATCGACTTCGAAAGAGCCCTGGGTTTCAAAAGGCGCAGCTACCACACCATTCCATGGTGGTGGAATCAACCATGCATCGTCTGAAAAGTCAGAAGATGCACTCCGCGGTGCCCCCTGGCAGGGAGGCCCGGAACCTGGATGTTTTTTGTAGAAAGTGCTTCCAGGGCTCGATGCTTGCTTGCCGTGTCCAGTCTTACCAGCTGTACATGGGCATGTACTTGCGGGACCTGGCCAAGGAGCTGGCCGGGTTCTCTGCTGGTTTCTCCGGGGAACCCTTGCAGAGGTTCAAGTCCTTGTCCTCGGGGATACGGGAATGCTCCAAGTTTATGTCCCACGCTGCCTATGATGGCTTCGAGGCTTCGGCCCGTGTTGCGGCAGCCGGCATCGCGGCCCGACGCCAGGCGTGGTTGCAGTCATTGGACCTCAAGCCATGGGTTCAGGACAAGTTGGTCAATGTCCCTTGCCAAGGTGAGAACCTTTTTGGCAAGCCCATGACCGAGAAGGCCGCACAGCTCGAAACCGAGCGCCTCACGAGGACAAGGCTGTCTAGAAAGACTTCTGCCCCTTCTCACAAGAAGAAGGGCTCAGGTAAAAAGCCCTTTTACCCGAGGAAGGGCACTGCCTACAAACAGTACCCACAGTACCAGGCCTCCCAGGCTCCCCCAAAGGTTCAGCAGTCCAAGGGGCAGGGGAATGGGCCCCGTAGGCAGAGGACCCCCAAGCCTCCGGCCCCTGCTCCCACTCAGCAGGGTGGGGTTTTGTGACTCCTTAGGCATAGCCTCTCCGTCCCTGCTCTCCCAACCCTGCACAGGAGGTCGACTTACCCTGTTTGCCCACAGGTGGCCACTCATCACTGGAGACAGTTGGGTGTTAAGCATTGTCCACAAGGGCTATATGCTACACTTCCAACAGCTACCTCCTCCATACTTTCCAGGGGAGCCTCCAAGGCCTCCCCTACACACAGATCTTCTCCTCCAGGAGCTCCAAGGTCTGTTGCGAGACAAGGTGGTGGAGCCTGTACCTCCCCACCTCCAAGGTCAAGGATTCTACTCCAGGTACTTTCTAGTACCAAAAAGAACCGGTGGCCTCCGGCCTATTCTCGACCTCAGAAATCTCAACAAGTTCCTAGAGAAAGAAAAATTCAAGATACTTACTCTTGGAACATTGCTGCCCTACCTCCAGCAGGGAGACTGGCTATGCTCCTTAGATTTAAAGGATGCGTACACTCACGTCCTCATTCATCCAGACCACAGAAAGTACCTCAGGTTCATTGTGGGAGGAAACCATTATCAGTACAGAGTACTGCCCTTTGGCCTCACCTCCGCTCCCAGGGTCTTTACCAAATGCCTGGCAGTGGTGGCGGCCTACCTGAGAAATCAGGGTATCTTTTTCTTCCCCTATTTGGACGACTGGCTCATCAGGGGTCAGACGTGCCAGGAGGTCAGACAAGCCACCCTCCGAACTATTGCTCTTCTTCAAAACCTGGGTTTTGTCATAAACTTCGCAAAGTCCACTTTGCTCCCCTCCCAGAACTTGGAGTTCATAGGGGCAAGGCTGGACTCTCTGCTGGTAAAGGCGTTCTTGCCAGAAGACAGAGCCCAAAGACTGATAAACTTGGCAAACCAGTTTCTCAGCAGGTCACTGGTCTCCGCCAGACTCTGCCTGGGGCTTCTTGGGCACATGGCTTTGACAGTACATGTGACCCCCAATGCCCGGCTCCATATGAGGCCTGCACAGTGGTGCCTCCGAACTCAGTGGACACAGGCCACAGGCAGTCTCAGAGACATAGTAAGGGTGTCCAGGCCATTCCTGGACTCCCTCCGCTGGTGGCTGCACCCACCCAATCTACTGCAAGGGGTGCCTTTTCAGATTCCTGGGTTCACAGTGGTGTTGAGCACGGATGCCTCCCTGTAAGGCTGGGGGGCTCATTGTCTGGGCAAGTGCACCCAGGGCCTGTGGTCTCCCTGGGAGGCCACGCAGCAGATCAATCTACTGGAACTCAGGGCTATTCGGTTAGCTCTCAAGACTTTCTCTCAAACCCTGGCCCATCAGTCTGTCTTAGTTCAAACAGACTACCAAGTAGCCATATTTTATGTGAACAAGCAGGGCGGCACCGGGTCCAGGCTCCTTTGTCAGGAAGCACGGGACCTTTGCTTGTTTGCTCTCAGGCACAACTTGCTCCTCAAGGCTGTGTATCTCCCTGGCCAGGAGAACTATCTGGCGGACAGGTTGAGCAGGATTCTGCAGCCCCACGAATGGCAGCTCCATCCCTTAGTAGTTCAGAAGATTTTCCTGAAATGGGGACTTCCATCCAGAGATCTGTTTTGCCAGTCCATTGAACAAACAGCTGCCAAGGTTCTGCTCCACACAAAGAAATATAGGGTCTTTCTTGTGGAGCAATATACTATGCTTATTCTATGAAAATCACTCCAATGTAACACTATATAGCAGGATATATAGGAGGGTGATACCATTAACCGTTATACTAGATATTTCAGTGAAACCAATGAACCGTCTCAGACCAGTTGGCAGCCGTAATGCTGGGAAAGAAGAATTCACATTCACCAGCGGCGCCTATAGCATCAATGACTTGGTTCGTGGTATTTTTCTTTAGTTATTGACACCCTCTCTCTAGTGTTTGAAAATTATGCTTTTAAACACATACAAACAGTCTCTTGTGAAAACATGTACTTAACTTCTCAATTTTTGTACTTCAGTAAAACCTTGAACTTGATAGTTTTCAGAAACCTTTAACTTGATAATTTCCAATTCTTCTTTAAAGCCTCTCCTTTGATTGTAAACCATGTGTCTTATTCACCCAACGCCTCACACATAACGTTACTTCCGCGTTTCTCTCTGTGTTTGAGGTTCTTCAGGGGATAAATCACTGTCGGTAGGCTCTTAACTAAAAAGAAACCAAAGAAAGTCGTTTGTTTTTAGTTGGATGAGAAAGAGAATTTCAGTTTGAAGGTTTCTTTTAACTACTAATGATGGTTTCTTTTTAGTTAGAAACCTACCGACAGTGATTTATCCCCTGAAGAACCTCGAAACACAGAGAGAAACGCGGAAGTAACGTTATGTGTGAGGCGTTGGGTGCAAAAGACACATGGTTTACAATCAAAGGAGAGGCTTTAAAGAAGAATTGGAAATTATCAAGTTAAAGGTTTCTGAAAACTATCAAGTTCAAGGTTTTACTGAAGTACAAAAATTGAGAAGTTAAGTACATGTTTTCACAAGAGACTGTTTGTATGTGTTTAAAAGCATAATTTTCAAACACTAGAGAGAGGGTGTCAATAACTAAAGAAAAATACCACGAACCAAGTCATTGATGCTATAGGCGCCGCTGGTGAATGTGAATTCTTCTTTCCCAGCATTACGGCTGCCAACTGGTCTGAGACGGTTCATTGGTTTCACTGAAATATCTAGTATAACGGTTAATGGTATCACCCTCCTATATATCCTGCTATATAGTGTTACATTGGAGTGATTTTCATAGAATAAGCAAGGTTCTGCTCCAGGCAACCGCATCCTCTGCGGCTAGCAGCAGATGCTTTTCTGATTTACTGGTCTCAGGGCCTCCTGTATGCGTTTCCTCCCATACCCTTGGTGGCCCGAACCCTATTCAAAATTCTACAGGACAAGGCCTCGGTCCTGCTGGTAGCTCCCAGATGGCCGAGACAGCCATGGTTCCCACTTCTGCTTCAACTGGCAGTGGATCTCCCACTGCCTCTGGAGTTGCAGTCCGACCTTCTCTCTCAGGATCAAGGATCCCTTCTGCAACCAAATCTCAGAGCTCTCAATATGATGGCCTGGAGGCTGCAAGGGTAGTTTTGTCTCCCTGGGGCCTACCTCAGGAAGTTGAGGAGGTTGTCCTAGCCTCTAGAAAGCAGTCCACTAGGAAAACCTATGCCCTGAAATGGAAGAGGTTTTCTGTGTGTTGTCAGCTACGTACAGAAGATCCTTTCTCCTGTGCTGTATCAGTAGTGCTTCAGTACTTGCTGCACTTATCCAGTCAGGGACTTAAGTCCAATTCTGTTCGGGTCCACCTCTCAGCTCTAGCAGCTCACCACTCACTGGTGGAAGGACATTCTCTATCGGTTCACCCCTTGGTGTCCAGATTTCTCAGAGGCTTGCTCTTGCTAAAGCCTCCAATCCGTCCTCCTGCTCCTGAGTGGGAGTTGAATGTGGTCTTGCAGCAACTGACTCGCCCACCTTTTGAGCCGATGGCTACTTGTCCTCTCCGCTTCCTGTCCTGGAAGACATTCTTCTTGGTAGCCCTGACCTCGGCCAGGCGAGTGAGTGAGCTTCAGGCCCTGGTCTGTGACAGGCCTTACACCAGATTCTATAGGAACAGGGTAGTCCTTAGGACTCATCCAAAGTTCCTCCCAAAGTTTGTCTCCTCTTTCCACCTCAACCAGGAGGTGGTTCTTCCAACATTCTTCCCTAGGCCTCATGCAAGCCAGGCTGAAGCAGTCCTGCATACCCTGGACTGTAGGAGGGCCTTATCCTTCTACCTTGACCGTACACAAGGACATAGAAGGGCTACTCAGCTCTTCATCTCTTTTGACCCTAATAATTTGGGGTTAGCTGTGTCCAAGAGTACCTTGTCCATATGGGTGGCTGACTGTATCGCCTGGGCTTACAGGGCGACTGACCTTCCTTTTCAGGGTCGGGTCACGGCCCATCGTGTCAGGGCAATGGCTGCCTCAGTGGCTCATCTCCGCTCTGTACCGTTGGTAGACATCTGCAGGGCTGCAACTTGGTCTTCAAGCCAGACTTTTGCGGCCCATTACTGTCTGGAGAGGGAGTCCCATAGGTTCAGTGCTTTTGGCCAGGCAGTACTCCGGAATCTCTTTGAGGTTTAGGCAACTCCTGCCCTCCAGCCCTCCGTTGGGCTACCGGTGGAGGTTCTTTCAGTGAAAAGCCTTTCTTTGATGCTGGGACTAGAGGGAGTTCTCTTGTTCAGCCTGGGTTCCTGGTAGCCCAGAGCTAGGGAGTCGCCCATATGTGAGGACAGACTTCCTGCTTGGTCCTGGAGAAAGAGTAGTTACTCACCTGTAACAGGTGTTCTCCAGGAGCAGCAGGAATCAGTCCTTACAGCCCTCCCTCCTACCCTGGGAGCTGCAGCTGTACATAGTTTATTTTACATTTTTGTGTGCTATTTTTTAGCTATGTCATTTGACTGAGCAAGATGGCACCTTTAGGCGGGAAGGGGACCGCGCATGCGTGCCTGCATTCCCAACGGCTTTCATAGAAAGCTGGGGAAATGCTCCGCAAGGGCTCCATCGACGTCGATGTCACCCATATGTGAGGACTGATTCCTGCTGCTCCTGGAGAACACCTGTTACAGGTGAGTAACTACTCTTTGCCTATGTTCTCTGTAAGTGTTAGTGTATGTGTCTCATATCTCCTTGTGTTAAATGTATCCCCCAATTGTGTTGTGACCACTTTGATTGAAGGATAAGGTGGTATACAAAACTGTCTAAATAATTAAATGCTTCGTTTTTCAAACTTGGCTCCCTATAGCGTTCCATCCTCAGTTTAAGCTTCTTACTCTGGTCCATCATGCACTACACACTGGCTGCCCCTGTTATCTTTCAGACTCTCTTTTCCTTTACTCCCTTCATCATGCACTCCATAGTATTCCTGCCAATCGCCTCCATCTCCCTTCCATCTCTCAAGCTCATCTAACATCCACCCGCTCCTCTGCTTTCTGTTTTATAGCTCCTGCCTCCAGGAATGCATTACCCCCTGCCCTCAGCTTAGAACCATCCTACATCAAATTCAAATCCCCCCTGAAGACTTATCTTTTCAATATTGCTCATAACCTGCCTGCCTCCCAATGATGACACCCCTCCACTGTCCTCTATTTTCCTCCTTGCTGTTCTCCCCTGCCCCCCCAGTATGAATATTTTGTTCTGTCCTATTAAGAAATGGCGTTCTCAATGATCTTTTAAAGTCAAGACGAAAGCAAAGCAGACAACCTGCAACAGAACATTTTCCTTATGTGCTCTATCTTTGTGGAATACCCTCCGTCAGAACATCAGATCCATCAAAGACCTTTATGACTTCAGGAAAGCACTAAAAACATTCCTCTTCAAGGAGAATTTTGGACCCAATACTTGATCATACTAATCCATCCATCCATCCACTGCTTATTCCCCCATCCCCCATTTCCAGTCCTCCCTGCAGCCTGCCACTAGCCCACCTAACTATTGCCTTGCAAGCCTTTCCCCCTTCCCTCTGATAAATTCTTGCCTCCACTCTAGTAATAATTTGCTCTTCCCGACTACTCCACCATCTTCCCTACTTCTCCATCATCTTCCCTACTTACTCATACTGGATCCCCAGCAACACGTGAATCTTGTTGGCCTCCCCATAAAAGCCTCCAAGCTATGTTCCCCTGTTCTATGTATACTTTCTGGTTAAGTTTAATGTAAACCGCTTTGAATATATGATAAGGTGGTATAAAAAAACAAGTTAAATAAATAAATAAATGTATTTTTAAATTATGTTTTAATTGTTTTGTACACCACTCTGCTGCTGTAGTAAAGGGCAGTTAATCAAGTCCAATAAACATAAACACCGAAGGCTGCGGCACTAGTTCCGAAGGCAGAGGAGACCTCTATCCTCACAGAGGATGCAGGCCTAAGTGTAGCCTCACTGCGTTCATGGTTCAGCAAGCTGCCAGGGATCCAGTGACCTCAGGTTCCTAGGCACCAGTACCGGCCCCCATCCATGACGGGTGCCTCACTTGCAGAGGTACAGCCTATCCTAGAGGTCCATGCTCTCTCGGGTGGCTCCAATGAGCACTCGAGGTCCCTCTCTGTGCAGTGTGTCCCCTCCCTGAGTGCATCAGATTCAGACAGATGGGAACTAAGGACTCCTTCCACTCCTCCCAAGCTCCACCAGCATGCTTACTATTTGCGGCGGTACTTTGAGTTCCTCTCGGACTCGTTCTCTGATTGAGAGACCAAAGAGGAATCTCCGGAGACCGCCCATCACCTCGATGTCCCCTCTGATCCCTCGCCCCCATACGAGTGGAGGACCTCTCCTTCTTCGAGTTCATGTGGAACATAAGGAAGGCTTTGCCCTTCCCTATTGAAGTGGAGGAGGAGGAAATCCTCCAGTATCCGACTCCTCCTAAAGAGACCATTACGGTTCCAATCTACTCAATACTGGAACGGCTTCTCTTTAGAATGTGAGAAACACCGTTCATGGTGCCAACAATCAGCCGACGCCTCGATTCCATGTATCGAATGTGCAAGAGCCCTGTCTTTAAAAAAGCACAACTCCCTGACAATTCCATGGTGGTGGAATCGGCCATGTGCTGGATTTAAAGTTCCAAGATGCACTCCTTGGTAGGAAGGCACACACTACAGATGGCTTTGGTAGGAAGTGATACCAGGGCTCGATGCTGGTGGCTCAGATCCAAGCATACCAGTTATAAATGGACATATATCTGCGTGATCCTGGGATCTTGCCGGTTTCTCTGCTGGTCTGTCAGGAGAGCACCTTGAGCACTTCTGGAACCTAGTGGGCAAAATGAAGGCATGCCCCAAGTACATGATCCAGGCAGCCTACTATGGATTCGAGTCCATGGTCAGGGTGGCTACAATGGGTACTGATGCCTGCCACCTGGCATAGCTAAAGTCCTCGGACTTAGAACAATGGGTTCAGGACAAGTTGGCTGATGTCCCATGCCGGGGAGAGAACCTCTTCAGCAAACTTATGGTGGAAAAGGCCACAGAGTTGGAAAAGAAGCAACTCACCATGAACAGGCTCTCAAAAAAGACTGCTGACCTTTCCAGGAGAAAGGTTTCCGGGCAGAAAGCATAGTTACCTGTAACAGGTGTTCTCCAGGGACAGCAGGAATCAGTCCTCACACATGGGTGACATTGGCGCCGACGGAGCCCTTCTGTGGAGCAATTCCCCAGCTTTCAAAGAAAGCCTTTGTGATTGTATCACGCATGCGCGGTCCCCTTCCCGCCCAAGGGTGCCATCTTGCTCAGTCAAATGACATAGCTAAAGAGACAGCAAAATGAACAAAATATAAGAATGATAAGGCTGCAACTCCAGGGGAGGAGGGAGGGTCATGAGGACTGATTCCTGCTGTCCCTGGAGAACACCTGTTACAGGTGAGTAACTACGCTTTCTCCAGGAACAAGCAGGAAGTCAGTCCTCATATATGGGACTCCCTAGCTATAGGTTACCGAGAACCCATATCTGAAAAATGGCTCCTTCTAGAAGAGCCTCAGCGGCTGTGATAGGAATTCAGCGGAGAACGCAACACCTCCGGTAGCCTGACACCAAAGGGTCAGAGGGTAGGAGTTGCCTAAACCTTAAATAAGTTACAGAGTACCGCCTGGCCGAAAGCACTGTCCCGTTGGGAGTCCCTGTCCAAGCAGTAATGGGCTGCAAAAGTCTGGCCTGAAGACCAGGTGGCGGCACAGCAGATGTCTGCCAGCGGAACAGAGTGGAAGTGAGCCACTGATGCGGCCATAGCCCTGACACGGTGGGCCATGATTCGACCCTGCAACAGGAGGTCGGCCGCCCTGTACGCCCAGGCAATGCAGTCTGCCACCCAGGTGGACAACGTGCGCTTGGAGACAGGTAGCCCCAGCTTACTGGGGTCATAAGAGATGAAGAGCTGAGTAGCCCTTCGATGTCCCCATGTATGCTACGGGAGGAAGGCCAACGCCTTCTTACAATCCAGGGTATACAGGACCGCCTCTGCCTGGTTGGCATGCGGTCTGGGAAAGAAGGTTGGAAGAACCACCTCTTGGTTGAGGTGGAAAGAAGAGGCCACTTTCAGAAGGAACGGGGTGGGTGCGAAGGACCACCCTATTTCTATAAAACCGTGTGTATGGCCTATCCGAAACAAGAGCTTGCAGCTCACTCACTCATCTGGCAGATGTGAGTGCCACCAGGAAGAGCACCTTCCAGGAGAGGACGCGCAGATGGCAAGTGGACATCGGCTCAAAAGGTGGGCGAGTAAGCTTCTCCAAGACCACATTCAAATCCCACTCGGTTGCCGGAGGACGAACCGGGGGTTTCAGTAGAAGTAGACCTCTGAGGAATCTGGATACCAAGGGGTGAGCCGAAAGAGGTTGTCCTTCCACTGGAGAGTGGTGTGCTGACAAAGCACTCAGGTGGACCCTGACAGAGTTAGACTTAAGACCTAATTCTGAGAGGTGAAGCAGGTACTGCAGCACCACTGGTACAAGGCAAGAGAAAGGGTTCTCATTGTGCTGGGTACACCACCCCTCAAACCTGCGCCACTTGAAGGCATAGGTTCTCCTAGTGGACTGTCTCCTTGAGGCCAGTAACACCTCTTCTACATTCTTAGGTAGGAGGAGAGGAGCCAGTACTACCCTTTCAGCAGCCATGCCAGCAGGTTGAGGGATCTGAGGTTGGGTTGTAAGAGAGTGCCCTGCTCCTGGGAGAGGAGGTCGGGCTGCGTCCCCAGAGGGAGTGGGGCTTCCACTGCCAGCTGGAGGAGAAGCGGAAACCAAGGCTGTCTTGGCCATCTGGGGGCTACCAGAATGACAGAGACCTTGTCCCGAAGGATTTTGAACAGAGTCTGGGCCACAAGAGGCGTGGGAGGAAACGCATACAGGAGGCCCACTGACCAGGAGATCAGAAAAGCATCTGCAGCCACCCTCTGAGGATGTGGCTGTCTGGAGCAAAAGCTGGGCAATTGGTGATTTTGCGGACTGGCAAAGAGATCTATGGAAGGATGCCCTCAGCAGTGGAAGATCTGCTGGGCCACTTCCCGATTCATTTGCAACTTGTGAGGTTGAAGAATCCTGCTTAGCTTGTCTGCTAGGAAGTTCTCCTGACCTGGCAAGTAAACTGCCTTGAGGGACATACCTTGCCTGATTGCAAAGGAGCAAAGGTCAAGCGTCTCCTGACATAGGAGACGGGACCCTGTACCTCCCTGCTTGTTCACATAGAACATTGCTACCTGATTGTCGGTCTGCACTAAGACAGACTGATGTGAGAGAATATGACAGAAGGTTTGAAGAGTTAGGCGAATCGCCCGAAGCTCTAAGAGGTTGATTTGTTGTGTACTCTCCTGAGGAGACCACAACCCCTAAGTGCATGATCCCTGGCAATGGGCTCCCCAGCCCAGCAAGGAGGCATCTGTCGTCAGCGCTTTTGTGTGCGAGGGAGGCTAAAAAGACACTCCCTCGAGCAGGTTGGGTGGCTGAAGCTACCACGCCAATGACTTCATCAGTCGTTTGGACACTCTGATCCTGTCTCGGAATCGTCCTGTGGCTTGTGTCCACTGATCTCTGAGGCACCACTGAGCTGTCCTCATGTGGAGATGGGCATTTGGGGTTACATGTACCGTGGAGGCCATGTGGCCCAGGAGGCGTAGAAAGTGTCTCGCTGAGATCTGAGACTTATGGCTGACTTGGTGCACCAGCACCAGAAGTCTCTGTGCCCTGTCCTCCGGGAGGTAAGCCCTTGCCCGAAGGGTGTCTAATCTTGCTCCTATGAACTCTAAGTTTTGAGTGGGGAGCAAAGTGGACTTTGCTTGATTTATGACAAAGCCTAAATGCTGTTGCATGTTGATAGTGCGAGCTGTGGCCTGTTGGGCCTCTTCAGGCGACTGGGCCCTGATGAGCCAGTCATCCAGGTAAGGGAAGACAAAAATCCCTTGGTTCCTGAGGAAGGCTGCCACTACCGCCAGGCATTTGATAAACACTCTGGGAGCAGAGGGTAGGCCAAATGGAAGTACTCTGTACTGAAAATGGTTTCCTCCCACTAAAAATCTGAGATATTGTCTGTGGTCTGGATGTATGAGGATGTGCGTATAGGCATCCTTCAGGTCTAAGGAGCATAGCCAGTCTCCCTGATGGAGGTAAGGCAGCAATATTCCAAGGGAAAGCATCTTGAACTTTTCCCTCACCAGGAACTTGTTCAAGTTTCACAGGTCAAGGATGGGTCTGAGGCCCCCTGTTCTTTTTGGTATCAGAAAATACCTGGAGTAGGCCTTGTCCCTGCAGGTGGTGGGGCGCCGGTTCCACCGCCTGATCCTCTAGAAGACCTGCTAACTCCTGCAAGAGGAGGTCCCTGTGTAGAGGGGGTCTGAGAGGCTCTCCTTGAAAGAAGGAGGGAGGTACCTGGTTGAAATGGAGCAAATAGCCCCTTTGGACTATTTGAAGGACCCAGGTATCTGTGGTGATTGTTGGCCACCTGTGGGCGTACATGCTTAGCCTTCCTCCTGGGCAGGACCTCACCCCTGGTTAGAGAGAGACTATGCTTTGGCAGTGAAAAACCCCTCCCAGCTGGGTCGGAGCTGGGGCCTGAGGCTTGGGGGTCTTCTGCTTACGCGGGCCATGCCCCTGTCCCTTCGCCTGCTACCCCTCTGGGCGAGCTCGGGCGGCCTGGTGAGTGGGATAGTTGTGGTAAGCAGCACCCTTCCTTGTGAAAAATGGCTTTTTACCCGAGCCCTTCTTTTTAGAAGGGGCAGAAGTCTTCTTGGAGAGTCTTGTCCGGGTCAAGTACTCAAACTCGATTTCAGCAGCCTTCTCAGTCATGGGTTTGCCAAAGAGGTTGTCACCCCGGCAAGGGACATTGAGCAACTTGTCCTGAATCCATGGCTCCAGGTCCGACGACATTAGCCACGCCTGGCGGCGGGCACCGATGCGGGCTGTGGCTACTCGGGCCGAGGCCTCGAAGCCGTCATAGGCTGCTCAAGACATAAACTTTGAGTACTCCCAAATCCCAGTGGACAAGTTCTTGAGGCGCTGCAAGGGTTCCTCGGAGAGGTCAGCTGAAAACCCGGCAATCTCCTTCGCCAGGTCCCGCAAGTACATGCCCATGTACAGCTGGTATGTTTGGGCTCGGCATGACAGCATCGAGCCCTGGTAGCACTTTCTGCCGAGGGCATCCAGGTTCCGGGTTTCCCTGCCAGGAGGCACCGAGGAGTGTGTTTTTTGGCTCTTGAGACTGTGCATGGCCGATTCCACAACCATGGAGTTGTGTGGCAGCTGTGCTTTTTGGAACCCAGGGCTCTTGCGGACTCGATAGATGGAATCGACCCGCTTGCTGAGAACTGGCATCGAGGCCGATGACTCCCACATGTGGAGCCTCAGCTGTTCCAACATCGGAGGAACCGGTACCGTAAGGGCTTCCCGAAGGGGAAAGTCATACTTGAGGGCTTTGAGCTCCTCGGCTCAAGGCTCCTCCTCAGTGTCCGCCGGGAATGCCAAAGCCTTGGCAATGTCCCTGACAAAGTCCGAGAACTGGGTATCCTCCAGGGGGGGGGACCTTTCCGAGGCTCGGAACCCGGCGAGTCCGATGGGACATACTGGGTCCAGTGGGTGTCTGGGGACTCCTCATCTTCTGTTTCCCATGCCGAGTCCTCCGAGGAGGAATCGATGGGCTCCGGCTGTGAGGGCTTTGGTCTCGACCGCCCCGACGCCGAGGGCACCGGTGTCGACGACCTTGGTCCCGAACGGGAGGTCGAGAGAGACCTCGGCCGAGGATCAACTCGAGTCCGAAGAGTCTCGAGGATCGGCTCGGCCTCCGGGGTCGACTTGGATGTCGAGGTCCCGGTGGTCGGGGCAGATGGACCGGTGAGAAAGGCCATCAGCACCCGCTGCTGCTCAAGACAGATATGCTGTGCTCCAGGGCCGCCATTCTGAGACTGAGCTCAGAAGGCTCCACAGCCTCCGGGCCGGGTCCTGATGCCGGTTCTCCCAGAGCAGAGTCAACAAGGACAACAGCAGTTGCCTTCCTTGGCATCTCCGGCTCCGTGCGAGGCACCTTTGCAGGCCGCTCCGACTCCGAGGACCCGGGGCGGCGGTCAGGACTCTGCAACCTGGCCCGCGAGGATCCAGGCCGATCAGAGGCATCCAGCGACGACGCCCTCGCAGGTTTCTTCTTCCTCCGGTGTTCCCATGAGGGAGATCCCCACTCAGAAGACCCCCCGATGATGCTCGGCATCAGATAGCTCCCAAGACTTCGAGGCTTCTGAAGAGGTCCGGACCTGGGTGGATGCAGACTCGGAGAAAATCCTTTCACGCTGCTGCTGCCTACTTCTAAGTGCCTTGAAGGACATCTTGCCACATGGGCCACAGGCCTTCACGTCATGGTCGGGCCCAAGGCAGTGGAGACAGCCGTCGTGTGTGTCGGTGAGTAACATTAATTTTTTACACCGATCACACTTTTTAAACCCGCTGGCAGCCATCGGGGGAAAAAAGGCCCCTGCAACATCAAACGAGCGAGCTGCCAGTGAAAAAGAAAAAAAAAAGCGCGAACGCTAGTCACTAAGGGCAAAAAACAAAAAGTGACCGGACTCGATACCGGTGTACTGAACCGAGTCGGGAAGGGGAACTGGCGTCGAACCGGGCCAAAGAAGAGAATCTTCTGTAGTTTTGACGTACTTTTTCCGTGAGGGAAGTTGGACTACGTCCGTTGGGCTCTGCGGAAAAAGGGAGACTGGGCAAGATGGCACCATTGGGCGGGAAGAGGACCGCGCATGCGTGATGCAATCCCAAAGGCTTTCTTTGAAAGCTGGGGAATTGCTCCGCACGAGGGCTCCATCGGTGCCGACGTCACCCATATGTGAGGACTGACTTCCTGCTTGTTCCTGGAGTTCTTTTACCCTAAAAAGAAAAAAGCCTATGGTACTTATACCCTTTATTATTTGTACCAACTGCCCCAACAGGGGCAACAGGCTAAGGGTCAATACCAGAGGCAGCAGCGCAAGCCGAAAGTCCCAAAGCCTCAATCAGCACCGCAGCCCCAGCCAGGCAGGGGTTTTTGACTCCAGGCTTCAGACCATGGCCCATCTTCCCCTCCCAGCCTCTGTTCCACCACAGGTGGGGGGGCGGCTGATACACTTTGCCCACAGGTGGCCCAGCATAACAACCGATGTCTGGGCACTGCAGGTGGTTTGCGAGGGCTACCTGCTCCGTTTTGATTAGATTCCCCCTACCTTCTTTCCAGAGGAATACCCTCTCGAGCATCACCATCGCGAACTACTCTAACTGGAGGTCCAGGCCCTTCTGGCAGAAT
Organism: Ichthyophis bannanicus; assembly: GCA_033557465.1. Classification (NCBI taxonomy): domain Eukaryota; kingdom Metazoa; phylum Chordata; class Amphibia; order Gymnophiona; family Ichthyophiidae; genus Ichthyophis; species Ichthyophis bannanicus. Next base: position 86,314,246 of record CM066048.1, on the reverse strand, counting down.
GGGTGGTGAAACTTGTTCCACCATCCCAAACAAGACAGGGTTTCTATGCCTGCTACTTCCTGGTTCCCAAGAAAACAGGCGGGTTCCAACCCATCGTGGATCTCCACAATCTCAATTGCTTTCTAGTGAAGGAAAAGTTCAAGATGGTATCCCTTGGAATGTTGCTGCCTTACCTTCAACGGGAAGATTGGCTGTGCTCCTTGGATCTCAAAGACACCTACGCGCACATCCTTATCCATGCCCTGTATTGTCAGTACCTCCACTTTATGCTCAGCAGACAGCATTATCAGTACACAGTTCTGCCCTTCAGCCTTGTCTCTGCCCCAAGGGTCTTCACCAAATGTCTGGCAATTGTTGTCGCCTTCCTTCAGATCCTGGGAATCTTTGTCTTCCCCTACCTGGACAACTGGTTGGTCATAAGCGGGATGCCGGATGAGGTCCAGCAGTCCATACAGCACACCATTCAGGTACTAGAACAGTTGGGTTTTGTCATCAACTACCCAAAGTCCCACCTGCAACCCTTTCAATGCCTCATGTTCATTGGGGCTGTCCTCGACACTACGCTGGCTTGAGCTTTCCTTTCGACGGCAGGCCCAATGCCTAGTCATCTTGGTGACGGACGTCCAGCATTGCCCGGTTGTCACAGTTTGGCAGATGCTGCGCCTCCTGGGCCACATGACCTCTACAGTCTCTGTTACCCCCTCAGCTCAACTTCAGATGCATCAGATGCAATGGACTCTCTGCACACAATGGCGTCAAGCAACAGGGCATATTTTTTGGACAGGGTTACAGTGACTCTGCCCCTCCAAGAATACCTGTCCTGGTGGCAGCACCCTGCTCACCTGCTTGTGAGGCTTTATTTCCAGGCCCCGCCGCACTTGCAAGTCCTAACGACTGATGTCTCCAAACTCGGCTGGGGGGCACATCTGAATGGCCTGTCCACACAGGGCCTCTGGACTGTGGGGGAAAGCCGCCATCACATCAACCTCCTGGAGCTTTGGACCATTGCCATTGCCCTCCAAGAGTTTCAGCAATAACTCTCCAACCAGGTCATCCTCATACAGATAGACAATCTGGTGGCCATATTCTATTTCAACAAACAGGGTGACTCTGTTGGGAGGCAGTCTGCCTCTGGAAGTTTGCAATCTTGCACAGTATGCTCCTCAGAGTGATATACCTGCCAGGAGAGCTTAACGTCCAGGCGAACCGCTTCAGCAGGGTCCTTCAGCCACATGAGTGGACTCTGAACAGGCAGATTGCCAACCGCATCTTCCAGATGTCTGGCACGTTGTCCACAGACCTCTATGCCACTCCCTGCAACACCTATCTCCCGCTGTTTTGCTCCAAAGTACCATGCAAGAATTACTTGGCTCCTAATGCTTTTCTCCTGGACTGGATCAAATATCTTCTGTATGCCTACCCACCAACTCCTCTGAGGCCAAAATTCTCTTCAAGTGGCAGATGGACAGCACTACCATTATCCTCATTGTGCCACACTGGCCCAGGCAACCCTGGTTTCCACTTCTGCTCTGATTGTCCCAACGATGACCCCCTCAGACTGGGCTGTGCCCCGGACCTGATCTTGCATGACGATGGAACTCTACTCCATCCCATCCTATCACCCCTAGCGCTAATGGCTTAGATGCTGAGCGGGTAGTACTCACAGAGCTCCGCTTACCACAGTAGGTGAACATCCTCCTAGCCTCCCTAATGACTTGACACGGCGTGCTCATACCTTCAAGTGGTGCAGGTTCTGTTTGGTGTGAGAACAAGTCTCTGGACACCTTCTCCTACTCTGTGGAGTTTGTTTTGTCTTATTTTCTGCACCTTTCCGACTCTGGTCTGAAGTCCAACTCGGTCAGAGTGCATCTCAGTGCTGTAGCCGCTTATCATTGGCCCATAGCTGATAGGCTGATCTCCGCTCACCCCTTAGTGGGTCGTTTTATGTGGGGCCTCCTACTATCTTGTCCCCCCATTAAACTACCCCTGGTGGCATGGGACCTCAATGTTGTGCTATGGCAGCTCCTCACACCCCCCTTTTTGCCGCATAGCTCCTGCCCACTCAAATTCCTTACCTGGAAAGTTATTTTTCTAGTGGCGCTTACTTCGGCACGCAGAGTCAGTGAATTGCAAGTGCTGGTAGCGCACGCACTGTACATCAGGTTTCATAAGAACACGGTAGTTCTCCGAACTCACCCGAAATTCCTATCTTAGGTAGTTTCTGCTTTTCATCTCAATCAATTGGTGGTGCTACCAACCTCGCTACACACCTTGGACTGTAAGAGAGCACTGACTCTCTCTGGACAAGACAAAAGCCCATTCCATTTCGTTCCTCCAGTCCAGTCCCAGCACCTTTGGGTATTCACACCTTTTCAGCAGCTTGGAGACTGAGCATGTCGTGAATTTCATGACCTTCCCTCATATAGTCAGCTGGCTCCACCCTCAGCCTTCAGTATCTCAGTCTCAAGGCAGCTGGACAGACATAAATTTCACAATCTGGACTCATTGAAGGAACAAAATTTTTTTCTTTTCTGAAATTGGTTTTAAATTTGCCGCACATAGCACTGCGGAGTTACAGCAGGGGCTGGGCAGACTGGAGCAGCCTTTTAGCTGTTAATGCAGCTCCATGCTGAGGCCACAAAGGCAAAATCCAGGTCCGCATTGCTCCCCTATGGGGGGGGGGGGAGGCAGCTAAGCGGCAGCAGTGCAGGAAAGAAGCTGTGAGCTGGGGAAAGAGGCAAACAGCTGAACAAATGCCAGGAACCAGGGAACGACGACTCCACAGTGCAGGCTGAGAAATTTGTCGTGCTGGCAGGAGACCAGGTATTTTGAGCCTTTCTGCCCGCTGCAGAAGTCCGGAGGGGGTGTGCGTGTGGCATGGCTACTCCAGGGGGTGTAATTTTGCCGGGCCCCGAGGGATTAGCGTGACTGCATGGTGCACATCAGGTGGATGGCAGCGGCCATTTTAGCAGCACGTGAGCCGTGAAAGTGTGCAGGCAGGACTCAGGGCAATTGCTAAGCAGCAGGGAGCACAGGCGTCACGTTTTGCTGGTGATTCGGGAGCTGGGGAGCCATAGCAGCAACCCAGTAGGGAAAGAGTTAAAAAAAAAAAAAAATACCCACCATTGAACAAGCTTACTTCAGAGATGCCAGCAAGACAGACCTGTGTGGCCTGTGGATCCCACAGGGGCTCAGTGTAGGTGGCTGGATTTTGCAGGGTCTGTGAGGTGGAATCCAGGTCAGTGGAGGCTGAGATGCAGGAGGACAGGCTGGACTGGTCCCCAACACCTAGAGCTGAGGGGGAAGCAGCAGAGTCTTCCACAGCACACACTGCTGTAGAGGAAATGGAGCCTTTCCCAGTTTTATTTATTTATATTCTCTTATATACCATGCTATTCTGCATCATTGCAGTTTACATTGAACAAACTGAAATTACATTGAACAGGGCATTATAACTTGGAGATAACTATTTTACAAGGAACATGGGCTATGGAGGGTTAAGTGGCTTGCCCAAGACCACAAGGAGCACCTGTGGGACTAGAAACCCCAGTCCTTCCGTCCCAAGGTTGCTGTCCTCTAGTGGGATTTGAACCCCTGACCTTCCAGCCTGAGGTACCTTGCCCCAACCACTAGGCCACTCCTCCACTCCAGTTAAGGCAAAGGGCAAAGGCAAGAAGGTGGCAAAGGTGAGGGGCTTGGAGGAGCAGAAAGGGTTAGGCGCTCAGGGGGCCTTCTCACCGGAGTTTGTGCTCTTGCTTCATAAAGCTTTTTGCTTGAAGCAGAGTACAACTGAGAGGATAGCAGCTCTGAGGACTGCATTGAAGCGCACAGTGGAAGCAGGATGGGTGCTTGAAGGAGCTGAGGAGGAGCGCATGCCCAGTAAGCGACAGGTCAAGGATAGCTGCTGGGAAGATGCCACACTGGAGACAGAAGATATGGAGGACGAAAATCTCCTACAAGGTGGACTTGGAAGAAGGCGAGATCCCACAAGCGGAGGACTCATGCATTATCTGGATTTTCCGCAGAGAGGAATTAACAGCTTTGATAACACAATCTGCAAACGTTTTGAACTGTCACTTGGAGGCACTGGAGGAAGAGGAGCCTGTAGAGGATCCGCTATTCCAGGCTGTTTGGTCAACACAAAAGGTCTTTCCTCTGCATAGGTTTGTGTGGCGCATGATTCAGGAAGAGTGGGATGTGCCGGAAGGTCCGCTTAAGGGTATGCGTACTATGGCTAGACTGTACCCATTCCCAGATCGAGACAGGGAACTCTTTCACGCTCCAAAGGTGGACGCTGCAGTCATGGCAGTGACTAAGAAAACAATAGCCAAATTAACATGAATAAAATACATTCTCTAAAATGCTTGTATGCAAATGCTAGAAGTATAAAGAATAAGATGGGAGAGTTAGAATATATAGCACTAAATGAAAGGTTAGATATGATTGGAATATCAGAGACATGGTGGAAGGAGGACAACCAGTGGGACACTGTGATACCTGGGTACAAACTATATCGTAATGATAGAGCTGATCAAATTGGTGGAGGGGTTGTGCTCTATGTTAGAGAGGGCATTGACTCAGAAAGGATTAAAGTTTTGCAGGAAACAAAATCTGCTGTAGAATCTATATGGATTGAAATTCCATATAAAAGGGGAAGGCAATGGCAGTGGGGGTGTACTATCGAGCACCTGGCCAGAATGACCAAATGGATGATGAAATGCTCAAAGAAATCAAGGAAGCTAACAAATGTTACAGCGCAGTAATAATAATGGGTGATTTCAATTACCCCGGTATCGACTGGGTCAGTGTCACATCAGGACATGCTAGGGAGATAAAGTTCCTAGATGAAATAAATGACTGCTTCTTGGAGCAGCTGGTTCATGAACCGACCAGAGGGGAAGCCATATTAGACCTAGTCCTTAGTGGAACACCAGATCTAGTGCAAGAGATAAGGGTGTTGGGGTCACTTGGCAATAGTGATCATAGCATGATCGCCTTTGATTTAATTAGTGGAGGAGGGATAGTAAGGAAATCCACAGTACTACCTTTTAACTTTCGAAAGGGAGACTATGATAAAATGAGGAAAACAGTTAAGAAAAAACTAAAAGGAGCAGTTGCAAAGGTTAAAGACTTACATCAAGCTTGGGTGTTGTTGAAAATACTATCTTGGAAGCCCAGACCAGCTGTATTCCACGCTTTAAGAAAAGTGGAAGGAAGTCCAAAAAACTGCCAGCATGGTTTAAAGGTGAGGTCAGAGAGGCTGTTGTTTCCAAAAAAGCATCTTTCAGGAAATGGAAAAAAGAGCCAAACGACGAAACCTGGAAACAGCACAAGCACTGGCAAGTCAAATGCAAGGCATTGATAAAGCAGGCCAAGAGAGAATTTGAGAAGAAGCTTGCTGCGGAAGCAAAAACGCGAAAAAAAGACCTTTTCAAGTACATTCGTAGCAAAAAACCTGTGAGAGAGTCAGTTGGTCCATTAGATGATAAAGGGATTAAAGGAGCACTAAGAGGCGACAAGGCGATAGCGGAGAGACTGAATGAATTCTTTGCTTCGGTCTTTACTGAGGAAGATGTAGGGATGTAACCCATGACTGAAGTGGTATTTAAAGGTGCGGAAGGATTGAAGGAAATATCGATACATCGGGAAGATGTCTTACAACTATTAGATAAACTGAAGAGTAGCAAATCACCTGGGCCGGATGGTATACATCCAAGGGTGTTGAAAGAACTGAAATATGAGATTGCAGACCTGCTATCAGTAATCTGTGAACTATCATTAAAATCATCTCGAGGAGTCCACGTGACGCATGAGCGGGTGAGGACGACTCCTCGTTCGCTCCGGGGCCGTCTTCAGATACTTGCCCGAAATACTTTGTTTTTGCCCCTGACAACAGCCAGCTCGCTGCGGGTCTTTATTCTTCTACTGTGAAATACCCTAACGGTGTGAGACACAGACCCGATGCCTCCTCCGGCGCGCAAGGAGAAGGAAAAGGAGAAGGGGCCTAAGTCAAGCTCAGCGGCCATGTCTGTGCCTCAGCCCTCCTCCCCGAGTAAAGATAGCGTGGAGTCAGCCACTGAAGACTTGGCGAGGGAGGTGGTGCGGCAACTGGACCCAAAATTTGACCAGATCTTGTCAAAATTGGAGGTGATGGGCACATCGCTGATGGAGATGAACCAGCGGATCGAGGAGCTGGAAAGCCGCGTGGCGGCGGTGGAGGAGGATGAGGGCCGGCAGTCCCGGGGGCTGGAGAACACGAGGTCTCAACTCGAGGCCTTGCAGGCTAAAATTGATGACCTCGAGAACCGGACCCGCCGCAACAACATCCGCTTGGTGGGGGTACCGGAGGCTACTACTGACCTGCAACTGGTGCCGCTGATAGAGGAGTGGCTCCCCAAAGCTCTGGGCCTGGATGCGTTGGTGGGGGACCTCAAGGTGGAAAGAGCACACCGCGTTGGCGGGAAGATGGCGACTCGTCCGAGACCCCGAGTAGTGATTGCTCGGATACTGAACTTTGCTCACAAAGAGCGTCTGCTGCAGGCTTTCCGCCAACATCGGCAGCTTACTTTAGACAACAGCCAACTTCTCTTGTTCCAAGACTACTCCTCCCTGGTTACTGCGAAGAGGAGAGAGTTTACCCCAATATGTTCAGAACTATTCCAGAAGAAGGTGAGATTCACACTGGCGTTCCCGGCTGTTCTGCGCGTCTATCATCTGGGGAAGACGCAGGTCTTTGATACGGTGAAGGCGGCGCAGACTTTTATGAGAGAGCTGGAGAAGAATAACCCGTCTCAGGCGGGGGAGCAAAGCCCGACGTCGGACCGTTGACCCTGTGACTCTCTTACCCTTGCTGACCCGCTTCCCGAGGGGCCGACGACCGGAGATCGGGAGTGGGGGGTCCGGATGGGGGCCGCGGTTTGGCCGGCGGGACTCCCAGTTCTGCCCTTCATTTTTGAGACTTGGCACCTGGAACAAACCTCTGGACGCTTTGGTGCGCAGTCTATGGACTTAGGGGCCCGCATTCCTCACTGTGGCAGCCTGGGCCTGGACTACCGACCGGAATCAGCAGTTGCCTGCGGGAATTAACCCTCTTTACTTCTTTTATTTAACTTCTTTGTTTTTTCCCTTTTTATTTTTACTTCCCTTACTTTACTGACATTTTTATTTTATTATCCCTTTATTGTACCTTAGTTCCCTTCTAGGGCATAATTCTATCCCTTTGTACTCTCTGTTCTTTTCTTTTGTATATCGTTGCTTCGATAGTTCTGCTTTTCGGGGCCTCCCCAGGGCTAACTCCTGCTCCCCCCCCTCCTCTTTAGTTGTAAATGTTCTGTTTTCTGTTACAAAATCTTTAACTAATGCCCTTAAATTTGATGTTTATTGTTAATGTTTTAGTATTGGCCTTCTGCAAATATTGGGGTGTAGCCTTCCTTTTAGAGCATGCACTTTTGGGCTATGCGAGGGCATGTAGGAGGGCGAGGCCTGTCTAGACGGGGTAGAGAGGAGGATGCTTTTATTTTATTTTATTTTGTCTCTCTTAGTTAATGTGGGTAGGCTCCTTAAATGTTGCCTTCGCTATTGTACGGGAGCCAAATGCTGTGTGGGGAAGAACATTTACTTTCATATATGACTGAAGACTGGGGGCGGCCCCGCTGCGTGCGGCAGGGACTCCTAGATCAGCCATGACGGCTGATGGTGGGATGGTATATTTTAATATGGGGGGGGATGGAGGGTATGGGGGACTTGGGGGGGTGGAGGGAGTGGGAGAGGGCGTGGAGGGGGGTATAGGGAGAGGGGGGGAGGGGAGCTTTGGGGTTGGGGTAGAGGGGGTTGGGAAGGGCAGCGGGGGGGGAGGGCTGGGTGAGGTACCGGCACAGGAGACCATTTTTGAGGGGCGGGGGTTCTGGATGGTAACGGTGGGGGTACACTCGCACATTCGCCACAATTTCGGGCCGGGGGTCGAGGCTGGGCGACCCTGGGCTGTTTGGGTGCAGAGTACTTTGCGGTTGCCGGTGAGAGTTGAGCGGCAATGAGAAATCAACTGCGATTCATCTCGTGGAACGTGGGAGGGATCAACTCTCCTGTGAAGAGAACTAAGGTGCTTCAGGCTTTGCGGAAGGCCAGAGCGCAGATTGCATTCTTGCAGGAAACCCACCTCTCCGAGAAGGAGCATGCTAAACTGCAGCGCGGCTGGGTGGGTCAGGTGTTGGCGGCTTCCTCTGGGGGGCGGAAGCGGGGAGTCGCTATTTTGTGTAGTAAAGATCTGAAGGTGGAATTGTTGAGTGAAGATCGTGACCCCTCTGGTCGATACTTATTTGTGCACTTAAAGGTAAATGGCGATGAATTCTTTTTGGGGAATATCTACGCTCCCAACGTCTATGACCATCTCTTTTTTCAAAGAGTGAGCAGAAAAGTTACGGCGGCCCCGCAGATCCCTTCGATTGTGGCGGGGGATTTTAATTGTCCCCATGACCCAGCCGTGGATAAAGCAGGGGGACAGCTGCAGGGTGATTGGAGCAGAAAAGGAGTTGGGTATTTGTGTCTTGTCGGTGGGTTGGTGGACACCTGGAGGGCCCTTCATGGGGGGGGAGAAAGAGTTCACACATCTGTCTAGGGTACATCATACCTGGTCTCGGCTTGATTACATTCTGGTTGCTGAGCGCGAATTTGCTAGAGTGCTCAGTTCGGAGATCGAACCGATGGTGGTTTCAGACCATGCCATGGTGCGAATGGACTGGAAGGGGCGTGAGCAAGGCGACGCCCGATGGGCCTTCCCTAGGCAGATGTGGCAGAATTCGGCCTTTAAAAAGTATTTGATACAGAAGTGGGACGAATACCTCCAATTCAACGAATCTAGTGTGAGTTCAGCTAACCTTTGCTGGGAGGCTGGGAAGGCCGTTATGAGGGGCCATATCATCGCGTATGTTGCGCAGGAGAAGCGCCGCGTCAATGAGCGAGTGCTGGCGTTGTCCCGGGAGCTGCGGAGACTCCAGACATTAGTGGCCAGGAGTAAGGGATCCGAGAGGGTCCCGCTGTATCTGGAGACGCAACGGCAGCTCAATGCTATTCTGGATGAGCGCGCAGTCTACAACCTGCATTATTATCGACACCGGTTGTTTCGTTTTGGCAATAAAGCTGGTACGCTTCTGGCCCGTCTCGTGCGGGACGGAGGGGGATCTAAGGTAGTGACTGCGATTACCGATAGTGCGGGGGTTCGATGCACGGACCCCCGTGGTATTGTCGAGGTCTTTCGGCAGTTTTACGAGCGGCTCTACACACCAGAGCCGGGGGATGGGGGAGCGGCACAGGCTTTTTTAGATGCGGTGCCTTTGCCGCAGCTCTCCGAGGAGGAGCGAGAAGCATTAAACAGGCCGATTGAGGGGATAGAGATCCAGAACGTGATTCGACAAGGGAAGCTTCATAAAGCCCCGGGACCGGACGGTTTTAGCTCCGAATTTTATAAGTTGTTGGAGTTGCAGGTTTCCCCGACCCTGGCTGCTGTCTATAATGAGGTGTTGGAGGGGAAGGGGTTCCCCCGGGACATGCGCACAGCGGCGATTACGGTGATTCCTAAACCTGGAAAGGCGGTGGAGGACCCGGCCTCATACCGTCCGATCTCTCTAATTAACTACGATATGAAAGTCTTCGCGAGCGTCTTGGCGCGGAGACTCCAGGGGATTCTGCCGCGGCTCATTACCCCGTGTCAAACGGGATTTGTCCAAGGCAGGGAGGCCTTCTCTAATATCAGCAAAGTCCTCTTGGGGGCGGAGTGGAGCGAATATCGGGGAGACCCACTTCTGTTGGTGAGCCTAGATGCGGAGAAGGCCTTTGATAGGGTGGCATGGGACTATATGTTTGAAGCTCTCAAGCGATTCGGATTTGATGGAGCCTTTCTGACCTGGCTGCAAGCGTTATACTCGGCGCCTCTGGCCTTTGTAGTGGTGGGTGGCCTTCATTCGACTCCCTTTGAACTACGACGCGGGACGCGTCAGGGCTGTCCGCTCTCTCCTCTGCTTTTTATACTGCAAATGGAACCTTTGTTGCGTACTTTGGAACTGATGGAGGAGATCCGCGGAATTGTTTGGCCAGGCGGTGGTGTTAAGTTAAGCGCCTTTGCCGATGATGTCCTCTTGTGTCTGACGGATCCGCAGACCTCGTTGGAGGCGGCCTTGTCGGTTATTGAACGGTTTGGTGCTTTCTCGGGTATGCGGATCAATAGGTCCAAATCAATGGGACTTGACATTGGTAGGAGAGTCTGTGGTCGCTGGCAGGGGACCTTCCCGTTGGTTTGGGCGGGGGATTCTATTCGTTACTTGGGGATACAGATCCCTTGTGACCCTAGTAGGCTATATGAGGTTAATGTGCGGCCTCTGTTGAGCAACACGGTGCAGCGACTCCGGAAGTGGCGCGAGCTGCCGCTCTCCCTGAAGGGCCGTGTTGCTCTTTTTAAGATGGTCGAGCTCCCACGCTGGATTTATCTCTTGCGCCATGCTCCGCTTTGGCTCCTGCGGAGGGACCTCAAAGCATTGGAAGGTCATATATCTGCCTTTCTGTGGAGAGGGAGGCGGGCCCGCATTGCCTTTGCGACGTTGTTACGACCGAGTAGCGAAGGGGGTGCTGGCCTTTGTTCCCTCCGAGACTATAACGTGGTCAGCCTGTTGCGCCCGTTGCGTGATTTGGTAGAGGGGACCGTGGCGACGCTCCCGTTAGAGCTGGTGGAGGCTGTTTCGGTGCCGTGCCACAGGGTGTACTGGTTGCACCGTTCGAACAAGGAGTTGCCACTCTTTTGGCGGCACTCCCCATACCTTGGTGCTCTTCGCCAGGCTTGGAGGCATCTCTGTAGGCTTCGTGGTAGTGTGTGGCGGTGCTCTGACTGTCTTCCCTTGGTAGGGAATGGGGCCTTTCCTCCCGGGTGCCATGGTGTAGTGGCTAAACGTTGGGCGCAGTGTGGCGTGGACTACCTGGGTCATTTGCGGATGGAGAAGGTGGCACAGCTGGACTCCTATGACTCCTTGCGGAGCCGCTACGGGTTGCCAGTGCATGATTTCTACTTTTACTTACAGGTACGCCATTATGTACGGGCTTTGAGTCGGGGTGAGGGGGCGAGTCTGTGGCAGGGCGACCGGGGCATGTTGAATCTCTTCCGTGCTTTGGTTGGCAAAATTACCGTGCGGAGTTTGAGGGAAGAGCTACTGAGGGGGATGATATGTCAGGGATTGCTCGTCTCGCTGGCAGTTGGCAGGCGGATGGCATTGAGGAGGTCACAGTGGAGTGTCTCTCTTCAGCCTTTCGGAGTATACCTCGCCTGTCAGAATCGGTGCAAATGCAGGAGGTTCAGTATAAATTTTTATGGCGCGCCTATGTGCATGATGTGTGGGCTAAGCGGATGGGTATTACTGATACGGAAAACTGTTGCCGCTGTAATGGTGAACGGGGCACCTTTGCGCACAAATTCTGGCTGTGCTCTGCGATTCAGCCCTTTTGGGAGGGTGTGGGGATGAGGTTGAGTGGTTGGATTGTACAGGAGGTGGTCCTGTGCCCAGCGTGGTGTCTGTTTGGCGTTCTCGACGCCGCGACTTCTCTTAGTATACACCAACGTCAGCTATGTGAGAGGGGATTTCTGGTGGCCAAGCAGACTATTTTGCGGCACTGGGTAGCGCCTCTGCCGCCGAGTGTGCAGGAATGGGAGGGGAGGATGTGGGTCTTACTAAGTCTAGAACGATGTACAGCGCAGCAGCTGGGCGAGAGGAGGTTAGACCACTTTCTGAAACTCTGGGCCCCGCTACTGGCCACCGCTAGCACGTAAGCCTGTTTTAGGCCCTTATGGATCGTGAGGTGATGTCTACGGGTGGGCAATTGCTCCCTCTCTGCTCTGCGGATGTGAGAGTTCCTTACCTTGACTTCTCCTGGTGAAAGTTTGATGTAGAAACGGCCGGTGGGGGTGGGGGTGGGGAGGGGGGGAAGGATGGGGAGGGGGAGGGCTGGGGGGGGGGTGGGAGGTAGTAGGGGTGAGGAGGGAGACCTCCAGGGGTGGTGGGGGGCTGGTTAGCCGACTTTACACTACTGGGCTGAAACTTATGCATCCTTTATTCCTCGCTAGTTTGTTCTGCTTTCCAGCTGGATTTGCTATATGTCCTGGTAAATCCAGCTGTAGCTTGTTGCGTGGATTGTTTACCTACTGTTATTGTCTAGTGTGCCTCCCGATGGGATGCGTTGCTATTGACACTTTGTGCTTTGACATTGTTTTCTTCTGTGTGGTGTTTTGTTATGGAAAACATTCAATAAAAATGATTTTCACTAAAATCATCTCTAATACCTGAAGATTGGAGGATCGCCAATGTAACACCAATTTTTAAAAAGGGTTCCAGGGGTGATCCGGGAAACTACAGACCGGTGAGCCTGACGTCAGTACCAGGAAAAATGGTAGAAACCATCATAAAGAATAAAATTACTCAGCATGTAGATAGTCACAACCTAATGGGAGACAGCCAACATGGCTTTAGACAAGGAAGATCTTGTCTTACTAATCTATTATGTTTTTTTGAAGGAGTGAATAAACAGGTGGACAAAGGTGAGTCGGTTGATATTGTGTATCTGGACTTTCAGAAAGCCTTTGACAAGGTCCCTCATCAGAGACGTTTGGCAAAACTAAAGAGTCATGGGATAGGAGGCAGTGTACTATTGTGGATCAGGAACTGGTTAAAAGATAGAAAGCAGAGGGTAGGGCTAAATGGCCAATTTTCCCAATGGAGAAAGGTGAATAGTGGTGTACCCCAGGGATCTGTGCTGGGTCCACTGCTTTTTGACATATTCATAAATGACCTGGAAAGTGGAATAACGAGTGAGGTTATCAAATTTGCAGATGACACAAAACTATTTAAAGTTGTTAAAACCCAAGAGGATTGTGAAAAATTGCAAGAGGATCTTGATAAATTGGAAGACTGGGCATCAAAATGGCAGATGAAATTTTATGTGGACAAGTGCAAGGTTATGCACCTAGGGAAGAACAACCCAAACTATGGTTACACGATGCAAGGTTCCACATTAGGAACCACCACCCAGGAAAAAGATTTAGGCGTCATTGTGGATGCCATGTTAAAACCCTCGGCCCAGTGTGCAGCGGCGGCTAAGAGAGCAAATAGAATGCTAGGTATGATAAGGAAAGGAATGGAAAATAAAACAAAAGATATTATAATGCCTCTATATCGTTCCATGGTGAGACCGCACCTTGAATATTGTGTGCAATTCTGGTCGCCGTATCTTAAAAAAGATATAGCGATTTTAGAAAAGGTTCAGAGAAGAGCCACCAAAATGGTAAAGGGGATGGAAGGATACTCCTATGAAGAAAGGCTAAAAAGGTTAGGGCTCTTTAACCTGGAAAAGAGACGGCTGAGGGGAGATATGATAGAAGTCTATAAATTAATGAACGGAGTGGAACGGGTAAACGTAGATCGATTGTTTACGTTATTAGAATATAGAAAGACTAGGGGACATGCAATGAAGCTACAGGGTAAACTATTTAAGACTAATAAAAGAAAATATTTTTTCACTCAACGTGTAATCAAACTCTGGAATTTGTTACCGGAGGATGTAGTAAAGGCTGTTAGTGTAACTGGGTTTAAAAAAGGTTTGGACAAGTTCTTGGAGGAAAGGTCCATAAACCATTATTAAGAAGTGACCGAAGATATCAATGCTTGACCCAGTACAAGCATTGCAGAACCTGTGTCTTTTGGGGAAACTGCTAGGTACATATGACCTAGATTGGCCACTGTTGGAAACAGAATACTGGGCTTGATGGACCTTGGTCTGACCCAGTATTGCATATCTTATGTTCTTATGTTCTTAACTATCACTGTAGAGGGTAGTATGGCCCTTAAAGATGCTCAGGACCGTAAGTTGGAGATGCTCTTGAAGCAGGCCTTTGATACTTATGCTCTGTCCTTACAGGCTTCAGTGTGTGCAGCCTTTGTGGCCCGAGCCTGTCTCCGGTGGGCACAAGGGGTCGGTGGAGACTCAGAAGCAGAACAGGAGAGACCGCCAGAGATCGCGAAGCTAGAGTCAGGGGCTGCGTATTTGGCGGATACCTTCCATGACCTGATTAGGTGTATGTTCAAGGGTATGGCCTCGGTAGTGGCGGCAAGATGCTACTTATGGCTCCGTAATTGGTCGGCGGATGTGTCCTCGAAGTCGAGACTCAGCAAACTTCCATTCAGGGGTAAGCTCCTGTTTGGAGAGGACTTAGAGGTCAAGGATTTGGGGTAGACCAAAGGAGATCATTTTCTGGAGGATAAGTAGAAGTTGGCTCACTCAGAGATTACAGGAAGGGGTCAGCCAAGAGACTTTCACAGATTTAGCTCACCAAGGTTCACCCAGTACCAGAGGGGGCATTTCCCAGTGAGGTAGCCATACTTTTGGGGTTTCAGAGGCTTGGGAAGGGGTTTCTACTCTTCTGCCTCTGCGATGCCCAAGAAGCAGCAATGATGGGAGTACTGGCCAGGCAGACCACGGGGTCAGCTATGGGAGTTTTATGACACCTGGACCCAGATTACAACTGACGGGTGGGTGCTAGAGATCATCAGAGAAGGATTTGCCAGGCCCCTCTGGGATTTATTTATTTAACATTTATTATATACTGCCTTTCATGATATCAAGGCAGTTTACATTGAACTGAAATTACATTGAACAGGGCATTATAACTTGGAAATAACTATTTTACAGGGAACATGGGCAATGGAGGGTTAAGTGGCTTGCCCAAGACCACAAGGAGCACCTGTGGGACTAGAAACCCCAGTCCTTCCAGCCCAAGGTTGCTGTCCTCTAGTGGGATTTGAACCCCTGACCTTCTGGCCTGAGGTAACTTGCCCCAAGCACTAGGCCACTCCTCCATTTATTAACTCCCTTTATCAACTCTTTATCTCTTTATCAATGTCTTTATCAACTCACCCTGCAAGGCTCGTGAGAAGTAGAAGGCAGTAGAAGGAACCTTACAGCAGCTGCTGGAGCTGCAGGTGGTGGTAGAGGTACCCTGAAGCCAATGCAGGAGTGGTGGATACTCCAGCTACTTCATGGTGCCAAAGAAAGAGGGTATGTTTCGCCCGATCCTGGACCTCAAGTATGTCATTTGAGCCCTGCGAGTTCTGCATTTTCGCATGGAGACTCTGCAATCCATTATAGTGGCAGTTCGAGAAGGGAAATTCTTGATGTCCCTCGACCTTACGGTGGCGTATCTCTACATACTGATACGAGCAAAGCACCAGCAATTCCTCAGGTTTGTGATATCAGGGGGGCATTTCCAGTTTAGGGCCCTGCCTTTCGGCCTCACATCCATGCTACGGACTTTCACCAAGGTTGTGGGGGTAGTGGCAGCGGCATTGCGACAGGAAGGAATCCTGGTACACCCATACCTCGACGATTAGCTCATATGGGCGAAGTCCCGGGAGGAGAGCGTGAGGATGACCGACCGAGTCATCACCTTCCTCCAGAGCTTAGGATGGGTGATGAAATTCGTCAAGAGTCATATCACACCGTCACAGGATCTCGAATATCTAGGCATGAGATTTCAGATGGATTTAGGACGCATATGGCTGCTGACAGCAAGAGCGCACAAGCTGCAGAAGCAGATCCAGCAGTTCCTGCAAATGCAGAGGCTGATGGCATGGCATTATTTGCAGGTCCTGGGGTCCATGACAGCATCAATAGAGATGGTCCTGTGGGCACGGGCGCACATGTGACCATTGCAGAGGGCTCTGTTTTGCAGGTGGTCTGCACAGGTTCACCCGCTTTCCCACTACCTGCCTTGCACGATGGAAGTGCGGAACGCTTTACAATGGTGGTTGTGGAGCGATAAGCTTCAGAAGGGCATGCTACTGGAGCTGCCTCACTGGGTGCAGCTCATGACAGACTCCAGCCTAATTGGCTGGGGAGCACACTGCGAGACTCAGTTTTTGCAGGGTCTGTGGATGGAACAGGAAGCACAGTGGTCCATAAACTGGTTGGAATTACGAGCAGTATTTCTGTCTCTGCAGGGGTTTCAGCACTGGCTGAAGGGAAAGACAGTGAGAGTGTTTTCGGACAACACGGCAGCGGTAGCACACATCAACAGGCAGGGTGGTACGGGCAGTGTGCAACTGGAAGAGGAAGCGGGCGCGTTGATGGACTGGGTGGAGCAGAATCTCACTGCGCTGTCAGCAGCACATGTGGCTGGACGGGAAAACGTAGAGGCGGATTATCTCAGCAGAGTGCGGATCCACCCAGCGGAATGGAGGCTCAGTCAGAGTGTATTCAATCAGTTGGTCAATCAGTGGGGTCAGCCCATTATGGACCTGATGGCAACCTTCGACTCGGCAAAAGTAACTCGTTTCTACAGCAGAAGGAGAGCGCGGATGTTGGAAGGGCTCAATGCCCTAGTGGAACCATGGCCCACGAAGGGGCTGCTATATGTCTTTCCTCCTTGGCCACTCATCGGGAGAGTGGTGCAGAGGATAGAGGCACATGTGGGCCTCGTGATACTGATCGTGCCGGATTGGCTGAGGTGACCATGGTACGCGGATTTGAGGCGCATGACGGTTGAGCAGCCATGGTGTTTTCCTCCAGGGTCCCATCAAGATGCCGCAGGTGGATCGGTTCTCGCTTACGGCATGGCTCTTGAGAGGGCACATTTAAGGAATAGGGGTTACGCACCTGCAGTTATAGTGACATTGCTTAGGTCTCGTAGGCAGTCGATTTCACTAGCATACATCCAGGTATGGAGAGTGTTTGAATACTGGTGTCAGGCGCAAGGCCTTTCCACATTGAGGTGCATAGTCCTGGTCTTTCTCCAGGCAAGAATGGATAAGGGCTTGGCCTGTAGCTCGCTGAGGGTGCAGGTGGCAGCCCTCTTGTGCTATAGAGACAGGATTGGCGGAGTGTCTTTAGCCTTGCATCCGGATGTGGGATGGTTTCTGCAAGCAGTGAGACAGATACAACCACCAGTATGGTCGGTGGTCCCATGATGGGATCTTAATTTGGTTCTATCCATTTTAGCAGAACTGCCTTTTGAGCCTTTGCTAGAATGTACAGGGAAGGACTTGACATTGAAGACAGTCTTTTTTGGTGGCAATCTGTTCGGCCAGATGGATTTCGGAGCTACAGGCCTTGTCATGTTGGGAGCCGTATCTCGTTATGTCTAGAGATAAGATGGTGTTAAGGATGGTCCCCTCCTTTGTGCCAAAGATCAGCTCAGTCTTTCAGTGGAACCAGCCTGTTTCCCTGCCGACCTTCATGGGGGGCATCGGGGAAGACGGTGTCCAATTCCCTTTTACGAAGCCTGGATGTGCGTAGAGTTTTAAAGAGATACCTGAAGTACAACAGCTCTTTCAGTAGGTCCAAGCATTTGTCTTGTTTGGTGGGCCGCATAAAGGTGAGACTGCATCCATTTCTAGATGGCTTAAGGAGGTCATCTCTTCGGCATACCTGCTGAGGCATAAACCGGTGCCCAATGGTTTGAAAGTGCATTCGACACAAGCCCAGATGGCGTCATGGGAGGAGAGTCGTCTGGTGCAACCAGTCGATATTTGTAAGACGGCTACCTGGGCCTCTTTGTCTTACTTTGTGAAGCATTACCGGTTGATGTACAAGCTTCAGAGGAGGCTCATTTTGGCTCGACAGTATTGCAGGCTGGGTTAGCAGGACCCTCCCGTCATTAGTACTGCTTTGGTACATCTCAAAGGTGCCAGGACTGGACTGGAGGAACAAAATGGAAGAAGAAATTAGACTTTACCTGCTAACTGATGTTCCTTGAGTGACTCCGGTCTAGTTCCAAATCCCTCCCTAAGATTAGCAATTTACATGTGAATCCCCAGCTGCAAGAATTCCACCTCTTTTAGTTATCGCAAGTCCAAGAAGTAAAAATTAAAAAAAAAAAAGATCATGACAGAAGCAAACATGTAATGCGATTAAAATGCAGAGGTGAGGGGAGATGTATAGGAGCGGAAAGGGGAAGCTGTAACTTGAGTCTCCTGAAGATGACTGGCATCTATGTCAGGTGAGCTTGTTTGACTCTTTCCCTGGTAGGAAAGGAGACTGTTTTGAAATTTTATGTTTTAACCATTTGGTTCTAATAGTTGTTTCTGTGAGTCTGCTTTGTCAATAGGATACTGAAGGCTGGGGGTGGAGCCAGCTGAGTATATGAGGGAAGGTCATGAAATTCATGACATGCTCAGTCTCCAAGCTGCTGAAAGGGCGTGAATACCCAAAGGTGCCAGGACTGGACTGGAGTCACTCAAGGAACATCAATTAACAAGTAATGTCTAATTTCTTATTGCCGTTCCTTCCAACTTTTTGTCTTCTTTGACTCCAATATGCTGGGGGTGGCAATGTTGAAACGCACTCTGTCCATATGGGTAACGGACTGCATCTTCTTTGTTTATGCTCAGGCTGGGCTGATGTTGGAATGCCATGTCACGGCTCACAATGTCCAAGCTATGGCCACTTCGGTGGCCAACTTGCGCTCAGTCTCCACAGCTGAGATCTGTAAGGCTGCTACGTGGTCTTCAGTAACTCCACGGGGAGTAACTAAGCAGCCCATTACTATCTGGATGTAGATTCCTGGCATGACAGCAACTTCAGCCAAGCCACCGGCCTTTCTATCTGTTCAGGCTACTGTAGAGTCAATCTGATGTTGATGTCCCTGCTGGACGTTGATTCTTGGAACCTCTCAGAGATTGCTCATGCTGTTTGTTCTCAGTTCGTTTTTTTTGGTTGCCCCGTTGGGCCTTATACAGGTTTTTTCAGTAGCCTGTATCTAGGGAGCCCCATATGTGATGAGTAACTTCTTGCTTTGGCCTGCAGAAGTCGTAATTACTCACCTGTAGCAGGTGTTCTCCAGGATCAGCAGGAATCACTCATTACCCTTCCTCCTCCCCAAGGAGTTTCTTTTTTTTTTAGCTTAATTAAGCTATGTCAAGATGGCTCCTTTGGGTAGGAAGACTGGCACGCATGTGTGGAACACCTTCCAGGAGCTTCCTGTGGAAGCTGTGAAGGTGTTCCCACATGGGCTCTGTTGGTGACATCACCTATATGTGAGGACTGATTCCTACTGATTCCTGCTGATCCCAGAGAACACCTGCTACAGGTGAGTAACTACACTTTATCCCTCCACCCCCCCAACTAGACGACAACCAGCACGGCTTCCGACCCCAACATGGAGTTGAAACACTGCTGATCTACCTCATAGACAACATCCTCAGAGTCATAGACAACAACACTAAAGGCATCCTAATGATCTTCGTCGACATCTCCTCCGCTTTCGACACGGTTGACCACCTAACCCTCCTGGAAAGACTAAAGGAAATTGGACTTCATGGTACCACGTTAAAATGGTTCCAATCCTACCTCACCGACAGGCAGCTGCAAGTCAAGATAGGCCACAACACCTCTCAACCCATAAAAATCCGCCAAGGAGTACCTCAAGGATCCGCCCTCTCGGCACTCCTGTTCAACATATACATCCAACCGATATGCGACATCATGAAAGCGAACAACATTCAATACACCATCTACGCAGACGATATCATGATATACACACCTATCTCTACCGACAACCCAGACTACAAGAGAATAACTGACTGCCTAACACAAATGACAAACTGGTGCACGAACAACAACCTCTCAATCAACTACAGCAAGACTGAGGCTCTAATAATCACTCGCAACCATGACTTCATCCACCCACCGGACATCAAAATAGCAGACACAACCATTCCAATAAAATCCGAAGTAAAATACCTTGGAGTAACCCTGGACAACGAACTAAATCTCAAGTCTCACGTTAACAAAACGGTCAAGAATACATACCATAGAATGAGAATCATCAGACGGCTTAAACCCCTCCTCGACGCAGAACACTTCCGCACGGTATGCCAAGCACTCATCACCCCATTAATGGATTTCTGCAACCCCATCTACCTTGGCCTACCAAAGCAAACTCTCAAACCGCTCCAACTAGCCCAAAATACCGCAGCACGCATCATTTCTGGCTCAACAAGACAGGACCACATTACCCCGGTTCTCAAAGACCTACACTGGCTTCCAATCAGCTCACGCATTAAATACAAAACAATAATAAACATATTCAAAATCAAACACCACATTTCAGCCAACAGCCTGCACACCCTCATTCAGCCAGACAGCAGCACCCGCCCGAGAAGACAAGGAACCTCCAACAGAGTCAACACACGAGGGACTTCAGAAAAACACGAAAAGACACCACCACAGAGAGAGCCCTCTCCCTGGCAGCCCCAACCATTTGGAACTCCCTCCCAGACGAGCTGAGGGCGACAACGGACCTCAAGGACTTCCGCAAACAGCTGAAGACAGCTCTGTTCATAGAACATTATGGACACGTCACTTAATCAACAAGGTCTGTTCAACAAAGACCCCCCCCCTGACGAGAGTTTGTATATCGGCACAGGATTTATCTCATGACCTATCTGAATAGTACCTAGTATTATAGAACATGCTGTATCATAGCGCACCCTGTACATAGCCCCCCTAATCTAGAACACACCCCCCACACGCACACCACCCCCCCTGCATTCCCTGCATGAACCCCCCCCCCCGCACCTCACTCCCCCATCACTGCATGAACCCCCTCCACATCTTCTGATTGTTTTGTTGTGACACCGCCTTGATTTTTATGATAAGACGGTCTAGAAATACTGTTAAATAAATAAATAAATAAATAAACTATTCCCACCCCGAGAACTACCCCTATCTACTCTCAAAACTGCTCCTTTGCAACTACCTCCACCCTCAACTACTCTCTCAACATCCCCATCCCACTACTATCTTCAATTTTATTTATTTATGTATTTATTTATTTACATTTCTTCTATACCACGCTATTAGGATCAGTGCAGTGTACATTGAACAGAACATACTACAATGCAACAAGCAACATTGAGTTTACAATGAACAGGGCAGTGAACATGGATGTAACCGGGGAAACTATATACAGATTAACTTTACACTATCTACAAATCCTTTGCATATTACATATACGTTTGTGGGTCAGGGCGGTGTGGGACAGGGGATGTGAGCTGGCTAACCATTTTCTTGCTGGGTCGGAGTGTTGGTGCGGCTTGGGCAGGCAGACAGAGTGCTGGTTGCGTGTTTTCCTGGGTTAGTTTCTGGATAGTATTTTAGGAAAAGGTGATATTTCAAGGCTTTTCTGAATAAAGCCAGGCTTGTGATGGCTTGAATTTCAGATGGGAGGGCATTCCAGGTTCTAGGTGCGAATATCGAGAAGGCCCTACTGGCTGTTGTCTTTGTGCATTTTGTCATCATCTTGGGGACTTCTAATGTGTTCATCATTGTAGGTCTTCTGTTTCTGTTGTCTGGCCTGCTATGGATCAACTTGCTGATGGGCGTGGGGGGATGATTTCTTAGAGCTTTGAATGTCAGGACTAGAGTCTTGTAATGGATTCTGGCCTGCAAAGGAAGCCAGTGGAGTTTCTTCAGGACTGGCGTTATGTGGTCGGATCTTGATAATCCTACAAGTACTCTTGCAGCTGAGTTCATGGCAAGTTGGAGCGGATTTAGTGTTGACTGTGGGAGTCCATGGAGGATGATATTAGCGAAGTCCAGATGTGGGATCACTAAGGCTTGGAAGATTGTTCGGTAGTCAGTGAAGTCAAGTAGTGGGCAAAGATGACGTAGTGTTCGTATCTTGTGATATACTGCTTTCGTGGTGTTTTTCACATGTGTTGTCATATCGAGCCGTTGATTAAGCGTAATGCCTCATCACTTATTATCAACACCCCCACGAACAGACTGAGAAGATCCGCAACCGCCAATACCCTTGTCGTACCAAAGGAGTACACTAAATGTAATCAAACAACCAGAGACAGGGCCTTCACCTTATTCGCTCCAACTTGCTGGAATAATCTCCCTCCTCATATCCGATCAAAGGTTTTGTGTAAGGAGTCAGTCAGCTACTGCTCGAAGCATCTTATTATTGGGGAGAAATCTGGCTGGTCGATCATGAACGGCATGTATAGCAGGATGTCGTCTGCATAGGCGAGACATTGGACGTTTAAGGAGTGGATCAAAGCACAGATGGGCTGTATGTAAATGTTAAAAATCAATGCAGATAGGGATGATCCCTGTGGCACCCCCTGTGTCTGAAGAAATGGCTCTGAGGTCGTGGAACCCGCCCTGACTTGTTGCCATCTATTGGACAGGTATGATTTGCACCAATCCAGTGCAGTACTTTTTTCCCCTTTTTCTTGAGGTGTTGTAATAGTATCTCATGGTTCACAGAGTCAAAGGCGGCTGAAATGTCCATGAAAATGAGAACGAATCCTTGGTGGATGTTGTCAATTCCTGTGACTAGGTTATTAAAGAAGGTTGTGAGGATGGTGTCAACACCATGTGCTTCCCTAAAGCCATGTTGGGATGGGTCCAGCGGTGCTTCGGCATCGACGTGCTGTTGGATTTGTCGCTGAGCAACCTTTTCGATGATTTTGGCGAACAGGGGGATGCTCGAAATTGGTCTGTATGATTCAACTTTACATGGGTCGAGTCTGCTATTTTTCAGCAGTGGTCTGATTGAAGTGTGTTTTAGACTCTGTGGGAAAGAACCAGTTGAAAAGGATTGGTTCAGAATTCTGCTCAGGATTTGACGTAGCTCTTTACCGGACAGGGATCGTTGGGTGCAGTGGTGAGGTTGATAGAGGCTATAATGTCCTCGATCTCTTTATTAGATACCTCACTGAATTTCAGCAGTGGTGCTGGCTGGGGAATTTTATGCAGGGTAGTGTGGTTTATGGTGGTTGTGCCCATGTTGGTCTGGATCATCTTCGATTGTAAATAGTCGGAGTAGTCCTGCGGCTGAGGCATGGATGGTTGAGCCAATGCTGGATCCCCTGTTAAGGACTTTACAATATTGAACAGGTCGTGTGGTTTGTTCATTGAGCGTTTTAGTATGTCTGTATGGTAATGCTTCCTTTTTTGCATTATTTTCTCTCGGTGAATAATTAAGTGTGAGGTATATGCGGCATGTGCCTCAGAGGTTTGGGTTCGGCGCCACTGTCTCTCAAGCTTGCATAGGTGGAGGAGTGATGCTCGCAGGTCTTTGGAGTACCATGGTGCATGTTCCCGTTTCCTTAGTTTCTTGCCAGTGTGAGGGAGGCGGGCGACACTCTGAGGCTCTCATCCTAGTTGGATACCAGTTCGTCTAGGTCGAGGGTTGTGTTGGTAAGGAGAGATAGGACCTTCTCGAGAACATCATTCGTAACGAGGGGCCGGAAGCGTGCTGTTGGAGTTCTAGGGGGGGCATTGGATTTATTGCTGCTCTTGTTGTAGCGGTTCGTAGGTATGTAGAATCTGAGTAGGTTATGGTCAGACCAGGGTACTGGTGTTATGGATAGTGCCAGGCCTTGGGTTGTGTCGACCCAATTACCCCCACTACAAATTCCCCTACTCCCCCCAAACTACCCTCACCCCCACAAATATCTTCCCCATCCTCCTGAAGGTATCTCCTCCCAACTACTGACCAACCTCAGCTACTCCCGCTGATAACTACCACAACCTGCAAAAGTAGCCTTCCACCCCAAGAACCTCCACCCCAAAAAAACTAACCTCTGCAATTATCCCATCCCACAAAATTACTACCACTATTACTATTACTATTGAACATTTGTATAGCGCTACAAGACGTACGCAGCACTGCACAGACACATGTAAAAGACGGTCCCTGCTCATCAGAGCTTACAGTCTGTTCAAGACAAACAACACAGTAGCTGTAGATATGGGATACATCTAGGGGGAATGGTAAGGAAACACAAAGGAGATCAAGTGAGTCAAGATCTGAAAGCGGCAGCGAAAAGGTGAGTTTTCAGTCTGGATATGAAAAGGATCAGAGAAGGCACCTTATGTACAGACTTAGGTAGTTTATTCCAGGCATAAGGATCAGAAAGGTGAAAGGAGCGAAGTCTGGAGTTAGCAATAGAAGAGAAGGGCACAGATAGAAGCAATTTGCCAGAAAAGCGGAGTTCCTGAGGAGGGACGTAGGGAGAGATAAGAGAGGAAAGGTAGTGAGGAGCTGCAGAGTGAATGCACTTATAGGTCAGCAGGAGAAGTTTGAACTGGATGCAGAAACAGATAGGAAGCCAATGAAGTGACTTGAGAAGAGGGGTAATATGAGCATGATGAGGCTGGCAGAAGGTTAGCCGTGCAGCAGATTGTTGAACAGATTGAAGGGAAGAGAGATGACTCAGAGCAAGGAGTAGGTTAAAATAGTCTAGACGGGAGGTGACTAAGGAGTGGATAAGTGTCTTAGTAGTATGTTCAGAAAGTAGTATATTCAACCACAGCTATCCCCCACCCCTCTAATTATACCTTCCACCAGGCACTCCCCACAACTACCCCACCAACCCCACCCCCCAAAACCACTCACTTACAACTACCTCATCCCCCAAAATACCTCTCAAATGTCCGCTCTTATCCTCTAAAACTACAAATCCACACCCTCAACTACCTTCACCCCCAAACCCACCCCCACATAGACAACCCAACTCTTTGTAACTACTTCCATCTACCCCACCATCCTCACATAGTCATTCCAACTCCTTGTTACTATCCCCATCTGCTCCATCATGCTCTATCCCCACCCCCTCATGAACAAAGCCATTCTCTTTACTTTCTCTTCTAAGTTGAAGATATGCACAGACAGCACAGCTGCACATATCCACACACCCACACCTACACAAATGGTAGGGTTGGAAAGAATTCTAGAAGATATGCTCCACATGCTTTCCCCACTTGTTTGAAACAGTAAAGTAAAAAAGTCAATTGAATCAGGACTAAATCCTATCTAAAAATAGGACATTAGATGCTATAGTCAAAGAAACCCATTTACTTTGGTTGACAGCACTGAACCCTATTTTTGATTAGTATCACATTCAGTGGCTCTCTCACTATATAACCCTGTTAGTGCTACTGAATATCCCAGCCAAGGCGATTAATCCCTTTAAATATTGGATCCTACATGTGTATTCCCTATTTTACAAAGGTAACATATGTATATGGCTAAAAGTTTCTACGTCAGGATTTACACCTGCTCTGAGCCACAAAAAGATTTTTCGAAAATGCTCATTTTAGCTAGAACTATACACAAGGAATTATTCTCCTTAATCCCCCATTTTTTATTTCCTCTTCCAAAATGAAAACTAGCACTAATAGTGGGATCAGTACTTAACTGGCAGCACTTATAACTCGCAAATATAGGTTTCCAAAATACCCCAGCTAAATCTAGAAGTGCCAGCACTTACATGTGGAAGTTGCAAAATCGCCACTTCCACATGGAAATGCCAGCACTTCCCACATGTAGATCTGCAAATGGCTTCTCCCTCTTTACATGGTGGTAAATCTATGTACACTCCTGCATGCCCTTATAAATAATTTAGGCTTCTATTCCTAGGCATTTATAAATTGTAAATTTAGGTGTTTATTTTTCAGCTAATTAAATGTTTTTTAAGGATTCAAACAATCAGTGTTTCAGTGTTTTTGTGTCACAAGTACTATTGCTGGGTAACTTTTCCAGTGGAATCAAACATGTATGTTTCTGCTAGTTAGGAGTTGTTAACAGACAAAAAAAAATGGAAGATAGAAGACAAACCAAGAAAGTAACGAAAAAGTGCTTGCAGAAGTGGTATTTTTCCAGTGTTCATCTAATAAACACCTATTTTAATTTTTTGCATCGGGGGTGTTTTATTGGTGTTTTTCATTTAAAACCTAAAATCAGAAGTTCTATACATATTTTACCAACGTCCAAATCACTCATTCCCTAATTTCTTCACCTCTCCTGCTATTTTGCCTTCTACCCTCTCTTTGCTTTTAAGCTTCAATTTGTTCTTACTTTCATTCCGCCATGACCATTCTATTTGAGAGCACTTCACCTTTGTCACCATCATGCCTCCTCTTACCTATACACTTCTGTTATTTCTCCTTCTCTTATCTAGGAATATCAATCCCAATCCTGGCCCTTCTAGGAATCTCTCACCTAATCTCTGTAGATCTAACCACAACTCCTGAAATCTTATTCATACCCTGACTCTAACAAACTTACCTACATTCACAATCTTTTTGTATCTAGTACTCTGCATCTTGCTCTAAGAATTGGCTTCTCCCCAAAGACTACTTCAGTTATTACCCTCTGTCATGGAGGCTACCTTTTCTCCCATGTACCTCACCCAGTTGGTTGCGGTAGTAGTGTCCGACTGCTACTTCCTTCTTCCTACTCCACTACATCTCCAAGTAGTTTTCATTTATTGACACCCTAACAAGTCCACCTCTTTCTTTTTCTTAGGCTTAGACTCTTGGTTTTTCTTCTTTCTTGATCCATCTTCCACCTTTTTTATTCTTGGGATTTTAGCATTCATGCTGATGATTTCTCAACTCTTATACTTCAAAGTTTCTTGCTTTAACCTCATTCAGCCTCTGGCTGTGTTTGACCACCCCTACTCACCAGCATAACCATTGCCTCACCCTGACTTTTTCTCCAACTGTTCACTCTCAGACTTTCTCATCTCTTTTCTTTTCCTATCTGACCATCATCTCTTGTATTTCACACTTAACTACTTCCCCTCCACAATCTCTTCCAGTCTCTACCAACACATTTAGGAATCTTCGGGCTATTGACCCTTCTGCTTTCTTCGTCTCTGTCTCATCTCCTGTCTCATCCAGTGGTATCTGAGTCTGTCAACAAGGTCATTTATTCCTATAAGAGCTTAAGATATGCCATACTGGGTCAGACCAAGGTTCATCAAGCCCAGTATCCTTTTTCCAACAGTGGCCAATCTAGGTCACAAGTACCTAGCAGATCTCCAGGAACAAGCAGGAATGTAGTCTTCACATATGCGTATCGTCGGTACCGATGGAGCCTGCGCGGGAAAGCTCCCCAGTGTCCAATTAGAAAGCTTTTGGGAGCATCCCACAGCGCCTGCGTGCTGCCTTCCTGCCTTTCCCAACTGCCTCTCTCCAGTTCTTCATTTTCCGCAGAGCCAGCAGGTTGTTTTCCTGTCACCGCAGAAATTATCCCATATTTTTCATTCTTTTTTGTGGTAGCGTCTGCCTTCCTCGACGCTGTACCAGTATCGCCAGTTCTTTCTTTCTTTCTTTCTTCAAAAAAAAAATTTTTTTTTTTGTAATCTTTTTTCTCTCGGGTGCCACGCGCCATTTTGGGCAATAGGCCCAATTTTTCCTCAACATGGAAAAACCCGCTTTGGGTTTTAAAACGTGTTCTAAGTGTGGCGGTACCATCTCCGTCACCGACACTCACGAGTGGTGCCTCAAATGTTTAGGTCCTGACCACTCCATCTCGGAGTGTGTTGCCTGTGGGATGATGTCGAAGAGCGGTCGGCAAAACCGAGCTGCTAAGCTTAGCACCCTTTTTCCCTCCGATGCAGCATCCGTGGCATCGATGTCTTCCAGGGCTTCGTCTTCCTCCCATGGATCTCAGGTAACCAAACATAAATCTGGCCGGTCCTCAAAGGGTAGATCTCCTTCAAAGCATCGAGATGCCTCTGGCGTTGCCCTTGAGGGACTTGTACCGGCAAAATTGCCCTGGCGGGAGGCTTCCGCTTCCAAAGCACTATCGGGGCTCCAGGATGTTCTCGAGGCCTCAACCTCGGCAGAACTACTTGTGCCGTGCTCTGGGGTACCGGCCGCTTCATCCGGTACCGACACCCAGGCATCGGCAGCGTCAATTGACCAGAGATTCCTGGCTATTGAGTGCAGTCTGGTGGCTCTCCTTGCAGCATCGGTGCCTTTGGGACCGCTTCAGACAGTTCAACTGGTATCGACACCGGTTCCGGCACCGATATCGGTACCGGTACTGACAGCATCGACATCGGCGAGAGTGTTACCAACACCGAGTCATGCTATATCCTCTGGTATCGACAGGCCGGTACCGGACCCCTCCGGTACCGACTTCGATCGGTACCGGTATCGTGCTTTACAAGAGCACCTGGATAGAAGATATTTTGAATCCTCTGAGGACTCTGACAACTCTGTCGATGCCGGAGTACTTCTCTCTGAGGAGCCTTCTTCTCCTAAACGTAGGATGTCCCCTCCAGAGGATATATCCTTTCAGGATTTCATCAGGGAGGTGGCTGGAGGTCTTTCCATCACAGTGGCTCCTGAAACAGAGCCCAGAGCAAAGGAGTTGGAGATTTTACAATATCCTAAAGCTCCCAAGGAGGCAGCTACTTTGCCTATTCATGAGATCTTGCATGATCTCATGTTAAGAATGTGGGAAACACCTCTTACCACATCTCCTCATTCCCGTAGGCTGGATACCATGTATCGAGTGCTTCCTTGTCCTGGATTTCAGAAAACTCAGTTGCCACACCACTCCATAGTGGTGGAGTCAGCTATGAGAAGGATCAAGCGTGCAAAAAGACATGCATCTAATCCTCCAGGATGTGAATGTAGGACTCTTGATGTTTATGCAATTTCTTGATATACTGCCCAGGCTGAAGGGCATCAGAGTGGTTTACAATCACTATAAGCAGGTACTGGATACACTCCCTTGTCCCCAAAGGGCTCACAATCTATGTGTACCTGAGGCAATGGAGGGTTAAGTGGCTTGCCCAAGGCCACAAGGAGTGCCTATAGGACTAGAAACCCCAGTCTCTCTGGCCTGAGATTGCTGTCCCCAGGTGGGAATTGAACCCCTGGCCCTCTGGCTTGAGGTACCTTGTCCTAACCACTAGGCCATTCCTCCCTTTGGGCCTCTAAAAGCACTTTGGGTGTCGAACCTTCCAGGCCTCTATGCTTTCTGCCAGGATTAGTTCCTATATCTTATACATGGGAATGTTCCTTAAGGAGGTTACAGGAGATCTGGAGATTATGAGACCTCTCCTTCCTGATGATAAGAGGCAGGATTATCTTACACTTGTCAAACATGCCCAGGATGTTTCCAAGTTTGTTAATCGTGCAGCTTTTGACTGCTTTGAGTGCATAAGCAGAACCTCTGCCATAGGTGCTCGTAGGATTGCCTGACTCCAGGCATCTGACTTAGAACTCTGGGTACAGGACAAACTGGGGAATATCCCTTGCACAGGCGAAAATCTCTTTGGCAGAAATTGGCAAGAGAAAGCTAATGAGTTGGATGCTGTGTGACGCAGCGGACCCTCTTCTAGAAAGAAAAAAAGTTTTAAATTCTGAGAAAAAAAGAAATGACCTGCAATTTCCAAAGGATCCATCTAGGGGGAGCAGGAGAGGCAGGACAGAGACTCCAGAACCACGCCTCAGGGGGCAGGAGTCATACTCCAACTCCACACATTTAAGGGGAGGCAGGCAAGAGTCAGCAGTCTCGCAAGGGAGCTCAGAAGGTTCACCAGGAAGTGTGCCACCTGGAAGAGAACAAGTTAGAAGCAGCTCCAGAGAAGGACCAAGAACAAGGCTATGCAGAGGAGAGACCAAAGCCAAGGTCTAGGCCCAAGCCAAGCCTGAGCAGAAAGACAGGCTGGGGAAGGAGAACCAGTCCTATAGCCCAGAGGATAGGCCGAGAAGGCCGAAGCCTGACTAGATTAGGCTCTGAAGCCGGAAAGAAAACCAGCCATAAAAGCCAAAGGAGAGAAGAGTGGGAGAGCCGAAGGAACGCACCAGAGAGCACTGACACAGAAGGCAGTAGCCAAGAGAGGCCTCCAGCTTTGTCCCAAAGAACCAGGAGAAAAGCAAGAGGTAAAGCTTTTAAAATTTGTTATAGTTTGCCTAGAGAAGAATCCTGGGAAGGTGACTCTCCTTATCATAAACAAGGACAGAAATATAAGTTAAAAGACAGCTGTTATAAGCAAAGAACTGGCAGAGGAAAACCTTACCAAGAAAATGTTTTTAAACATTTAGAAAAAGAACTGCCACTGTGGTATTCCACCTTGCAGAAGCCTAGGCCCAAACATTTGGCTAAGCCCTGGGAAACACCAGAACATACTCCAGGGAAGGACACTTATTCGGTTTCCCCAGAGCAGTCAGAGGAGGAGGCCATGCAAGTGGAATCTATATCCGAGGATTTGGATAGCCCAATGGAATGTACCTACTGTGTTGTGGATGAGATTGAATCATTCCATAGATCTGGCAGTGAATGAAGCATTACTGTTTGAACAATTTTTATACTGTGAAGTTAACAGCCCTTTTTGGTTAATTCATACCCTGTTTGGAAAATCCGTTGCAAAGACTTTTTCTGTTACGTTTACCAGTGTGTTGTGCGTATGATTTGAACCCTTAGTGCAAAAAGGGGAATAAAAGCCTTTTTCATTTTTCCTCCACTTTGTGCAAGAGTATAATTTTTCTCTTTGGGAGTTTGGTAACGAGGCCGGCACAAGGCTGGTACCCTTGACCCTCGCACCTGGCCAACCCCAATCTAACCTTCTTGGTGACAGCGGACCAGCGAGCGGCGGCGCCCCGTGGAACCCACCCTTCGGTGGAACTACTACGCCGCCACCAGGGGGTGCTGGCACACGTGTGCGCACACTCCGCCCGGCCCCCGCGTCACAGCTGATAACACCACTTTGGATAGACTATCCAAGGCTACAGCTGATCCTGCAAGGAGAAAATCCTACAAGAAGCCATTCTTCTCTACAAAGAAGAGGTTTTACCCCTCCTCTACCCAGCAGGTGCATTCTGAAGGTAGTCTGCCCGAAAGGGACAGCAGCCCCAAAGCAAAGGAAAACAAAGACTGCTAAGCTTCAAAGGAAAACAAAGACTGCTAAGCTTCAACTGGCCCAGCAGACTCAGCTTCCACAGGGGCTTTGATTCCCATCTAGAGAACTTGGCCTTCCTGGCCCTGAATGGGCCAGAGCCTTCCACTATCCCAGGAAGGTTGTGTCATTTTGCCCCCAGATGGGGGCAGATAACAGCAGAAGAATGGACTCTTTCCATTGTAAGAGAGGGGTACAAGCTTCATTTCTTCAACATGCCCCCTCCTACAGTGGTAAGACGGTTCAATTCTCAGACTTCACTCAACACTCAGTTGGGTCAAGAGGTCAGTTTACTTCTTGCCCATGGGGCAATAGAAGACGTACCCATTTCCCAACAGGGTACAGGGTTATACTCCCCCTATTTCCTTATTCCAAAGAAAACAGGGGGACACAGACCCATTTTAGACCTCAGAGAATTGAACAAATTCCTGTTCAAAGAGAAATTCAAGATGATTTCTCTGGGAACTCTGCTGCCATACCTTCAGAGTCAGGATTGGCTTTGTTCTCTAGATCTCAAGGATGCGTACACTCATGTTCTCATCCATCCAACTCACCGAAGATTCCTTCGTTTTCTTTTTCAAGGAAAGCACTACCAATACAGGGTGCTTCCTTTTGGCCTGACCTCAGCACCAAGGGTGTTTACGAAATGCATGGCTGTGGTAGCAGCATTTCTTCGCACTCTAGGAATATTCGTCTTCCCCTACTTAGACGACTGGCTCATTCGAGCTCCATCAGAGTCAGAGGCCAGAATTTTTCTATCTTGCACAATGCGTATCCTTCAGTATTTGGGCCTGGTCAGAAACATCCCAAAATCCAGCCTAACTCCCACTCAGTCTCTAGAGTTTATAGAAGCTTTGCTGGATATCAGAAAAGCAAGGGCCTATCTTCCACAGGCCCGCTGCCTTCGCATTGTGCAGTTAGCCTCCCAGGCAGTGTTAAAAACTCATCTCACTGCTCGGGAAATGTTACAACTACTAGGCCACATGGCATCTACCGTGCATGTGGTTCCCTATGCTCGCCTCCATATGAGAGCAGCCCAATGGACTCTATCCACTCAGTGGACTCAGGCATCAGGCTGCCTATCAGACAAAATAGCAAACACAAGTCGCCTTATTTTGTCTCTACAGTGGTGGCAGTCAACCCAAAACCTGTTGGTGGGGTCCCCTTTCCAGCAACCCCTAGCCCAGGTCACTCTAACAACAGATGCCTCACAGGTGGGTTGGGGAGCTCATCTGCAAGATCTCTCTACCCAAGGCACCTGGACTCCACAGGAGACCCACTTACATATCAATCTCCTAGAACTCAGAGCAATCTTCCTTGCTCTTCGAATGTTCCACACACAGCTGAGCTACAAGACAGTCCTAATTCAGACGGACAATCAAGTAGCTATGTTCTATCTGAACAAGAAGGGAGGAACAGGCTCTCTGTCACTTTGCAACGAAGCTTTGCGACTATGGGCCCTCGCCAGAGAGCATCAGATTCATCTCCTAGCGGTGTATCTGCCAGGCATTCAAAACCCTTGGGCAGACAGACTCAGTCGAGTTCTGCTTCCACACGAATGGTCTCTCCATGCAGACCAGCTAGCAAACATTTTTCAAATTTGGGGAACTCCGGACATAGACCTCTTTGCAAGTCCGTTGAATGCCAAGCTTCCCTGGTTCTGTTCCAGAATTCTGGCTCAGGGTTCTCACGCAAGGGATACTTTCCTCTTCCATTGGGGTCAGGACTTCCTATATGCCTTTCCACCCATTCCCCTAATTCCAAAAACCCTATTCAAGCTTCAGAGAGACAAAGGCCATATGATTCTCATAGCTCCACATTGGCCATGGCAGGTGTGGTACCCTCTGCTCCTACATCTCTCTCAAGCTCCATCTCTGGAGTTAGGATCTGCTCCAGATCTCCTGTCTCAGGAGGACGGGATGCTGTGGCATCCCATTCCCCACTCTGCATCTCAGGGCCTGGTTGCTGAGAGCCTAGACCTTCATGGTCTTAACCTTTCTCAACAAATAAAGGATGTCCTTTGTACTTCCAGGAAACCTTCCACAAGATGCTCTTATGCTTTCAAGTGGCTGTCTTTGTTTGTTTATGCTGTTCCTCTGCTGGCTTGCTGCTTACTCTATTTGCGTGTTGTGTCTCCCTAGTGTCTGCCCTCTCCACCCGGGCCAACACTTGCCTGCCTCCAGCCTTGCTCCGCCCCTCCCGGAAGTCTCGCGGCCGCGCGTTCGCGGCCGCGTCCAGCTAGGTACGCTGCCTGACAAGTACTTAAGCCCAGCGCCTGCGGCGCTTGCCGCCGCGGCGCGCGTCCTTGGCGCGCACCGAAGGAGCGCACCTAAGGAGCACGACGTGCTCCTTAGGTGCGCTCCTTGGGACCGCTCCGGTCGCAGAGGACTCCCCATGCTTCTAACGTGGTTCAGCATCCTCTTCGCCGCACTCTTCTCCCCTTCCTCATCTGGACTTGCTCCTTTCCTTCTTCAGTCCCCTAGGCCCGTCTGTTTCCCCGCCCTCCTGTATCTCCCTCCAGTGTCAATTCTAGGTTTGTATCCGGCACTCACCTCATCTTTGCATACTGCTCCTTCTTTTCCCTGCTTTTGTGCCACCACGGCCTCCATTCCTGTCTTATGGGGTAGACGTTCAGTGAGACCTTCTCGCGACCGCTCCCGCTGTCTTACAAATCTACGTTTATGTTGCCCCTCTGTCTCTGTCCGTTCTCCGCCCCCTCATTCCCTCCCCCCCCCAGATCCTCTCATTGTCGTCTTTCCATAGGCCTTGTTAACTGTCGCTCTCTCCGCAACAAAACTCTTCTTCTCCAAGATCTTATTCTTCAATCCTCCTTTGATCTTACCCTTGTCACTGAGACCTGGCTCAAGGACGGCGAGGATGCTTTGCTTGCCCGCTGTCTGCCTCCTGGTTTCTCTGCGGTCTCTGTTCCTCGTATTGGGCGCTCTGGTGGTGGGATTGCTGCCCTACTCCATCCGTCCCTTAGATTCACCCAGGTCTCTTCTGCCTTATTGCACTATCCGGAATCCCTTCTGCTTCACCTTCACACCCCTTTTCCTTTCCACGTTCTTCTCATCTATTCCCCCCCTGCTATTCGCTCAGAGCTCTGGGACGCTCTTTTATGGACAATCACCGATGTATCTCTTGAGTTTCCTCATATCATCATTGCAGGTGATTTCAACCTCCATGTTGATGCTCCCTCTTCCTCTCGGGAGCACGCTTTCCTCACTTTTCTTCACGATCTTTCACTCACACAACATGTTGCCTTCCCCACTCACCAGGCAGGTCACACACTTGACCTATTCTTGACTCCTTCCTCCTCTGCCCTTTCCCTTTCCGATTTTAGCCCCACTCTTCCCTGGTCTGATCATGTCTGCCTCTCCGTTTCCTGCTTAGGTCCAGATGTTCCTTCTTCCCCTTTATCTCTCTCCCCACCCCCGTCAGAGAAGTTGCGTCATGTTATTACCTCTCTCTCACTTCAGCAGTTCCCTGCTGCAGCAGACCTCCTCCCCTCAGACTTTCCTTTGCTATCCCCTTCTGCTCAGGCCACTCTTTGGTCCTCCTCCCTTTCTGCCGCCTTTGATCAAGTTGCTCCTCTCCGTCCTCGCCCTGCCCGTCACCATCCTTCCCACCCATGGTACCATAGTGGTCTCCGGCTCCTTCGGACCCAACTCCGTAGGGCAGAACGGCTGTGGCGCAAGTCCCCCTCTCCTACCACTCTCTCAAATTTTCACTCCCAGCACTCCTTCTACCGCTCTCAAGTACATTCTGCTAAGCACTCTTATTTCTCGGCTGCAATCTCCAATGCTCCAAACCAAACCAGACATCTTTACTCGGTTCTCCGTTCTCTCACCTCTTTACAGGCACCTTTTTCCTCCTCCCCCGCTTCCTCTCTTCCTCCTCCATCGCAACTCGCTTCTTTCTTCAGTGGCAAGGTCTCCTCCTTAAGGGCATCCCTACCCTCCTGTCCTGCCCCCATCTCCTCCCCGCCACCTGTTCCCTCCCCTCCCCCCGTCTCCTGTCTTTCCCATTTCTGGGCCTCTTTTGACCCAATTACCGCTCCTGAACTTTTCCACCTTATATCCTCTTCTAAGAAGACATCCTGTCCTCTCGACCCCATTCCTTCTTCCTGGCTCTTGACCCCATCCTTAGGTTTTCTTCCCTTTATTCTCTCTATGTTTAACTCAAGTCTCTCTACTGGAAATTTTCCGAAATCTTGGAAACACGCTTTGGTGCGCCCCATCCTTAAAAACATCTCATTAGATCCTTTGGTCCCTGCCCACTATCGTCCTGTTTCCAACCTCCCTTTCTTATCTAAACTCCTGGAGAAATTTGTCTTTGCACAGCTTTCCCATCACCTTGACTCTACTAACTTCCTTCACCCCCGTCAATCCGGGTTCCGTCAGGGTCATAGCGTTGAAACAGTTCTCTTGGCTTTCACAAATGCATTGCATGTTGCACATGATCGTGGTGATATTTCGGTGGCGGTTGCTCTAGATCTCTCAGCTGCTTTTGACCTGGTTGACCACTCCCTCCTTCTTCAACGTCTACGGGATGCAGGTCTTTGCAGCACTGTACTTCACTGGTTTCACTCTTTTCTTTCCTCTCAGACCTACTCAGTTCTTTCATCTTCCCCGTCCTCTCCCTCTTCCAATCCTCACGCTCTTCCTTGTGGGGTCCCCCAGGGTTCTGTGCTCGCCCCCCTCCTCTTCAATCTCTTCTTGGCTCCCCTAGCATCTCTGATACAGCAGTTTGGTGTTTCTACTTTTTTCTATGCAGATGATATCCTTTTGCTCCATCACACCTCTCCCTCCTCCCCCGACCTTGCTGTACTGGATTCCTGCCTTGCAGCAGTAGCTGACTGGCTGACACTCAACTGTCTCCACTTGAACCTCACTAAAACTATCGCTATCTGGTTCTCTCACGGTTCTTCTCCTCCTTCCCTGGCTCCCTCTTTCTCTGGGTCTCCTGTACCTCTGGTTTCCACTTTCCGATACCTCGGTATACACTTTGATTCTGATCTGTCTTTTCACTCTCACATTTCTCACATCACCAAAACATCCTTTTTCTTTCTTCGTCAGATCCGTTCTATCCGTCCTTTCCTCTCTCCCTCGGCTCTCGTCACTTTGGTTCTCTCCTTAGTTATGTCACGGGTGGACTTTGCGAATTCTTTATTTCTCGGTTTCCCAAAATACCAACTTGCTCGCCTCAGTAGAATTCAGAACACTGCCGCACGCCTGGTCACACACTCCTCACCTCGGGATCATGTAACCCCTCTCTGCTCTTTCACCTTCACTGGCTGCCTGTCCCCTTTAGGGTCACTTTCAAATTACTTATCCTGACTCATAAAGCTTTTCACACCAGCACTCCCCAATACTTGACTGATCTCCTCTTCTTCCATTCCCCCAGACACACTCCCCGCTCTTTCCACCTTAACCGCCTTACCCTCCCTTCCCCTTCCCGCGCTCACCTACAATCTACCCGCTCCTCTGCCTTCTTTTTTGCTGCTCCTGCCCTCTGGAATGCCCTCCCCCCCTCCCTCCGCCTAGAACCTCAGAATGCCACCTTCAAACAACAGTTAAAAACTCACTTGTTCTCCCTAGCCTTTAATGTTCCCTCCCCCTTCGTATGATCGTCCCTCTTCCCACCTTTTGTTTCTTACCTAGGCCCACCCTATGTCATGTTTGTTCTGTTTCTGTGTTTGTTCTGCTGTCCTATCGAACATTGTACATTTCTTTTCTTTTTCGTTGGCCTTGGCCTTCTTTTATTGAATTTTAATTGTACACCGCCTTGATTTTGTGAAAGGCGGTTTTTATCAAATACAATAAACATAAACATAAACATAAGAGGTTTTCCATATGGTGCTCGCAGAAGGGTCTTAACCCTCTTGCGATACCTCTGGAATCATTACTGGAGTTTCTCCTTCATTTATCTAATGCAGGGCTTAAGACTAACTCAGTAAGAGTCCATTTAAGTGCTATTTCAGCTTCTTTAAAGCCTTTAAATGGGCAGCCTATTTCCTTTCATCCTCTCATAGTGAGATTTATGAGGGGCCTTCTTCTAACTAAGCCTCCCATTAGGCCACCTCCAGTGGCATGGGACCTGAATCTGGTTCTTGGGCAGCTCATGAAGCTGCCTTTTGAACCTTTAGTTACTACCTCCTTGAAATTCCTTTCCTGGAAAATCATCTTTCTCATTGCAATCACATCAGCACGTCGCATCAGTGAATTGCAAGCATTAGTTGCTGATCCTCCTTACACGAGATTCCATCATGATAAGGTAGTCCTTAGGGCTCATCCACATTTTATGCCAAAGGTGGTCTCACCTTTTCATTTAAACCAGGCGGTTTACCTGCCTGTGTTTTTTCCAAGGCCTCATGCTTCAAATGCAGAAAGGAATCTTCATACTTTGGACTGTAAAAGAGGACTTGCCTTTTACTTGCAAAGGACACTGCAACATAGAAAGTCCTCCCAACTCTTTGTTGCTTTCGATTCTTCTCATTTGGGACTTCCAGTCTCCAAGAGAACATTGTCCAACTGGATTGCACAGTGTATTTCTTTTACCTATCAAAGTAAGAACCTTTCTCTGGAGGGCCACGTCACAGCTCACAATGTGAGAGCCATGGCAGCCTCAATGGCTCATCTACACTCTGTGTCTATTGACGACATCTGTCGAGCAGCTACTTGGGCCTCGGTTCATACCTTCACAGCCCATTACTGCTTAGACAAGGACTCCCGCCGGGGTGCCTTGTTTGGTCAGGCTGTTCTACAACACCTGTTCCATACTTAATCAACTCCTACCCACCTTTCCCGGTAGGATGCCAGAGATCCATGGGGGGAAGTGGAGCCCTTTCACAGGGGCACACAACTTCTGGGGTCTCTCCCTGGCATTTGTAGCTAGGGAGTCCCCATATGTGAAGACTACATTCCTGCTTGTTCTTGGAGATAGCATAGTTACTTGCCTGTAACAGGTGATCTCCGGGAACAGCAGGAATTTAGTCTTCACAACCCACCCACCTCCCCTAGGAGTTGTATCTCTCTTTTCTTTTCTTTCCCTCTCTCTCTCTCTTTGTCTCAGCTTTAAAACTCAACTGGAGAGAGGCAGTTGGGAAAGGCGGGAAGGCAGCACGCAGGCGCTGTGGGATGCTCCCAAAAGCTTTCTAATTGGATGCTGGGGAGCGTTCCCGCGCAGGCTCCGTCGCTACCGATGATACCCATATGTGAAGACTAAACTCCTGCTGTTCCCGGAGATCACCTGTTACAGGTGAGTAACTATGCTTTTTCCCAGAAAACACAGGTTCCACAGTGCTTTTATTGGGACAAGCAGTGGATTTCTCAGGTCCCCTTCAATAATGGTTTATGGACCTTTCCTCCAGGAACTTGTCCAAACCTTTTTTAAACCCAGCTATACTAACAGCTTTTACTACATCTTCCAGTAATGAATTCCACAGTTTGATTACGCGTTGCGTGAAAAAATATTTTCTCTTATTAATTTTATATGACTTATACAGTAGCTTTGTTGCATGTCCCCTAGTCTTTCTCCATTTTGATGGCATAAACAATCAATCTACATTTACCTGTTCCACCCCATTCATTAATTTATAGACCTCTATCATATCTCACCTCAGTCATTTCTTTTCTAGGTTGAAGGGCTCTCCTCATAGTGGTATCCTTCCATCCTCTTTACCATTTTGGTGGATCTTCTCTGTGCCTTTTCTAATTCTGCTATATTTTTAAGATGCGGTGGCCAGAATTGCACACAATATTTGAGGTGTGGTCGGCACCATGGAACGATACAGAGGCATTATAATATCCTTGGTTTTATTCTCCATAACACTATGCTCTCTTCTGCTTTGAATGCTCCATGTCCTGTAGAGCATACCATACCTTAGCCTTGGCTGACCTCCAGAATCTGCTACCTGTTTTCATATGGCTGTTCTGCTGAGCACCTTTAGCTAAAAGTTCCATGCCTATGCTGACTTGATTCATTTCAAATTCATACTCTCTTTCCAGTCTGCTACTGCACATGCCAAGCAAGAGTACTATGCCCAGCTGACAAACTCTCCTATTTCCAACTCCTGCCATCTCTTTGCTATACTCATCTTTCTCAAAGTGCCTCTGCCTCTGACCCCTCTTTGTTTTCTGCCCAGCTCATGGTTGACTGCTTCTATGACAAGATTCACAAGATAAGTCTTACATTTCCATCACTTCATTTCACTCTTGTTCCCCTGCCTCATTCTCTCACCCCTCCTTCAACCCGTTACCCTTTCTAAAATCACAAAGGAGGAAACTGCATATTACTGGATCCTGCCTGCCCTTCCAGTTATTGTCTCATCTCCCTCCTCCCCTTCACTTTTAGACTACTTGAGCATACTGCTCACTCCTGCTGTCTTGATTTTCTTTCATCTGAAGCAATCCTGAATCTATTCCAATCTGGCTTTTGTCCTCTACACTCTACAAAAATGACCTTTGTCAATAGGATAAAAGCAAAATAAGCATAACTATCTCTTATATCTGAACAAGTAGGGGTGACCTACACAGAGCGGTGGGTACATCCCTAAACAAAGGCATGGGGAGAGGTGACCTGCACGGAGCAGCAGGTGCACATACTCTTGCCGCCTTGCTGGGCAGACTAGATGGACCATACTGGTCTTTATCTGCCATCATATACTATGTTACTATGTCTCCAGTGACCTGCTCCTGGCCAAATCCAAGGACCTCTACTCAATTCTTATCCTTCTTGATTTATTTGCCACTTCTGCTGATCACCACCTTCCCTTCCATATGCTGCCGCTTCTGCTGATCACCACCTTCCTTCTCATATGCTGGTCTTACTTGGGATTTTGTGGTTCTATTCTGTTCAGGCTTTTCTCTTATCTCTTGCATCACACTTTTAGTGTATGCTT
This sequence comes from Ichthyophis bannanicus, assembly GCA_033557465.1. Lineage (NCBI taxonomy): Eukaryota > Metazoa > Chordata > Amphibia > Gymnophiona > Ichthyophiidae > Ichthyophis > Ichthyophis bannanicus. The sequence goes on along the minus strand of CM066048.1, from coordinate 86,274,604 downwards.
TAGCTCAGTGGTTCCCAAACCTGGGCTTGGGACTCCTAATAGGGTCACATCATTAGTGGATGAGGTCACAGAAACATGGCCATTTCCTCTTCTCTCTGGATTTTCACTGTGACCTATGCCAAGTAGTGACAGTCACCAGTCAGCACGTGGCCTGTGAGCCAGTGAACATTCATAGGCCCTTGCCACCTCCTGGGTAAACTTCCTGTTAAACTGGAAACCCATGTTGAGTCCTGAGGTCTGTAAGCACAACTGACACAAGGGACCCTGTGCTGATTGCTGCTGTTGCCACTACTGTTGCTGTTGTCTTCCTGTTTTAAATGAGTGGAAGGAAAGGAAGGAGAGTGGAGACCTGCTGTTTGATTTCATCATCACCTGTGGTCACGTAAATTTTCAGTTGATAAAATGGGATCATACAGGATTAAAGATTGAAAAGCACTGCTCTAGCAGATCCTCCTCCATTGCTATCCCTCTATCTGTCGATATACCTCAAAGTTCTCTCTTGGACCTCTCTTGTATACTCATTTCCTTGGCACCCTGATCTCCTTCTATGGTTTTCAGTACCATGTTTACACTGATGACTCCCAGATATACCTCTCTGCACCAGAAATTTCTCCTGCTTGCTTGACATTGCTGCCTAGATGTCTTTCCATCATCTGAAACTAAACCAACATCCCCCTTCCTTGTTTCTTTATTTCTGTAGATAACATATATCTAAAACCTGTCCCTTCTCTATAACATCAGCAAAATTCATCTCTCACTTTCTGAATACACTATCAAAACCTTTGTTTACTCTTTAATCACCTCTCACTTAGACAACTGCAACCTGCTCCTTGCTGGTCTCTCACTGAACCAACTCTCTCCCATTCAATCTATTCAAAATTTGGCTGCCTGACTAATCTTCCGCCACAAAACCCCACTTAAATTACTTCATTGTCTCCCTATCTATTCCTGCGTACAGTTCAGCCTTCTCCTGCTGAACTACAAGTGCATTCATTATACAGCTCTTCATTTGGGAACTCTGCTCATAAGGTAAATTGCTTTTATTTGAGCACTTCTCCTCCATTACTAACTCTGGACTGTTTCTTCCACCTTGCTGCACCATACGCCTGGAATAGATTACCTGACTTGGCATATCAGTCTGCATTTCTATTACTGTTCAAAACTTTTCAAAGCTGTTTTTTGGATCCTGACCCCTTCCTTTTCATATCTCCAAGCCTGTCCAGCTATGCATGGGTTGTCTCCATCCATCAGCAGCTGAGAGCTGAACTTGACAGAATTGTGTTGTCCTAGTACAAGAGCTCCCCCTTCAGCTCCAGGATTCAGTCTTTCAGTCCTCAGCAGCTGAGTGAGGAGCCCCTCGCAGTGGTCTCCCTAAGGTACCTTCAGGAACAGTGATAGGGTAACAGGACAGTTTGGAGAAGTCCAGGCTGGCCTCAGGGTAACAGTAATTTAAGTTTCCTGGTTTGTGTTTTCTTTTAAAATAGCTAGGCAATGGGGGCTTGCAAAGCGGCTGAGTAGCCATTGAAAAGCAGTGGGGTGAATTGGCCTGGGAGCACCACGTCCCCTTCCCCTTTGCCAGACCGGGGTACAGGACTGCGGGCAGCAGAGCCTTCTGGGGGGGGGGGTGATAAACAGCCTGGAGGAGCCTTCCGTTTCTGCGAGCAGCAGGAACATGATTGCCTCCCTCCCCCTGCCACAAAATCTCTCTTTTGGTCTTTTAACGCTGCGATGGTGTTGCAAGGAAAAGGCCTGGAGTGAATAGCAGCCGTTCCATCCTCCTTCCTCTTACCATGGGGGCTCAAGTGCAGGTGTTGTGGTTCAGCACTGGCTTTTTCTTTGGCGAGCTGTGGGTTGGGGTGGCGTCGTCTTGTCTGCTCTGCACAGGCAGCCGAGGGCTATCAGAGTCGGGGGTGTGTCGCTTCTGCTCATGGCTAGGCAGATTGCTTGAGCTTGTCACCGGGCTGGCGATGGAGGCTCCAGGGCAGCAGTAGTAGCAGAGCAGGCCAAAGCTGGGGTCCCGGCGGGAAATGCGGCCATTTTGAGAGACCTGATTCCTTCTCCTCCTCAGGTGATAAAGCATGGGAAAAGCAAGGCTATGTTAATGGGGGGGGGGGGGGGGGAAACTGCTTCTTCCCTGGCAGGGAAGACAGTGAAGAGTGAGTTTTTGCAACCTGGGCAATCTTTGAGCAGGTTTTTTCGCTGGATTTTATCTTGGCATTACACAAGGCTTACTGCCTTAAACGACAGCAGGCTATGTCTTTAGAGGCAATACCAGATCCCCAACTGGATGGAGAGGAGCCATTTTCCCTTGGGGCATCACAGGGGGCTAAGGCCCCAGATCTTACACCCCAGTTGAAGCAGCACCATAGGGAGTTGGGGGCCAGATGGGCTCCGGTATCTCCGCAGTCATATGGCTCCGAGGATTTGGGTGAAGGACCCTCAGATCTCTTGGAAGCCCTGGGGAGTCTGGGGATAGAAGACAGGGAACTGCCTCCGGAGGACGATAGCGGCCCTCAGTAGGCAGTCACTAGAAGCCCTGAATATGGCACCGCCCTCGCAGGGAGCAGAGGATGCCCTGGAGGATCCCCTGCTGCAGGGGTTTGAGGGTGAACAGCTCTGTTTTCCCGTTTATCAGGTGATTAAGAAAATGATTCAGTCAGAATGGGAGTTTCCAGAGGTGGTAGGGCGATGGCTCGCCTTTACCCTGTCCCACAGGAGGAGCAGGAGCTATTCTGGATGCCGAAGGTAGTCTCGGCGGTCACTAAGAAGACCACCATTCCAGTAGAAGGAGATACTGCCCTGAAGGACCCCCAGGATCGTAAGCTGGAGTCTCTGCTTAGGCTGGCTTTTGACACTAGTGCTCTGTCTTTGCAAGCCTCCATTTGTGAAGCGTATGTCTCCAGAGCGTCTATACGCTGGATGGAAAGCATATTCCCCACAGGTCTTGAGGGCTCAGAAGAGCAGGAACAGGCAAGTTAAAGTCAGTGTCAGAGTTCATGGCGGACGCCTTTCATGATTTGCTCTGGGCCTCATCGAAGTCCATGGCATACATTATTGCAGTGCACCATTTTCTGTGGCTCTGCAATTGGTCGGTCGACGCAGCCTCCAAGTCAAGGCTCAGTAAACTTCCATTTAAGGGGAAGTTGCTGTTTGGGGAAGCTCTAGATAAGCTGGCTAAGGACCTGGAAGACTCCAAAAGCAGGAGGCTACTCGAGGATCGACCGAAGGACCACAAACAGGGAGGTCCTCAGAAAGGATAGTCCAGAGATTTTAAGAGATTCTGCACCACTCATTTCGCTCCCTATCAGAGGGGCAGATATGGGGTGTGGAAGCAGCCTTTTCAGGGTTTCAAAGGAGCAGGTTGAGGCTCCTTCTCCAGCTTGCAGCTCCCAGCTAAGAAACCACAATGATGCCAGGCAGGTCCAGGTGGAGGTAGCCATCGGAGATCAGCTGCAGCAGTTTTACTCCACCTGGACCAGAATTACTTCCGACTAGTGGGTCTTGGAGATAATTTGAGAGGGCTACACGCTGGAATTTGCCCAGCCCCTGGCCGACGCCTTTGTTCCCTCCTTGCAAAGTGCAAAGTGGAGGCGGTGCAGGCCACCCTGCAATGGCTCTTGCAGCTGAAGGCGGTAGAGCCAGTTCCACAAGACCAGTGCGGGTCTAGTCATTACTCCATTTATTTTGTCGTTCCCAAGAAAGGAGGAGGGTTACGCCCTATCCTTGATCTAAAGCATTGTGAGCCCTTCGGGGACAAGGGAATAAAAAATAAAAAAGTACCTGTTAGTATATATGTGTAAACCGCTTTGATGCGTAAGTAAAGGGCGGTATATCAAATGCCTAAACCATAATCGTGCACTACGGGTGCCACACTTCAGGATGGAAACCCTAAAATCAGTCATCCTGGCAGTAAGACAGGGCGGGTTCTTGACTAAGCTAGATCTTTCAGAAGCCTATCTTCACATTCCGATTCAGCTGGACCATCACAAGTACCTGCGGTTTGTGGTCATTTTCAGGTCAGGGCATTGCCCTTTGGGCTAGCGACTGCTCCACACACTTTTACTAAGGTCATGGTGGTAGTGTGTGATAAGGAAGCTTATCATAGCTCAGGAAGGAGCTATAGAAAAGGTGAAGTGACTCTGAACAAGCAACCTGTCAGTTCTGGTAGAAATAAGAAAACAGAATTTTGCCATAAAAGACTACCAGTCCCAGAATGCACCAGGTTTCCAACAGCCATTAGAGGAGCTGAAGTGAGGAAACGTGTGTTCAATCAGGAGGGCTATGAGGTAATCCCTAAGCACTCATCTCAAAGGGCAGGGCCTGCTTCAGCACAGCTGTGCTGTGTTAGGGAGGATCACTCATCTAAGCAGAATAAGAGTAGAGTTTATTCTACAGAGGACCATCTTCATGATCACCTTGGATATCCAGAGAATTATCCTCAGTTTCATCTGAAGGATCATCAAAAGCAGAAGCCAAACCGGACGGACAGAGAGGGAAAGAAGCCCTCTGGAAGAAAGAGGAGAAAAGCCTTTGAGAGGTCTAGAAGAGTCCAAAGCAGTACGTATACTGGGAGGTATTCCAAGGGCCAGCATACACCATTGGACTGGGGAAAGCCAGAGGAATGCTGCTGCAGAGCTAGGAATCACCAGAGGCTACCTGTGAGGGAGACGGCTGCACGTGGAAGGGACTCTAAGACCTGTGCCAGAAGGTATGTGAAGAGAGATTCAGTGTCCAGGGATCTGGATTGGAAGGCTGGACATAAGAACTGGACTACATACTGGCCAGGCTATATAGAGAGGAACTCTAGCAGCAATGGAAGCTCAGGTATGAACACTGATCTATGCCCTAGCTATAACCTTGAAAGACAGCAGGGAAACAAGTATTCTCCTGAAAATGCTCCATTGAGAGATTCATCTGTGCCAATCCATGATATTGAACCCATGCTTGTTGAACAAGGGGGAATAATAGCAGATGAGGATCCTGTTTATATGGACTGCTCTCTATCTAAACTCTGTTGGTAACTTTCTGTTATAAAGTACAGCAACCATCACAAAGAAATACAAATTTGTTCTTTAATCTACTCAGAAGGGCTCCTGAAGCAGGATTTGACCCACACAGTGGAAGGCAAGCCAGCTAAGGGGTTTCAGCTGGTAACTGCTAGCAATTAAGCCTTACCTAATTGCTTGTGAGCTAGGGGAGTGAAAAGAACAGTTTGTTTCTTGCTTTGTAGCTTTTCATTTGTTGTTTTCCTGATTTTGACTTTGTTTTTCCAAGTTAACACTGAAAGCAAGTTACCTAATTTATGTGCTACCAAGCATATCTGTGTTGGGAGAAATAACCCCATAAATAAATATCTTATTGGCTTTACCCAAGAGCACAACTAAATTATTGTCAGCAGCTGTGTCTGGTGTGAATGAACTACATTGCTCACAATACCTTGCAAATCATATAGAGATATGTACTTATTTATTTTATTTATTTATTTAACAGTTCTTCTATACCGCTCTATTTTAGATCAGAGCGGTTTACATTCAACATCAACCATACAACACAGGAACCCTGAGTTGTATTTACAATAAACAGGAGATCAACTTGGAAGTAACTGGGGGGAACTATGTACATTGTATAACATATCTACATCTTATTTACACTGGGGGTCCTGATTCCATTTCCTGATTCCATTCCATTACTTGTCAAGACTGTGAAGTTTCTCACCCAGGCAGCCGTCTGACAAGTGGCAGCAGCTCTGAGGCAAGAAGGCATTCTGGTGCACCTCTGTTTAGACGATTGGCTAATCCAGTCTAAGTCGGCAGTCAAAGGTGTGGCAGCCATCTGGTGAGTGATGGGGCTGTTGCAGCGCCTGGGCTGGGTGGTCAACTTAGCCAAGAGTCAGCTCCAACCGGTGCAGCGACTGGTGTACCTCAGGGCACAGTTCAACACACAGGCTGGCTTGGTGTCATTACCAGAGGGGAGAGTGGTCCGGCTTCATGCGCAGATAAGGAACTTGCTGAAGTGCAAGGCATCAGCAGCATGGTATTATCTACAACTGCTCGGTTCAATGGCAGCAGTCCTGGACCTCGTGCCTTGGGCTTGGGCACACATCAGGCCCTCTTGTCCAGTTGGTCCCCTCAATATCAGTTGCTGTCTCAGAAAGTGCCGTGCCCGGTTCAGGCTTGTTGCAGTCTGAGCTGATGGCTCAGGACCGACAAGATTACAGCGGGACTCCCGCTAGAGCAGCCACAGTGGATCCTAGTCACGATGGATGCCAGCCTCATGGGGTGAGGAGCGCATTGTCTGTCTCAAGTGACCCAAGGTTGGTGGACACCAGAGGAAGCCACCTGGTCGATCAACAGGTTAGAGACGAGAGCATTTTTCTGGCCCTGCATTTTTTCTGACCACTGATAGCCCAGAAAGCGGTCCGGGTGTGCTTGGACAACACAGCCACAGTGGCGTATATCAATTGGCAAGGGGGCACGGGCAGTGTGACCCTGTTGGCCGAGAGTCAATCATTGCTTTTATGGGCGGAAGGAAACCTGAGGGCCATATCAGCAGCGCATGTGGCCAGCAAGGACAACATTCAGGTAGATTTTCTCAGTTGGCACCATCTGGACGCGGGCGAGTGGGAATTGAACACAGCAGTATTTCACGACATCATCATGTGTTGGGGAACACTGGTGATGGATCTAGTGGCTACTCTGGTGAACGCTAAAGTGAGTCGCTTCTTCAGCAGGAGCAGGGAGCATATGTCTGATGATTGGATGCGTTGGCTCAGAAGTGGTCAGTGGGCGACCTCCTGTATCGTTGGCTCAGTAGTGGTCAGTGGACGGCCTCCTGTATGTGTTTCCACCTTGGGCGCTCATGGGTAGACACTTTCAGTGCTTAGAAGCGCACCCAGGCCCGTGATCCTCATTGCATTGGATTGGCTGCGGAAGCCATGGTATGTGGACTTGCGTTGTTTGTTGGTAGACGAACCCTGGCGGCTCCCAGACAGGGTGAACCTTCTGTCGCAAGGGCCGGTGTTGATGCCTCAAGTGGATCGGTTCTTGCTTATGGCTTGGCTCTTGAGAGGGCATGGTTGATGTGGAAAGGCTTCTCAGCATCCATGATTACGACCATGTTGAAGTCTCAGAAGAGATCCATATATTTAGCCTATGTCCGGGTCTGGAGAGTGTTTGAAGACAGGTGTGATTCCAGGCATCTCTCTGCTCTGTCATGCTCTATCGCCTACATTTCCTACAGGACAACCTTGAGAAAGGCCTATCGCTTGGTTCTCTGAAAGTATAGGTAGCGGCACTTTCCTGTTTTCGGGGACTAATTCAGGGGCTCTCCTTAGGAAGCCATCTGGACGTGACACGGTTTCTGACAGCAGTAAGGCAGGTCTGGCCTCCACTGTGGACCGTAATCCCATCGTGGGATCTGAACCTGGTGTTAGAAGTCTTAACAAGTGCTCCTTTCGAGCCACTGGCCTTGGTGTCGCTAAAAGATCTCACACAGAAGACGTTGTTTTGGTGGCAATTTGTTCCGCATGGTGAGTTTCCGAGCTTCAGGCTCTCTCCTGTAGGGAGCCATTTTTGCTTCTCTCCAAGGAGAGGGTGGTTTTGTGACCAGTACCCTCCTTCCTTCCAATGATGGTCTCACGTTTCCATTTGAATCAGACGGTATATTTGCTGGCTTTTCCAGCGTTGGAAGATATGGCAGAGAATCGGAAATTACATCTGTTGGATCTGCATCAAGTTCTGCGCAGATAGAAACATAGAAACATGGCAACAGAAAAAGACCACATGGTCTATCTAGTCTGTCCTTCCATATCAACCACTACAACACTCCCCTTTTTTCCTTTAGAGATCCTCTGTGTTTGTCCCATGCTTCTTTGAATTCAGATACTTAAGCAGACACAGTCCTTCCGGGCCTCTGATCGGTTGCGTTGTTTGGGGGTCCCCAAAAGGGAGCAATGGCATCCAAGGCCTCCATTGCCTGATGGGTGAAGCAGACAATTTGTGTGGCCTATATGGCACAGGGGAAAGTGCCGCTGGTGGGCCTAAGGGCACATAATACCTGGGCGCAGGCAACTTTGTTGGCGGAACTCAGCTTGGTGCCATCAGGGGACATCTGCAGAGCAGCAACTTGGTCGTCCCTGCAATCCTTTGCAAAGCATTATCGTCTGGACGTCCAAGCTTTGAGTGATGCATGGTTTGGAGCATCGGTGCTTCAAGCAGGACTTGCCGGGCCCTCCCTGGGTTAGGTTCGCTTTGGTACATCTGATCAGGGCCGGATTTACCTATACGCCATGGCGTAGGGGCCACAGCTGGCAGGGGCCCACAAAAAAAGAACAAGTTAATTTTTTTTAAAAATAAAATTAAAAAAAAAACCTGCTGGCTGCCGCCGCGGGGCCCCCTCTGCTGCCGCGGCAGCACCGACTGACCCGCGGGGGCCCCCTCTACAAGCTGAATCTGTTGGTTCGTTCGTTCCTGCCTCCCGCCCGCCCTCCCTCCGTGCAGGCTGTGAGAGACGCAAAAGGAGAGTGTCTCCTCGCGTCTCTGTTAAGCCCGCAGGGGCTGATGGGAAATTTCCCATCAGCCCCTGCGGGCTTATCAGAGACGCGAGGGAGACACTCTCCCTTCGCGCCTCTCACAGCGTGCACGGAGGGAGGGAGGAAGGAACGAACCGACGGATTCAGCTTGTAGAGGGGGCCCCCGCGGGTCAGTCGGTGCTGCCGCAGAAGCAGAGGGGGCCCCGCGGCGGCAGCCAGCAGGTTTTTTTTAAAAAAATTAAATTTTACTTTAGGCCGACGGGGGCGGGGGGGTAGGACTGGTAATGGGCTATTGGGGGGGGGCTGGGACTGGAAATGGGCTGGGGGGGTTAAGGCTAGAGGGGGGTTGAGGGGGTTAGGACTGGTAATGGGACTGTGGGCTGTTGGGGGGGCTTAGAACTGGCAATGGGCTTGGGGGGGGTTAAGACTGATAATGGGCTGTGGGCTGATGGGGGTTGTCTGGTAATGGGCTATGGGGGGCCTAGGACTGGAAAGGGGCTGGGGGGGTTAAGACTGGAGGTGGGCTGATGGGGTTAGGAATGGTAATGGGCTGATGTAGGGTATTTGAACTGGTAATGGGCTTTGGGGGGGGGTTTAAGACTGGTAATGGGGTTTGGGGGGGTTAAGTGTGGTAATGGGCTGTGGGCTGTTGGGGGCTGTCTGGTAATGGGCTATGGGGGGGCTAGGACTGGAAAGGGGCTGGGGGGTTAAGACTGGAGGTGGGCTGATGGGGTTAGGACTGGTAATGGGCTGTTGGAGGGGTTTAGAACTGGTAATTGTCTTGGGGGGGGTTTAAGACTGGTAATGGGCTTTGGGGGGGTTAAGACTGGTAATGGGCTGTGGGCTGTTGGGGGCTGTCTGGTAATGGGCTATGGGGGGCTTGGACTGGAACGGGGCTGGGGGGTTAAGACTGGAGGTGGGCTGATGGGGTTAGGACTGGTAATGGGCTGTTGGAGGGGTTTAGAACTGGTAATGGGCTTTGGGGGGGTTAAGACTGGTAATAGGCTTTGGGGGGGGGTTAAGATTGGTAATGGGCTGTGGGCTGATGGGGGGTTAGGACTGGCAATGGGCTATGGGGGGCTGACTGGAAATGGGTTGATGGGGTTAGGACTGGAAGTGGGCTGATGGGGGGTTAGGACTGGTAATGGGTTATAGGGGGGGTTTAAACTGAAAATGGGTTGATGGGGGGTTAGGACTGTAAGTGGGTTGATGGGGGGCTAGGACTGGTATTGGGTTGGGGGGTTGCTAGGACTGGAAATGGGCTGATGGGTGGCTAGGACTGGAAATGGGCTGATGCAGGGACTAGAAGGGAATGGATGCTGGGTGAGGCTGGAACTAGAAGGGAGCTGATGTTGGGGGAGGATTAGAATGGGATGGGGCTGGAAGAGTAAAATGGAGAAGGGAAAAATATTTTGTGTGGGAGGGATAAAAAATCTACAATTGGCCGGGTATTGGGAGAGTAAGTGGGGATTGAGGATGGAGGGGTAAAATTTGAGTGGATGAAATAGGAATGAGGAAAGAGCAAAAGGAGAAAGATTAGTATGTTAAAGTAGATGTAGAGAGAGAATGGAAAAAAAACTAGAAGAGAGAAGAAAGGACAAATGGACAGCAGATGATGGAGAGTTAGCAGAAGACACAAAGAAACCAGAAACCAGAAGAAAGTGGCTGGAGCAATTGCAGCTGAAAAAAATGCACAAAAGGTAGAAAAATATCTCTTTATTTTGAATTTATTAATTGGAATATGTCAGCTCTGGTAAATGTGCATCATTACGTCTGCGCTTTGTTTAGTACAAGAGCAAATTAATGTATAGTTTTATTTCTACAGTGTTGTACTTTCCAAGTTTGGCTTTTGGGATTCCCAGTTTAATTATTGTCTTCCTGTTTCTAAATTGTGATTACTTGTTTGATGGTCTATGTTCTGCATGTGTAACTGAGCTGAGGTGTTCTGTTTATATAATTCCTATTTGACATTACCACTTGTTCTCTTTCCCCAGTAGGTCATGTATTGTTTTCTCTGAAATGTATTGGTTTAATATTTGCAGTGTTGCCTTTTGATTGGTAGGGTATGGTGCTTTGTGAGTCCTGGTAGTGCTGTTAGGATACGGCGGGTTTACTATGGGTTCTAAATGGGCAGTGTTTGTAGTAGTTCCTAATGTGTCTGGCAGTTGGCACTGGATTATAGTAATGTAGAAATCTTTTAGTCTTTCTTTATCCATACACTCATTAAGAGGCACGTTTACTAAAAGTTAGTATATGGTAACATTATGCAAATATTTATGCAAATGAGGCCCCGCACCCCCCTTGGGCCGCCCCTGCTGGGGGCCCACAATTTTTGTTGGCGTAGGGCCTCACTCAAGGTAAATCCGGCCCTGCATCTGATGCGTAGCTGGACGGGCCTGGAGATACGAAAAGGAAGGCAAAATTAGACCTTACCTGCTAATTGTCTTTCCTTGAGTATCTCCAGACCCATCCAGCACCCTCCCGATTTCAGTGGTACAGAGTAGCATGTCAGTTTAGTTTGAGGCTGGTGTTTTTCAAGTAAGGTTATGCATAGAGAGGGGGCGGTGCTGTCCCTAGTAGGGAGAGCAGGGCTGCTTGCCTAGTAGTCCAGCTGTCATTTCTGGTCCTTACTCTGTACATAGTTTTTGGCAGTTAAAAAAAAAAGAGAAGTTCCTCTCTCTCTTGCGCCTGGGTTTAGCGCTTGGCAGAGATGGATGTAGCTGGGGGTAAGAGGCATTTTCAATAGAGTTGCTTTGTTAGGGAGAGACTGAATCCTGGAGCTGAAGGGGGAGTTCTTCTACTAGGACAGCAGAATTCTGTCAAGTTCAGCCCTCAGCTGCTGGTGGATGGAGACAGCCCATGTGTAGCTGGACGGGCCTGGAGATACTCAAGGAAAGACAATTTGCATGTAAGGTCTAATTTTGCCTTTCTCTCCTACTTAACACTCTTGTGTTTTTTTGAACATTCCCTATAATGAAAGTCCCTAGTTCCTTGTTTGTTTTGTTTATAAGCTCTGTTTGAACAGGGACTGTCTCTTGTATGTGTCTATGTAAAGTGTTGCTTATGTCTAGTAGCGTTATAGGAATGATACTGCAAGTAGTAGTAGTGGTAATAGTAGTAGTAATACAAGAGGCTCCATGTTTGGCAGAGCCTTTCGGAAAACACTGCTGGAATTCAGCATGTCTGAATGTCAATGTCTCATTTCTGAACTCAACACTCTATGTAAAGTTGGCCTTTTTGTCATGTTCAATGTGAGTTTGAATTATTTTTGCATTGGTAATAATTGTAGAAACTTAATTTCTGGAACATCCTATGTATGTCTCCCTGCTTCTTGATCTCTCCATAGAAAACAATGCTATGTAAATGTGGTCAGTGTAAATGTGTAGAGACAAGACTTACTTGCATTTTATCCCGTTCATTGAAGTTAACCCCTGTTTTAGGGACTGTTATATTTTCTCGCAGGTTACAGGAATCTGTACAGGCATCCTGCAGATGAATAATCACATTAAGGTATAATCTAAATATGTTCTATTTCAGTGATATTAGGATTTAGCACAAAAAAGACTAGGCCCAATATCCAGCAGCAGTGGCTAGCTGTTGTAAAGTGGCTAGCTGTCGCCACTGAACTGAAGACCCAGATATTCAATGCTGGGGCCAAATCAAGCCATTGGCATTGAATATCCGGGTTGGCTGGTTAGCGGCAAAGCTAACTGGGCACCAGTGAAATTCAGCTGCTGTCTGGTTAGCTTCAGCGGCAAAAGTCAGGACACCCTCTAAGGTGCCTAACTTTTGCTGCTTAGCAATATCTGGGCAGCGGCTGAATATCGCTGCTGCCTGGTTATCGCCCGGTGCTGCCTTTGCTCCTGGAATGCCCCAGTGCTAGCCACCTAGCAACAGGGGCTTTCAGTGGTGACACCCAGGGATATTCAGTGTCACTAAGCATGTTATCCCTGTCATTGCGATTAACACGGTTAGTAGGTCTGCTAACCACGTTAAGCGCTTTCAATATCAGATCAACTGTTTTTACACATCATGTAAAATGTATTTGGTATAGAAAATTATACACCTGATAGAACCCTTTTGCAAGATGCAAGCTTTTTGATTAGTTACATATGATTAGATACTCAAAGAACCACAAAATTGCACAGTTAACCTGTTAACTTTGTCCACAAATTCATCCACAGCAAGCTGCCTAAAGATACAATGGAACATCTAGTTAAATCTAACAAGATAAAACGTGGGCAGATTCAGCCAGTTAACACTGAATATCGCACAAACCAGCTACATTTTAAAATCCCACCCCAAACATGTCCTAATCCAGCCACCATTTTGTTCAGCTAAATCTATGTGCACAGTGATTTTGTGCAGACAGCTTTGGCCAGATGTGGGGGGGAGGGGGAGGGGAAAGAATTGTTAATTTTAGATTTTTGTAGTTATAATTATTTGTATATCAATACCTTAGCTTAGACTTATATCCATCTTTTCCAGAAGATGTATATACATCCTTCCTGTGCCATAAGAACATATCTATCTATCTTCTGGTACCATCAGAGTATATGGGAGTGTATTCAAAAGATTTATTCATGTAACATCAAACGTTACCCAGACAAATCTTTGCTTTTGAATTTCCTACCTCACAGACTTGTTAATTTTTGTCCATATAACTTATCTGCTTGACTTTATACCAGTATATTCAGCAGCACAGATTTAAGCAGATAAGTTTTTGAATATCTGGCTGACTTTAACTGTAGCCCCCAACACTGCTGATGGCACACAGACACACACATAGCCCTCGATACTTTCTATGACACAGACATGCATGTAGTCCCCAACAGGCCCCATGATACAGGCATGCACAAACACACACACACACATACACCCGACAGTCTCCATGGCACCCACATACATATGCGTAGGTAGCTTCTGGCAGTCTCGGTGACAAACAGAAAGACACAAATACACGCACTCCCTGATACTTCCTATGGCACACAGATGAAGCTTTCAAATATCCAATGCTGTGAAAGAGAGAAGTACGCCATTGTGTCACACTGTAAAGTGTGCACTCCTCAATGTGTTTCAGCTTCGTTGCAGGGCACCAAACATGCTGGACCTCCCTTCTTCCCTCTTGCACCACGCTGCTAGGGTGATATTTACCTTTATGTCCCAGCTAGGCAACCAGCCACAAAGAATAGAAACATAGAAAAATGACGACAGAAAAAGACCACATGGCCTATATAGTCTGTCCTTCCATATCAACAACTATAACAGTCCCCTCTTTTCCTTTAGAGATCCTCTGTGTTTGTCCCATGCTTTTTTGAATTCAGATACCGTCCTCATCTCTACCCCGTCCACTGGGAGACTATTCCACGGATCCACCACTCTTTCTGCATATCACTCCTGAATCTATCCCCTTTCACCCTCATCCCATGTCCCCTCATAGCAGAGCTTGCTTTCAATCGAAAGAGGCTCTCCCCCTGTGCATTTATGCCACGGAGGAATTTAAACGTCTCAATCATATCACCTCTATTCCGACTTTCCTCTAAGGTGTACATATTAAGATCCTTAAGTCTGTCCTCATATGCTTTATAACGAAGACCACTAACCTTTTTATTAGTAGCCATCCTCTGTACTTTCTCCATCCTGTTTATATCCTTTTGAAGATGCGGTCTCCAGAATTGCACACAATACTCCAAATGAGGTCGCACTTCTACAGAGGCACTAACACCTCCTTTTTTCTGTTAGCCATTCCTCTCCCTATGCACCCAAGCATCATTCTAGCTTCTGCTGTCACCTTTTCTACCTGTTTAGCTACTTTAAGATCATCAGACACAACCACACTGAGGTCCCGCTCTTCTTTAGCGGACAAAAGTACTTCACCCCCCTATACTATATTGCTCCCTTGATTTGCTGCAGCCCAAATGCATGACCTTGCCTTGCAGCTGCCAAATTCCAGACCATTCTTCAAGCTTAGCTAGATCCCTCCTCATGTTATCTACACCTTCCTGGGTGTCTACTCTATTGCAGATTTTGGTATCATCTGCAAAGAGGCAAACCTTACCCGACAGCCCTTCCGCTACATCACTAACAAAGATGTTAAAAAGAATAGAGGGAGTAGGGGAGCTTCCGGTGTAGTGAGTTGGTCAGTCAAAGTCAGACACGTGTGTGCCACAGTACAGGGCTTGAAGCTTGTGGTTAGCATCACTGCCAGTCCACTACAAGGAGCACCACCACTGGCTCTCATGGGAGGCTAAAGAATGATCTGTCCACTTTCGGCATGCCAGCAAATTCTCTGCATGTTTTACAGCTGCAGCAGCTCCAAAAGGCAGCAGCAAAGCAGTGCTCTCAAAGAAACCTGCATCCGACATCAGCATGGGGATTGAGTCCTGCCTCATAGTGCTCACCTCAACTTCCTTGCTGTTTACACTTGGGGATAGCAGTGGCTTTGCCCAGGTCTGTCTTAATAACAGTCTATTGACTTTTTCTCCAGATACTTGTCCAAACCGGGTGTTCTACCCCTTCAAATATTTGGGACATTACGGCCCCCAACCCAGTCTCCAAGGCGTCTGTTTGCACTATAAAGGGCAATTCGAAGTTGACCCCCCTAAGCACTGGAGCCCTACACAACTTCTCCTTTAAAGCTACAAACACCTCCTCTGCCTCTGGAGTCCATTTTATAGTGTTTGGGGCGTTCTTTCGGAGCATTTCTGTGAAAAGAGTGCCGCAAATCTTGGAATGAATCTGCGATAATAACCCACGAGGCCTAAAAACCCCCTCATCTGTTTTTTATTCCTTGGTTGGGGAAAGCTTTTTACGCTACCTTACTAGCCAATGGTTTCACCACTCCTCCTCCCACCATGTGACCTAAATATTTCACTTCTTTACTGGCAAAGAGGCACTTTCCAGGATTTAGGGTTAAACCTGCTTTCCTTAGGGCTCGCAGGACGGCTTCTAGTCGGGGTAGATGTTGAGCCCATGTAGTACTATAAACTATCACATCGTCCATACAGGCCATTGCATAATCATGGTGGGGTCTGAGGACCTGGTCAATGAGCCTCTGGCAAGTGGCAGCTGCCCCATGAAAGCCAAATGACATGCGTTTGAATTGAAACAGACCCACCGGGGTGCTGAATGCTGTTTTTGGCTTTGATTCTCTGGTCAAAGGTATTTGCCAGTAACCTTTTGTAAGGTCTAAAGTGGTTAAATACCTTGCCTGACCTAACCTATTGTGATGTAGCAGACTCTTGTGAAGCAATGGAATCTGATAGTGATCCGGTGGAGAGAACCGGTACTGCAGGGGAATGCAGGATTTTCTCTTCTGAGATAAAGAAACACAGAGCTAATCAGGAACCACACCTCACCTCAAGGCAGGTGAGGAGCCAAGTCTCTGATTGGGCACGCCCAAGCAGGAGGCGGGCAGTGCAGTACTCAAGCAGCTTGTTAAGAACCCAGAAACAGAAACAGTTGGAACGTCAGCGAGAGGGGCAAAGAGACGATCAGCGAGATTGGCAAGGAGTGGAGCAAGGAGAGGAGGAGTCAGGACACAAGCACCTGGACGGGGACAGGTCAGATGACCAGGAACAGGAACCGTTGGTGAGAGAACCACTAAGCAGCTGTGATCCACGAAGGAACAGACAGGACTTGGGAGACTCAGGGGCAAAGAAAGACTTCTGTAAGCAGAAGAATTCAAAGGCACTGAGAGACCCAAGGCTGCAGCTCAGGAGTTTAAAGGACCAAGCAGAACCTTGGAACAGGAGGCAGTGGGAGAAAGAAATACCCTGGAAGAAGCCCCAGCACAAGGTATCTGGTGGGTTTAGAACGGCTAGCAAGCTTAACAGTGGGAAGCCAGAAAGAGTGAATTTTAATTGTGAAAGACAGGACAAAGGCAGAAAGTTTGATAGTAATTGGTTAAGCCAAGAGAAGCCTAACTGTTTTCCTTTTAAAACTCTGAAAGACTCTCCAAGCACAACTGAAGCGTTTTACCCTGCACTTTCATTTGGAGATAGGTGGGGGAAGGGAAATGCTTACACGCTGAACTCTTGTCCGAGTAGCACTGATAATTGCCAAGAGATAAGAACTGTAAACAAGCATTTACCTGAAGGAGGATATCCTCAGTCTAGTTCAGAAAATACACAGGCTGAATTACTTCTCACTGAATTCAGGGAGTTCCTTAAAAGCAGAGCAGTTTCTCCCAATAACGTAACAAAGCCAATGAGCAGCTGTGAGGAAGAAATGCCTTTAATTTCTCTGCCATCTACAGAGCAGGAAGTCCCGATGGACTGCTCTACTTGTGTGATTCAAAAGGACATTTAAATGATATGCTTGCCAATGTTTTATGAAGGAATATAAGAAACTTACCTCACTGATTGCCATGCTAAAGAAGCTTATGTGAAGAGAATAAGTGAAAGCATATTGTGTGCAATTCAGGAGCATTGCTGTTACCAGTTTTCTGTTACGTTACTGAAAGGAGGTCACATGACAATTGAATGTGATCCAGAATGGACATTTAGCCAAGCAGTAAAAAGCCTTGTTTAGTTAAGTTTCTCAGCCTTGTTTTATGCTACATTGTTTCCTTTACGTCTGCTGCATTTGAACTGCGAAAGCGGGAAATAAACCTCACAAAAGAAATTTTCTTTGCCTTGCCTTACTACTTGAGCAGCAACACAACTACAACCTTACCCTCAAGAGCAATCAAGGCCAGCCCCTCCCTTAACCCTCAAGGTCCAGGGAGTGGGTGGGTGGCACTATCTAACAAATCATCGATGCGTGGCATAGGATACGCATCAAATTGGGATATGTTATTCACTTGTCGGAAGTCTATACAGAAGCGTAAGCTTCCGTCTGGCTTAGGCACCAAGACTACTGGGCTTGACCATGGGCTTTTAGACTCTTCTATGATGCCCATTTTTATCATATCTCCTTTTTTTTTGCTTCTGGCAACCGGTAGGGCCGTTGCCTGATTATCTTTCCTGGTATGGTGACAATCTCATGAGCAACTATATTTGTTTCCCCCAGTATTGTTGTCAGAACATCAGCAAACTTGCCCAATAATTTACCCAGCTCTTGCTGCTGCTGCGGTGACAGCTCAGCACGTATACGAGGTTCTGGATTTTTCTTCCGGTCTGCTGGCTGCGGTCCTAAATCTTCTTCCTTACGCTCTTCAGAGATGGCTGCTAGGCTTCTCATCTCCCCTGCCCCAGTAGACCCGAATCCCCCTTCTCCCCGACCTGTGGAGGTCAGTGAAGATACTTCTTCTACCTCAGGGAATCCTACTCGCTCACAGATCAGTTGAGCGATTCTATCGCCTATTTTCACTCTGAAGTCTTCCTTGTTAAAATTGAAAAGCAAGACCTTTACTACTCCACGGTAGTCAGGGTCTATGACTCCCGCCCCTATGTCCAAGAAATATTTAGTAGCTAGGCCTGATCTGGGAGCTATGCGCCCGTAACACCCTGGAGGAAGCTGTATCTTGATCCCTGTGTCTAATAGGGCCTTTCCCCCTCCCGGTACTATCCCATCCTCCGCACTAAATAAATCATAGCCTGCGGCCGCCTCTGAAGCACGCCGTGGGCCCTGGGCCTGAGCGGAGACTTTACAGTATTGTAAAACAAATTTTTGTTTTCCTAAGTATACTTCGCCTACCTGGGGTTTGGGCTGCGGACTAACTTTACCAGGTTTTCCTAATAAAGGAGCAGGGATCTTGGTCGCAATGGCTTCTACCTTAGGAGCATCTCGTGGCACTTCCCTCACAGCTAGGGTTTTTTCCTTAGTGGGGATGGCTGCTAAGCCAGTCTTCGTCCTAAGGCCTTTCTCTATCCCTTTGCTGAAAGCTGGCCAATCTCTTCCTAGAACAATGTCCTGCGGAAGACGTGGTACCACTGCCACCCATATTTCCTTCTCAGTGCCCAGCCCTTTCACTGACAGTTTATACAGTGGGTAGTAGGAGGCTGCCCCATGCACGCATCGTATCTTAACACGGGCCACTGCTTGACTCGATGCTGACGGCAGGTGGGCTTCAATAGCCTGCCAGAGCTTTTGGGACATCATGCTCTGGTCAGCACCAGAGTCAAGCAGTGCCTGGGCCTCAACACCTTCTACTTGTACCCTAAGTACAAATCCCTCATGTGTTTGCTTTACACCTCCAGACACTAGTGCTGTACGTAGTGCACAATCCCTGCGTAGTGCCCCAACTCCCCACAGTTGAACCATTTACCCTTTATCACAGGTGTAACATTACTGTCATTAGGTAATTTATTCTTTGCAAACTTTTCTGATCTCCTAAAGTAGGAAGCTTTTATCTCCTTCAGAGCCACCGGATTTGAAGCCTTAACCAGCTCGGCTTCAAAATACCTCTCTGTAAGATTAGCCGCTTCCTCTGTAGTTTTACAACTTTGGAGTATCAGAAAGGTTTTCACATCAGCAGGTACTGCATTCATATACTGCTCTAGTACAATTGCATCCAATACAGTTTCTAGAGACTTTTGCTGGGTTCAAGCCACTTCCATGCTAAACCTTTTATTCTATGGAACAGCATTTTTGGGGTTTCATTGGGCTTTAACTTAGCCTCCCGGAACATGCGCTTATAGAATAAAGGGTTTAAGCCAAGCCTATCCTTGACAGCTTCCTTGACTGCCTTATAATTAGAAGCAAGTATTGCAGGCATACACTTATAAGCCGCTAAGGCTTCCCCTGAGAGTGACATAGCGAATCGTACCGCCCATTGCTCCTCAGGCAATTTAGTAGCCTCTGCAATACGCTCAAACGCTTCTATATAATCATCTAAGTTATCCGTTTGATTAAACTGTCCCAGCGCCATAGCGCTACCATTAGGCAGTCCTACCGCCTGATTAAAAGACGGTGCAGGTGGTTCTGGTTCCTTTTGTTTCTTGAGAAGAGCCTCCATTAAGTCCATAAGAGGTTTCTGTTGAGAACAGATGGCCGCTGCAGTCTGTTCTTGGGTGTGGCGCGACAGCTCCAGCTGTTTGTCCCACTGGCTTGACATCCACCTCAACAGCTCTTGTGGCTCCATTACGGACTCAGCTGTTCCTGCAAGAAAACAAACACAAAAAAACCCCCCACCAAGTGCGGTCCTTACACCACAACAAACTTTTTCTCACTTTTTTTTTTTTCAAATGGCTCCCTGCTGCAGCAGATTAATGGCTCCCCTTTCTCCCTAATTATCCTCCCACACCTGTGCCCAGCTACCTTTTACCTCGGCACAGTGCAGAGTCCAGCACTGAGAAAGTAGCCTTTACTCCTCCTGATCGGCTGTCAGGCGATCCTGGAGCCCTCTGCCAGCAGTTTCTTCTCCCTGGTAGTTGGTGTCTTTTCTTTTTACAAATGTCCTTTGTACTCCATGCAAAAATCCTCAAAACTACGCCAACCTGTGATGTCGCTGTTACCTCCACAGCCTGAGCTTGTGGAGATGGACGGCCTGATTCTCTATTCTGGAAGTTACTGGTGCTTGGGGAAAGCACTGCCTTCTGGGAGTTGAAGTTTTCACTATCCCAAATAAAGAGAGTTGTGGACTCGAGTGTTTCAAGCAAAACAGGATTTTTAATTCCCCTTCCCAAGTGGTTTCACATGTAGAACAAAAGGAACATTGGCCATACACTTCTGGCACTAAATTATATAAGAAAGAGATTCAAGCTTCTTATCTCAGCATCATTGTAATTCCAAATGAAAAACACTTTTCTATTTCAAAACCCTTTTGTGCTTTTTCTGATCAGCTGCTACCTGCAGCACTCTCTCTTTTTCTGCACAGCTTAATTCTATTTCACAGGACTTATCTTCTCAGATACAGATATCGTACAATCCATTAGTTCACTAGGCTGACATTCTAAAGGTGGTTCAGTGTCCATTGGTTCAACCTGAACCCCAGCTGGAAATGTTTGCAAGTTGCTACAGGGTGTTTCCAAACACACATCTATCTTTTCAGCATTGCACTTTTCCTCACAGCCTTTTGATATACACGGTTGTGAATTGCCACAGTATTCCCAGCATGCGGAGCCCCACCCTTCTGGGTTAATATCAGAGCACTTAAAGACAGCTTTCTGTTTATACCGGTCACTTATCCTACCTCTTGGCTTCCTTATGAGAATTTCCTTTTGTCCTCTAGGATCAGCTGCAAACGTGAGCCTTGTAGTTTCTCTGTGCATACAAGTCTGCCTTCCCAGTACGTTTCCCTTTTGGTTGCCTTTTACTCCCAGCACCAAACCCGGGTTATTTGTACCTGGCTCCTTGGTACCAACTCCCTGCTTGTTTCCTCTGCTGAATTCCTCTTCTGAGTCAAAGGTCAGAGACTCCTCAATTACCATAGATTCCTCTGAGTCTTCATTCCTAAGGCAATCCTCTGTTTCTCGTGGTTCTAAGAGCTGTGTCCTCAGCCATGCTCTTGGCTGAGCTCTCCTCTGAGCTACCGGCTGTGCTCCTCCCGGCTGTGCTCCTCCCAGCTGCGTCCTTCCCAGCTGCGTCCTTTCCAGCTGCCTTCTTCCCAGCTGCCTCTCCTCTCCTCCTAATGAGCTTCCCTTAAATCTCTGGTTTCCTGGTTTACCCTGGCTCCACCCACCAACAGGTGTTCTGGCTTAACTCGTGACTGCTGCACTGAACTACAGCAGGGGCGTGTTTTCCCGTCTTCTGACCTGCTCTGTTTATGGTTGCCTGGGAAACCAGGAGCCATGTGCATTTGTTTTCTTTCCCAGCCTGAAGCTGGATCCTGTGTTTTATCTCTCTCTAAGGGGTCAGAGGGACCTTCTCCATCACAATAGGTATCCAGGTTCTGAAATACTATTCTGAGGATGTCAATTTAGATTCCCCCACAGACATCCATATTGGCCATGCCTATGTTTGTGAAATCATGTCTGCACCTGGAAGTGGCTGCTTTTTTTTCCCAGATTTTCTGGCTCAGATGTCCCAGATTGCACTTGGACATCCTTTCTAAAATGCTTCTCCAAATGTGGGGAAAAATCAGTGGAGGCTTCTCAGCAACTTACACGAATAAGTGCTGTACTTACACATGTAAGTTTATTTTTCACGTGTTACATGTGTAAGTTGGTATTTGTAAACCTATATGTATAAATGCCACCAATTAACTACAGAGGCCACTATATTTAATTCATTTCAAGTTAAAGAGGGAAATAAACAATGGAGGATTAAGGAGGAGAACCCCCTTAATCCCTCCTGTAAAGGGCTAGCTGAAACAAGTAGGGCCCGAAATTGATTGGCAGGCTATGTGCCGCTATGGCGCACAGCCCTGCCCACGGACCCCTAACCCTGGATATTCAATGCCGCGGCCAACAGTTCTATTTAAAAAATTACAGGTTCCAAAGATCAATAGACCTCCCAAAGTGAAATATTTTTGTCGGACTATGAACCCCAGGCAAGGGATCTTTAACTGGCGGTTCGTGTCCTTTTTAATCAAAGGGCAGAAAATCTTTTTAACTGCTAAATAAATTTATAGCAAGAAGAACTTAGCTATGTCCCAAGCACTGCAACATAAATCATCAGAAGTGGTGGAAAACGACACAGTCCTGCATTTTGGGTCATCAGACTTTCCAGACCCTGCTTCAGGTTAAAGTCCACCGCAGTCATGAAATGTGCGGCCAACAGTTCTGCAGCCAAAGCATTCCAGATATATAGAACAGTCATAGAAAAAAATCCATTGTGAAACATCTGAAAATTGATCTGCTGGAAAGATGGAACATCTAAGAGCAATGTGTCTTGCGAGCATAGAGCACGAGGAGGGCAATAAACCTACAAAAAAGCCGATGAGCTGAGTGGCACTTGATGGTTAAGAAATTTAAATATCAGCATAATGACCTTGTATAGGATTTGAAATTTAATTGGTAACCAATGTAATTTATATAAGTCAAAGGAAATATGTTCAAACCATATATTATTAGTGAGAAGGCATGCTGCAGCATTCTTTACTGACTGCAGAGGTCGAATAGTGCACAACAGAAGGCCAAGGAACAAACTGTTACAATAAATCAAATGGCGAAAGAACCAAAGTTCGAACTACAGTACGCAAGTTTTCAGTTGAAGAAAACGGTTTAATTTTCAAAGTAAATACAATTTAAAGAAGGTGGTTTTAGCAATTTTTTGTATATGAAATTGCATATTGTCATGAGGTAGACAGCACAGACCCTGAAATATTAAGAAATAATATGAAAGAAGAGCTTACCTTGCAGCCACAGGTGCAGTTGCAGCATTCACAGTGCAGAGAGGCAGGGAAAAGGAAAACAAACTTTCCACATGGTTTTAGTGACGCAGTAAGAATTGAGGGTTCCAATCAGGCTCACCTGGACCCAGACTCACGTTCTACGTTAGTTGAGCAGAGAGATAAAAACAGGTGGGAAATCCCACAGAGACAGAGGTGGAAGGAGGAGGAGAAAAGAGAAGGGAAGCTGGAGCCTGGATTAGGGCTGGAGCAGGAGTTTGATTCTGAGGAGGAAAGCAGAGACCAAAGGAAGTCTGACTGCAGTTCCAGGCAGGCTTGGGGAGAAGGTGAGAACAGAACTCCCAAGCAGTTACAGAAAGACACGTTGCCTTGGAGAACCAGGGCTGAAGAAAAGCAGGCTGATAAACCCAGGAGAGCTAAGAAAGATGGTAGCAAAGTCTTCCCAGCCAGAGGGGTCCTCATACCGAGGCAAACAGCCCAGCCAACAGAAGGCAGAGGTCACGTCCAGGGAAGCTCACTGAAGGCAGGAAGTGAGTTTCCTTCAGCCAAGCACAGTAACTGGTGTTCCCAAAGAAGAGCAGGCTGCAGGGCAGAGAGAAAGCCTTGGCTAGAAGCAGAGGAGTTTGAAAGCATCTTCTCCACAGGAAGAGATAAGTACCCTGTCTTTGATAAAGGGAGAGAAGGGGGTCTCCGTGGGAAAAGCCAGGCTTACAACAAGCTAGTGAACTCTTATTGGCCTAAGCCGTGGGAAGAAATCCCCAGCACAGCTCCTGCTATCTGGGACACTCAAAAGCAGCTCCAACTTGCAGCAACTGAGGTTTCCCCAGGGCAAGGCTCGGAGAACAGCTTCACAGGGGCTCAGTGTCCATACACAGGACCAGGTCCTGGCCCTATGCAGTGGGAGAGCTATAGCACAGAAAACATCCCTGAGCCCATGGAATGTACTTTATGTGTGGCTGATAACATAGAGTCTCTCTGTTAAGAGAAGTAGCAAGAAAGAAAGTGTATTTCTGCACATTGGAAATGTGATGGACTATTGTTTGCTGGAAAGAAGCATAATTATTATTTGTTAAGCATCTTCTACACCGGTGAAGCAACCGTTCTTTTCTGTTGTCCTTATTCTATGACATCCTCAAGGGAAAGGGAATAAAACCCAACCTTAATTTCACTATGGTCACGACTACAGTGTCCGTTATTTCCACAACTCAAGGCTATACCCGGGTCTAGGCAACCGCCTAGGACCGGCATTAGTCTCACAATATTCAACTGAGTATTAAGTACAATTTCCAAATTACGAACTTGAAAACCCACCATATAATGATCAGCAGTTGTCATAGTCAATGAAACTTAATCAGGAAGTACCCAAGACAAAAACAGAATTTAAGTTTTGTTGACATTCAATGTCAATTTGTTATGTGTCATCCAAGACCTGATAGTACTAATACACAAATTAGTACATTCCATAGCATAATTTAAAGTAGAAGATATAGGGATCACAAATTGGACATAATCTGCATAAATCCTGTACATAACATCAAGACCATTAAAGATTTTAAAAATGGGAGCAATATAGATATTAAACTGAATAGCAGATGAAGCAGACCACTGCGGTGCACCATCTATAATAGGCTGCCAAGAGGAAGATTTTCCGTGGACCTAACCCAACCAAACAAAAAAGAGGATAACCAAGAGTGAACCTTATGATCATGACCAATCTCACGCAAACTAGCCAATAGCAACATATGGTCAATCATGTCAAAAGCCGCAGAAATATTCAACAAGACTAATACGTAAGATTTTCCTAGATCAAAAGCAGTTAAAAAACGTCCATCAATGATAAGAATAAAGTTTCGGTACCATGGTGAGGACGAAAATCACACTGGAAAGCAGTAAGCACATTCTGACTATCAATATAGTCCTGAAGTTTTCGCAAGACAATTTTCTCCATAATCTTAGCCAAAAAAGAGAAGGAAGAGATAGGACGATAATTTAACGGAGTGTCTTTATTTAAGAAATAATTTTTCAATAGAAGATAAATGGATGCTCTTTTTAAATCATTTGGGACAAAACCATGTAACAATGAGCCATTAATAACATCTGGAACCAACTTATTCAAGGATTCTTACAAGAAAGTGTATTAAGGATAGAATATTATGCTATGATCTTAAGAACTGATGTGTCACCAGTGAAAATTTGGAACATAAACAATGAGCAGAGAACTGTGGTTGCCCTGGGATTCAAGGCAGCCAGCTGGTGCCAAAACATGCTTGTCAGCAACTGATTCACCACCAAGACCCTACTCCAGGAGAAGAGCACTCACAACAGGCCCCACCACAACCTCAAGTGGTTCTCTACCTTCACTGTTAGCTCACAACAGTTGGCAGAGGCTTTGGTTTCTGTCACAGAGAGGTGGAACATTAAGGGGCTGATTTTCAGTCACCTGGATTTTGGAAGGGCCACACACCTCGTTAGCGCATAGCCCTCCTCGCCAACCTCGAAACTGGATAATCAACCCTAATGCCTCTCTCTTTTTCTCTGCACACATTCAGCAGATAGCTAAAACCTGTCATTTCTTAATCCTTAATATTCTCCTCTGTGGATGCCAAGTCCTTTTGAGGGGGGGAGGCATCACCACTGGTTAATACTGAACCCACATCCCAGTGGCAAGAGCATGTAGGTGCCGCTGACTATCCCTATTTAAGGCATTTACACGGTTTACTGTGCTGTAAACCGTGTAAATGCCTTTTGAATATCGGGCTTTATGTATTTTAGGGTTTCCCTGCCCTATGAGAAGCTCTCAGATTGGCTAGGGAGTATGTCTATTGGCTGTGGGCTTATCAAAAGAGCTACGTATTTGGTCAAAGTGATCTTGACAGAGGAAGCGGCTGAATAGATCCACTGAACCCACATCCCAGTGGTCGCCGCAGAGACAAGAAGCCAGCTGGGCTAACCGGGCAGCAGCAATACTGGATGCTACCCGGTTAACTCCTGCGCATTAAAGATAAGCAAGGGTTTTCCTCACCTATCTTTAAGGTGCAGATTGCTAACCAGGCAGTATCAAATGTTACTGCTGCCCAGTTAGAGACATTCTCTGTCTCCGCTCCACCCCAGAATGCCCACAACATGCCCCGATGCTAACCGATAGCATTGGGGTGCGTAAGGGACATAGACAGGGTTATTCAACAGCACTAACCATGTAGGTGCTGTTGACTATCCCCATTTAAGGCATTTACACGGTTTACTGTGCTGTCAACTATGTAAATGCCTTTTGAATATCGGGCCCTAAGTATTTTAGGGTTTCCCTGCCCTATGAGAAGCTCTCAGATTGGCTAGGGAGTATGTCTATTGGCTGTGGGCTTATCAAAAAACCTAAGTATTTGGTCAAAGTGATCTTGACAGAGGAAGTGGCTGAATAGATCCACTGGCAGGCCTACATCTTCTGAATCTTGAACCATGGGGCACATGTCATTAGTATAGGCAGAAAGGGTGTTTGCATATCTGACTCTTGCAGCACCAGTCCAGTAAACTACCTACATAAGAGGCACAGCAGTGGCTCAATGGCCAGAGCATACAGCTGATCATATTGCAGGCATCCTCAGAATACTCCCATCCCAAATACTAGTAGTGATTCCAAGGACCAGTTAACCTTGAGTAGATACTCTGCACTTGAAAACAGGAGCTGCAACCCCCCCCTCCTTCTCTACCCCCATAATACAGGGGCTACATCCAATGCCTGCAAGGTGCCTATGAGATTTCTGTGATCCACTTTGTTGAAGGACTTCTCCTGATCCAGAGATAAAAATGCCATGAGAGAGCAGCCCTACATATATTCCGAATAAAGTCCTGAACAAAAAAAATATTATTAAAAATAGACTGACTCAGGACCATATACTGTAGGACTGATCAGAGTGGATCACCTCTGTCGGTACAGTGTCTAGTCACTGAAACGGTACTTTGGCCAGGATCTTATAATCTGTGCAGAGCAGCAAGCCAGGATGCCAGCTCATTTTCTTTGTTCATTATATTTCTCTGATCTATCCCCTTTGGCAGGAGAGTCATAGAAACATGACTACAGAAAAAGACTACATGGCCTATCTAGTCTGCATGTTGGCAAAAAAATGATAGCCTCCCCATCTCCAGAGCTTCAACCAGGACCTTTGGGAAATTGGGCCATAGCAAATCAAAAAGTCACTGAAAAAGTCTGTCATCAACCCATCAATGCCCATGGACTTCCAACGCAATATCTAGATGAGGGCAGCAGGGATGTCAACTAGACTCAAGGGCTTATCCAGTCTTGCTCTGTCACCCTCCCACAGAATCTTGCATAAAGCGGACACCATTCACATCTAGAAAACATGCCATCTACTTCTTGTGCACCCTTCTGTTCTTCAGTTTATAAAAGAGATGTGAGCCATGAGCCATTTCCCACAGGAATCAAATTTGTGACCTCACATAGACTCCCCCAGCCTTACCACTCCTCAAGGACATGGAAAGTACACATCTCCTCATGCTGTAGTAATACAGCCTTGTCCTTGGCATTAGAGACGTCACCTGACAATGTGAGACCACTGCCTATTGATATTACTAGCATACCTCTGACAAAGTATCTGGAGGCAGACCTTCCTCACATCCCACCACAGACAGAGGAAAGATTGGTCTCCTGGTTGTACTAGTTAGCCCAAAATGCTCGAACCACCACTACACACATGTCTTTCTCAAATATAAGTTGTTGAAATGCCAGTTAATGACCTAAGGCTCAACAGGGTCAACTCTCACTTTATAGTCATCACATGGTGATCCCAGAAGATGCCAGGTCTATAGCATTTAACTGGGCTTGCAGCAATAATAAGTGGCTGAAATTCCACTGGTCAAACCAGGAGTGAAATGCATCCCCTGTTTTACCAAAACACAGGTGAAACCAGTGACTTCATGGGTGCTGTCCACACCAGACATTAGTCAGCAAGTAAAGGTGAACAGCCTCCATAAAGATGAGGGATGAGTCTCCCTACTACCCTGGTCAAGAGTCTTGAGGGCATAGTTAAAATCCCCCTAAGCACCAATCCTCATCAGGATCCAGGGTCTCCAAATAGAAGGACAAATGGCAAAAGAAGCTGAACTCTTAGTCTTGTCCATTGGGATATACATATTGATCAAATTAACTGTGCAGCTTTTTGCTTCATCTCCAGGTTTGATTTACATCTGGTCTGGAACCATGGAGTAGATGTCCAACATGTGTGTTTGCAGGCTTCAGCTAAGTAAGGTGATCATCACACCTGTTGTGCCCACAGCATAGTTTAGAAACACCTCATGTCCCATTCCAGAAGTCAAGAAGCTTCAGTCTCTGGAGTGCCTTTATTTATTTAACATTTCTTATATACTGCCTTTCATATCAAGGCAGTTTACATTGAACAAACTGAAATTACATTGAACAGGGCATTATAACTTGGAGATAACTATTTTACAGGGAACATGGGTAATGGAGGGTTAAGTGGCTTGCCCAAGACCACAAGGAGCTGTGGGACTAGAAACCCCAGTCCTTCTGGTCCAAGGTTGCTGTCCTCTAGTGGGGTTTGAACCCCTGATCTGCTGGCCTGAGGTAACTTGCCCCAATCACTAGGCCACGCCTCCCTCCATTTAGGAATGAGAACACTCATGGCCAGTAAAAGACCCATCCTGTATTTGTTAGTATTCAAGCTGCAGAACTTCAGCTCTATCTAGTAAGTTTTCAGGCATGGGCATCAGCGCCACCTCATGACAAGGTCATTTGGTTCTTTTTTCTTTTCATGGCTTAAGGGGGTGAATGAAGACAGTTACTAGCCTGCCCCATACAGCTGTTACACTCCCTTCTCAAGCGTCATAACTACCCTAACTTGGTCATCTTTTTCATAAAAGATGACTTTCTCAAGAGGCTGAGGAGCTCTATTTTTTCTGCCATTCCTCTAGCAGTCATTCTGTCTCTTCTCCATAATTAGGAGTGGTATCTAGGGGATCAAGACCTATGCAAGTGATCCTGCCCCCTCTCTGAGGTTCGCAGAGGTCTGGCACTACCTTTATAACTACAGATACAAACTGCAAAGAAGGGAGCATTGTATCCGTTGCCCAATCTCCCTTGTAGAGCTTCCCTGCCTCCACTCCTGCCTGGAGGAAGAGTGGGGGGTCCCTGAGAAAGGTAACTTTTTTTATTGCAGCAGTTGAGAAGTAATTTGGGCAGTTGTGAGACCCTACCAGTTGCTCCCTGAACCCTCTATCCCTATCCCCTCTATTCTCCATGGGCTGACCCAGTTCCCTACCTGGCCCATTATGGCAAGGCACCAAGGGTCTGTCCCTCCCCCCACCTTCATGACCTTCACAGACTCTGCTACTCCTATAGTTGATGGTGGGCTTTGGGGGAGATGGAGGAGCTCTCCATGTGCATCTAGGACAGGGGTGGGGGGTGGAGTCACCCAAGATGGCACAAGGGAGAAGAGGACTAATGTAAAATCCTACTCCTCTGGAATAAGAGGCCCTTTACTTTGGAGTGGGGATGAAGTTAGCCACCCTTTTAGATATTCCAGGAGCTGGGTCTCTCTCCTTTTGCCATTCTTCATTTCTCCGCAGACAAGGGGGTATGCAGACACATTTTGCTAGTGATGTTCCTGACAGAGCCAGTGTGCAGAGCTCTCCTCTAGCTCAAAGAAGTCTGAGCATGTGTCAGCCTTCCTTCTTTGCCTGTCCTGCGCTTGAAAGTCAGTTTACCTTGACTCCAGATACATTAGCCATGGTTCTTCCCCTCTCCTGTGTTGGATTGCATCGCTCAACGAAAGTAAAAATAATTAAGATAGAAGAAACTGAGAAATATAGACATCATCATTATTATTAGTGGCAGATAAATCAAAGATAAAAAAACCAAGTGGAGAGTTCAAAGGGGAATGGCAAGCATGGTCGCTTGCTCTTCCTTTCTCATGGCACTGGCACCATGGCACTTTCCTTCTCCCTCCACCCCCATCTCACTGTGACCAGACAAGGGGCATGGTTGGGAGCAGCATTAAGGGCACATAGCTTGAGGAAGACTTCCTCCCAGTACTGGCACTAGCATTGGCACTGAATCACAGAGCCCGTAGACCCAGGACCATTGCTCGACTCCTACTCCTGATCCCTCAGCTCACCACCAGAGGCCCTCTGACCAATGGCCTAATATTAAACTGGGATCCCTAGTGAGCAAGGGCAAATCTAAATCAAAATCCTCCAGGAAACCTGCCCTGTCACAGTAAGACCATGGAGGAGAGAAAGGCAGCTAAGCCTCACTGCAAAGTAAGCACAGCAGCAGCCACAAAAGAATATCCTCATGAGACCCCACCTTGGATGCCCCTCCCAGTAAGGTGCAGAGACATCTTGGATCCTCCATGGCCATGCCAGTGCTATTGCCCAAGCAACCCTCATCCCTACCAAAGAGGCTCCCAACCTTAACACCTCCCGTATCTCCCTCAGGAGATTTTTGCAAGACAGTGCAGCATTCCTGCAAGGCACAACTCCACACAGCACTACCCTAGCAACAGAAGAACCTGATTCTGCCTCCAGTGTGGCTGCCCTCCAGAGCACCCCCCCCCTCATTGATTGATGTGCCTCTCCACCCTTGAGGATGTCACCTGCTTGTTCCTCAGTGCCTCCTGCTCCAGGTTCCTCAGGGGCCTCCTGCTTTCCAAGCCCACTCTCCGCCCTCTGTTAGCAAAATGGGACCTCAATGCGGTGCTCTCCCAGCTCACTGGGCCGCTGTTCGAGCCTTTGGTCACCTGCCACCTGAGACACCTCTTCTGGAAGGTGGCTTTCTTGGTGATGTTGATGTCCACTTGCAGAATAAGTGAG
Organism: Ichthyophis bannanicus; assembly: GCA_033557465.1. Classification (NCBI taxonomy): domain Eukaryota; kingdom Metazoa; phylum Chordata; class Amphibia; order Gymnophiona; family Ichthyophiidae; genus Ichthyophis; species Ichthyophis bannanicus. The sequence continues at coordinate 86,244,056 of CM066048.1, read as the reverse complement.
CTGCAGGCCCTGGTTATATGTATAATGGAACTAAATATCACTGCTATACAGATAATCCCTGGCTCTTCTCCTACTCTGCCCATGGACTGCCCTGGCACTATTGAATTAGTACTGAGCTGGTCTGTAGGGTATTCAGTGGCACTATTTGTATAGCACCACTGTATATCCAATAGGAATGTACTTTCATTTCAGAATAAAAGCAGCAATAGTATGCACTGTTGCACAATAGCACACACTGTTCATGCATGCGTGAATAGTGTACACTACTCACTGTAATGAGGAAGATCCATCCTTTGCCTTAAAAACACAGGATTCTGTGAGAACTGGGTCAGAAGCTGACAGGCAGGCAAGCCATATGATCAGTAGTTGTCAGGGGCAACGTAAACAAACCCAGCCACGAGGTTTGCAACCCCGCCCAACTAGCAAGCAATCCCTAGTTCCTAATAGCTTTCACCTGAGTGGGGGAAGTGCTAATCAGCACTATAAGAAACACTCAGGAAACTTAGAGAGAGAACAGCCAGGAGCAGAGGAATCAGAGACGAGAGAGTCAGAGAACAGCTGTGAAAGTCCGTCTGCTGTGACGCAGTTTGGAACTCAGAGGCAACGTTCTTTACAGAGTGAATGGAAGCCTGAAAGAGTGAAACAGTATGTATCTGAGAGCTGTGATCCTGAAAGTGATTCTGAACCAGATTTAAGGAAGTTTACTGGCAGCAGAAATACCTGGAGGGTTAATGCTCAAAAGCCTTGTAGGAAAAGTCCAAGTTGGGTGCCATGCTGTGAAAGCCAACCGAAGGATTTAACTAGAGAGCTAACATGGGAGCATTTACAAGTCCCTGAAAGGGAGAGGTATTCTGTAGAAGATATTTGCATGTCAGAAGAGGAAGTGTTTGAAAAGCCTAAACCTCAGAGAAAGATTCACAGATCAAAACTCTGTGCTGACAAGGGAGAACAATTCCTTTATTCCCAGCCCAAGCCTGAAGGTAGAACAAACAAATACTTTAAAGGGAAAAGTTCTTATAAGAAGTTATGTTCTGAAAATCCTGAATGGTGGGTCTCTCCTCTCTCACACTCTGATAAATACGGTAACAGCAATTCCAGCCCTAGAGAGAGCTGGTCAGATAAGCTTCGTGACGAGACATTGCAAGGAGATTTACAAACGTTCTGTAGCAAGGGAAACGTTTGTCCATCTGAAAGTCAGCCTGAACCCATGGTCATTGATTATGCTAGTGAAAGCTCATTTGATGATCCAATGGACTGTATGTTAACTATCTCAGACAAAATTAACTCTTTATATTAAACCAGTAATTGTACATTGCTTGAGCCTAGCAGTGAAGATCAAGAGTGCCTGTTTATCTACAGAGGAACTATGTGCTGAGTATTATTTTCTTATGGCTATCATTTAATTAAGAAGCAAGAAGAAGCTATCATTATTTCCTTTATAACATGCCAGAGAGTATGGCTTTATTGTCTTGAGTTTCCTGTGTTGTGCATTTGAGAATCCGACCCCGGGAGGGGAAATAAAACCCTAACTTTACCTGAACCACTCGTGTCTACAACTACTTATTCTTCATAAACATCATCAGGCAGACAGACCTGCTACCCTAGGCAGTAGCCTGCCCACCTGGTGGTGACATAATTGGCATAGTCTCTCAGATTCTTTTTTCAAAGAGAAAAACAACACACTACAAAGACATTGTTAAAGGATATAACTTGCTGAAAAAGAAAAAAAAAAAGTTTGGCTATCCTGAACAGAGGAAAATCCCAGATCGGATTTCCAACATTCCTGACCTGGAAGGAGTCAAGAAAAACCTTTCTCAACGCACGATCCTACACCGTGCTCAGGTAATAGTAGGAGGGCACGGGGGTGGCTAGGATTGGTGAGAAAGGGGGAAGCTGTGGTACCATAGAAGGCAAACAGAAAGGAAAAAGTCTGTGCCGCACATGGTGGGCCCTGTTTTTTTTTTCTTTGCAGGTACACGACAGAGCGCCGGAAATGGATCCCCAGGAAGTGAAGAGCTGGATGGAAGCTCAGTGGAAGTCCCAAAGCGAGTTGGCCAGGCTTAGTCAGGAACGGACTGTGGCAGCGATGACCGCACAACAGCAACCGCTTCTTGAACTCCTGGAGACTCTGATCAAGAAGACTTGTGTAACCACAGAGGTTAATCCCTCAGTATCAAAGGGGGAAGGACTACCTGATTGCAGTGCTTTAACACTGGGACAGTTAAAATCTTATGATAACTTTGATGATTTTACTGACGCCTTCGATCGTATAGCAGAGGCGGCTAAATGGCCGGTCGACCAATGGGCCGTTAGGTTCGCTATGTCTTTGTCTGGAGAAGCATTAGCGGCCTACAAGACAATGCCTGTGGGTCTATCGTCCAGTTATCCTGATGTGAAACTAGCTATAAGAGATAGATTGGGTTTGACTCCCATGCATTACAAGCGTCTTTTCAGAGAAGCTAAGCTTATGGCTAAGGAAATGCCTAAGGCGTTATTGCAAAGATTAAGGGGACTAGCAACCAAATGGCTTGCTCCCGAAAGGGCGACGGTGAATTCATTAATGGACACCATCATCCTGGAGCAATATTTTGAAGCTGTACCACCTGAAATCAAGGCTTTCTTAATGCTCCAAAAATGCCATTCTACAAAGGAAGCCGCTGACCTCACCGAGTGTTATTTTGAGGCGGAATTAGCCGGGACCTCTAGAGGTAATGTTTTAAAAGTGGCTGGCATTGATAGAATGTGGAGATTAAAAAAGACCTCTAATGAAAATGTATTTGGTGAAAATGTGAAAAGAAATGTTTCTAGGAAATGTTATAACTGTGGCCAGCTTGGACATCTACGCAGAGAGTGTAGAGAGCGAACTGCCCTAGTGTCAGGAGGAGAGAAACACTTAGGGGAGGGATTTTTGCTTAAAGTCCAGGTAGAAGGGATAGAGGCTTTGGCACTCCTAGATTCAGGAGCAGACCAAAGTATGGTCTCCCAAAAGATGTGGCAGACCATCACGGCCCATAACCCATCCGCCCTGAGCCAAGCAAGGGAGCGAGTGAAAGTGAGATGCGTGCATGGCACATCTGCATATTACCCGCTGTACGGAGTGTCTGTGGAAGGAATAGGTACTGACGAAAAAGTGCAGGTAGCAGTAGTCCCACGTCTCCCTTATGAAATTGTCTTAGGACGTGAGTGGTCACCATTTCACAAGGGTTTAAGAAAAGGTTTGTGTGGAAAAACAAGCCTGGTTTCTACCAGATCCCAGGTCAAGTCTTCAGGAATAGGGGTTAATCCAGTAGATGAGGAAGAAGCCCCAGAAGGTGAGGATGGCTTGGGAGAAGAGGTAGCTGATATACTTCCCTCTCACGATGATTTAATTAACCTTCCCTCTAAAGATAGGAAAGAAAAAGCAGAGAGACGTCGTGAAAGAAGGTATAGGTCCCAAGGGAAAGCAGAGCTGGAAGCAGGGGAAGGGTTACCCTGGGTCCCAGCGGAACTTGTTCAAAAATTCCCTTCCTTCCCTAAAGAGCAGAGAGCTGATCCTGCTTTAAAAAGAGCATTTGAATATGCTCAGGAAGATAGGACCATCTTGCCCAGATTCTTTTTAGAGGGAGAATTATTGTACAGGGAGAGCGCAGAATTTTTACTGGCCAGGAGTCTTCAAGGAGAAAGCCCGCTATTGCGAGTCCTGTCCCGCATGCCAAAGGGTCACTGCCACGAAACCCAAACCTGTACCAATGATAACCACACCCACTATTTCAACGCCGGTTCGTCGCCTGGCGATGGATATAGTTGGACCCTTGATTAGGACGCCAAGGGGCTTCCAATACCTGTTGGTAATTATAGATATGGCAACTAGATTTCCATGGGCCATTCCACTACGAAACATCTCGGCTAAGACAATATCCCTTGAGCTTATGAAATTGTTTTGTGAAATCGGATTCCCTCAGGAAATTCTGACGGATCAAGGGAGTAATTTCACATCCAAACACTTAGCTATGGTATGGGATGCGTTTGGGGTACGGCATATCCGGACCTCCGCTTATCATCCCCAGTCTAACGGACTGGTCAAAAGGATGAACCAGTCGATCAAGCAGATGTTGCGACGTGGCCTAGAGGGAAAGATGGCGGAATGGGATAATTTACTCCCATTTGTTACATATGCGTACCGAGAACGTAGGCAAGCATCTTTAGGGGCATCGCCCTATGAGCTTCTATTTGGTCGGGCTCCGAGGGGGATTTTGGATATCCTGAGGGAGCAATGGGTCGAACCAGAGGCAGAAGAGGTAGGGGTACCCCAGTTTCTCAGGGATCTCAGAAACCGCCTAGAGAGAACCTCCCGAGTGTCCATAGAAAATTTGCAGGCTAGCCAGCGCCGGCAAAAGCGTTACTACGACCGGGGGACCAAAGCAAGGCAGTTGGCCGTAGGAGACAAGGTGTTAATCCTAGTGGCAGATGCAGGCCCAAAGTTTGAGTCTAGGTGGAAAGGACCCTGTACAGTGGTGGGAAAAGTGGGCCCCGTCTCCTATAGGGTGGAGAATGAGAGGGGGCGTCAACAAGTCTACCACCTTAACTTATTAAAACTGTGGCAAGACCGATAAGCGACAGCAAGGCTGGTCAAGGTAGAGAAACGTTGGGACAGTCAGCATCAGATTACGTGCTGTCGGACTAATGAGTCAGCAGCCCGTAATATCTTAAGGGGGGGGATGTGTAATGAGGAAGATCCATCCTTTGCCTTAAAAACACAGGATTCTGTGAGAACTGGGTCAGAAGCTGACAGGCAGGCAAGCCATATGACCAGTAGTTGTCAGGGGCAACGTAAACAAACCCAGCCACGAGGTTTGCAACCCCGCCCAACTAGCAAGCAATCCCTAGTTCCTAATAGCTTTCACCTGAGTGGGGGAAGTGCTAATCAGCACTATAAGAAACACTCAGGAAACTCAGAGAGAGAACAGCCAGGAGCAGAGGAATCAGAGACGAGAGAGTCAGAGAACAGCTGTGAAAGTCCGTCTGCTGTGACACAGTTTGGAACTCAGAGGCAATGTTCTTTACAGAGTGAATGGAAGCCTGAAAGAGTGAAACAGTATGTATCTGAGAGCTGTGATCCTAAAAGTGATTCTGAACCAGATTTAAGGAAGTTTCTCCAGGACCAAGCAGGAAGTCAGTCCTCACTTATGGGTGACATCGGCGCCGACGGAGCCCTCGCGGAGCAATTTTCCCCAGCTTTCAAAGAAAGCCTTTGGGAATTGCAGCGCGCATGCGCGGTAGTCTTCCCGCCCGAAGGTGCCATCTTAGCCAGTCTTCTTTTTTTCCGCGGAGCCCTACAGACGTCCCCGTCTTGTCCCCGCGAAAAAGTTGATTTTCCTCTGTATTTATCCTTTTTTCTTTCGGTTCGACGCCGGTCGTTTTCCCGCCCGGACTCGCGACGCCGGTCTCGAGTCCTCTAACGGTTTTTTTCGGTTTTTTCTGACTTAGTCAGCTTTCGTTTTCGTTTTTTCCCTGGCAGCCCGGTCCTTTGACCTCGCAGGGGCCCTTTTTCCCCCGATGGCTGCCAGTGGCTTTAAGCGGTGTGGTCGGTGTGACCGAAATATGTCACTCACCGACTCACACGACCTTTGCCTCCGCTGCCTGGGCCCAGATCACGAGGAACTGATCTGTGGGCCCTGCAGCAAACTGTCCTCGAAGGCGTTGAGAAGTCGGCGGCATCAGCGCGAAAGAATCTTCGCTGACCCCAGCCGTACCCGGACCTCGTCGGAGGCCTCACTGTCGAAAGGCTCCAGTTCGGACCGTCGACGGAGCTCCTCCGACCGGGGTTCTCCCTCCGGGGACCATCGACGGAAGGAAAAACCCGCGAGGGCGGCGTCGGTGGACGCTCCTGGCTCCGCGAGGGCCAGGTCGCATAGCCCCGACAGCCGCCCCGGGTCCTTGGAGAAGGAACACCTCCCGAAGCGACCTCGCCTGGAGTCGGAGATGCCTGCCCGGGTAAGTCCTGTTGTCCTTCTGGACTCGCCTCCGCGTCAGCCGACGTCGGGCCCGACGCCGTCGGGGCCCGAGTCGGGGGCTGCTGGGTCGCCTGAGCTCGGACTCAGGTTGACGGCCTTGGAGAGCAGATTGTCTGCCTTCATGGACCAGCAGCGGGCACTGCTCGCTGGCTTCGCTGGCGTCGCTGCCCCGACCGCCGGGACGTCGACGTCCAAGTCGACCCCGGAGACCGAGCCGATCCTCGAGTCGATGAGAACTCGAGTCGATCCTCGGTCGAGGTCGCCCTCCTCCTCCCGTTCGGGACCGAGGTCGCCGACGCCGACTCCCTCGGCGTCGGGGCGGCTGGCGCCGCACCCTGCCCGAGCCGACCCCACCGAGTCCTCGTCGGAGTCGGTCTGGGAGTCGGAGGAGGAAGAGTCACCTGATTCTTTCCGGACTCGGTGTGTCCCATCGGACTCTCCGGAGTCCGAGCCTCGGAAGCAGTCCCCCCCGGAGGATGCCCGGTTCTCGGATTTCGTTAGGGATATGGCCAAGGCTTTGGCCTTCCCTGCGGACCCCGAGGAGGAGCCTCGAGCCGAAGAGCTCGACGCCCTCCAGTATGACTCTCCCGCGAGGGAGCACTTTACTGTGCCGGTTCCTCCTATGCTGGAACGACTACTCTTCCGCATGTGGGAGAGTCCGGCCTCCTCGCCGGTCCTGAGCAAGCGGGTCGATTCTATCTATCGAGTCCGCAAGAGCCCTGGCTTTCAAAAGGCGCAGTTGCCACACACCATTACATGGTAGTGGAATCGGCCATGCATCGTCTTAAGAGCCAGAAGATGCACTCCTCGGTGCCTCCTGGAAGGGAGGCCCGTAACCTGGATGGCCTTGGCAAAAAGTGCTTCCAGGGCTCTATGCTCGCCTGTCGTGTCCAGACTTACCAGCTCTACATGGGCATGTATCTCAGGGATCTGGCTAAAGAGCTAGCCGGCTTCTCCGCTGGTTTGTCCGAGGAACCCTTGCGGAGGTTCCTAGCCTTGTCCACAGGTATTCGGGAATGCTCAAAGTTCATGTCCCGAGCAGCCTATGATGGCTTTGAAGCCTCGGCTCGAGTAGCCGCAGCCGGCATCGGTGCCCGCCGACAGGCTTGGCTTCAGTCGTCCGACCTTGAGCCCTGGGTACAGGACAAGTTGGTCGATGTCCCCTGCCGAGGCGAAAACCTCTTTGGCAAGCCCATGGCGGAAAAGGCTGCACAAATTGAGACTGAGACTCTCACCAGGACCAGGCTTTCTAGGAAGACCTCCGCCCCTTCCCAGAAAAAGAAGGGCTCGGGAAAAAAGACCTTTTACCCGAGGAAGGCGGCTGCCTACAAACAATACCCCCATTATCAGGCCCCTGCAGCTCCACAACAGGGCCAGCAGGCCAAGGGACGGGGTAACGGGTCCCGTAGGCAGCAAGCCCCCAAGCCTGCGCCACCAGCCCCTGCTCAGCAGGGTGGGGGTTTTTGACTCGCTCAGCATAGCCTCTCCCCCCCCGCTGGTTCCCCCCAGCACCGGAGGCCGGCTGGTTCACTTCGCCGACAGGTGGTCCAGCATCACCGCAGATGCCTGGGTGCTTCAGGTCGTGCGAGAGGGCTACCTTCTCCACTTCCATCAGGTCCCTCCCTCCTATTTTCCGGGAGAGCCTCCGCGCCCCCCTCTGCACAGGGAGTTGCTCCTTCAGGAGTTAGCAGGTCTTCTGCAGGATCAGGCGGTGGAACCGGTGCCACACCACCTGAGAGGTCAGGGCTTCTATTCAAGGTATTTTCTGATACCAAAGAGAACAGGAGGCCTCCGACCCATCCTGGACTTGCGCAACCTCAACAAGTTCCTTGTGCGGGAGAAGTTCAAAATGCTTACCCTTGGAATCCTTCTGCCCTACCTCCAGCAGGGAGATTGGCTATGCTCCTTGGATCTAAAGGATGCTTACACGCACATCCTCATCCACCCAAGCCACCGCCAATACCTAAGGTTTGTGGTGGCAGGAAATCATTACCAGTACAGAGTACTGCCCTTCGGCCTGTCCTCCGCACCGCGAGTCTTCACAAAATGTCTCGCGGTCGTGGCGGCCCATCTCCGGCTTCACGGCCTCTATGTTTTTCCGTACCTCGACGACTGGCTCATCAGAGCAGCATCCGCTCAGGAGGTCACCACCGCCACGTGCCGCACGGTGACTCTGCTGCAGCACTTGGGCTTTGTCATCAACTTCGCAAAGTCCACTTTGCTCCCCTCACAGGATCTCGAGTTCATCGGCGCAAGGCTGCACACCCTCAGGCGCGAGCGTACCTACCGCTCGACAGGGCTCAGCGGCTCATGGACCTAGCCGACCGCTTTCGCAGCCAGCCCCTGGTCTCCGCCAGGCGCTTCCTGAGACTGCTCGGCCATATGGCTTCCACCGTCCATGTGACCCCCAATGCCCGCCTGAATATGCGGCCTGCTCAGTGGTGTCTCCGCCAGCAGTGGCGACAGGCCACGGGCGGCCTAGCAGACCTGGTGCGCGTCTCCGAGCCGCTGGTCTCGTCTATCCGGTGGTGGCTCCGGCAGCCGCACCTGGTATTGGGAATGCCTTTCCAGTCACCTCAGCCGACCCGGGTGCTGACCACCGATGCATCCCTCCTGGGCTGGGGAGCCCATTGCCAAGAGGCACGTACTCAGGGCCTCTGGACCAAGTGGGAGTCTGCTCAGCAGATCAACTTCCTGGAGCTCAGGGCGATCCGCCTAGCTCTCAAGGCCTTCTCCCACCTGACCTCCCAACAGTCCGTCCTTGTCCAGACGGACAATCAAGTTGCCATGTTCTACGTGAACAAGCAGGGGGGCACGGGCTCCTTCCTCCTCTGCCGGGAGGCACAGAAGCTCTGCTCTTGGGCCGTCAGTCACGGCATTCTCCTCAAGGCAGTTTATCTCCCGGGCCAAGAAAATTGCCTGGCGGACAAACTCAGCAGGGTCCTCCAGCCGCACGAGTGGCGTCTGGACCCCTTGATCGTTCAGAAGCTCTTCCTCAGGTGGGGCCTCCCCACAGTGGATCTCTTTGCCAGTCCTCACAACCGGCAGCTTCCTCGCTTCTGCTCTCGTCAGCCTCACCCCCTTCGGGTGGCGGCGGACGCCTTTCTGATCTCATGGTCGGGGAGCCTTCTGTACGCTTTCCCTCCCATCCCGTTAGTCTCTCGGACCCTTTTCAAGGTTCTCCGAGACAAAGCTTTCATGATCCTGGTGGCCCCTCGCTGGCCCAGGCAGCCGTGGTTTCCGCTCTTGCTGCAACTGGGCGGTGGAGGATCCAATCCCTCTGGGGGTGCAACCGGATCTCCTCACCCAGGATCAGGGGTCCCTACTGCACCCCAACCTCAGGTCTCTCAACCTCATGGCCTGGCTGCTGAGAGGGTAGTCCTTGCTCCTCTCCTCTTGCCGGCAGAGGTGGAGGAGGTCGTCTTGGCTTCGCGACGGCCTTCTACCCGCAAATGCTACGCCCTTAAATGGCGTCGCTTTGCAGTCTGGTGTACCCAACAGTCTCAGGATCCCTTCTCCTGCCCGGTGTCGGTGATCTTACAGTACTTGCTACACCTCTCTAATCTGGGACTTAAGTCCAACTCCGTCAAAGTTCACCTCAGTGCTCTTTCCGCACATCATGTGCCGGTGGACGGCAGACCTCTCTCCAACGACCCTCTCGTAGCGAGGTTTCTCCGAGGTCTCCTACTACTTAAACCACCTCTGCGCCCGCCAGCGCCTGACTGGGACCTGAATGTGGTTTTACAGCGGATCACCTGTCCGCCTTTTTGAACCTATGGCTACCTGCTCTCTCTCCGTTTTCTGTCTTGGAAAACGCTGTTCTTGATAGCCCTCACTTCCGCTAGGCGCGTAAGTGAATTACAGGCCCTCGTGTCTGATCCCCCCTACACTCGGTTCTACAAGAATAGGGTAGTCCTACGGACTCACCCAAAGGTTCTGCCTAAAGTGGTCTCCCCTTTTCACTTGAATCAGGAGGTGGTACTTCCAACCTTCTTTCCCAGACCACACTCCAGCCGAGCTGAGACGGTCCTCCATACCCTGGACTGTAGAAGGGCGTTGAACTTCTACCTTGACCGTACGCGGGAGCACCGTAAAGCTGCGCAGCTTTTTGTGTCCTTTGACCCCAATAAATTGGGGCTCCCGGTCTCCAAGCGTACTCTGTCCATCTGGGTTGCGGACTGTATCTCTTGGGCTTATGGGGCAGCCGGACTCGCCTTAGAAAGTCGAGTCACGGCTCATTGCGTTCGGGCAAAGGCCACGTCAGTGGCTTACCTCCGCTCTGTTCCGCTGGCAGACATCTGCCGGGCCGCTACTTGGTCTTCGAGCCAGACTTTTGCGGTCCATTACTGTCTCGAGAGGGAGTCCCGTAGGGACAGTGCTTTCGGACAGGCAGTCCTCCGTAATCTCTTTGAGGTCTGAGCAACTCCTACCCTCCATCCCGGATGTGGGCTACCGGTGGGTGATAATTCAGCGAAGATTCTTTCCTTCTGTGCTGCTGAGCTAGAGGGAGCTCATTTTTGTGCTTAGGGTCTCCGGTAGCCTTGAGCTTGGGAGTCCCATAAGTGAGGACTGACTTCCTGCTTGGTCCTGGAGAAAGCGTAGTTACTCACCTGTAACAGGTGTTCTCCAGGAGCAGCAGGAATCAGTCCTCACTACCCTCCCTCCTCCCCTTGGAGTTGCAATCGTCTGCTTATGTTCTTTTTGCAAATTTTTATGCTGTCTTTTTTAGCTATGTCATCTGACTGGCTAAGATGGCACCTTCGGGCGGGAAGACTACCGCGCATGCGCGCTGCAATTCCCAAAGGCTTTCTTTGAAAGCTGGGGAAAATTGCTCCGCGAGGGCTCCGTCGGCGCAGACGTCACCCATAAGTGAGGACTGATTCCTGCTGCTCCTGGAGAACACCTGTTACAGGTGAGTAACTACGCTTTACTGGCAGCAGAAATACCTGGAGGGTTAATGCTCAAAAGCCTCGTAGGAAAAGTCCAAGGTGGGTGCCGTGCTGTGAAAGCCAACCGAAGGATTTAACTAGAGAGCTAACGTGGGAGCATTTACAAGTCCCTGAAAGGGAGAGGTATTCTGTAGAAGATATTTGCATGTCAGAAGAGGAAGTGTTTGAAAAGCCTAAACCTCAGAGAAAGATTCACAGATCAAAACCCTGTGCTGACAAGGGAGAACAATTCCTTTATTCCCAGTCCAAGCCTGAAGGTAGAACAAACTAAAGGGAAAAGTTCTTATAAGAAGTTATGTTCTGAAAATCCTGAATGGTGGGTCTCTCCTCTCTCACACTCTGATAAATACGGTAACAGCAATTCCAGCTCTAGAGAGAGCTTGTCAGTTCTGTAGCAAGGGAAACATTTGTCCATCTGAAAGTCAGCCTGAACCCATGGTCTTTGATAATTATGCTAGTGAAAGCTCATTTGATGATCCAATGGACTGTACGTTAACTATCTCAGACAAAATTACCTCTTTATGTTAAACCAGTAATTGTACATTGCTTGAGCCTAGCAGTGAAGATCAAGAGTGCCTGTTTATCTACAGAGGAACTATGTGCTGAGTATTATTTTCTTATGGCTATCATTTAATTAAGAAGCAAGAAGAAGCCATCATAATTTCCTTTATAACATGCCAGAGAGTATGGCTTTATTGTCTTGAGTTTCCTGTGTTGTGCATTTGAGAATCCGACCCCGAGAGGGGAAATAAAACCCTAACTTTACCTGAACCACTCGTGTCTACAATTACTTATTCTTCATAAACATCATCAGGCAGACAGACCTGCTACCCTAGGCAGTAGCCTGCCCACCTGGTGGTGACATCACACATGCTCAAACACTGCACTCTGCTGTGCAATACGTACACTGTTGTTGTTATTAAGTGCCGTCAAATCAGTGTCGACTCATGGCAACCCTCTGGATAGTTGTCCTAAATTGTATTTGATCTTCAGTCAGGCAGCTCGTTGTTGACAGACTGGTACCTGCTGTTATTATATCGATCCATCTCATTGCTGGCCTTCCTCTTTTGCGTTGACCTTCTATCTTGCCAAGCATGATGTCTTTCTCTAATGATCTCTCTCTTCGCATGATGTGTCCAAAGTATGAAAGTTGAAGTCTTGTCATCTGAGCTTCTAAAGAAAGCTTACGTTTGATCTCCTCTAGTACTGGCGTGTTTGTTCTTCAGGCAGTCCATGGTATACGCAGTATTCGCCACCAGCACCATAATTCAAAGGCATCGATTTTCTTCCTGTCTATCTTTTTCACTGTCCAGCTTTTGCATCCATATGATGTTCTTGAAAATACCATGGCTTGAACGAGTCAAATCTTTGTATGAAGAGAGACATCTCTGCTCTTGAGAATTTTGTCTAGGTCTTTCATAGCCATTCTGCCAAGAGCAATGTGTCGTCGGATTTCTTGACTGCTTGTTGCTTCTTTATTGATAGTTGATCCAAGTAGGTTAAAGTTATCCACAATTTCAATTTCTTCTCCTTCAATGATGAACTTGTTGATTTTGCCAGTTGTCATGATCTTTGTCTTCTTTACATTAAGTTGCAGGCCCATTTTAAGTCTATGTTCCTTGATCGTGAGAAGCAAATGTTTCAGATCATCTTCACTTTCAGCCAGTAATGTGGTATCATCAGCATAGCGAAGGTTGTTAATGAGTCTTCCACCAATCTTCACATCTCTGTTGTCTTTATACAATCCTGCTTCTCTGATGATTTATTCTGCACCTTACACCTTTGCTTATTTTAAACCATTCTGTTTCTCCTTGTTCCGTTCGAACTGTTGCTTCATGATCAATGTACAGATTGTGCAAGAGAACGATCGGGTGTTCTGGTATACCCATGCTTCTTAACATGGCCCAGAGTTTCTCATGGTTTACACAGTCAAAAGCCTTGCTGTAGTCAATAAAGCACAAATAGATATCCTTTTGGTATTCTTTAGTCTTTTCAAGGATCCATCTCACATCCGCAATGATGTCTCTCGTTCCTTGCGCTTTCCTGAATCCTGATTGCACTACAGGTAGTTTTTGTTCCAGGTATGGTTGTAGTCTCTGTTGAATAATCTTCAGTAGAATCTTGCTGGCATATGGGATCAGAGCGATTGGGCGTTAATTTCCAGAGTCAGTTGGCCATGATGTTGTCTTCCATATTTCTTGGCAGAACCTTGTAAGTACGGTAACAGCTGCATCAGATTGCTGTAATACTTCTATGGGAATGCCATCAATGCCTGGTGCTTTGTTCTTTGATAAGGCTTTTAATGCTGCTTCAACTTCGTCTTTCATCACCAATGGTTCCAGATCATAAGGTACAGGTTGAAACGGCTGTTGGTCCACTTGATCTTTATCATATAAAAACTCTGTATATTCTTTCCACCTTTTCTTGATCTTCTCAGCATCATTCAACATAGAACTTTCACTTGCAGGCACACAAGATATACATTTGCAGAACAGATGCCCTGCACTTCTAGAAAATAGCTGGTATAACATGATGGCATGGGGTCCCAGGACTATTAATCTGATCTGCGTTTCTCATCCACACATGAATCCATCCTATACTCGCCCACATACAATCCCTGCATCAACAGTCCCACTTCTTGGATGACAGGAATTGTTAGGATGCCCTAGATCATCTCCTCTAGCTCACACAGCAATTGTCAGCATAATTGGAATAATTATCATTGCACCTCTGAATATTTCTGTAGGGGTGTTTAGTAATATGTCTTTACCATACAACATTTTCTCACATCACACCAGACAACAATTGCACTCAAAATAGACATTCACCTCACATACCACATCCCCATCATCCACACCCCACACAAGCACAAACCAAACACACCACTATCCAACATGGCCTACCCACAGACCCTACACGTAACTTACCGTAAACACCACAACATGCTAATAGGGAGGAGTGGCCTGGTGGTTGGGACAAGTTACCTCAGGCCGGAAGGTCGGGGGTTCAAATCCCACTAAAGGACAGCAATCTTGGGCTGGAAGGACTGGGGTTTCTAGTCCCACAGGTGCTCCTTGTGGTCTTGGGCAAGCCACTTAACCCTCCATTGCCCATGTTCCCTGTAAGTATTAGTGTATGTGTCTCATATCCCCTCATGTTCAATGTATCCCCCAATTGTGTTCTGACCACTTTGATTGAAGGATAAGGTGGTATACAAAACTGTCTAAATAAAATAAATAAATAAATATGTGTCAACCCAACGCAAGCCTATAAAACCTCATTCCCCCTGACCACACATACAACCCTGAAATGCATCCTCATCAAGGTCAGTAAAGAATAAAATCACGGGGAGACCAGAGAGGACAGCCTTCCAGTCCGGAAGTGACCGGTTCCTGCTCCGGCGGCCCCGACGTCAGCGGGGGCCTCTTCATAGGCGAAGCAGTGAGTGCGGAGCTCTTGGGAGACCAGAGAGGACAGCCTTCCAGTCTGGAAGTGACCGATTCCTGCTCCGGCGGCCCCGATGTCAGCGGGGGTCTCTTCATAGGCGGAGCAGTGAGTGCGGAGCTCTTGGGAGACCAGAGAGGACAGCCTTCCAGTCCGGAAGTGACCAGTTCCTGCTCCGGCGGCCCCAACGTCAGCAAGGGCCTCTTCATAAGCTCCGCAAGGTTAGGCGCAGCCGGAGGCGCTAGTCGGGGGCTGCGACCTAAGGGGCTAGATACAAGGGGCGTGTCTGGCCCCTTGGGACCCCCTTGGAACACCGCAGGAGATCGCAGTACGTGGTATCTGTTGAAATGGGGAAGAGAAAAAAGAAAATAACACCAGCGGAGTCTGCAGAAACAACGGTAGGCCCTATGGATAAGCACGTTAAGCCCTTGGTGGGAGCTGATGCCTCCTTAGACCCTGACCTTTTAGTTTTGCGCTCGTCCGTTGCGTCTTTGAGCTCTCCGGACCGTTCTCCTCCCTCCCCACCGACGTACATCTCACCGCCTCTAACCGGTTCTGTGGGGCAGTTTCAACAGAGTACTCCAGCTGATACCGGTGGGAAATTGGAAAGTGTTGTTTGGACATCTCCTCCTGGTGTGGCTATTGAGCCACCTGAACAGGTGACTCTGGGTGACATCTGGAAAGTGGTGACTCGAATTGAACACTCCTTAGTTCCCACAGTTAAGCAGCTTTGTAGTTTTTCCTTACAGGTTACTACAAGGCTGTGTGAGTTAGAAGGGCGGTTGGGGGATATGACCACTCAATTATCTAGCTGTGAAAATCAATGCTCTACCTTCAAGGCTGTTAGTTCATCTAGTATTAATGATAGCTTAATTATCCATCATCGGCTGGAAATGTATGATAATATGTTTCGTGCTAAGAATATTTGACTGTTAAATTTTCCTTGTTGTCGTCTTCTATCTGCTGAGATATTGCTTCGTAAGTATTTTAGGGAAGTTTTGGGCTTGGCTTCGGCCGATTCCATAGCTATCTCTAAAATATATTACTTGACTGGTCAAGGGCTGTCTGTGGGTCCTCCAGGGGATTTTGATGTAGTTCAGGCCCGTGATGGACTTGATCTTACTCAATTCTTGGAGGACTCACAGGACAATATTGCTTCTCGTGCTACTTTGATCGTAGGCTTTGTCTCTGATCAGGATAAGATGTTAGTTTTTCGTAGTTACTTTAAAAATAAGTCTGCTCTATTTTGTGGTGCTGGGGTGCAAATTTTTCCTGATGTTTGTCGGGCCACACAAACTAGGCGGAAGGCTTTTTTAGCCCTAAAACCTAGGGTGTTGGCCCTGCCTGCTACTTTTTTTCTTAGATATCCGTGCAAGTGTCTGGTTACCTATCAGGGTTCTAAATTTGTTTTTCTAGATACAGTTCAGTTGGGCAGTTTTTTGAATGGTAAAGAGGGCCAAGGTAATTGATTGGTCTAGGGTAGGGAACTTGTTAATTGCTGTCTCGTATTTAGAGCTATTGCTCTTGCTATTTCCTTTAGATTTATTACTTTAGTAATGTCTCCCCATTTATTGTGGGCTAGGGATAGAGTGTTTGCTGGATAATCTAGTTATGGTATATTTTTATGTAACAACTTTAGTGTTGTGTGATTTTGTAAATGCTCTTAATTTTCTTTGCACTTGCTTTTTGTAAGTTGTTGAAAATATTATAAATAAAAAAAAAAAAAAGAATAAAATCACAATAATCACAAACATACTGGAAGAAGAAAGATCCGACCTCCTCTGTATCACAGAGACCTGGCTCTCCCCCACGGACAACGTCCTAACAAACACACTACAAAGACTAGACTATGACCTATTCAACTGCACTATAGACTCCAAAAGGGGAGGTAATGTGCTCATACTATGTAAGTCTGAACACAAAGCCTCCCCCTCCCTAACCACCAGAATAGATAGCTTGGACATCCTTAAGGTCCAAAACAAGACCTTCTCCATCAGCCTTATCTATAGACCACCAACACCTGATCACAACAACCTGACTCACATCCTGGAGTCAGCCTGCACAACCCCCCCCCCCCCCCCAACAAACCACATGTCATCCTGGGGGACCTGAACCTCCCCTCACTCGACCCCTCCCAAGCAACATCCTTCCTAGACTCAATGATCGATCTAGGCTTCAAACAAATCATTACGACACCCACCACCGACAACAAGGGAAACACCCTGGACCTTGAGTTCCTCCCCGCCATCAATGCGCAACATGCCCACAACATCCCCTCATCCATCTCAGCAGTCCCCTGGTTGGACCATCACCTTATTATCTTCAGCATCCCACTCATCCCACTAATGAGCACTACTATCCACAAACCAAACAGCCAACCACCCAAAAAACGCTTCACCCCATTTAACAAGGATGACTTTCTCCACAATTTCATCCCCCAGCTATCACAGGTCAACACAGACCTAACCGCCTCTCTAAACACCTGGAATAGCACCATACAAAAGGCAGCATTTCCCCCCCCCCCCCCACCAACCATCCAAATCACGCACCTAAGCGCTCAGAAAAGTGGTACACCCCAGAACTCATGAAACTCAAATGACAACTGAGGAAACTCGAAAAGAAATGGCAGACATCACAAACACAACAGAATAAACTCCATTACTTCAACTTACTCACAACCTACAAAGACACAATCAACAGAACCAAAAAAGAACACCACACCAAAATCATAAATCGCACCATAAACCGATCAAGAAAGTTGTTTGCCATTGTTCGGTCCCTAACCAAAGATAATCAAAACGACTCAGACATAACCAGCATAGAAACGACTCAGACATAACCAGCATAGAACCCTGTACCCTTGCCAACTATTTTGCCGACAAACTAAAAAGCAAAAGCCACAATCTCACTCCCCCATATACTACCCCTCAACGAACCCTAACGCCTGGCCACATTCAGCACGATGGACCAAGAACACCTCTTCAATCCAGCATCAATACAACTACCTCCCTCCTGGATCCATACCCTGTAGCATGGATCAAAACCACCAAAACTGAGCTTGCCCCATATCTCCTTCAAATAATCAACCAATCCCTACTCCAAGGAGTAATGCCCACAGACTTAAAAACATCCTCCGTTCACCCTGTACTAAAAAACAAGAATGTAAACAGAAATGAGCCTAACTCATACAGGTCGATAGCAAACATATCATTTGTTGCAAAAATAATTGAAAAAAAACGTCCTTAGCCAACTCCAGGACTTCCTAGACTCCAACGCCCCCCTAGACACCCACCAATATGGATTTCGCCCACACCATGGAGTTGAAACATTGCTCCTAGCCCTAACCGACAACCTGATCCACGGCATAGACAACCCCAACCGCGCATACATCCTAGTCTTCCTGGATGTTGCATCAGCGTTTGACAACATAAACCATGAAACGCTCATCGCAAGATTGGAATACCTAGGATTCAGTGGCATAGTTCTACTCTAGTTTAAATCCTACATCACAGGCTGCAAGCTCCGCATCCAAATAGGAGAAGAACCCCCAAACACCTTCCCACAAGAACAAGGCATACCACAAGGATCCGCCTTCTCTGCCCTCCTATTTAACCTCTACCTTCAACCCATCACACACATATTCAAAAAACACAACATCCAATACATATACACGGACGACATCATGTTGTCACTCTGAATAGATATCAACAATCCCACCTGCAAGAACCTAACTGACTGCATTAATGAAACTGACTCCTGGCTAACATCCAACAACCTCAACCTGAATTACCAAAAAACCGAAGTGCTGCTCATCACAAGGAGCGAAGACACAAACTTACCCCAAATCATCATCCTCAACAACTCCGCAATTCCCATCAAACAAGACGTTAAATGCCTTGGTATAATCCTGGATACATCCCTCAGCATGATACCCCACTTGAAACGAACAGCCAGAACAATCCTATTCAAACTGAAGTCCATACAGCATTTAAGACCCATCCTAGAAGATAACGACTTCAGAGCAGTCATTCAATCCATCATTACCCCCCACTTCGACTACTGCAACAGCCTATTGCAGGGTCTCCCAGCAAAGAGCCTTCACATACTCCAACGAATGCAAAATATCACCGCTAGAGTCACCTGCAAAGCCAAACTAAACGACCATATCACACCCCTACTATATGGCCTACATTGGCTCCCAATAGAAAATCGGATAAGGTATAAGCTCCTCGTAACAATCTTCAAACTCATCAACAAGATTGCCCCATCCTTCCTCTCAACCCTCCTCCTCACCCCTGAAAGCACCAGATCCCATAGGAAAAATGCTCTTCACTCCTTAACTATCCCGCCCTCCATCTGCAAAACAAAGCATACCACCAGTTCTAGAGCATTCACATACTCTGCCCCCAGCATCTGGAACTCCCTCCCGCTACACATCCGCGCAACCAAAGACCTCAAAGAATTTAGAAAGCAACTCAAAACCTACCTTTTCACCATGCACTATGGAGCAAACGCCCCATGCCCGAACACACACACACCACCAAGACACCCCATCAACTAACACAACCAGGACAAGAGCTACCTAAGGAAAAAAACTGTCCACATATACGTAAGACTTCCTGTATATAGTTAAACCCTACCTAGCACATTCCTAAATTCCCAAACTACTATTCCTACCCTAAAACCAAGTTTTATGCAAAAGGTTTATTTCTGTTCTATGTAAAAGGTTTACTTCTGTTCATGTAACATGTTTTTGGTTTCTTGCAAACCACCCCTGATCTCTGGAAGGGGTGGTATAGAAATGTAGCAAATAAATAAATAAACCTTCCCCCACCTCTGCATTCTGTTCTTTACAACTGCATCTTGTGATCTTCCAGAATGCAGACTCACTGGTTCAAAACATCTTTGTCTTATCATTTAGCTATATGGGATGCATTACAGAGTAGATCAAAAATGTTTCTAAGTCCCGGTCTTATTCCACGTTTCCACTGGTATAACGTGGACCTTCGTGGGAAACACGCAGAACATACATGAACCTTTCCTGAATACACATTGCACGTCTCCGCTGCTAATCACGTCACTGTTCTGCCCTCTCCTGCCCATGTTCTGAAATTCACATTCTAGCACCGTGTATGTGCAGGGCAGTAGTATTTCAGAATACAGTCATAGATGTTTTTGCTGGAAAAGCTTCTACGCCGCACATCCAAAGGGCTTATTCCTGTGCTGAAGTGACCCCCATAGTGTTTACAGTGGTCTGTATTCAAAGCACTTAGCCAGCCGACCAATGGGAGGCCAACTGACTAAGGGCACTCACTGCAATATTTAGCCACACTATCTTGCTAGTACCACTGAATATCTCCATAAGCCACTTCGGCACTATCTAGTTAGTGTAGGGGCAGTCTGTGGGCAGAGCAGTAGCTGGATAATGATGAGTTTATCCAGTTAGCTTGATAGTCAGCTGGCACTAATGCTGAACTTAGGCCACTTGAAAAGCAATACAAAGTTGGAAGGTAGATAGGTACTGGCTGAACATCGATGCTATCCGGATAAAGTTACCCTTTATCTGGTTAGCGCCGCTTAGCCTGGATATTCATCAGCAGCTGCTGCTATCCAGATATTGACCCTGAATATCCTGCCAATATTCAAGCGCCATGGCTGACTACCATGGCATTTGAATATCAGCCATTTTGAAAATCATCCTCATGGCTTTCAGAGGATTAGTTGTGCTGCCTTATTGCACCTTTCTGTATTCAGGTCTGCTGACATTAGCACATCTCATCTAACTATGAGATGGGGAAAACATCTATTGATGGATATTGACAAGCTTTGGGATCTCAGTGTTGTTTGATACCCCATGGGCTTGTATGAAAAAAAAATCTCACAAGCCAATAATGTCCTGCAATATGCTCCCTGGACCCATTTGCGGGGCTGATTTTATCTATGGGCAAAAGGGGAAGCTGCCCTGGGCTTCTGCATAACCAGGGCCCATCTGGTCAGAAAAAATGCAGCCCCGAGTGCAGGCTGCTGAAAAGTTCTTTTGGACATATCTTCCTAAATGTGTTTTTACATGGTTGTATTAGCCAACAGGCCTATGTGAAGTTGAAAAAATGCAACTGACAAAGTCTTGTATGTCATAATGGGAGGGAGGCACTAGGTCCGTGAGTCGCACAATGTGCAATTTATAGATATGGTACGGGTGGGGCCATGTGCAAAAAACGCAGCTGCTGAATGGTAGAGCTGGCCCTGGTTTCCCTGGTATCTAATGGTCAGACAGGAGTGGTCCTCAGTCGCTCCTGTTCTATCATGCATCCAGGTTCAAAATGGCACCTGTCAATCCCTAGCGATAGTCTTGTGGTGCTATTGTTAGGGGTCAAGCTGCTAATTTTGAGGATTACACATTCCTGATCGTCCCTCCAGTCTAGTCCCGGAATCTTTGGGGTTGTCAACCTCCTCTAGCAGCTTTGGAGACTGAGAAACTTCACTCCTGTGATGTCACCGTATATAAGGGCTGGCACCGCCTCCACACTCCAGTTTATCAGTCTCCAAAGCAGCTAGACGGGTGGTGAGCCCAGGGGTTTCAGGGCTCACTAGAGAAACGATTAAGTAGAGTGGTAGGATTTAAAAAAAAAAAAAAAAAAGAGGATTGGTAGCAGGGGAGAGTTAGTTTATTTTCTCTGCCTGCTGTGCTGGGAGCTAAGCTGCTTTCCATTGCCTGAGATCTTCTGCCCCCCCCCCCCTTCCTATTTCCTTTGGGAGGAATAGTTGGGAGCCAGGGACCAGAGTTGGTGGTTCTGGGGCTGGGGAGGAGAGCACCAGTACCCGGTTACCGTCCCGGATCGCAGGGACAGGATCCGGAGGTTTAATGGGCTCAGCGCATGCAGATGAGTTGCCTGCCGGCGCTTAGAGCTTCGGATGACAATCGCAGCTGATTTGGTGCAGTGGGAAGCCGCATCAGAGAGCTCAGCTGGTAAATCTCCGACGGAGCTGTGTGTCAAGGTCTGAGCAGGGCCTTCTCTTAATCCGCATTCTCACTGTAAGGTAAGCGGCCCCTTTTAGGCGGGAAGCAGCAGCGTTCTCGGAGCAGGCCAAACCGCGTGTGTGAGGAGCGGGAAAAATCGCCGGTTTAACTTCCTGGTCTTTGAGCGCCATATCTCGGGCTCAGAGCTTCGTTTTTGATTAATTCCTTCTGGGTTTCCCTGGGGGTGCAATTCTGAGGGGATTAGACCAAAAAAAAAAAAAGAAGATTTTTTTCTTTGATTGAGATTGGCTGCGTTCCGCACAGCATGCCTTCCAAGCAGCTCTGCCTCTTGTGTGGGGCTAAGCGCAGTTCAGTGTCTCAGGATGGTGTTTGTAGGGGCTGTGCTCCGGAGTTGGAGGCCAGGGAGATAGTCCCCGCGCCAGAGCCTGAGGTGCAGGGAGATTTGGTGGAGGGGGAGAGTCCCTTCTTCAAGCGCTGCCTGCTACTGAGCCGGGGCTTAGTGCAGCTTCAGGATCTCAGCTCCAGCTCTCTCAGCAGCCTGTCGTGGGGAGTTTGGCGTCAATTTTTTCATCAGACTTTATGGCATTGCTCCAAAAGACCTTGGCTGGCTCTCAGGGGGTACCGTCAGCAGGTGCCTCCGCAGCCGGGCCGGGGCAGAAGAGACCGAGCTCGCCTTTGTCAGCTGAAGCACCTGGCATTGGTGCCAAGAGGGCTAGGTTAGATAGGGATCGCCTAGATCAATCAGTCGCCTCAGAGGATTTGCGTTCGGAGGAGGCGGACACTGAAAGGGATCTGGAGGATCTAGAGGAAGGTGAGATTAGGGAGCAAGAGGACCAGGCACGAGTGGTTCGGGTGTTCCGTAGGGACGAGCTACCAGTGCTAATAGCGGAGTCTCTTAAAGCGCTAAATATGCCGGACGCTGGTCCGACAGAGGATGCGTCTCTGGAGGATCCCCTGTTGCAGGCGGTTCGGAAGATGTAGAGAGCCTTTCGGGTACATAGGGTGTTTAAAGAAATGATTCAGGAAGAATGGGACATGCCGGAGGCTGCCCTTAAGGGGTCCAGGGTAATGGCTAGGTTGTACCCTCTCCTAGATCAAGATCGGGAGATTTTTCGGGCTCCGAAAGTGGATGCCGCAGTGTCAGCAGTGACCAAGAAGACTACTATCCCGGTGGAGGGGTCAGCGGCACTTAAGGATGCGCAAGACCGTAAGTTGGAAACTTTACTGAAGCAGGTTTTTGAGGCGAATGCCTTGTCATTGCAGGCTTCTATTTGTGGGGCCTGGGTGGCGAGGGCTTGCTTGCGCTGGGCGCAGCGGGTCAAGGGTGACCATTCGGGAGAGGTGTCTGAGGAGGCGTCCAGGTTGGAATCCAGGGCGGCGTATCTGGCCGACCTTCATTATGATCTGATCCGGGGATTATCGAAGAGTATGGCTTCAGTGGTGGCTGGAAGGAGATGTCTCTGGCTGCGGAATTGGGCAGCTGATGGTTCGTCCAAGGCTAGGTTGAGTAGGCTTCCCTTTAGGGGTAAGCTGCTTTTTGGCGAGGATTTGGACAAATTGGTGAAGGATTTAGGAGAGTCTAAGGGAGGTAGGTTGCTGGAGGACAAACAGAAACAGGGCCGAGCTGCTCCGGGGCCTCGAGGTCAACAGCGAGACTTTCGCCAGTTCAATTCCCCTAGGGGGGGACAAACGCAGCGAGGGCATTTTCCTAGTACATCCCAGGAATTTCGGGGGTTTCGCGGAGCAAACAGAGGTTTTACCGCTGCATCCTCGTCCTCTTCCTTTAAGAAGTCACAATGAAGTCAGGGGGGTCCAGGGGGAGTTAGTTCCCGTAGGAGGTCGGCTATGGGACTTTTACCCTGCCTGGACCCAACTCACGTCCGATCAATGGGTGTTGGAAGTGATCCGAGAGGGTTATGCGCTGGAGCTGCAGCGGCCAGTGACCGATTCTTTCGTTCGGTCGCCGTGTAATGCTCTGGCAAAGCGAAAAGCAGTGCAGGAAACGGTGCAGAGGCTTCTGCAGCTCAGGGCAATTGTCCCGGTTCCTGCCGACCAGTTAGGATGCGGTCGATACTCCATTTACTTCGTGGTTCCAAAAAAGGAGGGATCATGGCGACCCATCCTGGATTTAAAAAGGGTAAATCGCTGTTTTCGCGTATCTCATTTTCGGAGGGAGACCCTCCGGTCCGTCATTGTGGCGGTGAGAAAAGGGGAGTTTCTGACGTCCCTGGACCTATCAGAGGCGTATCTGCACGTTCCGATTCGAAGGGAACATCAGAAATTCCTCCGGTTTGCAGTGCCTATGGGGCACTTCCAGTTTCAGGAGCTCCCATTTGGCCTCGCGACTGCACCGCGGACGTTCACCAAGATAATGGTGGTAGTAGCGGTGGCCTTACGGAAGGACGGAGTCTTGGTACATCCATACCTGGACGATTGGTTGATCAGAGCGAAGTCCAGGGTGGAAAGTGTTGCGGCTACGGCCAAGGTAGTTGCTTTTCTTCAGAGTCTAGGTTGGGTGATCAACTTCGAAAAGAGCAAATTGGATCCGTCTCAGAATCTAGAGTATCTGGGAGCACGCTTCGATACGAGTGTGGGGCGTGTTTTTCTGCCTCGACAGCGGTTGTTGGGTCTCCGGCAGTTGGTGCATCGTTTTCTGGATCGGCAGTCTCCAACGGCCTGGGACTATCTGCAGGTGTTGGGGACAATGGCAGCGACGCTAGAATTTGTGCCGTGGGCTCGGGCTCACATGCGGCCTTTACAACGGGCGCTGTTAAGGAGATGGTCGCATCAAAGAGATTCGCTGAGCCGTCGGTTGCCTTGCCCTCCGCAGACGCGTTTGGCGCTAGCTTGGTGGCTAAGACCAGGGGGTCTGGAAAAGGGAATGTCGTTGGAAGCTCCGGATTGGGTTTCTCTCACGACGGATGCCAATCTGTTCGGCTGGGGTGCCCATTGTCAGGGTCGTCTGGTACAGGGCCAGTGGTCCGAGGTGGAGAAGACGTGGTCGATCAACCTCTTAGAGTTGAGAGCGATGGGACTGGCTCTGCGGGAGTTAGGCCCCTACATTCAGGGGAAGGCCATTCGGGTGTTCTCCGACAACGCCACGGCAGTGGCTTACCTAAATCATCAAGGCGGGACCAGCAGCGTGGCGTTAGAAGACGAAGCGGAGAGCTTGTTCGAGTGGGCGGAGAAGCATCTGCTGGCCTTATCGGCGGCGCATGTCGCGGGAGTGGACAACGTGGAGGCCGATTTCCTAAGTCGGGTAAGAGTGGATCCCGGGGAATGGGTCCTGCACCCAGAGGTATTTGCGATGTTAGTGAGGCGCTGGGGAACCCCAGTGATGGACCTCATGGCGACTTTTCAGTCCGCAAAGGTCGAGCGGTTCTTCAGCAGAAGGAGAGAAAGGATGGCGGAAGGTCTGGACGCTTTCATTCAGACATGGCCCGAAGGACAACTGCTGTATGTGTTTCCGCCGTGGGTGTTGATAGGTTGGGTGATACAGCGCATAGAACGGCACAAAGTGTGGTGTAGAAGGTCCCTCAGATCCCTTAGAGAGTGATAAAATGCAGGATTCAGCTTCAGTTAAGGAAAGTAAACAAGTGCACATGGCTCCTGGTTTCCAGGGAAACCACAGACAAAGCAGATTAGAGGAGAGGAAAACACGCCCCTGCTGCAGTTCAGCTCAGCAATCACGAGCTAAGGCTAGACACCTGTTGGAAGGAGTGGTCAGGTTAAACCCAGAAAACCAGAGATTTAAGAGAAGCTCATTAGGAAGGGAGCAGGCAGATCTGGAAGCACATGGGGAAGCAGAGTTGGAAGGCCAGCTGAGAGCACAGCCACGAGGGAAGCAGTCACGAGAAACAGAGGATTTGCTTGGGAGTGAAGACACAGAGGAATTCATGGTAACAGAGGATTCTCTGACCTTTAACTCAGAAGGGAAAGTCAGCACAGGAGACGAGCAGAGAGTCCGTGCAAAGGAGCAAGGTACAAACAGCCCAGGTTTGTTGCCATGGGTAAAAGGCAGCCATAAGGGGAATGTACCAAGAAGGCAGACTTGTGTGCACGTAGAGACTCCAAGGCTTACAGCTGTAGCTGATTGGGGTTACTGCTCTGGTACATCCCCAAAGATTCCGGGACTAGACTGGAGGGACGATCAGGAAGGTTAAATTAGACTTACCTGCTAATTGTAGTTCCTGGAGTATCTCCAGTCTAGTCCCGTGTCCCGCCCTGGTTTCTTGGATTCGCTAGGGCCTGAAGCATAGGCTGTATTACTGGTAAGCAATACTTTCAGTTCGCTTGGGGGCGGGATGCGGGGTAGCGCAGTTATCGCCTGGCAGTGGGTGGTAATCTGGAAGTAACTTTACAAGTGTGAACAGGAGATCTCCAGGCATTTGGAGAGTAGTTTATGGGTTAATATTGCTTAATATTGATTAATGTTGATAAATTGTTATGCCAACAGGCTTTTCAGTTCAGTGGGGCACTGATTGTATTTTGTGTGCAATTCACTACTTACTTGTTGCTCCGGTGAGTCTGCTTTGTCAATAGGTAAACTGGAGTGTGGAGGCGGTGCCAGCCCTTATATACGGTGTGTCGTCACTCCCCCTTGTGGCCAGGCGGTTGCCTAGGGCTGCAGGGGTTGTGACGATTGACCTTTGTTAAAACTTGCCTAAACTCATGTAGTTGTGTCCCCGAAAGGATTATAGCCAAGTGCAAGGTCGCAGGAAAATTTCTTTTATTCTCAGAAATCAGGAATTCCAAAACCAAATCAATTCTTTAACATGAATTGATTGAAGATAAGGGAAAACAAAACTCAGGATATTCCTCCAAACATAACAATACTCAAGCCATTTATATAGTCCCTGGCTTGCTGTAGCCTTTAAACTGGCATTCAAGTAAAACTTTACTTTCAATGATATTCTGTACTTGGTCTTCAGGAGGCGCTGTGCCACCCTCCGTTGTTCCACAGCAGGTGTAGCACAGTTCCTGACTCAATCAACTGCTTTCACACGTAGTGTAATTCCTTCTCAGTTGTAATACAAACTTTCAGCCTAGCTCTGGCCCAAGCAGCATTAAATGAAACAGCTACTTTTAAAAAGCATGGCTAAAAGTACTGGCTTAAAAAGTCCTGGTAAAAGGAACTTCCTCAGTTCTTTTACCTAATACATGGTAACTCAGAAATACACATTAACTTCACCCAGCTGGGTTTCTTTCTTCACTCAAACCCTCTTTGGTCCTCTTATGTTTCTCTTGCACAAATAGCACAGCTTATTTCCATATCTGAAATGCTATCTGACTCTCCAGAGACTCCTACCTCCATTTCCTCCACACTTGATTCTCCTGGGTCATTGTTTTCCTGGGTATGCTCTTGGGAAGCCTCCCCAGCCTGCAGAGCCTTCAGTAGTTTTCCCCAGGCACTCTTAACCGTGAGAGAGCTAGCGGGGGAAGGGCAGGGAAAACCCCTTTCCTCTAATAAACCTTTTAACCGGTGTAAAGGGCTCACCTTAGTAGTGCTGGGTTTTCTGCTGACAACGTCCTTACTGGGTAGAGAGTTGAGCCAAGACCCTTTTGAGAATATTTCCTCCTCTGAGGATTCTTTTCCCGAGGTTTCCACAAGCCTTGTCAGCCTTTTACTCCTGGCTCTTACCGGCTTCTGTGCAAGGGATTCCCCTGGACTTCTTGTCCTTCCTTCCTGGAACCCTTGTGTCCTCTGTGTCTGGATTTTCTCTCTCTTTCTCTTCTCCCGAGGAAAGTCTCTTATCTCCTCCTCGTGTCTGTGTCTGTGTCTGTCTTGGTGCTTGCTCTGAGCCTGCCCTCTGTCAGGAAAATCTGCTGTATGAGTGCAGTTTTTCTTCCTAAATGTTTGGGGCTGTCCTATCCCTTCTGACTCCGCCCCCAAACCACTCCCTTCTCCTCCCTCTATCTCCATGGGAACAGGGGGTGTGTTTTGGTCTGCAGTTCTCTTTGAGAAACTTTTCTCTTTCGTATCTGAGTTAACCCTTTCAGAGCCTGCAGTTCTTTGGGTGAAAGGAAAAAAAGGCAGTTTTCCCTTTATTTTTCTGCCCTCAGCAGCTGCTTCTCCACCACAGGTGACATCACAGGAGTGAAGTTTCTCAGTCTCCAAAGCTGCTAGAGGAGGTTGACAACCCCAAAGATTCCGGGACTAGACTGGAGATACTCCAGGAACTACAATTAGCAGGTAAGTCTAATTTAACCGTTTTTTTTTATTTATAAAATATATTTTCCACAAAGCTAAAATTCTAAGCAGATTACAAATATAACATTAGAACTGCTTAAATACTATGGTAAACCTAAACGCATGGAACAGATGAAATACAAAATATCATTCCTAATTGTCCTTCCAGTCCAATATGTGTGGGTTGTCTCCCTCATTCAGCAGCTGAAGCATGTCAAATCTGAGCATGTCGAATCTTCTGATGCCACAGTAGAAGAGCTCCCCCCTTGGAGCTTAGGACAGTGGTCGGCAAACTCATTAGTCAACAGAACCAAATATCAACAGTACAACGATTGAAATTTCTTTTGAGAGCCAAATTTTTTAAACTTAAACTATATAGGTAGGTACATTGCTATTAACTTAATTAGGGTACTCCTAAGCTGGCCTTTGCTAAAAACGTCCTAAATCTGATTGAGGTACGTTCGCTGAGATCGACCCCTTCCAACTCTCCCATCCACACTCGTCTTATATACTTGTTTCGTCTATCTCCTTTCGTTCATCCTCTCTATATGTCCAAACCATCTCAACATACATTTCTCAATCCTCGACACTACATCTTCTTTCACGCCACAACGTTCCCTAAAATTAACTTAATAAACTTTACTTAAAGTTTTAAATCTTAGTTAAACTATAGGTACGTTGAATAAAACTTGATATCATCCGTCTTTCTTTGCTTCTTCTTTGTAGCCATGTCAAACAGGGCACCTAAAAAAAGTTTCATTTTATAATAATAAAGCCACCAACACAAAATAATTACAATTCTTAAATTGATGACAAAAATACCTGTAGGATTTGCAGCTGGTTGGAAAAATACAGGTAACTTTATGCTTCGAGTAGGTACTTTTGTCACCCACATGCGATTTGCGGACGCGACTAGCACTAACCACTACACAATGAGACTGCTGACTGACTGGCTCACTCAACTCGTGCATGAATCGCATGCACCTCCCCTGCGCTGCCTATCCCGCGGCCCGCCTGCGCCGCGTCTCCCGTCGCCCGACCGACCGACACCCCCACTTCTTCTAACGCTACTTCTTCAAAATAGACTCGCTCAGGCCAAAAACCAACTTCCTTATCACTTCTCCGGGCCAGTCCAGGGTACGTTAGGGTGGTCAATCCCCTTCAGCAGCTGAGGACTGAAAGAAACTTGAAACTTTGCTGACAGGTTAAGCCACTCCCCTTGATGACAGCAAACCAGTCTTTCAGTCCTCAGCAGCTGAAGAGGATTGTTGCTGACAGTTCTTGTGAAGATTTTGGTCTTTTATTATTTTTTGCCTCTTGTATCGGTATTAGCGCTTGGCTCTAGCAGGGCTTCTAAGCTGCTATATTCCCCGGAGCATCTGTAGTTTAGTTTTGTTTAAATTGCCTTTATCTTTGCCTTCGATTCTACTCACTGTGCTCTGTATTGCCTGCCCCCCGTTAGTGCGGGGCAGCGAAGGAGCTGTGCAGCATTTGCCTTCTCTCCGGGGAAATTTGCTCTCCTGCAGATTGGTTCTGGGAGCCCCAGTTACCCTCTGCAGTGCCGGCCAGGCAAGCCCCGGTGTCTCCCGCTAGCTGTGGGTGTGAGGGGAAACGGTTTCTCACCGCGTGTTCTTTCAGGTGAGCTGAAACTGCGGGCCGGGGAGTCCGTCGGCGTTACTTGCGTTCCGTTTAGATTTTTTTGGCTTTTTGTTTTCTTTTTGTTTTCTTTTTCGGGTCTCGTGCCTGGTTTAGTTTAGCGTGGTTCTTCATGGAAGGTAAGCTCTCCTCAGAAGGCCCCAGCGCTGCGGCGACTTCTGATAAGGCGGGAACGGCGGCCATTTTGAAGGAGCCGCTGCTAGCTCCCGCGGGCTCAATCAAGTCGGGGAAGCGAAAATCGAAGTCGGCTAAGCCGACTCCCGTTCCCGCGCAGTCATCTCAGAGGGTTCCTGAGGCTCAGGTAGATTTTGCTTCTGTTTTCTCCCCCGCGTTTATTTTAGCTCTTCATAATGCCTTCCTACTGAAAACTGCTCAGCTAGACTCTGCTATGAAGGCTTCTCAGTCAGATGCTGCTCTGCCTGGGTTTTTCGATGTACCCCAGCCAGGGCAGAATTCCACAGCCACGGGGGAGGGTCCTTCCCAAGGGGACCTCTCTGCTCGGCCTGGGATGGATCTTTTCGGTCAGCAGGTCCCTGACCCTCAGGGTTTAGAGGAAGGAGAGCTATTTCCAGAGCAAGACCTGGATTCTGATCCAGGGTTATTGGAGGAGGGCGAACTTGCCCCAGGGGAGGATCCAAATGTTTTTAGGGTCTTCCGCAAGGAGGAGCTTGGTGCTCTTATTGCACAATCGTTGTCTGCTCTGAACCTTCTCTTGCCCTTGGTTTCTCAAGAGCCCTTAGAGGATCCCTTGTTACAAGGGTTTAAATCAGAACAACGCTGTTTTCCTGTGCACCGCGTCATCAAACAGATGATTGAATCTGAATGGGAGTTCCCAGAAGCTTCCCTGAGAGGTGCTTGGGCTTTGACTCGTCTCTACCCGGTTCCTCAGGAGGAGAAAGAATTGTTGAAGTTGCCAAAAGTGGATGCCCTTGTGTCAGCGGTGACTAAAAAGACCACTATTCCTGTAGAGAGAGCAGCGGCTCTTAAAGATCTACAGGATCGGAAGCTGGAGGGGCTTCTAAAGCAGGCTTTTGATTCCAGCGCTCTGGCTCTTCAGGCTTCCATCTGTGGGGCGTATGTGTCTCGAGCTTCTATCCAGTGGTTGCAAGGGGAAGTTTCTGCTCCGCAGGCAGACGCTTCTACTTTGGAGGGCGCCAAATTGGAATCCGCGGCAGCTTATCTGGCGGACTCCTTCTATGATTTGATAAGGATTGCGGCAAAATCTATGGCCTCACTGGTGGCGGCTCGACGTTTTCTTTGCTTGCGCAATTGGGCTGCAGACATTTCCTCTAAATTGCGTCTTAGCAAGCTTCCGTATAAAGGCAAATTGCTTTTTGGTGAAGCGCTGGAAAAGATTGTTAAGGACCTTGGGGACTCCAAGGGAGGTCGCTTACCGGAAGATCGTCCTAAACGCTCTCGAGGAGGGTCGGCTCCGCGTGGTCATGGAAGGGATTTTCGTAGGTTCCGTGGAGCTCGTTTTCTTCCCTATCCTAGGGGACGTTTCGGAGCGCGCGGTTCTTCCTTTCGTGGTGTTAGAGGATTTGGAAGGTCCTATTTCGGTTTCCAGCCCTCCTCCGGTAAGAAGCCGCAATGAAGGTTTCTTGGTCCAGGCTCCAGTTCCTGTGGGAGGTCGCCTACTGAACTTCTTGGCGGCCTGGACCGCGATAACCTCCGACCAATGGGTGCTGCAGATGATTCGGGACGGCTATGCACTGGACTTCGCTTGCCCATTGCCGGACGCCTTTGTAATGTCTCCGTGTCCGTCCAGTCCGAAGGCTCAAATCGTGGCGGACACTCTGCAGCGCCTGTTGCATCTGCAAGCAGTGGTTCCGGTTCCTCGCGACCAGTACGGATTAGGTCGATACTCCATTTATTTCGTGGTTCCCAAAAAAGAGGGCTCTTTTCGGCCTATTCTGGATCTCAAGCACGTCAACCGCTGTCTCCGGGTGCCGCACTTTCGGATGGAAACCTTAAGGGCGGTCATTCGAGCGGTACAGCCGGGGGAGTTCCTTTCAGCGCTGGATCTCACGGAGGCGTATCTGCATATTCCCATTCGCCCCGATCATCAGCGTTTCTTACGGTTTGCCCTTCCTATGGGTCACTTCCAATTTCGGGCTTTGCCGTTCGGACTCGCAACTGCTCCTCGTACATTCACCAAGGTGATGGTGGTAGTAGCGGCAGCCCTGCGCAAAGAGGGTATTCGGGTTCACCCGTATCTCGACGATTGGCTTATCCGCGCAGACTCTTTTCAGGCCTCAGTGGTGGCGACGGCAAAGGTGGTGCAGTTGTTAGAGAGTCTAGGATGGGTCATCAACCGGGAGAAGAGTCATCTCCAGCCTGTGCAGCAGCTTCTTTATCTCGGCGCTCTATTCGATACGGATCGCGGATCGGTGTTTTTGCCCGAAAACAGAGTCCAGAAGCTGGTGAACCAAGTGCGAGCCTTTCTAGGGGATCCGGCTCCATCAGCGTGGACCTATTTACAACTGCTGGGGTCCATGGCGGCAGCCTTGGAGCTCGTTCCCTGGAGCAAGGCCCATATGAGACCGCTGCAGCAGGCGTTGCTCTCCCGGTGGTCCCCGCAGCTTCACCCCCTTTCCCAAAGGCTGAGCTGTCCGGTTCCAGTTCGTCGCAGTTTGCACTGGTGGCTAGATCCCGAACATCTTCATGCCGGCATGCCATTGCAGGATCCACCGTGGGTTCTGGTGACCACGGATGCCAGCCTTTCGGACTGAGGAGCTCACTGCCTGTCTCAGGTGGCGCAAGGTGTTTGGGCCACAGAAGAAAGGCTGTGGTCGATCAATCGGTTGGAGCTGAGAGCTGTCCGCCTCGCCCTTCTGCAGTTTCATGGCTTGATTGTGGGGAAGGCGGTTCGGGTTTTTTCCGACAATGCGGTGACGGTTTCTTACATCAATCGTCAAGGGGGCACCAAGAGCTCGTCTCTGATGGTAGAGTGTCAGGAGTTGATGTCTTTGGGCAGAAATTCACCTCGTAGCCCTGTCAGCGGCGCACGTTGCGGGCAAGCTCAATGTACAAGCGGATTATCTCAGTCGCAATGTTCTCGATCCCGGGGAATGGGAGTTAAACGCGGCGGTTTTTCACGATCTCACCCTCCGCTGGGGTCGGCCGGTGATGGATCTTATGGCGACCCTGTCCAATGCGAAGGCGCCTCGTTTTTTCAGCAGGCGCAGGGAGCACATGTCGGAGGGCCTGGATGCCTTGGTTCAACCATGGCCGGCAGAGGCTCTTCTGTACGTTTTTCCTCCGTGGCCGATGTTATCGCGCGTCATTCAACGGATAGCGCTTCACCGAGGCTCGGTGATTCTGATTGTTCCGGATTGGCCTCGACGGCCCTGGTATGCGGATATGCTGCGACTGTTGGTAGCTTCTCCTTGGCGTCTTCCCGTTCGGATCAATTTGTTGCATCAGGGGCCGGTGCTCATGCCACAGGTGGATCGCTTCTTGCTTACGGCTTGGCTCTTGAAAGGACTCGGTTGAGGTGCAAGGGTTACTCGGATGCAGTGGTTACCACCCTGTTGCGGTCTAAGAGATCTTCTACCTCCTTGGCGTATGTTCGAATTTGGCGCGTGTTTGAACACTGGTGCGCTGAAAGAGGTTTTCAGCCCATGTCCACGGCTTTGCCACAACTACTGTTGTTTCTTCAAAGTGGCCTGGATAAGGGTTTAGCTCTCGGTACGCTGAAGGTACATTTGGCGGCTCTGGCTTGCTTTCGTGGCCCAGTGCAGGCTCGGTCACTGTCCTCACATAGAGATATCCAGCGTTTTTTTCGGGCAGCTCGACTTATTCGTCCTCCTCTTCGCCGGGTAGTGCCTCCTTGGGATTTGAATCTAGTGTTGGAAGCGTTGGCACGATCTCCCTTTGCTTCGGCGTCTGTGGACAACTTGTGTGAATTTACCTGGAAAACGGCATTTCTCATCGCTTTATGTTCGGCTAGGAGGATTTCCGATTTGCAAGCTTTCTTGTCGGGAGCCGTATCTACTTTTCTTGCCAGAGAAAGTTCTGTTGCGTACTGTCCCTTCTTTTCTGCCTAAGGTGGTTTCCGCCTTCCATGTTAACCAGTCGGTGGCGTTGCCGGTGTTTTCAGAACTCTCGGATTCTCCCATAGATCGGGTGCTCCGAAAGCTTGATTTGGGGCGTGTTTTACGCAATTACCTGAAGGTCACGAAATCCTTTCGCAAATCGGATAGATTATTTGTGCTGTTTGCGGGCGCAAAAAAGGGTCAAGCTGCTTCTAAGTCCTCTATTGCTCGTTGGGTTAAGAATGCTGTTGTGGCGGCGTATGAGGCGGCCGGGAAGCTTCCGCCGCCAGGGCTCAAGGCTCATTCCACTCGTGCTCAAGCCTCTTCCTGGGCGGAGTTTGCTTTCGTTCCTCCGGTTGATATCTGCAGGGCAGCGACTTGGTCTTCTCTCCATACTTTTGCTCGACATTACCGGTTGGATGTTCATGCTAGAGAGGATGCGAATGTAGGGGCTTCGGCCTTGGTGGCCGGTCTTGCGGGTCCCTCCCGAATTTAGGTGCTGCTTTGGTACTGCCCTAACGTACCCTGGACTGGCCCAGAGAAGTGATAAGGAAGGTGGAATTAGGTCTTACCTGCTAATTACCTTTCCTTGAATCTTCTCTGGGCCAGTCCAGGGCCCACCCTTTCTTTTGTCTTCAGTGTTGTTCCGTCTCCTGGCGCCTAAGAGATAACGCGTGGAGTTTCCTTGGTTGTTTGGAACTAGGGGCTCCTTGGCCGTCTGCAGGGAGGCATATTCCTCGGTTTTCTTATTATTACCTTGTTTTAAAAAAAAAAAAAAAATAAAATAATAAGATTAAAAAAAAATAAATAAAAAATTCAAAAACGAATTACCGTTTTATCGCTGTTTCTCTCTTTTCGTTCTTATACTTGCTTCATGTATTGCGCTGTCTGATGCTGGGGAATGTGCAGTCTTATTAGTTCTCTGAGTTATGTCTTTTAGATTCTGCTTTGGCTGCTTTGTCAGGAGAAGACTGGTTTGCTGTCATCAAGGGGAGTGGCTTAACCTGTCAGCAAAGTTTCAAGTTTCTTTCAGTCCTCAGCTGCTGAAGGGGATTGACAACCCTAACGTACCCTGGACTGGCCTGGCGAAGATTCAAGGAAAGGTAATTAGCAGGTAAGACCTAATTCCACCTTCTGCGCATGGGCCACGAAGTTTCAATCGCACTGTACGTGCGCGCCCGCACGTGGTATTTTGTGGAAGAGCCACACTCAAGGACCCAAAGAGCCGCATGTGGCTCGCGAGCCGTGGTTTGCCGACCACTGGCCTAGGAGATAGTATCTCAGTCCTCAGCTGCTGAAGGAGGAGCCATAGCTGGGCTCCACTGAAGTGCTTTGGCCTACATATTTCTGTCAGGACAACTGGAAAAAAAAGGAGAAAAGAACTTTAGAGAACAAAACTATTAATTGATCAAGACTGGGTAGCTTAGTACACTGAACAAACCAGGGCCAGCAGATAGCAGGGTCTGCTAAATTGCGCTGCCAGGATTCTTTGGGTCTGGCAGGGCCAGGGGCAAAACTTACCTGAGGTTCCAGGTCCCTTCCCCCCCCCCCAGCTGGAAAATCCAGCACTCCTGCTAAGGTTTTGTGGGTTGATCCCTGTTTTCAGCCACATATTGGTTAAAACGGGGACTGTGGCTTTAAGACAATGGTTTGTGTAAGCTTTGGCGGCAGCGAGCAGTTCTCAGTTACATTCACGATATTTACTGTGGTGGTGTGGTGAGGGTCGGCAGAGCCATTTCTTTCACTCTAGCTCCCCTTCCTCATGTCGGTTGCTGTGTGGCATGTGGGGGAGCATGGGGCATTCTTGAGTCCGGGGTCTGCCGAGTCTGCACACGATTGGGTGGGTCGGCAGAATTGTTCTTTGATATAGAGGCTATTGTAATGCAGTCAGGGACTTCAAACAGGGACGGGGCCGTTCCCCCCCGAGCCCATGGCTTTGGCAGGACAGGCAGCCATCTCAGAATGGAGGTCATTTTCTCAGTAGCTCAATGCGGCAGTAAACAGACATGTAAGAAGGCAAAGTGAAAGCAGCATGATTCAGTGACAGCAGGGCATGCTGTGGAAGTACCGGAAAAAGCTTTTTCTCATGAATTTGTGCTGTTGTTGTACAAACCTTTCTGCCTAAAGTGTAAGCAAGGGAATGTTCAGAGAGACCAGGTTACTGAGAAACCTTCCTTGGACAGCTTGGCTGATACCCTACAGGGGATTGTACCAAAGACCAGGGAGTCTTCAGACAAGAGAGTAGGGGAATCTCTAGTCAAAAGGGCCAGAGAGGAGGATGTGGCTTGGGGGAGCCAGGGTCCCCTCCTTCCCCGGTCTCTGAGGATCCGATGGAGAGGTTGTCAGATCTTTGGGGGGAGCCAGGACAGCAGGACTTGGAAGAGGAAGAGATCCCAACATGGTGCAGGTGTTTTACCGGGACGAGTTAGCAGCCCTAATTAATCCACTTGCTGGGAACACTGAACATTACACCAGCTCCTGTGGTGGCGGAAGGGCATCTGGAGAACCCTTTGTTGCAACGATTTAAGACTTCCCAAACCACCTTCCCAGTGCATAGGATTATCAGGAGGATGATTGAGGAGGAATGGGAAGCACCAGAGGCCAGTTTGTGGGTCACAAAATTCTTGGGGTGGTTGTATCTCATTCTGCAAGAGGAGAATGAGCTGCTAAAGATGCCGAGAGTTGATGCACTGGTTTCGGCGGTCACCAAGAAGACCATACTCCAGTGGAAGGAGCAGCGGCTTTGAAGGATTTGCAAGACCGCAAGTTGGAGACGTTTTTGAAGCAGGCTTTTGACATGTGTGCCTTCACACTCCAAGCCTTAATCTGTGTGATGAATGTTACCAGAGCCTCCAGCAGGTGGGCCCAAGGTTTGCTGGGAGCAGACGGGGAGTCACCAGCAGGAGGTTCGGAAGTAGCTAAATTGGAATCAGCCTTGGCATACCTTGCGGATGCCTTTTATGATTTGTTTCACACATTGTCAAAGTCCATGGCCTTGATTATTACAGCCAGACGCTTCCTGTGGTTATGAAACTGGTTGGCAGATGTTTCTTATAAAATCAAACTAAGTAAACTTTCCTATAAAAGGAAGTTGCTTTTTGGGCAAACGCTGTATAAAATAGTCAAGGATCTAGGGGACATCAATGGAGCAAAGCTGCCAGAGGACTGTCCAAAAACCCCAAAGCCGGGGTCTGCAGCTTGGGGTCAGCCACAGGATTATAGGAAATTCCGTGTGGCTCGTTTTGCTCCTTATCAGTGAGGCCACTATTCTCCTAGGGGGCAGCCTTTTCAGGGCTATTGACGAGCCAGTAGGGGCTATTATTAGGCCTCCTCAGCCCCTTCCAAGAAGTCCCAATGAATTGAGGTAGGCCCAGGCAGAAGTGGTGCTAGTAGGGGGTCGGCTGCAGCAATTTTAATCTTCAGGAACAAGCAGGAATGCAGTCTTCAGATATGGATGACATCGGCATCAATGGAGCCCACATGGGAACACTCTCCAGCGTCCAATTGGAAAGCTTTTGAGAGCAATCCACTGTGTCTGCGCATCTGCCTTCCTGCCTTCCTAGCTCCTCTCCTCTGATCTTCGTTTTCCGTGGAGCCATCAGATCACTTTGTTCCTGTCATCGCTGAAAAACGTATCTTTTCTTCTATAATTGTGCTTCTGCCTTCCCGTCAATGCCGGTACCATCGTTGCACTACCGGTCCCATTTCTAATTTTATTTTATTTTTTATTTTTATTTTTTATTTTTTTTTATTTTTCATTGTGGTTTTTACTGACAATTTAGGCCTACAGGCCTATGAAACCTTTACTGTGAACATCGTTCACCTATAAAGCATGGATAAACCTCATAGTGGGTTTAAAAAATGTACAAAGTGTTTAGCCACAATTTCAGTTACAGACAAACATGACTGGTGCCTCAAATGTTTGGGGCCCAAGCACCAATCCACTGCCTTGCCCCTCTGTCAACAAATGACCAAGAGGGGCCTGCAAAACAGAGCCAATTTGGAATTTTGTTTGCCTTGGACTCAGCTTTGGTGGCTTCCACATCAGAGGCTTCCTCCCCTTCACATGGGTCGCAGGTATCCCTGAAGTCCAAACACAAAGGTAAATCCAAATCATCGATATCGGCATCTAAGTCTGATACTGATACCCCAGTGAAGTCCCAGAGACATCAAGACTCTCCATGGGAAGCCTCAGATGCTGACTGGCCAGCCAAACAGCCCTGGTGGGAGGATCCTTCCACCAGGGCACAGGTGGGGCTCCAGGACTCTTCTGAGGCATCGACCTCCGGAGAGATACCGGTGCTATGCTCTGGAATGGTGGCCAAAGCCCTATTGCTGCATCTACCCAGGCACTGGCAATTTCCTTAGATCAGCACATACTGGCTATTGAAAGATGTTTGGCAGCACTCCTGGCAGCCTCAATACCAATATCATTGAGAGCACCAAGACTTTAACTGCCAGTATCCAGCTTCCAGCCAGAGACACAACCACTGGTACAAGTACCATAGTCGATGCCACCGGAACCCTTAGCATTGATATCGCTGCCTTTTCTGGCACCAGTTGATGCTGGTGTCACTTAGCAGCTTCAAGCTGACAAACCACTGGATACCGAATAATGTCATCATCGACATTGAGCCACTTCCAAGGACCGTCGATACTTTGACTTCCTCTTGGACTCAGACTCCACTGTATCTGAGTCTGAATAGGAATTGCTTGATTCCTGGGACCTCCCTGATATCCCATCAGATCCATCACCACCTCACATGCGGCGCCAATCCCCTCCAGAGGACATGTCTTTCCAGGATTTCATTTGGGACATGGCAAAGAGTTTTTCCATCATTGTCTCATCGGAAAAGGAACCGAGGGCAGAAGAATTGGAAATTCTCCATTCCTATTCGTCTCCCAGGGCCAGTCCAGGAAAGTAGGGTAGTCAACCTCCTCCAGCAGCTGAGGACTGAAAACTGTAAAACTGTAAAACTTTGCTGACAGCCCCTCTAGCTCCCCCAGGTGTCAGAGAGTCAGTCTTTCAGTCCTCAGCAGCTGAACAGGACGTGTGGCTGACAGGCTCCCCAGAGAGACTAATAGGAACAGAATTGGGGTTCTAACTACTTAAAAAAAAAAAGAAGGCAGAGTGGTTTAACAGCATTGTCTGATCTATCCTGGCAGGGCAGATCAGCAGTGAAAATGTTCATTTTTCTTTTTTCTTTCTCCTTTAAGTTATAAAAAAAAATAAAAAATAGAGCAGCACCTCTGGTTACCCTAACCGTCGGATCTTGTGGTTTGTGAGGCAGAGCCTGCCTCTTAGGGATTCTGGTGCTTAGAGGCATTGAGGAAAAGGTCTGGGAGCCCCAGGAGCTGTTTTTCTGCCTCCAGTCACTGCCGTTCCAGCTTCCCGCTAGCAGCGGGGCAGCAGAGGGCAGCAGCCTCGACTTCACAGCTTGCTTTCAGGTAGGAGTGTGGATACGTTTTTTTGAAAGTTCTTATATCGGGCGTTAGTTTCGCCGCCGCGGTTTAGCTTCTTAGGCGGCTTATGGTTCTGTGAGTGACCGCGTGTACTGGCAGAGCTAGCGTTGCGGGGACGCGCTCAGAGATCGGCGGTGCGCCTTCCTTTGTTCTTTTACTTTAATTTGGTTCCTGGGCACAATAATTTAATGGAGAGTCTCACAGGCTCAGAGGAGCAGGGTTTAGTTCGTCCTCAGAGCATTGCTGAAAGAGCGGGAACGGCGGCCATTTTACCTGAGCCGTCCATTTCTCCCGCGCTGCATTTGAAGTCAGGCAAAAAGAAATCTAAGTCACACAAAGCTCCTTCTGCTGAAGGAGCAGTGCAGCAATCTTTGCCGGTGGAACAAGGGTCGTTGGACTCTTTTCTTTCTGCTGAATTTATTTTGACTCTACATAGGGCTTATTTGCTAAAGAAGTCTCAGGCTCCTATCTCTCCTTCTACTGATAGCATTCCAGCGGTTAAGCAGGTGGATTGCACAGGGTCAGACCCTGGAGAAGGGGGTTCTGCTATTGTAAAGTCCGTGGAAACAGCCTTAGAAGGAGCTGGACCTCAAAATTCAGTGTTTCAGCTGCCAGAGGAAGGTGAGATTCTTCAAGAGGCAGGATTCGATGGCTGGCCAGGAGAATTGGAAGATGGCGAGTTGGGGCCAGGCAAGGATCCGAATGTTTTTCGGGTTTTTAGGAAGGAAGAGCTTGGGGCCCTCATTGCTCAGTCTTTAGCTGCACTAAATATGGTGCTCCCTACAGTTCAGCAGGAGCCGTTAGAGGATCCCTTATTGCAGGGTTTCAAATCCAAGCAGCGCTGTTTTTACCATTCACAGGGTTATTAAGCAGATGATTGAATCTGAATGGGAGTGCCCCGAAGCCTCTTTAAGGGGGGGCCGCGCTATTGCGCGTCTTTACCCCGTTCCTCAGGAGGAAAAGGACTTGTTGCGTATGCCCAAGGTAGATGCCTTGGTTTCGGCAGTCACCAAAAAGACCACCATTCCGGTAGAAGGGGTTCGGCTCTTAAGGATTTTCAAGATCGTAGATTAGAGGCGCTTCTGAAACAAGAACCACTCTTCCGTTCCACCGGTTGAGAGTCGAGAATACTCGATGCTTTTGCTAGGCGCTGCTTCCAGGCATGCATGTTAGAATCCTGGATCAACTCCTACATGCTCTATATGGGCATGTTCCTCAAAGACATCAACAGGGATCTGGATGCTTTTACTCCTTTCATTCCAGATGATAAACAAAGTGCTTTCCAGGCACTCATCCAGCATAGCCAAAATACATCCAGATTTCTCACAAGAGCATCTTTTGATGCCTTTGAATCAACATGTAGGGCTTCCTCTGTCTGCATTGAGATTCGCAGGATGGCTTGGTAACAGGTCTCAGACCTAGAAAAATGGGTACAGGATAAATGAGCCAACATTCCCTGTACCGGGGAGAATGTTTTCGGTAAGGGCTGGAGAGAAAACGCAGAAGAGATTGAGATGGATGATCTCACCCTGAAGCGTCTCTCCATAAAAACTGCTGATACCTCCAAGAGGAAATAATTTCCCAAAAAGGCTTTCTACCCCAAGAAGAA
The DNA here is from genome assembly GCA_033557465.1 of Ichthyophis bannanicus. Lineage (NCBI taxonomy): Eukaryota > Metazoa > Chordata > Amphibia > Gymnophiona > Ichthyophiidae > Ichthyophis > Ichthyophis bannanicus. The sequence continues at coordinate 86,203,736 of CM066048.1, read as the reverse complement.
GAAGTACTTCTACACCTTCCCATCCTCAGCAGCCTCAACAAAGGCAACAGGCTCCTTGCCAGCAGAAGACGCCTACGGCCACAAAGTCTCAGCCTCCAGCAGAATCCCAACCTGCACCTGGCTTTTGACTCTGGTGGAACCCCAGCCCACCCATATAGCAGGCAGACTTTGCCATTTTGCCCACAGGTGGCACCTCATCATAACAGAGCAATGGACACTACAGATTTTCCAAAGGGGGTACTAACTTCACTTCCAAACCTATCCCTCCACTAGATTCAAAGAAGAATACCAAGCTCAACCACTCCAAAGAACTCTACTAAGTGCAGAGGTGACCACCTTGTTGGCACAGGGTGCCATAGAATGAGTTCCACCTTCAGAATGGACTTCTACTCCCCTTACTTTCTCATCCCAAAGAAAACAGGGGGCATCAGACCCATTTTAGACCTCGGAGACCTAAACAAATTCATGGTCCAGAGAGAAGTTCAAAAAGATTTCTCTGGGAACTCTTCTACTGTACCTCCAGCGATACGATTGGCTCTGTTCTCTCAACTTCAAAGAGGAATATACACACATACTGACCTACCCATTTCACATACAGTATCTCCGCTTCATAAATAAGAAAGACCACTATCAATATCGTGTTCTCCCCTTTGGCCTCGCTTCTACCCCAAGGATGTTTACAAAATGTATGGCAGTGGTCGCTGCCTACCTACGCACTTTGGGGATATTCGTCTTCCCTTACTTAGTCAATTGGCTGATAAGGGGAGAATCTCCTCTGGAAGTGACAAACGCCCTTCACTGCACCTTTACCATAACAGTGCTTCAACATCTGGGCTTCATCATAGACTTTCAGAAGTTTCACCTCACTCCATCTCAAAACCTAGAGTTCATAAGAGCACTTCTAGACACCATACAGGCCAAGGCCTTCCTTCCTCAGGATCGTAGCTCCCGCCTCATCGAGCTAGCATGCGACAACAAGCCCAAGTAACAGCTCAAGAAATTCTGCACCTCTTGAGGCACATGGCCTCCACAGTTCATGTTGTCCTCTATGTTCGCTTGCACATGCGTCCAGCAGAGTGGACACTCTCTTCTTAATGGATGCAGACAATGGAGCGTCTCAGAGACAAGATCTTCGTCACCCTTCACTTGATCAACTCACTGCAGTGGTGGTGTCTCCCCAAAACGCCTGCTCATCGGGTCACCTTTTCAGATGTTTCCACTTCAATGCATAATCATGACAGATGCATCAAAGCTAGGTTGGGGTGCCCATTTGAATGACCTGACCACTCAAGGGCTGTGGACACCACAGGAATCTACTTGGCAAATCAATCTCCTCGAGCTATGAACTCTCACAAATGCATTGCGGGTTTTTCAACACTACCTTGCCGGCCAATCTGTCCTAGTCAGTGTGAACAAGTGGGGGAGGGGGGGGGCGGTGGACAGGATCATGTCTCCTCTGTGATGAAGGATGAAGTGACTCAACTTCTCTGGACATTTGCCCTTTCACACTGCATCCATTTCAGGGTGGTGTATCTCCCAGGAGAGTTCAGCTCAAATTAATGCTGTATCGGGAGGTGGCTGCCCAGATCTTCCACTTATGGAAAACCCCAACCATGGAACTCTTTGCCACTCCAAAGAACATGCAGCTTTCCACTCTTCTGTTTCAGGACCCCATCAGTACACCGACAGGCCCTGGATGCCTTCCTTCTCCACTGTGGGAAAAGATTGCTCTACACATTCCCGCCCATACACCTGATATGCAAAACACTATTCAAACTCCAGGCCAAGGGCTCGATGATCCTCATAGCCCCCTTTTGACCTTATCAACCATGATTTCCTCTGCTTCTGTGTCTCGCACAGGCTCAACCATTCAACCTGGGATATGCACCCGACCTCCTCTCACAGGACGACAGAACGTTTCTCCATCCCAATCCGCACTCCCTACACCTAACAGTTTGGCTGCTGAAAGAGTAGCACATGCGAACCTAAATCTTCCAGAGGAGGTCAAGGATATTCTCCTTGCTTCCCGCAAAGATTCAACTAGGCACTCTTATGCTTTCAAATGGCAAAGCTTTGCATCCTGGTGTTCCATAAAACCAGGAGGAGGAGTGGTCTAGTGGTTAGGACAAGGCACTTCAGGCCAGAGGGCCTGGGGTTCAACCCCACCTGGGGACAGCAATCTCAGGCCAGAGGGACTGGGCTTTCTAGTCCTATAGGCACTCCTTGTGGTCTTGGGCAAGACACTTAACCCTCCACTGACCATGTTCCCTGTAAGTATTAGCATATGTGTCTGGTATCCCCCAATTGACTGCTTTGACCCAGTGAAAAGCAGGATATAAATACAGCTAAATAAATCAACCCTTTCCTTTGCCCAGTGGAGCCACTGCTTCAGTATCTCCTACACTTGTCCCTCTCAGGATTAAAGACTAACTCGATCAGAGTGCATCTTGGTGCCATAGCAACATCTCACCAGAATCTGGATGGGCATTCTATTTCCTCGCACCCTTTAGTGACATGTTTCATGAAGGGTCTTCTGCTCTCAAAACCTCCCATTAAGCTGCCTCCAGTGGCCTGGGATCTCAGTGTGGTTTTGGCTGAACTTCTCAAGCCACCTTTCGAACCTTTAGCACCACTTCACTAAAGTTCCTCTCTTGGACGTTATCTTCCTCATTGCTCTCACTTCGGCTCACCGAATCAGTGAGCTGCAAATCCTTGTATGGGATCCTCCCTACGCTCATTTCCACCATGAAAAGGTAGTTCTCTGTACGCATCCACACTTCCTTCCAAAGGTGGCTTCTCCGTTTCATTTGAATCAGTCGATTATCTTACTGATCTTCTTCCCCAGACCACAATCGTCTCGGGCTGAATCAGCACTGCACACTCTGGATTGCAAGCGAGCGCAAGTTTACTGTTTGGCAAGAACCAAAGATCACAGAAGGTCTTCTCAACTCTTCATTTCTTTCGATCCTAGTCACCTCGGTCTCCCAGTGACCAAACATACTCTATCCACATGAATAGCAAACTGCATCTCTTTCACCTAGGCTCAGGCAAGACTCTTCTTAGAAGGTCACGTCACTGCACATAATGTACGGGTAATGGCAGCTATGGTAGCCAGTCTCCGTTCAGTTAGCATTGAGGAGATCTGTCGGGCAGCCGCCTAGTCCTCAATAGACACCTTTACGACTCACTATTGTCTCAACAGAGCGCTTCACCGGGACGCTACAGTTGGCCACGCTGTTCTCCACCACCTCTTTGGGACTTAGACTCAACTCCTACCCTCTATCCTGGACTTCTCAGTATACCAGGCTACTTTTGCAGAACCATCTCTCATGAAATCAAGTCCGATGGTCCTTGAACGTTTCACTCGGTTTGGCTACTGCATTTTGTCTAAGAGGTCACTCCTCTCTCCCCTATACCATCCTGGTTCCTGGGGGCTAGTGAGCTCCATATGTGAAGACTGCATTCCTGCTTGTTCCTGGAGATAACATAGTTACTCATATAAAACAGGTGATCTCTGGGAACAGCAGGACTCAGTCTTCACAACCCCTTCTCCTCCCCTAGGAGTTGTAGGGTATTCTTTTTTCTTTATCTCTTGGCAGATGCGCAGGCGCAGTGGATTGCTCCCAAAAGCTTTCCAATTGGATGCTGGGGAGTGTTCCCACACAGGCTCCGTCAGTGCCAATGTCACCCATATGTGAAGACTGATTTCTGCTGTTCCTGGAGATCACCTGTTACAGATGAGTAAATACGCTTTCCGTCAGGGCCATGATCACTACTAAATAATGAGTACTGGAGATAATTCGAGAGGGGTATGCACTGGAGTTTGCATGCCCTCTAACCGAGGCCTTCGTTCAGTCTCCCTGCAAGGCCCCCACAAAGTGGCAGGCCATTCAGGATACGCTTCAGCGCTTGCAGCTCCATGCGGTAGTGCCGGTCTCACGCAAACAATGCGGCTCCGGTTGATACTCAATATATTTTGTGGTGCCCAAGAAAGAAGGTTTGCTTCATCCTATCATAGACCTCAAATGAATCAACAGATCTTTGTGGATGCCACGCTTCCACATGGAAACTTTGTGTTCTGTTATCCTTGCTGTGCAGAAAGGGGAGTTTTTGTCAGCGCTCAATCTCATGGAGGCATATCTGCACATCCTGATCCATCCCAATCACCAGCAATACGTGCGCTTTGTGGTGCCAATGGGGCATTATCAATTCAAAGCAGTACCCTTCAGTCTCACTACCATGCCTCGGACGTTCACCAAGGTCATGGTGGTGGTGGTGGCATTGAATGTTTATCGTTTCTTGTAAACCCCTCTGATACCAAATAGTGCGGTATATAAAAGCTAATAAATAAATAAATAAGAGTGGGTACTAGTGCATCCTTAATTGGACACTAGCTAATCAAAGCAAAGTCAAAGGCCAAGAGCATTGAATCCACTGTCACCAGTAGTCGGCCCGTAGCTTAGGCATACGGGATAGACGGCCTGGGGACCCTTTATTGAAATACTGGAGCAATGCTTTAGGCTGGCATAGCCTCCTGGGAGTTGTAGTATTTTTCCCTTTTCAATAAGATGCAGTTGTGGTGCGAGTGGTACAGGCAATGACAGGCTTTTAATTCCCCTCCTGGGGTGGATTCAAACACAAAGTAACTCAGGACAAAAAGCCATACATTCTGGCGCAAAATAAGAAAGGAAATAATAACAGCTTCTCAACTTAAATCCAAAGTTCCACGGTATTTACAGCATACAGTCACTTTGTATAAACAAGGAAAATCCTGTGCTCTTCAACTGCCAGTTTAAACAGCTTTCACATCACCTGGCTCAGCACAGAGAAATTATATCATCTGTAACCATTAAAGTACAGTCCATTTGGTTATCTGATATTTCTTCTTCCTGAGGATCAATCAGCATTGACTCATGCTGATTCTCTGGTAAGTACAACTTCTGCTTGGTATACGTTTCCCATCTTCCACCCTCTATCTGTCCCTGAGGCTTCTCTATCAAGCCCTCCGTGAGATAGGGTTCAGTACTACCATATATTTTAGAATAGTAGAGAGGAGAGTCACACCCTTTAGGGTTTCTATAAGAGAACTTCTTATCACCACTTTTATTCTTATAGTAATTAGACAGCCTACCTTCTGGCTTAGAGACAGGGGAAAGTCCGTGCACAGCCTGGTCAGGAAGGGGTTTAAACCTCAGAGGTTTTCCTCTGTACTTTGGCTTCTCAACCTCTTCCTCTGACATGCAAATGTCCTCCACCGAATATCTTTCACTCCCTGGAGCTTGCAAGTGCTTCCCAGATAGCTTTACCGGTAACGTTTCCCTCTGTGTGCCTTCCCAATAGGACAATTGCCTGGAGTTCTTGCCACAGGGTTTTTGGGCCCTGCTCCTCCAGTTATTCCTGCTGGTTACTTCCTGTATTTCTCTATCACTCTCAGAATCACAATCCTCTGAGTCACTCACGTACTTTCTCTCGTGTTTCCTTCCACACTGAAACACACGTTGCTTCTGAGTCTCAGACTTCAGCTCACTCAGCTTTCCCAGCTGGGTCCGTCCAAGCTTTCTCTCTCTCTCTCTCTCATTCTCCAGTTCCTCTGCTCCTCCTGCTCTTTGCTGCCTGTGCTTCTCTTGCTTCCTTTGCTGCCCTTCACGCTGAAACTCTAATGAGCGTTTCTTATATGTCTGGTTTGGAGCTAATCTAGCCCTTCCCCCTCTCAGGCGAAAACTATTGGGCTCAGGAGATGGGGATTGTTTGCTAGCTGGGCGGGGCTGCTGCACTCGTGGCTGGGTTTGTTTATGTTGCTCCTGGCAACTGGGAGTCCTGTGCTTTGCCTTCCTGTCAGCAACAGACCTACTTCTCTCCGGTTCCTCTGTTTGCATGGCAAAGGACGTCTCTTCCCCATTACACCACGCAGAAGGTAATGGACTTCCTACAATGATTAGTTGGGTGATCAACTTCACGAAGAGCAAGGTACAACCAGTTCAAGACTTGGTTTATCTCCAGAAGTACGATATTCTCACCGCCAGACTCAATAAACATCTTCGACCAAACTATAAGCAATAAAAGAGAAGTCAGATACCTCGGGGTCACCTTTGACCAACAACTCAGCTTCCAGCCACACATCAAGAAAACAACCAGATCAGCCTACCACAAACTCAGAATGCTATGCAACCTCAAACCACTGCTCACTGGAAACGACTTCCGAACTGTCTGCCAAGCCATAATAATGCCTATATTAGATTTTTGCAACGCAATTTACCATGGGCTCCCGAAGAAAATGACACTCCCCTTGCAACTGGTACAAAACACTGCGGCCAGAATCATCACCGGAACAGCAAATACAAACACATAACACCCACGCTCCATCAACTGCACTGGCTCCCTATGACTGTACGCACCCAGTACAAAAACATAATAATAATCTTTAAAACACTAAACAACCTCGCACCTAAAACTACAACCACTGATCAAGAAAACACTACCTACCAGAACAAGGAGAGGAGCCGATAATAACATCCTAGAGACCCCGCTAAACTTCAAGAAAGCAAACCAATCCACCTGCAACAGAGCCTTCTCCCTATTTACACCCAAGCTGTGGAATGATCTCCACATCAACACGTGAGATCAAAGACGTAACGGACTTTAGAAAGGCAATAAAAAACCATCTGTTCCTGGAATACTTTGAAGCTACCCCGGAAGATGATGATTAACAGTAACAGCAACTGGACCATGAAACACAGCTAGAGCTCTTGTATATAGTTAGCAACTGACAATTGCTTGTTCTACCCCAATGTAACCTCCAAGTTGAATAACCCTGTTCAATGTAAAGCTTGTTGCTATAACTGTTCATTGTAAACCGCTTTGAATATATATGATAAAGTGGTATATAAGACCTGTTAAATAAATAAATAAATATCTGGGGGCTCAATTCAACACCATGACAGGATTTGTCTTCCTGCCGGACGAACATGCACAAAGATTTGGGATCAAGTGAGCAAGTTTCTGACCATGGAAGTACCCTCAGCATGGTATTACCTGCAGCTCTTGGAATCCATTGTGGCGGCGCTAGATCTGGTGCCTTGGTCATGGGCCCACATGTGACTTCTGCAGAAAGCTCTCCTATCCCGATGGTCATTTCAGCACCATCTGTTGTCAGTGAAGCTAATGTGCCCAATGAGAACCAGAGTGCAGTTGCATTGGTGGCTACAGCCGAATCTTCTGGCAGTAGGAATGCTTCTGGAGCTGCCAGACTGGGTTCTAATAATGACCGATGCTAGCTTCACAAGGTGGGGAGCGCATTTTGAGTCAAACATAACACAAGGCCGATGGTCTCAGGAGGAGAGCACATGGTCCATCAGCCATCTCAAACTCAGAGAGGTGGTTCTTGCTCTTCAATTCTTTTGGAATCAGGTGGAGAGAGTCTGCTCCAACAATGCGATGACAGTAGCCTACATCAATCGGCAGGGAGGCACAAGCAGTGCGTCCATGGCCGAGGAAGTAGAGCTGCTGCTTCTCTGGGTGGAGGAAAACCTGGCGGCTCCACCAGTGGCCCATGTAGCAGGCAAGGAGAATGTGCAGGTGGACTTCCTCAGTCGCCACAGGTTGGATCCAGGAGATTGGGAATTGAATGTGGCAGTGTTTCACAAGATCATCGCATGGTGGGGGTACCCATTATGGATCTGATGGCTTCCTTTTCCAATACCAAGGCAAGCAGGTTTTATAGCAGGCGCAGAGAACCTGTGTCCGAAGGGATCAATGCCCTGTGCAGAAGTGGCCAACAGAGGGTCTCTTGTATGTGTTTCCTCCATGAGCACTCATAAGATGTCTGACACACAGTGCACAGAGAAGCACTGCAGTCAGGTGGTACTCATCATGCTGGATTGGCCCCTCAGACTGCGGTATGCCGACTTGACCAGTCGGTTGATTGCCAGACCATGGCAGTTACCACACAGAACCAACCTACTGGTTCAGGAACTGATTCTAATGCCACAGGTCGATTGGTTCTAGCTTTCAGCATGGCTCTTGAAAGAACACGCTTAAGGCGCAAGAGTTACTCTGCAGTGGTGGTATCCACCCTGCTGTGGGCCTGAAAGAGGGCCACCTCATTGGTGTACATCATAGGGTGGCGAGTGTTCGAAGGTTGGTGTGCGGACAGAAGTATACGCCCTTTCTCATCCTATGTCCCAGATATCCTGGCGTTCCTACAAGCGGGACTGGACAAGGGATTGGCCTTAGGTTCCATGCAGGTACAGGTAGTGGCGCTTTCCTGTTTCCACGGACGAGTGCAGGGATGCTGCTCGAGTGTTCCTCTGGATGTAGTGTGGTTTCTTAGCGCGGTGAAACTGGTACAGCCACCGAGGCCACCAGGGGTACCACCGTGGGATCTTAATTTTGTCCTTTCCATGCTGACTCAAGAGTCAGCTGACCCGGGCTTTTCTAAAAGATAGAAACATAGAAACATGATGACAGAAAAAGACCACATGGCCTATCTAGTCTGTCCTTCCATATCAACAACTACAACATTCCTCTTTTTTTCTTTAGAGATCCTCTGTGTTTGTCCCATGCTTTTTTAAATTCAGATACTGTCCTCATCTCTACCACCTCCACTGGGAGACTATTCCACGGATCCACCACTCTTTCCTCATACCATGTCCCCTCGTAGCAGAGCTTGCTTTCAATTGAAAGAGGCTCTCCTGTGTATTTATGCCACGGAGGTATTTAAACGTCTCAATCATATCACTCCTATCCCGCCTTTCCTCTAAAGTGTACATATTAAGATCCTTAAGTCTGTCCTCATATGCTTTATAATGAAGACCACTAACCATTTTAGTAGCCACCCTCTGTACGGACTCCAGCCTGCTTATATCCTTTTGAAGGTGCAGTCTCCAGAATTGCACACAATACTCCAAATGAAGTCGCACCAAAGACTTATACAGAGGCACTATCACCTCTTTTTTTCTGCTGGCCATTCCTCTCCCTATGCGCCCAAGCATCCTTCTAGCTTTTGCCATCGCCGTTTCTACCTGTTTAGCTACTTTAAGATCATCAGACACACTCATGCCTAGGTCCCGCTCTTCTTTAGTGGACAAAAGAAGATCAGAGAAGGGCTGAACTTTTACAGAGCTCTGCTAGAGAGTGGATATTTGCCTCCTGGGACATCTTACTGTGAGTTCTAGCTGTTTATTTAATTATTTACTGTTTGTCTAACTGTTTGTTTGTTTAATTATTTATTGTTTGTCTTAGTGGTGTGCTAGTTCAGCCTTCTCAGCTGTACTTACCTTGCCTCTCTCAACTAACTGGGCTTTGTGTGGTACCCCCATCCCCCTGCTGAGGGTTCAGGACAGGGTACCTTGTAACTGCCCTCTTTAATAGGACTTATCTCCCTCCCTCCCTCCCCAGCACCCACCCACCCCTGGGGTAATTGTAGTTTTATAGGTACTTGCACATCTTAGAGGAAAGGGGCTGCTCTCAGGTGCAGTTCTTAATCCAAATCAGTCAAACACAGAGGACCTGAGATTAATTAAGCTTCAGGTACACAGGGTGTATTAGGGGTATTAGATACACTTTTATTAGTATAAGCATCTACACCAATCCTTATTATATACCGAATTTAAAAGATCTAAACACAAGCTTTAAACTAAGATGCAGACAGAGGTCCAGCAACGAGATGGGGGTTCTCCAGTCTTTTGCATTGAGTGTCACATGTATGATTTTCTCCCAGTTGGTGAGAGGTCCTACATATGCACTAAGTGCAGGGAGCTCTTTGCTCTCAGGGAACGAGTCCGTTCTCTAGAGGCTAGAGTAGCAGACCTGGAAGACATAAGAAAGACAGAGAAGTACATGGACGAGACCTACAGGGATATAGTCCTGAAGTCCCACCTCCAGTCTGGCAGCATTCCTGTTGCCATGGAGGAGAGAGGTCACGTGACAGGAGAGCATCACCCTGGTGTGGCAGGAAGTGATCCTGTAACTAGGACCTGTCCTCCAGGTGATGTAAAACCCTCTCGCACCGAGGACGTTTCTCCAGGGCCATGTCCCCATGAGGGGAGGGTCAGGACAGCTGTTATAGTTGGTGATTCAATCATTAGGAATGTAGATAGCTGGGTGGCTGGTGGACGTGAGGATCGCCTGGTAACATGCCTGCCTGGTGCGAAGGTAGCAGATCTCACGCACCGCCTAGATAGGATCATAGATAGTGCTGGGGGGGAGTCTGCTGTCTTGGTACATGTTGGTACCAATGACATAGGAAAATGTGGTAGGGAAGTTCTGGAGGCTAAATTTAAGCTTTTAGGTAGGAAGTTGAAATCCAGAACTTCCAGGATAGCGTTCTCCGAAATGCTTCCTGTTCCACGTGCAGGACCCAAAAGACAGGCAGAGCTCCGGAGTCTCAATGCGTGGATGAGACAATGGTGCAAGGATGAGGGTTTTGGATTTGTTAGGAACTGGGGAACATTCTGGGGAAAGGGGGAGCTCTTCCGAAGGGATGGGCTTCACCTTAATCAGGATGGGACCAGACTGCTGGCATTAACCTTTAAAAAAGAGATAGAGAAGCTTTTAAACTAGAAAATAGGGGAAAGCCGACAGTCACCCAGGAGCGCATGGTTCGGACAAAGGTATCCTTGAAGGATACTACCAAAAGCAGTGAGGTTCCAAAAGGGAGTATAGTAGCCCAAATGCCCTTGAGTAAGGAGCAGGCAGAGCATAAGGATTCCCAATTACCCATGCCTACCAATAGCCAGATTAATATTAATAAAATACAGTCTCTAAAATGCTTGTATGCCAATGCTAGAAGTCTAAACAATAAGATGGGAGAATTAGAATATATAGCACTAAATGAGAGGTTAGATATGATTGCACTCTCAGAGACATGGTGGAAGGAGGATAACCAGTGGGACACTGTGATACCTGGATACAAACTATATCGTAATGATAGAGCTGAACAAATTGGTGGAGGGGTTGCGCTCTATGTTAAAGAGGGCATTGAGTCAGAAAGGATTAAAGTTTTGCAGGGAACAAAATTTGCTGTAGAATCTCTATGGATTGAAATTCCATTTATGAAGGGGAAGGTGATGGCAGTGGGAGTATACTATCGACCACCTGGCCAGAATGAACAAATGGATGATGAAATGCTCAAAGAAATCAAGGAAGCTAACAAAAGCCACAACAGAGTAGTAATAATGGGTGATTTCAATTACCCCGGTATCGACTGGGACAGTGTCACAGCAGGACAAGCTAAAGAGATAAAGTTTCTAGATGAAATAAATGACTGCTTCTTGGAGCAGCTGATTCATGAACCGACCAGAGGGGAAACCATACTGGACCTAGTCCTTAGTGGAACGCCAGATCTGGTGCAAGAAATAAGGGTGTTGGGACCACTTGGCAATAGTGATCATAGTATGATCATGTTTGATTTAATCAGTGGAGGACAGATAGTAAAGGAATCCACAGTACTACCTTTTAACTTTCAAAAGGGAGACTATGATAGAATGAGGAATATAGTTCGGAAAAAACTAAAAGGAGCGGTTCCAAAGGTTAAAGACTTACAGCAAGCTTGGGTGTTATTTAAAAATACTATCCTCGAAGCCCAGACCAGCTGTATTCCACGCATTAAGAAAAGTGGAAGAAAGTCCAAAAAACTGCCAGCATGGTTTAAAGGTGAGGTCAGAGAGGCTGTTGCTGCCAAAAGAGCAACCTTCAGGAAATGGAAAAAAGAGCCAAATGATGAAAACTGGAAACAGCACAAGCACTGGCAAGTTAAATGCAAAGCATTGATAAGGCAGGCAAAGCGGGAATTTGAGAAGAAACTTGCTACGGAAGCAAAAACACGAAATAAAGACTTTTTCAAGTACATTCGTAGCAAAAGGCCTGTGAGAGAGTCAATTGGACCATTAGATGATAGAGGGGTAAAAGGGGCAGTAAGAGGAGACAAGGCTATAGCAGAGAGACTGAATGAATTCTTTGCTTCGGTCTTTACTGAGGAAGATGTAGGGATGTTACCCAAGACTGAAGTGGTATTTAAAGGTGATACTGCAGAGGAATTGAGAGAAATATCGCTACACCGGGAAGATATATTACAACTATTTGATAAACTGAATAGTAGCAAATCACCTGGACCGGATGGTATACATCCCAGAGTGTTGAAAGAACTGAAATATGAGATTGCAGACCTGTTATTGGTAATCTGTGAACTTTCATTAAAATCATCTGTAATACCTGAAGATTGGAGGGTCGCCAACGTAACACCAATTTTTAAAAAGGGTTCCAGGGGTGACCCGGGAAATTACAGACCGGTGAGCCTGACGTCAGTACCAGGGAAAATGGTAGAAACCATCATAAAGAACAAAATTACACAGCATGTAGATAGTCATGGCCTAATGGGAGACAGCCAACATGGCTTTAGACAAGGAAGATCTTGTCTTACTAATCTGATCTGTTTTTTTGAAGGTGTGCATAAACAGGTAGACAAAGGTGAGTCGGTTGATATAGTGTATCTGGACTTTCAGAAAGCTTTTGACAAGGTCCCCCATCAGAGACTTTTGGCGAAGCTAAAAAGTCATGGGATAGGAGGCAGTGTACTATTGTGGATCGGGAACTGGTTAAAAGATAGAAAGCAGAGGGTAGGGCTAAATGGCCAGTATTCCCAATGGAAAAAGGTGAACAGCGGAGTACCCCAGGGATCTGTACTGGGTCCGCTACTTTTTGACATATTCATAAATGACCTGGAAAAGGGAATAACTAGTGAGGTTATCAAATTTGCAGATGACACAAAACTGTTTAAAGTTGTTAAAACCCAAGAGAATTGTGGAAAACTGCAGGAGGATCTGGATAAATTGGAAGACTGGGCATCCAAATGGCAGATGAAATTTAATGTGGACAAGTGCAAAGTTATGCACCTAGGAAAGAACAACCCACACTATAGTTACACGATGCAAGGCTCCACATTAGAAACCACCACCCAGGAAAAAGATTTAGGAGTCATCGTGGATAACATGTTAAAACCCTCCGCCCAGTGTGCAGCGGCGGCCAAGAAAGCAAATAGAATGCTAGGTATCATAAGGAAAGGGATGGAGAATAAAACAAAGGATATTATAATGCCTCTGTATCGCTCCATGGTACGACCGCACCTTGAATATTGTGTGCAATTCTGGTCACCGTATCTTAAAAAGGACATAGAGTTATTAGAAAAAGTACAGAGAAGAGCCACCAAATTGGTGAAGGGGATGGAAGGCTACTCCTATGAAGAGAGGCTAAAAAGGTTAGGGCTCTTTAACCTAGAAAAGAGACGGCTGAGGGGAGATATGATAGAGGTGTATAAATTAATGAATGGAGTGGAACGGATAAACGTGGATCAATTGTTTACGCTATCAGAATATAGAAGGACTAGGGGACATGTAATGAAGCTACAGGGTAAACTATTTAAGACAAATAGGAGAAAATATTTCTTCACTCAACGTGTAATCAAACTCTGGAATCTGTTACCGGAGGATGTAGTAAGGGCTGTTAGTATAGCTGGGTTTAAAAAAGGTTTGGACAAGTTCCTGGAGGAAAGGTCCATAAACCACTATTAAAAAGGGACCCAGGATATCAATGCTTGGCCTAGTACAAGCACTGCAGAACCTGTGTCTTTTGGGGAAACTGCTAGGTACGTATGACCTAGATTGGCCACTGTTGGAAACAGGATACTGGGCTTGATGGACCTCGGTCTGACCCAGTATGGCATTTCTTATGTTCTTATGTTCTTAAAAGTACTTCACCCCCTATACTATATTGCTCTCTTGGATTGATGCAGCCCAAATGCATGACCTTGCATTTTTTAACATTAAATCTCAACTGACAAATTCTAAACCATTCTTCAAGCTTAGCTAGATCCCTCCTCATGTTATCTACACCTTCCTGGGTGTCTACTCTATTGCAGATTTTGGTATCATCTGCAAAGAGGCAAATGTTACCCGATAGCCCTTCTGCTATATCACTAACAATGATGTTAAAAAGAATCGGACCAAGGACAGATCACTGGGGAACACCACTGATAACTTCCTTCTCCTCAAAGTGAGATCCATTTATCGCCTCCCACTCAACCAATTTCTAACCCAAGCAGTAACTTTAGTGTTCATCCCTAGGGTGCTTAGTTTGTTTATAAGTCGCCTGTGAGGAACAGTCTCAAAGGCTTTACTGAAATTTTATTTATTTATTTATTTAACAGCTTTTATATACCACGCTATTTGTCATCAGTGCGGTTTACATTGAACAACATTACACTCAGACTTAGAGATCTAGTCCAAGTTTACAGGTAACAGGTAATAAAAACAATAGTTAACTGGGGAATAATATACAGCAGTTAAACATTTAACAGAGGCAACTATTTACAGAGCTTTAGCATAGGTTGAAAAGATCTAAATACACCACATCTAGGGCTCTCCCTCGGTCCAACTCCCTGGTCACCCAGTCAAAGAAATCAATCAGATTTGTCTGACAAGACCTGCCTCTGGTGAATCCATGCTGCCTCTGATCCTAATCTGCTGGACTCCTGAAACCTCACTATTTTATAAGAACATAAGATATGCCATACTGGGTCACACCAAGGTCTATCAAGCCCAGTATCCTGTTTCCAACAGTGGCCAATCTAGGTCATAAGTACCTAGCAGTTTCCCCATCCAGTGTCTGCATCCAGGGGGGCCAACCGCATAGCCAGGATCTTTACCAAGATTTTTACATCCATATTTATAAAGGATATAGGCCCGTATGAGCCACACCTTAAAGGATCCTTGCCTGCCTTGGGCAGTACCATAATCCTGGCCGTTAACATCTCCTGGGATAACTTCCCCCCTTCCTCCACAATCCCATTAAACACATTCTGCATAAGTTCACTGATGTCCTCCCAAAAGGTTTTATAAAAGATCTCTGGCAGCCCATCCAAACCAGGGGTCTTCCCTAGTGGTAGTGCTCTAATTGCTACCTCTACCTCTTTCTGATCAATTTCTCTATCCAGGGTCTCCCCCACAGCCTTCTCCGGTTCCAGGATATTGACAGCCTCCAAATATTCCTGGATCCCAGTTTCCTCAATTTCCCCTTGTCAGGTGTATAACTCCCTATAAAATCGTGCAAATGGTTCTCGGATAAAACTCTCCTCCCTACTCACCTCCCTATTCAGCCTTTGAATCTGCATAATTAAGGACTTACTTGGCATTTCAGTCGCTTAGCCAGGAACCCCCCCCCCACCCCACCTTATCCCCCCACTCATAATATACCTGTCTCTTTCAGCAGCGCTTCCAATAATTTACACACCACCAAAGTTAAACTAACCGGCCTGTAGTTTTCAACCACATCCTTACTTCCCCTTTTTTTAAACGGACCACATGTGCCTCTCTCCAGTCCTTTGGCACCACGCCCGACTCCAACGAGGCATTGAAAAGGTCAGTCAGTGGAGCTGCTAGAACGTCCCCAAGTTCTCTCAGTATTCTAGGGTGTATCCCATCTGGTCCCATCGCTTTGTCTATTTTAAGTTTTGCTAGTTTCTCACGAACACAGTCTTCTGAAAATTGTTCAAGATGCCCCTCGCTTCTGTTCATGTTTATGGGTGTTTTCTGAGGTCCTGTTCCTGGTTCTTCATCTGTGAACACAGAACAGAAATATCTGTTAAGCAATTCCGCTTTATCCTCATCAGCTTCTACATATTCCTCCCCTTCACCCTTGAGTCTGACAATACCACTTTTGCCCTTCCTCTTCTTACTAACATATCTGAAAAATGTCGTATCCTCCCATTTTAGTGGCGATTTGCTCAGCTTGGCAGTGTCGGAGCTCCAGGCTCTGTCCTGTAAGGAACCGTATTTGGTGTTCTGTAAGAAGGTAGTGTTGAAGACGGTGCCCTTCTTTCTCCCCAAGGTCATATCCTGTTTCCATTTGAATCAGGTAGTGTCTCCCTGGGTTTTCCCGTTAGGACAATATGGAGGAGGGGCGTCAGCTCTACTTGTTAAGCATGCGCAGCGTGATGAAGCACTATTTAAAGCATACAGAGTTCTTCCGTAAGTCTGATCATCGTTTTGTGCTGTATGGGGGACCGCACAAAGGAGATGTGGCATCCAAGGCTTCAGTTGCACACTGGATAAAGGAGGCGATTGAGTCAGCCTACCTGCTTAAAGGGAAAGTGTTGCTGCAAGGCTTGCAAGCACACTCGACCAGGGCTCAGGCAATGTCCTGGGCAGAATACAGCTTGATGCCACCGGCAGATATCTACAAAGTGGTGACGTGGTCCTTGCTGCATATGTTTACACAGCACTATTGTTTGGATATTCAGCAGTGCATGACACACGTTTTGGAGCTGCAGTGCTTCAAGCTGGACTTGCGGGTTCCTCCCATGTCTAGTTTGGTATATCCCACACGTACTGGACAGAATTGGAAGGACGATTAGGAAGGAGTAATTAGACCTTACCCGCTAATGTTCTTTCCTTGAGGCCCTCCAGTCTTGTCCAGGACCCTCCCTATGATTACAAACGTAACTTTTTCTGTCTTATTTCAGAGTCTAGGAAGGCGACCGTGTCCTGCTTGGCTGGGAAAATTCTTCTAAGAATTGCACTGACCACTGTGTAAGATCTTCCTTTTCGGTAGCAGGGGTAAGTATGACCTTGATATCCTGGCTCTGTTTTTTATGGGGGGATCTTTTTGGGCATAAAGTTAGTTAAAAAAAAAAGTGAACAGCAGTGCACAAGACAGCTGCATGGAATGTGAAAGAGGGTAGTATGTTGCAGGTTCAGGATAGTTTGTCCATGGCTCTGTTCTCTTCAGTTCTGCTTTGTCAATAGGATATTACCTCCTGGGTTCCAAGGGGGTATTTCTTCTACTGTGACATCAGAAGGTTTGACATGTTCAATCCTTAGCTGCTGAAGGAGGGAGACAACCCACACTTACTGGGCTGGACTGGAGGGACAAGAAAAAAACATTAGCAGGTAAGGTCTAATAACTCCTTGCACTTTTGAACCACTACAGCATCTGTTTGTCCAAAAATAAATGAACTCTGGATATTTCCTAATATCCTTACAGCTGCTGGGAAGGAAGGGAACTGCAGAAAATTAGCATCTCTGTTTCGAACTTTTGACTTAGGTGACAGTAGATCTGCAAACCCCTGTCAAAAATTTGCCATCAGTAAACTGGTTGATCCCTGATTTCCTGTAACTACAGTTCCTTCCCCTTCATTAGTCAGGGTGATGACCTCAGACTTTGTTCCATTAATACAATTAACATTAGATGAGGTTGTCAGACTTCCTGTTTAGAGAAAAGAAAAATATCCACTATATTTAACTTCAGCCAGATAAAATGGATGTAGTCTGCTCATAACCAATCAGTCAGTTTTTATAATGGTTGCTGAAGACAGACAAAATTTTCACAGATAAATCCTGTCTCAAAATGCAGCAATACATTTGATTAGTCTGTCTTCCAAGATCTCTGAAATGTAGATCTCCACTCCATCCCCGTAGAACCCAGTTTTATTGCTGTGGATTGTCTTCCATTAAAATAGGAACATTTTTGAAAATACAGAAATGGGGTTTCCACAGTTATATGTGTTCATCGCCTGTGGGCAGCCTTATTTTCACTGGTTGACAATCCTTAGCTATGGAGTCCCACTTGTGTGACCATTGCATTCTGACTGTTCTTAGAGAAACTATGTGGCTTTCCTCTGACAGATGCTCTCTAATAACAGCATGATAATAATCAGCCACCCTCTTCACCTTTTGGAAATGGCTGCTTAGGGGGAATGGTAAGAAAACACAAAGACATCAGGTGAGTCAAGATCCAAAAGTGGCAGCGAAGAGGTGTTTCCAGCCTGGATTTGAAAAGGGTCAGAGAAGGTGTCTGACTATCTATGTCTGTACATCAGGCACATTCTCTGACCCTTTTCAAATCCAGGCTGAAAACTCACGTCATCGCTGCCGCTTTCGGATCTTGACTCACCTGATGTCCTTGTGTTTCCTTACCATTCCCCGTAGCTGCATCCCATGTCTATAGCTACTGTGGTCTGTCACGACTAGATTGTAAGCTCCAATGAGCAGGGATCGTCTTTTACATGTGTCTGTGCAGCACTGCGTACGACTTATAGCGCTATATAGATGTTCAGTAGTAGTAGTAGTAGCAGTAGGAGGAAGCTGCTATGTAAACTGAGGAAGCCTTGCATAACAGCAGCTGTGCAGGAAGTCCCACGCATACCCAGAAAATCCTTTAGGCTTTCCTACAGCTTTTCAAAAAATGCTCTACATCAGTTCCACCGAATGACATCAGCCACTGTTGTTTGACTGATTATTCTGTTGCCAACAGAGAATACCCAATCAAATTGGGTTTCCAACTTTTTGAAAGAGAAAAACCTGCCACCTGCCCCTGCTCTGCCACTGCCTTCCCCAATAGTCGCAGCGACAGCAGCAGCGCAGGTTTTAGCACTTTCAGGCCATATCGGGAGGGGGGAGGTACAAGATGTTGCAGTCTTAAGCCCTTATTGAGCCACAGTCCCCTCCTCATTCCCCCAACATATGTATGCTGCCCCATAAGGTAAGGTTACTAGATTTTTTGACAGGCAAATCTGGGGCACTTGTTAGTGGCAAATGCAGTGAGCAAGCAGTTTATAAATAGGATAATTATATAGGAATGTGTGTTCCTTTGAAATAAAATGGGAAATATCAACAAAAGTATCTATTTCATTTTAATCCAAATTTTCCTTCTCAGTTACATCAAGGGTCAAAAGGCAGGCATTTTGCAGATGGTCCATCTTATCTCATCGGGGGTTAGCTTTAGCGAGATTGCTTTCAACTCTGTTGATATCTTCCATCTGGGCTTTTGACTGGCTTAAAGTTTGTCTGGTCTGCAGCTCTATGGAAAATGCTAATTGGAATTATTTTGCCTTGTGAAGACACTAATTCCTGCTGTAGAGATTTACTCCAAAGACTTTTCTTTTGTCATGTTCTTGTGCCATAAATTCTGTGAAACCATATCTAAATATACTTATCAGAGACATTTATCAAGCCTAAGGCAAATCTTAGGTGATCATTACTAATTGGACAATTTTTCCAGTCAGCCATAGCACTCGCCAAACAAGAGTACTTTGTCTGTCTGACTAACTCATTGGAACACTCTCCTGCAAGAAACTAGAACATCCGCCTACCTCACCACCTTCCACAAACTCCTCAAAATCTTCCTGTTCAAAGAACACTTTGAGGGTATTACCTAATCATTATTCCTTCACAATCTTCCTCCTGGACATTTGACCTCTGGATCTCATCATGTTACACTGTACTGTATTCCCTAATCATTTCCATCAGCTTCTGTGGTACAGGATGAACTTTCCCCTTTTACCACTTTCCTATATGTTCACTGAACATTTTCCTTCCCCTCCCTTGCTGCTACCCTATTCTCGGTATGGTTAAGCAATTATTATATTCTATGTTAACCTGGTTTTCCTGTTCATTGTAATATTGAAGTTCTGTTCCATGTAAATCGCCTTGATCTTTGGAAATGCAGTATATAAACCTGTTAAATAAATAAAATAAAATAACTCTCTTTCCTCTGACCCTCACCGACTCTTCGCTATGCTTAACTCTCAACTCAAGGTCTCTCCTCCCACAATTCCTCCTTCACTTTCTGCCCAGATTTTGGCTATTTCCATGACAAGGTCCAGAAGATTAACCTTATATTCTTCACAGGGTCACCTCCACCCCGCCATCCCCATCTTCAATTCCAGATCCTTCTCTCAACTTCTGCCATGCTTTCTTCCTTTTCTAAATTTACTGAAGAGGAAACTGCAAATCTTCTCTCCTCCTCCAAACTCACTACCTGTTCCTCTAACACCCTTTCCCATCCATCTACTGAGCTCTATCTCTTCCACTGTTATCCCTTCCATCTGTCATATCCTTAACCTATTGCTTTCTACTGCAACTGTTCCTATGGCCTTCAAACATGCTGTAGTTACACCTCTTCTCAAAAAGCTTTCATTAAATCCTATCTGTCCTTCAGTTACTGGCATATCTCTCTCTGCCCCTTTGCTACAAAACTACTTGAATGAGTGGTTCACTGCCACCATCTTGACTTTCTTTCCTCTCAAGCCCTTCTGGATCCATTTCAATCTAGCTTTTGTCCTCTATATACTACAGAAACAGCCCTTGCCAAAGTCTCAAGTGACTTCTTCCTCACCAAATCCAAGGGTCTTTAATCTATCCTCATCCTTGTTGACCTTTCTGCGTCCTTTGACACAGTTGATCATCACCTTCTCCTCGATATTCTGTCCTTGCTTGGATTTAGTGCTTTATTTTGTCCTGGTTTTCTTCTTATCTCTCCCATACTTTTAGTGTACGTTCCAGTGGATCCTCCTGTACTACCATCCTGCTTTCGGTTGGTGTTCAGGGCTGTGTCTTGGGACATCTCCTCTTCTTTCTCTACACCCAGTCCCTTGGTGCACTTATATCCTTATATCCAGTGCCATCTTTACACTAATGATGCTCAGATCTACCTGTATGCACCTGAAATCTCTCTAGAAATCCAGGCCTGGATCTCTGCCTGCTTATCCAACATTACTGCCTGGATATGTCACCACCATCTGAAATTGAACATGGCCAAAATTGAGCTTCTTCCTTATTGTCCTTCCAGTCCAGTCCCGCACCTCTGGGTAGTGCACCTCTTCCAGCAGCTTGGAGACTGAGCATGTCATCTTTTGATGACACCCATGTACTTATACAGCTGGCACTGCCTACCAGCCCCAGTATTCTCAGTGTCCAAGCAACTAGAGGAGGTAGTGAGCCAAGGTGCTGGATTCACTGAGGGACAACTAAGGAGTATAGGTGTAGTTTTTTCTTTGTAGGGCAGGAGGAGACAAAGCCTATGTTACCAGACTTACTCTAGTTTGAAAAAAAAAAAGAAAGGAATCAGAAAGAGGAATGCAAGCACTGCAGGCTAAGGGAGGAAATCCCCCCCCCCCCAACAATCGGGGGGGGGGGGGGGGGCTGGTTGGGAGTTTCTTCAGCTCTGGGCCAATGGGTGGTTCCTGAACCCATCATCAGGTGAGGAGCTGCCAGTTAAGCAGTAGCGTCCAGACCGGCAGCCTCTGGGCAATCCCCTCTGTGCCGATGCCGGAGAGAAGCAGCTGAGCACGAGGGAGAGCAGTGAGCTGAGTCCATTCTCCCCGAAGGGAAGTGGAGCAGTATGAAGGTAAAAAAATTAGGCCTAATTGTCATGGCGGGAAAACGTGGCGGGGTCCGGGCTGCAGGAGTGTGTGGGGCTTTCACAGTAGACAGGCCTTTCAATGGCGCGACCACAGTCCGCATGACCTGGAGTCAGCAGCGGTGCGGGGAAACTCCGGCGCTCTTGGTTTATTCTCATAGCTGAGGCCCGGCTAGTCCGTGGAGGAGTCCCCATCCTCTAAGCCAACACATTTTGTCTTCTCTTTCTATGCAGTTTCCTCTCCTTTGGCAGTAAGGGGAAAGCAGCAAGGGCTCTGATTTCCGTTTCATCCCTTTGGAGGGACTTCCGTTAATCAAACTGTTTTAAGTTAGTTTACTTTACTTTAATTTTAGTTAGATTATCTTAATTAAATTTCGTTTAATAGGGATTAACTTTGGTTAATTTGATTTCATTTAGTTTCATTGCATTACTCTAAGGGGTCCCCCTTTGCTCCAGGAACATTGCTTAAGGGGAGATCACGGCTTGGTCGCTATGCCAGCCAGACCCCAGTGGCTCGTACGCAGCACCCAATGGGGGGCGGTCTCTGAAGCGGGTATCTGTCTAAGAACATAAGATATGCCATACTGGGTCAGACCAAGGTCCATCAAGCCCAGTATCCTGTTTCCGACAGTGGCCAATCTAGGTCATACGTACCTAGCAGTTTCCCCAAAAAACACAGGTTCCACAATGCTTGTACTGGGTCAAGCATTGATATCCTGGGTCCCTTCTTAATAATGGTTTATGGACCTTTCCTCCAGGAACTTGTCCAAACCTTTTTTAAACCCAGCTACACTAACAGCCTTTACTACATCCTCCGGTAACAAATTCCAGAGTTTGATTACACGTTGAGTGAAAAAATATTTTCTTTTATTAGTCTTAAATAATTTACCTTGTAGCTTCAATGCATGTCCCCTAGTCTTTCTATATTTTGATATCGTAAACAATCGATCTATGTTTACCCGTTCCACTCCGTTCATTAATTTATAGACTCTATCATATCTCCCCTCAACCGTCTCTTTTCCAGGTTAAAGAGCCCTAACCCTTTTAGCCTTTCTTCATAGGAGTATCCTTCCATCCCCTTTACCATTTTGGTGGCTCTTCTCTGAACCTTTTCTAACACTATATCCTTTTTAAGATACTGCGACCAGAATTGCACACAATATTCAAGATGCGGTCTCACCATGGAATGATATAGAGGCATTATAATATCTTTTGTTTTATTTTCCATTCCTTTCCTTATGGTGCCTAGCATTCTATTTGCTCTCTTGGCCACCGCTGCACACTGGGTGGAGGGTTTTAACATGTTATCCACAATGACGCCTAAATCTTTTTCCTGGCTGGTGGTTCCCAATGTGGAACCTTGCATCATGTAACCATAGTTTGGGTTGTTCTTCCCTAGGTGCATAACTTTGCACTTGTCCACATTAAATTTCATCTGCCATTTTGATGTCCAGTCTTCCAATTTATCAAGATCCTCTTGCAATTTTCCTCAATCCTCTTGGGTTTTAACAACTTTAAATAGTTGTGTGTCATCTGCAAATTTGATAACCTCACTCATTATTCCACTTTCCAGGTCATTTATGAATATGTCAAAAAGCAGCGGACCCAGCACAGATCCCTGGGGTACACCACTATTCAACTTTCTCCATTGGGAAAATTGGCCATTTAGCCCAACCCTCTGCTTTCTATCTTTTAACCAGTTCCTGATCCACAATAGTACACTGCCTCCTATCCCATGACTCTTTAGTTTTGCCAAAAGTCTCTGATGAGGGACATTGTCAAATGTTTTCTGAAAGTCCAGATACACTATATCAACCGACTCACCTTTGTCCACCTGTTTATTCACACCTTCAAAAAAACATAACAGATTAGTAAGACAAGATCTTCCTTGTCTAAAGCCATGTTGGCTGTCTCCCATTAGGCCATGACTATCTACATGCTGAGTAATTTTGTTCTTTATGATGGTTTCTACCATTTTTCCCGGTACTGACATCAGGCTCACTGGTCTGTAGTTTCCCGGATCACCCCTGGAACCCTTTTTAAAAATTGGCGTTACATTGGCGATCCTCCAATCTTCAGGTATTACAGATGATTTTAGTGAAAGTTCACAGATTACTAATAGCAGTTCTGCAATCTCATATTTCAGTTCTTTCAACACCCTTGGAAGCATACCATCTGGCCCAGGTGATTTGCTACTCTTCAGTTTATCTAATAGTTGTAATACATCTTCCCGATGTATCGATATTTCCTTCAATTCTTCCGCACCTTTAAATACCACTTCAGTCATGGGTAACATCCCTACATCTTCCTCGGTAAAGACCAAAGCAAAGAATTCATTCAGTCTCTCCGCTATCGCCTTGTCGCCTTTTAGTGCCCCTTTAACCCCTCTATCATCTAATGTACCAACTGACTCTCTCACAGGTCTTTTGCTACGAATGTACTTGAAAAAGTCTTTATTTCGCATTTTTGCTTCCACAGCAAGCTTCTTCTCAAATTCTCCCTTTGCTTGCCTTATCAATGCCTTGCATTTGACTTGCCAGTGCTTGTGCTGTTTCCAGGTTTCGTCGTTTGGCTCTTTTTTCCATTTCCTGAAAGATGCATTTTTGGCAACAACAGCCTCTCTGACCTCACCTTTAAACTATGCTGGCAGTTTTTTGGACTTCTTTCACTTTTCTTAAAGCGTGGAATACAGCTGGTCTGGGCTTCCAAGATAGTATTTTTCAACAACACCCAAGCTTGATGTAAGTCTTTAACCTTTACAACTTCTTTTAGTTTTTTCTTAACTATTTTCCTCATTTTATCATAGTCTCCCTTTCGAAAGTTAAAAGGTAGTACTGTGGATTTCCTTACTATCCCTCCTCCACTAATTAAATCAAATGTGATCATGCTATGATCACTATTGCCAAGTGGCCCCTACACCCTTATCTTTTGCACTAGATCTGGTGTTCCACTAAGGACTAGAGTCTAATATGGCTTCCCCTCTGGTCGGTTCATGAACCAGCTGCTCCAAGAAGCAGTCATTTATTTCATCTAGGAACTTTATCTCCCTAGCATGTTCTGCTGTGACACTGACCCAGTCGATACCAGGGTAATTGAAATTACCCATTATTATTACTGCGCTGTAACGTTTGTTAGCTTCCTTGATTTCTTTGAGCATTTCATCATCCATTTGTTCATTCTGGCCAAGCGGTCGATAGTACACCCCCACTGCCATTGCCTCCCCCTTTTTACATGGAATTTCAATCCATAGAGATTCTACAGCAAATTTTGTTTCCCGCAAAACTTTAATCCTTTCTGACTCAATGCCCTCTCTAACATAGAGCGCAACCCCTCCACCAATTTGATCAGCTCCATCATTACGATATAGTTTGTACCCAGGTATCACAGTGTCCCACTGGTTGTCCTCCTTCCACCATGTCTCTGATATTCCAATCATATCTAACGTCTCATTTAATGCTATATATTCTAATTCTCCCATCTTATTTTTTAAACTTCTAGCATTTGCATACAAGCATTTTAGAGACTGTATTTTATTCATATTAATCTGGCTATTGGTAGGCATGGGTAATTTGGGATCTTTAAGCTCTGTCTGCTCCATACTCGAGGGCATTTGGGCTACTTTACCTTTTTTTGGAACCTCTCTGCTTTTGGTAGTATCCTTCAAGGATGCATTCTTCCGAACCATGCGCTCTTGGGGCGACTGTTGGCTTTCCCCTATTATCTAGTTTAAAAGCTGCTCTATCTCCTTTTTAAAAGTTAATGCCAGCAGCCTGTTTCCATCCCGGTTAAGGTGAAGCCCATCCCTTCGGAAGAGCCCCTCCTTTCCCCAGTTCCTAACAAATCCAAAACCCTCATCTCTGCACCATTGTCTCATCCACGCATTGAGACTCCAGAGCTCTGCCTGCCTTTTGGGTCCTGCGCATGGAACGGGAAGCATTTCGGAGAACGCTACCCTGAAAGTTCTGGATTTCAACTTCCTACCTAAAAGCCTAAATTTAGCCTCCAGAACCTCCTTACCACATTTTCCTATGTCATTGGTACCGACATGTACCAAGACAGCAGACTCCTCCCCAGCACTATCTAAGACCTTATCTAGGTGTCGCGTGAGTTCCACTACCTTTGCACCACGCAGGCATGTTACCAGGCGATCTTCACGTCCACCAGCCACCCAGCTATCTACATGCCTAATGATCGAATCACCAACTATAACGGCTGTCCTAACCCTTCCGTCATGGGCACATGACCCTGGAGAAACTTCCTCGGTGCGAGAGGGTTTTACATCACCTGGAGGACAGGTCCTAGTTACAGGATCACGTCCTGCCACACCAGGGTGATGCTCTCCTGTCACGTGACCTCTCTCCTCCATGGCAACAGGGATGCTGCCAGAATGGAGGTGGGACTTCAGGACTATATCCGTGTAGGTCTCGTCTATGTACCTCTCTGTCTTTCTTATGTCTTCCAAGTCTGCTACTCTAGCCTCTAGAGAACGGACTCATTTCCTGAGAGCAAAGAGCTCCTTGCACCTAGTGCACACGTAAGATCTCTCACCACTAGGATGCACACAAGAGGCCACTTCTCTGGAAAAGAGATCTACAAGATAAGCCCAGGCAGGATAGGTCTCCCTCTCCATCTTGGGAGAGCCAGGGAATAGAGGGAACCGCGATGTCATCAGTGGAGCCAGCCTCCTGCCCCCCCGGCCATTCCCGGGACCTCTGTGTCACAGGACCAGGGGGTCAGAGGGATCCCGGGGGACTTTTAACTGGAGTTTGTTGCTGCTGCATAAGGACTTTTGCCTGCATCAGCAAGCACTGGCAAGCGCCCCTCTGGCACCAGAATGTGGCCCTAAGTGAGCAGCGGATAAGACGGAGAACTACATGGAGGTAGTGGGCTCCAAGAGGGCTAGATCCTCAGAGGAGTGGCATATGCCATCTCCATTATCTGAGGGGCTGGGCAGTGAAGACTTGGACATGGAGCTTGAGTTCTAAGGTGAGGAATTGGAGGAAGGAGAGATTCTGGAGCAGGAAGACCAGTCATGGGTGGTTCGGGTATTCTGCCAGGAAGAGTTGTCAGTACTCATTGGGGAGTCCATGAAGGCTCTTAATATGCCGATTAGCTTGCTGGCAGATGATGAGGAATTGGAGGATCCTCTTCTCCAGGTGGTGCAGAAGACACAGAAGGTTTTCCCACTGTATAGAGTGGTAAGGCAGATGATACAGGAGGAATGGAAACTATCGGAAGCGGGGCTCAAGGGGGTACGGGCCATGACTCATCTGTACCTGTTACCGGAGCAGGAGCATGAGCTGTTTAAGTCGCCTAAGGTGGACGAGGTGATGTCGGCCGTCACTAAGAAGACAACAATTCCAGTAGAAGGCAGCGCGGCCCTCAAGGATAGCTAGGATAGAAAGTTGGATACCTTGTTGAAGCAAGCCTTTGATATCAATGCCCTCTCATACAGGCCTTCATTTGTGGGGCCTGGGTAGCTAGAGCTTGCTTCCGTTGGTCGCAACAGGTGCAACAGCTGGGAGAGCCAGCATTGGACCTGTCAGGGGAAACAGCCAAGCTGGAATTGGGGGCAGTCTATCTAGCAGACACCCACTATTTGACGTCCCTGACTCAGTAGCTGATTCCCTGAGGGATGGCAGGGGCTGGAGGGTGCTCAGGAATATGCTTGGGAAAATATCTTGGGGGCAGACTGGGAGAGCTATTGGTCTTATGCTCTGGGCTGGAAGGCGTTGCCCAAGAGTTCTACAGGTAAGCCTCCCAATTTTGGGGGAACAGGGGATTCCTTCCCAGAAGGTGGGGAGGGAGTACATTACTTAGTTGTAGTTTTGGTTATTCTTGTTTAACTACTTATTTGTTGCTCCTGTGAGTCTGCTTTGTCAATAGGTTACTGGGGCTGGTAGGCAGTGCCAGCTGTATAAGTACATGGGTGTCATCAAAAGATGACATACTCAATCTCCAAGCTACTGAAAGAGGTGCACTAGCTGCTGGAAGAGGTGCACTACCCAGAGGTGTGGGACTGGACTGGAGTTCCTCAAGGAACAACAATTAGCAGGTAAGTCTAATTTCTCCTTATCTTTCCCCCTAAACCCACCTCCCCCTTTCCTCCCTTCTCTATTTATGTGGATAATGCTACACTCCTCCCTGTTTCCTCCGCTCACCTTGGGGTCATCTTTGATTCTACTCTCTCTTTCTCTGCACACATCCGACAGATAGCTAAAACCTTTTTCTATAACATTAGCAAAATTCTTCCCTTACTTTCTGAACACATTACTAAGACCCTTATCCACTCTTTAGCTACCTCCTGGTTTAATTATTGTAATCTGCTCCTTGCTAGTCTCCCTCTGAATGATTCTCTCTCCCACTGAGTCTGTTAAAAACTCAGCACTGGCTTGGGAACCATGCAACCAGGGTTCAATTCCCACTAGCACACTTTGTGACCTTTGGCAAGTCACTTAATCCTCCACTACCTCAGAAAAATCCAAGTTATCAATGTCCCTGTTTAATATACATTACCAAGTTTAAGTTACAATGTAAACCGCTTTGACTGAAATGATAAAACAGTATAAAAAACCTGTTAAATAAATAAATAAATAGTGTCATTATGTTCATATAACCTCTCTTCTCAGGTCACTTCACTGGCTCCCTATCTATTTCTATCTCTAGTTCAAACTTCTTCCTACTGACCTACACATGCATTCATTCTGCAGTTCCTCACTACCTTTCCTCTTTTATCTCACTCTATGTCCCTCCTTGGGGACTCTGCTCCTGGCACAAGGGCGGCTCAAGGCAATCTGCTGCCTGAGACGAGGGATGAAATGGTACCCCCCCTCACCCCCCTTACTTTCTCAAAATTCCAGTCAGGTACTAAACCAAACCAAAAAGCCATTTAGATTATATGAAGGAAATGCAAGAGTTTGCACACCAAGGAACTAAAAGAAAGAGTGAGAACCACAGCGCAGGTTATAAAATTAAATTATAACTCATTTTTATTTTGTTGTTATAAACTGCGTTATGGTTCTTGCTTTTTCTTTTTGAACATATATTTTGCATCCACAGAACCCCCTTCCTCAACAGTGGATGCAGAGCAGAATCAGGACATTCACCCACAGAACTCAATATCTTAAAAAAGCAAACAAACATTATCCAGTACTAGGCATATTGTGAACTAATACAAAACCCTACAACAAAGTCACTGAGTATCTATAGAGCAAATCTACCATACCATATCAGTACCAACTTCCAAAACTCACATAAGGAGCCCATCCAAAAAAAGCATCACTGTAAATATTACAGTGGGCCCTGGAACATCCAAACACTTATTTGGACAGCTGAACAATTCAGATTACAACAATACAGATCCCTACATACAAATTCCATGTTAACAGAACACCTGGTCACACACTCAAAACACAGACCCTCACCAAGTACAGAATAAGTGACCGTAACCTTAAAATAAACATATGTAGATAAAAATTAAACTGCAACCTCAAGAAGCCAGATTCTGCATACAGTGCAATACCAGAGAAATAGAAAGAGATGCATTTCCATGTACTATATAAAATATAAAGATAGCACCAAGTCTGGTCAATAAATTGAAAATAAAATTCTCTTCTAACTTTGTTGTCTAACCATTTTATTCTCTGATCATGTAGGTCCCAATCTAAGGTTTCTGCTTTTCTCTGTCTCCCAGTGCACCCTCCTGTCTACTTTACCCCAGAGATGGCACGAGGGTGATGCAGGACCATGTGCAGAGACTCACTGTGATATCATTTGCATAAATTTAGTATACTTTATTTTAGAATGTATATGCCATGCATCTAAAATCCTAGGCAGCTTCTAAATATACACATGCAATTTAGTAAAACAATGTTACAATAAAACATTTTATTTATTTAGACAGTTTTGTATACTACCTTATCCTTCAATCAAAGGGGTCAAAACACAATTGGGGGATACATTTAAGACAAGGGGATATGAGACACATACACTAATACTTACAGGGAACATGGAGGGTTAAGTGGTGTGCCCAAGACCACAAGGAGCACCTGTGGGACTAGAAACCCCAGTCCTTCCAACCCAAGGTTGGTGTCTTCTAGGGGGATTTGAACTCCCAACCTTCCAGCCTGAGGTAACATGCCCCAACCACTAGGCCACTAGGCCACTCTTCCATGAAACTTGGTTAATGAAAAGCCACTTACACAGCCCCCCCCTGCCCCCCACACTCAAACCATTGTAAATATTTACACATCAGATTTATTTTGCTATGACCAAATTATTGATGAGGAGGGAAGATATAAAATGAGAAACTAATCCTGGTAGCCATGAATTCAAACGCTGGCTTGGATTGTGGTAGAGCTGGAAAAGTCCGGAACTCAGCAGCGGTGAAGCTATCAGGCTACTGAACAAAATTAAACTGAGACGTTCCCTGAAAATTTGAAATTTAATTGAATCTGAACTGACAAAATATTTTAAATTTCAGTCTGGCAGCATAAAGAACACACAACTGCAAATCTCAAAAACACTACATATTCCAGTACCCCCACCAACACCCTACAGTTGACCTCACAAAGAACCCTGAGTACAAGATCCATAGAGCAAATCTACTATTCCATAACAGCACTAACTTCCAAAACTCACACAACATGAAGTATACCCAGAAAAGGGCAACACCATAAATATTGCAGTGGGACCTAGAACATCTATACACCTGTTTGAAAAGCTGAACAAGCCAAGTTACTACAGTATAGTATAGATCCTTATGTACAAACTCCATTTTAATAGAATACCTGGGCCTCAGTCACACAATCAGAACACAGACCCTCACCAAGTACAGAATAAGTGACTACAATCTAAAATAAAAATATGTAGACAAAAATTAAACTGAATCCCCAAGAAGCTAGACTCTGCATGCAGTGCAACATCAGATAGAGATGCAGTTCCCCATACTGTGTAAAATATAAAGATAGTGCAAAGTCCAATCACTAATATGAAAATAAAATTATTTTTTCTACCTTTGTTGTCTGACCATTTTATTCTCTGATTATGCTGGTCCCGATCTGAGCTTCTGCTTTCCTGTCTTCTCTTGGCTCTCTTTCTATATGGTCTATAGTCCATCTGCCATTTCTTATCTCTTCTTTTGTTTTCTTCACTTCCTTCTCTCAGCCTATTTCCAGTCCCAGTCCCTTTCCAGTCCTCCCTCCCAGTACCTTCCAATGTCAACTTGTATTCTCATGAATGCTACTGGTGTCCATTCCCTTCCAGTCCAAATGCCATGGCAGCCCCTCTCAGCATCCACTCCCTTCCAGTCCCATTCTCCCATCCTCCCACATCAGCCCATTTGTAGCACTAGTCCCCAGTTTTCTTCCAGGGCCAGCAGCTCTATCCTCCCCCCCCCCCCCGCCATCAGCCCATTTCCAGTTCTAGCCCCCCAGTCTTCTTCCAGGGCCAGCAGCTCTCTCCTTCCTCCCCCCCCATCAGCCCATTCCAGTAAAAGCCCTCCCAATCAGCTCACTTCCAGTGCTAGCCCCCCATCAGCCTATTTTCAGTGCTAGTCCCCCCTCAACCCCATTACCAGTGCTAGCCTACCCTAATCAGCCCATTCCCAGTCCTAGCCCCCCCGATCAGCCCATTTCCAATGCTAGCCCCCCATTAGTCCATTACCAGTCCTAACCCCCCATCAGCCAGTACCAGTCCTAGCCCCCCTAATCAGCCCATTACCAGTCCCAGCCCATCCCCTTGATCTGCCCATTCCCAGTCCTAGCCTTCCCTAATCCACCCATTACCAGTCCTAGCCCCCCTGATTTGCCCATTACCAGTGCTAGTCCCCCTAAAATCAGCCCACCAGTGATAGTTCCCCTAATCAGCCCATTACCAGTCCTAGCCACCCAATCTGCCCATTTCCAGTGCTAGCCCCCCATCAGCCCATTATAACCCTAATCCGCACTGAGATCAGTCCATTTCAAGTCCTAGCCATCCCCTGCCCCCTCCCCCCACAGGAGGCCTCGCACTTGCCTGACTGATCCGGTGCCCCGGCTATGTAGAGCTGCAAGAAAGAACTGCATTTCCTTTCTTTCCCATGGCTCTGTTAAAGATGAGCCTGGCATGCGCTGAGGATAAATGACAGCATTTTCCTGTCAGGAAATGCTGTCATTTACCCTCAGCATGCAGTTCTTTCTCGTGGCTTTGCAGAGCCGGGGCGCCGGACCGTTCAGGCAAGTGTGGGGCCTTCCAGGGCAAAGGTGGGGGTTGAATCTGCCGCTGCTGAGTAGCAGCGGCAGCAGCTTTTCACCTTTTTTTTTATTTTTTTTAAGTTTAAAGGCAGAGGAGGCTGTTTTTGGGGCATTTGTTGCTGCCCCCAAAACTTTGCCGCTTGAGGCAACTGCCTCACTCCGCCTCATTATAGCCGCCTCTGCTTTGGCAGAACCCTTCTCTACCTTGCTGCTCCATATGCCCGGAACAAACTACATGAGTCTGTGTATCGGTCTCCTTCTCTAGCCCTATTCAAATCCAGGCTAAAAACCCACCTTTTTGAGGCTGCTTT
Source organism: Ichthyophis bannanicus (assembly GCA_033557465.1). Taxonomy (NCBI): domain Eukaryota; kingdom Metazoa; phylum Chordata; class Amphibia; order Gymnophiona; family Ichthyophiidae; genus Ichthyophis; species Ichthyophis bannanicus. Next base: position 86,172,004 of record CM066048.1, on the reverse strand, counting down.
TGGATCCCGATGCTCCCCACTCTCTTGTTTATTGCTTATGTGACTCTTACCATACTCTAGCCCCAGTGTTGTGATGTTCTTCATCTTGATTAGATTGTAAACTCTAATGAGCACGGACTGTGTCTTATATCTATATGTACAACGCTGTGCACGCCTTGTAGTGCTATCTAAATGATAAGTAGTAGTAGTAGTAGGATCTGGACTAGGCTTGATAAATGTCTTTGATAGTATACTTAATATGGTTTCTCAGAATTTCTTCAAATAAATCAGTAGAACTACATTTATTACTCCCCTTTGCATTACCTACTTAATTGCATTTTTTTTTTAACAAAACAACTTTTTACTATTAGGCTTTAATTTTTACATTTTTAATAAATGGGTATCAAACTCCTGTTATAGACACCAGTCCAGAGACCTTACCGGTAACACATACTTATCAGTCGCAACACATTTCTTTGTGTTGCCTCATCATCTACCCCCACAAACGTTTTAGGAAATATGCAGCCCCAATGTGTATCATACATCAAAATCACTATGACTAAATAATCCTTCACATAGAAATTTCTTAATTCAAAAAAAGTTCTCAATCCTTTCTAATTCAAAAACAGCACTGTCAATTCAGGTTTTAAAATACTTAGCTTGCAACAGCAAATAATCTTGCTGTAGAAGTCGCACACAATTTAGCAGGAAGGGTCACTGGTATCTTAGTGCAGTTTTCACACATAATGCATTATGTAATCCAGGGAGAGGCATGTGGTATTTGCAGTCCCTGATTTTACCCACTGAAATCGGTGCTTCAGGTCTCAGAATGCATCAAAATAGGATTGTCAAAAATCTAGGACAGGCCTAAAATCTCCTTCTTGGAGCTGGGTAACTGCTCTGAGTGTGTGTTCCAAATCTCTACAGTGACTTTTGTGTGGGGTTTTCAGTAGTGGAATGGCTCTGCACCAACCACAAACAGCAGAGTTGTCAAGTTCCCCATTTCCAGGAGTGATATTTTTTTGCCATTTCTGGTTTTAAAATTGCATTGCAATGCAGTATGGTATTTGTAGTCCCTCATTTTACCTATTGGAATCAGTGCTGTGGGTCCCATAATGCATCAGAATGAGATTGTCAGAAATCCAGGACTGGTTTAAAATCTCATTCCTGGAACAGGGTAACTTGGCAACTCTCACACAGCTGTTTTATAATTCTGATGCATGTTCTAGACTCCTTTGGAGAAGGAAAAAGAGAGGTGCAATAGAGCAAAATATCTCATAGTTATCCAAATTAGCATATACCAGGTCCTTCAAATCCCTTCCAGAATCTCTAATAGGTGAAACTTGGAAACAAAGAATATTGCGTTATTTTGTAAGAAGACACTCCTTATCAATATAAATCATGCAGCTCAGTACTACAAAAAAAATACAACACATAATAACTTAAAACATTCAAAAGTCACAATCTAATCTCTGAAGTAAAAATAAAATCTCTTATCTTTTTTTCCTCACTGTCCTTTAATTAATCTCTTCTCTTACTATATTTTCTCCTGACTGCTTTTTTGGTTCTCTTTTTCATAAACTTTCATTATGTTTCTCTTCTCTACATCCCTGAAATCTATCTGTCTTGCTAGCTTCCTCCATCTCTCTTCCCTGCCTCTTTCCTCCTTTATCATCTCTTTACTTCTGTTCACTTCTCTTATATCTTCTTCCTCTATTTTTCCCCCTTTCATCTCATTCCTTCATTATTTCTTCATCTCCTTTCACCATATCTCTGCCTCTCACAGCCCACTAGATCCCCTTTTCAGCCTTTGATACCTGTCTTCCCTCCCAGCTTTCATCTTGCTCCCCCTCTTTATGTCTCTTCATCTGTCTTCCCCCCTTCCATTTCTCAGCCTTCTCCTTTCATCCTCCATTCAGCTCTCCATATACCCCACTCACCCCTGTCCATCCCCTTACTTATGTTGTAATGATCCAAACTTTACTTCATTTCAATTTTTTTCTTCTCACTGTTTTCTTCCCAATTCTCTGTCCTCCATTTATCTCAGCATTTTCCCTTTTCTCAGCCCAGTCTCTCTTCCCTTTTCCTTCCTTCCAACTGTATTTCCCTATCTTGTCCTCTTTTCCCATGTCCTTCTCTCTCTGGTTCATTTTTTTATTGTCTGACAATCAAGTGTTCCTTACTGTCCCTCCAGTCTATTCTGGAAACCTCTGGGTTGTGCTCCTCCTACAGCAGCTTGGAGACTGAGAAACGTCATCCTTTTCTGATAACACTGGTATATCCTCTCCGGATCTGCCTCCTCACACCAGTTACCTCAGTCTCCAAGCAGCTGGAAGATTGGTGAGCCTGGAGGTCCAGGCTCAGTTTAGAGGAACAATTAAAGAATAGGGATTAGGATCAGTAAGAAGGGAAAATAAAGGAGAGGACAATTATACAAAAGGAAAAGTTTTAATTTAAGGGAGTATCTGCCTTTAAGACTGGGCTGAGGCCTTTCCTCCTCCCTCACCCCCCCCCCCCCCATCTCTCTTCCTCTCCTGCTCGCGATCGTTGCCATACCAGTAATTACAGCAGAAGCTCTCACGGTGGCTGCAGGGCTTCGGTTCCCGATCCCATTGCAAAGGGTAAGGAACCGGAGCGGCAGGAAGTCAGCCAGTGCGTTCAGAGGCATTGCCTGATAGCACTGTGGAGCACGCGGCAACGTGCAGAATGACAGACACAGATTATATGCTCCCTCATCGTTCCTGTCAATTCCGGCTCCCGGCGCTGTATTACAAAACAGCCCGGTTGAGCGGGAGGAAGACAACACACTGTTCAGTAAGGTCAGGAATTGGGCAGGACAGGCGGCCGATCGCTGAAAGAGAGCGTGGTGAAACGAGCACGAGCTGCATGCGTGGCAGTGGGCCTAGCCGCGTGGCAGCAGAGCGGAAATCAGCTGGGGCTGCCTCGGGCCTGCTAAAGTGCCTTGCTTTGGGGGGGGGGAGCTTCGTTTTAGCATATAGGTTATATTTTCTGGTTTGGGGCTCTTCACTTCAGTTACCTTGATTTAAAAAAAAAAAGAAATTCTTTCTGTCAGGAGACATATTATTTCTTACTCAGGCGGAATGCTGGCTAGGCCGCAGTGTGTAGTCTTCGGATCTAGAAGGGGGACAGTATCTGAAACAGGGGTCTGCAGAGGCTGCATCCAAGAGGCGGAAGCCATGGAACAAACCTTGGAAGGGGCTGCTGAGTCGCAGGGAGCCCTAATAGTGCGGAGGGATTCAGTTCCTCAGGCGTTCCCGGGTTGGGAACCGGTAGCAGGGCCTTCTTCGGCGCCGGATCTGCCTACACCTCAGCCATCTTTGCCAGGGGGCCTGGCAGCAATATTTTCTCCGGAGTTTGTGGCGCAAATTCAGCAGGCTTTTGGAGGACGGCAGGAGGGCCTATCCACTGGATATAAGGTAGGTGAGAAAGGAGAGAAAAGACCGGGAACCCCGCTCAGTGTAGGAGCCGCAGGCAGCCTGAAAAAGAGAGCCAGGATAGAAAAGGAACAGAACGATAAGTCTGTGGCCTTGGAGGGTCTTCATTCTGACGAGGGAGACCCCGACGAGGATTTGGACGACGAGGTGGAGGAAGGAGAGATCATGGACAAGGAAGACCAGGCTAGAGTGGTTCGCCTGTTCCGGAGGGACGAGTTGCCGGCCCTCATTGCGGAGACGTTAAAGGTGCTTAATATGCCGGTCCCGGGTCCTGCGGAAGATACCACCCTGGAAGATCCATTGCTACAGGTTTTTCGGAAAAATCAGAGAGCGTTTCCTATGCACAGAGTGCTGAGAGAGATGATCCAGGAGGAGTGGGACATGCCAGAGGCAGCTTTGAAGACATGCAGAATGATGGGACGGCTTTACCCGCTGGTGGATCAGGATAAGGATTTGTTTAAGTCCTCTAAGGTTGATGCTGCCATCTCGGCAGTTACTAAGAAAACTACTATTCCAGTAGAGGGCAGTGCGGCGCTCAAAGACACCCATGACAGGAAACTAGATATCTTGTTGAAACAGGTGTTCGACATTAATACTCTATCTATTCAAGCGGCTATTTGTGGAGCATGGGTAGCGAGAGGCTGTCTCCGATGGTCGCAGAGGATTAAGGATGAGCAGGGAGAAGACAGCGGAGGCCTGGCATGATTGGAATCAGGTACTGCGTACCTGGCAGATATACATTATGACCTCATTCGAGGGTTGTCGAAGAGTATGGCATCGGTGGTAGTGGCTCGCAGGTACCTTTGGCTGCGCAACTGGGCAGTGGATGGCTCTTCTAGGTATCAGCGCAGTAAGCTTCCATTCAGGGGTAAGCTCTTGTTTGGAGAGGATCTCGACAAGCTGGTGAAGGATCTCGGGGAGTCCAAAGACTTCCTGAGGACAAGCAGAAACAGGGGTGGTTGACTCCCACGGGCAAGGGGCAGCAGAGGGAGTTTATGTTTATTTTGCTTGATAGACCGCCCTTCTGTGGTAATCAGAGCAGTTTACAATACAATAAATTAAAAAAAAAGGAGAGACACAAGGCCAGGAAAATGGAAAAAGAAGTTACAATCCTTGACAGAATAGGGGAGAAAAGAGGAAAATAGGACAGTAAACGTAGAAGGAGAGACTCACATGAGAGGGGAGGGAAGATTAAAGGCTAAGGAAAGGAGGTGGGTCTTTAGGTCACGTTTAAAGTTGGTATGATGGGGTTCTAAACAAAGGGAAGTGGGGAGGGAGTTCCAGAGGGCAGGGCCTGCGAAAAAGAAAGCTGAGGAGCGGGTGGACTGGAGGTGGGCACGGGAGGGGGGGGGGAGTGTAAGGTGAAATGAATGTATGTCTGGGCGTGTGAAAGTGGATAACATCTGCCAAATATTGTGGGGTGTTAGTATGAAGTGCCCTGTGGACAAGGGTGAGCATTTTAAACTGGGTGCGGAAGGAAACGGGCAGCCAATGGAGGTGGAGAAGAAGAGGTGTTACGTGATCTCGAGGGGAGGAGTGAGTGATGAGACGGGCAGCAGTGTTTTGGATCCTCTGAAGTCTGTTCAGTTGAGCTTTGGAGAGACCGGTGAGAATGGAGTTAGAGAAGTCGACGCGTGACATAACAAGTGATAGTAGTAAAGTAGCGAGAGCAGGTGGAGAGAGAAAGGGTCGAATCGCACGGATTTGGCGAAGGAAAAAGAAGGAGGTCTTGGTGACGTGAGAGACATGTGGTTGAAAGGTAATATCGGAGTCAGAGTACGCCTAGGTAGCGGAAGGTAGAAACCAAAAGTATGGGAGTACCGGAGAAAGATGGGGCCAAGGAGGGGGTGGGCTACCATGAGGAAACCAGATCGCAGTGGTCTTGGTCAGATTGAGGTGGAGGCAGTTCCAGGTCAGCCAATCAGCAACAGTAGAAAGGCAAGAATTAAGTGTAGAAAGGTCAGGGTGGGTAGGGGAAGTGTGAAAAAGAAGAACTATATCATCTGCGTAGTAGAAAGCGGAGATCCCAGATTGTTGTATCAGTAAAGCGAGGGGAGCTAGGAAAAATTAAAGAGGAGGGGGGCCAGGACGGAACCTTGGGGAACCCCACAGGGAAGAGGAAATGGGTCAGAGGAATGGAGGGAGGGAGAGGAAGAAAGAACTGCACAGGACTGAGATGAGAGAAAGGAGTGGAACCAGCGATAGACTGTGCTACATAGGCCTGCATCCCGAAGGTGAAGAAGAAGGAGAGAGTGGTCAACTAAATCGAAGGCAGCAGAGAGATCAAGGGCAACCGCCACTGAGATGTCACCACAGTCGTGAGCTACATGCAGTGCGTTGGTGAAGGCGAGGAGGACAGTTTTGTCGGTTTCATTTCCCACAGTTGGTGAAGGCGAGGAGGACAGTTTCATCGGTTTCATTTCCCACGGTTCAATCAGGCACAGAGGGGGTGTTTTGCCAATAGAAGCCAGGGATTTAGTGGATTTCGGGGAGTGGGCAGAGGTTTTGGAGCCCCTTCCTCCTCCACGAATCTGCGAAAGTCACAATGAAGTCAGGAGGACCCAGGGAGATCTGGTGCCCATAGGAGGTCGGCTACGGGATTTTTACACTGCCTGGGTCCAAATTACATCAGACTGGTGGGTACTGGAGGTCATTCGGGAAGGTTACGCGTTGGAGTTACAGCGGCCGGTAATAGATTCCTTCGTTCGGTCACTGTGCAAGGTGCCGACCAAATGCGCAGTGGTGAGAGAGACAGTGGTACCTCCAGACCTCCAGACCAGTGCGGTTTCGGTTGATACTCCATTTATTTTGTAGTCCCGAAAAAAGAAGGGTCCTTTTGGCCAATTTTGGACCTCAAAAGAGTAAATCGCTGCCTGCAAGTGTCTCATTTTCGTATGGAAACTCTGAGGTCGGTGATAGTGGCAGTAAGGGAGGGAGAGTTTCTTACTTCCCTCGACCTATCAGAGGCATACTTACATATTCCAATCAGACAGGAACATCAGAAGTTTCTCAGATTTGCGGTTCCTCTAGGACATTTTCAGTTTCGGGCCCTGACGTTCGGTCTGGCTATGGCTCCGTGGACATTTACCAAGGTGATGGTCATAGTGGCGGCGGCGTTGCAAAAGGAAGGGGGTGCTAGTGCACCCTTATTTAGACGATTGGTTAATCAGAGCAATCTCAAAAGCAGAAAGCGAATCGGCCACGGCCAGAGTAGTAGGATTTCTACAGAGTCTCGGTTGGGTGGTCAATATGTCAAAGAGCAAGTTGGAGCTGTCGCAATGACTAGAATACTTGGGAGCTCAGTTCGATACAAACTTGGGAAGAGTGTTTCTGCCGGCGCAATGAGCACAGGGGTTGCGCAGGCTGCTCAGGCAGTTTCTGAGCAGAGCAGCTCCCACAGCATGGCATTATTTGCAGTTGCTCGGGACCATGGCGGCGACTCTGGAGATGGCTCCGTGGGCCAGAGCGCATATGAGGCCATTACAGAGGGCGTTGCTCAGGCATTGGTCTCATCAGATCAATCCTCTGTCACGGAGGCTGCCATGTCTAACAGAGACACGGATAGCTCTTCAGTGGTTGTTAAGGACAGGATGCCTAGAGCAGGGGATGCTGCTGGAAGCGCCATGTTGGGTTCCACTGATGACGGATGCCAGTCTCGCAGGCTGGGGAGCTCATTTCCAAGGAAGGTTCGCACAGGGTCAGTGGACCGAGCAGGAAAAGGCCTGGTCAATCAACAGGTTGGAGTTGAGAGCGGTGACGCTAGCATTGCAGGATTTTCAACCCTATCTTCATGGCACGGCCGTTCGGGTGTTTTCCGACAACGCGACGGTGGTGGCTTATATCAATCGCCCATGGAGGGACCAGCAGTGTCCCGATGGAAGCCGAAGCTGAACATTTGTTCGATTGGGCCGAGGTGCATCTACTGGCGTTGTCAGCAGCTCATGTGGCAGGAGTGGACAATGTAAAGGCCGACTTCCTAAGTCGAGTAAAGGTGGACCCGGGGGAGTGAGTCCTCCATCAGGAGGTGTTCGAGATGGTGGTGAGACGTTGGGGAACACCGGTAATGGATCTCATGGCAACATTTCACTTGGCAAAGGCAAGCCGTTTCTTCAGCAGAGGAAGAGAAAGGATGTTGGAAGGCCTGGATGCTCTCATTCAGGTGTGGCCAGAACGACAGCTCCTGTACGTGTTTCCACCTTGGGTACTAATAAGAAGGGTACTGCAGCACACAGAGCAGCACAAAGGGCAAGCGCTGAGCAGACTGGATGGACCATTCTGGTCTTTATCTGCCGTCATTTACTATGTTACTATGTTAAGTGATTCTGATAGCGCCGAATTGGCCAAGGCAGCCATGGTACGCGGATCTGAGGAGACTCTTGGTAGCGAAGCCTTGACGACTCCCAGTTCGGGCAGATCTCTTGTCTGAGGGTCCTCTAGTTATGCCGCAAGTGGATCGGTTCTCGCTTACGGCTTGGCTATTGAGAAGGCTAGGTTAAAAAAGAAGGGCTACTCTACATCAGTGATTGCTACTTTGTTGAGAGCAAGGAAGAGATCTACTTCTCTAGCATATATTCGCATCTGGAGAGTGTTTGAGGCATGGTGTGTAGATAGACAGGTCGAAGCATTAAGAGCGTTGATTCCGAGGGTACTGGCCTTTTTGCAGGATGGTCTAGATAAGGGCTTGGTGGCAGCTTCCTTGCGGGTGCAAGTGGCAGCGCTGTCCTGTTATAGAGGAAAGATAGCAGGGCAGAGTTTAGGTAGTCATCCAGATGTCAAGAGGTTTTTAAGAGCGGTTTCACTCTTGCAGCCACCATGTAGACAGGTAGTACCGAAATGGAGTCTCCCTTTAGTACTAGAGGCCTTGCGGAGTGCTCCGTTTGAGCCTCTGTCAAAAGCATCTTTAAAGGATCTTACTCTGAAGGTGGTGTTCCTGGTAGCTATTTGTTCAGCTAGGAGAATCTCTGAGTTACAAGCTTTATCATGTAGGCAGACTTTCTTAACCTTTTATGGTTCAGAGGTGGTGTTGAGACCCGTGCCGTCCTTTTTGCCTAAGGTAGTGTTGGATTTTCACGTAAATCAGGTAGTGGCATTGCCAGTTTTCCCTGAGAAATTGAGGGGTACTGTTGACAAACGAGTGCATCTCCTGGATGTTCAGAGAGCGTTGAAGAAGTATATCCGGCGGACGGAGGGTTTCCGCAAGTCTGATAGGCTGTTCATCTTGTTTGGAGGACCAAAGAAAGGGGAGGCAGCGTCAAAAGCTTCCATTGCCAGGTGGATTAAGGAGGCCATCGCGTCTGCTTATGTGTTGAAGGGTAAGGTGGTTCCGGAAGGGCTAAGAGCACATTCCACCAGGGCGCAAGCGGCGTCTTGGGCTGAGTGCCAGTTCGTGCCTGCGGTGGATATTTGTAAGGCAGCTACCTGGTCTTCCTTCAATTCCTTTGTGCAGCACTACCGCCTGGATGTTCAGGTGGAACAGGATGCCAGTTTTGGATCAGCAGTGCTTCAGGCTGGTCTGGCAGGTCCCACCCGTTGATTTATTTCACTGCTCTGTTACATACCCAGAGGTTTCCGGACTAGATTGGAGGGACGATAAGGAAGGTGAAATTAGACTTACCTGCTAATTGTTGTTCCTTGAGGAACTCCAGTCTAGTCCGGTATCCCTCCCTGATATCGGTGAGCTAGTGCCTGAAGCACGTAAGCGATAACAGGTAAGCATATAAAAGTTTCTAGTCATGGGGGGGACACATATATATATATATATATATATATGTGTGTGTGTGTGTGTGTATATATATATATATATATATATCTTGGGTCACTTGCCTCTCTGGAGGAGGAGGTCAGGCCTGAGGTTTTCTGATAAAGGTAGTATGGAAGGGGGAGTAATTTCTTTAAAAAAAAAAAATTACAGTTATGGTTTGAGAGTTTGTGTTTCATTGAGTTTGTAGTGTGTAACTACTTAATGGTTGCTCCAGTAAGTCTACTTTGTCAATAGGTTACTGGTGTGAGGAGGCGGATCCGGAGAGGATATACCAGTGTCATCAGAAAAGAATGACGTTTCTCAGTCTCCAAGCTGCTGTAGGAGGAGCACAACCCAGAGGTTTACGGACTAGACTGGAGTTCCTCAAGGAACAACAATTAGCAGGTAAGACTAATTTCACCTTATCTCTCTCCCTTCATCTATCTCCTTTCTTTTGTGTCCCAGTTGCCTCATCCCTTCCATCTTTCCCCTTCCTTCCATTTCTCCCAACTTTTATATTTCTTTCCTTTTGGTCTCACCCATTCATCCCCTTCCCCTCCACACACACTTCCTTCCCTGTCCTCTCTCCTCCACCTTTCTCAGATTGTCTTCCCTTATCCGATCCATATCTCTTCCCTTATCCATTGAAATCCATCCTTTCTTTTACTTTATTCTCATGCTTTCTTTCCTTGCCCAATTCTCCATCTCTCATTGCTCATTATTACCATCACTCTCCCTTGTTTCATACTTTCCTTTATCTCTTTCCTTTCATGTTCCTTTCTTCCATCTTTTACCAGCTCCACAATTATGCCTGTTTCTTGGTCCATCCTCATCCCTTTCCCTCAGCTTTAATCCTCTCTTTTTTCCTTACCTGCAAGACTGATTCCAACTCTACTCCACCCAATGCTGGACAGCCCAATTCATCCACCCTACCCCCAAACTTGATCCTTATTCTCCTCACCTTTGTCTTCACTCATAGCTAAATCAATCTCTACCTACATTGCTCCCTCTGGTCCAGGCTAAAGTGATCTCCATTCTCCCTCTGACATCTGTTATTACAAGCTGAATTTGCTATATTCCTCAGAGAGTTCTTGCAAGTACAACATTATCTAAGGTACAGGGGTTTAGTGGGCTGAGCGAAACTTGAATCCTTAAGTTTGGAAAAACCATGGTATGGTCTAAAATGATCCAAATGAGTGATTATGAATTTTATAGTTTTTTGGATGGGTTGGAGAAAATTAGATCCAATTTCATGCAAAAGTGGGAGAGAGATTTGGGTACCAAATTTAGTGACAGTCAATGGGAACGAACGTTTAAGGAGGCAGGGAGGGGCATAAATTCCACTTTGTATAAGTAGTACTTTGCTCCCAGTAGATTAAAAAAAGATATAGCCCAATGCTTCAGGGATCTGTTGGAGAGGGAGTGCAAAGATCATGCATATTTAATTTAATTTAAAAACATTTATATACTGCAGCATTTATGAACTAGCATTCAGGGTGGTACACAGTAATAAAAAGAGAAACATTACATAGCAACTCAACCCGCAAACAAGCTATCCACCATCCCACCCCATCCCAAATACATAACACAACCCACACTCCTACAGTTTAGGAAACAGGAAGGTCTTTAACTTCTGTCAAAATATTTTCCAATCCTGTTCCTGCCTGACATCTAAGGATAGGTAATTCCACAATCTGGTGGAATTGTAATAATAGTACTGAAAGTATATACAGAGTGCAATCACAGAGAGTTCTGCTGTAAGTTCTTAAATTAGATCAACAGATATTCTCCGTGGACAAGCAGGAAAAAAGTCTTCACTTAAGGGTGATGTCATCTGATGGATTCCCTGCACGGGAGCATTCCCAACTCCTTCTAGAAGCTCTTGGAATCCCATTGTGCATGCCTATATCTTCGTGCCTGCCGCCATGGCACCATCTTATCCTCAGTCAGTTGTTTTCTATGGAGTCTTTCAGACGCTTTTTGTGCGGTCTATGAGTATTTATCAAAAAATGTTTTTCAAATTTTTTTTTTTTACCATTGGTATCTTCCCTGCTGTTTGGTATTACAACTTGCCCTTTCTAGTTTTACTTAGCTAGTGTTTTCAGTTGTTTAAAGTTTCCTTTTATATTTTGTGGTCCCTTAGCCCCCTTAGGCATTGGTGCTCCAGCCACAGCCTTATTCTTTCTTTTTTGTGTGTCAAAATTGAGTTGTTTGATTTCACTGTGGCTATTTTTCTGGACATGTCCCACAAACTTGCCAATGGGTTTAACAAGTGCTCCAAGTGCTCTAGGACCATATCCATAATAGACACACATAATTGGTGCCTCCAGTGCTTGGGACTCGATCATGAGCCTTGCTCTTGTAAACTGTGCCTGCAGATGATAAAATGAGAGCTGAAGGACTGAGAAAAACAGCGTGGCATCCTTTTTGATGCATCATAGGTGGCATCAGTCTTTATGGTTACAAAGGCTGCACTGGATGCTGGCGGTGCATTGACATCAAGGAGACCTCAAGCCCACTTGGAGTTGAGCACCTGTAGGTTGCCAGAGCATTGACCATCTCGCGATCTTCATCCAAAGGTGAAGAAGGATTCATCTTCATCAACACTGAAGGGAAATAACGTCAAGCACTGGAAGGAGACCTTGATGCATCGACGTCCGAGACCTCCAAGACATGGTGTCAAGAGCATTGAGGGTTCGCAAGAACACCCCTCTAATCTGCCCTGAAGAGAGGAGAGCTCAATCTACAAAGTATCAGAGGGGCAGCGAAGGCCTATGGATAGCTGAGACCAGTCTGTTGACACCCCCTCCCAGATTTCAGGAACATTGACCAATGCTGCTGTAGGCCCACCACCTTTGGAGATGGCAAACCTGGAGAGATGCCTTCTGAAAGTTGTCGAGGACAGAATAATGATGCTGTTCACCATGCAGCACTTCAGCCTCAATAAAGGCTGCATCAGCACCTACAGCCATCCAATCTATCCTTGAGAAGTATAAAGTGCCTGCAGGAGAGGCATTGGCATTAGAACATCAAAGGGCTCCAACACTGGAGCTTGCCCACCTGATATCACTCACTAGTGCAATGGGGTCCAATACAGCCCTGGTTTTCAGAAAGTCATCAGTGCATTGAAGCTTCCGGAGAAACTCCTGATCTCCATAAAGAAGGAGAGTCATCCAGGCTGAGACTCAGAAGTACTTTGACGTCCTCTCTGAGTCTGAATCAGAAGGCTGGGTCATGGAAGCAAAGTCTGAGGGTCTGTCGGTGGATAGATACCCAGATCTCCCCTCTGATCCTTCTCCTCATGAGAGACAAAAGTCACCTTCTGAGGATATGACATTCCAAGATTATGTAAGGGATATGGCTTAGGCCATACCATTTTTTTGGAGATTGAGGATGAGCCCAGGGCAGAAATACTCTTCTGCCCCCGAGGAAGTGGTGACAGTGCCTGTGCATCACATCCTTCAGAGAGTACAGATGAGAATGTGGGAGACCCTTCTCTGTACCTCCAGACAGTAGAAAGCTTGACTCTATGTGCAGATTACAAAAGGCTCCTGGATTTGAGAAACTCCAGTCTCCGCACCACTTTTTAGTTGTCGAATCTGCTCTCAAAAGATCCAGAAGTTCCAAGACGTACATCACGGTGCCCCCAAGGAGGGAGACTCAGGCATTGGATTCTTCTGGAAAGAAAGTATTTCAGAGTTCCATGCTTGCTACCCATATATCCTCTTACCAGCCCTACATCAGCATGTTCTTGAAGAACATCATGTGTAGCCTTGATGATATGTCCCAGTTTATTCCTCAAGAGAAATTGGAACAATATCATTCCCTAGTGAAACATGGCAAAGACTGCTCGAAGTTCATGGTCCGGGTACTGATATCTTCGATACGGTATCGAGAGCTTCTGCAGCAGGTATTGGTGTCCGTATACTCGCCTGGCTCCAGTTTCAGATCTCCAATAATATGTGCAGAACAAGCTTGCTGACGTACTTTGCCATGGAGAGGATTTAAAGGATGCGTATACCCACGCACAGATATATCCCAGTCACAGGAAGTATCTCAGATTTATAGTAGGGCAATGGCATTACCAGTATTGCATTCTGCCTTTTGGCCTTGCATCAGCCCTATGAGTCTTTACCAAATGCCCAGCTGTGGTAGCTGCATTCCTGCGCAAACGGGGAGCGCACGTTTTCCTCTACTTGGACGATTGGCTGCTCAAGAACGACACCCGGAGGATTTTGGAATCAACACGAATCACCACTTGAGTGCTGGAACTACTAGGCTTCATAGTCAATTGTCCCAAATCCCGACTCTCTCCCACCCAACTTTTCGTCCACACAGTGATAGTGCAAGAGACTCAAATGTGTCAGCAGCTATCAGCTCATGCCATGTTAGCACTACTAGACCACATGGTCTCGACAGTATATGTAACACCCTTGGCATGTCTCAATATGAGACAAGCTCAATGGACCCTGAGTACCGAGTGGTAACAAGTCACAGTAAACCTCAGAGACGTTCTGTCAGCCACTGCTCCATTAATTCGGTTGCTGTCTTGGTGGACAAGTCACAACAATTTGGCAAAAGATCTTCCCTTCCAAATTCCTATCACACAAAAGTTACTGATGACAGATGTGTCCAGACTGGGATGGGGAGCTCTCCTCTACTACTACTACTATTGAGCATTTGTATAGCACTACAAGATGTACGCAGTGCTGCACAGACATGTAAGAGACAGCCCCTGATCATCAGGGCTTACAATCTAGTCAAGACAGACAACACAGTAGGTGTAGACAGGGATACGTTTAGGGGAAATGGTAAAGAAACACAAGGAGATCAGGTGAGTCAAGATCTGAAAGCGGCAGCGAAGAGTTGAGTTTTCAGCCTGGATTTGAAAAGGGTCAGAGAAGGCGCATGACGTACAGACTCAGGTAATTTGTTCCAGGCGTAAGGTGCAGCAAGGTGAAAGGAGCGAAGTCTGGAGTTAGCAATAGAAGAGAAGGGCACAGATAGAAGCAATTTGCCAGAAGAGTGGAGTTCCCGAGGGGGGGGGGGAGTGTAGGGAGAGATAAGAGAGGAAAAGTACTGAGGAGCTGCAGAGTGAATGCACTTATAGGTCAGCAGGAGAAATTTGAACTGGATGCGGAAATGGATAGGGAGCCAATGAAGTGACTTGAGACGAGGGGTAATATGAGCATGGTGATGGTTGCGGAAGATTAGCCACGCAGCAGAGTATTGAACAGACTGAAGGGGAGAGAGATGATTCAAAGGGAGACCAGCAAGGAGTAGGATACAGTAATCAAGACAGGATGTTATTAAGGAGTTGATAAGTATCTTAGTAGTGTGTTCAGAAAGGAACGGGCGGATTTTGTTGATGTTGTGGAGAAAGAAACCAGATATAAAAATAATCACCAAAAAATCCCTCAAAAAATGTAAACATATATATATATTTTTTTTGTTGGAGTGTACTGGGGGAGGACAGAACTTGTATCTATCCACTCCAAGCGGTGAACTCCATTTTAATCATTTAGGTAAACGCAAACCAGTCACAACTTAATATCAATGAAGATGGTCGAAGTTCAGTCCGTTGTCAGGCACAGCAACAAAGCACGATGTGCACGTTTCGGGATCTATTCCCTGTATCAAATGCTGATTTCATGTGCTGCCAACTGCCATCAAACACCGGATGCTAAAACATCTTATTTTTCAAGGAACTAGTTCATTGCAATTGGCCGGGTTGTTCTATCACTCCAACGAGAACCACCAATCATAGAAGGGGAACCCCATTGAAATCGGGGAAACCCTACTACGTGTTGGATGACCTCACATCAGAATGATCCAATCAATCTCCCTGTTCAACCCAGCAGGGTGGACTGAATTTAGCCGGTAAATCCAACGCTGTTCCTGCCATTGCAAGCGGGCTAGCCGGTCTCCCCCACTGGGATCCTGAGGTACATGATCAATTATAGACCATTTCAAGTCTACAAATGTGTGATTAAATAGCAGACAGTGCTCCACAATTGGTACGATACGATCCGTTCTGTATGCGAGTGCGTCTTTATATGTTTTTTTGAAAGTTGCAAATCATACATTTTTTCAGTGATAAAGTAACCACTCCAGGCGAGTCTGTGGTTAAACCACCTTCCCGTTGGGTACCACCTGAAGTGGCAGACCCCCTCCATAGTCACTTTACATAATCTTGTTTTGAATGACCTTCAGCAATTGGAAAGGTCTCCACGGTCATGTTTTTCTAATTTGGATAGTACTAGCAGGAGTTGTTTGAAACAACTGAGGGAGGACCCAAAGATTACCATACGTAATGTGGATATCAACGTATCGCAGATGTATATAGTTTACCCTGTTGTCCAAGTTACTTGTTCCTGTTCAATGTAATGACCTGACTTTTGTATATTGTCGGATACTGTATGTTCTATGTAAACCGCGCTGATCGCAAATAGTGCGGTATATAAGAAATGCAAATAAATAAATAAATAAAGGAGGAGCGATTGTCCTTCAATCTACCACTGATTATTGTCAAACTTTTAGGGCGCATCTTTTGGACACCCGTACTTATATGGTTCTTCAGGAGGATCCCACTCAGCAATTACAGGCTGAGATTAAAACTTTGTTCTCCAGGACCAAGCAGGAAGTCAGTCCTCACATATGGGTGACATCGACGTCGATGGAGCCCTTGCGGAGCATTTCCCCAGCTTTCCATGAAAGCCTTTGGGAATGCAGGCATGCATGCGCAGTTCCCTTCCCGCCTAAAGGTGCCATCTTACTTCAGTCTCTCGTTTTCCGTGAAGCCCACCAGATTTGAGTCCTAGTCATCCTGGAAAATTGTTTGATTTTTTGCGATTCTTCGCTATTTTTCTTCTCCGGTTCGACGCCGGTTCCCCTCCCGCCGGGTTCGGTACACCGGTATCGAGCCCGATCTTCTTTTTTCGTTTTTTGCCCTTAGTGGCTGGCGTTCGCGCCCTTTTTTCTTTTTCCCTGGAAGGCCGGTCCTTTGACCTCACGGGGACTCTTTTTTCCCTGATGGCTTCCAGCGGTTTTAAGAAGTGTGATCGGTGCAAGAAGCTGATGTCTCTCACCGACACACACGACTGCTGCCTTCGGTGCCTTGGTCCTGATCACAACCCTAAGACGTGTGGACCATGTGGGAAAATGTCTTCCAAGGCACTGCGAAGTCGTCAGCACCAAAAGGAAAGGCTTTTTTCTGACTCGGCCTCCGGCCGGGCCCGGACCTCGTCTGAGGCCTCAACATCTCGGGAATCAGATCTCGAGCAGCGTCATGGCTCCTCGGACAGGGGGTCCCCCAACCGGGAACGCAAGAGGAAGAAGTGGCTCGTGAGGGTGTCGTCGGAAGAGGTCCCTGGCTCCTTGAGAGCTAGGTCTCAGACCCCCGACTGTCACCCCGGGCCCGTGGAACAGGAGAAGCCTTCCAAAGTCCCTTGACTGGAGCTGGAGTCTGCTGGACACGTAAGCCCTGTAGTCCTCGTGGACTCTCCTCCCAGGGAGCCGACGTCGGGCCCGGCGCCGCCGGGGCTCGAGTCGGGAGCTGCTGAGTCTCCTGAGCTGGGTCTCAGGTTGACAGACTTGGAGAGCAGACTGTCTGCCTTCATGGAACAGCAGTGGGCACTGATGGCCAGCCTGTCTGGCGCATCTGCCCCGACCACCAGGACATCGACATCGAAGTTGACCCCGGAGACCGAGCCGATACTCGAGGCCATGAAGGCTCTAGGTCGACCTCGGTTGCGGTCTCTCTCAACCTCCCGTTCGGGACCGAGGGCGTCGAAGCCGGAGCCTTTGGCATCGGGGCGGGTGCTCGCAGGCCCCGCGAGGTCGAACCCCGATTCCTCAAGGGTAGTTTTGGCTCCCTGGGGCCTACCTCAGGAGGTTGAGGAGGTTGTCCTAGCCTCTAGGAAACACTCCACTAGGAAAACCTATGCTCTTAAATGGAAAAGGTTTTCCGTGTGGTGTCAGCTACGTACAGAGGATCCTTTCTCCTGTACTGTACCAGTAGTGCTTCAGTACTTACTGCACTTCTCCAATCAGGGACTTAAGTCCAATTCTGTTCGGGTCCACCTCTCAGCTCTAGCAGCTCACCACTCACTGGTGGAAGGACATTCTCTGTCGGTTCACCCCTTGGTGTCCCGGTTTCTCAGAGGCTTGCTCTTGCTCAAGCCTCCAATCTGTCCTCCTGCCCCTGAGTGGGAGTTGAATGTGGTCTTGCAGCAACTGACTCGCCCACCTTTTGAGCCGATGGCTACTTGTCCACTATGCTTCCTGTCCTGGAAGACACTCTTCTTGGTCACCCTTACCTCGGCTAGGTGAGTGAGTGAGCTTCAGGCCCTGGTCTGTGACAGGCCTTACACCAGATTTTATAGGAACAGGGTAGTCCTCAGGACTCATCCAAAGTTCCTCCCCAAAGTTGTCTCCTCTTTCCACCTCAATCAGGAGGTGGTTCTTCCAACATTCTTCCCTAGGCCTCATGCAAGCCCGGCTGAAGCAGTTCTGCATACCCTGGACTGTAGGAGGGCCTTATCCTTCTACCTTGACCATACGCAAGGACATAGAAGGGCTACTCAGCTCTTCATCTCTTTTGACCCTAATAATTTGGGGTTAGCTGTGTCCAAGCGTACCTTGTCCACCTGGGCGGCTGACCTTCCTTTGCAGGGTCGGGTCATGGCCCATCGTGTCAGGGCAATGGCTGCCTCTGTGGCTCATCTCCGCTCTGTGCCGTTGGTAGACATCTGCAGGGCTGCAACTTGGTCTTCAAGCCAGACTTTTGCGGTCCATTACTGTCTGGAGAGGGAGTACCGTAGGGACAGTGCTTTTGGCCAGGCAGCACTCCGGAATCTCTTTGAGGTTTAGGCAACTCCTGCCCTCCAGCCCTCCGTTGTATACATATTACAATGCCTGTGTGCATTGATATATGTTGGTAGAACTTCCCGTTTGATTAAAGTGAGATTATATGAACATGTGTCACGGATATGACAACAGGTTCTTACAACACCAATTGTGGAGCACTGTCTGTTATTTAATCACACATTTGTAGACTTGAAATGGTCTATAATTGATCATGTACCTCAGGATCCCAGGGGGGGAGACCGGCTAGCCCGCTTGCAATAGCAGGAACAGCATTGGATTTACTGGCTAAATTCGGTCCACCCTGCTGGGTTGAACAGGGAGATTGATTGGCTCATTCTGATGTGAGGTCATCCAACACGTAGTAAGGTTTCCCTGATTTCAATAGGGTTCCCCTTCTATGATTTGTGGTTCTCGTTGGAGTGATAGAACAACCCAGCCAATTGCAATTTAATTCATCACCGTGTTTGGATAATTCTGAGTGGGTGGAGAAAGAAACGGCAGGTCTTAGCTATCAGATGATGTGTTTGGAGAAGAAGAGAGAGGAGTCAAAGACAACCTCAAGGTTGCGAGCTGAGTAAACAGGGAGGAATAGAGAGTTATAGTAAAGGACGGTGAGGGTCAGAGGCAAGAGAGTTAGTCGGAGCGACATAATAGTCTTGTTTGACAAGAGCTATGGCTGACTGGAAAGAGACAAGCATGAATCTGAAATCTAGAAAGTCTGTAAGGGAGCGGGATTTGAGCCAAGCACACTCAGCTGAATGGGGACAGGAACATAGATAGCGGGTAGTGGATGAAAGCCAGGGCTGGGATGCAGTACGCCTCACAGGACGTGGTATGGGCGGAGTGAGAGCATCCAGAGCAGAGGAGAGTGCAGCATTATAGGAAGCATTAACAGACTCAGATGACATAGTGGAGGAAAGAGATGATGAAACAGTGGAGGAGAGAACTAAAGGATCAATAGACTTCCACACTCAGGGAACATTGTCCTTTCAAGAAAGTCTCCATCAGATAAACTTCTTGGAAATAAGATTAAAAACAAACACTCTAAAGGATTTCAAAGAATGATTATCCAACCAAATTGTTATAATTCAAACTGACACTCAGGTTGCTATGTTTTATAGTACATCAACAAGCAGGAAGGAATTGGGGGTCATACCTCCTGTGTTGGGAAGTGATCAGATTGTGGAATTTTGCCATCTCTCATAGGATGTAGTTGAGAGCCACTTACCTGCCTGATGAACAGAACACATTGGAAGACAGACTGAGCTGAGTTCTCCAGCCTCACAAACAGAACCTGGACAGGAATGTAGCACAGCACATTTTTCGGGAGCGGGGTACCCACTCGATAGATCTTTCTGCAACTCCACAGAATGCCCAAGTGCCTCAATTCTGCTGCAGGTTGGGGTCACATAGCAAACTAGCCTCAGATGCTTTCCTCCTTGATTGGGGGGGGAGGGGCTTCTGTATGCATATATTCTAATACCTCTCATTGCCAAGATCCTTCTGAAAATCAAAACAGACAGGGGTACGATCTCCTTTTTGGCCCAGACAGCTGTGGTTCCCTCTTCTTCTCAAACTCTCCTTCGGGAACCAATGCAGCTCGGACAAGCAGATCTGAAGATCTGATATAGCAGGAGAATGGAGCGATGTTACCATCATCAAATTTCTGGCCCTCACAGCTTGGATGTTGAGGCTAACCTTATCCACTCTCAGTCTGCCAGCTGGTATCACCAATGTCCTTTTGGCCTCCAGGAGGGTTCAATGAGACAATCTTATTCTTTCTAATTAAAGAGATTTGCTGTCTGGTGTGATGAATGCTCCATAAATCCTTTCACCTGTCCCACACAAACACTGCTTGAACATCTTCTACACCTCTCCGAGTCTGGACAAGTCCAATTTCATAAGGATACACCTCAGTGCGACTGGAGCTTTTTCACCATGGTGTAGAAGGTAAACCCATCTCTGTACAGCCCTTAATTGTTTGCTTCATGTGGGGCTTATTTCTATTAAAACTCCCTATAAGTCAACCTCAGTGTCTTGGGACCTCAGTGTGGTTCTCACAAGGCTGATGAAAGCCCTTTCAAGCTGCTCAATACCTGTCCTCTGAAATTCTTGACCTGGAAGATACTATTTCTGGTGATGGTTATTTCAGAGTGCAGAGTGAGTGAGCTTCACGCCCTAGTAGTTCATCCACCTTACACCAAATTTTATCACAACCGAATGGAGCTTCCTACTCATTCAAAATTTCTTTTGAAAGTGATTATGGAATTTCACCTTAACCAGTCAATTGTCCTTACAAAACCCCATTCTCACAAAGGGGAAGCCGTGTGGCACGTTTGACTGCAAGTGAGACTTAGGGGTATGTTTATTAAAGCATCTTAACGTCGCAGCGGTGGTATTATTGCATGATAAGTGATGTTAGCGCGTGATAACGTCACTTAGCGTGCGATAATGCAGCGGCGGCGTTAAGGCACACTAACGCTGTGAAATCCGGCTTTGAAGGGTGGAGTAAGGCTTCCCAGAGGGCAGAGAGAAGGGGTCAATGGGCGGAGAGTGGGAGGGGAGAGGCTCCAGGCACACTAACGCTGTGAAATCTGGGTCTGAACACTAACGCCAGTGAAACCCTCGTGTTAAGGCACATTTGCAGGAAAGAGAAACCATTTCAGTCGGCAATGTACAGCAAAGCCAGGAAAACCCCAAAACGTGATAGTAGTGATACATGTGCACGGAACAAAAAGGCAAATAAACACAGAAAATGACCTGAACCACATTTAAAATCCCAATAACCAAGCTGGCCAAAAGTTATATTAATGATAAACATAAAGCAACACCACTGACAAAGCTCAAAAAATAAGATATCATGTTTGGAAGGGTCTATTCTCTGTCCCCCTACAAAGTGAATGATCCCACATTGAAATAGTGCTGATCAGGGTTTATTCACGTCTATATTGGGCAGGTATTTTATGGCGTGCACATGTGCAGTAACAGCAGGGTGGGCATGTAGGAAAGGGCAACTGTACAGATGCTGGAAATGGGATATAGAGGGCTGCAGGTGGCACATGCTGTGGTCCAGCTGGGGCACAGTGCGTGTTAGGCAGATGCCTAGGTGGCACATAGGGATGCTGAAACTGTAAAGCAGCAACACAGCAACTGACGAGGGTCCAACATGTGTGTCCCACAGTGTCACGGGAGATTATCCAGCAGGTACCCACAAGGGCACATAACATTGGCAGGTGGGGGGAGGGGGGGGAAGCGCGCATGTCCATGTAGGCACCCCTACCCAAGAACCCACACCATAGGCAGCTGCCTACTGGCATACTGGATGGCCTGGGACTGCGCACCACCAGCACCACCGGCATAATGGCATGGCAGCATGGTGGCAGAGGAGTGCTGGTGGTGAAGGGGGCAGTGGCATCTGCCCACAGCAGACCATAGCCTAGCCCCGTTTAGGTGGGTGCCGTGCACTGCAACAGACAGGATCTGTCTGACGAACAGTCATGGTATCCCCAGGGAATGAGCTGTCCCTGTGGCAACAGTGTGGTGCAGTACACACAGCCAGAGTGTTCATGAGCAGAAGGTTACAAGCTCAAGTCCCAGCTGTGGCTCCTGCCAACTCAGTCCCCATATTTTACCCAGTACTAAACCGTGGTAATAAAGATGGAACCTTTATTGCAGATAACATAAACATGCCTGAAACGCCTATATTTTACCCTACAGAGCACAGACACCATAAACATGTGCAATACCTAGAGCAGAGTTTCCCAACTGCAGTCCTGGAGGGCCAAACACCATTCAGGTGTCATGCTGTCTCCAATAAATATGCCTGTGCTGCATTTGTATGCGCCGCCCTCATGGTATGCAAATGTATCTCATGCATATTCATTAGGGACAGCATGAAAACCCGAACAGTGTTTGGCCCAGCAGGACTGGAGTTGGGAACCTCTGCCCTAGAGCAGCGGCCAACAGGAGCATAAACACCCACACCCACAGGCTCCACTATCCAAAGCCTCATGGAGAATCAGGCTGTTGGGCCCTGCGTGCAGCAGCATCTCCCAATACTAGCACTTGCATACCTTAGCAATGCCGCCCTAAACTTGGGAATACGTTACACATATATCAAAAGGTTGCTATGATTAATGGCAGATAACAATTTCTAAGTTAAGCACAATTTGCTGATAGAGCTGCATCATAGCAACCTTTCTGATATCTGTGGAGTGTGTTTCAGTTTTGGTTTCTAACAGTGTTTACCACCCCGGGGAGTGACCCCAACAGTATTGCGTACCATAGCCATGCCTGCACTATACCCAGGACTGGTGTGGTGGCCAGGGCTGCCAAAAGCCTCTATATTTGCACAATGCTGGCACAGGTGTGGGAGTGTGTGTCTCTCTATCCAGTGTGTTGTGGCTGCCTACACCTTACTCAGCCCACACTGCTTGCACTGTTTCCAGTGTTAGCCTGCCAATGTGCATAATGAGGAGCAAGGTACTGTGGGTATGGCCCGGACAGGGTGGCCTGGGCAGGATGCATCTGCACAGGGCATAGGGCAATGGCTGGGACATTGTAGTGCTCGGCCACCACCTGCACGGACAGGGTGGCCAACAGCATGTCCTGCTGGGAGGTCACTCTCACGCTGACTGAGCAGTGACCACGGCATGGCTAGGTTCCCCCATAGTGCTATATAGTATTTCTCTCAAGTGATATTTATGGGTTCTCTTTTCTGGGGCCCAATCACTGACTTACTGCTTGGTGTGTGTGCTCACATCCCAGTTTTGGGTGCACACATCTCCTCCAGGAACATGCACTATGGACTACCTAGCAGACTGTCTGCAGTTAGTATGTATATGGCTGGAACACCTTGCAGGATGCAGCAGCTGGAGAATGTCAGATAGTGGTGGGGGGCAGCTGAGCATTTCCAGGCCTACTGTCTGTCTGCCATTGCCTTATGGATGTGTACAGATCTGCACTGACTACCCTGTAGGGTGCCTGTTCCCCAGCAGGACTGGGGTTGATGGTCCCCTCTACTGCCATCATTGCAGGGATGTAGATTGTGGATCTGTTGGTGGGAGATCCTGAGCCCCAGAGGGCAGGTTGGGTGGTGCTACATAATCCACCTATGGGTCCAAACACCCCCCCCCCCTCCTTCACTTAAATCATGTGACCATGGCACCCACATAGGATATGCACTATTCTGGGTGCAGCATAGTCCACAAGGGCTAGACGTGACTGGGAAATACGGATGGACACAGGTGTATCCTAGGTGTGTCTGCAAGGACTACCCATCACACACTGGCACTGATGGCGACCTGCAGCATAGCCTATCTCAGCTAAGCCAGGTGCTGCGGACCTGGTGCTGGGTGCCCCACCTTGCCCTCACAATGAGCACAGTACCCCCCACAATGTGACGGTCTGTAGCTACTCTGTGCCAGTAACACACACGGTCAGTTCCCCCTACCAGGCCGAGGTGCTGTGGGGGTGCATACCCCATCTTGTGATCATCTGTAGACTGCTGATCTGCATGTGCAGTGCATCATGGGTACGGGTGGGTTAACCCTATCCTAGTAACCACAGCAGACAGTTTGTGTGGTGACCTGCAGTCCTTCTGTAGCCAGCCAGGGGTTTGTTGGTAGCTATAGAGATGTAGCCCACTGGTTACTTCACTGACTGTGGAGGCAGAGGTCATGGGTTTGATCCCACAGTGGTGTTATTTGATAGGGCTGTCTGAGGCATTTCCTTTTTTAATTTAAATTGGTGCTGCCAGCAAACACACCCTCACAGTGCTGTAACCTTAAGGTGCCTCATAAGGTGCCCTGTAAAGCGCCTTATAAGGCGCCCTATAGGGAACATTATAAGGTGCCTTGGCGGACAGTGCACTTTATAATGTGCCCTCTGGAGTGCCTTATAGGGTGCCTTATGCGGCACCTTAGGTTACGGTACTGTGAGGGTGTGTTTGCTGGCAGCACTAATTTAAATTAAAAAAGAAACTGCCTCAGACAGCACTGATTTAAAGTAAAGGGTAATGCTTCAGACAGCCTTATTCATTAAGACCACTGGGGGATCAAACTCATGACCCCTGTTTCATCATTCAATGTATTAACCATTGCACTACACCTCTGTTGCTGTGGTTGTAGGTCAGCACGGCTAATTAAGGCTAATGCATGTTAAAGTGCCACGGCTCCCTCTATCGCGCGATAACCCGAAATGCTACCTTAAGACCGGAACGCCCACTCCTTTTATGGCATTCATCACATTAACGCTGGAGCTAATGCCGGTAACATTAAGATGGTTTAGTAAACATACCCCTTAGCTTTCTTAAAAGCCCATAAAAAGTCTATCCAGGTTTTTGCTTCTTTTGACCCCAACAAGATAGAGGTTGCTGTCTCCAAACAAACTTTATTAGTATGGCTTGCAGACTGCATCTCTTGCACTTATGCCCAAGCAGGCCTGAGCCTTGAGGGTCATGTCACGGTTCATAATGTCAGAGCCATGGCTGTGTCGGTGGCCCACTTGCACTCAGTCTCCATGGAAGAGATTTGCAAGGCTGAAACATGAACGTCTGTCCACACCTTCACATGTCACAATTTTGGCCAATCAGTACTTAGAAATCTGTTTGGGGAGTAAAATCCAACTCAGTGCCCCCTAGATCCTTTTCTTTCAGTTCAGACTACCTTAAAAAATAAATTTTATATATGTATATAAATAAATAAAATATACAAAAGGCCTGTTACCACCAAAAACAGTTGCCCTTTTGCCCCAGTTGGGCACTGTAGTACCCTTCTTTTGTTCAAGGTAGCCTGTAGCTAGGGAGTCTAATAAGTGAAGACTTTAT
This sequence comes from Ichthyophis bannanicus, assembly GCA_033557465.1. Taxonomy (NCBI): domain Eukaryota; kingdom Metazoa; phylum Chordata; class Amphibia; order Gymnophiona; family Ichthyophiidae; genus Ichthyophis; species Ichthyophis bannanicus. The sequence goes on along the minus strand of CM066048.1, from coordinate 86,147,136 downwards.
TCCTGCTTGTCTACAGACAAAAGTTAGTTACTCACCTGTAGCAGGTGTTCTCCATAGACAGCAGGAAAAGTCCTTACAACCACCCACCTCCCCCAGAAGTAGAATTCTCCTCAGTTTTTTGCTTGCACTGAAAATAAGATGGTGCCGCGGTGGCAGGCAGGAAGATTCCCGCATGCACAGTGGGCTTCCAAAAGCTTCTAGAAGGAGCTGGGAATGCTCCTGCACTGGGGTTCTCTTGGATGATGTCATTCATAAGTGAGGACTTTTCCTTCTATACATGGAGAACACCTGCTACAGGTAAGAAAGTACATTTTTTTGCTGGGTGTTAGGGGCATGCAGGCCAAAAATGTTTGTGTCGTAGTGTTTCTTTTTGTTTGCTGTCACTGATGCGCACTATTGACAAGAACCAGGAAATGACAAAAATTTCATCATTTCCCATTTCACTTAGATCGCTCCTTTCATTCAAAACAAAAGCACATCCCTGGGTATTATTTCAGACTTGGAAAGGGCATAAGTTATGGGGGTAGTATTCAGTCTGTGCTGATCTGCTTTTTTGCTGTCCTAAGTTATACAAATTATTATCCGGACAGTTGTGCTGAAAATCACCATTATCTGGATAAGTGCAGGTTCCACCTCAGCTCTACCCACGGACCACCTTGGCACTATCTAGATAGTGTCAAGGCAGTCAGAGAAAACATTCAGTGGCACTACCTGGATAGTGATGCTGAATATTCCTCTCACTTGGACTTTTGAATATTGTCTCCTAAGATCTTGGGTATGTGTTTTGTGGTAGTTCAATGTAAAATTGCTGCCCACTGGAAGCAGGTGGCATTACCTCACGTTGAACAATGGAAACTTGAGCTTTACCAAATAGAGATAATGGAAATATTAACAGCAATCAGAAATGAAAGACTGGATAAATATATTTGGCCTATATATGCTCCTAACTTTGAGAGTTATGTTCCTAAATTGACCTCTTGAAAATTTACAGGGATGATATCCTATATTTATACTCAAAATATTATTAAACTCTTTAGGAGCAAAAAAATGGGTGGCAAGAGGGGCAGATTTAAGTCAGAAAAAAGTTGGGAACTTGGCACTGATTTTCAGCACTAAGGGACTGATTATTTTGTATATAGTTCTAATGCTCCCCATAAATTGTTATGTTTTCTGTAAATAGTTCATGCAATATATTATGTTTTGTTTATTAAGACGCAAGCCTTTTATACATAGTTCACCGATGTTAGCTTATGTTTCATGTAAAAAGAACTGTAACTATATCGCTCTGTTCTTTATCATTGTTTTTTGTAAACCGCACCTGATCCTTGGGAAAGTGCGGTATATAAGTGATTATTAAATAAATAAAAATAAAAAAATATCAGACACACAGGGAGGCATGCTCACAAAAAACACGTAAGGGCCCGATATTCAGCTGCCCAGATCTTCAAAGGGCTATGCGCCAACCCCACCAACCTCTAAACCGGATATTCAATGCCACGGGGACAGCATTGAATATCTGATGATCACTGCCAAAGCTGGAAGCTACTGAAGCTAACTGGGCAGCAGCAATATTGGATGCTACCTGTTTTGCTCCTGCGTCTTAAAGATAGGCGAGGGTTTTTCTCGCCTATCTTTAAGGCGCAGATTGCTAACCAGGCAGCATCCAATATCACTGCTGCCCGATTAGCGCCATTCTCCACCTCCGCTCTGCCCCATAAAGTCCCCAACATACCCCGATGCTAACCGGATAGCATCGAGGCACGTAGGAGACTTAGATGGGGATATTCAAAGGCACTAACCAGGTAGGTGCCATTGAATGTCCCCATCTTAGGCATTTACACGGTTTACTGAGCTGTAAACCGTGTAAATGCCTTTTGAATATCGGGCCCATAGGTCTCATTTTAAAGGATTTAGTGTATGCATAGACACTTATGTGCGCACTTTAGTTGGGCACTATTCTGTAAATGTGTGCGTAAGTCCAATCACAAGTGTGAATGAGGTGGAGCATAGGTGGGAGCTATATCTACATGTGTAATTTATAGAATACTATAATTTACACGTGTCACTGTGCCAATCAAAGCACATCCCATATCCCCCTATTCTATAAAGTAAAGCCCACACGTGGCTTACTTTAGAGAATATGCCCCGCAACACACTTTACCTGTACGTGATATTATAGAATTACTCTCTAAACTCATAAATTAGGCTCGTAAGGCCGGGCAAATGAATGTCAGGCCTAAATTTATAAGCGTAGAGGCATATTCCAACCTGGCCGCCCAGCCCCTTGTGTGGCTGTCCAGAAGTGGGACACCCAGAGGCAGACCTGATTCTGATCCTGTGGGGGCTAGACATGCCCATGTGATCAGAATAGGGTCTATAGCCTGAACATGCAGGCCAGGCCCCGATTCTGATCAGCCTGCACATCCAGCAGATCCCCGGTTACCTCAGTCAGGCTCCTGAATGGAACCACAGTGCCATGGCATCTGGGTCCGGCTGTGGGGAATTTACTAGACCCCCCTACCGTTTTGTCCCGGCCCAACGACAGAATCCCCCAACATCCAGGGGGACTTATTCCACCTCCGCCTCAGAAATGCCCTCTCGTACCCCTGTCTAAGCCTCCCCGTACAAACATGCTATTCATACGGGGAGGTATTAGCTGGGGCCAGCAGGGGAACAAATAGTGGCGATGGACATCCAATCCAGACATCCTTCACAGCTATTCACTGTACTGAATGATCCCCATAATTTTTAAGCTCCTAAATTAAGATGAATTTTCAGCCGAACACTTAGGATTCTAAGGGTTATGTTTACTAAAACAAGCTGACAGTTAACCCAGGTTATCAGCAACTAGGTCCCATTGAATAACATGGGACTTAATTGCAGATAGCACAGGTTGACCGTTAGCCCAGTTTAGTAAACATACCCCTATGTTTTGCTGAAAATAGGACACAAGTTTAGGTGCCGAAAGTAGAAGCCTAAATTTTTGAATATCGGGTCTATTGAGATTTGGGCAAATACTGAAAACACGCAAAATGATTGTTACTGTATTCCCCTTGACTTATGTAATGGGAATAGTATGGGCTTCACTAGTACACCAGTACTGAGGGATCAAGAAACTATCCAAGGGGATAGGGATGCGGGGGGCTAAACAGGAAAAAAGCGATTGTATACGTTTAGTTGCTTCTGTATGGTTCAAATCTGTTATCTTTGGAATAGTGAATAAAGTTCTCGTTGTAATAAAAATAAAAAGTTTAATTAAAAAAACTATAATGTATATGCATGCTTGAAAAATATAGGTGCAGGTATTTATACTAGCTCTAGGGTTGCTGCAAATGTCCACACCTGCAATGTAGGTGCACGTTAGGCTGCTTATGCTAGTATTTTATCAGGACAAATAGATACTTGCATTTTAATGTAGGTGCCTTAAAATGCACTTTGACTAGGTGCACAAAGATCATTTTAAAGCAGGGCATCTAGATTAAGTGGGCCAGAAGGTACCTATTTTATAAAGACAAAAAGTGCCTATTTGTCTTTATAAAATCCTTGCGTAAATCCTGTAGAGACTGTGCCTACACTGCAGATATGGACATTATATCTGCTCAAGAGCAAGTGTAAATGTCCACGCATAGATTACTGAAGTGTACACATAAATTAATGTATTTTATAATATATGTGCACACTTCCCTACTCCACCTTTGCTCTGCCCAGACCTGCCTGGAAGAGTTTTATAAGAGAGATTTTACATATGTATATTGCCACATACATACAAAATTGATTATATAAAATTATTCCCTTAAATGATAATTTTATAACAGGGCACCTACGTTTGAAGTTGGAGGGGATGCTTATTTTACAAAGACACATAGGTGCCTATATTTCTTTATAAAGCACTAGCACAAATCCTACAGAAATAGTGCCTAGATCGTGGGCCCTGACATTTATGCCTAATAAGGAACAGGCATAAATGTCAGAGCATAAAATATACTTATAAACTGCAACTCTGCCCAAATTCCTCTCCTGAGCACACCTATTCTAGAAAATCCACTTTACAAACTGATGCAAGGGAATAGTGTGCCTAGTTTTATGTTATCTGCGTGTAGGCATTCCAGGGGGCATATTGTGAGCAGAACTGGGCAGAGTAATGACATGCACTTGCATTTTACACAATATACATGTGCATGCATAGAGTGCACACAAACATTCACACCTTCTTCAGAGAAGGTGTAAATTTCTACATGAGCGTTTGTTCACTGTTGGACCTGCGCCTATGTTACCTTTATAAAATAAGCTTGATTTAGGTACTTTTTCCCAAAATTGACATAGGTGCCTTGTTATAAAATTAAGCCCTTAATGTTAATGCTGCTATTTACCCCTCAGCACTTAGCGCTGATTCTATGTAGGGTGCACAGAGTTATGTGCTCAAAATGTGTGTAAGTCCCTATTCTAAAGGACTTATGTGCTTGAATGGGCACATGCATGCACTTTGGATGGTCGCTATTCTACAAGCACACGCATAAGTTATAGAATACTATGACCTATATGCGCTTTCTCAAAAGCTAGGCGCTGTCAATTATGCTTGCTCTAAAGCTGACATAACGGGTACAAAAGCAGATGCCACTGGTAGGCCCGAGAACCTTTATTGATTTGTGTCTTGGGCTCTTGGTCCTACCAGTGGCATCTGCTTGCCTGTTCTTTTGTGCCCGGTGTTTCTGCAGGTGGGAGTATTCTCCTTGTTTGTATAACTGACGTGACTACATGTAGGCATGGCTGTATGCCCCTAATCTATAAACAAAGGTGGCATGGAAGAGTAGCTAGGGCAGCAGCCTAGAGTCAGAAAGACTAGGGTTCAAATCCTACTGGCACTTCTCGTGGCCTTGGGCAAGCCACTTCACCTTCTGTTGCCTCAAGTACAAACTTAGATTGTGACTCTCTGGTACAGTACCTGAATGTAATCACCTTGATCATCTCCTGGAAAGGCATGCGTGAAATACTAATAAAGTATGCATATGCTTTAATTGATAGAATAGGACCCAAATATGCACATAACAATGACCATTGACTGCATGGGAGATTAGAGAATTATCCTCCACGTGACTGAATTTTATCATCCTGGCCATACCCACATGACTTTTTTTGGATGGATAAATTTGACTATATTTTAATAAAATGGCAAAATTTATAGCCGAATTTATCCCTGGAACCACCAGCAATTTAATGAAAAAAATATTCATGCAGTTGGTGCTGCCACTGGCCCCAGAAATGCTTTTGAAAATTGGGCTGACTGTATATATATATATATATATAAATACAAATATTTTTTTATTATTTACATACCATTGCACTTTGCAGCTCTTTAGCTTCTTTCGCAAATCCCTCCATGATTGTGCTATTACAATGACGATGAAGAGGGAGAGAGTCCACTGGCTTTGTATGTCCGAACAACATCAACAATAGAGCAAAAAGCCCTAATCAAAGAGAATAGCAAGGAGAAAAATAAAGATGTAAAGTAATTTAAAATATTTACGGTAAATCCTCATTGAATATTCCTGTATCTGAGTAGAGGACCTAAATTCATCCTGTTGCCTTGCAATAAGGGAAGGAAGGACAAGTGAAATATAAGCCCCTTCAATATCCATATTACTATAGTTAGGAGAGAAAAATAGAGGGAGGAAGGAAGGAACATCCTAGATCATGCGTTCTTTCTATCTTTGTGTTACAACGAGAAGGCAGGACACAATTGACTATAAACCTCTACTTTTTATTAAGCTAAAATAAGAGGAGGGGTCATAGTGGAGTAACTGTAAGTACTTTTAAGGTCAGTTTTCAAAAATGGTGCCTAAATGTAGGAGGATTTGCTACCAAATGCAGGGACTTATTTTGCAGCTGAAAAATGTTTTTAATTTAGAAATCTAAAACTTGGGAACCTACATTTAAACCTGAAATTTATTTACCTAGAGTTAGGCTCCTAAGTTAGGTTCTTAATACTGAAAATCAGGGCTAAACTCCTAACTTTATTCCCCAACCTAACTTCACCCCATTGCTTCTCACTTTTTAGGCACATATTTGAAAAAAGGCACCTAAATGTAGGAGTTCAACCCTTGTTAGTTTTCAAGTCGTAGGTGATAAAAGATCACCATGTTCTTGTTTGTCTGTCCCCATTTTAATAACCATTTATCTGTTTTCATTCAAATATGTGCCACAGACAAGTGATGCTCAATGACCTCTAGCTCATATTTTCTATGTAATCTTAATGTCTCTTAATACTTAATACTTACTGAGAGAGTTATTTAAGAAGCCCTATTTGCAGACATCCAAATCACAAAGGTGCCCTTGGAGCCATTTTAAAAGCTGGGTCTATAGCTGTTCCCAGTGTGAGGACTTCTAAGTCGTGAAGGGGCGTGATTGAAGCGTGACTGGGGCATTCCAGGGAATATGGATATGTGCACCTGATTTCAGAATTGGCAAGCACATCACCACCCACTAACAGGACCGTCCATGTCTATTTCTTCTCCAGGGCATGAATGAACATCAGAAAAGCTCTCATTCTGCCATCAGGACACCTGGAGGGCATAGAGAAGAAGGTACTCTGATACTCTCTATACTTTTAATGATGATAATGAAAACTGCAGGGAAACAAGGACACTTGTTTTCTGTTGAGCATGTTGATGCACGTCCCTGAATGCAAAATAGCATAGGATAGATGTTCCCAACCCAAGTTCTGTTTAGCGAGGATATCTATGTGGCCATCAGCATGGCTGTCCATGTCAGGGACATCAAAGTTTCTAAAATTAGGCCAAAACTTAAATGTCTTCAGGATTTTTTCAGATATTTTGCCCTGCAAGTCCTTTCTAAAATGCCTCTTCATAGGTTAATGTCAAACTTATATGTGCAGCACCCCTTCAGTGAAATCCGTTACTTGTATAAAACAGCCACTCGCCAATACCACTCAAATCAATTTCAATCTAGACTTAATTTTGTTGAAATTAATCAACTGCATCTTTGAAATAATGGACCGTGGCATTTTTTCAAAGTGTCTGTGCCATTGAAGGAATATCTCAAACTCAGAAGCAACATTTCCCACAGTGTGTCAACGCCTTTTCTCCAGGACCAAGCAGGAAGTCAGTCCTCACACATGGGTGACATCCATGAAAGCCTTTGGGAATGCAGGCACGCATGCGCGGTTCCCTTCCCGCCTAAAGGTGCCATCTTGCTTCAGTCTCTCTTTTTCCGTGAAGCCCACCGGACGTGTGTCCTAGTCATCCCGGAAAATAGTTAGATTTTTTGACGATCCTTCGCTATTTTTTACTCCGGTTCGGAACACCGGTATCGAGCCCGATCTTCTTTTTTCGTTTTTTGCCCTTTGTGGCTGGCATTCGCGCCCTTTTTTTCTTTTTCCCTGGAAGGCCAGTCCTTTGACCTCGCGGGGACTCTTTTTTCCCCGATGGCTTCCAGTGGTTTTAAAAAGTGTGATCGGTGCAAGAAGCTGATGTCTCTCACTGACACACACGACTACTGCCTTCGGTGCCTCGGTCCTGACCACGATCCTAAGATGTGTGGACCATGTGGGAAAATGTCTTCCAAGGCACTGCGAAGTCATCAGCACCAAAAGGAAAGGCTTTTTTCTGACTTGGCCTCCGGCCGGGCCCAGACCTCGTCTAGGGCCTTGACATCTCGGGAATCGGATCCCGAGCACCGTCGGGGCTCCTCGGACAGGGGGTACCCCGACCGGGAACGAAAGAGGAAGAAGAGGCTCGCGAGGGCGTCGTCGGAAGAGGTCCCTGGCTCCTCGAGGGCTAGGTCTCAGACCCCCGACCGTCGCCCCGGGCCCGTGGAACAGGAGAAGCCTTCCAAAGTTCCTCGAGTGGAGCCGGAGTCTGCTGGACACAAGTCCTGTAGTCCTCGTGGACTCTCCTCCCAGAGAGCCGACGTCGGGCCCGGCACCGCTGGGGCCCGGGTCGGGGGCTGCTGAGTCTCCTGAGCTGGGTCTCAGGTTGACAGCCATGGAGAGCAGACTGTCTGCCTTCATGGAACAGCAGCGGGCCCTGATGGCCAGCCTGTCTGGCGCATCTGCTCCGACCACCGGGACATCGACATCGAAGTCGACCCTGGAGACCGAGCCGATACTCGAGACCATGAAGGCTCGAGGTCGACCTCAGTTGCGGTCTCCCTCGACCTCCCGTTCGGGACCGAGGGCGTTGACGCCGGTGCCTTCGGTGTCGGGGCGGGTGCTCACAGGCCCCGCGTGGTCGGACCCCGATTCCTCATCGGACGAGTCCGCCTGGGAGACGGAGGACAAGGAGTCCCCCGACACCTTCAGGACTCGGTGCATCCCATCGGACTCACCGCAGTCTGAACCCTGGAGTAGATCCCCTCCGGAGGATACCCGGTTCTCGGAGTTTGTCCGGGATATGGCCACAGCGTTGGCTATCCCTGCGGACCCCGAGGAGGAGCCTCGAGCCGAGGAGCTCGAGGCCCTGCAGTATGACTCTCCCCCGAAGGAGGCCTTTACTGTTCCGGTTCCTCCAATGCTGGAATGGCTCCTCTTCCGGATGTGGGAGGCACCGGCCTCGGCTCCGGTTTTAAGCAAGCGGGTCGATTCGATCTATCGACTCCGGAAGAGTCCTGGCTTTCAAAAGGCGCAGCTACCACACCATTCCATGGTGGTGGAATCAACCATGCATCGCCTGAAAAGTCAGAAGATGCACTCCGCGGTGTCCCCTGGCAGGGAGGCCCGAAACCTCGATGGTTTTGGTAGAAAGTGCTTCCAGGGCTCGATGCTTGCTTGCCATGTCCAATCTTACCAGCTGTACATGGGCATGTATTTGCGAGACCTGGCCAAGGAGCTGGCCGGGTTCTCTGCTGGTCTCTCCGGGGAACCCTTGCAGAGGTTCAAGTCCTTGTCCTCGGGGATCCAGGAATGCTCCAAGTTTGTCCCGCGCTGCCTACGATGGCTTCGAGGCTTCGGCCCGTGTTGCGGCAGCCGGCATCGCGGCTCGACACCAGGTGTGGCTGCAGGCATCGGACCTCGAGCCATGGGTTCAGGACAAGTTGGTCAATGTCCCTTGCCGAGGTGAGAACCTTTTTGGCAAGCCCATGACTGAGAAGGCCGCACAGCTCGAGACCGAGCACCTCACGAGGACGAGGCTGTCTAGAAAGACTTCTGCCCCTTCTCATAAGAAGAAGGGCTCGGGTAAAAAGGTAAAAAAGCCCTTTTACCCAAGGAAGGGCACTGCCTACAAACAGTACCCACATTACCAGGCTTCCCAAGCTGCCCCTCAGGGTCAGCAAGCCAAGGGGCAGGGTAATGGGCCCCGTAGGCAGAGGACCCCCAAGCCTCCAGCCCCTGCTCCCACTCAGCAGGGTGGGGGGTTTTGACTCCTTAGGTATAGCCTCTCTGTCCCTGCTCTCCCAACCCTGCACAGGAGGTCGCCTCGCCCCGTTTGCCCACCAGTGGCCACTCATCACTGGAGACAGTTGGGTGTTAAGCATAGTCCACAAGGGCTATGCACTACACTTCCAACAACTGCCTCCTCCATACTTCCCAGGGGAGCCTCCAAGGCCTCCCCTGCACACAGATCTTCTCCTTCAGGAGCTCCAAGGTCTGTTGGTGGACAGGGCGGTGGAGCCTGTGCCTCCCCACTTGCACGGTCGAGGGTTCTACTCCAGGTATTTCCTGGTACCCAAAAGAACCGGTGGCCTTCGACCTATTCTAGATCTCAGAAACCTCAACAAGTTCTTGGAGAAGGAAAAGTTCAAGATGCTTACTCTTGGAACACTTCTGCCCTACCTCCAGCAGGGAGATTGGCTATGCTCATTAGATCTAAAGGATGCGTATACTCACATTCTCATTCATCCAGACCACAGAAAGTACCTCAGGTTCATTGTGGGAGGAAACCATTATCAGTACAGAGTACTACCTTTTGGCCTCACCTCCGCTCCCAGGGTCTTTACCAAGTGCCTGGCAGTGGTGGCGGCCTACCTGCGAAATCAGAGAGTCTTTGTCTTCCCATATCTGGACGACTGGCTCATAAGAGATCAGACGTGCCAGGAGGCCCGACAGGCTACTCTCAGAACTATTGCTCTTCTTCAAAGCTTGGGGTTCGTCATAAACTTCGCAAAGTCCACTTTGCTCCCCTCCCAGAACTTGGAGTTCATAGGGGCGAGGTTGGACTCTCTGCATATAAAGGCATTCTTGCCAGAAGACAGAGCCCAAAGACTGATAAACTTAGCGAACCAGTTTCTCGTCAGGTCCCTGGTCTCCGCCAGACTCTGTCTGAGGCTTCTAGGCCACATGGCTTCGACAGTACATGTGATCCCCAAAGCCAGGCTCCATATGAGGCCTGCACAGTGGTGCCTTCAGACTCAGTGGTCACAGGCCACAGGCAGCCTCAGAGACAGGATAAGGGTGTCCAGACAATTTCTGAACTCCCTCAGCTGGTGGCTGCACCCACCCAATCTACTACAAGGGGTACCTTTTCAGATTCCTGGGTTCACAGTGGTGTTGACCACGGATGCCTCCCTGGAGGGCTGGGGAGCTCATTGTCTAGGCAAGTGCATCCAGGGTCTGTGGTCTCCCTGGGAAGCCGCACAGCAAATCAATCTCCTGGAACTCAGGGCTATTCGGTTGGCCCTCAAGACTTTTTCTCAAACCCTGGCTCATCAGTCTGTCCTAGTTCAAACAGACAATCAGGTAGCCATGTTTTATGTGAACAAGCAGGGCAGAACTGGGTCCAGACTCCTTTGTCAGGAGGCACAGGACCTTTGCTTGTTTGCTCTCAGACACAACATGCTCCTCAAGGCAGTGTATCTACCTGGCCAGGAGAACTACCTGGCAGACAGGTTGAGCAGGATTCTGCAGCCCCACGAGTGGCAGCTCCTCCCACTTCCTGTTCAGCTGTTGTGGTGAGCAGACCTGTTCTGCAGAGCTCCTGTTAGGGAGGAGTTCCTGCTTCCTTCCTGTGGCTGGATGTCGGGCCCTGGGCCGCCTCCAGCAGGAGAGGCCCAGGCTCAGAGGCCTACCAGGCCTGGTAGGCCTCCTTTGGTGCAGACTACTGAGGATGCTGGGACAGGTCTTAATCCGATACCCCAGGAGGGGGCCTCCCCAGGTAGGACTACAGATGGTCAGGGAACAGGGACCCACTTGCCCGGAGGTTTGGGCCCGCTGCCCCAGGGAGGAGGCTCCTCTCTCCTCCCCAGGCAGGGTGTGGAGGCTGGGTGGAGGCAGGGAGAGGCCCTGGGGAGGCCTTGGAAGCCTGCCCCGTACGGTGCTGGAGGAGGTGGGTTCCCCCCTCCGCCTCGGGTCCTGGAGGAGGCCTCTACCTCTTCCAGTGAGGATGAGGACGGAGGGTCGGGCCTGCCATCCTTCCAGAAACCAGCTAGGGCCCCAGGGGAGATTGTGGTGGCAGTACGGCGGCTCCAGGGTCTCCAGAAGGAGGCGGCCCAGCTGGAAACTCAGCTCTCCCACCTGGAGAGCCTGCAGGCCACCATTCCCGGTGAGGAGTGGGTGGCCTATACCATCTATAGAAAGGGGGTAAAGCGGGCCTTGAAGGCTAAACACCAGGAAATCATCTATCTGAGGAGCCAGGGTTGTGGGTCCCTGTCTGAAGTGTATCATAACTATGATAGATGGCAGGGTAGATCTGTAGTCCAGGGGAGACCCCCGGGGGTGGGTAAGCCGGTAGGACATCGACAGTCCCGTTCTCTGTTGCCCTTTCAGGGTGAAGTTGAATTGGTGAAAGCTGGTGCCTGGGCGTTTGGGGGCGGGGTCCCTGCCCACCTAGATTCTTTGGAGCCAATGATGACAGCCCCGCCGACGACCCGATTGCAGACATCGATTTCCTGCACTAATGATTGGGGCAGTGAGCAGGGTGTCCGAGGAGTTGATCTTTCCCATCAGCAGGCCTTTCCCGTTCATTTTCCTGCTCTCCCGACATCAGCGTGTGTTGGTGGGGTGCCCCACGATGGCTGCCAGGCAGTTCCCCGTGACGTCAGGCTTCTCACCGTTGCCGCCGATGCAAGGATTGCCCCGATGGAGGAGGTCTCTGCAGGGCTTCCCCCAGCCCGATCGACACTCCAAGATGGCCGCCGCCAGGGGTGTAACGTCACTTCCGGGTATTCCCGGAAGTGTGAAGCGAGCCGGGATTCTGTCTTTGCCTTGCCGCAGGAGCAGCGACGGCGGTCTGAGGAGGCTCTGCCTGGATTTCCCCGCTCGTCCTCCGCTGAAAAATGTCCTCGAGGTGGTGATTCGCACTCGGATCCGATGCAGCAGCGTCGGGGATCTCAAGGCTCTGTGCTGTTTGACCGCCGAGTTCATTCCCCTGCAGTGGATACCGGATTTTCAGTGCGGACTTGGGGTGGGGGGGCTGCTGTGAACAGCGACTCCCCTGTTTTGGCTGCTCTTCCTGCTCCTCGACGGCTGCAGGATGGCCGCCCATCTTTTTCAGAAGTGGCTGTCTGGCACCGGAGGGGTGCAGGACAAGGGAAGGAGCAGGGTAGGGGCTGCTGTTCGTTTTCTGCAGCCCCTGAGGGGAGTCAAGAGCAGGGACAGCATGTTTCTTTGTCTTCTGTGTCAGCGGAGCGGGATGAACAGGCGCCTGCAGTTTCCGCCAGTGTGGCTGAAGGGGGGCCTGGCTCGCAGGGGGCGTCCGCCCTTCCTGCTGGCGCGTTGGCTACGGGCCTGGTGGTTCTGGACCCTTGTGCCACGTCTGGCACCGACACCCTGGTAGGACCTGCGCGGGACACGGGGCCGGGGGGTGGCGGTGGGGGGGATGTTCTGGGTGGGGGATCTGCCCTGTTGTCTCGGGCAGGTCCTGCCTTGTTGTCGGTAGCCGTAAAGGGGGTAGCGGACGGTGGGATAGGGGAAGGGCGGATGGAGGAAAGGGGGGAGCGGATGACTGGTCATATAGTGGGGAAGGAGGGAGTGGCTGATTTGGAACAAGGGAAGGAGTTGTCCTCAGTAGGGTCAGGGGGGGCGGTGGTCCCCCTGGATCCCGGGAATGACGGGGAGCGGGGTCCGTCCCCGGTAGTGGTGGCCGAGACCCAGGAGCCTTGCGCTGGGTCGGGAACGCGGGAAGGAGGTTTGGGGGAGCCTTCCGGTCCCCTGGGTGTCACCGAGAACCAGGTTTGTGATGCCCTGCGTTTAGCCTTGGAGACCCCGACGGGCCCTCCTGGGGCCTTTGCTGCCTTTCAGCAGATGGAGGTGGCGGCAGGGTGTGATCCAGGGGTTCTCGGTGGCACCCAGGGATCCGGAAAGGATAGCATTCCAGATTCGGTTTTGGCAGAGATGATCTTGCCCAGTTCTCAGGTCGCCCCATGTGCGGAGATTGTGGATCCTGCAGACCAGCAGCAGGATCCCCCGCAGGTAGCAGCAGGGGAAGGCCAAGGTAGGCAGGGGATGGGAGCTGAGGGGTCGGCTTCCCCCCCCGGACCTTTGCGGAGGCTCTGAGGGGGTCGGGCACCACTCCGGGGAAGTCGGGTGAAGGTGGGGGGAGGGGGAACTCCCAGGGGAATGATCCCGCAGGAGGGGGAGGAGGTGGGGAGGGTACCACCGCGGGGCGGGGGGCGAGGTCCGACGGCGCAACGTGGCGCAGATCCGATGGGCTGGGGAGGGGTCCCCTCCAGCCAGGGAACAGGTCTTGAGGATGGTCCTTGGGCTGGGGTTTCTCCCAGGAGATCTCTACGCCTTTATCCACATGAACAACACCATTGAATATGATGTTAGTTTCATGCTGAGACGGGGGCTGGAGATTTTCTGGGACCGATACCAGCAGCAGAGGGGGCAGGGAGGGTGGGCTGACTTTTCGTGTTGTGCCTATCTCTCGCCAGGGGGCGGTACCTGTGACCATCCTATCCAGGAATGAGTCGCTCCCAGGGCAGGACATCCAGTTTTGGTTGTCGCGCCATGCGGTGCTCCTCGCACCCCTGGTTAAGGGCGCTGGGCCCCTAGGGGTGTGGGACGGGTCGTGGAAGGGCAGGATCCGTTTGCGTGAGGTGGGAAACGTGGTGCAGCACGTGCCCTCGGCCGGTTTTCTCGGTCGGGATCGCATCTTGTGCTATTACCCCGGGCAACCCCGCGAGTGTCACCGCTGTGGCTCATTTCGCCATTTGAGCATGAACTGTCCCGAGCAGGTCTGCACCCGTTGTGGTGGACGGGGTCACGCCTCGGCCGGGTGTCTGCTAATTCGGTGTAACCTTTGCGGGGAGTTGGGCCACCCCTTCGCCCGCTGCCCCTCCGCGTCACACACTGGACCGGGGGGGATGCCGTCACTCCACCTCGGGCTTCTGTGCGGGAGGAGGTTGTGGAGGCCCCTCTCCCTCAGGAGGAGTCCAAGGGCCCTAGGGTAGAGGAGTCCATCGAGCCGAGGGGGCCACCAGGGGGAGGGGATTCGGGTAGGAAGGAGGAGAGGGTTGATGTGGTGGAGGTTAATGTATCACGACAGGATAGTGGGTTGAGGGTGGTGCCACCTGAGGAATGGACTACGGTCCCTTCCAAGGGTGGCAAGTCCAAAAGGAAGAAACGGGAGACATCCCCGTTGCCGGATGCAGAGCCCGTGTTGGACATCAACCGTTTCGTCTTTTTGGCTGCTGATGCGGCTCTGAGGTGGATGAGGGCTTGCCTGTGGAGGCAGGGCTTCCTGTGCGGCGCTCGGAGCGGTTAGCGGCAGGGGCGGCCCCTCTTCCTCAGCGGCGACCTTCAAAGATGCCGAAGGCGCGCCGCAGTCAGGGTCCTCCAATCAAGGGGGATACTGGCGCCCGACGGGTGAGGGAGGATGGGTTTGTACCCCCGCAGTTGGGTTTGGGGCCTTCGCAGGAGCCCCCTGCTGACCCGGCCGCCCTGGCCTCCCCCGCGGAGGTGGGCACTGTCGTATTGTCTCAGTCTTTGTCCGGGGAGGGGGGGGCTGCACAGGTGGTGGACCCCACGGAGGAGGTCATTCCTCCGACCCCTGACCCGTTTGTACCTCCTCCTCCGGTGGGGGCTGGGCCTGCCCTCGCGACAGCTTTGCCTGGTGGTCCCGGGGGCGCCAGCACCTCCTGGGGTGACAGGGTCGAGCGGGAGGAGGAGGAGATCCTCGAGGTGGTCGACGTGGACCAGGAGGAGTTGTTCCAGCTCGCGGGCTTGTCCTGCAAGCGGGATTCTGGGGATCCCGGGGTTGGTGAGAAGAGGAGGAAAGGGTCACTGCACTCGAAATAGGCATGGCGTGCACTCCTGCGTTCTCGTGCGCCACCATCAACGTGGCCAGCATTTTCTCAGACCAGGCGCGGGCTATGGCCTATGATTTTCTTTCTACGAGTGGGCTGGATGTCATCTTCTTGCAGGAGACCAGGCTCACCTCGCTCGCTAGCCTTCATCGGGCGAAGCGAGAGTGGAGGTGGGGCCCTTCGTACTGGTCACTTGCGGCACAGCCCTACGCAGGAGTAGCGGTTTTGTTCACGTCTAACCGATTTCAGGTGCAGTACGTGTGGGAACTGGAGCAGGGCCGGTGTCTGCTCTTAGACGGCTACTGTGGGCCTCATCGGTTTCGTTTCGTGGTGGTCTACGGCCCCCAGTCTAAGTTGGCGCGGAAGACCCTGTTTGGGGTCATCCGCCCCTACCTACACACCTCCCGTTTGGTGGTCCTCGCCGGGGATTTCAACACCACCACCTTTTTGCAGGACCGAGGGGGGGAGCGTTGCCCACCTAGTTACGAGGGCCTCTTTTGGCCGAGATGACCCGGACGGCTGACCTGGTGGATGTTTTCCACCGGGCCTTTCCACGGTCGCCGGGTTTCACCTACTACCATGGGACCTGCCGGAGTCGTATCGATTGGATATATGTGAGTGCCCGGGTGGAGTGTTCCCCTCCGCAGTTGCAGGCGGTTGACTTTTCGGACCACCGCGTCCTCTCCGTGTCCTTCCTGGCTAACCACGAGGAGCTTAGCAGGGGTCCTGGCCTGTGGCGACTGAATGTGCAGTTGTTGGCAACATCAGAGGTGGTCCAGGAGTTCTTGGCCTTTCTCGCAGACCAGGAGACCCTGCTGAGTGTTTTTCCTTCCCGTGGCGCCTGGTGGGATGAGGTGAAGACGCGTGCCCGACAACTCTTCCGTTCCCGGGGTACCTCCATGGCTTGATCCCGCTACCTCACCTACACTGTCCTCCGGAGGTCGCTGGATCGTTTGGTATCCCGAGGGGCAGCGCGGGAGGAGGTTGAAGAGGTGCGCGTCCAGCTCCGTGGCCTGCTTTACGATCGCCATGCCTCCCTATGCTTCGAGGGGGCGGCCGGTGGGGCGCCAATACAGACCCATTCCGGACGTGCAGGGAGAGGGTTCAGCGTCGGGAGGTCATGGCCCTGCGGGGCGAGGACGGTACCATTCATACCTCCCAGGAGACCTTTTGCGGATGGTGGGGGAATACTTCTCGGACCTGTTTGGGGATCGCCCCGTGGACCTCACCCATATCCGAACGTACCTGGGCCTTCCCCGGTGTATTCGGCTGTGGCCCAGGCACAGGTTGATGCACTCGCTGCACCGATTCAGCAGGTGGAGGTGGAGAGGGCGATTCGTGCCATGCCGTTGGGGAAGGTGCCTGGGCGCGATGGGCTCCCTGTGGAGTTCTATCGCACTTTCATTGCCCAGCTGGCCCCCTTCCTGACCTCCCTGTTTCAGGAGATCATGGACACGGGGTATCTCCCGCGGTCATTTCGCGAGTCTGTCCTGCTGCTGCTCTCCAAGGGGAAGGACGATAGCTCCTTGGACTTCTGGCGGCCGCTCTCTCTTCTGAACGCGGACCGGAAGATCCTGGCCAAGTGTTTGGCCAACCGACTGGTGGAGGTGTCGGGCGTTTTGCTGTCCCCTTCCCAGTATTGTTCCGTTCGGGGAGAGGGGTTCTGGACGCTGTCGCCACAGTCCGGGAGATGGTGGAAAGAGGCCGGTCGCTCCAACGGGACCACTGGTTGGTCTCCTTGGATCAGTCCAAGGCCTTTGATCGAGTCAGTCACCGGTACCTGTGGGTGGTGCTCCAGCACTTCGGCCTCCCCGCAGGTTTCCTCTTCGTCGTGCAGGCGCTGTACCGAGGGGGGGTGAGCTTCCCGTTTATTAACGGGTGGCTCGGACGGCCGTTTGGTGTCGCCTCGGGGGTGCGGCAGGGGTGCCCTTTGAGCCCCCTGCTGTATGTTTTCTCCCTCGACCCCTTCCTCCGGAGATTGTCCTCAGGTGGGTTGCGGGGCCTGGAGGCGCCTGGTGCGCCCCCGGTGTCCGTCGTTGCCTACGCTGACGACATCTCAGTTTACGTGGATGGCACTGAAGGGGTAGAGGCCCTGCGGGAGGCTGTGGAGGAGTACTCGGGGGTAGCCCACTCTGTTGTCAACCACAGCAAGTGCCAGACGCTGTGGTTGGGCTCCTCGGAGGCCTCCCCGCCTTCCTGCGCCCCCTTTCCTCCTCCCGTGGGGGAGGTCCGCGTTTTGGGCCTCGTCTTCGGGTCGGAGGACTGTGCGGAGTCCAATTGGGACCGTTGTCTCGAGACTGCACGGTGTCGGGTGTTGCGGTGGAGGGGGTGGAGGTGTACGTACGAGGAGAAGATCAAACTCCTCGGGACGTTTCTGCTTCCTCTCTTTCTGCACGTAGCCACGGTTTTCGTCCTTCCGTTGTCCCGTCAGGCATCTGTCTGTGCCGTCTTTTTCTGTTTTCTGTGGGGTAACCGCTTGAACCCTGTCCAGCGCAACATCGTCTGCCTGGATCGGGCAGAGGGTGGTTTGGGTATGTTGCACCCCCTTGTTTTCCTGTCAGTCTTGTCTATGGCGTTTCACTTAGGTAGGATGAGGGAAGGGGGTGGGGTTTGGTGGGTGGCCTCCTATCGGGAATGGTTCTCCCGCTTCTGGGAGCAGTGGGAGGGGGCGTCCTCGGTCCCACGTGTGCGCCGGAGAGGGGAACAGGCCCCATCGTACGTATTTGTGATGGTGGGGCTCATTCGGCGGTGGGGGGTGACCGACCCGCTCGCCCAGTCCTTGGGGCGAAAAGGATTATACCGGATGGTACTCACCTCTCACTATCAACCACGGTGGGCCCTGCGGGACTGTCCGGCGGATGTGATGCAGCGGGGCCTTCGGCTGTTGAACTCCCCTCGGCTACCGAAGAAGGTTCGGGATGTAGCCTGGTTGTCTTTCCACGGGCGTTTGTACGTGAGGGACAACCTCAAGTACAGGTCACAGGCCGAGCGGGTCTGTCCGAGGGCCCGGGTGTGAGGGGCAGGCGGAGACCATGGACCATTTCCTCCGGCAGTGCCCCTTTAACGTGGAGGCCTGCCGGTTGGTGTCCGCTGCTCTTCACCTGCGCGACCTTTCCCTCCTCACGTATGCGGAGTGGGTGTACGGGGCCTGGTCCTTTCCTCTAAGGCAGGACTCCGGGACCCTCTACCTCGTCACGGCTGTAGTGCGCTACCACCTGTGGCAAGCGCGCTGTCATGTCTCGACCCGGGGGTTGGTCCTGCCCCTCGACGAGGTGTGGTGCGGGACATTCTGGAGGAAGTGTCCAGCATGGCGCAACGCGAAAGGCGGGTGGTGGAAGCCCATCGTTGGGAGCGTCTGTGGCGTCACCTCACCCTCCGCCCCCCGTGAGGGGGAGGGGTTCCCTGGGGTTATCGTCCCTGTAGGGCTCTGAGGTTTGTTTTTGTTTCACTAGGGGAGGGGTGTGGCAGGAGGGGTTGGGTTTCCTTCCCTGGGGTTTATTTCTGAGTATGACTTTGGGGTTGTTTTTCTCCCGGGGGGGGGGGGGGTGAGCTGGTGCTGCTCCAGGGATGAGACCACTTTTCCGCTCTCCCTTTCCTCTTCGAGGGGGCTGTCCCAATTGTTGTTGTTGTTAGTGGTTTTGTATGTCCTTTTTGTGTCCTGGGCATCCCGCTCCGCTGGCTGATCGCAGGGCAGCACAGGGGTTATGTTATTTTTGCTTTGTTTTTAGCCTTTGATTTGTATGATTAATTATGCTTTGTTTTGGTGGGATTATGTTGGGGATGGGCTTAAGATGCCCTTATGTTTCTGTTTGGGGGGTAGGGGTAGGGAGGCTTGTTTTTGATGTGTTTGGTTCTGTGGGACGGATGGGGAGGGGGTAGGGATTGGAGTGGAGGGAGGGGGAGCTGCTGCTCCCGCTGCAGGGGGAGGGATGGGGACAGGGGACTCTGTCTTGGAGGGGGGTTGGGGGAGGGGGAGTCTGGCAGTGCCCACACACTGGCGGACTGCATGAACAGTTGGACTGGGGGGGACTGTTGTGTGGGGGAGGGGTTCAGGGATTGCCAGACGGATAATGTGTGGACTGCTTTGGGGTGTTCTTGCTGGGGGGGGTTGGCTCGGGCAGGGACAAGGGCCCGCGGGGGGGAGGGGACATGGACATTGTCAGAGACGTTTGTGGGTTGTTGTCGGGAGGAGGGGCACGCGTGTTGATTGCTGGGTTTGGTGGTGGGTTTGGGGAGGTGGGTCACGGGGGGGGGTTGTGATATTTGTTTTGTGATATGTCGGGGGGGGGGTGGGGGGTTTTGGGGGGTGTGTGGGACTTGGTTGGGGTGATTGTTTCTGCTTTTTGTATGTATTTTGTTGCTTGTTTAATAAACTCAAAATTTCCATCCTTTGGTAGTTCAAAAGATTTTCCTGAAATGGGGACTTCCATCCATAGACCTATTTGCCAGTCCTCTGAACAAACAGCTGCCAAAGTTCTGCTCCAGGCAACTGCATCCTCTGCGGATAGCAGCAGATGCTTTTCTAATTCCCTGGTCTCAGGGCCTCCTGTATGCGTTTCCTCCCACGCCCTTGGTGGCCCGAACTCTGTTCAAGATTCTTCAGGACAAGACCTCGGTCCTGCTGGTGACTCCCAGGTGGCTGAGACAGCCTTGGTTTCCACTTCTGCTTCAGCTGGCAGTGGATCCCCCACTGCCTCTGGGGTTGCAACCCGACCTTCTCTCTCAGGATCAGGGTCCCTTCTGCACCCCAATCTCAAAGCTCTCAATTTGATGGCCTGGAGGCTGCAAGGGTAGTTTTGGCTCCCTGGGGCCTACCTCAGGAAGTTGAGGAGGTTGTCCTAGCCTCTAGGAAACAGTCCACTAGGAAAACCTATGCTCTTAAATGGAAAAGGTTTTCCGTGTGGTGTCAGCTACGTACAGAGGATCCTTTCTCCTGTACTGTACCAGTAGTGCTTCAGTACTTACTGCACTTATCAAATCAGGGACTTAAGTCCAATTCTGTTCAGGTCCACCTCTCAGCTCTAGCAGCTCACCACTCACTGGTGGGAGGACATTCTCTGTCGGTTCACCCCTTGGTGTCCCGGTTTCTCAGAGGCTTGCTCTTGCTCAAGCCTCCAATCCGTCCTCCTGCCCCTGAGTGGGAGTTGAATGTGGTCTTGCAGCAACTGACTCGTCCACCTTTTGAGCCGATGGCTACTTGTCCACTACGCTTCCTGTCCTGGAAGACACTCTTCTTGGTAGCCCTTACCTCGGCTAGGCGAGTGAATGAGCTTCAGGCCCTGGTCTGTGACAGGCCCTACACCAGATTCTATAGGAACAGGGTGGTCCTCAGGACTCATCCAAAGTTCCTCCCCAAGGTTGTCTCCTCTTTCCACCTCAACCAGGAGGTGGTTCTTCCAACATTCTTCCCTAGGCCTCATGCAAGCCAGGCTGAAGCAGTTCTGCATACCCTGGACTGTAGGAGGGCCTTATCCTTCTACCTTGACCTACGCAGGGGCATAGAAGGGCTACTCAGCTCTTCATATCTTTTGACCCTAATAATTTGGGGTTAGCTGTGTCTAAGCGTACCTTGTCCACCTGGGTGGCTGACTGTATCACCTGGGCTTACAGGGCAGCTGACCTTCCTTTGCAGGGTCGGGTCACAGCCCATCGTGTCAGGGCAATGGCTGCCTCAGTGGCTCATCTCCGCTCTGTACCGTTGGTAGACATCTGCAGGGCTGCAACTTGGTCTTCCAGCCAGACGTTTGCGGCCCATTACTGTCTGGACAGGGAGTCCCGTAGGGACAGTGCTTTTGGCCAGGCAGTACTCCGGAATCTCTGTGAGGTTTAGGCAACTCTTGCCCTCCGTTTGGCTACCGGTGGAGGTTCTGTCAGTGAAAAGCCTTTCTTTGATGCTGGAACTAGAGGGAGTTCTCTTGTTCAGCCTGGGTTCCTTGGTAGCCCAGAGCTTGGGAGTCACCCATATGTGAGGACTGACTTTCTGCTTGGTCCTGGAGAAAGAGTAGTTACTCACCTGTAACAGGTGTTCTCCAGGAGCAGCAGGAATCAGTCCTCACAACCCTCCCTCCTCCCCTTGGAGTTGCAGTTGTACATAGTTTATTTTACATTTTTGTGTGCTGTTTATAGCTATGTCATTTGACTGAAGCAAGATGGCACCTTTAGGCGGGAAGGGAACCGCGCATGCGTGCCTGCATTCCCAAAGGCTTTCATGGAAAGCTGGGGAAATGCTCCACAAGGGCTTCATCGACGTCAATGTCACCCATATGTGAGGACTGATTCCTGCTGCTCCTGGAGAACACCTGTTACAGGTGAGTAACTACTCTTACTCTTCTCACGGTGTTCTCCTCAGCACGTCAACACCGCTATTTGTGCCTTGAATCCATCCAGCAGAATGTCCATGCACCATATGTGATAACATCATCACTTCATCCTTAAAGGGATATCTTGCCCTTACTAACTAATATCTCTACTTTGCCTTGAGTGTAGATATGGAAAGATGAGTAGCTAAATCCAAAATCAAAATTTCTTCGTTACTTGATTGTTTATTGTTTATTTAGGTGCTCAATAGACCGCCCATCACAACAGCGTATGAGCAGTTTACAAAATACAATTAAAGGTTGCTGAAGAAAAATTAGGAAAGGAACGCCTTAATACGACAGGAAAGGAGAGAGAGGAGTAAGGATTATAGCTAGATTATAGGAGCAAATTCAGGGAAACATCATTGTGGGGGTGGTGAAAGAAGACATGGAGGAGGAGGAGAGAGGCCAAAAGCTAGACAGGAGGTGAGTTTTTAGGTTTGCTTTGAAGGTTTTAAAT
The DNA here is from genome assembly GCA_033557465.1 of Ichthyophis bannanicus. Lineage (NCBI taxonomy): Eukaryota > Metazoa > Chordata > Amphibia > Gymnophiona > Ichthyophiidae > Ichthyophis > Ichthyophis bannanicus. Next base: position 86,125,122 of record CM066048.1, on the reverse strand, counting down.
GAGGGCTCTAGGCGGAGGTCTGGGGGGAGTGAGTTCCATAGGCGGGGATCAAGGAAATAGAAGGCAGAGGAGCGGGTGGATTCTAAATGGGCTTGGGAAGGGGAGGGTAAGGTTAGGCGGTTCATGTGGATAGTGTGGAGGGAACGGTGGGGAGTATGGAGGCGGACCAAATTGGCAAGGTAAAGGGGAGTGCCAGTGTGAATAGACCTGTGAACAAAGATAAGGAATTTGTACTGAATACGAAAGGAAATCGGAAGCCAATGTAGACGAATGAGAAGGGGGTGATATGATCGAAGTGGGAAGAGTAGGTGAGGATACGGGCAGCAGTGTTGTGAACTCGTTGCAGACGTTGAAGTTGAGATTGGGGGAGACCGGCTAAAGAAACGTTGCAATAATCGAGGCGTGAGACGACAAGGGAGATGAGGAGGGTGGTCATAGTGGCGAAAGAGAGGAAGGGATGAACAGATCGAAGTTGTCTTAAAGTGAGAAAGCAGCGCTGAACTACAGATGAGAAGTGGGCTTTGAAGGATAAGGAGGAGTCGAGGGTCACACCAAGGTAGCGCAGAGAGGTAACGATGGGGATAGGAGCGGAAGAGAGCAGGGGAGTGAGGGAGGGGGCGGGGCTACCGGCAGTAAATCAAATGGCTGAAGTTTTAGAAAGATTAATATGTAAGAAATTAGAAGAGAGCCAAGATGCGACTGAGGAAAGACAGTTGTTAAAGGGAGTGATATCGGGGGAAACTGAATCGGTGTGTAGAGAAGAAAGATATTGTTGGCGTAGCAGTGAGCGGAGACACTGTGCTGTTGAACCAAGAGGGCGAGAGGAGCCAGGAAGATGTTAAAAAGAAGGGGAGTGAGGACAGAGCCCTGGGGGACACCGCAGGGAAGGGGAGTGGAGGGGGAAGAGAGAGAACCTGTAGAAACTGAGAAAGATCGACCAGAAAGGAAAGAACGAAACCAATGGAGAACAGTGCCGGCTACGCTGGCATCTTGAAGGCGTGAGAGGAGGGTACGGTGGTCAACAAGGTCGAATGCAGCAGAGAGATCAAGAGAGACAGCAATTTTGATTACAATTTGACAGTTATGCTTCCTTCATAAGATTACTGCTGACCTGATGAAGAGAACACAGTTCTCAAAATCTAATCACACACATTAGTCCAAAAAAAAGACACCACATGTGACTTATGTGTTGATATTTAGTTTTATGAATCCAAGTGTGGCGATTCTGATCGCGCGGGGGCTAGATCTGCCCCGCGGGATCGGAATCGGGTCTGGGCCTGTACATGCAGGCCGGGTCCCGATTCATATCGGCCTGCATGTTCAGGCCCCTGCCTGGCTAACTCAGTCAGGCTCCTGAATGGAGCCACAGTGCCATGGCGTCCCATTGTCATGGCACTGCGTCTCCATTCAGGAACTGTGATCCCTGGCCACTGGCCACTTGTTCCTTTCCCCGCAGCCCGACACCCAATCTGACTTCCCATGGCCAGGGTCGGGCTGCGGGGAACCCCCTGCACCCCCTTGCCTTACTTCCGCCTCCTGAACCTGCCATCCCCTGATGTCCACAGGGACTTATTCCGAGGTGGAATAAGTCTCCCATCCAGTCTGCTGGCCCTGGACATACAGGGCCGACTTCAGAATCGGCCTTGTATGTCCAGGGCCACAGACTGCCAACTGCCTGCCCTCACCCTGCCTTCTTGATGCCCCTTCCTAGCTCCATCTAAACCTCCCCATACAAACTCCTTGTTTGTATGGAGAGGCTTTTGTCAGGGATGGCAAGGAGAGCGAATAGCGGGGATGGATGTCCCAATGGGACGTCCATCCCCGCTATTCGCATGTTAGAATAGACCCCATAATATCTTGCTCACTGGTCTCTTTCTCCCACACTGAAAACTCTTCTCTTGTGTGCCTATTAAAGGATACTTCTCATCCCAGACCTCAGCTGTGTTAGCTTCTAAGAGGTCTCACCCTTCCACTTGGCTCCAGTTCTGTACCACTGGGCTCTTCACTGAATATCAGGCAGCAGGAATAGTTCCCTAGGGAAAAGCCTCTGGTCTCAGTTTCTTTCATTTGACCAATCATCACCCAAAGTGAATATGAAAAAGAGGTGTTAAATCTCACATAAAAGAGGCCAGCTGACTTTTTGTGACTTACAGGACAGCTTGGGAAAAGGTACAGACTTTGATAGGTCTTTTTCTTCTTTCCACAAGAACCAAAGCTCTTACAACTGAAGTATGGCTGGGAAACATCATGTTGCCAAAACTGTCACTCCCGTTACAGCTTCTGCCTCTTTCTAGATGAACAGTCCCATCCAAGGCAAGGGACTTGTTCCATGTGCAGTATGTCTGCAAGTTTAACCCCTTATGGAACTAAGTGGAGAAACTAAGAAAGGAGGTGACAAGACTGAGAAGCATCCATGACAGCGAGAACTACACTGATGAAATTCTTCTTGAGAGATCAAAGATCTCCAGCAGAGAGGAAGATGAAACAGTACTGAAAGAGGACTGCTGGACACATATCACCAGAGCCTCTCCTTAACCACTCATGTGTCCTGGTTTGCTTGAAAAATAGTTCCTGGGAGGGGTGTAGCCAAGGGTGAGCCTGGGTGATCCATGGCTCCTCCACTTTGGCATCAGGCCCACCCAATTGGCAACAACAGAACAGTTAAATGAGAGAATTGGAGGTGGTATCAACATTCGCACTACTTTGTGCCCAGCCATGTTAATCTCAGGCCTCACCAAAGAAATTAGTCCTGGCTACACCCGTTTCCTGGAATAACATAAATTTATGCATTTGTCACTTGTTCCTTGTTTGGTGATCTAAGATGACTGAAGACAATTGAAGAAGTTCTTATCAGTAGATGATTTTAGATCTATGATCCAGGCAATAATATTATTACCTTTAGATTATTGTAGTGCTATTTAACTTGGCATGCTTTCATCTCATCTGAAATCTTTGCGTTTTATACAAATTGCAGCTGTTTGACTAATTTTAGGAGTATGTCTGCATGATTATCTCTCACCTCATTTACAGGCCTGCATTTTTTGTCTGTTGAATTCAGACAGGGGCAGCCTCAGGGGGGTGTGGGGCCATGTGTAGAGACTCATTGCGGGGCCTCATTTGCATAATGGGCCTTATTTGCATAATGTAATATGCACTAATGTTTAGTAAACATGCCTCTTAATGAGTGTATGGATAAAGAAAGACTACCGGATTTCAACATTACTATACTCTAGTGCCAACCGCCAGGCACATTAGGAAGTACTACAAACACTGCCCATTTAGAACCCACCGTATCATAGCAGCACTACCAGGACTCACAAAGCACCATACCCTACCTATCAAAAGGCAACACTACAAATATTAAACCAATGTATCTCAGAGAATATCAATACATCTCCAACTGGGGAAAGAAAACAAGTGTCATTGTCAAATAGAAACTACATAAACAGAATACCTCAGCTCGGTTACACATGCAGAACATAGACCATCACCAAACAAAGAACAAAGGATCACAATTTAGAAATAGGAATACGATAGTTAAACTGGGAACCCCAAAAGCCAAACTTGGAATGTACAACAAAACTGGAGAAATAAAACTATAAATTAATTTCCTTTTGTACTAAACAAAATGCAGACATTAACAAAACACATTTCCCAGAGCTGACATATTCCAGTTAATAAATTCAAAATAAAAAAGTATTTTTCTTCCTTTTGTTGTTTGTGCATTTGATTTTTCAGTTGCAATTGTTCCAGTCACTTTCTTCTGGTTTCTTCTTGTCTTCTGCTAACTCTTTATTGTCTGCTGTCCATTTGTCCTTTCTTCTGTCTCCTAGTTTTTTTCCATTCTCTCTCTACATCTGCTTTAACATACTGATCTTTCTCCTTATGCTCTTTTCTCTATCTCTTTCTTTATTCCTTTTTCATCCACTCAAATTTTACCCCTCCATCCTCAATCCCCACTTACTCTCCCAGTACCCGACCAATCATAGATTTTATTTCCCTCCCACACAAAATATATTTCCCCTCTCCATCCTAATTCCCCCAGCCCCATCCCATTCTAGTCCTCCCCCAACATCAGCTCCCTTCTAGTTCCAGTCCCACCCAGCATCCGCTCCCTTCTAGTCCCATTCTCCCATCCCCCCGCATCAGCCCATTTTCAGTCCTAGCCCCCCATCAGCCTCTTCCAATCCTAGCATCTCCATCAGCCCATTCCCAATCCTAGCCACCTCATCAGCCCTTTCCAGTTCTATCCTAGCCCCTCCATCAATCCATTTCCAATCCAAGCCCCCCATCAGCCCATTTCCAATCCTAAGCCCCCATCAGCCCATTTCCAGTCCTATCCAAGCCCCTCCATCAGCCCATTTCCAATCCTAAGCCCCCATTCAGCCCATTTCCAGTCCAAGCCCCGCTCCCCATCAGCTATTTCCAGTCCAAGCTCTCCCCCCCCCCACTCAGCCCATTCCAGTCCAAGCCCCCCTCCCCATCAGCTATTTCCAGTCTTAGCCCTCCCCCGAAGAGCCCCGCGGCTGTCCGAATGTCTTTAGAGGGAGCCGGAGAGGCCCTGGCTCACCTCTGATAGCTGCCAAAGTGAAGAGAGCCTTTTTTCTTCACTTTGGCAGCTGTATTACAGTATAGTTCGCTGGCATGCTGAGTGCTGGGAAACAGGAAGTTCCCTTTGACCTCGGCGCACTAGCATCCTATATTGTAATACAGCTGCCAAAGTGAAGAAAAAATACGCTCTTCACTTTGGCAGCTGTCAGAGGTGAGCCGGGGCTTCTCCAGCTCCCTCTAAAGCCACCCTGCCTGCCAGTGCCGAATGCAAGATGTTGTTGGCGCGGGGCCCCCTGAAGCATGGGCCCTGTGCGAACAACATTCTCGCACAATGGACGGGCCAGCCCTTTGTTCAGGATCTAGTTTAGAGTAATAATGCTGATTTTTAAAGTTTTACACCTAGGGCTTTTTTGCTATTCTCTCTGCCCTGGGAGTTATATCATCCATCTGGGACATTTAGATCTTGTGGGAGCAGTATTTTGAAGTGGTTAGGGCAGTGGCCTGGAGCCTGTAATAAACTAGGGTTCAAATCATACTGGCACTCCTTGTGGTCTTGGACAAGCCACTTAATCCTCCATTGGCTCGGGTACAAAAATAGATTGTGAGCCCTTTAGGGACAGGGAAATACATACTGTTCCTGAATGTAACTTGCCTTGATGTTGTCCTGAAAGGCAGGAGCTAAAATAAAGTGCCTTTTACTCTTGGATGATCAGGATGTTCGGATCTTAAATCAGATGTTATCTGCTTCGGCACTGCAATTTTGGAAGTTTACCAATTGACTTAAGAATGAATACTGACCTATAAGATTTTCAGAAGAAAGTAAAAGTTTATTATTTTAGTTGAGCTTTTTAGCAACATTGACCATATTAGGAAGAATGCTGGGCTGCAATGCGGTGAATCTTTGATGTGTTTGTTGATTTATATTATTTATCCATTTTTATTCATATTTTATCTTTACTTTATATTGATATTTTGTATAATAGTTGTTTGTGTTTATATATGTGATTTTATTATTTTTTATGTTTTTATTGTAAACCACAGAGGTTGCACAATATCTGTGGTATAGATCTGTGTATAATAAATACAATAAGTTAATTCTTTGAAGAGTTTTTTTTCTCTTGTTTTTCAAATTCTGTTGCTTTCTTTCCTGTGTATGGTGAATTCTGATCCATTCTTTCTACTCAGGTTTGATAATGGAGACAGATTCTGGATGTTTTCTTTCATATTTCAGCATTTTTTTATGTTTGGATCTGTTGACACTCTTAAGTAGGCCTGGAGACCTATGATAGCATCTCTGTATGCATAATTTATTTCTCTGAGACCAAGGCCAGCCCCAGAGTTAGTTCAAGGTATTAGCACCCTAGGCAGACTTTAAGCTTTTCATATCCCTCCCCCAGCTATCAAAATCTATTGTTTAGCTTTGGATGCCCTGCTCATCGATGCCCTCCAGAAGTTGTCATCCTAGCTGACTGCCTTGTTTACCCGCTGGTTGCCCCAGCCCTGTATGGGACCCATTCCTCCTTCGGCTCAAGGAATGTACAGTGTTGACATACACTGGTTCTTACAGATTACCTTATGAGCATGGAGAAATTTTCTTGTTAGTACTGTGATAAGGAAGCTTATCAGGACCCCAGAGACAGGGATAAAGAGAAGGAATTTACCCTTATAAAAGGACCTATTTTATCAGGTCAGAGACACAAAACTCCCTTTACACCTAGAAAGCAGGTAATTCCTAGCTACAATAGGTTGCAGAATGCCCCTAGTGGTGAAAAAGAGAGGGAATACAGGCTCAGGGTAAAGAACCCTTACGTCACTGAATTCCCCAATTACTCAGCTGCCACGAGGCAGTTTGATCTCCAACACCTGAGAGGAGAGGGGGTGGAGCAGGCACCTGAGAGGTTTAAGACTAGGTCAGTTAATTCAGAAGGGAGAGGCAGGAGAGGAAGAAGAAGAGGAAAGGAGAGAGAACGTGAGAGCAGTAGGAGTGCCTACTGGAAGAGGAATGGATCTGGATCAGTGAGAACAGCAGGAACCAGGAACACAGGTTGGAGAACAGGACATGGAAGCACCGATGAATGGTGGCCAGAGCATGAGAGAGGAGAAGCTGCTACAAGATTTGACCCAGGTATGAGCATTAGAAGCTTGCCTAATTCTGAGCACTACAGAATTGCCAGAGACAGCCTTAGCCCTAACGGAAGGCAGTCAGCTAAGCCCTCTGAGCCAGAATCAGAGGAAGTGCCAATGCAACTGGGTGAACCAGACATAGCTTTAGAAGAAGAAATCTCATACATGGATTGCTCTTTATGCCAGTCTTCCAATACAGAGGTGTTGAAAGGGAGTCAACCGTAAAGAAAAATCTCTAGTGTCCGGTAGCCCTAAGAGCCTGTGGTTAACTTGTGAGGGTCCTGAGTTAAAGGCAAAATACCTTTTTTTTACTATGCAAGCCGAAGCTGCCTAATTAAGTTGGTGAAACAGCTGTGAGCCAGAGCAGTGCTCAGCCTGAAGCCGTATTAACGGTGAAAGTAAGGAAAGCTTTTGTTTGGCTGTTTATAAGAAAACCTTGCATAGAGAATTGCTTGCCTGTGAAGAGTTTAACTGCCTTGTTGAAAGTTTTTCTATGTTTAAGAAGACAGGAAGTGTTCTGGACTGAAAGAAAAAGAAACCTGCTTTAGGAAAAGCTGTGTTCTGTTTGTTTGATCAGCACTGCAAGCCATGCCTGATAGCAGGGGCTGTTAAAGTATTTATGTTTATACTGGAGAACATTTTAAGCTGTTTTGTTTGGAATTCATTTATATCCTGATGTTCATTTACAAGAATCCTGGAGAAATAATCCAAAGGTGGAATTTGTTAACCTTAGCGTGTTTTTTTTCAGTTAATAAACTGTCATTACCTTATCACTGTACATACAGATTTTCAAGATCTTTAAGCATTTAGTCTACAATTCTAAAGCTATAGCAATGTATAGGAATTGTTAGATGATTAATGTTTTATAGCTTATTTTGGATTTTAAAGCATTTTTCAACAGCAAAATGTATCTTTAATATTCTTTACTGATTTTTCTGACAGTAAACTTTGCTTGATTGTCTCTCCTCCTTTATAGATACTTAGTAGAAAAAGGAGGAGAGACAATCAAGCAGTTTACTATCAGAAAACATCAGTAAAGAATATTAAAGGAGATCAATATTGCTGTTGAAAAATTCCTTGATGTCACAGTCATCAGTCCGAGAGATATTTTCTGTTTTGCTCAATTTCCTCTAAGGGAGGTTGCCTTATCACATTTTTCAAGGCTAAAACTCATCTTGATCTCAACTGAGAAGCTTTTCACTACATGGGGTTGTTCTTCTAATTGTTGGTTATTGGAACTATATAGCTTCAAGTCATCTACAAACAGTAAGTGTGATATTATCTCTGGATCTTCATACTTCAGATGGAGTATGGTTTGCCATGTTTTCGTGGTGAACTCAATGTTCTCAGTCAATCCAGGGTTTAATTTGTATATTTAAAGGGAATTTATTATCCAAGAGTGCAGGATGAAATCAAAGGTTTTCTTATAGTCAGATCATGCTACACTGAGATTTCTGCTTTTCTTAGCTCTGTTCACGATGACGTTATTTATATGCTCCCTTTACTTCCATATGCTCCCTTCTTATTGCACTTCTGCTCTATTGCCATGATGTTATTGGAATTAATATGGTTTTATATTTTGTCAGCATTTATTGCAGTGAACAGCCTATAGATTATAGACAGACAAGTTATTGGTCTGTAATTTTTAGGGCATTACTTGGATCTCCCTTTGGAAAGAAAAGCGTTCTTCTGTTATTAGCCATTGCACTGTTAAGTCTGACTACTTGACCAATTGGATTTTGTAATTTACCAGGTTTTGGTGAAATAATGTCAACCATTTGAGCCAAAAATTGGACACTCCATCTACACAACAGTTCTTCCAGTTTGGAACTCTCTTTAACCTGCTTTCAAACTCATTAACTGTCACGTTAGTCCAATCCATTGGTTTAATATTTGCCTTTTCCAAATTCTCCCATATGCAGTGTAGCCATTCTACTGCTTGATTGTGATTTACAGAGTCCTCATGTAAGTCTCTCCAGAATGTTTCTGTTTTAGCTTTCATTGGTGGTATTTTTATCATACTACTGCTGTTCCCCAGTGCCCTGTAGAAAAAGTTTGGGTTCTCTCTAAATAGTTTATGTCTCGTTGCACCCTCTTCATTTATTCTGCTTATCAGGCATATCCCTTCTATCTGTGCCCTTCACTTCCACTGCCAACTGCAGACTGCATTCTTCCATCTTGTTGCACCATATGCCTGGAACAGACTACCTGAGTGGGGGGTCAGGTTCCATCTCTGGTCCTATTCAAATCCAGGCTAAAACTCCACCTTTCGGGGATCTTTTTGGATCATGACCTTATCTCCAGGAACAAGCAGGATGTAGTCTTCACATATGGTGACATCGGTACCAACGGAGCCCGCTCAAGAACGCTTCCCAGCATTCAATTGGAAAGCTTTTGGAAGCACTCACTGCACCTGCGCGACTGCCTTCCCAACTCCCTCTCTTCAGTTCTTCATTTTCTGTGAAGCCAGCAGGAAGCAAATCCTGTCACTGCAGAAAAAAATTATATTTTTTGTGGATAGCGTCTGCCTTCCCGTCAACACCGGCACTATCGAAGACATCGCCGGTTTCTTTATTCTTTTCTTTTCTTCTTCTTCCTTTAGTTTATTAAAAAAGATTTTTGGGTGTGTTGATGCCCTTTCAGGCCTTCCCATCCATTGAAGGCATGGAGAAACCATCTAGTGATTTCAACAATGTTCCAAGTGTGCCAGCACCATCTCAGCAACTGACACACATGACTGGTTTCTAAAATGCCTCAGCCTAGAACACCAGCCAACAGACTGTCCCCTCTCTCAAAAGATGACTAAAAGAGGCCTACATTACTGGGCCTCTAAATTTGGGACACTCTTCGCCTCAGACGCGGTATAGCTGGCGTCCACTTTGTTGAGGGCCTCATCCCCCTCCCATAGATCCCAGGTATCTTTAAAGTCCAAGCACAAGTTGGCATCGAAGTCAGACAAAACCTCCAGAGGTAGATCTCACTCAAAGCATCGAGATCCTTCGGGCATAGCCTCGGAGGTGGATCGGCCTGCCAGACAGCCCAGGATGCTCCCGAGGCCTCGACCTACGGAGAGCTACTGGTGCATGCTCTGGGACAGTACCACAAATACTCGTGACCAATACCCAGGCATCAGCAACCTCGATGGACCAGCGCATACTGGTCATCGAGTGGAGCTTAGCAGCTATCCTAGCAGCCTCGGTACCTATCAAGCACTGGCTCCAGGCACCGCCCTATCAATACCGGTTCTGGTACCAACATTGACACTGGTTCCAAGCATGACATCAGGGCTGCTCCATATGACATCGAGATTGCTTCCACCCATACCCTCCCTTGAAACTATCATTGATGCCAGTACCAAAACCAAGAGGCTCACTGAGCCCAATACCTCAGAACATCAGTACTGGAACTTAGCTTCGGGCGAACACTGTGCCTGTTGATACTTCAAGTTCTCCGATTTCGATTCCTCCATTTTGGATGTGGAGTCACTTGATTCCTGAGGGCCTCAGGACCTTCCTTCGGACCCTTACCCACCTCGTCAGTGATATATATATATGGCCTCCAGAAGACATGTCCTTCCAGGAATTCATTCAAGACCTATTTAAGGGCTAGCAAAGAGGCAGCCACTCAGCCGGTGCATCACATCCTTCATGACCTTATGCTCCATATGTGGGAGACTCCCCTCACGGTCTTACCTCACAGTCGACGTCTCAATACCGTGTATTGTGTACCGGAGTGTTCCGGCTTCCAAACGCCACAACTTCCCCACCACTCTATGGCAGTTGAATCGGTGATGCGCCGAATAAAAAGCTCAAAATCTCACTCCTCTAATCCTCCAAGTCGACAATCGAGAACTCTTGATGCCTTTGGCTTTTGATGCTTCCAGGCATTCATGCTCTCAGCTAGGATCAACTCCTATATTCTCTAAATGGGAATGTTCCTCAAAGAGGTGTCCAGGGATCTCAAGGCTTTTACTCTTCTCCTCCCAGATGACAAAAGAGCAGATAATTATCTTGCCCTAGTCAAGCATAACCAAAATGTTTTGAAGTTTGTCAAAAGGGCTACCTTTGATGCTTTTGAATGCACAAGCTGGACATCAGCAATATGCATTGATGCATGTAGAATTGCATAGCTTCAAGCCTCAGATCTTGAACAGTGCATTCAAGATAAGTTGGGCAACATACCTTGCACAGGAGAAAACGTCTTTGGAAAAGCTTGGCATGATAAGGCCTCTCAATTAGAGTCAGAAAACACTACTCTAAAGAGACTGTCCAGAACAACAGCTGACCCTGCTAGGAAAAAGACACTCGCAAAGAAGTCTTTCTACAATAATAATAAGAGATTCTATTCTTCTTATCCTCCTACTTCTCAGTACCAGAGTCAGGCCCAACAGAAGATGCAGCAGCCTCCTAAGCAACAGAAGAAGCCACAGGTGGCTAAATCTCAACCAGTTCTGCAGCCACAGTCTGCACCTGGTTTTTGACTCTTTCCTAGAGAACATTTCCACCCTGCCTCTGGAGGACCCCCATCCTCTCCACATAGCAGGCAGACTGTGTCACTATGCCCACAGATGGCACCCCATCACTTCAGAGCAGTGCACACTCACCAGGAAAGATACAGACCTCATCTACAAACTCTGTCCCCCTCCACTTTCACAGGGGAATATCAAATGCAACTCCCAGTCACTGCTCTCCTACAGGACGAAGTGTCTTCTCTTCTGTCTCAGGGTGTCATAGAAGATGTCCCAACATCCCAGCATGGAATGGACTTCTCTCTGTACTTTCACATCCCAAAGAAAACCGGAGGATACAGGCCCATTCTGATCCTCAGAAACCTCAACAAGTTCCTAGTCCGTGAAAAGTTCAAGATGAGCCCTCTCGGGACTCTTCTTCCCTACCTCCAGTGTCAGGACTGGCTCTGTTTTCTAGATCTGAAAGAAGCGTTCATACATATCCTCATCCATCCAGGACACAGGAAATATCTACGCTTCACTTTCAAGGAAAACATTATCAATACAGAGTCCTTCCCTTCGGACTCACCTCTGCCCCAAGAGTCTTCACAAAGTGCATGGCGGTCATGGTCGCATACCTAAGGTCTCTGGAGATATTTGTCTTCTCTTACTTAGACGACTGACTGATAAAAGCACACACCTCCCAGGAGATACTACTTTTCTTGTATTGTACCATCACAGTACTACAACACTTGGGATTCGTGATAAACTTCCCAAAATCCCAGCTCGCTCCAACTTAAAAGCTAGAATTCATCGGAGCACTACTAGACACCCAACAGCCCAGGGCGTTTCTACCCCAGCTCCATTATGCCCGTATAGTCGAACTAGCGTCCCAGATGCTCCTACGAGACCATCTGACCACCTGAGAGATGCTGCAGCTCCTTGGGCATATGCCCTCTACAGTAAATGTTGTTCCATATGCCCAACTACATATGCAGACAGCCTAGTGGACTCTTGCCTCCCAGTGGAAGTAGGCCTTCGGCTACCTCCGGGACAGGATCCAAGTCACTGCCCCTCTAACCACATCCCTTCAGTGGTGGTGTTCTCCAGAAAATCTGCTTGTTGGTCACTTTTCAAATGCATCCACTTCAATGCACCCTGACAACGGATGCCTCCAAGCTGGGTTGGGGAGCACACCTGGGCTGGGCAACCTGTCCACACAGGGCTCTGAGTCCAACCAAAAGCAGGTTACCAGGTGTAAGAAAACCAACGAAGTCAAAGGCGTGGTAAGTAAAAGCAATCTTTATTAAGCAATCGTCACCAAGGAAACACAGGTGACCCACGAGAGGGAGCAACCAACCAAACCCAACACAGGCCGTGTTTTGGTTACACTTTCTTCAAGGGTTCAATGGCAGGCTAAAATCATAAACATAAATGCAAAACCAAAATAATATTCCATAAGAAAATTACAAAAACATATAATAAGAATATAAATATATAATAAAAATCATTAAAAAATGATATAAAACATTGTAAAACTCGTGACATATAGTGAACAATGATAACCATTGATCATTAACTAATATATACAATATTAAAAATATGTGAAATAGCTGGAAGTATAATAAATAACAACAGATAAAATGATAATAATAAACAAACTATAAAAGTATAAATAAATAAGGATAAAACGTGGACTGTGACATATATGAGAAATAATTGAAAACCAGAAAAAAAAGAATCCAACCTTGTACCACAAAGAATCCAACCTTGTACCCACCTTGTAAGCGTGAGACCATCTGTTCCAACGCTTGTATGATTATAATAACTAATGAGAAGAAAAAGAGAAGAAAAGCTAAACCTCATAGCACATAGAACACATTATAATAGACTGAAACATTGTCATGTGAGAGAAGCAGCAGGAGTGAGCCCTGATCCAAACTGATAATGATCAAAGCCTCTTAAACCAAAGTCAGGAACTGCCTAGAAAGGGGTAGAAGAAGGATCAAAAACGGAAAGAAACCCCTATGCTGTCCTTCAGTTTGCATTATCATGCTATATCTAAAAATTCCCAGTAAACGAGGAAAGACTGATTAATAACCAAAAAAGTAATATTAACAGTCCTTAAATAAAATCCAAAGATTGTTACTGTGAAATTTGCAAGGCAGCAACTTGGTCTTCTGTCCATACCTTCGCTGCTCATTACTGTCTGGACAAGGACGCCCGCTGGGATGCCATGTTTGGTCAAGATGTACTCCAGCACCTCTTTCACTCTTAAAAGCAACTCCAATCCTCCATCCCAAACTTTGACGATACAAGAAATCCATGAGGGATACATGACCTTTTCGAGCCTACTGCGAGGTGAACCTCTACCGGTTCTGGGTTCTCTTTATCTGGCATTGGAGATAGGGAGTCCCATATGTGAAGCTACATTCCTGCTTGTTCCTGAAAATAGCGTAGTTACTCACCTATAACAGGTGATCTCCGGGAACAGCAGAAATTTAGTCGTCACAACCCGCCCTCCTCCTCTGGGAGTTATAGGGTTTCATTTACTCTCTTTTCTCAGCTACAAATTCAACTGAAGAGAAGGAGCTGGGAAGGTGGGAAGGCAGTCGCACGGGTGCAGTGAAGTGCTCCCAAAAGCTTTCCAATTGGACGCTGGGGTGCATCCCGCATGGGCTTCATTGGTACTGACATCACCATATGTGAAGGCTAAAATCTCCAGGAACAAGCAGGAATGTAGTCTTCATATATGGGTGACATTGGTACCTTTGAGAGCATCCCACTGCGTCTGTGCTGCTACCTTCCCGCTTTTGTGACTCTCCCTTCTCAGTTCTTTGTTTTCCACAGAACCAGCAGGAAGCAAATCCTGTCACTGCAGAAAATTTCTTCTTCTTTATTATTTTTTGTGGTTGTGTCTGCCTTCCCATCAATGCCGGAACCGATCTCTTCAATTCTATTTTTTTCTTTCTAAAAATAAAAAAAAGAATGAACTTTAGTTCTTCCAGGTGCATTGATGCCATCTTAGGCCTAGGCCGTCCATCCAGTCTACTGACAAGACGGAAAAACCAACCAGTGGTTTTAAGAAATATTCCAAGTGTGGTAGCACTATCTCTGCTACTGATACCCATGACTGGTGTCTTAAATGCCTCAGCCCAGATTACCAGCCATCTGAGTGTCCCCAATGCAAGAAGATGACAAAGAGAGACCTACAGAATCAGGCTGCGAAACTTGGCTCCCTTTTTACCTCAGATGCGGTTTTATTCGCTTCAATGTCATTAAGGGCATCATCTTCCTCACAAGGATCTCAGGTATCGAAACCCAAAAAAGGCCGTCCTCCCAAGGGTCAATCTGTATCTAAACATAGAGATGCCTTGAGCGTTGCCCTGGAGTTGGATCGACCGGCCAAACTACCCCAGCAGGAGGACCTCCCCTCCAAAACCACAAAAGGGGTCCAGGATGCTCCCGAGGCCTCCACCTCAGGAGAGCTCCTGGTACCATGCTCTGGAATGGTAGCCCATACTTCCGGTACCGATACCCAGGCATCGGCAAGTTCTATAGATCAGCATATGATGGCCATTGAATGGAGTCTAGTGGCTCTGTTAGCGGCCTCAGTACCGGTCAGGAAGTTATCGGCAGTATTGTCGGTACCGGTACTGTCAACGATGCCGATGCAGTCTGCGTCGTGCTTCATGCCGCTCGGCACACTCCCACCCATACCGGCCCTCGAGTCCATTCCCGGTTCCAAGGTACCGGTATGGCAAGTCTCTCAAGCCGATACCGATCTCGATTGGTACTGGACCTTGAAAGAACAGGAGCATCACTCCTGTCGATACTTTGATTCTATCGATTCCAATTCTTTGGATGATGAATCGATCGGTACCCGAGAGATGCAAAGTCTTCCAGAGGAACCCTCACTTTTGCTGAAACGGCACATGTCCCCTCCTGAAGATATGTCTTTCCAAGAGTTTATCAAGGATATGGCAAGGGGTCTATCCATTACTCCTACATCAGAGAAAGAACCCAGAGCAGAGGAGTTGGACATTCTCTAATACCCCACAGCTCCTAAAGAGGCGACTACTCTGCCTATTCACCGTATACTCCAGGATCTTATGCTCCGGATGTGGGAAACACCCCTCACCATTTCTCCCCATACTCGACGAGTTGATACCATGTCCAAACCTTTTTTAAACCCAGCTACACTAACAGCTTTTACTACATCGTCCAGTAACGAATTCCAGTGTTTGATTACATGTCGAGTGAAAAAATATTTTCTCTTATCAGTCTTAAATGGGTTACATTGTAGCTTCACTGCGTGTCCTCTAATCTTTCTATTTTTTGATGGTGTAAACAACTGATCTATATTAACCCGTTCCAACTCCATTCATTAATTTGCAGACTTCTATCATATCTCCCCTCAGCCTTTTCTTTTCCAAGTTGAAGAGCCCTAACGTTTTTAGCCTCTTCTCATAGGGGTATCCTTCCATCCCCTTTACCATTTTAGTGGCTCTTCTCTGTACCTTTTCTAATTTTTCTGTATCCTTTTTAAGATACGGCGACCAGACTTGCACACAATATTCAAATTGTGATCGAACTATGGAATGATACAGAAGCATAATAATATCCTTGGTTTTATTCTCCATTCCTTTCCTTATGATTCCTAGCATTCTAGAACAGAACTGGGACGTATTAACATCTTGACTCCATTTCTTCTGCAAAAAGATCATAAAGTGATGATCCAACCAAGGTACTGGTTGCACTTCCAAATCCAAAGTACAGCATGAAAGAAATTTGTAGGGAACAAACACTAAATCAAGTGAGTAACCTTTACATGGGTTGACACATCAATACATTGAGTATGACCCATTGCTTGCTGTCCTGAAAGATGTTGACAGTCAATAGGATTGTTAAAGTCACCCAAAATTACATAGTTTGAAAAGCCAAGCTCAAATGTACACAAATGTTCCCATAATTGCCCAGAATCAATATAAGCAGTAGAGGTCCAATAAAGAAGACAGATACCCCAAGTATCAAAAGAAACTAAAATGTATTCAAACCGCACAGGATTTTCCACATGCACACAAAAATATTTAAGGTATTATGCATCAATATTATGACACCAACCCTTTTCTTCCCATCCTTAAACAAAGTTTAACTTTTTAAAGCCAGGAGAGCAAAGAAAGTTAACAGCCACTGTTTCACTTTCAATAAACCAGGTCTCAGTAATACAACAGATATTTATTTATTTGGTTTTATATACCGCACTATTCATAATCAGCACGGTTTACAGGAGAACAACTTATTACATAGAACAAGTTACAATGAACATGTGAACATAATTTAACGCAAATAATAGGTTACATTAAATCTGTGAACAAAGTTTGACAAACTGAGTCATACGACAGTAGCATTTAAGAACAGTGAACTATTTACAAGATGAAAGGAGCATGGGTATAGGATAGCCAGACAAAGAGCTAAGTTACATGGTCGAATGTGAGATGGAAAAGGTGTGTTTTGATTGCTTTACGGAAGCTGGACAAGTCAGAAGTGAGACGGATAGGAGTAGATAGAGAGTTCCAAAGCAGAGGGGCGAAAAGGGAGAAGGCTCTGTTCCTGGCGAATTGGGAACTTTTACTAGCTCGGACAGGGATGGTAAGAGTGTTTGCCATATTTGTTCTTCTAACTCTGTTGCCAGGTGTCCAAAGTAAGAGATCTTCCAGTGAGAATGCAGAGAGGTGATGAAGAATTTTAAATATCATCAGTAGGGCTTTGTACTTGAGTCGATTGTTTATTGGGAGCCAATGTAAATGAATTAGAAGAGGTGTTACATGTTCATATCTGGAAGTTCTGTAAATGGTTCGTGCAGCAGTAGTCAAAGCCATTGGTGGAGGATGGAGAACATAGCCAGATAGACCATGTAGGATGATATTAGCATAGTCAAATAGTGGAGTGACGAGAGCTTGGAAGACAGTATGGAAGTCGGTAGGCTCTAACAATGGTCGTAGCTGACGGAGGGACCGTATTTTTAGATAGACAGCCTTCATGATATTATTTATGTGGGACTGCATGTTTAGGCACTGATCCAAGGTTACATCCAGATATTAACCTCATGATTTTAGTCTTCAGATCAGCATTCTTAACCTGTAGGGTGGCTGGAGGTAAGCCCTTGGTGCTGAGGGCTTATTTAGCAACAGAGGCAGTTGTGAGGGACTGCATCAGAGCAACCTGGAACAGTAGGCATCAAAGAGGCTTGCTAACAGATCCATGAGTCACATGTGCCCAGCTCTTAGTGAAGACCTGTCCCAGGCAGATAGCACCCTGATACACTGAGGGCTGAGAAAACCAGATAGCAACCCTGGCTCTGCATTAAAACTGCAGTCAGAGCTGAGCGCCGGACAGCAACCTTCTCCCAGAGTCATCATATTTCCAGTGTCTGGACTAAGCCTAAATGCCAGTCATTACTGAAGCAGCACGGGAACCATTTTCAGAGAGAAACTCACATGTAACTATATGTAAGAACTATCATACTGGGTCATACTAAAGGTCTATCAAGCCCAGTATCCTTTTTTTCAACAGTGGCCATTCTATGTCACAAGTTCTTAGCAGGATCCCAAAAACATCTAGATTCCAGGCTGCTTACTAGGGATGTGCATTCATTTGAAATAACTTAAGAAATATCAATGCATTTCCCATGTCATTTCAAAAACTTGAAAAAAGACATTGAGGTGGCATATTCAAAGGGATTAATGCGATTAGCAGACCTGCTAACTCTGTTAATCCCACTGAGTGGGATATTCAGCAGCACATACCTGGTTTATGCTGTTGAATTTCCCTTCCTAAATCTTCTGAATGCCCCGATGCTAACTGCTTAGCATCAGGGCGATCTGGGGGTAGAACAGGGGCAGCACCCGAGGTTAGCCAGTCAGCGACAATATTTAGCAACTACCCAGTTAACCTTTGGCATGGAAAGGGTGGTGGAAGCCTACCCCCTCACTTGTGACCCTAACATGAATTAGACAGCGTGGGAATCGTCCCGCGCTGTCATGGCCCTGTGCTGTCAACTTGTGTCCCAACGCGCATTCAGCACATGCCAGAACACACATTATCGGCTAACACTCTTTAGTGTCCTCCCGCTGGGGTAGTTTGGCCCCCCCCAAGTTTCCTTGTCTGTTCTTGAGCTCCATAGAAAACCTTTCCTGGATTTCTTGACTTGTGAATCTATTGACTCCTTCTCTAGAGACTTACTCCAAAGACTTTTCTTATGCCATGTGTTTAAGTTTCTTGGACATGGAGCCCGATTCATGAAGGGGCTGTCCGGACGGGCACTCGAGGCAAGAATCTGGTCCAAGGATGTCCCGGAGTGCCCCTTCTGGTGCTATGGGGGCGTCCTCCCTGTGGCAGCACATGTGCAGCACACCCCGGGACCCTGATTCCCTGCCACCTGTGCCTAACAGGAGTCGGACCCACATGTGCCCTGGGCACTGGCGGGTGGGATTGGGGGGCAGCCTGTTTTTATTCCACCTCCGAAGTAGAATAAGCAGGCTGTCCCCCATGACCCCGCAGGACATACAGGGCCGACAATGGAATTGGCCCTGTACGTCCTGTCGACTTGGCCCACCCCCGCTAATATTAATATTAATCAATTAATATTGTCAAATGCTGAGGCGATATCAATAAAGACCAGAATGCCCATTTTGGGTCATCTGTATCTTGGATGAGGACATTGAGTAAAGCTATCAATAGTGTTTTGACACCATGGAAATTTTTATTTTATTTAGACAGTCTTGTATACTGCCTTATCCTTCAATCAAAGCGGTCACAACACAATTGGGGGATACATTTAACATGTGGGGATATGAGACACATACACTAATACTTACAGGGAACATGGGCAATGGAGGGTTAAGTGGCTTGCCCAAGACCACAAGGAGCATCTGTGGGACTAGAAACCAGAGTCCTTCTGGCCCAAGGTTGCTGTCCTCTAGTGGGATTTGAACCCCTGACCTTCCGGCCTGAAGTACCTTGCCCCAACCACTAGGCTACTCCTCCCTCTTTATGGAGGAATCCATATTGGTGGACATCAAGGGGGGCGTTCAGGTCAATGTAATCTTGAAGTTGCAATTGGATAACTTTCTTGATGACTTTGGCTACAAAAGAAATGCTAGATATGGGCCTATGTGGGTTCGTCTCTGTTGAGGGTCTTGTTCTTTAAAATGGGTCGAATGGATGATAGCTTAAGATCTTTGGGCATGATTCCATGGAGGAGGGCTTGGTTTATTATATGTATATAGGCAATAAGGGGCCAATTCTGTTTTTGTTGCCTTTATCCAGGAAATGGGACATGGGTCTAGTGGAGAGGTTGTAGTATTAATCTTGGTTATAGTGTTAGTAAGTACTTCTGATCTATTAGGTGGACGCTGTGCCAAGAATTGGGGTTTACGGGAGGTTTGGGGGAAGGGTAGGGTGAGTGGGATTCGTACATTTCAATTTGTCTGCATAGAAATTAGCTAGTGTTTGGGGCTTTATGTTATTCTTGTCAGATTTGTGTTGGTTGGTTTTGGTTAGAGATTTGACGATATCAAATAGCTCTCTCGGACAGTTGATGGCTTGATTTAGTAACCTAGTATGGTAGTCTTTCTTTGCTTTGTTAATTGAGTCCTTGTATGTATTAAGTGAGATGAGATAGCATTGTCTATCTTCTGGAGTTTTAGTTGCTCTCCATTTATGTTCCAGCCTTCTTAATTCTTTTTTTAAGTTTGCTAGCCCATGGGTGTACCATTTTTCAGATTTTTTTGTGAGGGCCTTGGGCATACGATGGGGAGTGCTGCTGCTTTTTGTATAGAGGTGTACCAGATACTTAGTGAGATGTTGGGGTCTAGGGAGTTCATTACAAGCTGGGGTAGAATGCTTTCCAGGAAGTGTCTTTGTTGAAGTGATGGAAATGCTTGGTTTGGGGTGGCGTGAGGGGTGCAGGAGCTAGGGGGGGGGGATGTAACAGGAGGTTGAATGATACTAGGTCAGACCAAGGGACTTGAGAGATACATGGAGGGGTGTACAGGGACTGTTTTATAGCTGAGTTGGGGAGGAAAACCAGGTCAAGGGAGTTTCCCTTTGTATGTGTGGATAAGTTTCTCCTTAAGGATGCTGGCAAGTTTTACACAACATCAACCCTTTGCTGTTCTTCTCCTTAATTTTTCTTCTTATGCCTGCTGCTCACTTTTGATGGAATGAGTGGCTGTGAGCAAAAAGCATTTGCCTAAAAGACAGGCACTCTTACTCCCTTTTGGTTCAATGGCTGTGTGCCAAAGACAAAAAACTGGGAGTGGCTTTTATAGTAACCTGATCTTTCCTTCCTAAAGAGTCTCTTCCCACCCAGAAAAGACTGGCAGCAAGAACCCCCCTGTTTTGGAAAGTGTGAGATACTTCTCTGGCTTTCATTGTGTTTTCTAGTAGGGACACTGGTTGATGATGATGCTCACACAGTGTCATGGGGTAGAGCAGTCAGAGCCTTTGGAGATAGGAAACTCTGAGCAAAACAGAGCTAACACTGACAGCTCAGATCTGCACATGGCCCAAGGTTGCTATAGGCAACGTACACAAGCGCTTCATGAGGTGTGAGGGAACGCCCAAACAGTAAGCTAGCTCATAGCTCATTAGGGAATGAGGGGCAGCTGGGAAGGGGTGGAGCCCAAGTAAACACCAGGACACACGCAGTTAAAAATCACTTACCAGAGGGTAGTGAGGAGAGACCAC
The DNA here is from genome assembly GCA_033557465.1 of Ichthyophis bannanicus. Classification (NCBI taxonomy): domain Eukaryota; kingdom Metazoa; phylum Chordata; class Amphibia; order Gymnophiona; family Ichthyophiidae; genus Ichthyophis; species Ichthyophis bannanicus. The sequence goes on along the minus strand of CM066048.1, from coordinate 86,104,247 downwards.
CAGGGAATTCAAGAACCATTGCTGACAGAGAGAGAGCACCGGGGAATTCAGGAGCCATTGGTAACAGGGAGAGACTACAAGGGAAGTACAGAGCTGTTGAACCCACGAGGAACTGCTTTGGAAAGCAGTGCACAGCTGAACAGTATCCCAGGGAACCTTGCTACGGAGGGAGCAGAGGAGGTAGTCCTGGAACCAGGCTGAGGAAAGCCAAGTTGCCCAGCATCAGGTACCAAGGGGGAGAGAGCTTCTATCCTGAAGATAGTTTTATGCCAAGAGGAAAGCTGAAAGAGAAACATAGTAAAAGACTTCCGTACGGGCAAAGCTCTGCTCGGCTGAGAAACTCTGAAGAGAGAGTGCTGGAAGGTAGGCTTATTGATCCTAATAGAAGAGGATTAGAGTATAACGAATTGCCCTGTACTTATCAAGAGTTGTGTGGCTCTCCTAAAAGTAACTACAGAGAATATGGTAATTACCCATTCCACTCTAGCCGGGAGGAGGAAGGGAACTCTCTGAGCTGTAGGGAGGAACTCTGTAACAATAACGGAAGTTTCAGTTCAAAGGAAACTTACTCCGGGTTTGAAGAAATGCAGTGTGATTCCTATGAGGAACCTGCTTATGAAAATTGCATGGACTGTACGTTTACCATGTCTGATGCCATCACTTCTTTGTGCTGAAGTGCTGTAAAAAGTGTTTCTAAAGAAAACAGGAAGAAAGTTATTTTGGTTTGAAAGAGACTGTTTTCTTTTCCTTTTTGTCCATTGCAAAGCTGAAGTTAAGCAGAGTTTTGTTCCAGTGTTTCTTTAATTTGGTACCAGACGAATGGTCTTTATGTTCCTTTGTTTCATTGTGCTGGAAATCCAACCCCGGGAAGGGGAATAAAAAGTCCTGTCTTAAAGCCTTACCACTTGACTGCAACTACATTCTTTTGCTAGTTTGTGGAACCACAACTCCCAGGGGGCACTGCAACGCCTTTCTATAACACTCCACAGCTACTGAAGAACATGCCCCGATGAATTACCCATGCTTCTGGCCTCTGGGGACCTTCACGGGTGACAACAGCAATCATCCAAATAGTCTCTACAGAGGCAATGTAAGGAATTTTGTGATATAAGGATATTTTTGCAAACATGAACTAAAGTCTTATCTTCAAGTGGTCCCAAAATGAGTCACCCAATATCATACAGAGTCAGTAGCAGAGCCAAGGATTTAAAACTGAGGGTCAGGGAGATAAAGTGAATCATCAGAGGTTAAACAGAGTCAGTTGCAGATATGAGTCTTGAACTTACCTCCCATACACTAATGTGCCAACGACAAAGCTAGGCCATTCATCCTCCTATACAAAACACATCTGGTACAAGAGGTGATGATGCTGAAACCACTTGGCAATAGTGATCATAACATGATAAAATTTGATGTAATAAATGGTGGGAGAGCAGCAAGAAAATCTACTGTGCATACCCATAGCCTCCAAAGTGGAGTGCTGTTGGTGCCATGCTTTGACCAGCCTCTTCTGACCCCATGCAAACCGGAAGTCTGCATCGGAGGGAGCAAAAGCGGCTTTCAAAGCACAGCATCAACAACACGCAGTGTTGGATGCTTTGAGTAAGTGATACATTGCTGTTTTAATGTCATTGCTGCTGCTACAGGTCCAGAGAGGAGTGGCAGCAGATCGGACTGGGAGGAGAGCAGTGGAGGCAGGAACGAGGGTCCATTTAATTGTGGATTGGAAACTAGTTAAAAGATAGAAAACACAGAGTAGAGCTAAATGGTCAATTTTATGGTGGAGAAAGATAAATAGTGGAGTGCCACAGAGATCTCTGGTGGGCCCACCACTTTTTAATATATTATAATGACCTGGAAATAAGAACAAGTGCAGTGATGAAATGAGCAGATGACACAATATTACTCATAGTCATTAAATCACAAGAGGATTATGAAAAATTGCAAGAGGACCTTGAGAAATTGGAAGACTGGGTGTCTATATGGCAGATGAAATTGAATGTGGACAATGCAAAGTTATACGCTTGTGAAGAACAGACTAAAACTGTAGCTACACAATGCAAAGCAAGGCTGCTTTAAATTAAAGCTGGAAATTCAATGCTGGGGTCATAGCTAGCTACCGGCATTGAATATCTGGTATGCCTGGTTAGTGTTTTAGCAAACCGGCCAGCAGTGATTTTTATCCCCTGCCTGGTTAGCTAAACCACCTAACGTTAGACCAATCTTTATTTTGCCTAACTTTAACTGGTTTAGGTTGACCAATTAGCAACTAAATAGCTGGAGGAGTAGCCTAGTGGTTAGAAACACGGCTGTGGTAACCAAGCAACCAGGGTTTGATTCCCATTAGCACTCCTTGTGGCCTTGGGCAAGTCACTTAACCCTCCATTGTCTCGGAAGACAGGCCTGGCAATCTACTTCTGGTGCCACTGCCAAGAAAACCCAGGAGCTTCTGGGTCACCAGGAGTCAGGACTGACTCAAAGGCACACATTGCATTTGCATCACCACTCACCAGCAAACTTAAGCCTCTGACCCTGGAATTCCCAGAAGCTAATCTGCTAGTATTGTGGCATTTAAACCCAGAATAAAGGGATATTCAGCAGCACTAAATGATTTAGTGCTATTGATATCCCACTGACCATAATTTAACCAGTTAGCAGGTCTGCTAACTAGTTAAATTGCTTGAACATGTCCCCCTAGGAATCAAAACCCAGGAAAAGGAATGAGGCGTCATCATGAATAATACATTCATATCCTCTGCTTAGTTTACAGAAACAGCCAAGAAAACTAATAGAATGCTAGGAATTAAAAGGAAAGGAATGGAGAATAAAATTAAGGATTTCATAATGCCTCTGTATTACTCCATGAAATGATAGCCTCTCGAGTATTACATGTAGTTCTAGTCAGGACAGTACCGAGCCCTGTGCGAGCGGTGCAGCCACACAGGGCGCAAAGACTTCAAGGGCACATTTCGGCTCTCTGCCGTTGCCTGCTGCCAGCAGCGGCAGGCAACAGCAGAGAGCCGAAATGCACCCTGAAGTCTTCCCTCCGCACACTAAGCAGGTCTGGTCTCTCCGGGAGGGACCAGACCTGCTTAGCATGCCGGCGGCAGGCGGCTTGCACATCGGGTGCATGCCTCTTCTCTCCCGCCCCCATAAAGTGGCTAGATGGGGGTGCGGGGGGGGGGGGGGCACGCGCCCGATGTGCAAGTCGCACAGGGTGCATTTCGCCATCGGTACGGCCCTGGTTCTAGTCACTACATCAAAAAAAGATATAGTGAAATTGGAAAAAGTACAGAGAAGGGTGACCAAAATGATAAAAGGTATGGAAGGATACCCCTGTGATGAAAGGTTTAAAGGTTTAGAGCTCTTCAGCTTGGAGAAGGGACAGCTGAGGACAGATATGCTACAAGGTCTCTAAATAATGAGCCGAGTAGAATAAGTAAAGTGACTTGGTTGTTTACTCCTGCGAAAAGTATAAAGACTAGGGGCCATGCAATAAAGCTACTAAGTCGTAGTAAATATTCGAGGTATATCAAATGTAATAAACCATAATCATACATTTAAGACTAATCAAAGAAAATATTTCTTCACTCTTTGTCTTCACTTATTTATTTAAAACCATGTAATTTGCCTTAATCTTCTCCTAAAAGGTGTGAGTTAACTATAAATAATAGCAATTTATATATTGCTACCCTGCAGGAGCCAGCATTGACTCGAAGGCACATATTGCATTTTTACCATGTACAACATTCTAAGCTGTTTCCAATAAGAACATGCTAAATAAACGATAATACAGGGAAAATGTGTAATAAAGCTCGGGAATTCATTGTCAGAGGGTGTAGTAAAAGCTGTCTGTTGAAGCTGGGTTGAAAAAAGGTTTGGACAAGTACCTGGAGGAAAAGTTCATAAATTCATTCTGAAAGTAGACTGGGGAGAAATCCACTGCTTATCCATGTAGCTTATGGAAGGCAAGTTCTAGTGATAAAACTCCCCATAAGATTTAAAGAACTACTTTAATCTATAATGTCCCCAACCCAGAAGGACAATTTCTTCACTGACAGTTTCACTGGAGAGCTACATTATTCATTTCAGTATAAAGGCCATTGAAAATAGAAGCAGTTTATTTTAGATTTAGTACAATGCATATAATGTCAAACTTAGAAAGCATTTGTTCATTTAAAAACTTCTAAATGTAGAATTCTATATACAAAGGCTTATATAGCTGTTGAATGCCAATTGTCCAATTATTCAGTGATGGTGGCTATTGCTGCTAAAGTGGCTAGCCACCACCACTGAACTTTAGCGCCAGATATTCAATGCGGAGCCATATCCTGGCCCAGTACTGAATATCAAGGTTGCCTGGATTGCCATGAAGCTACCCAGGTAGTGGCGATATTGAGCTGCTGCCTGGTTAACTTCAGCAGTGAAAATGAAGCCAGCCTTTTAGGGTGCCTAATTTTTGCCATGTTGCAATAACTGGGTAGCAGCTGAATATTACTGCTGCCTGGTTATCTTTGGGTGTTACCCTGAGAAAGCCAGGGTATGCTATGTTAGTGCCGCTGAATATCACTGCCAAGGGGATTAACGCGGTTAGCAGGTCTGCTAACCATGTTCCTTATCGCTTCTCCGGGCCAGTCCAGGGAACATTAGGGTTGTCAATCCCCTTCAGCAGCTGAGGACTGAAAAACTTCAAGCTTTGCTGACAGCTCAAGCCACTCCCCCTGATGACAGTGTACCAGTCTTTCAGTCCTCAGCAGCTGAATAGGATTGAAGCTGACAGTCTCCCTGTTAGAGATATGAGTTTGGTGTTTTTTTCTTTGGCACTGTAAGTGATAGCGATTTAGCTCTAGCAGGGCTGTTTGATTCGCTATATTCTTCGGGGCTCATTACCGGTTATTTTCAAAGTAAATAAAATAAAATAAAAGGGGGATAGCTCCGGAGACATTGTAGACGGCCCTTGCCTGCTGGCGTTCAGCAGCGGAGGAGAGCAGAGCCTGCCTTCTCTCGGGCCGCCTGTCTATTTCACGGTAGAATTGGTCCTGGAAACCCCAGTTACCCTCTACCTTTGGCTGGACCGCCGGGTTTGAGCAGTTCCCGCTAGCAGCGGGAGGTTGGATTGCCGGTCCTGCGCTGCTCCGATCACTGCAGGTGAGCCTTTTTTTGGCGACGACAGCAGAGGCATTTTTTTTCAGCCGGGCTCACGTCGGCGAGCCGTTCTCTGCTGTCGGGAGTGTTCGCGTGCTGTGGGTTCTGTGCGGCTCAGTTGCTTCAAGCGCTCCAGTTTTGGTTCTCTTCCCCGGCTTAGCCTTGGGCTTCACGAGCAGTTTCAGATGGAGAGCAAGCTTTCTAAAGAGCTGGATAGGCCCTTAGTAGCCGCGGAAAAGGCGGGAACGGCAGCCATTTGAGCGAGCCTCCGTCTCTCCTGCGGTCCCTCACATACCGGGAAAAAGAAAGTCTAAGTCTCTTCTAAGGAGGCTCCGTCTGTTCCTAATTCCCCCGCAGAAGTTTCCTGGGGCTCAGGGGGCCATTTCTGCCTTTTTTTTCCGCCGAATTTATCTTGGCGTTGCATAAGGCATTTTACTGAGATTCCTCTCAGTCAGATTCTTCTGGGATCTCTGCCTGTAGATGTGGTGCCCACCAGCGCAGCCTGCCTTAGACCCTGGGTGGAGGGTACTTCCCAAGGGGAATTGAAAGCACAGTCCGGATTGGACTCCCTAGGGGTCCTGGTCTCAGACTCTCTGTAGTGGAAGAAGGAGAGGTGCTCTCCGAAGCAGGCTTGGATTTTTGCTCTGGGGAGCTTGAAGAGGGTGAGATTGCACCCGGCGACGATCCTAATGTTTTTAGGGTCTTCCGTAAGGAGTATCTTGGGGCGCTTATTTCTCATCCTTTGACTGGCTCTAAATCATATCATGCCTGCGGCTCCGGCTCAGGAACCTCTTGAGGATCCGCTTGTTTGCAGGGCTTTAAAGCTGAGCAACGCTGTGTCCTGTGCACCGTGTGATGAATAAACAGATCTAAATGAGTCTGAGTGGGAATGTCCAGCAGGCTTCGCTGAGGGGTACTTCCTCAGTCTCTGGCTAGTCTCTATCCAGTGCCCTCATTGATGGAGAGAGAGTTGTTGCGAATGCCTAAGGTAGATTGCCTTAGTTTCAGCCAGTGGACTAAGAAGACAAACAATTCCAGGTAGAGGGGGGAGCGGCTCTTAAGGATCTGACAGTGGCCGATCTGTTAAGCTGGAAAGTTCTCCTCTAAACAGGCTTTTGACGCTAGCGCTCTGGCTCTGCAGACTTCCATGTCGTTGGGCGTTCATGCGTCGGCAGATAGCGTCCATACTTTGGATCCAAGGCGGAAGCCGTCAGCAGAGTCCCCAACTGCAACCCCCCCCCTTCTTTTTCAGGCAGAAGGGGCGAAGTTGGGCCGGCTGCGGCTTACCTCGCAAATGCCTCTCGTTGCTTTAGTAAGGATTGCTGCGGAAGTCCATGGCACACTCGCTGGTTTGCGTGGCCCGGCAGTTTTCTTTGGGTTATGTAATTTTGGCCCGGCCCTGACGTCTCGTCTAAGTTGCGTCTCAGTAAGCTCCTCTATAAGGCGTAAATTGCTTTTTGGGGAGGCGTTGGAGACGAGGTTAAGGACCTTTGGGACTCCACAGGTAGGTCGTTTGCCGGACGCATCGTCCAAACGGCACTCTCGGGTTTGACACATGCCGGGCAACAAGTCAAGCGCCTCCCGAGATTCTCGTTCCCCGGTTTCGGGAGGGCGCGTTATGCTCCATACCCCAGAGGACGTTGCGGGTCGCCGTGGGCAGTCATTTCGCAGAGCTAGGGGTTTCGTTAGGACCTACTTTAATGCAAACAGAACCAGTGAGATAAGCCACAATGAAGGTTTGCTGGTCAAAGGCGCCAATCCCTGTGGGCGGACACCTAAGGGGACTTTTTCTCGCGCCTGGACTGCGCCGATAATCTCTACGACAAGTGTGCGTCCTCCACGGAGACCATTAAAACAGCGATATGCGCTGGATTGGCGGGTCCGTTTGTTGGTAGACGCCTTTCTGATTGGCTGTCGCCTGTGTGCTCCAGGCCCGAAGTGACTCGAATAAATTGCCCCGAAACTCTAGAGCGTGCCCTCTTACAACTGCAGGAGGTAGTTCCGGCTGCCTCGCGACCCATGCGGCTCTCCCGGTCGATACGCCATTTATTTTGTGGTTCCCAAAAATGGGAGGGATCGTAATCGTCCAATTCTGGATCTCAAGCACGTAACGGGTTGCCCGCAGTTTTCGAATCGGAGAAATGCTACGTGCGGTTATTATTCGAGGCGGATGCAGCCTGGGAGGGGGGGGGGGGGGGGGGGGGGGGGGTGGGGGGGGGGGGCGGGGGGGGGGGGGGGGGGGGGGGGGTGCTGGGGGTGGGGGGGTGGGTGGTGGTGGTGCGGGCGGGGGGGGGGGGGGTGGGGGTTGTGGGGGGGGGGGGGGGCGGGGGGCGGGGGGGGTGGGTTTTTTTTGGGGGGGGGGTTTGGGGGGAGAGTTTCTCCGTGGCTATCGCTCGCACGGAAAGCTTTCTGCAAATACACTATCCGGCTAGATCATCAACGGTATTTTAAAGGTTTTTGCTCTTCCTATGGTTCCACTTTTCAGTTTTTTGAGCGTTTTTGCCCTTCGGGCTGGCGACAGCTCCACGCACCTTCACGAAAGATGATGGTGGTGGTTGCGGTGGCCCTGTGGTACAGAATGAATACGGGTGGCATCCCGTATTCCAAATCGAACGATGATGGCTCATCAGAGTGGATTCCCTGGCAGGCATCAGTCGCGGCAACGGCGCGGGTGGTAACAGCCTTCTAGACTACAGATTAGGTTGGGTACATCAACCATGCGAAAAGTCAATTGTGCAGCCGGCCAGACAGCTTACGCTTAGTCATCGTCAGACCATCTTCGACACGGACCGAGGGTCCGTCTATCCTGCCCGAAGGCAGGGTCCTACTCCTCCCTCATCAGAGTGTGCAACAAGTAGCGCGCATTTTTGCTGATGCCGGCATTCCGTCGCGACCGCGGACCTTTATTAACAGACGTCTTGGGGTGCCCCATGGCGGCGGCTTTGCGGACATCGTTACTCGTCCCTTGGGGCAGGCCACGCACATATGAGGTCCCTGCCCCTGCACAAGGTGTTACTCTCCAGATGGTCTCCCTCAGCGTCATCCCCTCGCACTTTCTGAAGCTGGTATGTCCCAAGTCGGTTCGGCGGGATCCTGACCTAACTGGTGGCTCGTTCAATTTCCCAAGCCTATCCTCCAAGTCCCGTGGTGCCCAGTCTGTGTAGACGGGACCCACCGTGGTTTGCTAGTGAACACAACGACCGTTCCAGTCTTCTCGGTCTGCGGTCGATGCGCCACGTGTCAGTCTTCACGTGATTGCAGGTCGTTCGTTGGTTCCGACGTCCAGGAGGGAGCCGTGGCTCGTTTTCCACCCGGGTTGCGAACTTCTTCAGAGCACTTTATTTCATCTACTGCCGCTCCTCCATTTCCAAGCCTTGATTCAGGTCTGTCCGGGTGCGAGCAGTCCGCGTGTGTTTTCGACAATGTGCAGTGACGGTTGTGCTACATCAATCGACAGAGGGGGTACCACAGAGGAGTTCTTCCTCTGCTGGAAGAACTGCCCAGCAATTGATGTATCTGGGCGGAGCAGTCATCTGGTAGCCTTAACGGCGTGTGCCACGTTGCTCTGGTGCTAAAGGAAAACGTGCAAGCCGATTCCTTCCTCAGTCGCCATTCGTGCTCGATCCCGCGATGAGTGCGCAAGCCTGAACGCGCGGCGGTATTGTCACACGAGCTTACACGCTTTGCTGGGGGCAGCCAGCAATCTCTGCGATCTTCACTTGGCTACCTCTGGCCAATTCAAAAGCTCATTCCCTCGGCAACTCTCTTTTGTCAGTCAGGAGCCAGGGGAGCATATTGTCGGACCGCGCCGTGGACACTTTGGTTCAGCCTTGGCCTTCAGACACGCTACTGTCATTCCACCTGGCGTTTCCTCTCGTGTGCCGATTGCTGGGCCGGATCATTCACAGCGGATAGCGATTCACAGAGGAATAGTGATTTTTCGTATTGGGCGCCGGATTGGCCTCGGCGTCCTTGGTAGTGCCGACTCTGGTGCGGCTGTTGAGTAGATTCTCCTTTTGGCGCCTTCGTCACTCTGGGTCAAATTCTCTTGCACCAGGGTCCGGGTGCGCTCATGTAGCCGCAGGTGGATCGCTTCTTTTTTGCTTACGGCTTGGTCTCTTGAGCGGGCATCGTTTGAAGGTGTGCAAAGGTTATTCAGAGGCCGTGCGTCGGCTCATGGTATTACTAACTCTTATAAAAGACTTCCGCGAGCTCTCGCTGAGCCCTATGTGCGCATCTTGCGGCTGTCCTTTTGAGGATTGTACGTTGGTGCGGCAGCGGGGTTTTATTAGCGTCTCTTCCCTAGCTTCTGTTTTATGTTGTCATGTTTATGGTTTAATAAAACTTGATAGAAACCGCCCCCTCTTCACCAATAAAATCCGAGCGGTTTACAAACAGATAAAAACCTTTAAAATAGGATGCGCACAGGTTTCCGGCCTAAAAGGAAATAAGACAGTAGTAGCATTTTCCCATACACAAGAAAGAGTGAAAGTCCACAGAAACTTAGCGGGTTTCTCAAGGGAGAAACACTTGCGCTGCGCTGGAGGGGAGGAGTGATTCGACTTATAGAGGAGGGGGACCTGAAGTGAAGAGTGAGGGAGAAGTAGGTGAGGTACAAGGCCCCTACTCTGGAAAAGAGGTACGGTTTTTAGCTGCTGTTTAAATGCTGAGTGGGAGGGTTCTAAACGGATGTCACCACATCACGGTGGGCTTGTGCTTGCTGACTTGGTCTGATGACAATAGTTCGTGCAAAACTCGAATGGTAAAGCAAAAATGGGGATTTATTCCCCCCCGGGGTGGATAATAAAACAAGACTGAACAGAACCACTCAAGCAGAGAAACAAAAGCGTATTCCAATCTGTATCGGCCCTAAAACACTAAAAAAGGATGCTCCATACAGCCAATAACGTATTCTTGCCTTCAAGGTTAGAAACATGCTAAACTGTAGCCCACAGAGCTTTGGGCTCTGTCTAGAGCAGAGGATATTCTTTCAGATTTTGAGACGAATGTACAGTCCATTAGGTCAGATATAGATAGGACATTTCCACGTGAGAGAGTCCACTAACATCGGTTTTCCTCCTCACGTCCATCAAACCATCTTGGTTGAAATATGCTTGGACATTCCCATGGCAAGATCCCGTCACGGTAAGTTTCTCTGTTGCTATACTTCTGTTTGGGATAGAGGAACTCTCTGTCCCCTCTTGCTAACAAGAGCTTTAGCTTGTAAAAGGCTTCTTTTGGGGTTTAAAGGCTTACGGCCCGCTCCTCGTCTGCACATATGCACGTCTTCTGGGGCCAGTTCTTCCTAAGGCTTTTTTCGGACGGCTGTGAATGCCTCACTAGTCAAGTAGTTAGGTTGGGGAGTAGCTGCCCTTGACCCCACCTCTGGCTCCTGTTGTTAAGGTTGACTCTGCATTTCACCTCTACAAACACCCTTATTCCTTTTAACTTTCAATGGCTCACATTCATTCCCCAAAAAAAAGTCCCCAGCTTCTTGTTAAATACTTTTTAGCTAACGGCGTGCAGTTCCTCTGGTTAGGACGTTAGGTTGCCATGCTGCAAGTGTCTCTTGCAAGTCAGCAGGAGCTGCCCAGGCTGGCCGCGGCTCTAGCAAGCTGCTTCCTCCTAGTGGATTTGGGGTATCTCTGAGGTTGAACGCTTCCCCTGTGGTTCAGGACTCGGAGTCACGTCCTATACTGAAGTCGGAGAACTCTTACTGGGTCCTCTCTGGTAACTGCTGTAGGTAAGACAGGCTGTCTTCTCTTCCTACAGTGATCACCTTGTACATAGGTTTCTCCCTCTCAGGGGTTTGTTCCATAATCATGAGCTCTCTGACAATTCCTCTCCTCCTGACAACCTCTGTGGAGCTGGTGTGTCCTTTGTAAGGCTTCCCCCTTGTGTTCCCTTGAACTATACTTATAAGGGCGGTGCATACTTCTCCTCTACCAGGTGTGTTGCTATTGGGAATTAGGGGGTTTCTTCTTACTACAAGTTTAGCAGACCTCGTGGCTGCCTTTGTTGGCGTTGCCAATGACAACAGCTACTCACCTGGTATGTTCTCCTGTCAGTTTGGCAAGGCAGCATGGGCTGTGGGGAGTTTTGTATTTTAACAGTGGAAATTTTGCGGCTTCTTCATCACACTTATCCCCCCACCTTACAAACCTACGTGTGGCTGACGTTTCCTTTCCATGCTGAGCAGCAAGTAAGCCGAAGACTAACGCATCTGCGTTGACGTGCAAATTGCCCGCCCTGTGATTGCGACATCAAAATCAAGGCCTGTAAGGCTAGGTTGCCATCTTGTTAAACGGGCATTATCGTTTCTTCAGTGTGGTTGAGACAACTGCACGTGGCGCATGATCCGTTGACTAGGGACAAATACTTGCGCCCTGATAGGTAGAAGCGGAATGCCTCCAGAGCCCCACTTGACTAGCGAGGCATGCGCGTTCCACCGTTGAATATGTCCTCTCAGCATCAGAGAGTTTCGGCTTGAGATACCAGAAACGGGCGATCAATCCCCTCAAAAAGTCTGTGAAATAACAGCACCTAAACTGTCTCAGAGGCATTCGGTCTGCACAGATAAACGGTAGCCGAACAAAGTAACCCCTCTGAGAACTGGGGCCTGCACAGAGTTTCTCCTTTAAAGAAACAAAGGCCTCCTCAGCCTATGGAGTCCACAGTACCACAGTTTGGGGCGTTCTTTTTGAAGCATCTCTAGTAAACAACCCTACTAAGCTCCGCAAAATTTAGGGAAAATACGACCTGTAATAAACTACAAGGCCGAAAAAAGCTCGCGGACGTGTTTCTTGTCTAGGGGCCTAGGAAAAATCCCGAACACCTGTATTATTTTTCCTGTGACGTGGCTTAACCAACACATTCCCCACTATGTGCCCTAAATACTTTACCTCCCTAGTCGGCAAAATAGGCACTTCGCCGGATTAACGTTAACGCCGGCTTGTCTAATGGCTTGTAACCACTGCCTCCACCCTAACAAAATGCTCGGCCCAAGTTGTTGCTGTGGATAAACAACGTCATCCAGAATATGCAAGGGCGTACGGGGGGGCAGTGGTGAGGCCTATTCAAAACATGGTCAGATGAGTCTCTGTATGTGGCTGCTGCACCATTGAAGGGCCAAATGGCATTACGCCCTAAAATTGATAGAGTCCCACCGGGCTAGTGCCTAAAGGCGGGTCTTTGCATTGGAGTCACTTGGTTTAGTGGGAGCTGACAGTACCCCTTCGTGTTAAATCAAGGGTAGTCGAGAAACCTGGCTTGGCCTAACCTTGTCCAGTAAGTCATCTATCCGTGGCATCGGATAGGCGTCAAAACATGCGATATGTTGTTCACGGTCTAAAGTCGATACAAAATCGCAGTGTACCATCGGGTTTTGGGACCAGCACGATTGGAATTGACCATGGGATTTTGGACTCCTAAATGATGCCACATTTTTTGCCATTTCTTTTACCTTGGGCTTATTACTTTCCATTTTTTGCGCCTCAGGTACCCTGTAGGGGCGCTAGTTCTGACTATTTTCCCTGTTGTGGTAATGATAAATGCGCGACGATACGGGTTTCCCCCGGTGTCGTCGTGAGAACATCTTTGAACCTATTTAACACCGGTAAGAATCTCCTTCTGCTGGGGTACTGATCAGTCCGCGGCTATGCGTGGCTATGGGTGTTCGTTCCAATCGGCAGGTTGGGGGCCTAAGTCTTCCTCCTTTTTTCCTATCTGTCATGGCTGTTAGACTTTAACGCCCCACCCCCGTGGCGCACCACCCGCCTGTACATCGTGCGGTACTTGTTAAAGCGGAGAATTATTCCACACAGGGAAAACATACGTGATCACATATAAATTGGGCGATTATTCTGTCCCCTTTCTTTACTGGCATAGTTTTCTCTAACTGAAATTGAATAGCAGGTCTTTTATTTCGCCCCGGTAATCGGGGCTCAACTACTCCCGCTCCAACATCTAAGAAATGTTTTGCACGATAATCCATGATCGCACGGGCGATTCTGCCGTAGCAGCCTTCGGTATCTGGATCTGCAAAGACTGTATTAATAAGGGATTTTCCCTCCCTCGGGACCACCACATCCTCTATGCTACACAGGTCATAACCTGCTGCAGCTTCAGAGGCTCTCTTTGGACTCTGGGCCACAGGAGATAGTTTGGCGAACCTCAAAACGAACTTTGTTTTCAAAGAGGCTTACTCCCCTACCTGAAGTTTTGTGGGGACCCTTGGGCCTTTTGACCATATAAAATAAAGGTTTTGGGATATTTGAGCTATGGCCTCTGTCCTCAGTATCTCGGGTTATTAAATAAGGCCTTCCCGCATCTGTCTGGAAAATGGGGGCCAATCACGCCCTAATACTACATAATACGGGAGATGTGGGACTAGGGCTACTTGTAATTTGTCCAGAGTTATCCTGCTCTTTCCAAACACACGCTCTACAAGGGATAATGGGACGAGGTGCCATGCACGCATCTCACACTCACTCTTCCGTCAATTTGTCCTTCTACAGAAGGTTTATGGGCTATGATGGTCTGCCATACCTCCTGGGAGACCATGCTTTGGTCAGCTCCGGAATCCAGGAGCGCCAAAGCTTTTACTCCTTCTATCTGGACCTCTACCTGAATGCCCTTCTCTAGAGGGTTCTGTCCTCCCACTACTAGAGCACTACGTTCAGTACACTTTTTGTACCCATGTCCAGGCTGGCCACAGTTAAAACATTTCCTTTGAATCATTTTCACCCTAGTGTTACCAGACATCTTAACATTACATGCAGTATCACCATATGCATTGCTTTTAAAAGACTTTCTCACACCATGCATTCTATCAATGCTAGCCATTTTTAATACACCGCCTCCGGAGGTACTGGCTAATTCAGCCTCAAAATAGTTCTCCGTAAGGATGGCTGCATCATTCGTAGAATTGCATTTTTGTAGCAATATAAATGCCTTTATCTCTTGTGGAATGGCTTCCAAATACTGTTCCAGGAGGACGGTATCAAATAAAGACTCGACTGTCGCCCTTTCTGGAACGAGCCATTTGGTCGCTAGACCTTTTAGTCGTTGTAACAAGGCTTTAGGCGTTTCCTTATCCAGGAGTTTGGCCTCTCTAAAGAGCCTTCTGTAGTGCATGGGCGTTAAACCCAGCCTATCTCTAATAGCTATCTTCACGTCGGGGTAACTGGAAGACAGATCAACGGGCATTGTTTTGTATGCGGCGAGCGCCTCGCCAGACAAAGTCATGGCGAATCTTAATGCCCACTGATCAGTCGGCCATTTAGCCGCTGCTGCTATTCGCTCGAACGCTTCAGCGAAGTCATCAAAACTATTGTATGACTTTAATTGTCCCAATGACAGAGCATTGTATTCATGTAGTCCTACCGCCCTCGGTCCTGCAGACTCAACCTCGGCTGCGGTAGCAGTTTTCTTTATCAGAGTCTCCAGCAACTCTAGTAGCGGCTGCTGCTGCTCATTCATTGCATGGATCATTTTCTCTTGGCTTTGCCGGGCCAGTTCTCCTTGTGCTTTCCACTGGACCTCCATCCAGTCTTTCATTTGCTGGGGATCCATCTTTACGCACCTGTGAAGAAACAAAAGACAAGCCCACCAAGTGCGGCACCAAACAAAGTGTTTCCACTATAGGTAACTTTTTTTTTTTTTTTTTTTCAGCTATTCCTCTTGCTGCTCCTAACACCACAGCTCCCCCTTTCTCAGATCCAAATCACCCGTGCCCTCCTACCTTTACCTCAGCACGGTGAAGGATCGTGCGTTGAGAAAGCTGTAGGCTTGCTGCACTCCAGGTCAGGAATTTTTTTTGAAAAAATCTGCTCCGGCTTTTTCTTTCTTTTTCTCCGGCGGCAAACTTTTCCTCCTTCAGCAAGGTAAATCCTATGTGTGTCTTCGGTGCTGTGTTTTTCATCCACTTGAAAAATCCGAAGAACTACGCCACTTTATGTCACCACCAGGGGGCAGTGTGCTGCTGATGGTGAAGAAATAGTTGTGCAAACTCGAATGGTAAAGCAAAATGTGGATTTATTCCCCTCCCGGGGTGGATTAATAAACAAGTGAACAGAACACAAGCAGAAACAAAAGTATTCCAATCTTTTGGCAAAAAACACAAAGGACATACAGCAATAACTTGCTTCAAGGTAGGAACTTAAACTGTAGCATACATGGCTTTGCTCTGTCTAGCGCAGAGATATTCTTTCAGATGAGACTAATGTACAGTCCATTAGGTCAGATATAGATGAGGATTCACTGAGAGAGTCCATAA